>OY728146.1:411539834-416339834 GCA_963277665.1 Viscum album | reverse complement strand
TAAGACCCACACAAAGGGAGATGATCTGAGGCTTGGAGAGAAATGGATGAGTTCATTTACATCACACCAACCAGGAGACGAGGATGGAAGGTTATTTGGATAAAATACTTAGGGAGATTAATTAGAGATTCCCAATTTTAAAGATCTGAACGTCTCGCAAAATTTATCTGGATGGATTACCAAATTGTATTCCAACCATGCACCCCTTACTGAAAACACTTGTGCACCATTATAATTATTCCAAATAGATTTGTAAACCATGTTCCACACCAATAAAATCATTCATCCATGGGATATTGTCTTATCACAGGGTTTAATAATGGATTGACTAACCATGTGCGGGTTGTGAACCATCAAAAAGAAGCACACCATATCTCGTAATATTTCATGGGACATAACACATGGTTTACCCTAACTGTACAGAAACTATGCCCATGAAACTACCAAGTTAAAAAACTCAAATTTTCTATAAAAACCCCTAGAAAAACTATGGAAAATATATATGTTCAAAACTAAACATGGAAACATTAAAAAAAAATTAAAAACCGTCACAACCATAACCTGAGATAGAAAAAAAATAAAAAAATAAACCATAATAATAGATGAAAATAAAATCCCAAGTATGAAACCCATGATGAATCGACAGATTCTATGAGACATTCATGTTTACCAAACATATTATTTCTATTTTTGGTTCAATCATACCAATAATATAATCTTTATTGGTTGTGTTCCTTAAGATTAAATATATCATGATGTCAGAGATCAAGATATAAATTGTTTTAGAATAAAATCACTATAAATATTTATAATATTATTCTTGATTTTATATCACTTATATAACAATTTATTTCATTTAATGTTCATGATGGTTTCTACACGTCTTGTGGTTTCAGTAATTTTACATGTAATATTCATTATGCCTTAATTTTTTTCATAACTTCTTTTATACTACCCATTATTGAGAAATTTAATTCAGCCTAATTTTGTTTCATTTATTTAGGATATGAATATGGAAAATTTCAATAAGTTGAATTATTCTTAATATTTATATTTAATATTTTTTAAAATTTTATTTCAATATAAAAAAGGAAACATGTTTTTATCAAGTTTTTCAAGACTATAACACCAAATAGTCCCTATTGATGGGATCTTGTTTATCTTAAGCAAATTTAGTATTGTAGACATGTTAAATTTTTATTAAATTTGGGGTTGTTATAGTTCATATCATAGAATGTTTAATATAATTCAAGGATATTGCACTTAAGAAAGTGTGTATTTGGGAAAAAATAACTATGAAAAGACTTGAGGACATGTATAATAGTTGAAAATAGGAGAAATGTTTTGGGAGGGTAGATATTATGTATTTTACTATATATATCCATGTATTGATACTATAAGGGGATTTTATAATTGAAATAATTTCTATTATGGTTCATAAAAACTAATAGAGTTTGCCTTGTATATCACATAAATAATTCTAGTGAACAATGTCTTATCCATTACTGCTCACCTAGATTAAATCTAATAGTGTATATTTTTGAGGTGATTAACACATTCATACAAACTATTATTATTCATCTTAAAAAATAGGATTCAAAAATACATGTAAAGAAAACATTCATATCATTATGATTTTAAAAATAAATACTTTTTTATCTCTATTATATGTTACATAAAAATTAAAACTCTATAATATAATTTCAAATTATAATGTTCGGATCTAATCCAATATATTCCAATTTTTTCAAATGGTGTCTACTATAAATAATGTTATTAATACCCAACAACAATATAGAAATTTCCTAGTTAAATGTGCCAATACATCTTATTTTGTATGTGTGATGGTATTGAAATTATGAGGGTAGTTATACTAGATTATGTCTAATAAAAATGATTACATGGATAAAAATTACACTTCATGACCTGATACACCATGAATTTATCGTTGAATTGGATATAAACATCTATATTTGAGTGGAATTATTAATCTAATAATAGCAAATGAATGTATTAAATCCCATGAAAATATTTTTATAACCAAGTGATGAAATGAAACAAAAAAGTGTATGCTTGTAGTATTATTTCATAAAAATAATATAGATATATTTTATTCATTAATCCAAAATAACAGTGAAGATTATGAAATAGAACATATAGATTGTTTTGATTTTAAATTAACAATTTTCATGATAAATTTCCCATTTGATAGATGAAGTAAATTGACTATAATTTTTCTACATCTTAATGATAACAGAATAAGAAATTATTGTGGATTATAAGGATACATTACTAATACCATCACTGTATATCGTTGATTACATAAATTATTATTAATGAAAAATTTACTATTTAATTAATGGTTTTATTCTAAGCATATAAACGTAATGTGTTTCTCAATCAATGTAATCACATAATCTAAAAATATCATATTCCATCCAAATAGAGAAGTAATTTTATAGATCAAATATAATGAAGGTTGATCAATATATTAAGTGTTTTACATAGGACTATTAATGAATAATGAATCAATAGAGATGAATCAAATGAATTAATTTCCTTATTGTAAATATTGTTGAATGAATCATCGTGAAAAATTTATTAAGGGATTTTTAAGATAATAAATGTGTAGTTATGATGTTCAAATGACTAATAAATAAATTCAAAAGAATGAAACAATTTTTATCATGTTTTTCAACTATTGAAAAATTATGAAATATTATCACCAATGTATTAACTGTCAAGGGAAAGACCCATAAAAGTTGTTGAGAGGATAAGGGAAACTTATTTTGTCAACATTAATGATGTTAAATTTCCTAGTAATGTAGTGGACTATATATTAATAATTTCCTTAAATTTAGACAATATATTATTTAATTCTAGAATGTTTTACTATTTCATATCATCAATGTTTTCCAGGAATATTAGATATTTTTTTAGAAACACATGAATGGTTTAGTCGAGCAAAACATATATGGGATATTTCACTATAATAATGATTTGTTAATCAGTTGTATCTATGATAAAAAAATTCCATATTTTAGCCCTTATTAATATACATGTGAATGAATTTGATATAATATTTTATATATAGTGGATTTACAAAACAATATGAATGGTTATATTATATAAAGGAAATAATGATTCATATTAAAGAGGTATAATTCTTTATCATTAAAGGGGATATTTCATCATGTGAATATTTTATAGATCCACCAAAATTAGCTATCAAAAATTAGTTTACTATGGAAGAAGAGTAGAAAAAACAAATGATAGAAAATGTAATATCCAGAAATAGGATTTATATTTTTTATATGAACACATTAGTGTAGTTTCTACTTACAACTAGCTCATCCTTCATAACATGTTTTTGAGTTTTCAACTGATTCAATACCTGATGAGATGCATATATCATATTGTCACAATAGAATGGTAACTCTGGAAATAGTGTAATATAATAAAAAACATCATTATATCTATGTATCGTGATTAATATGAACTAGTATTTTACATATGGGATTCACTGCTCAATTTTATAATAGGAAATAAATAGATATATGATCCTTCAATTATTACAAAAAAATAAATGGTATTATTATAATATAAATGTATCCCCTTTATCTCTGTGATGATTTATTAGATCAAAGTCAATGAACACAATATAATAAAATGATCTAACATCATTATGGGTTCCCTCAATTGTGATAAAATAAGTACAATAGTTCAAATGAAACAATTTATATTCATAGACACTGTGAGTTTATAGTAATGGAATTTGGAATGTCTAATGTACCCCTAATTTAAATTTATCCAATTAATGAAATATTCATCAATTATGATGATAATTATATTGTGATTTTTATAGATGATATATTGTTATATTAAAAAATTGAGGATCATTAGAATCTGTAGTGGATCAATGATGAGTGTTTTAGTATAAAATTATTAAATTTAAAATTTATTAAGTCTGAATTCTGTAATCATGAAGATTTTTTTCATATTATATAAATGGATAGAATCTCAGTTGATCGTATAAAAAACGGGAGTCAATGAATTCCTTACACTAATGAAAATAAAACCAGTATGTAGTTTCAGTTTTTCCCAATGATACTATTAGTGATTCGGTAAATGTTTTTATTAATTGTAATGTTGATTAACCAATGTTTCTTATATTCGAGATTAGTTCAAATTTTCTATGTAATGGGAAAAATGTTTTTTAAAATTTATGGGATGATTGGTAAAATCTCTATTTAGTAATCTACCATTTAGAAATGAATATTTTAAAATACATAGTGACGCATCCAAAAATGTTTCCTTTTGTTTCCTTATTTAAAATAATGTAGTTATAGACTATGAATCAATATAGATGAAGAATCGTGATGATAAAAAATCATGTCCTGATCATGAGTTTTTACAGGTAATTATTTTATTGATGGTATGTATTCATTATGTATTTTATTTAATTATGTGATATATACATATATCTTATGAGTCTAAAATAAATATTTTCATATGAAGAGATTAATATGTTGAATTAAATATTCACCATTCTTCATAATGATTATAATTTCTCTATACTGTACCACCCACAGAAGTTAAATAAAACGGTGGATGCTTTGTGTATGAATGATTATGTATTTCAATCCAAAATGAGGATTAAACTAGATACTAAGTTTTTTTTCAAAAAATTTATATTTTAATTAGTAATTAAGGAAAAACGAAATTATTTAAAAAACATAATTATTGTTAATGATAAGAAATTGTCATCATGGTGATGGGAATTTTCAAATAAAATTTATTGGAATGATTGATTATAAGATGGTAGAAATTATATCTAAATATGAATTTCTGAAATTTTTAAATAGGATACGTCTTCAATCATTACTTCTGATGAAATCATAATTCATTTAAGATCCATGAATCTTGAATTTTTCTATAAACTATTTAACATTATAATGTAATGGGATTTTAGGGAACATTTTATGTTATCTAATATGAAGATTTAAATTTTTAACATTGTATTAGGATACATGGTAATTAATAGGTGAAGAATAAGAGATAGAATAATTAATGAAAAATTTAATATCTACATATTCCTATTTATATATGGGATGAAATTACTATATATTTTCCCACTAAATACTAAATCTCTTGAGGAATCAATTTTTAAATATGGGTTATTGTTGGATTCCTTAAAAAAATATCATGTTTACTACTTAAATGAGATCATTCACATTTTACGGACCATTATATAATCTAAAATAATGAGGTTTTTAGACATCATTGGGGGTATTCATGAATTTATTCTGATAGTTATCATTGATTTATGTAGAAATTATTAAAAAGTCACAGAAAGGATCTTGGTAATGATATTCATTTGAGCAGCACATATTATTATCAATGATTTATAAAATACAAAAGTATTATTATTTCATTAGAGTGCATATTGATATGATTCTAGCATAAAATAAAATTTTTATGAAATTATTATTTATAAAGAAAAACTTTTCGATTAAAAATATTTTATTTTATAATTTTAAATCATCAATAATTGATGTTTTTTGGAAAGATATTTTTTATACAAACATGTTAAGAATAAATTGGAAATAGGAAACTTAAAGTCCCATAATTTTTTTTGTAGAAATCAATAAAAAAGAATACTTTTCAGAAAAAATTTAAATCATTTGAAATAATTACATTGTGGTGTGACAGTAATATATGGAATGGTTTGGACTTTATATATAGGGAATAAATTTTCATGATTTTATCTCCCTTGAAAAATGTGATCATGTGAAATAATAACTGAACTATAAGCCCCAGGTACATCATAAATTTTGAAATTATAAAAATAATTTGTTTCATAAATTACCATTTGGAAATTATACTAAGATTATCTAAAAGAAATTATGTGTTCTACTACTCTTTATAAATAAATTACATGTTAGAAAAAACACATGTGACCACCATCGAAGAAAAATAATTAGAACATGGTCACTATTTTTCTATAATGATCTTATCAAGATTATTGATACTATAGAACATGTGTTGATGAATATTATGACTCAACTAGAAAAGGTAATTTCATGAAATTATAAAATGGAGGAAGAAATTTTTGAACCTATTGATGTTATGATGAAGAACCTCCCATATTTTTTATAAAGAAAATATCATTCAAAATTAGACAATGGAATATTTGGGGGGATGAATGTAACAACCAAGATTCAATTATTATATGTGAAGATTCTATTTTAATAAAACATTAATACAATTAATTTTTTAAAATATCATTTCACAAAATTTATAATTTTTTAAGATAAATGTTGATTTTGAATATTCATGTGAAAATATTACTAGAATGATTTACTAAAATTAGCAATTACAAATAAAACATTAATAATAATTAAAAATGTATATGTCCGCCTTTTAATTAGATATTTTTTTATAATATATTTATTTAAGAATCTATTTAATTTCAATTTTAAAGAAACAATGGTATGGTTATATCTTGTTAGAAGGGATACATTTTACTAAAATTACCATTAAATAATAATTTATTTAAATTTTAAATAATCAAAACAATATTAAATTATTAATGATATAAATTAAATATATTTTTTATATATGTAAAATTTTAAATTTAAATGTCTATAATTAAGATCACCATGAATATTGTAAATTTTATATCACCATGTGGCTAAATTGTTTTTCTGAAAAACTGGTTTTCAATATATTTTCAAGTATTAATTTTTAATTTAAATTCATCCACATTTATTTATTGAATTTTTTAAAATTCATTCAATACATTTTACTTATAAAAATAAAAACCAGTTAATAAATTCAACTAGAATTTTCAATCCGAATAGGTAGTTATAAAATTAAAAATCGATTAACCCAAATAAGGTTAGAAAATGATTAACGGGTGTCAGTCTAAAATGAAAATTAATAAAATTACCTAAAAATTTTATTATACCTCCTTTTTTATGTATTCATTACATAACCTTGTCACCTTATAAACTTATCCATGTTGAATTTGTATATGAAGAAGGTGATTGAAATATTTTTTCTTTTGAAAAGTTTGCATTGTTCAACTCACTGAAATTGTAAAAAGGTACCTCATTTCCTTGATAAAATAAACATATTGATCCCTTTAGATCCCAAGACACCATAAAATTTCTATAGGAAAATTTCCGTATCCACTTTTTAGAGGTGATAGTCTTTGAAAAAGACCAACCCTCATCATAACTGTATTATTTATTTTATAATTATTCATTTGGAACAATCATTTTATTAATAAAAAATTAAAACAAAATAATTATATCTCATATAATTATATGTTACTAAATTGGTGGAATAATAATTATCCATATAACATTCAGTCATATTGTTATAAAAAACAACTTATATCTATGAGAGATTACCCCTTCATGAATCGATTTCATTTTTATTCCATCACTACATCATATGGATTGTAAAAAAGATGGAAATAATTAATATATATGATAATTATTTAATATTTTTTATTCTCATAATTTATTATGGAATAATATTTCTTTCACCATTCATAAATTTGTAACGGAAATTGTCTCCCACGTATATATATGACTGAGTGATTCCATGAAGATATAAACAACATTTTCTTTTTTCCTAATAAATATAACTCATAAAAATGTACATAAAAATGTTTATTATAATAATAAAATCATTATAATTCTATAATAAATTAATCAATACCCTTTATTGATGAACTACCACTTCCACAACGAAACCATAATTATAAAACTATGTAGTGATGCCATGAACAATAAAAATTTTAACTGATTTTTCAACAAACAATATAAAAGAAGTTATTAGTTGATAAAATAGTACATTAAAAATTATTATACATTCATCCTATATAATAATAATGTTTAAAACAATTTATATTTTGTATAATTAAATTTTATCCATGCCAAAATGTAATATAAGGGATTTTATCACAATTTCCACTATATTAATATATATATGGTATAATGAAAATTTTTATTTTTTGATGTGGTTTATATACAACCCCATTGATTATTTAAATGTAATATATATTTATTCATGATTACAAACAATCCATTTCATGTTTACTCTTTAACGTAGTTATACATTAAAATTTACAAAATTGGTATGAAATTATTTTTCAATATCATCTTTCTCAGATTTATTAATAGATTAATTGAATGAACCCTATATTATATCATTTATAAAATCTATAAATTTTATTGTGATTTGGATAATTTATTCTTTTTTTCTATTTTTATACTATGATTTTCACTCTTTAATAAATGATTTATGGAACTAAATGTTAAAAATAAAAAGTAATCTTATTTCAATTTAGAATCCGTTAAAATTTTCATCCTTTTAAAAAAAATCAAGAAATTATTCTTAAAAATTAAATTTATTTAATAAATATATTTTCAAATGATTATTTTTAAAATCCATTACTATTTATGTTTCATAAATGGAATCATACTAATTATTTCTAGAATGTTCATTTTCCATACTATTTTTAAAAATTATAATGGATTGTTTTCTTTTTAAAAACAATAATGAAAATGAAAATTCGATTCCCAATCTGATGTGTGAAATATTTATAATATTATATCATTTATTATTTGTTATCAAAATAAAACACTTTTATTAAAAAATATTATTATGATTCACTTCTATAAAATTTATTCTACAAAATAAATGAATTTATTATAAAAGATATATTTATAATGATTTAATGAATTTATGTTATCTCCTGTTAGATTTGTAGTAATTAACGTTCTATTGAAGCATTTAATTTATTTTCATAAAAATAAAATAGTCAAAATATTTTCCTAAAACATCCGTATTCTTTTAATCGTAGATATTCTTATTTCCTAAATCATATTAAATATCAATATATTTTGTTTGAATATGAATGTAATTTCATTTATTTCAAAATTATTCTTATTCTATAACATTACCTCATTATGGAGATATTTTTATAATTATTATAGTTGTGAAATTAATTTTTTTTTCTATATATGGGGAATTCAACTGTATTATAGTAATATTTTTGGCATAGAATTATGTATATCCTCAATGAATTGGCATGTCTCAAGACAGTAACATGTTTGATAATCATATAAAATATGTTTTTTGAATATACCTACCACTACTATAATTTATATTGTTGTAGGACTTTGAAAGTAATGATATCAAGATATCTAATATCATTATATACCATATTAAGTACTTTATACACTAAGAATACTATTATTAAAACCCATCATATTATTTAATTTGGGTTAAATATGAATGAATTTTGTTCTAATTTTATTGATTTTAAGGTGCGTGTTTTAATTTTTCACCATTTTTATTTATTATGAAGTATTTACTAATTATATAATCCTTTAAACATAATACATGAATATTTGGATTCTCATTAAATTTTTTTCCTTTCCCTTTATATAATGAAGGAACCATTAAATACATTCATGAATATAAAATATTTATGGTCACAATGTTTTTTTATTTTCTTCATAATAATGGAAGCATGTTTTTATATATTTCTTCGTGACATCTAGAATAACTATTCCTCGGTGGTGTGAAACCATCTATCTTGTTTAAATTAAATAAAATATATATTACTCCATGTTATTTGAGTAGTGGTTGTTATTGTTTATTTGTTTCCATTTATTTTCTATTAATTATAGTATTATGTCATGTCACATTAAAATATAACAACTAGTACTAGTAAGTAGTAGACATCACTAGTTTTCAACTACATGGTTTGGAACTCACATATTCCTTAGGAAACTCTTTCACATGGGTACCATAGAAGTTCTGACATAGTTATTTTGGGTATAGTTTGTGTCGAGGCTCATAGATCAAATTGATATAGATAATCTATGATGCCATGTATAAGTTGGTATGTGTTATGGATCGCGACTCAGTAAAATATCACTCACACTTGTTTTATTATATAATTGTTATTTTATTTTTGATATGATTGATGTTAAAAGTGTCTTTATCAAATATATAGAGTCTAACCATCATATTTTTAGGTCTGATTTAATTTTCTAAACTATATCTTATATTTTTGTTAATTTTTTGTACGTCTTATTTATTATTAATTATACTCTATTCTATATAATTATTCTTTATTACTATCATGAACTGAATCTAGTTACTAATAATTAAAGTACTAAATCAAGCCCATGACAAGTCCTGAAGGTCATTCTCTATCCCTATGGACTATAAGATGTGCTAGGGTATCAATAAATATGCTTTGGGAATGATTTACCCGAGTTTGAAATCATAAAACCATTAAAATAATCACTAATATGAATCTGATATTTTCCTTCCAAACATGAAATATGAAAAATATAGATATGAATACATGTATTGAAATAAAGTACAATAGTTCCAAACATAAATTTAAATAGTAGAAAAAACAGCCACAAACACTCTACATGAAGATTGGTCATCACCCCCGAGCCATATCCACAAACGGTAACATAAGAGGGGACTAACAACCCAAATAGCCTTCACCTGGGACCGTACCATTACCTATGTCAAACATAACCATGGAAAAATACACCCAAGGTGTGTAAGTAGGGTTTATTCTTATGACAAATAGGATACCTCCCATAAATTTTAAATTTTATTCAATACGAGGTGAAAAATCCATTAGTTTTATTATCTAAAAATACGGTAATAAATTTATGAAATGAAACGTTCAATTGAAAAAAAAAATTATCAATATATAACATTAATAATGTTAACACAATTAAATAAGACATGTTAGATACTATAAATTAAGACCAAAAACACCCTAATTCCAGGTAAAATACCACAAATCCAATGAGCATCGAAATCGGGAACACCCCTAGGCATAGGATAGTTTCGGGCCCCATGTACCTCGTACCTCAGTGTAATGTTTCATAGTCAGAATCCATTTCCATGAACAAGACACTAGTAGGGAACATACACATAACCTAGTGGTCTCCAAAATCATCCACATTGTTTAGTTAGGGTTGTCATTATCAAAATTCTCAATGAAATAAGGGCATACCCCATTTGGTTCACTAGTCGTACATGTATATATCTTCCCACCTAGGTACTCGGGCATCCCCCTTTGTTCTAAAACAATTTCATAATTCCACATAAATCTCATTGCTTATAAAACTCCACTACTGGTCATATACAAAAAAAAGTAGCTAAAAACACTTTGTACCTCTTAAAACACAGAACAAAAGATTTTGATTTTCCATAATATTAACTCCTAAAATTCTCATATTGTTTTTCACCTAGAACACCTTGAAATACCCACATTACACACCATGTTCACAATAAAAACGACTAAAAAATCAAATCGCAATACATTTCAATTAAACAAATATAAATTACTTTTTGAGAATACATATATGATCCCTGAAATGATATCTTTATAAAAACTTCATTTTATTCACAAACACGACACTTAAAAATATATTTGTTTCACAAAAATCATTAAAAAAATATTATCGCATCAAAAAAATGATATAAAAATTAAAAACATTATTTTAAGCCTGAATGAAATTCCATAAAATACACTATGTAATTATATGGTAGCCCCTAACCAACCAACAGGAGATCTATATGGAAACCCCCCAATTTTGCATACAAATGACACTAAAAATTCTTTTTCATTACAAACACAACTAAATACAATTTTCGTATCAATAATAAAATGATATTAAAATAATAATAGGTCAAACCTGTCAATTTAAGTCACATGGACTACATACACATTGGAATCACCTACCAAAATGGTAAAAACCTTGAATTCATTATGTGATAACTCAATGGCACAAATGACTGACCTCGTGGTGGGTAGATCAAGCCTAAAACACGAAGATTAGACCAAGAAAACACAAGGTTAACCCCTATGTTCGAACCCCTACTCTATGGTCATTTGGTACATGAAGGATAATGGAAGAAACCCTAAGAAAATTTAATAAAACCTAATACAAATTGAATGATTAATGAAGGAGACCCACTTACATGAGGGATCTTGTAAAAATCGCCCCAAATACAATAGTAGATGAATTTGAAAATAGTCAAAGATGCAATTGATGCTGGAATAAGGAAAATATGGTTACTTAAGAACTGAAATAGGGGGAATATAGTGAAAAATAAAGGAGTTATTAAGGGATCAAATTACCTTTTTAAATCTGGATGAATTGTGAATTCTACATATTATTTGACCTAATATGTGGGGAAAATTACCTATAAAGAAGAGAAGAAGTTAATGGTGGAGGTCCTCGGTTCAGTAGGATTTTCTGAAAGGAAGAAACCATGAAAACCAATACAAATTGAATAATACATTTAATAAACAAATTTTCTTAAAAATGAGATATGGGCTTTCGGGCTGGACCATCTCATTAAGTAAAAACCCAATTACACAATGATTATTGATTCCAAATGGGTCCAAATTGAAATGGTGGTGTTAAAACGCGTGGTTAGGACAAGTAGGAAGTGGAATAGATAATAAAGGATTAAAATGATGGAGTTATAAAAGAAAAAAAATTATCTTTAAATCTGGAATTGGGCTCACAGTTTGGACCAAAATTTTAAAACCCACCATTTATACCACAATCTGTGGGAAACACCTAATACAAAGCAGGATTGGAAATTAAGTAAGAAATAACATTAAATTATTTCATTAATGTGATAATTCTCCCCACCAAGAAAACATTCCGTCCCATCCTGAATTATGATCATAAAATATGAATGGATACTCTTCCTTAACAGATGACTTCCACTCCCTTGTCTAATGTGTATCATTTCAATGCTTCCAAAGAACCCAGACTTGTGGAATAGACATTCCCTAAAGCATAGTTACTTGTATGTACACTATTAAAACTGGCTGCTAAAAAATATATAAATTAGGCCATATATCCAACTCATCCCAATTCAGTACATGGGATGGATTTGGGATTTATATCTTCAACTAGGAGATATGGAAGAATTCATGGATAGATGTCAATAGATAAGGTAAGGCCAACCTGTATGCCATCATTCCAATATGATCAGTGATCTCAAATGGTCTTAGATACGGCGATGTTAGCTTCCCTTGATTTCCCAATTGATGATGGCCCAGACGAGGGGACACTTTCAAGATTTCGATGTCATCCACAGAAAACACTATGTCATGACACCTCTGGCCAACATAAGATTTATGGTGACTCTGAGCTTCCAATAAGTGTTGCCTGATCAACATGACCTTCTCAGATGTCTCAGGAACCAAAATCGGCCCCAATAATGTTCCCTCACTTACCTAATCCAAACACAAGGGGGACCGATAAGGCCCACCGAATGAATTGATGATTGTTAACTGTTATAATAATAAAACCCAAGAAATCAAAAATGTATATCCTTGGTAAATCGAAATTCTATTACATAAGTACAAAAAATGTCCTCCAAAATCTAATTCGCCCGCTCAGATTAACCATCCTTCTAAGGTTGGTATGTCGTGATCAACTTAATATAATACCCCAATGCCATCTGAAGACCTCCCTAAAACTAAGAAGTCAACTTTGGGGTATTTACACTACCACAAAAACAGTTCTTCGTAGCGCCCCCCCTTTATCAGCGCTTGTTTAGTAGCACTGATAAAGGGTCGGCTTCAAAAAAAATTATAAATATATTAATATATTAATATATAAATATAGTTATATTGTTATATAAATATAATATATAGTTTTTATTTATATTTTATATAAGTATAGATGTACATTTACACTTAATATACTTAATATATAAGATATTTAGTGAAAATGGATTCTTAAAAAATTAAAAAAATATTTTTAATTACTAATTTGATAATTATTATGGAGTAAAAGTCATTTAATAACCATTTGAGGAATAAAAAAATTAAAAAAAAATTAAAAAAAGATCCAAAATATGTTGAAAATGCAACTCAAACTTCAAACGGTCATAACATTTGATCCGGGTGTCCGTTTGAGCTCTACCACATATCAACTCGAAGCCTGCGACGAGATCTACGTCATTGTGACTGGGGAGAACCACGATCAAGCGTTTTTCAAGGCCAAAAGAGGCCCAGAAGGCCTCCAAAACTGAGTTTTTTGTCGGGGTACCCAGATTTTTTAACATTTTGTGGATTTTCAGCCTCGTTTAAGGGGGTATTATTGGCTTTTTTTGGTGGGGACTGAATTTATTCCAAGTTATTTCATTTATATTGATATTATTTATTTGAAATTTAATCCTTTTTTATAATTCACTGCTATTTATAATCAAATATATAACTATATGTACAATTGTTTTATATATTCATACCTAAAAATTTAATTATAAATATAAATAATAAAATATATTTACATATAAAATATATTAGCTTTTTCTAAATAATAACTAACATCCATTTTATTTAAAATACAAATATATGAATATTTGTATACCTATATATTAATCTAACTATATATATATATTAATCTAATAAATATATATATATATATTAGTATTACTATAAATATATATATTAATATCACTATATATATATATATTAATATCACTATATATATATTCATATAACTATATATATGTTAATATAACTATATATATTAATATAAATATATATTACTATACAAATAAATATAACTAAATATATATATATATATATTGATATAGATATATATTAATATCACTATATATATATATATTAATATTACTATATATATATTAATATAACTATATATATATATATTATAATCTAATAACTATATATATATTAATATAAATATATATTATTAAACAAATAAATATAACTATATATATATATATATATTGATATCATGAATTGGAAGACAAATCAAAATAGAGTAGTGGTAAAGGCTTAGGCGTGCAGGGGGGAGGTCTCGAGTTCAAATCATGTGCGAGGCAGGGGCGTGTGAGCATGGGGGAATATAGCAGCAAGTGCTGTTAAAGGGTGAAGGGGTGCATGGGGTGCGTGGGGTGCTGTATAGGGGCAGAAAAGCACTGTAAAATGGGGGGCTCAAGCGCTATAAAATCCCACCCGATTCGCATTATATTTTAATTTTTTTAAAATTGTTTTTAAATTTTTTTAAATTTTTTAAGTTTTTTAACTTTTATCATTGCTTTATTAAAAGAGCTGATAAAATGGTCCTTTATCAACGCTAAAGCGAAAGAACTAATAAAGGATGCAATGATATAGGACCCCTTTATCAGCGCTTTTTTTAGCACGGATAAAGGGGTACTATATCAGCGCTTTTCGGAGCACTGATAAAGGGGACCCACCCCCCTATCTTCGCGGGCTTTATCAACGCTTTTTCTAGAACTGATAAAGGCCATTTTAGCACTGATAAAGGCCGTCTTTATAGTAGTGTTATTGGTGACAAGTACTGATGGAACGCCATGCTGTCTCACCACCTATTGAAGATACAAATTGCCTAACTCATCCAATTTAGTTGTATCTCTGATGGGAATGAATTGGGATGATTTTTTCAAATGATCTATCACCACCCAAATTGCATTCTAATCCCAAGGTGTATGATTAATGCAAACAATTTTGTATATGGAAACCTCATCCCACATCTAGGTGTGAATGGGTAATGGATGGAGAAATCTGGAGGGCCCTTGTTGCTCTGATTTCACCTTCTGGCATGTGTAGCATCTCAACACAAAGTTTGCGATGACTCGTTACATACATGGCCACCATAAATGTCACCACTAATCATAATAAATATTTTTGGAACTCAAATTGAAACCCGACACAGACTACTGTCTATCCTCAATCACCGCCTTCCGTAGAGATAACAGAACTACTAAATGGCCCTTGAAGCACAAGATGCTCTTAAGAGACGACGACCAATCAGAGGATGTCTCCCCACAATGAAGAAACATCCTCGGCCACTAAAAAATCTCATCACCCTGTTATTCCCACTAAATAAACTACAATAGAGAAGGAGTCAACTGAATGCTCACTAAGAATGGACCCCCATTTTTCTCCATGATCTCTACTTGCTTCTGAGCAAAGATCCCCATCAATGTCCACTCATCGCGGGACATCCTCAAAGCCTGTATTGGTACTCTTCTGCTCAAGGAATCAGCTACCACATTACCCTTCCTAGTGTATAGACAATGTCGATGCCTATCCCCTATATGTACTTGATCTAGCGACACTGTGTCACATTGATGTCTTTGTGTGAGAAGATATAGGCAAAAATATTGTGGTAATAGTATACCACAAACATCTCCCCAAAGAAGTAGTGATGCCAAGTATTCAAGGCATGCATCAAAGCTGCAAAATATAAGTCATGATTTGGTTAATTCTTTTTGGGTGGTTGGAGTTGGAAAGAGTCATACACCACCACGTAGTCATCTTGCATAAGGAAACACCCTTGACACATACCTGAAGCGTCACAATTCCCCACATACCCCTTCCCGGCATTAGGAAAAACCAGCACAGGGGGTGGTAGTCAACCGCCACATCAGCTCCTCGAAGGATTCATGACATTCTAGTCCCCATAAAAACTTCACACCATTCCGGGTGAGCACGGTCATCAGTGAAGAAAGACGAGAGAAGTCATGAAAAAACAGCATGTAATAACCATCCAGGATGAGGAAAATCATGATCTAGAACACAATATTATGTTTCTCCCATGAAATTACCACATTGATCTTCTTGGGGTCCCCAATAAACCACTTCTACAATATGAAATTCCTTAGAAATTTTACCACCCTTCTCCAAGAAAGTTCATTTTGAAAACATTCCATAGAGGCGATGATCCAACAAAGTGCCTAGAATGATCCTCAAGTGATGTTTGTGTTCCTCATCAGATACAGAGTATATTATAAATTCATCCACAAACACCACATTGATGTAATCGTGATACTATTGGAGCAACATGTTCATGAGTTCTATAATGACCGCCAGAGCATTGGTCAATCCGAAGGGCATGAACAAATACTCAATGTTGTTGTCCTAGCATCGGATGGTTGTCTTCTGAATATCTGCCTCTCTCACCCTGAGTAGATGGTATCCCGAATGAATTTGTATTATTGAAATCCAATTTTCCACTTCAACTGATTGAACACATCAACAATTCTGGGAAAATGGTATTTGTTCTTAAATTTATTTAGCTTCAAATAGACAATGCCCAACTGGGGGGATCTGTCATCTTCATTCGCATACAATACATTTGTAGATCAAGGAGAGATGCTTGAGTGAATTAATCCTTTTTATTCAAATACTTATAGCTATATATTTATTTCACTAATCATGTAATGGGTCAAAATATTGGAGGGACGAGATATCATCTATGTTCCTGACACAAGATCAATCGATAACTCATCATCCCTCTTTGGGGGAAAATTGGAAAAATCATCTGGGAATACCTCCAAACACACACTCACTTCATGAGGTAGTTCACCTTCAGGGGAATGACCATCATATTGTAGTGTGATCTATGATAAATAGAAGATAATACTTCCTAACTCTCGGATGGAGGTTATGCGTGACCCGAACAAGGATCCCATTCGCCATGAAAATACCAGAAGACTCCCATCAGGTTCCATAAAGATCACATGCTTCCGGTAGCAATAACTATGTGCATGGAAGTGTAATTGTAAATAAATGCCATGTATAATGTCAAACAGTTCCATATATAAGACAACAAGGTCAAATTCCATCTCATTCCCTAACACTGAGAGCGCACACGACGGGAAAATGAGATCCTCTTCCTTATACATTCCCAGTGGATTCACCAAATCCATAGCAAAAGACAACAACTCAGTTGGTAAATTTAGCATGTCCACAAAATGGAAAAAAATGATGAAATAGAGGCACCAATATCAAAAAAATATCATTTTTAGAAGATGTGATCAAAACATTACCTCAAACTGTCAACGAGCCCATATCTGATCCTACTGGTTCCTGATCCACCACATAGAGAAGTTCGGTCTCTTTATGAGGATGACTGCAAGTCTGTGGTTGTGCCCTGAACTAGTTATACCCAGAATACGAACCATATCTACCACCAAAACCACCTAATCATGATCCCTCATTCCTCGATGGTTGGGACTGTGCTGGAACGCCTCTTGATGTAGACCTGCATCCAACATAAGTGCTGAAAATGCCCAATTCCTCCACACTTGTAAAAAGTATTTTGAGTAAGAAGGAATGTTTTTTGGATGTTCGCTGACTTCCCACAGTGGGGGAACGCGGTCGATCATGCATCATATGCCACAAAAAGATAAATGCCTAGAGGATTGGCCTGAACTATCACCTCTTTTCTTTACATATTCCTCATGTTTCCTTTTCTTCTCTAAAGAGCTGCCACTGCCCACAACTTATAATTACCAAGAGAAACCAGTCCATCCATTCCAGTCAATATAAAAAATGCATGCCTGATCAACCACCTCAGTATAGGTCCTCAACTAAAACAAAAACACATGAGAGTATATCTCTAGTATCAAGCCATTCTCAAACCTATGGGACTTTTCTTGTTCTTTCGAGACAATTTATAGATAATACCAAACCAACTCATCATATCTATAGGAATACTCCATGAAGGAATGATTCCCCTGAACATGATCCATAAATTCATGGGACCTGGCGTAATCCAAGACATCCTGGTAGTACTTCTCATTAAATATAGTCTTTAAGTCTCCCTGGTGCATGTGCTCGTTCTTCCGAGTCTGAAGAATAGCTTCCCACCACCAGCGGCAGGTTCCATCTAAGCGAAAGGAGGCACATTTCACCCTGAGATCTTTGGTTGTATCCATGAACCAAAAAAATCTCTCAATATTCTAGAGCCATTCCACTGCTTTTTGGGGTTCTATGCTACCTTGGAAGGTGTGAGGCATATTTTCTAGGAGCTATTGGGACATTTACATTATAGGAACTGTATAATCATCATTAATATGAGATGGAGAAGAAGATGGTCCCTATCCTAGAGCATGGACAGTTAAGACCACAGACTCGACCTACCTCTGATCAATTTGTGTGGTAGAACTCTCTCAGGCTTCCTACTGTGGGCGCACAAGAGCATTCCAGGGAGGCATGTGGCTACAAAATTCACCTGTCACAAGAACAATAGTCAATACCACAATTATATAAATTGTAATCAAATATATCATATATAAAAAATCTAATCATGTTATAGTAATAAAAGAAACAATTACTCCACCCCCACATGATATCCACGGGTAGTCTACTGTCCAAACATCTATCCTGGACGTGAAGTCAAATAAACAATTCCAATGTACTATGGTGAATCTAGGTCTGCAAAGAAAGGTGCAGTCTAAACACACAACTCATGACAAAAACTACGAGTCCCAAAAATCATTACACCTATCATTCTTAACTCATCCCAAAATAATAATGTAATCTAAAATCATAAACCTCCTTTGATACGATTTTTTCATGAACCGAATATGGTCACCGCTAATACTATCACCAAATCCTTCATGTCAATCCCCTAAGGGCATTCCTAATCCCCAATGGTAGGTACAAGTACCCGGTTGTCAATAAATTATAATTTCTAATGTTTTACCCGAGTATGAAAGCAAAAAACCTTAAAAACATTCAATAATATAAATTTGAAATTTCCATGCCAAAAAAGACTTATTAAAAATTAAAAATATGAATACATGGTATTAAATAAAGTACAAGAGGTCCAAAAAAATTAAAACAGTGTAAAAACATCTACAATGACTCCACATGATAACGGTTCATCACCCACGAGTCGTCTCCACAACACTGCACCATAGGAGGGGACTAAAAACCAAAAATACATTCACCCTTGGATTTCCCTTTACCTCTGACAAACATAATAAAGTATGCATATGCCAAAGGAGTGTAAATAGGGTGTATGCCTAAGACCAATAGGATACCACCCACATATTCCAAATTGTACTCAATACAAGGTGAAAAATCATGCAGTTTAAATAAGTATGAAAAAAAATTATAGAAATGAAACATTCAATTGAAAATATTTTTCTAATAAAACATTAAAAATGTTTAAAAATTTAAATAAGAAATGTTGGATATAGTAAATTACAACCAAACACTATTTAATACATGGGTAAATACCACAAATACAATGAGCACCAAAACCATGAACACCCCTCGACACTAGATAGTCTCAAGCCCTATGTACCTCATACCTATATGTAATGTATCCAAGTCACAATCCATTCCCATACATAATCCAATTTTAGGGAACAAACCCATAACTGATTGTTACCCAACATCTTCCACATGGTTTATTTAGTGTTTTATGTATCCATTTTCTCCTTGAAATAATGACAATTCCCATCTAGATCACTAGCCATAATAGTACATATCTGCCAACCTAGGTATCTGGGATTCTCCCTATGTGCACAAGAAATTTTAGCATGACACATTAATCCGTTTTCATATAAATCCACCCTAATGGTCACATTCAAATAATACAACATCTATAAAAAAAGTATCCCACATAAAACACATAATAAACGTACTTGGTTATCAATAAAACGACTTCCCAAATTCATGTATTGTTTTCCACCCAAAAACATTGAAATCCCCACTTTGCAACCATGTGCACACTCACAAATCAACAAAATAGATATGGAAGCATAATACCTCTCAATGAAACCAAAATATCAGTTATTGATCATCCCTACATGATCCATGAAAGGATATCGTTATAAGACCACAATATTCACACAAACATTTCACTTAAAAAATATTATGTTCCAAAAACACCATAAAAATATTTTCACAACAACAACCAATGGAAATAAACATTAAAAACAATATTTTCAGCCCTAATACTCTTCAATAAAACAAGGTAAGTAATTATATGGAATCCCCATCTGAACCAACAAGAGATCTCTTTGAAAAAGTACTTAATTTCACATAAACATTGCACCAAAAAATCATTTTCATTACAAACACCACTGAAAAAATTAATCAAAAATAAATTGAGATAAATATGAAAATATTATTAACACTTCAATATAAGTCACAAGGATTACATTCATAAATGAATCACCTGCCAAAATGGTTAAAACCATGAATATTTTATGTGGAAACTCAATCTCACCACTGTGACACCTCAATGAGTGTAGATCAAGCCTAAAAATATAATATTAGACCAAGAAACCCCATGGTTAAACCCTAGGTTCCAAACCCTACCCTCAAGTCATTCAAGACTTCAAGGATAAGAATATAAACCCTCTGTAAATTTAATGAAACCAAATGAAAATTGAAAAAGGAATGAATGAGACCTACTTACATGAGGGATCTTGATGAAATCCCCCAAAATACACCAGTAGAAGAATTTTCAATCAATCAGAAATTCAATTGAGTTTGTAATAACGAATAGATGGTTAATTGAGAATTAAAATTGGTGGAAAAGAGTGAATAATGAAAGATTTATTAAGGAATAAAATTACCTTTTTAAATTTGTATGAATTGTAAAATAGTCATATGTTTCGACTTAATCTGTGAGGATAATGAGATCCAAAAATGGGGAGTAGTGAATGGGGGCGTGGCTAGGTTCAGTGCGCTCAGGTGCAAGGTGGAATCACCAAAAAATCATTAAAATTGAAAAACATGGTAAATAATTATTTTAAAAAAAATTGAAATGGGATTCTGGGCTAGCACAAATCTTTAAATAAAATCCAAAATATACCATTATTATGGACTCTTATTGTATCAAAATTTACATGGTGGTGTTAATAGTTCAAGGGAGGAAAATTAGGGATTGGAATGGATGAAAAACATTAAAAAATTAAGGAGTTGTAAAAGATAGAAATTTTATTTTGAAATCTAGAATTGGGATCACAATTTGGCCTATATTTTGAAAACAACCATTTCTAAAAAAATGAATGGGAAACACTTAAAACAAAACAAGAATGTAAATTAAATGAAAAATATCGTTAAAAAAAGTCATGTATGTGAATTTTATTGTTCAAAAAATGTATGGTGATCCTTGAATTTTTGGTATTCACCCCTATCCTTGGGTGTGTTTGGCTGTAATTTATAGTAGCTAACTTGTCTTATTTAAATGTGTTATCATTCTAAAATTATAAGTTTAAAAACTGTTTTCAATTGAATGTTTTATTTCATGAATTTATTGTCCTTTTCCAGATATATTAGAACTACCAACTTTTCACCTTGTATTGCGTACTATTTGGAATCTATGGGTGTTATCTTATTGGGCATAGGCTCACACCCTACTTACACCTCTTGGGTATATGTAGACATTATTATGTTTGACATCAGTAAAGGTAAATCCTCTGGTGAAGTTTTTTCAGGTTGTTAGTACCCTCATATTATGCGGTGTTGTGGAGGTGGCTTGGGGGTGATGTCCGCTTGTCGTGTGGAGTCTTCGTGGCTATTTTTCTACTATCTTAATTTATGTTTGGACCTCTTGTTTTTTATTTAAAACCATATATTCATTTGTGTGATTTCATATGTCTTGTTTGGAATGAAAATATCAGAGTCATATTATTGATTGTTATTAATGATTAATTTATTAATATTCAGGTAAGTCATTCTATATCCTTATTTATTGATACCCAAGCACTTATTCCAGGCCATGGGGATAGGGAACACACTTAGGGCCTTGTAATGGGTTGGATTTTGTACCTCTATTAGTGGCGAAAAGATTCATTTTGTTTCAATTACCCATGACACGTACTCTGATATGAGGTGTATATTCACTCCATAGTACATCCATAGATTCTATTAATATTAAAATGTCTGTAGATTTTTGGGATAGGAGCCTGTGGTTATATGGAGAGCTAGATAAATGGTCCATTTAATCAACCAACGACTTGAGATGTTATGCAAGGAGTTGTACTGAATGATAATTATTCTATGATTATGTGATTATATAGTATAATTTTATGAAGATGAATAATTTTTGGGATCTTGTTGAGTTAGTTCATAGAAAATAATAATTTATATGTGAATTTTATTTTATTGATAATAAAAAATTATTTCATAACAATTATTGATATATGGGTACTATATATATATATATATTTTTAAAAAAATGAGTAACTAATTGTGTTGATATATTTATATATGTATATAAAAATTATTCCTAAATTGTTTAGTTATAGTTGGAATCTAATTCTGACTTTTATATGTAACATCTACATGTGAACCCATATTTTATAAATATGAATCTCTAGGAGGTTTTTTACATAAATCATCTAGAATTACCCTCTTAGATTAAACATGATCATTTACCATGAATGATTAAATTTTAAATATATGCCATAAAAAACTCATCGTTTTAGTATTAAAGAATTAATAATTTAATTTTGTCATTTTAATTATAATAGAAAAATATAGAATACTGTATATAAAATATGATTAATAGGAGTAAAATATGTTTTATTTTATTCTATATATATATATATCATATGTTAATTTATACTATATAAAAAAATTCTCAAATATATTTTAAAAAAGTTCTTATAAAACTCTTCAACAAGAAATATATTGGTGATTTATGTTATATCATTGGAAATAGGATTCATAGATAGATGATGGGAGGTATTCTTTGAATTATATAAGAAACCCTTCTTAATAATAGTTTTGATAAATTTCATATGTGAATATCTAACAAAATGTATAATAAATATAAAATTTCAAATAATACCAAACAATAATTATATGATATAATAATAATATAACATTAATTACATTTCTATGAAATTTTATTTTAATTGTTTTAGTGAATTTAAAAATACCTCATATAAGAGAATAATTATTTCTCCTATATATGGACACTTTCCAATAATGAAACATATTGTTGTTACACATGCATTATCAAAGAACTATATATCATATTTAGTGCAAGGAAAAAACATAATTTCTATGCAAAAGTATAAAATTTAATTAATTTTTTTAAATATGGAATAATCAATAATCATAGTTAATTTCATATGATTTTTATTGATCATGTAAAATAACAAAAACTGATATTAATAAATGAAATAATGATCATCTAGTATAGATTTTCATAAAAAAATTATTATCATAAAAAAAATAGGTTAATAATTTATTTAACATAAATATTAATATTCATAACACCCTTATATTGGAAAAAATTACAATTTTCTTCAATAAATATTCATAATATAATATCTTAACTAATTATTTCTAAAATCATAATACCATAATGGAATCTTTTAAAAATGTAAATTAAATTTTACATAACAAAAAATTATATCATTTCGTAATGTATAATAGGGATATATAATTTGGATCTACCGATCATCAAATATAAATATCTGCAATCATTACATGAACACTAAACATAGATGCTTTTAATTTAAAATTAAAATAAAAAACATACAATTCATTCGATAATAATAAATTATTATATTATCCCAAAAAAATTCGAATTCAAACTAGTTTATCCTATTCCCCATTTATAGTAAAATGATTTTAAAAAATAATATATTATAATGTATTATAATATTATACAAGAAAAATAAAAAAAATAACCATCTCTTTTGATAACATTATATATAAAATGTTGAAAAAATTCATTTCTTAAAAATTAATTCGGAAGTTAAAAAAATGGAATTCAATAATCATAAAAATAAATGGGAACAAATGTAAAAAATTTATTTTATATAGAACAAATAAAAAATAGATTCCATTGACAGTATTATAGACTATGTAACAAAATTACCCTTAAACAGAAATGAATAATTTTATACAATTTTAATGAATGAAAATTATTATAGAAATTGATCATAAGAAATTATTTTAATATTTAGAATATCATTTTTTAAGAAATGTAAATAATATATAGATGGAGGAAAATATATACTCATTAATAATTCACAACATTTTATTTAAGAAATAATAGAAATACCCTAACCGATAGTACCAAATCACCAAATATATTTTTTAAAATCCATAAAAATATAATTAAATTAATTATATATTTAAATCAAATCTGTATTCATGTTAAATTACATTATATTATACTTTATTTCCATAATCCACTAATTTTTTATATTGGTATTGTTCACATATATCGTTCTAATGTCATTCTGTTAAGAATGTGTTGAATAGTTTGATATTTTTAGTTGTAACAATTCAATTATAAAAGGATATATAATTTCAAGAAACAAATATATTCTGGTCACGTCCTTCCATACTCAATGTTTTTCTTAATTTCGTGAAATAGTTAATTTTCATAGAACCCTCCTTGATAAGCTTGTTTTTTATGGATAAAAATGAATATATATTTTGAAATTTACTTCTATTAATATGATGGATATGTAAAAATTAAATTACTAAATTAATAAAAACAATTTAATATTAATGATATTTTAAATTAGACAGTCAATTTTTAATAAAAACCATGAATTCCAAAAGATTATGTAAATAACCCCCATTAACTTAGGTAATTAAAACACACCTTGTTGAGAATTATGTTCCACAAATTTTAAAAAATTTGAAATATAATACCTATTTGAGTTCCTTAAATCTAACTAATTAATATGATACTTTTTTGGGATAATTTTAATTATTATTATTTTTAAAATTCTTATGATAAAAATTGACATCGAATGATAAATTTGTCAAAATCATTATAAATTATCATAATAACTGCATGTGAAAAGTGTTTAATGATACGTATTAGATGATATTACATAATTTAAGGATTAATATAATAAAAATACATTTATTATTTAATCCTATAAACAAATTTCTTGTGGTTTAGGAATATTTTTATGATAATGAACCATATGTAAAATATGAGAAAGTTGAACAATAACACATACCAAGAACATTGAAAGACCTATTTTTAATTATGTATGTATCATTTCTAGAAAATATATTTAATGTTGATAGATTATTATAAAGGTATTAAATTTTGTATAGGTATTTATTTTATTAAAATATGTACTAAAAATGTAACTTGGGTTGAGATTTTTGAATGTTAGAATATGTCACCTTTATCTGCAAAATTCGATGGAATTTTAGAATATATGTTTATATTAATGGTTTAGAATAAAATATTAAATGACAGGTTGATAAAAAATTGATGTTGGATAATATAATAAATAATTATAAATATAACATAATGAAATATTTTTTTTTTCATATTTCATTTTTTTAAATCAAATTTTTTATTAAATACTATTAAAAGTGTATTTCATGGTTATATCCATAATTTGATGTTGAAAAATATCTATATAACTATGGAATTAGAAATTTTAAACATAATTCATTACATACCATTGATATTTTATCATTCCAAACATGAAATACGTGGATTTTTCAATAAATTTTCACATATAATATTATTAATACCATTATTTTTATATTTCCTTTGATTACACTAAAATTATGTGAAAGATGTGTTAACATTTTGTAAAATTAAACTATTATTTCAAATTGAAAATTAATTAATTACAAAAAATAATGATACTTATCATCCTTATTGTTATGTATAATTGATCGTAATGCTCATTTACCAAGATCTTTAGCATGACAATTGATTTTAGATATTATGTTTACTATTCTTACCATGCTCATGTGATAAGAATGAATTTAGATAATTATTAAATTTTTTCAATATATGATTCATAAATATATTTTATAATAATTTTTTTTTTAAAATATATCCTTAATTTATATCATGGAATTTTCTCCTTAAATATGTTTTCTTAAAGATAATGACTTATAATTTTCATCTAATACCCAATCAGTACATAAAGATAAAATGTTATTTTCATATCTATATTAGAAAAAGAAATTATTTTATATTGAATGGATTTTATTTTTTGTATTAAATCAAGGTATTTATCTCTAAATTTAAATAAAATAATTTTATAAATTTTCCTATCCTTCTTATAGAACTATGAAATAATAAATTACACAGTATTCAAAAAAAATTATATATTATTTATACAAAAAACATATATACTAAAATATGAAAACTTCAATCATAGAAAATTTTAATTTCATGAAAAAATCTATCTCGTATTTTTAGATTCATTTTATATAATGTAGAAATATAAAATTCAAAATAAATATATGTGTACTAATCCTCATGAAATATCAATGAACAATTCATATCCATGTATATTAATTTCCCTCCATCTCTATCCCCAAACATGAATACCCATTAACGCAGAAACTCCCAAAGAAAGTTTACTCCTTTTATCCCACTATCCTCTCATTCCCAAAATCACAACTTCCACCGTCCAAACCCTTCCCCACATCACCTCAATATCCTCATCATCCCCACCACCCATCAAATAATTTCATTTTGCTCTTACGTCTCCACCTTTATTGGTTCTCCTATAGCTCTACCTCAGCATGATTCATTCATTATTTTATCTGATTAAATAGATTTTATATTTAAACCCTTCATTATATAAAAATATATCATCATTTAAGTATCATATTTGTTTCCATTACTACTTCATAATCACTAAATAAAAAAAATTAATCCGTATTTTTCACTCTACCACTCCACCCCGTAAACACTTCGAAATTCTAAATCATCAGTATCATAAAATTTTAACTCTTAATAGAATCAAGATCTATTTATATACATTATGGTTCCACATTATGCCCCCAACACATTTGTGGTACTTTACTGTACATACACTTCTATTACAAGCCTATAGACTTCCATGATGTCTTCATGAATGTATAGATATCACTATTTAATAAGATATTATAGGTATTTAATTAAATTCATTCTTACAAGTAATGTGTTCCATTTTAATGTCTCACATTATGAAAATGGTCCAATTTTTTATTTTTTTATTATATCACAGTAATGAAAAATTAATTCCCAATTATTATTGGGTTTTAATAAGTGTACCATATTAATGTTACATGAATATGAATCTTAAATTTATTTTCATCAAAATAATTAAATCATTATTTTATTTCAAATTATTTATTATTCCATATTTTTTATAACATTCACTCATCTCTATAATTTTATACCACATTAGTTATTAGAAAAATATACATTTCATTGTTTCCTTAATATTTATTAAAAAAAATATTTGACTATAATCCATAATTAATTCATTTAATTGAACTATTTAAAAAAATAACATCCCCCATGCTCCTTTAACAAAATTCATGCATGAATTTCATATCACCTTCATCATAATTGATACAAAAAACATTTTCTTAATATACTCAAAAAAAATTATATGATAATGGAGATCTATTTCCTTTGATTTATCCATATTTTAAAAAAATATACTTAAATAAAAAATATTAAATATATTTACATTTTTATGAACTCTACAATTATAATGATATATACACAACAAGAAATAGAACTTCTATATAATTTTCTCAACTATAGGATTCATGTTTTTAATTTATTATAATATAATTCATGTTTGGCCACATTTGAATTTCAACTACCAATAGTCCTGAAAAGGGTCTCAATTTAAAAGAAAACTATGGACTTACAAAATATCATACGATGGTTAGATAGGTTCTAATATTTCATTGATAATACAATATTTTCATCTATTTTTACCCAATTGATTATTTACCATATTAAATATGAATTAAATTGACAAGGCAATCTAGAACATATTGAAATATATCATTACACATTAATATAGTGGATTAATTATACTCTTGATATGATAATTTTAAAAACAAGGACACATTACATTATCAAGTATACCATTATTTTGTGAGATCATTTTCTTATCAACATATGATATATTTATTAATTTCAATGAATAAAATTATAATTTAATTTTTACTTATTTATTCAATTTTATAATATTTTCCAACTATAAAAAAGTAAACAGAATCAATGAGAATCTCATAGTACATATAATGAAAATAAACATTTTTTAATTTCTTCTAGTGAATATTCAAAAAAAATTATGTGTTTAATTTTTATTATATGTTTCTACTCATAACATCAAGAATTAAATATTAATATATACATTAGTTTTATAAAACCAATTGCTCAAATGATTATTTTATCAGTTTCTAGTACAAATAGTGACAACATAATTCGAGATACATATCATAATAATCTAAACCATTTCCTTATTGTATAATTTAAAATATTAATTTCATATAAATGTGTCACATTTTATAATTATCATATCTATAATTTTTGAATTTATATTTTTTATACATTTCAAAATTTGTAATTAACAAAATTCCTTATTATTTTTAAAATACATACAATAATATATTTGTAACTAATAATGGTTATTCATAATATGTTCTACCACATTATATACACTAAAATAATTAATCATTTATGAACAAAATAGAAAAATATCATGAAATTCATCTTATAAAAGTAATCATTTCAATTTATAAAAAGCGTACAACTACCAAGAATATTCCATCCTTATATATTATAAATATTTAATTATGTATTTTAAGATTAATATTTCAACCATACAAATATTTTTTGATATTTTCATTTTATAATTTATTTCAAGAAATCTATTCACTTGGTTGACTAATATTACAAATTAAAATTTAGTTAATATGAGAAGTCACTTTTAATTCAATATAATGAATTATATTTACATTTACAAATCAATAATAATTCATGATCTGATTTTTATATTATTTTATTATTTCTATTACTCATTTTATATTCATAAACATAACCATTATATATTTTTTTTTATTTTTTGACACATAACATATATTGTAAAAAACAACTATTTAATAAAAAATAAAATTATGATCATCTATAATTTATATCCAATATGCTACATCACTATCACATATTTATCTCATAGACTCATATATTATAAATGATTATATATGCTATCCATCAGATAAATCATGGTGTAACATGATTCTAAAAGTATCAATTAATATTTAGTTAATTAAAAAACATTAATGAAAATATCATTAATCATTTTATTACATGATCTTTATATTTAATTAATTACTATAAAAAATTAACAAATTTATACTTATTATATTAGATGAAACCAAATATCAAACACTTCTAAATTTTTTATTGTAAGAATCTAAAGGTTAACATTTTAATGTATATATTTATATATTGATTTTTTGTTAATATTATAATTTATATGTATTAATTTATCTTATTAACTTATTAACCATTTCTTCAATAACTTCTTATAGAGTTTGTAGACATTAGTAATTATACCCATTTCAATTGTTATTATGGTCCGAAATTATAATAAGATGAAAGAGTTAAATGTATTGTTTGTAAACACAATTCATTGGTTTCATTATGTTTTTCATTAGCTATGATATATTTATATTTTATACATTAACCAACATCATAGAATTGATATCTCATATGCAATCATAACTTTATGGATGTAAATTTTTCTCCTCAAACATTTCATAATAAAATAAAATGATTTCGTTCATTTTTATGGGTGATATTTCTAATAATATTATTGATATTGTTAATTATATTTATATTCTCAGACTAAATGATCAAAAATTTAATCAATATGGATGTTTTTTTTTGTAGTTGATGTGTAATAAAAATGATCTTTAACTCTTTTTTGTTTATGAATAAAAATTAAGGAATATAAAATTAGATTTTGGGATATTATTATAAATTTTAAAACTAAAAACATAGTATTTTCCTTTTCTATATTAAATATATATTTCATAATGACATTGATTTCAATTAATTTCTCTATGTTGTTCCAATGAAAATAATTTGAACTCCTCAACCATTCCAGATGTAATTTAATATATAATACTATTTTAATATGATCACAACAAAATATCTCACCATTTTAGAATAGATTTATATTTCCTAAATTCACATTATGCTCCAACAATAATTTTATGTATAGATAAATTAATTGTGGGAGACACAAACCTGTAGAACAAACATACTACATCAGATATTTATGTTACTATGGTTAGTGAAATTCAATAATTTAATATAGATCATGACACTGATAAATGATTAAAAATTATTTACATTAAAAATTTCAATTATATATATATTTTTAGTTTATATATCAAAATATATTAATATTTTAAATTCATCATGATCTACACATTGACACACTCATCTATTATTTCTCATCATTCACAGTTTCAGCCAAAAAACAAAAATTTACTAAGAGGGAGATTTTCTTCATATATAGTTTTGTTCTCTAATTTAATTACATCTATATTCATGGAATCTTATCTAATAGTTTATTATAAATACAAATATTATTACTAAATAGAAAACATAAGTTTTCATTTTTTCTAATTAAAAATATATAATTTTTAATCATTAATAAGGACAAGAATGTTAAGATATCCAAGGTCAACAAGAACTGTTTTCATGTGGAGAACAAGTTATTTTTCTTTCTATCACATGGGATGTTCTAGTTAGATGATAATAATTATCAGGATTCAATGGATATTTTAAAATGGGTAGGATATCCATTTTTTGTCATTAAACTTACTTATAACAAAACATAGAACAAAATATCATTATATATAATAAAAAACTCTACTTTATTTTTCTTTCATTAAAATACAGTGTAGAGTTTTTAGTATGAAGGGTAATCAACAAATGAACAAATATTAAGGAATGAATTTTCATTCTATTGTTTTGATATACTATTTCTATAAATGAGATTGAGAACATGTAGATGATTCTAACATTATTTCATTTTTTCTTTTAATAAGAATATAACATTCAAGTAGTTTTTCATAAAATTAGAATTCTGAAATCATGTTTTTCCTCATGTTAATGTATTAATTTTCCTTACTAGTGGAAATAATATTTCATAATTGATGTATATTTATATAATAAATATATACTATAGTACCAAGTAAATGTTTTTACCATAATAATCTTTGATGTGGTAATAAAATTTCATGATTCATGGTCCTTGTGTAAGAAAATACCCTTGATCAAAATCCTTATAAAAGAGAGTATGTTCAACAAATTAAAGGAAAAATAAGTCTCCAACACATGTATAGATGATGATGATATATTCTCAATATATAGGTGATGAAATAATGTCAATTTTTTATTGATCCATTGTTGACTCTACCAGAGGATGAGCATGGCTATGTGGTCTCATATCATGTATCAAGTTCACTTTTGGGTTGATTTATTATATAGGGTGATCATGTTCTTGGTTGGGGATCTTATCATTGTAGGCCACATATGAATAATTCTTTGTCCAATGTCATTGAACTCCAAACTCCAATGAATTACCATAATAGTTGGGGTCAATACCTATACAGAGTATGTTTTACCATATATTCTGACCAAATTATATTGAGGTATATCTATAATAAGAAAATATGTGAATATCCACCAGAGGAACTGGTTGGAATACTAGTACTCTATTTATTTTTACATCACCAAAACCCCGTGGTAAAGAGAATTTCATAGAAAATGTTTTTACTAAGAAAATTCTATCATCAGGCATGAAAGAATAAATAGAAGAGTGTAACTTGATGTTTCATTCAGAATAGATTCACATCAATATTTTTGAATCAAGTAATGTTGATTCATTGACCAGTGTTTATTCCACATCTTCTATTATATAAATGGTTCGTTAGGATAACAATCTTGATGATGACTTATGTATAATTAGATACCCTTTTATGATGGATAGACCATTGACTAGTGGTCATTCTCACCAAATTGTATTCATTTCTATTAGAATATCATTGTTTTTACATTACTAGTAAATAAATATATTGTTGTATATTTCCATAAATCCTTGTAGGATTGCACCCTGGAACCAAAATTATGATTTATTACATGAAGTGCTGATTCTGGGGGCTTGGTAAGAGATGGGCTACAATTGATTTTTTCTATCCTTGTTATAGTTTCCAACATGTTATGTATGATCACCAACAGAAATTCATTTTTCTTTATCCAAACCATTTACAACAAGGAAGTGTGATAAATTCTTTATGGGCATTTTGGTTAGGATTTTTTGTTTCCAGAGATAGAAGAAAGTTATATGGTCTGTGATCGATAAGATGACTAAATCAGATCACATTATACCCATTCATGATATAACCATGGTTAATGTGATGTTAAATCTTTAATTAAAGATATTTCTAGTTTTAACTGATTTCTGTTTGCTAGTATATCTCACAGGGATCCGTAGTCACTTTCCACTTTTGGATTGGCCTTCAAGATGAAATTGGATCTCCGTTTCATTTGACTATGGAACATCATAAACAATAATATTTCCATAAAAAAAAGTGCAACAAATTTTCATTAGTATACTGTTATCACTTGTGTTACTGAGTTTGTGTTAAATTGGGATGAAAACAGGGAGATGGAACAATTATATTACAACTATGATCGTATTGGATACTTTTAATGGCATGTATATACGACCATGTATATCTCAAATATGATGAACGAAGATTAATGAATTTATCATGGTTTGAGCAAACCTGGTTAAATTGTTGACATAAAAACTTTAGTTGATACATCATTGAATAATAATGGAAGAGGGTAGGTATAATCCATATTGTTATCATCATCTTAGACCATAGGATTTTTCAGTTGGTTATAATGTGTTCATGAATGTTTCACCACATTTTTTTATTCGATGAATTGAGATAAAAGTGAAAATTTCTATTTATTTTTTGGGACATTATTATGTTTTAGACAAGTTGGAGATTGATTTTTTCATTTATCACTTCCATCATAACTGAAGAAAATACATAATATATTCTATGTATCTCAACTAGGAAAGAATAAATCTAATCAACCTCATGTTCTATGTTGGTGTAATTATGAAATTGAATGTGATTTATATGTGACTGAGTAGCCAGTGAGGGTAGTTAATTATGAAACCAAGGTATTTTGAGGTCGTAAAATACCTTTATTTTGAGTGATATGGTTTCATGGTTCTGATTCTCATGAGGTGTAGGAGACAGAAGAACAAATGATAGTGAATTTGGCTAATATTGTTGACATAATATCTTATTATAAGGATTTATCAAGACATAATGTTTCTATGGTGTGGAGGGGGTGACATCTTATTTATATTTTTTTGTTACTCTTTGATCCCTAATTTATTTGAATACATGGTTGGGTTTATTTTTGTGTTGTATTGGGAATAAAGTTACATATTTTGAATGTTTATAGGTTATTCACGGTATGCCAATGATTTTTCCAAACAGAGTGCCCTCCTAGTAGAATCCGTGAAAACCCAAATAGTAGGTGTATAAAATTTCGGTTAATGTTTTGAAACCCCATGAATTGTGATAGTAGAAACCATGAACCTTGAAATAATGTTTTGAACAGTTTTGCAGCATGATTTTTATAACTATCCAACTGTGCCGAGCTAATTGGGAATACATGATTTTATTTACCCATAAATTAATTTCTAAATATAAAAATCCCATGTTTAATGTTTCTTATGGTTATCTATTACCATATATTATTTATTATTCCTTGGAATCTCAAAACATGTTTTTTTGGCCTCTCTAAACGCCTCTAAATGAAAATCAACTCATGGTGAACCTAATTCTATCTCATCCTTGAATGATTTATCTTCCTATTTTCTTCTTCCAAATCTTACTTCATTCCTCAATATGGTATTGCTGAGATCCATTTTTTTGGAAGATTTAATATAAACTTTTATAATTAATGAATCTATGTTTGATCCTCATATCTCATTTTTTGATATTTTTCATTATAATTGCATTTTGGGGGTGTTGTGCTCGTGATCCCATGATCTTTAGTAAGTTGAGCTGTTTTTGATGGAAAATTTATTATACCCTCAATTTTTTATATTTAAATAAATTATTTTATTTAAATCTATTTTTTCCATTGGATTATGAAAAATAAATTCCAATTGAATTGGGGATATAAATTCTAATTTAATATAAAATTGGGGAAAACCCCCAATTCTGTTGAATTGTTGTGTATTCTAAATTTGGATGGAAAATAGTGGAAATTAAATTTTAAAATACAAATTTGGATATTAATTTGGGTAATTAATTTCTAATAGATATTTGAAAAAAATGGAATAAGTTGATTTGATATAAACCCAATTTTTACGTAAAAATGCATGATTAAATTAAAAACGTTTTTAGTAAGAATAATTGGTAATTGAATAGTAAAAATGTCTTGAATTGTATTTTTAATAGCTTTGAAATAAATTTCATATTTTATTTACGCATTTAATGCACAACAATGACAATGTATTATGTTATTTATTAGTTTATAGCACTTTTGATGCATTAAAAATGAAGTAAACCACACTGCATCAGGTCACATCCCTAATAGGGCGGTGATGGGTCCTATTTATCCATTGTCTAAAAGACGTATTTATACACAAATTTCCATGATTTATAAACATGACTTTTTTGGATCCCGTAACCTAGAACTAGCATACCTCATGGTATATTAGAATATTGCTTTATTCTATGTTTTTTTATATAAATTTCATTATTTGTAAATAGTTTTGCACATTCCTTGTAAAATTAAATAAACAATTTTTTATAATATTATTTTTAATTAGTTGTTGAGAAATTATATCATCATTAAAATACAGTGGAATATTTATATATAAATTTTGTTTTTAAATTCTATGCCTTCAAATTTAAATTTTTTTATTTTTATATTGTTATATTATTGAATCCTTGTTGCGACTCTATAGGTATTTTAGCCCACAAGCTAACTATTTTAGAAGGTGTTTTTTAATTTTTTTTGTAATTTTGAAAAATGGCAAAGAACACATATAGGTGGTTCTTATTATTGATCCATGGGTAGGGAGAGTTTTTCCCATTAGGACATGGGGTTGACTCCCTTTTTCTAGTACATTGTGTTAGCCATTTTGGTTATTTGTATCTATTTTACTTCTGATAAATTCTCCATATAAAGACTTTTTGGTTTGAATACTTCATTTTTTCTCTTTATTTTGTTATTTTTGTGGAAAATTGGTTCCAAATGTTTTATTATTTGACGAATGGTTCTTGTTACCAACATGTGGGGATCGAGAATTCCCTTTGAGCTATGTCCGAACCAGCTCTGTTATCATGTTACTTGGGTATCCAGGTTGGTTCATGAAATTATTACACTAATATCATATGAATGAAAAAACAATAAAATAATCATGAAGGTTTCATTAAATGTATTATTTATGTCCACCTATAAATGGAATGACATAACTAGTTAATTTATGCATCATTAATAAAGGAATTACATTACCTATTATTTCCAAAATCATATTCAATTAATCATATGACATAACTAGTAAATTAGATAATCATATCATTAGAGAATGAATCATTTCCAAAAGGATTTACTTTATAAATCTAGTTCCCTCCCATAATCAGCTATCATTTATAAGAATCACAGGGTGAATAAAATATATAAAATAATATAGTTGATCATAAAAACAATATTTTAAACTGAAATAATCTTATCTAAAGATAAAACATAATAAAATTATTACTGAAAAATCAATTTAATCAACTCCCTATTGATATGGGAAACATACATGAATCCATGAATTATAAAATATAATTACAAAAATTCTTTCTAAAATAAAAATAAATAACTCTAAATTTTTGTTAAAATTAAAATGATATTGTGATAAAAAAATGTAAATAAATTTTGATTAAAAAAACATGAAAACATACAATTTAATTTTATAAAAAAAGGAACAGTGATATTTATATAATATTATGAGGAAATATTTAAAATGTTATTTTTTCAATGTTTTATTGGGAATGTCTATAAACAACACATGTGAAAATGTCCACAGGATTCCTTTTAAAAATTTAAAAAATATGTAAAAAAATTTAAATTAATAAATCATTGAATAATATACATTTAAATTAATATAAAAAAATTATTAACATAGAAATGGAGAAAGGTTTATTTTTTTAAAGATAATTCTTTATGTAAATGTTTAAAAACCTCGTAATATGATTCCTAACATTCTTCATAAATACTATATTATCATGAATTGAAATATTATATTAAATATATATATGATTAAGGACCATATTATAGTTGAATAAATTTTAATTATAATTTATTATCATTTTTTGTTCCTTTATTACATTATTATTTTACATATGAATCTTTATGATTTTATTTTCATCCTAATCTAAGGAATAAATTTAATATTTTTAATAGATAAAATTAGTTTTATACTGCATCTATATGATCTATATGGGTGAAGGAATTTTTCCCACATCATTATACATTCTAAAATAATTATTTTTTAATGAAATATTTAAATTAATATTAATATTTCATGAAAAATATTGTTCATACTCTTCAAAATAAGTATAAAATTTTAATTTTATGTTCGTATTTATGATGGATGTTTCACCATTATATATTCATAAAAATAATATTTCCTCAATACAAATGATATATTAAATCATAATATATATTATGAATAACATTTATTAAAATAATAAGTTTATGTGTACAACATCATTAAATAATTTATTGTAAAACCATTATGGTGGGTGATGTTTTCCAAAATAATCATGAATAAGGGAAACACAAATAAGTATATTGAGATATATTAAATAATATTATTATTTAAAACAAATATTCAGTGAATTTTTTAAAAATTAATAATACTTTTGAATTGTTTAATATATGATTTGTGATTAAAAAATTAAATTTGGGAAACCCCTATAATTTAACACAATAAGATCTTAAAAAATAGTTCAATTAGATGTATTAGATAATATATCAACATTTTAGTTTAAAATTTGTGCAATTAAATAGAAAATAAAACAATGAATTTTAAGTAAATGAATTCTAAAAATAATTCATAGAAAAATAATTATATATAATAAATTTGAAAGTAGCTTAAAAAATTATACCATGCACTTTGATTCATCTCCTTCGAATTGAGTCTAATGACTTCATCAAATGGATTTTTGGATAGGAAATTACAGAGAAATATTTTTTAATATAAATATATAAAACTTATTAGATAAATAATCATTACATAACAAATTGATTCACAACATTATTATACTATTCTAATTCCCTTAGAAATATGGATACATAAATAATTGGTTCCTAATAGAAATACATCATATCCCACATTATTCTTTGAAACTCATAAACCTTTTATATATATCATACATATAATTATTCAACTTATCCTAGGGAATAGATACAAATGAAAAGTTGATGTACGATGTTCAATAAGGGTAAATAATAATGCTATCAACATTTCATGAGAAAAAAAGTATGATTACATTAATAAAGAAAGATGGTCCGAGAGACAGGAAGAAACATGCTCCCAACAAATTTTTATATAAAAAGTAATCAGTACAAAACAGCTCAAAAGAGGGGAGCCTTACAAATCCTTGTGTGCATCACACCATTACAATCATCCCAAAACAAACTATCACGGTAGTAGGGAAGAACGAAAGACCAACTAGAACTAACCTCCTTAACAGCCCTTTTGTAAAGGGCATCAGCAACCTGGTTTGCTTCACATTAGACATGAGAAACATCAAGGAGTAATCTCTGTGCAAGATTGAGACAAGAGATCCAGGCAGACATAATCCTCCATGGGACATTTCGGGACCTATCCTCCAAAATCTGGACATCAACTAAATAATCTGATTCCAGCCATAACATATGCCATCCATAATGAACATCATACCTGATAGCCTTAATCATGTCCCACAATTCTGCCTCAATCGCATGCGCATGGCCAAAATAATGGAAAAATCATCCCTTAACAAAACCCTGATGGGTTCTGAACACCCCACCACACTCATCAGGGCCCGGTGCACCCAAGGTCTCTCAATCAACATTCACCTTTTACCAGTTAGAGATAGAGAGAATCCATTGAATATATTTTATCATACTTGGTTTCTATTCCCTGCCACTAACAACACGAGATCTCAGAAGTAGAAAATCAGAAATTTCATTATTCATGGAACATGTTTGATTCATCGTGGCTAATTTAATTCATCGATGAATCACTATGATCACATCACGATAGCTGGACTTGACATTATTGAAGATCAGTCTATTACGGGACTTCCATATGTATGATACAACTGAAACAGTAGTAGCATGTAACAAGGATTTGAGCAGCTCACTAAAAGAGGATTGCTGAACCGAGCAGAAAAAGGAAGAAATAGAGGAAAAATCAAGGCAACATTGAAAAATAACTTGCATATGACACCATAAATGCACAACAAAGTCAAATTGAATAAACACATGCATTGTGGATTCATATGCCTTCATACAGAGAAAACAAACTGGAACAGTGGTGATACTAGTTGGCTGTAGAGAAGCTTGAGTGGGTAACCTGTTTTTCATGATTTTCCAGATGACTATAGCATTATTATGAATGATATATGCGTTGTGAACATCCTCCACCCATGAAGGAATTCCTGATTCATGACCACGCATGAGTTGGTAAAATTCCCTGCTAGATAAAAAACCACTCAAAGAGGGATTCCAAATCAAAACATCATAACCAACATAATAATAATTAAAAATTTCATCATAAGGAGCAGCTGGAATAAATGAAGAAACATCAGCATTCTCATATAGATCAGATATGGACAGATTCTTCAATGAAAATGGAATAATGGCAGAATCCTTGATGGGGGAGGATAGTCATGGAGTAGACTAGAAATTCCAATGTGAACTAGGACAGACCATCCATGGAGATTGAGCCATGATCATGGAGAATATAATTCTTACTGAAGAACAAACTGAGGATTTAATGTACAAACACTTCATGTTCGGTAATCTGTCAACAAACCTGCCAACAAGGAATTACATAGAGTAATTATGCCGAGAAATAAGACTCAATGTGATGTTTTGATGTAATGAGTCATTGAATAATTTAATATCTTTAACTCCCATTCCCCCATTTTAACTGGTTTAATACATTATTTCCATGAGACTATAACCAATTTCCTTTGCTGTGTTGATCCGGTCTGAAATTATGAACCAAACCACTCAACTCCTTGAGAAGGGATCTTGGCCATCTATAGACAGAGAATGAATAAACAAACATAGAAGCGATAACCGAATTGACAAGACAGATTCTACCAGCCTGAGACATATTCTTTCCCTTCCAGCTAGCCAACCGATTACTGATTTTTAAGGCATGCCTTCCAAATAAACCTATATCACTCTTCCCCAAAATAGAGGTATCCCCAGGTAATTAATGTGGAACTCCCCTCTTTTAACCCGTAGTTTGTTAGAAATATTGTTTTGTCTCGCAATTAGAACTCCTTCCCAAAACACAACAATTGATTTACACCAGCTGATTTCCTGACCTGAAACCTCTTCATAATGTGAGAAAATGCTCTCGATGGAGGATATAGTTCCCCTATTTGACTTACAAAACTGAAGGATTTCATCAGCATACAGTAAGTGTGATGGGGGAAAAATATTCATACCACCTATCATTCATTGATAAAGACCTGTATTGACAAGATCATTCAGACAAATACTGAGGTAGTCTTCAGCCAGAAAAAAAATATGCCCAGATAAGGGATCACCTTGCTTAACCCCCCTTGAGCACTGAAAGAAATCCCTAGGGGATCCATTAACAAAAATATAGAGACTAACACTTCATAGAATATAATAGATCAGATCAATAATCTTATTTGAGAAGCCATGCATCTTGAGAATAGTGAAAATTAAGTCTCATCATATAGTGTCAAAATCCTTAGAAATGTCAACTTTCAAGGCCATATTCAGATTCTGTACTTTACCATTCATGATTTTGATGCATTCTGATGTAGTTAAAGGGTAGCTCTGATTATTTTTGCCAGGTAAAAAGCCAAACTAGTTTACATAGATGAGATCCCTATCAACTTAACCAAACAATGTGCACCAATCTTGATAATAACTTTAGGAATAGAATTACCAATAGCAACATTCCTAAAATCCTTGACATCTAATGCATTCCCCATCATTGGAATCAATGAAATAAAATTGGAGTTCATACCAAATGGCATAAAATAATGTTGAAAGAATTCCTTGACTGAATTAATAACCTCAACAAGGATGATATCCTAGTAGAACATAAAGAATTTATTAGTGAATCCATCTGGGCCAGCAACACTATCCATATTCAAGGAGAATAAGATATGCTGGATCTCTTTGTAGGAGGGGATGCCAGTGAGTCTTTTGTTTTGAGATTCATCCAGAGTTGATTCAACACATGTGGCAATCTTACTTGAGTTGTTCACACCTGAATCAGAGTATAACTTCTCAAAGTGACCAGTCACAGCATTAGCAATCTCATTTTTAGATTTGAGTATGTTACCATCAATCCTAAGAGCCTTGAGAGTTTTCGTAATCCTTTTCTCCCTATGTATGTAATGAAAAAATCATGTATATCTATCCCCAGTCTTCATCCATTTGATAACATTAACATAACATTGTAAAAAACTATACCATTCATATCATAGATCATAAATAGAGTCATAACATCATGAATAGATGTTTATAATACATGATTCATAATGGAATAAATTATCATGATATATGATTGAATTTTTTTAATAATACATGAATTTACATCTTAAATGTAAGTAAATAAAATCATTTTCATAGTATTCATGGATCATTTCCATGACTATCATTGTTGATTGGATTCACTACCCAAACTATTATAATATATAATGATCAATTCAAGGACTATGATAGTTTATTGTTTTAACTTCACAGACTGCTTCAATTTTCATGGATCACTACCAACACCGTCATAGTGTACATGGTCCCATACTAAAGTTGGATTAGTCCCCCTTCATTTTGTGTTAATAACGAGAGATATAAACAATTAACAAAGTATTTAACAGATTTTAATTCATTGACATCCGATAAAATAATAAATATCATAAATGTTTGTTCCATAAAATCATAAAATTTTAATCATATAAAACCTGAAGAAATAAAGTAGATTTTATAAAAATTTCATTGAATCATAAACACTAAAAATATATGGGTTTTATAGAAAATTTATCATTGAAAATTATAATGGCTATTTGAGGAGAAAACAAATTCTAAAACATCATTTCCAAGTAAATATGAACAGTAAATTGAAATTATAATTATGATATCCTGGAATCTTATCCCTTATAAAACATAATTAACAATAGTGGTTGTTATCATTGATTAATAATTCCACAGATTATTAGTGGAAAATTACATTTAGTAATTATCTCCCTAAAATTGATATATCCATTTCAAAATAACAAATTACTAACATATTAAATAAATGTTTTTCATTTAAATAATCCTGTAAACATTAATTGATTTTTAAAATTATTAATTGGATATGGGGGAAAAATTACATAAACAATGTATAATTTAAAATTCAACATTCTTTTCTTATTGTATTAAATAATATTTAAATGTAACTTGTTTAGAATATGATAATAAAATAATATATAAAAAAATTTTGTTAGAGTATAAATTTGTTACAAATTACTGATAAAAAATCATAGAATAATATTAAAAACCATATTTAAAATAATATTTTAAAACATTTTAATATAATAAAATTAATTTTTTATAGAATAGTCAAATAAGTTTAATTTTCATTTAAAAAAATTTTTTGGTCTCTTGAAACCCTAATGTTATTAAATTAAATGGAAAAAATATTTTCTCCCTAAATAAATAGAGGAGAAGATATTTTATTATTTTTATGAGAGTAAGGAAATAATATTTCATCATTGGAATAAAAATAATTAAAAATATAGATAAATAATGTTTTTGTAACATAAAATCTGTAACTCTAGGGTTAAATTCATAACTTATTACATGTTGTATCCCTAGTTTCTATTATGTAACCCTTTCATATTTATTTTCATGTTTATAATGTATAAGGGTAATGAATAAAAGTGTTTTGATAACTCATATTTTTATTTTGGGGATTACCTATTGTTTCATGGGTGGTGCACCATTTTTGGAAAACACAAAACACCTATATGAAATTGTGCACAACTAGACATTGGATAAATAGAAGGCACATGGGTGACTCAAAGTTTTTTCAAACCGTGCGACTACATAATAGAAGTTGTGGGCATTGATTCATGGCTTCATTAGTTTTGTGGTAGTGGCTTCAACAAGGATGTTTCATAGTCAGAGGACCATGTGAGGAAACCATGAAAGGTTTCCTAGAAGGAAAAATAATGAGCATGAATAGCTCATGATTAATCCAGCCGTATGACTAAACTATATCCTCATCACAAATTATATCCTTACATTGAATATGTAACATTTTTTCCAACTAATTTCATCATTTTCCTCAAAAATTGTCCAAAATCAGGATTTTCTCCATAAAAGTTTATGGATTGTTCTTCCATCAGTCTGAAGGTGATCCGAAGAATTTCCATTGTGTTTTAAAGCCTACATTTTTTTGCGGTAGGGCATTATTTTTTCTCTATTAATGAGTTTTCCTAGATCTAATTATTCCTCTTCCTTAGTTTTGTAGATATACACTTGATTTTGGTAGATATAAGCTATTGGATATTTAATATGTTTATATTTTATCTTTTTAATGATATGGAAGGATAACTAAGGATTATTCTAGGAGATTCATCTCGGTTATGTGACATTTTTCATGTCATTAAAAATTTTGACCAAAATTATCATCGAATGTGGCTTCAATATATTCTCTTATATTTTTGAACATAAAGGATTAGTTTCAAATTAATTTTTTCTATTGATATTTTTTATTTATTTAATGTGAAATTCTTATTTAAATCATATTGAGTGATGGTTTGTGGAAATTAGGAAATTTGATGTGTTCTTGGGAGGTGTTTCCACTAACATTATTTATGAATGATTATTTCAAATTATTTTTAGTTTATCTACATTGAAAAATTAGATCCAATAAAAATTAAATACGTTTTATTGAAATATTTTGAACAAACATGTATTTGGAATGGGATGGAAGGGTTTTATAGTATGTGTTCATATGAAGCATGGTGGAAATTGGCATGATGTACTCCATCAAAGGGTTTTAATAGACATGGGTGTGAAGTACCCCCATCAAGGAGTTCCACAAAGTTATATCTCATTGAAAGGATGACTCACCAATCATAAGTATATTGTGTTACATGGATTTCATGCATGGTGGGGTGTATGGTTGTGTGGAAATGAAGGGATTATTTAAAAATAGAATGTTAAATGACTTGATTAATTATCCATTCCCAATCCTTGTAGAATTGTTTGCATCGGTTTGTGTTTATATTTTGAATAAATACTATTTGGAAATTGTTTTATTTCATATTTTCTATATAAATATTGCTAAAAAAATTATCATAGTGCTATGAGTAGTGAAGTCATTGGATAGTTCAAGGGTTTCTTGGGAGATTTGGGATGTTGTTGGTGGTCTTGGTGGTGTAGGATCTCTAAGTGGTTGGATTGTGCTCTGACAATTCAACGGTCTGAGGAGGATGAGTGGTGCATTGCATCCTTAAGGACGAGGTGTGCGTTGGTTAAAATATGGATGTAGTGCAAGACTGTGAGAATGTAATGTCATGATTCATTCTCATGGTTTTGGGAATTGTCATTCCATGTCAATGTTCTTTATAAATATGATTTTTGATTTTGGTTTTTGGTTTGATGGTTTTTTTGGTGTTCTTTGGGGCGGGTCTGATCCTGGATAAGTTTAGTTTCCTCGGGTGGCTATGTCTTGTGGTTCTCAGTTTTCGACAAAGGGATTTTGTATATAAAAAACATTATAGTTTAATTATGCCATCCACCGGGACATGGGAAAAGTTTACGTGTCCATGCCATTAGATCTAATTCATGATACTTGTTTTTTTTATGAATTGGGATTATAGAGCTTTTAGATCTTATATTCTTATTGTTTTGATGGAGTTTTATATGTTATCCTATAGTAGTTTACATTAAATTAGTTTTCTTTTGATTTTTTAATTCATTCTAATATGATTTTGATACATGAAATGTTAGTTATCATTCATTGTTACCATAAATCATATATTTGATTATTTTCTTAATTGTTTTATTCTTCAATGGAAAGTCACCACCACATGTATTTAATCCCTTTATCATTTAGTTTTAGCCTTGGAATCCGGGGGGATGACCCTTAAGGCTATATAATGTATCGCAATCCTCCAAAGCTAATGAGAGTTGGTGGTATGTTACAAATGGTATCATTTTTTGGTTCAAAAGACTATTTGAGACAAGTGGAATAATTTTTTGGGTACACAAGTCTTTTTGAGGCAAGTGGTCTCTACTTGGTGCTTCCTTCATGGGAGAAGTAGTATGAAGTTTATTGGTTTTGGATTTTAATTCATTAATGTATATTCGTTATTTTGGGGTTGTAGAATGGAGTTTTATAGTCAGATGCTGAAATTTAGAGAATATAAAGACCTAGAAAATATTTTAATGAAGAACATCATGATACCAAGGGGTTGGGTACAAAAGAGTCTTGGATACTCTTATAATATTTTTGAAACACAATTTCAGGGGATTATATAATGATACAAAAATGGAATGCATTTGTGGAATGACTTAAAACTAGGATTACATATTTAATTTTGGGTGATGAAATATTTTTTTCCAATAAAATTAATGTTTTTTGAAAAAATGTTGAAATTGTTTTGAAATAGAATTTTTTGTAAATGGGTATGATATTGTTATTGTGAAAATGGTATAACTTTCAAATGCATGTAGAGATTTTTCAAAAATAGTTGAACGTTGAAATAGTTGATTTAAGAAAGAAATTATGATATAGTTGATATGATAAAATTTGAAATTATAATCCATCTTTCTCTTGGGAGTGAGAATTGTGGTGTTTTATTATTAGTAAAAAAATGGAACAAGGTAGGTGACGTGAAAACTAATCAGTAAAAGGTGCATATAATTTTGTTTCACATGATACATAGGTGAAGACAGAGCTGGTTCAGAGTATTGTCCTATCTTTTCAACCGGCAGACATAGGGAACTAGAGGAATGAGCCCAAGAAATTGGATCATTCACTCAAGTTCCTGAAATAGTTATCAACCATATTTTGGAAAGATTATGAAAAAAAATTAAGTGGTGTGGATGACATAGATGAATCATATAGTTGATATCATCAACACACCAGGGTAGATGAATATCTATATCACAACAGACATGATCAAGGATCTTACACGCCAATGGGGGGATATAGTAATACATGATAATGTGGATCAAGGCATTATTTGGGAGGGTTTTAATGAATTATTCAACACATAATTCTATAGTCAGACATTCAATAATCAAAAAAATACTTAGTTTTTCATATTAAATCCTGAAAAACTCTATATCACCACATATGCTTATAAATTCATGAATTTTATGTTCTTTTCACCTGAATATGTGGCTGTTGTGTCCTTGAAAGAAGATATTATTAGATCAGAGATGAGATAAGTTATTCCCACAATGATTTATAAGATCTATATTATGGATTGTAAACAAATAATTAATATAATGAGGGTGGATGACAGAGAAATTTTTAGATCTAAGAGAGGAGGATGTATGTTGATACCAATGTGAAATGGTGGGAACCATTGTACTGGGAGAAATCAGAAGTGGTTAAACTATTTTATAGAGTGGAGCATGAATTAGAATAATTTAACTGGATTAGTGATCCTTCCTCTATGACATAATGGAAAATTTGGATGTTTCCAATGTGTTTTTTTAACACATAATGTGAGTTTATGAAAAAACCACCTTCATGTCACCACTGCTTCCCAATGGGGTATCTTCAGGGGTATTGTCATACTGTTATGAGGTGATGCACTCAGGGAACTTTTGAAGAGTTTAATGTATTAAATACTTAGACGGGACAAGGGTAACACTATCATTATTGTAAACTTAACAAGGATAACCATGGTGATTCTAGGAGTACCATGACCAATCAACAAGGGGAATCCCAGAAGGGAAACAATGAACAGTGTAAAATGATGAAATAATTTTATGGATCTGAGTAGGTTATTGTGGATGATCAAGTTGGATATCAATAGTGAGATGTATGGTTATTGTAAATTATATAGTTAAGGATTTACTGATTAATATTGTTTCATTGAATTCGTTTATTTCTTCTCATTCTGTTGATTTATCATTGATAAAACATGAGATGTATTTCTCTATGATAGAACATCAAACACCTTTTGGAAAAAGATAATGCATATCATTCTTATATAGAGCATGTTCCTAATTGTTTTTTGTATATGAATTATATGGTACTTTTTGGTGATGGATATGGATGTCTATGATGTAATCATAGTTATAGAATGGTTGAAAACATTCAATGCTCATATATATTGTTATTAGGTAATTATTGGTTTGGTGATCAAAAATGGGGTTGATTATATCATTAGAGAAAAAATGAATATAAATGCAGGAGAAACGGTCATATTAGAACTAGCAGTGGGAATTTTATCTTGTTATTTAGTGGAATTCACTTTTTCATTGATGGGAAAAATCCATAATATATGTTTTTCCATAGTGGGGGGATATGATTCCTGTTGTGTTTTCGGAATACTTATGTAGGTTTCCACTAGTAAGGGAAGTGGATTCTACACTAGATATCCTCATAAAGAACAGTCTTATATCATTGCATCTTATCGAATGGATCCAAAATTATTAAGGGAGTTGAAATTGATTTTGGAAGATTTGGTATATAAGGCATTCATTCATCGTTCAAATTCACCACAAGCAGAACAAGTATTTTACATCATGAAAGTAGATTGAAAATTATGGCTACTTATGGATTAGTGTAAGCTCATCCATGTTATTATAATGTATATGTATCCAATTCCACATAGAGGTTATCTTCATGATCAAATTATAGGGATATATCTGTGTCTCTAATATTGACTTATGATCAGGATATCACAAATAGTGAATTCAAAAAGAGCATATCCCTAAAAATCATTTCAGAAGAAGATAAATAAATTAGGAATATGTGATAATGAATTTAAGTATTATGAATTCACCATTGGTATTTATTCCATTGAGGAATCAGATATTTAAACAATATCTCTGTTATTTATTAATAGTTTTTCTGGTCGACATATTGTTGTACTCAATGACAATGGATTATCATGACAAACACATGACATGTGTGATGGGAATATTAGAATACCATCATTTGTATTCCAAACTAACAATGTATTATTTTTTGATACATGTTGAACACATTAAAGGACTAAATATTTAATAATTAGTTATTTTAGTGGATATGAAAAGGATAGAAGTTGTTATCTCTTTGAAATATCCAATGATATACTTTGAGATACAAATATTTCTTGGTATTAATAGTGGTTACTATCACATTTTTATGACTTTTTGTACTGTATTTACCAATGAGAGCATTGAAAAATATTATATTGTTTCTTTATAATGGACTATGGAATTGAAAAAACATCTCAATAGCTAAAGGTTCACCTTACATCAACACTGATACTGGTTTTTTAGGAATTGAGATAAGGGTGTCTACTGTATTGTGATGATTCATGATTTGTGTTGGGGTGTGTTCAAATGAAAGATGATCATGTTGTTCTATTTGGCACATTGAATTTTTAGGTAATTGATATGATATGTCTAACATAATATTTTTTTGGTATACGTAGTCTACTATTCATTAAAGAGTTGACAACACTATCTATTTGGTTATAAATTTACCATTTTATAATATTATAAGAGCTTCAAAAATATTTTCTCATAATATGATTTAATTTTGAGGAAATGGATACATATGGAATACCTCCAAATGTTATAATTTTACATGATGTATCCATCAAGAATAGTGTATTGAGTGGATTATTCATTAATAATAAATCTTATGCTCAGTTTCTAAAAGAAGTTGTAGATGAGTGGCCATTGAGGTGGGACCTAGCTAACATGCATGTTGAATGTGAAGACCATGCTATTTTTCTGACTTTCATTCAATTTTATCTTGTTACTAATTTGGTAAATATGGTAAAGAGAAACAATAAGACAGTGTAGTACATGTTTCAATGAGTTCAAAACTAGATGATGGGGAGACCACTGACTTTTATGGGCTGGATGTGACCATAGTGCTTTTGTTTGAGAATCGTATTGTCATATGAATGGATTTTTAGTGAAAACATATCCATGATTACAATCATTTGGGATGGGATAATCATCCTAGAAAACAAATAAATTATAAATTGTTAATAGAACAGTTTTTGTGGGTCGACATGAAAAGGACAATGACTATGTTTGTTTCAAGATTCATAACATGTCAGTAAGTTAATAAAGAACACTAGAGACTAGATGGTATGTTGAAATTATTACATATTCTAGTTTGTATATGGGAGTATATATATATGTATGTATGTATGTATTTTTAACAGGTCTGTAAAAAATGGCTCAGAATCATGATTTCATAAGGGTGATATTTGATTGGATCTTAATGTCATTCTATTTTATCCCTATTCAAGAAAATTGTTCATTGGAGGATTTATTCAATATCTATATCCGTGAAGTGGTAATGAGATATTTATACCAGTTTATGATCTTATCAAATAGTGATCATAATATTATTACACATTATTGGGAATATTTACAGAAATCCATTGGGAATCAGTTGACACTGAGTACTACATATAATACTTTGAAGGGAGAACAGTCCACCGGAAACAAAAACATTGGAAGACATGTTATAGGATTACACAATGTATTTGGGTTGATCATGGGAAGGCAACATACACATAGTTGAGATCTCATATAAAAAATATATCATTATTTAATATATATGTCTACTTTCAAACCATTCAATGGGTGTCTTTTTCATTCTTCACATTATTGGGTGAAAATAGGTGAGACTTCACTAGTTAGTCAGAGCCATTTCTAAGAAACCGTGTAGAAAATTCAATTGACCAAGAAACAAATAGAGAATGATTAAATCCTTCAAAAATCGCATACCGATTGTCAAATATGACGTTTTTCCATAGTACTGTGTGATCATGGGTTTTTAATAATTTCTGCAGGGCATGGACATCGACAATTTTGGAAAAATGTGATTTTAACTCCTCGATATATAACTCCTTTGGGAAGCAATAATGGGTTTGGGAGGGGTGATATCTGTTGGAATTTACACCATAGTATAGTGTAGTGCACAATGTATTACATGTATCTCAGTTGAAATAGATTCAGTCTAACTCTGACTATATGATTATATAAGAACATGCTGACCTAGAACAATATTCATCACTGTTACATATCCCGTTGTGGATTATGGATATGTAAGGGATATTCCTGTTTAGAAAAGGCATATCTGTAGTGTGTGTTTTTTGGCATCATGGTCAGTTTTAGTATGATACCTGAAAATGTGATAAGGAAATACAAGATCAATTTCCATAACTCTTCTATCGAAAAATCGTTTTCTACATTCCATTTATTAAACAACCAATGGTGGGGAGAATGTAGTAACCCCAATTTTGGGTATGTAGCATTTTTTATGATTTTTAAGTGTATAAAATATAAGGGTTATGTTTGGGAGATTTTTTTAAACATTAAAGGTCATTTGTTTTCTTTTATAAATGTTCACAGGTGGTGAAAAATTTGTTGAACCCCAGTAACACCTGTAGTAAGAAATGAACAATCATACCAGAGAAATAGATAAGGTTCACAAGAAAAGAACGGTTTGTCCAAACTGTGCAGCTACCTTGTAGAAAACATTTTATTTGAAAAATGTATTTGGTCTTCTTGAGGAAATGGCTTTCTTTCGGGTGGTACCCAATTATGGGTTCATGGTAGGAAACCATGAAACTTCTCCCTTAAGGTAAATGAATGATCATAGCTAGTAGACAATTTATCAAACTAAGCAACTAAATATTTCTCGCGTCAAAAGATAGATCCTTAAATTTTAAATCTAACTCATTTTCCCACTAATTGACTTGTTTGTTCCCCAAATGTCCCAAAATCATGATTTTCTTCTCTCAATGCCCATGGATGGTTCTACCATTTATTTTATGGTGATTTGAAGGATTCACATGGTGATTTAAAGCCAGATTCTTAGGGTAAGTATTTGTTCTTTGTCTTTCCAGATGAGTTATCTTAGATATATTACTACCCCTATTCCTTTTTAATAGATATACACATTCTTTTGGTAGATATAAGTCTCAGATGTTGTATATAACTAGAATTGGTTTTGTTGATGATATGTAATGATATGTTAGGTGAGTTTATAGAGAGTCATCCTCGGGTTGTGATGTTTTTTGTGTCATTTACCATTTTCACCTTTACTATCGAGGTAGGTGGCTTCACTATACACTCATGTATTTAAGAAAAAGATGGATCAGTTTAAAATTGGGTTATTTAATTAACATGGATTGTTTATTCACTATTAAATAGTTATAGAAACCCACTTGAGTGACACATTTTGGAAATAGGTGAATTTGAATTGTTGTTTTGATGTTTTTTGAGAAACATGATTTCAAAATGATTATTTTGAAAAAATTATTTTAAAATAATCATTGATATTGGTAGATGTAAAAATTGATTTCCTTAAAAGAATCATGTCAAATTGAAATTACTTGGAAGAAAATTGTATTTGGAATTGGATTTCAACATTTTGGAGTGTGTTGATATGTTTTGGGATATATAAGGGCGTGATGTACCCCCATAAAAATTCTAAAACAGATATGTTCATAGACTACCCCAATAAATTATTTCCAATAAGTAATTCCATAGTGGAAGGATGATTCACCACTCGTGAGTACATCAAATTCAATGTATTTCATGTATGGTTGAGTGTATGGTTGTGTGGAAAAGAATATAATATGATATAATAAAATGATAAAGGGTTTATATAAATTTTAATCGACATTCTATAGAAAAAAATTTATAACGGTTTGGATTTATATTTTAATAAAAATAGTTTTGACATTGTTTTATATAAATTTTTAATATAAATGTTTCTATCATGTTCTATCCCAATGGCATGAGTTGTGATGTCACTACATAAAACATGTGTACTTTTAGTACTCACCCCTATTATGTCACTTTGGTGCTTTTGAATGTATCATCTAATAAAATACGGGAATAGGCAAAGCATCACACGAATTTGAAATTACTTTATTATACATTGGATTTTTATGAATTTGGAGTATTGTTCTTATGAAGCATGAGTCTTATTGGTTTCATGTAGATTTATTAGTTTTTATTCCTCTATTTAAATATATTTAATAGTCTAAAATTGTGGTTCTTGACACTTGTATGAATGTGATAAAATAAATGTGAGATGTCTTTCAATATTTCAATATATCATATAGAGTGTTTTTTGGTCAATTATATTATTCATAAATGTAAAATCGTCTTTAATATGTGTTTATGCACTTCGATATTTATTTAGATCATTTGGAATCTTGGGGATTTTGTTTAAGGCCATGTAATGCCCCAGTAACCCTCTATAGTCATTTAGAAGGAGAGGGAAATTATTAGCCCAATAAAAGAAAATAACCATAAATAAATATTTAAAGTCAAATAATTTTCATAATAAGATCCATAAAATTTATTCATTTGTAGTATATATACATGATAAAAGAAACAACTGGTTAAAATGGAATGTATCTCATATAATAAACTATTTTAAGAAAACCACATACATTAGATACAACATCAATCATACTATTTGGATCATCATATTATTTGATTCAAATCAATTATATATATTCATAAGATCCCCTGATTTTGGATTTTTGGAATATAAAAACCTCTATAATGTATATAATGTTGTTGAGAATAATGTTTTTAAAAGAATGATTGAGTTAGAAGGATCAAAATGATTGATGAAGTGATTGGAGGATAATACATTTTATAATTTATGTGAGAGGGAATTTGGAATTACATAAAATATTAAAATATAACAATAAAATTTTGACAAAAAATTACTCCAAAAGGATATATCATTAAATTTATGATACGATGGGGTTGTAATCCCATCTATTTATAAAATATTGACATGTTTAAATGGTTTTTTAAAGCTTATGTTTTGGGTTAACCTCTTAGTTGACCAACTTTATGGTCATCCAATGTAAAATATATTTCAATATTAATTTTTTCTAAATTTATATATAAGGTGAAAATTGGCTCATTAATATCCAATGTATGTAATTTTTTACCATATCATATCATCTTTATCCTCTTATAATATTTTTATGATTTTTAATCAAATTTAAAATATATTAATATATATATTATTATTTTAAATTTTAACATGATTTATTTAATATTATTAATTATTCATGATGATAAATATGGTTTTAAAATAAAATAAATTAAGAAAACACTAATATTTCATATTCATATGTCATTTAGATGTAAAATACAATATTTTTCATCAGAAAACTAATTTTGAATAAATTTTCATAATGTTTATCCATTATAAGAATTTAAAATAATATTCAATGATGAATGGTGTATATTAAATATACACATTATATATAAATGATATTATTTTTAATCTTTTTGATTATTATTAATGTTGATATGGTTAAAATAATATCACCATATGCTAGAAAAATTCATTTATTGAAAACCTATTTTTTAACATGATATGGGAGGTTTTTTTAAACTCAATCATAACATGATTTTTTTAAATATGTTAAAATGAATTTTGTATTTTAAATAAAAACTGTAATAAATAGTTAATATTTAGAAAATTATTTTTTTATAATGAATAAAAAATATTAAATACTAATTACAACCGTTGATGTTAAAATGATGTTTTCTGTATAACCTGTTAATGTGTTACAATGATGATTCCACCAACATCGAATTTATATTTGAAATATTTATTTCATATTAATAATCAATGAGTAAAAATTACATAATTAGTTTCATTTTATTTTAGTATTAATGGTTAAATATCATAGTTTACAAAATTAATTGTTGTGGTGAACACTAAAATGAAAAAAAATTGAGAAACCATGGATGTAATGGAAATAAGGCATTTAAAAAAAATTCATTTTAGGGATGCATGTGTTGATAGATATTTTAATCCCTCCACTATATTATATATCATTTTTGGATCTCTTGATTAATATTTACTACCCATTATTCAATAATTATCGGTATATTAAAATATCGGAATCCTAACCAATTATATAAGGTTAATCAATTCCCTCAATTAATGACACCTCTGAATAAATATTTCTCCTACAAAACCCAAACAAATATCTTCCCATGATTAATAATAAAATTTTAGAGATATTGGTATTCCTAAGATAATAACCCAAGGGGCCCTAATAATGATCAAAAGGATGTTCTTATAAGCCTATGCAATGGTATTCACTAGGATCCCTTTTTTACAACAATTTTCCCACAATAAATTATGAATTATCAATTTAAATATAATAACACTATTAAATAACATATTATGAGAATATATTATTTTTATATCATAATATATATAAATCTCATTCTACATCAAATTCGAAATAAAGACACAACACATATTTTTGGAGTACTACAACCTCACAAACCAATGCAATTTTTTCCATTGATGGACTCACATTAATAGTAATAATATTAGAATGTATATATATATATGATACATCTGATAGGATACTAAATATTTCAATTTCATATATCATCCAATTTCATAACCATTCACCCATTAATTTAATTTTTTCATCTATCATTTGTATGTATGACCTAACATCTCCACAACGTGTGTTGAATTAATTTCCATGTAAAACATTCCTGAATGCTTATAAAAATTAATATACTAAATATATAATTTATTTATAAAATTAATATAATATTTTACATGAATTAACTATTTACAACTCAAAATAATCAAAAAATATTGGATAAAACTTGAACTCTTAAACAAATCAGTTAAAATCTAAAAATATTTATAATGAAATTTTATTAAAAAATGTGGGGTAATATATCAGTAGAGAATCATATATGATATTATATATAAGAATATTGTTTTTTTATAATTTAATAAATTGATAAAAATGTTTAAACCTGATGTAAATTCACATTATAATAATTAGAAGAGTGAGGTAACGAATTTTTTCACAATGTAAGTTCAATTGAGTAACAATTTTTAATTTTCACCAATTTAATATTATTTTTTTAAATAATACTCATTTTATGAATTTAACATGAATAAATATTTATTTATGATGATTAATGTTTTGATTCAAGCATATTATTTTAACTAGCAACACGTTAAATGTTACTAATGAGATAATAATCATTTAGACAATATCACCTTCTTTTTGAAATTATTTTATTTTTACAGATGGAATATTACGATTTGTCCAAAAAATGAAACAATTGTTTTAATATACAATTCATATTTTAGGTGTCTCAATATTTTCAGCCATGTTTTCATCTACATGGTACATTATTCATAAAAAATAATTAATATAAAAAAAATTATTTCTTTTAAAATCAGATAAATAATTTTTGTAAAAGTAAATGTTTTTCAAATTTATGTTACATTTTTTTTATTTACTCAATTAATTTATTAACAATACAGTAATATTTAAATGAATTTTAAAAAAAATGTTTTAAATATGTATGTTAAATATTTTTAAGGTACATTTTCTCTATTATTTATTAAAAAAAGAGATATTTTTTATCATATATTGTGATAATAGACATCTCTAGTGCTTTAACCATTTAGATTATTATTATGATCAATTTATTAAAAAATGATATTTGTAATGTTTTTAACATTAATTGTAGATTAATATTTATTAACTCATGATACCATGCATTGTTTTAGTAATTATTGATCATATGAGTTCACATGTATTTTGTCAATTTCCTTAGATATTAGGAAGATATATTTCAATGAGATGAAGGATGAAAAATGTTATCTAATACTATGTTTTAGATTTTATCCCCAATTTTAAGAATGAATCATGTATATAATGGGATTTTTAAGACCAATAAACTTATTTATCCTTTGTGATTTTTCCCTTATATCTATACCAATATATTATATTTGGTAATGATGTGTTGTCATTGGTTTTGTGTATGTATCATAACATGAACCAAGATACATACTCAAAAATACCTCTCTTCATGTTATCCTTCATAAAATAGTATTTTATACCACAATGAAACCTCATAATTCCTAGATAAATAGATAAAATTGAACTATGAGACTCATCCAACATATCCATTTTCAAATATTTTATTGATGTAAATAATATATTCTTCATGATAAATATAATTCCATCTTGGTCATGGTAAAATTCATAAAAATTTCTCGCATTCTTTAGGATATTTATATCTTCAATATATGTCTCTTTATTATCAAATGGATTGATGTTTGAGAAATAATATTATAATGATAATATTTATATTATTCTGTCATGATATCAATATAAAATCCTTGAAAAACAGGATCCATTGGATCATATTGATCCTCATTATTGAGATGTTAGCATGATTATTTTTACTTAAAGCATCTACAAACTAATTTTTATTCATAGGGTGGTAATGTAATAAGCATTCATAATCATTAATCAGCACCAACCATCTTTTATGGTGAACATTAATCTCATTTTGTGTTACTGTATAAATTAAAAATTTATGATAAATATATGTATGTAATAATTATCTATAATGGTAATTCATCAATATCAATAATAAAGAAAATATTAATACTTACATTAAATACTTTTTTTCATGAAAATTCAATTAACATGAGGTACAACCTATAACCATATATTTTTTCATTGAGAATTCATCATAGCCCATTCATTAATGAATTGGTATATATTATAATTTACTATCCACAACATGGTAAAGTATTAAAAGTGCACTGAATAACTTACTCTTTTGTTACATGAAATTTTCATCAAATTTATTTGTCTAATGTAGAATAGAACCCTTCAATGTAAATATAGTGTATCGAATATAATGTCATGTAATTTCTTGAAAAAATTCATATAATGTTAATCCAAAACTCAAAAAAATATTTATCTTTGTCACATTGGTTTTTTTAGGACAACATTCGATAAAATGATACTTTTATTTTTATAATTAAATAACCTCAACTATGATTATATGACCATTAAATAAATCATTATAGATCTATAATTAACAAATTTTTAATTTTGCTAAAAAATTATTCTTTATTAAGTAAATGAGAGAAATACTCAAATGATATCTATGGTCAATCTTTCGGTATTGATATATAACAACATCATTCATAAAGACTATCATAAATTGATCAACGTAATATCAATAATAAATATTCATTATATACATAATGATTAATAAGGAATTTAAAAGTCAAAATGGAATCATTATAAAATATTAATGTCAATACACTATATGGAATTCATTCATTTGTATATCCAGCTTATTTTCCATTAATTTAGTAGTTACATAATCAATATCAATATTAGATATATATTGATCTTTTTTATGTTCATAAAACAAGTCATCAATATAGTGTACATGATTTTTTTCCTTATTTTTATATTCTTAGTTTTCAAATTAAACAAATAGTGATATATATATATATATATTTATTTATTTATTATAAAAAAAACTGGTCTGGTGCACCCCAAGAAGACACACTTTGTCAAACCCATGACATGTAAATATTATCCATTATTGTTTCTTCAACTCCTACAAATCAATCTGGAAATTTCATTATAGATTCATTAAGATTAGTGTAGCCCCATTTATGTCATTGAGTGAAATTTAAAAATCAAGTAATTCTAGGAAACTCTTCGGACTAGATAGAAAACAAATTTTGTATTATAGGAAAAAAATAAATTTTTATTTTCTACCAAATAATTTATGATAAAAAACCCTCTTAAATTGGATTCATGAAAGATATATTGGATATAATTTAATCAGATGTTATAATTTTTAATGGAATTTCTAAAAACTAAAATTCTTTACTAATTATTTTATTTAGTCATTATCTTAATAAATCCAATAGAATAAAACCCTCCATTTAAAAAGAGAACGAATAATAGGATTTCCAAGAAGTACATTACTAGAAACCACTATTGAAAAATAATCATATTCATGCTTTGTGATCATCATACCATTAGGGGTATTCACAAAAAACTAATTATTAAATTTTAGTTGTGGTATTATGTTAACATTAGAAAATTAATCACATATAAAATAGTGGGTGGCCTAGTATAAAATAAATCATTTTCAGTTATATATATATCTAAAATTCTATATTTTGGAAATATGAAATCATATTCTACATTTCAAATAATTATCAAATGACATTTCCATTTGCATAAATGAATATGAGTTTTTTCATTCTCGATCAGCATCATTAACCATGAGTTTTTACCATTGGAATGAATTTTTTTAAACTTAATGAATTTGAATTCATGGTGTTTGGGTGTTCAATTCCATGGAGAGATCTCATTATTCACACCATTAGCATACCAATTCCCATAATACTGTTATTAAATTTCAATATATTCTTACTTTACAAACATAAATAGTTTATACGTCTTCTTTTGTTAATTTCTACTATGATTCATCCCATATAATTATTATAAGGGAATTCCCTTCTTCTTATCTTCATTATTTTTAATATTTCCTATGAATTACATTATTATTTTCATATCAAATCCATGCGATATATGGGTAATTTAAAGCTCTATTTCCACTATGATAGAACATAGAATTATTTATTTCTATCTAATTAATTGTATTATGTATTTCTACCATTATTATAATACATTTAAGACATTGGATAATTGATAAAAAATACATCGAGGTTTGATGATGTTTTCAAAATCATACCTTGCAAGTCTAATAAAATTTTTGCGTTGGTACAAGTAGATTAACCATCTATATTATTTTTCTCAAATAATGTCCTCTTTTATTCATAAGAAGGAAATTAAGAATGTATTTTTTTTGGAAAATCTTCTATTTATATTATTCCACTACAAAGATTCAATTTCCATCTCTTGCATATATTGTTTATAAAATTCCCCCACTGATCAGCTTCACAACTCATATGATGGAAAATCAAAATGATATTTTTATTGTCCAAAATCTAAATGATGAAATATATATTTTTAGTGATACTGATCTATTTATTGATTAATAGTGGATTAGTGGGAAAAACTAATTGAAACTAAAAATTATGTAATGCCCCGACCCCAGAATCCTAGAATTGGTGAATTATTACGTATCATTAACATGATCACAATAGATCAAGTCTTGATATGCCAATTAGTTTAGTAGCCTTGGAAGTACTAGATACATTAATCATGTTTACCTTACATCATGAAATGTAAAACTACCATAACATTGTTTCCATATACAACATTGTGATCCCATAGACTATCCCTACAAGTCAGTCATAATATACATCTTTGCATCATGGGAAAAATAAAACATAGAAAGGGGTGAGATTAGATGCTTAGTAAAGATAATAATAAAGTTGAAAATTTCATAAATAAACATAAACATTTAAGGCAATATATAAGACTAAAACAAAAGAATTTTTATCTTGAACATCATAATAATATAGAAAAGATAAAATATAAATAATTTTATTTACATAATCACATAGATATTCTAGTAGTTGAATAATCGGATACAATATCAATAGAAATTTTCATAATGATGGAATGCATAATGTCAGACTTTAATAACAACATAGTCAAGGCCTTCTGCCAAGACTATATATAAGATTTTGTCAAGGTCTTGTTCCAAGACATTATTTTACCTCATGAGACCTACCAATTCATCGAGGAGCTATGGCGGGCTCCAACCGTCACTTACTAAATCTAATGCATTCCTCGTATGAAAATGATTAATTATAACATAAACATTTGTATTAAAACTAACATAATATATGTCAATACATTATTCCTAAACTGTGATTGGTATAAAAATATCTCATTTATAGTCAATAATATCACAAAACCTTCAATACAATATGAATGTTTTCTATCAAAATAAATCAACTTCGAATAATCTTACAATTCATCAATGGATGTTGATATAGATGAAATCAAAACATTTTTTGATCAATATCTCTTTCTATTTCAAAATCATTTAAATGTAATAAAATAATAAAAGAAAACATTTATTTTGAAAATATTATTATAATCTGGTAAGTGGAGCTTCAGTGATGTTATAAGTGCATAAAATAGCCGCACCTTCCGTATATTTTAAGAAAAAGTCATTCTTGCTTTAATTTCTTCAAAAAGGTCATCGAGAACATTATTCGAAAAAAGACGAAATGATTCCCTTAAAACCATTTTATAAAAATTAAAACAATTATATAAATCACTTTAACCCATAGTCTAGTAAATATTAAAAATGATTTGGAATAATTTTTTATAAAACATGGTTGTGGATGATAAAGAGGTCCTCGTATATTCTTACGTAAAAACAAGCACGGATAATAATGAGATTGTCAAATTAACCCTTACCATGAACTTTTATGTGGTCGAGAGAAGTTTAACCTCCTTTATAATGGTTAAATAGTTGTGATTAAATTGTAAAAGAATCATATACATTAATATGATATCATATATCATCTTTTATCATTTCTTTGTCAATAATATCTTATTATTATCGTCGTTTCGGGTGTTAACTAATTCGTTTTCCTTTATATGATTTGTTATGTAAGTAATTTTAATTATCAATAGGATGTATCTTATTTGTATTAAGAATTATATAATGTCATTAAACAATATTTTTAATCATCTAAGGAAAATTATTCTTTAATGGATACGATGGGGAATGAATCTCATCGCGTTCGTGGATACGGTAATCTGTACTTACGCACGAGCGACAATATCATTCTTTTGATATTAAAATAATATATTATTGGATGTTATATCATATTTACTGAATCATTATTATTTTATATTTATTATTTAAATAAATTACACATCATTATTATACACATCGAAATAATAATGTATTAAATAACAATTACACCACGACGTGGAGACGGTAAGTCATACGTACGCACGTATGGTGACATATCATTCAAAAGATGGATAGAATAATTAATATAGTTTTACCATAATTATAATAACATCAAATTATATAGAAGATAGTAGAGTAATTATTTTATAATGGATATAACAGATAAATAGGAAGTGGAAGAAGAAATGAACATGAAAGATGTGATAAAATATTTGCCTCTTCTTCAGGTTCTTCCATTTGATTTGATAAAAAAGGATATATAGGTTGTATTTCGGAATAAAGAAGGCCATTAAGATTATGTTAGGACAGTTGATAGGGTATTTGTGAAGGGGTTGGCCGATCCAAATGGCTTTGATGGTGTAAATTAGGGAGAAGGTGCAGTTCCCTTTTATAAGAGGGGTGAGGGGCACATTAGGAAAAGCTAGAAATATTATTTTATAATAAAATAATTTCTGTTTATAATGGATCCAAAACTATTTATTTAAGGATAAGGTGTGTATGGGTCTAAAACCACTCAAACAATAGGTTTTAGACATGTATGGGTCACTATATTAACATTATCATTTAATTAAATTATTAGTTAAATAGTTTGACATTTACCATGTCCCTTTGTATTTTTATATTATATGGTTAATAAACATACAATAAACATCCAATATAACCTCAAGTGTTTCATTAAGGAAATATATAATATTATTTATGACCTTTGGTAGAACCATATATTTTTAGGAATAGAATATCAATTAATAAAAATATATTTGTTTTATGAACTCTTTTATGTCAATTTTGACACTATTTGATATTTTTTTCTAAATTTATAACAACATTATTACTTAAAAAATAATTAATCTAACCAATTATAACAAGTCATATTAATGTAGAAAATTATTGTAATTTATAAAAAGTTTTAAATTACATTTATTTGGAAATTTATAATGTCAATTATTTTAATATTTCATTAATTAGGTAATTATTCCATCCTCATTGTGTCATAAATATATTAAATTTATTAATGTTAAAATAATATAAATAAAATACCATTATGTAGGATCGTAATTTATCTTTATAATGAATATTTATAGTTTAAATTATCTTATGTCTATCCCAATATTAAAAATGTTTTACTTATTAAACATTGATTTTAACTCTTTTAACACTTCTTTGAATTAAATAATAATAAATGTATTAAATTATTCCATGTGGACCAAATAGGTTCATATTTTATTTCTAAATTTGTTTTTGTACGAATTATACTTATCCAATAGAATTATGACATGTTTTACGGTAATAATAATATCATTTTTACCCGTAATTACAATAATTATTTTTAACTGTGGTAAATAAAAGAAAAAAGTTACTATCCACAAAAAAAAAATCATCTCATTGAACAACATTTTATTTATAGATATCAACCGTGTCTCTCAGATTTTTTAAATTCAACTCACAGAAGTGGTAAAACTATTCTTTATGTGAATTTTCAAATGCTCCTAGGAGGTGGGTAAAAGATGGTGAAAAGTGCAATAAAATATTATATATCTATTATTATGACAAAATGAATCCCATTAATCCAATTAAACATATATAGATATTATGTATCTATTTTTACCTAAAATAAATTTAAATAAAATAAAATATTTATTTAAATAAAAAGTCTGTTTTAAACTATAACCTACTGTTTTGACTATTCATCAAATATTGAATGTTTTCTGAAAAATATAATAAATTAACCCAAATCTAATTATGATATTTTAAATCCAAAAATGAAGTACATTTTACCAAATTCAATACATAGAAGTTTCATTTATTAATTCAAAATTAATTCTCGTTGTCAAAAACAAAAAGTGTGTTTTAAGGAAATAATAACAAACAAAAGATTGATACTTGTTTATGTTCAATATCAAAGTGAAATTATTTCCAATGAATTTAATTGGATTAAATTGTAAAAATATAATCTATTTATACTCCCAAACCATTAAAATGTGTTATTTAACACTATAAATTATTTTGATTAAAAAAGTTGTTTTCAGTAAAAATATAGTATTTTTCACTGTTCACCATAATATACAAGTTATCATAAAAACACCAAGAATTTAATGAATCTAAATTCTATTGTTCCAATTATAAAGATGAAGTTTATTTTGTCAAATTAAATATATAAATTTTTTAAATATTATATTTAAAAAGGGTTCGCCATTGAATTGCGATAAAATTTCATTTTTTTTGAAATACATATTTTTTCTGAAAAAAATGAATTTGTTTTTTTATTGGGTATAAGAAACTCATAATATGGATAATAAAATTATAATGACTATATAATGTTTAAAATTTATGAAATATTATTCTTAACCACTTTTGAACGACTAGTTAGGTATGTCGTGGTGCGCTTGAACTCAGTGTTGTGTGTAGTGATAGTTAATGAATTACTTTGAAAAAATAATGTAATATGAAATCATGGGGTGTTACATTTTTCCCTCATTAAATAAATTACATCCTCAAAATTTGAAATTGTTCATCGAAAATAATGGTTTAATATAGAAAGTACCTTTCTGGAAAAACCCACATCAGAAATAGGGTTAATAAAATTTAGTCTTAAAAAGAGGGAAAGGGGAATGAAAAAGTCGCCACCAAATTATGATATCAATTTGGAGAACATTGGTGGCAATTATAGACACATAATAAGCGATAAAAATGTATATATTTTTTGTGAGTGATTGAGGTCACCAGTCAAAAACAATTGTAGAATTGAGGGCCTCAAAGACATCAATATATGATGATTTAAATTATCATCGGTTAAACAAAACATAAGTTATTTTGATAACACATTTTTAGTTTTAAAATACCTTACCTAAATTTTATGAATTAATTTCATCATAGAATAGAGAAGAGAAAATACATATACTTGACAAGTAAAGTTCCATCCTTTAACTAATTTCTACCACCAACTCATCTTTCACACTAAAAGGTAATAGAATATAAAATATATTCTATTTATCTTATTCATACAAGCTTCCAAAAAAATGAATTTATAATTCAGAAATCAGACCCTTTAAAACAAGAAAATACATTATACAATCCATGTAATTCACGTAGTCCAGTGGTAGGTGATAAATCTCAATCGCACTATGGTTTTGGGTTCGATTCTTGTAGCATTGTCCGACACGTCGTGTTGTCCCATGGTCAGGGTGTTCTTCTTTTTATAAAATCCAAAAATAACCATAATAATAATAATATCCAATTAAAATCTTAATCCATTCCAAACATTAGACTTGTCCAAAATAATTCTATCCAAACTCATAGTCCAAAATTTATAAGGATGTTAAACACAATAACGATCATTTTTTCCACAAAATAACATTTAAACACCTTCATCCTGTATTATTTTAAAACATGGTAACACCCTGAATTACGATAAAACCTTATTGATTAAAGTCATGCTCCCTTGTCTTTCATATAATACTGGATATATTCCTTATATAAAAAAAATCAATATTCCAACAATGATGAAATAAACAAACTATTTATCAGTTCCATGGATGTCAATAATATCCAATATAATTTATCCCAATCAATCATCTATTATTCCAAAATCACTGCCTCATTATCAGTACCATATTAAGGATTATATTTCCTTCAACCATCCATTTTTTCAAAAGGTGTAGTTTACTATTATGTCACTTTTCATAGTACCATATAATCTCAAATCCGCAATAAAATTGTATTGTAGTACAATACTTATTTATCTCTATAATTCATATAACCAGTATATTGTTGATAAAACACTCGAATGAAATAATTTTATAATAAGAACATAAGAACACCAGTCAATCTTCATCATTTGAGGTAGAATCATAGCTTGATTATTATCCAATCGATTCATTTATGTTACACTATAATAATTGGTACATTGATTTGCATAGTTCCCCAATGCATTTCATATGAAGCATTGTACATTTGACACTTCTTTCTTAACTTTTCAATCATGTACATGGTGTCCTTTTTCTCCACTCATATAATAAACTCCCATTCACTTCAAATATTAACAAGGCGATTCATTCAACAATTTTCACATATGGGAAAATTATTCTCATTCATCATCCATTTATCCATCTTTCTCTCTTCCATTCATTTATTCTATTTGTTCCCTTAAAAACCATAGGACTCAATGAATTATTTAATTATCTTATTAACACATGAATCTATTTCTTTGTATGTTGAGAATACAGGGGAGAATATTTCCCTTCTAAATTTTGTCTTAATACCATTAAAGATATGATCCTTCTAACTCGTTGGATCATACGTATTACTGAAGTTCACATTCATTATAATGGGTGCCATTGCTATGAAAAGAAATACACTATGACAGTTTATTAATTCCAATGAATAATTCCAAACATGTAAAATTCCAAACATAAATTGAATAGTGTATGGATATAATCTATAATCATAAATATATTTTCTTTGAGAAGGTATATACTTGTTAATCCTTCAATAATATTTACAAAGAAAATGAGAATTATCCAAAAAAAATATTCCCCAGGAGTGTCGTAACCAAGAGTGTAGCAAGACTCGTTGTTGTGCACCAGTTCCCATTCGAGTCTAGCTCAATGCAGTGTATTCAGGTTTTAACCCTAGGTACATATGTTCCGTAGCTTCCTCTACCTGCTCATATCCATATATGGATGTATTTCTTGGAAAACTCACAAAATCTCTATAATACCAAAATTCTAGGAAATTCTTCTATATTAATCTTCAAAGTCTTTATTAGGGCTATGTTCTCTAATCAGAGATTACCTAAATCTATTTTTCATGGTATGTACTAAACTTCCTCTGATAACAACTGTAATTCCCTGACCCCATAAACCCAGTGTCGGTGCATTATTATGTATCATTTTCATGATCACAGAAGATCATGTCATGAAATACCTATTAGTTTAGTAGCCTTGCAAGTACTAGATACATTTTTAAGATTTACATTACATCATCAAATAGAAAACTATAACCACATTGTTTCCATAGTCAACACTGATATCCCATAGTCTATCCCTATAGGTCTGTCATAGTATACTTCTTCACTTCCTGGGAAAAAATAAAACATAGAAAGAGGTGAGCATAGATTCTCAGTAAGGATAACAATAAAGCAGAAACATTCATAAATAAGCATAAACATTTAATGCAGTGTATACGACTAAAAGAAAAGCTTTTTAAACATGAATATCATTATAATATGGGAATGATAAAATTAAAATAATTCCATTTACTTACTCACATGGATATCATACTTGTCGAATAATCTCGTACAATATCAATAGCAACATTCATAATGATAGAATTCATAATGCCAAACTTTCATAACCACAAAGTCAAGGCCTTGTTACATGACTACATATATGATTTTGTCAACGCCTTGTGCCAAGACACTAGTTTTTCTCATGTGACCTACCGATGCATCAAGGAGTTATAGCGGGGTCCACCCATTACATAATATGTCCAATTCATTTCTCATATGAAAAGGTTTAAACATAACATAATCATTCATATTAAAATTAGCATATGAAATGTCAATACATTACCCATAACCCATGAATGTTCTAAAAATAGTGCACCCAAAGTCAAACATATCACAAAACATTCATTACAAAATATAAGTTTTTATCATAATAAATCAACTTCAAATAGTCTTACAATCTATCAAAGGATGTTGACAATGATGAAATAAAATAATTTTTTGGGAAATATAATTTTCTATTTTAAAATCATTTAAAATTCATATAATTATAAAAGAAAATAATTATTTTTGAAATATTATAATAAACTTGTAAGAAAAGCTTACACGATGTTATAACGGCATAAAATAGCCGCACCTATCATATATGTTAGAAAAAATCATTCTTACCTTAATTTTGTTGAAATGTTATAAAAGACCTTGTTTGGAAAACGACAGAATGATTCCATTGAAACAATTTTATAAAAAAGTAAAACAAGGGTATAAATGACTTTAACCAATATTCTAGTAAATACTAAAAACGTTTTTGAATATATTTTTAAGAAACATGGATGTTTATGATAAAGAGGTCCCCTTAGATACTTACGTAAAAACAACCTCGGGTAATAAGGAGATTCTGAAATTAACCCTTAGCATGTACTTTTACTTGGTTGAGGTTAGGTTAACCTCCTGTATAATGGTGAAATAATTGTTATTAAATTATACAATAATCATATACAACAATATGATATCATATATGATCATTTAACTTTTCATTGTTAATAATATCAAAGTATTATCGTTGTTTCGGGTATTAACTGATTTCTTTTCCTTTATATGCATTATTATGTAAGTAATTTTTGTTATGGATAGGATGTATCTTATTAATATAAATAATTATATTAAGTCTTTAAACAATAATTTTAATCATCTAATTAAAATTATTCTTGAATGGATACGATAGGGAATGAATCTCCTCACGTTCGTCGAGATGGTAATCCGTACGTACGCACGAGCAAAAAAATAATTCTTTTGGTATTTCAATAATATATAATTGGATGGTATATCATATATACAGAATCCTTATCATGTAATATTTATTATCAACATCAATTAAAAATTATTATTATACCATCCAAATAATAATGTATTAAATAACAATTACACCATGACGTGGAGACGGTAAGCCGGACGTACACACGTATGGTGACATGTCATTCAAAGGATAGATAGAATAATTAATATGGCTATACGATATTTATAATAACATCACAGTATATAGAATATACTGGAGTTATTATTTTAGAATGAAAACAACAATGAAATAGGAAGTGCAAGAAGAAAGGAACTTGAAATAGGTGATAAAATATTTAACTCTTCTTCGGGTTCTTCCATTGGATTTGATCAAAAGGGCTCCATAGTTTGTATTTTTGACATAATTAAGGCCTCTAATATGAAGGGAGGACAGTTGATATGGTATTTGGTGAGGGTTTGGACAATCCTAATGGATTTGAAGGTATGAATTACATAGAATGTGGAGTTCCCTTTTATAAAAGGGGTGATAGGCACCTTAGGAAATGCTAGAAATATTAATTTATAATAAAATCATTTTCGGTTTCTAATGGATCCAAAATTAATTATTTAAAGGATAAGGTGGGTATGGGTCTAAAACCACTCATCCAATAGGTTTTATACTGGTTTGGGTCACTATATTATCTTTATCATTGAGATTTAAATATTAGTTAAATAGTATGTCATTTACCATGTCTCTTCATATATTTATATTATATGGTTAATAAACCTACTATAAACATCCAAGATAATCTCAAGTGGTTAATTAGTGACATATAAAATATTATTTATGTTCTTTGGCCGATCCATATATTTTTTAGAATAGAATATAAATTAATAATATAATATTTGTTTTAAAAACTCTTTTATAGCAATTTTGACACTATTTGATATTTTGTTTTTGCTAAATTAATAACTGCATTATTACATCGAACAAAATTTATCTAACAAACCATAAAATGTCATATTAACCTAGAAAAATAGTGTAATTTAAAAAAGTCTAAATTTACATTTATTTGGATATTTTTAATGTAAATTATTTTAATATTTTATTAATTTTGTAATCAATGCAATATCATTGTGTCATATATAAATTAAATTATTTAATTTCATAAAAATATAAATAAATTACCATTATGTAGGAAATATTTTTATATTTATGATAAATATTTATAGTCTAATTTATGTTTTGTGTAGCCCAGTATTAAAAATGTTTTAGTTATTAAACATTGATTTTAACTCTTTTAACTCTTCTTTGAATTAAATAATAATAAATGACTCCTTCTAATCCAAGTGGACCAAAGAGGTTTATATTTTATTCCTAAGGTTGTTTTTGATAGAATCTATACATATCCAATAGAATTATGACCCGTGTTTGGGTAATAAAAATATCACTTTTACCCTTAATTACCCTATTTACTTTTAACTGTCATAAATAAAAGTAAAAAATTACTATTCACCAAAAAATATTTTCATCTTATTGAACCACATTTTACATACTGATATCAACTGTGTCATTTGGTTTTTTGAAATTCAACTCACAGAAGTGCCAAAATTATGTTTTATGTTAATTTGGAAATCCTCCTAGTAGGTGGGTAAAAGGAGGTGAAAAGTTAAAAAAATTTATATATCTAATATTATGACAAAATGACTCCAATGAATGACAGTAAACATATATAATTATTATGTATATATTTTGACCTAAAATAACTGTAAATAAAATAATTAATTATTTAAATAAAATTTCAGTTTTAAACTATAACTCTGTGTTTTTCACTATTCATCAAAAATTGAAAGTATTCAGAAAAATACAAAAAATTAACCCTAAGTAAATTTTGATATTCAGAATCAAAAAATGAAGTCCATTTTAACAAATTAAATACATTGGAGTTGCATTTATTAATTTATAATTAATTTCTATTGTCAAAACCAAAAAACATGTTTTTCAGAAATAATAACTAACAAAATATTGATACTTGGTTATGTTCAAATTCAAAGTGAAATTATTTACAATGAATAACATTGGAATAAATAGTAAAAATCTACTCTATTTAATCTATTGAGAGACAATTGGGCTGGGGAGATGTTCTTCATTCCATACTACCCATTTCTGTATTTTATAATTATAGAGGATAGCTTCCATCCTATGTTGCATGTAGAAATTATTAACTTGGAGAAAATGTATTTTTTATAGTATTTATGTTCTTGGAGGAGGTTGAGAAACACAGCTTCACAGAGGCTTGTTCTAGGAACTTCAACAGACAATATTATCATCATCTAATCCATTAGGGGGGGAATCCAAGACGAGTAAAAATCATGATTATTTTGTATATAGTTCCCCACTAAGATGACCTTTCTATTTTGGAGAGTGTTAAATCAAGCCCTGCCGACCAATGAAAAAATTTAGAATAAGGGGATAAAACTAGATCAACATGTCTTTGTTGCTCTCATCCGAAGGCGATTCGGTATTTCACATATTTTATAATAGCTACTAGGTTGTTTGTCTTTGGTCAAGTGTCGATTTAAGTGACAGTTTCCACATAGACAGCTCCACCATGCATGATTTCTTCATCAGCTGGTTCTCAGGCATGATCATAAATGAGATGGAATTCAAAATCTGTTGCATTGTTCTTACATCGGTTTTCTAGATGATATAGGAGGAACGGAACAAGCCTCACTTAGAGAACCGGTGGTCCCCATTTTTTCATCATGTAAAAATTAATGTTCTGGTTCACGAACATGGGTTTCTTTGTAAAGGAGTAAAGCACTCTGTAACCCTTAGTAATTTTCTAAACATGCCAATGATGTGTACCAAGATTCCTGGATGATGGGTATGGTGGAAACCTACGGGAAGAGGATTCAAGAATAATGTTGATGGATCGTATGGGGATGACAGGATGCATGGGGTGGTTTGGTGAATGATGATAATGGTTCAGTCATTATAGCCTTCCACAGCTTTCATGTAATGATAAACTAGTTGGGTGTATAAGTTCAAGGGTTATACACATACATTGATATTTGTACCAGGTTCTCCTTGATGTGTGTAGAGGTGGAATTGTACACCGAGATCTTAATTCGACCTTTACTGGGGAGAAATATGGTGTTGTGGGACATAACGTACATTGTTTATTGATGTGATGCTATGATTCCAATTAATTTAACTATCTGTCATATCCCAAGAGAAGCTAACAGTTCGACAAATGACTTCTCTGGAGAGATTTTTTTAGAGGAACCCTGAAGGGTGTTCATGAATGTAGATCTCTACCTCGGGTATATAAGAATATTGTACAAGCGGATTCCTAATGTCTACATCACATTAGACCTCGCGGATCCATTCATGGAGGGGTTTTGTTTTCTTTTTGAATAATAATAATAAAAATGCAATTTTCATATCAATGTTGACAAAATTGCCAATGATTTTTAAAAAATATTACCTTTTTATAAAGAATAAATATTATTTTAATGAATTTAAATATATCCATTTTGTATTAATATGTTTTTAAATTTAAAAATAACTCATTTATATATCTATTAATCCAATTTTTATATTTAAATCAATTTCATTTTGGTTATTTATATATTCATGTTTCAAAAATTAGAAAATTTCCTATATGGAAAACTACTTTTTCATTGTATCTACTATATTAGAATTAATATAAATATTTCCACTTATTTGATTGTAATTTTTCTTAAAATTGATTCTGTATTTGGAATATTAATAATTTATATTTTGTAATAAGATGAACATACATTTTTACTATAGAAAATAGTAAAAACACTATAAATATATTTATACAGTTATGGTGAAGTGGGTTTTCATGGGGTTAAAATGAAATTATTTATAATATTGATACAAGATATGTATAAACCGATACAAATAGAGAATAAAAAAACAAAAAATTAAAATTTATTATCACCAAAAACATCAAATTAACATGAAAATGTTAATAAAATTGTAATAAAAGTATATAAGTAAATCATATGTGGAATTATATTTCTAAAAATTATAAGGAACTGAACATAAAAATAAAAAATTCTTGTGATTTTTTAATAGAATTTATTTTCTATAATTCGTAATTATCTTTAAGGTTTATATCATTAAATAATTATTATAAAATATGACATAGTAAACCCATATATTACAAGTGTACACATATACTGAGTATCCAATTTTCTCACCAAAGAGAACCCCTTTAATAATAGAAAATTATTTTTATTCTTGTAAAATATACATAATTTATTCATACCACGTAATTGTAACTATTCTCCATTAAATACTCTAAAAAAATTTAAAAATGGGTGGATCAAAGAATCTCATTAAGTGTGATAAGAAAAAAAAATTGTTCAATAAATACATGAGAACTCATCTAACATTTTCCTTTTTCTTAAATTTTCATTTTGATTATAATATAACATAATATATAAATAAAAAACAACAATTTTACTCAATAAATATTTTTAAAACCCATAAAAATCGATTTAAAATATTTTTGGTGGACTAGAGAATCATATTCATAAACCCCTTTCAAATAACTTTCAAGTGGAATAACCACATATCCCACAACCAATATTATTATTAATCAATGCATTTGAGATTTATAATGGGGATTTAACATAATATAAAATTTATGATGTTGAACCATGAGAATCAATGGGGCTATTCCTTTCAAAAAAGCTACATTGAGCTCACAAATTTCTCATGAGTTTTAATGGGGATAAACCAATCATATAAGACTTACTAAGCTCTCTCAAGATCCATCACAAACTAGTATCATTTTATTTAATAATATATATTTATATTAACTACATAAGATGAAATATATTATTAAATACCAATAACAATATTATTTGACAAAAATAAATGTTAAAATTTATACCATGATGTCGGTAATGAAAAAATAACAAAATAATTATTCATGGATGAAATTAACCAACATATATTTTTATATAGATTCGTTTCTTTTAGTATGAGTAGATGAGAAAGAAATGGATATTATATATTAGATTAGAAATATAAAACTCTATTATATCCATGATTCATTATTTATGATGAATTTTTTAATGATGGTGATAAGGATTATGTATAAAAAGAAAAGAAATTAAGCGAGGTACTTTGAGAAAAGTACCAGTTGAAAATCACATCTTTGAGAGACCCTTGAGGACCTTGGATTTCAGAATTTTGTGAGACGAGAAGAACATTGACATGTGGAGAGTCAATTTTAGTGTTTTGGGAAGACATTGGAGGAGATAAAGGGATTTTGAGGTAAAATGGGGTGGCGAGGAGTTGTATTTATACTTGAGAAGAGGTAAGATTTTGTGATTAAAATACTGATTATTTAAAATATAAATAAATTACCATTGTGGTAGAATTAATTTGAATGAATTATATGGTTAATTATTTCATAATATTTATATTATAATTTATAAATACCTAAAACATTGATTAGATTTTCAAATTTCTATGAATGGTAAGATTTTACCTTTTATCTTCATCCCATGTAACTATTTTACCTATACACCAGTAAATAAATTTTCTACCACTGAATATTGTTTATAAGTAATATTAATATTATCCATAAAACATATATAGAAATATTGATTTGAAATATTTAATACATTTTACAAAATTTAATTCATATAATTGGAATAATTACATTTAAAATGAATCCCACAGATATAAAGAAAAAGTGGGGTTTTAAAGTGAAACGATGATGTGTTTGAACCATTTTTATTATAATTTAAATACGAAATTGATTACAATAAAATAAATTTGTTTTATATATTTATAATTGATTTTTTTTTAATTTGAGTCATATTTATATATATTTTATCTGCATAAAATATTTTAATGTAAAATATTATTTCAACAAAAATTCATTCCTTTAAAATATTATTCAATAAATGAGACATGTTAGAAAAATAACTAAAATTCACCATAAAGTTTTATTATATTCCAAATTCTAAATTTATGTTTATTTTTTCATATATAAATTTTTATATTTTCATTATTTTTATTTAAAACAGGTGATCTATCAAACAACATTGAAATTGTCTTGGGAAGAAAATACATTTTTATGAACAAAATATAAATTATTCTTATCATAAGACTAAAAATGATTTGAATTAGAATAAAAACATTTCATTTGAGATATAAAATTTAAATTTAATTATTATATTTTAATAATATTGATTAATTGATATTATTAACCTAAAATTTAGTTACGCGCATGCAAATTTTTTGTTTTAATAAATACACATAAATTATATTGACTGAAAATTCACTTTTTATATTATAGGAATGAGGAAAGACCCCTATCCAGGGGAATAGATGTGATGAAACTCCATAGATTAATTACATACAATGAGATTAAATACATTATTTATGGATCATATAGAATACAAAATAACAATTTTATTCACTTTTTTTACCCCTGCTTTCAAAAAATCTTCAATAAAGATCTCCTCTTTCCATGTATGGCCAAAGCAAATGACTTCTATCATTAATAACCTAAATTTTCTAAATAAATAAGTTTATTCGCATAGAGGATCATGATTGACATGGACGCGACCAACAAGAATAGTAGAGTATGATTCATCTTCCCTTATATAAAGATTATATATCCAGTGTAGCAATGTTATCGAGATCATCACCTCTGCTTCAGATGATAATGAATTTCCAAGGCCATAATATGAACACAAGACTAGAATAGTAGATCCTATATTATCCCTAACCTTTTAGAACCCTCTAATATCACCAGAAGCACATGTTCAATGAACATTCATCTTTAACCCCTCTTTGGGGGAGTCCATCTCACTCACATCCCCTGATTGCAGCCTCCTGCCACTCCAAAATCCATAATGATTTTTGGAAGATCCCATCATAGAAAACTTGAAACTCCCCCACCCATTACAAGGAAAACTACATCCACTATGAGATTTTTCAGTAAATCCTAGATTAAAAGAAGAGACATTATTGTTAAATACCTTATGAAATTCCCCGCTTACCATAAAACCCAGGAAACCACAAACACAATATACTACTAAATTTCACGTCTACACCACTATCTCATACATCGTCAAATAATTCCACTAGAAAATAACTTATGTTTTATCCACCAATTATAATACCAATAAATTCGAACATGTAGATCCAGATAACTGATACCCATTCACTCCAACTGAATAGATTCTATACAGTTTCACTAGTCAGTGAAATGGAACAACAACACTGTGAATATTGAGAAACCACTCCCTTTGCATGTTATTGTCATTAAAATTTTCATTATTCCTCATACACTATACAATAAAATATATATTAATCAAAACCAACATTCAACAAACAATAGATCATAATCACCATTCTGGTTACTCACAAGCATTAGAGATCGAAAATCCAAATTGATAAACTGGCTTGATGATGACGTCAAGAAAATGCATTTTTCATGTTCTTCAATGTTGATTATACTATCATGAAACTCTTACTATTTGTGAATAATTTTTTACCATGATACAATCTATTTAAATTCTTTCTTGCATGAAATATATCCATTGTTCAAGACATCCTGAAAAATGAAAAACCTCTACTTACCTATTGTCCTCATAATAATTAATATCACATTATCCCACTATCATACATATTTTTGCCCTAGAACCTCCATGTGATATGTCATGAATCTATCATTTTTTCATGTTTACAATTTGCATCATTTTAATCCATCGAATTTTTTCTTCATTTTACCCACATTAAACATTCTCAGATTGAATTACCTTTGATAACATCTCATGGAATATTTTCTTGCACGACATGCATGGTCTCACTAACACTCAATTGAATTATACCACAATTCTCTAGCAATATCCGAATTTTCTCCCACATTTCCCAATGATGCCTCCCCATTTTGATCACATCCTAGAAAATAAATGACATAATTTTTCCACCCATTAATGATTTTATTTTTGTGCCTTGATTATAGATAGTACATGCATTGGAATTGAGGTCAACTCATTTTTCACTAATGTATTTGTCCCACCAAATGAGAGAAAGATGTATATGTAGTTTCAAATACTTATTGTACTCGAGTTGATAATTTCATTAAAAAACTTCCTTCTTAATACATCCATATAATAATGTATGATTGATGAACTCCAAAAAAATCAATTTTTGTATTCCAATTTTTTCTTGTATCCTCCTACTATGCCTTGTCAAACATTTATTTTACAAAAATACGCTACTTTTCCCACTATAGTCAACTAAAAAAATGAAATTACCATAATATATCTTAATTTTATTGATTTCATAGTTGTAACATAACCTTCCATTTACGAATAAACAACATGTTTTCAAAAGGCATAATGTGATGTATCATATTATCTATACACCTGGTCATGAAATGCCTAATCCTCCCCTCTCTCGACCTCTTATTGTTTTTCACTTGAAGCACATCATAGGTTATAATAACAAAATTTGAATAATTCCTATATTCTATCCTTATAACTATCACTTATTTTATGAATCCCAAGTATTTCCCCATCACGGTTATGGTCATTCAAGGGGAGGTGCAACATACGAAGAAAAAATCATATGCCCATTTGTTAATGCCACATTTCCTCAGGTCCCTCAAAATGAAACTCAATTCTAACGATACATATGCTTTGTATATATCATCCTTGGTCATGAAATATGAGACCAAGGTTTTTCTATTGATGTTAGAAACCATCTCATGAGAAATCCCAACCACCCCATATATGTTAGTTCCCTACACAATGCCATATTGTTCCTCTGAAATAGGATTTAGAATAATGAATGAATACCTTATATTAATTTGAATGGAATGGATTTTATTTGAAAATTTTCATAGTCATATGGGACTATAATTATAGATAGAGAATGGATCCTTTAACATTACAATAAGAACTACCATTGTGGGACATGCTTTCCAAATAGGTTCCCCGCCTCTAAAATAGTCCCTCGCCGCTTCCCCAACATATAATATAATAATAACTCATATATCCACATAAAAGGAACAATGAAATATATCTTGTCATAGAGAATAGTAATGATTAATTGTAAATAATATCTCTCTAATATCTTCCCCCATATAATATTTTCAATGGCCTCGTATTTCATTCATCAAACAGTCTAAGAATGATTCAAAGAAATATGTCCTCTCCAGGAATCCCAGTTTGTCATTGACTATTTATCCAATCCACTCATTTCAGAATCCCATAAAAGTACTCTGTTTTTATCCCCCTATAATCTTCAATTATCATAGTATATAGGGCATCATATTGTTTTATATTAAACCTTTTGGCAACTTTTTATCATTCAGATATTCCCAAAAAAATGTGGCAATCATTCCCCCTACCCCTACATAGGAAATTAAACCCTATCCAATTTCATGAACGTCTATTCAATTTCATGATGCATGTAAATATGTATATTCTATTGGTTCACCAATTTAAAAAAACTCAATTTCAACTCATATCTCTTGGAACGAGTCCTCTGAACTTCCTATTTCATTTTTAATTCCATCCATCTCAGTCACACAACACATTCAACAATCAGACCACACATGCATTTCATAATTCACCTTCTATAGATGATTCATCAGTCCAGCCCATGATTTTCATGTTATCTACTAATTCCAAAAACCAATAAACAACTATATTAACCCTTAAACTTTCAGCCATCTAGAAGATAACTAGATGATAATGGGATTCCTAGACTCCCTCTTGAGATGCACCACTATGAGCTAGTTATCAGATAATGATCTAGTAGGATGAAAAAAATTTGGATTATGAAATGGAGTATATTGCTTTTAAGATGGAGAGGTAGCGTTCTTGTTGACATCATATTCTCCCACTCCCATTTTGGTTGTCACACACTATGTATTTATTCCCTTTAAATAAAAAATCAACCATGAAGTTTCCACACATAAAATATCTAATTTCTTGGATAACTGTGATAGAGTTAGAACTCCCTCTTTTCATATATATGTTGTCTTCCACCATGTTGAATTCACCTCCATCCTACTAGGGTAAACCCTCTAGTAAACTGATGAAATGATTTTCCAACGAGACTTATCTTTGTGACATCACACATCTCATATACAAATGAAGAAATGATATCCATACCACCAATAGTAATTATTGTTGCCACATGATGTTGATATGAATCCACTAGCCTAACCATGACTTCCTGCATCTAAAACACACATAAATTATTTTTACAAGGATATGCTTGAAAATATTTTATTAAGCACATAATTTTAACAACACCAACAATGTGACCAATTTAAATATTCAGCTCCAAAGCATCCAGGACACAGACCAACACACAATTAACATCAATATGGAGAAAAGAAATCATTTCTCACGTTTTCAGACACAGAAGATCTAGGAAAATATTGAACATTGTAGGAAAATGGTGAGGAATACAGGTGGATAAGGGATATACCTATCCTACATACTGATTTGGAGTAAAACATTTCTCTTATTCAGAGTAGACTAACCTACCCATTCCCCATCAGAGATGATATGTACATCATTCTACTAGAACCTTTGACACTGAAGATTGTTCAAACCTCTGCTTCATCTTAAAAACCCTACAACAACACAAGAATGTATGTAAACTTCTCTACTGTAGTCTGGATAATCTCCCAATATCCCACCGAATGAAATGTTGTGGTAAATGAAACCACATGAAGCTCCACCAATTATTTTTTTTCTCTACCTTCATCATCACCTCAGTCCCCCAGAGCCCCAAATAGCACACCAAAACACAATGGACATCACTTTTCATAAGAACCCTAGGTGAAAAGAACAACAAGGTTGACATCGACGGGTTTTAACCCATCGATATTGTCCTCTACAACTACATAGGCATCCCATACATGATATTCCAAGACCTTATCATCTCAAAAAGAAGATGGTTTACCTCATGAGCCCCGCACGACACCATAATATGGAATGAATCAGCCATTTCCCAATTATAATGAGCATGCAAGGAACCGCCATAAAAATATAGAGGTGACAGCGAATCACAATCTAATGAATGAGGTGACATAAAATCCACAACTGAGAAAAATTCATTGAGGACATGGGTGTCATACCAATAAAATTCTAGGAAGACACACAAACCATTGTAGACACAACATATGGGGACCTCTAAGAAACCACATGCACGTTGGTCGAATGATCAAAATTTGAAAATCTTATAGCCCCACTTAACACTCCCCCATTGATCATAGGGGAAGAAATGTCCAATGATGATTTCCAGAGAAACCTAGGCTCTGACTGCACCTCGGACATCCCATGATAATGAATAGACACACATAAATAATTCTCTACCACCTTTCTTTACCTCTAGAACCATGAAATCATACACATACTAGAGTCCATTTAATTTTCATAGAGATGGGACTTCTCATAAAACAATGGTGACAAATGGTAACACACATATTGCCACCACAATTATCCATACGTCGTTCTAATCAAATACTGTGGAAGATGCATCTCCAATAGATCCACCTAATAATAGATTTAATGGCACGACACCGACTATAGACATATCATGATTTCATTCAATCAAAAATAACCTCAGAAAATATTTCCCACCTAATAATGCATATCAGGATTCTGAAAGGTGAGAAGAGGCTATGTAAGCCTCAAACAAATACATTTGGTGATTGACCCCTTCTTAATGTTGAAATCCCAAGACTAGCAATACTTATAGAACCTCTTTTTCCAATAGCTCGGTGATGCCATACACCACAATAAAAATTATTTCATTTAAAATAGATTAATAAAAATGTAATATCATAAAAAACTAAGATGAAAATGGGTTATCGATGACCCTAAGAACTCACAAATTCCGAGATAATATCATTTGGTATTTTTTCATATCATGTTTGTGCAACATAGATATAGAGTAGAATACCAATGTTCCATCCAAATACTCTACCAATAAATCCATGGTAGGACCCCTTACACCCATTTAGCAGAATGGGGAATAACTTTAATCACCATGATTCTAGGAATCAGATCACTAGGATCCTATCGAGACTATCTGCAAACCTCTCCCTTGATGGAAACATCATAAAAGTGTATGCTAGACTAGAAAATTAATACCATCATGAAAGATTCCTACAGGGACAAACCCGAAAATCCTTCCTCGAATCCACCAAATAATGTCACATAAAAAATTAAAATCTTATCATCTGGCCAAATTAGAGGCTTCTATGGTGATGAAAACTTAAAGGCTCTATCTCCCCCAACAATGAGACCATGGGATTGCCTAGTAACTTATCCAAAGAGTTCATTTTTAGACACCCTTTTTATTCAAATGGATTATATATTCATTTAAATTTATTGTTTACCAATGAAATAATTTGATAATCATGTGTAAATTATATTTTTATAATTTTATAATGCTCATTAAATCTGACCATTATAATAGCAGGGTGATTACTATAACATTTTAATAATGTTGTTTATTATTTTATTTTTTAGTGATTTAGAATTCATTATATTATACTGATAATAGTAAATCATTTTAAAAACATATGGGTGCAACAAAACCCCTGTAATAAATTCTTTCTTCACAATTTATTCTTGGGTAAAATGATCATGGGATTTGAATATTAATTTTTTATACCAGAAATCTAAAAAAGGATCAATAAAAAATCCATTTGAAAATAGAGAAAGGAATGTATGATGGTCTACTGAGATAAAACATTATAGGATTTCATATAAGAATACTTGTTCATAGAATAAAAATCTAACGCTGAAGGAATGAAAGAGACTGATAGATAACATGGTTGGTAGAAAGTTAACATCCACACAATTGTACATCTATGATTGATTAAACGACCATTGATTCCTTGATATAAAAAGTACCCTGATAATTTTTTATGAATTTATTTTACTGAGGATAAGGAACAATTTTACAAACTAGTATAAGAACATTTAGAAATATAATTATATAAAATAAAAATTACATCCTCATGTTTTCTCTAAATGGAGAGTGTTCATACTGAATTTTCATTCACAAAATAGCAAAAATAAATTATATTGATCAAAAAACTAAAAAATAATCACTATATATTCCTCGTAAATGAATTAATTAACCCAAAAAATTAGTGCAATATGAAATAACATCCCATAAATATTAATCTGTCATGTAATTGAAATCTACTATAATTTTAGAAATTCTACAGCAAAACCCAATGTTCAAAATATATTATTCAAAAAAATAAATATCCTTAAAATTAAAATAATTATTCTATAATTAAGTTATATCATTATAGTTAAAAGTATTTTTCCCATTGTATTGAATGATAAAGTTAATTTTTATCTTTAAATAATATCAACTACATGTAATACCTCATAAAAAAATATAATTTCTATAATTAGACAATCATAGTGATATATTATCATTTCCTATAATAACCATACATAATATTTTATTAAATAATACAATTAATTTTTTATTTATCATTTATAATTAAATAGTATTATATTTAACATTGTGATATTGGGATCTCAAAGGAGTAAACATATTCAGAAATAGGACTCACCACCCAATATTAAAATAAACATCCAATCTTGGGGATATCTAAATGATAAAACATAAGATCCCATAATAATATTTTATTTCATTTATCAAATCAATTAACTGCAAATGAACATATCATACTCACAGGAACATCATGATGGCTAGTGGTAGACAATGCACCCTTGTCACCCTTGACTTATTTGTTCTAACCTTATAGACTTGTTACACATGATGAGTTATCACCAATCCTATGAGTTGTACTTTTATAAAACATTGTTAATAAAATCATTATAAAATTCAAGACATGTAAAAAACATCCTCAATATGACCTTAATATATTTTAGCCTCAATGATTATCTCATGCCATTAATTTTTCATCCAAAAATTCAGAACACTTCATTACCTCAGATTCAAATATCATACAATAAAAAGATAAAACCCGTACCGTTAATCATATGTCAAAAAAATTGATGTTATATTTCCTCAAAATAACCTTTTTAATATCATAAAATGAAGTGTTACATGATGAATAAAATATACATCCCTTTTAAAACATTATAAAGGTATCGATTATATCAATCATATGATTCCTAATTTATAAAAAAACACTGTAAAAAATCATTAGTCGTTCCATGATTACCATATAATTTTTAAAATACCAAAAGATTATAAATTCTAAATCACAATGCATAAACACCTCCTTTATTAATCTTCATTCTTAAACAATTATTTTTTTTAATTTCATAAATTAATATATAATTCATATAATCAATGTTTTTAATTATATCCTAATGATTCATCAACAACAACCAATAAATGTTATATAGTTTGAATGAAAAAAATAGATCTTACCTTTAATATAGGCATTTGGATTTCTATGATATCCCATATATCGTCTGAAATGATGGACAACATCATTAATGTAAATAGTCATTTTCATTGTAGAATTTCACTTTTCAATAGATATGGTTGATTTTTTATTTTGAAATTAAATTAAAAAGATAAAATTACTGATAAACTATTTTTAGAAAATAAATGGTAATAGGTAAGTCAAACTATTTTTATATGAGATTTAAATACATAGAAATATGTCCATATCATTTGAGCAATAATTTTAAATAATAGAGATAATAAAATCATCTTGAAGGGATAAAAGGCTATGAATGATATTTTTTATTCAATATTGATAAATGATACATAAAAAGTAGAGAAGAATGTTAACAAAGAATGATATTTTCCAATGAAATGGTACTTTTAACAATAGTATCCATTGAAACTTTATAATAAATTAACCATCTAATCTATTATAACAAAATCAACAACCTATATAAATCCAGTCTGTTAAAATATCATCAATCTCGTAGAAATTATTCATTATATACCACTAAAGGGATATCTAAAATTTTAAATTTTAATCATGAAAGAATGTAAACATATTGTGATATTTTTAAATACTAAAAAAACATACAAGGTGACATCAAAATATTAAAATTGGACAAACATAGCTCTCAAAAAAATTGTATGGACCCAGACATAAACGATTCATATTATAGTTACATTTTACTAGATTTCATTTTCTTTCATGCCTGATGAAATTTTATATTGACTTTTTTAAACAATAGGGATACACATATAAATTGTATCCCATACAATACAAGTGAAAAATTATACTATGTATGCATATTTTCACCAAAGGGAACCCGTTTAAAAATAAAAAAATGTTTTATCTTAATGTAATATATTCATAGTATTACCTTGATTTCCTCCTCATATCTATTATACCATAAATCCAATGAAAACCATTTCAAAATATGGGATGTGTTTATAAAAATATTACTTTATAAAAAAATAATAGAAAATATTTATTTATGTAAATCATTGATAATTAATCTAACGTTAACCATTATCTTCAAATGTCACTGAGAATATGGAATAAAAATATTATTAGGAAAAAATAAATAATTTTCACATAGAAAATATATTAAACCCATAGAAATCAATTAAAAATCATTATGTTAACATAGATAATCATATTTATAAAACATGTTCAAAACCTTTTCAACTGGAATAACCATATGTATGACTTCCAATATTATTATTACTCAATTCATTAAAGATATATATTTTGGATCACAATTCATATAAGCTACACTTTCCTCACCCATGAGATACAATTTGTATTAATCCTTAAAATAGTATACATTGGGATCAACTATTTCTCATGATATATAAATTTGATCAACCCTTGGTATATGTTGTATCAGTCTCACTCGTGGGCTATAATTAGACTCTTCCCTTAATATAACTTTTATTTGCCTCAAATATTTCATATAAATCTCAAATACCATATAATGAATAAAATGGTATCAACATAATACCCTTTGAAAAATATGTTTTATTTCAATATGAAAAAAACATTTGAAAATAATTGACGTTTATTTTAAAAACCCATTTTAAATACAAAATAACCATTTTAATTGAAAAGTATTTATTTTCAAATTACATAAAAATGAGAAATATATAATTTCATGTATGAAAATAAATTTTAATTTAAAATGAATCTAAAAATTATATATAATTCATGGTGGAAGAGAAGATTTGTTTTCTTGTAAGATAAGAAAAAATTCCCTTTTTCATTTTCCAAAATGTTCTGTATAAACAATGTAAAAATATTTTGTTTGAAATCCATTTAATAAAATAAATAATAGATATACAACATAATTTATATTCATTTTATATTAATATCAATTAAAATACAATACCTTTTTAATAATATTAATAGGAGGAAAATATTTTCAAATTAAATCATTAAACTTTTACTATGATATTTTTAATTAAATGTGCCGAATACATTATTGAATTATTTTAAACTAAAACATTAAGATAGAATAAAATAATAAAAAATAACTTTATAAAAAAAATTAATGATATGATATGTCAAAGGGGTAATATATAAAAATCAGAAATTTTGTTGTGTATATAACCCCAAAATATGCCTCAATGAAAGGAAATTGAGATGAAGTCCCTTGGATATTTAAATTAGTTGAATCATATGCACCATATAAGTAAAAATTAACAAATTGAACTTTTATTAAAATGAATACTTCATTTTTGATGATATGATATGTTAATGGTATATATATACATCACACAAAATAAATTATTGGTGAATAATGAAAAAATATAACTTTAGTTAAATTGAGATAACATAACACTTAAAAGCATCATATTGTTGAAGCGAATGTATATGAAATCATCATTAGTTTATGTATTTTATTTAAATTCAAAAAAAACAATAAAAAAATATATAATCAAAATTAATATCATACATATTCTAATAAATATATAATTACAATGTAGAAGATTAACCGAACGAATAGATATTGTGCGGAAATATCTCTTACCATACGTATCCCTTTAGTAGTGTGTACATGAAACTCATGTATAATGGTTTAAATAAGTTTAATAATTATTTAAATAACTATATTAGTATTTATATAACTTATTTGATTATTTTAAAACATCCTATGACCCGTTAATTATTAATATTTCATTATTTTCCTGGTTTCTGGTGAATTTGTTTTAGGGTTTCGTTATCGGATCATTTCTGTATATTTATTGATGTTCATTTAGAATGGTGTTAAAAATCTAAAAAGTATAAAAGAATAATATTAATTAAATTCAGTATGTCTGAATTATCTTATATATAATTTCTTACTTTGTACCAGAGGTTGATCAATTCGATAAAATGATAATGATAAATGTTTAGTTTATTTTATTTTTTCTATTCTTATGAAGATCATGAACTACTTTAATGTTATCTAATATGATGATATTATATTGGACATAAAAAATTAAATTGGTTATATCATGCCACTAATATTTTATTTAACCATATTTTTTATTTTATGACCATCCATGATGGAGAAATGGAAAAAAATGAAATTATTATTCCTGAAGGCGATTAACTGACATAACATGAGAAGTAGTTTCATTTATTTTAATAAGAGTTTACTATAAATGAAATGGATATAATATATTCCATTATAAAAGTAAATATACATAAACATAATTATTATAATGTTATGATTCTTTTATGTGTGATGGAGGATATGATAAAGTGTAAAAAGATAAGAAATTAAGAGAGGTAAATTGAGAAAATCATATCTTGAGTATAACCTCATTTAGAGACCATTGATGTCCATGTATCTAGAAAATCGATGATTCCAGAATAACCAAGACATGGGTAGAGTAATTGTGATTGTATTGGGAATATATATTAGTTTCTAAACATATTTTTAGGTGAAATGGGTCGGTGGGGAGTGGTATTTTTACTTTACGAGAGGTGGGTTTATGTGATGAAAATATTGAATATTTCATATTTAATGAAAACCACATTGAGTATGAATTAATTTCAATGAATTATATTGATAATTAATTTGTTAGAGTATATTTGTGGTTGATTAATTACATAACCAATGATTATATTTTTTAATTTTAGGTTTCTTAATCATTTAGCCTTTATGTTTTCTCTTTATCACCATTGTTCATATATATGTGAAAATAGTTTTTAACAACTGTAAATTAGTTATACCTAAAAATTTAATTAAAATTTATACTAATTCAGGGAATATTATGAAAAATATTGAATCTATTTTATGAAATTCAATTAACATAATTGAAAATTTTAGATTTAAAATTAATCTCGAACACATAATGAAAAAAAGTTATTTGAAATGAAAGGTTTAAATGATTGAAAAGATCATCCAATTAAAATTTAAAATTGATTTCAATGACCTAAATTGGTTTTATTTATTTATTTTCAATATAATCATACTTAAAACATATTTAAAATACCATTAAACTATATAAATTCTTGTACTAAAAATAGGTTATAAATTTATATTTATTATTTCTTACTATTCATCAAAAAATTAAACTTTTCAAAATTAATTACAAAAACAAAAAAAAAACATTTAAATATTTTATTATTTAAAAATTGAAATTTATTTTTTAGTATAAAAATTATAAAAACTATTTATTTTAGAATTAAACTTGGGGCATCATTAAACGGTGATAATGTTTTCTTTCAGATAAAAATATATTTTATGGTCAAAATTTAATTTATTCTTATGATAAACCAATTATATATATTATATGTATATAAAAACATATTATTGGATATAAAAAATATATAATTAATTAATATATTTCACACATAATTATTGATTTTTTTATCAGAAATGACATTATGGGCATAAAAATAGTTTCCATATTAAATAAATATCCGTTATTTTAAATTTGTTTCAATTTTCATTTAAATTTAATTTATATAAAATATATTTATTTGATAAACCTATATAGACTATATTTTTATAATTTAAGTAATCTCATTCATTCACACCATTCAAACTGCTAGGTGATGTCTATGACATTTAAATAATATTTTTTTGTCATTTGTTTAAGCTTAATGTGGTGTATCTGGTATAATATCGAGAATGTTGTTTCCATTAAAAATTCCAAGTTGTTAAAATTAGTCTTATTTAATTTATGTGTAATAAAATTATATTTATTATATGGGGGTTATAATGTGTATAAAAGATGTTGATAATTATGGTTTAGGATTTCTGTCTCACTTTTTACTTATATGATACATGTTTTATATTCACTGACAATTTATTTTATATTGTGTATATATATATTAAAATAATATTTTTTATGATTTTTTTTCAAAATGAATGTAGTTTTATTTAAATTCCCCTATCAGGATCACTATTGAATGGGGTTTAAGATTAAAAAATTACCTAAGAGGTAAGTGAATTCTGTCTCAAACTAACATCTTTGGGACATAATTTCTGTTATGAACCTATATTATTCTATTAAGGGTGTATACTTAATATTGGACATGTTAATCGATGACAATAAATGTTTCCCTTCATTTTCTAATAAATATCTACTCAAGATTTAAAATATGTTATTAAATAAAAATCATGATTTTTCACTATTGAGTCAAAAAATATATACAAAAGCATATTTTATAAAAAACTAAAAAAATGTTTTAAAATTATCCTGTGAAATAATAAATACATTTTCACCAATGATATACTGTTTTTAAATTTTTTAAAGGAATAATCATCTTTTTTTTCTTATATAGGAATGTTTTTTATTTACCTCTAATATGAAAGGAATCATTGTTGTAACATGTATAACGTGGATAGAATTTACCAAATCAATGAAAAGTAATTAATTTTATGCTATATTGTATATTTAAAATGTTATTTTCAATAATTTTTTAATAATTATGTTATTCTTTAAAAAAGTTTTTTATAAGAAATCATATGTTTCTCAAGAAACATTCAATGAATTTTTTCATTCAAAATCATTTTCAATCTAGGATTACATCTTTATTTGTTACTTTTAAATTATTGGGCGATGTTTTAGTGATACCATCATTATTTTTATTATATATTGTTAACTTTTATGAAGAAATGATATTTATGAATATTTTTTATCTCCCTATAGATATATAATGATATTATTTTTTATGAAATATAGTTATTTTTCAATGGGGTGTTCTATGATGAAATGATGAATTTAATATGAAACCCATTTATTTTCATCGGTCTTAATGTGATGAATGTGTTATAATCTTGTGGTGCATGTCTGTATAATTCTCTTCACATGAAGGGTGGGAACAATATCATCATACAATTAAATGTGTGATGATTAATGTTATATGACATCAAAGGGTACCCAATTGATTACCCCCATCCCAAAATAATGTACACATGAGATTATTTCTGGGAAAAAATATGTTACATGAGGGGTTAACACAATCCCAAAATTGTGTACGTGGAAGTTTATCTATAACACTACGAGAATTTATAAAAATTAAATAATATTCCATAACATAAAGGACATGAAATTATGAGATAATATTTTGTTACCTGAAACAAAAATTTTGTCTTTCGATACACATATAAATGAGTTTCTTTAATATATTTCATTACACGCAAGAGAGAGTTTTACCGAACAATAATATACTATTAATAATATTATTTAATATGATATTTATAACCTACCAATTAAAATGAAGAACATAGAAATGATTAATTTAATTAAGAAATTATTTTTCAAACAATTGTATATAACAAAATAAATGGTGACAAATTATTTTTAAATGAATATATTTTTTTGATAAAAGTAATAGTTTTTTAGAAGACTATTTAAAATCACACTTCTGTGTTTTATAGAGACTAAATATACAAATTAACCAGGTTTGATTGTATTAACTAAAATTTTAATTTATATATTCAATAATAAAATTGAATTAATTATTTTTTTTAATAAAATTTATAAAACTAAATCTTATATTATGCATAAACATAATAATTTTTCTAAAAAGTAGTTTTATAGCCATATTATGGTGAATTTATATTAAAATTAATTTATTTATAACTTTATAATTTTTATTTTTGAAAAAAAAAATTGAATGTGTACTACTAATATAATTATATGCTAAAATTGTGATATTTTTCTAAAATGTTTTAATTTTTGAAAATGTGAGAAAAATATAAAATTTTTATTAAAAACTAGATTTTTCCCAAAAATTATGAAAAAAAATTTAATTATATTTTTATTTGGTATTATTTGCCAAATAGGTCAATTATAAAACTCTAAATCCAAATTAGGCTATTTTATTAAATTTCAAATTGATTTTATTTTTTAAAATATTTTGAAGCTTATTGATTTTTCAATTAAAAACCCTAAATTGTCTTAAAATCTATGAAATTAAATTTAATATTAAATTATTACATATCCACGTGTTGATTATGGAAAAATCGATTCCATAATTTAAATCATCATAGTTAATAATTTTAAAATATGGTAAACAAAATTATTGATAAAATTGATTAGTTATAAAAATTTAAATTAATTATATTGATTATGGTAAAAATGAGTTTACTTAGTGGTTTTACATAGAATATACAGTTTACAAATTAAACAACACTTTTCCAACATCTATTAGTTAGGAATATTTTATCCCTTCTGAAATTATGATATAAATTTTTCAATTTTTGTTAAAATTTCCAATGAATATGGCCCATATATATTGTTTAGTAAATAAAAATTCCAAAAAATTTAACATTCATCGTTTAAATTTAAATAAATAATAGGGGATTGAAAAAATAAAACTGGTTTAAAAAATAGTTACCTATAAGAAATAATATGTTTATAAATAATGATACCTAGTGTTAATTGAACAAATATTTTAAAAATTTATTTATTTATTGTGGTAGAGATGACTCTCAACAAAATCATTAACCCCATGGTATTATATAATTTTGGAGACACATAGATTAATACAAGCCAACAAAATTTAAAATAAATTTGAGTGTTTACAAGATTTAAAATCCTCCTCAACATTAAATGGTAACACACTATTTCCACTTATTTTGTCTATAAATCCATCTTTTGAAGCCTTTTGATGAAAAGAAAATGAATTTGTATGAATTAGAGTTAATGTCCAAAATTCATCATTTTATATTATTTAATAATCCACATTATTTAATTATTAATAAACCATGATCATAATATATCTTTATAATATTAAATATTCTCAGATTCTTATATGATAATGGAATAAACTGTATCCTTCTCATCTTTTGTAATTTGGGTTTTCAAAATCATCCTTTGTGTGTTGGGGAACAACCGCCTCAAGAATCGATATCATTTGTTTTTCATATCAAACTCTCATATATAGATATGAGGGTATATTAAATGTTTTTACATGATATATATGATAATTTTACTTTACACATTATTATTTTTTATTTTGTTTGAATACAATAACGTCACATGTTTCAACGGTGGGCTATCGCCACATGAAGCAATCATGTTCATTAGTTACATAAATGGAAGGTAATAAGTATGTTTTTAATGGATATATATGATATATATTATCTAAACATAATCTATAATGTATATATTTTATTTTCCTTTATAACATTCAAGACTATTAAAAAATGGAAAGAACATGCCTTCATACGTGTGGCTTGTTGTCTACTTAAATGATTTTTTCCATTATATACCTCTATCATTCATTGATTACTATATAAATATATATTCTAATATTATTTTATATTTATATAAAGGTTATAATTTTTTATATTATCTAACAATGATCAAGGTGAAAGGAAAAAAAATAACAAAGCACAACGACAGTATAAGTAATGCAATTATTCTTCCGAACACGAATTCAACATGGAATTATTGATAAATTATTAATTACATGTCATTAGTAAATCATATATGGTATGATATATATATTTATTGTTATATAATATATGTATAAAAATATTTTATTTATTATAATGGAGGTTTTAACATGTACAAATGATGTAAATGATTAAGTTATAAAATTTCGTTCTCACTATTTACACCCAACAAAAGCAAGATATATTCACTAAATATTTCATGTATGTGTTTTATAAAATACCAATTAATTTAATATAGTATTAATCTCATGAAAATTATGGGTAATTTCATATCAATTTTAGGAACTCCCTTCTAAGGGGATTATGGTTCAATAATTACCACAGTAGTGAGGGAATTTTTTTTTCAAATTTCATTATTTTGGATATAAGTAATGTTTTCTCCAACATTATTTTGTGGAGCTGTATTTGATATCCACTTTAAATTTTTATATCTTATACAACCTTACTTACTTGATATTAATGGTTTCATTAGTTTATTTTATTTAATGGTTCCTATGATTAATAAGTTACTGAAGTCGTAAAAACATTATGTTATAATATATTTGATTATTGAGATTGTTTATGATAATGATTTCAATGTAGAAATATTACTATCCACCTATGAAAAAACCATTAAAATTAATATCCATAGGTTTCATAATGAGAATAATGTATCCCATAATTTTCTTCATTGTAGTTAATCAAATGGTCACATGAATGTTTTTATAATAATCATCTATATTTCTTTATTTGGTCAGAAAAAATTTCTTCCAAAACTATATTTTTAATTTTATTTGGAAATTAATTTAAAATTAAAAAAATGATTAATTAATTAAAATGTTAAGAATTTTTTTAAATTTGTTTTAATGCATTTTTCATTTTCCATTACAAAAAATGACCATTTGGATGTTACGAATAATGATAAAGTAATTGTTTTTTTAACATTTGTGGTATGAATAGAATTTAACTCTATCATGAAAAATATATAAATTTAAGCAAATTTTATTAATAAATATTTTAATTTTAAAATAAAAATACCATAACATTTTATTAAGTTTTTAAAATTTGTTTTTACTAAAGAGAAAATGCTATTTTACTAGATAAATGTTCTAAAAAAATTTAAATGAAAAATAATTTTCCATCTAAGATGACACCCTCTTTTGTGAAATAATATTTATTTTTATATTATCCATTGATAATAGATTTATACATTATATATATGTTGTATGTTTTCAATGAAATTATTTTTATGAATTTTGATTCCATTCCAGGATTTACACAATTATAAAATTATTATTAAACATGTTTCTTTTATGATAGATTATTACATGATGAAATTATGAAATAATTATGGTACCCATTAATTTTCATGGTTCTTGATATGATTAATATTTTATGATATTTTATAAAACATATGTATGACATTCATAATACATTGAGTAAACTTGTATATCACAAAAAATAAGTTTGTAGTGATTATAGTTAGATGATCTCCAATGGTACATGGGAGGTTATCATAATCATGAAGGACTATAGGGAAGAATATTTCCCAAGACTAGAAGATGGTACAGAAGGAGTCATCTCATGCTCAAAAGTGGTACAAGTGACTTTATCTCAACCTTAATGTTGTTAAACGAGTTGTTATCCAAATCCTAACATGTTATAAATTTCATAGTGGGTAACCTTGACATAATATTTTATATGATTATATGCATTCCACAATTCCATGTATTATGAAAATGAAATTTCATCATGGATCATGTTATTTGATTACAATATGACTAATCTTTTTTGAATATACAATAATTAGGCTATGACACAATATTATGATATTTGATATTTGGGGTATCATTTTAAAATGTTATATTTATGTTTTCATACAATTATTCCCATGATATATTTATGTATCTCCCTTTGTTCCCCTACTAGTAATATTTGATCACATATTCATATATTCACATTCATAGGATATTATGGAAGGTTTTATGTAGTGTATCATTATGAATAGTCATAATGTAGAAGTCTATTATGGGACACGTTCAAAATCATTCACTAAAATGACATATGTGTTTACTATCTCAAATGAAAATAAATGATTATATTTCTAATTGATTTATTTTTGTAATTTATTGAATATTTTTCTAAAATAATGAAATATTTATGTATTCCTTTTTTAGTTTACTATGGAGGCTCATTTGTCTTTTATTTTGAACAATACATGAATCACATTACAATTATTATAATATTCCTTATTAAAAAATATACTTAATTTCATCATCACATAGGATTCCTAAATCATCATTGTAATTATGAGTTTTAATTCATGATTAATATATCATATTAATTCCTCATTCATTATATCAATAATTAATCATATTCATTTTTGAAATAAATATTCTTCCTCATATTAATAAACTTGACCTCCCATTTATTTCTTCCATTATCAAATGAAACACACCCTTTCATTTTTTATCGCATGCATAAAGGGTTTATTTATTCTTCTTTATATATAATTAAATATTTTAGTTCATATGTAATCCAGTAATGATACTCCATTGGTTCAACAAGTTTGTGACCCATCTAGAAGAAATCATTGAATGAATATCAAGTCTTCACATCGTTACTCGATTCACATTTATATGAGTGAATCATCAAGAGTTCCAGGATATTTTGAACACACTAATCCCATATTTTATTAAAATATTTGATAAATTATTTTTGAATACAAAATGTAAATGGATATATTTTCAGGGATGATTCAACATGGGGATTAGTAGCTATAGATGTGTCAGTAGTAAATGTGTTCATCATTCGATATCTCAAGTTAATCTCATGATTGATCCAAATCATTTTTAGTGGATCAATGTAATAAATTTAGATAATTCAATTTACAAGTGATATCTCTAATAATTTCATTGTTATACTCAATCAATTTATGTGGTAAATCACTATATTCAGGATTGATATAGTTCAATCCATGGTCACTCAATGCAAATTGTTGATCCAAATAGTTTATATTATTGTTCCCTATCCCGTATTTCATGTTTATCAATAATATTTTTTTGGTTGATCATATTTGGTAAAGTCAAACTAAAGTAAAAAATATGGTCGATCCGACAGATTGAATGAAAAAACTGTGTAAGGAATACTATTTTTCTATGGTTGATTAAATGTCAATGTTTAATTAATTATTTTGGAATTGTTGTATTTTCATCAAACATTACAATATAAGAATGATTAACTTGACCCACATTGATAGACTTTGTAAATTAATGATAATTTATTAAAAAATAACCTTTTAAAAACTTTATTGATATTGTTGAATCTAATGTATTGAAATATACACACCAAACCATTATGTGTAATGCCTTATGTTCACCATGAACCTCATAGATTCCACCCATGTGTGCTCAATACTACCCATGTAGTTTGTATTCTAACCTACTACCTTAAGCGTAAAATCTGTCTTTGTTCATGTGTGATGAGCTCAACTATAATACACAGAGTTAAGACGGAACCCATGTTTTATTATGGAATGATACAATTTTCCACCAAACATTTATAAATGCTGATATTAAATTCATCCACATATAATTCCATTTCATCATTACAAATCATAATTTTATTTGGAAAATAATATTTTTAGAAGTAATTCTCTATACAATTCTCATTATTCAATAACATAAACATTTAATTTCTTTCTGAAAACATTATATATGGGCATCTCATCGAATTCGTAGATTTTGTAGACATTTATTCATCATTCAGCATACTTCATCATCAATTATGAGTAGTAAATCAATCATTATATATATAAGTAGAATTTATCAATAATGAAATATAATACCATTTTATTATTTAATAACATTTAATAAAGATTCATCAAATTATCTCAACTCAGTGAAATCATACTGACGTGCTGATAAAAAAATGAAAAAAATCAGTTGGACTCAACAAAAAAATGTCCCATTTAATATTATAACATTTAAATTTAACAAGTATCCAAAATTGAACATGTTATTTTAAATAATGTGTTCTTTCATCATGATAGAATATATTTTTTATCAAGTGAAATGATTATATGAATGCCTCCAAATTAATTATAGGATCTTGTAACAATTATGGGATAAAATTATATATTATATTTTTCTATAAAAAAAATGTTTCTATAAAACACCCGTATAAAAAAATTTAATTTTTATTTTTTCTCATTAATTATTTGATATGTGTTTATTTTATATCAAAAAAATTATGTAGGAAATATTTATTCACATTTTAATATATGATACATTATATTTTATGATACATGGATTGTATTATTAATTATTTAGATTATATAATATAATTATTCATTAATTATAAATCAGGATTAATAGGTTGGTTGTATTGGTATGTTCTAATTGATTTCAATATACCAAGTTGTATAATTTAATAAATTAGTAATAAACCACCCATATGAATCACCTTATAACCAACAACATTAATATTGATATATAAATGATGTTTGTTGATGACTGTATTTTTATATTAAACATAAACTATATTGATAAATCACTATTGTAATCATTATGCCTTATTATATACCAAACCTAAGGCCCATAATAATTTGATGGGATTCATTTTACCATTAAAATAATATAATTTTTAAATAGTTGTGAGAGGAAAAAGAGTTCCATATGTCTTCTTGTGAGAGGGTTACAAATATATAAATGATTCATGATTCTAGTTTCATAACTATTATTAATTTTTTCCTATTAAAATATATTATCATTGAATGTTATAAAATAATAAAATGACATAAATGAACCAAGATGTATAATGGAAGAATAGACATCTTATTTTATTCATGAAACAACATCTAAACCAAAAAATATCTAACCACATGTAGTAAATTTATTATACACAATCATCTCAATCATTTTAGATTGAAAAAATCTTCATTGAATTAATTATAAAAATACATAAAGTAAAAAAATTATAATATAAATTAAATTATTGAAATATTTAATAAATATTATGACTAATAATAAATTATTAATAATTATTGAATACAAAATTTAAAACTCAAAAAATTTTAATCATAAAAAATGTTGATAAAATAAAACAAATATCATTTCACTATAAAATAATATAATATGAAAAAAAATCATACAACTCATTAAATCCAAGGTAGTTCACAATCCATTCATTACTCATTGGTCAAAAAATATTTACCCATAAGGAAACAGAAATGGAACACTAACAATAAATATTTGATTGATAGATTTTTTTTAAATGTTGGATTTTAGTACACCAATATATATATATATATATTCTATATTATTATCATAAATACTCTATAATTAATCAACCAAAAATTATATTGAAATATCATTAAATTATACATTCAAAAGGCATAGAAATATAACATAAACAATTAAAATAATATTATTACTTATTAAGATATTCAATCCTCAACTTCCATCATCACCAATCGAAATTAAAAAATTATGTTTATAAACTATAAATATAAAATAATCAATTATGTTGATAAATTCTATATATCCCATATATACAAAAAAATTCATCCATTAATGAACTGTTTGAAATGATAAACTTATGTTAAATGTTTCATTCATAGAACATGGTAGTCTAAAAATATTATTATTAGTAAATAAAATAAGTGATTGTTAACATTGTATCCACTATTTTTTAAATGATATAAACAATCTGAAGAGAATAATAAAAATTTTAGAAACATTGTTTGATATCACCTTTTGACTCTAAATTGTTTTAAATTTAATAGAATTTACTAAAGTAATTTAATTTAATTTTACAATAAAAATATAAAAAATATCTTTAAAAATGGTAAATAATTTTTCCTCAAATAGTTTAAATTAATATATAATTTTTCCCTATATAGTAATAAAATATATGATCTATATTTTTAATTAGTGCCATTGAATAGTGATTAATAATTATTTAGAGAGATCCATTGGCCAATATACAATTACTATATAAAAATAAAAAATTATTCAGATAATAAACTTATAAATATTATATAAATCCCCCATAGATGGGATTCAAATAATGTATATAAGATTCATGACTAATTGTTAGAATATATTATAATTATTCTAATGATCAAATTTAATATTAAAGAAAATTATGAGCTTAATAGATGATGAAACAAAAAATATCCTAATGATGGCCAATGAAATTAATATTGAGTTTGTAATGAACATTTATGACATATGAGAAGTGAAAATTTATTTTATTTTACTTTTAATCATCTTTAATATATTAAAATTTTAATATTTCATTATTTACAATGTTCTTCCCAAACTATTATTATATAAATTATTAAACACAGAGAAATAGAATGGATGGGGATATGATTTTTATTTTATTCCCCAAAATGATATATCATTTGAATTTTTCACTGTTCCATTTCTAACCCATACTTCATAAAAACTAAAATATTTTTTCTCTTACCCAAATTTAATGACCCACCAATTCTTATTGGAATGAAAGTACCACGAATCATTACTAGGACTTAATTGACATACCCAAGGCACCAAAGGCTGGAAATAAATGCCAACGGGTTTCAAGTACATGTGGGAGACGATTTAGCCTTCAAGAAATAAACCCATAAACAAACCAAAACAATACATTCACTATATGATGCCAGAAAAAATGAAATACCAATAAACACTTCATTTATATCAAACTACATCAATGTAGACAACAACTGAAGGAAAAACTAAGCATCAATGTAAAAAATGGATTAACAACTCAAGACACTCAAAATTCACTACAAATCCATGTTCTACAAGCTCTTAGCTACACAACATCTCCCAAGAATCATCACAAGCCACTAGCAATAAAATGTTTTACCTTTACATATGTCCTGGAATACAATATTTTGTAAAACCACCAACGTACCAAACCAAGGGTGAGTATAAAACTCAGTAGGATTTCCTCAAGGACCTCCATACTCATGCCACTAGGATAAAAGAGTTATCCACATTTATATAAAAACATTTTATATAAAACATTTTCTCAAAATCAGTTTATAACTAAATATAAAAAAGTTTTCAAAACCATTCATAACCCAAGGCATTCCAAGGGCAATTGAAACCAATTTTCTCGCTACTTATTTTTCTAGAAAAAAGAACCAAACAAGAATAAGAATAATTTCACAAATATTTATTTCCTTGGAATACCCAACCATTTCCCAACCCCTGCTACCAACCATGCATGCTTCATTTGGATAGTTCCATACTCATGAGAGGTCTCTCGTCAATCTACCAAGTCATCAAACGGTAATTGTTTCCCATGTTCCATTACACCGTTCGCATCGAGAACAAGTACATATTTCAACCATGCCTCGTACATATAATTACCATTATGCCATTAAATGTTTGGCACCGAGCACAAGATCATATTTCAACCTAGCCTCATACATGCAACATGAACACACAACACATATTCACAACAGTCAATCCAAAACACCATTTTAATAAAAACACCTTTTTATTGAAAACCATTCTATCAAAACCATTTCAATTCCAAACCATTTCAATAGAACTCCCTTTTTAATGAAAACCAAATAAATCAAAGTCATTCCAATCTAAAACTATTTCCATTCCACACCATTTCAATAAAACACCCAATTATATTTAAAACCAAATCCATCAAATTCATTTCAATCTCAAACCATTTCAATTCCAATCCATTTCAATAAAACTCCCGTTTTATTGAAAACCAAATCTGTCAAAGTCATTTCAATATCAAACCATTTCAATAAGATTCCCATTTTATTGAAAATCAATTTTTCATCAAACCATTTAAAATTTCAGAAATCATCATTTTACATAATCATTTTAAATTAAAGAAGAGAAATATTTTTGCACAACAATTCACCACGATTTCACAATTTCATCAAAACCATAAATCATGACAAAGAAGATTTATTCCATTCCTTTCACAATCAAAACAATTAAAATAAACCAATTTGAAACTATGAAAATCAATTATAACAAGAGGAGTCGAGAGTGAAGCCTCCTCACTCAAAGGTTTTGATGAAAACCACAATGGTCAATGAAAGCTCAAGAAACATGGGTCGATTCTCCAAAATCCCTCCTCAGATCACTTCTCCTAGCAAGATCAATAACAAATATTATTATATTTGGCAACCACACACTTATATATTCCCATAACGTGTGTTGATATATGAAACTGAGAGAAGAAAAGAATTAGATCTAAGTAGATCTAAGAAACCGATCAAGAACGATGAATAATGATCACATACCTCAACAATCTGGCTACGATTCGCCAAGAGAAGCTATCATATCACCTCCAGAACGATAGGAGAAACCTCTCTTGACCATAGGAGAAGAAAAATCCTGAGTTAGGGCTGTTTAGGTGGATGAACGAGCCACTTAGAGGCAAAAAAAACTATGAGATCCACCTTATAGGATCTCATTTATGTGTCCGCATGGTTTTCCCACACTGTTATACAAATCGTGTGTTATCCATGCTTTATACATTGCCTCGACAAACACTCCACGCTCGGTTAGGCAACATAGTTAGACAAACCATGCACCGCTTGTGGGGATGATACTACCTCTGAGACCAACTACGCATAGTTTTACTGCACGGTTTAGACAAACTGTGTGTTGTCTGTTGGCCTTACACTTTACCTAAAAATTGAATTCAAGTTCTCTCGACTCTCCCATTAATCACACATAACTTTAAACCATGAAAACCATCAAGAAAAGGTTATATACCAGAAACTGGGGGTACTACATTCTCCCCACCATTGGACATTCCATCCTCGGAATGTAGAAAACCTTCAACCCAATGAAAGAGCTACTACCACTGCTCTTTCATTTCCTTCTCACATTCCTAAGAATCATCCTGAATCCGACCATTCTTCCATAAAACCCACAATAGACTGCTGATTTTTCACCATTAGACTTTTCACTTTCTATCTAGAATCTGTACCAGGATATGTATCAATGACGCATCTGACTCACTATCAACGTGATCCCATCTGATCAAATGGTCAGGATAAGGCTGATTCATTTTCAACTGAGACACATGGAACACATTATGAACCGAACTAAAACATGGTGGTAATGCTTACCGATATTCCACCTCTTCAACCCATTCCAGTATCTCAAAAGTTCTAATGTATCCTGGAGATAACATTCCCTACTTCCTGAAATGACGATGTCCAAGCCTTAGAGAGATCATCAAGAAGACATGATCACCCAAAATGAACGACAACGGTCATTGACGGTGATCTACATAATATTTCTGACGACATTGAGCCATTTCCAACCTCATTATAATCATCTTGATCTTCTCTGTTGTCTCTTGGACAATGCTTGTTCGGACTAGTGATGTTTTACCCGTTTCCACTCAACATAGTGGAGAACAACAAGGACGCCCATACAATGCTTCAAACGGAGCCATGTGTATCTAATCCTAATAGTTGTTATTGTCTGAGAACTCCTCTCAAGATATATACTCCTCTGATGAGCCACCGAAATCAATTACACAAGCCCACAACATGTCTTACAATGTTTGTATCGTTTGCTCGGATTTCCCATCCATCTGAGGATGATACTCCATGCTCCTAGTAAACTGAGTTCCATGGGATTAATGTAATGATTTCCAGAAACGAGTTGTGAACCTCAGAACTCAATCTGTGACTATAGGCATAGGTACAACATGCCTCTATACAACATCTCAGATATAGATTTTCCAAAGATCATCCATAGTATGAGTTTCCCAAATAGGGAATAAATGGGCCGTCATGGTTAGAAGATCCTCTATCACCCAAATTTTATCGTGTTTCCGGACCATTCTTGGGAGAACTGTAACAAAATCCATTGCTATCTGATCCCATTTCCACACTAGGATATGTAATTATTGTAACATACCAGCTACACTTTTTTGTTCTTCTTTAACCTATTGAAAAGTTAAGAACTGTGAGAAGAACATGGACACCTTCACTTTCATGCCGCTCTAGCAAAACTGTGCCTTCAATTCCTTAAACATCTTCTATGTACCTGGATGTACACCCCATATTGAATGGTGGTAAGCATGAAGGAGTTGTTCCTGAAAAACCATATGTACAATCATCTGATCTCTAAAACAATAAATGAACCCCCATCATGTTTCCTTCCATCATTGGTCTCCCCACCCTTGAGCTTTGAACACACAAGAAGACATTCTGCACTAGATGTTTGTGCTTGTTTGATCATATTTACTAAATCAAGAACCAGTGAAGCTGAAATAAAAATAGAAACATCCCCTTGTTCTTCACATTCCACATGCATGTCGGCTATGTCCGACATCAACTGCCATTCATATGAAGCTTCTTTCGCCAACTAAGCATATGACTTTCTACTCAATGAATCTACCACCGAATTCCCTTTTCCTAGTGTGTACAACAAGTCAAAGTCAAAAATCTGGAGATACTCCTTCTGTATCCATTTCCTCCGATTCAGATCTCACTGTGAGAAAATGTGTTTTACGCTTTTGTGATCCATAAACACTGTAAATTTATCACTAAAGAGATAATGTCTCTATCTTTTGAGAGCATAGAAGACTGAAGCTAACAACAAATCATGTGTTGGGTAATTATTTCTCATGCACCCTCAACTTCCTTGAACCATAAGCAACCACATGGTATCTTTGCATGAGAACCCAACCCAACCCTAATCTTGAAGCATCACAATACACCTCATACCCCTGTCGTGATTCTGGAAGGATCATGATAACTGTCGATGTATGTTGAACTTTCAGTTCTTAGAAATACTTTTGACATTATTATGTCCAATGGAATGGAACATTCATCTTTTTCAGAGCTGTCATTGGTGAAGCGAGTCCTGAAAAGCCACTCAAAAAACATTGGTAGTAACTATCTAGACCATGAAAACTTCGTATCTCAAACACATTCATCGGTGGGTGCCACAAGATAATAGATTTTATATTTTTTAGGATCAAGATAAAAACACTTCATAGAAATGACATGGCCATGGAAACATACTTCCAGTATCCAAAAATCACAATTTGATAATCTCGAATAAAAACGATGATCTCTCATGATTTGTAACACTATTTCTAGGTTCACCTCATGATCATCCCATGTCTTTTAATACACTAAAATGTCATCTATAAACACCACAAGAAAAGAATCCAAATATTGTTGAAATATCCAATTAATCAAAACAATGAAGTCCGCTGATGCATTCGTTAGACCTAAAGGATTGAATACATATTTGTAGTGGCCATATCTACTTTTGAAAGTTGTCATTGAAATATCCTCCTTCTAAACTTGATATTGGTGATATCCAGATAACATGTAAATCATGGAGAACCACTGAGACCCACTTAATTGATCGAATAGATCATCAATGCCTGGAAGTGGATATCAATTCATTATCGTAACTTGGTTATGCATACGATAATAAACATACAGCAGAAGAGTTTCATCTTCCATCTTCACAAACAACATTGGTACTATCCATGGAGAAGTACTTGGTCGAATGAAACCCTTTCGTTCTAGCTCCTCTAAATGTACATTCAATTATCGTAACTCTGTTGGTGCCATCCTAAACTTCACTTCCATTAGATGGTTAACCCAGAGAAGTTGATGGGAAAGATATCAGGAAATTGATCCACAACAGCTGGAAAACTATTTCCCTCAATCACTTCCATTGACGCTAAATTCAACGCTGTCAGTTGGTAAGAGATCGTTCCCACTATTGGTGCCAACAAACTCTATGCAACTTTCTTTACCGTCCTCTCTTTTCTGAAGAGATGTTTGATGTCGTCCTCAGACGTGATACTAACCATTCTTCTATAACAGTCGATGTGAGCCTTAAATAATGTCAATCAATCCATACCCATGATTACATCATAGATATCTGTGTCCAGCATCGAGAAGTACCATTTTAACTCAGCTCCATCTATAGTTATAGCGCATTCTCTATACATAAAGGATTTACAATCACTTCTACCAAGAGAAGTTTTCAATTTCAAAATTGAGTGAATCATTTCTAGTTTTAAACATATAACGTCAACAACACGAGAAGCAATGGAGGAATTAAATTCTCCAGTATCAATCAACACTTGCACAAGGGTACAATTCAAAATAATCATACATCTCATCTTAGATGGTCTTTCCTGATCCTCGACAATCATCTATAGAGCTCCATACAATTTCTTTGTCACTGCACTTTTCACCTTGTTTCCTTGCGATGATGTCGCAGTTTGATGAGGCATGGTATTTTGGGAATAACCATGGCTATCTCTATTATGCTGATGCGACTGATTCTACTATCATCCTCATGTCAAAGAATATGATGAATGTGACCCCTAAGAAGTGTCATGTCTACCCAACCTCGGATAATTCTAACAACAACCTTTTAGATTCCCCATCTATTTGAAATTTTGACATGTCCTAGGTTGTGTTGTACACACTCTATTTATGTGGTCAGTCAAACCACATTGAAAGCAAACTATTTTGCTCTGGGTCGTGGAGGAAGGTTCACTGATCCCATCATCTGGTTCTGATTAGCACTCGCACCGTGGAAATAGGTATCCCTTTTTTTCTTTTTCCCACAGGTTGAGTTCCCACTGTTTCTCAAGGGTACCATCATTCCTCCTCCCATCGATCCTGAGATATCACATTCAGCAACAGTCGCTCTGTTCACCATCTCTGTATATACCATAATTCATATCAATGCAATCATCGATCGATCGCTTGCCTTATCCCCGATTCAAAGATGCGTCCCTTCAACGACACACTTTCCACAACCTTTTTGGCAAAAGCGACTAAATTCATGAATTTGGCTGCAAACTCTAGGACATAGATACTCTCTTTTTTTAGGCTAACGAAGTCCATCATTTTCTAGATCTAGAACGTGTGAGGATAGAATTTTTTGTTGAAAAATTATTCAATATCCACCAATGTAAGGCCTTCAACCAGTTTTATGTTGTACTGCTAAATCCCATCACGGATGTGCAAGATCCTAGAGCATATATGTCACCAACATTACTTTCATCTCTACTGGTGTGTCGATGAAATCAAAGATATTGTTCATCCTACTTAGCAACACCTCCTCCTTCTTGGGTTCAGCATCACCTCAAAAGTTTGGTGGATTTTTCCTCATGAATAGAATGGTATGATCCACATTCCTTGGTTCATTCTTCCTGTTCTCCATATCCACAGCTTGAAAAACATAGAAAATACTATGAACCTGCTCTTGGTTGACCCGTGGTTCAGGTTCCACCACATCCTCAGCAGCTTCTTCGGTTTGGTTCTGACGATGCCTATCAGGTTCCATTTTCTAATCCAAAAACAACCTATGTCAATCTCACTCTCTAGAAACTAATGGATTAGAATTTAAAATTATATCACATCATCTATCACATTTTTTTTTCAAATCTAACTTTTTCCCATTTTCAAATTGTTTTGAAAACATTCCTCATTCCTTTTGAAAATCAACCTATTTTCAAAATACACCAAATACTCTCTTTTCAAAATCTATTGCATGAAAACAATTTCTGCATATTTCTAAAATTCACACCTTTCACAAAATCTTTACTCATTCCTCATAACAAGATACACAATACTAGTGGGAACTAATTCCTCTATAATGCATGTCATGCATATCTCAATGGCTAAACCCATGAAAAATAGATTTCCCAACATTCTAGAAGTGTATCCAAAATTATTATATACCCAACACCCAGGTAACATGAAGTTCAACATTAATGGGTTAACAACGTCCTTTGATTCTATACATTTCATGTTCCAAAAATAATACCCCTATCTATGATTTTGAACCAAGGAATAGACACGAATGAATTTCAAATTCAAGACCAAAAACATCGATGAATACTTGTTAGGCAAGGACCAAACATGATGATATCATTTGTAATGACCCACCAATTCTCACTGGCTTGAGAGTACCATGAGTCATTACTAGGCCTTATGCGACATCCCCAAGGTTCCAAACATAGGCAATAAATGCTAAAGGGTTTCAAGTAAGAGTGGGAGACAATTTACCCTTTAATAAATAAACCTATAAACCAACCATAACCAAACATTCACTATATGATGCATGAACAAACGAAAGACCAATAAATGCTTCATTTACATCAAACTATATCAAAGTACACAACAGTGGAAGATGAAACTAATCATCAAAGTACACAACGGATGAACAACTCAAGACTCTCAAAAGACACTAGAACTCCATGCTCCACAAGCTCCAAGATCCACAACATATCCCAAGCATCACCACATGCCAATAGCAATTAGATTATTTGCCTTTACCCGTGTCCCAGAATAAAACATCTGCAAAAGCACCAACATACCAAAGCAAGAGTGAGTATAAAACTCTATAGGTTTTCTCTAATGACTTCCCTACTCACACTACTATGATAGAAGAGTTAGCCACATTTATATAAAAACATTTTTTATAAAACGTTTTCTCTAAAGCAGTTTAAAACTAAATATAATCAAGTTCCAAAACCTTTCATATCCAAAGGCATTCCAAGAGAAATTGAAACCAATTTTATATAATATTATTTTTTCATAAGAAAAACCAATTATTCTTAATAACCATTTCGCAAAAATTGTTTTTTTGGGAATAACCAACCATTTCCCCACCCATGCTACCAACCATGCGTGATTCATTATGACAGATCCATACTTATGAGTGGTCTATCGTCATTCTACCAAGTTATCTCAAGTTAATTATTTCTCATGTGCCATTACACCTTTGGCACCGAGCACAAGGTCATATTTCAACCAAGCCTCATACATATATTAACCACTGTGCCATTAAACATTTGGCACTAGGCACAAGTTCATATTTCAACCAAGCCTCGTACAGGAAATATGAACACACACCACATATTCCCAACTGTCATTCCAAAACACCATTTTATTGAAAACCATTACCATCAAAACCATTTCACTTCCATATCATTTCAATAAAACTCCCTTTTTATTAAAAAACAAATCCATCAAATTATTTTTATCTCAAACCATTTCAACTCCAAACCATTTCAATAAAACTCGTGTTTTATTGAAAACCAAATCCGTAAATGTCATTTCAATCTCAAAAAAATTCAATTCCAAACCATTTCAATAAAACTCCCTTTTTATTGAAAACCAAATCCATCAATTTCATTTCAATCTCAAACTATTCTAATAAAACATCATTTTTATTGAAAACACATTTTTCATCAAACCATTTACAATTTCAGAATAGATAATTTAAAATCAACAATTTAAATTCAAGAATAAAAATCAGTTTTCACAACAATTCACTGAGATTTTACTATTAAATCTAAACCATAATTCATCACTAAAAAAGATTTATTCCATGATTTTAATAATATAAACCATTATAATAAACCAATTTTAAACAAATAAAATTAATTATAACAATAGGAGTCAAGATTTAAGCCTCCTACCTCAATGGTTTTCATGAAAACCACAACGGTCAAAGAACACTCAAGAATACCGAGTTGAGATTGATGCCTCCTAGAAATATCAATACCAAATCTTATCATATTTGGCATCCACACACAGAGATCTCCCCATAACGGGCATAGATCTAAGAAACCGATAGAAGAGGATAAGTAGATCTATGTAGATCTATGAAACCGATCAAGAACGATGATGAACGATGACATATCTCATGAATCCGACATAAATTCACCAAGAGAAGCCTTCAGATCACCTTTGGAATGATGGGAGAAATTTCTCTTACCATAGGAGAAGTAAAATCCCATATTAGGGATGCTTATGAGGAAAACATGAGGCACTGAAATGCAAAAACATTTGAGATTGACTTTTATAGGATTTCATTTAAGTGGCCGCATGGTTTGCGCGCACGGTTATACAGACCATGCGCTAACCGTGCGTTAGCCACTACCTCTGCAGACACTCCACACTCGGTTTGGCTGCATGGCTAGTCAAACCGTGTGCCACCCGGGCGGAAGCTACTGCCTCAAATACCAACTACACATGGTTTTACCGCATTGTTTAGAAAAACTGTGCACCGTCTGTGCGACTTCTCATTTGCCTCAAAATTTCATTCATGTTCTCTTGACTCTATTATTCATCACCCTAAACATTAAAACCCTGAAAAGAAATAGGAAAGGGTTACATACTAGAAATCGGTGGTACTCCACCAAATGAGGGTTTCAAATATTTAATGTAAATAAAAATGTAATGTTTAAATTATAATTTAATTAACATTAATATCATCATTATTTTCATATATCATCAATGATTTATTTGTTAGGTTAATAGTCAGGAAATGTATAGTAAAATGTCATGTTATTTATTCAATTTCATTCATGATTTACTTTCATAAGAATGTAATTTAGATAAATATTTTTTAAATATATAATTTTTCATATAAAATTTTATTTTAATATTTTTATATTTCAAATACTCTCCAATTTTCTCATATTATAATCATTATATGATTCCCTCATTTTTGAAAATAATTTTTCTGTTAAAATATTTCACTTTTTATTAGTCAAAGATAAATGATTTTCAAATAAATTAATTATTTTTTGACAACAATTATGAGGATAAATAAAAAAATATTTTCACGTAAATATATATTTGTTGCAATTGATTCATTGTCCTTTATAACTACTTTATTTTTCTATATCAATGATTCTTAATTATCAAGAGTGATTTATCTAGGAGTTATCATATTAAGTGTTTTCCCGAATAATAATTTTATGTGTTTCTTAAATTTAATTGAATCATTAGGATTATTTCTATCATTTCCATGGTGTATCACTATTTCAAAATCTAGTTCAATATTAATATTTCAAAATTTTTATTTAATAATAAATTTCCATAAGAATGCCTTAATATCAATTAGAATTTCAAAAAATCATTCTACATTACCAAGTGTTATATACATTGAATACCATATCGTTATATTTATTAATGTGAATTCATAAATATATAGATACTAAATAAATTAATGTTTGTATTTTCATAGAAAAACATCCACTTCCATTTCATTTAATACTCATTTAGGGATTACAATAATTTTATGAGTGATAAGTTTTATTTTTATATGGATTAAATTTCATTAAAATATTTTATTAAGGTATATAAAAAGAGATAATATTAAGAATAACTATAAATACACCCACTATACTCAATGAATTGGGTTACTTTTAATATTTAATTTGTTGATAGTTATCCAAACTGATCACCTATTTTATCTTATGAGTTACCCATGATTATACAATTACATTTCTATATTCTATTATAATATATTATTAATTTAATATTGATTAGTTAATTTCTCATTACTCTTAATAACTACGTCATTGATCATATTATGTTTTATATAGAAATAATTCTCCATAAAATACCATTTTATATAAAATTGACAATGGATATATAAGATCATTTTTTCATTATTTTATAAATCTCTAGGATATCGAGTTTGTCTCAACCAATAGTTATTCGATGTGTAAATAATTGATCATAACTTGATTTTTTAAAGAAAATGAGAAATACATTCTTTTATTATAATACAATATTCCAAGTAATATTCAATTACTATTTTGTGAATAATGTATTTAGATAATTTTTTATTCTATGTAGTGAAAATATATTATTATATAATTATATCATAATGTACAGTGTTGGAGGGTTATATTTTATATGATTAGATAGTTTGTACTTATTTTTTGGGATATAATATATAATAAAAAAATAAAACCTTAAGTAATAAAATATTTTATAAATTTTCCTTTTCAAGTTTATTTTTATAGGTATCCTCACCAACATATCTTCAGATGCCATATAAAAATAAATTTTTTTATACATATATAAATTAATATATATATATATATATGAAGAAAAAAAAAGCATGAAAAATAAGCTATTGAGGGGAACCATACGATTAGTGATATCAATAAAATTAATAAATCATTATTAATTTTTAGATCATAAGAGTTATCCTTATATGTTTTAATAAATAAGACGTAGGGAATAACAAAAACAAATTATAGTTCTCAACATTGTATCTTCATGGATATTATAAAGAATAATAATTCATTATCCAATAACAACCCTAGTTTAATGTATCCATTGATCTATTAGCATTATTACATTACATGAATCAATTGGATTTAATAATTACTATATTTTAATAATATATTTAGAAAAATTATTTTTTAAAGAACTGTTATGAAAACCCTTATTTTATTACAAACATAAACATCATTTATTACATAAAACATCACTTGATAAAATAAGAAGATCGAGAGGTTTAGTGTCTTTGGGGCTTAGGATCATTACATAAAAACATAAAACATGAAAATACAACATCTTTATTGAAAACATCCTTTACAAGACCACTACATTCCCTCGTACTTAGCATTTCATGGGATAACCTGAGGACATGCTTAAGAAAAGGGTAAGCTATAAATCCCAGTTCGGGTGTACACATGGAATAACATGTGGAGTACAATACATGTTAGAAAATAGCCATATAAATAGAGCATAAGAGAAACATAAACATAAAGGAAGGATAAAGCATGATAATCATAACATGGAAATGTGGCAACAACACTTAACATGGAATTAGCATGAGCCAAGACTCATTGCACATGGAGCATGAGTAAACCCGCATTGCAGGTGAAGCACGAGTAAACCCTCGTTGCACTTGAATTAGCATGATTCTACACTCATTGAACATGACATATCATGATACTATAATTTAGCCAATGCATTGGAGCTCTATAAGGACACACCCTTCTTAAACATTTCATTTCATTCATAAGTGTGCCACATGGGTCATAAAACATGGATTCAATAAACATAATCATTTATTCCACAATAATGGAATGTGGAATTCATACATGAAACTTTATAATAAATATGTTAATGTGCATACTGTTGAATACCCTTCATGGATAAATGGGCATGGTATTCACTACACAATGGCATTGGCTTAGGAAATCGGTGCAATTTCGGCAGCGTAATGGCGTGACATAAGAATTCGTTAAAATGGTTGATGAGAGAGAAAGAGGTGTCTCATAATATTTATAAGAAATGGAAAGTAAGGGGGTCATATATATACATGTCCAAACAATTGTGATGTAATTTAGATTCATGATACAAAAGTATTTCTTGAATGCAAAAGAGGAGAGAGAAGTTCCTTTCGGAATTTCGGCATAGTAACAGGTGTACATGGGAGGAATTTAATGAGAGAGAAAGGGGTATCCCATCATTTAAACAATAAGAGGGAATTATTTGAGAGGTTTGAAACCATACCCCAACATTTATAATTGAAATTAAAAGGTCATAAAAATATTAAGAAAATTGGACAAAAATGAGAAAGGGTGAAAAAACCCTTACATGTAAGTGTGCTTTCAATGTCTAATGAGAGGCTTGTGAGAGGATTCTTGGGAGCTTGGTTCACCTTGGGAGAATTCTATAGAGAGTAGGGAAGAGGTTGGACAAACTCAAAAGGCTTTGAGTGAGGAGGAAGTGCGAGCTTGGGTTGGTTTATATAGGAAAGGTGAGGGAATTCTTTATTATTTGGGTATGGGACCCCTTATATTAAATTAATCCAAACCAAAAACCATACAATGGTTTTTGCCCATGTTTTTTGGAAAAGGTAAGAGGAAAAAAATATTTTATAATGCCAAAGTCAGAACCTATTAAAATAATAGGGTTTCTTATGTGGAGGTGAGTCACACTCCCATGGAAAACAATTTAAAAAAACAAGGTGTTTAATAAGTTTTGAGGGGTCTATTAATGATTTGAAAAGTAATTCAAACAAACCCAAAATCACATAATTTTAATGGTAAAACATATATTGGCCGAACATAAAGATTATTTTATTTTATTACATCACTATTGGGTCATTATGATGTCATAAAACACATTATATATTTAAACGGTATTTAATTTTTACACAAAAATTTGACTATCACAAAAAAGTATGAAAAATTTACCGTTGGATAATTTCTATGTCCTGATTCCAAAAATAACATTTATTTTATCTAAATAAGTTTCTAAATATGTTAATTAATACTTTTAAAATAAAAACTGACATTTATCGAAAATTCACGGGTTTTGACAGAAATGGCTTTCAAACCTTCATAAAAATTATAATTGCATTCAAAAAATTATAAGATCATTTATATTTAATAGAAAATAATTTAATAATAATATTTTATTAAAATATTATTTAATTCACAAGTCCCTTAATTTTATAAAATATAATTCATAATTAAATAATAACTAAAAACACTATTTGTACATTAAAAAATATTTACAATGTATAAAAAATGACAAGGAGGTATTTTCATTATTATATACAAAAATAATATACATGAACATAGTACTAGAGATTTCTAAAAGAAACCCTTAAATTAGCCGCATAATATCTAAGGGTATGGTGTCCGATGGTTACAGACTCATGGGGAGGCTCGGATAACATTGCTCGAGTGATAATTTCTATCAACTTTCACATCTCCCGTAGATGGTCACATTCCAGCTAGACATGATGAAGCTCTGCTTGGTCTTGTTCAAGAGCGAAGCCCAAGGATGCCACCTTTTTTCCGAGCTCTGATAAATGGGAATCATATGGAGAAATTCTACTGGATGAGGACATCGCTTCTTTTTTCTGAGTAAATTGGATTTGTTAAAGTTCTATATTTATACTAATCATGTGATCAGTGTCAACGTCTATATTAGCAATGGTCAAAATTAATTACATAAAACCAAAGAATTTGACATTTTATATAAACATAAAGAGACATTTAATTAGATCAAGAGGTATTTTCATTAATGAAATTTTGGTCTTTACAATATTCCCCCCTTAAGAAATTTCACCCTCAAAATTTTCCTTTTCCCACACTAAAATAGATGTGGGTAACTCATCTTCATCATTTCCTCTGATTCCCAAGTTGCTTCTTCAAACATGTGGTTTCACCACAATACCTTTAGGAGGGGCATTGTATTATTTCGAAGAACATCTTCTCTACGATCTATGATCGTCACTGGTTGCTCCTCATAAGAATGATCATCTCCCAATTGTACCACCTTAGAAGAGAGTACATGTGAAGGGTTCAGTATGTACATTCTTTAGAGGGATACATGAAAGACATCATGTACTTTGTCCATGGTAGGTGGAAGTTCTAGTCGATAGGCCACATCCCAGACACGATCAAGAATCTCTAAGGGGTCGATGTACCATGGACTTAACTTCCCGTTGTTTCCAAACCACATGACCTTCTTTCATAGAGATATGCATAGAAACACCATGTATCCAACTATAAACTCAAGGAATTGTTGATGATTATCTACATAACTCTTCTGTCGACTCTGAGCTACCTTGATATGTTGCTAAATGGTTTTCACCTTCTCCACCATTTCCTCAACCATTTCTGGTCTAAGCAGCTTACGTTCACCGACCTCATCCCAACATGCCAGTGTTTTATACTTTTCCCATAAAGGGATTCATATGGTGCCATTTAGATGCTTGAGTGGAAACTATTATTATAATAGAACTCAACCAGAGGAAGATGTTGATCCCATCCTCCTTTAAAGTCCATTTATCAAGATCTCAACATGTCCTCAAGTGTTTGGATAGTCCGCTCGGATTGGCCATCAGTTTGAGGACGATAACCCATACTGAATTTCAGTTTAATATTCAGACCTTGTTGAAGACTCTTCCAAAACATAGAGGTGAATCTTGGATCTCGGTCAGACACAATAGATAGTGGTACTCCATGAAACCTTACCACTTCCCTGACATATATTTGTTCCAGTTGATCCAAAGAGAAATCCTCCCGAATAGATATGAAGTGTGAAACTTTTGTAAGATGTTCCAAAACAACCCAGATTTCATTCTTGCCTTTGGATGTCCTTGGAAGTCCGGTGACAAAGTCTGTGGTGATGTTCTCCCATTTCCATTCTGGTATGGGAAATGGTTGCATCATCCCCTTATACTTCTGCCTCTCTGCCTTCACTTGCTGACACACCAGACACTTTGATGTATATTCAGTGATCTCCTTCTTCATGTTATCCCACAAAATGTTTTCTCGGAGATCTCGATACATCTTTGTGCTCCCTAGGTGAATAGTGAAATTTGAACTATGTTCATCATCCAAAAGTTCCTCCTTCAGCTCCGGACTTGATGGAACACATTGTGTTTTCCTAAACCGCCCAATTCATTCTTCATTAACATAAAACTCTTAGGATTTACCCTTTTTTATAGCTTCCACTTTTTCATGAATTCCCACATCAAACTTTTTAGCATCCTTTATCCTTTACAAAAGAGATGGTTCAGCAATCATATGTGAAAGGATTGATGATGTTCCCTTCATTATGATTCTCATGTCCATCTTTATCAAGTCTAAGAAGATTGGATCCTTCTCAATTCTCATCACTAATAGAATCGCCAGTTCCTTTCTACTTAGGGCATCTATAACCTTGTTCGCTTTCTCAGGGTGGTAATCCATTGAACAGTCATAATCCTTGATGAGATCTATCCAACTTATCAGGCTCATATTAAGCTCTTTTTATGTGAATATATAATTATGAATTTTGTGGTCAGTATATACCTCACATTTCTCTCCATTGAGATAATGCCGCCATATTTTCAAGGCAAAGATCACAACCACCAACTCCAGATCATGCGTTGGATAGTTTCACACATGGATTTTCAACTGCTTTGAGGCATAGGATATCAATTTTATCATTCTGCATCAGCACACAGCCTAATACCTTCTTCGAAGCATCACTGAATACCACAAAAAGTTCCCCACTTTTGGGTATAGTGAGCACTGGCACAGTGATAAGCCTCATTTTCAACTCCTTGAAGCTTTATTCGCATTCATCACTCCATGAAAACTTTACTCCCTTCTTATTTAGCTTGGTATGAGGGTTGTAAAATCATGAGAAATTCCTCAAAAATTGTCGATAATATCCCACTAACCCGAAGAAGCTATGGATATCTATTACCGATGTTGGCCTCTTCCATCCCTCAATTGCATCTCGTTTAGAGGGGTCCATAGATATCCCATTTCTTGTTATGATATGGCCCAAGAATGAGACCTCCTTCAACCAGAACTCCCAGTTTTTGTACTTTTCATAGCGCTTCTCCTTGCGCAAATTCTCTAGTACAGTTCGTAAATTCTCCTCATAATGCTCCTTGGTTTTGGAGTATATTATAATGTCATCTAAAAGACTACCACAAATTTGTCAAGGTAATCTCTAAAGACTCTATTCATCAAGTCCATGAAGATTTATGGAGCATTAGTGAGTCCTAAAGGCATTACTATGAATTCATAGTGCCCGTATGTTGTGCGAAAAGCAGTCTTGGGGATATCTTCCTTCTTCACCCTTACTGGACAATATCTCGGCCGCAAGTCCAACATGGAGAAGTATTGTGCTCCACGCAGCTGATTGAACAAGTCATCAAATCATGGGAGAGGTTTCTTGTTCTTTATCTTGATTTTGTTGAGCTCTCCATAATCGATGCAAAGGCGCATTGACCCATCCTTCTTCTTGACGAAGAGGACGGGTGCACCGCATGGTGAAGCACTTGGGCATATAAAACCTTTATCTAGACTCTCATGTAATTGTTTCTTCATCTCTTCAAGCTCAACGACAGCCATTCTATATGGATTCTTGGATATAGGTAATGCCATGGGTATAAGTTCAATTGAGAATTCAACATCTCTTCTAAGAGGAAGACCAGACAGTTTCTCTCGAAACACTTCCTCGAATTACCTCGCAATAGGAATTTTTTCAAGGATTGTTTTAACCTTTTACTCAAACATCTAAGCCATATATGCGTTCTCATAAGGCAGTAATATCCATTCTTGGGATGATCAAGCTAAAGGAGATTCATCTTTCTCCTTAAACTTGTAAAGAATCTGGGGTCGATTCTCCTTATGAAGTGTGATTTCCCTCTCCCGACAATTTATGTTGGCTCTATATAAGGAAAGCCAATCCATGCCCAGAATTGCATCAAATTCAACCAGAGGGATTATGAAGAGGTTCTCTGGGTAATTCAATCCACAGATTATAATAGGGGAGGAATTATATTCATGGGATGAAATGATTGCTCCATTTTCCGTACTCACCGACATCTTCACTCCCATGATTTGTGGTTGTGCTGGGATTGTTCTACTAAACTTTCGTGATATAAAATAATTATTAGAACCTGAATCAAAATTCATGTTCTCTATTCTTGAATGAATAACTAGCGTACCTATCACCACTTCGTTGTTGGAGTTCAATTATGGAGAAGTGATGGAAAAAGATCTTCCTTGCTGCCTTAGAGGTTGTTGGTTGCCTCAAAAAATCATTGTATTAGGGTACTGATTTGAAAAATGATTTGGTTCATTGAATTTGTAGCATTGAACAATGTGTTGAGGTTCTAACAGAGCATCCCTCTCCTCTTTCGTAGCTGTGGTTCTTTCTTGCTGACAGTAAACAACTAAGTGGCATTCTCTCCCTCACCTGAAGCATTTCCACGTCCCCTTAAGGCAATTTCCCGGGTTCTTCTTTCCACACTTTTGGCATGTGGGGTGCTGGATCTTCTTTGTACCATAGGATTTATCCATCGGAATGCCAGCATTGAAGACCACCTTATGCTTCTTTTCCCCATGATACCCTTGTGATTCCACGATCTCCATTTCGACCTTGAGGGCACATCATACAATTTCCTCACAGCTTTCGATGTCACGGATCGCCAATGCTTTCCACAGGCTAGGCTTCAGCCCACCAAAGAAGCGTTCAACTATGAATTCAGGGGTAACGACAAAGACGGAAGTGTATCGTGCAGGCCTTGTGATGTTAGCCTCGTACACTCCAACAGAATATTTGTCTTTTGGCTTGAGGGAAAAGAAGTCCCTTTACATCTTAACCCGAAGGGTGCATGGAAAATTTTTATCGAAAAACATCTTCCGGAAATCCATCCATTTGAACGCCTCAATCTCCTCCTCAAGCTTCGTATTTTTTATCAACATCCACCATTTATCGGATTCACCCTCCATACAATATGCTTCCGGGAGAACCTTCTCTTGTTCATGACATTAAGGATTGAGAAGATCATTTCAATGGAGTTGATCCATTGTTTAGCGATCGTTGGATCGTATGATCCACAAAAAGTAAGAGGCCTTTGTCTCATGAAGCTATGGATAGAGACATGTTCTTTCTTAGGGGGTTTGAACGTTCCTCTTGACCCGTGTTTCTATTTAAAACTTGAGTTAGATGAGTGAGAATCATGACAAAGTTCATGATTCCCTCTCCCATTGTATTCGGCATCTCATTAGTACAGTCATCACACTGATCTTCACAACGGTTGTTAGCATGACTCCTCCTATTACCGTCCATTGGCTAGAATAAAAGAAAAGATTAGGGTAACACATGAAGGGTAATCCAAAGACAAAAGTTGATAACTTATTAATAAACTTTTATTTCCTTAACTCATGAGTCTATATTCTTCAATCTAGGATTTTCATGATCTACTTTCTAAAATATATTCTTAGGGGAAATTTTTTTATTTCCCTTAATAAGGGTTAATAATAAGCTTATGAATTTACCAAAGCATATCCCCTAGGAGTGTCATAACCAAGAGTGCATTAAGCCCCGTTTTCATGCACTAGTTCCCATTTGAGTCTAGCGCAAAGCAGTGTTTTCGGGTTTTACCCCTAGGATACATCAGTGCTAGAGCCACCACTACCTGTTCGTATCCAGATAGGGATATATTTCCTTTATAAACCACTTACTCAATACTCACTAAAACTTAGGGATGTTTTTATTATATTTATTCTTGTCCTTAAGACTTTACTAGGGTTTTCTAATCCTAATCCCAAAAATAACTAAACCTATCCTTTGATACCAACTATGACAAGCCTGCTTTTATTACAAACTTAAACATGATTTATTATATAAAAATTCACTTGATACAACAAGAAGATCGAGAGTTTTAGTGTTTTTGGGGCTTATGATCATTACATAAAATCTTAAAACATGAAAATATAACATATTCATTGAATACTTCCTTTACATGGCCACTACATTCCCTCGTAGATAGCATTGCATGGGATAACCTGAAGACATGTATAAGAAAAGGGTGAGCTATAGAGCCCAGTAAGGGAGTACACATGGAATAACATGAGGAGTAAAATACATGTTAGACAATAGGCATATCAATAGAGCATAAGTGAAACATTAACATAAAGGCATGATAATCCATGATAATCATAACATGGAAATGTGGCAACAACACATAACATGGAATTAGCATGAGCCAAGGCTCATTGCACATGGAGAATGAGAAAACCCTCATTTCACATGAAGCACGAGTAAACCCTCATTTAACTTGAATACGCATGAGTAAAAACTCATTGCACAAGATGTATCATGATACTATACATTACCCCAATGCATTGGAGCGCTATAAGGGCACACCCTTTTTAAACATTTCATTTCTTGCATAAGTGTGCCACATGGATCATAAAACATGGATTCAATTAACATAATCATTTATTCCACGATAAAGGAATGTGGAATTTATACATGAAACATTTTAATCATTATGTAAATGTTCATAAAGGTGAATACCCTTGATGGAGAAACAGGCATGGTATTCACTACACAATGGCATTGGCATAGAAAATCAGTGCAATTTCAGCAGCCTAATGGCGTGACATAAGAATTCATAAAAATGGTTGATGAGAGAGAAAGGGGTGTCTCATCATATTTACATGAAATGGAAATTAAAGGGGGTCATATAGATACATCTCCAAACAATTGTAATGGAATTTATATTCATGATACAAAAGTATTGCTTGAATGTAAAAGAGGAGAGAGAAGTTCTTTCGGAATTTCGGCATAGTAATGGGTGTACATGGGAGGAATTTATTGAGAGAGAAAGGGGTCTCTAATCATTAAAAAAATAGTTCAATATGTGTGAGGTGTGAAACCATACCCAAACATTTATAATTTAAATTAAAATGGCATAACAATATGAAGAAAATTGGACAAAAATGAGAAAGGGATAAAAAAACCCCTTACTTTGAAGTGTGCTTCCAAAGGATAGAGAGAGGCTTTTGAGAGGATTCATGGGAGTGTGGGGAACCATGAAAAGATTCTAGAGAGAGTAGGGATGATTTTGGACGAACTCCAAAGGCATTGAGTGAGGAGGAAGTGGGAGCCTGGGTGGGTTTATATAGGAAAGGTGAGGGATTTCTTTATTATTTACGTTTGGGACCCCTTATATAAAATTATTCCAAACCACAAACCATACCATGGTTTTTTGACCATGGTTTTTGGAAAAGGGAAGAGGAAAAAAATATTTTATAAGGCCAATGTCCGAACTTCTCTAAAATAATAGGGTTGCTTATGTGGAGGTGAGCCACACTGCCATGGAAAACAACTTAAAAAGACAAGGTGTTTAATAATTCTTGAGAGGTCCATTAATGCTTTTAAAAGTATATCAAACAAAAAAAATCACATTATTTTAATGTTAAAACATATATTCTCCGAACATAAAGATTATAATATTTTATTATATCACTATTGGGTCATTATGATGTCATAGAACACATTATATATTTAAACAGTATTTAATTTTTACCAAAAAATTTTACTGTCTTAGAATATTATGAAAAATTCACCGTTGGATAATTTCAACATCCTGATTCCAGAAATAACATTTATTTTATCTAAATAATTTTATAAATATGCTAATTTTCACATTTAAAATAAAAACTGGCATTTATCGAAAAATCACAGGTTTTGACAGAAATGGATTTCAAATCAAAATAAAAATTATAATTGCATTCATAAAATTATATGATAATTTATATTTAATAAATATTAATTTAATAATAATACTTTATTAACATATTATTTAATTAAAAAATAAATTAATTTAATAAAATAGAATTCTTATTTAAATAATAACTAAAAACATTATTTGTACGTTAAAAACTATTTACAATGTATCAAAAATTACAAGGAGGTAATTTCATTATCATATACAAAAATAAAATACATGAACATAGTATTAGTGATTTGTTACATAAACCCTTAAAACATCCGCATAAGACTAAAGGGTAAGGTGTGTGATGGTGACCGACTCTTGGGGTGGCTCGGATAACATCGCTCGAGTGGTAATTTCTATTAACTTCCACTTCTCCAGTAGACGGTCTTGTTTGAGCTTGACATGATGAAGCTCAACTTGGGCTTGGTCAAGAGTGAATCCAAAGGATGCCACCTCTTTTCGGAGCTCTGATAAATGGTCTTCATATGGATCCATTATACTGGATGAGGCCATCACATTTATTTTCTGAGTAAATTGGATTTTTTAAAGTCCTATATTTATACTAATCATGTGATCATTGTTCAATGTATATATTAGCAACGGTCAAAATTCATAACATAAAACCAAAGAATATGAAATTTTATATAAACATAAAGAGACATTTAATTAGATCATGAGGGATTTCCATTAATGATAATTTGGGTCTTTACAACTGTCATGTAGATAGAGAGGGTATTATCGAAAAAACAATTAAATAAATGGGAATTAATTATATCGAATTTGTGAAAATCCATATTTAAATTATTTCATATAAAACAAAAATAAGATGAACTCTTAGTTAATATTTTGAGATGATAGAAGAATCATATAGTAAAATGTGGTTCAAATAGTGGTGAACTATAATTCCAACATCTCGATGTTATCTATATATTATTAAATATTATATATATGGAATATTATTATTGAATACATTTTTTATTTATAAATTTTTAAAATGATTCAACATCATTGTTAAATTACATTGGTTAATGAAACGATATTCCATTAAACACAAATCCATCCCCTAACGGGCTATTTGATGGTGGTTTGCATCATGAAGGATTCAAATAGAGATGATAATATTTATAATGTCAAAATTAAAACAATATACTTTTAATCAATCATAATGAACTATATAAAATTCATACATGTGAATAAAATTATTCACGTTATTGAGAAAAATATCCCCCCTATATCAAAAACGTTTTCTAAAAGGAAAATTATAAACAAATATCCTAATTAGTATAAATAATTTCAAAATTAATGAATTTCAATAAAAATAAAATACAATATACCATGTAAAACAATTATTCAAAAATTATAATAATATTTGATCTCTTAATGAAATTAAATCCCTTTACACTACCATGTTTATGTCACCATATAAGTTATTCTACATTGGTGATTTTAAAAAAAACCAGTTTTTCCATTAATGACATGAACAACATCATATGAGGTCTAATGTATTATATTAAAAATTACAATATTCATAATACTAATTTCGAATTCATCCACACAGACCATGCAAGGGTTACCTCATAATCCATTAATTTTATATGATTATATATCTACCATAAAATCCACAAAAATGTCCACCAAAAATATAAAACAATAAAAGATATTTCCTGAAAAAATATTCATCTCTAATGGGTACCATCACCACACAATTATCTGTAGGATAATATTTTATTACAATAATGGGTATGATTAACCATTTATATGGACTTTGTAGAGAATAATTACACAATCTCAAAAAAGGAGTATACAAAAAACTATTTAATTCATCATAATAATAAATACATAAATCTAAATTCATTTACATATGATGAATCCCATATATCATTGTATATCTGTTTAATAGTTGTATACTAATACTACATAGAAAAAAATCTCCACAAATGGCCATAAGTATTAAAACATAATAATAAATCCACATAATGGAGAACAAAAGGTAATAATCGTCTTAAACACTTTATATAAAATAAAAATAGATCATTGGTATATAATGATTAGTTTACTATGTTAAGATCATACTTATTAAATAAGTGAAATAACTAATAAATCAAAATCCAAAATCATCTTTTTATTTGAAATTAAAAACATGTATAATGTAAAATGAAATACATACCATTCAAAAAAAATATCACATTATTGAATAATATTATTCTGTAAGACTATATTAATTATTCAATTGAACAACATCCTTTAAGGATATCAAAAAATTAACTAATCACCTATTGTTATGGAAGGATCCACCTTAAAACATTATATGTTATAACCGATTAGTGTTAATCGAAATTGGATAGCATAAAATTTACTGGGGGAACCTATAAAATGTATACAGAAACTCTCATGGAAATAGTCTCCTTATAATAAATTCATTGACTATCCCTACTCCATCGTGATATTACATGAACATTATTTAATTAAATAGTTATTCATGAATTTATAAACCATTGGTAACCCCCTGATTTTTTTCATTTAACAATTAAATAAATTTATATGATTCTACAATAACATTAATTATAGAATTTTTAAAATATTTTCAACTTTAAGCACATAAAATTTCACTCACAATAATTACATGAGAAAAACCAATAAAAAATAAGAGACAATTTATCATAAATCAAGATAATTTGTTATTATATAACTAAATGAAATGTTGAAATATTAGTAAAATTACATTTAAATTGTTAATTATCTTTAATTATTATATTATTTTGTTTCAAATATTTTATTTTAGGACCTATGATATATCAAACCATATCTTATAACTAAATAATACATATATATTGTTGTATTTATGAAATATCTCCACCAATATCTAACTAGTTAAAAAACCAACAATCAGTTATTCCATTTCATCTTATATTGTATCATATACAATAACATGTTAAACCATATTCACATATACATTTATAAATTTCTAAAAAATATTTTTAATGATAACATAAATTTAATGACCTATTGAATTATATACATTATGTTATAAGTATTAGCGAACAAATATTTATGGATAAACCATAAAAAAAAATAAAAACAGATTTTATTGTTTTAAAAAATATATTACATATAAAATAATTAATAAATTTATATCTAAGATAATTTTATATAATGTATATTATTTACTAATTATACTATCGATAAATTTAACAAATGAGATAACTCAATAAAATAATGAATTTCACTCAAACACTAAAGGGATCTACAGTAATCTCATAAAATAACCTGTATCTCAATACATATTTTGATGGACATAATCATAAGTAATCATGAATAATTAAATAATATTGATGAAAAATATGTCAACCAACTACAATATATATCGTAGGCCAGTTATATAAATCCACTCATTTCTGTATCACTCTCCATGTATGTAATGTCCAAATTGGGGATCACATAACATTTCATTCACCTAGATCATGATCACAAGATATGAAACTAGTCTAAATGATAATCACTTACAATTTAAATTATTAAAAATCATATATACCTTTTACCATTATATCTTTATTGAGAGAAAAAATTTCAAATCATAATAAGAGGATAAATCCCATCAAAATTAAAACACAACCTACAATGTGATCAATAACATATCAAAATTCCCATGATTAGTTACTATATATTGATAGTATAATAATGGTATCAAATTATTGAGGTTCTCATGTTTGTCAAATTCCCTTAACAATGTTATGGAGACTCATAAAGTACCATGGACCACAAGTAAACTAATAGATATTTTTATGACTCTACATATGATTTTTATTATGGGTTATTTAGTAAACAAATGACATTTAAGTCACATGGGAATATTTTATATCACTACATCAATATTACCCAAAATAACATATATTTCTAATCATTAAAATTAATTTATCATAAAATACATATGTCTTGAATCACTCGATGTAATACATTGAGAGGTTATTTAACATTAAAATTTACAGTATATTCTGTATTATTAATTTTATATATGATTACTAAAAACCATTTGAAATAGAACATTTAATTTTCACAAATAGTATATATGAGCCATGATGATTTTATGTCTGCAATTATTTCATGGTTTTGTTAAACTCATTACATTAGTATCAAGTTCCATCTACATCCATATAGGATAAATTCACAAAATGTCAAGGAAAATCCCATACTGATTTTCATTTATGAATAATTAGTATTTTCGCAAAAGAGATGTTAGGAATCCTATTAGAAATGTTATACTCTTTGAATAATTTTTTTAAACATCATTTCTCCATAAAAATAATGGATATAATTTTTATAATATATTTTGTATAATTTTATCTCATTATATATTTAAATTCATTAAAATCTAAAATTTTATTTATAAATTTTTCATGAATTTTTTCAGAAAAAAACAATAATAATTAAATTATTTTTTTAACAACATAGCATAAACAATTTGACATTATATATTTACATTTATTTTAAAAATTTCAGTTTCAATTATTTAATTTTTATATAGTGATATTCTATCAGTTTAACCATACATTCTCTAAACTCTTTTAGAATATGTTTTCAATAAAAATATCATTCTATGAAACAGTGATTTCATTTTGATATAAAATTAATATTACTTAATATTCTATGAATATTTAACAAGTAAATTATTAATAATCGAATATAATTTAGTATTCAATGTTACTGAGTAAATTATAAAAAGAAGAATAAATGTTTCTTTCAAATAATATATGGTAATATTGAATGAAATATATACATCTAATAGTAAAATATTATTTAGAGAATTATTTTTTTATTTTATATAACATATTAAAACCTGTAAATGAACTCAGTGAAATCATATCATAAAATAAATTTTTTAGTAACAACCACTAATTATAATAACTCATATAATCATCTTAGAGGGAAAACATGAAATTACACAACATTGTTCTAATGGAAAAGCACTGTAATATAAAACTAATCATAAAACTATTTGAAAGTAAATCCCATCTTATTATAGTTTTGATTTTATTTTTTCACTAATAATCCATCTTTCACAAATTTTGAACACACACATATATATATATATTCAAAACACTTATTTAATTTACAGTCACAATTTCAATCCATTAAAAATTAATATAATTACTTATATAGAATTAATAAATAATTTTGATTATTTACAGTGTTTCATTAATTTAATCAATTTATCTATAAATTTTGACCTATATTGACTAGGATTACAATAATGAAAGCACACACCACCTTTATAAATAACCTCATATGATATAGTGACATTAAATAAATTTTATATGACTATCTTTTTTTCATTACAACATATATATTATCCTCTAAATTTCTCTTTAAACCATCATTGATTGTAAATAAATATTATTACTATAAACCACACATTACCAACCCAAATATTCTTAACATTATAATGTTATCATGGAAACATTCGTTGAACCCATTCGTAATATAACATCCAAAAGTCTACATCAACCTATCATATAATGTGTATTGAATAATTTCCATGGAAATATAAATACTTAATTGAGAAATATCAACTCCATATCATGTATTTAACGAATCATATTGGGTAATTTACTGGAGAAAACAGTTACTTCAAAAATATTGTGTCTAAATAATTACATTTATATGATGTTTTATTAATTGTTAACTTGAAATTGAAATATAAGTTTTTGTATAACAGTCATATATATTGAATTCATTTTATATTATATGTTTTATGATTTTTTATATATACAGATAATAATGAAAATTGATATATAATGAAATTCCTTTGAAATCATAACATCTAGGTTTATATGATATACCTACACTGTAATGCCCAATAATTCTGTAATTTTATATAAATAATTTTCATTATAATATAAAAATTATATATAAGTTATTATAAAATATATGATTTTTTCCATTATGATTTTCAATCAATATTATTATTATAAATCCCTTCCACTATTTTCAATAGACAGTATCCATAAGAGATTTCTATATGAATTTTGGGGAGCCAACATATATGCTAGATCGTCCCAACTAGTAGTGGGGCCCAATAGAGGTAACATGGAGAGAATATAACACATATAGAATAGTTGATAATGATAAATGAAAAATTTAAAACACATCGTTCAATATAAAATGATAATTGTATATAAAATAATAAATAACCTAAATAGTCTATAATAAAATGAAATGATGAAATATGGGAAAATTTGAATGATTTACCCTAGGACAACCATATATTAAAATGAAAAATTTATAGCTAAATAATTATACATCAAAATATTTGTGGATTACCTCTTTATGTGTCTCATCTGAAATAATAAAAATTAAATATGATTCAACATGATCAAATAATACTCAGACCTCAGTATTAACTAATCCTAAACCATGTGAATGAAAAATGTTTAACCCTGTGTTATGGATTATTTAGAAGGGTATGAATACAATACTATAGAATGAAGAATCAACACAGCAACACATTATACTTGTAATTCATTGTGATGGGCAATTTAAATTTTCATGATAAAATAATCTGTATTAAAAACCTCCATCAATCATCATGTTTGAAATACTAATTGACAATTCGAGTCTTGGATAGTTGTTAGGTGTTTATGAAAATGGGAATCACCTATTGAAATCATCTATAAAATATCTAAATATCACATGAACACTCTCCCATTAATTATTAATGCACCATTGGGAATCAAACTCATCCCTTATACTCACACCCTCGTGATGAACACCTCAATAATAAGATACTTTCCTCGATGATAGGCTAACACCTGATACATGAGAGTGGGATTCCCTTTGAAATCATATCCATCAAACATGAATGCTTTTTATGTGACTATGAAAATTGTATAGAACACCCTCCTAGATCACACAATCAATAACCTGATCAGCATAAACAAGTGGGAATTCTGAATATTGATCCCTTTGTGTCTATATATTTTAAGGATTATCCACCGAATCAATTTAGGGGTTCCAATAATAAACCATATGATATAAAAAATCAATGTTTTGGGATATATGCTCACCTGATACCACATACCACCATTCAAATAAAAGAGGTTCCACGAATTCATAATGATATTATTTTATGTCCATTTGAATCCCAAAAACCAAGGGTATTCATAAAAGTATTACTGTATTATAGGACTATCAGTCCCCACTAGAATTGTAAATTTTATTCTATATTATACTCAAATATTGGATCCTAGGAACCACTGGTACAAATCCACTCATATGTCAACAAAATTATATTGTTTTCAAACTACACAACCTCCCCTAATATACTATTTGACCATATTCTACATATATTAGGAGTCGCAAAGAATCATCCATCATAACAATTCATTACAAATAATTCCATTAAATCAAAAAAAAAATTTCCTAGCATGTCACAACTCTAGAAGTCAACACCCCATGACATGATAATCCATCACATCCAATGTCAACATAATTATTTAAAAAAAATAAAACAACCTTTCTAAAAATATGAATAATCATTAAAAACTAACCATACACTCTATCCATAATTCTCATGAACCCCTTAAAATTTATCATAATCTAACACACCACTTAATTTTAATGTGCTTAAATATCATCAAGAAATGTCAATTAAAAATATGATTTGATTTATATCATAAAAACACTTTATTAAATTCACTAAAATGTAATATGGTTTAATTGATGGATTATGGAATTCTGAAATCATCACAAGATGTTCCATAAGATTGAATAATGAATGCCCTATCATCAATGTCTGATTCCATTATTCTCTAGTGAATACTGATTAAATATACCTTAATCGATGAAGTGGAATCTAAAAAATTATTATTACTATGGAAGGAGGAATGATATTTTAATGTCATAAGTCTTCAAAAATAATAAAAGAAGAACCCAATGTGATGGGAAATAATTAGAATAAAGGGTTTTCTTACCCACTATTACATTCACAAAAATGATTGAATTGATCGGGGATAACCTCGTAGAAACATGAGGGGAAAATATAAATTCCGACCATTTAAAATACACAAACATGTAAGTATTAGCCATTAGCAAAAAATGTGGTTTCAGATGTATGAGTAATTTTTTTTGTTTTTAGTTTCTATCTAGTGTCTTTCATCAACAAGCGATATAGTAGACTACATTGACCCCAATGGGGCCCTATAATGCATCCCTGATTCCTACGAATAAATAGTACTTATATAAAAAATAATTTTTTTATGTTCTATTTTTTTAATGTTATTCCAAACCCTGATGAATAATATGAACAATCTATAAAAAATATGTTATTAGAATAACTTATGAATATTTCGTTCTCATACAAACATGTGGCATTAAAATATAGCCACCATAATAATTCTCGTCCCTGATAATCCAAGTCAATCATTATTTCATCAATACTGAACTATGCATTTCTTGACATATCAACTTACTCAGTACACTACACATATCAATCCATGAAATAATGAGATGGTTCTTACCCAAACCCTTCAACCAAAAGGGAACATTAGAAAAATTCCCATTCCACCACTCATATGTTTCTTTTCAAAATCGCATTTCCCATTTTATTATGGAAAGTTCCAATCACTGGTTCTTGTCACAATCAAAATTTCATATCCAATCCAATTCAAATTTTCTATTGATGTGTTCTTTATAGTTACTGATTAACCATAATAGATATTACATGTAAGTAAATACCATAGTTGGTGAAAGATCATCATTTCTAGTCTCAATGAATCTAATGGTTTTTTTCTATAAAATCAGTTATTAGAAGGTGTATTTTTCATCAAAATCACTTTCAATTTTCTGAAATATACACATCTTATCCATAACAATTCACCTGATAATTTTACAAATTATCATATTCAATATTATACTAAAATATCAATATAACCTCATAGGATTGACTTACCTAAAGGATTATTGACTTTAGCCACCCGCACAATATCAGTTCACCCATTTATAAGTATCATAATCTTTTATTCACCCCCTGATCTTCCCAATAAATGTAACAATTTTCATACCATGATTTTTGTAAAATTTAATAATTGAATCCGAAATAGGAAAAAACAAGCGATCTTGCCATTCCATACCATGGGCACCAAAACACCTATAATACAACACAAATTGATCATTCCAATTTACATTGATCTTATAGATGAAAATATAATTCCACTACATACCATACCAAAATTCCCACAGTGAATGCACTGAAAAATCCATATGAGTTTGGGTTTATTTTCATAATAGAACAATGAAATCTTTAAGAACATCTATTATATGGACCCAACATTAAACATTTCATAATCTTGAGTTAAATCATGAATTCCAATTGGGGATATTTTCTGGTTTAGAGTTTTAGAGATTTAAGCCATAAATATTACATATCAGCTGGAATGTCACAAGTAGACACTACTACTCAGTATCCATTTTTTCATAAAATATAATCTCTTAAATTGAAACATGTCCAGTTCCATGTTTTAGACATCATGACGTTTTTTTATCACGTAATTGTCCCTATTCCTTTTAATGTATTGTAAAAAAAATTTCCAAAACTTGGGATGGGGAAAATGCTCATTAAGGGATACACAATTAAGGAAAACTATTCGTTTTTGAAAACAATAAGTAATCCATGAATACATTATCATAAGTAATACTTTTTACCTTTATGAAGTAGTAAATACTATTCTCATAATAAAAGATCATTGCTTACCCTTTTGTCACCACAAGATTACATAATACCATAGAAAGAACACATTGAATATATAGATAATGTGGGACATAAACATACTAAAATGGAATAAAAAAGCTGTTGACTTCCACACATATCACTAAATTGAATATTCATACGGCTGAATTCCAAACCCAACACATTAGAGGTTATAACATAACCACCCATCCTAGTTTATCACAGCACCACCCATCATTTGGTTTATCACGTAACAACCTGTCAAATGTCCAAGTACCATTATAAAATCATAACACATAGAATATTGTAAATATAAACATTTCACTAATAACATTTTCAACATTGAAATTACTATATATCATTTCATGATATTGACAAAATCATTTCTTAATAAAACTATTTTAAAACAATTAAAAACATTTAATAAAGTGTTTTTTAAATCAAAGTGTCACATGCCACTTTGACGCTTTTAAAGAAATAAACATTATAAAACTTTATTGTCCATATAAATAAATCCTAAAACCATTTTAAAGACACAGAAAATAATGAGAAATATTTAGAAGAATAAATCATTAAAACATTAAAAATGATATTTTAGTTAATGAGTTTTTAACAAAATGAGTGACACATCAACACAAATATTTGATGAATAACTTTTAATCAGAACATTATATTATTATTAGAATATAGAGATTCTTGATATAATATGGAAAAGGACAGAATATACATTGTATAACAGTGAATTGGTGCATAATGTCACGACACGTCCCCCGAGGCTTGTGTCGTGACTACCCCATGCCAGCCTTCCATATTCCAGGGGCTAACGACAAGCACTAAAGGCGTAATTCTCTAAAACTAGGAATTCATTTCCATTAAAACCTGTAAACACACACAATAGAGCACACAACTGGATACAAACACTATGTAAATTGTATAACAAAGTGTTTTGAAAAGTAAATGGGCTGGAAATACAATCCCAACTATAATGTACAAGGAACTAGAAGTAGAAGTACAACTGAAGAAGGGAAAAGGAGTTGTCGGGTCATCCTCCGGGATTTCTACCTGAAGGGTTGGCACATATAGCCTCCCAATTACTCCACGTCTGTCAGTCTTCTATATGTACCGAATCATCTTAAGGTCCACCTCTGGATACCATCTACTCCCAGTACTCTCTGCCTCAGTCAGCGTTGTTCGTCGCCTGCAACCAATACAACGAGATGTGAGCATTGCCCATGCAGGGGTGAGTATAATGATACCCAGTAGGGACCTCGAGACCCTCAAGGTCTCACAAAATCCAAAAAGGATAAACCACTAAGTATGAAATCAACAGATAACCCTACTAAGGTATATGCTCATACCTATACCTAATTTATCAAGTGATCCATCTCAACCATGGGAAAAACATAAAAGTACTGACTCAGCTCACACATGTATACAACATATGTATACAGATAGAGATGATCAGATGTAGCCACTAAATCATCTATTCCGTCGATCCCACATATGATCCAGGATCAGAAGTCCTATCTGTTGAACCCACACAGGATCCAGGAACTGTAGTGAGAGCTGTCGAACCCATACAGGATCTATGAACAACTATTCTATCGAACCCACAGAGGATCCATGAACAGAAGACAGAACTGTTGAATCCACAAAGGTTCTAGGAACCATACTCAGAGCTGTCGAACCAACATAGGATACAGGAACATCTATTCTATCAAACCCACACAGGATCTAGGAAAAACAGTCAGAACTACCAAACCAACATAGGATCCAGAATTAGTTGTCACAGAAGTCGAACCAACATAGGATCCAGGAACATCTATTCTGTCGAACCCACATAGGATCTAGGAAAATAAGTTAGAACTATCGAATCCACAAAGGATCAAGGAACAGTTGTAAGACCAGTCCAACCAACAGAGTATCTAGGAATAGCTATTCTGTGGAACCCACACCATATCTAGGAATAGAATTCAGAAAGCAGCCAGTTATAGGATTTTCTCACAAAGCACGCATGATTCTGGGAGGGTTCGCTTCTCATGCCATGTGTCGTTTCATCAACTGCCATAAAGTCCCACGAAAAAACATCCCAAAGGTCTGCCACATCATAGGGGTATTAACGCAATAGACGACGCTTCAATCAGACACATGGTCGGGGAGTTATTAGACTTTTAGTCCTGGGGGACTGTTTGGATTCGTGCACGATCCAACCTGACCGTAACACAACTATACCCCAATTACCAATGTGGTATACTCAAAGGGACCGTCACGGTAAACAATTTCTTGCGCCATTGATGGTTCATCAAACGGACGTCTGGTGCCAAAGACATGGCCAAATGAAAATAAAGGGATTGTAGTAGGCCGGGGTTCGGTCTGACCCGGTCTGACGAACCTACCCTGACATAGTCTGGCCGACCTGGTTTGGGATCTGCCCAGCCCGGTAGGCCATGAGGGCCATGAGTAGCACGAGGGCGCGGACCAGTCGCAGGTCTGTGTAAAAGTGGTTTGGCCCAGAGGTACCGCGAGGGGCGCATGAGGTCGGCTTGGCCAGGCGCACGGGAGTGTGGCTTGGCATCTCGGCCTGGGAGGTCGGGCCGGTTTACCTAGTTCCACGATGGCAGTGGCTCAAACAACTCGGCCAGGATGGCATAGGCCGGTTCTTCCAGCGGCGGCGCGGGGCACGCGGAGGCTCGACGCCGGTGCGGCTCCAGCAGGCGGGGCCAGAGTGATTCGATCGGGGCGCCGCGAGGGGGGGGCATGGGCCCCCGTAATTCAGTCGGGACGCCACAAGGGTGGTTGCGAGCCAACGTGGTTTGGCCATGGCACCGTGTAGAGGGACACATGTCGGCGTGTTTCGGGTCGGTAGGACCGGCACGGTTCGGTCGGGAACCAGGAGGCGTGGTCGTGGAGAGGCGGGCCGGCCGGGCTCGGAGACGCGGGCGGCCGGGAGGGTGTCTTGGTTTGGCTCATGGTGGCTAGGCCGGTTCAGATGGTGGATGGTACGGTTGGCGGGAGGCACAGGTCGCAGAGGCCGTAGGTAGTGCGACTGTTGCCTACGTCACATTCGTCGTCTCGTCTCCTCGTCGTCATGCTGAAGAACATTACTAACAAGAACGGTAGGGGGGTCAGGCCATTTTGGTTTGGTCTTCACCCTCCGCATTTATTGTGGTATCAAGAAGATCTATTTTCTCTATAATTTCAAAGAATTAAAAAAGAAAATAAGATAGAAGAAGAAAACACTATCCACACCTCGCATTTTCCCGCAAAACCAATTCTCACCCTGCATGGAAAATCATCCACTATAATTCTTTGTTTTAGAAGGGAAGAATTCATGGAATAATATCATATTCAAATAAAACCCCTACATGTTCATTGTACCTTGATGAATTCACGGGGAAGAAGAAAGAGTTTTATTCGTTCTTCGCATCCGCCGCACACTTCCAAAAACGAGCTTTTGTGTTGGCTTGTTGACGACGATGAGGATGGAAGGGAAGTCATCGAATACTTCCCACATCGGTAGGAGTCTGAGGAAGAAGGTTGAAGGAGATCGTTCTTCATAGTCGAAGGTGTCCCTCATCGTCATTCTTCATTGGCAGCATTCTTCATTGGGATCTTTCTCCCAAGAACTATCTCTCTTCTCCCAAATTCCACAAAAGAAAGCAAAGAGGTTCAAAAATAATAAATTAGACCATCTATTATTTTGTTGGAGAGAATTCAAAAAGCCAAATTAATTATGGTGGGTGCCATAATTAATCAAGATAAGGGTGCGAATTTAACGCCCCAAACTTAGTTACCTAGAGTCGGTGCATTATTACATTACATTGGCATGATCACAAGAAAGATCAAATCTCGAAAGACCGATTGGTTTAGTAGCCTTGGAAACACTAGATATATTCATAAAGTTCTACATTACTTCATAATGTGAAAAACTACTACAACAACATAGTCTCCATATTCCACACTCATATCCCCACATACTATCCCTGCAGGTCATTCATAACTTACTTCTTTACATCCTGGGAAAAATAAAACATAGAAAAGGGGTGAGCTCAAATGCCCAATAAGGATAAAAATATAGCGGAAACTTTCAAAAATAAGTATAAACATTTAAGGCAATGTATAACTAAAACAAAAGCCTTTTAAACATGAACTTCAACATAGTATGGAAAAAGTAAAATGAAATAATGCCATTTACTTATTCACATGGATATTCTTCTAATCGAATAATCACATGCAATATCAATAACCACTTCCATAATGATGGAATACATAATGCCAGACTATCATAACCATATAGCCAAGGCCTCGTGCCAATACTACAAATAAGAGTTTTAGAAGGCCTTGTGCCAAGACACTAGTTTGTCTCATGAGACCAACCGATGCATTGAGGAGCTATAGCAGGCTCCACCCGTCACATATTAAGTCCAATGCATTCCCATATAAAAAGGATTAAACATAACATAAATATTCGTATTAAAACTAGCATACGAAATGTCAATACTTTCACCATAAACTATGAATGGTATAAAAATAGCACATCCACAGTCAAACATATCACAAAACATTCAATACAATATAGATGTTTTGTATCATAATAAATCAACTACAAATAAGCATAAAATCCATCAAAGGATGTTGACATAGATGAAATGAAAACTCTTTTCAGAGAAATATCGCTTTCTATTATTGAAATCATTTAAGATTCATATATTTATAAAATAAAACATTTTCTTTGAAAATATTCTTATAAGATTGTAAGGGAAGGTTCGACAATTTTTTAACGGCGGAAAATAACCGCACCTGCCGTATAAGTTAAAAAAATCATTCTTACATTAATTCTGTCGAAAAGGTTAAAAGCACCTTGTTTGGAAAACGACGGAAATATTCTTCTATAAACCTCTTATAAAAAGTCAAACAAGGGTATAAATTACTTTAACCCATATTATTCTAAATATTAAAATCTTTTTGAAATACATTTCGAAGAAACATGGATGTGGATTATTAAGAAATCCCAGTAGATAATTACGTATAAACAACCTCGGATAATGAAGAGAATGCGAAATAACCCTTACCTTGTACTTTTCCTTGGTTGAGGGTAGGTTAAACTCCTGTATAATGGTTAAATAATTGTTATTAAATTATACAAGAATCATATATATTAATATGACATCATATATTATCTTTTAACATTGATTTGATAATAATATCTTAGAATTATCGTCATTTTGGGTGTTACCTTACTCATTTTATATTATATGTTTTGTTACATAAGCCGTGTTTGTTATGGATAGGTTGTATCTTATTCATATCCAGAATGATATAATGTCCATAAACATTATTTTTAAATCATCAAATGATAATTATACTTGAATGGATATGATGGAGAATGAATCTCATCGCGTTCGTGGAGACGGTAGTCTGTACGTACGCTTGATCGACAATATCATTCTTTTGATATTAAAATAATATATAAATGGATGGTATATCATATATACAGAATAATTAACATGTTATATTTATTATTTACCTGAGTTACACATCATTATTTTACCCATCCAAATAATAATATATTGAATAACAATTACACCACGACGTGGAGACGGAAAGCTGTACGTACGCACGTATGGTGACATGTTATTAAAAGGGTGGATAGAATACTGAATATGGTTGTACCATATTTATAATAACATCACAGTATTTATAAGATACTTGAGTTATTATTTTATAATGGTAATAACAATTAATGAAGAAGTGGAAGAAGAAATGTACTTGAAAAGGGGTGGTGAAAACATTACCTCTTCTTTGGGTTCTTCCTTTTGATTTGATCAAAAGGGCTCCTTAAGTTGGCTTTCTGATCAAACTAAGGCCTCTAGGTTGTATTGAGGGATGGTGGGAGAGTATTTGGGAAGATATTGGCCGAACCAAAAGGCATTGAAGGTGTGAATAAATGAGAAGTAGGAGTTACCTTTTATAAGAGGGTTGAGGGGCAACTTTGGAAAAGCTAGAAATATTAATTTATAATAAATTCATATTCGATTACTAATGGATCCAAGGTGGATTATTTAAATGTTAAGGTGGGGATGGGTCGAAAACCAGTCAACCAATAGAATTTAGATAGGTTTGGGTTCTTATATTAACCTTATCATTAAGTATTAACTCTATGTTAATTAGTTTCACTTTTACAATGTCTATTTGTATTTTTATATTATATGGTTAATAAACATACTATATACATACAAGAGACCCCAAAGTGGTCCATTAATGATATAACTATCATGATATAAGTCTCTTGGCCGAACCTTAAATTTTTAGGAATTTAATATCATTTAATAATATAATATTTGTTTTAAAAAAACTCTTTTATGTCAATTTTGAACTATTCAATTGTTGATTTTTTTGAAACACATAACAGAATTATTACTTCGAACAAAGTCAAATAAAAAAATCCTAATATGTAATATTATCCTAGAAAATTAGTGTAATTCATTAAAAGTATCAAATTATATTTATTTGGGTATCCATAATATCAATTATTTTAATTTGTCACCATTATGGTAATTACTGCATCATAATTGTGTCATAAATAATTTAAATAATATAAAGTCTAAAAATTATAAATAAAATATCATTATGTAGGAAATCGTTTTAGCTTTCTAATGAATATTTATAGTCGAAAAGACAACATATATAACCCTATGTAAAAATTGTTTTTCTAAAAGATATATTCTTATGTCATTTTTGTACTTATTTTAACTTAATTAAAATTAAGTGTCCCTATCACCTACAAGTGGCTACATGGGGTCCCAAAATCGACCCAAAGATGCCTATGGTCGATAATGTATCAACCAATAAGGCTAGGACACGTTTTAGGGTAATTTAGTATTATTATAATATAATTTTTTAACCCTTATTTACCGGATTTACCCTTAACAATGGTAAATAAAATATTTACCGAAGTAATTATTCAAAATGTCTAAAAATAAAAGTTACCTATTTACACAATTTGAACATCCTGATTCCAAATATGGAATCCATTTTTACAAATTAAAAACACAAAAGTGGCATAAATTAATTTAAAATTAATTCCCGTTGTTAAAACAAAAATCAAGTTTTTAAGAGATAATAACTATGAAAAGATTGACACTTGTTTATATCCGGTTTAATTGTAAAATTATGTCCAATGACCAAAATTGTATTAAATGGTAAAAATATATTGTAAATATACTTTAAAACCACAAAAAATTCATATTTTATCACTATTAATTAATTTTATTAAAAAATTGTTTTTAATTAAAATTTAGTAATTTTCAATATTCATCAAAATATTAAAGTTATCCGAAAAGTACCAAAATTTGACCTTAGGCTAAATTAAAAATTCTGAATCCAAAAATGAAGTCCATTTTGAAATATAAAATATATATAATTTCAAAAGGTAGGTATTACTATTCATAAAGACTAGTTTGATTGGTTAGGGTGTGTTAGAACTCGGTGTTGCGTACAACACACGCTATCACATTATTCAAAGAGAAGCGTACTGTAAAAGCTTGGGGTGTTACATTCTCCCCTCCTTCAAATAATTTCTTCCTCGAAATTTCTAGAATAATTACCACATGAAAAGACTCGGTTGATTCTTCATCATAAGTTCCTCGGGTTCCCACGTTGCCTCTTCTATCTTATGATTTCTCAACAAAACTTTTACCAGATGCGTCGTCCGGTTTCTCATTACTTGTTATCTCATATCAAGAATCCTGATGGGATCTTCACTATAAGACAGATTGGGTTCCAGTTCTAATTTTTCATATGTGAGTACATGCGTTGGGTCAGGCATGTATTTCATCAATAGAGATACGTGGAACACATCGTGAACTTTGGAGAGACTTGGGGGCATTGCCAATCGGTAAGCTACATCCCCAATTCGTTCTATAATTTCGAAAGGTCCGATGTACCTGGGACTCAATTTACCTTTCTTACCAAAACATATGACTCCCTTCCATGGAGATAACTTCAGGAAAAGATGATCACCGACTTGAAATTCCAAATCCTTCCTTCGATTATCGGCATAGCTCTTCTACCTACTTTGAGCTGCTTTGATGTGATTTTGGATTACCTTCACCGTTTCCATCGTTTCCTCCACTAGTTATAGACCTACAAGTTATCTTTCACCAAATTCATCCCAATAAGTTGGTGTGCAACATCTCTTTCCGTATAACGCTTCATATGGTGCCATATGAATACTCGAATGGAAGCTATTGTTATAGGAAAATTCTACCAGAGGTAAATATTGATCCCACATACCCTAAAAGTCTAGTGAGCAAGATCTCAACATGTCTTCTAAGGTTTGAATAGTTCGTTCTGATTGTCCGTCTGTCTGAGGGTGGAAAGCAGTGCTCAAATGATGTTCAGTATCCAAGGATTTTTGAATACTTTTCCAGAATCTTGAAGTAAAATGGGGATCATGATCAGAAACAATCGATAGGGGTACTCCATGAAGTCTCACAACTTCATTAATATATAGTCTTGATAGACGTTCCAGGGGTAGATCTTCTCTTATAGAAAGAAAATGTGTTGACTTGGTAAGACGATCAATAATAACCCATAGTGCATCATTCCTTCTAGGAGTCTTTGGTAGCCCCATGACAAATTCCATCGTAATATTGTCCCATTTCCACTCCGGTATGGGAAGATGTTTCCTGACTCCTCCAAGGTGTTGCCTTCTAGCTTTGACTTGTTGACAAACCATACATCTTGACAAAAAATCAGCAATCTCCCTCTTCATGTTGTCCCACCAAAAATGTTCCTTCAAATCTCTATACATTTTGGTGCTCCCAGGATTTATAAGGAAATTGGAACTATGAGAATCATCCAGAAATTCCCTTTTTAGATCAGGTATATTGGGTACACAAAGTCTCTTCCCGAATTTCAAAATTCCATCTTCATACGCAATGTCTCTCAATCTCCCATCATTCACAGCTTTAATCTTTTTTTGAACTTCTTCATCATCGGTCTGAGAACTCTTAATACTTTCTAGTAAGAATGGTTTGGCAACCATTTGAAAAAGAATTGATGTTTCTCCTTCCCTCGTTATTCTGATGTCCATCTTCACTAGATCCATGAAAATTGGATCCCTTTCAATTCTCATATTTTTCAGAACTCCATGGTCTTTTCTTCTCAAAGCATCTACCACCCTATTTGCCTTCCCCGGGTGGTAGTGTATCGTGTAATCATAATCCTGGAGTAATTCAAGGCATCTCCTTTGCCTCATGTTGAGTTCATTTTGTGAGAAAATATACTTCAAACTCTTGTGATCAGTATAAATCTCACATTTTTTACCATAGAGGTAGTGCCTCCATATCTTCAAAGAAAAGATCACAGCTGCTAACTCGAGATCATGAGTAGGATAATTTTTTTCATGAGTTTTCAACTGTCATGATGCATAGGAAATAACCCTATCATTCTGCATAAGGACACAACCAAGTCCTTTCTTCGATGCATCACTATAAATAACGAACCCATCATTCCCCGATGGTAGAGTCAATATAGTAGCATTGACTAATCTTCTCTTCAGTTCTTCGAAACATTCTTCACACTCTTTTGTCCAAACAAATTTAACCCCTTTACGTGTGAGCATCGTTAATGGGTTAGCCAATCTGGAAAAATCCTGGACGAATCGTCGATAATAACCTGCCAAACTAATAAAACTACGTACCTGAGTTATACTCGTAGGTGATGGCCATTCTTGGATCACCTTGGTCTTAGACGGATCAATAGAGATTCCATCTTTAGAGACAATATGGCCTAGAAAAGAAATCTCCTAAATCCAGAATTCACACTTTCTATATTTCCCATATAATTCATGTCTTCTCAGAGTCTTCAGGATAATGCGCAAGTGATTTTCATGATCTTCGTACCTTTGGGAGTATACCAAGATATAATCAATAAATAACACCACAAATTCATCAAGATACTCCTTGAAAAGTCTATTCATTAGATCCATGAATACATAGGTTGCATTAGTTAATCCAAAAGGCATTACAGTAAACTCGTAATGCCCTTACCTGGTTCGAAATGCAGTCTTCGGAATGTGTTCTTTCTTCACACACAACTGATGGTATCCAGATCGAAGGTCAATCGTTGAAAAGTATTGAGCTCCATGTTGTTGGTCAAATAAATCATCAATTCGAGGTAGGGGATACTTGTTCTTTATTGTTATAGCATTGACCTCCCTGTAGTCGATACATAACCTCATAGATCCATATTTCTGTTTAACAAAAAGAACTGGGGATCCACATGGAGAAACACTAGGGCGAATAAATCCCTTATTACTCAATTCCTCTAGTTGTTTCTTTAGTTCAACTAATTCTACAGTGGCCATTCTATAAGGGGTATTCGATATTGGCCTTGATCTAGGAATTAAATCAATGGAAAACTCAACTTCTTGTTCTAGAGGATGTCCAGGTAAATCTTCCAGAAATACATCTACATATTCTTTCACAATAGGTACATCCTCTATTTGAACATTCCTTTACTCACCCACGGTTATTTCATTCTCTTCCTCCCCAATAATTGAATTTAGTTGAGCTATTGGGGGTGGATCTAAATAATAATTAGGTGGTGAAAATTCTGCTCTAAAGATAAGGTCTTCCTTATCATTATCATCAAGAATCGTAACCTCTTTCTTCTTACAATAAATCTTCTCATCATAGTCTGAAATCCAGTCCATACTGATGATTATATCAAACTCAATCATACGTATGACGACGAGATCAGCAGATAAAGAACATTTATGTGCTCTACTGGGGACTGATTCACAAAACATTGTTGCAATGATACTTCTCTTAGCAGATTTAACTGACAACTCCCTTGTTCAATCAAATTGAAAATATCTAATTTTCTTAGCAAACTAGGATGATATGAAACAATGTGATGATCCATAATCAAATAATTCATTTTATAAACTTGAGGAAACCATTAATTTACCTGCCACTATGTCTTTCGGAGCTTCTACCTCAGTAGTAGTGATAGCATAAGCTTGGCCTTGATCCCTTGGCCTTTTCTGAGGTAAGTTCTCCTGACGCTTAGGACATTCATTTTCATAATGCCCCATCTCCCTGAAATTGTAGCACTGAACATTGGTAGCTTCCTTCTTCCCCTTGCAATCACGAGCTTGGTGGCCTTTTTCACCACACTTGTAACAGACTCATGTTCCCTTCAAGCAAGTTTCGGGGTGTTTCTTACCACATTTACCACAGGATGGATATTCAAACTTTCCCTTCTTCCACTTATTTCTATTCCTAGATTGATCAGCAGGTCTCTTCTTCTCTTTCTTTTCTTTAATGTCATAAGACTTATAGAATTCTTTTTCGGTTTTGATAGCACATGAGACAATATCTTCGTACGACGAGAAGGCTTGTGAGACTAATGCTCGACGGAGAAATGGTTTTAACCCATAAAAGAAACGATCAATCTTACTTCTTGGGTTATGTATATAATCTCCATCATACCATGCTAACCTTGTAAAGTTAGCCTCATACATTATGACATTCTCATCCTCCTTTTTCTAAGACTCAGAAATTGCCTTTCCATATAAGCTTGATGGTCGTGAGGAAAGTATTTTTCTAAAAACAGATCTTTGAACACCCTCCATTCCATATTTTATACTTCATCATCTTCCTTCATATTTTGAATCAATCACCACCATTGATCAGCATCTCCAGTGATGCGGTAAACTTCCATGATAACTTTTTCCATTTCACTACTCCCCAAAGCCTGAAATATTTTCTCTAGGGAAAATATCCATTTCTCAGCTACTAAGGGATTTTTACTCCTATTGAACGTTGGTGGTTATTGCCTCATTAAGCGATCTAACATTGATCCTCCATGCTGTGGATCGGGGTGCTCAATACGGGTAAGGTTATTATTCATAACCTGAGTAAGTTGTCCTAGTATGGTGATTAGCTGATCAGCACCAGCTGCATCACCGGCTCCACTATAATTATCTTGAGCAGGAGGGAAATCCCTACATGGAGTGTGTGTGTTAATACAGTTTCCATTTCTTCCACTAGGTGCCATTTCTAAACAATGGTATAAACTAGTTCAGTTTATAAATCAAAATACATAATCCCATACTTACAAAACACTAAACATAAATTGAACTATTTATGGATATAATCCATAATCATAAGAATGTGTTCTTTGAAAATTATATACTCATAAACCCTTCATAATGATTTGTAATGAAAATGATAGTTATCCTAAGCATATCCCCCGGGAGTGTCGTAACCAAGAGTGCAGCAAGGCCCGTTGTCGTGCACCAGTTCCCGTTCGAGTCTAGCTCAAAACGGTGTTTTCGGGTTTTACCCTTAGGTACATATGTGCCATATCCGCCACTACCTGCTCGTATCCAGACAGGGATGTATTGCCCGGAAAACTCACAAAATCTCTACAATACCAAAATTCTAGGATGTTCTTATATACTAATCCTCAAATGTTCATCTTATGTCTACGTGATCTAATCAGAGTTTATCTAAATCTAGCTTCCAAGGTTTGTACTAAACTTCCTCTGATACCAACTGTAACGCCCGACCGTAGTTACCTAGATTAGGTGCATTATTACATTACATTGGCATGATCATAAGAAAGATCAAATCTCTAATGACCGATTGGTTTAGTAGCCTTGGAAACACTAGATATATTCATAAAGTTTTACATTACATCATAAATTGAAAAACTACTACAACAACATAGTATCCATATTCCACACTCATATCCCCACATACTATCCCTGCAAGTCATTCATAACATAATTCTTCACATCTTGGGATAAATAAAACATATAAAAGGGGTGATCTCAAATGCCCAGTAAGGATAACAATATAGCGGAAACATTCAAAAATAACCATAAACATTTAAGGCAATGTATAACTAAAACAAAAGCCTTTTAAACTTGAACATCTACATAGTATGGAAAAAGTAAAATGAAATAATTCCATTTACTTATTCACATGGATATTCTACTAATCGAATAATCACATGCAATATCAATAACCACTTTCATAATGCTGGAATGAATAATGCCAGACTATCATAACCACATAGCCAAGGCCTCGTGCCAAGACTACAAATATGATTTTTCCAAGGCCTTGTGCCAAGACACTAGTTTGTCTCATGAGACCTACCAATTCATCGAGGAGCTGTAGCGAGCTCCACCCGTCACATATTAAGTCCAATGCATTCCCATATGAAAAGGTTTAAACAAAACATAAACATTCGTATTAAAACTAGCATACGAAATGACAATATTTTCACCATAAACAATGAATGGTATAAAAATAGCACATGCACAGTCAAACATATCACAAAACCTTCAATACAATATAGAAGTTTTGTATCATAATAAATCAACTACAAATAAGCATAAAATCCATCAAAGGATGTTGACATAGATGAAATCAAAACTCTTTTTAGAGAAATATCACTTTCTATTTTTGAAATCATTTAAGAGTCATATATATATTAAATAAAACATTTTATTTGAAAATATTCTTATAATCTTGTAAGGGAAGCTTCGACGATTTTATAACGGCGGGAAATAACTGCACCCGCCATATATGTTAAAAAAATATTTTTACCTTAATTCTGTCGAAAAGGTTAAAAGCACCTTGTTTGGAAAATGATGGAAATATTCCTTTATAAACCTCTTATAAAAAGTCAAACAAGGGTATAAATGACTTTAAGCCATATAATTCGAAATAGTAAAATCTTTTTGAAATACATTTCGAAGAAAGATGGATGTGGATGATAACGAAATCTCAGAAGATAATTACGTATAAACAGCCTCGGATAATGAAGAGATTGAGAAATAACCCTTACCTTGTACTTTTCCTTGGTTGAGGGTAGGTTAACCTCCTGTATAATAGTGAAATAATTGTTATTAAATTTTACAAGAATCATATATATTAATATGATATCATATATGATCTTTTAACATTGATTTATTAATAATATCTTAGAATTATCGTCATTTCGGGTGTTAAATTACTCATTTTCTTTTATATGTTTTGTTACATAAGCCGTGTTTGTTATGGATAAGTTGTATCATATTCATATCCAGAATGATATCAAGTCCTTAAACATTATTTTTAAATCGTCAAATGATAATTATACTTGAATGGATATGATGGAGAATGAATCTCATCGCGTTCGTGGAGACGGTAGTCCGTATGTACGCACGAGCGACAATATCATTCTTTTGATATCAAAATAATATATAAATGGATGGTATATCATATATACAGAATAGGTAACATGTTATATTTATTATTTACATGAGTTAGACATCATTATTATACCCATCCAAATAATAATATATTGAATAACAATTACACCATGACGTGGAGACGGTAGGCTGTACGTACGCACGTATGGTGACATGTTATTCAAAGGGTGGATAGAATAATTAATAAGGTTGAACCATATTTATAATAACATCACAGTATATATAAGATACTAGAGTTATTATTTTAGAATGGTAATAAAAATGAATGAAGAAGTGGAAGAAGAAAGGAACTTGAAAAGTGGTGGTGAAAACATTACCTCTTCTTCGGGTTCTTCCTTTTGATTTGATCAAAAAATATCCATAGGATGGCTTTCTGATCAAACTAAGGCCTATAGGTTGTATTTAGGGATTTTTGGAGAGTATTTGGGAAGAGTTTGGCCGAACCAAAAGTCTTTTAAGGTGTGAATAAATGAGAAGGAGGAGTGCCATTTTATAAGAGGGGTGAGGGGCACCATTGGAAAAGCTAGAAATATTAATTTATAATGAATTCATATTCGGTTTCTAATGGCTCAAAAGTAGATTATTTAAATTTTAAGGTGGGTATGGGTCGAAAAAAACTCAACCAATAGAATTTAGACAGGTTTGGGAACTTATATTAACATTATCTTTAAGTATAATTCTAAGTTAATTAGTTTCACTTTTACAATGTCTCTTTGTATTTTTATATTATATGGTTAATAAACTTACTATATAAATCCAAGTGACCCCCAAGTGGTCCATTAATTATATCAATATCATGATATAAGTCTCTTTACCGAAAATTATATTTTTAGGAATTTAATATCAATTAATAATATAATATTTGTTTAAAAAAAAACTCTTTTATGTCAATTTTGACACTATTCAATAGATGATTTTTGTGAAACTCATAACAGAATTATTACTTAGAACAAAGTAAATTAAATCAATCATAATATGTCATATTATCCTAGAAAATTAGTTTAATTCATTAAAAGTTTCAAATTATATTTATTTGTGTATCTATAATATCAATTATTTTTATTTGTCACTATTATGGTAATTACTGCATCATAATTGTGTCATAAATAAATTAAATTATTTAAAGTCTAAAAATTATAAATAAAATATCATTATGTAGGAATGCTTTTTATATTTCTAATGAATATTTATAGTCGAAAATTCAATATATATTACCCTATGTAAAAATTGTTTTTCTAAAAGATATATGCTTATGTCATTTTTGTACTTATCTTAACTTAATTAAAATTAAGTGTTCCTATCACCTACAAGTGGCTCCATGGGGTCCCAAAATCTACCCAAAGATGCTTATGGTAGAAAATTTATCAAAAAATTAGGATAGGACACGTTTTATGGTAATTTAGTATTATTATAATATAATTTTTTAACCCTTATTTACCGGATTTACCCTTAAGCATGGTAAATAAAATATTTACCAAAGTAATTATTCAAAATGTCTAAAAATAAAAGTTACCTATTTACACAATTTGAACATACTGATTCCAAATATGGAATCAATTTTTCCAAATTCAAAACACAGAAGTGGCAGAAATTAATTTAAAATTAATTCCTGTTGTTAAAACAAAAAGCGTGTTTTTAAGAGATAATATCTATCAAAAGATTGCCACTTGTTTATGTCCGGTTTAATTGTAAAATTATGTCCAATTACCAAAATTGTATTAAAAGGTAAAAATATATTCTAAATATACTTTAAAACCACTCAAATTCATAATTTATCACTATTAATTATTTTTATTAAAAAAGTTGTTTTTAATTAAAATTTAGTAATTTTCACTATTCATCAAAATATTAAAGTTATCCGAAAAGTACCAAAATTTCAACTTAGGCTAAATTCGATATTCTGATCCAAAAATGAAGTCCATTTTGAGATATAAAATATATATAATTTCAAAAAGTAGGTATTACTATTCCTAACGGCTAGTTTGATTGGTTATGGTGTGTTAGAACTCAGTGTTGCGTACAACACACGCTATCACATTATTCAAAGAAATAGTAACATAGAAGCTTGGGGTGTTACAAAGAACATTAAATTGGTGCATTGGCATAATTAGGTTTCTCATGGGAGGATCACATTCTATTGGAGGAGTCCCCCATGCATTAAAATTTACCATGACTATATACATATGGTTGAGTTTAAAGAATTTTATGGGTGTCCATATAGGGACCCAGCCTTAAACATTACTTAATCTTGAGATATTTCAATAATACACATTGAGGATCTTTTCAGGTTTAAAGTTTTAGAGAATTAGATCATAAATCATGCATTACATTCCAAATTTTAACAAGGTGGTTACATAAAATACAGTATTAATTTTTACCATCAAAGGAAATAAATTTAAAATAAAACATGGATTCTTTCTTGACACTTCATCGACACTATCATCACATCATGTACTTTTCCCTTGACCTGTGAAAAACATTTCAAAAACATGGGATGATCATAAAAGGCTCAGTAAGGGATATAAAAATGCGGAATGAAAACATTAGTCCATGTATACATATGAATCATTGAAATCATAATTTACTCATAAAACATAATCACTTTAACATACCTCATGAAATCATAATATTCATGAATAACTCATAGAAATCATAAGACATAAAGGTAAATTTATGCATTCATAACATTATTACGTAGGGTGTAACCCTCATGGTTACGTTTGGAATACCCATCGTAGTATATACCCTAAATCACTTTGGTGAAACCTTATCATTTAACCCCTTCATGTTACCCAATGTATTGGAGAGATATCACTGGCTCACCCGCCCTTAGTTTATCACAGAACCACCCGTATTCATAGACAATGCACAACAACCATAACATAATTTTATCACATACAACATGCATAAAGGAAATATAACATTTCCACATTACAATCACACGATATCAAAAACACATTGATATAATCAAAAAATTATCAAAACCATTTTCAATACCAAAATAAAAGAAAATTAAAACATGGTATTTAATTTTCATTTAAAAAAGTTATTGCTTGTAGTGGAAGCCGAAACTCAAATAATTGTCATGTAGGTGGAGAAGTCCTTGTCACCGCATACATAAGACAAAAAATTCCTTTTTTTAGTAAAACACTTCGTACAATAAAATTTATTTTGAATAAATGTAAAAGTCAAAGGGTTTTATAAACCGTATAAAAGAATGTTTTGTATAAAAAAAATATGCCTCAATGAAATGAGATTGAGATGAAGTCCCTTACCTCGTGTCCGATTTGGCTTGATCATTCTTTAATATCTTGAATAATAAACTAGATTTAAATTATAAATTCTTAATAACCATTTACATGTTTATTATTCCTTTTATATCACTTATTTTCGTGTTATAAACAATATGTAATCATTTAAGTTAATAATGTTCGTTTTGCCAATATTTTCTACATAAGTCAAAAATGGACTTCTTTCAATTACAAGTTATTCATTTGTTCAATGTTTCAATATATCAAGAATGATATTATTGATTTAGATATCATATATATCATATATATCAAGCATATACATGAATTTATACTAATAAATTTCATTTAGAGGTATGAAATGAAATGCACCGTTCATGGAGACTGTATGTTGTATGTAAGCATGAACGCTACTTTCATATTTATTTCGTATTTAATGGAATGGAATAATAATTATATAAAGGTAAATTATAATTCCAGTATAATATCATATATTATATTATTAACTCCATCCTTTACTTGTCCCACATATGGAATTAACGATTCAAATCACTTTGAGGTGGTGGTATTCTGCACTTCCAAAAAATGAAATTATCGCGTTTATCCATAATGGAAACCATAATGGTATGCCATAAATGAAAAATACAGAATCATAATGAAAACATAAACATAATTTATATCATATATAAATAGTGTTCCATATTAACGGACACCATTAATGGTGTTAAATGAATATTGAACAATCAATGTTTCGTGAGGCAGTAATTCGCCTTCCACAGAAACAGTATGTTCTTCAACCATTAGACAGAGGTGTGTGTATGTGTAGTAAGAATCCTTCTTATGAAAAAATCCTATTATATTGAAAATATTGTTTATGTTAAAAAATAAATGAATAATTATAGTTTAGGGGGTTGGAGAAGCAAAATAAAACAAAAGAACATTAGAGAAGGCTTTACCTTTAAATCGGTTAACTACCCTTGGTTTGAACCAAAAGGGTTTCTTGAAGAGATTTATGCCTAAGGTATGGATTATATGATGAATAGAGATTTGTGGAGTGATAAAATGAGCTGAGTTTCTCCGAGCCAATGGCTTGAGAGGTGTGGGTAAGGAGTGTAGGGGTGGAGGCCTTTTATAAGAGGGAGGTGGGGCACTCTTTGAATGTCATGAATGTTGCTTTTTTTTAATGGTTTTATGATTTTAAAGGTCCCACAATGATATATTTCTAGGATAAGGTGATAATTGTTAGAAATACTCCCATCCAATAGGTTTTTGACAAGTGTATGTCATAGAATTTACATTATTTTTCATATTATTTAAATCGTTCATTAATGAAGTAATCGTTGCATCATCATGGTGTATTTAATAAATTAATTTATTTCATGTCTAAAAATTATAAAACAAATAATATGATGTAGTAAATCATTTTAGATTTCCAATGAATATTTATAGTCTAAGTGATCTTTTACACAGACAAAACTAAAATGGTTTTACATGGGTGTTACATACTTTGGTTATACATTCCTTTAAAAAAAATATAATAAAAGGTCACTATCACACTAAAGTGATTCCAAGGGTCCCAAAGTGGGAAAAAGGAATCCCATGGTCGGCCATGACACAACCAGTAGAATTAGGACACATTTTTTGGTCATTTTATATTATTATGAAATTATTTTATTACCCTTAACTACTCGATTTTAATTAATCATGATAATTAATGATAATTACCGTCATTACTACTCATAATGTCCAAAAACAAAAGTATCTTAATTACATAATTTGGACCTTCTAATTCATAATATGGAATCCATTTTACCAAATTCCAAACACAGAAATTGCACTAATTATTTTGATAATAATTCCCGTTGTAAAAACAAATAGAGGGTTTTTTTAAAAACAATATCTATAAATAGTTTGGAAATTGTTTATGTCCAATTTCAAAGTGAAATTAATTCCAATGTCCACCATTGGATTAAATGGTGAAAATATATTCTATTTTCACTTTAAATCCATTTAAAAAAATAATATATCCATATAATTAAATTAGATGAAAAAGCAGTTTTGAAGTTAAATGCAGTATATTTCACTATTCATTAAAAATGAACATTGTCATAAAAATACAAAAAAAATTCCAAATTAAATTTCAATGTCCCAATTCTAAATAATATGTTTATTGTGACAAATTGAGCTTATTAAATTGTAAAAAGTTATATTTAAAAAATGTTTTCCGTCAAAAGTCGGTAAAACAATCTTTTAACAAATATTATAGTATTTCATGCTTAAGATTGGATTTATACTCATTTTAAGCCTCTAAAACACTATCTAATTCATAAATAGACATAGATATGAAAATCCATAATTCATAACTTACTTGGGATGTTACATCCTTCCCAACATTAGAAAATTGTATCCCCGTAATTTATTTACTTATAGAATATGTGGGGGTATTTATCCCTCATTGCATTTTTAGATTACCATGTTATCTCTTCAGTCATGTTGTTTTTCCACAAAACCTTTACTTGATAAATAACCTTATTCCAGAAAACATTCTCCATGTGGTCAAGAATATGGATCGATTGTTCCTCATAAGATAGGTTATCTTCCAGCTGAACTATCTCTGGACTAAAAATTGGAGATGGATCTGGAATGTAATTCCTTAACATTGATACATGAAAAACATTGTCTACCTGAGATAAACTCGGAGGTAAAGCCACTCAGTATGCAATGGATCCATCTCTCTCCAGAATTTAATATGATCCAATGAACCTTGGACTTAGCTTACCTTTCTTAACAAATCGAATCACACTCTTCCATGGTGAAACTTTGAGGAAGACATGATCACCTACCTCAAAGGAGTGTTCCTTCTTTTTGTATTCCACATAACTTATCTACCTGCTCTGAGCTGTTCTCATGTGTTTCTGTATAAGCTGAACTTTTTTTTCCAACTCTTCTACCCGTTATGGTCCCATGAACTTCCTTTCACCCACTTCATCCTAAAAATTTGCAGTTCGACACTGCTTAACATATAATGCCTCAACTGGTGCCATCTGTATACTGGAATGAGAACTGTTATTATAAGAAAATTAACCCAATGAAAGATGTTGGTCCCAACTTACCTGATAATCCATCGAACAAGAACGTATGATATCCTCCAATTTCTAAATTATTCGTTCTGACTGCCAATCTGATTGAGGATGAAAAACAGTACTAAACTTTAATTGAGTACCCAACGTCTTCTGAAGGCCTTTCCAAAAGTTAGATGTAAACATGGGATCACGATCAGATATAATGGAGAGTGGATCTCCATGTAACCTGAATATATATTTCAGATACAAATGAAAAAGTTTATCCAGGGAAAAGTATCTCTTGTAATAAGGAAATGAGAATATTTAGACAAGCGATCAACAATAACCCAAATTTCATTATTACCTCGAGGTGTCTTCGATAACCCAACAACGAAGTCCATGGATATATTTTCCCATTTCAACTATGGCACTAGTAATGGCTGAAGCATCCCTTTCAGTAACTACTGTAATGCTTTAACCTATTGACAAGTCAAACATTTCACAGCAAAATCAGCAATGACTCTTTTCATTCCATCCCACCAGAAATACTCTCGAAGATCTCTATACATCTTAGTACAGCCTGGATGAACTGAAAACGGAGAACTATGAACTTCACATAACAACTCTCTCTACAAATTTGAATCAAAAGTCCCACACAATATCTTTCTAAATATCAAAACACAATCATTATCAATGTTGAATTCAGGAAACTTACCCCTCTAAACCAGTTGTACCATTTTTTGCAACTCACTGTCTTGCTTCTGTGCTTGCTTAATTCTGTCTGATAGAGAAGATTTCACTGATACCTGAATCAAAATGGATGGACATCCATCACCAACAAATTCTATTCGAAAGGTCATCAAATCCTTAACCAAAGTATCATGTTCCAAACGTAACATTGTTAATGAAGCATTACTTTTTCGACTCAATGCATATGCCACTTTATTTGATTTTCTAGGATGGCAATGAATTGTAAAATCATAATCCTTGATTAATTCTAGCCATATCCTCTGTCTCATGTTCAATTCTTTCTGATTTAATATATACATTAAATTTTTTTGATCGGTATATATTTCACACTTTATTCAATACAAATGATGCCTCCAAATTTTTAAAGAAAAATCAACAACAGCTAATTCCAAATCATGTGTAGGGTAATTTACCTCATGATTTTTCAACTAACATGAAGCATAAACAATTACCTGATCATTCTGCATTAGGACGCAACCAATTCATTTCAATGAAGCATCTCTATAGATAACAATCTCAAGATTTCTAGAAGGTAGTGCCAAAACTGAAGCATTCACCAATCTTCTTTTCAACTCCCGAAAAAAATCATCACATTCTCTTGTCCAGATAAACATAACACCCTTTCGAGTTATATTAGTCATTGGACTAGATAACCGTGAAATTTTTTTAACATACATTTGGTAATAGCCTTCCAAACCTAGAAAACTACGAATCTTGGTTTCATTTGTGGGTCTTTCCCATTATTCAACAAACATTTGTTTTTGTAGTATCAATAGTTATTCCATATATAGAAACAATGGAACAATGTGCCTGTAAGGGGATCCTCACTTGGGGTTTTCCCCCATAGACGTCTTCTTCTTCCCCGTTGCGGCTCAGATTCTCGTTGATGCTTTAGGGAGGTGGGTTCGTGGAATGTTGTGTCTCCTATGGCGGCGTCATCTCAAACAGATCAGTGACTATTTTCCGGCCTTCCTCATGCCCTGTACTTCAAGTGGACAGAGTTCTCATGGCGGTGCAGTTCCATAGTTTTAGTTTTCGCTGCTGCGGTGTGGATGCCATCACGATTTCACCTTTCCAGGTTGTGTTGGGCAGATCTGGACGCAGTGTCTGGGCTTGAAGGCGGTGTCAGGTTTGCGGTTCAGGTTTGTGGTGGGTTTTCTTCTTCTTCCCTGGTCTCTATTTTTGGTTTCTTGATGTGCGATGGAGGCGATTTTTGTTTGTGGTTTGGATTTGGATATGTTTTTTTGTGATTGTTATGCTCCGACGTTGCAGTTGCGGCGTGGTTCCAAGGAAGGCTGTTGTATTCTTTTATGGAATTATTCCTACAATGGTGGAGTGTGAAGGGTGTTTGATCAGTTTTTTGAAGATTCTGTAGTATGGATGGAGGAGATGCAAATGGTTTTATGTAGTTGATTGAGTTGAATTGGTGGAATGTATTATTGGTATTGTGAATCTTGTTGCCCTGCAGTTCCAAGTTTGAGGGTTGCTGAGGGTGGTTTGGTTGTTTTTAGTCATGAATTCATGTTTGGTTTCTCAATTTATCCTCAAAAGTGTTTGAATAATAAAAATTTAATTTTCAGTGAGTCATATGTATAAATAATGTGACCCTGGAATGAAATTTGTTGCAACCAAAACTCTCACCTGCTGAATTTACCATACAATTTATTTTATTTTAAGGATTGAAAAATAACCCTTAAATGTCTTTCATGCTCCTCTTTACTATTAGAAAATTCCAAAATATCATCAATGAAAACAACCAAAAAATTATCTAAGAACCCAGGGAATATTCTATTCATAAGGTCCATGAATATAGTAGGTGCATTAGTTAGAACAAAAGGAATAACTACAACTTCATAATGGTTATATCTTGTACGAAACACAGTCTTTGGAATATCTACTTCCTTTAACTTCAACTGATGGTACCCCGATCTCAGGTCAATTTATGAAAAATACTGAGCTCCCTGGAGGTGATCAAACAAATAATCGATATGAGGAAAAGGATATTTGTTCTTAATAGTGATGTTATTCAAGTCTCTATAATCAATACAAAGTATCATTAAACCATCTTTATTTTTAACTAATAAGATAGGATCACCCCATGGTGATGTTCTAGGTCGAATGAAACCTTTCTCTAATAAATCATGAAATTTCGCCTTCAACTCTAAAAGATCAATTTGAGCCACTCGATATGGGGGTTTTGAAATTGGCTTAGCATCAGGAACTAAGTCAACAGTAAATTCAACTTCTCGATCTGGGATTATTCGAGGAAACTCATCAAGAAAAAAATCAGGCTACTCATTTACCACTGGCACATCATTAATCTGAATAGTTCCTTTGTTTTTAACAATATATGAAAGGAAACATTAATTTCCATCTTTAACAAGTTTCTCAGCCTCTTGATATGTTATCAACAGTAAGGGTTCATTCTTGTACACAAATTGAAAGTCTATCTGAAAAAAAAAATTCTTTAGCTCTACAATCAATCATAGCATGGAAAAAACAGATCCAATCCATACCCAGGATAACATCAAACACTAGTAGAGGTAAAAGAATAAGTTTTTCAATTAGGTTCATTCCACGTATAAGGATATGAAGATTCTTATATATTCTTTTTACCTCAACATTTACCCTAGGTGTTTTAACCAAAAGTTCAATAGTCATTTTTTGAGATGGTATTTCCAATTTACTAGATACTTTTTCAGAGATGAAAGAATGTGTAGACCATGAATCAAAAAACACAATATCATAATCTGAAAAAACAAACAATGTACCTGATACCACTTCATTTGATGGCCCAACATCTGCTGAAGCAGTTGCAATGGATTTCACCGCAACCTTCTACTTGTAGTCATACTACTTCCCATCATTTGAGCTCTTTGTCGAACACTCGTTTGCATAATGACCTATCTCATTGCACATGAATAAATTCACTAACTATAAATCAAATTTGGTCTTACCATCACCCTGATCTTTTTCAGTGCAATTTAGAGCCTTATGTCTCATCTAACGACATCAGTAGTACATTCCAGAATTCAAAAGACATTCCCCAGCATGTTTTTTTTGACATTTATCACAAACTGCAAACTTATTTTTCTTACTATCAGACCTTTTTTTATGGATTTTTTCCTTTATCCTACAACCTTGGTCTCTTCTTATGTCGGTTGTTATAGAACACATGATCATTGGAAAACTCCATTTCCACATTCTCAGCACATCGAACAGGCTTTTCATAACTTTTGAAATCAGGAGAAGACAATGCCCTTCGATATTTTGGCTATAATCCTAAGTAAAAAATGATTGATTTTACTATCAGGGTCTCAGATAAAATTTGGACCATTCCTTTCCAATCGAGTGAACCTTTCTTCATAATCAGCCATTATGTCTTCATGTTTCCTCAATTCCAAGAATTGTTTTTCCATACTAAGTCAAACAGCCTTAGGAAAATATTTCTCAAGAAAAAAACCTTTGAATTCATCCCAATAATGAGCATCAATCTCATCAGTGTCCCTGATATTTTTAACAATCGGCCACCACTGATCTGCTTCACCCTCCAAACGGTAAATAGAATGACCATACTTTTGATAGTTTTAACACCCGATGACATCGAAAATATTCTCCAGTGCGTTAATCAACCCTTCAGCTAGAACAGGGTCAGATGTTCCTCTGAATGATGGGGGATGTTGCCTCATGAAATGTTCCACCACTGTCATGTTCCTCTACGGTTGATCTGGATGATCTCGTGCATGGATACCACCACCATTTATCGCTTGAGACAACTTTTCCATTGCTGTAACAAACTGTTCAGTTCAAATTCCGACCATCTCAGGATGCTAATTCAAAAGTGTATTTCCTTCTGTATCCCTTCCTACCACAACTTCCCTGTTTCCTCTGCATAAAACCATTGTGACCAAACATGTCATAGATGAAGCCACACGGTAATCTTCAAATGCTATATCATTTCAATTTGACCATAAAAAATATTTTTGGATAATAATTTAATATAATTATAACTCCTAATGTTATCTAAACCGACCTTTGATACCAACTATAAGGACCCAACCTTAAACATTTCTTAATCTTGAGATATTTCAAGAATACACATTGAGGATCTTTTCAGGTATAGTGTTTAGGATAATTAGATCATAAATCATGCATTAAATTCCACATTTAAACAAGGTGGTTACATAAAATAAAATATTAATTTTCCCCATCAAAGGAAACATATTAAAAATATAACACGGATTCTTTGTTGACACTTCTTCGACACTATCATCACATCATGTACTTTTCCCTTGAACTGTGAAAAACATTTCAAAAACTTGTGATGAGCATAAAAGGTTATGTAACGGATATAAAAATACGGAATGAAAACATTAGTCCATGTATACATAAGAATCAATGAAATCATACTTTACTGATAAAACGTAAGCACATTAACATACCTCATGAAATCATATGATTCATTAATAACCCATAGAAATCATAAGACATAAAGGTAACTTGAGGCATTCATAACATTCTTACATAGGGAGTAACCATCATGGTTACGTTTGGAATACCCATGACAGTATATTCCCTAAATCACTTTGGAGAAACCATATAATTTAACCCCTTTGTGTTACCCAATGCATTGGAGAGCTATCACGGGCTCACCCACCCTTAGTTTATCATGGAACCACCTGTCTTTATAAACAATGCCCACGAACCATAACATAATCGTATCACGTAAAACATGCATAAAGGAAACATAACATTTCCACATTTTAATCACAAGATATCTAAAGCACATTGATATAATAAAAACATTATCAAAACCATTTTCAATAAAAAAATAAACGAAGATTAAAACATGGAATTTATTTTTCATTTAAAAAAGTTATAGATTGTAGAGGAAGCCCAAACTCTAATAATGGTCACAGTGGCAGATAAATCGTTGTCTCCGCATACGTAAGATAGAAAATTACTTTTTTCATTTAGTAAAATGATTCGTACAAAAATATTCCTTTTGAATAAAAGTATAAGTTAAAGGGATTTATACACCGTATAAAATAATGTTGTGTACAAAAGAAAATATGCCTCAATGAAAGGAGATTGAGATGAAGTCCCTTACCTCGTGTCCGATTTGACTTGATCATTCATTAATATCTGGAATAATAAACTAGAGTTAATTTATACTTTCTTAAGAACCATTTACATGTTTATTATTCGTTTTATATCACATATTTCCATGTTATAAACATTATGTAATCATTTAAGTTAATAATGTTCGTTTTGTCGATATATGGTACTATGTCAAAAATTGACTTCTTACAATTACACGTTGTTAATGTGGTCAAAGGATCATTATATCCAGAATGATATTAATGATTTGGATTTCATATATATCATATATATATAGAATATACATGTATTTATAATAGTACATAACATTTAGAGGTACGAAATGAAATGCACCATTCATGGAGACGGTAAGCCGTACGTATGCATGAATGCTACATTCATTTCTATTTCGAATTTAATGGAATGGAATCATAATGATATAAAGGTATATTATAATTCTAGTATAATATCATATATAACATTTTTAACTCCATCCTTTACACATCCCACATATGGCATTAACGATTCAAATCACTTTGAGGGGGCTGTAGACCGTACATCCAAAAAATGAAATTATTGCGTTTATTCATAATGGAAACCATAATGGAATGCCATAAATGAAAATTATAAAATCATAAAGAAAAAATAAACAAAATATATATCATATATAAATATATTTACATCTTAATTTTCACCATGAAAGGTGTTAAAAGATTATTGAACAATCATCGTTTCATGAGGCAGTAACTTTCCATCCACAGAAACAGAATGTTCATTAACCATTAGACGAAGGTGTGTGTAAGTGTAGATAGAATCCTTCTAATAAAAAATCCAATTATATTTAAGATACTGGTTTTGTTTCAAAATAAATTAATAAAAAGTGTTTAGGGGGTTGGAGAAGAAAAATAAAACAAAATAAAATTAGAGACGAATTTACAATTAAATCGGGTAACTCCCCTTGGTTTGAACCAAAAGGGTTTCTTGAAGAGCTTTATACCTAAGGTAAGGAATGTATGATGAAGATAGGGATGTGTATAGGTAAAATGACCTACATTTGGCCGAGCAAATGGATTGAGAGGTGTGGGTAAGGAGGGTAGGGTTGGGGTGAGTTTTATAAGAGGGAGGAGGGGAACTCTTGGAAAGACATGTAATGTTACTTTATTTTAAAATGATAATAAAATTTTAAAGGTACCATAATGATATATTTAGAAAATAATGTGATAATAATTCTAAATAAACCGATATAATTTGGTATTGACAAGTGTATGTCTTAGATTTTACATTATCTTTTCATTTTATTTAAATCTTTCATTAATGAAGTAATTGATGCATCATCATGGTGTCATAAATAAATTAATTTTTTTGATTTCTAAAAATTATAAAAAAAATACTATGATGAAAAAAATAGATTAATAATTCCAATGACTCTTTATAGTCTAATATATCATTTACACAGACAAAAATAATTTTTTTCTAATTAGGTGTTACATTGTTTGGTAATAGTTTCCTTCTAAAAAAATTAATATATTAAAAGGTCACTATCACACTCAAGTGATTTCATGGGGTCCCAAAGATGGGAAAAGGAATCCCATGGTCAGCCATGATAGAACCAGTAGAATTAGGACACATGTTGTGGTAATTTTATATTTTTATGAAATTATTTTATTACCCTTAACTACCTGATTAATAATTAATCACGATAATTAATGATAATTACCGTCGTTACTATTCATAATGTCAGAAAAAAAGTTTCTTAATTAAATAATTTGGACCTTATGATTAAAAATATTAAATCCATTTTACCAAATTCCAAACATATAAATTTCAGTAATTAATTTAAAAAATATTCCCGATGTAAAAACCAATAGCGGATTTTTTAGAAACAATATCTATAAAGAGTTTGACAATGGTTTATGTCCAATTTCAATGTGAAATTAATTCCAATGACCACCATTGGATTAAATGGTAAAAATATATATCCTATTTACACTTAAAGTCCAATTAAAAAGATAATCTATCCATATAATTAAATTCGATGAAAAAGTAGTTTTGAAGTAGAATGCAGTATTTTCACTATTCATTAAAAATGAACATTGTCAGAAAAATACAAAAAATTTATCCAATGTAAATTTCAATGACTCAATTATAAAGAATAATTTTATTTTGACAAATAATGCTTATAAAATTGTCAAAAGTTAGATTTAAAAAATGATTTCCATGAAAAGGTGGTAAAACAATATTTTAAAAAATATTAGAGTATTTCATGCTTAAGATTCGATTTATTCTCATTTTAAGCCTCTGAAACACTATCAAATTCATAAGTAGAAATTGATATGAAAATCCATAATTCTTTACTTAATTGGGATTTTATATTCCATGTCGTTATCTAATAATTTTGTTGAAGTAGGCGACACATATATTGTTGGGTCGAGCATAGTTCAATATTCCATAAAGAAGATTAAATTTATCAAGAAGAGAATGATGATGTCTTGGAGTCATCAGAAATAATATGTGGACCATCGTTGATGGTTTTTTCCATTTGATTTGGGTAATAATGTGTTTTTAGAATCTCTCCAATGATGAAAGATTATTTTTTTGGAATGATGGTCATGTTATATCCATGGTATATTAGGGATTTTGAGATACATGAGCAAGTGGGAGAGGTTCCATATCTGTTGGAGTTTCCACCATGGTTTAGTGTGGTGGAAAATGTGTCTATGTGTCATAGTTATAAAATTATCAGCACGATCATGTCAATGTGATTCGTTGGGATAATATTGAGCTGCATTTGAATGATTCATTGGCGCACAGCCCAATGAGGATTGTGGATATGAAATAGAATGTATTATGTTGTAAATTCGTCGTTCTAACTCGAGTATTGTGGGAATATTGTCATATTCTAAAGGATACATTGGAGTGTGAGAAAGATATATATATGAGAAGTGGCCCAAGCTATCTGGACAATGAATTGATTATCCATATTCTTAGGACGAAAATACCAATGGTGGGAAGAATGTTTTACCACCAGTTCAAAATATGAAATAATTTTGATTCCATATTATGTGTTTAAGTTAGTTGGGTAATGTTATTTAGATTTTCGAAATATTTTGTGGTGTTTTGGTAGATTTAATAGGGTTTCATGGTTTGTGAAAATTTAGTGGAAATTGTGATAGAATCAAAGGTAACCATTGAATTAGAGGAAGAGGGCTATTTGATGGTTCCAATTTCCAAACAATGTAGTTGGCCCAAGTAAACTGCGGAACATGAGAATGTGGTATTTTTCACAGCTGGTGAACACTTTTTCTAAAAGTGCAATGAAACTATTTTATGAAACTATCAGGGTAGTAATAGTCACACAGTTAGCACATGGATTTTCTAACCATGTGAGCCAACCATGCACAACATTGGATATTAGGTTTTTAAAAATGGGATAACTCTATATTTTCCATAACTAACACATTTTCTCATCCACTCAATCCCAACTCTCGATTCTCTTTTATTAGGGGTTGGGGAACATATTCCACTCATCTTGGAGGTGTCTCTAAGGGTTTTCATGGTGTAAAAAATGTAATTATTTTCTAGTAAGTATCCTACCATGGTTATTTCTTGTTTTTCGTAGATCTATGTCTCCCTCTCTCTATCTCCCTTGGTATTATATATCTACACACATCACATGTAAATATAGGGGTTTTTAACCTAATATGATTAGTGTTTGGATTTTTTATGTTAGTCAATGAGAACTATGGTATTTTGTGGAATATTTGACCTGAAAGTGTTGTGTGTTTTGGTGTTGGTAGATTTTAGAAAAGCCCTAATACATGTGGATCCTCTCTCAAATCCATTTTTCTAGAACTAGAAATCTTAAGTTTTTATTACATTATGTTTCATGAAATTTATTATGATTTTTATGCTTGAGTCTTGGATGAAACTCAGTTTGTGATTATTTGAGTATTTTAGGGAAAATGGGGTATTATTGTAAATTTTTCATTGTTGTTGGATTTTAAAATGACAATTTTTAAATAGAAGTGTTTAATAATTAATAAAAATGGGTTTTTAATATTTATAATCAATAAAAATGTTGTTTTAATTATTTATTCTTTATAATGATCTATTTAATGATGGTATTTTCAATAAATATATGATTTACTGAAGTGTTTGGGCATGTTCTCTTGAAATGCGATTGGGAATAATTAGTTAATTTGGTTTTGGAAATTGTATGGAGATATGATTTTTTTTGGATGTTTATTTTCATAATTTTTTAGATTATGTTGTCTAATCATGGGTTGGATAAGATGGATAGTGTAAAAAAAGGACCACCATAAAATTGTAGGAATATGGGCATGAAGTGATGCTATAAAAAGAAGACTGGGTTTGAGGTGATGTTCCACCATCAATGGTAACATTGTGCTCAGGTGTATGGGAGATGGTTAGTCTGTTTTTGATAGGAATGAAGATATATGTAGTTACTTTGGTTATGAAAATATAAATGATTAATTACAGGTTGGGTTTCATTACTTGTATTTTTTTGATTTGGGTAACGTTCATGGGATAATGACGTGTTTGGCTTGCGGTAAATTGTTGAACTATCTTCATGGATTTATGTTAACTATTTTAAATAATTATTAAAACTTTTTTTATCTTAATGTAATATATTGGGATGTCATTTTTGAAAACCTACTGAGTATTATTAATCACGCCTTTCTTCAAAACATTGGATCTTTTGTAAATTTTGTATTTGAGGACATAGTTAATGGTAGAGAATCATCATCATTTAGTGGTGTGTCAAGATGATTTATGAATATTGTGGCTCTTAGGGAACAGATTATGGTACGTAGCTTTGGATTTGTGTCATAGTTTCTTTAGGGTTTTTGGTTTAGTCTTCTTCATTGTACTCTAATTAGGGATTATGTATTATTTTAGTTTCGATGTATTAGTCACTTTTATTATTAAATTTTGAAATATGTTTTTCATGAATCACGTAAAATATTTTTTTTATTAATGTTTTGTTTGGTGTTTCCATTAAAAAATGAAAAATCATACAAACTATTCATGGACCCCTCAGTATAAATTTTCATCCATTGGTGCCTTTGGTATGTCAAAGAAGGCTTAGTAGATCTTCCACCTCCACTCAAATAAAGGAGGAGTGGCGTGATTATAAACCATTATTAAACCCCTCTCCCCCTCAAGGTTATTATCGAATAATACACATGCATGTTCTCAATATCCCCCTCATTCCCAAGCCTACCATGTCAATATGATCGCCCACAAGGTGTCTCAACCATTTGAACACAATAGGTAGCTCTACATACAAACAATTCATATCATAAATAATTTAATCATTCATAACTTTTACAAGGAACTAGTAAAATATGGTTTACCCCTATCATGAGAATCTATACTACAACACTATACATTGACCCACTATGGTCCACGTAATTTATAATTGTATCTTGGCCTTCAAACAATCCTAAAAATTAAACTCCCATAATGTTCACCGATAAAGGTATGTTATCTATTATAATCTATCCACAATCAATAACATCCAAATTTCCCATCAACACACACAAGGGTCTCATATTCAATCCTGAAACAAATTAAAAAATATATATTACAAGGAATCGACTCTCAACAATAAACCATCTATGGGAAAACAACATTATGAATATTAAATCATTGATCAACACTTCTATGCCAATATTATCTTCCTATAAGATATTTTTAAAGGGAAACCATAACAACATGTACATTGATGTATAATTACATTCCAAGATATATGGTAAATCACTATATATTACATTAGATGAACATTAATTATCTAACCATTGGGATACCACTCTCTCATAGAACCTACACATCAGGCTTCTCCCTATATGGTATTTCTAATTAACAAAAATATTTTCATGCAACTGAAATCACCTTTTGGTGTTCTATATTCCATGATCCAACAAAAACCCCTTTTTTAAATAGTTTATTATTTCATTATATGTAAGAAAACCCCATTTATTTTTTTATTGGTACATTAAATTAAAAAACTCATGGATAAGAAAACCACATAAAGTATAACATTATGCATCATGTCTTATATAATCACAATTGTGTGGTTGTACCTCCTTTTCCCATAGACCATCCTCATCACCATCATCATGAATTGTCTCCACACAGATTCACATGACCACCATTTAGATTATTATACATAACCATGTTGATATTTATGAGTATAATTCATCCCTATATTTATATGGTTAATCATAGTATTATAATCTACTAACACATTTAACATTTGTTCAAATTTTTGAAAGATAAAATCACAAATGCATGCACTAAAATTCCATGTCAATCACTACATAATTTTTATTATGAAATAAAAATTCCTCATACATCTATAGGGGAAATATCTAATTAATGAACCACTCTCTTTACAATAGCACACGGATCAAAATCTAGTATGAAAATCATCAACCACCAACACTGTATTCCCAAAATAGGTGAAAATCATGTAAAAAATAATATCTAATTTCTGATATATAAATAATCTCTCCTATAACATATATATTTACTAAAACAAGTTACCATTTTCAACTAACCCAATATACATCATTGGATTTGAAATTTTTGTATATATAGAATGAAATAACCTAGACAGTAGAAAAACAAAAAAAACCATAATTATTCATTGTAATACCCCTCCATGGATTACTATAAATAGAAACCACAATCATCCACCACATTATATCATGTGAGCCTCCCAATACACCCAATGTTAATAACTAGCATCAAGGGTATATTGTGGTAGCATTTGGTGACTATAACTGCTATATCAACACAGTCAATAATTATAGAGTTTACTAAAACTGATCAACCAATAAAAACAGCCATGTGAGAATGTATATGAATAAATATATTTAATATGATTTACTAAAATGAAATAATTGTGTTATGTAATATAATATGTATTCCTGACATGGGTGAATTTAAATACAATAATAATAAATTAATTAAATAAAACCACATATGATGTTTGTATCAATAAACTAAGCCTTGTACCTTCTTAACATCTAAACCTTTTGATCCTGTCTAGATCAATCATATAAAACTGAGGCCCCACCCCAACCAATTCTTATATCATGTGATATTTAGATGGGAATTGATGTTCCCTGATACCTTTATCTGGGTGTGAGTATAAAAAATAGTATATCACCATACAAATGTACTTGTTCTATAGATGAAACGTATATATATACATGTGGAATTCTCTAATAAAAATTACTACTATAAGAAATAAAATAAATAAATCGACCAATAATATAGTCTTCATCCCAAGGCAGAAATATATATATGCACATTGTGATGACTATTCCTACCAAAAAATCATAACATCCCCTTTAAAATATATATATAAGTCAATCTAATCCAAAAAAAAATCATACATCCTGAGGTTTGTGACCATTAGATACTATACCTATTTTATAGTCAAGGGTTTTTTCTAAGTATAATCATGATCACATGAAAACATATATCCACATATTGGATTTCCCACACTCATGAATCCTGTAATTAGTAGTGGGAACTAGGGAATCATTCAGAATCCCTCAATATCACTCCTGTAGGGAAAACCCAATTTTTGTAATTAATTTTCTTGATGGTAGAAAAATGTATCCTTCCAAGGTGGGAGAGGCCATATGAATTACTATACACTTTGATGTGACTGATTCCTGGTTAACATATGATATCCATTTGAAAAAAATTATATATTATATATTCATTATCATGCAAATAACACACTCAAAAATACATTGAAGATCAATGAGGGAAATTTCCACTAGATCATAGGGGGTATCCAATGCATCAATCGAGGGGATCCATGAGTCACCAGAATGATTTCAAACATAAGTTCATGATGATATATGCCCAATTTTCACCTAATATGACCATTATAATCTTATATGTCCTAATAATTTAAATCATCTAATGACATTGTCACTTAAATCTTGATAACCATTGTCTTTTTCAAAGTAATAATTACATCAAATACATCCATTGAATCATTGTAACTTTTTCATGCATGTTATCTTATAATCTCAAAATAGATCCTATTAACTACAACATTCATTACATTTTATCAATAATATTTTATTTTTGTAAATATTGAAATCAACCCATAAACTACTATGAGGCCAAATACAATAAATACCATGGAATATCAAGTTATCATCCATCATAAAATGTGATTCTAGGGTGTTTTAGAAAATAATAATAATAATATTTCAAACTGTCTCTTCTAGAAAATCCAGTGTGAACACAAAAACATCTCATAAATTATATAGAAACATTACATTGGAAACCCAAATGCCACTGAATATCCCGATGAACTTATACACATTATTATTACATGTTTTCTTGGGTTATTGGGGATAATAGAATCGATCTTTACCCATATAAACATGATCACACCTAGGTCCTTATCTGAATGGGGAACCCAATGATGTCTAATATATTATCACTGTAGTAGAGGCATACCACTCGTGATCATTTATCAAAACATGAATCTCAGTTGTATTCCTAATTCTTAGAGAAAATTACGTCCCTTAATATTCTCAAATTCAACATCCAACCTCGTGGGAATCATGGTTATTAAAAAAATAGAAATAGTCTTCAGAAATGGATTCTAGCCCAACTCTTTGTTTCTGCTCTCTTCGGACCTATCATGTCACCAAAACCATTAATAATAATTTTAAGGTATATCCACCTCTTCCAAAAAAATTATAAGGTCCCTCATATATCATACTAGAGTGTTTCATTTGAATACACTACACACCCCCACATTGTGATTTTAAGGTGTCTAGGTATCCTCCGAGACAATACCTCATCCATCAACAACGAATCTTCCATCATATAAGAGTAGGTCCCTGCTTTCCTAGTCACATTGATTTTTTAATCTTGAGTTCCCATAACAATTTAACAATTTTATTTATATTCACACAATCCATATATTTTTTAAATTTTCTAACACTTTTAAAGGCAATGTGTGAACCTTAACAAAGTTCCAACTAGTCAAAACATCAAATAGATTCAAAACCTCCATAACCCAGCTATTTCAAATTCCAAAAAGTCCCTGCATTTCAGGAAATCAATTTTATCCATCAACACCATCCAAGGATCCATAGTTCTGTGTCATGTAAAACCATTTCAAAATTTGAAATTTGAAAACAAACAATCCATCATCATGCCTTGGTCGTCGTCGTCATGATATGCCTGACACAAATTATCACCTTCATCAACGTGGAACCACCAGAAACCATCTTCACTGTCGAACAACATATCCCATTATCATAGTATAGATTCCATCACTGTTTCTGCAGATAAACAGAGAATCATCGAGATCCAATCATGAGACCCTGAATAGCTAGCCCTTATCAAGAATCACTTTCATACAGACTACGCCATCATCAACTACGATCTTCCGTCAAACATATTTGCTGGAAATGGAACCACCAGAGTACACCATCAACACTGAGAACGCCACAGAAGAACCAGATCAAATGACCACCTCCCCGAATATAGAGACCCATACATGACGTACCTAGACATTACATTATATTTTCGGAATACTTAATACATTAAAAAAACATATGCCTAAAGACCGAATTAGTTTATTTTCTTTGGAAACTCAAAACATAATCTTCTAATCATGGTGAAAGATATTAAAAATATCCCATAAATATCTTCCCCTTTGGTTTTCTTACCTATAGTCTTTCTTTATATCCTGGGGAAAAGATAACATAAAAAGGGTGAGCACAATTTCTCAGTAAGGGTAAACATGGAGAACAAAAAACAATCCCTAAACATTTGAATGTAAGAACATGAACATAAAACATCAAAATCAGGAGTAAGGACATAAATCTTGGCAGTGCATAAGGAATAAATCATAATGTAACATTAACCATGATAAAATATCATGGGAATAAAACATGTAATTTTGGAAATAATTAAGAACATGATATTATTTCCATAGTAACCAAGGAATTTCTTCCATGACCATCATAATGGACAATGTCCATTACTGCACCGGGTTTACATGTCGTTCTAGCCCTGTATTACTGAACCAGATTTACTTGGTATTCCATCCATGTCTATCTCATGAGATGTAAATCATTACCCAATGCATTGGTGGGAGATATAGGTCCCACCCATCTCATATTGAAATCATTTTTACTTGTTCCACAAAATAATCAAAAATCATTCACCATAACCCAAAGAATAAAATTGGTTTCATAGACATCATCCCATCATACCATAATCCATATAAATCAAATTGATATCATTTCCTCGTATGAAAATTGAAACCATGTAAATAATAGATACATTATACGTGAAATATAAACATATTAAATAATGTCATCTTATATAGAAAATGATTTTGATAAAACACTTGAAATGAATTCTTGAGGATAATATCCATTCTACTTCAAAATCACATTCTTTTCACAAAATGCAATGAAATTTTAAAGGGAAAAGGATTTTATTGAATTGATCATAAAATATTGTGTAGTAAGATTCATGAATAAAAGGCTTTATGAAACCATAGAAAAAACATTCTCCCCGTACTTTTTCTGGAAAAGGCAAAAAGTATCTCGTACTGAAAATGAAAAAATATTCCTTTAATATATTTTACTAAAAATTAATCAATAGGTAAAATTGGATTTAAATTTTTTTTAGGAGGATAGAAATAATATTAAATATTGAAAAAACATGGATATGGATGATAAATATTCCCCAGTAAATTCTAAACTATAAAAAACAATGGATAAAAATGAGAGTGCGAGATTTTCCCATACCTTATGTCAAATTTCATCCGTATGTGTCTAGGACTCTTGTATAGTGGGATTAAGCATTTTATTAACTTGTAAAAGAACCGTAATAATATTTATGATATCATATATGATCCATATCAATGTTTCATCGCGTCGTGGAGATGGTAATCTGTACGTACACACGAGCAATGATATCATTCCCATAATTATTGAATGATATTGGAGAAGATGATGAAATATCTTATAATTTTTATCATGTTATAATTATTATATATAGATATTCATTACACCAATATACCCATCCAGGTAAAGTGGTGGTGGAAAACAGAATAGACCACGACGTGGCGATGGTATTCTATACATACGCACGCGCGGTGATTTTATTTTCCATAGGATGGATATAAAGTGAAATAGAGGTGGTTCATAATTATAATAACATATCAGAATATGAGTGATATTGATGTTATTACTTTATTATGAAAAAACAAAAGAAGAGGAAGTAGAAGAAGAAATGAACTTGAATGAATCTGTAAATGATATTATCTCTTTTTCGACGCGCCTCTTCAAAACCTCCTCTTAGGGAACCAAAGGTGGTATTTGAAGAAGACCAGGATAACTAGTATGTTTCTAGGGAAGTGTAGAAGATAAATTTATAGGATTTTTCTGATATTTAAGGCTTAAAATGGTGTGAGGAGGAGAGGGAAGTGGTGCAGTTGTATAAGGGAGGATAGGGGCACCTTTGGAAACAGAAGAAATATTAATTTATAATAAATTCCAACCCACATAAAAACATCCAAAAATAACTCAAATAAAAATAATAGATGATAAAGGGTTGTAATCTCATCAAACAAGAAAATTTAGGCTTGTTGAAATATTATTTTAAACCTTATCAACTATATTTATCCTTATTTAATCTATTTAATTTTATTTGTTGTAATGAAATTCTAAATTTTAAATTGTTATATGTAATTAATTATGTGTTCTGAATTATATATAATTTTATACATTATTACATTTCCGACCATATAAATTTAAATTAAATATTTTTAAATATTTTTTTTGTGTTTTTTAATCAATTTTATAATATGTTATTTTTATAAAATAACAATAGTGTCAATTTTGACTCCATTAAATTATTTGAATTTAAATAAAATCCAAGAACAAGAAATATTCGAAAAGAAATATTTAATACACTCCTAACATTTCATATTCATCTAGAAAATTTGTGGAGAACATTAAATAGTTCATATAATATTTCTTATAATATTTTTAAAACCATTTATTTGATATTTCAATCAATAAAATAATTTCAACATCACTATTCTGTCATAATTAATATAAATTATTTAATCCATGAAAATTATAAATAAGTTAAAATGATGTATATAATTTTATTAAATTTTTGGATACTATTCATGTTCTATGTTTTTTGAAGTTTATCACTAAATTATAATTATTAGACTTATAAGATATAAAAGAGTGACATGATGTCACTTTCATTCGTTTTAATAATTATTATATAATTTTCATGGTCCAAAGTCCATGAAATGAATCTATTCCATAATTTAGGTGATATGAGTTTAATTTTATTAATCCAATATAATTTTAGCAGGTGTTATAGTAATTTTATAATCTTATTTTTACCCTTAATTATCTGATTTACCTTTAACTCTATTAAATATAAATTACCGCAGTTACCACTCATTATATTAAAAAAATAAAAGTAACCAATTAAAATAATTTGGACCCACTAAATTGATATATGGAATCCATTATTCAATATTCAAAACACAGAAGTTGAGAAATTATTTTTAAATTAATCATGTTGTTAAGAAAACAAGTTTTAAAAGTTAAAACATTGTCAAAGAGTGAAATGTTTTTTCCTATGAATACATTGTAAAATGAATTGAAATGGCTTCAATTGTATTAAATGGTAAAAATAAATTCTATTTGTACTTTAAGGACATTCTATATTATAATTTAAACATATAAATTATCTCGATGAAAAAAGATGTTTTTAACTAAAATTTAAAGAAATTTTACTATACATCAAAAAATGAATATTAACATAAAGTTATCACAAAATAATAAAAGTAAATTATTATATAATTATTGAAATATATAATTCTATTTCATAAAATTGAACTTATAAATGCGTAAAAAACTAGATTTAATGTAGGTATTCTATCAAAAGGCGGCAAAACTGCATTTTTTTAACAAAATACTTCTTTTATTGAAAAATTGATTTTTCTTTCATATCTCATTCTAGAAATTTTTTAAGATGAATTATAATATTATAAAATTTAAAATTTAATTAATAATATTCATAGTGGATAGTTCATTATATTATAATAATATATCATCATTTAGTGAAACTCAGTATTGTGTACAATGCACGCTATCATGGAAGGTCGCTCTTGTGTGTAATGAAAGGCAAGTCAGGGTTGTGTGTAGGGAATGCTTCCTTTGGGTTTTTAGTATAACATACTCAAAATATAGTTTAGTTGTACATTGATCAAAATCTATACTCACTATTTCATTGAATAATTTCTACCAAAAGAACTTGAAATTGTGTGTAACACGAGTAATGAATATTGTTGTGTATACTGCAAACTAATACGTTGTTGTGTATAGCATAAGATAATATTGGTGTAGCATACAAAAAAATATATTAAAAATAATATATCTCATAAAATCTTAAGGGGGTTACATTATACCCCCTTAAAATGAATTTTTTCCTCGAAATGCGTCGACGTTATAAATGGTTTACTACTTGATAGTTTCCTTCACTGAATCCCACATCATAAAAAAGGAACACTAAAACATCAATTTTTTAAAAGGAAAGATAGAATCATAATGGTCGCCCAAAGTAACTTAGCACTGGGTTTCCACATAGGGAAACATAGGTGAAAACATGGATATGGAAGAGAAATCTAACCATCAACTTCTGATGAAGAGTGGTAGAGGACATGGCTATGAAAAAGCCAACAATCACAAAGCCATAAATTTCTGATGATCTAAGGTACCTTATGATTCATCAGATATGAGGGTACTAGGACAAAATTTTTTGTTTTCAAGATCGTTTCCTTAATGTTGAATAATTTTTGAATTAAAATAAACACTTACTTGATTTTGGTACAATCTCACTATTCTCTGTGCCTGGAACAACTTCCACTTCATCTCTGAACGAAATGAAGTTGAATTTGTCATTAATGAAGTATTAGCAGATCATGTGATAGAATGATAGGTCATTCTATCTGTCTCTATCACAAAAAACGTTTGCATAAGATATTAAATATACATAAGTCCATATATGTTGAGGTTAATCATATATGGTTTAAAAATGGACTTATACTTAATCTATAATACCACGTAATAAAATAAAACAAATTTCTACAAATCATGGACTTCCTGTAGGCCAGTGGTAGGTGGTAAAGGCCTATCTCACTTCTATTGTGGGTTCCATTCATGCATCCTTATATGATGTGATGGTTTGCCGCCCATCCTGCAGGTTTTCCTTTTTCTAAAACTACACTATTATAACAATCAAAAAATAATATCGAAAAAAGTTATATCCTTAAACAATATTATCTTATGTCCACCATAATCTATTTCAAATCATTAAGCTTATCAAAAATACTTCTATCCATGCTCATAGTATAAAGATAACGATTACTAGAAATGTCATCAACCAAGCATGTGAATACCATCATTTATCCCCTATATATCATAAGATATAACTTGTTGATTTCATTCCTGACATGTTAATACCTTAATCATGTATTCTCTTGAAACATGAATTACCATAGAACCATATTGAAAACATAAATGTTGTCAAAAGTTAACACTTTCCACATACCAAAATCCCAAAAATTCTTTATACTCAAACCATGATGTCACTTTGTCCTTATATCAGTAATGAGCTCAGTAATAATATCAAACATATTTTTTTCTCCATATCCCTTCATTATGATCCTATCATCTAATTTCCAAAAATATTTCAATCACCTTTCATGGTTACCGATACCATACAATTATTGAAAACAAATACATAGATATTCCAAAATACCATGATACTATAAATAAGATTCCATGATACTATTTTGAAATCCCATTAAATAAAAACTTAATCATTCAACAACATCATTTTCATACTCAACATCACAAATAGTGATCAAATGTGACTTACCTTTGTTCTTTTCCTTAAGAGGTTGTTGATGTCGATCATCATGACCCTTGGATTAGGGCATTGGTTAACATAATTCCCCATTTCCCTACACGTGTAGCAATGAAGTGTTGGTGGTGCGTTCTCTATAGTCTTTTCTCTATTTACATCATTAGCTATCTTTTTTCCCTTACATTAACACCCAGCTGCTCGATGACCTTAGTTTCCAAAGTTAAAACATTTTCTAGTCCCTTTTAGACTATCTCCACCATGCTTCATTCAACACTTTGAGCATAGCGAAACATGCATCTTCTTTTCACCATTGTTTTGAGATTTTTCCTTCAACTCCATCTTTCGTTTCTTATCAAAACCATGAGATGGATATGTAACACCAACTTATAGTTCTACCTTGATATCAAAATTCACATGTAATTCATGGGTACTGAAGTATCTTATAGCTAATTCCCTTAAATGACTAGGTTTTAAGACACTGAAGAATCGATCAATTTTAATTTCATGTTGTTTGATAAAGCCAGATGCATACCTTGAAAGCCTTGTAAAATTTGCCTCGAATATACCAACAGTTTCATCATCCTTTGGATTATGCTCCAGGAACTCATTTTCCATATTTGTTCGAAGAATACGAGGTATGTACTTATTGAAAAACAACTTCTTGAACTCGTCCAATTCCATGGATTTAATTTCATCTTAGGGCCTTTTATTTTTAATTAGAGTCCACCATTGGTCTGCTTCACCTTCGAACCGGTAAATAGCCAAAATGAAATTTTCATTCTCTCTACAATGAACTATGGAAAATATCTTTTCATTGGTACTGATCCATTTTTCAGCAACAAGTGGATCATAAGACCCACTGAAAGAAGGTGTTCATTTCCCCATGAAGGAATCAATAGAAAATTGTTCCTTTGCCTTCTCATTTGGAAGTCCAGAATGATTCATAGCTTGTGTAAGTATAGAAATAAGATTTTTTTACTCCATCTACCATCACATTGGTTTGTTCAAGAGGAAAGTCATTGCATTTTCCTTTCCATTGATCAACACGGTTCCTTCGGGTTCCAGCCATCGTCTAAAAACCAAAAATAGTAGTATGAGAGGAAAAATCATGCTAGGAAAACAACATAATAAAGGGGGAGTAAATTCAATATATAACATCTTAGGTTTAATTCTATGATCGTTACCATAATTCTAGGACTATAACCTATATGTATACTTATCCTTAGGGACATCCCTATACATAAAATAGAAATATCTCTAGGGATTTCACTAATGTTTTTGCATCCTAGTTTCCAAATGTTAACTAATCCTTCGTTCTGATACCAACTGTAGAGACCCATACTTGTCATATATAGACATTACATTACTTTTTCGGAATACCTAATACATTACAAAAATATATTCCCAAATACCAAATTAGTTTAGTGGATTTGGAAACATGGAACATAATCTTCTAATCCATGTGAGAGATATTCAGCATATCCCATAAACATCATCCCCTTTGGTTTTCATACCTAAAACCATTCATTATATCCTAGGGAAAAGAAAATATAAAATGTTTGATCTCAAATGCACAGTAAGGGTAAACATGGAAACATAAAATAATCCCTAAACATTTGAATGTAAGAACATGAACATAAATAATCAAAATCATGAGTAATGACACAGATCATGGAAGTGCATAAGGCATCGATCATAAATTAAAATTAACCATAATAAAATATAATTGGAATAAAACATGTAATTGTGGAAATAATTAAGCACATGATATGATTTCCATAGTATCCAACGCATTTCTTCCAAGACCATCATAGTGGACAATGTCTATTACTAAACCGGGTTTACATGCCATTCTAGCCCTGTATTACTAAACTAGATATACTTGTTGTTCCCTACATGTCTATCTCATGAGATATAAATCATTATCCAATTAATTGGAGATATATATAGGTCCCACCCATCTCATATTTAAAACATTTTTACTTGTGCCACAAAATAAACAAAAATCATTCATCATAACCCAAAGAATAAAATGGGTTTCATAACCATCATCCCACTACAACATAATACTTATTCAACAAATGGATGTCATTTCATTATAGGAAAAATAAATCCATGTAAATAATAGAGACCTTATACTTGAAATATAAACATATTAAATAATGTCATCTTTGATGGAAAATGTTTTTTATTAGACACTTGAAATTAATTCTTGAGGAAAATATCATTTCTTCATCAATATCATTTTCTTTTCAAAAAATTCCACACAATTTTAAAAATAAAAGTATTTTATTGAAATTAATCATGAAATATTTTAGTTTAATCTTCATGAAGAAAAGGCATTATGGAACCGTAAAAAAAAGAAAACATTCTCCTCATACATTTTCCAGAAAAGTCAAAAAGTATCTCACACGGAAAACGACAAAATATTCCTTTCATATATTTTACTAAAAATTCACCAATATGTAAATTTGGATTTAAAAATTTGTAGGAGGATAGATTTACTATTAAATATTTAGGAAACATGAATATGGATGTTGAATATGCTGTATTAAATTCTAAAGTATAAAAAATATCGGACAAAAATGAGATTGCGAGATTTTCCATTACCTTATGTCCAATTTCATCTGTATGTGTCTGAGACTCCTGTATAGTGGGTTTAAACATATTATTAACTTTTAACAGATCCATAATAATATTTATGATATCATATATGATTCAATTTTTACTTTATATTACCTTCTCTTTTGTCAATTCCATGTTAATGATGCATTTTGGATAAAATCGTTGCATTTATCATACGTGTTTGGACTTATTTTTCTTGATATTATGATTAATTATATCATGATTTAAATAATTACAAATGTTAAAAGGATTTATATATCATATATATTAATTATATATATATATAATATATTGATAAATGAAATGAAATACACCGTTAATGGAGATAGTAGACCGTACGTATGCATTAACGTTGTTTTCATTTCCTTAGTGAATTGAATAGAAGTAGATGACATATATATATATATATATATTGTAGCATTATTATTTCATATATTTCCTGATTATTTATAATATATTTACTTTATAATCATTCTTTATTGGTTAACTTGGAGAATGAATCTCATCACGTCGTGTAGACGGTAGTCCGTATGCACACACGAGTGATGATATCATTCCCATAATTATTTAATGATATTGGAGAGGATGATAGAATATCTCAGAATTGGTATATAGTTATAATAATTATATATATTTATTCTTTACACCATTATACCCATCTATGTAAGGTGGTGGTGGAAAACAGAATACACCACGACAAGGAGACGGTATTTCGTACGTACATACACACGATGATTTCATTTTCCTTGGGATGGATAGAAGGTGAAATAGGATTGATTCATATTTATAATAAAATATCTGTATATTAGTGATACTGATGTTATTAATTTATTATAAAACAACAAAATCAGAGAATGTAGAAGAACACATGAACATAAGAGAATCAGTAAAGGATATTACCTATTATTCGATGTACTTCTTCTAAACCTCCTCTTAGGGCACTAAATATGGTCTTTGAAGAATACCAGGCCCTCTAGAATGTTTATAGGCAAGTGTAAAAGAGAAATTGGAAGGGGTTTTCCGAGCATGAAGGCACAAAATTGTGTGAAGACGATAGGGAGGACGTTACTTTTCATAAGAGATGATAGGGGAACCTTTGGAAACATAAGAAATATTAATTTATAATAAATTCCAAACCAACCTAAAAACCTCCAAAATGACTCAAATCCAAAGAATATAAGATATAGGGTTTTAATATAATCAACTTATAATATTTAGACATGTTGAGAAATTAATTTAATCCCTATAAATGTGATTTATCCTTATTTAATCTATTTAATTTTATTTCTGGTAATAATATTCTAAATTTTAAATTGTTATAAATAATTACTTATGTGTTATTAAATGTACATAATTGTATACTTTATAAAATTTTAGACCATATATATTTATATTTATAATTTTTAAATAATTGTTGTGATTTTTAAACAATTTTATAATATGTTATTTTTATAAAATAACAATATTGTCAAATTTGGCACTATTCAATTATTTGAATTTAAATAAAATCCACACAGAAGATATATTCAAAACAAAATATTAAATAGACTCCTAAAATCTCATATTCAACTAGAAAATTAGTGGAAAACATTAAATAGTTCATATAGTATTTATTTTAATATTTTTGAAACCATTTATTTGATACTTCAATGAATTAAATAATTTCATCATCATTATTGTGTCATAATTAATAATAAATATTTAATCCTTAAAAATTATAAATAAATTTACATGATTTATATAATTATATTATCTTTCTAGAGACTATTCATGTTCAATGTTTTATGACTTTTATCACTAATTTAAAATTATTACACTTATAAGATATAAGAGAGTGACATGTGGTCACTTTCTTTGGTTTTAATAATAATTATAAAATTTTCATGGCCAAAAGTGTTGTGGTCCCTGGCTAGGATTGTTAGCCCGCTGCCCGACTGAACCAATCCCACATCGGTTGTGGAAGGAGATTGGTGGGTGTTTAAAATCACGTGCCTACCTTCCCCTCATCGACGCGTTTTAAAGCCGTGAGGCCCAGGGTAGAAACTGGGCCAGAGCGGACAATATCGATGGGCCGGGATTAACCGATCCCACAATTGGTATCAGAGGACGTATTTGAATAATTCCCTAACCGGTTTCAAATTAAAGATCCTTTTTGATGGCTTCTACCGCTTCAACCTCTTACGCCCCCGAAGGCTTTTCTTTGGATCGTGCTCCATTCTTTGATGGAACCGATTATAGTTTTTGGAAAACCCGCATGACCACATTTCTTAAAAGTATTGGCTATCCTATTTTTAGAATTGTTATGCATGGTTTACCCTCACTTCCCCCGATGAGTCTAAATGGACCCCCAATGACATTGCTTATTTTGAGCTTGATGGCAAAGCCATGAACGCTCTTCATTGTGGTCTTGACCGTAATGTTTTTAATTGCATTTCTACTTGCTCTACTTCTTACGATCTTTGGAAATTTTTAGAACTAACCTATGAAGGTACTAGCGAGGCTCCAAAGCAAAAATCCGATCAAAATCAAGAACCCGACGAAAAGATCAAGCCCGTTTGCCCACCTCACAAGAAAAGGGCCAAGAAGAAAAAGAAGAAGGCTTCAAAGGCAACATGGAGTGATAGCTCCACCTCTTCATTCTCCTCCTTCTCCTCGAGCGACCAAGGTAAAAAATGCCTAATGGCAAATCATGAGGTATCATCTTCCGACTCTTCTTCCTCGTCTTCTAGTTCTTCAAATTCTTTCAATCATTTGTCATATGAAGAACTCCAACACGTTAGAGATCAATTAGAAAATGGTTTTCATGAGCTTTCATCAAAATTTGTCGCTTTGAAAAAGAATTTCAAAAAACTCTCCTCCGAAAAAGAACAACTTCTTAAAGATAAGGAGAAACTCTCCCTAAAAATCCAAAATTTTCCCAATGTTGATTCTTTGGAATCAACCATCAAGGACCTTAGAGAAACTCTAGCGAAGTTCACCCAAGGGGAACAAAATTTGAACAATCTCCTAGGTTCCCAACGAATTTCTAGGACCACTCAAGGACTTGGCTATTCCAACCAAGCCTCCTCCTCCCATGCACCCACTGTTTTTGTAAGGGGGAGCTCCGCTTACAAATTTTGTAACTATTGCAAAAAACCCGGGCACATGATATATGAATGTAATTGCAAAAACGCCCAGTACGGTAGGCCCAAATCGATTTTTTATTCGGATGAATTCTATAGGAGAAGACCCGCTACAAGGCAAGTGTGGATTGAAAAATCCCTCTTAGCGAGTCTATCAGGGCCTCAAATTGTCTCTTTTCAAAATCCCTCTCCTCGGTGATTTATTGTTTTTATTTAGGGGAAGTTAAGATCTTTTAAGCTTTTTTGTGTATTCAAAATTTTTCATTTCAAACTCAATTTCAAAATTTTCGATTCCAACTTTCAATTTCAACATTTGGTATCCAAAATTCAAATTTCAAAATTCAATTGGTTTTTTATTCAAAACATTCAATTCAAACTGTTATTCAATTTTTGATTCAAAACTTTCAATTCAAACTGTTATTCAAATTCTCATTTCAATTTCAAAAATTTCAATTGATTTTCAAATCTCAATCTTGTTTTTCAAATCTCATCCCTCAATCAAGTCTTATGCCCCATTCTATTTTGATAATCACAAAGGGGGAGAAATTTCGTGATTGATTGGGGGAGAATCCTTTTCATCATGCTTAGCAGTTCCTTTCAATTTCAGTATTTTATTTTAATTGTTTTGGTGATTGTGATCATCAAAATAGGGGGAGATTGTTGTACATCTCGTTCCCCTCGTTGTTTGATTTTCATGATCACAATCACTTTCATATGTGTTTAACCTTGTTTTTAAGTGTTGTGAATGATAGGCAAGAGATTGCCAAAGGATTGGCCCAAGAATGGACGAAGTGGACTGAAATTCAGTCCACCGGCCAACCGGTGGCTTCACCACCGGCCAGCCGGTGGACTCTGGGCAGAAGAGCCACTCACTGCCATCCCACCGGTCAGCCGGTGGCCCTGCCACCGGCCAGCCGGTGGCATCCAGCCCCAACAGTGAGACCTACTGTCTCACCACCGGCCAGCCGGTGGCCTCAGCACCGGCCAGCCGGTGGCTCCTGGGCAGAACAAGTTTCCTTTTTGCAAGGCACCGGCCAGCCGGTGGAGATGTACCGGCCAGCCGGTAGCCCAGTCAAACTAGCCGTTGGGTTTGACCAGTCAACCCTCTTTTGGCCTCCAACGGCTCCGAAGACCTCTCCAACGGCTCCGAAGGCCCCCGATGGGTTCCATGCCTATAAATAAAGGCCAAGGAAGCCCCAGAACAGAACCGGAACTTAAATCAAGCCCAAGGACACCTTGTTGATCATTCGGCAATCCTCCGGCGAGACACCTCAAGGAACCCCAAGTGCTCCATCCAATTCCACATCCAAGAGCACCACCAAAGAAGCTTGGAAGCGGCCTTCAAACATCATCAATCAATCAAAGGCGCCCAAGGCTTCCCCAATTACGGGTTTTATCGTATTTATCTTTTTGAGCTTTCAAATTGGGTTTGTGCCGACAAACCCCAACTCCTTTTCTTTTCCTCCTTCTTTTGGGTTTCACATCACCACTAAGGTGTGAAGAGGTTCACAAGCTTTTCCTTTAAAAAGCTTGAGACATAGGTGAGCTATCCTTCACCTGTAAGAAGGATAGTGGGTTCTTGCTAAACCATTAAAAGCAAGTGGGTTCTTGCTTAACCATTTCAAAAGCAAGCTGTAATAGGTCCTAGTGCTACCTCAAAGCCGAGTGGGTTTCTTGCTAAAACCATTGAAAAGCAAGCGGTAGGAATCTCTCAACGGTTGAGTTGGGAGCGGAGACGTAGGCCGGGTTTTGGCCGAACTCCGTTATCAATTTCTTGTGTGATTGCCTCTTTTTTTCTGCTGCACTTTCACTTTGATTTTTAAATTGTTAATTAATTTTAAAAGGCAATTCACCCCCCCTCTTGCCATCCTTCCCGTTTTCTTCCGACCCAACAAAAAGTCCATGAAATGAATCTATTCTGATCCTTAGGTGATATGGGTCGACTTTTATTCATATGATATAATTTTTTTCAGGTGTATGGATAATTTTATAATATTATTTTTACCCTTAATTACCAGATTTACCTTTAAGTGTAGCAAATAAAAATTACCATAGTTAATATTCATAATATCAAAATACAATAACTAACCTATTAACATAATTTGGAGCCACTGAATCCAAATATGGAATTTATTTTTCAAAATTCTAAACACATAAGTTTCTGTAATTAATTTAAAATTAATCCAGTTTTTTAGAAAATGGGTTTTAAAAGTTAAATCATTGTCAAAAATTGAAATGTTTTTACCTATGAATTCAATGTAAAATTAATGGAAATGACAGGAATTATATTAAATTCTAAAAATAAACTCAATATATAGTTTAAAATAATTAAATATTATAATTTTACCATATAAATTATCTCGATGAAAAAAGTTGTTTTTATTTAAAATTCCGCATATTTTTACTATTCATCAAAATAAGAATGTTTACAGAAAAATATTAAAAATTTATCCAAATTAAATTTTTATATCCTTATTGAAATAAATAATATTATTTCATCAAATTGAACTTATAAATGTGTCAAAAACTAGATTTAATGTGGGATCTCCATTAAAAGGTGGCAAAACTGCATTTTTTGTAAAATACTTCTTTTATCGAAAAATTGATTTTGTTTTCATATCTCACTGTAGAAAATGTGTAAGAGGAATTATAATGTTATAAAATTATAATTTTGGTTTATAATATTCATAACGGATTTTTCATAATATTATAATAATATATCATTTTTTAGTAAAACTCGACATTGCATACAATGCAAGCTATCGAGGAAGGTCGATCTTGTGTGTAATGCACAGCAAGTCAGGGTTGCATGTAGGGAATGATTCATTTGGTTTTTTTATAACATACTCAATATATATTTCAGTTATACATTGATCAAAATCTATACTCAATGTTGCGTAGAATAATTTCTACCAAATGAACTTGAAATTGTGTGTAACATGGGCGAAGAATATTATTGCATATAATGAAAACTAATACAGTGTTGGGTATAGAAAAAGATAGTCATGATTTAGCATAAAAAATGATATATAAATTAATATATCTCATAAAAACTTGTGCTATTACACCGAAGAAATTACGTGTCAGGAACTCTGACGGCCTCCGAACCCACATCCCAAAACCTCAGCGTCACCCCGCACCTGATTCGCCTCGAAGAGGCGCATATAGGTTTGATGGAAGAGTAGGGAACATAGACGATAAAGAAACTGAACGATGCCAAGAAGATGGGGTAGAAAATGAAAAACAATGAAAGGTCGACGCCAGAGTTCTTTAAGAACATATAGCCCCCAAACCACAAAACCCCCAAACCTCTTAGAAATCCCGCTTCAGATCCAACCTGGAAAGTCGCAAGGGAACTAGGGTTCAGAGAAGGGGAGCGACCAAGTGATCCAACAAAAACACCAATGACTGACCTCCAATGAGGGAAGGGATAAGGAGAAAAATATGAGATGAGTTGAAGAGAGAAATGGGAGGAAGGAGATGCGCTCAGATGCGCCGCCAAGCCCGCGTCCTAGGGTTTCAGGAGGAATCCCTTGGTGGGAGAAGAGGGGAGGGGGAGAGCTAGAAGAGGGAGTGATCATTTTTTCACTGTTTTTATTTATATTAATCTATTTAATTCGAAAAAAATAAATCCCTAATAATAGGTTCTATATCCATTATAGCAGGCCACACACCCACAATCTCATAAATGTCACACGTAAATTCATATGTATTATTCCATGACAAAAATATACTACTTCACAATTTAATATTTACATTCTAAATGATGGTACCTATTATCCAATAGATTCATAAATCCAATTATCACCACACATACCTCAAGGAACCTATATATATATATATCAGAACATAAATTATTTATTTGAAACATTTTTGATTAATTAAAAAAAATATAAATTAATGGATTAATAATAAAGAACTCATGTGGTCCTCATATATAATAGAATCACATCCAACGAAAATCAGGGTGTCCCTAAAAAACATTCAACAATATCCAAACCTAAAGACCCATTATGAAACATTATCTAATCTAAATATTTAGTATAGTTTTATCCCCAAAATAATTCATGATAAATTGTATCTTGATTGAATCAATGATCAAATGAACCTGAAAAACATATTTCACTATACAAGTAAAGAATATATGGAAATCCCCATCATCAACATTTAATTCCACCATGACCTAGAATTAATAGAATAAAAAACCATAATAATTTTTTTTGTAACACCTCAAAATTCTGAAGTATGAACCATCTACACGATAGAGTTTAGGACACACGACTCCATGAACATAAGGGAATATAATATTTTGATACTTTATAATATATTCCATATTTAAAATAGATTCATTATATTTTAGTTAATGAAATAATTCATTGGTGTACGTTACAGGCAATAATTATCGTCTACGAAGGTGTTCGTTACACGGAATACAATGTTTGACTAAAAAACTATATTATTTAAATACTATTATTTAATATATTAAGATAAAACCAAGAAATTAGGTTAATCCTTATGAATATTATTAACCATGTTATGAAAATTTATCGTTTTTATTTATAGAAAATTAATACATTAGTTAACAATTAAGGTGAAATTAAAATATGAACCAATTGGATATAAAATAAAAATTGTAATATTTATGCTTCTAAAGAAGTTTTTTCATTTTAAATATAATTAATTAAAATTAGATAATTATTTTAGTAAAATATATATGTAAAATACTCAATAATGTTTTTTATATTCATCCATTAGGTTTTATATGGATTAGATAAGAAGAAATTATATTTTACATATAAACAACTATAAGTTAATTAAGGAAATTTTACAACCTATTAATTTGGAACACATTTTAAATATTAATTATATCATTTTAATTGACACCTAGGACAAGAAAAATTAATTTTTTATGTTGGTTTGTTTTTTTTTTGTTTTTTATGTACAAACATAGGTATACCTATCTTTTTTCAAAATATAAAGTTAGTCCTTCTTCTACATTATAAAAGGGCCCCACCTATCCATATTCCTCACACCTATCAAACCACATAAGTTCAAGATTTTTCGTCCCAAATAGAATCCCAAAATCATTCAAATCAACCATGATTCATATTTTGGCACAAATTCTTCCATTAAATCACATTGGTATAATGCAAAAACAATTACGTGACATTTAAGGTGACACTTCCCAATAGTTTATTTTCTTTAATTTAATCCACCACCCCTTAAATTTTTTTTTATAATTTTTATATTTTAAACCCAGTATACTAAATTTATTTTTATGTTTATTTCACACATCCATATAATGGGCAATGAAGATATAGGTTCCATGTACCTTTGAAACCTGGAATCCAATAATAAATCTCTTCCCACATTTAGTTTCTATTATTATTCGTCGAGGTTTTTTCATGACATATCTATAGATTTATTTATTTTTTTCATTGATTAAATGGAATGTATGTTAGTTTCTTACCTTTCCAAATTTATTTTTCCATATCTGGTTTTTTAAATGACATGTTTTTCAAGTTATTACCTATCCATGTTGACAATTCTCATTGATTCATTATTTATTCCACTATATTTTTCCACGACTAGGAATTTTCACTCATCCTTATTTTTTTTATTTCCACAAGAATCCAAAAAACATACTACGAATGATATACCAGAATATAAAAGATTTAATAATGTTCTTCTAGATGTTATTTAATTAAAAAAAGAAAAAATTAATTTTGTAACAAATATATTAATTTATAATATAATAATAATTTAGGTATCTAGAGTACCAAGACTAATAAATAGATTAGTTCTTCAGGGCCTGATTCCTTTTAATCATGAAAATGTAATTAGTATCAAATTAATACTATTGGGCTTATGGGGTCTGGTCTCTATAGATGGTATAAAAAATGATTTGAATAAATTTTGGGAACTAGTTTTTGGAAAACAAAGGTCAGATAACATAACCATAAGGTAGAATTTAATGGTTATGTATATAAGTAACCCTTTAAATTTTTACAATGTATAGATTATTTGGTGCTTCATAAAAATTTATACATGTACGGATACTACAAGAAGATGTGGTTCATGAAAAGATGTACCTAGGAGTATCTTGTCTGACAAGGTGTTCCAGGATTGACATGGGGTAACAGAGTACAGGACAACGAGCCTTATGGGTCACCTGGTTTGACAGTCGCTATGTAACACACCAAGAGTACATTGTATGTTATCTCCTCAAAGTAATGCAATAACATGCGCTACATGCAACAACGAGTTCGAGCGCACCATGACTTAACAAACTAGTCGTTCAATAGTGGTTATGAATACTATTAAATGCATTATGAATTTTATATAAACCCTATATAATTTTGACATTCATATTTTGTGTTTCTTAGACAAAATATAATGAATAATTCAATTTTTTAGATAAAACAAGTATTTTTAAAAAAATTCAATTATTCCGCCTATTTAATGGAGAATTTATTTAAAAACAAATTTGACAATTTTATATTATCAATTAAATAAAATTAAATTTTTATTTAGAATCGTGAAATAATAATTTATTATGGATAAATTTTTGGTACTTTTCTGATAACTTTCATATTTTGATGAATACTAACAATTACTAATTTTTAATTGAAAAAAAAAATTTAATCGAAATAATTTATAGTGTTAAATTATAAATTTGAATAGTTTGGATGAATAATTAGATTATATTTTAATAATTTAATACAATTTAGGTCATTATGAGTAATTTAACAAAAAAATTTGACATAAACACATGTCAATAATTTGATAGTTTTTAATTTTTAAAAACCCAATTTTTGGTTTTGACAATAGAAATTAATTTTATGTTTTTAAATGAAACTTTTATGATTTTAATTGCGTAAAATGGACTTTATTTTGGAATTCAGAATATCAAAATTATATTACGGTGATATTTTGGTATTTTTATGAAAACATACAATTTTTGATGAATAGAAAAAAACACTACATTATTGGTTAAAACAGAATTATTATTTAAACAATTATTTATTTTATTAAAATTTATTTTTTGACAAAATAGAAGCATAATACCTATATAAGTTCATTGAAATTCATTGGATTCATTTTATAATAATTTTAGATATATAAAAATTCTATTGAACTTTTTACCGTCTCTCACCCACTTCCTATGAGCATTTGTGAATTTGATTGAAATTAATTTCACTGCTTCTATGAGTTGAATCTCAAAAATAATAGAGACATAGTTTATATCAGTAAGTAATATTTAGTTCAATAAAATGAATTTTTTGGTAAATATTATCTTTTGACTTTTATTTACCACTGTTAAAAGTAAATAGGTTAATTATGTGTAAAATGATATCATAATTACATTAACAAAGAACCTAATGTTATTGGATTAGTATAATTCGACCAAAATAAACCATAGGAATAAATTATGATCCTTTTTTCCACATGGGTTAGTTTAGAACATTTATTATTAGTTTATATAAATAATAGTTAATGTGGTTAAATTCAATGAATAATAACTAAACCATTTTTTATATAGGGACACACACAAAATAAATTATACTATCAATATTCATTTGAAATATAAAACAATTTATTATATCATGGTATTTTATTTATAATTTATAGACATTAAATAAATAAATTTAATTATAACACAATGATGATGCAGTAATTACCTTATTAATGAATAAATCAAATAAATGTTTTTATAAATATTAAAATAAATATACATTTAAGAATTTTATGGTATCCGTGAATTTTCAAGGTGAAAATGAAATGTTAGGGTTGAATCATTGTATATGGTTCTAATTAATAAAGTTTTGATAACATTCACCAAAACCAAATACCAAATAGTGTGGAAATTGTCCCAAATTAATTTTTAAAACAAATACTATATTATTGGTTGATATAATATTCCTAATGTCACGACCCGCCTTCACCAAAAGGAGGGAAGGGTCAGTAGATTGCCAGGCCCTTCTTTCTTTAAGTTGAAGGAGAGATAATGACCCCCGAAACCCGCCTTCAATAAGTCCCGGAGTGGCGACTAGCACCAAGGGTGTAGAAAATCCTCGCAATTGGAAGGCATTACCATTTTTATTTTATAGGATCGAAAGATAAGGAGAAGAAAAACCCAACAACACCAAGGTAGAATGAAAAGAAAAGCCAAAAGTAAACCATTCCCACATGCATGTTTCAAAAGTGAAAGCCACAAAGTGCAAAAAGGTGACTACAAGGTAAGTACCAAAAAGAAAAAGAAAAACAACTGCAACTGCTCCACAAGCCCGAGCTAGTAAGGTCCTGCGTGATCCCCGAAGTCCTCCTGGAAACCTGAAAGCAGTTTTATATATGTAGGGTGAGTATACAAGTACACTCAGTAGGGAAAACCAAGACTCTCGTGCACAAGTAGGGGAACGTACTAAAGTCCCGTGAGAAAAAGAGTAAACCAAACACCTAACAAGGAAAACTATCCATCCTAGGCCTCACCAAGGCTCACTCCCCAAATAACACAAGTCAAGTAATATATATAATAAGAGAACATCAATGTTCGGGTACCCCGCGCCACTTTCCCACTGGTTATTGAGACATCCTACGCGTCGGACCAATCCTGCCATTCTCACCGCAGTCCCACTGCCACACCCGCCCACACACACCTCGGCCACAACCGCACGCAGTCCCACTGCCGAAATCCCACCCGCACACACCTGGGCCTCAACCGCACGCAGTCCTACTGCTGAATCCCGCCCGCACACACCTGGGCCACAACTGTCACATGTAACCATGCCTGCAAACACCTAGTCCAGAACAACCACCGCCACGCCCGAAGACACATGGGCCTCATCCCGAAGAAACTTGGGAAACCACCTACCGCACACACCTGGCCAACCACCCCAACACCCCTCCCGATGGTTCTTGGGCTAATAATGGACTTCAGGCCATCACATCCTTCCCGAAGGTACTTGGTCTATCCGGGAATGGGAGCAGAAAAGGAGCTAATAACCAGCCACTAAGAATAGTGTTGGGAAAAACACCCTTCCCCCATAAATGGGGGTGTTCGGCACTATGTGCTCAACTTGGGTGGGGCGCGAATAAAAAACACAATGCTACAAGTATAGATATAGGTAACAAACACTCACCCAAAGCTTAGGTTTTCCTAGCCAACCTACAGAACACAACACCACTGCGTTCGAGTCACAGTTCACGACCCTTTCCCACAACACCCATTCGTCCCATTCTTGTTTTATGTTCGGTTAAAATGTCCAATTGATTTTAATCACTACTGGTCAACTACCATAAGCATAACCAAGGAAAGCGTCAAAAGCATGGATCAACAAAAACACTCACACCTGGTTCTGCTAACAGAGGATCTCTCCCCAATTTGTGATAAAAACTCACAACCACTGAAACCATACCAACAGGGAATCCCATCCCCAAATTCACGCAACCACCGAGAGTACAAAAGAACAGGGGATCCCATCCCCTCCTATATTTCCAGCAATCGGCCCAAAAGGAAAACAACCAACTACCACTACCAACACAAGCCAGGGATTTTCTGATTTAAACGACTTAACACACTCCATGATTTCAATTTCCGTGTGTTCTAGGAGTTATCACAGGAGGGTTGATCCTGGTGCTTTCAACTTATTCAGCCGGATATACGTGATTAACCAATTTCACAGCAGGATTTCACAATTTCAGCAACCCATTTAAAACATCACGAGGGGATTCATCAGCGTACATACAAAGACCACCAACGGCCTCAATTTTCAGAAAACATAAACCAGCACAACTAAAAAGGATGATCACAAGATAAGGCATAACAACGATCACGACCCCTTCCCTTTCTTTCTTTAGAACTTCGTTTATTATCTTTATTAAGGTTCGGTTCAACCAATTCTATAGGAACAAAAAATAACGCCCACCCCGCATGATACACAAAAGTGAGAGATGAGAGAAATTCCCTACTTGTTGATAGATGATCAAAGTTTAGGCCGGGGGCGCGGAACTTTACGGATAACGATGCGGTGGTCCCGATGCACCAGAAGATCCACGATCGAAGAAGGGGGAAACCACGGCCTAACCCTTAATTTATAAGAGCCGGGGACGGTTGAGGTGAAAACACGAAACCGCATAAGACGTGGAAGTCGTGGGTTGACCACGCGGCTTGACTCATCATTAAAGCTGCTGAGTGGTTTAAACCGACTCATGAGCCGATTCAGTATTTAATTAAACTTTTGTACGTGTTTCGGGTCTTTAAAAAAACGAGGCAGAATAGGGTTTACAACCCTATTTGTGAAAAAGGAGCGTTACTGGAACAACTTGGCAAGGTCGGGTGACGTCGTCCGGTTCCGCCGATCAGTCACACCGATCGGTCTCACAGATCGGTCGCACCGATCCGTCTCACCGATCGGTCTCACCGATCGGTCCCACCGATCCGTCCCACCGATCGGTCTCACCGATCGGTCGCACCGATCCGTTTCACCGATCGGTCTCACCGATCGGTCGCACCGATCCGCATCGCTTAAGGATCCGGATTTTGGCAAAGGAAGGGACCAAGGGGGGTCTGGGTCATCACATCAGATACCTCTTAAACGATTCTCATCCTCGAGAATCACAACAAACCATAAGGAAAGAGAGGGTCCGAACAACCATCTTCGAAAGATACCTCTTAGGAGTGAACCTCTACTAACTAAAAACACCCCCCTGTCAAGAACTAAGCAACATACCACGCCAAACCGCCCGGTCATGTGGGTTTGGGGAGTTTCCCTCCCTCATGTCAAGATATTATCCGCTATGGGCGGCACTGACTCGCCCGCACAGGTTCAATCGCATCCACCTTAATGCGTCTCGATTAGGGGTCGGGTTCCCTCTTCACTTTAGCCTGGGCTTTTCACACACAACAGAGGAAATAAACCAGTACATTTCATAGACAACAGTCAAACGTTCTACCACAATAGGTACAAAAGGAACAAAGCTCAAAACAACTCGGGGTATTGGGCACGCATCTGTGCTTCCCTCTCCCACGTACTCTCTTCGATCCCGCCATGTCTCCACAACACACGAACCAAGGGAATAGCTCTCCCATGAAGCACCTTCTCCTTGCGATCCTCGATCATCACTGGTTTTTCCACAAAGGTTACATCGTCCTCGATGTCCAGTTCACCCCAATCAAGGACGTGTGAATCATCGGGCAGATAACGACGGGGCTGGGATACATGAAAGACATCATGTATTCTTAGCAGTGGCGGAGGTAACGCTAGCTGATAAGCCACTTCGCCGACCCGCCGTAACACTTCGAAGGGTCCGACGAATCTGGGGGAAAGCTTACCCCCTTGCCGAAACTCCGTTGCCCACGCCGCGGGGAGACCTTCAAGAACACGTTGTCTCCAACCTCAAACTCCAAGGGCCTTCTCCTGGTATCAGCATACGACTTCTGCCGGTCCTGGGCCGCCTTCATCCTTTCCCGTATGAGCTGCATCTTCTCTGTCGTGTTCTGTACCACCTCCGGGCCAAGGATGCCTGCCTCTCCTACTCCAGTCCAACACACAGGTGAACGGCATGGCCTCCCATATAAAGCCTCTAACGGGTCCATACCGATGGTAGAGTGGTAGCTATTATTGTAGGAAAACTCTACTAGAGGCATGTATCGCACCCATGACTCTCCTGAGTCCAGAACACATGCCCGTAGCATATCCTCCAAGGTCTGGATGGTTCGCTCTGTTTGTCCATCTGTCTAGGGAGGGAAAGCAGTGCTAAGGCGTAACTGGGTGCCAAACGCATGCTGCAATCCTCTCCAGATTCGCAAGGTAAACCATGCATCCCTATCTGAGACTATAGACCTCGGAACTCCATGCAACTACACCACCTCATTTACGTACTTTCGTGCCAAAGCATCCACAGTACTTGACTCCCTGATTGCCAGAAAGTGAGCCGATTTCGTCAACCTGTCCACCACCACCCAGATGGCGTCGCACCCTCCTTGGACCTTGGGTAGTCCCGTGACGAAATCCATTGAGATGTCATCCCACTTCCACTCGGGATCAGCTAAAGGCTGCAGTAGGCCGCCTAGAACCCGGTGTTCAGCCTTCACTTGCTGACATACTAAGCATTTAGCCACAAATTCTGCCACCGCTCGCTTAACTCTGGGCCACCAAAACTGCCTTTTCAGCCCCTGGTACATCTTGGTAACTTTTGGGTGCACCGCTAGGGGTGAGTTGTGGAACTCACTGAGAACCATTCCACGCATTACTCTTGGAACAAACAACCTTTTCTGGAAAAGCATCCGGTGCTGACCGTCCTATGTCTATTCTCTCGGAGCATCGCCCTGGTCAACCTGATCATGCATCCCTTCGCACTCGGGGTCTCCCCACTGAGACTCCTCCACTTGTCGAAACAGAGATGACTGCACTATCATCTGATATAGGCAGCCTCTGCCACTATCCATCTTCGCATCCAGGTGTAAGGCAGCCAACTCCTCCATTGCCTTCCAGGCATTTTCCGACTCTCGGACCGCATCCTTCTGCGTCCTCCTGCTCAAGGAATCGGCCACCACATTTCCCTTTCCCTCAGTATAAGAGATTTCAAAGACGTAGTCCTGGAGGAACTCCACCCATCTCCGTTGTCGCAAGTTCATGTCCCGCTGGGAGAAGATATACTTTAAGCTTTTGTGATCTGTGAAGACCACAAAGCATTCCCCGATGAGGTAGTGCCGCCATAACTTTAGTGCAAAAATGACCGCTGCAAGCTCCAGGTCATGGGTGGCGTAGTTACGCTCATGGGGGCGTAGCTGCCTGGACCCATAAGAGATCACCCCTCGTTGTTTCATCAACACGCATCCCAGGCCCTGTCTTGAAGCATCACAAAATACCTCATTGGCCATCCCTTCTTCTGGTAATCTCAACAATGGGGAACTAACCAGCTCTTCTTTTAGGTATCTGAAGGACGACTCGCATTGCTCGCTCCACACAAAAACCTGGTCCTTCTTGGTCAAAGCCGTCAAACGGGCTGCTACTCGGGAGAAGTTGGGTAAGAATCTCCGGTAGTATCCTCCCAGTCCGAGGAAACTCCGGACTTCCGCCACACTCTTGGGTGCTGCCCAAGAAACAACTGCCTCAACCTTTGATGGGTCGACTGCTACCCCCTTCCCAGACACTACGTGCCCGAGGAAGTGCACTTCTCGTGCCCAGAACATGCACTTTGACAACTTCCCGTAGAGCTGGTGCTGTCAGAGGACTTCCAAAACTGTCCTCAGGTGCTCTGCATGGTCCTTTTCTGACCTTGAATAGATCAGGATATCGTTGATGAATACCACCACAAACCGATCCAGGTACTCCCAAAAGATGGAGTTCATAAGCCCCATGAACACAGCTAGGGCGTTCGTAACACCAAAGGGAATGACCACGAACTCGAAGTGCCCATACCTGCTCCTGAACGCCGTCTTCGGGACGTCGCTCTCCTTCACCCTCAGCTGGTGGTACCCAGACCGCAGGTCGATCTTCGAGAACCATCCTGCCCCTTTCAGCTGGTCGAAAAGATCATCTATCCTCGGAAGAGGGTAGCGATTCTTGATCGTTACCAGATTCAGCCTCCTGTAGTTGATGCACAACCTGAGGCCACCATCCTCCTTCCTTGCGAACAAGACTGGAGCACCCCACGGTGACGCACTTGGACGAACATAACCCCTCTTCATCAGATCGTCAATCTGTATCCGCAACACCCGTAGCTCCGAAGGTGCCATCCGGTAAGGAGCCATCGAGATTGGACGAGAGCCGGGCTGCAGGTCTATCCTGAACTCGATATCACGTCGAGGGGGTAGAGTCTTCTCCTCCTCAGGAAAGATGTCCATAAACTCACGGACGATCTCTGGCACTTCCACCATTTCCGCATCTACTGATTCTACCATCAGTTCGGTCAACAAGGAGAGGAGAGGTTCCTCCCTCCTGTTTCCCTTCGGACAGCTCCGCTCTCCGGTGAAGGTAACACGTTGGCCGTCCAAACCTGAGAACACCACCCTTGTTTGGAAACAGTCGATGACGGCGCACACAGAAAATATCCAGTCGATGCCTAGGATGACATCGTACGGCTGAATCTGTAGCAGAAGGAGATCCCTAACCGACTGATGTGGCCCTAACATCAGTCTACATCCCCGACAAACGAACAACAAGTCGGTCTGACCTCCAACTGGTGTGATCAACACCAGGGGCACTGGAAGTCTCTCGGCATCTAGACCCAAGGCACGGGCTAGACTGGGTGCAACAAAGGAGTGCGAAGCTCCGGTATCGAACAAAGCATAAGCAAGAGTGCTAGACACATTGATCGTACCTCGAACAACCTCTGGCCCTATTGGAACTGTTGCCTCTACGGCGTGTAACTGTCCACGCCCAGCTCCCCTGTTGGAGGGAGAGTAGTTCCTGCCTCTTCTCTGCCTTCATTGTCTAGGAGTGGAACTCCGCCCGGAAATCCTTCTCGAAATCCGCCCATGCAACCTCAGACTCTTTCCTATTCCCCTGGTGAAGCATCCACCACTGACGTGCCGCTCCTCACATCTGGCTAACAGCCAGAGGAACCCAGTACTCGGTTGGGGCCCGAATCAGGCCGAAGGCTATAACTAGCTCCTCTAGCCAGCCATCCGTCTTCATATCGGAGGTGCTGCCCTCATACTTCTCGAGGGCCATTCGCTGGAAGGCTTGAAGAGTCTTCTGCCACTGGTCGTCCTCTTCCTCTCGATCAGCTCTCTGCTGATTGGCCAAAGTAGTCTCAGGGGCCTCGATCGCCTGTACCACACGTGGTCTCCTTCCAAGTGCCATAGCTGCAAGGTAAACAAGGAATGCCTAAGCCCAAGTAGTGCAGAATATCGTTCTTAAAAATTATTAAGATATAATTTATTCTTAATTCCCAATACATCCCAGAAACACAAGAACACAAGTCATTATGATGCATGTACCTTTCCTAGGGTCTCTACCCTGCAATCAGGGTGGCCTCACTTGGTCGTTCGGTAGGTCCAGAGTCCTTGCATCGGATCATGGGGGGCCCTAAAATCCCGTGTCCTAGCCGGTATTCCCTGGCCTAATTCACGCTCCATTGTCACCCAACACCGTTGCCTTACCATCCCATGCAATCCTTACTGTGCCTAACTCCAGACTCCGTCCTATCTCTCAACCATCAGCCTCTGATACCATTCTGTAATGACCCGCCTTCACCAAAAGGAGGGAAGGGTCAGCAGATTTCCAGTCCCTTCCATCTTTAAGTTGAAGGAGAGATAATGACCCCCGAAACCCGCCTTCAATAGGTCCCGGAGTGGCGACTAGCACCAAGGGTGTAGAAAATCCTCGCAATTGGAAGGCATTACCCTTTTTATTTTATAGGATCGAATGATAAGGAGAATAAAAACCCAACAACACCAAGGTTGAAAGAAAATTAAAGCCAAAAGTTAACCATTACCACATGCATGTTTCAAAAGTGAAATCCACAAAGTGCAAAAAGGTGACTACAATGGAATTACCAAAAAGAAAAAGAAAAAAAACTGTAACTGCTCCACAAGCCCGAGCTAGTAAGGTCCTGCGTGATGCCCGAAGTCCTCCTGGAAACCTGAAAGCAGTTTTATATACGTAGGGTGAGTATACAAGTACACTCAGTAGGGAACACCAAGACTCTCGTTCACAAGTAGGGGAACGTACTAAAGTCCCGTGAGAAAAAGAGTAAACGAAACACCTAACAAAGAAAACTATCCATCCCAGGCCTCACCAAGGCTCACTCCCCAAATAACGCAAGTAAAGTAATATATATAATAAGAGAACATCGATGTTCGGGTACCCCGCGCCACTTTCCCACTGGTTATTGAGACATCCTACGCGTCAGACCAATCCCGCCATTCTCACCGCAGTCCCACTGCCACACCCGCCCGCACACACCTGGGCCACAACCGCACGCAGTCCCACTGTCGAAATCCTGCCCGCACACACCTGGGCCTCAACCGCACGCAGTCCCACTGCTGAATCCCGCCTGCACACACCTGGGCCGCAACTGTCACATGTAACCATGCCTACAAACACCTAGGCCAGAACAACCACCGCCACGCCCGAAGACAACTGGGCCTCATCCCGAAGACACTTGGGAAACCACCTACCGCACACACCTGGCCAACCACCCCAACACCTCGCCCGATGGTCCTTGGGCTAATAAGGGACTTCAGGCCATCACAGCCTGCCTGAAGGTACTTGGGATATCCGGGAAAGGGAGCAGAAAAGGAGCTAATAACCAGCCACTAAGAATAGTGTTGGGAAAAACACCCTTCCCCCATAAATGGGGGTGTTCGGCACTAAGTGCTCAACTTGGGTGGGGTGCGAATAAGAAACACAAAGCTACAAGTATAGATATAGGTAACAAACACTCACCCAAATCTTAGGTTTTCCTATCCAACCTACAGAACACAACACCACTGCGTCCGAGTCACAGTTCACGACCCTTGCCCACAAAACCCATTCGTCCCATTCTTGTTTCACATTCGGTTAAAATGTCCAATTGATTTTAAGCACTACTGGGCAACTACCATAAGCATAACCAAGGAAAGCGTCAAAAGTATGGATCAACAAAAACACTCACAACCGGTTCTGCCAACAGATGATCTCTCCCCAATTTGTGATAAAAATTCACAACCACCAAAACCATACCAACAGGGAATCCCATCCCCAAATTCACTCAACCACCGAGAGTATAAATGAACAGGGGATCCCATCCCCTCCCACATTTCCAGCAATCGGCCCGAAAGGAAAACAACCAACTACCACTACCAACGCAAGCCAGGGATTTTCAGATTTAAACAACTTAACACACTCCATGATTTCAATTTCCGGGTGTTCTAGGTGTTATCACAGAAGGGTTGATCCTGGTGCTTTCAAATTATTCACCCGGATATACGTGATTAACCAATTTCACAGCAGGAGTTCACAATTTCATCAACCCATTTAAAACATCACGAGGGGATTCATCAGCGCACATACAACGACCACCAACAGCCTCAATTTTCAGAAAACATAAACCAGCACAACTAAAAGGGATGATCACAAGATACGGAATAACAACGATCACGACCCCTTCCCTTTCTTTCTTTAGAACTTCGTTTATTATCTTTATTAAGGTTCGGTTCAACAAATTCCATAGGAACAAAAAATAACGCCCACCCCGCATGATACACAAAAGTGAGAGACGAGAGAAATTCCCTACTTGTTGATAGATGATCGACGTTTAGGCCGGGGGCGCGGAAATTTATGGATAACGATGTGGTGGTCCCGATGCACCAGAAGAGCCACGATCGAAGAAGGGGGAAACCACGGCCTAACCCTTAATTTATAAGAGCCGGGGACGGTTGAGGTGAAAAGGTGAAAACGCGAAACCGCGTAGGACGTGGAAGTCGTGGGTTGACCACGCGCCTTGACTCATCATTAAAGGTGCTGAGTGGTTTAAACCGACTCATGAGCCGATTCAGTATTTAATTAAACTTTTGTGCGCGTTTCGGGTCTTTAAGAAACGAGGCAGAATAGGGTTTAAAACCCTATTTGCGAAAAAGGAGCGTTACTGGAACAACATGGCAAGGTCGGGTGATGTCGGCCGGTCCCGCCGATCAGTCACACCGATCGGTCACACCGATCGGTCTCACCGAACGGTCTCACCGATCGGTCGCACCGATCCGTCTCACCGATCGGTCTTACCGATCGGTCGCACCGATCGGTCTCACCGATCGGTCGCACCGATCCGTCTCACCGATCGGTCTCACCGATCCTCACCCCTTAAGGATCCGGATTTTTGCAAAGGAAGGGACCAAGGGGGGTCTGGGTCATCACACCTAAAAAACATAAGGATCAGTCAATGGTCCTAAATAATATTAAATATGTCATTAATGAGACACTTGAGGTCCTCCTGATGTTTAGAGTATGCTTATTAACCATATTCTATAAGAATACCAGAAGACACGGTAAAAGTTAAACTATTTATCTTTGAGTTGTATCTAAAATATAAGGTTAGAATGGTTACCTAAACTTCTCTAAAACCAATTGGTTGTGATTATTTAAACCCATAACCACCTTAGAATTGAAATAAATCATTTTGGGGCCATTAAATCTGAAAATGATTTTATAATAAAATAATATTCCATTCTTTTCCGAAAGTGACAATCATCTCTCATATAAAAGGGCACTTCCCCTTCTCTAAAAATCACTCCTCCAAAGACATTTTTATTGGACAAAACCATCCCAAATATTCTTCCATATTCCCTCAAATCAACCTAGTGTCCATAATTTGATCAAGAATCCATCCTATGTGTCCCTTTTGACCAACTCAAAAGGAAACACCGGAAGAAGAGGTAAATCTTTCATCACGTCTTTCAAGTTCTTTTCTTTATCCTCTTTTTCTTTATTGGTTGTTTCCATTAAATGATAATAACTCCAATATCTTATATATAATTTAATGTCATTATAAAAATTGTAAAACCATTTTGATTACTCTATCTATCCTATTAATGTCAAAGGCACCACACATGTGTACATACAGATTACCATCTCCACGTCGTGGTGTAGTATGTTATTCAAACACTTCATTATATGGATGAGTATAACAATGAGTATAACTGTTGTAAATAATAAATATAACTATTAATGATTCTATATATATTATATACCATCCAATTACATATGATTTTACCATCAATATAATGATATTGTCTCTTGTGTGTACGTACGTATTACCGTCTCCACGACGCAATGAGATTTATTTCCCCATACACAATTAACTGAGGATAACAAAAATATATATCATTAATAAATATGTAATATATGATTTAATGATGCTACTGGATAAAAATATATATATATGTGTGTGTGTACTTACATATATCTTATTCACTTAGTTCAGTTCAATACGATATCAAAACAGAAATAGCGTTTATGCGTATGTACGGCCTACCGTCCCCATAAACGGTGTTTTCCGTTTCATAAATATGTCCATTATGCATATTTATAATCTAAATATATATGATATATAAGTATTTTTTTATATTCTATAAGTATTTAAATCATGATCTTTTTGATACTATTAATATTAACAAGTTAAAACACTTACGATAAAGAAATCAATTATTAGACGAAATGATAATGTAACATAGAAATTATTATAAAATGGGTAGTATAATGTCATAAATGAATCATTTATGATATCATAAATATTAATATATCTCTGGTATAATTTAATAACATACTATGGTCTTTATATAAGAGGTTAAACATATCCTCAACTAAATGAATGTATAAGGTAAGGGTTAATTTTACAATCTCTTTATTATCCGAGGTTGTTTTTATGTCAGTTTCTACTAGGACATATTTATTATCCAAGTCCATGTTTCACAAAGTTATTTTAAAAGTGATTATTTTAATAGAAATTTTAATAAAACCTCATTTTAAATGTTTTAAAGATTTATACTTCTAATCCCTTCTCATTAATGTACCTGTTTTGAAAATGGTTTTAAGGATTTATTTATATATACATGAATTTATTAATAAGTTATTTCATTTAAAAAAAAATGTGGTATGGGATAGTTTGATTCGAAACTATATTTCAAATAACATCCTTTATAAATAATGTGACATTTAAATTATTTCATGAAAAATGTGACATTTCATTCAATGATTTTTAATAATCATTTTCAACTATGTTAACATCCATTATGGGATATTATTCTTCATTGAGTATGATTTATTATAATACAAATATTCTGTATTTTGTTGTAGGATCTGTGATATATTTGATTGAGGATGTGTTATTTTTATACCATTCATGATTTATAGTTAAATTATGGACATTAAATATGATAGTTTTAATACATTTTTTATGTTATGTATCAACCTTTTCAAATGAGGAATGTATTGGTCTTAGTTAGTGATGAGTGGAGCCTGCTATAGCTCATTGGTGCATCAGATGTTCTCATTATACAATTAGACATATAATTTGATGAGGCCTTTCCCAATTTGATATATGGTTTTGACCAAGGCCTAAATCATTTTTAAACTTCTTGGTCGAGGCCTTGACATGATGTTTCAGAATTTTCAGAATTATTCATTCCCCCAGCATGAAAATATTATTGATGGTTCACGTGGTTATTCACCTATTATAATAACCATGAAAAAGTTTTATTATGGAATTAATTACATATCTCATATTCTTTCCACAAAGTGTTCAAGTTTATTATTTATAAAGGCATTTGTATTAAATTATTCACCATGCCTAATGTTTATGTTACCTTCCACTATATTTTTTTACCCCTTCTGAGCATTTGAACTCACCCCTTTCTTATGTTTTATTTTTTCCAGGCTTCCAATAAATATATTCTGATTGATAAGAAGGGTTATTCATGGAGAGTAATGGAATTCTAAAATGATCATTTATGTAGTATTTCATTTTCTAAGGTGTAATGTCACATTCATGTATATAGTCTATATTACAAGACTGCTAAACTTCTCTGTCCTTTGAGACATGATTCCATGTAATCTTGAAAACGTTACGTAATAGTGCCCAGAATTAGGGCTTATGGGGTCGGGGAATTAAAGTTGGTATTAGAGGATATTTTGTAAAAACCTTGAATAAAAATTTAGATAATGTATGATTAGAGAACATTACCTTAAAAAATCATTGAGGATTAGTATAGAAGAACTTCCTAGAATTTTGATAATTTAGCGATTTTATAAATTTTCCAAGAAATACATCCCTGACATGATTCGATCAAGTAGAGATGGCTCTGGGACAGATGTACCTAGGTGTGAAAACTCCGACAAGGAGTTTTGGGCTTCACCCGGTGTTTCCTGGTACACAAAAATGGGCCTTGTTCCACTCATGGTTAAGAAACTCAAGAGGGACATGCTTAGGATAATTCACATTTTCATTACAAGCCATTATGATGGATTTAGGAGTAAATACTTCCTCAAAAAAATTATTATTATAGATTATATGCATAATAATTTCAATTTATGTTAGGTATTTTACATTTTTGGAATTATGCATTGTGATTCATAAACTAACCTAGTGTATGACATCGTTTATAAATAGTGCCTCATAGAAGTAATGAGAATTCCATCAATACACATGATCAAAATAGTGAGAAGGATCATATCTTTCATGGTTTTAAGACAACATTTAAAAGGGAAATATTATCCCACATATTCTCATCATAAAATGAAATAGTATCTTCTGTTAATAAGATATGTAAAGAATTATTTTTGTCCTATGACATTGAAGGGCAGTAAGAGAAGAAAAGGATGGAAGAGAGAAAGATGGATAAAAGGAAGAGTTGAAAGAAAGATTTTCTCATATATGAAAATTGTGGAAAGAATCACCTTGGTAAATTCTTCAAGGAAATGTGTGTTTGTTATATTTGTGGAGAAAAGGTACACTAATTATGTGATTATAAGGGTGAAAAAAATGTTTGAAATGTACAATGCTTCATATGCAAGGAATTGGGACAATGCGTGAATCAATGTCCAAATCATCATAGTATACCCTAAATGCGGCTATTGTATAATAATAATGTTATGATACTACTGATGATGTAGATGAATTATTATATTTCTTATGTTGTTATTAATGTACTGTGTCATTTGAGTATTTTATTCCTCATGTAAATGTTATAAAAAGTATAGAGAATAAAAGGATTATATTGTGGTACTATTTCATTAAGGACATGAGATTGTGTGGAACCATGAAAAGTTAGTAAATAGAAAGTTAATTTTTTTTGAAAATCTAAGATTGATAAAAAAATAAACCTCAATATGAATTGGATACTGAGGTAGTGATTTTGAAATATGATATGAATGATTTAGATAAATTAAATTCTATATTCTTGACTACCATTAAGCTGATTAATGTTATTTATATTCCATCATTGTTTGATTTTTCAACATTTTTCGATATAAGTAGTAACTCCATTATTCAATAACAAATAAGGGAGAATGAATGTAATCAATATGGTTTTATGGTAATTTAGGGAGTTACCTTGTTTTAGGAGAATACATTATGAAGGCATTCAAATGTTATTATGTGGAAAAAATTTATCCTCATTATGTTCACCTTCCCTACAAATTTTGGACTGTGAGTTTGGATAGAAGTATTTTGGATAAGTCTAATGGTGGGAATGGATTAAGTTTCACATTGGATACAATTGTTTAAGGTAAAATAATTTCATAATATTACATTTGGATTTTTATAAAAAGGAAAACCCGGAGGTTGGTCGGCAACCTGTAACATTTGACAAGGCCGCAATACTTGAACTCGCAACTGAAGGGTGACAAGGGTGCATCACCCACTACTGAACTATGAAATATCGTGGTTTGTATAATGTAGTTTATTAAAATTTTCTAAGAGAGAAATTATAAATTATTTTTTTTGGAACCTTATATGATTAAGATAAATAGAATATTTTTGAATTTTATTATCTTTTGAAGTGAAAGATGAGATTGTGGTAGGAATTAGTTGAAAGATGATACTCCACTTGTCCAGTATATATATATATATATCCTTTTATTATCTAAATAAATTAATTCTTAAACATTAGGTAATTGATCTTAAAAAAAATGTGTTACCCTAATATCATATGTTTTTTTAACTGATGATATTTTACATCATCATAGATTGATGGATTTGAAACCCTCAGTTTTACACTTGGTTGGTATTGAAGACCTCAATCACTCCCTATAAATATTTATGTTTTTCTTCTAATTATGTGTCTCCAATTTCCAATAATATTCTCCTAATCAATATCATAATATGGTGGGGAATTTTTCATTTCTATTTCCCTCTAATGAAGACTAAATTATATTTTCCCAATGTCTGATGTGGGTTTTCCACAACAATATTTTTCTATTTTAACCAATTATTTTCAAAAAACAATTTCAGATTGCAAGGACGCAATTTATTGAAGGAGGGGAGAATGTAACACCCCAATATTTCATAGTATGTTATCTCATCAAAGTAATTAAATAACATGCGCTACACGCAACAACGCTTTCAAGTGCCACATGACCTACCAAACTAGCCGTTCAAGAGTGGTTACGAATAGTATTAACATCATTTCAAATTTTATATATATCCTATATAATCTTGGCATTCATATTTTGTGTTTCTCAGATATAATATATGGACAAATTCAATTTTCCAGATAAAAGAAGTATTTTTCAAAAAATGCAATTTCACCGCCTATTTAATGGAGAATCCATTTTAAAAGAAATATTTCAACTTTTATATATTCAATTTAATGAAATTAATTTTTTTTTATAATTGGGACATAACAATTTAATATGTAAAATTTTTTGGTACTTTTCTGATAACTTTCAAATTTTGATGAATATTAAAAAATACTTAATTTTAATTAAAAACAACTCTTTTAATCGAAATAATTTATAGGGTTAAATTATATATTCAGATAGATTGGATGTATAATTAGATAATATTTTTATCATTTAATACAATGTTGGTCATTATAAGTAATTTCACATTTAAATTTGACATAAACACATTTCAATGTTTTGATAGTTTATACTTATTAAAAACCCACTTTTTGGTTTTGACAATGAGAATTAATAATAAATTTATAAGTTAAACTTATATGTTTTGAATTCATTAAAATAGATTTAATTTTTTTATTCTGAATTTTATAATTAACATATGGTAAATTTTTGGTATTTTTCTGAAAACATTCAATTTTTTATGAATAGTGAAAAATACTACGTTATTAGTTAAAACTGAATTTTTATTTAATTAATTATTTATTTTATATAAATTTATTTTAGGTCAATATAGATACATAATACCTATATTCGTTAAATTTAATTCATTGGAGTCATTTTATTATATGTTTTGATATATAATAACTTTATCAATCTGTTTACCGTCTTTTACCCACCTTCTAGGAGCATTTTGAAATTTGCATAAAACATAATTTAACGGCTTCTGTGAGTTGAATTTCAAAAATACAAGTGGCATGATTAATATCAGTAAGTAAAATATGGTTCAATAAAATAAAAGTAATCTTTTATGAATAATAACTTTTGATTTTTATTTACCACGGTTAAAAGTAAATTGGGTAATTAAGGGTAAAAATGATATCAAAATTACCCTAAAAATGTCTTATTTCTAGTGTATTAGTATAATTCATCAAAAGAAAACATTAGGAATAATATATGATTTTCCTTGGTCCACTTGGAAGAGATTAGGAAATTTATTAATATTTTATTTAGAGAAGAGTTAAAAGAGTTAAATTCGATGATTAATAACTAAACCATTTTTAATATAGGGTTGAAATAAATATAAATTTGAATGTAAATATTAATTAGAAATATAAATATATTTCCTACATCATGTTATTTTACTTATAATTTTGAGACATTAAATAAATAAATTTATTTCCGACACAATGATGATGCAGTAATTACATTATTAATAAATGAATCAAACAAATAGTATAATAAATATTAAAATAAATATAATTTCAAAGTTTTAAAAAAATCGATGAATTTATCAGATGAATATGACATGGTAGAGTTGAATCAATTTATCTTTTTCGAAGTAATCTAGTTGTGATGACTTTGCAAATAAACAAAAACCAAATTGGGTCCAAATTGACATGAAATAATTTTTAAAAGAAATAATATATTATATGTTGATATAATATTCCTAAAAATATAAGGATCAGAATAAAGGCTTAAATAATATTATATATGTCATTAATAAAATAATTTATGTTCTCTTGTATGATTAGAGTATGTTTATTAACCATATAGTGTAAGAATACAAGAAGACATGAAAAAAGATTAACTATTTAAGTAAGAGTTAAATTCATAAAATAAGGTTAAATGTTAACATAAACTTGTCTAAAACCTATTGGTTGAGATTATTTTGACCCATAACCACATTATCCTCGAAATATAATATTATGGATCCATTAGAAATCGATAAGTATTTTATTATAAAATAATATTTCATGCTTTTTCTGAAGTGACCCTCATCACTGTTATAAAAGGGAACGTCCCATTCTCTCAAAATCACAACTCCAAAGCCATTTGGCTCGGCCATACCTATCCAAAATATCTTCCCAACATCCCTAAAATCATCCTATAGTCCTTACTTTGATCAGAATTCCATCCTATGGATTTCTTTTGTTCAACTCAAAAGGAAACTCCCAAAGAAGAGGTAAATATTTAATCACCTCATGCAAGTTCTTTTCTTCTTCCACTTCTTCTTTCATTGTTGATTACATTCTAATATAATAACTCAAGTATCTTCTATATAATTTTGTGTTTTTATAAAAATGGTACAACAATTTTGATTACACTATCCATCCTATCAATGTTAATGTCATCATACGTGTGTACGTACGGATTATCGTCTCCATGTCGTGGTGTAGTATGTTATTCAAACACTAAATTATTTGTATGTGTATAATAATGAGTATAAATGATATAAATAATAAATATAAAATTTTAATTATTCTTTAAATTTATATACCATCTAATTACATACAATTTCATTATAAATATATTGGTATTGTCGCTCGTGCCTGTGTACAGATTTCCATCACCTTGACGTGATGAGATTCATTTCTACGTTCACCAAACAACGATGATTATAAAAATACATATCAATAATAAGTAAGAAATTTTATAAATAATAATTCTAATGGATATATATATATATGTTTGTGTGTGTGTGTTTACTTACATATGTCTTATTCACTTAGTTAGGCTCAATACGATATGAAAACAGAAACAACGTTTATGCTTACATACGACCTACCATCTCAATAAGCGGTATTTTCTATTTCATATATCTATCTATTATACTGATTTATATTCATAATATATATGATATATAAATCATGGGTTATATTCTGGAAGTATTTATATCACGATCTAAATGATAGGATCAAGAATAAGAAGATAAAACACGTACGATAAGGAAAGTAATTATTACCTGAAATGTTAATTTAAGGTTGAAATAATTATTAAATGGGTATTAAAGAATCATAAATAAATAATGTATGATATCATAAATATTAATATGGCTCTGGTATAATTTTATAACATACTACGGTTTTTATACAGGAGGTTAAATGTACCATCGACAAAAAAAAGTACAAGGTAAGGGTTAATTTCACATTCTCTTTATTATCCAAGGTTTTTTTAGGTAAGTATCTACCAGGACATGTTTATTATCCATGTCCATGTTTCATAAAGTAGTTTACAAAGGGATTATTTTAGGGGAATTTTTACTAAAAAGTCATTTTAAATGTTTTAAATATTTATTCTTCTAAACCATTCTCATTAATTTCCATGTTTTGAAAATGGTTTTAAGGGTTTATTTATATGGACAATAATGTATTAGAATGTTAATTCATTTTAAAAGCTTCAAAGAGGTATGAGACACATTGATTCAAAAAAATTGTTCAAATAACATCCGTTATAAATAATGTGAATTTTAAATGATTTCATGAAAAAAGGGATATTTCTCTCAATGATATTTACTAATCATTTTCAACTATTTCAACATCCTTTATGGGATATTATTTTTGATCGAGGATGATTTTTTATAATACAAATCATCCATATTTTGTTGAAGGTGTTGTGATATATTTGACGGATGATGTTTTATTTTGATACCATCTATGGTTTTTGGTTAAAGTATAGACATTTCATATGCTATTTTAAATAAGAATTTTAATGTTATGTTTCATCCTTTTCATATGAGGAATGTATTGGACTTAGTATGTGACAGGTCGAGCCCACTATAGATCCTCGGTGGATTAGTAGATCTCTTGACACCATTAGATGTGTAATTGGACGGGGCCTTTCCCAATTTGATATATGGTTTTGGTCGAGGCCTAAATCATTTTTCGACATCTTGGCCAAGGACATGACAAGATATTTCCAAATGTCCGGAATTATACATTCCCTCATTATGAAAATATTATTGATGGTTCAAGTGATTATTCTACTAGTAGAATACCCTTGAAAATTTTTTCTTGTGGAATTATTTACTCATATCATATTCCTGCCATAATGTTTTCGTGTTTATTATTTGTAAAGGCATGTGTTTTAAATTACTCATCATACCTAATGTTTATGTTACCGTCCACTGTATTTATTACCCCTTCTGAGAATATGAGCCCACCCCTTTCTTATGCTTTTTTTCTAGGATTCCCTAAAGTGTATTATTATTGATATGTAGGATAAAACTAGGGTATTAATAGCATTATAATATAATCATTTATGTTGTGTTTTATTTTCTAACGTGTCAGGTAACGTTCGTGTATGTAATTTATTTTCCATGACTGGTAAACTGATCGGTACATTGGGACATGATTCATTGTAATCATTCATATTTTACGTAATACTGCACTGACTTTGGGATTCTAGGGTCATGGCATTACAATTGGTATCTAACGATGTTTAGTAAAATCAGTGGAAATAGATTTAGATGAAATATGATTAGAGAAAAATACCCTAAGATAGTATTTGAGGATTTTTATAGAATAACTTCCTAGAATTTTGGTAATATATAGAATTTAGAAATTTTTCATTAAAAAACATTCCTGGCTGGATATGAGCAAGTAGAGCCCGCTCTGGCATAAATGTACCTATGTCTGAAAACTATAACAAGGAGATTCGGGCATGACCCGGGGTATCCTGATACTCGACAATGAGCCTTGCTGCACTCTTGTAAAATACACTCAAGGGGGATACTCTTAGGATAATTTACATTTTCATTACAAGCCATTATGAAGTATTTATGAGTAAATACATCCTCAAGAAATTTTTTTATGTTTATGGATTATATGTAGAATCATTTTAATTTACATTATGCATTTTAGATGTTTGGAAATATGCATTGTGATTCATAAACTAACCTAGTGTATACCATTGTTTAGAAATAGCACCTAGTAGAAGGAATGGTAATTCTAGTAATACCCATGATCAAAAAGATTAACAAGGATCATATCTTTCATGGTATTAAGAAAACATTTACAAGGGAAATGGTCACCCCCGCATTCCTATCATATGAATAAATAATAAGATGTGTTAATAAGATAAGTATAGAATTATTTGAGTCCTATGGCTATATAGGGATGCAAGAGAAGAAAAGGATAGAATAGAGAAGGATGGATACATGGAAGAAGGGAAAGAAGGATTTTCCCATATGTGAAAATTATTGAATGAATATACTTGGTAAATGCTTGAAGGGAATGAGAGTTTGTTATATGTGTGGAGAAACAGGAAACTAAGTACATGTTTTCCAGGGTAAGAAAATGGTATCAAATGCAGAATGATTCATCTGCAAGGAGTTGGGACACTACATATATCAATATCCAAATAATCAAAGTATACCCCAAATGCTACTATTGGATAATAATTTTGTTATGATACTACCGAAGATGAGGAGTAATGATTAGAGATCTTATGTTGTTATTAAAGTACTATTTCATTTGGGTATTGTATAAATTATGTACATGTTATAATAATTATAGTGTATAAAAGGATTGTACCATTGTACTATTTCATTAAGGACTTGAGATTGTGTGGAACCAAGAAAAGTGACTCAAAATCATGTTAAATTGATTGAAAAATATATGGTTGAGAGAAATGTAAACATTAATATGACTCTGATACTAAGGAAGTGATTTTGGAGTAAGATATGATTGATAAGGATAAATAATATGGGAATTCATGACTACCATGAAACTGATTTATGATTTGTATATTCCATCATTGAGGGATTTTGCAACATTTTTTGATAATTGGAGTTTATCCAGAATTTTATATGGAATTAGGGAGCATGAATGTAATCAATAAGGTTTTATGGAAATTTAGGGTGTTACCATGTTCTATGAGAATAAATTATTAAGGTATTCATATGTTATTACGTGGCAAAAATATATCTTCATTATGTTTACATTCTTTATACATTTTGGACTGTGAGTTTGGAAAAAAGTGTTTCGGATAAGTCTAAAGGTTGGCATGGATTAAGATTGCCATTGGATAAAATGTTTTTTTGGTTAAAAAATTTCATATGATTATTTTTGGAATGTTATAAAAAGGATGACCCGGAGGTCGGGCGACAACCTGTCAAATCTGGTAAGGCTGTGATATATGAACCGACAATCGAAGGGAAACAAGGGAGCATCACCTACCACTGGCTTACATGATGTAATGGTTTGTATAATTTAGTATTTTTAAATGGTATGACATATAAATTATAATTTTTTTTTTGAATCCAATACTATTAGGATAAATAGAATATTTCTGAATTCTATTATATTTTGGATTGAAAGATGAGTTTGTTTTAGGAATTAGTAGAAGGATGATACTATACTTGTCAAGTATATATATATATATATATCATTCTTTTATATGAATAAATTAATTCTTAAACATTATGTAAGAGATCTTAAAACCTAAAATTTTTTACCCTAATACCATATGTTTTGTTGAAACGATGATATTTTACGCCATCATTGATTGATGGATTTGAGGCCATCAGTTATACACTTGTTTCTGATTAATAACCCCAATCACACCCTAAAAATATTTACATTTTTCATCCAATTTTTATGTTCTAATTTCCACCAATGTTCTCCTATTTGATATCATAATTTGGTGGTGACATTATCATTTCCCTTTCACTCTAATTAAAACTATATTTTATTAACCCAATATCTGATGTTGGTTTTCCAAAAAGGAATTTTTCTTTATTTAACTATTTATTTTTGAAGAACAATTTAAAATTTCCTGGACAAAATTTATTTAATTAGGGGAGAATGTAACACCCCATGATTTCTTGGTATGTTATATCATCAATGTAATTCAATAACCTACGCTACACGCAACAACGAGTTCGAGTGCACCATGACTTTCCAAAGTAGTTGTTCAAAAAGCCGTCATGAGTAGTATTAACTAAATTTAAAATTTTTTATATATCCTATATAATTTTGGCATTCATATAATGTGTTTTTAGGCATAATATACAGAGAAATTCAATTTTTCAGATAAAAGAATTATTTTTCAAAAAAAAAATCAATTTTGTCGTGTATTTAATGAAGAATCCTTTCTAAAACAAATATTTGACAATTGTATTTATTTAATTAAATAGAATTAATTTATTTTTAATAATCGGGACATAAACCTTTAATATGGAAAATTCTGCGGTACTTTTCTGATAACAATCATATTTTACTGAATAATGAAAAATACTAATTTTTAATTGCAAACATCTTTTTTAATCAAAATATTTTATATTGTTAAATTATAAATTTTAATGGTTTGAATGTATAATTAGATTATATTTTTATAATTTAATACAATTTAGGTCATCATAAGTAATTTTACATTTAAATTTGACACAAACACATGTCAATCTTTTGAGAGTTTTTACTTTTTAAAAAACCCTATTTTTTGCTTTTGATAATGGAAATTAATTTTAAATTAATAAATTAATCTTTAATGTTCTGAATTTGGTAAAATAGACTTCATTTTTGAATTTAGAATATGAAAATTATCTTATGGTCAATTTTTGGTTTTTTTCTAAAAACATTCATTTTTTGATGAATAGTGAAAAACACTACGTTATTGGTTTAATCCCACTTTTTATTTAAATAATTAATTATTTTATTTAAATTTATTTTGGGTAAAAATAGATAAATAATATCTATATATATTCAATGTAATATATTGGTATTATTTTATAATATGTTTAGATATATAAAAATTTTATTGAACTTTTTACCATCTTTTACCCACCTCCAGGGAGCATTTGCAAATTTGAATAAAATATAATTTTACCGCTTCTATGAGTTGAATTTTAAAAATCCAAGAGACACAGTTAATTTCATCAAGTATAATGTGGTTCAATATGATGAAAATAATTTTTTGTGAATTGTATCATTTGACTTTTATTTACCATAGTTAAAATTAAATAGGGAAATTAAGGGTAAAAATGATTTCAAAATTAACCTAACAAATATCCTTTTTTTATTGGGTAAGAATAATTCGAACAAAACCCCATAGGAATAAAATATGACCCTCTTTGGTCCACTTGGATTATATTAGGACATTTATTATTATTTTATTTGAAGAATAGTTAAAAGAGTTAAATCCAAGGGTTGATAACTAAACCATTTTTAATATAGGGTTCAACTCAATATAAATTCGAATATAAATATTAATTTTAAATCTACAAATATTTCATTCCTCATGGTATTTTAATTATCATTTTTGGTCATTAAATAATTAAATTTATTTTGACACAATGATGATGCAGTAATTACATTATTAATGAAATAATCAAATAAATTGTATTATAAAAATTAAAATAAATATAATTTCAGTGTTATTATGACACATGAATTTTATAGCTGAATATGACATGTTAGGGTTTATTCAAAATATCTTTTTTGAAGTAATCAAGAAGTGATGACTTTCAAAAAATCTAAATTCTGGATCGAGTTTAAATTGACATAAATTTAGTTTTAAAATGAATACAATATTATAGGATGATATAATATTCCTAAAAATATAAGTTTCATCAAAAGGGATTAAATAATATTATATATGTTATTAATTAACCACTTTATGTTCTCTAGTATGTTTATATTATGTTTATTAACCTTATAGTGTAAGAATACAAGGAGACACTGTAAAAGGTATATTATTTAACTAAGAGTTAAATCTAAAAGATAAGGTTAAAATTGTTACATAAAAATGTCTAAAACATATTGGATGAGATTAATTATACCCATAACTACCTTATACTAGAAATTTATTATTATATATCCCTTAGAAACCGAAAATGATTTTATTATAAAATAATATTTCAAACTTTTCCTAAAGTGACCCTCACAACTCTTATATTAGGGCACTTCCCCTTCTCTCAAAATCGCACCTCCAAAGCCATTTGGCTCAGCCAACCGTAGTCCAAATATCCTCCCAACATCCCTAAAATCAACCTAGATTCCTTACATTGATCAGAATTCCATCCTAAAGATCCCTTTTGATCAGCTTAAAAGGAAACACCCGAAGAAGAAGTAAATATTTCATCACATCATGCATGTTTTTTCTTATTCCACTTACTCTTTCATTGTTGTTTCAATTCTAATATAATAACTCCAGTATCATCTATATACATTGATGTTATTATAAAAATATTACATCCATTTTCATTACTCTATCCATCCTATAAATGACAAAGTCACCATACATGCGTACGTACGGATTACCGTCTCCACGTCGTGGTGTAGTTTGTTATTCAAACACTTCATTATTTTTATGGGTTTAATAATGATTATAACCGATGTTAATAATAAATATATCATTTTAATGATTCTATATTTATGATATACCATCCAATTAAATAGTATTTCACCATCAATATAATGATATTGTCGTTCGTGTACACGTACGGATTACCGTCTCCATGACATGATGAGATTAATTTCCACGTTCACCATTAAATGATGACTATAAAAATGTATATCATTAATAAGATTTTTATATATTACATAATAATTTTAATTGATATATATATTTATATTTATATTTATGTACTTATTTATATCTTATTGACTTAGTTTCGTTCAATACAATATGAAAATGAAAACAATGTTTATGCGTACGTATAGCCTACCGTCTCCATAATCATTGTTTTTTGTTTCATATATATGTACATTAGGAATATTTATATTCTAAATATATATCATGTATAAAGAAAGTTTTATATTCTGTAAGTATTCAAATCATGATCTATGTGTTACAATCAAGAGTAACAAGTTAAAACACATACGGTAAAGAAAGAAATTATTACCCAAAATGATAATTTAACATGGAAACATAATATTAAATGTGTAGTATAAAGTCATAAATGAATCATTTATGATATCATAAGTATTAATATGTCTCTAGTAAAATTAATAACATACTGCAGTTTTTATACAGGAGGTTAGACCTGTCCTCGACTAATGGAATGTACAAGGTAAATGTTAATTTCACAATCTCTTTATTATCTAAGGTTGTTTATAAATAAGTATCTACACGGACATATTTATTACCCAAGTCCATGTTTCAAAAAGTTGTTTTAAAATGTATTCTTTTAAGTCAACTTTTACTAAAACATCATTTTAAATGATTTAAATATTTATTCTTCTAAACCAATGTCATTAATATCAATGCTTTTAAAATGGTTTTAAGGATTTATTTATCTGTAAATGAATGTCTTAAATTGTTAATTCATTTCTAATTCTTCAAAGAGGTATCAGATAATTTTATTCAAAACAATATTTTAAATAAATTCCTTTATAATAATGTTTTTTTAAATGATTTCACAAAAAATGGATATTTTTCTAATAGATTTTTTCGGATCATTTTCAACTATGTCAAAATCCATTAGATACTATTCTTGATCTAGGTTTATTTATTATAAAAAAATATACTATTTATATTTATGAAGGATATGTCATATATTTAACTGTTGATGTGGTATTTTACAACATACCTAGATTATGGTTAAGTTATTTACATTTCGTATGATAGTATTAATACAAAATTTTATGTTAGGTTTTAATCTTTTCATATGTGGAAGGTATTGGACTTAGTAATGGACAGGTCGAGCCGGCTCTATCTCATCATTGAATTAGTAGGTCTAATGATACAATTAGACATGTAATTGGCCGAGGACTTTCCAAATTTGAAATATGGTTTTGGACGAGGCCTAAATCATTTTTAGATGTCTTGGATGAGGCCTTGACAAGATGTTTCAGAATATCTGGCAATTCACATTACCTCTTTATAAAAATATTATTGATGGTTCACGTGGTAATTCGACTAGTATAATACCCATGAAAATGTTTTAATATGGCATTATTTACTATTCTCATATTCCATTCATAAAGTGTTCATTTTTATTATTTGTAAAGGAATGAGTTTTAAATTATTCATCGTGCATACAGTTTATGTTACATTTCATTGTATTTCTTACCCTTTCTGAGCATTTTAGTTCACCCCATTCTTATGTTTTATTTCCCAGGATTCTAGGATGTGTATTAGGATTGATATGATGGGTTAATCTAAGAAATTAATGGCATTCTCAAGGATCATTTCTATTGTGTTTTATTATCAATGGTGTAATGTAACGTTCATGTATGTAATATATTTTCAAAGGCTGCTAAACTGATCGGTCTTTGGGACTTAATTCCTTGTAATCTTGCCAATGTTATGTAATAATGCACCAACTCCCGGCTTCTGGGGTCGGGGTGTTACAGGTTGTATCAGATGATGTTTAGTAAAAACCTTGGAAATATATTTAGATAAACTATGATTAGAGATCATTACCCTAACATACTCATTGAGGATTAGTATAGAAGAACATCCTAGAATTTTTATAATGTATATATTTTATTAAATTCCTATGAAATACATTCTTGACATGATATGAGGAAGTAGAGAAAGCTCTAGAACAGATGTACCTATGTGTGAAAACACCGATAAGGTGTTTCGGGCATGACCTGGGGTATCCGGGTACACGACAACGAGCCTTGATAGACCCTCGGTTATGACACTCCAAGGGGATATGCTTAGAATAATTCACATTTTCATTACAATCCATCAGTAAGGATTTTGGAGTAAATACATCCTCAATGAAAAAAAATTCACGATTGTAGATTATATTCATAATCATTCCAATTTACATTAGGTATTTTACAAGTTTGGAATTATGAATTGTGATTCATAATCTAACCTAGTGTATGCCATTATTTAGTAATAGCGCCTAGTATAAGGAATGAGAATCCCAGCCATACACATGATTAAATGATTATTAAGGATCATATCATTCATGCTATTAAGACAACATTTAGAAGGGAAATAGTCTCCCACATATTCTCAACATATGAAGAAATAATATCAAGTTATAATAAGATAATTAAAGAAATTATTGAGTCCTATGGATATCAAGGGATGCAAGATAAGAATAGGATGGAAGAGAGAAAGATGGATACATGGAAGAGGGGATGGATTTTCCCATATGTGAATATTTTGGAAAGAATCACCTTGGAAAATGATTGAATGAAATTGTAGTTTTTTATAAGTGGGGTGAAAAGGGAAACTAAGTACATGATTGAAAGGGAAAAAAGGATTCAATTGTACAATTAATTATCTATAAAAAGTTGGGACATTGTGTGAATCAATGTCCAAATCATCTGTATAAGGCCCCGGCCATAAACATTACTTAACATTAAATTAAATGAATAATTCCCATTGAGGATATTTTCAGGTTTAGAGTTTTAGAGAATTAGAACATAAATATTACATCTCAAAATATTACAAAGTAGACACTTCTACTATGTTTACATAGAATAAAAACTCTTAAAAGAAACATATCTACTTCCATGTTTTATATAGCATGACTTTCCCTTGATCCCATCTCTGACCCTATTCCACATTAAGTCCTGTGAAAAAACATTTCAAAAAACTTGTGGTGAGAAAAAAAAGCTCAGTAAGGGATATACAAAGAATGGAAACTGTTAGTTTATCAAAACAACATGTAAACCATGTATACTTTATCAAAGTAATACTTTTCACCTTTATGATGTAGTAAAAACTCTTCAATAAATAAAAGATCATTACTTACCATTTTGTAACCAAAATATTTACCATAAAATCCATATAAAGATCACATAACATATAAAGGTAGCATGGGGCATAAACATACTTAAATGGAATAACCATACGGTCGACTTCCACACATATCACTTAATGGAATAGCCATATGACCGACTTCCATACCCAAGGCATTGGAGGTTATAACGTAACCACCTGTCCTGGTATTCATGGAACCACCCGTCATATGGTTTATCACGTAACTACCTGTCAAATGTCCTTGTACCATTATAAAATAATAAGACATAAAACAAATATAATGGAAAGACAAAATTTCCACACTTTGATCACAATATATCACTTAAATATATTGATATAAAAAATCCATTATAAAAACCATTTTCAATAACAAAATACATAAAAGATTATAAGGTATTTATATCATCTTCAAAACATTGTGGCTTGTTGAGGAAGCCAAAGACCAAATAATAATCGTGGTGTCGGAAAAGGTCGTTGTCACCGCGTACGTTAAAAGAAACATTCCTTTTTGTCGTTTTGTAAAACACATAGTAGAAAAAGTTTCCTTTTGTATAAAATTAAAAGTCAAAGGGTTTTATACACCGTATAAAAGAAATCCTTGTATTAGAACAAAATCTACCTCAATGAAAGGAGATTGAGACGAAGTCCCTTACCTCAGGTCCGACTTGACTCGATCGTTCTTTAACATCCTGGATAATAAACATGAGTTAATTTCTACTTGATTAAGAACCTTATTCAAGTTCATTATTACTTTTATATCACTTATTACCATGTTATAAACATTATGTAATCATTTAAGTTAATAATGTTTATTTTTTTGATATTTAGTTCTTATGTCCAAAGTGGACTCCTTACAATTTCATGTTGTTCGTGTGATCAAAGGTTCATTATATCCAGAATTATATTCATGATTTGGATATCATATATATCATATATATCTACCATATACATGTATTTATAATATTACATAATCATTTATAATTAAGAAATGAAATGCACCGTTCATGGAGACGGTAAGCCGTACGTACGCATGAACGCTACTTTCATTTCTATGTCATATTAATGAATTTAAACTAAATGAGAGGTATGTATATATTAATTCCAGAATTATATTAATCATTTATATGTAACATAAATCATATATAATAACATTAATTCCATCCTTTATATGTCCCACATATGGCATTAACGAATCAAATCACTTTCAGGGGGCGGTAGTCCGCACTTCCTAACATGAAGATATCGTGTATACCCATAATGGAAGCCAAAAAGGTGTGCTGTAAATTAAAAATACAGAATATTAAAGAAAAAATAAACATATTATATATCATATATAAATATAGTGACATCATAATGGCCATATTTGAAGGTGTTAGAAGAATATTGAACAATCATCGTTTCGTGAGGCAGAAATTCGTCATCCACAGAAACAGTATGTTCTTTAACCATTAGATGTAGGTGTGTGTAAGTTTAGCTCGAATTCATATTAAAACAACATCCTAGTATATTAAAGATACTGTAGTTGTTACAAAATAATTGAATAAAATGTGTTTATGGGGTTGGAGAAGAAAAATAAAACAAAAGAACACAAGTGAAGACATTACCTTAAAATCGGGTAACTCTCTTAGATTTGAGTTCAAAAGCTTCCTTGGAAAGTCTCCTGCCCAAAGTGAGGCTTCTATGAGTAAGATAGGGATGTGGAGAGACAAAATGGGCAGGTATTGGCCAATCCAAAGGCTTTGGATGTGTGGGTAAGGTGGTAGAGGTGGGGGCCTTTTATAAGAGGAGAGGAGGGGCACTCTTGGAAAGTAAAAAATTATTATTTTATTTTAAAACCTGTTTCAGATTTAAAAGGTCCCACATTGATATAATTCTAGGATAAGATGATAAAGGTCGAAATATACCCATAGAATAGGTTTTTGACAAGTGTAGGTCATAGATTTTACATTATATTTTCATTTTATTTAAATCGTTAAATAACGAGGTGATCGATGCATCATCATGATGTCACAAATAATTTAATTTATTTAATGTTTAAAAATTATAAAAAAATACTATGATGTAGGAAATAAATTTATCTTTAAAATGACTATTTATAGTGAAAAACTACTTGTATAACCCCATTAAAAAATTGTTTTAGTAAAATAACTAATATTTTTGTCATTTTTACTTTTACATTCAATAAAAAGATATTATTGTCATTTTCCTTCCAAAGTGGCTCCATGGGGTCCCCAAGTTGACCCATGGATTTTATTGGTCTACCATGACACATCCAATATGTTTAGGATATGTGTCAAGATCATCTCATATTATTAAAACATTATTTTTACCATAAACTACACTAATTACCTCTAATCGCGATTAAAAACATAAAAGTTACTATTCACCAAAAATATTATTTTAGTCCCATTGAAACACATTTTACTTCTTATTGAAAACCATGTATGTTGGATTTTTGAAATTCAAAACACAGAGGTGGTAAAATTTCATTGAAACGAAAAATCAGTTTTTTAAGTACCACATAGTGGATTCACTATTCATCAAAAATTGAAGTTTTTCAGAAAAATACCAAAACTTCACCCTAAGATATATTTGATATTCCGAACTCAAAAATGAATTAAATTTTAAAAAATTCAAAACATATAAGTTTCATCAATTAATTTAATAATTAATTCCCATTGTCAGAGCAAATAGCGTGTTTTTATGAAACAATAAGTATCAAAAGATTGACACTAGTTTAAGTCCGATTTCAAAGTGAAATTAATTCCAATGACCACTATTGGATTTAATGGTAAAAATATATTCTAATTTCACTTTGAAACCAATTGAAAAGATAATCTAATCATATAAATAAATTAGATTAAAAAGTGGTTTTGAATTATAATACAACATTTTTCACTATTCATTAAAAAGTTAACTTTATCGGAAAAATATCAAAAATTTACACAAGGTAAATTTTGATGCCCCGATTCTAAAGAAGAGTTTTATTTGGTCCAATAGAATGTATAAAAGTGACCAAAACTATATTTAATGACTGTTCGCCATCAAAAGGCGATAAGTGAACCTCTAGTGAAAATTAGGGTATATATGTCTAAAATTGAATCCATTCCGTATTTTAAGACTTTATCTTTTATTTGATAAATGTAAAAAATTTTAAAAAAAAATATAATAATATTTTAGTTATTTCTATCCATTCCCACCAATAGAACGATTATGTGTTAACTACCATTTAATATAATATTATTATATTACTTGTGTGCAACGTAAGATTTCAATGAAACTCATTGTTGCGTATCGGGTATGCTATCAAACATAGCAACCCCTTTAAAGTAAAACTAATATTTAATTCGTAAATATTAATAAATATGAAAATGATTTATACTTTATTTACCTTGGATGTTACATCCTTCCCCCCTTTTTGAAATTGTGTCCTCGCAATTTTATTCACTTATCAAAATAAGTGGGGGTATTTATCCCTCATAGAATTTTCAGATTCCCACATTGCCTCTTAAACCATATGGTTTTTCCACAGAACCTTTACCTGGTGAATTACCTTATATCGCAACACCTACTCTATTCGGTCAAGAATCTGGACTAGTTGTTCTTCATAAGAGATATTTTCTTCCAACTAAACTACCTTCGGGCTCAAAACATGAGATGGATCTGGAATATACTTTATCAACATCGAAACATGAAAAACATTGTGTACCTAAGATAAAATCAGAGGTAATGGCACTCTTTATGCAACTGATCCCACTCTCTCCAGAGTTTCATATGGTCCAATGAACCTTGGACTCACCTTTCCTTTCTTACCAAATCGCATCACGCTTTTCCATGGTGAGACTTTGAGAAAAAACATGATCACCTACCTCAAAAGATAGATACTTCCTCTGGTTATCCGCATAACACGTATGCCTGATCTGAGTTGTTCTCATGTGTTTCTGTATCAGCTGAACTTTTTCTGCCAAATCATCTACCAATTTTGGTCCCATCAGCTTCCTTTCACCCACTTCATCCCAAAAAACAGGATTTCGACACCGCTTCCCATATAACGCCTCAAATAGTTCCATCTGTATACTGGAATGAAAACTGTTATTATATGAAAACTCATCCAAAGAAATATGTTGGTCCCAACTTCCCTGATAATCCATAGAAAAAGCTCGCAACATATCCTCCAAGGTCTGAATTGTTCATTCTGACATTCCATCTAATTGCGGATGAAAAGCTGTACTAAAATTTAATTCTGTACCCAATGACTTTTGATGGCCTTTCCAAAAGTTAGAAGTATACCTAGGATCACGATCAGATACAATGGAGAGGGGAAATCCATGCTGAAGCACCCCGGGACACCCTGAGAGGTGAGGGGTGAATCAGGGAGACAACTTTTTCTTCTTGAAGTTGTGGATCTTGTTCCCACGTTGGTAGGAACTTGTTGAACTTGTAAGATGAGAAATATCAAAAAGAAAACATGCACATACACAGAGAAGACATAGCCCTTTTTACTTGGTTCACCACTAAGGGCTACGTCCAAGGAGTATACGCCGACAAGTTGTCGGTCATACCAAAAACCACTAAGCTTCACTAGCTGGAGATTACAATTGTTTGGGCACAGTCACTCTGTCCCAGGCTCACTGCCTTTCAAAGTTTCTAAGATAGCTCACTGCTTCCCTCGGGTCACTCCCGTTGACTCCCCCTGGTTCACTACCATTGGTGAAGTCACACTCAGTTTATAGACGTGAAGGTCTCTTCAATTGATAGTCATGAAGTTCATTGTCTACTGTTCAGCATGAGACTTTTCTTGCATCAGAGTCCAAATTTTAATGCTCTGTTAAGATCCAAATTCCAAACACTGATGAATAATCCCTATTCCCTTGTCCACAGGGCAAACAACCTTTGGAAAAAGGCTTCGCAAAGTACCCTACTTCACGAGGCTCCCAATATTGCAAAGCTCAAAAAAGCCTTCGCGGATCCCCTGCCATTTCGCGGAGCTCAATCGCGAAGCTCAATCGCAAAGCACTCTCGGCATGCTCCAGCCTTTGAAATGCTTGGCTGTCGCGAAGCTCCTGCCTCTTCGCGATGCTCACTAAGCCAATGCGGGGCGCCTATCTTTCGAGGACCTAGAATAGCCGCCAAGAAGCTCCTCTTTCGCGAAGCACGCTGCCTTCACGAGAGACCTTTGCGAACCGAGAGAAAAGGACTTTCTCTGAAATTATCTCTCTTTCTCTTGAGGGGGTCGGACTCTATTTATAGGGGATTCCACCGACCCTCGTCCTTTCCACACGACGTCAACGCCACGTCATGTCAAATCGCGAAGCTCCAACGTTTCTGCCGGAAATCTGTCCAAATCGTGAAGCTCCATGGCAATCTTCCATTTGCGGAGCTTGACGTAGTCGCGATGAATCACCATCAACATACATTCACGACAGCGCCGCAAAGCTCCCTTCACGAAGCCCAAAATTTCTTCGCGCCTTCATCGCGAAGATCCCTCGCAAAGCCCTTCATCGCCGCGAAGCTCTCCGCCCGCTGCCGTTCGCGAAGCTTGATGTAATCGCAAAGACTCACCACCTCCATTCTTCTGGTCTTCGCGAAATCCGGTCCTTGCTTGAACGGTATGATCTCTTTGCTTTTACACGATCCGAACATCCATTGATGATTGACAACAAACACAAACCACACTCCAAATCATGCATAGAAGACCATGGTTCAAAAAATCTCCCCCTTTGGGTTTGTTGGAAATCAGAAGAATAATTCAATAGATCTCCATCTATGTGAAAAACAAACCAATCAAAAAAAAACAGGAATCAACCCAGCCAACACTCTAAGTCTACGTCAGAAATGCTCGGTGTAGAAAACAACAGAGGCAGCTTGAATTGGGTTCCACTATTTTCCTTCTCATTCTTCTCATCACAGAATTATGCCTGAATTTTTTCCTTCTCCTTTCTCCCCCATTGACAATAAATCCAAAGACCAGTAAAATTCTTCACGTTCAGTTCAAACCATACTCCCCCTGGATATATCTCCCACATAAACCTGCATCATATCCATAAATAGATTAAAACATGTATAACAAATGGGGAGAGGGGTAATTTCGTAACCTCCATATGAAATGGGAGGTGGTCAAACACCGAGGATCAAAAGATGCTTCTCAAACACAGTCGTTGACAGTGGCTTTGTCAGGATATCAGCCACTTGCTCATCTGTTCCCACATGATCCAATCTAATCACGCTTTTCTCAACTTTCTCTTTAATAAAGTGATACCTAATTTCAATGTATTTTGTATGAGAATGCTGAACATGATTCTTCGTAAGATCAATTGCGCTCTTATTGTCACAGTAAATCACCATTGGTTGCGTCACCTCATCGCCAATGTCATTTAATTGCTGCTTCATCCATAGCAGTTGAGTGCATGCCTTTGTGGCAGAGATATACTCGGCTTTAGCAGTACTAAGAGAAGTACATTATTGTTTCTTTCTCAACCAGCCAACACATTTCTGCCCAATATAGAAAGCTCCACCGCTAGTGGACTTTCTGTCTACTACATCACCAGCCCAGTCAGCATCAAAAAACGCTAATAATTCACTGTCCCTGCCTGCAGCAAAAAATAACCCGAAGTTATGTGTACCTGGAATGTACCTCATGATTCTTTTTGCTGCTGACATATGTTCCTCCTTTGGATTACTCTGAAAGCGGGCCGTAAGGAATGTTGAAAAGACAATATCTGGCCTTGTCGCTGTCAGGTACAGTAGGCTTCCAATGATCCTCCTGTACATGGTGGTATCAATAGAGGTCCCATCCTCATGCTTTCCATGTTTAGTTCCAACTGCAATCGGAGTTGACATTGGTTTGGAGTCTTGCATATTGAACTTCTTCAACAGCTCTCTTGCATATTTTTCATGAGAAATGAAAGTGTATTCCTTATTTTGAATCACTTGTAGCCCCAAAAAATATGTGAGCTCCCCAATCATAGACATTTCAAATTCAGATTTCATGTGGTTGGCAAATTCATCAACTGATTTCTGCCTGCTGCCACCAAATATGATATCATCAACGTAGACAAGAACCATTAATTGATCTTTTGGAGAATTCTTCACATAGAGATTGTGATCAACTTCTCCTCTATTGAATTCCAACTTCTTGAGATATGAGTCCAGCCTTGAGTAACATGCCTGTGGTGCCTGCTTCAAACCATAGAGAGCTTTCTTCAGTTTGCAGACCTTTGTTTCATTAGTACCCAAAACAAAACCCACTGGTTGATCAATGTAGACTTCTTCTTCGAGTACACTATTCAAGAATGTTGTCTTGACATCCATTTGATATACTTTATATCCTCTTTGGAGTTCTATGGCAAGGAAAATCCTGATTGACTCCATTCTAGCCACTGGAGCAAAGGTTTCTTCAACATCAATGCCTTCAATCTGGGAGTATCCTTTACATACCAGTCGTGACTTGTTTCTGATGACACTTCCATGCTCATCAAACTTATTTTTGATGATCCATTTGGTACCAATCACATTGTGACCTTAAGGTCTCTAGACAAGATCCCACGTCTAATTCTTGTCAATCAGATCTAATTCATCATTCATAGCTTTCACCCAAGATTTATCTTTTGGAGCTTCTTCGAATGAGGATGGCTCTACAACTGATAGAAATACAGATTGCGTGGTATTCCTCATCTTTCTTGTTTGACTGGGTGCACTCTTGTCCCCAATTATGTTGGATGGATCAATCTCATCTCTTCGGTTTCTCCTGCAAGGTTCAGTAGTATTCTCATCAGCCATAGTTTCTTCTTCAGTTTCTGCTTCTGAGTCAACATCTTGATGTGACTGCTGAGTGTTTTGAACAACTTCCTCTATTTCTTCATTTGTATTTTCTTCACATTCACATTCTTCCTGACTTTCTATCACATCAGCATATGACTTCCTTGAACCATTTGTTGTTTTCTCTTCAATTATCTTAACATCGCTACTTTCCACAATCCTTCCCAAATGCTTGTTGAAACATTTGTAGGCATTGCTGTTCATTGAGTAACCGAAGAAAATTCCTTCATCTGCATTGTCTCCATATTTCCCTTGATTTACTTCTTTGTCCCTGATGAATCATTTACTTCCAAAGAAACGAAAGTATTTTATAGAAGGCTTCCATCCATGCCACAATTCATATGGTGTCTTCGTCTCACCCATATAAAGTCATGTTCGATTCTGAATGTAGACTGCAGCTTGAACAACCTCTTTCCAGTAATGTCGTGGAATACGACTCTCAATCAGCATGGTTCGTGCCATGTTGTTCACCTGTCGATTCCTACTTTCAACAACTCCATTTTGTTGTGGAGTTCTCACAGCAGCTACCTCATGCTGTATCCCATGCTTTTCAAGATAATTCTCAAATTCAATGGATGTGTATTCTCCTCCATTTTCAGATCACAACACTTTGATTGTTCGTCCAGTATCATTCAGGGCGATTCGCCGATATGTTTTCATGCAGTCAAGGACATGATGTTTCCTGTGAATGACCATCACACATGCCATTCTACTGTAATCATCTATGAAAAGTACAAATTACGTTTCTCCATGAGTTTCGGCTACATTTATTGGCCCACAAACATCTGTATGAATCAGATCAACAAGGTGTGACACTCTTTTCTTCTTTGGCCGATATGAACTGCAGACCAGCTTCCCATGAATACAAGCATCACAATATTTTTCACGATCACGCTTCAGGTTGGGAATGTCCATGACAATTCTCAATTTTGATATTTTCTCCATGTTTTGTTCATTGATGTGTCCCAGTCTCTGATGCCACAAATTGTTTTCTTCTTCAACAGTTATGTAACATACATTTTCTTCACTATCAACCTGATACAAGTTGCCTTCTGTTCTACATCCCTTCATAAGTGAATTGCCAGAATTTCCCTTGATAGTGCAGCCTTTCTGATTAAACGTGACTATAAGTCCTGAGTCACAGAGTTGACTCACACTGAGGAGATTATGACGTAGGCCATCTATGTAAAGGACTTCAGTCTTATTTAGTTCTCTGTTAGCTAATTCGGTACTTCCCCTTCCTTTGATTTTTAGAGCCCCATCATTACTAAATCATAATGTACCATCGACATTCCATATGATATTCGTTAGTAGGCTGGCATTACCTGTCATATAGGATGAACAACCACTATCCAGAATCCAGGTACGGTTGTTCTTTGTAGCTTTGAGGGCCACCTCTGCAAGGTTGGATTTCTCAATCTTCTTCATTTCCTTCCATGAGACATTAGATCGAGTAAAAAGAACTGATGGCCTTTCAATTATCTCTTCCGCATACCCAGGTTCTTCATAGTCAAAGTCTTCTCTGAGAGGTGAAAACCTGTTTGAAAGAGAAACACTGTCTTGCTGACGAGACTTGACTGGTCTTGAAATTCGGTATGAGGTGTCCATGTCCCTTATCTTCCTGCAATTAGCGGACTTATGACAAAAGTTAGAACAACAAAAACAATATCCATAGAAATTATTTCTTCTATAAGAATTAGGATATGAAATTGTTCTCCTTTGTTGAGCTTCTATATCTTCTCCATTTAGATAGCTTCTTGCCTCTTCACAATATGACATGGTATGGCCCAGATAGCCACAGAAGTGACACTTCATGAGAGGAAATGTCTTCTCACTTGAATTTCTCCTCAAACCTTCTTCCTTGGGAGAATAGTAAGACTGTCTGTCATTTCTGAATGTGTGAGGATAATTTTTAGGTCCCCTTTTAGTTTGGATTGAGGGTTCATTTTTCGGCACTATAGGCAACGTTTCAACATGTTCAACTTTCATCTTATCTTTCTTTTGGTTCTTTTCACTTCCAGCAGTTGATGTCTCAGCCTCACAGCCAATTCCACTCTTTCCCATGCAAGCGGGTCTTTGATCACTCATGATTTTTCCAACCCCATCTGAACCACACTTGTCTCTTGCTAGTAATTCTGCATCTGAGAATCTTCTGAACTGTATTTTCTTCCTAGATTCTTTTGGAACTTATTCAGTCTCTAGTTTACTCCTTAGAGTAACTACTTCCTCCTCAAGACCATCAGCAGTCTTAGATTTTTCATCCAGTCTGGAGGTGAGGTCATTGATGACCTTTTCCTGTTCTTCAATTCTCAACTTCAGATCTACTACATCATCATTAATTTCAATTATTTTAGACTTTACCTTCACAAATTCTTCTAGTCGTTCAATTTCGGCTTCAAGTTGATCAACATATTCAGTTGATTATTCTACAATTGATTTCCACTTATTGCAGCTCTTACATTTAATCTTCAGCTTACTAACAGCATCCTTAAGTTGCATCCCAGGATCTACACAAGTTCTCAGTTGTTTTTCTTCTTTAGTCTCTTCTGGCTTTTCAATAGTGGCCATCATAGAAGCATGGTTCCGAGTTTTGAATTCTGGTTCTTCTTCATCACATATTTCATTATCATCTTCTTCCTCTTCACAGACAAAACTCTTCCTTTGCACTTTCTTACCAAATTTGAATTCTCCCTTTTTGAAGAACCTTCTCTGAGGCTTCTTGAAGTTTTCATCCTCACTATCTTCATCATTGATCATTTTTAAACACTGAGAGGAAATGTGCCCAACATTTCCACAACAGGAACACGCGAGAGGTAGCTTCCCATTGAATTTCCCTTTCCCCTTCTGGAACTTCTTTGCAATGAGAGAATGAATTTCTTTTTCTTCGTCATATTCACCACTACTATCCTTTGAGATTTTCAGTTTATCCATGGACTTGAATGCCATTTCCTTGCTCACCCGAGTCATAGAATCTTCAGGTTTGACTCTCATTTCATATGCTACCAAACTGCTCAGTAGATCATTAAGAGAATTATTGGAAAGATCTCATTCCTCAAGGGCTGACACCTTCGCATTATAAAGAGGTAGAAGTCTTCTCAATATTTTATTTACAATATCAATGTCTTTGATTTATTCGCCTAGACCCCGAATAGCTCCAACCACTTCAGTTATTCGATTGAAGAAGGAGTCTGCATTCTCATCTGGATGCATCTTCAGATCATCAAACCGATTGTGCAGCACTTGTAGTTTCACCTCCTTCACTTTTCTATCACCTTCATAAATATTCTCAAGTTTATCCCACATGGATTTTGCTGAGATGAAATTCATCACCTTTAGGTAGATTTGGTCAGAAAGGGCTGCAGTGAGTGCATTCTGTGCTTTAGCATCTGCATCAAGAAGTTTCCTGTCTATTTCAGTCATAGCAAGGCATGTTGGATCAGTGACTTGTATTCCTTGCACAGTAGAAAATAGAACTTCCCTTCCAAGAGATCTCAGATGAGATCTCATTCTGTTCTTCCAGATCTAGAAATTGCTTCCATCGAAGGGAGGGACTCCCCTGACATTGACCGCGTTTTCCATGGAAAAAAAAAGATTCAACACCAACAACCTTTACCATCTGATACCACTTGAAGGACCCCGGGACACCCTGAGAGGGGAGGGGTGAATCAGGGTGACAACTTTTTCTTCTTAAAGTTGTGAATCTTGTACCCACGTTGGTAGGAACTTTTTGAACCTGTAAGATGAGAAAGATCAAAAAGAAAACATGCACATACACAGAGAAGACATAGCCCTTTTTACTTGGTTCACCACTAAGGGCTACGTCCAAGGAGCATACTCCGACAAGTTGTCGGTCGTACCAAAAACCACTAAGCTTCACAAGCTGGAGATTACAATTGTTTGGGAACAGTCACTCTGCCCCAGGCTCACTGCCTTTACAATGTTTCTGAGATAGCTCACTGCATCCCTCAGGTCACTCCCATTGACTCCCCCTGGTTCACTACCGTTGGTGAAGTCCCACTCAGTTTATAGACGTGAAGGTCTCTTCAATTGATAGTTATGAAGTTCATTGTCTCCTGTTCAGCATGAGACTTTGCCTGCATCAGAGTCCAAATTTTAATGCTCAGTTAAGATCCAAATTCCAAACACTGATGAATACTCCCTATTCCCTTGTCCACAGGGCAAACAACCTTTGGAAAAGGCCTTCGCAAAGTACCATACTTCGTGAGGCTCCCAATATTGCAAAGCTCATAAAAGCCTTCGCGGAGCCCCTGCCATTTCTCGGAGCTCAATCGCGAAGCTCAATCACGAAGCTCTCTCGAAATGCTCCAGCCTTTGCAACGCTTGGCTGTCGCGAAGCTCCTGCCTCTTCGCGATGCTCACTGAGCCAACGCGGGGCGCCCGTCATTCGCGGAGCTAGAATAGCCACTGCGAAGCTCCTCTTTTGTGAAGCACGCTGCCTTCGTGAGAGACCTTTGTGAACCGAGAGCAAAGGACTTTCTCTGAAATTCTCTCTCTTTATCTTGAGGGGGTCGGCCTCTATTTATAGGCGATTCCACCAACCCTCGTCCCTTCCATGCGAAGTCAACGCCACGTCATCTCAAATCGCGAAGCTCCAAAGTTTCTTCTGGAAATCTGTCCAAATTGCGAAGCTCCACGACAATCTTCCGTTCACGGAGTTTGACATAGTCACGAAGAATCACTGTCAACATACCTTCGCGACAGCGCCTCAAAGCTCCCTTTGCGAAGCCCAACATTCCTTCGCGCCTTCGTCGCTAAGATCCCTCGCAAATCCCTTCATCGCCGCAAAACTCTCTGCCCGCTGCCATTCGCGAAGCTTGACGTAATCGCAAAGACTCACCGCCTATATTCTTCTGGTCTTCGCGAAATCCGGTCCATGCATCCCATCTTCGCGAAATTCATGCATTTGCCATTGTTGATTGACTACAAACACAAACAACACTCCAAATCATGCATAGAAGACCATGGTTCCAACACATGAAACCTGACTATCTCATTAAGATACAATTGAGAAAGTTGATCTTGAGAGAATGTATCTCGAATATGAAAGAAATGAGAAAATGTAGTCAAGCGATCAACAATAACCCAGATTGCAGTATTACCTCGAGATTTCTTCGTTAATCCCACAACAAAGTCCATGGATATGTTTTCCCATTTCCACTCTAGCACTGGTAAAGGCTGAAGCATCCCTTTCGGTAACTTCCACTCTGCTTTAACATGATGACAAGTAAAACACTTCACAATAAAATAAGCAATATCTCTTTTAATTCCATCCCACCAGTAATACTCCCGCAGATCTCTATACATCTTAGTACTGCCAGGATGAACTGAAAACGGGGAACTATGATCCTCACATAACAAATCATTCTTCAACTGTGAATCACCAGACACATATAATCTCTTCTCAAACCTCAAAACACAATCATTGTCAATGTTGAATTCAGGAAACTTACCCTTCTGAACCATCTCTACCTTTTTCTGTGACTCACTGCCTTACCTCTATGCTTGCTTAATTCTATCAGATAGGGATGATCTCACTGATACCTTAAACAAAACAGAATATCATCATGCACCAATAACTTCTATTCCAAAGTTCATCAAATCAAAAACCAAAGGATCTCGTTCCAAAGGTTGCATGGTTAATGAAGCATTACTTTTTCGACTCAAAGAATCAGCCACTTTATTTTATTTTCCTAAATGGTAATGAATTGTACAATCATAATCCTTGATTAATTCCAGCCATCTCCTCTGTCTAATGTTCAAATCTTTCTAAGTGAATATATACTTTAAACTTTTGTGATTAGTATATATTTGACATTTTACTCCATACAAATGATGCCTCCAAATTTTTAAAGCAAAGTTAACAGCAGCTAATTCCAAATCATGTGTAGGGTAATTTACCTCATGAGTTTTCAACTGACATAAAGCATAAGAAATAACCTGATCTTTCTTCATAAGGACACAACCAAGTCCTTTCAATGAAGAATCACTGTAGATAACAAAATCACCATTCCTTGAAGGAATTACCAAAAATAGATAATTCACCAATCTTCTGTTCAACTACTGAAAACAATCATCACATTCTTTTGTCCAGATATACATAACACCCTTCTGAGTTAGCTTAGTCATTGGACTGGATAATCGTGAAAATATTTCAACAAACCTTCGGTAGTAACCTGCCAATCCAAGAAAACTACGAATCTCGGTTACATTTGTGGGACTTGTCCATTCTTCAACAACTTTTGTTTTAGCAGGATCAACACTTATGCCATTTTTTGAAACAATGTGACCAAGGAATGAAATTTTTTGTAACCATAACTCACACTTGCTGAATTTTCCATATAGTTTCTTTTATTTTTAAGGTTTGCAAGATAACCCTTAAATGACTATCATGCTCCTCTTTACTTTTAGAAAACACCAAAATATCATCAATGAAAACAACCACAAACATATCCAAGAACTCAGGGAAATTCTATCCATAAGGTCCATGAATACAGAAGGTACATTGGTTAACCCAAAAGGCTTAACTACAAATTCATAATGGCCATATCTAGTACGGAATGCAGTCTTCGGAATGTCTGCTTCTTTTACTTTCAACTGATGGTACCCCGACCTCAAGTCAATCTTCGAAAAATACTGAGCTCCCTGGAGCTGATTAAACAAATCATCGATATGAGGCAAAGGATACTTGTTCTTAACAGTAATATTATTCAAGGATCTATAATCAATGAAAAGTATCATTGATCCATCTTTATTTTTAACAAACAAGATAGGGGAACCCCATGGTGATGTGCTAGGTCCAATGAAACCTTTATCTAATAACTCCTGCAATTGCTTCTTTAACTCTAAAAGTTCATCTTGAGCCATTCGATAAGGGGGTTTTGAAATTAGATTAGAATCAGGAACTAAATCAACAGTAAATTCAACTTCCCGATCATGAATAATACCAAGAAACTCATCAGGAAAAACATAAAGATACTCTTTTACCACTGGCACATCATTAATCTGAACAGTTCCTTTATTTTCAAAAATATCTGCAAGGTAACATTAATTTCCATCTTTTACTAGTTTCTCAACTTCCTGATATGTTATCAAAATTAAGGGTTCATTATTGTACACAAACTGAAAATCATTCTAAAAAGAAACCATTTTATCTCTGTAGTCAATCTTAGCATGATAAACAGAAATCCAATCCATGCCCAAAATAACATCAAACTCTACTAGAGGCAAAACAATAAGGTTTGCTGGTAGATTCTTTCCGCACACAAGGATATGAAGGTTCTTATAATTCCTTTTTGTCTCAACGTTCCCTCTGGGTTTTTTTACCATATGTTCAGGATTAATATCTTGACATGGAATTTCCAATTTACTAGAAATCTTCTCATAAATGAAAGGATGTGTAGACCCTGAATCAAACAACACATTGGCATAATCTGAACAAACAAACAGTGTACCTGATACTACTTCATTTGATGGCCCAACATCTACTAAAGTAGTTGCAAAGGATTTCACCACCCCTATCTGCTTGTATTCTGGATTCTTTCCCCTTGTTGAGTTCTTCGTTAGACACTCATTTTAATAATTACCCATTTCATTACACTTAAAACATCTTACCGCTGGCTTTTCATTTCCTTCTTGATCATGTTCTTTACAGTTATGAGCAATATGACCAGACTTACAACCCCAAAAGTACTTTCAAGACGTGGATAAACATTCTACATGATGCATTTTACCACAGTTCTCAAAGGATGGATATTTGGTTTTCTTACCTCCTTACTTCGTTGATGAATTCTTCCCCTTTTCCTGCCAACTGGACCTCTTATTCTGTTGTTTGTCAATGAACACCTGATCATCGGAAAACTCCATTTCCACCTTTTCCGCACATCGAACATGTTTTTCATAACTTTTGAACTCACGAGAAGATAAATCCCTTCGATACTTTGGCTTTATCCCTAAGTAAAAACAGTTTATTTTACTATCAATATCTCGTATGAAGTTTGGAGCATACCTTGCCAATCGAGGGAACTTTGCTTCATAAGCAGCCACTGAGTCATCCTCCTGACTCAATTCGAGGAACTATTTTTCAATCCTAAGACGAACCACCTTAGGAAAATATTTCTCAAGAAACATACCTTTGAATTTGTCCCAGTGATGATCATCAATCTGATCACTATCCCGGATATTTTTCACCCTCGACCACCATTGATCAGCTTCACCTTCAAAATGGTATACAGCAAGACTAACCTTTTGATGTCTTGAACACCCCATGACATAAAAAATCATATCCAGTGTATTAATCCACCCTTCAGCTTTCACGAGGTCAGATGATCCTCTAAATAATGGGGGATTTTGCCTCAAGAAATGTTCCACCACTAACATGTTCCTCTGCGGTTGCTCTAGCTGATCTCGTTCATGGATACCACAACCATTTATCGCCATAATCAACTATGCCATCACTACAACAAACAGTTCAGTTCCGATTCTGACCATCTCAAGTTGCTGATTTGGATGGTTTTCTTCCTCCTGATGTCGTCCCAACATAGATACTTTGTTTCCTCTGTGGAAAACCATTCTGAACACAGAAATATCTTAGGTGAAGCAACATGGTAATCTTTAAATGCTATATCATTTCAATCATACCATAAATTAACTTATAATTTAACAATATTCTATCTCCTAAAGATGTCTATCCCAACCTCTGATACCAACTATAAGGCCCTAGCCTTAAGCATTACTTAACATTGAATTAAATGAATAATTCCCATTGAGGATATTTTCAGGTTTAGAGTTTTAGATAATTAGGACAAAACAATTACATATCAAAATATTTCAAAGTAGACACTTCTACTAAGTTTCCATAGAATAAAAACTCTTAAAAGAAACATGTCTAGTTCCATGTTTTATATAGCATTACTTTTCCTTGATCCTATCCTTGACCCTATTCCACATTAAGTCATGTGAAAAACATTTCAAAAAAACATGGGGTGAGCATAAAAAGCTCAGTAAGGGATACACAAAGAATGGAAACTATTAGTTTATCAAAATAACAAGTAAACCATGTACACTTTATCAAAGTAATACTTTTCACCTTTATGAAGTAGTAAAAACTCTTCACTAAATAAAAGATCATTACTTACCCTTTTGTAACCAAAAGATTAACATAAAACCCATATAAAGATCACATAACATATAAAGGTAACTTGGGACATAAACATACTTAAATGGAATAACCAAACGGTCGACTTCCACACATATCACTTAAAGGAATATCCATACGGCCAACATCCATACCCAACGCATTGGAGGTTATAACGTAACCACCCGTCCTAGTATTCACGGCACCACCCGTCATATGTTTTATCACGTAACCACCCGTAAAATGTCCATGTACCATAATAAAATCATAAGACATAAAACAAATATAATGGAATGAAAACATTTACACACATTGATCACAATATATCACTTAAATATATTAACATAACAAATCCATTATAAAAACCATTTTCAATACCAAAACACATAAAAGATTATATGGTATTTATTTCATTTCAAAAACATTACGGATTGTTGAGGAAGCCAAAGACCAAATAATACTCACATCGGCGGAAAAGGTCGTTGTCACCGCGTACGTTAAAAGAAACATTCCTTTTTGTCATATTTTAAAATGCTTCATAGAAAAAGATTACTTTTGTATAAAATTAAAATTCCAAGGGTTTTATTCACCGTATAAAATAATGCCTTGTATTAGAACAAAATATGCCTCAATGAAATGAGATTGATACGAAGTCCCTTACCTCGGGTCCAACTTGACTCGATCGTTCTTTAACGTCCTGAATAATAAACTTGAGTTAATTTTTACTTGCTTAAGAACCTTCTTCAAGTTCATTATTACTTTTATATCACTTATTACCATGTTATAGACATTGTGTAATCATTTAAGTTAATAATATTTGTTTTTTTGATATTTGTTTCTTAAGTCGAAAGTGGACTCCTTACAATTACATGTTGTTCGTGTGGTCAAAGGTTTATTATATAAAGAATGATATTCATGATTTGGATATCATATATATCATATATATCCATCATATACATTTATTTATAATATTACATAATCATTTAGAGGTAATAAATGAAATGCACCGTTCATGGGGGTGGCAAGCCGTACGTACGCATGAATGCTACTTTCATTTATATGTCATATTAATGGAATTAAAACTAAAAGAGAGGTAAGTATATTTTAAATTTTGAATTATATTCATCATTTATATGTATCATAAATCATATATAATAACTTTAAATCAATCCTTTATATATCCCACATATGTCATTAAAGAATCAAATCACTTTGAGGGGGCGGTAGTCCGCACTTCCTAAAATTAAGATATCACGTATACCCATAATGGAAGCCATAAAGGTGTGCCATAAATGAAAAATACAGAAGCGTAAAGAAAAAATAAACATATTATATATCATATATAAATATAGTGACATCTTAATGTCCACCTTTTATGGTGTTAGAAAAATATTGAACAATCATCGTTTCGTGAGGCAGAAATTCACCATCCACAGAAACAGTATGTTCTTTAACCAATAGATGTAGGTGTGTGCAATTGTAGATAGAATGATTCTTATAAAAACATCCTAGTATATTGAATATACTGGAGTTGTTACAAAATAAATGAATAAAAAGTGTTTATGGGGTCGAAGAAGCAAAATAAAACAAAAGAACACAAGTGAAGACATTACCTTAAAGTCGGGTAACTCTCTTAGATTTGAGATCAAAATATTACTTGGGAAGACTTCTGCCCAAAGTGATGATTATATGAGAAATATAGGGATGTGGAGAGACAAAATGTTCCGGGGTTGGTCGAGCCAAAGGCTTTGGAAGTGTGGGTAAGGTGGTAGAGGTGGGGGCCTTTTATAAGAGAGGATGAGGGGAACTCTTGGAAAGTAAAGAAATGTTACTTTATTTTAAAATGTGTATCAGATTTAAAAGGTCCCACATTGATATAATTCGAGGATAAGGTGATAAGGGTTCGAAATATACCCATACAATAGGTTTTGTCTAAGTTTAGGTCTTATATTTTACATTATCCTTTCATTTTATTTAAATCGTTAAAAAATTAGGTAATCGATGCATCATCATGATGTCATAAATAATTTAATTTATATAATGTCTAAAAATTATTAAAAAACCCATGATGTATGAAATCATTTTATATATCCTATTATTATTTATAGTGACACATATGACTTGTATAACCCCATTTAAAAATTGTTTTAGTAAAATAACTCATAATTGTGACATTGTTACTTTTACATTAAATAAAAAGATATTAATGTCATTTTCCTTCCAAAGTGGCTCCATGGGGTCCCCATGTTGGCCCATGGATTTTCATGGTCGGCCATGACACATCCAATAAGGGTAGGACATGTGTCAAGCTCATCTCATATTATTAATACATTATTTTTACCTTAAACTACACTAATTACCTCTAATCGCGATTAAAAATGTAAAAGATACTATTCACCAATAAATTATTTTATTCTCATTGAACCACATTTTACTTCTTAATTACAAACATGTATGTCGGAATTTTGAAATTCAAAACACAGAGGTGGTAAATTTTCATTTAAACGAAAAATCAGTTTCTTAAGTACCACTTAGTGGTTTCACTATTCATCAAAAATTGAAGTTTTTCCGAAAAATACCAAAACATCACCCTATGCTATATTTTATATTCCGAAATAAAAAATGAATTCCATTTTAAAAAATTCAAAACATATAATTTTCATTACTAAATTTAATAATTAATTCCCGTTGTCAGAGAAAATAGCGTGTTTTTATGAAAAATAAGTATCAAAAGATTGACACTAGTTTAAGTCTGATTCCCAAGTGAAATTAATTCCAACGTCCACTATTGGATTTAATGGTAAAAATATATTCTAATTTCACTTTAAACCCAATTCAAAAGATAATATAATCATATAAATAAATTAGATTAAAAAAAGGGTTTTAATTAAAATACAACATTTTTCACTATTCATTAAAAAATGAACTTTATCGGAAATATACCAAAAATTTACACAAATTAAATTTTGATGTCCCGATTCTAGAGAAGAGTTTTATTTGGTCCAATAGAATGTATAAAAGTTATGAAAACTATATTTAATGACGGTTCTCCATAAAAAGGCGATAAGTGAACCTTTATTGAAAGTTAGGGTATATATGCTTAATATTGAATCCTTTCTGTATTTTAATCCTTTTCCTTTTATTGGATAAATGTAAAAAAATTTAAATATATATATATAATCATATTTTAGTTATTTACATCCATTCCCGCCAATACAATGGCTATGTGTTCACTACCATTTAAAATAATATTATTATATTACTTGTGTGCAACGTAAGATTTAAATGAAACTCATTGTTGCGTATCGGGTATGCTATTGAACATAGAAACCCCTTTAAAGTAAAATTAATATTTAATTCGTAAATATTAATAAATATGAAACTGCTTTATTCTTTATTTACTTGGGATTTTAAATCCTTCCCCCCTTTTGGGAATTGTGTCCTCACAATTTTATTCACTAATCATAATAAGTGGGGGTATTTATCCCTCATAGAATTTTCAGATTCCCACGTTGCCTCTTCAACCATATGGTTTTCCACAAAACCTTTACCTGGTGAATTACCTTAAATCGCAAAACCTGCTCTCTTCGGTCATGAATCTGGACTGGTTTTTCTTCATAAGAGAGATTCTCTTCCAACTAAACTACCTACGGGCTCAAAACATGAGATGGATCTGGAAGATACTTTCTCAACATCAAAACATGAAAAACAATGGGTACTTGAGATAAAATCGGAGGTAATTCCACTCTGTATGCCACTGATCCAAATCTCTCTAGAATTTCATATGGTCCAATGAACCTTGGAATCATCTTTTCTTTCTTACCAAATTACATCACACTTTTCCATGGTGAGACTTTGATAAAATCATGATCACCTACCTCAAAATATAGATCCTTCCTCCGGTTATCTGCATAACTCTTCTGCCTGCTCTGAGCTGTTCTCATGTGTTTCTGTATTAGCTGAAATTTTTCTGCCAACTCTTCTACCAATTCTGGTCCCATCAGCTTCCTTTCACCCACTTTATCCCAAAAAGATGGATTTCGACACCGCTTCCCATATAACTCCTCAAATGGTGCCATCTATATACTGGAATGAAAACTGTTATTATATGAAAACTCAACCAAAAACGATGTTGGTCCCAACTTCCCTGATAATATGTATAACAAGCTCGTAGCATATCCTCCAAGGTCTGAATTGTTTGTTCTGACTGCCCATCTGATTTCGGATGAAAAACTGTACTAAAATTTAATTCATCACCCAATGACTTCTGAAGGCCTTTCCAAATGTTAGAAATAAACCTGAGATCATGATAAGATACAATGGAGAGGGGAACTCCATGAGAACTGATTATCTCTTTAAGATAAAATCGAGAAAGTTGATCTAGAGAGAAAGTATCTCGAATAGGAAGGAAATGAGTAGACTTAGTCAAGCGATCAACAATAACCCAGATTGCATTATTACCTCAAGATGTATTCGGTAATCCCACAACAAAGCCCATAGATATGTTTTCCCATTTCCACTCTGGCACTGGTAAAGGCTGAAGCTTCCCTTTTGGTAACTTCCGCTCTGCTTTAACCTACTGACAAGTCAAACACTTCACAATAAAATAAACAATATCTATTTTCATTCCATCCCACCAGTAATACTCCCGCAGATCTTTATACATCTTAGTACTGCCAGGATGAACTAAAAACGGGGAACTATGAGCCTCACATAACAACAAATTCTTCAACTATGAATCACCAGGCGCACATAATCTCTTCCCAAACCTCAAAACACAACCATTATCAATGTTGAATTCAGGATACTTGCCCTTCTGAACCAGCTCTACCTTTTTCTGCGACTCACTGTCTTCCCTCTGTGCTTGCTTAATTCTGTCTGATAGGGAAGATCTCACTGATACCTGAAACAAAACAGATGAACTTCATGCACCATCAACTTCTATGCCAAAGTTCTTCAAATCAAAACCCAAAGTATCTCGTTCCCAACGTAGCATGGTTAATGAAGCATTACTTTTTCGACTCAAAGCATCAGCCACTTTATTTTCTTTTCCTCGATGGTAATGAATTGTACAATCATAATCCTTGATTAATTCTAGCCATCTCCTCTATCTCATGTTCAACTCTTTATGAGTGAATATATACTTTAAACTGTTGTGATCATTATATATTTCACACTTTACTCCATACAAATGATGCCTCCAAATTTTTAAAGCAAAAACAACATCAGCTAATTTCAAATCATGTATAGGTTAATTTACCTCATGAGTTTTCAACTGATGTGAAGTATAAGAAATTACCTGATCATTATGCATAAGGACACATCCAAGTCCTTTCAATGAAGCATCACTGTAGATAAAAAACTCACCATTCCTGGAAGGAAGTGCCAAAACTTGAGTATTCACCAATATTCTTTTCAACTCCTGAAAAAAATCATCACATATTTTTGTTCATATATAGTTAACATCCTTACGAGTTATCTTATTCATTGGACTAGATAATAGTGAATAGTTTTCAACAAAACTTTGGTAATAACCTACCAAACCAGGAAACTACGGATCTCAATTACATTTGTGGGTCTTGGACATTTTTCAACAACTTTTGTTTTAGCAGGATCAACACTTATGCCATTTTTTGAAACAATGTGACCAAGAAAAGAATTTTTTTTTAACCAAAACTCACACTTGCTAAATTTTCCATATAGTTACTTTTCTTTTAAGGTTTGGAAGATAACCCTTAAATGACTCTCATGATACTCTTTACTTTTAGAAAACACCAAAATATCATCAATTAAAACAACCACAAACTTATCCAAGAACTCATGGAAAATTCTATTCATAAGGTCCATGAATACAGCAGGTGAATTGGTTAACCCAAAAGGCATAGCTACAAATTCATAATGGCCATATCTAGTACGGAAGGCAGTCTTCGGAACGTCTGCTTATTTTAATATCAACTGATGGTACCCCAACCTCAAGTCAATATTCGAAAAATACTGAGCTCCCTGGAACTGATCAAACAAATCATCGATATGAGGAAAATGATACTTGTTCTTAACAGTAATATTATTCAAGGATCTATAATCCATGCAAAGTCTCATTGACCCATCTTTTTTTACAAACAAGACAAGAGCACCCCATGGTGATGTGCTAGGTTGAATGAAACCTTTATCTAATAACTCCTGCAATTGCTTCTTTAACTCTAAAAGTTCAACTTGAGCCACTCGATAAGGGGGTTTTGAAATTGGCTTAGAATCAGGAACTAAGTCAATAGTTAATTCAACTTCCCGATCATGAATAATACCAATAAACTCATCAGGAAAAACATCAAGATACTCATTTACCATTTCCACATCATTAATCTAAACAGTTCTTTTATTTTCAAAAATATGTGCATGGTAACAATCATTTCCATCTTTTACTAGTTTCTCTACTTCCTGATATGTTATCAAAATTAAGGGTTTATTCTTGTACAAAAACTGAAAATCTTTCTTAAAAGAAACCATTTTAGCTCTGCAGTCAATCAAAGAATGATAAACATAAATCCAATCCATGCCCAAAATAATATCAAACTCTACTAGAGGCAAAACAATAAGGTTTGCTGGTAGATTCTTTACGCACACAAGGATAGTAAGGTTCTTATAATTCCTTTTTGTCTCAACGATCCCTCCGAGTGTTTTTAACATAAGTTCAAGATTCATATATTGAGATGGAATTTTCAATTTACTAGAAAACTTCTCATAAATGAAAGAATGTGTAGACCCTGAATCAAACAACACATTGGCATAATCTGAACAAACAAACAGTGTACCCGATACAACTTCATTCGATGGCCCAACATCTTCTTAAATAGTTGCAAAGAATTTCACCACCCCTTTCTGCTTGTAGTATGGCTTCTTTCCCCCATTTGAGTTCTTCGTTAGACACTCATTTGCCTAATGACCCGTTTCATTACACCTAAAACATCATATCACTGGGTTTTCATTGAATGCTTGATCATCTTACTTACAGTTACGAGCAATATGACCAGACATACCACACCAAAAGCACTTTCCAGACATGGATAAACATTCTCCAGGATGAATTTTACCACACTTATCATAGGATGGATAATTGGTTTCCTTACCTCCTTGGTTCTTTGATGAATTCTACCCCTTTGCCTGCCAACTGGACCTCTTATTCTATTGTTTGTCAACAAACACCTGATCATCGGCAAACTCCATTTCCACCTTCTTCGCACATCGAACAAGTTTTTCATAAATTTTGAACTCACGATAATCTAAATCCCTTCAATACATTGTCTTTAACTTGGAGTAAAACTGGATTATTTTACTATCAAGATCTCGTATGAAGTTTGGACCATACCTTGCCAATCGAGTGAACTTTTCTTCATAAGCAGCCACTGAGTCATCCTCCTGCCTCAATTCTATGTACTATTTTTCCATCCTACGACGAACAAACTTAGGAAAATATTTCTCAAGAAACATACCTTTGAATTAGTCCCAATGAAGATCATAAATCTCATCGCTATCGCTGATATTTTTCACCATCGACCACCACTAATCAGCTTCATCTTCAAAACGGTAAACATCAAGACTAAACTTTTGATGTTCTGAACACCCCATGACATCAAAAATCATCTCCACTACTTTAATCCACCCTTCATCTTACATGGGGTTAGATGATCCGCTAAATGATGGGGGATGTTGCCTCGTGAAATGTTCCACCACTGACATGTTCCTCTGTGGTTGATCTGGCTGATCTCGTGCATGAATACCACCAACATTTATAGCCTAATTCAACTATTCCATCACTGCAACAAATTGTTCAGTTCTGATTCCGACCATCTCAGGTTGCTGATTTGGAAGGTTGTCTTCCTCCTGATGTCATCCCAACATAGATTCTTTGTTTCCTCTGCGGAAAACCATTCTGGACACAAAAATATCTTAGGTGAAGCAACATGGTAATCTTTAAATGCTATATCATTTCAATCATACCATAAATTAACATATAATTTAAAAAATTTCTAGTTCCTAAAGTTATCTAAACCGACCTCTGATACCAACTATTAGGCCTCAGAAATAAACATTACTTAACTTTGAATTAAATGAATAATTCCCATTGGGGATATTTTCAAGTTTAGAGTTTTAGAGAATTAGTACATAACTATTACATCTCAAAATATTACAATGTAGACACTTCTACTATGTTTGCATAGAATTAAAACTCTAAAAAGAAACATGTCTAGTTCCATGTTTTATATAGAATGACTTCACCTTGATCCCATCCTTGACCCCATTACACATTATGTCCTGTGAAAAACATTTCAAAAAAACATGGGGTGAGCATAAAAAGCTCAGTAAGGGATACACAATGAATGGAAACTATTAGTTTATCAAAACAATAAGTAAACCATGTATACTTTATCAAATTATTACTTTTCACCTTTATGAAGTAGTAAAAACATGTCACGAAATAAAAGATCATTACTTACCCTTTTGTTACCAAAAGATTACCATAACACCAAGATAAACATCACTTAACATATAAATGTAACTTGGGACATAAACATACTTAAATTGAATAACAATACATTCGACTTCCACACATATCACTTAATGGAATAGCCATATGGCCGAAATCCATAACCAATGCATTGGAAGTTATAACGTAACCACCCGTCCTGGTATTCTCGGCACCACCCGTCATATGTTTTGTCATGTAACCACCCGTCAATTTTCCAAGTACCATTATAAAATCATAAGATATAAAACAAATATAATGGAAAGAAATCATTTCCAAACTTTGATTGCAATATATCAATTAAATATATTGACATAACAAATCCATTATATAAACCATATTTCAATACCAAAATACATAAAAGATTATATTGTATTTATTTCATTTTAAAAACATTACGGATTCTTGAGGAAGCCAAAGAACAAATAATACTCGTGGCGGTGGAAAAGGTCGTTGTCACCGTGTACGTCAAAAGAAACATTCCTTTTTGTTATTTTGTAAAACGCTTCGTAGAAAAAGATTCCTTTTGTATAAAATTAAATGTCAAATTGGTTTATACACCATATAAAATAAAGCCTTGTATAAGATCAAAATATTCCTCAATGAAAGGAAATTGAGACGAAGTCCCTTACCTCGGGTCCGACTTGACTCAATCGTTATTTAACGTCCTGAATAATAAACATGAGTTAATTTCTAATTTATTAAGAACCTTATTCAAGTTAATTATTACTTTTATATCACTTATTACCATGTTATATACATTATATAATCATTTAAGTTAATAATGTCTGTTTTGTTGATATTTGGTTCTTATGTCGAAAGTAGACTCCTTACAATTACATGTTGTTCGTGTGGTCAAAGGTTCATTATATCCAGAATGATATTAATGATTTGGATATCATATATATCATATATATCCATAATATACATGTATTTATAATATTAAATAATAATATAGAGGTAATAAATGAAATGCACCGTTTATGGAGACGGTAAGTCGTACGTACGCATGAACGCTACTTTCATTTCTATGTAATATTAATGGAATTAAAACTAAAAGAGAGGTATTTATATTTTAATTCCAGAATAATATTCATCATTTATATGTAACATAAATCATATATAATAACTTTCAATCCATCATTTATACGTCCCACATATGGAATTAACGAATCAAATCACTTTGAGGGGGCGGTAGTCTGCACTTCCTAAAATGAAGATATCGTGTATACCCATAATGGAACCCATAAAGGTGTCAATAAATGAAAAATACAGAAGCTTAAAGAAAACATAAACATATTATATATCATATATAAATATAGTGATATCTTAATGTCCACCTTTTAAGGTGTTAGAAGAATATTGAACAATCATCGTTTCGTGAGGCAGATATTCACCGTCCACAGAAACAGTTTGTTCATTAACCATTAGATGTAGGTTTGTGTAAGTGTAACTCGAATTATTCTTATAAAAACATCATAGTATATTGAAGATACTAAATTTTTTACAAAAGAAATGAATAAAAAGTGTTAATGGGGTTGGAGAAGCAAAATAATACAAAAGAATACAAGTGAAGACATTACCTTAAAATCGGGTAACTCTCTTACCTTTGAGCTCAAAAGCATCCTTGGGAAGACCTCTTCCGAAAGTGATGCTTCTATGAGTAAGAGTGGGATATGGAGAGACAAAATGGGTAGGGTTTGGCCGGGACAAAGGCTTTGGAAGTGTGGTAAAGGTGGTAGAGGTGGGGGCCTTTTATAAGAGGAGAGGAGGGTCACTCTTGGAAAGTAAAGAAATGTTACTTTATTTTTAAAAGTGTTTCGTATTTAAAAGGTCCCAAATTAATATAATTCAAGGAAAATGTGATAATGGTTCTAAATATACCAATCCAATAGGTTTTTGACAAGTTTAGGTCTTAGATTTTACATTATCTTTTCATTTTATTTAAATAGTTAAATAATGAGGTAATCGCTGCATCATCATGATGTCATAAATAATATATTTTATATAATGTATAAAAATTATAAGAAAATTACTATGATGTAGGAAATCTTTTTATCCTTCCAATGACTATTTATAGTCAAAACTTGGTGTTTTATAACCACATTTAAAAATTGTTTTAGTAAAACAACTCATGTTTGTGTCATTTTTACTTCTACATTAAATAAAATATATTAATGTCATTTTCCTTCCAATGTGTCTCCATGGGGTCCCCAAGTTTACCCATGGATTTTTTGTGTCGGCCATGACACATAAAATAAGGTTAGGACATGTGTAAAGCTCATCTCATATTATTAAAATATTATTTTTCTTTAAACTACACTAATTATCTCTAATCGCGATTAAAAACTTAAAAGTTACTATTCGCCAAAAATTTATTTTAATCCCATTGAACCACATTTTACTTATTAATGACAACCATGTATGTAAAATTTTTGAAATTAAAAACACAGAGGTGGTAAAATTTCATTTAAATGAAAAATCAGTTTTTTATGTACCACTTAGTGGTTTCACTATTCATCAAAAATTGATGTTTTTCAGAAAAATACCAAAACTTCACCCTAAGCTATATTTGATATTTCGAACTCAAAAATGAAGTTCATTATAAAAAATTAAAAACATATACATTTCATTAATTAATTTAATAATTAATTCCCGTTGTTAGAGCAAATAGCGTGTTTTTGTGAAACAATAAGTATCAAAAGATTGACACTAGTCTAAGTCTGATTTCAAAGTGAAATTAATAACAATGACCACTATTGGATTTAATTATAAAAATATATTCCAATTTCACTTTAAATCAAATTAAAAAGATAATCTAATCATATAAATAAATTATATTAAAATGAGGTTTTGAATTAAAATACAACATTTTTCACTATTCATTAAAAAATGAACTTTATCGAAAAAATACCAAAAATTTACACAAAGTAAATTTTGATGTCCCAATTCTAAATAAGAGTTTTATTTGGTCAAATAGAAATTATAAAAGTGACCAAAACTATATTTAATGACGGTTCACCATCAAAGGGAGATAAGTGAACCTTTAGTGAAAATTAGGGTATATATGCCTAAAATTGAATCCTTTCCATATTTTAAGCCTTTATCTTTTATTGGATAAATGTAAAAACATTTAAAAAATATATATAATCATATTTTAGTTATTTCTATCTATTCAAACCAATACAACGACTATGTGTTAATTACCATCTAAAATAATATTATTATATTACTTGTATGCAACGTAAGATTTCAATGAAACTCATTGTTGCGTATCAGGTATGCTATCGAACATAGAAACCCCTTTAAAGTAAAATTAATATTTAATTCGTAAATATTAATAAATATAAAAATTCTTTATTCTTTATTTACCTGGGATGTTACAATCCGAGTATAAACCAAATTCGGATATTGGATAATAATCATGTTATGATACTACCGAAGATGAAGAGGAATGATTAGAGTTCTTATGTTTTTATTAATGTTCTGTGTCATTTGAGTATTGTATTAATGATGTACATGTTTTAAGAATTATAGTGTATAAAAGGATTGTACTATAGTAATATTTTATTAAGGACATGAGATTGTGTGGATCCACAAAATGTGACTCAATAACAAGTTAATTTTTTTTGGATAATATATGGTTGAGAGAAAGATAAAAATTAATATGAATCTGATACTGAGGTAGTTATTTTGGAATAAAATATTATGTATTTGGATAAATTATATTGTATATTCATGAAAACCATGAAACTGATTAAGGAATTGTATATTCCATCATTGTTGGATTTTACAAAAATTTTGGATATAAAGAGTATATCCAATATTCTATAAAGAATAAAGAATCATGAATGTAATCAATGAGGTTTTATGGTAATTTTGGGTGTTACCATGTTTTATTAGTATACATGATGAAGGCATTCCAATGTTATTATGTGGAAAAAAGAGATCTTCATTATGTTTAACATCCTTATAAATTATGAACTTTGATTTCAAAAAGAAGTATTTTGGATTATTATAATGGTTTTAATAGATTAAGATCGACAGTGGATACAATTGTTTTAGGTAAAAATAATTCTTATGATTATTTTTGGATTGTTAGAAAAAGGATAAAACCGAGGTCGGGTGACCACCTTTCACGTCTGGCAAGGACACGATACATGAACTAGCAACCGGAGGGAGACAAGGGTGCATCACCTACCACTGGACTACGTGATGTCCTAGTTGTATAATGTAGTTTTTTAAATGGTCTGATATATAAAATATTAATTAATTTTTTTGAAACCCTATACGATTTAGATAAATAGAATATTTTTGAATTCTACTATCTTTTGGAGTGAAAGAAGAGTTTTTGGTAGGAATTAATTGAAGTATGAGACTCTATATGTCGAGTATATATATATATATATTTCCTCTTATTATATGAATAAATTAATTCTTAAACATTAGGGAAAGGATCATAAAACCAAAAATTTGTTACCCTAATACCATATGTTTTGTTGAACCGATGATATTTTACATCATTTTAGATTGATTGCTTTGAGGCCCTCAGTTTGACATATTTTTGTGATTGATGACCTCAATCACTCTATATAAATATTTATTTTTTTCTTCCAATAATGTGTCTCTAATTTACAAAAATGTTCTTTTAATAGAGATCATAATTTGGTGGTAACTTTTTAATTTCCATTTCAATCTAATTAGGTCTAAATTTTATTAACCCAGTGTCCGATGTGGGATTCCCACAAAGGTATCTATATACATACTAAAGAATTTTTTTTTCTACTTACATGTCATCTCTACAACTATCCACGTCTCCAAATTACACCACTACAGAAATTTCACCTCCATCCCGCGCTATTCATAACACCTCCATCCCCCAAAAATTCATTCCTTTGACCTAGGGTTCATGTCCACTACTATCCGCCTTTGCCCCCTCACACGCCTCATCTACGCCCCCGCTCCTGGTAGTATCTCCTCTCCTCAGTACTCTACAACCTCTGGTTTCTATAGGTTTTCTCTACACCTCCCCACCACTGCTTTGATCCTCCGCCTCCCTCTGCCTTCTCAGCCTATAACAGCTCCGCCTTTGAATGCTCTGCCTCATACAACCCCAGCTCCAATGCATCAGGATCCTATGAATCTGACTCCGACACCACTACCTCCTACATGCCTGACTACGACACCTCTACCTCATTCATGTCCATACCCCATGCCTCCATCCCCCACGACATTTATACCGCCTACTTGGGCACCATCGGCTCTGACTCCATCACATCCACCTACTCTGCTCTGGCTTTCTCCGACCCTACATCCCCACATCTGAAAATAAACCTAGATCCATTCTAGTGTTCCATTTTTTCTAGAATTTGTAGGATTTTAACTACATCCTTATTGATTTAGTTATTCTAGATCCATTCTTGTATTTCAATTTTCTAGAATATTTAGGATGTTAACATTTTCTTTTTTATGCTTTCTTTTCAATACAAAGGACGTAAGACGGATGCCTTATGTTTTTTTGCAGTTTTCTTATGATCAATTATGTACATTGCAGCCATTGTTTGTGAAGATTATTCTATGTAATCATTATAAAAAATTCATGTTCCTAGAAAGTGATATCACGTTTAAAAGTTTTGAGCTATGAGTCTCATGTAAATTAGTAGTGATATTCATGAATTATTTGAAGAATAAATAACTAAGTAGATCTAGAAAAACTTCTAATTTTATTGAATGATCTTTTTCCCATATATAGTGCATGTTTGTTTTTATTATCAATGATTTACCATTCAAATGGTTTTAATTTTCATTTATTTATTTATTTTTTGTGATTTTCAGTTACACATTGTTTCTTTATAGTGGATATCATAGTTTCATATCAAACATTATCATACTTTTAGATCAAATATAAATATTTTGTGTAAAAAAAATTTAATCATGCATATTTATTTCACATTTGATTATTTATATGCCCATGGGTGATGTTTTGGTTTCATATATGGAATCATGATATTTATTTTGTAGTCCAGTTGCTATGTGAAAAAACTCAAAACAACGTAATTAAGTCTTCAATTTCGTTTTTTAATTATTTTATAGAATTCTAGAAATATTGTGATAGTTAAACTCTTGTTATATACTATCTTATATTGCATTGGTTTTTATCAGGTCTAATTTGGTCACAACCCCCTACTTGTCTTTAGGAAATCATCGAATGATACCCAATATTCCACAGGTATCTCAACCCCCATGTGTAGTTCCTATTTCATTTTCCTATAAATGATTTATCTTACGAATGGTTTTAATTTTCATTTATTGAACTATTTTTTGTGCTTTTTAGTTACAATTCGTTTCTTCATGGTGGATCACATAGTTTCAGATAAAAAATTCTCATAGTTTTAGATCGAATATAAATAATTTTTCTTAAAAAATGTAATCTTGCAAATTAATTTACCATATGATTATATAGTATCTCATGGGTGATGTTTTTGTATTATTAATGGGGAAACATGATATTGATTTTTTAGTCTAGTTACTAAGTGAAAAGCTAAAAACAATGGAAGTAATTCTTCGAGTGTGTTTTTCATTTATTTTACATAATTCTATAAATATTGTGGTAGATCAACTACCTCTATAAACATGTAATTATAATACATAAGTGCCTCAATTTCAAATATAGTTTTTACTCTAAAAAACCATATGATCAATAAATATTTTTTGATGTTGGTTATGATATTGTTGTGGTATTGGTTGTGTGTGAATAAGTTATACCTCTTGAATGATTCATTAACTCATGTTGTTTGATCCATATGTTGTCTGATAGTATTTCCATTTCTAAATTGGATAGATGAATTGAAGGTGAGTTTTTCCTTGGAAATAATATCCAAAATAGGGTCACGGTAGAGTCTCTGTGTTATTAAATAATTATGATCACATAATTTTTATCTTGTGTGAAATAAGGTGGGTCTGTAACCTATATAGAAAACACAATTCATTAGAATTTGTAGACAAGAAATGATTTAACATTATATTTTAATACAAGTGTATTAAAAGTTCTAAGAGTACTAGAATGATCATTAGAGGATCTATTGGTAATTTTATTTATACTTTTTATGGGTAGACTCATGCTAGGTAGTTGGGAAGTTCCTATGTCACTAAATGTGAAAACACTATGCCATGATATTCGATAATGGGGAACATAACTTCCAAGTGTCTTCAAGAGTTCAGTAAATATGGGATTCTAATATAGGATACACTATATAACATACATTTATTTAAATAATGTATTCTAGGAATCTATAAAAGGAACGGTTCCATAAATCAAGATTTAAGGCCAAATAACCACTACAATATGTCCAGTCCAATTTTTTGAATTTTTCAAGGACCATCTCCCATGGTGGAGTCTCATATTTTTTCACATTCATTTATTAATTTTCATGAAATTTATTGATTTATATACTAAGGATCAATTATGATTCCCTAAAGGTTTTTAAAAATTGGATGTCCAATATTGAAAACTGAATTGAAATGTGACTTAAGGATATGACATACAACAATGGATTAGAGTATTTTTCAACTCATTTCACCCAATACTTGTCCGAGAACAGTTTTTTGCACCATAATATTAGCCAGAAAACATAAAAACGTTGTTTATAGAGTGTGTAAACCACACCTTCATATAGAAGCTTTAAAGTAGGTTCTCATGATCAGTCCTACCAAAATTCATTTTGGTTTGAGGATGCCCCTATAATAGTTTACCTCATATTTTTCCAATTTATGCTAATTAATATAAGAACCTTGAATAGTTACATCCCAATTGACAAACATCTTTTTCACACATGTGAGTTTTTTGTTGTACTAGTTACATGTATGTTAAAACTGAGCATGACCCTAGAGCTATTAAGTCAATTGTTTAGGGTATCCAGTAAAAGGGTATAAAAGGAGTTGGAAAAATCAATATTTCATAATTACATCATTATCCAGGATATTATGTTCCATGAATCATCTACCACTAAGCTAAATCTTTTTAGTAATTTCATTAATGAGAGACCCGAAACAAGTGATATTGAGGTTGATCCGCCAGTAGAAACTGGATCTCTTATTGAGAATACTCCACCTAAACTGCAACCTGATGGTTATTATGACTAAGTTTAATAGTTCGTTATAAAAATAACATCATTTATCAACTAAATACTACAATCTAATGAGGGATTATGCTAAGAGGGTCATTAGTCTTCAATCCTAATTTAACCATGTTGATATGACTATTTTTTCATTTCTCATTACCCTGGATGTTGGAAGTAATGCTCCCTAGAACTAAATACCAGATATTATTGATATCAATACTGTGTATTTGTTCACTTATGTTCATGATGTGATTATTTCCCTAAATAAAAATCATACCATCTTGTTTGTAAATAAGAAACATAATGCAATGTTCATAGGAGGTAAATGGATCTTTAAAAGGAAAATGGATGACTTTAGATTGAATACAATTAAATCTATATTTGTTCCAAAGATGGGTTGTTTCCATCACATGTGTCACTCCCTCCTTGTGTCATGTCCCTCCTTTTATTTGTTCCCATTTCATTACGTCCATTTTCCACCTCTGGATTGCAATTTTCATCGTTGTTTCTTGGGTTCCGCTCGCTTTGGCTCCCTCTTCTTCTGCCATCTTTTTCGCCTCCTCCTCCTTCACCTTTGCTGCCTTCCCCTCCGTTTTTCTATATCGTGCTCCTCCATCTCTATCTTCTTTACCTCTGAATATTCTACCTCTGCCTTCTTCAAATCATCTTACTCCACCGCTTGCTACTCGGTATCCATCTACTACAGCTATGGCTATTGTGCCTCTGACTACCTCGCCTTTTCCTAATATGCATCTGTTAGCTTCTTTCCTCCAAACATTTTTATTATCTATTCTTGGTTTTAAACATTTCTTTTACATTAACATTAATAATTGTGAACATATATCAATATTCACTAATATTTTATTGTATTGAAACAATAATTTGTATGTAGGAAATCCTGGTGGAAGGTTTTGAAGTTAAAGATTTAGTGTGAAGTGACATGTTCAATGGATATTTCTCCAAACTCATGTAACATACCACTCGACTCCATCATCAGATTTCCTTTGGGGAATACTGGTACAAAGTCACAGGGAGTAACCATGGCTTAGGGGGGTTATTATAATATAGGTCGAGGGTATCCCCTATGATAAAATTTACCCCTTCTATTTACATCAGTCTCACCTCTACTTAATCTACAAAGAAGATCTAGTATCTATGTAAAGTTTTCTGAACATTGTTACTGGTTCCCTTTTGTTTCACTTATGTATCTTATCTCTAACTCTTCTATTTCATCATGTCCCATCTCTATCACGATTAGTCTTCACTTCATTTTATCATGTCGTGGGCACCTATATTCGCTTCATTATAATCATTATATTGATTAAAATGACCTTACAATTTTTTAATGATGTAGAACCCCATGATTTGAATGAAAATTGAATAGACCAGAGCATTTTCACAGGCAGAGTAATAGATGTTTTAATTTTAAACATTTATTTTAGAAGAAAATTTTCTATTTGAGTGGATGAAATTTATTAATAAAGTGTAGAATTTAACACCGCATGATTTCCTAGTATGTTATCTCTTCAAAATAATTCAATAACATGCGCTAGACGCAACAACGAGTTCGTTCACACCACGACTTACCAAAATAGCAGTTCAAAAAGAAGTTATGAATAGTATTATCTGCATTTTGAATTTTATATAAATCCTATATAATTTTAACATTCATATTTTTTGTTTCTTAGTCATAATATAAGGGAAAATACAATTTTTCAAATAAAAGAATTATTTTTCAAAATATTCAACTTTACCGCCTATTAAATGTAGTATCCATTTTAAAACAAATACATGACACTTTTATATATTCAATTTAATGAAATTAAATTATTTTTTATAATGGGAACATAATAATTTAATATGGAAAGTTTTTTGGAACTTGAATGATAACTTTCATATTTTGATGAATACTGAAAAATACTAAATTTTAAATGAAACCACCTTTTCAAATGAAAATAATTTATTGGGTTAAATTATAATTTTAAATGGTTTAGATGTATAAATAGATTATATTTTTATTATTTAATACAATTTAAGTCATTATATGTAATTTAATATTGAAATTGGACATAAGCAGACGTTGATCTTTTGATAATTTTTTATTTTCTAAAAACCCGTTTTTTGGTTTTAACAATTGGAATTAATTTTAAATTAATAAATGAAACATCAATGTTTTGAATTTGTTAAAATATAATTAATTTTGTAATTCATAATATGAAAATTATCTTATGGGTAATTTTTTTATTTTTCTGAAAACATTCATTTTTTAATGAATAGTGAAAAACACTGAATTATTGGTTAAATCCACTTTTTATTTAAATAATTATCTATTTTATTAAAATTTATTTTATGTAAAAATATATACTTAATACCTACATATGTTCAGTTTAATTCATTGGAGTCATTTTATATTATGTTTAGATATATAATAATTTTTTTGAATTTTTACCTTCTTTTACCCACCTCCTAGGAGAATTTGAAAATTTGCATAAAACATAATTTTACAGCTTCTGTTAGTTGAATTTCAAAAATATTAGATATTGGTTAAATATTATTAAGTAAAATTTGGATCAATAAGATGTTATATTTTTGTTAATAAAAACTTTTGACTTTTATTTACCACGGTTAAAAATAAATAGAGCAATTATGGGTAAAAATGATATCAAAATTACCCTAAAAATGTCCCAATTCTTTTAACTAAGTATAATTAGTCCATAAAAAACCTTAGGCATAAAAATTATCCCTTTTGTTCCACATATATTATATTATGTCGTTTATTATTATTTTATTTAAGGAAGAGTTAAAAGTGTTAAATTCGATGTTATATCAGTAAACCATTTTTAATACAGGGTTTAACTCAATATAAATTTTAATATAAATATTCATTATAAATATAAAAATATTTCCTATATAATGGAATTTTATTTTTAATTTTTAGACATTTTATAATTAAATTTATTTTTGAAACAATGATAATGTAGTATTTAAATTTTTAACGAACGAATCAACTAAATGGTATTTTAAATGTTAAAATAAATATAATTTCAATGTTTTTAGGACATACACGATATTTTTAGGAGAATATGAAATTACAGGGTTGATTCAATGTATATTTTTTGAATTAATCAACTTGTGATTAATTTCACAAAAACATAATACCAAATACTGTTCAAATTGAAATAAAATAATTTTTAAAACAAATACTATATTATAGGTTGATATAATATTCGTAATAATGTAAGTTTAACAAAAGCCTTAAATAATATTTCATAGGTCATCAATTAACCACATGATGTTCTCTTGTATGTTTATAGTATGTTTATTAACCATATTGTGTAAGAAAACAAGAAGACAAGATAAATGTTAAACAATTTAACTAAGAGTTAAATCTAAAAGAGAAGGTTAAAATGGTAGCATAAACATTTGTAAAACCTATTGGTTGAGAGTATTTCGACCCATTACCACCTTTTAAACTATATAAATAATTATGGAGCCATTATAAACCGAAAATAATTTTATTATAAAATAATATTTCAATCTTTTCCTAAAGTGACCCTCACCACTCTTATAAAAGGGCACTTCCCAATCTCTCAAAATCACACATCCAAAGCCATTTTTCTCGACCAAACAAATCCCAAATATCCCCCCAAAATCCTTCACATAACCCGAGAGTCCTTAAATTGATCATAAAGCCAACCTATGGATCCCTTTGGATCAAATCAAAATGAAACACTCGAAGAAGAGGTAAATATTTATCACCTCTTTCATGTTATTTTCTTCTTCCACTTCCACATTATTTATTGTTTCTATTCTCATATAATAACTCCGGTTTCTTTTATATACAGTTATGTTATTATAAATACGTTACAACCATTTTAATTACACAATCCATCCTTAAAATGAAAATTTCACCATACGTGCGTACGTACGGATTACCATCTCCATGTTGTGGTGTAGTTTGTTATTCAAACACATTATTATTTGTATGGGTATAATAATACTTATAACTAATGTAAATAATAAATATAAATTTTTTATTATTCTGTATATATGATATAACATCCAATTACAGACATTTTCACCATCAATATAAAGATATTGTCTCTTGGGCGTATGTACGGATTACTGTCTCCACGACGCGATGAGATTAATTTCCATGTTCACCATTCCACGATGACTATAAAAATATATATAATTAATATGTATATAATATATGACATAATAATTCTACTTAATATATATATATTTATATTTATGTACTTACATATATCTTATTCACATATTTATGTTCAATATGATATGAAAACATATAAAATGTTTATGCGTACGTACGGCCTACCATCTCCATAAACGGTGTTTTCCATTTCCAATATATGTCTGTGAGGAATATTCATATTCTAAATATATATGATATATAAATCATGTATTATTTTATGAAAGTATTTATATCATGATATAAGTGATACAATCAAGAGTAACACATTAAAACACGTACGATAATGAATGTAATTATTATCCGAAATGTTAATTTAACAAGAAAATTATTATTAAATGGAAGTTATAAAGTCATAAATGATTGATGTTCAATATCATAAACATTAATATGGTTCTTTTTTAATTTTATAACATACTACAATCTTAATACATGAGGTTAAATGTACCCTCTACTAATGGAAAGTAAAAGGTAATGGTTAATTTCATGATATCATTTTTATCCAAGGTTGTTTTTATAAAAGTATCTACTGTGACATATTTATTATCCATTTCCATGTTTCATAATGGAGTTTTAAAAGGTATTATTTTAAGGTATTTTTTACTAAAACCTCATTTTAAATGTTTTAAAGATTTATTCTTTTAAACCATTCCAATTAATATTCAGGTTTTGAAAATGGTTTTAAGGATTTTTTAATATGGACATTAATGTTTTAAAATGTTAATTTATTTCGAATGTTTCAAAGTAGCATGGGACAATATTATTCAAAACTATATTTTAAATATCATCCTTTATAAATAATGTAACTATTTTATTTTATAATGAATATGGGATATTTATATCAATTGTTTTTTGTAATTATTTTCATCAATGTCAACATCTTTTGAGGGATATTATTCTTGATGGAGGTTGATTTGTTATAACTCAAATCAACCATTTTATGTTGAAGGTTTTGGGATATATTTGACAGAAGATGTGTTTTGTGTATACAATTCATGGTTTATTGTTAAAGTATTTACATTCATTATGCATGATTTAATATGATTGATTATGTTATGTTTCATCCTTTTCATATGAGGAATGTATTGGACTTAGTATGCGAAGGGTGGAGCCTGCTATATCTCCTCAGTTCATCGGTAGGTCTCATGAGACAATAATACATAAAATTGGGTAAGGCCTTTAAAATTTTGAAATATTTTTTTGGCCAAGACCTATATCATTTTTATACGTCTTGGCCGAGGCCTTCACAAGATGTTTCGAAATTTTCGGCATTATAAATTACCTCATTATGAAAATATTATTGATGGTTCATGTGGTTATTCGACTAGTAGAATTTCTAGGACTGTGTTTTATTATGGAATTTTCTAATATTCTCATATTCCTTCCATAATGTGTACATGTTTATTATTTGTAAAGTCATGTGTTTTAAATTATTCACTGTGACTAATGTTTATGTTACCTACCACTGTATTTCATACAATTACCGAGCCTTTGAGCTCACCCCTTTCTTATATTTTCTTCCCAGGATTACAAGAACTGTATTATGATTGATAAGCAGGGTTAAGCTTATGGATTACAGGCATTCTCAAAAGATCATTTATGTCTGTTTCGCACGGAATCCGGGGATGACCTCCTGGACGGAAGATTCAAACGTTCTGATCGGTTTCTAACGGGTTTGTTCGTAGAACCGGAAACATCCAATGATTCCACATCCGCTTGGACCTACTTTCCAAAGGTAGGCGCTCATTAGCTTGTGGGCTAATGAGGCTTAGGAATTTTCATTGGTCGAGAGGATGGGAGGTCGGACTCATCACACCTTTTTGAGGGGAATTATTGTCTACTCCGGGACTCTCTTTATAGATTTAAGTTATGTTCGTGAACCCTTATTACATTACCAAGTATAAAATGAGATTTCCTTTAGTTTTAACAATCAATGATTAAATATGCAAGAAATTTAGAGAATCTTTTATATGTATTCGAGGTTCTTCATTGATAGAGAATCATCTATATTTGTTTAGAGATTCTTGGTCAATGGTATCCTTCAAAACATTTATAAAAAAAGTCTCTTGGTCATTTTATGATGACCAGGCAGGTTTTAAATCCACTCAGTGGGGTACTTGAAGTTTATTGTCATTCAGAAGGACAGAGATTATCTCAAAGTTGGGATCGAACCCATAAATGGGCTACCTACGTATCCTTTGTTTTGGAAAAGGAATCAGAACCCACGTAGTTCGAGTTATGGAGTATGATGTTTATGATTGATGGCTCAAAGAAGAATGTCATAATTACTTTTACACTCTAAGCTCACGTGAGTCATGCTCGGTGTGAGAAACAAGAGGTATTGGTAAAATTTAGACAATTGTGCCACGAAAGATGCAATCATAGGAATTTGCTTGGGGCTTATGTATGGATGACTGCCCAGATAGATGAAGGTTTAGGATTTACTTTTAGGGAGAAAATCCATGAACAGGGTCCATAAAGTTATATGTGCTTCATGGAGATTTGAATACTCTAATCTTGGGGCTTATTCCTAAGGAGAATGCCCAAGTTAGGAGGGGACTTATGATTGGGTTTTATTCCTGAAAAAGGAAACCCATATCAAAGGTAATTTATGACTGGTTAAGAGAAATTTTAAGAGACTTGGGGCATACTCCTAAGAAGGATGCCCAAGATTGGGAACTTGATTGGGGCTTACTCCTGAGGAGGATGCCCAAGATTTATGACTGAGTATTATTCCTGAAAAGGAGACCCAGGTTAGGGATTAAGGTTTGGGGCTTACTCCTGAGGAGGATGCCCAAGATTATGACTGAGTCTTATTCCTGAAAAGGAGACCCAGGTTAGGGATTAAGGTTTGGGGCTTACTCCTGAGGAGGATGCCCAATATTATGACTGAGTCTTATTCCTGAAAAGGAGACCCAGATTAGTGATTAAGGTTTGGGGCTTACTCCTGAGGATGATGCCCAAGATTATGACTGAGTCTTATTCCTGAAAAGGAGACCCAGGTTAGGGATTAAGGTTTGGGGCATACTCCTGAGGAGGATGCCCAAGATTATGACTGAGTCTTATTCCTGAAAAGGAGAACCAGGTTAGGGATTAAGGTTTGTGGCTTACTCCTGAGGAGGATGCCCATATTTGAGGTTGAGGCTTATTCTTAAGAAAGATGCCCAAGGTTAGAGGACTTTGATTGGGGCTTATTCCTGAGGAAGATGCCCAGATCAAAGGTTTTATAACTGGGGATTATTCCTGAAAAGGAGACCCAGGTTAGGATTCTCTCATCTTAAAGGATGAGGTTGAATGAATGAACTCTCAATCTTTGGTAACATAAAGATGTTTAAATCACTAGGTTTTGAGAGATATTTCACAGAATTCCTTTCAGATAAGGATGTCAAATCCAGAAATCATGCCATAAATGGCTTTGAAGAGTATCTTGAAGACTGAATCTTGAATAGGAAGAGTGAAATGGCTTAAGAGGGGTAAAAATGGGCAAGATGGGCACCCAAAAAGATAGGGGCGCGCAAGTCTTGGAAGGCGCGCAAGTCCTGCGGCGGCGCGCAAGTTTTGGTCGCACAAGTATACTTGCGCGACATGAGTGGTACTTGCGCGATTTTTAACCAACATTGAAATACTTGAGCGACTCTTTATTAAACCATTTACCATCCTCTTGAAGTTCTTCCAGAAGATGGACGCGCAAGTTATATTGAAGGAATTAAGTAGGCGCGCAAGTGTTTGATAAGTTTCAACACTCAGGCCTTCCTTTTTCTCTTTAGATCATCCGTTCTAGGTAAGAAATTACCTTATAAGTGTTCCGGAAGCTTTGATAAGAGACTTGGGCGTCGGGAGCTTCAATCCGAGTTTCTGGAAAAAGATTTCCTTCAATGGGGGGCCCACAGGGTCTATTTATAGGCAAAAGAAGACCCCGGGCGGTTACTGGGCGGTTACCACATATGTTGCGCAAGTCCCTTGCACGACTACGAGGAGGCGCGCAAGTGTTGAGGCGGTGCGCAAGTGTACTTGCGCGACCAAGAGGGAACTTGCGCGACCTATGGGCAATGTTCTCCTTTTTCATCCCTTTGTCGATTTTTGATGTTTCTTCAAAGGATTAATCACTTTGAGCTCAGATATTCCCTTTTCCAATCTTTAGATTCTGTGACGAAAGGAGCGTCAACAAAAGTCCCCTCTCAGAGTTGGATCCGGAAAAAAATGAGGATTTGACTCTGAGGAAATCGAATCCCTCCAAAGGAAAAGGGAGGCGCGCAAGTCTTCAGTGCGCAGAGGTCGGCACGCAAGTCTTCGTCGCGCAGGCATTGAGCGCTCTGGGTGCAGCGCGCAGATAGGCCCCCTGGCCTATAAATATGCCGCTTCCGGCCGTAGATGGCATCTGACTTTCCGGATTTCTCGAGCTCTCGCCGCGCAAGTCTTAGTCGCCGCGCAAGTCTCTTGTTTTCACTGTTTTCTCGCTGCCGCACTACTCTCAAGGTAATAAGGCTTGCACGGCACATACTTGCGCGGCATAAACTTGCGCGGCACATGTACCACTTGCGCGACGTCTCCATACTTGCGCGCCTTAATGCCTTGGCCATTTTTTCAATTTCTTTCACAAATTTTATGAAAAATAAACCCACTTAAGAGTTTAATTTATTCAACTCTTGTGCAGATTCAATGGCTCTTAGACCAGGATTAATTGATGAACTGGCTAGCAAGCGGATAGATGATATGATGAATATCATTGACCCTGATTACTATACTGTCAAAAACAGTACTCTTCCAGATTTGGCTAAGTATCTAAAGAAATATCATCGCGGCTTTCCTCACTGCACTTATCTACCTTTGTATGGTCATGGTCATCTGCAAGAAGTCATTATTCCAGAAGTAAACAATTATCTTCCATTTTCTTGGTTTCAGAATTATACCAATTTTGCTTCAGCAAATATCTCAGGTGGAGGAGTATTTCAAACTGCTGGAACAGTAGATAAGGCTTATGTGATGCATCATAGCCCTTGCACACCAGATCTGAAAAAACATACACCTGAGCTTCAACCACATTGTCATCCTTCAATCTTCCGAGATGCTCAGATGGATCAGTCCAAAGGCTGGAAGAAAAGTTGGGATTTCCGTCCTGGGGGAGGCATGAAGCCAACTTGGATGTGGGTATACTGGGTGCAACAGACTTGCACAGAGTTTATTGAGGATCTGAAGAGAGCTGCAATATATGAGGCTGTTTGGGTTGGGAAAACATATATTTACAGACATGATATCTTCGTGCCAGAGATACTCAGCCACTGGAGTCCAGCGACTAATTATTTCCATTTGACTCATGGAGAAGTAGGTATCCGTTTGTGGGATGTCCACAATATTTCCGGAGCTCCAATCTTGGGCGATATGTATGATGAATTCATTCCTCCCAAGGTGACTTGGAATGATCCAGAGAAGACTCCTGCTTTGGCTCGAGAATTATTCAAAATATTTCACAAGCTCAAGAGTTCAGAGACCTCATTAACTCATTTCAGAAAAGATATGCATCCGGAAGAATGGATGAATGTGTTTCTTACTGAGAAGAAAGGGATGGAGCCAAAGGAAAAAGGATCCAAGGAAAAGAAATCCAAGGATACCTGGCCCAGACGTCCTACCACTTGTCCAAAACCTGAGAAGAGAGGAGCTCCTGGCACATTCTGGCCAACTCTAGAAGCCGGAGAGTTTGAAAAATGGGGCTATGAAGTGAATCAAATAATTTCAAAGAAAACTCGTCTGGCGGGTTTCTTGGCAATGTGGCTCAGTATTTATCTCTTGCCGGTCAGGGATTCGAAGGGAGGCGTTAGGCCAGGGACCTTCGTCATTGCGGCCAAGTTGGATGAGGGAAAATGGTTGGGTTAGCTACCCCCATTTTAGCAAAGATTCACAGGAGTTTACTTCACGTCTTCCAGGGTAAATCTCCTTTAAGAATAGTGGGACCATTCCAGGTTTTGTGGGGATGGATCGCCACTCACTTCAGGACTTACAATGTACAGAATGGATTACAAATTCCTGGAAGCTCTTTCAGACCGTCAGTGCAAGCATTCTCTGGAATTCCTCCATTAGATGTCAATGGTTATGACATAAAAGTAAGACTAAGCATGTATAAGGAATTCAACTTCTTTCCTTATGGAAGTCCGCCATCTGGGCGGTTTGTTGATGATGGGAAAGCCCCTTTGGATTTGAGGGCATACATGCTAGCTTGCAGGGATGGCGTGTTAGTAGCCAGGATTGATGGAGAAATCATATGCGAGGCCTATGCTCCATATAGATTTGCACGCCAATTCAAATGTTTGCAACAGATTATTGTATCCCCTCCAGTACATGTCAGGTTAGAGCAACATCCGATGGTTGCTCGACAACTATGGTTGTTGACATCAAGAGAGAAGACTGGGGCAGTATTTGATCTACCAGTTGAAAAAGCGGCACATTATCTGACTACATTTTATGCCGAACACTGGATAGCATCATACCCTAAAGGGATATTGAATCACCCTATATATCAAGTGGGAAAGAGGAAGAGGACTGTAGAGAAAGAAAATCTTCCTCATGAAGCTGATGCTTCTCCTCCTGAAATAGGTTCAACAGACTCCTCCTCTAGAACTGATTCCTCGGATCATCATGATGGGGATGATGAGGCACAACCGGCAGCAAAGCGGTTTCGTGCCCGATATAATCCTCCGGCCAGAGTTAAAAGACCCACTCCATCAGCTCATGGTGAGTTATTTGATTGTAATAACTTCAATCACTACTACTTTATAAAGTAATAAGTCTCACTTTCTTATTCTGTATCTGTAGTTGCAGGAATCGGGAAGAAATTAAAATCAAAAATTGTAGGACCTTCCTCACAGCCTTTATATCTAAGACCAAAGGCTGTTCAGTTATGGCAGAGCTTATACTGTGATACTGAGACCGCCTGGCTGGATTTGTGTGAGGGCCTACAACTTCCTGGGATAGGATATCTTCTAGCTTCTAAAGACCTTCAATACGGAGATAACCCCAATGAAGTGCGGGCTTACATCAGAGAGCTGGAAATGCTCATATATGCCACCGATAATTCAGTTCCTATCACCAGGCGGGTGAAGGAAATGATTGATCGTGGCACCACTAAGGGGGCTGGTGGTTCTGGAGATGAGGAGTGGCAAGAGTACGTGGCTCCTGAAGATGTAAGTTTTCCTTCCTTATTTTCTTTGCAACTTGATTTCAGTTGAAGCTTTGTTACTTAAGGAAGTTATTTTCTTCATCTTGCAGCTTGCAAAGAAAGGGACTGGGGCTCCTTCGCCACAATATAGCCCTGGTGGTACCGCTGTTGGGGCTGCTGCTGATTCTCCTCGCGAACCAGGCGAGATATCTCCAGGACAGCAGGCCATGAATGAGGCACTGGACATAGCCTTTCATTCGCCAATCCAAGTGCCAATAAGGGAGACAACTGAAACTCCAAAAAAACAAAATAAGCCAAGGCAACGAAGGAGGAAATCCTTAGCTAAATGTTTCATTAGCAGTGGTAAGTCCTTTGAACAATCATGATTTTATACCCATAATCATATGGTTACTCATATTTCTGAGGATTGTAGGGGCTTCTTCAATTTCCCCCTTGAGGGAAGGGACTGATCCTTCTTCAAAGGTCGTGGAGGGTGCTGTAGAACAACCACAGACTCAAGCTAACTTGGTTGCTCCTAGAGAAGAGCTACCATCCATTCCCAGTATCCCTCCCACTACTGAAGATGTTGTCCAGGGTCAGGGGTTCCAGGACATAAGTCAGCAAAAAGACGTAGCAAATGCTCCCACTGGTGAGACTAACCAAGATTCTGAAGTATCATTGGATGAAATGATGAATCAAGGAATGACTTTTGAAGAATTTTATGATCATGCTAGATTGTCATGTGATTTAGAAGACCTTGGGCGTGAGTGTTACCCTTCGCCCAAATTTTTCTTTGAAAAAATATACTTCTAACCATGATATAAAATAATATGAAGTTTCTTCCGTAGAAGCCGCTGAACTGCCAATGCCTGAAGAGGGTGTGGACACTGATGTCAACCCTATCATTGCAGAAACATTAGATCAAGTAGAGCTAAATCCAATAAACTCTCCTGAGACCCATCTTGAAAATCCTGTTGAAACCGGGAAAGATGGGGAGAAGTCTTCTCATGTTGCTGAACCACCATTGGGTAAGGGATAACAATATTTGTGATTGTACTTTTTTTGCAAGACAATCCATTCATTTGTTATCCTTTAAGATTCAACTAAAATCTTTCAATTGATCATGTAGGGCCATCAACTGTAATGGATAAATCCGGAGATGAGGCTTCAGCCTCTGCCCCAACGGGAATTGAAAGTGAAGAAGCCCAAGTCAGAGGGGAAAGAGCAGGACAAGGCACCTCCCTAAGTGCGCTAATTCCAGATTACATACCCCCTTCTGACGAAGATGTTGAATCAGATCCAGAGATGCTCAAAGCGTTCAGTTTTTCCCGACGTAAGGCATGGAACAACATGTGGAACATCATATCGGGGGTGCCTTTAGAAGAGCTACCATCAAAAATTTCCCGATTGTCATCCCAATTTGTTATAATGGGACTTGTTGGTTTTGGGTATGAAAAGATCCATGCTGCGGTGAAACAGATTATTTTCAGGAGGGAGCAAATGCAGACAAGTCGCGAAGATTTGACCAGAGTGAAATTGTCAGTCAACATAGGCGAATTTGAGGCTGCGATATCCCAGGCTGAAGCTGATTATGCTGTCAAGATGAAGGATCTGAAGCAAAAAATCAAAGAAAAGGTCGTCCAGCAGGTGCAACTCCAGCAACAGTTAGATGCTGTTACTGGGGAACTTGATCAGCTTAATAAATCATTGGATGAAACTCATATGAATGGCATGAAAGCCATTGCAGATGCTAAGAAGGCACTTCAGCAAGCTGAAAAGAGTGAAGCTAGTCAAGTGCACGAGCTTCAAGTAACTGTTGATAAGGCCAAGGATGCTATACATCAAATGAAGACTTATGTTGACAATCTTCTGTAATTCTTGAAAAAGAGAAGAGATTCCAATCTGTGGATGTCCTTCTAACTCTTGTGTATCAATGAAAAACACTTTTGTCTTCAATCATTTGTGTTTGCATTCTTCCATTACCTGCTTCAAATTTACTTAAGCCAATGGGCTTAGTAATCATAGTTTGATTTTTACTAGGATTATTACAAATAACCCTACAAACTTTGAATCTTTTAATTTCTCAATATTACCTAAATCATACAAAGAATGTATATTTAGTGAGCTGGAACTTGACTTTTATTCAGAGTTCCTTTGTCTTTTGTGTGGGCAGTTTAAAGTCATGCAAGCCGGACATAAAGGGGCTAATGTTTAAGGTCGAAATAGCTTTGACCGAAAATGGATTAAAATGGATTCAATTCCTTGATAATTTATCTGAAAACATATTTACCATACTCAAGTATGAGGGGAAAAAAATGTAAACTATGGCTTAAGAATATTTGAATCTGAGGAATGATATGAAAAAAAAAACTAAAAGGAATTAGAAGAAGTAGTTTCCAAGAATGAAGTTACTATTATTTAACAAAACCCGTTAGGGGGTTGAAATATGCAGGGCCACCTATGGGCATTGGCTGCATAGTCAAATAAAATAGCATCTTTTGGCTGACAAGTCTGTTATTTGGACTATTTATGCAAGGCCACCTATGGGCACGTGCTGCATAGTCAGGCAAAAAGAACTCCCAGAAATTTACTTTCCTAGTGCTAAAAGCCAGTGAAAGTTTATGGAGATTCAAATTTTCTAAAGCATAGAGTTTGTTGTATGGAAAGAGGTACTTGAATATGGAGAAGATATTTCCAAACAAGAGTATCGAAGAACTGGATGAATATCACTCCTACGAAGGTCTGACCCAAACATAGGGAAGAAGAATAAACCATAGACTTGAATACTTTCAGATCATGAAAAAGGATATGGGACAAATACGTTAAGGATGGATATTTTTGCGGATCCCTACATACTGTCGTTTAAGACAAATAAGGACAAAAGAGGCATTCTTCCCAAGAATGAAGTTACTATTATTTAACAAACCCGTTAGGGGGTTGAAAACATGCAGGGCCACCTATGGGCATTGGCTGCATGGTCAAATAAATAGCATCTCTTGGCTGACAAGTCTTTTATGTGGACTGTTTATGCAAGGCCACCTATGGGCACGTGCTGCATAGTCAGGCAAAAGAATTCTCAGAAGTTTGACATTTTTGTGACTAGAAGTCATGAAAAGGGTTATGAAGATCTGAAAATATTTAAGGTTAGGATTATAATACATAAAGATGGGTATTTTCCAATGTATATAGAGATACATAGGTCAATGAAAACCATAATCATGTTGTGGCTGGGTCCTGAATTGAAACTTGGACTTCACTACGTATCTCATAAGAATGAGAATCAAGCCATACGTAGTTCTTGAAATGCAGTTTAACGTCGTGCAGGACGAAAGTATGAGTGATCTTAGTTTAAGGTCATAGAATTCGGACCATAATAATGAATACACAGTGTGTGTTTTCATGAGGACTTTTCAGTCAAGGGACTGAAAGTGAAATTTGGGGTTAGGCCCAAAAGACTTGGGACTGGATTTGAGGGACACTCGATTGTTCCTACGTATCCCATAAGGATGGGAATCAAGTCCACGTAGTTCTAGAATTACCCTTTGTACAAATTTGTTTCGTACATGTGAAGGGTGAAAGGGGACTTTAGTGCAATGATGGTTTTAATCTAAGATAAAAAGTTTAGGCATTACCATGTATGCACGTAGTCTTTTGAAAATGAAAACCATGATTGAAAAAAGAATCAATGTTAATAATGGTTCCTTCTCAAATGAGGAAATCAATGAATATTGTAGTTTATTGTCGTACCGGACAAAAGTGTTGTATAGTTTAACATCATATAACAAGGACGAAAGTGAATCAATGTGAAGATATTGATTCCAGGGGTGGTTTCACAAATCATCATCATATGAGATGGTGGTGAACCGATGTGAAGAGATTGTTTTTGGGCTTGAACCTTGGGAGGTTGCCTACATACCCAGCCTGGAGGGCAAGGATCAAAGTCTGTGTAGTTCAATTAAAGAATGAATCAATGATCAAGCTATTCTTGGGGACAATGATCTAATAAAAAAATGTTGTTGGGACTTGCACATGGTTAGTGGCCCAAAGGGAGTGTTATGGTTGATGTTCGCTCTAAGCTCACGTGAGTCATACTCGGTGTGAGAAACAAGAGGTAATAACAACCTTAACGATGCACATTTTTAATGTCATGTAGGACATATCAAGGAATTTCTGTACAGTTTAGCGTCATGTAGTTAGGACGATGGGGACAATACAGTTTAACGTCATATTGGACGAAAGGGGGATTGTGCAGTTTTAATGTCATTCTGGACTTTTGATGATTATATAGTTTAACGTCTTTCCGGACGTGAGGGACTTTTATACAGTTTAGCATCATGTAGTTAGGACGTCACAGTTTAACGTCTTGCTGGACATAAGGGATTTGCAAATAGTTTAAGGTCATATACCTGGACCAGGGATGATGCAGTTTAAGGTCATGCTGGACGGTTCATGGAATTTTTTCACAGTTTAATGTCGTGTGGGACGAAGTTGCAGTTTAAAGTCATACTGGACCATTGCTGTATATTTTAATGTCATATAGCAAGGACAAACTGGTGCTGTACAGTTTAAAGTCATGTAGCTAGGACTAAGGTGAACCAATATGAGGATATCAGTTCTGGGGACTTTTTACAGTTTATCGTCATGCTGGACGTTGGAAGTGCCACACAGTTTAATGTCATGTTTCTAGGACACCATATAGTTTAATGTCATCTCGGACAAAATATAGGAACTTCTATACAGTTTAATGTCATGTAGAGAGGACATTATACAGTTTAATGTCATGTAGGACAAAATCAGGGACTATGCAGTTTAAAGTCTTGCAGTTAGGACTATTGGTGCTGCACAGTTTAGTGTCATGTTGGAGGGACATAAGTGCGAATAGTTTAAGGTCATATGCATGGACCGTACAGTTTATCGTCATGCTGGACGTATTATAGTTTAATGTCATATCGGACAGAAGTGTAACACAGTTTAATGTCATGTTGGACGAAGTTGTAGTTTAAGGTCATACTGGACCATTGCTGTATGAACCAAAATGTAAGAGTCTTGGTTCTGGAAAAAAAAATATTTTGTGTTTATACAAAATACTTCTTCAGAAATCTGGCATTAGTTGGAGTCGTGATGTGTTCTCCATCCATTGAGATCAGAGAATACGCTCCATTGGAGTAGACCTTATGTATTGAATAAGGTCCTTCCCATTTTGGTTCAAGCTTGGGAGGCTTCTTTCCTGGTATCATTGGTGTTCTGAGAACCAATACCAATTCTCCCTGAATGAATGAACGAAGACGAACTTTTTTGTTAAAAGCTCGTGCTATCCGATTCTGATAGATTTCCAAGTGGTGCAAAGTGCACAATCTCTTCTCATCTAACTGTTCCAATTCATTCAAACGCTTTTGGGATTGCTCATCTGTCGATAACTGATCACAAATGGCTATTCTGAGTGAGGGCAATTGAACTTCAATTGGCAAGACTGCTTCTGTTCCATATACCAATGAATATGGAGTAGACCGCGTTGCATTGCGAGTGGTAGTCTGATAAGCCCATAAAGCATGAAAGAGTTTATCAGGCCATGACCTCTTATCTTTATCCACCATCTTTTGCAGTATATTTGAAAGAGTCTTGTTGAAGGCCTCTATCTGGCCATTAGCCGCTGCATGATATCGAGATGAATGGTTGGACTTAATGTTGTATTCTTGATACAATTTCTTTACCTCAGAAGAACAGAAGTTGGTGTCGTTGTCCGTCAATATGGTATAAGGGACACCAAATCTAGTAATGATGTTAGACTTGATGAAGCTAACAATGCATTTAGAACTGACTTCTTTGAGAGGTACTTCCTCTGCCCATTTGGAAAAGAAATCAGTAGCAGTAAGAATGTACTTAAACTGCTTGGCCGTAGCTGAAGGGTAAGGTCCCACCACATCCATTCCCCATGTGGAAAATGGCCATGAGTATTTAGCTGTATGAAGCAACTCTGGAGGTTGATGAATGAAGTTGGCATATACTTGGCATGAATGACACTTCTTTGTGAAATTAACACAATCTTGTATCATTGAAGGCCAGAAGTATCCAAGCCTTCGAATTTTATCAGACAATCTATGTCCAGACTGGTGGGCACCACAGACTCCTACATGCACTTCTTTTATGACAGCCATTGTCTCTTCACCATCAATACATCTGAAGAGAACTCCATCAAAACCACGTTTGTAGAGAATTTTCTCGAGGTGGTTTGGACCATCATAAAGAGTAAAATTGACCACACGTCGCCGAATTTGTTCTTTCTTGGCTCTATCAGGTGGTAGTGTTCCATTTTGAAGGTATTCCCTGATAGGTGACATCCATCTTGTAGTATGACCATATGGTTCAGGAATGGGACTAATTTCATTAATTTCCTCTGTTCTGACTTGAACATAAGGTGAAGTTGCACGACGGTGGGCAATACAGATGGTTGTCTCGTCCCGATTTGGATCTGCTAAAGCTGTGGCTATATTAGCCAGTGCATCAGCTTGAGCATTTTGTGATCTTGGGACATAAGAAAATGTCGGTTCTGAAGGGAATTCCGACATTAACTCTCTGACGTAATCATATAAAGGGATTAATTCTTCTTTTCTGATGGCATAATCCCCATTGACTTGTTTGATTACCAGGTCTGAATCACCTTTCACCTTTAAGTGATTCACTTGTGCTTGAAGTGCTAACTCCAAGCCTGCAATGAGAGCTTGGTATTCAGCTTCATTATTGGTACCACCTTCCCACAACAAAAAGGAATAAGGTAACACTGCCTTATCTGGAGAAATGAGCACAATTCCTAAACCAACTTTGTTGAATTTAGGATTTTCCATTTTCTTCCCTGTTGGACTTCTAGAAGCACCATCAAAATACATTTCCCATGTTTGATGACTCTCTTGAATAGAAAAAACTTCCTCATCAGGGAGTTTGATATCTGAATACGTGTCTTCCACTGAAGGGTGTTCAGCCAGGAAATCAGCCAGAGCTTGGCCCTTAATTGCCTTTTGAGATACATATTGGATGTCGAACTGCTGTAGAATAACCGCCCACCTTGCCAGACGTCCTGTAAGCATTGGACGACTAAGGATGAATTTGAGTGGATTATTACGAGATACCAATTGGACCTCGTGATGTTGCAGGTGGTGTCTCAGTTTCTGAACTGCAAAGATTAATGCTAGGCAGCACTTTTCAATACTTGAATACCGGGTTTCTGCTTCAAGCATAGTTCTACTGAGATAGTAGAGACTATTTTCATTCCCAACATCATTCTTTTGAGCGAGAAAGGCACCCAATGATCACTCTAAAGCTGTCACATAGAGGATAAGAGGCCTACCCTCAACAGGTGGCATGAGTACTGGTGGACTCAAGAGGTATTTTTTGAGAACATCAAATGCTTCTTGACATTCTTTAGTCCACTGGTAAGTGACTCCTTTCTTCAATAATTTGGTAAAGGGTAAACTTTTACCTGCCAAATTGGCGATGAAACGCCGAATATAGGCTAAGTGTCCTTGAAGTCCTCTTAATTCTTTCAAATTCTGAAGAGGTGACATACCAAGGATTGATTTGGTCTTCTTAGGATCGACTTCAATACCACGATGGCATACAACAAAGCCGAGGAATTTTCCTGAGGTTACCCCAAAAGCACATTTTAATGGGTTCATCTTCAAATTATGTTGTCGAAGCTTGTGGAATATGACTTCCAAATCAGCCAAGTGATCAAAACGTTGTTTGGATTTAACCACCAGATCATCTACATAGCATTCAACAAATTTCCCTAGAAAAGGTTTGAAGATACGATGCATGGCGCGTTGATATGTTGCACCTGCATTCTTTAAACCAAAGGGCATCACCCGGTAACAAAACACACCTTGAGGAGCTCTGAAGGCTGTATATTCCTCATCTTCTGGGGCCATTCGGATCTGATTATATCCAGAATACCCATCCATGAAAGAAAGTACTTCATAGCCAGTCGTTGCATCAATTAAGAGTTCTGTAATCGGAACTGGAAAATCATCTTTGGGACAATACCGATTAAGATCTCTGAAATCGATGCAAACCCTAATTTGTCCATTCTTCTTCTTTACAGGGACAATATTAGCCAACCACTTGGGATATTGAACTTCTCTGACGAAGTTAGCTTTGATAAGATTATCCACTTCAGCATCGATTTTGGAAGCATAGGTTGGGTGTGTTCTTCTCGCGGCTTGCTTGAATCCTCGATGTTCTTTTGGCAAACCCAAATGATGGGTGGCAACATCAGGATCAAGGCCAGGCATCTCTGTATAATTCCAAGCAAAAATATCTTTATTTTGCTTTAGAAAAGAAATATACATCTCTTGTTCTTCAAGGTTCATGGCCGCACTAATTAAAGTGGGGCGTGGATCTTTCTCTGTACCCAGATTTACTTCTCTGAGTTCATCCACAGTGGTAGAGATACCATCTTCAAATGCTGGAGGAGCATCTCTAAGATCTTCCTCTTCCTCTTTATCATGTGTTATTTCTTCCGTTTCTACTTGCCAAGTAGATGAAAAAACGAAATTCTCATGATCATAAGAAATGTCAAAATTTTCACATTTTGAAGAAGAAGCTTCTATTTCTGACCCTATTGATGATAAAGGGTCTTCTTTGGGAATCAAAGAGGAGATGATGGATTGAGAATCGACATCAATATTCACCTCTGGTGTTGCTATAACTTCTTCTGGCCTGATTAGCGAAGTATAGACTTGTTGGATTTCAGCAGACGAAATGAAAACGTCACCACTTATGCTTTCATCACTGCTTGGTAAGTTACCAATTTCTCCCATGTTGTCTGGCTCGATTGCCGTAATTGACATTATGGATCTTTCCATAAGAGTATTTTGATTTGGGCCTATTTTGTCAATTTGACTGATAGGTAACACATAATATGTACTCACATGTGAAAATGGATTTATTGGAATTTTTTCCAAACCATATGGAGCATTAACTTTGGTAATTTCCTTCATTGTAGATTTTTCTCTTCCCTTCATGTGATAAAATTCCGCCTCAATGTATTGAGACTCACATGTCTTGAAGGGGGCCTTATCACCATATAATGTTCCAACTTGACCATCGAAACAATATTTGAGACATTGATGGTATGATGACGGAATAGGTGCATGCTGATGTAGCCAGGGTCTTCCAAGCAAGATATTGAAAGCTGAGTCTTGATCAACAATCATGAAATCCGAATTGAAAACAAGATCTCCAAACTGAGTTCTGAGCGTAACTTCTCCCAGTGGTTCTTGTTCATTTTTATCATATCCTTGCAACATCATGGTAGAAGGAGATAAATCAGATTCCGTGAGGCCCAATCGACGAAGTGTACGAATGGGCATGAGGTTGACTCCTGAACCATTGTCAATAAAAGCTCTTCGAACATCTATACCATTGACTTTTCCAGATAGGTACAAAGGTTTTATGTGCCCATTCACAACATCATCTTCATCTTTATCAGTAAAAGATATCACTGCATGGAATTCTGCAGGATTATTCTCTATGTGATAAATTTCAGCTGCAGCAATCTCAGCTTCAAATTCTTGAGGACTTGACAAAGCTTCGATGAGTGCTTCCCGAAGATCTCTTGATAGATTCAAAGCATCCAAAATTGATAATTTGGCTGGTACTTGGGCCAAGTGTTTCAATATATCATACTTTTGATCTAGAGGTATGCGTTTCCCAATAGGAATATGCGGTTTAGCCGGTACCTTGGAAGCAGATGCTTTGGAAGCTGATGCATCTTGTATTGAAGTTGGCAACATCTTTGGTTTTGGAAAATTAGACTGATTAGATCCATTTACTTGCTGAGATAAAGAAGATGGAACTTTTAATCGGTCTTCCAAAATAACTGTGTCGAAGCTGTGTTGGTCGTTGGCAGAAGAACTTGCTTGTTCATTTTGAGCTCGCTGAAGGGCTCTACCACGAGTTTCTGCTGCATATACAGTGCTAGCAGGGGTAGAATTAGAGTAGTGGCTTCGGAAAGATCCACGTCTTCCCCTATATCCTGAACCTCTAGAACTTCCTCGGGTTCCTTTATTTGATACAGGGAATTCAGGCTCATCAAGACTGGAATATGAATCTGTTAATTGAATCATATTAACAGAACCAAAGATCAATTCTCCGTCTGATAAAGACTCTGCCTGGTTGGCCTGTTTAGGCTGTGCCGTTTGGTGGGACGGTGCCCGTGGCTTTGAAGTAGATGGCATGAAATCTGCCAGAGTCAAAGACAATTTAGGCTTTGATGCATACTCATCTTCTCCTGATTCCTCTTTCTTCATTGAATTGCGCTGCCCTTTTGAGGATTTGTCCTTTGATGGAGGTTTTACTGCAGCTTTTGTAGGAGACACAATTGGCTTCTTCAATTGTGTTCGCAAAATGGAATGGGTCCGATTGATTGTCTTTCTGACCATCCAATCATCATATTTTTTTCATAGTTTTGCTTTTGACTTCCTGCCACTCGCCTCCTTCTTCTAGATATGTAGCGGTAATACACGCTACATGAGCTGAAGAACCCTTCAATTTGACTTGTCCCAAGTCGACCATCTTTTGTAGGAGGTCTTTAAAGACAAAACACTCCTGGATGGGATGTCCCAACATTTGACGAAAGGGACAATAATTGGGACGGTCTTCATCTCCTTGCTTGTTTGGTCTCTTCGGCACTGGTAATTGAACCAAATTATTTTCCAGAGCTAAAATGAAGTAACCAGTAACTTGCTCACTTCGGAAAGAGTATGTTTTACTCTTCATATCCTCAAATTGTTTTCGTCGTTGATCTTTTTGATCATTTGGACGAAACAGCCTTTGTTGTTGGCGTTCAGGAGGTGGAGCCCTTCGAGAAGATGAAGGTTTTGAAGTAGAAATAGGTACAGGTGCCTGTTTAAGCATAACTGTAGCAGTTTCTGCTTTACCCATTCTTCTTCCTGGAGCTGATGGAATTACACGAGATTTAACCTTAGCCTGTATAAGGGAATCTTCAATCTGTTGAGCGATTGAAGTAAGGTCTCGAAACCCTCCTGTGTATTTCATAGGGATCAGTGGCGTGCGTAATTCGTCACGCAAATTTTCCACACAGATTGGCAACAATTCCTCCTGAAGGAGTGATAAACTCAAGGAATATGTTAATCCCTTCCAACGAGCAATGAAATCAGAGACTCTTTCATTCTCCCTTTGCTTGCAGTTTGTAAGATCGAAAACTGTCGTTTTGGCAAAGTTGAGCTAAACTGAAGAAGGAATTCTTGACGAAGATCCTCCCATCCGATGACTGCCTGGGATTTCAAGCTTGTATACCAGACAAAAGCTGGTCCTTGCAAGGTTCGCACGAATCATCTGAGTTTCACTGCTTCTTGTTGCTCTGGAGTTCCCATCATAGGATCACAACAAGACACGTAATGCGTCAAATGTTGTTCAGGGTCGCCTGATCCATTGAAAGTAGGGAAAATAGGGTTTCCAAAACTGGATGGAGGAGAAATTGCATCTACCCATTCAGGGTAAACTTTCTTTTCGGGTTGAACTTGCGCCCGTTTCCCTTCCATAGTTTCTAACCGAGCTGTTAATGAATCAATAGTAGTTATTAACTTTTGAGAAACGTCAGGTTGAACTTGGTTTTGGGTAGGTGCAATGAATAGAGCTTGGACAGACGTGGTGGTTGGTGCTGCAACTGATGGTAGTGCTGTCAACCGTTGTTGCGTTTGACCCGTAGGATTAGACCTCTGTGGGTGTACTGACAAAGGAGGATATTCTTGATCCATCTCAGCAGTTACAACAAATTCCTTCGGCTGTCGGACTTCAGCATTCTTAAGAAGAAGACTACTCTGAAGTAGTTCCGCATTCAACCTTCTTAATTCTTTCATTTCTTCCTCCTGTTGTGCAAATCTTTGCTCTAATGAGAGCGATTGACCTCCTTCAGAGGAAGGGTGAGAAGTAACTTGATTCTTTCCTTTCCCTTTATTGGATCCTTTTCGGAGAGGGGGAAGTGGGTTACTTGAAGGAATACCCAGATTTTGGGTAAGCCTTTGATTACGTGTGCGCACACCTTCTTCATTTAGGTCTGTGTGCGCAACTTCTTGAGCAAGAACCTCTTCGTCTGATCCCTCTGATTGAGCCTCATCTGGTGAATCAGCAGCAACAGCATTGATGACATTAATGGATGCATATTTCATGGAATCCTTTCTATCAGCATTACTGTGATATTGTCTCCTTCTATGTCCATGATGAGACATGGCATTCCGTTGACTTGATCCCTCGGGAATTTCTTGGAGAACCGTCACTTGGAGAGAATCTCCTGATAGCTTGGCTCTTCGTTCCTCTTGAGGCTTATTCCCTAATCGAGAGAATACTGACTTTCTCTGAGGGAGGGATTGAAGATTTGAAAAAGTCCCCAGTCCGGTGGACTGGGGGTGTTCCTGCTGCTTCCGCTCAACTCCTCAAATCCCATTCGTTGACTCTGAGGGTTGGGTTAGAGAAGTCCCCAGTCTAGCAAGCTGGGGTGTCTCTTGACATGCTATGTCTGAGATCTTCTTGAAATCTCTCTTGATCTTGCGAATCTCAGTTCAGAAATTAGCTGGATGCATTAACCTGTATCCACTTTTATCACCTGGTTCAACAGACCGTTGGATAATTTCCGAAACTTCTGTCATTTGATGACGTGTTTGCTCCAGATGAGAGGCTTGTGCAATATTCTCGCCTGCTTGATGTAGAAGCAATTCAACAACCTGTTCTCTATATACTTGATTTTTAGAGGAACTAGTTGAAGCTTGTTCTCGAGAAAACTTTTGGTTATGAACAAAGCCCATTGACTGTGGCCGGCCATGGGCAATAACATTGCATGAGACCATTTTCGGTGGGCTTTGCTGACCGGAAATCACTATGAAATGTAGTGCTCTGTGGACACCCCATCCTCTGATATGAACATTAGATGGAGCATTGGAAATTAACTGACGCAATCTTCTTAGTGCGCCAAGGCATGAACGTTGAAGGGTTCTCTGTTGCTTTTCAGCCTTCAGATACCGAGAGACTGATAGAGATGCCAAATCAATCTGGCGTTGTAACCCTTCTATTATCTTAAGATGATTTTCATATTCATCATAATATAATACCTTCTTCTTTAATTGACAAAGAGTTTTCCATATGTTGAGACGAATATCATGGATTCCATCATCCTTCAACATCTTTGGAATGTCGTATTGGGAATCAGCCAAAGGCCAAAACATGACTGGTACTTCACCTTTTTCCAGTTTTTTCCTCATGTTCAGCATTTCCTCTTTATCATTAAATGAAGATTCTTCTACCTGTTTGGACCAGAGTTGGTGTTTCCTTGTTGCTTCATCGGATTCAACAAGATTGGTAGAGAAATCACTATTCATGCTGGAAGATGAATGACCCAGGGAAGGTTCGGAGAATAACCTGAACCCCAGGCTATCTTCTGATGGAGAAAGAGTTTCACCTGCCGATAGTAAAGCATCAGACATGACTGGTTTTACGTTTGCAAGTGCCTCGAGATAGGAGGGCTTTCTCGTCACTACATTGCCTTCTGAAGAATTTTTGAGACAACGTGAATCACTACTGCGGAGAGGACTTTCGCAGCGAAGTTCATCACCATGAGGAGGACCATCATGATGGGTTACAGCAAAAGATGAGATCTCTTGCTCCTTGGTCTTCTGACCACACAGAGGGTTCCTGTGGCTCTCATCTGAAGAAGAAACTTCAAGATTGGCCGAATTTTCATGAAGCAAGTCTTCATGAGGAAGTGTCTGTTGAAGACCTTCGGGATTAATGTTCCTGTTATTGGGAACTGAGGGAGTAGAATCTTGAATTTCGACAGATAAATGTCTGAGGGCTTCAAGAACTCCAGCATCGAGCAAGGCCTTGTTGCAGATTGGCCTTTGATCTCCTGACTGTGCTGGGCGGATCTTTTTCTTAGATGCCTTCTTACTCGCTTTAGAAACCACTTGATGACGAAAGTGATTGCTCTGAGCAGGTGTATGTGCCTGATCAGGAAAGATGGTCAGGTTAGGCTGACAATCATCGCTCAAATCAGGTGTATGTTCCGGACTTGGTTGTCCGTATGATATGGGGGAGTATGCCCCATAACCCTCTTGGACTGGAACAGATGTGTGTGTCTGTTCCGGAGTGAATTGTTGATGTGTCACTCCACTGCTAGGGATAGATTTATGTGTCTGTCCCTGAGATGATGCTGAAGCTGTTATGATATCCTGGCAAGCATCCAGAATATGAGCAGGAATTTGCTTCTGCTCTTTCACCATTGACAAAATATGTTTAGTGACTTCAGCCGCTGGAACAGGGATATACATCCATTCTGGGCTTGGAGTAGGTGTATGTGCCAGCTCCTATCCTCCTTTTCCTGTCAGTGAATCCTGACAGTACTCAAGTGTGGAGGCAGAGAGTTTAGTCTGCCTCCTGTTTGTCATCGGGACTTTCCGACTGACTTCTCCGGGCGCTACCAAGCGAGACTGTTGGTAGGCTTGATTAGTATTAGCAGGTGTATGTGCCTTCTAATTACACTTCGCCGAACGTGGTTGACGAGATCCATCATATGTAGTCAGACGAGCCTGCTGACTAACTGCTGATGTATAAGCAGGTGTATGTTCCTGCCTATGGTACTCCGCCGGAATTGCCTGGCGGGATCGGCTTGATGCTGCCAGACGAGTCTGCTGGACAGCGGGATTAAAACGAACAGGTGTGTATGCCTGCTCGTTATTTGCCACCAAGTTAGGTTGGTGGACTTCTCCGGAGATGGCAGGGATGACAACCTGCCTATTGTTAACCGGATTCCGTCTCTGGTGGTTCATCTTGCCTGCTCGGGTTCGAGGAACCTGAGCTGAATGCCTGGAGTCGGTACCCTCATCATGTTGAGGGCGCACTACCGCACGAGTCTGGCGGCGATTGTTGATGGGAGCCCTTGAGAAGGACTCCTGTATTTTTGAATTAAGGTCCTGCGGGACCTGCTCATTCACTTCCTCGGAGTAAGGGAGTGAATGGAAACTGCGTTCCGGGGATAACGACCCGAAACGGTTAGAGACGGTAGTCAGCACCGCCTGCTTTTTGATTGCTGGTCGCCGTAGTCCGGACGACCAGGTAGAATTGTTAACTTGGAGTGCTTGACGAGCGGCCTCCAGAGTTGGGATAGTACCGTTGCGACGGTACTCCTTAACCAGTGCATTAGAAACACAGCGTTGAAGACGCTGAGTTGGTGATGTCATCCTCAGAGCGGATGACATTCCAACAGGAGTAGCAGCATTGGTGTTCACAGCAGCAGACCTCACAGTAGAGGTGTTCACAGCAGCAGTATTCACAGGGGTGAATTTAAGGAAAGCCATTTTTTGTAGAAGATCTTGAGAAAAGAGTGCATGTTCCATGTAACAGACATAATCAAGATGAATCCGGCTACTGCATCTTTTGGATGATCATATGTCAATGATTGCCTTGTTGGCCCAAGGGGCCTAACAAATAAGAAGAACATCACTTTAACTTGGTTAAGGATTCACGTCGGGTTCACCATTTTTGTTTCGCACGGAATCCGGGGATGACCTCCTGGACGGAAGGTTCAAACGTTCCGATCGGTTTCTAACGGGTTTGTTCGTAGAACCAGAAACATCCAATGATTCCACATCCGCTTGGACCTACTTTCCAAAGGTAGGCGCTCATTAGCTTGTGGGCTAATGAGGCTTAGGAATTTGCATTGGTCGAGAGGATGGGAGGTCGGACTCATCACACCTTTTTGAGGGGAATTATTGTCTACTCCGGGACTCTCTTTATAGATTTAAGTTATGTTCGTGAATCCTTATTACATTACCAAGTATAAAATGAGATTTCCTTTAGTTTTAACAATCAATGATTAAATATGCAAGAAATTTAGAGAATCTTTTATATGTATTCGAGGTTCTTCATTGATAGAGAATCATCTATATTTGTTTAGAGATTCTTGGTCAATGGTATCCTTCAAAACATTTATAAAAAAAGTCTCTTGGTCATTTTATGATGACCAGGCTGGTTTTAAAGCCACTCAGTGGGGCACTTGAAGTTTATTGTCATTCAGAAGGACAGAGATTATCTCAAAGTTGGGATCGAACCCATAAATGGGCTACCTACGTATCCTTTGTTTTGGAAAAAGAATCAGAACCCACGTAGTTCGAGTTATGGAGTATGATGTTTATGATTGATGGCTCAAAGAAGAATGTCATAATTACTTTTACACTCTAAGCTCACGTGAGTCATGCTCGGTGTGAGAAACAAGAGGTATTGGTAAAATTTAGACAATTGTGCCACGAAAGATGCAATCATAGGAATTTGCTTGGGGCTTATGTATGGATGACTGCCCAGATAGATGAAGGTTTAGGATTTACTTTTAGGGAGAAAATCCATGAACAGGGTCCATAAAGTTATATGTGCTTCATGGAGATTTGAATACTCTAATATTGGGGCTTATTCCTAAGGAGAATGCCCAAGTTAGGAGGGGACTTATGATTGGGTTTTATTCCTGAAAAAGTAAACCCATATCAAAGGTAATTTATGACTGGTTAAGAGAAATTTTAAGAGACTTGGGGCTTACTCCTAAGAAGGATGCCCAAGATTGGGAACTTGATTGGGGCTTACTCCTGAGGAGGATGCCCAAGATTTATGACTGAGTTTTATTCCTGAAAAGGAGACCCAGGTTAGGGATTAAGGTTTGGGGCTTACTCCTGAGGAGGATGCCCAAGATTATGACTGAGTCTTATTCCTGAAAAGGAGACCCAGGTTAGGGATTAAGGTTTGGGGCTTACTCCTGAGGAGGATGCCCAAGATTATGACTGAGTCTTATTCCTGAAAAGGAGACCCAGGTTAGGGATTAAGGTTTGGGGCTTACTCCTGAGGAGGATGCCCAAGATTATGACTGAGTCTTATTCCTGAAAAGGAGACCCAGGTTAGGGATTAAGGTTTGGGGCTTACTCCTGAGGAGGATGCCCAAGATTATGACTGAGTCTTATTCCTGAAAAGGAGACCCAGGTTAGGGATTATGGTTTGGGGCTTACTCCTGAGGAGGATGCCCATATTTGAGGTTGTGGCTTATTCTTAAGAAAGATGCCCAAGGTTAGAGGACTTTGATTGGGGCTTATTCCTGAGGAAGATGCCCAGATCAAAGGTTTTATAACTGGGGATTATTCCTGAAAAGGAGACCCAGGTTAGGATTCTCTCATCTTAAAGTATGAGGTTGAATGAATGAACTCTCAATCTTTGGTGACATAAAGATGTTTAAATCACTAGGTTTTGAGAGATATTTCACAGAATTTTTTTCAGATAAGGATGTCAAATCAAGAAATCATGCCATAAATGGCTTTGAAGAGTATCTTGAAGACTGAATCTTGAATAGGAAGAGTGAAATGGCTTAAGAGGGGTAAAAATGGGCAATATGGGCACCCAAAAAGATAGGGGCGCGCAAGTCTTGGAAGGCGCGCAAGTCCTGCGGCGGCGCGCAAGTTTTGGTCGCGCAAGTATACTTGCGCGACATGAGTGGTACTTGCGCGATTTTTAACCAACATTGAAATACTTGAGCGACTCTTTATTAAACCCTTTACCATCCTCTTGAAGTTCTTCCAGAAGATGGACGCGCAAGTTATATTGAAGGAATTAAGTAGGCGCGCAAGTGTTTGATAAGTTTCAACACTTAGGCCTTTCTTTTTCTCTTTAGATCTTCCGTTCTAGGTAAGAAATTACCTTAGAAGTGTTCCGGAAGCTTTGAGAAGAGACTTGGGCGTCGGGAGCTTCAATCCGAGTTTCTGGAAAAAGATTTCCTTCAATGGGGGGCCCACAGGGTCTATTTATAGGCAAAAGAAGACCCCGGGTGGTTACTGGGAGGTTACCACATATGTCGCGCAAGTCCCTTGCACGACTACGAGGAGGCGCGCAAGTGTTGAGGCGGCGCGCAAGTGTACTTGCGCGACCAAGAGGGAACTTGCGCGACCTATGGGCAATGTTCTCCTTTTTCATCCCTTTGTCGATTTTTGATGTTTCTTCAAAGGATTAATCACTTTGAGCTCAGATATTCCCTTTTCCGATCTTTAGATTCTGTGACGAAAGGAGCGTCAACAACGTCATTTTTTATTTTATAAGGTGTAATGTAACATTCATGCATTTAATATATATTTTCCAAGACTGCCAAACTAATCGGTCATTTGGGACTCGATACCTTGTAATCATGCCAATGTTAAGTAATAATGCACCAACTCTGGGTAACTGGGGTCGGGGTGTTACATCTAGGGGACATGACTATGATAATTCACTTTTTAATCAAAAAAAAAATAATGTATTTTAATATATAATGATAATGAATACCCTTTTTTAATCCTATGTTGATCTAAATTGATGAATATGTGTCTATAAATTATATCATGGATAATCCATAGACTAATGAATGAGCTATACGAAAATTAATTGATGAAGTTATATTTATTGAGGATTTATTGAAAAAATTCGTTAAAATTATATTTAGTGATTACAATTCTTTCAAGGATTTCTATAATATTTATTTTGGAAATTTTATAAAATTTTATTTTTGAAAATGAAAAACATTAAGTCAGGAGAAAACCAAAAAAACCTGGAAAGACCATGTGTCTTGAACCCATGACTGAATTATGATAAGTGTTTCGTGCTAACCGCTGACCTATAGAAATTCATTGCAATTTTTCCTTTTTTTGTTAAAAATATTAATAAATGATAATAATTATCCTATAGTATCACTTTTTTTATTATAAATTTATCAGTTATCAATACTGGGCTTGAAAGATAATTAAACAGAAATAGTTAGACTTGTCATTCTTTTATAGGACTTAGGATCCTTTTAACGTTTCTTTTGGTGATTTAGGAATAAAAATAAAATTTTTAATGAATTATAACTTGATCGATCCAAAATCAAAATTTACTTTTGATAATATTTAATATAAACCTATAAATAAATTAAATTTCATTATACTCATATATAGTTAATGAATTCATCAACATTAGGAATATTATCTCCAAAAAATCTATTTTTCTAATAACTTAATAATTGTTTACCCAATGTCTTATAAATAATTACATATTAATGTCTTTATGTAATTCAACTTTATATTGATCATTCAGTTGTTTTTTTTGATGAACTCATCCAATCTATATAAATATTTACATTTTCCTCAATGTTTGTACCTCTACATGATAATAATGTTCTCCTACAGAGATACCTAGTTATATATTAGTCCATGTATTCATTGAACATCCGATAATATATATTATATTGGATGTTCTATGAACCATTATCATGATTTGTGATTTCAACATAGAAAATATCAGTCAATCTATCACCATGATTGAGATTAAATTGTGATGATGTGACTTAATAAAGGTATAAAAGAATGTGGCACCTTGAAATTATAATGTAAGAACCTTGTAGTCAATAATGTGTATGACATGAAACACCATGAACATAAGGGAATATAATATAAATATACTTTTTAATATATTTAATGATTAAAATAGATTCTATATATTTTATGTCTTGAAATACTGAGTTATAGTGCACGATATACAAGAGAGGCTTTCTATGATTGAATAGATTACACGCAAAACCGAGTATTTCTGAACAATAATATATTACTAAAATATCATTATTTAATATAATATAATATAAACTATCCATTATGTTAATGGTTATAAATATTGTGAACAAAATTATGAAAATTTATTCTTCATACAATATAAAATTAATTCATTGGTTACCAATTAATGGGAAATGAATATAAGAACCAGCGAGATATATAAAATAATATTACTATATTGATGCTTCCAAAAGATATTTGTACTAATAAGAATAACAAATAAAAATTAGTTAATTATTTTTTTGAAATATATAATAAATATAATAAATATATTTTTTTAAAATTCATCAATTAGTCTTGATAGGAATAAGATAAGAACACACTTTATCTCACACAAAAAAACCTATATTTTTATAAAGATAATTTTAATGCCTCTTAATAGAGATCCCATTTTAAAAATAATTTTTGAAAATTTAATTATGTTAATATGTCAAAATAAAATTTCATATTTGAAATTAAACTATATTAATTACTTTAGTGTGAATTTCCGATATTTTTCTAAAACATTTCAATTTTAAAAAAATATTTAAAAATAATAATCTTATTTCATGAATTTTTTTTAATTTTTTTTAATTATAATGATAAATAAAACATTAAATTTGTATTATTTTTTAATTATATCATATAAATATTTCAGAAAATAAATTATATAACGTTCTAATCAAATTCACTTTTAAATTGTTTATAAAAACATAATAATCTTTCGAATGTTTTCAATTTTATAATATGCATTGTCATCCCGCCTGTAGGATTAAATTTAAATCGTCTTCTTCCAGTTATTTGATTGGATTTTTTAAAATTTGAATTCATATTTTGAATCAGTATTATAATAAAATAAAATTATGAATAAAAATCATTTTTATCAAAAAAATATAAGCGAAAGTGATTAAAATAAAGTATAATTATTAAGGAAATATTAGGCTTTATAAAGAACTAAATATTTAACTCTAGGGTCCAAATGATGTAGAAACATGTATAAAACCCATTGGATGGACATAATTAGGGAATGAAACATCCATTATTGAGTTTTTTTTGGGTTTTTGAGTTATTGTTTTAGTCAAAATGTGGGTACAACAAACTTGTATTCAACATATTGAGTCATTCTCCTTTATTATAAAGGTCAACACACTTCCTTGTTTCTCACACCTCTCAATCCAATATTTTTTGGCCAGGTTATGCCACAATAGCTTAACAAAATCCCTCCCCTAGAACCTAAAACCTACATTATAGTTGAAACCCTCCATGGAATCCCATTTTGTATTAACCGAATGAAGATTCCTGATTTCTAAGGTAACTCTTTACAACAATAACATTTCTCTCATTTACTGTTCCACCGCATAAATAACATTTAAAATCATGATTACATGATGAATATATTATCGTAAATATATTAGGATGTTTTTTATTATGGTTTACTCCATCATTTGAATACGCTTACATCTAATTTGTAACGAACATGATGTTCTTTTTTTCCGAAGAACATCATCATCACCAAACAATGGTTTTTTCATTACCTTAACCAACATTAAGGGTTGAAAATTATGATTTAACAAAAATTTATATATATGATATATGATATATTTATCATATCATTATATTTCTATAATACATTTATAACCCATACCTTTAAAACACTTCATTTTTTGTTAATAAGATAACATTGTTTGAAGAACTGTGGACTACGTCCCCCTCAAAAAGATGTGAATCATTCACATGATACATTGAATATATAAAACATGATAATAATTAAACAAATGATATATAAAAAATATTTATTATAATCATGAAATAATTATAAATATTTAGATATGTTTAAATATCATTTTATTTATTAAGTATTTATACACATAAAAAGTGATATCATTTTTCATGGACGTGTGTACAATTGCCTCATTGACATGATGTTATTCATCATTCATCACAAGAATTATATATATAATTTTATCTGATTAAATAATATTTTATTTATGATATAATGATAATTATGGAATTATAGCGTTTTAATTAATTTATTTCCACAATAATCAATGTAAAATAAGAACATTACACATGCATATGTACTGCCAACCGTCTCCATGATTATAACATTGAATCATTTTTCATACACAAATATAATTTTTTATTTTAGTTGTATTATTAAATAATAAATTTAAAAATTATTTCATAATTTTTGTTATATATATGTTTTATAATGACCCATTTTATGACTGTTGACCTACCAAAGTTAATTATGACACATAAAATGATTTTGGTCAAAAAAAACTCGACGTAAACATAATATTATATATATAGTGAATAGAAAATACTAATTAGTGAAATAAAAGTAATGAAAAACTTGATATTTTTTCCTAGGAATGTAAATAATTATCATAAATTTATTTTAGTGAATGTTAAAGGACGTTCACCTGAATGGGAATAAAAGGTACATAATATCATCTCAGTTTACATTCCATTGGATCTTATATGTTTTTATAAAACTAGTTTCATTATATAGAATATATAAATCCATTTTACATGATATATCATGAATCTAAACACACTCATTCTATTATAAAATTTATATAATTTAATTTCATTATGATTTTAAGGATTTAAACATTTTTAAAGAAAAATTGAACACTTTGGAATGTTTAATGATTAGTTTCCCCAACAATAACATTAATAATCATTCAATGGTATTTTAATTCGAGGAAATTATATGATCATTGTTAATCAAAACCTTTAATTATTTATCCCTTGATTATTAATGACCATTATTAAGTATTAGTACCATTTCTCCGCTCTTTGGTACTCATCATTTTTTAGAATTTTATTTCACATAAAACATGACCGTGATTCTATATTTAGTCAGATATTATTTTATCTTATAAAAACAATGTATTAATAAAAAAAATGTAAAAATCTTTTGAAAATCTTTTGGTAAAAAAAATTTATACATTTTTACTTTTACCCATGTTTTCAAAGGAATAATCCTATTGCTTTTAGAAAATTTAATTGTTTAACCATTAAAAATGAAAAAGAAATTTATATTATACCTTATACGGATTCTATGGATTTACGGTCACTCGTATAATTAAATATTCGTTTTCACATTTTAAATTTTACTTTTTAATAAAAAAAAATTTCTAAAGTTATTTTTAATGATCGCCTTTTATAATTTTTTTTAATTATATGATATTTTCTTCATGAATATTTTTAAAATATAGTTTTATATTTGTTATATTTATCAATGAAAAAAACCCATTATTTTTCTCCACTTATGATTTTTTATATTAATACCATCCAAAATATTCCTATGGATATTTTATGATTTATTTACCCAAGGATAGTATACAAATTCACTTCTAGGGTTCTTATTTGTGTCATTGAAATATTAAATTTCATATTATCATTCAACATTAAATTTCCCCTTATTATCAATATTGTTTATCATGGATATGATCATTGACTAAAAAATATATAATATCTTATATGATCTTATCGTTGAATGTTATTATTTTATTTTTTGAAATATTTATAGATCTATATAATTTGTTCAACAAGGATATTTGATAAGGCATTTAATTTATTAAATATGAGGAATTCATTGAACATGTAAGACATAGGTTGGGGAAATTTTAAGGTAATCCCTTTTGTTTGGGTAGCCACATTAGATATGTTTTTAATTGATAGCTACACCATCTTGTGAAATAATTTTATAATACTAGTTCCATTTACCTCAGAAACAAGGCATCCAATAGAAATGATCATCGCTTGTTTCCATGTAGTTAATATTCATCAATGATTTTTTTCATCGACATATCAATGGATGAATTTTATTTTTGGTTCATTGATAAAGTGTAATTTTTTTAATTGTATATGTTGCATTATTTATTTTTTCATATACTATTATTTGACTGTTTTGTTATTCTTGTCCTCATATTTTCATATTGATTATTTTTATTGATTAATTTTTCCTCCCACTGTATTATGCCATTAGTGATAATTTGAGATCACCCTTATTAAGTTTTTCCCTTGGAATCCAAAATTTTTACTATAAAAGATATGTTTGGTTATAAAATAGGAAATATTGTTTTTATGAAGGTTATTTTTTTAAATTAGAATAAAAATAATGTTGTAATTATAATATACATTTACAATACAATACTCATTTATGTGTCTCATTTACCATGACTAAAAAACTCATCAGCCCTTCGAGGCGTGATTCATTGTAATAGTAGAAATGTAATTAGTACTACACATCAGCTTCGATCTTTATTTGGTCATGCTGATAAATTTTTAAATTATAATATCAATAGAGACTAAAGTAATGAGGTATTATTAATGCTATTATCTCATTATACAATGTTAACTTACACCCATGAATACCCAAAAATGATGCAGAATAGAAGGATGATATGGGGCTAAAAAACACTAGTCATTCTCCCATTTAAAAGTTCGTGGGAGGTTCTACCACCAAAAAATTCCCAAGGGTGTAAGTAGAAATTTCCCACATATTTATACCATTAAATAGATTGTATTGTACTACTATTTTAATGTGGGTCATGGTTGCTGAGTCACATGTTGTATTTATCCAAACGCTAGAAGGTACCTTGTGGTGGGTACAGTAGCTCCTCTATTAAAATTCATGAGCCCACATGAATCCTCGTGAATAGAAATTATCATGTAACAACTTTTTATTGAAATTATTAGTACTTTGTATTTAACTACGAATGTTTTTCTAAAATCCCCCACATCCACATCCACTGAAATCTAAATTTCATATTTTTTTTGATGTTTTCATAATCACATGAAGATGGATAATTAATATTATCCTCGAATTCATGTGTTATTATGAATTTATTTTATTTAATGAAAAAAATATTGTCCTCTTATAAGATTATCATGTATTCACCATCTCTAAAAAAAATTTGTTTTATATATCTTCACTAAAATGATAACCCCTAATAATTACATGATATACATTACTTATGATGGGCCATTATTTCAACATGAGTTATCCCATATATCTCACAACATAATATAAGAACACATATGGAATTTAATCATGTAAATATCGTAACATACGAAACATAGATATATTATAGGGAAACATATATTTTTAATCAATCTCTTGAATTACCCAAAATCAATTTCTTATTATGATAACTATATTTATTTCCAAGCTATGTGTAGAACATGATCATACAAAGAATAAGTACCTATCTATTAGAATCTATTGTATCATATTTTCTCTCCATAATATAATCCATGTGAAACTCTATTTGGAATAACATATCAATTTTTTATGATCAATTTCTTTAATGGTATTTTCATTAGAAAGAATCTAACTTGTAATATTATATGTTATTTTATTTTCATTACATCTTTTCATATGTATTCTATTTAAATGTACTATATCCTTATAATATTAGGTTTTTAATCCCTTTTCATTTTTGAGAATCCATATGATTAGACCTTATCAAAGAATAATAAATCACAGAACTCTTAGGTGTTGTTAGTAAATAAGAATAATGGAAAAATATATTTATACATATCTAATTATATCTCATAAATAAGGATGATTATAAACATTCATTACCATTATTTATGTTATATGTTATTAATTTCATAAAAGAGGATACATGTCTTGATAGGTGGATTTTTTTTTCAAATACATGATATGCTCATATGCTAGTGAATAGTTCCATGAAAAGTCCCATTATACATGTTACAGAACTCAAGGGAGACAAAAATATCAACACGATTTTATCACCAAAATTGATTCAACTATAAAAAAATCCTAAATTAAATCTCATAATTCATAAATAAGAAAATTCAAATGTAAAATATTAATAAACCTATTATCATACTTTACATGTAGCATGTTAAATATTCAACGACTCAGATATTACCTATTTTATTTTTATAAATTATTTGGATAAATTATGAGATAAGGTGATGAGACAACCTGTGATTATGAGGCCCAATGTACCCATAACAATTCGTTAAAAATATTATTTTTTAATAGAACACACACATGGAATTACTAAAAAAATTTAATACATTTAAATGGTTTCTCAGATCAAAAAATTTTAAGCACCATTGAGATTTTAATGTGGACATTACCATAGGCACATCCTAAATTTTCTCGGCACGAGTCATTTGAGGAAAATGATACAAATGATGTATCTGTAAATAAAATAAATATATAAGGTTATATTATTATAAAAAACTAATAAATCCTGAATGATGGCTTTTATTGGAAATAATATACCATCGTTTTGTTTGTAATGTGGTGTTTTCTCTAGGTGAGACCAAACTTTGGATATCACATGTCAGTTGTGAAATATTGTTTTTGGATGTTTTAATGAATAATATAAACTATGAGTTTATTTTTTTATGTTACATAGATTTTGTGATTCTATTTATTTTTAATGAAAAGAGAGAAAGGGATCTAGGGTTAGTCTCATACCCATGGAAATTTGCTGGGGTTTCTAGAGAAAATCATAAGAGAATTATCTTGACAACAATAACAAACACCGGGATAAGAGATCACTCTAAATTGATCTCAAACAGCTATCAATAATTGACATCAAATGATAAATATCCTAGGTATGGTTGTTTTTTCTTTGGTATTTCCATATTGATGATTTTCATGAGGAGCACAGGTTAATCCAAAAACAGAAAAATGACGGAATCGATCATTATAGGAAGATTGATAACTGGTGGGTTTATTAATGGGATATTATTTGAAATTGTTATTTTTTCTCTATTCGAACGATATAATATTGAGTTCGACACTAAAAATTCCATAGAACATTCATTATGTTTTCATCCATGATTTGATCACCCTTGTTTTTTGGGTTCTCTAACATTGGACCATATTTTTTACAGCTCGACTTATAGAGAAGCTATGAACACAATCGGGTCTCCAGATTAAAAAAAATTGAGAAAGAGGATGGATCAAGGTTGATCAGGACTCGAGAATCAATGATAATCCAAATTTTATGAATTTAGAACTACCGAGGAGGATCACTGGTTAATATAAGGGACCACTAATGTTGGTATGTTGTGGATGTCCGACAAGTCAAGGCATAAAGTCGTGACAATAGAGGTGGAAACCGTGCTGGCGGTTGAAGAGGAAGATGGTTGTCCATGTCAGATATTTTCTTGGGGAACATGTGACAACAGAGGGATATAGAACTGGCCGAAATTAGTGTACAAAGGTTGAAATTGTGGGATGTGACAACAACGACCTCTACTTGGGACTCGTCCTGTTACCATATAGACATGGACAAAAGGCCCACAGGTGAGCAGGCCAGGCCACTAGAAGGGTTAATTCCTAGGTGGATCAGACTTGGCATAGGTTAAATAGTCCAATCCCAGAAGGTTTGGATCCATCCCATTGATGATGGACTAGGTTGGGTCAGACCTGAGGTAGCCAGACTATGCCACGGTTTAATGTGTTGGTTGGAGGGCCTAGTGGCTTTCCCCATTAAATACTTTTCTAACTTCCATAACATTCAAACTATAATATCGTCTGATGATTGATCCTGAGAGTTGGAAAAATTATGATGAGATTGAAAATTTGATATATCTAAGTGGTGGTTTTGGGCCGTGCATACTACCTAATGTATTGAGTAGTGATTTTTCCCAGAATGAGTGCACTTCAAGAAACAATTTATGTTGTTGGATGTGACCTAGAGACTATGTGTCTTATAGAGATAGTGAGTCATATGGAGACTTTCTGTCTTACAGAGATTGTGTCTCTTATGAATACTATGTGTCTTATGGAGACTGTCTATCTTATGATGATTAGGTGTCTAGTTGAGACTATGTGTCATCTTATACTTAGAAAATATGGATTTTCTTGATATATTTATTTTATACATATATCTATGTGGAGATGACTATTAATTCAATTGTGGTATTTCTTTTTGGTTCTCCATTCTGATATTCCTTTGTGGTACTCTTTTTTGGTATTACTTTCTTTTATTCTATGCCGGTATTCCTTCATTTTATATATTTTTTAATATTCCATCAAGGTAATTACATTGTTGAATTTTTTTGAGATACCCATTCATGGAATTTCCTCTAAGGTATTTCCATTGTGTGTTTCCACTGATGGTTTTGGGTGTCCTATTGAGTAATTTTTTATCCACCCATGCATAGTCATTTCCCGCATGTGTTCTGTATTATGAAAACAATCGACTATTCAATAGAGTTTCAGAAAGACTTGGACCAGGTGATGCCCTTTGAGATGACATATGCCATTATGTGTTACAATAGATATTTCGATGACATCCATTGTACTTCATACTTTACATGTTTTTATTGTGGTTGCGTACTCTTTTCTGTTGTTGGTCTTGGTTTTCCCTGCATACATTCATGTACATTCAATATTGTACTCTGGTTGTGGTATATGATAGATTACATGCATTTTTTACATAGAGAATTTACATTACAAAATTTGTGGCTTGGAGATGTGTTTGTGTGTAAAATTACATGGTCAAATGCTTCCCATTTTTTGGAGATTCCTACTCAGTGATAGTCACCACCCCCTGACCTAACGAATGGAGGGTTAGGGTATTCATAGCACATGCTACTACGGGACGGGTCATGACACAATGTTATCAGAGGAGGTAAAATCTTCAATAGGATTGGGAGTCTATGAGATTGGTTTTTGTAAATAGTCTTATGTGTTTCATGTATGGATTTCAGTCTAGGGGCTCTAGTGTATGTGTATAGACTGATGTATTCAAACACTAAGTCATTAATTATCTTCTTTTTGGCTCATTACATGAATCCATTAATTGTAGGATTATCAATGGTACATGAATCATATAGGAATGGTGGTGGTTACCTGTCATTCTTGAGTAATCTCTCTAGATAAACTCTATTGACTATAGTACATATTTTTTAATTTTTGGTTTCTCTCAGATAGATATCCTGCCAGGATTTCAACACATAATCATGAGGGTGATCATTTGGGTGACGAGACAACTGTATGAGGATTTTTAAGGCAGATAACACCTGTAGGCGGTGCACAAAAATTCCAACAACTATATATTTTCACATGTTACCAATAGTACTTGTGGATGATGAAAAAATTCCTACTGAACTTATCATGTTTTACTGATAGAGACCCCCAAGTTATATGTAAATATCGACCCTCATGTGGTCGAGCAATGGTCTGAGGAAATGATTTATGTATTCCATCTAGTTAGGACACCATAAGTTCATATGGTGGTCCTGGTAGCGAGTCATCTACAAGGCTCAACATGGAGATTGTGTGGTTGGTTACATGATCTTATTATGAGGCCCCTCTTTTGTGGATGGAGTTTAGAAACCTTTTAACAGAGGATTTCTCACCTTGTAACCTGAGGGTTATGCATGTCCCGGAGCTTCTAAATCACTAATAGGAAGATATGTTAGTAGATCACTGTTCATAAATATTTACCAACATTCCCTGGTAATCAATGGATGTTGTAAATGAAAAATAATTAATGGTTTACACCTTCATGTAGGGGTTTCAATTGGACATACAAGCTTTCATTATCCCAATCTATATTTATAACAATGATTAAGTCCTAAAGATAATTTTTGTGGTCGATAGTTGCTTGGTTGGGTTGATATAGACTGTGCTTGTGAGCAGTGGGAATGTATGAGAATAGACCAAAGTAGAAAGGAGATGATGTCAGACTTATGTATTTGGGTGTGTGATAGGTTTGAAAAGGAGATCCCATGATTTGGGATCTGTAGTTCCAAGAAAATAGGGTGGGTCTATTTAGTTGATATAGAAAAAATTCATTTTATGCGATGATGAAGAAGATATAAGAGTGGTGTAGTTGGTGATCAATGTTTCAACATGTTACCACAACCCCCAGGTGGTCCATACCAGGCTCGTAAAGATGGAGGATGGGAGAGGAAATAGCTTTATACAGTCATAGATTTTTACCCCAGCACTCCATGGATAATTTGATGTATGTTATGCGTATTCTCAACCATAGAAAGAGTTTTTATAGACACATGAACTAGTAATTTTTTCTTCCCATGAATCGTATTTGAGAATGAGATATTCTAGATGAACCCATGAATCTACCCTAAAGGTTGGATAATTCAACTATATAAGACCCAATGATCTTTCAATATTACCGATAGTGTTTCATATCTCCCAAAGGTGAGAGTTTCAGTTGGGATCTATTGGTATTATCATTGAGGCATTATGATTCCATTGTTGGTATGTACTAGTTATCCATATTCACTATGAAACTAACTTTTTTATGTGCATAACATCATGTCCCAGACATAGATACCACCAAAAATAGTGCCCTAATCCCAGTTGGCCACATTGCCTCATGAACATCTCCCCAAATACTAGACGATGCTGACTAGTAACGAGGGACTATGGGAGTCAGTGGGGAGAGTATTCCCTCATTAATAAATTATCATAATGAATTTGAAATTCATACAATAGAAGAAGAGGATAAACATAAGAAAACTAAATGTTATAGAAGGCATGAATACATATCAATAACCAGAATTGTCTCACCTACAAAAATGATGCAGATGTTACAAGTATTAAGAGATAAGATAAGAAAGTACATGGAAGTAAAATAAAATAAATGCATCCTTACAAGAATAGACGTCCAAAAAGGTATCCCAGCATTGGAAGCCTCATCTTGGTTCAATGTTCCCCTCCTCCAAATCCACAGTCATCAACCAGTACAAGGGTGCTTTCCTCTATCATCACCTGCAACCATATAATCTATTTGGGACCCCTATGATGCCCAAATAGGGTGTGAGGTAAATATACTAGAAGGCAACCACCAAGGTCTATAAAATTATGAAATAAATATAGAAAAGTGCTTGAATGTGTAAACAATTAGTAAGGTATTTGAGTATGCCCATGGCGTAATTCTACTGCAGTAAGTAAAACAATCCATCCCTCAAGGCTACTTACAAAAGAGAGTCCTCCCCAAAAAAGGAAGCTATAACAAGTAAGCATGCAAGTCACATGACCATGATGTACATCCATATATATCAAAAAATCCACAAACACATTATATATTGAAGTGAAGTATCCCATGACCACACCATATAGTGATGTAAAATATCCCATGACCACACAGTATAATGAAGTGTAGACCACATTGGAAGGATCCTCGTTGTGAGTAGACCAAGGTATAATGGTAATATATTCTAGACCACAGAGGGTAGGATCTAAGGAGTTTTTCCAAGGCATCCCATCGAGTCCCATGGTCATCCCTAGTGGAATATCAATTAGGAACTGGTTGGGGTCCTATGAGAATGAAAATAACTTGTTCTACACCATCCCAAGCTTTCCATATCCATGGGGTATCATGGCCCGAGGCATCACAGGTAATGAAGCCCCAAGGGGTAGAGTCATCCCAAGGCATCCACTACCATGTTTCAGATCCATGGAGAGTTGTACATGGCATCAATCATCCATTAAATCAAAAATTCTAGAATTAAAATTAAACATTCATTCCATGTGTGTGACAACACTCAAATCTACCTATACATACCCTATGTATATCCACTCAAGAAAACCACTTATCATGACACGAATATGGGAATATGATTCCATATAAACCATTTAACATGCCATTAGAATTATCATATTGGTATAACCACCCATATTATCCATTTATCATGTAAAACAATCAATATAGAAAAGTAGTAACATGATATTCATTAATCAAAGAGGATGTACATATCCTAAACAAGCTACTCAAGCTATCAACTCATCTAAGGGATTCCACTAACTATGAACAAACCAGCACACAACCCATGGGTGGTTTAAATAGGCATAAACAAGTAATTTACATAATGGGAACAACATGGATTACCATGAAATGAGCAATGAGTGCCAACACACCCAAACAGAACGTACAACCATCCTCAATATGTCTGGATACAACTACCACAAAAACTCACTCAAAAATGAGGCCTCACTAGAATGTCTGATGGGCGGCATGTACACTGAACTCTTGAAAATGACTCAAAAAGCCAAAATAATGTATAGACCTTCTACCATGCCTCAGTAGAAAATAGTTCATCTAGTATCAAGCCTTGATTCATCCTGGTTTGGATGAAATCTGTATAATGGATGATGAATGAGATATTAGGAAATATGAGACTAAATCCAAATAGCACATTCCCAGTTCAAAATAATCAAGAATCACTAAAAAGGAATAGAGAACTTATCTATGCAGTTACAATGTGATAGACGAAGATCAAATCAGATTCTGGCCATATTCTATATTTGAAAATGAATATTAGATGTTTTTTATGTTCAAAAATAGGAGGAAAATTGTATGTCCATCAAAAAACAAATCCACTGCATCTTTTATAAATAAACCCCCCCGCTAGGAATTTACATATTGTGTACCTCACGTAAAAAATATATTTTCCTTTTATTTTTATTTTGAACCATACATGGTACATGTTTTGATGGGACAATAATCAACGTTTAGGGCTTGTACATGACATGTACCTAGCCTACAACCAGTGTTAAACCTTTTTTCCACATCTTCCCCAAAAACAACCCAACTAGTCCATGGATTGATTTAGGGTTTCTTCCAAATTGAAAGAAAACACATTTTAACTAATAAAGAAATATTCATACCTTAATAAAAACTCGGTATGTTACAATATTACCCTTTTATAGAAATTCATAACCAAATTTATCTCTGAAGGGTGGTCAAGTTTCATCTGAAAATAACTCCTACCACAGAGCAGGTATATCGGCCTTCCTCTACCGAAATTCATCCTACAAAGGGACATTCTTCTCTAGAACATGTAATAGAGGAAATGAACGACCTCGATGAACCTTCATTCCCCTTTCAACAATACAAATATGATTTTATCAATTGATGTATCAACCTGAAGAACATCCTCCTTGGCAAAAAATGTGAGACATGTCTAAATGATAGCAGCACAAATGATATATCTGGATGACCTCATGGATAGATCAATACCTCTAAGGTTAATAAGACTGATAGGTAAACAAAACGACTCTCTATTGAATACTAAACGAGTTGAAATATATCGGTTAAATACGACAACATTTCATGATATCCATGTGTCCCCACCATAGTGAAACATGTTAGAAAATGTGATCCCTGACGTCAAACTCTAGAGGTCATATTCGGGGATTAGTGTCTGATTTTGGATGACATTATGCAGTAGACATATGCTTCTGAATCAACTAGACCCACTCAGAAGTCTCCTACATGAGACACTGACTGAAAATTCATTATTTTTTTTGATTTTTGAAAAACAGTTTTTGGTTAAGGGAGAACCCACCATTACAAATCCCTTTGAGCCAATGTGAGAACCAGTAGATCATTACAAAGAACCATTGGAATACTGAACAAAATACCCTTTCCATGACCAAAATCACCCAAAACACCACAAAAATATGCATTACCATCACATTGAGGCCAAGTTAGAACCAAACAAACAAAAAAAATGTAAAACTCACACTAGAACAAGCCACAAAAACACCAATCCCAAGAGCCATCAAGACCAGAAACACCAACATCAGATCCACCAAAACAATCCCAATTTACCAAAGAATTATTTGAACCAGTCCATTGTGGGGACGTGTGTGAAGGGTAAGGACAAAATAGCAATGGAGAATCATCAATTGGCCGAACCAACCCCAAAATGGAAAACAAAGACAAGGTAAGATCAGGTGAGTGAATTGCTCGTCCCAGAGAATTCCAGTGGTCGCCCTTTGCGACCCTGTACTGACCCGGGAAGAAGAAAAAAACCCAACCTGATACGACCCTGAAGCAGGCCGGAAGTGAACTATTGAAGAGAGGTCAACGTCGGATTCCAAACCGATCATTCCTACAAATCCCATCTGCATCTGCGTACTAACTCTGGAAAACAAACAACAATTCCCCAATCTAGAACACCAATAAATAGTAGATTCGAACCAAAAGTAGCAAGCCACACGAGGAAAAACAAAACCAGAGCAGGAACATAAGAAATCCAGAATGCAGATTCCCACAGGTAGAACCATCAAAGGAGAGTCGAAAATGGCATAGGCTTCATCGATAGTACTCTAAAGTAGAACCAGAGGATCACTGAAATCTATATTATCTCCTAATAAAAATGATTTTAGTAGACATCAACAATTGAAATGTGCCTCTCCCACAATACCTTCAAATATAGGATTCAAGCTCGCAGCTTGTCCTCAAGCTCCTGTATCGTATGCATTTACTGACCATCAGTCTAGAGGGGGTATTTTGTGAAAATAATTACATGTGTATCTGGTGCCCTCTGAAAAATTTACGATAAACTAGAAGTAAAGTGGAAATCCCAATCTGAGATGATAGTGTGCATGGCCCTATGATTTTATACCACCTCTCAGATGTTCAACATTCCTAGATCGACAACACTAATGTATCCTTGATCAGCATGAAATGTGTGACCTTCATAATATTTTAAACGATAACACACACAACATCATTACCTTGAGGCTACCTCAGAAAACCCATCATGAAATAAATCACAAATTCATCCCATTTTGATTCTTGGATAGGAAATTATTTATAAAAACTAGGTGGTCCCTGATGTTCCTCCATCTATAGCAGATAGGTGGAACACCTCATAACAAAACCATCTACCTCTCTATTTATTCGTGGTCAGCAGTATATAGGTCACAGCTCCTGGTACAACTTGGTGACACCAGGGTGAACTTCTTAACATGAATCATAAAATCCCACATGAAATCCTCATATATATCTACTAGAATGTAAACATGTCCATGGATACATATGATCTCATCTTAACCTACCATCCATCCAGGTGGAGGGTACTCACCTAGCACACCTTCCCATAGAACTATGCCTTCATAATCTAGTAGATGCTACATCATAACTCCTTCCATCAAGGTACAAGTCACATATTACGATGAAATAAAATGATTCCCCAATCCATCACACACCACTAGATGCATCTCAACAAACCATGTCATAAGATTCCACTGACTACTCGACAATATTACAACCTATAATTATCTCTATCTACTCAGTTAATCAGCTATTTCATTACCATTTCCAAGGGTATAGGGATGATCGATGTCAAAGGACTACAAGTAATCCACCCTCCATCACTACGCCAAATTTATATCAAGCTACATAAAGATATACTTGAGGATTTTGTGGTTCGGGTACACCACAAAATGATCTTCCCAGAAATAGTTCCTCAAACAGTGCAACGAATGAACTACTACAACCAAATTGACATCATGTGAAAGGTAAATCCAGTAAAGATGCCTCATATGCTGAGACCCAAATGAAATGACGTGATTTTCTTTCATCAGCACTTCCCCTAGACAAATACCTGAAGCTTCACAGTACACTGTTTAGCTCTTTCCCTTCCCTAGAAGTATTAGGACTGATGTCGATGTCCATATCCCTTTCATCTCATTAATGTCATCCTCACCAGATTCTGACCACACAAACATTACACCCATATTAGTCATTCCCATCGATGGTTCTTCTGTTTGGGATAAATCCAATATAATACGTCTGCAGTAACCATATAGCACTAAAAAACTCTTAATGTCATAAAAATCATGGGATGTTCCAAGAAAACCTATGCCCTCACATTATCTTGGTCCAATGGCAATACAATCTATGAGATAATGTGACCCAGGAATTGATTCTGATCAATCAAAAAGTGTAATTTTGTGACCATTGTATATAAGTGATTCCATATCAGTGTAATCAAAATAATCTCTAGATAGTTGGCATTGTCGTGTCTATTGTGAGAACAAACCAAGATATCATCCACGAAACAAACAATAATGAATCCATTTAAGGACGGAACACTCAGATCATCAAATCCATGAAAATCACTGGAAAATTTATGAGACGAAAAAATGTAACAAAATTACACTTATAACACATACCTACTATGAACGGATATACGAGGTATTAATTCTTGTTGAAAACACATTAGGTGATGTCCAGACTGTAATTTGATCTTCAAGAACACTTGAGTTCCATAAAGCTGATAAAATAAGTCATCTATTGGGTTTTAACTATTAGATGGTTCAGCATTTGATAGTCCATGTGTTGCCTAAGAGTTTGGTCCTTTTTTTCTCATAAAGGACTGGTGAACCCCCAGGAGAAGTACTTGGTCTGATAAACACCTTCACCTCAAAATCCTCTAAATGACTCTTCAGATCCTAGAACCCCATTTTTTCATCCTGTAAGGATAAATGTATACCAGCATAGATCCTGGTACAAGGGTGATGTGGAAATCCACCTCTCCCTCAAGAGGAAAAACAAAAAAGATGTCTAAAAAGATGTCCCTATAGTGCTCCAACACTGGAGGATTATATGCCTAAATCAATCCCTAATCATCCAAAAATAGACCTGGACTCTGGGGTTTCATCCACCTGATCCCATGATCCATGGGTCCAGATCTACTCCCCTAGACATCCCATTCACCCTTCTGAAAAAACAATGCACTCTCTAGTGATAGGAAAGTCACCATCAATTGGTAGCAGTCAAAGTATAATTGATTATAATCATGGAAATACATTCAAAGAATGACATAAAACCCTATAATCATAAAGACATAAAAATTACAGATGAAGTGTCAACCAAAAACCTTAAGGGGACACAACATAAAAGGGTGGACATCCCCAGTTATAACTTCAAATGGTGTGTCTCGAGTCAAAACACCCTCAAAATGAAAAACAGCATTCCCAAGTATTTTTACCACTCGTGAAAATATAAAACAGAGAGGGCCACCTGAGTTGAAAAAATAAAATGCAATAGTAGATGCTACTATGATCATACCTCTCACCATAGACAATTCATGATTCAAATCATGTTTGGTCTATTGCACTGCATATGTCTAGCCTACATCGTAGCCCTATGACCTCGCCTACCAACCCAAAGCTAATCCAACAATCTGGATCTAAGATCCATGGGTCTAGCTACCATGACCATGACCACCACTACCCTGGTATGACTGGCATGAAAAACTCCAACTCCAACTCTAATATGAACCCGAAAGCCTAGTTCCTGAACCAAACATTAAATTTATCTCCCAATCACTTGAAACTAGAGCATAGGACCTAAAATCCCATTGAATTTTTCCTATCCTACTTCTATCTTGGAACTCAACGGGGTCTCAGTCGCACTAATTTTTTACAAGGACTCACCTACCACACTGATGGAAATTCACTCAGCTTCCTGCACCCACATTCTAATTGACACTCACGTCGCAGGAAGCCTCAAGATGAAACTTCCTCAAAGATCACATAGATCCACTAGGGCAGCAAAATTCACTCCCATGTTTTCTATCCCCAGATTCCATCAGGTTCCACCCTGTAATCAGTGCCTGATTTGTAATCTCAATGATAAAAGGAAACCTGAACATGTTGACCATAGATTTGATAGAATTTCAATGACCATACTTGAATATCCTATCCCTCGATATCTCATCAGTAATATACATTGGAAAAAATCATTTCATATATATAAAGTATGCCAATCAAGCTATAGGTGTCACCACGCCCTACACAAAACACATGAACTCACAATTCTTCTCTACTCATAGTGTTGTGTGGTGAAAGTAGTCGTAGAAGCATATTTGGAATTCATCCAAATACATTTTTCGAATACCTTCATCCTATTTCAAAATGTCACAGCATCAATTTTTTTTCTCCATGTAGAATGTATGTCTTCATATAGACCCACCTATCTGGAAGCATCTCTAGATGCTAGAAAACTTCTGATGTGGTCTTTACCCACATTTCTTTATCTATTACTCTCTCATCCAGTGAAAACATTGGATGATTATGTTGCTGGAACACCCATGTCAGGTCATCCATTGTCAATGTTGACTATGGTGCTCCCCGGAGAGTCTGCATGAATTGAATGAAACCTTCATCGAACTGTGCCTCAGCACATGTGTATGAAACAACCTCAAGTGCTATAGCTGGCATTATATGTTGATCAACCAATATCTTTTGGCCCACCATCTATGAAGTATTGTCATCACCTCCCTCACAACATACTAATGGAGGAAGTTGTGATAAAATATATCTCAAATTAAAAATGCACTCCTCAAGAATGAACAACATCAAAGAACAATTATCAAAAGCATAGGATAGGTCCAAAACCTCCTATAATCTCTGTCAACCTAGAGCCTGCTCTTAAATCACGGACTGTATATAAAATAGCGAATGAACCACAAGAAACTACACCTTTTTCCCACTCAAAAGCTGGGTATAGGTCAAGTCTTTATTTATCATTCCAGGTATTATTCCCATTTCACTTTCAGGTATTCAGGAAATTTCACCAATGGTTTACCAATTTCTGAATAAATGAGGGCTAATTATACCACATGAACCCAAAATTTCTTTACCATTCAAACCAAACAAGTTAATGGTTCATCTGACATTTACATTTCATTGCTATGTCATTTCCAAATTCATAACGGCATATACACCTTATTGATTGGAAGATGATATCACAAATTTATCTAATTCACCCAAGTAACACAACAACAAGAACAGATAACACATCAAATATCACAATAACATGAAATATCTAATGCATCCTAGATAAAATACAATAATTCATGGAATTTAATCCTAACTAAATTCTTTAAGATGCATGAGATGTAACACCGTCATCTCATCATGTTGAAACTGAAATAGAACCCACAATCTAATCTATACTAATAGAAGAAATCCACTATGTCACCCAATGATGAAATTAAATTAGTTGTAATAGTCGAAACTCAAAAAACCGAACTCAATACATGGAAATATGGATTTCCCCAGCATGTGGTGTAGCTACTCTCAGGAACAATTTATTACCAAATTCCATTTCCATCCAATCCTTGTCAAATATCACCAATCAGTAGGTCAAAAAACCTCACTGCTAAAAGACATTATAAGGTGCTTGACCTAGATTCCACACAAAATTGTTCCACGAGCCCGGTTTCCCACATGATGTAAAGCATATCTTCCCAAATTCCATAGGATACCCACTAGTAGCTATGTCCTATGCGCGTCAATGGAGATACTATTCCCTCATTACAAAAGTATAATAATGGAAGTCAAATACATACATTAGCGAAAGATAATATATAGAGGAAAACTAAAAGAAATACAAGACTGGAATATATATCAATAACCCGTATTGTCTAATATAAAAAAATGAGGGAGATGGTACAAGGATCATGAAGGAAGCTAGAATAGTACCTAGAAATACAACACAATACAATTATCCCAAAAATAACAGAAGACCAAAAAGGTATTCCAGCATTGCAAGCCTCATCATGGTCTTACGATCCCCTTCTCTAAATCCACTGTCACCATCCTTTACTAGGGCTCTTTCCCATATCATCACCTGTAACCATTTAATCTAGTTAGGTCCCTATGGTGGCCTGAATAGTGTGTGAGTAAAATATATTAGTTGGAAACCAACCCAGATTATGTAATTATAACAGAAATATAGAAAAGTTCTAAAAAGTGTAAATAACCAGTAATGTTAGTGTGTTTTCACACACCATAAGAATATTATAGTATGTAAAACCAAACAGCCCTCAAGACTAACTAAATAAGAGAGTCAGACCCAAAAAAGGAAACTATGATAAGTAAATAATACTGTCACATGACCACACCATACATCCATATGTATCCAACAATTCACAACCACACTGTATAGATAATTCAAGTATCCCATGACCACACCGTATAGTGAAGCAATATATAACATAACCACACCAAATAGTGAATTTTAGACTGAAAGGTCCAGATTCAATGTGTCAGTAGACATAGGCATCCATTAAATATATTCTAAACCACCTAGGACAAGATCCATGGAGCATGTACAAAGAATCCCATCAACCCCCATGGTCATCGCTAGTGGGAACATGGTAAAGCACTAGTTGGGGTTCTAGGAGAACGGTAATAGAAAGTCCTACACGTGCCCAAGAAAGATGGATCCATGGGGTAGTAAGGCCTGAGGCATCCCACATTATCAAGACCTAAGGGGTAGATTGAACCAAATGTGTCATCTTTTACATTCTAGATCCTTGGAGGGAATTCAATGGCATAAATCAACAATCTATTTATGTTTCCAAAATTAAAAATCATTCATTCATTCCGTGTGGGTATACCCACTCACATCAACTAGCATAATCCATGTGTATACCCACACATGTAAACCATTTATTAAAACAGAAATATAATTCTACACTCATATATAAACCATTTAACATGCCATTAGAATTTTTATATTGGTATATCTAGCCATATTATGAATTTAAATTTACAATCTATAAAAATAGACATGGCATAACATGATATTAATTAAGAAAGGATGCAGTACATCTCCTAAGAAAGCAACTTAATTTATCAAATCACATATGGGATTCCACTATCTATTAATAGACATGAACACAACCCATGGTTTGTTTAAATATTCATAAACATTTATTTTCCTTAAGGATCACCCATTGGGTGACCCTCAAAGGGGAAACATGTCCCAGTTCACTAAAACAGAACCTATGAGCATCCTCACTATGTCCGACTACAACTACGATGAACAACTCTCTCAACAAAGAGGCCTTAATAGAATGTACAATGGGCTGTATATTGGCCAAACACCCAAAAATCACTCAAAACACCGAAATAATGTATAGCCCCCCTCCCTCTCCTCGGTAGTAGAGAACTTGTCAAGTATCATGTCCGGGTTCATCCTGGTTTGGCAGGAATATGATGAATCGATGAAGAATGACATAGTAGGGAATATAATACTAAATCCCAATAGCATTGCCGATGTTTTTAAGAATCAATATTTACTAAAAATTAATTGAGTATATACTGATGCATTTCCAAGGTGATATGTGGTTCTAAAATTGGGGTCGGAATTACTTTCAAATGTGAAAAACTAGATTAGAGGTGGTTTGGGAAACAAAATGAGAGGAAAATATTTGGTCAGTCAAAAATCAAAGATAATACCTCTTATATAAAAACCATGTTTTGAATGTACACAACGTGTACCTCAAGTACACATCCTGTACATTCCTATTATTTTATTCTGAACCAGACAAGGAACATGTTGGGAAGGGCCTATACATGTTGTGTTCTAGATGTACATTACATGTAGGCCATGTACACGATGTGTACCTGACATGCACTAGTTTTCAGGCTGTTTTGACACATCATTCCCAAAAACAACCCGACCAAAACATGGCAGAGTGTAAGGTCTAAAATAATAAGGTAATCACATTTAACCCAAAATAAAGGATTTGTACCTCATGAAAAACCATGTATCTTACACATTGTGTGGTGTCACAAAGTGATGTGACTAGGTATTTCTTTTTTGCAGAAAAAGGTAATGAATGAAGCACCAGATGAACTCACACATAAGAGGGTGCTTCCAATTACATATCAGTTGGCTAGCCTCAAGCACTTTTGTAGTAGACGATAAGATTCCACAGTACCTAGTAGTAGTGGTAGTGTATAAGGATATCTTCCTTGAAGATGTTCTAGGATTACCTCCCTATATGGATTTGGAACTTAATATTGATTTACACACTAGGAAGACACCAATATCAACTCCTATATATCAGATGGCTCCCATAGTGCCTTGTGAGATAAGGTTATAGGTGGAGTACTTAGAAATTAAGGAATTCATGAGATGCAATTTTTCATAGTGGGTGGCCAAAATTATTGTCTTCCAATAAGGTAGATGGGAGCTTCAAGATATATGTGGAGATTCGGCACCTAAACCAGGTGACTTTGAGGAACATGTATCCACTATTAATGATCAATTGAACTGTTTTATTATTTAAATGGGGCACAATGCTTCATGAAGACTAATCGTAGATTAGGCTATCACCATCTACAAATATGAAATGAGGATATACTGAATACCACCATCAGGTTTCATTAAAGTTACATTGAGTACTTGGTGATGTTTTATGGCATGACGAATGTCATAGAATTGTTCACGGGAATCATGAAAAATATTGTTCAACATTACATATACAGGTTCATGGCAGTCTTCATTAATAATATCCTACTATACTTGGTATATAAGGAGATGCACCCAAGAGAGTTGAAGAAGGTCTTCAACAGACTCTAAGATAATTATCACTATGAAAATCTCTCAAAGTGTTATTTTTAGATTTTGGAGGTCCATTTTCTGGGACACATCATATCATAGGATACAGATACAGTCGATCCAGCTAATATTGAGGTAGAGGTGATGGATATTGTTCCCCAATGACTATGGCTTTGAGATTGTATATACTTCTCGGAAGGGGGTATTGTTACAAGTTCAATCAGAAAGAGATCAATTTCTTAGATGGTGAATGAGGAATCAGAGTAGTTATCCTCACCGTAGTTATCTTTCTAGGATGGATATGTGGATATTTATCTCCAATTGATGGTTGTCACCCCTCCACTCTTAAAACAATTTAGGGAGGCACATCTTGTGGATACAGACTGCAAGACCGTACATGATCACATGGGAACATGGAATTCATGTATAGTTGAATGGTGGGGAGCATGTAGTTATTGTAAGAGAGTGAAAATTACTACTACAGTTGTTGTAGGAGGACATTTTGAGGGAGTTCCATACATCCCCATTGGTAGGAAATCCCCAAGGGGAAATGATGTAGCAGGACCACTAAAAGCAATTTTGGTGTCCATGGATGGATGGGGTAGTTGTATAGTTAGTTTATCAATGCCTCATTTATAAGAATGTGATGAAAATAAGTATGTTTATGTAGGTTTTATTAAACCCATTGAGGTTCATGAAGGGTAGTGGTTTGGGATATCAATGGATTTTGTGATAGGATTTCCATGTACAAGAAGGGGACGAGATACCATCTAGGTGATTTTTGATCGAAACCCCATGTCAACCCACATTCTAGATATTCAAAAGAAGATTTAAGAATTGATATTGGGATACAATTATTTTTATTAAATATATTGACTCCATTGAGTTACATTTCTGATTGTATTACATAATGTTTCTCATGTTACATCACAGTAGTGGAAGAGATTATAAAAGGTGTTTGGGACTCTGTTACGATTGGGCATGGTGTTTCACCAATAGATAGATTACTAAACATTGTAGACTATTCATTTTTAGAGGCTATTAAATGGGCTTGCTTGTAATACTTTGGATATCATTAGGAGTATTGCCTACCTCTCATGGATTTTTCATAAAACAACATCTACCATTCCACTATCGGTTTGTCACCACAAGAGGACTAGTACGAGCCACCCTACGAGTCTCCACATTTCTAGCTAAATGTAGGATAGTCCTCAGTCATGGACCATGAGTTGGGGTATGCAACTATAAAGATTTTTTAAATCATTTAGGAGCATATAAATATTCCACAGAGAGGACAGATGACTTACGATGATAGGCGTAGAATGCCTTTGGAGTTTATGGAAGGAGACCATGTGTTCCTTCATGTACCACCTTGATGGGGATTGTGGATATAAAGTAGGGTCGATAAGCTATCTTTGATATTCATCCAAAAAATTTATAATAATTTTTAGGGTTAATGAGATGGAATACCTCTTGTCTCTGCCACCACACCTTGATTGGTTACATGAAGTCTTCTATGTTTCCCATCTGAGGAGGTACATGTGTTTCCCATCACATTTCATTGACTAGGGTGAGCCGGACATCAAGGATGGGGACTCATTTTCGAAGTAAATAGTATATATTGAAGATCAGATGAAGAGGATCATTTGTGGGAAGTCGATTCCTATGGTGTGTGTCATATGGTTTCATGAGAATCTCAATGATATCACATTGGATTCGGAGGTGTCGATTCTTGCTCAATACCCTCATATTTATGGGTAGCCCTTGTTTTGGTTTACCAATGCTGTTAATACCTAAGGTGGGGAGAATGTAATGTCTCATATTTTAACAATTTTGTTTCTAGAAATTATTGGATAGAATTCTGGGGCCTAGCACTGAGGCAATGTTCAATTTTGAGGACTGGTGTACTTGAAATAATTCGTTGGAAAATGGTAATTTTTAAATTTCACACATGCATGAAATTCCAGAAAAATTTTAATATATTTCAAATAGTATCTCAGATATGAAATATGAGGGCACTGTAGAGATTAAAATGTTGGTTTTTTCCCAGGAACGACCTACCTTTGGTGGCTTCCGACCACCCCTTCTCTCTTCTAAAAATATTCTTAATTTCATTAAATATTAAAATATGTAAAAAATTTATATGTTAAAATAAATAAAGGACTATTAATATATAATCTAAGTGGAAAATAATTTTTTTGGAATCATTTATTGAAAATTACATCTTTACCTATTCAGGTCAAATAAAATTCCCCTTGTATTGATATCCATTATTTATTATTATAATTAGATACTTCATTGTATATATATAGAATATAATTTCATGTTTATGGTTGTAAACATGAAAATACCTAATTTCACCCCTATACGAAGAACATAACCATATTAAATATTGTGCTATTTGAAGGGGCCTAGTATTATAATATTTTGATAATACAGAATTTATTTATGAATAATAATAACATTTCATAAACACATTATTGGAAAATGAAATTGTTTATTTTATTTGTAATAATTGAAAGAAAAACAAATGGTCTAGAGGTAAATTACACAATCTCCCTCTATGATCATCATAAATAGCATTGTTCCTAGGAATAACATACCTAACCCTTTTTATAACAACTCGGGGAAATAAAACATAGTAAATGGTAAGTTCTTATTGTAATTTAAGGTAAAAAAAGGATACATAAGCATAACAATAATATAATGGTATGGTAAATTGTATATAACTTTTTAAAACCATACAATGCATATGAAATGGTCACAATCATGAGTCACCAAATTATTTTTTAAAGTTCATAGAACATTAATCATAAGGAAATAAAATGAAATGAGGTAGAAGAGAAAAAACTGGAATACCATATAAATTTTGGAATACACAAAAACATAGGAAATATTATTCCAATCCTATAAAACAATATATTAATAATATTTTAGAATGTGATTACCAGTAATGTTCCTTCCTTAGGAATCCAATAACCTCGCATTTACACTCTTACGGGATTGGGAAAACCCAATGTGTACCCTTTTCAATCATTTCACAATAATCATTACCCAATTCAATGATAAGAGATACAGGCCCCATAGATCACATATTTAAAATAAAACTTATGTGTTCCAAACTATCATAAATCATAAATCATATCACATTCCATGAAATTTAATGGGATTCCAAAACATTTCATCATATCATAACATGTGGAATAGAGATATGTTTTATAATCATTTCCACCTTTCAGTTAAATATAACTCATCAGAAAATAAAATGGTTTCATAAGAATTTAATCATGGTATATACATTTTAAGATAAATATGTTTCATAAAGATCATTTTATGTTAAATAAAAAAAATTGATGAAGAACTAGAATGGTATTCTTGGATCATATCTATTGTAAATAATTAGTATAATAAACATATATAATTATATATGGAAAATAATTTGGAAATTTGTTTAAATATTTATTTTGGAAGATAAATTTCCCATGAATCGTTTTTTATATAAAATTCATAAATATTTTTTGGAATCCTTGTATTCGAAAATAAAATTTAAAACATAAAAAAATATTCATTAATAGAAATAATGATTATGATAGTGTAAAATTGCATTTATGGTGTACATGTTAAGAAAACCATTCCATTCACACCATCAATAAAATTCAAATCTGCTTTTTTTGGACCACATCATGAATATTCTGTTCAAAATTATTTAGAATATTAAAACAAGGACATTTATTTTAAAATTATTTATTTGATTAATTTTTTTAAGAAATTAAAATATCATTAAAAAACATTTTTTTGATGTAAATGTTATTTCTACCAATGAAATAAATAATTATGTGTTTTTAATTTCAATTAATATATTTAGTAAATTATTCGAGGAAAATTAAGGGAATAAGAATTCATATTTAATAACAAAAGTATTATAAATCTCATGAGTTTATTTAGATATATAATATTGGTTTCAATAATTGTACTTTGAATCATAATTATTCTAGATCAATTATTTTATTTTATCAGAAAACCATTACCACTTTAGTTATAATGAATATTAATGACCATGAAATAATAACCCTAAAATAACCATAGAGTCTCATGAGTAAAAATAATTTTATTTTTACATGTTAGAGTTCTTTTATATACACCCCATAAAAAATAAAGGTTTATAACATAACATATTACTCAAATAATTAAAATGGAGAATGAAAATCCATTACATCATTGGTAACTAAAGACCTAAAAACCTATCAAAATAGGGTTCTTTCAAATTGATAGGTAGAAAAAAAATAAGGACAATTATCAATAAATACATTCATGGATATTAAGAACCATGATCAACAATATTGGTGTTGAATATTCCATGCATCTTAGTGAGGTATAATGTGGTATAGAAATACCATACACATTTAGTAAATTTTTGAATATTAATCCCTAATAAATAATAAAATGAATTAAAACTATAAATAAAATGAAAATAAGGATATTAAATATATAACCATATTATCGGTTCTAGGTGATTATAAAATTTACCCTAAATGTTCAATCATTCATTTTAGCATTTTTCGGGATCAGATTCCCCCTTGACCTATGATGAAAAAAATAAAAAATAGCATTTTATAGAGGATTGGAAATGTAAATTCCCAATATGGTCAATAATATTTCAGAAAAAAGAATACTAAATTGCCTAAGAAATATGAATTAATTAAATAATTTAACCATGAAAAATTCTAATGGAAACAATTAATGAATATGATTATATCAGAGGTTGATGATAAGGAAATATTCAATTTATTTTTCTTTATATAAAATTTCAGATCACAAGTTGAATATATATCTAAATAATGAGATAATTACAAACTATATTTCACAAAATTATTCCATATATAGTTACAATTATAATAACTAATTCATTTATTGGATCAAATAAATTATTACTCCATTTTATTAGATTAAACTAGCACTCAAAATGTGTCGTCATTATTGTTGGTGAACAAAAAGATGGAAATAACTCTTCGAATTGAAATCAGAAAACATTGAACTGATTAGAATATTAAAGAACAAGAAATTGAATCCAATAAAACCCCTTAAAACTCTCTTACGTCAACCCATAATAGGATTCTACCTCCATTAATTCTATTCTCTAAATTGAAGTGATATGTATACGCATCAAGGAGGAATTGATGAAAAAAATATTGAAATAATGATCCCCAAACAGTTGTGTAAAAATTTAAAAAATATGATTTTACAAGGTTTAATAAATAACAAAATACTATCAACACGATATGAATAAGAATATAATATGTGATGAAGAAGAATTTTTTCTAACAATCTAAATCCATTCAATAACATAGGTGAAAAAAATTAATCCTGCATGTAAAAAATGATAACACAATAATACAATTGAAATAATAAATCATATACCATTAATTCCTTAAAAAACCACTGTAATTTAGAATATTAGGGTACTAGAGATGATCTCGGATAAAAAAATTCCTTGCACAGTAATTGTGATAGTCAAAATGAGTTTGTGAAAAAATGAAATCGAACTCATTCAATGTGGACCAAAAAATTAGGCCATGTCCTCCCCCTTTTTGAGTTCAAATTTTTCATTAAATATAGGAGAATCACGGATTTTTGTAGGGGATAAATATATTATTTCATGTTTCATTAAATATATTTCAAAATCTCATCAAAATAGGGTTACTTGTTCAGATCTCATGCCCAAAATGGTTGTCTGATTTTATGGGCCCTGAAATCCGGCCCATCATTTAACCCCAAACATGGGATGCTTGGATCACCATGAAAATACTAAATTTAATATAGGAGCAGATTAATGAAATAATATCCATTATTTTATATATATTTAGTTAAAATTTTTGGTTCATTTAGCTTTAATGTTTTTTCATCACTTTTTTTGATTGGTCTATGGCCCGTTACATTTCGATAATAAAATTTAGAATCTATGACCCAACATGCCAATATTCCATTTTTATTTATAAATTGATCCTAAAATATAAACTAATTCACCCAAATTGATCAATAATATTAAAATATATTAAATTAAAATAATAAAAATAAGTAATTCCACAACATGATTATTAATTGGAACCAAATTTACACAAATTAGACACGAATTGTAAAATGTTGTGAAACGATGTTCAATTTATAAAAGAAAATAAAATGTGTGTTTATTGAAATTAAAACACATGAGTATTAATATATTATAAATTAATATTAGCATATTTAAGTGTCTAATCACACCCCCAAATTAATTTTTTCTTGTCCTGATCCAAACATTTATAAAAACCATGAAATTGAATGACATATTTTATAAAAAATATACATAATATTATCAGAAAAATAAAACATTAAATCAATCTTGAAACATATCGATATAATTTAACACCATATTGGTGCGTAACCATATCACTGGCCAAATCCAATTCAATTTTTTATAGTTCTGTCACCACCATTCATCAAATTTTAATTAACCATGATGATGTGTTATGTATCACAAAATTCATGGAGATTGTTTTCAGGTTAAAGGGAAAACATGGAAGTGATAGGTTTGAATCACCTTAAACAAAATTATGATTATCCAATTTTTACTTTTTAATTTTTTACATTTTTCGCTTTTTCTTTTTTTATGTTTTTCTGTAAAAGATAATATTGATGAAAATATAACTATGGGAATGAAAACTATGGAGTCAAAATCCCCATGTGAAAAACACCACAAATATTTTAATCTACATCCTATATAAATAGACATGTAAATCAACACTTTGGGAAAGACAAATATGGATTCATGATCCCCAAGTGTAAGAGGCCACACATTTGGACAACACATGGCACTATGCGACATTATTTTTAGTTTTTTTAGATACAAAAATTAAAAATAAAGTGGACCAAAATTATATTCTATGATGAATGATTAACTAGAACACAAGAAAACACAAAAATTATATGGGACATAAAATATGGTATATTTATTAAGAGGACGGAAAAGTTAGTGGGGAAAAATCACATCGAACAACCGAAATTTCATAAATCATTTATCATGGACCTAAATATACATTAAAATTATACCAAACAAATGAAATATAATTTGAAAATAAAATTTTATGAATTAAATGAGAATTATATTGTTCATGGATAAATAATTTCCAATAATAACCTACTTTTTCTTAAAAAAATAATTGATTTTCACCCTTATATAGAATGAAATTTTTTATTAGTGATTAAAGATATGAAATAAGGGTGGAATGTATTAGAAAAAATGATGGTAGATATGATTTGATAATATAATCAAGGATCAAAATAAAATAGATTGTAGTTTATGAGCCATCAATAAGAAATTAATTACTTTGGCATCTAGTCACATATAGACTATTTATGGGTGATAGATTTTTGGATTATATCATTGGATAAAATTTTTAACTTTTAAAATTAAATAACTACATAATCTATAAATTCTCACACACTATAATCATTAGATAACATTGAAATCACTATTCATGTTCCCATTATAAAAAATCTAAAAAAAAGGAAAAAATAAATGAAATGTAGATCATAGGTTACCTCCCAAAAATCACCTAGTTTAATGTCATTAACACGACATGAACCCCTTAACATACATGAAAACATATTTAAAAAATTTCAAAACAATATTTTTATCCACTTATAATATATAAATATTTAATCCTTGTTTAGAATCTTTCCCATGTAAAATCATTTATTCTAGAATGACAGGTAACATACAAGAAATATCTAAAATGGTTGATCAGTTTTCTTTTTTCATCTTACCTAAGACATCAACGATCATTCCATAATTATTTTTATCAAGAGAATAATTAATGAATACCCCAAGGTATTGGTTATCATATATAGAGGGATACATTATTGAGTTTGCAAGGAAAATAATTTTGAATTTGGATTCATTGAAATATCTTAATGAATATTGGAAATTTGAATCAAAATGAATTTCATCTCCATGAAATATTGATGTAATTATTTTTTCTATGAATTTTTATCATCCCCCATTTTGTTAAATTTTAGTTTTATGTATTTTTAATAAATAAAATTTGGTTATTAGTCTAAATATTTCATTATAATTTGGGAATTATATAACAAAAAATTGAGCAATATTCATGAATATTGTCCATGATTTAAAATGAATTCTATAAAATTATCTTCCCATTGAATTAATGAACCCTAAAAAACTCTATGATAGAATTAATCTATACCAAATCAAAAATTTATTTTAAATAATATATGTATTAGTGGATTGTGAGAAACTATCCACATTACATAAGGTTGTGGAGGGGATATTCAATGTTGGGATTGGTTCCTAACAAGCTATAATTTTTTTTGTTACAATTTCAATGATGATGCATTTGAATTCATTATCTCCATTTATTTAGTAATTTTATTTATCAATTTATAAGAAATATAATGGTTAGTAGTTTTAAAATCGTAGATATTCCTAATATTTATATCTTGAAAAATACTTGAGAGGCTCATGAATTTATCCTTAAAACATTCACCATCCCTCGTATTTTGAATCTCCCTATTTGTAGGGTAATATATAGATTGTTTTTAATTAAAATTTTTAAAATAGAAGCATGCCAATATTTTTTTAATTTTTTTAAATAATTAGTTATAATTCAATAAATGTTGATTAAATTCATTATAGTATATAGATGCTGGGATATGATATTTTTAGAACATGAAAAAATAGAATATGGAAAGAAAATGGGAAATGGGGGTGAGAATAAATAAAATCATGGAAAATAAAATGAATTTATAAGATGAATTTATTGGGTACCGAGAAAAAGGAATAAAGATTTTGTGACACCAAAATGTACCCATCAGATAGAAGAGGTCACTGTAGTACAGTTAGGGGTCAAATCCACATTGACCTAAGAAGAAATCCATAGAGACATGAATTCTATACAGTATTAGGATAATAAGTTTCAATCTTTGGGGTTTATTATAGATGAGAAATCATAATACTAAATTACCTTATATAAAGGATTTAATTTTATAACTAAACTCCTAAATATATTAATAGAAACAATTAATGAAGATAAGGTAATCCTAGGCTGTTACTAGGGCCAGATTGGATGTTTTTTTTTTAGAATATCTTAGATTACTAATTCTATATGTATCTAAAAAATGATAAATTTCCACATCCAAATTTATAAATATAAAATATTTAAGTATCCATGTATAAAAACCAATTCACATATCGGATTACTTAAATAATTACTCAAAGGTATTGTATCTTACAATCACTCAAAAATATTTCATCATTAACGATGGCGAAGACAAAGAAGAAAATAACTCAACAAATGGAAATAAGAAAATAATGAAATGATTAAATATTAAATAACAATAAATAACATCAAATTAAACCCCATTAAATGTAATTGGATCAAACCAAAATAGGGATATACCTCCATTATTTATTTTCTATCAATGGATGTAGGATGTAGACTCATAAGAGAGGAATTTAAGAAGAAAAAATTGATATAACGATAACTCCATGATGGTATATATATTTTCAAAAAAATGGAAGTTCGTTTCTTACCTAAATATGGAAATGGTATCAACATGATATTTTTAAGAATAGAAAATTTGAATTAGAAGATCATTTATTAAGATACTAAATTGATTATAAAATCATACATGAGATGAATTGAACTTGTATTTAAAAATTATAGTGTCACATTACAATTGAAAGAATAACTTTTGCTCCACAAATTACTTCACCAAAACATAATGAAATAGGAATATTTTTATCCTATGGTCGATATCCTATAAATCAATTCCTTTAAAAATAATTATGATATTCATAAAGTGTCTGATAAAAATAAAGAAGATATAACCTTAAAATATTGACTATGAAATTTTTCCCAATTAATCAACCTTTTTGGAGTTCAAATATCTCATTTAATATTGTAAAATATTTAATGTTCATAGAATATTAATTTATTCTTCAATATTTCCAAAATGGATTTCAAAATTCAATTCGAAATGGATCATCCACTCTAATTTTCTACTCAGAATTCATTGATGGTTTTATAGTCCTAAAAATTATCCCTATAATTTAATCCTCAACAATGCATCCCAATATTTATGAGAAAACATCATAATTAGATATGGATGAAATTTAAATAAATTACCCTCATAATTTTATATATATATAGTTAAAAATTTTACATCATTTAACATGTGTTGGGGGATACACTTTTATTAGAAGGGCCTATGGCCCATTATGCATTGCTCGTAATTATCTGTATCAATAGCTAAATATGACCATATTCACTTATAATTCATGAATTGATCCTAAAATGGGAAATATTAAACTAAATGTGATATATAATATCCAAAATATAAAATTCTTATAATGAAAATAAATAATTCTTCATGATGATTATTAATTGGGGCCAAATTAAAACATTATTGACATGACTTGCAAAATGATCTGAAATGATGTTCAATTTATGAAATTCAGAAAAATTATGGTTTTTGGAAATTTAAAAACATTAATATTAAAATATAATAAATCAAAAATATCAAATTTCATTTTCTAAAAAGAATTATATACCCATTCAAAAAAACAAGTGTTGAATTTTCATGTCTCCATGAAATACAAGAGAGACTACAAATCTCGTACAATATGTATTGAAATACTTCATAAAAGATTAAAAATTATCGTATAAATAATATAATTTTATTATTAAATTATTATATATCAATATATATATATATATATCATACAAAATATTAATTTCTTCTGACCATTTATTGGTCATTTGATTTGAATTCTAGGTTAAAGGTACATTTCGGGTAATAACTGCTTTATTATTTATGTATGACATGATGTTTCAAATGATTCATTGTATTGGGTCTCTCCTTTTCCCTATCCTCAAAAGGAGACCTTTCTTTGTTTAATAAAAGAGGTTTTCCCCTTAACATTATAAAAAATTCATGTATGACATGATTTATTATATTTGGACCAATTTATTGGATCATGTTTAAATAATTTTCTATATTATTAAATATGATATAAGAATCATATATATGAAATGTATAATTATATATTGTTATCCAAAATGCTTTTGATATAAAATAAAACACATCAATCATGGATATGGTAGGTTTTATGTACACATGAACGTTATTTCCAATATATTTATGGATTAAAGGAAATAATGGTAAATGATAAATTCACATATATTATTATTTAAATTTCATATATATCACACATGTTCATGAAACAAATCCATCTTACATTCCATTTAATGTGTAAATAAGTCACATCGTTTTATGTGGTGGTAGTCCGCCAAACAAACATGTGGTATTGTTATAATCCCAAACAATGATTATAAGTAATGTATATATATTATAATAAATGAAAAATAAAAGTATTATCTACAAATAATTAATAAAAACCATAAATCAATCATTGTTTCCATCCTTGATAGGTGGTTATTGAAAAAGGAAAGTAATCGGTTCGTGAGGTTGTAGTCCACTGTACACACGAATGATGATTCACTATCTCATATGATTGAATTGGATATATATTTTGTGAATGAAAAGAACATAAAAATATAATTACTTAGTATATAATAATGATATTATTTCATCATACTATTAAAATAATTGGTGTAGGTGGAATAATAAATAAAATAGAAAACAATTGTTGATGAACAATACATCTTCAGCTGGTATCCTTGAAATATTTGCAGAAGAATCATTCCTAGGAAGAATTTCTATGATAAATAGTGATTCTCGGGTGAGGGGATGTAATTTGAGATGTGAATTTGTTATGAATTTTCTAGAAAAATGGGATTTAAGGTGTTAAGGGGATAGAAAAGTGGTGGAATTTTATAAGAGAGGTGAGTGGCACAATTGTAATTTTGTGAAAGAATAAATTCCACCAATTAGAATTTAATGTGACAAGCCTTTAATAATGTACCATTATAGAGACTAGAAGTGTTATCGTAGAAATATTAAATTTAAATGAAGTTTTTTATATTTTTTTATTTTAAACCCTTGTAATTTTATTTGTGCACCCCCACATAATCTAATTTTACCTTTACCTTAGTAAATATTTTTTTAACATTTTTAGTATTCATTTAGTTAAAAATTTATAGTTTAACATGTTATTTAACATAAATAATTTTTATTTATAATATGTATTAAATTTTTCATAATTTCATTAATTTAAGTGAACATGTTTTATTTAAAATTAATCCCAGAAAAACGATGAGAATTGATGATTTTAAATAGAAAAATATCAGAAGATTTCATATTCTTTTTAATAAAATTTACTTATGAAAATTATTACAATGAAAAATATTTGAATAATATATATATAATTATAACAATGATATATTTTAATAAATTAAAATATAATTTTTCTTTATAAATACATTAAATATATAGACACATTTGGATTACTAATTAGTATTTTTCCCTATTCATCAAAAATGAATGTTTTCAGAAAAATCCCAGAATTTAGCCCTAAATCTAATTTAACATGATTATTTAAAAAAAGATAAATTTATCAAATTATACTTCAAAATATTTTAAAAATTAATTTTATTAGTATTCACATATAGAAATTAAATTCATATTTTGAGAAGAAAATATTTTTGAAAAATATAACATCTTTTACTAAGTGTCTGTACATTTTAATAAATATGATTCAATAATATAAACTCATTTTAAATTATATTTTTAACATTTATTTTTTAAAAATTCATAATATTATTTTTAACAACATAGTGACAATATTCATATTTAAATTACAATATTAATAATATATTATTTTTTTTGATAAAACACAATATCATGGGAAACACATCCTAACCCACTGCTGCATATAGAACAAACATAGAAATGTGCTACAAGAATTGATAGTTAGACATTGTTATTTAGGTATTGTAATTTATTATGAATATTTTTTTTATGAAAAAACATAAACAAAAACAATGTGTTACACTCTACCCCACTCTATGAGCTCATATATAAATTCACTTCACTGAAAAATTTATAAATAAAATAATATTAAATAAGTTTATATTTGTCTCATTATATCCTCATGTTCCACTGTATTAACCTGAAACTAGTGTGTTTTCAACAAAACATTTACTATATAAGGAGTATTTTTTCATATATCTTATTATTTATGATCCTGAATATCCACTAGTTCCAACTAATAAAAATGATTGTTCTCTATTGGAATGTTCATTTTTTTTCAGTACCTATGAATAGTATATTATTTATATCCACATGAAAGATAAAATGAACAAATCATGTACATGAAAACGGTTTGGTGGAAGGTCCATGATATAATCTCAAAACCTTATAGAGTTAATTATTTAAAAAGTTTCAATATAAATCGGGATTAGTTTCCAAATCATAATGAATCACATAGCCTTGTTTAATTTAAAATTCATTGAAATAAATTTTCACCAACATTGAATTCTATATCACGTTTGTGAATATCAGGAAAAAAATTTATACAAACTTTGAGGTGAATTTAATTCCTACTAAATGGATATGCCATTGTATTTATTATCAAAATCTATTTTTGGTCCTAATTTATTTATTTTTAAACATTATTTGAGTATATTGGAGATCTACATTTATTTTTATAGAGTTATTCAGATCAAGCCATCTAAATTATTTAGTGGTAGTTATTGTTGTTTAATTGCTCCACCTGAGGATTTTTTTGATCCAAAACAAATTTTAAATCCAAATTGAACGATCTCAACATTTTTTCTTTGGATTGATGTGTTATTATATGTTGATCATCATTCTGCGGATGACAGAGAGTTCTAAAACTGAACTCTATACCAAGGCAATGTAATTGACATTCCAAAAAAACCGTTGTAATCTTTGATCCCAATCATGCCCAATAAAATGTGATACTCCATGAAACCGTAATTCATACCAATTGTATACCCTATAAATATAATCATGAGATGTCTCTCCCCTTAATGAAATGAAGTTTTCTAAATTTCTATGGAAACTGAATAAAACCCATATATTGTTATTCTGTTTGTAAATTTTCAAAAGTCACCTTACAAAATCCATGTTTATGTTTTCCCATTTATATTCATATATTAATAATGAAAATAACATCCCTTTATACTATTGTGTTTTATCCCTAACATATTTACATACCGAGAACTGATATATAAAAACTATGATATATCTCTTCATTCCTTTCCAACTATAAGTCTCTTTCAAATCATTATATATATTCATAATTCCATGATGAATATAAAGGGGATATTAATGATCTTTCATAAAAAACTCCTTCTTCATATCTTGTATAATGTAATGCATTTGAATTTTCTAATCCATATCAATATATCTTGACAATGTTTATACATTGAATCATTTATATACATCTTTTGTAACTCTACAACTTCCATTAATGCCTATCTAATAATCACTTGGATTTATGGATGAGCGGTAAATTGATAAGGATGTCATTGTACATCCTATTTCATGATTTATAGATCAATACCTTTCAAATACATAAATATTGTTTCCTTTTTAATGCTCATCATAGATATGATCGTAATTTCTTTTCAGCTCAAAGAATCATGGACCGTATTTTCATTCCTACGACTGTAATTTATTTAGATATCATAATTTTTAAAACATCTATATATTTTATTTATAATATATTCAACTAATTCTTTGTGAATAAATAAAATAATATATTTTTTATGGGTATATATATCACAACATACTTCATAAATGTAATACCAAAATATCATTAATGAAACCAGTACTTTCGCGAACTACAAATCATGAGTTCAGTATTTTTTCTCTTAAATCGTGAATTTTTTCATGAAGAAGTTTATACCAATGTCATTATATATATGAAACTGTATCCTTCCATTATCATCTGAATAATCCTTAATTAATAACCATTCTCAACTATAGGTTAATTTAATCACTAGTAGATTAACTAATAATATCATAAGTTCCATGAAACTTTCCTCACATTATTCTATCTAGAGTAACATTGTTCCCTTCTGAGTAACCTTAGTTAGTGGTATACTCATGGGAAATTATTTAAATGATGTCTATAATATCTATCTGAACCAAAATAACTATTCATCATAGTCACAATTGTTAGTATTGTACAACATTCTATACACTTCATCATTGATTTATCCACTGATATACCCTCTCTTGGAATTTTATAACCCACAAAATGAAACATTTATCATCTGAAATGCACTCATTGTAATTTTTTATTGTATTTTATTCTTTTTTATGATCATTAGTACTATTTTTAAGTGGTATAAATTCACTTCCTTTATCATTGAAGAAATTGGAATATCATATATAATGAAAACCCCACATTGATAAAGGTAATCTATAAATCTATGTTAGTAAAATTTATGAATATATCAGGGTAATTAAAAAGAAATGATTCCCTCACAATATAATCCTATTTTCAATACCATGTATGTAATGTGGTCATTAATATATAATCATTATAGATGATTATATTATGTTGTCTTGAATTATGTTCAATCATGGAAAAGTGTTGATCTTTATGTTGTTGATTAGAGCAATTATCAATACATGTTACACACTATTTATTCTAATTTGAGATCACATTATGACACAAATAATAAATTTATAGTCACATTGGTCTATATTAATTATTAAAAAATGAATAGGTACAACCCAAGGAGACATTGTTGGATGAATGAATCGGATGTCATTTTTTCGTAGGGTTTATTAATAATATCTTATAACTCAATTGGGGTTATTCTATAGGGGGTATGTGAAATTTTTAATGGTATACTGTATGAGTTAAATTAATAAGTCAACATTATCTTTTAATGAAGTGATATAAAACTATTCTAATAGGGTATCAAAAGATTCCCACAAAATAGGAATATTATCATTCTAATGTTTCTCCAATATCATTTGTGATAAAAATCCCATACGAATTGTAAATAAGATTTGTTTAATTGATTATATCTCAATGATGTTTTTAAATAGCATCACAATGATAAGACTTCATAGGTTGGTTTGGATTATCAAATGTAACTTCCCTTCTAAAACATATGATGTGGGAATTATGTTTATAAATACTTTCCATGAAAAATTAATATCAAATATAACAATAGGATGAATGATAATAATTTTAGGAGCCATATTTCAAAAAATGTTAATCTATTATGATTTATACACATGTGATGTATTCATCATATCATTTGGGGTTTTAAGTAATAATCCTACATCTAATCATTTAGGAGGCACCCTTATCAAATTTATCAGAGATGAATGATCTGGTACATATAGAGTCAAATAAGTAATAATTAGTGGTAGAATGTATGTTATTTATCCCTTCAACGATGTTTTTAGTAAACTCCTCATTCTAAATAGTGATCATAGGATATTTTACATTATACATGAGCTTATGAGGAGGCTATAATTGATCATAGTCTTTAATATTATATTTCGGATTTTGGTTGAAAAATTCCCAATATCTAGGAATTCTAAAGAGTAGAGTGTGGGTGGATATTTCTATGGATCATTACCATTATTCATATCAATTTCATTACACTCCCAATCACATAAAAAAATTTCCTAATGACCAACCCAAAGAATATTAAAAAAAACTAGTAGTCCCCACATGAAAATTTACCATATGTGTTATCTCACACATTCTTCATAATTGAAATCTCATTTACATATCTCCATTTTTCATAGATTTTAATCTAAATTACAATTTTCACTTACTATTATAAATATAATATTTATTCTCAAGCTAAAATTCTATTTAAACCATGATAGTACATCAAAAAAATAACTACATAAATACTTAATATTTCTATGGAAAAAAATTATGATTTGTTTGTAAGAAGTATAAGAATTGATTATCCTTATATTTACGATGAATTATAGTACAATATGTGTACCTCAAAAAGATTATAAAATTTTCCTCCTAGTAAATATCAAATTCATCATCATTTAGCTTTATCTTATGGAACTCCAAATACATATTCATATAGGAAATACTAGGTAATGACTTATTGAAAACATGTTTTTAAACTCATATAATTACATTGATTCAATTTAATGGTGTTGAATATAATTCATTATAATATTTCTCTATTGATCCCCTTAACCATCCAAATAGTAGAAAACTAGAATGACAACCCCAAGGTAAAATACTATATAATTGAAAATATATTGTTAGTGGTTTTGATAAATTTTTAAAAAACTGTGGTATCATAATACCAACTATTGGAAGGTGGACATTTAATCATGCATGACTAAATAGAATTTTGATTTCTAATTAATTTTTAATTCCAAAATGATTCATATTTTGAGATTGTTCTGAGAGTTTAACAATGTGTTTTTCATTATAGCTTCCATAAAATGGTTATTTAATGGAGTAAAATCATTTCTATAACAGTTACACTCAGCATTATCATGGTTTAATCAAGTTCCAGTGGTATAAAAAATACAAAATTATAGATTTTGAAACAATAACCATGAAGTGAAACAACATAATCACACGAAACAACTTATAAGATGTCAACATCATGACACCTTCTTTAATAATTGATAGATTATTTTTATCCATTTTTATTCATATTCATAATTAATTTAAATTCATCATGATGGATCATGAAGAGTTTTTTAATTTCAATTCATTATCCCACAAGAGTTTCAAACCAAATGTGTAGAAAACCCATTCTTATGCACTAGGTAGTGATCGATTATATGTCAATTCAGCCTATTAAGATTTATTTCCACTACACACCTTTATTCAAAATAAACATGAAAGTGTAGTATCCAGAAAATAAAGTTATTTCATGGAAACCACTTTCTCTATCATTTATCAAAATTCATATACATTTTTTAATACATTGGGTCATCCTTAAACTTGTCCTTAGATTATATTTAAGGATTTCACTATGATTTTCTCATACTAGATTCCAATTGTTAAAAAATAATATACTATTATACAAACCATATATATGTAGGATTATTATATATTGATATCACATCATTTTATTATGAATAATCATTACACTAAACAATTACATTCCAAAGAACCATAATATTTTAGTGTCTTGTGATACAAGGAACCACTAAAACCAAGTCCATTGGTATACTATTTCATGCCCTACTATGATCTTAATAACATTAAATATTCCTAGAAATATCAAATGTAATATATTTATTCATAACCTAGGGAAATTAAATATAAGAATGTGTGATCATAGATTCTCAATAAGGGTAAACGTAAGAGATATAACTTCATAACATGCATATAAGGGTATGATAACATAGTAATTATCATTGAAAACCATAACAAGAATAGAAAATATCATAATCATTAGTAATGGAATATATATTATCATTTCATAAGATATGAATAATAATTGAATACAATAACATGATACATGATGTCATAAAATCGGCATAACATATAGATTAAATTAATACACATCATAATAGATATAAAATTTTAATGTAAATACCAAAAAATTTATAACATGTTAGGATTGGGATAAATATTATTTCAAATTAGTTGATAATGGTATGACCTCCAATGTATAATATTTTGGGTTTTGGATAACCTATTATATACGATTTTGTATCTTATATAATTTATCATTACACAATTCATTTTAGGTGGGAGAAGGTCCACAACCTCACATAATTAAAAACATATATATGTGTGCCACAATATCATAAAACATAAATAATTATAAAACTCGTGAAATTAAATATGTTTAAAATATATTTAATCATTTCATAACCTACAGAACTGAGGCAATTTTTATAATCACATCATTATTTCATCACTGCATAAGAAATGGGAAATTAAATAGGTTTCATAAAATTTTAATAACATGTGGAATAGAAATGGGATTCATAAATATAATTCAACTATAAAAACCATTCAGGGGAAGAATAATAATTTTAACCATGAATAATACCCCTAATTAGTTATGTGTAATAAAAACATATGACACCATATATTGAAAATTATTTGAAAGATCATTTAAAAAATTAAATGAAAATTATGTTTCATTAAATATCAAATTTTAAAACTAAAAATTCCTAAATTTTTTTGAAAATCTATTTATTTTCAAATAACCTTGAAAATATATAAAGTAATAATTATATAAAATATTGATATTGATTGAAAAAATACCATTCATGTTAAATATGTTAAAATAATTATTCCTTCTATATCATTGGTAAAATCTAATGTGCAATTTTTTGGGAAAATCTTGAAGATTCAATTTAAAATATTTTTTAAAAAAATCATAAATTTGAGAAATCAATTTTAATAAATTATATAAATAATGGTAAAATATTTTTTGAGAACATTTTAATAAAACATGTTTTTGGAAGAAAATTTTTATTACCAAATATATTTATTATGATATTTTTTCTAAAAAACATTATTCGGATAATTTGAGAAAATAATGATATCTACATGGAAGGAAAATTGTATTCATTGTAAATAAACATTGCTGAGGAAAATTCATTAGTTTCATGGGTGTTATATCAAAATATTTTATCATCAAATTTATAATCATGCATAATCCTAATAAACAATGTTATGGTTATCAAAACCATTACCAAATTTTTATGATTTTATCATAAGCCCCATTAAATAAATAAATTCATTACAAATATATTATCATAAAAATAAATATATTTATATCATATAATATCAATAGTTAAGTATATACACGTTATAAAACAAAAAAATGCATATACCAAAACATATGACTCAATGATTGAAAATTGGGAATAAAATATTACCTATTTTGTTGATTTTTATCCGTAAAACTTTTGAATGAGAGATCCTGGAAAGGATATGTACATCAAAATACATTTTAGTAGATAAATAAAATTATTTATTCTTTTTATTTATAAATACCAAATAAATTTAATATATTTTGAATATATCATTTCACTTATTTTATTAAAAAGGTGGAAAGAAATCCCATACGAGATTAGAAATATTTCGAATCGTATTTCCTAATAATGATTAAAATAAAATTTAAATTTTATAATTATAAAAATAAGGTGATTCAATATATAATATTTTAAATGGGATGTATATAAACCGCACAAAAATGGTTTTTGAATTTCCATGTGTCTTCCCGAAATGAAAGAGATAATTGAAATCCTCTACCTTAATTCAGTAATTTCATTTTAAATCATCAAATCACATGTGAAATAAATATATGTTTGTTTTAATTTTTTTTAGCATTATTTACATATATCGTACAAAATATTATTTTATTATGATCTTTTCTAACATGATTATTATCAATTCCATGGAAATGATATATATTTTGTAACAACCACTTTGTTCTTCATGCATATTTTGATTTTTTTTGTACACTTAAATTTATAATGGTTCCATCATCTAAAGAATGTTAAACCCTATATAAATATAATTTACAAATATATTTAAAAATAAATTCATTATTTATGAATTTATCTTATTTAGTAAACATTATTTATCAAAAATGAAATATACTGTTCATGATGACGGTTGGCCATTTGTACGAATAGATTTTGATTAGATACACCATTTAGATTGAAAAAATGAAATTTAATTCACAAATTATCATTAATGAACAATTGTTTTTCATTTATATCACAAACATTCATTAATCATATCCTCATTATCTTCTATATAACTTGTGAAAGAGTCACATTGCATTGAGAGGTGGCATTTCACCCCACACAAGAGGGAGGTTATCGTTTTTAAAAAACATTGATTGATGAAATGAATATTTGGGTATACCAAAACATATGAATCAATGCAGTAAAATCAAGAAAAAAATTATTACTTATTTTGCGGATTTTGATCAGTAAAACATTTGAAAGAGAGACCCTGGAAATGATGTGTAAATAAAAATATATTTTAGCTGATAAATAAAATTATTGATTCAATTTATGTATACAGACCACATAAATTAAATATATTTTGAATATATCGTTTGACTTATTGTATTAAAAGGTGGAATGAATTCCCTTACCAGATTAGAAATATTTTGAATAGTATGCCCTAAAAATTATTAACTTAATTAAAATATTATTATTATAAAAATAAGGAGATTCATTATATAATATTTTAAAGGTAAAATATATAAACCTCACAAAAATGGTTTTGAGTATTCATATATCTTCAATACATGAAAGATATAATCGAAATCCCGTAACATAATTCTTAAATTTCATTTTAAATCTTAAATTCTCATGTGAAATAAATATATGTTTATTTTAATTATATTAAAAACATTATTTATATATATCGTACGAAATATTATTTTATTATGATCTTATATTACATGTTTATTAGCTATTCCATGTCAATGTTTTATTTTTTGTATTAACCACTTTGATCTAAATATTGGTTTTGATTTTTTATTTTCTGTACACTTAAATTGATAATGGTTCCATCATCTAAATATTGTTAAAACTGATATAAATGTAATTTATAAATATATTTAACTATACATTCATTATATATGAATTTATCTATTCTATAATCATTAGTGATCAAAGATAAAATACACTGCTCATGATGACGGTTGGTCGTATGTATGAATAATGGTTGTTTACATACTCTTTTCAGATTGAAATAGTGATATATAATTAAAAAATTATCATTAATGAATAATTTTTTTCATTTATATCACAAATTTTTATTAATACCATCCTCATTGTCTTCTATATAACATTTGAATGAGTCATATTGCTTCGAGAGGTGGAATTTCACCACACAGATGAGGGAATTTTAAATTCTTTTAAAAAAATTGAATGAATAAGTTAAATTTGGGGTCTAAAAATTCAAAAACATAATAATATCATAAATATAGTATATAAAAAATGAATAAATCATTATTTTTATCCTTTATATGTGTTATTGGAAACAAAATTAATCGACTCATGTATTAGTAATCATCCATAAACATGAATAATGATTTCTTAACCCATTTAACTTATGGGTTTATAGTTCCAGGTCATTCCTATAGCATAAAAAATAAAAAGTATATATAATACACATATGTTTTTATATCAACATTTGTTATAATAATTTATGTATTTGATGATGAAATAAAACAAAATTATTTATTGATGAATGCAACCACTTCTTCTAGTTCCCCCTTTAGGGTTGTACCAAAAACCATCATATTTTGGATTTATATCTAAACCAAGGCTTCTAAAATAAGAGGATATAGATTTAGAGGATATTTGGTCTAGTATTTCATGAAAAAAGGTTGTATGTAATGTATATGATTGTATAGGGGTTTTTTCTATAAGTTATCTTAGTGGGCACATATAATTCATCAAAATAATTATTTCCACGAATGATTTATTCATGTACAAAGAATAAAATAAAATAAAATTATTGATCCTTCATGAAATAAGCTAAATATAAATCCATCCAATTTCTTTTCTAAATAGTTTTTTTTAATTTGAACACTTATAATTTTAGTTTCACCACCACTCTTCAATAAACCAATTTTTACTTTAATGAAGATAACTAATTTTTCCTTTCATTACAAGTATTTTTAGTACAAAAAAGTTTATGAAATTTTCAAATAACATATATTATACTGATTACATATATAAAATCTAAATTTAATAATTATACTCACATAAGTGGAAAATTCAATTTAAAAATAATCATGACAATGCGATATGAATGCAGGTTGTTAAAATGAAAATGATAAATGTTTACACTGATTTTATATCAAAAATCAATTTTATGGAAATAAATTATAAAAATATAATTAAAATTGTAATAATTTTAATTGGATACCAATAAAATTATAATTCAAATATATAAAGTAAGTAATAAAAATGGCAGTTTGAAATAAAAATTTAGTATCTTACAGTTTTCATAAAAAATTAATGTTTCATGAGATATCTCAAAAATTCACTATAAGAATATTTTTAAATGTTAAGTTCCAAAGTGTTGATTATCATTAAAATAAATATTATAAAAGTTTTAAAATTTAATTTTAATAATTTTCATGAGAATAAGAAAATATTTTTTTAAATACTACTTTTGAAATATACAATGACAATACATAAAATCAATTAATATTTTCTTGAAATGATTCTTTTAAGTAAAACAATTTCAATTATTAATTTAAAATTCATTATTAATATTCATATGACTGTTTATTATACAGTTTATAAAACTGATGTTTGAAATAATATATTTTTAATATATCATGGTTTGGTTAAATCTCAGTCTTGTGTGTTACTCAATCTAACATGGTATTTTGTATAGCACAAGCATAGCAAGGTGTTCCATGTACTGTATGTTATCAAATAAATATAATTAACTAAAAAAATTATACAATCTCAGGGATTTATGATCTACAGTCCATATAATTTATTTCTCCCAATATATTTACTATAATAATACTAATAAATTAGGATACTTCTACTTAGTCATAGCATCATGTGATATGTTGGCTACATCAAACTAGTGGTTTACCCTATAAAATTAACTAAGTGAGTGGTCTTGTTTTCTAGAAAATTTTCTATATGATCCATGATCTCTACTAGTTATTGCTCATATGAAATATATTTCATTTGTGGTATGACCTCATAGTTTAGTACTAGTGAAGGTCCTTGTATATACAACCTCATTATGGAAACGTGGAAAACATCATGGCCATAAGAGTGGTGTGGATCGATTATCATGCGATAAACTACCACCCCATTTGGATAAAAAAAATAAAGGGACCAATAATCCTAGGTATCACTTACAATTTCATCCGAAAATAACATACCCTTAATCAAGGTATAAATTAATAGAAACACTATAACACCAACATCAAATTCTAGATCATGTCAGTGATTATAAGTATAACATTTTGGCTAAAACTGAGCTTCCATGATGTGATACAATAAAGCTCTAACCTTCACTGTTATTTCATCAACTATCCTATATACTAATGAAATTATTTATCCAACTCCATTCAAGAATGTTTGAACTATAATTTAATTTCTATATAAGGATTAATAAGGAGGAATCTCAATGACTGAGTAAACTCTATTATTGTTTGAAAAAATAACTACCTGAATGAATATATCCCAACCTAAATTGAAATATAAATACAAATGACTAATCATATCATATAGTGTTTTAATTTACCTTTATGATTGACCACTAATTTTCAGATGTTACATAGTACTAAAACTCAACTAGATAGTAAGATCATGCTTATAAAATCACCAGGATGTTGAGGTAATCCACAAATTCCGATCAGAAACAATAGAATGTGGTACTCTATGAAGCCTTACATTATCTGTAATTTGTATCCTAGAAAATAATTCAAATATAATTATTTACTAATGGAAATTATGTTCTCTAACATAGTAAGGTTACTGACTACAACCCATAAATCATTATACCATTTAGACATTTTTGTGAGTCCAATAAAAAAATTACCTGGTAATGTTATTACATTTCATTTCTAGTATATGTCATGGATTTAGAGACCGCTTACAATTTTTTATTTCAGTTGTGACATTCTGACATACCATTTCCTATGATACAAACTATGTGATATGTGTCTTCATTCCATCACACTAGAAATACTCAATAAAATTATTACACATATTCATAATTTTTAGATAAATATATAATAATGAACTATGGTATTCCTCTAAATTATACATCATAAGATATTTCATCGAAATAATGCATATAATATTCCTAAACCTTATCAATACATCATTATTATGGTAAAACTCAGTAACATTTATAACCTTATTTTTCATCAATAAATCATCTTTTTAAACTTATTTAATCATCATATATATATTTTGTTTAATATTCCTTTAAGAGGTGTATAATTTTACACCTTCCCTTACGGTTTCTAGATAAAACAATAGGAAATATATATAATTTGGATCTTTTCAATTCCTATTCATTGATATGTTTTTATGATCCTTTCTACTCATAGAATTATCCACATTTTCTTCTCCCCCAAGGTTGTAATATATTGAGTATTCATATTCATTTATCAACTGTAACCATCTTTTGTGGTGAATATTAAACTCCTTGTACATGAATACATACCTTAAACTTTTCTTATTGGTATATATATCACACTTTTCACCCTAAAAAAATACCTCCATATAAATAATGAAAAAAATTCTAGTACTAACGCCAAATAAAGAGTTATATTATTTTTCTCATTTATCATCAATTCTCATGAGGAAAATTAAATATTCATATGATTCATTAGAAGAAAAAATCTCATTCCCTTATCAGATGAATCACTTTAGATTAAAAATCCTTATCTAACATAGGGTAATGTAATCAATTGTGTGCTGACAAATTTCAGTTTATTTCTTTGAATTTTCCCCACATTAATTTCTCAATATGTACTTGGCTCTCTTCTGAGTACACAATGGGATTGGATTCAATAGTTATTAGAATTTATTGAAAAAACATCAATATTATCACCTGAAAAAAATAAAAACATGATTCATAATTAGAATGGTTGGTCTTGGATAATATTAATTAGCTCTCGTCTTTGATTGATCTATTAATATATCCATTGATGAGATTATATTACAAAAAATGAATGATCTTCAAGTGAAAATATAGAATTTGTAAAATTTTAATATTGTTTTCATAGGTTATTGTCATTAATAGTAATATTTTTATGTGGAATTAATGATCAAACATTCTCTTTAAATTCATAGTATTTATTTTATAATGATTACAACAAAATGGTCATGGTAATTTATAAATACTCTATTCATTAAATAAATGAATATATTGTAGAATTTATTAAGACCAAATGATATCTCCATATATTCATAATCAAAATGCAATGTATGTTATTTTTTATTTGGTGTATCCTCCTTATAGACCTTTAATTGATGATTTCCAAAATGAAGGTAAACCATATAATGTAATGAGCTCTTGATATTTGATCAAACATGTTATCTATATAGGGAATAAAGAACTGATTCTAGATTTTTATATTATTAGGCTCACTATAATCAACATAGAGTAAAATTTAATCATATTTTATTTTAATAAATGAATAGGTTCACCCAATAGTGATCCATTTCACTGAATGAAACCCTTTTCATGGTTTACCCAGAGATGCTTCTTCATTTCCTTCAAAACAATCTCGTATATTTTGTAAGGAGTCTATGAAATTAAAATGGAACCAGGTATGCGTTATTATGATAAATCAAGGTCATGTTTTGGTTGAATGATATGCATCTATTAAGTAAATAAATTATCAAAGTTATAAAAATAATAATATCATTGATGTCATGTTTCTCTCAAAACATTTGAGATAAACACAACTACTTAAGGGTAAACAATACCCATACAATAGATATGATCTTAATTAGATGTTTTTACTTATCGTCAAATTTATTGAATATCATAGGTATTTTTGTAGTACCAAATATGAAAACCCATCATTAAAAATTTATATGGTGTTTATTTAAGGAAATCAAATCAATTTCCAACATAACATAAAATTCAACCATAAGAAGAATAAATGGTTATTTTCGAAGCATGTTCCCTCCCACATCAATTGGGGATGAACCATAGAGATGAGAGTTTATCATTATAAATTTTGAGAATTTCAATATTAATTACACATCTAAAAATTTTATCATGAATCATGATACCCCTATCAAAGTCTTTGAATATGATAGAATAAAAAGATTTAGTGTTATAGAATTCACTAACATTTAAATAGTGGATGGTAAGTATAAATTTCACCATTTTTAGGGGTAAAAACCAATGAAATAGTAATAAATCCTGATTATCATTTCATAGAATTAATAATAGTATTAGATCATTGATCATCTTCATTAACCCTCACATTATTGATCTTGTTTTGCAAATCATAATAATCGTTGCATTTGAGTCATTAAATGTGCATGGTTAATTTTGGGGATATTTTCTATATTTCATATTAGTAACAATATTCTTTATATCACATCAAAAATAAATTGACGGATGAGTTTCCCATACACATGTAAAAAAGTAGTAGTACCTATAGGGAATTTTTCAAAATTCTTCTTCCCACACCATGACCTTATATTTAAACTCACATTCCTCCTTCTATGGTGCATATATTTTCCTCAGATTTAAACTTTTCCCTTATTATGACAACCAAAAGACTGATACATAACATCAACCTCCAATTCCACCATGACAATACATTAAGAAATATATTCAGTATAATAAATTTTATTCATATGTAACCCATTGTTGATTTGGTGTATTGATGCAGAACAATTGAATAACTATATATTAATGATGGATGAAAATTCATGAAGCATACCTCAAAATACTTGTAAAATTTTATTCATAGGTAACACGAAATTCTTCTTCTATTTTCATAAGATCAATTAACTCACTCTCAATATTCATAAAAATAGTATAAATAATTTAATTGTTGAAAAATATTTTATTTAAAATTTCAAAATACCTATAACCAATTTCCTACAATTGGAATTTATTATTTAGAAGAGTCAATCATTGATTAACATGGTCTTAAAAATATTATCCAGCCCAAAATAATTTTTCAAGATCCAAACACCGGTGAATACAAAATAAGTTTTCAATATTTCTGATCCATTTATCAAAAAATATTCGATCTGAAGACCCATTGAATGATGTTTGACATTTCATTATAATGAAATTAATATAATGTTGTTCAGTTAATTATGTTAGTATTAAACTATGATTCATAGATTTAATGTACTTTGGGAGAAAAAAATGATATTTTTCATTCCAACTACCATAAAATATTGATTTCATATAGTAAAATAATTTTATTATAAATTACAATTAGTATTAAAAATGTTCTTTGGTATCTAGTATTTGAAAAAATCAAAAAAGTATAGATTAAGAAAAAATAATAATGATTTGGAAATATATAATAAAAATGACTTATTGGATTTTGAAATCATAAAACCCTATTATAATCATGAAAACATATTTTTTTTTACTTTGTCATTTATAGTAATCATCAATTTAAATCCATAATAATACTTCATAAATAGTTTTTTAATTTCCTATCCATATCACCTATGATTGTGGAACTAGGTGCACAATAAGGCTCATTGTCATGTACTAGGTAATGATAAATTCTATCTTAATTCCCCCATTTTAGATTTATTAACCCAATATAACTAAATGTCATATCCAATCCCACTTATATTATCCTATCATGGATGAAATTTATTGAATACCAAATTTTATATCATATAAAAAATTCTAGGAAAATTTTATATACTTTCACACATCATTTGTCTTCTCCTTTGATTTGTTAAAAGGGATTTGGATAAGGGTTTCACATCATATTTTCCATTGGTTAACTATCTATATCCTCTTTTGAAAATTTTAGGGACAAAATATTCCAAAAAATATACATTAATTGATTTTTTATGAATATTGATTACATTACCAAAACTTATGCTTGGAGAAATTGATAGATAAATGCATTTAGAACTATAGAAACAAAAACAAATGATTTATAGGTAAAATAAATAATCTCTATATATGATCATAATTACTAGAATGTTTATTAGAAATATCATATTTAATATATTTATTCATAATCTAATGAAATGAACCCTGGAAAATTGATAGCAAAAATTCTTAGTAAAGTTAAACAAGGGATATATGTAATAATATTTTGAATGGGTGGTAATGAGAACATGATAATAACAATTGAAAAGCATACCATTCAAATTAAAGTCAATAATCTTCTATCATAGAATAATTATGTCACGACCCGCCTTCAGCAAGACGATGGATGTGTCGGCAAAGCCCCCGGCCCTTTCTTCTTCAATTCAAAGACGAGATAATGACCCCCCGAGTCCCGCCTCCAGTAGGCCCCAGAGTGGCGACTAGCACCAAGGGTGTAACATTTTCACAATATGGGATTTCTTACACTTTTTTAGTGAACATGATTGGGTGAAAGTATGAGTCAACTCTAAACACCACCAAGTATATAAAACTTAATGGAAAACCAAACTACATGCATGTTTTAATTATAAAACTGAACAAGGTACAATAACTCCAAATTACAAACCAATAGGAAAAGAAAAAGGCAAAGTAGAAAATTACAGTGACCAACAACAAGCCCAACGTCTAGACTAGTATGGTTCTGCATGGCCTCTGAAGACCTCCTGACAACTTGAAAGTAAATTTAGAGTTATCATAAAAAGTATACTCAGTAGGAAAACCTATAGCTCTCACGCACAAGTGGGGAGACATACTAACGTCCCGTGAGAATCAGAAAAACTAACATCTATCAAGGATTATATCCATCCCATCTCATCGGCCACACTCACCAAATAACACAAGCAGAAAGGTAATAGTAAATGAACAAATCATTTGGGTACCGCACACCACCATTTCCCCCCACTAGCTAGCTGCTCATACCTAAAGGCAAACGTCCTGATGCTACCCTACTCTTCCCGCCCACACACACCTAGGCCTCACAACCACACATCCCAGCCCGCACACACCTGGGCCTCATATCCACACATCCCTGGCCGCACACACCTGGGCCTCATGACCACACATCCCTTCCCGAAAACACATGGGCCACATCCCGATGACACATTGGAAAACCAACCATAACCAGAACGCCTTCTCGAAAACACCTGGGCTAACAACACACCAAACAAAATATACCTGATGATTCTTGGGTGTATGGTTGCCTCCAGCCATCACAGCCGAGGGAAGAGGGAGCATGAAGGATAGTAAATAGGGGTAAACACCCTTCCCCATTAAATGGGGTGTCCAACACTAAGTTCCCAACACGGGTGGGGTGAGACTAAACATAAAACAAACAGTTATACATATATATACCAACACACAACCAAACCTATGGCTCGGCAAACACATACAAGCAGGTGGACAGGCATTCCTAACTCAGAAATCTGGAACACATCAAACATCTCCCAGTTCCCCTGTTGAAGTTATCATTCATAACAGTTTAGTATGAGTTAATCCCTTCTCTACTGGGTAACTAACACGAATATCCACAGATGAACAACAAAAATCTGCAGAAAGGAAAATCATCAGGTAATTTAAGCATTCACACCCCCTTCTCTTGTGAAGTCACAACAAAAAATAGGGATCAGGTAAGATTCCTGAAAGTAATTGGAAAAAAACAACCCCGAGACACAACCCCATGTCCCCAAACTTCATAAGACAACAGTTTCTCAACAACAGAGGATTCCACCCCAATTCATCATATAATCAGAGTAACCACTAAATCCTCATATTTACATCCAACAACAATATAACAACAGGGGATCCCATCCATGAAAACCATAACCTCCCCCGTAATCATCATGTGAAGGAAAAACAACCCAACCACTACTACCAACATAAGTTAGTCCCACACAGGTATTTTCAGATTTAAAATATTTAACACACTACATGTTTCAATTCCACTATGCTTTAACCAGGTTTATCACAAAAAATGGTTATTCTTGGTGGTTTCAATTTATTTAACCGATTATATGTAATTAACCAATTCCATGTTACAGTTATATAAACATCCAGAAACACCGAGGTTCATTAGTTCACAGAGAAAGACCAGCAATGACGATGATTTTCAGTGAGCAAAGGCCTGTATAATTCACAACACATATCAATAATAAAATAGCATAGTAGGACATCGATCACACCTCCCTTTTTTTCATCCTTTAGAGTCTGTTCATTATCTTCATTATGTTGGACTTCGTCACATTCCACAGAAACAAAATCATGTCCGCCCCACATGATACACATAAAGGAGAGGCGATGGTAAGATCCCCACCGGATTGATCAAGGATCGACGTTAAGTCCTCATGTGAGTAGAAGGAACTCCACGGAATGCGATCAAGGAAAACATCGTGGGGTCGTCAGGAGGAAGGGTACTCTGAGGGAAAGGTGATAGAAAAAAAAAGGAATCATAGAGAGAAGCCTTTAGGTTATAAAGGATGAGATATAGCATTCCCGAGACGGTTAAGATACAGAAAGAAAAACTCAAAACCGCGTAAGAAGCGTGATCTTGGGTGGACCACGTCGCAGGGACACCCCACACGCCACTTAAAAGGTCCCTGCCTTTTGGGGCTGTTTAAACCGTCTCACACTTCATCATTTTTCATTTAAGGAGGTTACCTCACCAAAAATTTAATTAATCATCATTAATGGGCATTAATGGGCTTTAAAACATGCTTAATAGGGTTAAAACAAGGTTTAAAACTAATTTTCGAAAAAATGTTCCACTACTGGATAACCCGTGGGGGGTAGGAGACAGCTACCGGTATCCAAGAGCTACCAGTAGCTGAGACATACCAGTAAATGAGGGATACCAGTACCCTAAGTTCAGTGGTAGGCTAGGTCTACCGGTTGGGTGAGGCGACTGCTAGAAGTAACCAAGAAGTTGGGTTGGCCTTCCAGACCACCCAGAACACCTCAAACATCAGATTTTTATCAAGTAATGGATCCAAAAACCCAATCCATTAAATCAGATAATTCTCAAACTATTCTTGTCCACGAGAATATAAGAAGAAACTAGAATGGATAAAGGAGGGGTCAAAACAACCACCCTCTAATGATACTTCTCAGGGGAAAACCCCTGAGTTGTTCGATATCCGAGATAGAACCCTCCCCCTACATCCAGGAATACTCCCATAAGAGTAATCAACCACAAAAATTCACAACAATCACAAGGATCACAATGTCAAACACATGAGTTAGGGAATCCCCCCCTATATTTCAGGATATTATCTTCTTTAGGTGGCATTGACTCGCCCGCACGGGTTTAATCGCTTCCACATTAATGTGTCCTGATTAGCAGTCAGGATTTTTCCATCATCACACTTTCGGACACACACACACAGAGAACATTGGAACAGATCATCTAATAGCTAAGAAAAACAAGCATTTAATATATTAAATCAAAAGGTATAATATCTCTCGAAGGATCAGAACAAAAACAAACACAAGGAAGTCAAAACAGCTTTGGGTACTGAACGTGTAACTGGGCCTCCTGCTCCCAAGTGCTCTCTTCAAGGCCACCATGCCTCCACAACACACGAACCAAGGGGATGGTTTATCCGCGAAGTACTTTATCTTAACGATCTTAAATCTTTATTGGTCGTTCTATGAAGTTGGAATCATCTTCGACTTCTAACTATCCCCAATCGAATGTGTGGGAGTCATCGTATAGATATCGAAGAAGCTGGGATATGTGAAAGATGTTGTGAACATTCTCCAACTAAGGTGGAAACGCCATTTGATACGCCACCTCACCAACTCGTCCCAACACCTCGAATGGTCTGATGAACCTAGGGGAGATCTTACTCCCCTTCCAAAACCTTCGCTGCCCACGTCGAGGTGAAACCTTCAAGAACACATGATTTCCAACCTCGAACACCAAGGGCCTCCTCCTACGATCGGTATAAGACTTCTGCCAGTCCTGGGCTACCTTCATCCTCTCGCTCATGAGCTGAACCTTCTCATTGGTGACCTCACCACATCTGGCACAAGAACGGATGTTTCCCCAATATTCATCCAACAAACGGGTGAACGACAGAGCCTTCCATAAAATTCCTCAAACGGTGTCATACCAATAGTGGAGTGGATTCTATTGTTATAATAAAACTCCACTAGAGGCAAGTGTCTTACCCATGATCCCCAAAAATCCAGAACACATGCCCGCAGTATGTCTTCCAACGTCTGGATCGTTCGTTCCGTTTTCCCATCTGTCTGAGGGTGGAAGGCAGTGCTAAGGTGTAGTTGGGTGCCAAAGGCATGCTGTAATCCCCTCAAGACTCATGAGGTAAACTGTGTGTCTCGATTGGATACAATAGATCTCAGGATCCCATTCAGCTACACCACCTCTTCGACGTACCTCTGGGCTAAGGTGCTCACCATGCTCGACTCGTTAATCTCCAAGAAGTGTTCTGATTTTTTCAACTGATCCACCACTACCTAGATGACATCATAGAATCCCTGAGCCCTGGGTAGCCCTGTGACAAATTCAATCGTGATGTCATTCCACTTCCTCCCGGGAACATCTAACGGCTGTAACGGCCCTCTAGGAAAACGTTGTTCAGCCTTTACTTGCTAACACACTAGGCACTTTGCCACAAACTCTGCCACCACCCGCTTTACCCCGGGACACCAAACCTATCTCCTCATGCCTCGGTACATCTTTGAGAGCCCAGGATGTATTACTAAAGCCAAGACATTGAACTAACGAAGAACACCTTTACGCATCATCTCCGGAATGAAAACCCTTCCAAGGAAAATCATCTGATGCTGACCATCCTCCGATCATCCCTTAGGAGCATTTCCCTGATAAAAAAGAACCTACATCACTTTCACCTCCGAGTCCCCCCACTGAAACTCTTCCACCTTCACCACTAAGGAGGGAACTACAGTCTTATGAAGTAGACCACCTCTTCAACCTTCCACCCTTGCATCCAAATGCAAGGATGCTAACTCTTACATCGCTCTCCATGCATCTGCAGATTCTAGAACTACTTACTTCTATGATTTCCTACTTAGGGAATCAGCCACAACATTGCCCATCCCCTCAGTATAAGAGATCTCAAAGTCGTAATCTTGGAGGAACTCAACCCATCTCCGATGCTACAAGTTTAGATCATGCTGCAAAAAGATATAACGCAAGCTCTTTTGATCTGAGAAGACAACAAAGCTCTCTCCGATGAGATAATGCCGCCACAAACTCAATGCAAACACCATGGACGTAATCTCCATATCGTAGGTGGAATAGTTACGTTCATGAAGACGTAACTTCCTAGACCCATCAGATATCACTCCTCGCTGCTGCATCATCAAACATCGAAACCGAAGGCCAGAATCATCACAGAACACTTCAAACAACACCCCTTCCTCAGTTAGTATGAGTACTAGAGCACTAAAAAGCTTCTCCATTAGGTAGCCAAAAGCTGTCTGGCACTGGTCACTCCACACGAAGGCTTGGTCTTTCCGTGTCAAAGCTATCAACGGAGTTGTAACTCGAGAGAAGTCAGGAAAAAACCTCCGGTAAGAGCCTTCCAAACACGGGAAACTACGAACATCCTCCACATTCTTGGGTGTATCCCATGAAACTACTGCATCAACCTTCGACGGGTCTACTTCTATTCCACATTGAGACACTGTGTGTCCAAGGAAATGTACCTCTTGCATTAAGAAAATTCATATAGAAAGTTTTCCATAAAGATGTTGGTTTCAAAGGACTCCCAAAACTGCCCTAAGATGTTCATTATTCTCTTCCTTTGATCTTTTGTCGATAAGGATGTCGTCGATGAACACCACAGCAAACTGGTCCAGAAACACTCGGAAAATAGAGTTCATGAGGTTCATGAATGTAGCTGGTGCGTTTGTAACGCCAAATGGCATGACCACGAACTCAAAGTGGCCATATCTGCACCTAAAAGCCATCTTCGAGATATCACTTTCCTTCACTCTCAAATGGTGGTATCCAAACTGCAGATCTATCATAGAGAACCAACCTATTCCACTCAGCTGGTCGAAGAGATCGTCTATCATAGAGTGGGGGTAACGATTCTTGATTGTCACCTGATTTAGCCTCCGGTAGTCTATACATAGTCATAGACTAACATTTTACTTCTTTACAAAACAACAGGATCACCCCACGATGACACGCTGGGTCGAACAAATCACTTCTACAACAGATCATCAATCTGAATCTGCAACTCCCGCAACTCAGAAGGTTCCATCTGGTAAGGAGGCATCGAGATCGGGCGGGCACCAGGCTGTATGTCTATCCCAAACTCAACATCATGTAGAGGGGGTAGAGTCACATCCTCTTCAGACATCTGGGATTTCTCTTACGACCTCTGGGACATCCATTATTCATGTGTCTGCTGACTCTACTGAAATCACATTCAGCATAGAAAGGAGTGGCTCCTCGTGTCGACTCCCCTCCTAATAACTCTGCTCCCCCAAAAAAGCCACATGCCGTCCATCCTCGTTATAGAATTCAATCCTTCTCCCATAGAATTCGATAATGGCATGCATAGAGAATAACCATTCAATGCCTATAATGACATCGTATTGATGCATCTGGAATGAAAGAAGATCTCCACTGGACTGATATGATCCCAACATCAGTCTCCACCCCCGAATGAAGTAAGATACACGGGTCTGACCCCCATCTGATGTTCTCAACACTAGGGGCACAAAAATTCTCTCAACATCCATACCCATAGAATGGGATAATTAGGGCGTAACAAAGGAGTGTGAAGCTCCCGAATGAAACAAGGAAGATACAAGAGTGCTGAATAAACCGATCGTACCTCGAACGACCTCTGGTCCCGTTGGAGCTACTAACTCTGCGGCCTAAAACTGTCCACGCCCAGCTCCTCTACCTCGCTGTTGTCGACCACCTCCCCGACCATGCCCTGGTCGTGTTCCATGATGAGAACCCTGGTGTCGATCTCCTCCCACAAGTACATCCATCCGAGGGCCAGGGGCCTGCTGTTGCTGCTGGAAAGGCCTTGCCGACAACGGATGCTGTTGAGGTGGGTGCTGAAACTTCCCACCACCACCATGTGGTGCTTGAGTCGGACACCTACTCTGGATGTGCCCGAAAAATCTTCATGAAAAACACTTTGGTCCTGTCCCTATGACAAAAGTGCGAGGGCATAAGCTCAGGACTAAAACTGATGAGGCCTAAATCCTACTTGTTGAAACCTGAAAGGCCCTGTCGCTTGAGACCTGCTGCTGACTGACTTTCCCTTTGATGAACTCATCTGGTTCCCTTCTCGTGGTGTTCCACCATTTGAGTTCATCCTCTGTACTATCTAGACCTTCTTTTGTACTGCTAGGTACGTCAGAAGAGTGAAACGGGTGACATCTTAATGAAGGGAAGGAAGAAGTGCCTCCTCTAACCGTCTTGCCCAAGACACCTCATCCTGGAAGAGATTCGGGGAAAAACATAAGAGATCTTTGAACGTGATACCAAGATCCCTAACTGACATGATTCCCTACTAAAGGGAGAGAAACTCTTGTCTTTTCTCATCCTTCTCCGTAGAGGAGAGGAACTCCTCACGAAATTCCTTCTCAAAACTGGCACATGAAACCTCTGCCTCTGTCTTCTCTCCCAGGAAAAGTGTCCACCACTGACGCGCTGCTCCTCTCAGCTGAATGACAGCCAACAGAACCCAGTACTCCGTCGAATCACGGATTAAATAGAATGTGATGTCTAGATCCTAGAGCCATCCCTCCGTTACTGAGTCAGAAACGCTACCCTCGTACTTCTCGAGGGTTTTTCACTAGAAGGATCGTAGAGTGCTCTGCCACAAGTCATCCTCCTCTTCTCGTTCAACCCTTTTCTGGTCAACTACCTCGATCCGCTGGGCCTCAACTGCCTAGGTTGCTCGTGGATAACGTCTGGGTGCCATAGCTGCAAGGTAAACAAATATTTCCCATGCCCCAGTAGCAAGGGAATTATTATTATTATTATTATATTTTTCTCCCCAAGGTTCCCCAATTCAAATAAAAACACAAAAAGTATGATGCATGTACCTTCCCTATGGTCTCTACCCTGCAATAAATGTAGTCTCACTTGGACGTTTGATAGGCTTAGAGTCCTTGCATTAGATCACGGTGGGGGGGGGGGGGCTAAAATCTCGTGTCCTAACCGGTCCTCTATGGCCTATTTAACGAAATAAGATAACCTAACATTGTTTCCCTACCATCCTATGAAATCCTCACTGTGCCTAACTCCAGAATCCATCTTATCCCTCAACCTCACCTTTGATACCATTATGTCACGACCCGCCTTTAGCAAGATGATGGAAGGTGCGGCAAATGCCCCCGCCAATACTTCTTCAAGTCGAAGACATGATAATGCCCCCCATGTCCCTCATCTAGTAGGCCCCGGGGTGGCGACAATCACCAAGGGTGTAACATTTTCACAATATGGGAGGCATTACTCTTTTTTAATTAACAGCATTGGGAGAAAGAATGAGTTAACTCCAAACACCACCAAGTATACAAAACTCAAAGGAAAACCAAACTATATGCATGTTTTAATAATAAAACTGAACAATGTACAAGAACTCCAATGTACAATCCAATAGGAAAAGAAAAATGTGAAGTAGAAAACAACAGCAACCAACATCAACTCCATCGTCCATACTAGTAATGTCCATCAGGGCCTCCGATGTCCACCTAACAACATAAAAGTAAATGTAGGTTTACCATACAATGTATACTTAGTAGGGAAATCCTATAGCTCTCGTGCACAAGTGGGAAGACGTACTAAAGTTTCGTGAGAAGCATAAAGACAACATCAATCAAGGAGTCTATCCATCCCATCTCACCGGCCATGCTCACCAAATAACACAAGTAGAAAGGTAATTGTAAAAGAGCAAAACATTTGGGTACCCCGCACCACCATTTGCCCCCACTAGCTAGCTGCTCACCCCTAATGGCAAATTTCCCGATGCTACCACTCTCTTCTCAGCCGCACACACCGGGGCCTCACTACCACACATCCCTGCCCACACACACCTGGGCCTCATAACCACACATCCCTTCCCATACACACCTGGGCCTTATAACCACACATCCCTGCACGAAACCACCTGGGCCTCATCCTGAAGAAACCTGGGAAAACCAACCATAACCAGAACCCCTGTCTGAAAACACCTGGGCTAACAACACACCAAACGAAACCTACCCAAAGAATATTGGGTGTATGGTCATCTCCATCCATCACAGCCGAGGGAAGAGGGATCAGGAAGGTGAGTAACGAGGGGGAAACACCCTTCCCCGTGAAATGGGGTGTCTTACACTAAGTACCCAATGCAGGTGGGGTGCAACTAAACATAAAACATACAGTCATACATATATATACCAACACACAACCCAACCTATGGCTCCTCAAACAGATACAAGAAGGTGCACAGGCACTGCTGCCTCAGAAAATAGGCACACAACAAACAGCTCCAAGTTCCCATGTTCATGTTATCATTCATAACAGTTCAGTGTGAGTTAATCCCTTCACTACTGGGCAACTAACAGGCACATCCACATATGAAAAAAAATTGGCAGAAATGAAAAACATCAGGTAATTTAAGAATTCACACCTGTTTCTCTTGTGAAGTCACAACAAAAAAATAGGCATCAAGGGAGATTACTCAATGTACTTGGAACAAAACAACCCAAAGACATAGCCCCATGTCCCCAAACTCTAGAAGCCAATGATTTCTCAATAATAGAGGATTCCACCCCAATTCTTGATATAAGCAGAGTGACCCCCAAATCCTCAGATTTACAACCAGCGACAATATAACAATAGGGGATCCCATCCAAGAAAACCATAAAGTCACCTGTAATCGGCCTGTAATGGAAAAACAACCAAATCACTACCACCAACACAGGGTAGGCCCACACAGGTATTTTCATATTTAAATGATTTAATACACTCCATGGTTTAAATTCTACTGTGCTTTAACCGGGGTTATCACAGAAAAGGTTTAATCCTGGTAATTTCAATTTATTTAACTGAGAATACATAATTAACCAATTCCATGTTATGGTTATTTAAACTTCCAGAAACACCCAGTTTCATTAGTGCACAGATAAAGACCACCAACATCCATGATTTTCAGTGAGCATAGGCCCGTATAATTCACAACACATATCAATAATAAATGATCACAGCAGGACATTGATCACACCCCCTTTTTCATCCTTTATAGTCCATTATTTATCTTTATTAAGTAGGGTTTCATCACTTTCCACAGAAACAAAAGCATGCCCTCCCTCTATGATACACAGAAAGGAGAGGCGAATGTAAGACCACTACCTGAATGATCAAGGATCGACATTAAGTCCTCGCGTGAATAGAAGGAACCCCAAGGAATGTGATCAAGGAAAACATCGCATGGTCGTTGGGGGGAAGGGTACTCCGAGGGTAGGGTGATAGAGAAAAAGGAAACATAGGGAGAAGCCTTTAGGTTATAAAGGCTGAGATACAGAATTTCTGGGATGGTTAAGATACAGAAAGAAAAATTCGATACCGCGTAAGAAGTGTGATCGTGGGTTGACCCCGCGTCTGGGACACCCCACATGACACTTAAAAGGTGCCCAACTTTTTGGGGCCGTTCAAACCAACTCACACGTCATCGTTTTTCATTTAAGGATGGTACCTCACCAAACATTTAATTAATCGCAATTAATGAGAATTAATGAGCATTAAAATAGGCTTAAAGGGGTCCAAACATGGTTTAAATCTAATTTTCGCATATAAGTGGTGCTACTGGAAAAGCTGTGGGGGTAGGCGACAGCTACCAGTAGCCGAGAGATACCGGTCGGTGATAGCCACCGGTAGCTCTCGGCTATAGGTCGGCGACAGCTACCGGTAGCTGAGAGCTACCAGTACCCCAAGGTCACCGGTAGGCTAGGTCTACCGGTAGGCCGAGGCTACTACTAGAAGTCAACAAGAAGCTGGGATGGCCTTCCAGACCACCCAAAACACCTCAAACATCATATTTTAACCATGTAATGGACCCAATAACCTGGGCCATTAAATATTATTAGAAATTCACAAGATTTGGATCATAACGGAATCAAAAAACATGAATCATGATATAATATCATTTGCAAAAGTCAATGATTTCATCACATAGATAATAAAAATAATAATAGTTCAATGATATACACCAATAAATTCATAACATTTTTACAATATGATAACAATCCATGTTCTTGATTTGATCTTTAGATGACCATCCATGTAAAATATTTTTTGATTTGGATAACAGTGTGTTTACCCATTGTTATTATATAACAAATTTCATTACCAAATTCATTTGAGAGAGAAATTTTCCCATCCATCACATAATGAAAATCAAATATTTATGCACCACAATTTCTTATCCTGAGTAAAAGAGGAAGTCATATTAATAATTTCAACATTTTTTCATATCATGACATATGAAAAAAAGTGGACTTCATTAGAGTTTTTCCATGGTATAACCCATGGTGGAGTACTAGTTTCATAATCAATATTCCTCTATTAAAGATCATACCAGTAATGAATTTAAATTTCAGCCATTTATTATATCCCCAATAATGAATTATCAATATTTATTGATTTAATCATGGGATAATAATGATTTTGATGATCAAATAAAAAAATTATTTTAGAAAATAACATTTCCTTGATAATCGTTATTTAAAACATAAAATCAATAAAAATTAATGAAAAAGTGTCACCAAAAATATTAAATTGTACAAGAAATATTCAATGTGTATAATTTTTAATAGAGAAAATATTAAATTTGTGATGTACATGTTATAATAAACATTCCATTGACATCATTGGTAAAAGATAAATGAGAATTGTTTTGGAAAAATATATGAAAATTACATTCAAAACATATTGTAAAACGTAAATTATCTATTTATATTTAATGAATAAATTATATTTGTAATTTCAAAATGCTTTTTATAATAATTTTATAAAAAATTGTTTTGGTCAAAAAAGGTATTTCAACTGAAGAGGAAAATGAAGATATTTTTTCATAAAAACATTTATTTGATCATTTTAGTACAAAAAAGGGTTAAATGAAGGGAAAATTTATTAATTAAAAATAATCATAGGTTTGGGGTATTAATTATTTTTATAAAATATTGATCATATTTTTTCCTTAATAAAATCATAATCCTAATCAATCCTAATAAATGAATAGATTGTATTATAAAACCATTCCCATTTTTATAATATTAAATCATAATCCCCATATGAGAATAATATTAATTAAAACATATATTATCCTAAAAATAATTAAATTCATGAAATTATGTGTCTATATGGATCTATATACCCCTCAAAAAATAAAACATTTTCATATCAAAATATAATACTAAGTGAAGGAAAATTGAGAAAAAATATATTACATCATTGGTAAATTTTGATTTATAAACACAATGAACGAAAAATTCCAATATGGATATGTAAAAAAATTAATATTCGTGATATTAATCATAAAATAAATCCTTGGTAAGTATTGAAATGAAATAAATGAAATAGGTAGTGAATGTGAAATGTCTCCCTTAAAAGTAAAAAGTTATAAAAAATTCCCTTATCACTTTAGTAATATTTTGAATAATAAAAAAAATAAAGATTAAAATAAATTCAAACATTAAATTTCCTAGAAATATATATATTAATAATATCAAATGCCTATTTTTGTTATATTAACCAACAAAAACATGTGCGTAATTTTTATATGGATATAAGAAATAATATAGAGGCATGAAATCCATTTTCTTAAGTCATGAATTCCTTCATAAATGTTAAAATATTATGTATAATAAATTTATGATTATTTTACATAATTTATATCTACAAATTATATTTTATACGATATATAATTTTATTATGTCCCTTAGTTATCCATTTGTTTTAAATTTAATGTAATTTTATATTTTCAGTAATAACTGTGTTTTTCATGTATGTTATGATTTTTTATTTATGGTCCTTTTAGTTTGACCAGGGTCCCATAAAATCTATAATAAAAATTATGATATAAATATAATATATACCTTCATTATTTATTTTAATCAAAAACATTTATTGATGAAAATTAAATATATATTTCAATGAAATGGTAGGTTGTACACACGCAAGGACGTTGTTTCCATTTTCTTTTCATATTGAATGAAGAATGAAGAATTATATATAATATTTACAAAATAATTTTTATATCATATATATCATATAATTTTATTAAACCCAATCTTATTATGTTTCTAGTAAATCTTGAACAAATAACATTACGTATCAAGGAGGTTGTTGTCTATCCAAACGAGCTACATTATTGTATTCCAAAAAGTAGGACAAATGAAGTTAGTTATTTTATAAAAAATATCAAAAAATAATAATATCCCAAATATCATATATAAACAATATAAAAATAATTATTTGGAGATGTTGGATATCATAATGGAAAATTTAATGACCTCTATTTGTAAGATGATATTCCAACATACACACAAATGAGGATTTTGTAACCCATTTGGTAAATATGTAAATTTTTTTAGTTCATGTCATTGAAATAATAAATATCAATATATGAAATATATAGATGATTTCATATCAACATTGTATAAGATGAATTGATTGGGGTTTCTGAAGAAATAAAATAAAATTGCTCGTAGATGGGAATTTCCTCTTCATCAGTTATCCTTTGTAGTCTTGCACCAATTTCCATACTAACAATGATTTTTGTCAAAACATAGGATTTCATAATGAGATGAAGATATTTTGGAATTAATATTTAAGGGATTCAATATTGCAACATGTTTTATATTGGTAACATCATATGAGAATATGTGGCCTCTTATAAGTGAGGCGAGTGAGAAACATTCTATTTTAAAAAAAAGAACTTCCACCAAAGTTTTTTTCATGTCATATGTACCTAATAAAATACCAATCATGATATAAAGAGATATGTTAAAAATATGGGAAAAACACTTGTTTTTTATAATATCTAATCTTTAATGATTTACTTCATTGTTTAACTCCAAGTAATTTTCTTTATACCATAAGTAATGAAAATAATTTTTATAGTTTTTACTATGAATTTTGGTCAAATTTTTTTTGAATTTATAAGATTATAAAATTTATTTTGATTCAGAATATATAATCCATTTTTCCTAATTTTATTCACATATGTTTAAATTTTTTAATTTTTAATTAATACCCTCGTTCTGAAGATAAAGCTAGTTTTTAATGAGATGATAGTAAAAGGATTGCAATGAATTTATATCAATATTCTATATTAGATTCATTCTAGTAACATAAATTGATATAATAGATGTATAAGTATAATAATTCTAATTCAAGATCAAATATGATTATAATTCATCTTCACATATTTTTTAAACAAATATTCAAGTTTGAATTAAATGCACCAATTTTCTCTTTTAATAAAAAATATAAATTTCCAAACAAGTTTAAAAAATTCAACCCAAGATTATTTTTCCATGATGATTTCAAAAAATGATGTTTCTTTTTTTCAATATAAATAATAAAAGTATGAAAAATTAATTTTATTAATTTCAAAAATACAAAATAAATATCATTTTATCATAAAAATTTGTTTGTTCGATGTATAATGAATTTACCAAAAAGTATTAATTTTTTTCCAAATTTCTAACACACCGATGAATCTAAAAGGTTATATTTTTTATTTGATACTATGTATGACACACAACTCTAGATATAAAAAAGAATTTAACATCTCAAAAATTTATATAATATTAAACATAATAAATAAATATAATATATCTATAAATTGAAATTCATTCAAAAATAATTTATCATGCTTTAAATGAATCAATAAAATTATTTGATGGATTTCATTATGCACAAGATCATGTTTTGTAGGAGAAAAACATATTATTAAAATATTAATATTTAATATAATTATATATATCCAACCCATTAAAGTATTTTTTATAAGTATGATTATCAATATTATGATAATATATATTTTTTATATAAAAAAATTTGTGGAATTTCATCTAATATGGCGTATCTTCACAAGATTAGACATACCACAATATTATGAATTAATAATTTTTTTTATAAAGACAGTTTTCCACCATTTAATGGTGCACCTATTTTAAATGTATAAATTTAAACTTTTAAAAATTTAATATTACATAATAAACATCATTTTTTATGTATGATTATATAAATTTACATTGGGTGAATTTCAGTTATTTTTCAAAGATGTTTCATTTTTTGATAAATAGTAACTGATACTTGCTTTCAATTGAAAACTCATTTTCATCAAAATAGATTATAAAAATAAAATTAGATTTTGAATTGGTTTTAATATTTAATTTCATAAATTGTACATAAATAATTCCATTTTATTTCAATGGAATCAAATTCACATTGAAATTTGATATAATAAATTTTCAATGTTTTGAGAATTTTAACATTTAAAATACACTTTATATTCCCATCTGTGAGATTATGTTTAAATATATTTCTTCCACATATATGATTGGAATTTTTAAAATATGATTTCATATTTTTAATAATTAATATTTATAAATTATTAAAATTTAACCTATATTTTTGACCAAAAATATCAGTGAATGCGATTAAAACTAATTACATCCAATAAGAGAAAACTGTACTAATTAAGGGGAAAAACCATAACCATAATATCCAAAGGACCTAGAAACATATCCAAAATAAATTTTTTGGGATATATTTTGACCATATAATCCATGTAATAAAATATGGTTCATCATTGGTTGAAGGTAATATATGGTTTTTTACCTCCTTATATATAAAAGAATACCACCCCTCTAATATAAAATTGAACTCACACCTCCTGCATGTTCACAACGATAAATCCATTTGTCTCATTCAAAAAATTTCCATTTAATATCCAAAAAAACCATACCCTCATTCCAAAATGATATATTTTTGGGTAAATAAAATGAAGGGTTTGTTAAAAACACAAAGGATTTATCCGAATAAGAGGAACCATTCATCATCAATAGCTTATTTTCATTTACATCATCTTCCATTCAATTATTAAAATATATATAATGTATAATTTAATAAGTATATGAATGATACAACTATGTTTAATTTTCATTTATCTTCCCTATAGTTTCCCAAACTTTAATAAAATAGGATATACAATCATCATTCGTTTGTATAGAGGACTACAGACTCATGAGCTGATGTCAATCATTCATCTACTACATCCTTTTAACATTAGTAATGATGAATGTTTTTTAGTACATAAATTATATTTTTGATTTATTTATTATAATTTAATTCTTTTATAACTCATACCTACATTTATTCCTTTTTTGGGAATACTATAACATCGTTTGTGGATGTGTGTACTATCACCTCCCAAATGCAATTTGTTTCATTCATGACTTAGATGGGATTTATTAAGGATGATTTTAATTAAAATATTTTTTAAGTTTCATATTAATTTAAATATATAATTATTATATAAATTTATATCATTCCATTTTCATTATTTTTGCATTAAAATAAAATAGAAATAATGTTTACTTGTACATACGACCCATCATCACCATAAAGAGTGCATTTCATATCATGTCTCCAAACACTATGGATTACTCTTAATACATATATGTTGAATATATATAATATTTTAATCATTTTATATATTATGGAGATGATAATCTAGATATAGTGAATAATAACAACAATAACATGTCTGAACATACTTGAAAACTAGGAGATTAACAATCAAAATATTTAAAATAATGAAATATTATTGAAAATTGCGTAATAAGATAACATAAAAATATAATATATGATATTATAAATTTGATTATGGTACATTTATTTGTTAATAAAATTCATAAAACGATTATAATCTAGGTTAATGTACATTATGCCAAATGTAAATTCATGTTAAGAGATTTTGTCTCAATATACATTCCATTAAGACTTAATTGTGGTTATGCACGTCATTTATTATATATGGATCATATAATTCCCAATTTCATGTATAAATTTAATTAATAATTATTCAGGGTATTTTATGTTTAAATTTTAATTTTCTCATTTATGAGAATTTTAATTAAAAGTAATTAATTGCTAATGAATTTCATAACACAATTGTCTTTCATTGGGTTATATTACATTCTTATTATCATTAAAATTATTTCATTATGTGTATAATAACTTTTTGTTATCTATACATTAATTTCTAATAATTATATTTATATTCATATTTAATAAAAATAATCAAATAATTTATACATTGTCACTTGAAAAATATGGTAATTTCAAGGGATTGATTCACAATATCATTTTTTTTATTTATAGTTTAATTTACATTAAATGAATTTATTTGATTATTATTTAATAACATCATTAATTTATTCATCACCTATTTATTAATGTTATTTTTATATAATAATATCAATTTTCCTTAATGTGGTGCTTAAAATGATTTAACAAAACATGACTTCATTTCTCTCTTCAGTCAGAAATCCGTTTTCATTTAAAAAAATGTTTTCTAAAAAATAATAAAGTAATTTCATATTGTTTTTCAAAAAAGAACAATTTAAACCAATTTTCATTGAAAAATAAGTGTCATCATTTTCATTTATTTCATGTACATATTTTCACATCACCATTTATTCAAAGCATCCTTTGACCATTTACAAAGATACATATATATTTGAAAATGTTTTTAAAATTTAATTTCAGTGAAATGAATTCAAAATTTGTTTTAAAAAAAGAGTATTTTTTGTGGAATAATGTTTTTAAAATATCATTTTATATTATATATATTCAATAATGAAAACAACCCTTTATTTTTAAAACAGTTGTCATATTTTTTATTGATACCATATGTATTCTTCATATGGATGGAATTTGATTCATTCAGAAAATGTTGTTATTACAAAACACTTATTTGATTCATTTATGTTTTCCCCTTGAAATATTTACATTCCTAAAATCATTGATAGTTAAATATCCCATAATAATCCAAAATAATATCACATATATGTTTATTACCTAAACTGTATAACATTTTTAAATATTATTATTACATTGACAGTTATTTTATTCTCTTGGGAAATGTTGAAAAATCAATATTCATTATTCAAAATAGATATTTTTTAAAGAAAATAAATCAATAAATAAATATATTATTTTATATAAGAATATTTGAATTTATATTTACTACACAAGGTTTAAATATATGGAAAAATCCACTTGTTGTATCAGTGGTCTCATGATGAAACATAAGTTGAAGAAAAACCATTAGGGTTTCTTACATAATGATTTAAATGGTAGAGAGGATGGATCATGATTGTATTTTACACATAGACTTAATGACATGAAATACATGGTTTTTACTATATATTATTTAAACATTATTGAGTATATATCTTAACAGTATTGATTTTATGTTCTTGGGAAAAATGATATCTGATAATTAATAATTTCCATCATTTTAGTTATTATCATTATCTATTATATTTTTACATTGAAATTATCTATGAATGAATTTAATTCCCATTTTATTAATTATATTTCATGTATTCAGTTATTTTAATTTACATATTGAGTATCCCCAATCCATTTATTTTCATAGAATATATGTAAGGTTATTTACCTCTCTATATTTATTATACTCAGTGATTCAATTTTTGATTCTATTATACCTAACACATAGGAAACATTGGATCTAATCCTTATTTTCATTCATTTCCCCAGGATACCTTAACATTTATCAATAAATATGAAAAATGATATAATAGATTGAATAATGTTTTCATCTGTGAATTATAAATGTAATGTAAGAATCATCTAGATATCTAATTTACCAAAACTAATAGAAACTTTAGTTCTTCCAGATTTGAATCCATGTAATAATTCAAATGTAATAGATGAGAATATAGCTCTAGGGTTACTAGGTTAAGGTAGATATAACTGTTATCTATCAATGTTTAGTAGATTACTAGGATAATATATGTAGGATAACATTTATGAGAGAATGTAACACTATGAATTTCATTAAGGATTATTATATATGCTCAAATTTCTTCAATAACATAAGTGTAATGTTTATAAACAAACTATTATGAGAATAGGTATGACTATAAATTCATAGCCATAAATACCTCTTGGATGGTTTTATCTAATTAGTGTCTACTAAGACTAATGATATTTTTGGAGAATTTTATGGAAATATAAATCATTGGTTTTATAATTTTTTATTGGAAATTAAATTATAGGAATAGTACCATTTCATTTTATAGACAAATGATTAAAGGAATGGATAGTTTTTAGGGGCAATTATATCATTAATGAAATGATAATATTATTCAAATAAGATTAATATATAATAAAAATTAATTTTTTTTAGTATAGAATAACCTATAGAATAGTTTATTTAATTATTAGATTTCAAGGATTTAAATCTATGTTTGATGAGAATTATAGTAAGATGGTTTTAGAAATGGGAAAATCACATGAAGGGTGAAACAACGATGCATAAATTAGGGAAGTGGGGAATGACACCATGAATGAAGGATGATAAGGCTATCACTCTACCAATGGAATAAATGTGGTCATAGTTAGTATGTCAGTGTTTTTAGATTAATAATTTGACATATAAATACGAAAGATGAACTAATATCTCTAATTTTTTATTTAAATATTAAGGTATTAATGATATTGGTTTGGGAATTATTTATAAATATAAGGAAATAATGTTAATTCATTTATGTATATTATGATTATTTGAATGTAAATTTTAGGAATAGATGTATATAAGTTCTTTTTTTGGATATTCATTTTATTATGTAATGGACGGATTGGAAATATATCAATGAAAAAGAAAAAGGGGTAAAATGTTTTTATAGAAATAGTTCATGAACATATATTTTATTAACATCATATGAATTATATAATTACCCAACTTTCTAAAAATGATATAGAAATAATTTTTTTATAGTAACATAATTTCTGTGGTAGCGATGGCCTTTTAAATAATCATATATTTATGAAATTTAATCCTTGAACATTCTAATGATCATTCGGTTGTTTTTGAACAACGACCTTAATCACCCCAATAATTAACTAACATTAATAGAAGTTCATATCTTCAACTTCCATTATTTTTTTCCTATCTATTAAACATTATTATATGTTAATATATAAAACTGGTGTACTTCTGTTTCTCAATTATTAATAGTATATATTATTAAACATTTTATTCTATGGTACATTGAAATGAAAATTTAAAAATATCAAATTTTTTACTCCTAAGATCATTTAAATATTGAGAGGATACAATTTATTTATTTTTGGTTGAATTTAACTCATTGAAGATTCTTAAGAATTAACATTTAATTCGATACCATATATGAAATGAAACATAAAATATAGAATGGAATATAACATCTTCATAAATTATGGTATAATTAATATTCTAAATAAATGAAATTGATTTTATATCTTGTAATGCATTAAATATTTAGTTAGCTTTCATTATAAGAAGCAATGAGTCTCTTCATTAGATAACATTACCTGAAAGACAATGTTTTGATGTACAACAATATATTATTAAAATATAATTATAATATATAATATGATATAACATATTTATTTAACTGGTGTTTTTGAATCTGATTAAAATTGTATGAGTTTGTATATATTATATATCCATTAAAATGTTATCTTGTAAATTAAATATAATTTATATTCACATGATAAGAATAAATCCAATATTATGAATAAACACAATAATTTTATTAATACATTTCCCTCTTTTTAGTGAGAACCAATTTAAAATGTAAATTTTTATAGTTCTATAAATTAAATATGTCAAAATAACTTCTTTTTATGAATATGAATATAGAAAATTTATTTGTGTGATTATTTTTCTGAGAAGTATCATTTTATGATTAATAGGGAAAATTTATAAACTTTTACTAGGAAATTAATTTTTACAAAAAAAAGTAATAGGATTAAAGTATATATTTAATTTGTTTTAAAATTTAATTATACCAATTTTACATATATTTATAAAATTATTTCAATTTTCATCAATTTCAAAGGAAAATTGGAAATAAATACATATCAAACATTTTGCAATTTTTACTTTAAAAACCTGATTTATTGTCCCATTGATGAGATTAATTGTAAAATTATATTTTACACTAATGTGATAGTAATTTGGATAAATGGATTATATATTTTACAGTATCATAATATATATTTTCTAAAAGGGTATTTTTTTTAAAATAAAATAGATGCATGAAATTAATTCAAATTAATTACCATGATTAAGTGAAAATATTGCTTAACATGAGAGTAACCATAATCTTATGGATGAAAATTATCGAGTAAATGGTCCAAAATCAATTTTATTAACATATTTAGACTTTATCATCCCGTTTATAGATGGGTTTTTATTAATGGAGGAACATTATGTGAGGTATAACACCCAATTGATTTTACCTTTTTATATTTACAATAATCTCACCATGTCTCCACTATAAAAGTAGACTCACCCATAAAAAAATATTCAACAATATAAATAAATTGGGACCATCCCAAACCATCCCAAATAATCTCAAAAATAACCTACCCTCACTAACGATTCCTCAAGATGGGCAGAAAGAAAAGTATGAATGATTTTTTGTGTAAACCAAAATGATGGACCCGGATAAGAGCTAACATTCTTCAATGGTCAATTTTATTTCAATTACTTTATCACCAATTAACTTGTTAATATATATTTATAAAATGATTACCTAATAAAGGTAAATTTAATGTCATGTTTTTAGGTCAAGGGTATGACCAACACTCAAACACACTTCCATCAAATGGGATACAAAATCATCCTTCGTGTGTATGGTGGATTACTGCCTCACGAACAGACATCGTTCATTCTTTCATTTCATCCTTCAAATGTTATTAATTGTGTTGTATTTATAGAATGTTTTTTATAAATATAATATATATAATGTCATTATGATTTTGTAATTATTTTATACTATATAAATTCTTGGTTTCTAATTTGTGGGAATATGAGCACATTGTTTGTGGATGTTTGGACTACAACCTCCTCAACATGATATGATTTAGTCACAATTATAATAAAGTTTAATAAGGATAATTTTTATTAAAATTTTTTTATAGAAAATAAATTGTAATAATAATGTAATTGTAGTATACATATTTATCATTTACTATTAGTTATATTAATATGTAAAGAAAATAGAAACAATGTTCTTGTGTACACACGACATGTAGTCTCAATGTCTAGTGTATTTAATTTCCTATCTCCAAAACATATGGAACAACATAAATACATATATATAATGAAAATATATAATATTAAATTTAGGTTTTAAATTATGAAGATGATTAATATATGATTTTCGTAATAAGAACAAAAATAAAAATTCAAAACATAGTCTAAAAGAGGCGATTAACACCAGAAATAGCTAAAATAATGAAATATTAAATACAAATGGGTAATAAGATATTATAATAAGGTCACATATGATTTTATAATTTTGGGTATGGTAATGTAATAAGTTAATTGGATTATTTGAACCGTTATACACGAGTTAAATGATAATTCCTTCAAATGGAAAATCAATGTAAGAGATCTCTTCACAAGATACATTCCATTGAGGCTTAAATTGTTTAATCAATTAATTTATTTTCTATGGTTTATATACATAACTTTGACATGTAATCTCATTAATAATTAATTATTCATCTTATTTTAGCTTTCAATTTTAATTATTTTATTTTATGGAACTTTACTTACAAGTTACCATGTGGTAATGTTTTTCATAACACAATTCTGTTTTATGGGGTTATATTACATCCTCGGAGTTGTTAATATTATATTATTGTGAGTGTGATCACCTTATGTAACATATTTTTTTATTTTCAATGTTTTATGTTTATTATTAGTTTAAAATTAAAATATATTCATTGATTTATTCTCACATCAATGTCAATGACATTTTATGGTATTAATCCATACTATAATTTTATTCAACATTGTTTAGAGTTTAATTTCAAATAAAGGAAATTGTTTTATCATTGTTTATATATACCATTAATTTTATTAGCACTTAGTTATTCATGGTATTTTTATGAAATATTATATTTTTTCCATTCATTGGTACATAATTTGTTCTATAAAATGAATCAAGATAATTCAAACTCATTTATATTTATGGTGTCAAATATGTTTTCCTTTTAAAAACATTCCATCATGGGAAACAATGTTTTTTTTTCAACAAATAATAAAAAAATTGAAATGAATATTCTTATTGTTATCTGAACAATTCAACTTTATATCATTTTTATTTTATAAAATTAATGTTCTTTTATGTCCTTAAGAAATGTATGATTTTACCCACCATTATTTCATTGGATATTCATTTTCATATTTTAAAGGTTAATTATTAATAAAAACATTTTAAAAGTGATTTTAAAAGAAAAAGATATTAAATTGTTTTCCAGAATAAATTTTATTTATTTCAATAATTCTTATAATAAATATTTTTATAGAATTTATATTCATCAATAATAAACACCAATTTTTTTTACTCCATAGTGGATATATTGTTTTGATACTATCCATATTATTCCAACTGTTGGTTTTTGATTTAATTTCCCAAGGATTGTATTAATCGTTGCTTCCATGATTAATTTGTTAGTTCCCTTAAAACATTATCTTCATGAAATCATTGAAATTTACTTTTGCAATAATTACCTATATGATTGAACATAGATATGTTCATTAACTAAACTATGTGCTATTTTAACATTCAGTAATTTCATTCACAAGTTAAATAATAATAAAGGGAAATGTTGATAATTACATATTCATTAGTCAATAATAATGATTGATAAAGAAATTGTCCATTAATGTAATTTATTATTCATTATACGAGGAATGATTTGGACATGCAATACTAAGGTTGCAGACAATTAGAAATAACCCCCTCGATGAATCAGTAATACGATGAGATGATATTAGTAGGGTGGAAACCCGTTATGTTTGTTCCTAGGATGTTGTAATCTATAATGAATATGATTTTGATAGTAGTGTATTGTGAAATGTCTGGAAATAAATTGGATTTTTTTACAATGTACATTTTAAACTCTATTGATTATAGATCATGGTAATAATGGTTTCATGTTCCTGGGAAACATGATGTCTGATAAATAAGATTATAATTCAATTCATTCGTTTTATTATCCTTTACATTTTAATATATAAATTATACATGGCTTCATTTCATTCTATGATTATTAATTAAATATTATATTTTTTTATATACCATCCCAAATAAATTATTCCTTATCCAACAATTTTCATTGCATGCAAGTTTAGGGATTCACCTAGAAATGTTAACTATTTTCATTGATTAATTTTTCATTCAATTGTACTCAAATTTATTATGTATTTGATATCATAATTATTTTCATTCCATTTCAATAGATTCCATGATATATAATAAAATTATATAAATGGGTATTCTAGAGGTTGTAATTATATTATTAATAAAAAATTATGTTGTAATTTGTGTTTGAAAAATGTAATGTACGATGCATCTTTGTATGTTTTTTACAATGAATAATAAACACTTAATTCGTTTAGAATTTATTTCCTTATAATATTGATAATGCAATTTTAGTAGACAAGCACTCTGGGTTTATAGCGGTGGGGTAAAAAAAAGTATTTAATACTTATTTATTACTATTAATATCACTAAATATACCATATAAGTTATAATTGGAATGTTTAATTAAACATATTAATTATAGAATTTGGAATTGTTAAAACTCAGTGTTCTATGAAATACTAGGTAACTTGATGTGGCATATATTGAATTATTAAATTAGTGTTGCAAAGAGATAATATATAAATTTATGTTTCGTGTAACAGAATATATATTAGTAATTTAATTAATTCATAAAAAAATATGAAAACTTGATGTGTTTAATTTATATTTTAAATATTTATTGATTTATTTTAGAGATATTAGGGTTTTCCCATCATTAAAATTTATTCATGAAAATATAGATTATTTTAAATTTATTTATTTTTGCCCAATATAATCATCATAATCAATAACATTTTTTTTTCATTTAATTATCTCTAACTAAATCGAATAAATAGAAAACCATTGAGCTAAACAATTATTAAATAGAAAAAAAAATTAATATAAAACCATTGTCTCATTATTCTCCTCAATATAATAGACTTATATTCCAAAAAAATAATCATTTTCTAAGGTATGTATCTCATATATATGTATTTCACTCAATTGTTATCCCATGAATGACATAAATTTTACAATGAACCTTTATATTTTTAATAAAACACTCAAAAAAAATCTCATCCTTGTGGTACATGATCACTACTAAATTCAAAATTAATATTTAATTATTCCTCATGTAAATATTTTAAAAATTATTAGAATTTTAAATATCATAATGATATTTATCATGAGTTTTTACTTGTATAATTCATTGAGGAATTTTTCAATAATTACTCTTAATTAACTATTATTTTACCCCTCATCAACTCTTCTCAAAATATGAAATGTCCTAAGGATTAAAAAATAAGGATTATTTCCCCAAACATACATCACAAATCGATAAAAAAATATAGCAATTTATAAATATATAATCCCATAACTGAGTCTATATAGGTCATATCCTTTATTCCTCATAATAATTATGGTAACACTAATCTTTATTCATATTCTCATGAATAGACTACACATTTTTATAATATTTTGCATCAACACCTGAATAATAGTTATTTTCACTCCAACATATTCCCTTTATAATGGTTCTATGAATTGCCTTCTATAAAATCATTTGTATTGTTTCAAAAATAATTTTGAGTTATATTTTTTAATGAATTAAAATTTAATTTAATGAAAATAATTGAGCTAAACTATTAAAATATATTCAATTTATGGTCAAAACACATTACAATAAACCTGAATAATCCATTTTTATATAATTATGAATCAAGGGGGAGCTTCAATAAAATATACAGTTGAGTCTCAAATTTTATTTGAAAAATATAACAAAATATTGAAAAGAATTTGTCGACTTATTTATATATAATTTTTAAAATAATATTATATATGTTAATTATTTTGGAAACACATAACCACATAAAACTATCATCATGAATTTTATATGGAATTAGAATGAAGTGAGTAGGCTTTATAAATATTATAAATAATATCCCTCATGAACTTATGGAATTTCACATAACCATTAATTCAAGTCATTATGTACATTTTTATTTCTTCCAACATCAATATTATAACACTCACCTGATTGATCAATAATATATATATATATATATATATATATTTAATTACATTATAAAATTTGAAATAAATATGGATAAATTTTCATGACACCTGACAGTAACATTATATTAAATGAGGGGGACATTTAAAAAATCAATTCTAAAATATCAATTAAATGAACAACATTCCCAAAAAAAATAATTTAGTACACACAAAAAATTGATAACCCATTCAAAGTTTAACAGTAAATCATTATCAAGAAAATAATCATATAAACTATATAAATTATATTCCCTCGTTAATTAAAGATACTGTCGGTGGATAGAATTATCATATTTAATTATCAAAAAAATATATCATACACTATTTCAAAATATAGTAATAAATTATGGTCATCATCATCTCCCATGATGTATGATTTTTTAATAGGGTACTTGAGAACAAACATAAGGAATCCACTACCACATTAGCATCCAAACATAAAGATACTATTTTAAATTATTTATCTTTTAAAAAAATATCAATTATATTATCTTATGGTTATTTATCATTATGATGATATATAAATAATTATATTGTGTCTATTAAAAACTAAAAATTAATCTAAAATAGTATAATCCTTCCATGTATTCAATATTGTATTAAACATACCAAATCCATGTAATTAATTAAATAGTTATACTCATGTGAAATTATATGTTAGAATTTTTTGAAATAAAAAAACATATCATCAATTGACATGCCTCTTATACATATCATTTTTGTGTTCCGAAAAACTGTGTAGTCCATTCTTTCTCTAAGTACTCATATTAATATAGGACTTTTCATTCTCAATTTGATAAAATCAATGTTTTTTATCTCAATGTTTTCAATATAATTACATTCCATTTTGAAACATGGTCATTACATGTGTAATGATTATGGATAACTGTATGATAAACATATTATAGTATCCAATTAATAAAAATAAACGATATTACCGTAAAACCATATTTGGTACATTCATTGAAATAATAGTTAGTATTATATTGTATTTTCAATAATTCCAACCATATACGCCACATTTCTATGGATGTAATATTAGATTAAAAAAAACAAGCACATTATTTTTTTATGTAATGAAAATAGACGATTCTCATCATGTTTACCATATGATGCCCCTCAATATTTAAATGGATAAAGATTGAAATAATGAAAAATAATAAATGATTATTTAGGAATAATATAAATTGAGAATACATGTGGAAAAAGAAAAATATGTGGGAATAACTTATAAATAATTAAATTTATTTGAATTTATATTTTACATAATGACAAATATATTGAAATCATAAGGGACCCTGCATCCTGAACCATAAGTTCATGATAACTATATTTGAGATTTAATTTCATGATCCACTTTTGTCTCATTAATTGGTTCATTAGATCAATAATCCATGATAAATGATATTTAATTTCAATGTCTACATAATATTAGAGTGATTAAATATTTCATAGTATATGGATATATATATATTGCTTAGTGAAAAGGTATTTGTTTCCCAAAATGATTCAACGATCTTGTCAAAATTCATCACTAAGTGATTTTTATGTTCATTGTTTTTTTGTGATGTAAATAAACATTTTATTTCTATATAAATTAATTTATTTTGACATAATATTAATACATATAGATGATATTGAATCTTCAAGGTTAGTAGAAATTTTGATAACACAGTGAGGCCACAAGTTCAGTAGAATGTTTTTCACCCGGTCTGCATAGTTGAGTAAAAACTATGATGTGGTTCATCCCATTGTCAAATGATTCATTGTCTGATGGAATCATTAACCATGGGCCACACACCCATGCATGTGCTGCAAAATTTATTAAATAAGAAATATTCTTGTCGGTGCAAATTTTCTCTATCAACGATCCATGATCATGTGAGTGGAGATTTGGGATAATGATTGGAATATAGATAGAACAAAATTTAACTAATAATATCTCCAAACTATGTGACCTATTATTTAGAGGGTAAATTAATATTTTTATACTAATTCAATTTGTGTTTAAACCCTCATCCCTTTTTCTCTCCAACAATAAGAACCCCATCATTATCACATATGAGATCTGAAATCCTTTACCCCTGGAATTGACATAGTTTATCCAATTTATGTTTTACTTGATAAATAATCATCTAATTGGATATCCACTAGTGATTTTTAAATTTATATGCATTATTTAATTTTTTTATATTCTTTCTATGATGCTATGATATGGAATGATCTCATTCACAATTTTATAGGTGTTCATAAATTCTTCCATTGGATTCTTATCTAGATCAAATTAGAGGCCAAGACAAGATTTGTACACCTATATAGGCTTATGGTAGGTGGTATATTTTTTCCTAAAAATTACAATAGTTTTTAAATTATTTTCATTGTTCCACAAGGTCAAATTTCAATGATATGATTTTGGAATTTATAAGACACTGGGTTAAATAAAAAAAACTAGTTTGAGACATGCCAGGGAACTATTCATCAAGATTTGAGGTTGATTACATCACAGATTCTCCAATGGGGTGGGTTAAAAAAAATTTACCTGATAATTCTACCCTTTAGGTGTGTTGTACTCCTTTGATTTTGATTCAATTAAATTCCATTGAAATTTATACTCCTTGGATACTTTTTACATGACTTACTTATCTAATTTAGATTCAATGTACAATTATACTACTTAGATACTATTTATGCTATTTAAACATCTTATTCATTTGACATGAATATTTATACTCATTGGTCTCTAGACCATTCTGGCATGACAAAAGATTATATGTTATAGGTCATTATTGGTGATAATTTCTATGATATATTGACAAACTTATGATTTAGATTACGAATCATAAATCCTCTAGACTGCCTGATATCATAACAACTATTTTACATGTAAATCATTCATAACTATAAATTTATTCATCTAATATCAAAATACATTACTCTTTGCAGAAAACTTTTATGGTAGGATAATAAGTTTCATCTCACACCATGTTTAGGATTCCAATGAGTATATAGAAAAACATCATGGATTCATGAAGGGACAAAGGAAATCACACATTTGTTGACATATTATTGATTGATAGACAGGGGAAGGAGATCAAATGACCAGACTATGGATAGTGATACTATATGGGAGAGTTTATTTTTGGTCATTTTGAACATTTATTGCAGGTATTGTAATGAATTCATATTTTCCATTATTAAATTTAATTTTTAAGCATTAAATTATCATCATATTTCTGTCAAAATATTTGAGGAGTTTACTTGATTATTAATAATATGATTGTTTAGTATTCTTCAAAATTTATTTTTATATTATTTTTATTTTTTTTGATTTGATTATATTGTTTGTCTACACTCTGTCCATAAGGATACAGTCCCCCCACTATTCCACCATTGGACATCACTCATTGTCGAATGCATATTTTGTAAAGTGATGAATGTGTGACCCTATTTGGCCAACCTTGTTTGGTTACTATTACGTGATACATGTCAAGGATTTCATGAAGTAGTATTAAAATGAATTATTTTCTGTGATCGTGCATTTCGGAAAAATATATTAGAGACTGGAACTGACATTGAATTTGGTAATGAGCTATTCCTGGGATTTTTTAAACCATATATAGAAAAAATTAATATTTACTAGGATGGTACATGTAGTCATATATTTTACATATTAAAGTTTCATTTATATTATCATTGGATAAAAAAACAAGATGTTTTATATTCCTTTTGATTATATATATTTTCCCTAATCATAGTTTTCAAAGGATGCATTGAATTAGTTGACATTCTGACCTATAATCCACCAAACTGTGTCTTGAGCTAGTGGGTCACATGTCCCCAGCATAACCTCCCTCTACAATAGAGTCTTCCGACTTGTGTTAAGAGACTATGGTGGTATTTTGGGAAGATAGTAAACACGTGAATTGAGCATGGAACATCAAAATAATAATTCCAATTAATAGTGGAATCTTATCAATTAAGTGAACAGTAATAGTAGATTACATTTATACAAAATGATTAATATAAAATATAATAGGATTGTCATATATAATCTGATTACCGTTTCATTTCACTACATTAAATTTAAGGTAATACCTGATAGAGGTAATCCCGTAAAATACATGTAACAAAATTCAAAATACTAAAAATAACTATCTTTATATAGAATTAGAAGCCATATCATAGTCCGGTGATCTCTATCACCTTTAAATTATCAATCATGTATCATAATGTGATTGAAATCCAACATCCATACCTTAATCCATGATATTTTTACAGGGTACACATCTTTGTCCCAGACAAGGTGTGAGATAACACTCTATAGGAACACCAGCAACTATGTATATAACATGTCCATTCTCTACATATAACAATAACCTATGACCAATATATATAACAGAAATATGAAATATAATATATATTTTTTACTTTTCATTCCCTCTTCTTTAATCATACACATCTAACAATTGTAAATTGTAATAAAGCTTCCATAATCATAGATACCTATTTTTCATTATATAACATACCCTAAAACCTATACCATGTAATCCAATTTCATAAATAAATGACCATATCAATGGTATTGAATGATCAATTAATCCAAATTGATTACATGGAGAATATCTATATAAAACAAGTTAACATTTTTGTTGTATCACATGAATCCTATCAACGAAGAATGTCTACGGTGGTCCACAGAATCCAAATCCCAGAAGTATAAATATTCTAGAAATAAAATGTGAACTAGATCTATACAATATTAATGACAATTTAATCATATGGAATTATGATCCAAGTAGTAGAGGTGTCAAAGGAATAAACTACCACAATCAATTCATCATGTTGCTATCAAGTGAAAAGCTATGAGTTCATCTTTCCCATTTATCATTTTCCAAATAAATACATTTAACCAATCCATTATATATATCACCATTAAACTACATGTAATCAAATGAAATGGAGGAATAAAAAAATCATCAAATAAAAAATTAATTCTCATTTATTTTAATATGGTTTCCAGTAAAATAAAGAGTTCAAACACATCTAATGGGGACATATAAGAATTGGAAGATATTGAAACACACAACAATGGTGATATAGGTCGTGGTTTCAATAATTTTACTAGAAAATGGAACTAATCATGTATCCTAACAGATACCATCATTTTATTTACTATTTAAATTAATTTTAGGATAAGAATTCCATGGTTCGGAATGTAGGAAAAAGGAAAGAAGGTACATAATACACTAAACATTAATAGAAATATAATGACCAGCTATCATATATCAATGGTAGGAAACTCGTCCAAAATAAACTATTAACTTCATCTGAATTGGAATAAATCCAATGAATGGATGGAACCATTGGAAATAGGGATAAATTTCCATTCCACAGGATAACACCGTCGATAAAAATTAAAACTATCAAATATATATGATTAATTATGAACTCCCAAGCATAGATCTAATGTGAAGAATATTGTTAAAATTTTAGTCTAGATCGTGAAAATGGATCAAATCCAACAATGAAGGATAAATTTACTCAATGGGATAGAGTGATAAATTTTAAGATTTATAAAAAATGTAAACAAATAAGTTAAAAATATTTCTTGTAGAAAAATGATCATTTCCCTATATAAATTTTGGTCTCATGGTTTGGCCACACGACTGGAGAAATCGTGTGCCAACCATGTGACGTTCACTGTTCAAAGGATTACCCCACACTATTCAATGGGAATAGATTTTGAACCCATGTGAGAACAATGCTTTTTATCTATGCTAAATACTAGTGATACCCTACACTAGCATGTGTCATCAGTTTCACAATTTTACCAAATCATGAGTCGTTTGATAGATTATTTGACTAGCCCAAATGGTTTTGTTAAAACATACAACATTGGTATCATGGTTTATAATAACCTTGTTTCCTATATTCCATTTTGATAAAATGTGCATCTAACATCTAAAATTGCTTAGTAAACCTACATAACTCTATTGAACTCATTATTAACACAATGTAGGTAAAAATTAAGGCAAGAAAATGATGTTTAAAATATATATTCCACATTAGGAACATCATGGATTCTAAAATATCACTAAATAATGAAATTCATCCCCAAATTTCTCTTCCAATGTTGGAAAAAAATCATTTCAGAACAACTCCACCCACTAGGAACACATATTAGTCTCCCTCTCCATGTCTCTCATCTCGAACAAAACCATGATTCCATAAAACGCGTTCTATTGGAAAAGTATAACCTCGGATAGAATTAATTATCTAAGAATCAGTTAATGTTGTATTCTCATAAAAGGAAACATCTAATTATAGTTTAAACTCAAACTAGAATATAATATGTGATGGATCTTAGTGATAATGGCGCATAAGAAATACATAGAAGATGTCATTCATATATTTGTCAATATAAGGCATATATAACCAATAGAATACTAGCTCCACTATATACAGAATGTTAAATGGATGAAAATATCTTGGAAATTGTTTACCATGTATTCATATTTATCTATCTTCCAACCTTAATGAGATATATAAAATTATTCGATTACTAAACTCAAACTCTAGAAGTCATGAATGTTTTTCATCATTGGATTTCATTCTAGACTATACAATAACCATCCAATTTTTGATCAAATATACCTACTCCAAAATCTCTAGAATAGAAAAGGTATAAGAAACACAACCTCCCATAAATCTATCCATCACAGAGGTGATTACTGCGGCTAACCATAAAAAATAATCATAAGGCTTTAAATGTATTGTCATATGATTTTTATTTTTTTAGAGGAACAAAATAATGAAAATAATCCCATAACATGTTACCACTTATTTTAGGAAACATGTTCATATAATTCCATCCATAACCTGTATATTTCACATTTATTATCCATTACCATGAGGATGTATTATTGTGATCAATAGAAACGTAGAACCCAATGCCTTCTATTGGACATTCCCAAAAAGTTATGTAAAAATAAAGCCCCACACTAATATCAATTGTGTGAGGAACCCCAAGAATGAAAATAATATCATGGTTATAATGTCTCCAAAGATCTACTAAGGAGAAGTTGTCCCAAATTTGAATGAATTTGTAATACATTATGAGGTTGCCCAAAACAAACCATACAGAAATCACTACCTCGAGGCATCCTTGGTAACCCAGTAACAAAATCCTTTTCAACATCAGCCAATTTAAACTCTAAAATATTTAGCTATTGTAAAATAAAATATGGACACCAGTTTTCTTCCTTCACATACTAACAAGTACAACACTTTGGTACAAAAATAGATAGATCTAGGATCAACCATAGCCACATGTATTGAGAATGCATGCAAGGATACATCATTGTATGTTCAGGATGTTTTTTCCAAGATGAATCATTAAATTCCTACATAAACTCCTCAAAAATATCATCAAAAATCCATACATGACCATGTGTACATAGTATTCAATGCTCTCTAATATTCCATCAAGGAGAAGGATCCTCACCTTCCATGATCTCCCATGAGTTTAGTCCTTCAAAATCAGACATATGTCTCATATTTACCCTATCTAAAAGAGTTTAAATAACATTTGAGGATCATATAAATGTATGTAAAGGACTATCATTAAATTACATTTTCATCTCTAAAAAATGGGGGCATAATGTTCCACTCGCTACTGGCCTCCTAATCATCATGTATTTGAGTTCTCATGCTCAGTACATTGAAAATAACATTTATATTTTTGGGTGTATAAGAATGTTTGATGTAAAAAAATCTATTGGTACTAAACCCAATAATATTTCATTAGGTGTATGTCACACAATATATATATGTAACTGAGTATTTTTTTAGTCTGTTTACTCCACACAACAGATTCCAAGTAAATACCCCCCCCCCCAACAATGTAATGATTGAACCACACTAGATAACACGAGACTGTGTGTTGTGTAGTTCCAATCATGTGACCTCAACTAGAACGGCTTGTAATACATGAATCTATCCCACTAAATTATAAATACTCATATTTTATATTTCATGAGCCATGATTACATTATAGATTTTTTCTGGCTCATTAAAATTGTATATAGGTGTTGAAGTCTTTCTCTGTTGCAGATCTTGATAGGACGTCTCACAGGTTTCTAACTATAAAAACATATCACCCTTCATAGTCAATCACATATGTTGTACTCATAAACATGATGAGATATTTATAAAATTAAATTAATTGTTAGATAAACCTGAGATACAATTTATATCAATGTAATTCAAGGGATAATCCCTAGAAACTATACCTCTCACTTTCTCTAGGTTAATATATTCTTTTGTCCTTTAGATAATATAACCTTGGATGTAAATTATATAAATATATATGTATAAAATTATTATTCTAACATATAAATAATATTGTATTAGTGTATACTGAATAACCTCAAGTTGTTTTTCAATGGCATGTTTATATGTGGTGTGAGATAAGGAGTAGTAGGATTACACCCAAACAAAATATTCCATGCTATAACATTTGTGGAAAAATTATCCTGAACATTTATTGTACATTTTTAACATTTCTATGAAAACATTTTTTATAGAAAATTATTAATAATTACTTTTTATGGAAAAACCTCTTTAAAAATTAGTATTATAGGAATATAAATTTACAAAATTCATATTTTATGTCGATGGATAGAGCCACATAACATAGGAATCATGTCACAATAAGGAACCATTTTTAATTTCCAAATGGTAAATAGAACAGTTGGGGGCCTATTAACATCAAAGCATGGGTATCAAAATCCTCTAATATCAACTACAAACGTCTTTCTTGTGAATGATCCATTAGAAGGGATCCCATCACAAGGTACAATGATCTCTATACCATATGAAAATACCCAACGTGTTCATGTGGATGAGTGACTAGAGTAGAACACATCCCAAGTTCTTGTGGTATCTAATAAAATTTTATTTTTATTATGTATTTCATTGAATTATTATATATATATCAATATGATCCATTCCACTATTGATCCAACTAGAATAGTTGTTCTTTTTTTCCAACATTGATACATGAGATTATCTTATAGGTGAAATTACATTACATATATCACAAAAGTCATCACATTGACATAAAAACTCAAAGCATCCTGAGAAAACAAAATGAAATCAGAACTTTCACCTATTCATATTTATCTAATGATCTAAAACCCCCATGTAAACAACCATTTTCTATAATAAAACAACTTTATATTTCCTATATACCAAAAAATTTAAAAATAAATTTCAAACCACGTTTAAAATTCATTAAATTCATTTAAAATCACTATTAAAAATCACAAGAAAATATTACATTTTCCATGTGCTAATCCCCTATAAAATCCCTATATAAAAATGATCCATTTTTATAACTTGCATCCCATAATTTGTGAAATTAAAATTCACATCAAAGTTTCAAAAGATGCTAACCATCTTGGTTAAGAAATAATTTCCTCAAGGAATCCACACATTCATCACATTCACACCTCATGTTCCCTTAAAACACATTACTCACCATTCATACAATTAATATAACATTTTTAAGAATCACAATAGTGATGAAAACATTAAAAAACACAAATGTTTTCCTATTAAACATACATTTCATCACATTGGAATGTCAAATACATTCATAAACATGATTCGAACAACAAAAATAATAAAATTAATAAATTTAAACAATAAAGAATGTATATCAAAAAATAATAATAATATAGATGCATTGAACTACCTACCAATCTCCTAGAAATACCCAAATATTTTCCAAAACCACAATTTCACAATCAAATGACCATATAAATTAAAGATCCAAAAATAAAAACAAATATTTACACCATAAACACAAGATTACCCACTGTAGTTGAAGCATCCAACTAACAATTAAGAACTAAAAGGTGGAAGAGAAGCCCTAAAATTACGAAAAAACTAAGTGACAACAGAACATTAATTAATATCATTGGAGAAACCACCCAAAATTCACCAACAAATGAATATAAAAGTGATTAAGGAGGTATAGTGGAATCACATAGGATGTAAAATACATAGAGGGGGATAAACGAGGGAGAAATGCATAAAATAGAGTAGGGAAAAGGGTAGAAATCCATTTTTAATGACCTGGACAAGTCACATAGTTTTCACACATAATTTTCCAAACCAAACATAAATTGTGCATTTCTCACTATCAAAGAAGGACATACAACAAGGTTATCCGATACATTTTTTCAAACCATGTGACAGCCTTGATGTCACCATTGTTAGAAAATGACCACATATCGCACGATTTGTTCGATTAATGTGTACAATATCCTCTAAACATACACCAACCACATGCCACATCCTTTTAAGAAAAAAATCATCATTTTTCATCAAAAACACATGGGAAGCCCAAGGGACAAATGCAATAGTATGAAAACAAAATTATACAATAAAATAAAATCAAGGATGTTACAATTCATCCAATCATGGATAATTTCCACCCCCAGAAAGTCACGACAAAATTTTATCAGAAAACAAAAATAAGTACTCCAATTAAAACCATGAAATATTCTACCAAGTATCATTTTCATCACAACCACATTGCCAAAGTACCAGGTCCAATGTATTAGACTTTATATGATGCACGTTTCACCATAGAATATAATATTCACCCAAGCCACTCAAACACAAGTAAAACTAGCTCCAAATCCAACACTTTCGAATTCATCACATGGGGTGGATCAAATTTATAATATTTGATCTAAGATACATGAATCATTTCATGCATTGATTTAAATCGGGTAGGTAAAAACAACCTATATGACACCATACCAATCTACATGGTAATCTCAAATGATCTGATATACTTTGGTGTTATGTTCCCTTTTATTACCAAATCATAGTCACCCAAGCATGTGACCACCTTTGGAAAAACATGATCTCCAGCAGAATACACCAAATCTCTGTTCATTTGATCAACATAATATTTAAAATGAATTTTTTTCTTTCAACCAACACTTCTTGATCAGTTTAACATTTTCATTAGTCTATATCCCAAAGCTCGATCCAAACAAGAATTTGTCACACACCATAGCTATAACACCCCGTGGTTTTATATTATGTCCCTTTTAAATTTAATTTCATTTACATCATTGGTTTCACAAAACCCAAAAATTAAATAAACAATGATAGAAATTAAATATCATTATTTTAAAACACTTATTATAACCTAGCCATTACATTAGATAGAAAAAAAAATTTGACCATGTAAGGACCCATACCACAATGGTCCATTACTCTATGGAAATCAATTGTCTGAAGTTGTCTCGAGGTCAAGGTGACTTATCACCAACATTTTTCTAAATTTCCAATTTAGTGAATAGTTCCACTGGTGACAAAAAATTGAACAGTTCCAATGGTAGACCATTTTAATAGTTATAATAGTATCCTTGTAAACATTTCCAACAGTAGACTTGTGAATAGTTCCAAAAGTAGGCTTATGTGAATAGTTCCAACGATAGCATTTATTTCCTTTTCCAATTTTCAAGTTCATGACATGTGTTCCCAGAATAGGGAGGTACCAATTATAGCCTCTATTTACTTTTCCAAATTTGAAGTCCATGAACTGTGTTTCCTAAACGGTGAGGTTCCAACGGTAGCATCTATTTCCTTTTCAAATTTAAATTTCATGAATAGTGTTTCTAGAACGGTGAGGTTACAACAGTAGCCTCTATTTCTTTTGCCAAATTTCTAGTTCATGAACATTGATTCCAAGATGATGAAGTTCCAATATTATCCTCTATTTTCATTTCCAAATTTCTAGTTCATGAACTGTGTTTTCAAAATAGTGAGATTCCAATGGTAGCCTCTATTTCATTGGCCAAATTTCCAACTCATGAATTGTGTTTCTAGAATGGTGACGTTCAAAAAGTAGCCACTATTTCCATTAACAAATTTCGTGTTCGTGACTAGTATTTCTTGATTGGTGAGGTTTAAAGTATACTCTCTATTTTCATTTCTAAATTTTATGTTCATAAATCGTTTTTCAAAAATTGTGAGGTTTTAACTATAGCCTCTATTTCTTTTCCCTAATATCGAGTTCATGAATAGTGTTTCCAAAAATGGTGAGATTCCACTGGTAGCCTATATTTCCTTTAACAAATTTGGAGTTCATATACAGTGTTTATAGAATGGTGTGGTTCCAACAGTAGTCATTATTTACTTTTCCAAATGTCGACTTCATGAACATCATTCTAACATCCTATAATTTCCCCCCTTTGACATTTACATTGACATAAAAATGAATTTAAAGCCATGTTTTGAGGACTCTAAGGTCAATTCAAAGTCCATAACTCCTGTTTTAATTTTCTTACGAATTGGGACACTTTTTCAGGGTCAAACTCTGTGGTTTAATGCGATCTAATTTTAATGAAAAACTAGCATATCATAAATCGCTCCTCCGTTAAATCTTCTAAAGGGATGAGATATATTCCTCCAAATTTCTTCCTCCATGATCCATGGTGTCAGATTATTGAACCTTTAATTAATTACCATATGATTTTTTCATCAATCTTTCATCCTTAGACTGGTTCCCCTCTGTTTTGGATGCAACCATGTAGTATCAATCAATCTTCGATATAAGGGTTGATCTATCATCATTCTTTTGGGTTCATAGACTGTAGTTTCTCTATTCCCATTTGTGGGATGATATCTCCATGAACCTAATAGTCTTTTCATGGGTGTTTACCAGTGTGGTGGTTTCTTAGCATCCTCGGGTAGATACCGTTGTCACGGCGGAGGAGATCATAACCCGTTGTGTCGCTCATTTTCATATAAAGAACGTCAAGAACCATATGAGGTAGGGGATTCATTGATTCTATTTTATTTTTCATGAAACTATAGATTCAGAATATTTTTTCCACATAATGAAAATGGAATTAAAATATTAAATATTTGGTCAAGAAAAAGAAATTGATATTGATCATCTGTTATTGCCTCTTGTTTTTCTAGATAGTGTGATATCTATGAATTCATTATTATATTTTCATTCATGATGGAAATTGGTAATGAAAATAAAGCCAGAATTAATATATAATTGTTTGGAAACAAATAAAGTGGAATGTGAATGAATCTGGTTGTTATTGTGGTAATTTTATGTTAATCAAATTGAAACAGTAAGCATGTTTTATCAAATTTAGAAATCTTAATGTTTAGTTTTCCCGAAGTTGTTACATATGAATAATATATTGGTTAATCCAAGATAGATCAATAAACTATTTATTTGATAAAAGATAATTCAGTATATGGTTATGAGTTACCCTCTAGTTTTTTAAAGAGCCAAAATCCCAATTAATATGATGTCTTTTTCCTGCTTCTTGTGTTGTGAGGTGATCATGGACGGCTGTTGTGATATGTGGGGTGAGGATCCTTATTGGTTGTTGCAGAAGATGACTCCTAGAGTGGCAAGATGCATCAGTTTATCCATTTGGGTGTTAGGGTGGCCACCCGATATGATGGAATAGGATGAATGTGATTGTATAGATGCACGTTGTTTCTTATTGGATTTTTTATCTTCTTTAATTTATCCACTTATGAAGGTAGTAGGTTTTCTTACCCTCATTCCAAATGGTGAAAAGATGCATAGGGTATGAAAAATTATTTATGTGTTATTATTTTTGAGGGAGGATGGGTTTACGATTTTTCCATTGGAAGCAAAGACTCGACATGTTATTAATATACTCACCATGTTGAGCACCATTATGTTCAGTATCTTAGAATATTTTTCTAAAAAGCATAAGAATATGGGAAAGTAATTATTTCAATAAATTATTTAATAAATGGTCATAACCCAGATGGTTGGAGCTTGTTAGGATGCAATGATGTGGTTGAAATTTAATGGAATATTGGACAATGGGTGTAATGCTAATGAAATATAATGTGGTAATGTTTAATTTATGTTTAATGAATTAATTTATGTAAAGTGAAACTAATAAAAATTGAATAATCTGATGTAATAATGTTCATTAAATGTATGGGTCCTTATTGGATACCCAAAAATATAAGTTTTAGATGGGATACAGGGAGACGTTAGATGCATTTGAGTCTAAGACTAGGTTATGCACATAGTGTGGTTGTGATATATAGTATATTCTGTACATTTTGGGTTTCTATTCTATACTCAAATGCATCAGTTAGATAAATTAATACCTGAGAGATTCAAAGCCTTGGGGGTGTTTTAACACCCCAAGAATCCATGATACACTTCCCTCTGAATAATACAATAGCTTGTGTTGTACGCAACTTCGAGTTCTAACACACCACAACCAATAAAACTAGGTGTTTTGAATAGTAATATCCACTTTTTGTAATTTTATAAATATTATCTATCCAAATGGAGTACATTATTGTATTCATAATAACAAAATTATCTTTGGGTAATTTTTTGGTATTTTTCTGAAAAATTTCAATTTTTGATAAATAGTGAAAACACTGAGTAATAGTTTAAAAACCAAATTTTGATTTAAATAGTTACTTATTTTGTTTAAAGTTATTTTAGGTAAAAATAGATACAAAATACCTATATGTGTTCATTTTAATTCATTAGAGTCACTTAATAATAATTTTAGATATATTAAATTTTTATTGAACTTTTTACCATCTTTTACCCACCCCTTAGGAGAATTTTCAAATTCACAAAAAAAACATAAATTTGCCTCTTCTGTGAGTTAAATTTCCAAAATTTTAGAGTAACAATAGATATCAGTAAGTAAATGTGGTTCATTATATATCTAAAAATACATATTACATAATGGTATTTTATTTATAATTTTTAGACATTAAATAATTAAATTTATTTATGACACAATGATGATGCAGTAATTACTGAATTAATGAAATATTAATATAATTGATATTATAAATACCCATATAAATGTAATTTGAGACTTTTTATGAATTATAATAATTATCTAGGATAATATGACTTGTTATAGTTAGTTAGATGAGTTTTTTTCGAAGTAATAATGCTGTTATGAATTTAGAATGAACAAAATAACAAATAGTTTCAAAATTGACATAAAAGAGTTTTTAAAATAAATATTATATTTCAGATTGATATTCTATTCCAAAGAATCGAAGGGTATTCCAATAGACTTATATAATGATATGTGTATCATTAATGAACTACTTGGTGTTATCTCTAATGTTTCTAGTATTTTTTTTAACCATATAATATAAAAATACAAAGAGACATGGTAAATATCAAACTATTTAACTAAGGGTTAAATCTAAAATATAAAGCTAATATAGTGACCCAAACCTATCTAAAACTTATTGGTTGAGTGGTTTTCGACCCATACCCACATAATAATTCAAATATTATATTTGTGTGTAATTATTAACCGAAAAGGATTTTATTATAAAATAATATTTCTAGCTTTTCCTAAGGTGCCCATCACCGCTCTTATAAAAGGGAACCCCCCCTTCTCAATATTTCACACCTTTAAAGCCATTTGTATCAACCAAACCTGGCCCAAATACCCTATAAATTGTCCTCCCTTCATCATAGAGACCTCCCTTTAGTCAGAAATCCAACTTAAAGAGCCCTTTTGATCAAATCAAAAGGAAGAACCCGAAAAAGAGTTAAATATTTCATCATATCTTTCAAATTCATTTCTTCTTCCACATCAATTTTCTTTTTTGTTTCCATTCTAAAATAATAAATCCAGAATATTCTATATAATATTATGTTATTATAAATATGGTATATTCATATTAATTATTCTATGCATCCTATTAAGGACATGTCACTATATGTGCGTACGTACGACTTACCGTCTCCAGGTCGTGGTGTAATTGTTATTCAATAAGTTTATATTTGGATGGGTATAATATAGATGTTTAATTCATTTGATTAAGAAATATAACATCATAATTATTATGTATATATTATATACCATCTAAATATATAATATTTTAATATCAAAACATTGAAATTGTCGCTCGTGCATATGTACCGATTACCGTCTCCATGAATGTGATAGGATTCATTCCTCATCGTATCCATTCAAGACTAATTTTCATTTGATGATTAAAAATAATGTATAAATACTTCTTACCATTCTAGATATGAATAATATAAATCCCATCCATATGAAATACTACTCAAATAACAAATAATATAAAGCAAAATGAATCTATTAACAACCGAAACAACGATAATACTAAGATATTATTAACAAAGAAATGTTAAAAGATCGTATATGATATCATTTTATTGTATATGATTCTTGTATAATTTAATAACAATTATTTCGCCATTTTAAAGGAGGATAACCTACCCTAGACCAAGGAAATGTACATGGTAAGGTTTAATTCTACAATCACTTCATAATCTAAAGTTATTTATGCATAATTATCTACTGGGACCACTTTATCATCCAAACAAATGTTTCTTAAAAATGTATTTCAAATCATTCTTACAATTTTAGAGACTTTGTGTTAAATTCATTTATACCATTTCTTGGCTTTTATAATATGTTTATAAAGGAATCTTTCCATCGTTTTCCAAACATGGTACATTATGAACATTTCGAAAAAATTAAGGTAAGAATGTTTATTTAACAAATACGGTGGGTGAACTAATTTTTTCCTTTATAACATCATCAAAGATTCCCGTACAAGATTATAAGAATAGGTTCAAATATAAATGTTTTCTTTTATAATTATTTTACATTTAAATGATTTCAAATAGAACGAGATATTTCTCTAAAAAGGTTTTGATTTCATCTATGTCAACATCCATTGATGGATTTTAAGTTTGATTAAAGTTGATTTATTATGATAAAAAACATCCATATTGTATAGAAGTTTTTGTGATATGTTTGACTATAAATGAGTTATTTCCTTCCATTCATGGTTTATGGATAAATTTTTTTCATTTCGTATGGAAGTTTTAATAATAATGTTTATGTTATATTTAATCCTTTTTTAAATCAGGAAATCATTGGACTTAGTAAGTGACGGGTGGAGCTCGCTATTGCTCCTCGATGCATTATTAGGCTCATGAGACAAACTAATGTCTTGGCACATGACCCTGACTATGTAGTTATGAACATCTCACATTATTCATTCCATCATTATGAAAGTGGCTATTGATATTGCATCTGATTATTAGACTAGTAGAATATCCATGTGAGTAAGTAAATGAAATTATTTAGATTTATATTTTCCATATTATGTTGAATTCTATGTTGAAAATTCTGTTGTTTTAGTTTTATACATTTCCTCAAATGTTTATGCTTATTTATGAATGATTCTGCTATATTCTTACCCTTACTTAGCATATGATATCACCCCTTTTGATGTTTTATTTTTCCCATCATGCGAAGAAATATATTATAACTAACCTACAGGTATAGTCTAAGGGAACTCAGTGTTTTCTATGGAAACAATGTTGTTTTTGTTTACAATTTTATGGTGTAATGTATACATTATGAATGTATCTAGTACTTCAGAAGCTACTGAACTAATATTGTGTTCCAAGAGGTGATCTTCTATGATCATTCCAATGATACGTAATAATGCACTAAATATGGGATTCTGGGGTCGACGTGTAATAGTTGGTATCATAGGATGTTTAGTACAAACCTTGGAAACTAGATTTAGATAAACTCTGATTAGAGAACATTACCCTAAGATATTCATTGAGGATTTGTATATAAGAACCTTCTAGAATTTTAGTATTGTATAGATTTTGTTATTTTTTCAAGCAATATATCCCTATCTGGATACGAGCAGGTAGAGGCGGCTTTGGCACAGATGTACATAGGGGTAAAACCCAAAAACACCACTTTGATCCAGACTCGAATGGGAACTGGTGTAAGACAATGTGCCTGACTACACTCTTGGTCACTACACTCCCAGGGGATATTCTTAAGATAATTCTCATTTTATTTACAAACCATTATGAAGAGTTTATTAGTATATACTTCCTTAAAGAACACATTTTTTATTATTATGGATTTTTTCCATAAGCTGTTCAATTTATGTTAAGTATTTTATATGTTTGGAATTATGTATTTTGATTCATAAATTAATCTAGTTTATGCCATTGTTTAAAAATGGTGCCTGGATGAAGGAATGGAAATTGTATTAATGCACACACTTCATATAGGGATTTCCCTCCTTCTAAATATAATTATAGAGGATATGGTGATGCAACTTGTGCTGATCATCTAATCACTATACTGGGACAACTCACTCAGGTTATGAATATTAACATTACCCGTATGGAGCACCATGATCCACAATGTAGAGGATCAATGTTAGATCGCTTCATGAAGAAACAACCACCAAAATTCAATAGGATTAAAAATCCATGAGTATCTGATCAATGGATAAATTCCATAGAGAAAATATTCCACGCCATGGGGAGTAGCAAAAGGGAAAATGTTATCATGGAATTTTACTACCTCCCTAGAGATTCTGACCAATGGTGTTCACGGATTCAAAACACAAAGGAAGATGATGATGTAACAAATATGGAATAGAGGGAGTTTGAATGTATTTTCATATAAAAATACTTTCCACGTGACCATTAAGAAGATATAGAATGGAAGTTTATGAGTCTAAAGGAAAACGAGGATGAGAATGTCGCAAGGTATGAAGCTAACTTTAAAAAGGTTAGTGAGACAAGATTTAGATTATATACGTAACCCACGAAGTAAGATTGATCATTTCATTGATTGGTTAAAACAATATCTTCATCGAGAATTAGTCCTCCAGTCCTTCTAATCATATGAAGATACTGTCTCAAGTGCTATCAAGACTGAAAAAGAATTCTCTAAGTCATATGACTTTAAATCAAAGAAAGAGAAGAAGAGATATATTTAACACTCTAGAAATGGAAATAAGGGGAAGAAGGGAAAAGTTAATATCCAACCTATAGAAAATGAGAGAAAAAACACCCTGGTACATGCATGAATGGAATGGGAGTATGTTACAAGTGTGGTGAAAAAGGGAACCATGCTCTTGATTATATAAGGAATAAACAGAATGTTGATGTTGAATTCTACAATTGTAGAGAAAGGGGTAATTATGTGAATGAATGTTCTAGGAATCATGGGTACTTATATCAGAAAAGGAAAAGGGATCATGGAAAAGCATAGGCTATCACTACTGCTGAGGTTGAATCTCCGAAAGACATAGTGGCAGGTAATTTAATGGTTTCCTCACGTTTAAAAAATGCATTATTTGATTCTCGATCATCGCATTGTTTCATTTCTTCCCAGTTTTCTATGAAAATTAGATATTTTCAATTTGATTTAACAAGAGAGTTGTCTATCAAAACTATTAAAGGAAGTATCATTACAAAAAAGATATCTGAATCAGTACCAATTAAGGAAAATAAATTTTCTATATCTGTTGATATCATCGTCATACCTGTGATTGGATTTGATAAAATCCTTTGTATATATTAGATTTTAGACCATTATGCAAAAAATTTATTATAAGAAGAAATAGGTTACTATTTTTTATAAAGATGATAAATAACACTATCTCTTAAGAGCAGAATCATCACCGCCAACTTGTTATCTAGTTCCACGCCCAGTAGCTCAACTAAATTCAATTATTGGGGAGGAAGAGAATGAAATAACTGTGGTTGAGGAAAATAATTTTCAAATAGATGATTTACCTATTGTTAAAGAATATTTTGATGTGTTTCTAGAATATTTACCTATACATTCTCCAGAATTAGAAATTGAGTTTCCCATTGATATAATTTCTCGATCAATTCCCATATCAAAGAACCCTTTTAGAATTGACACTATGGAATTAGTGGAACTAAATAAAAAACTAGATTAATGGAGTAAAAAGGGTTCTATTCTCCCCATTATTTCTCTATGGGTATCCCATGTCCTTTTTGTTAAGAAGAAAGATGGCTCTATGAGGTTTTTCATTGAATACAGGGAGATCAATGATATGACAATAAAAAACAAGTATCCCATACCTCGCATTGATGATTTATTTGACCAACTTCATATAGCTCAATACTTTTCAATGATTTACCTTCGATATGGATATCATCAGATCTGTGTGTAGAAGGATGGAATTACGAAAACAAAATTTCAAACCAGGTACGGGCATTACAAGGTTACAGTAATGCCTTTTGAGTTGACTAATGCACCCTCTGTCTTCATAGATCCAATGAATGGAGTTTTCAAGGAATATCATGATGACTTTGTATGGGTCTTTTTTGATGATATCTTGGTATACTCCAAAAGCTATGAAGATCCTGAAAATCAATTTCATTTTATCTTGAAGACTCTTAAAAGACACGAGTTATATGGGAAGATAAGAAAGTTTGAATTCTGGCATGATGAGATTTTTTTGGACATATTGTCTCTAAGGATGGAATCTATTTTGACCATTCTCAGAATAATTAAATCCATGAATGGCCACCACCGATGAGTATAACTGAGGTACGTAGTTTTGTTGGTTTAGCAGGTTATTGTCGACGTTTCATCTAGAATATTTCTTGGTTGCCTAACCCATTAATAAAGCTCACACGAAAAGGGGTTAACATTTTTTGTACAAAAGAGTGCAAAGAATGTTTTTAATAATTGAAGAGATGAGTAGTCAATTCTCCTATTTTGACTCTACCATCAGGGAATGGTAGGTTTTTTATTAATAGTGATGCATCGAAGAAAGGAATTGGTTGTGTCCTTATGTATAATGATATAGTTACTGCATATGCATCAAGATTGCTAAAAATTCATGAGAAAAACTATCCTACTCAAGATCTTGAGTTTGCAGCTGTAATCATTGCTTTGAACATTTAGAGACACTATATCTATTGTAAAAAATATGATATTGATACAAATCATAATAGTTTGAGTTATATTTTCTCATATAAATAACTCAACATGAGGAAAAGGAGACGGCTTGAACTACTCAAGGATTATTATTGCACGATACAATACCACCCGGGGAAGGAAAATAAAGTGGCAGATGCTTTGAGTAGAAAGGATCATGCATTTTTGAACAAGATGAGAGTTTAAAAGAATCCTATTTACATGGATATAGTGAAGATGGATATGTGAATAACCATGTAAGGTGGTTCATTTATTATTTTTCGAAGGGTTGGAAAACCATTTTTTCTAGAAAGGATAAAAAGTCCTCAGGCTGATTATGAGGAGTTTCAAAATAAGATTAATGATGTGAATAAGGGGATATTGAGTGAATTCGTATATGAAGATAGAATTTTGTAATTTGGGAAGAGACTTTGTTTTCCCCATATACCTTGTCTAAAAATATAATTATTGGATGATGCTCATAGATCAAATTTATCTATACACCATGGGAGCACCAAAATGTATAGATATTTGAAGGAACATTTTTGGTTGGACAACATGAAGAGAGAGATTGTTGATTTTGTGTCAAGAAGTATGGTTTGTCAACAAGTAAAAGTGGGATGGAAACAGCCTGGAGGAGTCTTCCAACCTCTTCTCATACTTGGGTGAAATTGGATAATATTACAATGTTCTTTGTCATGAGGCTACAAAAGACTCCTAGAAGGAACGATGCAATATGGGTCATTGTTGATCGTCTTACCAAGTTAGAACATTTTCTTGCTATAAGGGAAGATTTACCACATGAATATTTAGAAAAACTATATATTAATAATGTTGTAAGACTTCATGGAGTACCAGTATCAGTTATATCTGATTTTGATCCCCATTTTACATCAATATTCTGGAAAGGCCTTCAGAAATTTCTGGATACTGAACTCCGTTTGAGCACTGCCTACCACCCCAAAACTAATGGAAAATCAGAACATACTATTCAATCCTTAGAAGACATGTTGATATCATGCTCACTTGACTTTCAAAGAACGTGGGATCAATATTTGCCTCTAGAAAATATTTCCTAAAACAATAGCTTCCATTAAGGTATTCAGATGTCACCATATGAAATGTTATACAGAAAGAGATGTTACAGACCAACTTGTTGGGATGATGTTGGCGAAATAAAACTTTTAGGACCAAAACATGTGGAGGAAACAATAGAAAAGGGGAAGGTAATCCAAAACCACATCAAAACAGCTCAAAGTAGATAGAAGAGCTATGTTGATAACCAAAGGAAGGATTTATAATTTCAGGTAGGAGATCATGTTATCATGAAGGTATCTTCAATGAAGGGTTTAATATGTTTCTAAATAAGGGGAAATTAATTCACAGTTAAATCGTTACATTCAAAATTATAGAATGAATTGGGGCTATAACTTACTGTTTGGAAATGCCACCATGTATTTCAAAATTTCATGATGTGTTCCACGTATCACTATTGAGAAAATATATTCTTGACCCAATGCATGTACTCACCTATGAGGAATTAGAACTGGAACATGATCTGTCTTATTGCGAAAATCATGTCAAGGTACTTGATATAAGAGATAATGTTTTGAGAAACTGGACGACTCGTCTGGTAAAACTTCTATGGGGAAACCATAAGATGGAAGAGGTAATGTGGGAACCCGAGGAAATTATGATGAAGACCCCCCCTATAGTCTTTTTACCAAGTAATAATCTATAAATTTCGAGGGTTAAATTAATTGAAGGAGGGGAGAATGTAACTCCCCAAGCTTCCATGGTACACTTCTCTTTGAATAATACAATAGCATGTGTTGTACGCAACTTCACGTTCTAATACACCACGACCATTCAAACTAGCTGTTATGAATAGTAATACCAAAAAATTGAAATTTTATAAATTTTATCTTTCGAAATGGACTTCATTTTTTTATTCGGAATATTGAAATTATCTTAGGGGGAATTTTTGGTATTTTTTTGAAAAAGATAAATTTTTTATGAATGGTGAAAAACAATGAGTTATAGTTTAAAAACTGAATCATTATTTAAAATATTATTTATTTTATTTAAATTTATCATAGGTCAAAATAGATTCATAATAATTATATATCTTCAATTTAATTCGTTATAGTTAGTTTATAATAATTTTAGATATATAGAAAATTTTATTGAACTTTTTACCATCTATTACCCACCCCGTAGGAGCATTTGAAAATTAAAAAAACATATTTTTACCGCTTCTGTGAATTGATTTTAAAAAATATTAGAGGCATGGTTTATATAAGTATGTATAATGTTGTTCAATAAGATGAAAATAATTTTTGGTGAATAGTATCTTTTTACTTTAATTTATCACGGTTAAAAGTAAATAGGTTAATTAAGGGTAAAAAGGATATTATTATTATTATACTAACACAAGTCCTAATTGTATTGGATAATATTAATTCGACCTAAAACAGACATAGGAATAAAATATGATCTTTTAGGTCCACCTGGATTATATTAGGTCATTTATTATTATTTAATTCAATGAAGAGTTAAAAGTTTTAAATTAAAATTTTAATAGTTGAACCATTTTTAATATAGGGTTATATATAAGATATATTCGACTATAAATATGTATTAAAAATATAAAAATACTTCCTACATAATGATATTTTATTTATAATTCTTATAAATTTAATAATTAAATTTATTTATGACACAATGATTATGTTGTAATTACCAAATTAATGAAATATTAATATAATTGATATTATAATTTTCCAAATAAATGATATTTGAGACTTTTTATGAATTACACTAATTTTATCTATTACTATGACTTGTTATGGTTGGTTATATGAATTGTTTTCGATGTAATAAATCGTTTATGAATTAAAAAAACAAAATACCTTATAGTGTTAAAATTGACATAAAAGAGTTTTTAAAAGAAATATTAAATTATTAATTGATATTCTATTTCTAAAAATATAAGGTTCATCCGAAAGTATTATATAATGATAAGTGTATTATTAATTAACCACTTGGGGTTCTCTTGGATGTTTATAGGAAATTTATTAAACATGTATTATTAAAATACCAAGAGACATGGAAAATTTCAAACTATTTATCTTAGAGTTAAATATAAATAATAATGATAATATATTGACCCAAACCTTACTAAGACCAATTGGTTGAGTGGTTTTCGACCCATACACACCTTATCATTTAAATAATCTATTTTGGATCCATGAGAAACCAAAATTTATTTTATTATAAAATAATATTTCTAGTATTTCCTAAGGTTCCCCTCACCCCTCTTATAAAAGGGCATTCCACCTTCTATCTAATTCACACCATAAAGGCCATTTGGCTTGGCCAAACCCTACCCAAATACCCTATAAACTATATTCCCTTCATTCAAGAGGTCTTCCTTTAGTCATAAAGCCAACATAAGAAGCCCTTTTGATCAAATCAAAATGATGAACCCGAAGAAGAGGTAAATATTTCATCACCTCTTTCATGTTCATTTTTTCATGCACTTCCTTTTTCTTTATTGTTTCCATTATAAAATAATAACTCTAGTATCTTATATATACTATTATTTGATTATAAATATTTTACGACCATATTCATTATTCTATCCATCCTTTAAATGACATATCACCATACGTGCGTACGTACGGCCTACCGTCTCCACGTCACAATGTAATTGTTATTCAATAAATTATTATTAGGATTGGTATAATAATGATGTGTAACTAATTCAAATAATAAATATAACATGATAATGAATATTTATATATGATTTACCATCCAAATATATATTATTTTAATACCAATAGAATGATATTGTCGCTCGGGTGTACGTACTGATTACCGTCTCCACGAACGCGATGAGATTCATTCATCATCGTATCAATTGAAGACTAATTTTCAGTTAATGATTAAAAATAATGTTTAAAGACTTGATATAATTGTTTATATGAATAAGATACATCTTATCCATAACAAATATGACTCACATAACATATAATATAAAGGAAACCGAATCTGTTAACAACAGAAATGATGATAATACTAAGATATTATTAACAAAGCAATGTTAAAAGATTTTATTTGATATAATATTAGTGTATATAATTTTGTTATAATTTAATAACAATTATTTAACAATAATTTAGGTGGTTAACCTACCCTAGATCAAGGAAAAGTACAATGTAAGGCTTAATTCTATAATATCTTCATTATCCGAGGTTGTTAATGCTTAATTATCTACTGGGACCTCTTTATCATCTACATCCATTTTTTTTAAAAATTTATTTCAAAACATTCATACTATTTTAGAGACTATTGGTCAACATCATTTATACCTTTTTTTCTTTTATAAGAAGATTATAAAGGAATATTTCTTTTGTTTTCCAAAACAATGTACTTAATGACCTTTTCGCCAAAATTATGGTAAGAACGTTTTTTAACATATACGACGGGTGCCATTATTTTCCGCCATTATGACATCGCCGAAGCATCCCTTACAATCATATACAAATATTTTAAAATATAAATGTTTTATTTTATAATTACGATACATTTAAATGATTAAAAATAGATAGAGATATTTCTCTCAAAATATTTTGATTTCATCTATGTCAACATCTTTTGATGGAATTTTTGTTTGATCGAAGTTGATTTATTATGATACAAAACATCCATATTGTATTTATGGTTTTGTGATATGTTTGACTGTGGATGTGTTATTTCATACGGTTCAGGGTTTATGGATAAATTATTTAAATTTCGTATTCCATTTTTATTACTAATATTTATCTTATGTTTAAACCTTTTCATATGTGGAATGCATTGGACATAGTAAGTGTCGGGTGGAGCCAGATATAGCTCCTCAATGCATCGATAAGTCTCATGAGACAAACTAGTGTATTGCATAAGGCCTGGACACAATCTTATTTGTATTCTGGGAAGAAGGGCTTGACTATGTAGTGATAAATGTCTTGCATTATGTATTCCATCATTATGAATGTGGATATTGATATTTTATGTGATTATTTTACTAGTAGAATATCCATGTGAGTATGTAAATGGAATTATTTTGATTTATATTTTCCATATTATTATAAATTTTATGTTAAAAAGAATTTTGTTTTTGTTTTATATATGGATTAAATGGTTATACATATTTATGAAAGATTCCTCTATATTGTTACCCTTACATAGCATCTGAGATCACCCCTTTCTATGTTTTATTTTTCCCTGGATTAAAAAAAGTATATTATTACTGACCTACATGGATTGTCTATGGGTTCTCATTGTGGTCTATAGAAACAATGTTGTTGAAGTTTTTTCATTTTGTGACGTAATGTCAACCTTATGAATATATCTAGTACTTCCAAAGCTACTAAACTAATCTATGTTTCGAGACATGATCTTCTGAGATCATGCCAATGATACATAATAATGAACCGATTCTGGGAATCTGGGTTTGGGGTGTTATAGTGTTTTCCCCAACATTCTAGTGGGAGTATGGATGGCTGACTACCCCCATTTAGCCCTTCTCTCTACTCTTGGTAGTTACTTTTTCAGGTAGGCACAATGGATTTTTCCATATAAACATGTGTAGAGGGTTGTAATGTCTTGTGGATATTCACACACATATATTCTGGATATAGATTCCTATGTAGTATTATAGGTGTAATTTGTATAGGTTTGGTTGGCTTGAGGATTATTACTCGATGTATGGTCTGTAATGGCTTGAGTTATAATTTCGGACATATGATTCATGCTTTGTGAGCTTTGGGGGCTCCCAAAAACTACCAGGTTAATTTTCTCATGTGTTATTTCTAGTTTGATGAATTTGATTCATGTTTTAGGGCTTCACCAAGGTGCCTGCAAGCAAGACTTTTTGGAGTGAGATGGCTTAGGACGTGCGATGTTGGGGAAAAGCAGAAAACCAGTGGGGAAGTTGAAGAGGGGTACCCATTATATTCTTTGTTATATTATATAATCTTGTATGCGATACATGGAGAGAGTTTCCATGATAAGGCTAGGAACATAGTATAACTGTTTTGTTGACTAGTTAGTTTCACTTGTTGTTCACCAAGCTTTAGCATGCTTTCAGTACTTTTGCATGAGAGGCATCTGAGAGGATCCTACTGAGTATACTATTATAATATCCTAATGTATATATAAACTATTTTTCAAGACACAAGGAGGTAGATGTAGAGACAACTAGTTTCTAGTTTATTTGGGTTATAGGAGTTGTTCAGTATTTTGATTGCTGTTGTTTTTTACTTTCCTTTGGTACATGCAGTTTTCCCCTTCAGTGGTATTCGTTTTTCAGGACATTATATAAGTGACATTTTTTTTCTTTTATAAATAATTTTTAGTTGGAGTGGGTTGGTGTTTATCTTATCTCTCTCTTACGCATTTGTACTCATAGAGGGTAATACCTCACATTTGTGTGTTTATTATACCCCCAGTGCTTTTCGCCTACCCAAGGCCTAATAAAGTTTGGAGTTGGGGGGTCATTATATACCTTCTCTCATTACTGGGCCAGGAGGGGTACACTTTGTGGGGAGGGGGTCATGACAGAATGGAATAAATGGACTGGTTGAGGGATATGATGGAGTTTGTATTTACGCACATGTGAAGATTCATGGGTTGGCAGGGAAACATAGTCAGTTAGGATTAGCAAGTGATATAAACTGTAGAGACTAGATGAAACAGAGGTATGTAGGCCCCCTGAGATTTGGATTATGAAACATTAATTTTACAATGGCTAATAAATGAGGTGATACTAGTTGAAGGATAGAGACGTCAGAAAGGATCATGAATCAATATCTTTTGTGGATGCATTTGAATTGGTATACCATTGGATAAGTTAACCTAAAATTAATATAATAAAACAATTAATTAGTTAATGTGGATTCTTACATATTCCAGGCATAAGTAATCTAATTATTTTTTATTTTGCAGGTATGGATTCGGGTCGACGTCATAGTCTAGTTTTAACAATAGATGTCCAGCTGGTTGTGCCCGCAGATCGTCGTAGGTTAGAGTTCAACGATAATGAAACTTGGAGGAGGACACTCAGAGAGTTCTAGTACCAGAGTTTGCAGAAGTAAGAGAGATCTGTTTCAGATGCACTCATGGAAAACTAGATTCTAGAGGTCCAGATTGGCTTCAGTTTAATCTGTTCTCAGAAAGAGCATTGGGTGTCCATGGTACTAATGATGCTACATGGAGCCGCAAGGTAGTGGTGGTTCTTGTTCCTCTGGGACCATGAGGAGTCGATGATCTCCGAGGAGGTGTTCTATGAAAATTATAGAGTTGAGTGTCTTTCTTCGACCGTGAAGGAATATAGTCCCTAGGAACATCATATCATTCAATAAGGGAGCTCCAGTGTGAGAGAATTTGGTGTTAGTTTCATGAATATTTTATGACAAGCTTTGGACCTATTGCCAGATGATGAGGGAAGGGCGAGGAATTTTGAGGACGCTTTGCATCCAGACATCTATCGCCAGGTCACCTAATTTAGCATGAAGACATATCTTGGGGTAATGGAGAGGGAACCTGTTCTCAAGATAATATTAGCCAAATCTGGAATGACATGAGAGGGAGGTTTTCTTGATTCCTCATGATGTAGGGCTATGGTATGAGGTTCCCTGTTTTCAGGATAGATGAATTTTTGTTCGACCAGGGGTTTGTCCTAGCCCTCTGCATCTCGTTTCTCCCAGGGAATCCTCTCTCATGCCTATGAAAAGGTTTTATGATAATGTTTTTCATGTTGTGGTTGAGGTCATCAGTAGTAAGAATGCCTGAACTTTCAGTGTAGTCATTGTGCACCAGCTGTTCTGCCCCAGGTTCCTCTATTGAGGATGTTTCAGCTGAAGTATGAGAAGCAAGTTACACAATCATAGGATCAGCAAAGGGTAGTTGGGGTAGACATAGGACAACCCCTTGATGCTCCCCATACTCAAAAAGAATAATTAATCTATGGTGGTCATCGTCATCACTCTTAGTGTGCTTATGGAGGAGGTCGTAGGAAGCTTCAAGCTTTTGTGTTGCTAGCACTAGGTGAGCCAGACATAGTTCGAGGTACCATTTTATTATTTTCTATTTTTTTTCCTTGATTGATTTAGTAGAGACACACCCCTTCATTTCACCTACATTTTCCCATGCTTTAAGACTTCAATAAGTGTGGCTTCTAGTTCCCATGGGGTTGACTATGCCTATTGGAGTTCGAGCTATCATTTTTGGCATATGTAAAGACTATGAGATAGTGCTGGCGTAGAACCGCTCTTATGGATATTTAATTTGTTTAATGATACAAACATATGATTTCATCCTCCGCATGGATTGGTTGTATTCTGTGTAGGATATCGTGGATTTCTTCAGGAGTCTAGTTGTGTTATTCGATTCAGATAGAAAGCCATCAATTTCTATTGGCGAGCAAGACACTTAGATCAGCCAGAGGCATGTTATGTCCTTAACATCCAATATGGATGAGATGATGCTATGTTTTTTAGGGGTTCAACATTTTCCATTTCCTAGGGTCGTAGAAGAGTACCCTGATGTCATTCTAGAAGATGTTGTACCATTAACCCCTCAACGAGAGACCGAGTTTCAGATGGAGCTACAAGAAGAAATGTATCTTATATATATGTCTCCAAATAAGATTCCCACTTCTGAGTTATGAGTGCTACATATATATATATTGATGGTTTGTTAGAGTGTAGTTTTGTTTGGTTGAGTGTGTCACCGTGTGGTGCACTGGCTCTGTTCGTGAAGAAGGCTGATGACAATTTTCATTTGTGTATCAATTATCATTTCCTAAAAAAGTGAGGGTGAGGAATAACTATCCTCTTCAGCGGATTCATGATTTATTCGATCAACTGGAGTGCACAATTTAGTTCTCAAAGATCGAATTTCTCTCAAGATATAATCAGATGCTTGTGAAGGATGAGGATATCTCGATGTCTACATTATGTTGTCATCATGGTCAATATGAGTTTGTTGTAATGTCATTTGGTGTGACGAATTCTCTATCTATGTTCATGTGATTCATGAATTCTATTTTTTGTGAGTTCATGGGTATGTTTGCGGTGGTTTTCATCGATGTAATCCTTGTTTACTTCATGTATGAGGAGGAGAATATAGATAATCTGCATGTCATTTTTGGAGTTCTTTGTCAATATCAGTTCTTCATGATGTTGTCAAAGTGTGAGTTTTGGGATTGAGATTTCTATTTATTGGTGAAAGTTGTATCTTAGTAGGGAGTATCTATGGATCTAGGGAAGATACAAGTAGTTGTGTCTTGGGAAGGCCACAAGTTAGTGGTAGAGGTTCGATTTTTCCTTGGTCTTTCAGGCTACTACACGAGGTTCGTAACTGAATTCCCTCGTGTTGTGAATCCCTTAACAACATTGAACAAGAAGGATAATAAGTTCATTTAGACTGATCAGTATTAGTAATCATTAAATTAAATGATGGTGAAATTAGTAACTACTTCAGTATATTGTTTTCATGTAGAGGGAGTTCTGTTTGATGTTTTTTATGCTTCACATCTGGTGTTATGTTGTGTTCTAATGCGAAATAGATCAATTTTTTCTTATAAGTCTTGGTAGTTGTGTCCCCATGTACCTAACAATGCCACCCATTATATTGAGTTTAATTCCATGTTTATTTCCATGAATTTGAAATGACATTACCTCATTGGTGATTGCTTTGTGGTTTTCAACGATCAAATGAGCCTGGGGTATGTTTTATCCCAACGTGAAATAAAAATGCGACATCTTCAATGTATGGAGTTCTTACAAGAATTTTTCTTTGATATATCATATACCCATGAAAAGGAGAATGTTTTAACTGATGAGCTGAACAAAAATACACGTAATGATTTAGTGTACTAATCTGGTGATTCCCAGAGAGTTTTGGATGAACTATCAACATTACATCAGGATATGAGAGAAGTTGGTGGAAGATGATGTCTTTTTCAAAGGACGGTGCAGTCATCTCTGGTGTTGTAGGTGGAAGTGTCCTATATGGGGGATCTTGAGATAAAGTTCTCTAGAAACTCAGTTGCTAATGGTCTTTCCCTTGATGGTTGTTCTGAGGATGAACAACACTGAGTGTTTTATCATGGAAGGTTTTATTTTCCTTTGGTGATGTGTGAGACAATTGTTAGAGAGTTCCATAGTTTACCATTAGCAGTGTATATGGGTGTGTCAAAGATGTATCGGGCCTTAAAGAGTCATTTTGGGTGGCCTGGGTGGATGTGTGATGTTTCGGAGCTTTTGTCTCAATGTTTGGTCTACCAGAAGGTGAAGGGAGAACATCGTGTTCCTCGTGGTCTGCTCTAGAAATTTGATGTTTCTTAGTGGAAGTGGGAGGACATATGAATGTATATTTTTACTAATTAACCTCGATCTTAGTGATGAAATGATGTTATTTGTGTGGTTGTGGACAATTTAACCAAATAATCTCACATTATAGAAATCAAGGAGTCGATCTCAGTGGAATTTTTGTCAAGGGAATTTCTGGAGGAGGTGGTGAGACTCCTCGGAGTCTTGAGGATGATAATTTTTGATCGAGAACCTCATTTTAAATCTATGGTGTGGAGAGTTATATAGTATGCTTTTGGTTCTCCTCTATGCATTAGAACTAATTTTCATACTTAGACGGGCAATCAGATAGAGCAGACTATCCATACTCTGGATGATATGTTAATCTATTTTTCCTAGATTTTGGAGGTTTGTGGATGAGACACTTACCCTTGGTGGAGTTCTCTTACAATAATTTTTTTCACTCCACCAATAGTATCGTTCCATTTGAAACCATGTATGGTAGACCTTTTCATTCTCTATTGTCCTAGACTGGGGTCGGAGAGTTAGCAATTCTAGGGCAGGAACTAGTGCAGAATAAAATATAGATTGTTCCACTGATTCGAGAGACGATGAAGAATGCTCAAGATCGTCAGAAATTATATGCTAATCCAAGGAGGAGACCGTTGGAGTTTGATTTCGTGGATCACATTTTTCTGATGGTGAATCCTTATTAGGGGAAGTGAAGGTTAGGTCGTATGAGTAAGCTTTATCCCCAGTTTGTTGGTCCATTCGAGGTTTTGGCTCGTGTTGGAGCCATGGCGTATCAAGTAGTACTTCCCCCACAGATGATCCAGATACAAGATGTTTTTCATGTGTCACTGCTCTGTCGTTATCTTCATGATGGATCTCATGTCATCGATTGGGGAGAGATCAATGTTGATGATGATAAGTCCTTCATGGAATGACCTGTAGAGATCCAAGACTACAAACAAAAGGTCTTTTGTGGGCATTCTATCCTCCTCGTTCGTGTCTTGCAGAGACATGTGGCCATAGTAGAGAATAACTGGGATCATGAGTTAGATATACATTCTCAATAACCTGACTTTTTATATGTTTAACTAATTTCATGTTAAAAAAATTCGATTTGTGATTGTAAACCTTTTGTTTTTATGAGATGGATTTCTTTGGTTGATTCTTGTGTCTTGCTCTCTTTTGAGAGGTATTGCATTGGGTGGTTGTTCAGGCTCCATTTATATTTCCCTTTAGGTGGGTTTTGAATTTTCTAGGATTAGAATGTTTTGAGAGGTATCTGATGTAACGGCACAGACCTCTCTAGTCCATTCCTCTGTGAAAATATAGTGTTTGAGGTGTTCTCTTGGTAATGGTGACATAACCCCATCACTTTTCCAAATTTCTAATTCAGTGACTAGTTTCACTATAGAGATCAATGTGATTAGTTCCAACAGTATACCACTATGAACAGTTCCAATAGTAACCTATGAATAGTTCCAACGATAGCCTTATGAATAGTTCCAACAGTAGGATTATGTGAACAGTTCCAACAGTACCTCTATTTCCTTTAAAAAATATCTAGTTCATGAACAGTGTTTCCAGAATGGTGAGGTTTCAATCATAGCCTCTATTTCCATTTCCATTTCTATATTTCGAGTTTTGAAACATTGTTCCAGGAATGTTGAGGTTCTAATGGTTTTTTCTATTTCCATTTCATAAAAATTAGTTTATGAACAATTTTTCTAGAAGGGTGAGGTTCCAATGGAAGATTCTAAGTGAATTTCCAAATTTTGATTTCATAAACAGTGTTTATAGACCGGTGAAGTTCCAATGGTAGCCTCTATTTCCTTTTCCAAATTTCAAGTTCATTAATATTGTTTCTAGAATAGTGAGGTTCTAATGTTAACCTTTACATTTTTTCCAAATTTTTAGTTCTTTAATATTGTTTTTAGAACAGCTAGGTTCCAATGTTAGCCTCTATTTCCTTTTCCAAATTTCATGTTCATGATCACTGTTTCAAGCTACCTACATTTTCACCAATTTTACATTTCCTTTGCTGTAAAATGCATTTAAATCCTCATTTTTATGAATCTAAGGCAGATTAAATGGACATAACTCCGATATTAATTTTCATACGGCTCAATATGCTTTTACATGGTCAAACTGCATGGTTTAATGCAATCCTCTTTTAATAGAAATTATAGTGTATCTTAAACTATTGATCTGTTAAATCATCTAAAGGGATAAGATATCATCCTCTAAAATTATTCCTCTTTGTTCTCTAGTGTGAGATGCTCAAAAATTTCATTCTTCCCCATAGGATTTGTGCAATCAAAATTTCTTCTTTTGATTGGTTCCCCTCTATTTTTGATGAAATGAATTAGTATCGATCAATATTCGATATAAGGCATGATCTATCATCATTATTTTGGGTTCATCGCCTTTTTTTCTCCATGCCATTTTATGGGATGCAATCTCCATGTTCCTAATAGACATTTTTGGGTGTTGACTGGTGTGGTGGTGTCTCTAAATCCTCAGGTGGATGCAGTGGTCATAGGGGAGGAAATCATAAACCGTTGTGTGGAACATTCTCATATAATGAACGTCAAGAACCATTTAGGTATGAGATTTATTGATTCCCTTCTCTTTTATGTGAAACAATAGAGTTGTCAGGTTTTATCCCACTATAATACAACATAAATAATATAATAAATACTCGAACCAGATAAATTAATTTATATCGATCTTATGTTATTTCCTCTCTTTTTTCAATATAGGGTGAAATCTATTCTTTCTATGTTATCTTTTCATTCTTAATGGAAATTGGTAATGGACATAGATCTGAAATTAATTGATAATTGTTTCGGTAGACATAGAGTCGGGTAAATGAAACTTCTTATTGATGTTGTAATTTTATGTTAATAAAATTAATGCATTATGCATGTTTAATCAATTTCTGATAGCTTATTGTTTAGGTATTTCGAAGTTGGAACCGTCGAATAATAAAAAGGTTTGTCCTTGATGGATTAAAGAACTTTTTGTTTGAAGAATTATAATTCATTATAGTGTTTTGAGTTCCCCTATTTCTTGTTTAAGGTCCAAGAGACCAATTGATATGATGTTTTTTTCTGTCTACATGGGTTGTTAGGTGATCCTAGAAGGCTGTTGTGATATGTTGGGCAGGGATCCCTTTTGGTTGTGGAATTAGTTGATGCCTTGACTGGTGGTATGTACAATTTTATGTATATGGGTGTCAGGGAGGACACCATAGATTATGGAATGGGTTGTATTTGATTGGTTGGATTATTGGTGTATCTTATTGGTAGTTTATATTCTTTATATTCCCCACTTCTCAAGGAAGTTTTTTTATTACCCTCTTTCCAATTAGGACGAAGACGTGTGGAGTATGGAACGTGATTTTCGTGTTTAGATTCATGAGGTGGAATGGGTCTACACCCTTTTTAAGGAAGCAATGACACAACAATTTGTTAATCTACTATCAATTTTGATACCCAACGTGTTTAGCATCATAGAATGTTTTTCTAGAATACCTGGGAATATGGGAAAATAAAAATTTTAATAAATGATTGAATAAATGATGTATACTCATGCTGTTGGAAATTGATGGGATGAAATGTTTTGGTTTCTATTTTATAGGAACATTGGACTATGGGTGTGATGATAATGAAATATAATGTGTGAATGGTTAATTAATGTTTAAAAAAATTATTAATGTAAATTAATACAGATAAAAATGGAATGAGAAAATGTAATAAATCTCTTCAAATGCTCATTTAATTATAGAATAACTAGACATAGAAGTGGCAATAGAGTGTTCATGAGGAATTATCTTTAGTTGAGTCTAAGACTAGGTTATTCCCATAGTGTGGTTGTGAGATATAGTATATTATTCACTTTTTTGGTTCCTATACACTGCTCCAACTTGTCAGTTATGGAAACTGACTTTGCATGGATTATATACCCTGGGGTTGTTTTCACAAATATTTCGGTGGGAGGATGGATGGATGACTACCCCCTTTGGCCCCTCTCTATTCTCTTGGTAGTTACTTCATCTTGTTGGAACATCGGGTTGTCTTCCATATATATTCATGTACAAGGATATAATGGATTCAGGTTATTCACAGACTCATATTCTAGATATAGTTTCATATGGACTACTATAGGTGTAACATGTATTGGATCTGACGACATTAGGATCCTTACATGGTGTATGGGCTATGATAGGGTTAAGGTATAATGCCTAACATATGATACATGATATGAGAGATTTAGTGGCTCTCATAAACTACTTGGTGAAATAGCTTATGATGAAGTGGTGGTTTTGTTGAATGGGGTGCATGTTGTGGTTATTTTCTTAGGTGTCGATGGTAAATCATTTTTGGAGAGAGATGTCTTCGGACGTGTGACGTTGGGGAAAGGCGGAAAACATTTGGGGAAGTATTAGTGGGGTACCCTTGTTATTCATTATTATATTATATACTCTGGAATACTATACTTGGTTAGAGTATCCATGGTAAGGTTGGTAACATTTTATACCTATTTAGTTGATGAGTTAGTTTCAATTTTTTGTTCACTGAGGTTTAACATTCTTTCTTTACTTTTGCATGAGAGGCTTCAGGGGGATACAACTGAGTATACTATTATACTCACCCTAGGTATATATAAACTATTTTTCAGGAAACACGGAGCAGGTAGGATATGCAGCTGGTTTCTACTTGATTAGGGTTGCAGGAGATGTCCAAGCATGTGGTTGCTACTTTGTTTACATTTCTTTGGTACTTGTAGTTTTTCCTTTCATTTGTAGTAGTTTTTCATGACATTACATAGTTTCACATGGCTTTTATTTTATAATTTAGTCTGACTTGGAGTTGGTTTGTGTCAATCTTATCTTTCTCTTTCGCATGTGTTCCCTTAGAGGGCAATGCCTCCCAGTTGTTTGTTTATTATACCCTCGGTGCGACTCGCCAACACGTGGCCTTCATGAGGTAGGACTCCAGGGTCATTATCTCCTTTCTCACATTACCATCCCTAGAGGGCTACACCTTGTTAGAAGGTGGACGTTATAGACCAAATAATAAAATTTATATATTATAATTTTAATCAAAAGTGTTTATGTTCTTCCAAATGTCTTTATTGGAATATGATAAATTGAATCCAATTTTTCACAATAAAAGTATATATCTCTCTAAAGGTTGTTTTACTGCCTTTTTATGGTCAAATTATTTTAATACTAAATTTTAACACTTTTATAAAATCTAATGAACAAAATAAATATCATTTTTAAAAGTTCAATTTCAAAATTATCTTACAGTTTATTTTTCTTATTTTTCAGAACATAATTATTTTCCAGTGTATAGTGAGAAATCCAATTTTTTAGAAAAGTATCCTTTTAATTATAATTGATGGTATATTCATTATTAAAATAATAACATCACCTATGAATGTATAAATAAAATTTATGCATCCTATAAATGGTAATATGATGTAATGATATCCTAGTATATGTAAATAATTTGTTTAGAAATTATTTTTTAATTGTTGATATTTTTATTAATCCTAAATGTTTATTGTATATTTAATAATTAAAATAATGACATCGAAAAATGTTATTTTTAATAGAATGTATCAACAAAATTTATCTTATTGTCTTATTAATGTAGAATATTTTTATGAGACCATAATTATAATTTCAATGCATTATAATATCTAATAAATGGTTATTTGTATTAAAATTTATATTTCTCATATTTAAGAAATTATTCCCAAAAACTGTATTTTTTATTTCTACATTTCAGAAAAATTTTAGGGAGAATATTAGGATTTTTCATTATATAGATGAATTTTTTAAAATAGTGGAATAATGAAATATACAATATTAATAAATTCATGAATTATTAAGTCACTGATGAATTATAAAGAATGTAATCCTATAATCCCAAACTATCCTTAATTTCTTTTATATATTTTGTGCTAATTCAAAATTATTCATAGTCTTGAGCCAAAAAATTTATCCAATAAATAAAATATTCAAAAAATACAGCTCTCCTCCACTATAAATACCCTCCATCACCAAATATTACCTTCACTCCTCATAATCCAATAAGCATGTAAAATTTCATAAAATTTACTAACACATTCCTCTATATCACTCATTGGTCATTATTTTATCACCAAAAGACAATTTAAATGATTCTTATAGAGGTTCTTGAGAAGAATAATTAAATATGTAAATATGACCTTTCGTACATTTAATTTTCATTCAATTTCTATTCTTTTCATACACATTCATTGCCATGTATTTCTAAAAAGTAATGATAACTCTTGTATCTTATATATACTTAATTAGTGTTAATTTGATGTATATGTGTCCATTATGTTACTCCCCCTCATCTTTTTGTTCTAAAGATGAAAACATATTCCATGAGGTGCTGATTTACCACATTCGTGTATGAAATGTTATCATTTCTCAATTAGGCCATAAAGGCTACTCATAAAACAAATTTTATTAAACAAGGTTATAGTATATGTACTAAACATTACTCAATGTATTGTATCTAGTATATAAAAATAAAATTAATTAATTAAACAGAAAATGTTTGTAATGTTCGAAAAAAATTGAAAATAACCTATATGACTATCACTTACATATTTCCCAATGATCCATCCCCATCCAATATAACTAAATCACCAATATAAACATTTAATCTTACAGATGATCATTAATTACAAATAACTTCATCTCTGGTTATCTAAACCCATTTAAAAACATCATTCTTATATGAGTACAAGTGAACCAATGATAAAAAATATGGAAACAAACACTTTGAACTGATGAAATTAAATCATATAACTCAATAACAAGGACAAAACTGAACATAATTCAAATATATAATAAATTAAAACAATTATAAATTTGATTTAGATAATTAATTAATGGAATAATTTTTTATTATCAATGATGTTATTTACACATTCATAACATTTTCATACATAAGGTAAGGATTATCTTATCTCACTTTTTCTATGAGATATACCTCACTCACCCTTATTTCTTATATGTGTTGTATTTGTAATTATTATTGATGTATAATATCATAAATATATTTATTTTAATGGTATTAAATTAATAATTTTATTATTATTAATTTTATGTCACATGATTCGATTTAATACAAATTTGTAAGTGTTTCTTCCCGAACAACGATTCATTATTTGGGTCATGCTTTATCTATCATTACCCCAATGTAATTCCTCTTTATTTCTATAAAAATCATCCAATTATATTTCTATGATCTAGATTTAAATATCAAGATCATTATATATTACTTTAATGTGAGAATATATGTTTTATAATGTTCTATTTTAATTCCTCCCGATAAAGAAACCAGATTTACATGAACATCCCAATTTCATACCCAATTTCAATGGAACTCCATATTCAATTTTAATACAAAAATATTTTTATGAAATATATATTTATATAATGAAAAAATATATGATTTAATTTTAGTATTATTAAAAACATTAATCTATATTCCATTTATTCTCTCTTTAATATTTTCCCTAAAACTGCACTACAACATCTCTTTTCTAAAGTTTCATAATATTTTTACTAATATCCACTTATGCGTAGAATCATTTCTATTTAAAAAATAATAACATTTTACATATAAATATTTTTAGATATTTATTTTTTCATTTTGAGTTTATGGAAAATAAAAATGGTTTTCCAAAGGTACTCTTCATTCCAATATAAAAATTTATTTCTCTCAATAATTTTTCAATAATGTCAATAGAGTATTTTCTTTAATGATTATGATTGAAATATTTAAATATAGAATGAGATATGTAGTTTTAATGATACTATTTTATTAAACATATGATGAATTGTTTGGACATCATATGTGATTTGTGGTGACCGATATAGCCCCTCAATAAGTCCATTGTTTTCATGAGACAAACATGACTAAGTTTTAGCTATAACCTAACCCTATTATGTAAAAATCATGGGTGAAACATTGATGGTATGTTTATGGAGCCTGAAAATTTTAATTAACTGATTATTATATTATTAATTGATAAATCGTGTAATTATTACACTAGTAAAATATACATTGTTATGTTAATGTGATTATTTATGTGTAATTATTTATTCAACTTTTATTCCTACCATATTATGCATCTGATTAAGGTTTATTGGATTTTTTTCATTTGTCATAATTTCATTGTTTTTTATATTGGTGAAATATTTTTATTTTTATTTTCACCCCTACTGAGCATCTGGGATCACCCCATTCATGTGTTTTATTTTTCAAAAGGATTAGAAGATGTATGGTTCTAATGAAATTCATGGATAATATTATTGTTTATGGGATTTTAAAAATAGAGTATCTATGTTGTATTTAATTTCATGATATAATGTAATACATTTATTTTAATCCTGTTTTTAAAATATATTAATATATTCTGTAATTTGGGATTATAATGATTGTTTTATGTACCAATGTAATTACGTAGGGAATTGAATCTACGTTACTAGGGTCAAGGTCTTCACAATTTGTAAAATTGAATGTATAGTAGAAAACCAAGAACCATGATTTAGAAAACATTTATAAATAAAAAAACCATGTTATATACTTTGAGGATAAGAATATAGGAAAATACATTATTTTTTAAGGTAGATTTTATGTCGATCTTCCTTACAATACATCCCTTTCATTATATAACATCTGTACCTGGTTCTAGAATAGAAGGACCAAGGTGTAAGAACTAACCCACTGTGCATCATGCTTGACTCCACCTATCCGGGTACATAATAATGAGCTTTACAACACTCCTGTTCTGGAAATCCCAAGGGATACTCATGGGAAAATTATCATTCTATTATCAAATCATAATGATAGATTTAATAGATAATATTTCCCCAAAAATTGTATATGATTATGAGTTTATATAGACATAAAATTTCTATTTGTGTTACATTTTTTATAGTTAAAATTATAAATTATGATTCAGGATTTTATGATCTGAACCATTATATGCCATTATTTATAAATGGAGTCTGGATTGGTGTTTGTATAAGAAAAAATAATAAATAAAGTTATATTATTTTAATAAAACTGTTAGTCCTTAAAATTTTATTTTCATTTCAACAACATCCTCAAAATAGAAGAAGAATGACCACGAAAGCTCTTCTCTAACTTATATAGGATTTAATTTCAATGATAATCGTGAAATGATGCTCAGATGATTTCAAACTATTAATCAACATACATGATACCCATATTAAATTATACAATGCATGTCAATCCTCCATTATTCCCCTTGTAGTTTGAGCATCATGGTTTGTATCTGAACAAATATTGTATTATCTAATTTTCTACTATTCCTGTCATGGATTGAATTGGTAGTGTATTTTTGAATTCATCACCAAAATAAAATAATACCATAAATTCAAGTAAAATGAAGTATATTTAGAAGAGGTATAACTACATGTATATTATATGTATCATATTTTAAATTTTAGTATCTTTGGAATCATGAATGAAAAATTTGAAACTATTTATGAAAACACAATTTAATTTTTTTTAATGTATAGTTCATATGGATGATCAAAATTTTTAAATTGAAAACAAAATTTTTTAAATATTTATCAATTTCTTCATTATTTCAATACAATATGAAAATGTTTCATTTGTAAAGTGAAGAAAGGAAATTGGTAGACGCCCTGAGGAAGCACTGGCATTCTTGGGTCCTTACTATTCATGAGAGATGCCATCACTAAATACCTGGATGATGGTATGAGTTGGTTTTGAATAAAATTTAATGTGTTTAGTGATATTAATAAAACTAATTAGGAAATAAAAAAATAACTTGTTTGTTGAATTGAAATCAGCACTTAGAGTGTGATATAATTGCAAGGGTAATAAATGATTGAAAATTTACAATGCATCAACTTTAAGGATATGGGGAACTACGTAAATGAATGACCCCCAATTCAAGGTAATATATCTTTTTAGTATAAAATAGATATTTCTAAAGCATATACCATTACCTCAAATGAATATTAATGATTAATATATTTATGTTGGGATTCAATAATTAGGATATTAAAATATTTTACCAACAATGAATTTCTTTTATGAATCATGAGATATAATGGGATTGTACTATAGTATATATTGTTTAATTAATTGGAAACATGTAATTAATGGAAACAATATTCATGATTAGTGATTATATTGTATAATAATATTCATGAAAACATGAGACTTGGGAAATATATCCCTAAATATTTTATTGATATTGTGATAATAATAAATATATGGTAATGGGATTGTATTGGTAACCATGATGTTGGTTAGTGATCTAATGGTTGATATTATTATTGAATCATTAGATAATTGATATTAAAAAACATATTAAACAACATAGTTTTTACAATTGTAAGAATTCACATTACATTATGGTCTAAAATTAATTAATGTATTAACAAATTTTGTATATGAAAATAAAAGATAAATTATTTAGCGAATATTTTATTAAGACAATTTTTGATATATAGTGACCTTCAATAAAAACTTTTGTCATTGAATATAGATAGACATGATTTATACATGTTTTAATATTAACTAATTGTGGAATGGATCATGTTAATCTTCGAAAATCTTTGTTCAGGAATAGTTTATCCAACATTTTTTGATATAGTAAAAATATAAAAGTAAAAGTAATGACATAATGACCTTATGATTGATTTAATGTGATTCAGATGTGAAAAATTCATCTTGAGCATTCATTATGGTGTGAAATTCAGGAATTGAAAATATATATAAGCACAACTAAAGGATGTGATTATGTGTATGACATGTAAAATAATAATGTAATTTTATATTATCAGGTACATATCTTAATTTAACAAAATCCTTCAACTCTATGGAAATTATATTGGACGAGAAATGTTCTTCATTTACATTTAATTCTAAGAAATCAGTTTCCTTTTAACCAATTTCGTGATTTATGGTATTTAGATGGTTAACTTTAAAATGTCCATCACATATATCACTCACTATTAAAAATTTATGGTTATATTATTCTTCCATGTCCATATATTCACCTCCCACTAATTCTATTATATTTGAATTCCATGATTTGTGGTAACATCTACATATCCATAACCCTATTATTAAGAGAATTTTTAACCAACCAAGTTACCTATGGGGTTTCCCATATTGTAATTTCGAAGAATGAAACATTTATTTTCACAGAAAATTTCACTATTTTGAGGAAACAAATTATTAAAGGAGGGTAGAATCCAACATCCTGATATTTTATAGTATGTCCATTTTTTTAATTAAATTTATTCTTCAATATTGGTTTCACGTAACAAAAAACCATACTAACCAATGATATATAGTTAAATTTCATATTTCAATATGATTTTCATAACCTAGCAATTAAATTTGTGGGGATGAATAACATTGAAAAAATTATTCAATTTATATATCATATTTTCAATCAAATATTATGAAACTCATCAAAATTATTTTATTATCATAAGATAAGAATGATTAAAATTTAATGAATTAAGAGACAATATTTTTATAAGGGAAATTTCACCATCTATTAATGGCTCACATCCCCTAAAACAAAATTTTTACACATATTAATTCCATTGAAAAAAAACTTCATTTTTAGAAGGATATTCTAAAATTAGCTTGTGGTCAATTTTTTTTATTTTAATATATTTATTATTTAGTAAATATTGAAAAATATTTACTTCTATTAGACATTAATTTACATTAAAAATTTTAATATATTTTTTTATAATTTTATCCACACCTATGAAATTATGAATAAAATTCACGAAACTTATAAATGTTAAATTATTTTATTAATATAATACTAAATGTATATAAATTTTTTGGAAACTATTAATTAAGTGTAGATTTTATTATTAAAGAGAAATATTCTTTTTTAATATTATAATTAATTCAATGATTTAAATGAAAAATCATTTTAATAAAATACATTTATGATTTATGAGTTCTTTGTCTAATGATTATAATATAAATTTATTGGAAATTTATAATTATTTTTAAATTGATATACAATGATTTATAATCTTAAAATTTGTATTTTAAAATATATAGTGATTTTATTTAAAAATTAATGTTCTCATGTTTGGTAATTTTTTTAAAATAATGGAGTTCATATTTGAATTATAAACATCATAGAAACGATAAAGTCGTTTTTTGTATTTTTTTTTAAGTAATTCATTTTTTATGGAATTTAATAAATACATAAATTATTGAGTAATATATGATTTATGAATTATTTAAGATCATAATATAGAACTATAATTCATTATATTAAAATATTTGGTGATTATTCTCATAATATTCATAGCATTGAGCCAAACTAATAAACAAGTGAATAAATACTCAAAAACACCCTTTCCACCCACTATAAATAGTACATATCGCCACCTTTTCTCCTCACACCTCATAAGATTTAATGATTGTCCCATTTGTGACCATTTACATTCCAAATACTCACTCCCATTTCATTTTCTTTATGGTCTCATTAAAATAACATTTAAAATTTCATTAAGGGGGTTCTGAAGAGGAAAAATTCGAGAGGTAAAAATACCCTTTCTCTCTTTTAATTTCATTTAAATTTATTTTCATTTAGTATCCTTTAAATACCTCTTATATAAAACATGAATGACTAATATAGTGTGTTAAATATATTATAATTATATTATTTATATATAAAATCAACCACCATGTATCATCTCCGCTTCCATTATTTATATAGATCAAAACATCGTCTATTAGGTGCCAATTAACCACCTTCATAGATATCGTGCTACCATTTTTAAATTACACATTCCAATCTATTCATCAAAACCATTTTTAAAAAATAATATTATAATATTATAATTTAATATTTTGTAATTTTCTATAACTTCTATATATAAATAATATTAAGGAATGAAAGAGAACAATTTAGTTATTATCGAACAACTGAAAAATTAATCTAAATGATTATTAATAACATCTAATCGAATAATTAATTCTCAAAGGAAATAACCAAATGATATATATATCAATTTAATCATATTAAATATCATTAAAAATATATAACATTAATTTTTTATATCTATTCAATTATCACATGATATTTCGTAAAAATATACAAGTGAACTAATCATGAAAACCAAGGAATCCAACACATCGAAAAAAATTATCTTATAACTCATTAAAAAGGCCATAAATTAACTAATAAATGTATAAATGTTAAAATAAATTTATAAAAGTTACTTAACTTATTAATTAATATATTTATTTTGATTATATAGTACATTCATTACCTATGGAGAACACTTTAAAATAGAAGATAAAGATTTTCACATCTCACCTTTACTTTTATGTGATATGACATATTCAAATATATTTCTCAATTTTGGTGTTTGGATTAATTCAATTGATGATTAATATCATGAAATTATTTATCATAATGGTATTCAATGATTCATTCAATTATTATTAATTTATTAATTAATATTTCATTGATTATAATGTTGTGAGTGTTTCTTCCAAAACCTCCATTATCCATTGAGGTTACACTTTATTTCCCATTAACCCGATATAATTATACATTCCATGTATAAAAATATTATAAATTATGTTTATATGATCAAAACTCATATTTCAAGATCATATAATCGTTCTGTGGTGGGAAAATACATGTTTTGTAAGGTTCCCCTTTCAAATGCACCTCATACGCAATCCAGATTTAACAGATCTTCCCAATTTCATACCCATTTTGAAATACAATCAATAATATTTTTTAAGAAATAAACATTTTCCTAAAATAAATAATTTTTTCATTGTTTTCTATCGCTTTTTATTTATGGGTTTTGGAATAAAATTAATCATTTATCGATTTGAATGTATCTTTAAAAATTTCATTAAAACCGAACTAAAGCATCTCATTTCTAATGATTATTAAGAACAATTTTTACACGTTTTTTCTAATTTTTAAAATCATTTTTCCTCATACATAATTTTATATTCATTCTATTTTCATTTAATGTATTATAATTTTTAAAATCTGATTTTTTGAAAAATAAAAATTATATTCAAAAAGTACTATTTTTCATAGTAAAAGGGTATTTATCTCATGAATTTTTCAGTGATTTTATTAGGGAAATTTCATCTACTATTAAGATTAAAATATGAAAAAAATTTATTAGAAATGATGAATTAATGATAATATTATAACATTTATGATGAATGAACTAGGAATAGAATGTGATGGAATGGCCCGCTACAACCCCTCAGTTTGTTAGTAGGTCTCATGAGACAATCCATGCCGAGTTTTAGCTGAGGCCTTACTCATTTTTTTTGTAGAAATCATGGATTTTTACATGATTTATTATTTATTATTTATGGAATTATGAATTCCCTCATTATGTTATTTGTAACTGATAGATCATGTGACAAGTTGACTATTATATATTAATGGTTATGTTTCATCTGATTATTTTTATGAAATTATTTATTCAGCTTTTGTCCATCCATATAATGCTCATGATTATGTTTTATTAGCATGTGTTTTAGGTTTTCTCCTTTATTTATTATTTATATTTATGATATCTTTCAATTTTTTTTACCCTTACTGAGCATCTAAGATCACCATTTTTCAATATTTTATTTTCACCGGGATGTGGTGAGTCATATTATTAATGAATTAAAGGGATAATATAGGAGTTTATGGATGTTTCGATTAGTGTTTAGGTGTTGTATTTCATTTAATTTTTATTTTAATACTTAGGTTTGTATATTTTTTTCAACACTACTAAATTACTTAGGCCTTTAGGATATGAACACTTCATCTTAGTACCAGTATAATTATGAAAGGCGCTAACTATGGGTTAATAGGTTCTAGATCAATACTTCAGTACAACTCAAAGGCGACCGACAGAGCCGGCCATAAGTCTCCTCAAAGGGATCCATTGAAATTGTTGATTGCATACAATTTATGTATTGGAAATAAACCAATCCCACCTTGTGATGCCATAAATCTCTAAAATACAACAAGAATTCAAAGATCATGACTTAAAAAATTTGATTAACCCACTATGTTTGAAGATTCATTTAAGGATGGTATATTGTAGTCATCTTGACCTGCAACCCCAACACCTTCTAAAGGCATTCCCAAAACCATGAGGTGAAACAGGGGACCCATTCAGAAATAATTCTTGATGAAACACCATGATGCCTCAACACCTAATTAACATACAATTGACCTGACTCATCCACATTGGTGGAATCCTTGATTAAAATGAAGAGTTATTCTTTGGTTATACAATCAATCTCTACCTAAATACCATTCATACCCCTAGTTGTATAAGGTATTCCTGAAATAAAATCCATGTAAATATAATCTCACTTCTATGTAAGAATTGGTAGGGGAAAACGTAAATTAGAGTTCCTCTAGTACTCTTCATTAATATACTAACACATATAACACCATGATAAGAAGTCACATATGCCCTGCCTCATATGTGGCATATATATTTGCTGGCTGAGATGATAAAAAAAATGTTGTTAGCATTATGAAGAATATCGTAGTTGGGAATGGTGGCTATCCTAAATTACCACATTAATCTAAGACAATAACAATAAAAAATAACCCTTGAAGCACAAAAATATATCGGGAGGCAATAACCACTCGAATGGTGTCTCCCCACAATATTGAAACCACCTAGACTTATGGAACAACTCATGACCAATATTATCACAATAAATAAACATCATAAAGAAATGTGTATGATGCACACTAGCCTAGAATGTAGATCCAATATTCTCCATTTTCTCTAATTGCATCTATGAAAATATCTCCATCCCTGTCATATCATCACTGGACGGTTTCAAAGCTTTCACTGGAACATTATTACTTAATGAATATGTAACCAAACTTCCATTTCTAAGGGTATATAATATATCAAAAAACAAACCCCTAATGGTATTATTTTGAACTACGATTCCTCAAATTAAAATATTTTATTAGAATATATATTCTAAACTACTATGACCTGAATAAAATAGAAACATCTCCCCAAAAGGATATGGATTCCACGTCATTAGGGCATGAATCACTAATCCAACTCTATTCAATTTTTTTGGTATTTCATTTCATGTGGTTGGAGATATAGAGAACCATAATCTAGCACATGATCATAATTCATTTAAACTAACCCATGACCCATACCTATGGAATCACTATAACACGCCAAAATTCTAAAGTATGAACCTTGTAGTTGTTAGTGTATATGAATAACGATGCCAACCAAATATGGGAATATAATATTTAGATACATTATAATATATTAACTATTTAAAATAGATTATATATATATATATCATTTCATGATAAACTATTTTAGAATGTGTTACATGAAAGAGTGGAATTCTTTGATGGCTTTCATTACACGCTAGACTGTGTTTTACCAAATATTCATATATTAATAATAAATTTTTATACTATATAATATGATATATCATAATTGTTATATTAGTGGTTATTTATATTATTAATAAAATTTTGAAAATATATGTTTTATATAATTATAAAATTAATACATTGGTTACGATTTAATGAGAAAAGAAAATAATAACCAATAGGATACAAATGAAAAAATTTAAAATTTGTGATTCCAAATGAGTTTTTTCTTAATTAAAACAGTTAATTGAAATTAGTTAATTATTTTAATGAATTATATATCTTATATATTTTATCAAATATTTTTAATATTCATCCATAATTATTGATATGAATATGATAAAAAAAATTCTTTTACACATAGAAACCTATATTTTTATAAAGGAAATTTTACAGCCTTTTAGTTGGAAACCCATTTTAAATACTAATTTTGACTCATTAATTGATTTAATTTTTAAAACACAACTTAATATTTTATTTATACACAAAAATTAGGATATAGTGAATTTTTTATATTTTTTTAAAAAATAAAATATTTTAATGAATATTGAATATTTCTGAAAATAAATTAATAATTATTTTTTAATATAATTTATTAATAATGAAACATTATATATATTTTTATTTTGAAGATTAATTATAATATATTTTTGTCAATAAATACATTTTTTAGTAGTTGAGATCAAGTATACATTGATATTCAATATAAAAACTTTTCAAACATTTATATGTTTTAATTTTAAAGACCTTCATTATTGGCCCCCATGCGTGATGAAAAATAAAATAAATATTCCACCTACTGTGATAAGAATTTTGAAAAATGGAATCCATATTTTTTAAAAAAATTATAATTTATAATATGTTCAAATTTTAGTTTTAAAACAAATATTAATGAAATTAATTAAATTTAATAACAATTTTATGGGAAAATTAAGCTTATTAAAGTACATTTCTGTTACGTTATGGAACCAAATAACCACACCACATGTCCAAATAAAATTTTTTGTACATAATTTGGGCATGATACATCTATTATTGGGTTTTTATTTGTTTTTTAAAATAATTTATATGTAAACCATTCAGTGTACCTAACGTCTTTTCAATGATACCAAGTGATTCTTATACATACCTTATAAACTGACACCTCCTCTCCCAATAACTCACACATATCAAACAATGTTGGTTCAAAAAATTTCTCATATATCATCCCAAATCCCACCCTTCATCATTTAATCATACCTTGTGGTGGAAATATTTCCAAGGAATCCATTGGGTACAAACCAAAATAAGTTACCTGATTAAGAGGTGACATCATCTTTTAAGCTATCTAGTTAAATTTCCATTCTCCACCCACTAAAATATCATTAGTCTATATTTATATAAAAATTAAAAAAAATAAATTTATTTTTTAATGTAAAATTTTCATCATACACAAACACACACCTATATCTAATGGGTAATTAACATATTATTTTTGTATACTATGGACTACATCCTTTGGAAATGATGATTGTTCATTTTTTCCTTTACCACCTATCATGGTCCCCATTATGATAAAATATCTATCTATATATGTTATTTTTTATATTTAGAATTTATTTGTGGTTGTGCTATTTTTATTTTTAACATAACATTTATCTTTTAATGTTTTTTTACTGCGATAATTTCATTTGAGGATGTCTCGACTGCCACCTATAAATGAAATATGACGCGTTCATTCCATACATGGAAAATATAAAAGATATTTTTCATATAATATATATTTGATACTGGAATTATAATATACAATTTTATCATTTATTTCCCATTATTTTAAGACAACAAAAAATAGTATTCATGCATATTTACAACTTATGGACCATATGAACCATACACTATTTATAATCTACAAATATATTGGCTGACTAAAAATAAGTATATAATTAATATATATGATAATTAAGTCATGTTTAACATTTTTCTATATGATTAAATCATTATATTATTAATAGGAACAACGTTTTCCATGTCAAAATCATTCTTAAGAAAACTAGGAAAGTAACATCTGAAATAGTTAAAATATTAAATGACTGTTAACAAATGGGTAATTGATTTTCTAAAAAGTTAATATATGATATTATTAACATAATTATAGTCCTAATATTTTATATTAACATATTTTAAGCCACTATAAATGAATATAATGACTAAAAATAAAATGTAAGGTTATGGTAAGGCATTTTTGTCTCACTTTTCTTTCTAGCAGTCATACTCTATTTTTGTGAACCTAATTTTATACATAAGGTTTACATAATACATCATTGAAATGAATTATCAGTAATTAAATAATCATCATGGTATTTAACTCATTCATATTATTATTACCTATTTTTTGTTTTCAAAATCATATTTTACCACACCTATAAGAGAATTTCATCTCAATTTACATACTTTTGAGACATATTTTCATTATAAACCAATTCAATTTCATATAGGGTATATACTGCATTTTCATTGACATATCATGATTCCCCCTATCATCATGATATTTTATGTTTTCTTTAATTTCATGAAATTCTCTTGATTATGATTCTAATGTTTCAATGTTCTGTCAGATACTTTTGAATGTTTGATGATTATTATTCTAAAATATGTTCTTAAGGGATATCTATGAAACATTACATCATTTTGTGATTTTTAACGTTATCAAGGAACAAAAACATTATTTATATAAATTTTCATTGTAATTTTCTTTGAATATCCATAATCTCACAATCATTATAATATTATTTCATAAAACATATATCACTTTACATATGATGTTCATTATAATAGTTATTTGATTAAATGGAAATTATTGATAATTATGTACCTTCTATTCAGTATAGATTCATTTAGATTAGGAAAAACTTTTATTCAATATATGAGATATTTATTATATAAGAAACACTGGCGTTTGGAATCATTTATAGAAATACTTATAAGTTGGGGATCAGTTAACAAAACCCCATAATGAATTGGCAGTCTCATGAGGCAATTAGTTGCCCAAATATTTTAAATGGTTTCTTACTAATAAAGGTATATTGTTTCTATGAAAAAATATGTCTGATAATTAATCGTTGCATTCATTGAGAATTAAATGATTATTTATCAATGATATTTTTAATTGATAAATATTTAGATATATTATATTTTTAGTTCATTTATTTAATGGAATGTGTTTTCAGTTTTGTACCTTTTCGTGTTGATATTTCCTTATCTAGATAATTTTATGGAATGTGTTTTTTGTTATATACCTTACCATGATAATTTATTATTATTTTTCAATAATTTATTATTCATTACATACCATTATTGAGAATTTGGGCTCACCCTTATTATGTTTCTACTACCAATTTTATGAATAAAAATATTTAAAAAATAATTAAATTATGAAATATATTTTATTTTATTATATTCAATGTTTTAGTCTCAATTTCTCAATGTATTATGTGCATCATTAATGTAATGTATCTTTTTAAGACTGCCGAATTTATCAACCCCTCATGAATTAATTCCTTTTAATCATTCCAATTTTATTATGTAATGAAAAAGCTCTAGCCATATAGGGTTGGGGCATTGTAGTTGGCGTCAATGGAAAGTTATCATCATCTGTGAAAACTAGAATTATAAAATAAAAATCTCATAACATAACAAAATTTAATAATTCAAGGTAATAAATAGTAGATCATACTATAATTTTTTAAGGTAGAGATTATGTGTTTCTTCTTCAAAATATATCTCTACCTCGATACTACAAGTGGATGTGGTACTCATATAGATTTTATTATGATTAATAACTCTGAAATGGTGTTTTGAGTCTGACATGTGGTAACCTACTTCATAAGAATGACCACTACAACGTAATTGGTTTGACACTCCAAGGGGTACAATAAGGATTATTTATATTTTCATTTTAATCAATTAAAAATGATTTAAATAGACAATTATAATGGTTGACCTAAGTCTACCGTAGTCTTATTTAGATAAAAGACAATGTGACATTATTTAGAAATACAATAAAGGATAATATGCAATACATGTGACCACCAATAAAATATAGAAAGGCCTCGAGTCTTGAACCCACGCGCAAAGCACAATAATGGTTTCATGTTGATTGTTATCCTATGCAATATCATATTTAATTTTTCATTTTTTATTCAAAAAACGTTATTAACAAATTATAATGATGAACCAGTAGTATCAATTATAAGGAATAGGTATTTATTTATTAGCCATAACATTGTTGGAATATAGTTAAAGTGAAATAGTGAGACATTTCACTCTTTTATGAGCCTCAAGGACATTTATAAATTTTTTTTTGTACATTTGGAATCAAAATAAAATTTTGAATGAATTGGAAAATAGATCAAATTATAACCAACTATTTTAATTATATTTATATAAATATATCATGTAAGTATACATATGGAGAAAAATAACTCCAAAAAATTAGGAAAAGTATCTTGAAACATAAATTTTTCCGTAATAACATCTTTTTTGTTGAACATATGGACTTTTAAATCATTACCGATTTATGGATTTTATGTCTTATAAATTATATTTACCATTCACATGTTAGAGAATTATGAACTAATACACTCCCTATTAATATTTATTCTTTTTCTCTATGTAAATTTATCTACATTACAAGACTGATCTCCTATAGAAACACGTATTGATATGTTATTTCATGTGACCCTTGTACTTTATATCCAGTCATTTCTAAAGGATATTTTGTGATCCATTTTCATGATGTAATAATTCAATATAGGAAATGTAAGAAATATATCACCAAGGAAGATTTTAAATAAAGAGTAAAAAATTTCATTATGGTGTGGATATTGTAACACCACGATATTTTAATATATGAACCTTTTAGTTGATAGCGTATTTAACATGTAACCCCAACACGTATTGTAAGATAATATCCATATAATTTATAATATATTTACTGATTAAAATATATTCTCTATATTTAAATGCATGAAGCACAAATTCATCAAGTTATAGGCATAAGAGGGGCCTTCTTTGATGGATTTTGTTTCATAAAATACCAAATTTTACACGACAATAATATATTATTAAAATATTATTATTTAATAAAATATGATATTAAATTTCCATTCTATTAGTGGTTATGAATTTTATTAAGTAAATTAATAAAATTAATTTATATAAACATACAATCAATATATTGGTTACCAATTAAAGAGAAATTAAAAAAATACCCAATTTGATATAAAAATAATTATTAATAAATTTATGCTTCCAAAAGTGTTTTGTATTCATAAAAATAGTTAATTATAATTAGTAAATGATTTTAATGAAATATATATTTTATATATTCAATAAATTATTTTTTATATTCATTCATAATGTATTATTGTAATAAGATAATATCAAAATTATTTTTATACAAAAAAACCTATATTTTTACAAATTCATTTTTACTAACTTTTAATGGAGTACGAATATTATATCTAAATTTTAAGAATTTATTAGATTTTAAATTTCAAAATAAACATCCTATTTTTTGTAGAAACATAAAAATTAGGTTGTGTGAATTTTTGATATTTTTTTGGAATCATCTCATTTTTTAATGAATGAGGAATAATACAGATATTTAATTAAATAATTATTTTAATCTAATTTATTTATAAAGTTAAATTATAATTTAATTGGGTTTAAATTATATTTTTATTATATTTTTATAAATTAAATTAATTAATTTTATTGGGATAAATTTTTCATTTATATTTAATGTCAGAAATTATAAAAACAGTCGATGTTTTTACCTTAAAAACCTACATTGTCATCCCAGATACAGTATGAATATTAAATTAATTTCATCCCATTATATGATTGGAATTATTAAAAATGGATTCAATATTTAGAATAATAATAATTTATAATGTTTAATAATATCAATTTTTTATTTGATCCAAAGCATTGGTGAATGTAATTAAAAGTATTTACAATTATTAATGCAAAATAATTCTTAATAGAGGATAAAAACATTAAATTAATATATCGATTGGACTAAAAAATTAAAAAAATTCATAGAACTAATTAGTCTAGGAACCATCCATTATTGACTTTGGTTTGAATTTTCAAGCCTTTTTTTGTAAAAACAATGAGACACCAATCTTATTTTCTAAAATACAATGTGATTCCTTTTTCTCCCTTTCTGAGGGCCACCACCATGCCCCATTTCTCAGACCTCAAAAAATACATATGATCAAAAACTATTTTTTAATATAGCTTCCCCAAATCCATTACCTCTACCTTTAATATTTCTATTTGGAAAAAATCCTTTAATGGAAGACTTTTGGTACAACCCATAATAGGTTTCCTGATTAAGAGGTAATGAATTAACTCAAGATATGTCATATCATTTACATTATACACCCCCTATAATATCATTATTACTTGAATATATAACTAAAATAATATTTAAAAAATAACAAAATGTTTTTATGAAACGTGTTTGACCAACACTTACACACACCTCCTCCTAATAAGTATCAAACATAATGTTTCTGTGTACGATGAACTACGAGCTCAAATAATGATATTGGATCATTATTACTTTTCCAACTATCATGGTTTACAATATTATGGAAAATAAATTTTTATATGTTAAATATGATATTTATATTTTCTTTATAATTCTAAAATTTTTATTTAGATCATAACTTTATGCTTTCAATCCTGTGTAATTATGATAATTTAATTCGAGGTAGTGTGAACTACCACTACCTCAAATCTTGATGACTCATTCGAGAAAATATGGAATTTATAAATAATGTGTTTTATATAAAATATATATTATAATGAAACTATAATATAATTTTTTATCATTTTGTTTTTATTTATTTAATTAAATAATGAAATTAAACATACATAAGAACTACTATCTCCATGAATGACACACTACATTTCTATTATCAAAATATTAGGGTAAACTATAAAGAAACATATATTGAATATATATGATAATTAAGATATTTTTTACATTGTGGATATTTTGAAATACTGATATAATTAATAAAAACAACATTTCATATGTTCAGTACGTAGATTAGAAAACTAGGCATGTAACACAAAAAATACTTAAAATAATTAAAGTCATAAAAAATCGATAGTAAAATATTAAATGATGTTAATATATGATATCATTAAAATTATTATAGTTATAATATTAGTTAGTACCATATTTTAAACCAATATAAATTAGGATAATGACCTCACAAGAAAAATAAGTTTAAGGTAATGTATTGTTGTCTCAATTTTCATTATGTTATGCTTACTTTATTATTTCACACCTCATCTCATATATATAGTGCACATACTACAACATTGAAATTTAATTTCATGAATTATATTATCTTCATGGTATTTAAATGTTTCATTTTATTATCCCAAATTTTGGGTTTTCCAAATCTTATGTTACCAAAAGTGTTAGATAATATCTTCTCAATTTACATTCCACTGAGTCGTATTTATTATTACGCACCATTTAAATATTATTTGTTGAATATAATATCTTTTTAATGATATAGCATTAATCCCCTTATTTTTAGGATATTTTTAGTATCATTTAATTTTATAAAATTAATTATATTATGATTCTAATGATTTAATGTGGTATGAGACACTTTGGAATGCTTATAGATTATTATCCTGAAGGATTTTCATAAGGGTATTATTTTGAATCACAGTTACTTTTAGGTTTTATAACATTCTCTTGAAAATATAAGATTATTGAAATAATATTTTATTGTTAATTTCCTACAATATCCATATTCTCCAATAGCGGATATTATTATTTCATTAAGATTATTTAATTTCACATTCAGTCTTTATTTTGATAGTTATTTGATTAACCGGGAAATATTGAAATTTTTTACATGTATTCAATATGTATACAAATTTGTAACGATTAGTATCTCTTAAAAATTTTAGAATTGCAGTATACATGAAATACATGGGTTGGTGACAAGTTAATTCATGCCCCTCAATGCATTTGTAGTCTTATGTGGTGAATTAATTGGTTAATAATTTAGTCATTATCATGCAATAATGGTATCATGTTCCTTTGAAACATGATATCAGATAATTAATCATTTATGTTATTTATAATTCATTGATTATTTATCCATGTAATTTTATGTTGAAATCTCTATAGATGCATTTCATTTTAATTTCATTGATTTAATGGCATGAAATTACAATTTCTTACCTTTACACATTGATATTGCATTATCTTGTAATTTTTATGGCATGGGTTATCAGTTATTTACCAATAAATGTTAATTTTTCATATTGATTAATTATATATTATGATTTAATTACCCTTACTGAGTATTTGAGCTCACCCATATTATTCATCCTTTCTCAATGTTATGAATAATAAATCATTTAATAATAAATCAAGGGTGTAGTATATTTCATGTTATTTTGTGTCATATTTTCATTATCTATTTCCCGATATATAATTGGTATCATTTATGTAATCTATCTTTTTAAGACATCTAAATTTATTAATCCTCTGGGATTTTGTTCCCTGTAATCATGAAAATGTAATAATGTAATGCACAAAATTTGGGATTATGGGGATAGGGTGTTATTGTTGGTATCAATGGAAATTTAATAACAACCATGTAAACTAGATTTATAAAAAATGCGATAGAGAACATAATTCTAATGTACAATTTGATGATAATTATTGAAGAAAATTCTATAAATTTTTTAGTGTTTAGCTTCTATAGGCCTTCTTAGAAATACATATCTTTCTGAATAATACAATTAGATGTGGTTCTATAACTAATTTACCAAGGATTAATAACTCTAACAAGTTTTTCTGAGCTAGGATGACCTATCCAGATTTCCAATAAACATTTTATGGCCCTACATAGGCCATGATCCTACCATTACTGAGTTCTGTTGGTTTTTGAAAACTCTTTTTAGGTAAAAAGGTGTGTACATATAAATTCTTTTAAAAAAACCATGTGAGTCTTTTTCCACCATCAGAAAAGGACACTACATCTCCCAATTACCGACACCTCTAGAACAAATTATTATGTATCATGTTTGAACTCATCATATCACATGGTATATTTGTTATTGTGGATCTAATATTCCTATTATAGACTGACGAACTGTTTGGTTATTCAGGATTTGATTCCTTTTATCCCTGTTAATGTCATAATATAATGTACCAAATTTGGGATTCTAGGGTCTGGTCATTATAGTCACAAATTTAGCGAATTTCCTTCCCAAGATTTGGGAATGATCAAAACATGGGATGTGGTCAACTGCCACTGTATATCCTCAATGGAAGCCTGGAACTCGAGACTGCATTCGAACATCACCCCTTTTAGGGTGAGCTCTGTCATGGATGATGTAAGCTATTATAAATCCAAAACAAACTTCTTTTCATGCCCTTTATTTTCCAAAAATCACATTATCTCAAAAACATTATTTAGCTAATACATTGACATTACTACAATGATATTCAAGGGTCCATCTAATCCCATTCTTTGAGATCAAATGTCCCAGAAACATTACAACCCTAATAAATTGGTTGTACATAGAAACCATGTCTTAGAGATTATGATCCCAATGGGTCCCCCCAAAAATCAGAAAATTATTTTCATGATCCTCTTTTGTTCCCGAATATACCTAGATGTTATCAATGAATACCACAAAAATGTTTTGAGATACTGTTGAACTCCCTATTCATGAGTACTGTAATGAATGTTGGAGCATTGGTCAACCTGAAAGGCATCGACAAGTAATCTAAATCGCCTTAATTACTATAAAAACCAATTCATGGAACATCATCCTATCTTCCACGGACATATAGACAACCATAACCCAAGTACATCATAAAAACCACTATGGCCCATTAGGATTTCTGAAAATGTCATAAAAATGGGAAGATGGATATTTTCCTCGATCGTCGCCTTATTTTTTTTCTAGTAATCTATTCACATCCGAAGAGATACATCAGAATGATTGAAAAAAAAAATTGGGTGGCCATAGGTGAGATGCACAGACAAATAAATTCATTGGACTCCAAATCATTATGTTATACCATTTATTCCCTCAATGTATTTGGGGAAATACATTTCAAGGGAAGAGATATCATTTATGTTTCTAGTGTCTAATCGATAGACAACTCAATTTCCAACTGCATATGTAATCCCAATGAATCCAATAAATCCCTAATATAAAATTATCCAAGCCAGGGATAAATCAACCATCAATGGAACCATTATATTACTCTAATGGTAGCACTGAAATATGATAAAAAATAATTCCTATCATATGAAGTGATGGTCTAGATTTCATTGATAGTGTATCTCATCATCCATGAAAAATTTTGGTTCTATCATTAGGTTCCACAAAATTCACTCACCACAAATAAAAATTGATGTGCTCCTAAAAGCGCAACATCTAACACATTAAAAGGATAAAGTCATAGAGTTATATATAAAATATTAAAAAAATAAAACCCCACTATTACTCAACTTCTAATTAGGTGAGTAAACATGATGGACAACTGAAACCATTATATACCTTCTTACCATGAGGTGTTACCAATTCCATTACACACGATATTAGATCAGCTGGAAAATTTAACACATCATTGATAATGAACGAAATAAAATAAAATATAGTGCTATTATAAAATTCAACAATGACTAAATAAGATTCAACAAAATTGGTTACTAGAACTATAGCAGGTCCCACATCTGATTCAACTCATTATCTATCATCTGCTTAAAGTTTCATTGTCTTAGCCTATGCCTGAAATTTACAACTATAATATACCTCTTCCCAAAATATGATTGAAATATTCCTATATAGCCTATGAATTGTGAAATTGATTCCATTGATTCTTTTTACTAGGCTGGAATCCCCTTGAAAGTCACAAATCATACAACACTCTAGAATTAGAAAACCAGTTTTCAAAAAATATATATGTTCCCCATAAATCCAAAATGCTGACATGGAATTAGTGGAGATAAGCACATTGGTCATCTGTTCCTTGAATTACCCCACTAGTGGCAAAATACTGACCCAGCATCAGAATCAAAAGATGAAGGTAGATGTCGAGAATGTCTTAAACTAACGCCGCACTTCTTCCATATGTTATCTCACTTCCTCTTTTTATTAGATGAACATACACAACCCACTAGTGAAACTACATCATAGAAACCATACTTTCTCCCATGATCAATTTATACCATCATTACATTATCAAAATTCAATGAATTAAATATTAGCTTCAACAGAAATACATGAGATTGGACCTCTGGATGCACCCCCCTCTCAGACTACTGTGTAGTCACCAACTCATCAGAAATGAGATCAGGAATAGAACAATATAGATCCATGAAGTTGTTTTCATACTCCATTATGGAAATATCATTCTATATATGCTTTATAATATACCATTATCTATATATTTTTAAAACCATGGGACAATACCCCATATTTAAAAAGAACATAATATATATCCAGCCCATCCTTTTATTCGTTCCATCATACACCATAGAGTCCCACAATGTTTGATTTTGACCATCCAATATGAAAGATGCATGGTTTACCTTGAAAACAATAGGAGTATCAAGGAAATAAATCATAAGATCTATCTTCCCAATACACTTATATTCTTCATAAGGCATTGTGTTACCTTGAAATTAAGGATTTTTGTTCTTGAGAAAGTTCTGAGCATTGTCCTTTCTCGGACTAGGTTCGGCCTCTCAAATCTGAGCCGGACCAGAGCCCATTCTTGTGTAAAATTTTGGAAAACTAGAATATCTTATCAAACAAACATGGATCCATTAGAGAATGATAACTCTCTCTATCACATTCTTCTTGTAGAATACAAATTCTCCAAATATGAATCATAATGCAAAAAGAGATAGCCACAAGGGAAATCCATAAATACAACATTTTTTAAAATTTATAGTAAAAAAAAATATTAAACACTTCCATAAATCAAACAATTATTGAATCCATTATAATAACATGTAAAACCAATCCACTAAATCCCCACCTAGAATCCATATACAATTAGTATCTTGTACATCTCACCTGGATGTGAATTCAAATAAAATCCAAACATCCCATGGTGAGTCGAGTAATGCAATGAGATGTCCATTCCAAAAACACCGGATGAAACAATAACATCACGCCTTGAAAATACAATCTCAAATTTATCTAGATACGTCCTAAATAAATTGAACCATAAAGAGTGTGACCTTATATAAATCCTTTTTGTTTCGAAACAGGAATGCTGCATTACAACGTGACACCCATACAGAATAATTTCTTGTCCTGAGGGGTATTCCTGATCCCCATGAGATGGAAAGAAGTTCATGGGTAACCGAAATATTCTTTAAAATTATTTCACCCATTATCATATTCATAAAAATCCCATAATAATAAAAATAAAATAATTGAAAAATCATAACCAAACAAGGTACACCAATTTTAAGATTCAATATTACACAACTGTAACCAAAACCAAAAATACAAAAATGAAATGGTAAACATAAACTATAACAAATACATCTAGATAATAAGGGAGACCACACTATTAATAAACCACCACTAACACCTACATGATGTGGAATTATAGTAATATGTTCCACTATCATCACCTTGTTATATCTTGCCTATATCGGGGTTATAAATAACGAAGTCTACATACACACAAGTTGTCTATAGTTTTTTATCCAATTCCATGTATCATTCCACCATAATGAATGATTAAATGATATTATATTAGAAAAAAAATAAACATACAAATTTCCACAAGTAAATTTGAATCATTTTTTATAAAACATTATTTGGTGAACATTCTCAATAAAATCTTTTTATTGTAAACCATTTTCAGAAATAATTTTTTCTCGAAAAAAATTTACACAATGCCTAAAACATACTTATGGATAGAAAGACATCACATAATAATCATGTCATAAGAGATAACCGTGGGTAAATTTCTAAATTTTTCCATCACAAGTGGGACCTTATGAACATAGTACAATGTTGATTAAAATTTTCCAATCTCAACTATAGACAATATTCCCAGACATGATATATTAGAGGGGATCATATCCCGAGGTCCAATGATCTCCAAATAATATGAAAAAACATATAGTGTTAACATTTATGATCTATTGGAGGGTAATTTATTCCATTGAATAATGGTCTCTGATCATACCACAGGTTTAGTTAGTGTTGTATTCAAATCTAGAATGTTGAATCATAACCATGTCACATCCTTGTCACTAGAATACTAGTTCTAGTTCTCCCATATAAATACTTAGGATTACCTTTGACTTCCAATTCCATTTCACTTGAAACAAAAAACATTAATTTAACATGAAAATTACAGGATCATGAGCACACACAAGGAAATCTACTATTTCACATTTTCACATTGATCCAATTATCAAAATCTACTTGAAATCGCCAAAATCTATAATTGAACCACTTTCCTTTTCACACACAACAATACCATTTAAAAAAATCAAACAAATTTAAAAAACATAAAATTTATTTTACAATGATGAATGAAATAAAAAAATAGTTAACGATTTACATGGTCCAAGACCCTGTTAAAAACATAGATAAACTGTATTCATTTTTAAAACATGATTCCTATTATTTAAAAAATTCAATAATCAGATTAATATTTCAAAACAAGGTGGCCAACATGATAAAAATTAAACTCTCTTAAAAACAAACCTTTCATAAACTTCACTCATCAAGAGACATTAAAAACACATTTCTCACCTTTCATTAAATTTATATCATATTTTCTAGAAAAATAACAATGAAGAACACATAATAACATAAACAGTTTCCCTTCAAAAATCCACTTCATCACTTATTCATGTCATCAACCTTCCTAAAATTGTTTCCAACCACAAAAATAATCTATAGAACACGTGTACATTATAAAAAATTCCCATCAAAATGGAGTAATAGAAACCCTAAAAGAAGGATAAATCCATGGGAGAAGATAACATATTATATGATTATTGGAGAACCAAAAAATCTGCCAAAAAATAATGATCCAAGGGATAAAGGAGGAAGTGAATATGCACCTTGGGTGAATAATACTATGTGAGTTATAAATGGGGTGATACAGGGTTAATATTGATAATGTAAAAGTTTAAAAATACAACTTTTAGTGTCATATAATAGTCAAAGATTTTAGTGTATCGCTTGCAAAACACTGTGTAAATCATGTTCCCCTCACTATCTAAGAGGAAAATGCAACAGGTTTATCATGGTCAATTTCTTATACTAGGAGGAAACCACGTGGTCTCTACTATGTAAAAATGACCAGATTCTACATATTTTCATAGAGAAGGTTGCACAGTCTCTTCTACATATGCATCAACCATGCCCCACCTATTTTTAATCACCAATTCTCCATTTTTAATAAAAAACTCATTGGAACCTGAACAGAAAAATGAACAAGTTAAATAAAACAAAAAATACATCCATACAAGAACACAAATATGTTAGAACCTATTGTTTATGGATGGATCGACTCAGATGAAGAGGTGTCATGATTTTCTTTGCTAGATGGTAGCTGGATCAATGGATGGAGGTATCAGAACGAACATGGATCCTAAATATAAGAATTCAGAAATTTTAGCACTACAAAACATGTAACATAGAGCCTCATGCCATGTGGTCCCCACCCTTGGTGGCTATGGTATTTATAAAGAAATTAGTTTCCCATTGCACAAGACACAATCACACGTCATGTGAACACCCCCTAGTGGCTCGACTTGTACCCCAAAGGGTATACAAACCTAGGATGGAGTACAATAGCATAAGTACACCATGTATAACACCACGTTCCCAACATCTCCTAGTCTACATGGACACACCCATGAACAATTACATGAAATGCGCACACGGGTAGTTGAAATGCATTGTAATATTACATGGGACATGGACTGCATACATGGGAAGGAACCTAGTTGATTGAAAAAGGTATGTATGCAAACTACTCGTTGTGTACTCCTTAAAAAAGTATTGAAGCCCTTTTCCTGGGTATCATGGAAAATATTTGTTACTAATTTTCCTCCACATCTATTCCATGAGGTTTAATATGAAATATCATCTTATCTCTTTCACATTGATCCCTTCACAATGATTTATTTGGAAGAGTGGTTTCAATCCACAAGTGAGCCCAAAGAGAAACCCACTATTCATTTTCATTCCATATATGGAGTTCATAGTATTTTCATTACCAAATAAACTTTGGTACTAATCCTATACATAAAAGGTTAGACAATATTTATTTGTGTGTATACCCCAAGGCCATAGGTGTGATCCTCACATGTGTATTGTATATCTGTAGACATTTAATGTGTACATCATACCCCAATAACTAATGAAGACTACCACTACGATGGAAATAATTACTATTATTATACATAGGATCCTGTTATATTAGATGACTTCCATGTAGAATACTTGAACTGGAATCCATGGATGGCATTAAAGTGTGACATACCATTAGACTATGTGTATTTGTTGAGTATATCATGAAATTATTGTTATATTTGCTGTCTATATATACCTATTTAGTGCTGAAAATACATATTTTTTGAATGATTTTTCCTGGGAAGTCATAATTATAATTATTATACTCGCAACTACATTGGAATTTCATGCACGTTTCGTGTCTTATACAGACGATCATCAATTAGAAAGATTTTGATAAGGACTAAGACTAAATGGTTCTTAGTGAGACCAGAAATAATGTGGTGCGTTCCTTCAGAATCATGATTGTTGTTTCTATTATTAATTAGAGGTCGTACATGTTTTCAGAATATTTTTTGTGGGATTTTATTTATCCAGATTTACATTTCATTATTATTTGTCACACTTTTGTTTACTATTTTAGATATATGCAGACATGGTTTTTTAGTCCATTTTTTATATTTCATCATTGTATACAATTTGAAATATGGGCATGTGTACATGTACCGAGGATACAAACTACCATGTTAGTGATATTCCAATATGGTGCTAGTTTTCACCTCACGGCCTAGTAGAGGTGGGAAACAAGATTCACCCCACATGACCCAATAGGACAGGTCATGAAATAGTGGTATTAGAGAAGTTAGTTCTACCTTTGGTTTGGAGTCTGTCATATTAGTTTGAGCTAATAGTGTTAGGTGTTTTGAGTTAGAATTTGGGGCTATAGATTCTATTGTTGGTGAAGTGACAAACATATCCAAACATCAATACATTGATCACCTATTTTTAGATTTGGACGATTTGCACAATATTTTAAGGAAAATAAATTATACAAGAATAATATAAGAATGGGTTTTGGATTCCATGTACATCTTGGTTCAACTATCCATATATACTCGAAATGTGGTAAATTTTTATTATTACATGATTCATGTATGACATATTACATCATCGATTTAGCATCAACATCATAAGGATGACCCCTTAAGTGATGAGGCATGAATTTCAAGAATAATTCTAGAGGTTCTACCTCTAGGTAGTTCACCACCTATATCACAATATGTATGACAGCTTTTGGAACATGTATTACTAGTATACGAGGTGCACATTATGATTTCACCTCACAAGTTTTAGTGATACAATCCCCTTATATAACAAGGAAATCCTGAAAGTTAGGCAAAATAGTAGTGGATTGAAGTGGTTACAAGATTTTTTCATACATTCAAGACACTAGTTGATTTAATGTTGTTTTTATTTTTGATCCTTCTTCGTGGATTTGGTGGATGATGATGATGGTTAGTGTCCCAGTATTAAATCACGGTGACCATACAAATGACATAGTTTTAGCATCTCTTCATATATGAGTTCTCTCCAGCAATGTTGAGGGTTTCACATTTGCAACAGATACAACTACTCTAGTATGGAATAATTATATTCGATGATTATTCATCAAATATAATCATTTTACATAGGAACTCGATGGGTATGTTTCTTGAATAATTTTTCGTGGAATAAACCTTGGATTGAGGACTACATGGATGAATTTGATCTATTTTTATCCCAATTTTATTTCCAATATATGATGATGTTCTAGAATGAGATTTCTTGGTTGATAATCTCATGGTATATAAGACATTTCATGTGGTTTTTGGTAAGAGGAAATCATCAGTAGATACCTTGTAAAAAGGATTATGACATCAATATTAGTGATGAGGACATGTGAGACATTTCAGGTGGAGGTCCAAATACAGAGGGTCTATGGTTCCGGGAACTCGAGATGGGTCCAACATGCCTCGATAGAGGTATTTCTACTCTTGTAGTGGTCCGGTACATCATTATCAGGATTGTTTCAACTGACATATGGATAACATAAATAATTTGGATTGTCTTTTTGGGAAGGGACAACAACGTGAACCGATAGGTATGTAGAGAAACAGATGTAAAAAAAGAAATTGGATAGAAGGAGGAGGAGGTAGATGCTTTTACATGTTACGAGAACCACCCCCTTTTGTTCCAAATCTGTCTCGCAGAAATGGAGTATAAGGGAGGGGATAGTTTCATGCGGTAGTGGATTATGACTTAGAGGAACTATGAATGTTACAAGGTATTACTTCTGTCTTTTATATCATATCTAATGTACAAAATGAAAAAGGTTATAGTCATCATTTCTGGACTCATATCATTGTCAAGACATAGATATTTCAATTTATCCCTTTACTTGACCATTATATTAAGAAACTTCTACTGAAGATGAAATAGTAGTCACTCACTTATGATTTTAACATGAGTTGAATCATTTGTGTTTGAGTTTATATTTGGATGTCATTTTATAAGAAATGAGACCCTAGGACATCATCTTAGTTATGTATTATTCATCAGTAAATTATTCCCATATTTTCTGTTTCAGGTGGAGGATATAGTCTTCCTAGACTGATGGAACTTGTTTTACAATTTTTTCAATTAAAATTATACCCATGTAGCATATTCTAGACTCAAACATATTTTGGAAAACCCCATTACTAGTCATTTGGATAGTCTAAACCATGGTATAGTGGATTTCATGACGTCCCAAATTTCTATAATGGTAGCAGTTTATGAGTTAATATTCATTGAGGATGTTCCATGATTACCTTCCTACCATGAGATAAAACTCTATAATGATATAAACCTAGGGATAACATAGATCATTACATGATAATATCATGTGGCAGATGAATATAATAATTATTTGAGGGTATATTTGGAGGACTTTTATTGGTGAGGATTTGTTAGACTGATGGTTTCACCCTAGGCCATGCCAGTTTTGATCACTAAGATTGTTGATGGGAGAATGAGGTTATGTGTGGACTAGAAGTGCTTAAATTTGATGATTGCGAAGGAAATTTATCCAATACTGTGGTATTATGTATTGTTTGATTCATTGAGAGGGTTGTGATGGTTCCCACAGGTTGACCTAAGGCTGAGTTATAATTAGTTACGAGTATAACATGAGGATATACAGAAGAAGACATTGAGATGTCCCTATGGTCACTATGACTACTTAGTGATTCCCTATGGTGTAAATAATTACCTAGGAGTGTTCATGGAACACATTATCTCTATATTTTACCCTATCATATACCAGTTTTTGGTAGTTTTCATTAATGATATCCTTGTGTACATTTCATCATCGGAGGAGTATTAAAGACACTATATGATGGTTCTTGATGTACTATGAGAGAATCAAATTTAAATAAATATCTAGAAGTGTCAGTTATGGATAGAGGAGTTCCACATTATAGAAGGTGTTATCTCATCAAATGGAGTGGAACTGGACCAATTAATGGTGGAGATACAGTTAAGCTAGGATCCACCCAACAACGTGATGGATGTGAAGAGCTTCTTTGGGATGATAGGCTATTACTATATATTCATACCCGATTTATCCAGGGTAACAACAACCATGATAGATTTGAACAGAAAGGACGAACAATTCTTGTGTTCATAAAGGTACAAACTAGAATTTCAATATTTAAAGCGTTTATTGATAACATATCCCATATTGACATTACATAGGATGGTGTCGAGTATGTAGTGTTCTTTGATACCTCAGGAATCAGAATTGGTTGTTTTCTAAAGAAAGGGTATGCAAGTATTTCCCATGGTTCACACCTATTGATACCACATGAATAGAACTATATAACCCATGATCTTTATTTCGTATGAGTAGTCATTGAAATAATGATGTGGTGACACAACCTTTTTGCCATGCAGTTTATCTTCTTTTCTAATAACATGTGTCTCGTGTTTAATTTTACTAAGAATACTCAAAACATGATATAGTCAGGGTGTATAGAGATACTAGAAGATTATGAAATCAAAATATTATACACTCATGGGATTTGTAATGTGGTAGTAGATTCTCTCAATAAGTGATATTTTTCAAATTTTTTGACATAGACATCATAGCTATTGGCCTCATTGAAGTTATTTTCTGTGGATGGAGATGAAACATTTCTTCACCAGTCAATGGTTTTCACCCTTATGTTCCTGTAGTGAGATAAGATTCCACTACTTGGGGACCCTGACTATGAGTCCCCACATACTCGAATATCGACTCGATGTTCTCTTAATGTATTTTATAATGGTGGGGTCATTTCATACTTTTTAAAGGACGTATGATAGTACAAATAACATTATAAGAGGTGTTTATAATATAGTTATATTTAAATCTATTAGAGGAAAATCAAAGTTGATAAATGATATTGCAGGACCTCATGTCTGTTTAGGTGGCCATTTATGAAGCAGAAAATTGCAGATATTGCCTCTTAATGCATTTTTTTTCAATAAATGAATGTCGAGCACTAACTTCTAGTGATTTTATATCAACCACATAAGGTTCTAGAGTGGAAATGGTTTGAGATATCCCTCGATTTCATAATAGGAATACTATGTATATCAATGGACCTTGATGTCGTCCATGTGATCATAATAAGACTCGACTAGTCATACCACAACCTAGCTATTACATAGAAGAGTTCAGTAGTGATATTGGGAAGACTCTCTGTAAAATAGATAGTCTACTTTCAAAGTGTTCCCTAGACCATTATATTTGATAATGATTATCAATTAACATCCATGTTATGGAAGGGATTGTATTAGTATTTGGGGACATTGTTATGCTTGATCATAGTGTTTCCACCTCAAACTCAATGCTTGTCTGAGAAAACCATTCAGGTTCAAGAGGTCATGGTGTGATCTTCCATGTTATAATTTTTATATAGTTTGGAGGATCACATACAACTACATTATTTTCCTACAAAAAATATTCCATTAAATAAAATTATATGGAACCATTTCAGGCTTTGTATAGGACACCCTGATATTCCCTACATTTTTATATTGAACCCGGAGAGTAACGACTAATGGGTTCAGAGATGGTTTGAACAACTGTCAAGATAGTGTAGATCATCCAGGAGAAGATGAATAATGCACATAGTCACCAGATTCCATATGAATATAGATAATGTATGCCTTTTTAGTTTGAGGATGGAGAACATGTGTTCATACGTGTATCAAATTGACATGTATTATGAATACATGTTCATGGTGGAAACATATCTCTAAGATTCATTAACACATTCCTAATACATCATAGATTTTACTAGGTGGAATACCTCTTAGTTATATGGATGTAAAAAGAGTGGGTACATGATGTCTTCCATGTGTAGCATGTGAGGTGGTGATTTCATGTCCCGTCACATGTTATCAATAGGCATGAGTTGGAAATCAAGGAGAGATCTACATTTTTTATGCAATCATTTGATATTGACGATCATTGTGACAGGATCCTTCAGTGGAGATCATTTCCATTATTTTATGATTCATAGTAGTACATGGATATAATGGAGAGGACATTGGAGTTGATGACAAACATTCATTATTTGTTCACACATACCTTTCTATAGCACTTATTATGGGTTTTTAGGACTTGAATTCCCATTGAGGGAAGAATGTAGAGATTCTAATTTTCCAACTATTGTTTTGGATATCTTATGTATTGTTTTCGAGACTATACACTGGGTTGTCATGTGATTTTGATATGTGTTGTTCTCGTAATAAATGATTGAAATATCTTAAAAAATATAATAGCACAGAAGAAATATTTTCGATCCAAATTATAAAAACCTATAAAAAGGATCCCAATTCAAAAATATGAGAGATCTATTGAGTTTAGAATGCAGGGTTTATTCTATGTGCGACACAATTGTGGCATATGTGTATCATTTTTGGAAAATCCATCATGGTAATAAAAAAATATAATTAAAAATTTATTATATTTTAATGTGTCCATCAAGTTAATTTCCATCTTAAAAAAAATTTAAAAAAATTAATGTAATCTAAAAAACATTTCAAAATAGTGAGAGAAATTGGACATATTGGAGGAGATTCCATTTGAAGATGAAGATTGGATCGAGGATCAATTATAGGTTTGAGGAAAATTTAAAGGTTCTTCCCAATGATCACAATGCATTCTTGTTCCATATAAATAATTGATCAAAATTTTGTTATAACATATTTTGATTTGGTTTTCATTCCCTGTATTGGTTTCTAGGTTGTGAAATAAACAATCAACCAAAAGATTAATTGATGAATAATGTGTATTGTGGGATGGGTTAGAATAATCATCATTAAGGATAATTTCATTTTTATTTACGTTTTACAACTCCATTCTTAATTATAACTAAAATGAATCAGTGTCAAACAATAACTGAATGTCATCCATTGTACTTGATTATTTTTATGATTTATTCCATTTATTATATATTCATGATTGGTGTTATTTTTTTGTCACATTTTTCAACATGTCATGATGAATTGATCATTATTCATATGTTTTATGGTGAAAATATCTGATATTGTTGATTAGAGATCTACATTAATGGATAGTGGTTCAATGATGGAACCAACAATTAAAAATGTATCTTTGGATATCCAATTTCACAGTATTCAGTGTACAATTTAGAATAACATTTGATGATGCTTTCTATGAGTGTTTTTTGGTTGTAACTTGTTGTTCCATGAATGTGAGTCTAAAAAAACATGGTTTATATAATTTTTTGGCCCGACGCTTGGAAAAGTAATGGACACGGGATTGAGAACCATTACTGATCGCATATCTATGAATCTGAATATTTCTCCACTTAACAGAACATAAAATGGAGACAAAATTCTATTGGGACCTCCTCAGTGGTGACTAGGGTTTCAAGAATGTTATAAGTATCACACAGTTTGTGACACTATCAAATGGTATATGATATATCCAGAGGGGCATGGAATGTACCAGAGAGGGTAAATAGAAATTAGACGGAGTAAAAATGATCATACAAATCATGTACCCCCACACGAGAACAAGTTGGTTTAGTGTATAAGGTAACACTCATGTTCTGGAACACATGATGTGTACAAGGGAAGTCAAAATGTATTATACTGTTACACAAGAAATATTCTATTTACATGGGATGGACTAAGCTCTAAGGGATAGTATGTCTAAACCTAATACATTCTTTGTACTGCATAAAAATTTATTTTTCCCCTATCCTTTATATTTTGGAAATTTTTTACTTTGGGTGTGTTCCCCATATCCATTCCATGTGGGTTTGTATGGAATTACCTCCTACAATGAGGAAATTAATCCCTTCAGAAGGAAATCTCGGAATTAGTTGTTGGTATCTATCATCAAGGCATGGAATAATAACCACTGAAAATATTTTTTACCTAGATAGAGTTATTGGTATCATCATGACAAAAAACATGTGACTTCCAATCCACTACATGGAGGTTCAATCCATATTTAGATGTTGGTATACCCCATGGCCCAGTTTTTTACCCTAATTTGTGTATTTTAACTCATCATACCATCATCATGTCTTCGAATAATGAGACACAACATGCATTACCACTCAGAAAAATGTCATCAGTTTTACCAGACTCATAATTTTGTTATCTTAATTGAGTCCTATGTGGAATCATCAAGATGAAATCCTAGATAACAACTACAGTCATTAATTTCCATTAATATATTTTTATTTGTCATTTGTATCTAGATATTCATGTATTATGTGATCAATACTTAAAACTATGAAATTATGAGTTTACTTAATTTTTTGTATTCAATGTGGTTTCCGTTTTTCCTACATTGTATTTTTATAATGACCCATGCACAATAAAATATGTAATGACCGGAAAATTTAAAGGAAATTTTTTTCTTAATTTTTTTGGAATGTTACGAGTACGCCATTTCTGACGGAAACTGATTCTAAGGCCCGGTGTTCCTGGAATCAATTACCGAAGATTACCTCAGGTACATTCAGTGAATGAACGAGCGGTTTTTTCTATATTTTCAACCAGGGCTTAGAATTGGAAACTGAGGGCACCGATGAACTCGCAGCACCGATAATTTCATAAGAGGATCTATAGCGCAGTTGCAATTGCATGGGATGAGAATTTAAATTTTTTTGATAATATATGAAGTGAATAAAATTGTGGAACAATTTTATTTTTTTATCTAAGTGGTTATATCCTACATGGGGGAGTTTGGGTGGGGAAACTAACTACCCATGTGAGGATATTAGTGAGGTGGGGCCCAAACGATCCCCAACCTTACAACTTCCCATAACTCTCATAACCTTTCCCCCCTTTTGAATTAATTTGTAACTCTTATTCATTTATGTAACCTTTCCACTACCTCCCCTCTCACTCCTTTTGATATGCCATCCTATCAAAATTAATGAGACAAACTCTTTAATAAATATATTAAAGAGTTTGAATTATCTTGAATACAGGGAATGTATATTAATGTTGGTGAACTCATATATTAATGTGGGTTGGTAAAATCTTATCGTGGAACCTATGGACTAGAAGAGAGATTATCCATCATTGAAGAACATATTCCTCCCGCGAATAATGGTGCCTCTTCGTCAATGAATACCAATGTTCCATCTTTGTCGATGAGAAACCGACAAATGAGATGGGATCGGTAGCGTGGTGCGGGCACAACGAACTACGTTGACACTGGCGTCTTCCCTGCATCAGATCCGATGAACGACGAATGACATGTGGTATGGGTTATTATTTTTCTTGTTCATGACTTTATCATCATTCCATGTTGCTTAAGTAAATGGCCTCGTGATGTTGTCGTAACGTGAGGAGATCGGACAACATGTATATGGTTGAATCTCCTCCCCTATTCTTTATTGATATTTGTTGAACTTGGAAGCAGAGGCGCATGGTGGCGTTGCAACGTGCGGTGATTGGCAGGGAAGCACATCCATGCAAGGCCACAACGATGGCAGCGCGGTGCCGTTGCACCGCGTGGAGACGAAGAGGATCGTGGCTGGAGTGGGCCGCGGCGGGGGTGCGCGGCGCCGTCGCGCCGCGCCGGCGAGGTCAAAAGAAGGTCGTGGCCAAGACCGGGCCACATAGAAGGGGCACGGCTCCATCGCACCGCGACGGTGATCCGAGCCTCTACCTTAGACCACTGAAGACCAGCAGGTGAGGCCGGCCGAGCTGGCCGCCGACGACTCTAGGGGGCGAGACCCTCTCTGGGTCCCGCGGCGCCTCACAAACCGGCCGGCCGTAATCATCGATCGTTACCCATAAAACTAGGAGGGTGTAACCCCCCCCCCCGACCTGGTGCTAGGGTAGACCCCACTAGGTCAACCATTTCTAGAAAAGGGGGTCGCGCCCCTTGCGTCCCGCTCGGCCAGCGCCGAGCCACAACCCACTTCCGAGCCGGGCCGCAGGCCGCACGGCCTCGGCCGGCCGCGCCCTGCCGGGCCAGGCCGAGCCAGCTGGGCTGGGCCACGCCCAACCGGGCCGGACCTGGACCCAGGTCGGGTCGACCCGGTTCGGGCGGACCCTGGGGGTATTGGGCCTGGTCAGACCGAGCCCAGACCCCCTATTTTCATACCGTTTTCGGTTAAACGAACATATCTTCAGCTACGAACCTCTAATCGACGCACCATAAGTTGCGTAGGATTCCTTGGATCGAGACGGTCATTTTAGTGTATTACACTCAAGGTTTCAACGATGTTTGGGTATGGCCGAGATGGTTCGAACCAGAAACCAATCGGGCCCTCAAAGCGGAAATGATTATAACTTGAGCTCCAAACGTCTGATTGACGTGCCGTCGACTTTTTTGGATTCCTATTGTTGAGATGGTTCTTTTTGAATACTCCACTAGAGGTTTGGATCTAGTTGGAGTAAGATCAGGTTGGTTTAGCTCATAAACAAACCGGGCCCCTGGAACTGAAATACTAATAACTCTCAGACCAGACGTCTGTTTGACAAACCGTCAGCGGATTCGGTAATCATGTTGAGAAACAGTTACATAGAGTATACCCATTGGTGTTCATGATACTATTGAGATATAGCCATGTTGGTTTGTACACGAAACCAACTAGGCCCCCTGGGACAAAAAAGCTAATAACTCACAGACCGGGCATCCAAGTGACGTGTTGTCTGTTGCGTTCAGACGCTTTTGACGTGGCAGTCCTCTGTGATACTTATACCTGAGACATAGTGACACATGGAAGTAATGACCAGTAGATCATGGAGCAGACCCTCCCAGAGACGAGTGTAGGGAGTGCGGAGACCGAGTAGCTGTAGACCTGATGACTGGTTGACTGATTCAACTCGTAGTGAATCGGTTAGCCCAGTGGACGGAGCGCCCGATATTTGGCGGTAGACCCATGGTGGACGAAGCACCTGGTAGTTGGCAGCAGACCAACGATACTCGACAGGATGAGTACCTTTATAGGCTATTTTGGAGAGCGCCCTGTATTTTGTGGCAGACCCTCAGCGGACGGAGCACCCGGTAGTTGGTAGAAGACCCGCAATACTCGACAGGAGGAGTGCCTCAGCAATCTAAGGATAGTGAGTAGCACCTTGGAGTCGTGATAGGGCCACTGTACTTGATAGAGGAAGAGTTCTCCAGCAGTTGTGGTTTTGATAATGAAAATCCTAGTTTGAGCTAACTCAATGACTTTTGTGTTTACCTCATGATTGAGATGAGTCACTTGATAACTTAGGTATTTGTATGGGAATATACCAAAGAAGTGGTTATCTGTTGATTTCAAAACCTTTTTCTTTCCTCATGTTTTAGATGGGTTGCATGATAACATAGGTATAGGTAAGGGATTATACCTAAGTAAGGGATATCTGTTGAGATTCATCTTATGTTATCCTTGATGGATTTAGTGGGACCTTAGGGTCTCATGGTCCCTACTGAGTATCGTTATACTCACCCCTGCACGGGCTATGCCCGCACCTCGTTGTGTTGGATGCAGATGACGGACATCACTGACAGAGACCGAGTGTACGAGGACTGGATGGTACCCGGAGGTGGAAGTTACAACGAGTCAATAACCAGAGGTGGACCACATGACTAGTCAGTACCCGGAGGTGGACTTCACGACGAGACAGTACTCAGATGAGGTTGGCAGGCCAGAGAATTGAGGAGGCTATCTGTACCTACCATTCAGGTAGGATCCGAGTTGGATGACCCATTAGCTGCTTCTATCATCCAGCTGTTTGACTTTTCTGTTGTACTTTTATTCAGTTGTAGCTGTATCCTTTCAGTTGGGTTTTTATTCTGGGTCATTTAGTTTTCAACACTATCTTTTGTACTTAGTGTATTACTTCCTCTGATACTCTGGTTGGATGTGTTTTTGTTTTATAATGGCAAATCCTTCCTAGTTATCAGTATATATGCCTTTGGTGCTAGTCTTCATCCCCTAGCCTATGGAAGGCGGGCTTGTGGTAGTCACAACATAGGTCCCGAGGATGGGTCCTGACAAATTTGTATCAAAGGTGTCAGTTCTATCGTAGAACTCATGACTCTGATCATTTATTTCTATGAAACAATAGTGTTAAGGGTAATGAGTGTGGTATTTAATTCAGGGAGTCCAATGTTGGTGTGGCGGCCGACGGATCCAAACACCAGGACCCTGACTACTGATTTCTGACATAGTACATGAAAACACTGATTGTGTGTGTGCTTCCAAATTTTTTGATTATGTCAACTTAAACCAGGACTGCTCTCCAAGTTTTAATCATTTGACCATGTTTCATTTGTTTAGGATGTCTCCATGCAGACAGTCAGTTGGAGATCCGAGAGAGTACTCGATGATGGACCACCGAGCGATGGTACACCAGTAGAGGGCCCTCTTTCTATGTTGGCACCTACGTGTGGTCTACCAGCAGCACCACCACTCGTTAGGCAGCATATGCCACCAGCCTTACTAGTGGACAATGCACGCTGATAGAGCGCGTTGCACAGGTTCTAGTAGCAGAGGCCTCTGATGTTACGAGGCGAGGACGACTTCTAGGAAACAATGGACTGGATGGGGGCGATTGCTAGAGTTCTACACCTAGTTTTTACACTAGTAGAGTATATAGTGATCTTGGATACCGGTGTATTCCCAATGAGTGACCATGAGGTTGGTCCGTATAGTATTTAGGCTTTGGTAGGTGAACTGATTCCTGAGATAGTACCTTCAGGTAGTGTTTCAGCTATATCACAACCTGTTGGTCGGCAGTTAGAACCGGAAATACCGGTAGATGACACATGTAGGCTTAGTGCCTTACATGTGTTCCAGCATCAGATACCGCTCAGGTTATGAGGCAATCCCGACTCACAGGCAACTGAGGACTGCCTTGAGAAGGTGGATGAGATTTTTCTAGAGCTTATACAGCTTCGAAATGATGACATTTCGGTACCCACGTATTCACCGCGGCGTACCATCCATTATTGGTACTTGATGAATGATACGATCAGTGCATCGGGTCTCGGAATTTCGATTGAGGTGTATTTAATGATATCTGAGCCATCACTTCTTTCTCTATTCATTCCTAATTATACTAGGGTGTTAGAGGTAACCTTTGTGGTTGAATGTTCTTTGGATAAACGTATACAACTAGTGAAGGTAAGCAGTATGAAGCATAAAACTGGCGACAGTCTCGGAGATGTGGGCGTGAAAAATGTTTCTAGAAGAGGAAGTGTTAAGGAAAAATGAATCTACAGAGCTGTAGATGTAGAAGCAGAGCTGGGAGAGCAGCATACGGGGTGTGCATTTCGACATGTTATAACCACCCGCCTTTGTAGTTCCCACAAGGCTCAGGGATCAGGATGGAAGGGGAAGAGAGTAGCTTCAAACGGTCAAGAAGTGTGACCCAAGGGCTCTATGAATGATTTTCAGTATGGACTGTGTCTACTACTTGATGTCGTAACAATAGACATTGATATGAGTCATCCCTTCCTTCCACAAATCTTGTCCAAGACCTAGAGTTTCTGGTTAAGTCGTTGATTTGACCCTCACATCTGGAGATACCTATGGGAGGAGACTCGATAATCATGCTTACGCCGACGGTGTGATCTGACCCATGAGGTGAGAGTTTCGGTCAGAACCTCATGGTGGCAGCATCGAGAACTTACGACGTTAGTTTTGGTATGGACTAGGAAACCATAGTTCATAAATAGATTGACTATATTAGGCAAAAAGTTTGTGGTTTACCTACAACGTTGGGATGGGTTTTTCCTTGGTCGGAAAGAAGGAAACCCCAGGAAGCATAGGATGGAATCATGCATAAGTGGGTGCAGTCGATCACTCATGAGTCGACCAGACATAGATTTGAGCCAGACTTTTTCATGAGTAGTTGCACCACTTTTATCTTTGACGAAGAAGGGGAATAACATTTGTGTGGTCAGGGATATGCCAGCTGATATTTTCAGGAGCTGAGGTAGAGGTTGACCAGTGCGCTCATTTTGAGGCTACCAGAGAAGGTGAAATCATCCAGGAGTGTATGAATATTACACAAAGCAGGAAGAAATCTTATGTTGATTGGAGATGGAGACTACTGGATTTTGAGGATGGCGACAAAGTTTTCTTACGGGTATGACCTCGACGACGTATACAGAGATGTGGCTGAGGCGTAAAGTTATCTATGAGGTTTAACAGACCTTTATAGGTCCTCAGCAGGTATTTAAGGTGGTTTAATTCTTGATCTTTCCACCACAGTTGCACTAGGTGCCCGCCGTCACTACTGTAAATAAGGCCATTAGCGACCGCCATTGGGGGTCGCTAAAGGTCTTTAGCGGCCGCTCAGTGACCGCCATTGGCGGTCGCTGTTACCTCGTCGCTAGAGGCCATCAGTGACCGCGAAGCGGTCGCTGAAGGCCCTATGCCGGGCACCCTATAGCGACCGCCTATGGCTTTCGGTATTCTAAAAAAAATATTTTTTAAATTTTTTTTATTGAATTGAATATATATATATATATATATATATTCATATATATACTATTAAATACAATATTTTAAATATATATATATATATATATTATATTTTAAATGTTTTAATATATATTTAATATATATATAATATCAAATCATTGTGCTATAATAATTTAAAAACTTCGATTCAAGAAATAATCTCATTTCAGGGCATTCGGAGCACGTTTGCTCCGAATGGGACGGTCGCACGCCGTTTTGGTGTTTTATGGCGCCGGAAACGCGTTTCTGGCCGCCGCGGTCAGACGGCACCTCCGAATGAGGTGCCTCTTGGCCGACCATTTCACAATTCACGCCCCGGATGTTTTCGTACGGTTTCGTGGCATTCAGAGGTCGTCCGGGTGGTTTTGACCCCCCAACGTGCCATTTCAGCGCGCGCAGCGCTGCTGAAAAGGACACAATCGAACGTACCACGCGCACCACACGTCTTATGGAAGTGCGGCCTCCTCCTACATCTCAGGAATAATATTTCTATCGTTTCGGTGCGATTTCAGGTCGTTCGGAGCACGTTTTCTCCGAATTGGACCGCCGCACGCCGTTTTGGTGTTTTAGGGCTCCGGAAACGCGTTTCCGGCCGCCGCGGTCAAAAGGAACCTCCGAATGAGGTGCCGTCTGGCCGACCATTTCACAATTCACACCCTGGATGTTGTCGTACGGTTTCGTGGCATTCAGAGGTCGTTCGAGTGGTTTTGACCCCCCCAACGCGTCATTTCAGCGCGCGCCCGCGCTGCTGAAAACGACACAATCGGACGTGCCGCGCGCACTGCACGTCCGATGGATGTGCGGCCTCCTCCTGCATCTCAGGAATAATATTTATATCGTTCCCGTGCGGTTTCAAGTCGTTCGGAGCACGTTTACTCCGAATTGGATCGCCGCACTCCGTTTTGGTGTTTTAGGGCGCCGAAACGCGTTTCCGGCCGCCGCGGTCAAACGGAACCTCCGAATGAGGTTCCGTCTGGAGGACCATTTCACAATTCACGTCCCGGATGTTGTTGTACAGTTTCGTGGCATTCGGAGGTCGTTCGGGTGGTTTTGACCCCCCAACGCGCAATTTCAGCGCGCGCCGCGCTGCTGAAAACGACACAATCGGACGTGTCGCGCGCACCGCACGTCTGATGGACGTGCGGCCTCCTCTTGCATCTCATGAATAATATTTCTATCGTTATCGTGCAGTTTCAGGTCGTTCGGAGCACGTTTTCTCCGAATTGGACCGCCGCACGCCGTTTTTGGTGTTTTAGGGGCGCCGGAAACGCGTTTCCGGCCGCCAGCGGTCAAACGGAACCTCCGAATGAGGTGCCGTTTGGCGCCGAACATTTCACAATTCACGCCCCGGATGTTGTCGTCCGGTTTCGTGACATTTGGAGGTCGTTCGGGTGGTTTTGACCCCCCAACGCGTCATTTCAGCGCGCACCGCGCTGCTGAAAACGACACAATCGGACGTGCCGCGCGCACCGCTCACGTCCGAATGGACGTGCGGCCTCCTCCTGCATCTCAGGAATAATATTTCTATCGTTCCAGTGCGGTTTCAGGTCGTTCGGAGCACGTTTGCTCCGAATTGGACCGACCGCACGCCGTTTTGGTGTTTTAGGGCGCCGAAAACGCGTTTCTGGCCGCCGCGGTTAAAACGGCACCTCCGAATGAGGTTCCGTCTGGCCGACCATTTCACAATTCATGCCCCGGATGTTTTCGTACGGTTTCGTGGCATTCGGAAGACGTTGGGGTGGTTTTGACCCCCCAACGCGCCATTTCAGCGCGCGCCGCGCTGCTGAAAACGACACAAACCGGACGTGCCACGCGCACCGCACGTCCGCTGGACGTGAGGCCTCCTCCTGCATCTCAGGAATAATATTTCTATCATTGCCGTGCGGTTTCAGGTCGTTCGGAGCACGTTTTCTCCGAATTGGACCGCCGCACGCCGTTTTGGTGTTTTAGGGCGCCGGAAACGTGTTTCCGGCCAACGCGGTCAAACGGCATCTCTGAATGAGGTGCCGTCTGTCCGACCATTTCACAATTCACGCCCCGGATGTTGTCGTATGGTTTCGTGGCATTCAGAGGTCGTTCGGGGTGGTTTTGACCCCACCAACGCGCCATTTCAGCGTGCGTCGTGCTGCTGAAAACGACACAATCGGACGTGCCGCACGCACCGCACGTCCGATGGATGTGCGACCTCCTCCTACATCTCAGGAATAAAATTTGTATCGTTCTCGTACGGTTTCAGGTCGTTCGGAGCACGTTTTCTCCGAATTGGACCGCCGCACGCCGTTTTGGTGTTTTATAGCGCCGAGAACGCGTTTCCGGCCGCCGTGGTCACACGGAACTTCCGAATGAGGTGTCGTCTGGCCGACCATTTCACAATTCACGCCCCGGATGTTGTCGTACGGTTTCGTGGCATTCGGAGGTCGTTTGGATGGTTTTGACCCCCCAACGCGCCATTTCAGCGCGCGCCGCGCTGCTGAAAAGGACACAATCGGACGTGCCGCGCGCACCGCACGTCCGATGGACGTGCGGCCTCCTCCTGCATCTCAGAATAATATTTCTATCGTTCCCGTGCGGTTTTCAGGTCGTTCGGAGCACGTTTTGCTACGAATTGGACCGTCGCACGCCGTTTTGGTGTTTTAGGGCGCCGGAAACGCGTTTCCGGCTGCCGCGGCTCAAACGGCACCTCTGAATGAGATGCCGTCTGGCCTACCATTTCACAATTCACGCCCCGGCTGTTGTCGTACGGTTTCGTGGCATTCGGAGGTCATTCGGGTGGTTTTGACACCCCAACGCGTCATTTCAGCGCGCGTCGCGCTGCTGAAAATGACCCAATCGGACGTTCCACGCACACCGCACGTCTGATGGACGTGCAGCTTCCTCCTGCATCTCAGGAATAATATTTCTATCATTCTCGTGCGGTTTCAGGTTGTTCGGAGCACGTTTGCTCCGAATTGGGACCGTCGCACGCCGTTTTGGTGTTTTAGGGCGCCGGCAACGCGTTTTCCAGCCGCCGCGGTCAAACGGCACCCTCCGAATGAGGTGCCCTCTGGACGACCATTTCACAAATCACGCCCCGGATGTTGTCGTACGGTTTCGTGGCATTCGGGAGGTCGTTCAGGTGGTTTTGACCCCCCAACGCGTCATTTCAGCGCGCGTCGCGCTGCTGAAAACGACACAATCGGACGTGCCGCGCGCACCGCACGTCCGATGGACATGCGGCCTCCCCCTGCATCTCAAGAATAATATTTCTATCGTTCCCGTGCGGTTTCAGGTCATTCGGAGCACGTTTTCTCCGAATTGGACCGCCGCACGCCGTTTTGGTGTTTTAGGGCGCCAGAAACGCGGTTTTCGGCCGCCGCGGTCAAACGGCACCTCCGAATGAGGTGTTGTCTGGCCGAAAATATCACAATTCAAGCCCCGGATGTTGTCGTAACGGGTTTCTTGGCATTCAGAGGTCGTTCGGGTGGTTTTGACCCCCCAAACGCGCCATTTCAGCGCGCGCCGCGCTGCTGAAAACGACACAATCGGACGTGCCGCACGCACCGCATGTCCGATGGATGTGCGGCCTCCTCCTGCATCTCAGGAATAATATTTCTATCATTCCCGTGCAGTTTCAGGTCGTTCGGAGCACGTTTTTCTCCGAATTGGACCGCCGCACGCCGTTTTGGTGTTTTAGGGTGCTGGAAACGCGTTTCCGGCCGCCGCGGTCAAACGGCACCTCCGAATGAGGTTCCGTCTGGCCGACCATTTCCCAATTCATGGCTCGGATGTTGTCGTACGTTTTAGTGGCATTTGGAGGTCATTCGGGAGGTTTTGACCCCCCCAATGCGCCATTTCAGCGCGCGCCGCGCTGCAGAAAACGACACAATCGGACGTGTCGTGTGCACCGCACGTCCGATGGACGTGCGGCCTCCTCCTGCATCTCAGGAATAATATTTCTATCGTTCTCGTGCGGTTTCAGGTCGTTCGGAGCATGTTTGCTCCGAATTGAACCGCCGCACGCCGTGTTTGTTTTTTTAGGGCGCTGGAAACGCGTTTCCGGCTGCTATGGTCAAAACGGAACCTCCGAATGAGGGTGTCGTCTAGCCGACAATTTCACAATTCACTCTGCGGATGTTTTCGTACGGTTTCGTGGCATTTGGAGGTCGTTCGGGTGGTTTTTGACCCCCCAAACGCGTCATTTCAGCACGCGCCGCGCTGCTGAAAACGACACAATCGGACGTGCCGCGCCAGACCGCACGTCCGATAGACATGAGGCCTCCTCCTGCATCTCAGGAATAATATTTCTATCGTTCTCGTGCGGTTTCAGGTCGTTCGGAGCACGTTTGCTCCGAATTGGACCGGCCGCACGCCGTTTTGGTGTTTTAGGGCGCCGGAAACGCATTTCCGGCCGCCGCGGTCAAACGGCAACTCTGAATGAGGTTTTGTCTGGCCGACCATTTCACAATTCACGCCCCGGATGTTGTCGTACGGTTTCGTGGCATTCGGAGGTCATTCGGGTGGTTTTGACACCCCAACGCGTCATTTCAGCGCGCGTCGCGCTACTGAAAATGACACAATCGGACGTGCCGCGCGCACCGCACGTCTGATGGACGTGCAGCTTCCTCCTGCATCTCAGGAATAATATTTCTATCATTCCCATGCGGTTTCAGGTCATTCGAAGCACGTTTGCTCCGAATTGGACCGTCGCACGCCGTTTTGGTGTTTTAGGGTGCCGGCAACGCGTTTCCCGGCCGCTGTGGTCAAACGGCACCTCCGAATGAGGTTCCGTCTGTGCGACCATTTCACAAATCACGCCGCGGATGTTTTCGTACGGTTTCGTGGCATTCGGAGGTCGTTCGAGTGGTTTTGACCCCCCCAAAGCGTCATTTCAGCGCGCGCCGCGCTGCTGAAAACGACCCAATCGGACGTGCCGCGCGCACCGCACGTCCGATGGACATGCGGCCTCCCCCTGCATCTCAGGAATAATATTTCTATCGTTCCCGTGCGGTTTCAGGTCGTTCGGAGCACGTTTTCTCCGAATTGGACCACCGCACGCCGTTTTGGTGTTTTTAGGGCGGCAGAAACGCGTTTTCGGCCGCCGCGGTCAAACGGCACCTCTGAATGAGGTGCCGTCTGGCCCGAAAAATTTCACAATTCAAGCCCCGAATGTTTTCGTACGGTTTCTTGGCATTCGGAGGTCGTTCGGGTGGTTTTGGCCCCCCCAACACCGCCATTTCAGCGCGCGCCGCGCTGCTGAAAACGACACAATCGGACGTGCCGCGCGCACCGCATGTCCGATGGATGTGCGGCCTCCTCCTGCATCTCAGGAATAATATTTCTATCATTCCCGTGCAGTTTCAGGTCGTTCGGAACACGTTTGCTCCAAATTGGACCGCCGCACGCCGTTTTGGTGTTTTAGGGCGCCGGAAACCGCGTTTCCGGCCGCCGCGGTCAAACGGCACCTCCGAATGAGGTTCCGTCTGGCCGACCATTTCCCAATTCATGGCTCGGATGTTGTCGTACGGTTTCGTGGCATTCGGAGGTCATTCGGGTGGTTTTGACCCCCCAATGCGCCATTTCAGCGCGCGCCGCGCTGCTGAAAACGACACAATCGGACGTGTCGTGCGCACCGCACGTCCGATGGACGTGCGGCCTCCTCCTGCATCTCAGGAATAATATTTCTATCGTTCCCGTGCGGTTTCAGGTCGTTCGGAGCATGTTTTCTCCGAATTGAACCGCCGCACGCCGTTTTGGTGTTTTAGGGCGCCGGAAACGCGGTTTCCGGTCGCTATGGTCAAACGGCACCTCCGAATGAGGTGTCGTCTAGCCGACCATTTCACAATTCACGCCGCGGATGTTTTCGTACGGTTTCGTGGCATTGGAGGTCGTTCGGGTGGTTTTGACCCCCCAACGCGTCATTTCAGCACGCGCCGCGTTGCTGAAAACGACACCAATCGACGTGCCGCGCACACCGCACGTCCGATTGACATGAGGCTTCCTCCTGCATCTCAGGAAATAATATTTCTATCGTTCTCGTGCGGTTTCAGGTCGTTCGGAGCACGTTTGCTCCGAATTGGACCGCCGCACGCCGTTTTGGTGTTTTAGGGCGCCGGAAACGCATTTCCGGCCGCCGCGGTCAAACGGCACCCTCTGAATGAGGTTTTGTCTGGCCGACCATTTCACAATTCACGCCCCGGATGTTGTCGTACGGTTTCGTGGCATTTGGAGGTCGTTCGGGTGGTTTTGACCCCCAAACGCGCCATTTCAGCGCGCGTCGCGCTGCTGAAACGACACAATCGGACGTGCCAGCGCGCACCGCATGTCCGATGGACGTGCGGCCTCCTCCTGCATCTCAGGAATAATATATCTATTGTTCTGGTGCAGTTTCAGGTCGTTCGGAGCACGTTTGCTCCGAATTGGACCGCCGCACACCGTTTTGGTGTTTTAGGGCGCCGGGAACAGGTTTTCTGGCCTCCGCGGTCAAACGGCACCTCCGAATGAGGTGCCGTCTGACCGACCATTTCACAATTCATGCCCAGATGTTGTCGTACGGTTTCGTGGCATTCGGAGGTCGTTCGGGGTGGTTTTGACCCCCCAACGCGTCATTTCAGCGCGCGCCGCACTGCTTGAAAACGACCACTAATCGGACGTGCCGCGCGCACCGCACGTCCAATGAACGTGCGGCCACCTCCTGCATCTCAGGAATAATATTTCTATCGTTCCCGTGTGGTTTCAGGTCGTTCGGAGCACGTTTGCTCCGAATTGGACAGCTGCACGCCGTTTTGGTGTTTTAGTGCGCCGAAAACGCGTTTCCAGCCGCCGCGGTCATCCGGCACCCTCCATATGAGGTTCTGTCTGGCCGACCATTTCACAATTCATGCTCCGGATGTTGTCGTACGGTTTCGTGGCATTCGGAGGTCGTTCGTGTGGTTTTTGACCCCCCAACGCGCCATTTCAGGGCGGCACCGCGCTGCTGAAAACGACACAATCGGACGTGTTGCACGCACCGCACGTCCTATGGACGTGCGGCCTCCTCCTGCATCTGAGGAATAATATTTCTATCGTTCTCGTGCGGTTTCAGGTCGTTCGGAGCACGTTTTCTCCGAATTGGACCGCCGCACGCCGTTTTTGGTGTTTTAGGGCGCCGGAAACGCGTTTCCCGGCCACCGCGGTCAAACGGCACCTCCGAATGAGGTTCCGTCTGGCCGACCATTTCACAATTCACGTCCCGGATGTTGTCGTATGGTTTCGTGGCATTCGGAGGTCGTTCGGGTGGGTTTTGACCCCCAACGCGTCATTTCAGTGCGCGCCGCGCTGCTGAAAATGACACAATCGGACGTGCCGCGCGCACCGCACGTCAGATGGACGTGCGGCCTCCTCCTCCTGTACGGGGGTGAGGGGGGTTGTACGGGGGTGGCATAGGGATTTACGGGGGTGCGGGGGGGGGGGGGGCTGTACGGGGGTGCGGGGGGGGCTGTACGGGGGTGAGGGGGGCTGTAACGGGGGGGTGGCAGAGGGCTGTTCGGGGGTGCGGGGGGCTGTACGGGGGTGGCGGGGGCCTGTATGGGGGTGGCGGGGGGGCAGTACGGGGGTGCGGGGGGTTGTACGGGGGTGCGGGGGGGGGGGGGGGGGGGGGCTTTACGGTGGTGTCGGGGGGTTGTACAGGGGTGAGGGGGGGCTGTACGGGGGTGGCGGAGGGCTGTACGGGGGTGCAGGGGGCTGTACGGGGGTGAAGGGGGGTTGTACGGGGGTGGCGAAGGGCTGTTCGGGGGTGCGGGGGGGCTGTACGGGGGTGCGGGGGCTGTACGGGGGTGCGGGGGGCTGTACGGGGGTGCGGGGGCTGTACGGGGGTGGCGGGGGGCAGTACGGGGGTGCGGGGGGGTGTACGGGGGTGCGGGGGGTTGTACGGGGGGGGGGGGGGGGGGTTTACGGGGGTGCGGGGGGGGGGGGGGGGGGGGGGGGGCTGTACGGGGGTGCGGGGGGCTGTACGGGGGTGCGGGGGCTTGTACGGGGGGTGGCGGGGGGCAGTACGGGGGTGCGGGGGGGTGTACGGGGGTGCGGGGGGTTGTACGGGGGGGGGGGGGGGGGGGGGGGGGGCTGTACGGGGGTGCGGGGGGGGGGGGGGGGCTGTACGGGGGTGCGGGGGGGGCTGTACGGGGGTGCGGGGGGGGGGGGGGGGGGGTGGGTGTATGGGAGTGCGAGGGGCTGTACGGGGGGTGGCGGGGGGCTGTACGGGGGTGTGCGGGGGGCTGTACGGGGGTGCGGGGGGGTGTACGGGGGTGGCGGGGGGGGGGGGGGGGGGCTGTACGGGGGTGCAGGGGGGGGGGGGCTGTACGGGGGTGCGGGGGGGCTGTACGGGGGTGCAGGGGGTTGTACGGGGGGTGCGGGGGGGCTGTACGGGGGTGCGGGGGGCTATACGGGGGTGCGGGGGGGGGGGGGGGGGCTGTATGGGGGTGCGGGGGGTTGTACGGGGGTGCGGGGGGATGTACGGGGGGTGCGGGGGGCTGTACGGGGGTGCGGGGGGCTGTACGGGGGTGCGGGGGGCTGTACGGTGGTGCGGGGGGGGGGGGGTGTACGGGGGGTGCGGGGGGCTGTACGGGGGTGGCGGGGGCCTGTACGGGGGTGGCGGGGGGCAGTACGGGGTGTGCGGGGGTGTACGGGGGTTGCGGGGGGGCATGTACGGGGGTGCGGGGGGCTGTACGTGGGGTGCGGGGGGCTCTCCGGGGGTGCAAAGGCCATCCCATTGATTACAAAAGTGAAAAATAAAAGTGATAACATCTAATTAATACATATTTCTTTTATCAATACCATACAAAAATTTATAAAAAATATATTGGATAATACATAATCTATAATATCAGATTTATTGATCTGTTAGAATTAGTTCGACTTTTTCAAATGTAGAATCATTCATGATTATCTGATCAAAAACTCAATATGTGTATAAAATATTTAAAAGAGCACCATGGATGGTAATAATGCATTACTTAAATGAATAAATACAGTACATCAATGTCAACCCTACCAGTAAAAACAAAAAACATATCTCGTGAATATATGGTGCGTCACGCGTTGCCATCACTGCTACCTCCTTCTGGTGGGCCAGGTGCCTACAACAAATAAACAGTTATAAATATTTTAATAACAAAAATAATTTAAATTAAATAAATAAATACAGTATATACCTACGTCGTATGATCCCCTTGTACCATCAGCTCGACGCACATATTCCCGCAGTGCTCTAACCTCAGCTGTCAATTGCGCATTTGTCTCCTCGGAAGCGCGCAGCCGTGCCTCAAAATCTGACATCTGTTGTGTCATATGAGCAACAGCAGGACCGATAACCCGCAGCGCGTGGACACTACAGAGCGAGGAATCCCTGCTCCGTAGGTCAAACTATAGCCATGCCCGTCCCGACCAATAATGCGATGAAAGATCTCATCCCGTCACATGGGAAGCTGTCGCTGGTCCTCTGGCAGATGTTCTAACTCAGCTTCAAATTAATCCTGTGAAATATTTAAATATAGATAAATATATATATGTTTAATATATAGATTTATGTAATTATTGGTAAGTACAGACACTTACTATCAATGCTACAAACCTCTGGATCATTGCGATCACGAGTCCTTATCCACACCGACATTTTATCAGTTGCTGCACCTTGCCTTCGCAACTGTATATTAAAAGAATATAAACACAAAACCATATTAATTAATAAATTAAAAAATGAATAATATATACCTCATGTCTGATCTGATACACGTAACGAGTCCTGAGCCTGTGAGCTGGTCCCTACAACGCTCGATTCTCCGAATGGCGTGTTGACACCTCCTACATTCAATTCAATCAAATTTCAAACAAATCACATATTCTTGAAAATATATATACAACAAAATAATTAATATACAAACCGAAACACCCTCAGTAGACCAATATGTAACCAAGTCACGCCACTGAGCCGGGAGGACACCTCTCGGGGACTTTTTCCAAAATGTCAAGGGCACCCACATTTGGTACCCAGTGGTCCCTCTTCACTTTGCCTTTATAATCTTTCCACAGCTTACGACATTTGATTATACACACGGGCCGAAACTCTTCAGGGCATACTTTAAAATTTTTCCTATAATGAAAATAATCAAACATATTAGTATTATTTATAAATAGAAAAAAAAAGTAAAATTATTTTCATACCTGAACCTCCCCTCCATAGACGATCTAATGTGTCCTGAGGGGATAGAAGCCCAATTACGCGTGGTAAATGGAAATCGATGTGGGTCACGTATGATATGACCCAGCTGATGAATAAATGCCGGGGCATTCGGTCCCATGGGATGAAATACCTCATCAAATGAAACATCTATCGTCGTGTCGAATTCCATGATAATATGCCACGACCAGGGCCCTCTCCTGTGAGAGGAAGAAGCAGCCGAGTCTGATCCTGTTGAAAACAATTTTATATATAAATTGACAAATGTTATATATATATATATATATGATATATATATGTCAATTACATAAAAAATATAGATAATGACATTCAAACATACCTCGACCCTGAGACGTAGATGCCTCAGATGGATGATGTGGATTTTCTGCCTCTTCCCCTGACATGTCTGCAGTCATACAAAATATCAGTAATGAGTCCAAAGTGTTTAAAAGATAAATTGGATTGTTCTTAATAAATAAAACTTGTACAACTGTTAATCAAACAAAAAATGGATTGAATAATTAGTTGTGAATGAATTTTAAAAAATCAGAAAGTTAATCAACCTAAATATTTATGACTGAATTAACTTACAAAAGTGAGGATTAAAACATATAAGGATTTATAAAATGATTAGATAATTTATGATATCCTAGGACATTCTACTGAATAGCGGGAAAACAATTATACCTTTCATTAAGCATGCAAATCGACCGTTTCTCCTTCAACAGCCGCTCTGACCCAATAAATATCTTATTCACGTTGAACTACGGTATGTTGATCAAGTTGTTGGTAAACAAACGGAACAGTCTCGGGTTCATCTTCTTCAAATAAAAACACTCCTCGTCGAGACATTTTGACAACAACTTTCCAACTTGGATCTGAAGGCAAAGTAACGAAGAATACTTATTCCGCTTGTGATGTCAAAATGAAAGGTTCATTCTCAACTCGTTCATTATTTCTGTATAACATATAGTTAAAATTCACCAATGAAAACTGATATTGACCGACTTTACATCCACGCACTGGATCAACCCAATTACACTTTAACAATATGTACTTCAAACCGTGTGTGTATACAACTTCAATGATGTCTATCAATTGACCATAGTAATAACCAGAATCGACAAAGGGACAACCGATGCCACTGTTTTGTGTTTCTCGTTTTTCGTCAACATCTTTAATGAGAAATCGAAAACCATTAGCATCAATAGCTTTATAACGACGAGCTGTTATAGATGGACCCTCAGCCAGTTGGATAAATACTTCAGGTAGCGTGGGGTCCCCTAACTCCCTCAGCTTACGAACCTACATAATTTATAAAAATCAGTACTGATATATGCAGAAATAATTAGTTTAATACTTCACACATAATGAAAATCAATTTATACATACATAATCCTTGAACCAATCATGAAATGCCGCATAATGAGATTGTTGAATTTGCAACTCAGTCGCACGATGCATCTCTTCTTTTATCTCATTAATGTGTTTCCTGCAAATGATTACGCGATGTTTAAAAGATCAACTTATGCAAACAAAACATGTAAAAGTTATACAAGCACATTGATAAGATACTTACTGCATTAATGGTGCAACTGATGGAGTATTGAACAAGATATATCGATGTGCTTGTATCCACTTGATGTTGTCCATATCAAATGTGGTTTCTTCTCCAACTGGACCATCATGAATCCGAGAGGGCTTATCTAATTTTGTTTCAACATCCGTAAGATATTCTACACAAAAGGTAGTACACTCATCCATCAAATAACCATTGGCTATTGATGCCTCTGGACGAGCTCTGTTGCGTACAAATCTTTTCAATGTACTCAAATACCGTTCAATAGGATACATCCACCTGAATTTCACTGGACCAGAAGCCATTACTTCATCAGTTAGGTGCACTGTCAAGTGGACCATAACATCGAAAAATGAGGGGGGGGGGGGAAAGTTTCTCAAAGTGACAAAGCGTAAGTACAATTCGGTCCTGCAAACTTTTTAAATCACTCATTCGTTGATTTCTTAAACAAAGCTGTCTAAAAAAATTACTCATCTCAATCAAGGGATGAACAACATTGGGGGATAAACAATCACAAATTGCGATTGGAATCAACTGCTGAAGTAATATGTGATTTTAATGACTTTTCAACCCTTGCAATGTCTTGCTCGTCAGATTCACACACTTTGAAATATTAGAAGAGTAACCATCAGGCACCTTGACCATCTTAAAAATGGAAAGAAATGTCTCTTTATCCTCTGTAGTCATCGAATACTGTGCAGCAGGCATATATGCCTTGTTTCCCTCAGCTAACTGTAAATGCAACTGTTTCCTTAAACCCATTTCTTCCAAATCACGGCGTGCATTAACATGGTCCTTTGACTTTCCACTGACACCTAAAATGGTCCACAATATGTTATCACAATCATTTTTTTCAATGAGCATGACATCCAAATTATGCCTCAACATGTTAGTTTTCCAATACGGAAGACTATAAAAAATACTTTTCTTTTTCCAATTGTGATTGCGCTGCCTACCCGCAGCACGAATATTACGTACTGGAGGAGCCACCAAATCCTGAATTTCATATACCGTGCGGATGTTTTCTTCCTCAATCTGCGATAACATTTCGACTCCTGTCATGATCTTTGGTGCTGGGCTGAACTCTCTAGAACCATCAAATGACACTCTGTCCTTTCTGAACCTGTGCTGGGGAGGGAGAAAACGCCCGTGACCCATGTATGCCGATTTTTTGGAATGTTTAAGCCATACAGATTTTTTACTTTTATTGCAACAAGGGAAAGCAAATTCCCATTTCGTACTCCAGCCTGATAAATTTGCATAAGCTGGGAAGTCATTGATTGTCCACAATAAAGCAGCATGCAGTTTGAACATTTTATTCATTTCGCAGTCATAAGTCATCACACCATCGCACCAAAATTCATTCAACTCATCAATCAATGGCTGAAGGTAAACATAAATCTTATCCCTCGGACTTTTAGGTCCATTAATAAGAGTGGAAAGTAATATAAATTTTTGCTTCATACAAAGCCACGGAGGAAGATTATATGGAACCAACACCACGGGACATGTGCTATGAGTTGCACCAACCATAGACATGAATGGATTGAAACCATCTACTGACAATCCCAATCGGACATTACGAACATCTTTAGGAAAGTCGGGATGTCTCTTATCAAAATCCTTCCATGCATGAGAGTCTGCCGGGTGGGTTAACATGTCACTTTCATGAACACTTTCTGCATGCCATCTCATTAAATTAGAAACTTTAGATGACATAAAAAATCTTTTCAACCTCGGTTTAAGGGGAAAGTAACGCATTTGCTTTACGGCAATCAGTTTCCCCTGTATCGCAATCTGACTTTGATGAGTCTTATTTCCCCTGTTCTCTTTCCACCTGGAAGCACCACAAACCGTACAAATATCCAAATGAGCAGTTTCATTTCTAAACAACATACAGTTGTTTGCACATGCATCTATAGTCTCATATGTAAAACCTAAGTTCTCTGTTAACTTACGAGCATAGTAATACGACTCAGGAATCATAGCGTCGACAGGAAGAACTTTTTTCAATAAAACCAAAAGCATGTCGAATGATGTGTCTGACCAATTATTCAAAGTCTTCAAATGAAACAACTCCACGATAAACGACAGTTTATTGTAAGAAGTAGATCCAGGATATACTTCTGTTTTCGCATCATCAAGTACTTCATAAAACCTCCTCGAATCACGATCAGCACCAGAGAGAAGATTTATCTCACCGGTCTCAAGATTCTGGATGTCAATGCCTTCAGGATCAAACCCACGTACAATTTCAGTAAGCATTTCATGCATTGGATCAGTCATCCTTGCATCAACATCCATATGAGCTGCATCTGTATTTTGACAACGAACATATTCTTCTCCATGACGAGTCCAACTCTTATAATTTTTCAGAAATCCATTAAAGAAAAGGTGCTCCCTCACAGTATCTCGTGTGAATTGATATCTGTTAGCACATTTTCTACATGGACAACTAATATAGTCACTTTCAAATCCTCTCGTGAAGTCAATAAACTGCATAATGCCATTGAAATATTCTCTAGACGTTCGATTTAGAAGATCAATCCAACTCTTATCCATAATAATATCTGTATAACAAACATTTACACAATACTTATTACATTTACATTTTTCAAATCAACTATATTCAAAATAAATATTAACCATTTGTTTATGAACTATTGATAAAATAATAATGTAACTGAAAGCTCATGTTACCTGATTGAGCTACAAACTTGAAAGGGAGGGGAGCCGAAGGCGGTGCTGCGAGGGAGAGGAGGCAGCGAAAGGGAGCCGAAGCAAAAGGCGGTGCGGCAAGGGAGGGGACGGGCGGCGGCGGCGGCGGGGAGCTGGAGGAGAGGAGGCGGTGAGGGGACGGGGGACGGGCAGCGGGGGGGGGGGGGGGGGGGGTGTCCGGGGTCGGGGGGGCTGTCCGAGGTGCGGGGAGGGGTGTCCGGGGTGTCGGGGGCCTGTCAGGGGTGCGGGCAGGGGTGTTCGGGGTGCGGGGGTGTCCGGGGTGCAGGGGAGGGGGGGGGGGCTATCTGGGGTGCAGGGGGGCTGTCGGGGGTGCGGGGTGGGGTGCCCGGGGTGCGGGGGGCCTGTCCGGGGTGCGGGGTGGGGGGGGGGGGGGGCTGTCCGGGTTCGGAGGGGGGTGTCCGAGTGCGGGGGGGGGGGGGGGGGGGGGGGGGGGGGCTGTCCGGGGTGCGGGGGGGCTGTCCGGGTTCGGAGGGGGGTGTCCGAGTGCGGGGGGGGGGGGGGGGGGGCTGTCTGGGGTGTGGGGAGGCGTCCGGGGTGCGGGGGGCGGTCCGGAGTGCGCGGGGGGGTGCTGTCCGGGGTGCGGGGGGCGGTCCGGAGTGCGCGGCGGGGGCTGTCCGGGGTGCGGGTGTCGTCCGGGGTGGGGGGGGGAGGGCGAGAGGCCGGAGGGCGGCGGTCGGAGGCCCGAGGGCGGCGGCCGGAGGCCCGAGGGTGGAGGGCGGCGGCCGGAGGCCGGATGGCAGGCGGAGAGGGAGGGCGGGCGGCGGGGGTGGGCGGGCGGCGGGGGAGGCCGGGCGGCGGGGGAGGCCGGGCGGCGGGGGAGGCCGGGCGGGGGGGGAGGCCGGGCAGAGGGGGAGGCTGGGCGGCGGGGGAGGTCGGGCGGCGGGGGAGGGGAGGGCGGCGAGGGAGGGCGGCGAGGGAGGGAGGGGGTTAGGGCTGCGATGGAGGGGGCGCGGGGGGGGGGGGGGGGGCAGAAGCCCCCCGTATTTTTTATGTAGGTTAGCGACCGCCATTGGAGGTCTCTATTGGTTAGCTTTAGCGACCGCCAATGGCAGTCGCCTGAGTCTGGGGGGCTCCAATGCCCCCTTTTCTAGTAGTGTGTCTACCACATTTCTCAGCTAAGGAGATGTGTGCACAACCCTTCACACATCATCGACCATAGGGAGCTGGACATCGATGACAGGGAAACATTCATGGAGGTTCCAGTGGACATCGAGGATCGACATATGAAGGTCCTACATGGATGGTCAATTCCTTATGTGTGCTTTCACTGGCAGCACATGAACCTCCAGGAGAGCTCATGGGAGCAGAAGGCTTAGATGCCTGTTTAGAACCACTTTTGTTTCACCTAGTGTGTTTTGAAGCTTTATGGGGATGTAAATCCCTGAGGTGGAAGTAATGTAAAGACCTAAAATATCAATGAAATTTTTTTTCTTAATTTCTAATGAATTTTATGAGTACGCCGTTTCCGACGGCTTCTGATTCTGAGGCCCGGTGTGCCCGAAATCAATTACTGAAGATTAGCTCAGGTACGTTCTGTGAACGAATGAGCGAGTTTTTCTATCATTTGATCCGGTGATCGAAATTGGAAACTGAGGGCACCGATGATCTCACAGCGGCAATAATTTCTTAAGGGGACTTTTAGTGTGGTTGCGTTTGCATGAGAGGATAAGTTAAAATTTGAGGTTTATATATGAATTGAATAAAATTGTGGAATAAATTTTTTGTATCTAAGTGGTTATATCCTACATGGGGGAGTTGGGTTGGGGCACCTAACTACCCATGTGAGGATATTAGTGATGTGGGGCCCACACAGGCCCCAACCTTACAACTTCCCATAACTATCATAACCATTCCCCCCTTTTTTATTAATTTGTAACTCTTCTTCATTTATGTAACCTTTCCACTTCCTCACCTGTCACTCCTTTTGATTTTCCAACCTATCAAAATTAATGAAACAAACTCTTTAATTAATAGATTAAAGAGTTTTATTTATTTTGAATACTTTGGATGTCTATTAAAGTTGTGGAAGACTAATCTTAATATGGGTTGGGAAAATATTATCATGGAACCTTTGGACTAGAAGAGAGCATTATCCATCATTGTTGAACAACTTCCTCCCACGATGAACAATGCCTCTTCGTCGAAGAATACAGAGGTTCAATCTTTTTCTACGAGACACCGACGAACGAGCAGGGATTGGCAGCGTAGAGCGAGCACAATGAACTATGTTGACTTCGACGTCTTCCTCGCGTCAAATCTGACGAACGACGACTGACACGAGGTAGGGGTTATTATTTTTCTTGTTCAAGATTTTATCATCCTTCATCGTTTCCTAAGGAAATGGCCGCATGATATCATCGTAACGGGAAGAGATCGGACCGCATGAACATGGCCGATTCTCCTCCACACTTATTTGTTGATCTTTGTTGAAGATGGAAACGGAGGCGCACGGTGCTGTTGCACCGTGCAATGATCGGTAGGGAAAAGCAGTCATGCAAGGCTGCGGCGAAGGCGGCGCGCTGTCGTTGCACCGCGCGGAGACAAAGAGGACCGCAGCTGGAGTGGGCCGCGGCGGTGGGGCGAGGCACCGTCGTGCCATGCAGGTGAGGCCGAAGACGGTTTCGGCCAGGAGCGGGCCCCGGAGGAGGGGCACAACGCCTTCACGCCACGCCTGTGAGCCGAGTCACGACCTAAGGCCACAGTGGACTAGTAGGAGAGGCCTGCAGAGCCGGCCACCAGCGACTCCAGGAGGCGTGACCGCCTCTGGATCCCGCGGTTCCTCACAAACCAGCCGATGGTAATGGCCAAACATACCTGGAAAAAATGGGGGGGGGGGTGTAACCCCCCTGAAAATGCTGCTAGGGCGGACCCCACTAGGTCTGTCATTTACAGAAAACGGGGCCGCGCCCCTTGTGTCACGCTCAGCCATCACCGAGCTGCGGCCGGCTTCCTAGTCGGGCAGTAGGCCGCATAGGCAGGGCCGGCTGTACCTGCCGTGGGCCGGGTCGTGCCAAATAGGCCGAACCGCGCCCAACCACTCCTAACCCGGACTCGGGTCGAGTTGACCTGGTATGGGCCGAACCAGGGGGTATTGGGCCGGGTCGGACCGTGTCAAACACGGTTTTTTATCTTTGTATTGATCTGGTCCATCGGGAATCCCAATCCTTTTCATGGGTATTTGTTGAGTTGGATCCTGAGTTTTAAAGTTTAATATATGTCTAACCACCCTAACTTGGGATCCCCATTTTTTTAGTAGTTTTCGAGGAAAGGGTGGTTACTTCATGATTTGGGCCAACTGTGAGCCCATTCAATGTTTTAAAAACCGAATTTTTTTTCTTTTATAACTCTTTTGTTTTTCTTCCTTTTTCATCCATTCAACTTCCCAATTGTCCTATACTGATATATTAAAACTTATTTGTTCTTTTGGACCAATTATAAATTTATAAGTAGGGTGAATTTGGGTTACTTATTCCTGTATTGGGCCAGCCCATGGGCCCATTTCCTGTTTAAAAAATAATAATTCGTTTCTTTTATATATTTTTCATTTTTTAATATGTATCGTTGATTCCACCTCCCCCTCGAATCCAATAACCCTATATTAACCCTCATAATCGATTTTACCTCTTTAGAGCTCATATGGGTTGCGGATTAGGGCGAATATTCTCAGGATACCTCAAATCGTCCAGAATTGACAAGGTAAATTGTATCATTCATAAATCAATCAATTCGTAATCTTTTGGACACCAATCTTCTTTAACTGGTTCTTCCTGACCACAGGAGTGTCTCCAAGATGTTTCAAGCCATTAACTTATCTATAGGGTTGAAGATCTAATGGAAGATAAAGAGATTTCTAGGATGAAAGGTGAGATTCCTTCTCCTTTCTCCTTCCTCTTCCCCCTCCATTCATTATTTCTTGGATTTATATTGTCCCCTAGTATTGATCGACATATGGGTTTGTTAGACCATGTTTTTTTATGGGTTTTATGTTTGATTAGGTCTGGTATTTATAGTTTTAGGGTTTATAAACCCACGGCGGGTGATTTCGGGTGTGCGTTTCAATTACGCCAAGGATTTGAGGTTGGATATCCCTTTCACATGCCTTTATCATTAATATTTTTCATTTTAATATTATTCTAAACTTATATAAATGTTTATTATTTTTTTTATTCATTTGGATAATTAATTTGTGTGCAAAGTGGTTTTTTAATCATTTTTTTGTGAATGGTAGTGTTGTTTTGTCATGAAAGTTCTCAACAAGTGTTTGTTTAAATGTTCTATTATATTTTGCAAATATTTTGTGAGGATTATAATCTGGTTTATGGTATTTTTAGCATTTTACAGTATCTTGAATAAATATATAACATTCAATTGGTGTATTATTCCTTTTAATGTACTTAAAATAAATTTTTTTGTTTAAAAAGGGAATGACATGTGTTCGGTAAATTGCCCGGTTGGTTTTTATGTGTGATGTGTGATTTAAAAGTTATTTTTTTAGATTTATAATGGAATTGGAAGAATGATAAATGTTATTTTTGGGTCCTTATATTTATTTCCAATTTGGATTTGTTTTTACAAACAAGTGGGTTTTTGGTTTACAACATATTTTCGTTCGTGTTTCCCAAAAATGGATTGTTTCACAACTTTATGAAAATGTTTGTGTTTTGAATATGTAAACTGAGTATTATAAGAGATTTATGAATTTGGTTTGATGTTGTAAATTGTTTTTATACACATCATTAATAAAAGTAAATTCATACCTTCGTCAAACATTAGTTTTGAGAAAATGTTTAAAGGCTCGTTTGGCATTTCCTAGAAATGAAGGAGTGTTTTACTTGTGTATACCAAGTTGTGCAATTGGGATTGTTTTATAGTCCATTAAATGATTTTATTAAATTTTTCTAGGGCTTAGAAATATTATTTCGTTTGGATTTGATGTGTTTTTATAATTGAAAGAGTGTTTTTGAATGAGTTTTATGTGCAAAGCCTCAATACACTTCATGAAATTCTTTTACCAAAATATTTAGAGGTTTGTTAATTCATGTAAGAAATGTAAAAAAAGGATATGGTCTATTTGTGTTTTTATGGTTTGGGAATGGAATGTGGATGTGAAATGTGTATTTGATAATATGTGTTACTTTATTTAGCAGTAATGGGAATCCCTGGTGTCTAGGTGGGCGGACGTGTACTAGTATGCTAGTGATTCTATGGGGGTTGGCCTCTGTTTCACGTAACAAGATTGACAATGACAACAATAACTAAAATATTATTATGATGATGATTGGGTACCACTAGGTTATGGTTATGTTCCCTACTAGTGTATCGTTCATGAGAACAAATATTTATTATGGTAACTTTCACCGAGATACGAGGTACATGGGGCTCACAACTAACTAATGCCTAGGGGTGTTCCGGTGACTAGTGCCCACTGGCTATTTTGTACTAACCGTCGGCATACGGTGTGTTTGGTTGGTAAATTTAGTAGTATGTGTTATTTATTTAAAAGTTAAAATCTTTAAAGCAGCCCTCTTGAAAACTATTTTCATTTTGAAGTTGCACCTCTTTGAAAAATATTGTTACTTGAATTTTTGTTTATTAAACATGCATGATTTTTTCTGATAATTATTATAGAATGGAACCTCATTTGAAAACCATACATTCATATATTTAATTTAAAACTATAAATTTATGTTTCTTTTATTTTAAAGGAATGTGTATTGGGAATAGAATATCGGGCTAACCTACTGAGTCTTAATACGAATGCCTATAGTCTTCTTCTTTTTTTAGCCCTTGTACAGGTTTCATCTTTAGTTCGACCACCTTGGGCGACATTTGATCATTGTGTTGGAGTGTGACCAGAAGATTCAGATGGAGTTATTTGGTAATCAGGATTGTTCAGTTGAGTTGTTGGTTTTGTTCAACTTTTAGTTTCTTGTACAAATAATATTTAGTTCAATTTTTATATAAATTCATTCGGGGTTGTCTGTTTATTTATGATGTTTGTTTGATTATTTATATATGGGAGAATTCATTCCCTTGTGTACTCTATTGATTCCCTTGGTGCTTTTCCCCATCCAGGGAGGATCGGGAACGCCTCTCGGGGCTTGTCGCGGGCTGGCCTGGGAGACCGGTTCAGGGTCGACTTGGGCTAGTTCCTGACAAAATGGTATCAAAAGAGGCCGGATCTTAGCAGACCTTTATTTTTAGAGCACCCTTGTTATTTTGGGGATGTCAAGGTAGATGGTATAGGATTTTTTGGACTTGAGGGTTATGTGCAAGAAGAGCGTCACGAACACTTTCTTGTTCTAATCCTCGGGATTCCATGAGATGTCCGATTTTATTAGTGTCCTTTGTTCTGGATGATTTTTTGGTGTTGGGATATGAAAATGGGAGTATGACTAATGGCCTCTAGGAGCTTGCAGGGCCTGGAAAGCCATTTGGAGATGGGGAATGGTCCTAATAAGTCTCTCTGTGCTGGTTTTGTGTTTGACAGATGGCCGCCAAACATATGGTCAAGTCACCCACCGAGACTAGTTTCCTTTTTGGGGTCTCTTAAACCTTTCTTAAATTTTGCTTTTCTTTTTGTTTTGAAAATCCCTGTGCGATAATTGTAGAAATTTTTTTTAAATGAAGTATTGGATTTTGAAAAGTGAAAAAGGGGGTTTTCAAAAATTAAATATAAGAATTTTTTTGGAAAGTTGTGTTTTTTCGAAAAAAAATTGGAGGGAAGTGGAAATGATTTAACGGGATTGGATTATCCATAATCTAAACCTGTGGTTTTATGGCATAAAATGTTTTAAAATTGTGAATCATTTTAAGGTGATTCTGAATCGTTGTTTTAAATGGGGTATTTTGGGATGTCAAAAAGTTTTTGAATCGGATAAATTAGTTTTGGAAATTGTTTTTGATCGGATGGTTTTTTCCTAGAATGGGTATTGGTCTCAATGAACCTCGGATTATGAAAACATACCTTGCTGAATTTTTTAAAAAATTGGAAGGGGTTGTTTGGAGTGGCTTGGTTATTTTAAAAGTTTTTAAAAATGAAAATTGGTAGGTTTATAAGAAAATGGTTCTTAATTAATTGTGGTTTTTTTGGGAAATATGTAAATGTTTTTTGACTTGGTGGTTGGTGTGACTTATGAAGGCAATTGTTTATGGAATGATGTTGTTTTGTTTTATCCTTTGGTGTTTTCATGGGTGATCACATGCATGGTTTTATTTATATCTATATGGATGGCCTATATGGTATGGTGGTTGGGTTCCTGGGGTGGCATGGAAATTTTCATGTGGTTGAGACTTGATGAAACACCATTGGTGAATGGGGAAACCCACCCAGTTAGTTTGTTTTTTCAAAATTGTTTTCAGCTAAAAATTGTGGATTTTTTTAAAACCAATGCTTATGTGGCTTGATTTTTCTATTTCATATATGATTTTATTATTTGTATAGCTTCAATGTGATCTATAATTAATACTCTTGTTCTATCTAGAGATAAGATCTTGTTGGTGGCTCGGTTTTGGAGTAATTTTCATTGGGTTTCTAAAGATGTGTTTGATGTTGTGATGTGGCCATGGATTGTTCACCGTTGGAAATATTTATTACTGATCAACCTAATGATTCCTTTCAAATTTTAAATCCACATATTTTGATGATACCTCAACCTGTTTTTTGGAATAGAGAGCTATTTGGGATCTATTAAAAGTGCTTCTAGGTCGTGATATTTTTTTTGGACAGAGTAGTTATTTTCTGTGATGTTGATGTGTTTCATCATATTCCTTGTCCATTCTGCCCCTCGTTTGGAGTGAGATAGAATTTTGATATGTATCTATGAGTTCCTATTTAGATGAAGGTTTTTTTGGTGATCGAGTGTGGTTTTTTTTGAGTGGTGTGATCCTTATCACCTGACTGTTGTGCAGCAAATGCTTCATGAATCACCGCTCCATCCATAGGCCTCAGAGTGAAGCTTTTCACGCAGTCAGGAAATCGAAAGATGTGTGGAGTGCTTTATTAGGATACTTACTCATATTTCTTGTTATTTTAGTTTCTATGTCAATTTTTTGGTTCCTCATTTCTGTGAATTTCCCTTTGTTACAATAAGTGTGGTGGACTTAACCCCTCACACAGTGTCTATGGTTATTCTTTCATGGATGTGGGTATTCAATCAATGACCCTGTGTAGACCGCCTGTAAAAATAAGGTGTAGTCTTGGTGTTACCTATTCATAGGTGGAGGGTTTTGGGTAGTTTCATTGATTCTTTTGTGGTTTTAGTGGCCAAATTATTGGGTCCCCTTCCCTCCCATCCCCAAGTTGCAGGGGTCTAGAACTGTGCTGAATGTGTTGGCCATGTTCTTATCCCCTCCGTTCGGAAGTGGGTGGTTTATATATTCATGTTGTAACCCCATTAACATGTTATAGTATGTTTTTGTAGGAGGTTTTTTTGGGCTTGTGTGAGTGAGGCCCAATTCTAGTTCATGTTGAATTCTTGTATGTTCATTTCTAGTTGGTTTCTAATGGTGGGGAGACCCACCATGGGTATCCTGGATTTTCATCCTAAGAACATTTCTAGTGAATGTTGATTCTTAATGGTGGGGAGTACATTCTGAACTCCCCTAGAATATTTTGTTTTTGTGTGGTCTCTTTGGTTTGGGTGATGGTTGGGTTCATTGAGAGAAGGCCCAACAATCAGGTTCTTGGCATGGTTGTGGAGGTGGTGGCTTCATCTTTCCGATGATTCTCCAGATGTGGTTGTGAGTTGTGTTTTGTGTGGGCAAGAGTATTAAGTTTCATTTTTGGTGATTGATATTTACTTATCATTAGAGGCTGGATTATGCTGTTATGGAATCCTTAGGTGTTGTTTTTTTTCAGCCGGAAAGTGTTATGGATTTCCAGGGGCGGAATGCTTTAATTGTGGGGAGAATTGTCACACATGGTTTTTTTTGTCTTTGTATTGATCTGGTCCATCAGAAATCCCGATCCTTTTCATTGGTATTTGGTGAGATGAATCCTGAGTTTTTAAGTTCCATATATGTCTAACCACACTAATTTGGGATCCCCATTGTTTGTTTAGTAGTTTTCAAAGAAAGGGTGGTTACTTCATAATTTGGGCCAACCGTGAACCCATTCAATGTTTTAAAAACTGAATTTGTTTCTTTTATAACTCTTTTTTTTTCATCGTTTTTCACCCATTCAACTTCCCAATTTTCCTATAATAATACAATAAAATTTATTTATACCTTTTGACCCATTAGAAATTTATAAGCTGGGTGAATTTGGGTTACTTATTTAGGTATTGGTCCAGCCCATGGGCACATTTCCGGTTTTAAAAACAATTATTATTTTTGTTTATATAATTTACATTTTTTTAATATTTTTCAGTGATTCCACCTCCCCCTCGAATCCAATAATCCGAGCCTAACCCTCATAATCGATTTTACCTCTTTGGAGCTCGTATGTGTTGCAGATTAGGGAGAACATTCTCATGATACCTCAAATCATCCAGAATTGACAAGGCAAATTGTATCATTCATAAATTAATAAATTCTTACTATTTTGGACACCAATATTCATTCCCTGGTTCTTCCAGACCTTAGGAGTGTCTCCATGATGTTTCAAGCCATTACCTTCTATATGGGGTTGCAGATCTAATGGAAGACAAAGAGATTTCTAAGGTGAAAGGTGAGATTCCTTCTCCTTTCTCCTTCCTCTTCCCCCTCCATTCATTATTTCTTGGATTTATATTGTCCCCTAGTACTGATCGTCCTAGGGTTTTTTGTATACCATGTTTTTTTTATGGGTATCTATTTTTGTAGGCCTGTTCTTTATAGTTTTAGGGTTTATAAGCCTGCGGCGGGTGATTTCGGGTGTGCATTTCAATTACGCCAAGGATTTGAGGTAGGATATCCCTTGCACATGCCTTTATCATTGAAGTTCATCATTTTAATATTCTTATAAACATATATAAATGTTTATTATTGTTTTTAAGCCTTTGGATAATTTTCTTGGGGTGAAATGTGGTTGTTTAATCATTGTTTTGTGAAAGGTAGTGTTGTTTTGTCATGAAAGTTCTCAACAAGTGTCTGTATAAATGTTCTATTATCTTTTGAAAATATTTTGTGAGGTTTATAATTTTTTTTTTGTTATTTTTAACATTTTACAGTATATTGAATGAAAATATGACATTAAATTTGTGTTTTCATCCTTTTCACATACTTAAAATAAATTGTTTTGTTTAAAAAAGGTCATGACATGTGTTCGGTAAATTTCTTAATTGGATTTTATGTGTGATGTGTGATTTAAATGTTATTTTTTTGGATTTAAAATTGAACTGGAAGAATGATAAATGGTATTTTTGGGTCCTTATATGGATTTAGAATTTGGATTTTTTTACAAACAAGTGGGTTTTTGGTTTACAACATATTTTGGCTCAGGTTTCCCAAAAATGGACCATTTCACATCTTTATGAAAATGGTTGTGTGTTGAATATGTAACCTGAGTATTATAAGAGATTTATGAATTTGGTTTGATGCTGTAAATGGTGATTATACACATCCTTAATAAAATTAATATTAATACCTTCATCAAAAGTTAGTTTTGAGAAAATGTTTAAAGGCCCGTTTGGCATTTCCTAGAAATGAAGGAGTGTTTTACTTGTGTATACCAAGTTGTGCAATTGGGATTGTTTTATGGTTCATTAAATGATTATATTAAATGTTTCTAGGGATTTAAAGTAATATTTCGTTTTTTATGTGTTTTTATAATTGAAAGACTGTTTTTGAATGAGTTTTATGTGTAAACCCTCAATACATTTCATGAAATTGTTTTACCAAAATATTTAGCGGTTTGTTAATTCGTGTAAAAAATGTGAAGAAAGATTATGGGATTTTTGTGTTTTTATGGTTTGGGAATGGAATATGGATTTGAAATGTGTATTTGATAATATATGTAACTTGATTGAGCACTAAAGGGAGTCCCAGATATCTAGGTGGGCGAATGTGTACTAGTATGCTAGTTATTCTATGGGGGTTGGCCTCTGTTTCACGTAACAAGTTTGACGATGACAACACTAACTAAACTACGATGATGATGATGATTGGGGACCACTAGGTTATGAGTATGTTCCCTACTAGTGGATCATTCATGAGAATGGATATTTATTATGGTTACTTTCACCGAGATACGAGGTACCTGGGTCTCACAACTAACTAGTGCCTAGGTGTGTTCCCGTAACTAGTTCTCATTAGCTATTTTGTACTCACCGTCGGCATACAGTGTGTTTAGTTGGTAAATTCAGTAGTATGTGTTATTTATTTAAATTTTAAAATTCTATAATGCAGCCCTCTTGAATACTATTTTCATTTTGATGTTTCACCTCTTTGAAAAATATTGTTACTTGCATTTTTGTTTATAAACATGCATGTTTTTGTCTGATAATTATTATAGCATGGAACCTCATTTGTAAACCATACATTCATATCTTGAATTTAAAACTATAAATTGATGTTCCATTTATTTTAAAAGAATGTGCATTAGGAATATAATATCGAGCTAACCTACTGAGTTTTAATACTCACGCATATAGTCTTCTTCTTTTTTAGCCCTTGTGCATGTTTCATCTTTAGTTTGATCACCTTGGGAGACATTTGATCATTGTGTTGGAGAGTGACCAGAAATTTCAAATGGAGTTATTTGGTCATCGGGATATTTCATTTGAGTTTTTGGTTTTGTTCTACTTTTACTTTCTTGTACAAATAATATTTAGTTCAATTTTTATATAAATTCATTTTGGGTTGTCTGATTATTTTTTATGTTTGTTTGATTGTTTATATATAGGAGGAATCATTCCATTCTGTACTCTATTTATTACCATGGTGATTGTCACCATCCAGGGAGGATCGGGAATGCCTCTCGGGACTTGTCGCGGGATGGCCTGGGTGACTGGTTCAGGGTCGACTCGGGCTGGTTCGTGACAGACCGGGCCCAGACCCCCAATTTTCGGACTATTTTCGGTTAAATTGAAAAATCATGAGCTAAGAACCTCTAATATATGCACAGTAACTTGCGTAGGATTACTTGGATCGAGACGGTCATTTCGATATATTACACTCATGGTTTCAGTGAAGTCTGGGTACGACCAGGTTTGTTCAAACCAGAAACCATCCAGGCCCTCAGAGCGGAAACACTTAAAACATGAACTTCAGATGTCTGATTAACGTGTCGTTGAGTTTTTTGGATTCCTTTTGTCGAGACGGTTCTTTTGGAATACTCCACTAAAGGTTTGGATGCAGTTGGAGTATGTTCGGGTTGGTTTAGCTCATAAAACTACCGGGCCCCTAGAACAAAAATAAAAAATACTCTCAGAACAGACGTCTGTTTGGCGAACCATCAGCGGTGTCAGTAATCACGTTGAGAAACAGTTCCTTTGAGTATACCCATGGGAGTTCGTGATTCTGTTCAGATATGGCCGGGTTGGTTCGTACATGAAACCAACCAGGCCCCCCTGGACAAAAAGGCTAATAACTCACAGACCGGGTGTCTGATTGATGTGTCGTCTGTTGCGTTGAGACCCCTTTGACGATGCGGTCCTTTTTGATACGTATACGTGATACTTAATGACACATGGAAGTAATGACCAATAGCTCATGTAGCGGATCCTCCTAGAGACGAGCATATAGAGTGCGGAGACCGAGTAGCTATAGACCTGACGACTGCTTGACCAATTCGACTCATAGTGAATCAGTTAGCCTAGTGGAAAGATCACCCGGTATTTGGAGATAGAACCATGGAGGACTTAGTGCATGGTAGTTGGCAGCAGACTCGCAATACTCGATAGGAGACGTACCACTATAGGCTATTAGGGAGAGCGCCTGTTATTTGGAGGTAGACCCTCAGCGGATGGAGCACCGGGTATTTGGCAGCAGACCCGCGGTACTCGACTAGAGTAGTCCCTCAGTCGTCTAAGGTAAGTGAGTAGTGCCTCAGAGTCATGATAGGGCCACTGTACTCGTCAAAGGAGGAGTTCTCCAGCAGTTGTGGTTTTGATAATGAAAATCTTGGTTTGAGCTGAGTCAATGACCTTTGGGATTACCTCATGATTGAGATGGGTCACTTGATAACATAGGTATATGTATGGGCATATACCAAAGAAGTGGTTATCCGTTGATTTCATAACCTTTGTGTTTCAACATGATTAAGATGGGTTACTTTATAACTTATGTATAAATATGGGATTATACCTAAGTAAGGGTTATCTTTTGAGATTCTTCATTTGTTATCCTTTATGGATTTAGTGAGACCTTGTGGGTCTCGGGGTCCCTACTAATTATCGTTATACTCACCCATGCATGGGCTATGCTCGCACCTCATTGTGTTGGATACAGACGATGGACATCACTGACAGAGACCGAGTGTACGAGGACTGGATGAAACCTGGAGGTGGAACTCACGACGAGTCAGTACCCGGAGGTGGACCACAAGACAAGTCAGTACCCGGAGGTGGAATTCATGACGAGATGGTACTCAGAGGAGGTTGGCGGGCGAGGGCGTTGAAGAGGATATCTGTACCTACCTTTCAGGTGGGATCCGAGGTGGATTCCTTATGTGATGCTTCTATCTTCTAGCTGTTTGTATTTTCTGATGTACTTTTGTTTAGTTGTAGCTGTAACATTTCAGCTGGGTTTGTATTCTAGCCCATTTACTTTTCAACACTATCTTTTGTACATAATGTATTACTTCCACTTGTACTATGGTTGGATGTGTTTATGTTTTATAAAGGCAAATCCTTCCCAGTAATCGGGATATACGCCTTTGGTTCTAGTCGCCAGCCCATGGCCTATGGAAGGCGGGCGTGGTTTAGTCACGACACTGGCCCCGAGGACGGGTCGAGACAAATTGTTATCAAAGGATTCGATTCTACCGTAGAACTCATGACTCTAATCATTCCTTTCTGTGAAGTAATAGTGTAAATGGGTACTGAGTCTGGTCTTTAGTTCAGGGAGTCCAGTGTTGGTGCGACGACCGACGTATCCATACACCAGGACCTAACTACTAATTTCTGACTTATTACATGAAAACACTGATTGCGTGTGTCTTTCCAAAATATTTTTTTAAGTCAAATAAAATAAGTTCATCTCACCAGGTTTTAATTGTTTGACCATGTCACATATTCAGGATGTCTCCACGCAGACAATCAGTTGCAGTTCTGAGAGAGTACTCGATGACGGCCCACCAAGCATTGATACTCTGGTGCAGGGCCCTCTTTCTATGTTGTTACCTTCGGGTGGTGTACAAGCCGAACCACCACCCGTTAGGAAGAATATGCCACAAGCTATACTAGTGGAAAATGCATGCTGACAGAGCGTGTTGCATAGGTTCCAGATGTAGAGGCCTCTGATGTTACGAGGCAAGGAAGATTCCTAGGAAGCAGTGGACAGGATGGAGGTGATTGCTAGAGTTCTACACCTAGTTTGGACACTAGTAGAGCCGATGGTGATCTTGGCTACCGGTGTATTCCTAGTGAGTGACCATGAGGTTTGTTCGTATAGTAATGAGGCTTTGGTATGTGAACTGATGCCGGATATAGTACCTTCGGGTAGTGTGCCAGCTATATCACTACCTGTTGGTCAGCAGTTACAACCGGTGATATCGGTAGATGAAACATGTATGTTTAGATCCTTACACGTGTTCCAGCATCAGATACCCCTCAGGTTCCGAGGAAAGCCCAACTCAGAGGAGGCTGAGGACTCGCTTGAGAAGGTGGATAAGAATTTTCTAGAGCTTATACAACTTCGGCAGGATGACATGTCGGTACCCGAGTATTCATCGCGGCGTACCAACCTTTCCTTGTACTTGATGAACGATACGATCAGTTCTTTAGGGCCCGGAGTTTCGAGCGAGGTGTGTTTAAGGACATCCGTGCCAGAAATTCATTCTCTATGAATTCCTACTTATTCTAGGGCGTTAGAGGGATCCACTGTGGTTGAATTTTCTTTAGCTGAACGTATACAGCTAGTGAATGTAAGCAGTAAGAAGCAAGATACTAGCGCAAGCCTTGGAGACTTGACCATGTAAAATGTTTCAAGAGGAGGAAGTGTTAAGGACAGATGAATCTACAGAGATGCAGACGTGGAAGCAGAGCTGGGAGAGCATCATGTGGTGGTGTACATTTTGACATGATACAACCACCTGCCTTTGTAGTACTCGCCAGTCTCAGGGAGCAAAAGGGCAGGGGAAGACAGTATCTGATTACGGTCAAAGAGTGTAACCCAAGGGATCTTGGAATGATTTGAAGTACGGACTGTGTCTACTACTAGATGTTGTAACAACAGAAATTGATACTAATCATCCCTTCCTTCCATGAATATTGTCCAAGACATAGAGTTTCTGGTTAAGCCATTGACTTGACCCTCATGTCTGGATATATATATGGGAGGTGACTTGATAATCACGCTTATGTCAATGGTGTGATCTAATCCTTGAGGAAAGAGTTTTGGTCGGAACCTCTTGGTTGCAGCGTCGAGGCCTTAAGACTTTAGTTTGGGTATAGACTAGGCAACCACATTTCATAAACAGATTGACTATATTAGGAAAAAAGGTTGTGGTTTACCTACAACGTATGGATGGGTTTTTCCTTGGTCGGCAAAAAGGAAACCCCAGGCATCACAGGATGGAATCATGAACAAGTGGGTGCAGTCGATTACTCATGAGTCATCCAGACTTAGATTTGAGCCAGAATTTTTCTAGAGTTGTTGCACCACTTTTAGCTTTCATGAAGAAGGGGAAAATCCTTTGTGTGGTCAGGGATATGCCAGCTGATCATTTCAGAAGATGAGGCAGAGGTTCACCAGTGCACTCATTTTGAGGCTACCAGAGATAGTGAAAATCATCCAGGAGTGGATGAAGATTGCACAGAGTAGGCATAAATCATATTTTCATTGGGGACAAAGACCACTAGAGTTTTAGGATGGTGACCACGTTTTGTTACGGGTCTTACCTCTGTGAGGTATACAGAGATGTGGCCAAGGTGTCAAGTTATCTCTGAGGTTCAACAGACCTTTCTAGGTCCTCATCAATGTAGGTGAGGTGGTTTACCGCTTGATCTTTCCACCATAGCTACACTAGGTGCACGCCGTCTTCCACATATCTCAGCTAAGGGGATGTGTGCACAACCCTTCACACATAATCGACCACATGGATATGCACATAGATGACGGGGCAACATTCACGGAGGTTCCAGTGGAGATCGAGGATCGACAGGAGTGGGTCCTACGTGGATGGTCGATTCCTCAGGTGCACTTTCACTGGCAGCACAACAACCTCTATGAGATCAAATTGGAGCAGATGGCTCCGATGCATGTTCAGAACCACTTTTGTTTCCCCTAGTGTGTGTTGAAGATTTATGGGGACGTAAATACCTGAGCTAGGAGTAATGTAAATACCCAGAAATTTCATGTTAATTTTTTTCATAATTTCTTAGGAATTTTATGAGTACTTCATTTCTGACGGCACCTGATTCTGAGGCCCGGTGTGCCCAGAATCAATTTCCAAAGATTATCATCGGTACGTTCAGTGAACGAATGAGCGGGTTTTTCTATATTTTGATCCGGTGCTTGGAATTGGAAACCGAGGGCATTAATGAACTCTCATCGCCAGTAATTTCTTAAGGGGACCTTTAGAGCGGTTGCGTTTTCATGGGAGGAGCAGTTAAAATATGTGGATTATATATGAAGTGAATAAAATTGTGGAACACTTTTTTTTATCTAAGTAGTTATATCCTACATGGGGGATATGGGGTGGGGCACATAACTACCCCTGTGAGGAAATTAGTGAGGTGGGGCCCACACGAGCCCCGACCTTACAACTTTCCATAACCCTCATAACCTTTCCCCCCTTTTTTATTAATTTGTAACTCTTCTTCATTTATGTAACCTTTCCACTTCCTCCCCTCTCACTCCTTTTGATTTTCCAACCTATCAAAATTAATGAAACAAACTCTTTAATTAATAGATTGATGAGTTTGATTTTTTTTGAATACTTGGAATGTCTATTAATTTTGAGGAAGTCTCATCTTAATATGGGTTGGGATAATCTTATCGTGGAACCTTTGGACTAGAATAGATTTTTCTCCATCATTGAAGAACATCTTTCTCCCACGATGAACGACACCTCTTCGTCAACGAATACCAAGGTTATATCATTTCCAACGAGACACTGATGGACAAGCAGGGATTGGTAGCGTGGTGCAGGCACAACGAACAAAGTTGACTCCTACGTCTTCCTCGCGTCAGATCCGATGAACGAAGAATGACACGAGGTAGGGGTTATTATTTTTCTTGTTCAATACTTTATCATCGTTCATAGTTGCATAAGGAATTGGCCACATGATATCGTCGTAAAAGGAGGAGATCAGACCTCAAAAACATGGCCGATTATCCTCCCTTATTCTTTTTTGATCTTCATTGAAGTTGAAAGAAGAGGTGCACGGTGCCGTTTCACCATGAAGTGATCGGCAGGGAACCGCAACCATGCAAGGCCGCAGGTGAGGGGGCACAGTGCCTTTGCACCGCACAGAGATGAAGAGGACCGTGGCCGGAGCAGGCCACGGCGGTGGGGCGTGGCGCTGGCACGCCATGCCGGAGAGCGGAGCCACGACCTAAGGCCGCAACAGACCAGCAGGGGAGGCCGGCCGAGCCAGCCACCGGTGACTCTAAGAGGCGGGACCCCCACATGGTCTTGCGGTGCCTCCCAAACTGGCTAGGCATAATTGCCGGCCATTACCCAGAAAAACGGGGGGGTGTAACCCCCCTGACCTGCTGCTAGGGCGGACCCCGCTGGGTCCGCTGTTTCCAGAAAAGGGGGTCACTCCCCTTGCGTCCCGCTCACCCAACGTCGAGCCGCAGCCGACTTCCGAGCCGGGACATAGGCCGCACGGGCTTGCCCGAACATTCCTAGCCAGGTCGGGATGCACACAACCATTCCAGACACATACCCAGGTGGGGTCCCCCCGGTTCGGGCCGACCCAGGGGGTATTGGGTTGGGTCAGACCGGGTCTAGACCCCCTATTTTCGGACTGTTTTTGGTTAAACAGACATATCTTGAGCTAAGAACATCCAATCGATGCAGTATAAGTTGCGTATGATTCCTTGGATAAAGCCGGTCATTTTGGTATATTACACTCACAGTTTTGGCAATGTTTGGGTATGGCTGGGTTGGTTCTAACCTGAAACCAATCGGGCCCTCGAAGCGGAAACGCTTATAACATTAACTCTGGATGTCTGATTGACGTGTTGTAGACTTTTGTTGGATTCCTCTTGTAGGGATGGTTCTTTTGGAATAATCTACTAGAGGTTTGGATGTAGTTGGAGTATGGTCGGGTTGGTTTAGCTCATAAACCAATCGGGCCACTGGAACGGAAATACTAATAACTCTCAGACCAGATGTCTGTTTGACAAATCGCCAGTGGTGTCGGTAATCACGTTTAGAAAATGATCCTTTGAGTATACCCATGGGAGTTCGAGATACTGTTGAGATACGTCCGGGTTGGTTCATACACGAATCTAACCCCCCCCCATGACAAAAAAGGATAATAACTCAGAAACCGGGCGTCCGATTGTCGCGTCGTCTGTTGCGTTGAGATCCCTTTGACGAGGCGGTACTTTGTGATACTTATACATGAGACTTCATGAAACATGGATGTAACGACCAGTATCTCATGGAGCGAACCCTCCTTGAGACGAGCGTTTGGAGTGCGGAGACCGAGTAGCTATAGACCTGACGACCGCTTGACTAATTCCACTCATAGTGAAACAGTTAGCCCAGCGGATGAGGCGCCCAGTATTTGGCGGCAGACCCATGGCGGATTGAGTGCCTGGATGTTGGAAGAAGAACCGCGATACTCGACAGGAGGAGTACCTCTGTAGGCTATTCGGGAGAGCGCCCGATATTTGGTAGCAGACCCTCAGTGGACGGAGCAACCGGTAGTGGGAGGCAGACTCGCGGTACTCGACTGGAGGAGTACCTCAGCAGTCTAAGGATATTGAGTAGTGCCTCAGGAGTCATGAAAAGGCCACTGTACTCAACAGAGGAGGAGTTCTCCAGCAGTTGTGGTTTCAATAATGAAAATCCTGGGTTGTGGTGAGTCAATGACCTTTGTGTTTACCTCATTATTGAGATGGGTTACTTGATAACATAGTTATATGTATGGGAATAAACTAAAGAAATGGTTATCTGTTGATTTCATAACCTTTGTGTTTCCTAGTGATTGAGATAGGTTACATGATAACTTAGGTAAAGGTATGGGCTTATACCTATGTAAGGGTTATCTGTTTAGATCCTTCTTGTGTTATCCTTGATTGATTTAGTGAGACCATGAGAGTGTCGGGGTCCCTACTGAGTATCGTTATACTCACACCTGCACGGGCTATGCCCGCAACTCGTAGTGTTGGATGCAGACGATGGACAACGCTGACAGAGACTGAGTGTACAAGGACTGGACGGTACCCGGAGGTGGAAGTCATGATGAGTCAGTACCTGGAGGTGGACCACATGACGAGTCAGTACCCGAAGGTGGACATCATGATGAGACGGTACTCAGAGGATGTTGACGGGAGAGAGCATTGAGGAGGCTATATGTTCCTACCCTTCAGGTAGGATCTGAGGTGGACGACCCATGTGATGCTTCTCTCTTCCAGCTGTTTGTATTTTCTGATGTACTTTCGTTCAGTTGTAGCTCTATCTTTTCTGTAGGCTTTGTATTCTGACCCATTTACTTTTCTACAAAATCTTTTGTACTTAGTGTATTACTTACACATGTACTCTGGTTGAATGTTTTTATGTTTTATAAAGGAAAAGCCTTCCCAGTTATCAGGATTTACGCCTTTGGTGGTAGTCACCAACCCCTAGAGTATGTAAGGCGGGCATGGTGTAGTCATGACACGAGCCCCGAGGACGCGTCGTGACAAATTGGTATCAAATGACTCAGTTCTACCGCAGAAATAATGACTCTGATCATTCCTTTCTGTGAAGCAATAGTGTTAAGGGGGCTGGTTGGGGTCATTAGTTCAGGGAGTCCAGTGTGGGTGTGGCGGCCGACGTATCAATACACTAGGACCCTAAATACTGATTTCCGACGTAGTACACAGAAACACTGATTGCGTGTATATTTCCAAAAGTTCTCTTTATGTCAGCTTAATCCAGGATAGATCACCGGGTTTTAATTATTTGAACATGATGCATCTGTTTAGGATGTCTCCATGCAGACAATCAGTTGGAGTTCTGAGAGAGTACTCGATGACAGACCACCGAGCGATGATACTCGGGTGCGGGGCCCTCTTTCTATGATTTCACCTTCAGGTGGTGTACCAGCAGCACCACCACTCATTATGCAGCAGATTCCACCAGCCGTACTAGTGGACATTGAACGCTGACAGAGCGTGTTGCACGAGTTCCAGTAGTAGAGTCCTCTGATGTTACGAGGCGAGGTAGATTCCCAGGCAGCAGTGGACTAGATGGAGGCGATTACTAGAGTTCTACACCTATTTTAGACACTATTAGAGTAGATGGTGATCTGGCTACCGGTGTATTCTCAGTGAGTGACCATGAGGATGGTCTGTATAGTAATGAGTCTCTGTTACGTGAACCGATGCTTGAGATAGTACCATCGGGTAGTGTACCAGTTCTATCACTACCTGTTGGTCGGCAGTTACAACCGGCGATACCGATAGAATACACATGTAGGCTTAGTGCCTTACATGTGTTCCAGAATCAGATACCCCTCAGGTTCCGAGGAAATCCCAAGTCACGGGTGGCTTAGTACTCACTTGAGAAGGTGGATGAGAGTTTTCTAGAGCTTATACAACATTGGCAGGATGACATGTCAGTAGATGAGTATTCATCGCAGTGTATCGACCATTCCTGGTACTTGATGAACGATACGATCAGTGCTTCAAGGCTCGGACTTTTGAGAAAGGGTTGTTTAATGACATATGAGGTAACACTTCTTTTTATATGCATTCCTACATATGCTAGGGTGTTAGAGGGGACCTTTGTGGTTGAATGTTCTTTGGATGAACGTATACAACTAGTGAATATAAGCAGAAAGAAGTAGGAAACTGGCTCTAGTCTGGGAGACTTGGCCATGTAAAATGATTCAAGAAGAGTAAGTGTTACTGACAGATGAATCTATAGAGCTGCAGATGTGGAAGCAGAGCTACGAGAGTAGCATGTGGTGGTTTAAATTTCGACATGTTACAACCACCCACTATTGTAGTCCCTCCTAGGCTGAGGGAGCAAGAGGGCATGTGAAGAGAGTAGATACATACGGTCAAGGAGTGTGACCCAAGGGCTCTAGAAATGATTTGATGTATGGACTATGTCTACTACTAGCTGCTATAACAACAAACGTTGATACGAATCATCCCTTCCTTCCACGAATCTAGTCCAAGACCTAGAGCCTCTGGTTAAGCCGTTGACTTGACCCTCACATCTGGAGATACCTATAGGAGGAGACTCGTGAATCACGCTTACGCTGATGGAGTGATCTGACCCTTGAGGCAAGAGTTTCGGTCGGAACCTCTTGGTGGCAGCATCAAGGCCTTATGACATTAGTTTGGGTATGGAATGGGAAACCACAGTTCATAAACATAATGACTATATTAGGCAAAAGTTTGTGGTTTACCTACAACGTTTGGATGAGTTTTTCCTTGGTTGGCAAAAAGTAAATCTCAGGCAGCACAGGATGGAATCATGCATAAGTGGGTGCAGTCAATCACTCATGAGTCAGACAGACTTATATTTGAGTGAGACTTTTTCTAGAGTTGTTGCACTACTTTTATCATTGACAAAGAAGGGGGAAAACCTTCATGTGGTCAGGGATATGCCAGCTGATCTTTTCAGGAGTTGAGGCAGAGGTTGACCGGTGTGATAATTTTGAAGCTACAAGAGAAGGTGAAAATCATCCAGGAAAAGATGAAGATTTTACAAAGCAGGAATAAATCCTATGTTGATTGGAGACGGAGACCTATAGAGATTGAGGATGGCGACCGCGTTTTCTTACGGGTCTCACCTCGACAAGGTATACAGAGAAGTGGCTGAGGTGTAAAGGAATCTTAGAGGTTCAAAAGACCTTTATAGGTCCTCAGCAGGGTAGGCAAGGTGGTTTACCGCTTGATCTTTCAACCACAATTGCACTAGGTGCATGCTGTCTTGCACATATCTCAGCTAAGGAGAAGCGTGCATGACCCTTCAAACATCCTCGACCACAGGGAGATGGAAATCGATGATGGGGAAATATTCATAGAGGTTCCAGTGTAGATCGTGGATCGACAGGATCATTTCCTACGTGGATGGTCAATTCCTCGGGTTCACTTTTAATGAAATTACAGGAACCTCCAAGAGAGCACATGGGAGCAGAAGGCTCAGATGCGTGTTCAGAACAACTTTTGTTTCCCCTAGTGTGTGTTGAAGCAATACGTGGACATAAACCCCTGAGGTGGGAGTAATTTAAAGACCCGGAAATTTCAAGGCAATTTTTTTCTTAATTTATTTGGAATTTTATGAGTACGCCGTTTCTGACGGCACCTGATTCTGAGGCCCGGTGTGCCCAGAATCAATTTCCGAATATTAGCTCGCGTACGTTCAGTGAATGAACAAGTGGGTTTTTCTATCTTTTGAACCATTGCTCCGAATTGGAAACTGCAGGCACCGTTGAACTCGCAGCACTGGTAATTGCTTATGGGGACCTTTAGCACGGTTTCATTTTCACGAGAGGAGAAGTTAAAATTTTTGGATTATATATGAAGTGAATAAAATTGTTGAAAATTTTTTTTGTATCTAAGTGGTTATATCCTACATGGGGGAGTTTGGGTGGGGAACCTAACTACCCATGTGAGGAAATTAGTGAGGTGGACCCCATAAGAAAACCAACCATACAACATCCCAAAACTCTCATAACATTTCCCCCCTTTTGTTTTAATTTGTATCTCTTCTTCATTTATATAACCTTTCCACTTCCTCCCCTCTCACTACTTATGATTTTTCATCCTATCAAAATTAATGAATAAAACTATTTAATTAATAGATTAATGATTTGGAATTATTTTGAATAATTGGAATGTCTATTAAATTTGAGGAAGTATCATCTTAATATGGGTTGGGAAAATATTATCGTGGAATCTCTGGACTAGAAGAGAGCTTTATCCATCATTGAAGAACATCTTCCTCCACTGATGAACGACCCCCCTTCGTTGAAGAATAATGAGGTTCTATATTTTCCGATGAGACACCGACGAACGAGAAGGGATAGGTAGCGCAGTATGGGCACAACAAACTACGTTGATTCTGACGTCTTCCTCACATCAGATCCGATAAACGACGAACGACACGAGGTAGGGGTTATTATTTATCTTGTTCAAGACATTATCATTGTTCTTCGTTCATTAAGGAAATGGCCACATGATATCGTCGTAACGGGAGGCAATCAGACCGCATCAACATAGCCTATTCTCCTCCCCCCTTCTTTGTTGATCTTCATTGAAGTTGGAAGAGGATGCCCATGGTGTCGTTGCACCGTGTAGCAATCGGCAGGGAACCATGGCCATCCAAGGATGTGACGAAGGCGGCACAATGTCGTTGCACCGAGCTGAGACGAAGAGGACCACGACCAGAGCGGGCCACGGTGGGGGGGGGGGGGCGCAGCCCCGTCGCACCATGCCGTGAGGCCGAAGAAGGCCGCGACAAGGAGAGGGCCGTGGAGGAGGGGAGCGGTGCCGGCGCGCCGCACCGGTGAGACGAGCAGTGGCCTAAGGCCGCGGCGGACTAGCTGGGGAGGCCAGCTGAGCCGGCCGCCGCCAACTCCAGGAGGGGGGACCCGCTCTGGGTCCCGCGGTGCCTCAAAAACAGGCAGTCCGTAATGGTAGGCCATTTCCCAAAAAACGGGTGGGGGGGGGGGGTGTGTAACCCCCATACCTTTTTCTAGGGTGGACCCCGCTGGGTCTGCCGTTTCCAAAAAAGGGGGTCGTGCCCTTGCGTCCTGCTCGACCAGCACCGAGCTGCGCCGACTTTCGAGCCGGGCCGCAGGACACACAGGCTGGGCCGGCTGCGCCCCGCCGGGCCGGGTAACACCTACCACGGGCCGGGCCAGACTCGAACTCAGGTCGGGTGGACCCGGTGTGGGCCGACCCAGGGGGTATTGGGTCGGGTCAGACCGGGCCCAGACCCCCTATTTTTAGACAGTTTTCGGTTAAAATGACATATCATGAGCTATGAACCTCTGAACGACACACCGTAAGTTGAGTATGGTTCCTTGGATCAATAAGGTCGTTTCAGTATATTATACTCACGGTTTCGACAAATTTTGTGTATGGCCGGGTAGTCTCGAACCCGAAACCAACGGGGCCCTCGGTAATGAAACGATTATAACTTGAGCTCTAGACGTCCGATTGACGTGTCGTCGACTTTGTTGGATTCCTATTATTGAGAGATTTATTTTGACATACTACACTAGTGGTTTGGATGCAGTTAGATTATAGTCAAGTTGGTTTACCTCATAAACCAACCAGGCCCCTGGAACGGAAATACAAAAAACTCTCAGACCGAACGTCTGTTGGACGAACCATCAACAGCATCAGTAATCACGTAGAGAAATAGTTCCTTTGAGTGTACCCATTGGAGTTTGGGATACTGTTGAGATACGGCCGGGTTGGTTCGTACACGAAACCAATCGGGCCCCCTGGGACAAAAAGGCTAATAACTCACAGACCGGGCATCCGATTGACACGTCGTCTGTTGCGTTGAGACCCATTTGACGAGGGGGTACTTGGTGATAATTATACGTGAGACTTAATGACACATGGAAGTAATTAACAGTATTTCATGGAGCGTACCCTCTCGTAGATGAGCATACGGAGTGCGGAGACCGAGTAGCTGTAGACCAGACGACTGCTTGACCGATTCGACTCGTAGTGAATCAGTTAGCCTAGTGGACGGAGCACCCGATATTTGGCGGCATAACCATGGTGGAATGAGCGCATGGTAGTTGGAAGAAGACCCATGATACTCGACAGGAGGAGTCCCTATATAGGCTATTAGGTAGAGCGCCCGGTACTTGGCGGCAGACCCTCAGTGGATGGAGTGCCCGGTAGTTGGCAGCAGACCCGCAGTACTTGACAGGAGGAGTACCTCAGCAGTTAAAGGTTAGTAAGTAGCTCCTAAGAGTCATGACAGAGCCACTGTACTTGATAGAGGATGATTTCTCCATCAGTTTTGGTTTCGATAATGAAAATCCTGGTTTGAGCTAAGTCAATGACCTTTCTTTTTACCTCATGATTGAGATGGGTCACTTGATAAATTAGGTATATGTATGGGAATATACGAAAGAAGTGGTTATCCATTGATTTCATAACCTTTGTGTTTCCTCATGATTTAGATGGGTGACATGATAACATAGTTATAAGTATGGGCATATACCTATGTAAGAGTTATCTGTTGAGATCCTTATTATGGTTATCCTTGTTGGATTTAGTGAGACCTTGAGGGTCTCTGGGTCGCTACTAAGTATTTTTATAATCACCCCTGCATAGGATATGCATGCACCTCATTGTATTGGATGCAGGCGATAGACAGCGCTGACAGAGACTGAGTATACGAGGACTGGACGGTACCTGGAGGTGGACCTCATGACGAGTCAGTACCTGGAGGTGGACCACGTGACGAGTCAGTACCCGGAGGTGGACTTCACGATGAGACGATACTCGGAGGAGGTAGGCAGGAAAGAGCGTTGAGGGTGCTATTTGTACTTACCCTTCAGGTAGGATCTGAGGTGGACGACCCATGAGCCGCTGTTATCTTCCAGCTGTATTTCTTTTCTGTTGTACTTTCCTTCAATTGTATCTGTATCTTTTTAGTTGGGTTTTTATTCTGGCCCATTTAATTTTCAGCACTCTATTTTTTACTCAGTGTATTACTTCCGCTTGTACACTGGTTGGATGTGTTTATATTTTATAAAGGCAATTCCTTCCCAGTTATCGGGATTTACACCATTGTTGCTAGTCGCCAGCCCATGGCCTATGGAATGTGGGCTTGGGGTAGTCACGTAACGGGCCCCGAAGACGGGTTGTGACAATATCCCATATCTGTCATGCCTTGTTTAGTATATCAACCTTTTGATAGAGACATAGATGGACTGGGGACATATGATGTTTAGTGAGAACTGACATACCAAGTTATGTTCTTACTACATCATGAAAACAATATGTATCTTTATATATAGGTTCGACATGTTTTTAGACTCCTTGTAGTGGTATTTTATTTTACCCTATTTAATTTTCTTTATATATTATAGTACTCTAGTTGCAGGCTTTATATGTATGCATGCATTTTTGTTCATTTGTTATACATTTCAGCAATGAATATGCGTTTAAATGTGTGTTTTTATACATGTACTTATGATAAGGCCTCCCTTGTTTGTGATATTCTCACTTGATGCAAGTCACCACCCGATGGACTATTAGAGGTGGGCATGGGAGTGATGAGACATGCCCTATTGGGATGGGACATGATAACCGGGGTTCACCAATCTATTGAATACCTCAAATATTTTACAAATATTTTCATGGGATATCATCCTATGTATTGGATGGCTATATTTAGTAGATGATATTTTGGATTTCATCTAGATCCAGGTTGTGTTCTATGATATTGATGGAGAGGAATCAATTTTAATCGTTGTCTATGAAGCACAAATAGTATAGAAACGTTTTTTATCCTTATTTTCTCCAACGGTTGATATTATTTTCAGTTCATATGCTATTTAGTTTTCATTGTTTGTATGGCTTTTGTAATATTATTCTCAAGTTTCTCTAAATAATATTGAGGCATAACACAAATGATGAAATATATTTTATGGTAGAAAGACATATATAGTTTTTTATCCGATCTTGATGTATCTTCTTTGAATAGAGTCATATAATTTGTGATATCTAAAAGTATTTCTTGATGATCTATAGCTCTTAGGTTTTTTTTGAATTAATGTGACACCGCAGTGCACAGTTTATTATCATTGAAGAAGGTCGATGTAATTTCTGGTCATTTGATTGATTATCATCACATGAATCAAGTGACACTGAATAGCTATTATCCCACTCGAGAGATTGATTATTTCTTCATCCATCAAAAAGGATATGTTTGGTTCTTAAAGATTGATCTGCAGTTTCAGAATCATTATATCATGGTGAAGGATTAGAATATCTAGATGACTTGTTTCTGAAGTCATCATAGGAATTATGAATTCATCATGTTGTTTTTTGGTGTATATAATTCTTCATCCATGTTAATGAGTTTAATATAAGTGGTGATCAATGGGATCCTAGATCAGTTCATGTTATTTTTCTTCAATTAAATTCATATATACCCTACATATGAGTAGGATAAATAATATAATATGTGTCCCATTTTATGATTTATTCATCATCTTCTACAATTCAATTTTTTTAATGTTTGAGTTTTGGTCTCATGAAGTTAATTTAAAATTGAATCTCATGTTCCAACATGGATTAGTTGTGTATCATAAGATGATAGAGGAAGATGTCTCATGGGAATCCACCAAGACTTTTGCATTGGTATGGAATTTCCATGGTCTAGAAAGATATTATAATAGGTTTCTATATAATTTATATTGGTTTACAACTAATATGATTTCCCTGATGATTTTTTTATTATTATTGTGTAATGTCCAATTTTAGATAGATTCTGAGTACATGGAGAAAAATTTGGTTACTGATTCAATCATTTTTTTCAAGAAGATGGATTTTATTTTGAGGTTTTAGATGAAGCTTCTTGTCTTGGGTTGGGTTGACATAATATGTGGAATATATTATCTGTTTCTTATGGGACTCAATATTTAAAACCCAAGATGTGTTACTATTCCATATATGGATCATTATTTAATGATTAGGATATTTCATTTAGGTTGTGGATATATTATCTCAGTGGTGAAAAATTTATGGTTTTTACCGAGCATATGATCCCTAGGTTAGCCTTTTACCTGCATGATATGAAATTAAAATAGGGTTGGTGCACGAAAATCATGTTGTATGAAAAATTTTACATTCATTTTCAACTAGGAAAAAATAATTTAGTGGATGATTCCTAGATAAGAATGTAACATAGTTGTTATGAATGTGAATCATGGGATTTATGGAGAGTGATCGAAGCGTTATCAATGATGCATCATTATATGGGGGATTTTTGAGACATATGTTACATTATTCAAATGAATGTATAATCTTATTTATTTAAATAAGAGAGGATTTTGAGTTAGTTGATTCTGATGTGGATGTAAAAATAGATTGAGTTTTCATTATTGATACATATACTAATTTCTCTTAGGATGAAAAACACCAAGTCTTGTTCATGGGAGGGATTGTATTCTCTATTTAAATTCATGGTGTGGATATCAATGACTTCCATAAATTATCATTCACAATATATAGTATCATGAAAACTATATATAGAGAAATTATAGGTATGTTTTGGTGGTTAGGATTGCGGTGGGTAATTTTGGAGTTTATTTCTTGATGTTTGGTCTATTAGAAGGTGTAGGTTGAGCCATGTGTTCCTGGTAGTTTTCTATACCACATACTTGTTCCACAATTAATGTGGAATGAAATATCAATTGACTTTATTATAATTTCACATTAATATCAGATATTCTATGATCCTATATAGGTGTTGGTGTTACACATGATGATGTCATCCCACATTGTAGTAGTTAAGAAGTTGATATTTTATTGGATTTATCGAGGAAATATATAGTGGCAGTGGATAGACTCCATTATGTATCATATAAAATCATCTCAAATTAATATCATTATTCTATCACTATGGTTTTGTGATGTAACCATCATGATTTTGGATCTTTTTTTATAATAGAAACAATTTTCATCCACAGATAGATATATAGATAGATTATATGACCATTCAAACTCCTAAAGACCTGATATTTTCATTTTTGATTAATTTTAGAGGTTTGTGGATGAAAAAAAATCGTTTAAATAAATTTTCATTTAAAAATTGTTCAAACACATCCATTGGTATGGTACTATTTGATGCTTTTTTGGAGGACCATTCCATTATATGTTTTTGATTGAGTTGTGTTATATATTTTCCCATAATTTGGATTGAGGGAGTATATATTATGATATAAATTATAATGGTGATACATGAATGTATGGTGTTAATATAAGATCTTATGATGTCTTATTTTGATCAAATAAGAAGATATCTAATGTTCAACCATTGAGATCATGTGTTTTTAATGGCGAATCAACATCATTGGTAATGAAGGACTAGTCATGGGAGTATGATTTGTCTCTTGTTTTTAGGGGCATACATGTTATTGGCTCAGTTTGGGGTCATTCTATATTAGATAATACTTACCTTTTTATTTGATAGATACATGATGTACATTACATGTTATAGATCTAATTTTATCTTCCTAATAACTCTCAATTCATTATTAAAAGGGATATTTACAACAATGATGATGAGATCATCAAGGAATAGAATGTGGACATCTGTGAAAAGCCTGATAAGGTGTTTCATGGGTGTTATATTCCATTGGTTATTATCTTATACAAGAAAGGTATTGTAGATGAGTGAACGTGGGAATGCGAGTCACAAACACAAACTTAGTTCCCTTATTTGTTTTATATTAAGAACTTCTCTTGTAGAGCATCCAATTCTGTTGGAAACTATACATATCTAAGTATGACATTTTTGTGATGATCTTTTTGGTGTAAAATTTATCTTTATTGAGTGATACCTTCACCGAGATTGTTTTTTCATTCATTTGATCATATTTCATGGTTTTTATGCCTTTTTAATTAAATTAAATAACCTACCTACTATGATGATTATATTCATGGGGGATATCTATAAAATTGGTTCATTAAAATAGAATTATATATATATATATATATATATATATATATTTTGATTTGGAATCTTGATCAAGATATTTGTTTTAGAGGTATATTTTATATGGTCCTGGATACCATAATACTATACTTTTATGTGTTTGAGGTTTTAGAGGTTCCAATATTTGTTTAATTTAGAATTAAATCTACGTAAGATGAAATATGAAATTTTAGTTATTATATTCCTTGGAGACCTTGGATACACCATATGTTAGTTCTTTTTATCATAGCGTGAATGGATTTATAGTTGGTTCCTAAGAAGTGAGATTTTGAGCTACAAATATTATATTCATAACTACTATTTTCATGTTGACAATTTAATATTTCCATCAATTTATGTCGATTGATTGTGGAGTTTAGGTCATATATATGAATATTTTGTTTTATGTGGCACATCAAAATTGGGGCCAGATTCACCATGGGATGTAGGCTGCAACATATCCCCGTATATTATAAAAATAGGTTATGCAATGTAGATGATTGGGCTAAAATTTAATTCTTATATATTAAAATATGATATTTTATAAATATTTACTATTTTACCGGGATTGGATCATTGACTAAGGGGTCTAATTATATGTATCCTTTGTTATTCCATAGTATATCCATTGTTAGGTCGTTTTGTGTTATGGTCCTAGGGTTTACAAAATATTCTTCCAAAATTCAATGTACCTATAAATACACATGAGTCCCTTGAGATCAAATTTTATCCCAAATTATCCTCTCCAACCATATGAAACTAAGAGTTATTTTGTAGGTCTTTGAATCCCCATTCAAAACAGATTAATGATAAGATTCAAAAGTTCAATCCATCGTGAATTGAGGATATTTTTACATTTTATTCATGTGGTTTATCCTCTAATCATTATAGATTCTACACATATTATCATTAAATTAAAAGGTAATTGTTCACAATTTTTATAATTGAATTTCACTAATTATATTTTGAGAGTTTCATGCTTGAAATAAATAACTTATAAGGAATTCTTATTATGGAGATGATGTGAGATGATCATTATTGTTCATTTATTATAAAATAACATTGACTATTTTGAGATAAGGGATTCATTTATTATATTCTTATATATGTGAAATCAATATTTTGTCAAGGTCTATCTTTTATATGGTAATATAAATTTAATAATTAATTATTAAACCTGATTAATGAAGAATAATTTTATGTTCAGAGAACAGATTTCATTTCTTTTCACCATGTTAAGGGTTTACCCCATGATTTAATGTTGTGTGCGATATTTATCCAATAATGATTACCATGATTTTATATTCTTTGGGTAATAATTTGATAAAATTATGAATGTATAATTTAATGTAAAAAATGATTTTCTTTTGTTAAATATATCGAAAAAATGCATGTTCAATGAAACCGTCGTTCCTGAAATTTCATTGTAATAAAATTGATGCTTAATTCACGATCAATTGATGTTTCTATTAGATGAAATATTTAAATTAAATTGGATAAGGAATCAATTATATAATACATGGTTTGGATAATAGTAAAATACATATTTAATGATTTTTTTAAGTATCACAATTTTTTTAAAATTGAAATAATGTTATGCATCATTATTAAATAATTTTGCAGATTATGATAACTTCATACATCAGTTACACATAGTAGTAACATATAATAATGTAATATATTAATTAATTATAGAATTATAGAGTTATTATGATAATGAAAATTATTTCTGGCTATGAGTTTCCATTCTCATATGAAGGCTGAATGCCTTGTGTTTGAGGCTGAGGGACCCCATTTTCATGAAATGATAAATTCATTATTTTATGTACCAGTTACCATGTTTTCCATGTTTCATATTATATACTATGTTTGATTCTCTAGGTGTGAGAACTGCAATACAATGTAAATTGTGTCCTGGATGACTGATGAGTTATGGTTTTGGAGGGTCGAATTTATGACAACAATTAAAAATATGATGGCATGATGCATGATGGTGTAAATGAGGGTAGGAGGGATGTAACTAGGATTATTTTAAGGGTTGAACATGGTATCACCCATTGTTGGGATGAATTATAGGATTCATTATTTAATATTTTCATTAATTGATGGATGGTCTGGCTACATTATTTTTCTCATTCTTTTCCTCATATATTGAGGAAGTTGGGTTTCTTAGTTATGAATCTCTTTGGTGGTATATTAATATGTTTTCCTAGAGTAGATGGAATTATGAAATTTAAAAATAAAAATAGTCATATTAACTCAAGAAGATGGTTCTCCCTTAAATCCATAAATGATGTTAAATAACATGAATCTATTGAATTAGTTAGATTATTCCCCAATTTAATTGAAATTAATTGATGGTAATAATGTGTGTTTTAAGAAAATACTCATTTATGTTTAAATTTTGTGTGATAAAGAACATTGTAGATCAGTTATTATTGAATTAAGTAACATACATTTCATTATTAAAAAGGAAAGGACAAATCCAATTTAACTCTCTGTTTTATTTTGGCATAAATTATATATTGTTCTTATTTTTCGTTGTTGAGTGTCTGAGTGATGATAGTTACAGATGAGGACAAGACATGGTTATTTCCACTATTATTTTGTCAGTTATGTTATACCCCATATTTTTTTATGATTTATATGCTAAACAACCCATTTTAGATTGAATATTCACACATAGTTGAGTACTATATTGTGTTTTATTGATCATCATCATTAGAGAGTGTTAAATGGAAGAATACATCATCTTTCCCCACTCTCTTATCAATGTTGTATAATGTGATTGTATAAATGGAATTTATTTATCCATATATTTGTGTATATGGGAAACGATTTTGTTAATTTCAGAAACCTATATATATATATATATAGATAAAGGGTATGAGGTATTATTATAATTATGATGTTTATATGATGCAACATATTGAGGAACGTACTTAATGTATATGATGGGATATATTGATGTATCCCACCTTATGTAAAATACATGGAATATAAACTATGGGGGTCTTAGAAAATAAAATCATACTATCTAGATATATGGCATGGGATGAAGATATGATGTGATGCATTATGATCATGTTTTAATTATTAAGATAGGGGTTATTTAGATTTTTTAATTTGGAGTGATATGAATCTTGATATAAGACATTTAGAAAAGAAAAAAACCACAAGAGAGGTTATGTAAGGTACATTTTTTGATTTATCTATATTATATATGATCACATAAATATGGTAGTTAGCGATTGATAAAAATCATGTGGATAGAAACATAGTAAACATGTTTAGGTGATGAGTTATCTTTACTTGTTGTTAAATAGATATTAATGATATTCCATTATATATTGAATGACAGGCTCTAGGTAAAGTAATATATAGTATAATAATAATTATTACCTTATATATATATATATATATATATTTGAAGTTGAATATGAACTCGATGGAGATTGGGAGGGATTCTAATAGCATGTGTTTTTAGATTAGTTGTTTGGGATTTGTGGCCACTGCCAAGATTATATTTTTGTTGTTTTAGTTTCACTTCTAGTTGCTCAGTTTTTATTTCCATTAAATTTATATATTTAGGATTTAATTTATATATCATAGCACAAGATTATTTATTATCTGTTTTATCTCTATCTTCTTCATGTTCTCTTATAAAATAAGTCTCCCCATTTGTATATTTATTATACTCTCAGTTCATGTTTACCACCTATGGAAAATGGTATCTAGGATTTAGGTAGACAACATCTTCTATCATTCATTTATATCATAAGATATGGAATATTTTTGGAGGTGGTCTATGAAATAAATAATTAAATGAACTAATAAAAAAATAATGCTTTGGGTACCGTTGACCATATATTTTCTAGCATGATCATGTCCCTCTATTGGGTGGATTTGTATATACCCATGTCCACCTACCCATTGTCTCTATATAACCCCACTAAATATCATATATATCCTATAGTTTTTAATGGTAAAATAGTAACCAATATAAATGAAAATTGATATTTTAAAGGGCTATCATTTAATGTATATGAATGATATATACCAATGTGTCGTTTGTAATGTCCCCAATCACTCTACTAACTCTATTATCATTTTTTGACAAGAGATCAACTTTTTATTACCTAAAACGTTATTGTGAAGGATATTCACAATAATATTGATTAGGGACAAAATGGATTACATTTCATAAACCAATAGTATGTCAATATCCCTCCATAGTTCTATATAAATGATAATGAAACATGATCATTCTGTTTTCTGAGATACCAATATTGGGATTCATTAGGAATCTATCAAATCATAAACATTGATAGTATTTCTCTATGATATTTAGATATATAACCGAACATAAAATATAGAACATATACAAATATACCTATCCCTATAGCACACTAAAATATTTGATATCTCAAAATCACCTTGGGTCATATCTGAAGATTTGTTGGGATTATAGAAAATAAAAAAAGTCAATGATGTATAAACAATAATATTTATTATAATATATCTACCAAATATTTTAATTAATTTTACCCAGGGATCCAAAAAATAATAATTTTAAATATTAATAAATTTATTAATATAGTTACTTTATCTAAAATTGCTTCAATAGTATTTTAAAAATTGCTAATATTTATTCCAATGTAATATTTTAAAAAAATGATAGTTTTGATGAAAAAATAATAATTTATGATATATTTCAACCATAAAATATCAATTTAAGATTTATTAACCCTTAAAAATATAAATTTTAACATCATTGAGAATCATCTATGTTAATATAAAAAATAAAAAAATCATAGAACCATGAACATTCATAATATAAAATTTTCTTTATTTTACCACATAATGTTTTATGATGGGAATTTTATTCATTTTGAAAATTAAAAAATTATATAAAAATAATGTAATTAGACTGATACCAAAATAGAGAGATTTTTCTTTCATAATAAATATCTTGAGAATGTTTATATTCTAATTTAATCTCTTGTGTATATCATTAATATATTCTTATTTCTTTGTGGAGTAATTTTTCATGTTTTTAGATGTGTTATGTACGAGAAATGTTTCATCATATAGATCAATTTATTTCACTTATTATTTCCAAATATTATTATCCTAATTTAAATTTATTCATTTAATTTTAATAGATATCAGTTATATAATAAATAAAATGATAATATATTAAATATAACTTCTTACTGTAAAATGTTAAAGATATTCCATTAGTTATTATTTAAAAAACATTATTTTTTTCAGTGGTTCACATATAAATTATCAATAGAAAAATAATAATTCATATCCTATGTATTTTTTTTATTTCCCTAGAGACATTCAATATGAGGATTCAATTAATTGAAATGTGTAGTAAAATATATTTTTAACCATTAATCTATCCTTCACGAAAAATTATTATATTGATAGTAGTGAACTATCTACATCCAGGGTGAATGGTCTAAGAGTACATAGTTTATCTTATTTATACCCATATTGAAATATATGTATGTAATAAACATTCACTATTCTTTGTCTATTTTTCTATCACATCCTATGAATTTCTAAATCAGAAATCCGTTTAAATGAAAAGCTATATATATTGACAATTTTCCAACATTTTTTATTATTATACAATTAATTTCTTTTCCTATTCAATTTACTCAGAGAGTTACTATTATCATGGATTATATATGTCAAAATCCATACATTATAATGAGGATATATCATATATATATTTATATATTTAATTTTTATATATTAAAATAAACATACAAGTCTCTTAATTATAGAGAATCGTTATTTATTGATCATATTTTTGAACGATTTATTATATATATTCATTGTATATATATATATATACATTTTTATTATGTGTTATATTTTATAATTTTTGTTATTTAATGGAATCATTATCAAAAAACACCGTTTATTTATAAAAATTTACTAAAATCTATTTATTCCAATTTTTCCTTTTTAAATTCATGATAAACAATGAATTCTCAATGATATATATATTCCAAGGGTTATTAATAGGTCACAAGATCTAACATCTATAATTCATTTTTTAATTATGTTTCAAGTTGATAATGGATAACAATTTTATTTATATGAATCAATTGAATATATATTTAAAATGTTTTGTTATAGAAAATTTATTATTTACCACTATAGCTTCATTTACAGGTTTGGGGTGTTTTATTTTACATCATACCTATTCCTATTTAGTTTATTAGTTAGAATCATATATTCTTGTGACAAATAAATGAATAGTATAATTAAATTAAAAATTAACTTTTCAAAGTGTATATATAGGTATATTCCCATATATATTGTAGGTTATATTTTAAAAATTCTGATTAGGTATTCAATATATTTATTAAATTTTATAATATATATTGATCATATAAATGAGAAGATGGTAACAATAACCATTATTTAGGTGATTATATATTTATTAATAACCTATATTTATGACAAACTATATTGGTTGCATAGAACCTTATATATTTCCTACTAAATAATATGAATTATTCTACATTAAATAATAAAACCTTAGAAAAATTTGTTACATTTATACTTCAAGTATTATGTTACATCAACTGTATAATTTTGACCAAAAAAGTTCTGTAGTCTACTATTTTTTCTAATTTTTAATTTTTATCTATTCAACAGAAATATATGTATATAATTTGAATAGGGGAAAAATATAATTCTAAACATTCACCCTTGATTCTAAAGTAGGGTTCCAACATCCTTATGGAGTGAGCTCAGTTTTGTTTTTGGTTCTAACTCGTTATAGAAAAAACACAGTAACTAAATTTTTTGTATGATGGATTTCCAATTTTTTCACATTATTTCCCAAATCATAGTAACATATCACGCTATTACCATTACATATGGCTATAAATTATAGTGGATAAAGCATTATCAGTGCATTGTTTTAAAACCATATAATACATCCCATAATATTAAAAATAAAATTTTATTAATTTTCACTTTCTCAATATAATTCATATATGACTCTAATATCTCTTAATTAAATCCCTAAAATTTCTCTTGGACTGATAAATTACTCTTACCATCCTTTGGATTTCATTTAATGGGGTTTGTTTAATATTTTTTATGGAATAAACCAGTATGTGACTAATCTTATTTTTATATGATTGTTTCCTTCTTCCTTCATTGTTTTTATCATTTCTAATGGATAATGTTTCTATTATTCATGTTAAATATTTTTAAAGATATATTTATTATATTTTATGTATTTCCAAGACTTATAAGGGTCCTTAATAAATTAATCTAGTATATTAAATCCATTTTTAATATTTAAATTTCATAATACCAACGGTTTTCTGAGTTTTTATGAATGTTGAACCATATATTCATGTATATTTTTCAAATGTTGTGATTAATTTTTTTATATATTGAAAAAACATATTTTTTAATGTAATATAAATATATAAATATGTGTGTAATTATTGGATAAAATACTAAACATTTAATTAGAGTGATTTAGTCGGTATGAAAAGAATGCATTGAAATAGAACATGATGACCACATTCTTGTATTTGCAAAAATAAATAATTTACTTTCCATGGAATAGTATTGTATAGAATTTTGGAACCCTTTTAGAATGATGATTCTTATTGTGTGGAATATGTGAATAAAAAGGATCATAAGAAAAGTAGCTACTAAGAATTGATCTTATTTTCCATTTATAGGTATTATAATAATAGTCATGATTCTACAAAAAAATAGGCTGCTTCACATAATATACATTAATGCTTCTCCAAATTTCAACCTTTTCATTTTTAAATATGATATGTCTTTTGATTAACTAATATAAGTGGATTCTAGTAATTATTGACCTTTAATAGGTTATAATTTATCCCATGACACCTTTTTGGAAGGTATTTTTATAGTTATTTGAATTTTATGAAATAATTTTTATAAATATTAATAATTTATTACATGTCTATAAAATTCTCAACGAGTACTAATATATGCCTATTAACAACATGAGTGTTTTAATTAAAAAAATGATTCTCATGGAAGATGGGGGGGATTTTTCTCTTATTATCACATCAATCATAGACCCCTCACGTTATCATATCATGGGTTTTTTGGTGTTTAAATGGTTGATGGATTTCCATTTTTTTATTTTTATATTTAAATTTTATTATTATTATTTTTGTATTGAGGTCGTGTTTTTTAGTTTTTTTAGGTCAGATCATTTATCTAATTCAAGCGAATATAATGATGGATCCTGAAAAATTGGAATCAATGATTTTTTTTATTTTTATTTTATATTATATACAAGACATGATATGGGTTATTTGTGAAATGATGGGTATCTTTTTAGTGAATTTCTAAACAACCCTCATCATAGCATGTGTCATGTGTCTTTAGGATTTGGGGAAATCCATATATCAGATTATATATTGTCATGATTTTTGGATTTTTAGTAATATTGGGGAAATAATGGATTGTACGATATATTTTCACTAGAAAATTGTCAATGTGAATGAAATAAATGTTTTGATAAAAACCATGTGACCCATGTTGGATGTGACATATAGTGTTCCCCGATCATTTGGTGTATTGGTTTCAAATATATTCATGGAATCCAATATATCAATCTCGTCAAATCATTGAGACTAACATGATTGGTGAAGAGGTTGGAAAACCATATTCTTTAGTATTTATAGAGTGGAATTTTATATTTTATGTTTTTAAAATAATTAATTATTAATTTCGTTGTTATTAATATTTTTTATTCATGATTATAAAATTAATTAATGATATTTAGTTTTTTTAAAGGTATTTTTCATCATTACATTATTTCAAAAAATATCACACCCCCAAAAATACCCCATGTGAATTCTATAACTGGATTTATAGATAATTATCATTGATCTAATATTAGAGTTTTATTTAATTTGATATAAATCATGGTGAGAACCATTTGATCAATTAAATAAAGATAATTCATTGGCCTTGCATTGGCTAGAATGTCAGTTTGAGTAATTTTCATTAAAAGTATCTGGTTGGTAATTTATTCAAATTTATCCTCCATTATTCTAAATAACAAAAAATACTATAGAGGTAGTTTCATGGAAATTCTATAATGAATGTGTTTTTTATTTTATCCTTATTCCAGAGACCATAAAAATTACATGTGGCACTTTTATAATTGATGGTCCTTTAATGAAGTTGAGGGATAATTATTTTAAGATTATATAATTTTGGATATATAAATTAAGTAGTTATAATATATGATCATTCATTATTTTTGAAAAGATATGGTTTTTTTATTGTTGTTTGTGAAGAATCTTTGACTCATGTTGTGATCCAAGATGGATATAGGGTATAAAAACTATTTTTCCAAGACTTAATGATTTTCAGTCAAGAATATATCGAATCATGGGTAAATATATATGATACCTCTAATATTCTTGTGACATGAAATATGATCCCCTGTGTTCTTATTGATATTTTATAACTACGAAAATGTGGTGGGTTGTGATCAAATTGTAGAGATATACTAGGCTGTAATTTTTATAAATATTGATGCTCCTCTAGGTATTAGTGTATGTAAAGGATTTTGTTGTTTATTGAAAATGAAGGTGATTATATATAAGTCTTCATGGTGTAGTATAGGAGGATATATACTTCTATCATAGTCATCATTCACCACTGTAATTTGATTAAATTTTTTTCCTCTATTATTGTGGTAATTTATGGAATATATGAACGAAATTTAAAAATTATCCCATAACATGTCTTAATTTTTTGTTTTTCAGCCATATCAATTGTTTATCAATATTTATCACCTAATAAATATTGAATTTTAGACTCCTCAAGTCTAATAGAACCCATTGTACAACCCGATTCAAATAAAGAATTGGGGTTTTGACAACATGGGTGTGATAAAAGAAAGGCTTCATCGTGGTTGAAAAATAGTTGAGAGTTTTTACACAGATTCGTAGTTGTAATCTATCACATATTGAAGCAATATAAATGCATACATGGGATAAAATACCAATGGAATCAATCATTGGAATATAATATATGTCATGTACTATTATTATTGAAAAAATATTGATAATATTTTATTTTACAACGGGTACACACAAAAATTTGTGTATAAAATTTTTTAATATGATAAATCATATATATTATATTACATAAAATCTTATAGATATATCCAAACATCCTTGGAAAATGGATTATAGGTCATGTTATATAATATAAATAGTATCCAAACCAGAGGATGTGTTACCCTACGATTTTCATGTTGTTGACATAGAACATTTAGATATAATTATAGGGATGAAATAAATGTTTACATACAAATCATGAATTAATTTCTGTCATTAGATGGTGAGCGTCACTACCCCTGTGGTGAGATATTATAACTCCTTGAAATTTTAAATTATTTTAATTTGCAAGTTCATAACATCGGATATTTTTATCAATGTTCGGGTCGAGGGATGGTATGATTTTTTTTGATTTGTGGTAATTTTGATGGGTTTTGTCTCGAGTTATTTCTTTTATACATTTTTTTCAAAAAAATAATTTTGAAAATACCACCAGGTTAAAAAAATATTTTTTTACCCCCCAAAGGCAGCACCCGGTGTGCCGCCTTTGGGGGTTTTTCCGCCCAGGCCAATAGCCAACGCAGCCAGCCCCACGCCATTGGCAGCTCGAAGATCCACCACTCCTCTGGTAATATTCCTAAATATACTTATTTAGAACATTTGAATAAAAATTTGATCCCAAAATTCAATATTTATTATATGTTTAATCAATGTTTAATGTTTCATTTGCATTGGTCTTAGAGTTTATGTTTTATAGTCTTTCAAAGTCGGGAACTTGAATCATTTTTAAGTTTCAAGTTGATGGTTTTGAAAGCTTATATATTATTTTTGTTCAACATTTTTAATGAAATTATTTTTGTTTTCAACTATTTCTTATATGTTTAATCAATGTTTAAATTTTAATTTATATTGGTGTTATAATATATCTTTTATAAGCTTTCAAAGTCACGTACTTGAAATATGTTTAAGTGTCACGTAGGTGGTTTTGAAAGCTTATAAATTAATTTGTATCAACAATTTTATGAAATTATTTTTGTTCTCAACTATTTCTTATAAGTATAATTAGTGTTTAAAGTTTCATTTATATTGATCTTATAATTTATGTTTTATAGTCTTTCAAAGTCGCGTACTTGAAACAGAATCACACATCGGAAACGTAGAATGTACTGCGTAGGAAAAGAAGAACCAGAATCCCACATCAAAAATGCAGTTTGATTTTCAGGGAAAAACCCCTTATAAAAGGGAGTCCAGGGTGAGGGTATCAGTCAGAATCCAGACTGCTGTAATGGCAGAACCGCTGGATATTAAATATCAGAAAAATTCTGATGAAAAGTTTTGTTATATATATATATATATAACAAAACAAAACAAAACAAAAATAAAAAAAAATTAAAAAATTATTTATGCAAAGGCGACACCTGGTGTGTCACCTTTGCGGTTAGTTTTTGGGAAAAGGCGGCACACCGTGTGCCGCCTTGCCCTGGGCAGAAAAACCCCCAAAGGCGGCACACCAGGTGCCGCCTTTGGGGGGTAAAATTATAAATTTTTTTAACCTGGGGGTATTTAAAATTTTTTTTTTTTAAAATGTAAAAAAAAACTCGATTTGTCTCGGTAAACATGAACCATACTATTAGCGATAAACAATCTCGTAGGCCGATGAGACCGTGACGGTGCCCAATATTTAAAAGATAATAAATTTTAGGAATGTAAATTATTTAATGAATGATTATATAATTAAAATAATATGGATATTTATAATATTATTATTATAAATAATAACGAGTTGTTATTATCATAATTATAATTATTTTTATTATTGTGTTTATATTATTATTAATAAAGAATTTGTATTATTATTAAAATAAAAAATGGGTCATAATATTATTATAGATATTATTATTATCAATGAAAATATGATAATGATTATTACTATTTTAGTGTTATTATGATAAATATTATTATAAATAATATCTTCTTTTTAATTTTATTTTGAACCCTAATCCAATATTTCACCGCTACCGACGTAACCCCCTCCCATTGTCCCCATGTGCATGTTCCACAATCCTCCAAAAACACAATAATATGGGCTCCCCTTCTCATGCCAGAACTCCTCCACGGTGTTACATCTCCTTCCTCCGGATATAATTTCCCCCCTCTAGTTTCAATTTACTGATGCACACCTCCCTCAGCCGAAAACCAACCTACCATCGCCTCATTCTCAATGACCCCTAATTTTGGATTCCCCTACCTTTTCTGACCTCTCTTATTAGAAGACATCCCTCCTCCGACCATCCTACACGAAGCATAAATTCCCCTGATGATTCTTCATTGCAGTCTTCCTTGTTTCTAAAGGTTGCATTGGGTTTCTATGAAACCATACAAGCATATTTTATGTGTTATTCATTTTCCATTGGAATTTTGGGTGTGTGAAGGGACAATGAGACTTAGTTCTTCCTTAAATAGAAGCAGTGTCTTGTTCTGACACCATTGAGGTTGGATAATTCATGTTTTTTTAATTTTTATTAATTCCATTTAATTATTGAGTGTTTTTAAATACATTTTAGACTTTATTGGCACCATTACAACATATTGGTCAACATAATATGGTGTCTTTATAATAATTTCAATTTTTTAAAATAGTATTCGAAGAAATGTTTTGTTCATGTTTATGTGTTTTCACACCATATGGTGATTTTGATTTTCTTTATATAATTGTAAACATGTTGTGCACCCCAATTGTTCATTTTTTATCATATTGTAGTGTTATTGTGTATGTAATATTTTTTAAAACATGTTTTTAGGGTGATTCTTGAATTTTGAGCAGGTGTTGGCACCATTAAAATGTTTTATAAAATACCCATTGTTTTTTACAATGAAACCAAGCCTTGTTATGATATTTTCCCCTTAAAATATTTTGGAAAAATAGTATTAATTTACATAATTTGTATTAGTGTTCCAATTTTGTGCCTTTTGGTTTACTAGATATTATGAAATGTTTTGGGAATGTGTTTTCATTGTTTCAAAAGAAGGATGGATAGATTATGGAAATAATGTAAAGTAGTTAGGTATGGATTCTAGGCTAGTTTCTTAGAGTGGTTTTGAAAGTATTTTTAAATAATTGACCAATTTTACAATTGAAATGTATTTTGGGTGTTTGATAAGTATTCATCCTTGTTTCTCTTAAATACTTTACTAGTTTTGGAATTCCATCTTCTTTCATTTGTTTGGATTATTTTTATTTTATGGGTTTTTTGACTTTGGATTTTTTATTAAAGTCTTTAGAGTGTGTTTAACATCACATAGGTGGTTTTGAGCTACATGTGTCATGAAAACCTACATGTATATGTATAGTGTATGGCATGTATATATATTACCTCTTTGTATATATTCCCCTATGGTGTGGAGAATATGTGCAATGAAGGTAGGGGAATATATGTGTGTGGGTGTGAGTGTCTAAATGTGTGTGCGTGTAACAGCGAATGGTCGGTTTGAGTGGTCCTCCTCAAAAAGTGGAAAATTTTAGGTATGATCTCTATGAACTGACCATTAATTTTCATAATCATTTATATCATGAATTTTAGACTATGTTTTTATATTAACAATTGATATTGAATTATTAGTGTTGTAATGGAAGAGACCTATCTGATCCATTACTTTTAATTTTGATGTCTGAGGTTTTCTCGGAGGTCAAGGTATCTTGTCCCCAACTGTTTTCCCAATTTATGGTTATGTGAATAGTGTTTCCTATTTTTTGTACAATGTTTCTAGTCATTGATTGGTGTAACGAATTTACTAGTATCCATAGGTGTACAGTTTATCTAAATGACTGTAGGTTTATAGTCTCCAAACGTCAGTAGGTGTACATTATTTCCACTAATCAGTATGTGTACAATGTTTCTAGATGTTAGTAGGTGAATAGTGTTTCCAGACGTCGGTTGGTGTAATGTGTTTTAAGGCAACTGTTTGTGTACAGTGTTTCTAGAAGTTGGTAGGTGTATAGTGTTTCCAAACATCTGTAAGTGTATACTGTTTCCATGCGTCATTTAGTGTATAGATTTTCCATGCATTGGTAGGTGTACAATTTTTCTTGATGTCCGTAGGTGTACAATGTTTCTAGGCATCAGTAGGTGTACAATTTTTTGAAACATCAGTAGGTGTAATGTGTTTCTAAGCATAGACATGTGTAGACTGTTTCCAGATATCAGTTGTTGTATAGTGTTTCTAGGTGTCTGTCAGTGTACACTGTTTCCAACTATCGGTAGGCGTACATTTTTTCTCGCACCTACAGTTTCTTCAATTTACTGTTTTCCATGAAGAAAAACACGTTCAAGGAGTTATTTTAAAGGATTTAAGGCTAATTCAAATGAGATAACTCCAATATTGATTTCCCAAAGGCTCATGATGACTTTACATTATCAATTTCATGGTTTAATGTTATCCTATATTAATATAAAATCCAGTGAATCTTAAACCACTACTCTACTAAATATTATAAAGGGAAGAGATGTCATCCTCTCATGTTCTACCTTAATGTTATGTAGTTTGGAACACTCTATCCTTTCATAATTCACCTAAGATATGTGGGATTTAACCATAATTGTTGGATATTTTCACCATGAAGTTTCATATTACTTATGTGCACCCCATATTTTAGTGTAAGTAGCAATTGATGGTGCATCATGAATAGAAGGTATGATCTACCTCCATTACATTGTTTTAGTTGATCCTTGTTCACTAGTTTCTTCATGTCATTTTATGGAAGGTGATCCCTATCTTTTAAATATTATTTTCCTTGGTGCTTGATCGTGAGGTCCTTCCATGGTGTCCTTGGGTGGATGTAGTTGTCTCAGTGCGAGGCGATCAGGATCGGTTGCATGGATCATTCTTATGTACAGAACTTCATGAACTATTTGAGGTTGGGGATTAATTCTTCTCTATATTCTATTACGTGAACTCAAAATGTTATCATGATTCATCCCTTTGGATAAAAATGGAATTAACATTATAAATATTTAACCCAAAAAAATAATTTGCTATCGATCACTTGTCATTTCCTCTTGTTTGAATAGATAGTATGATATCTATTTCATCCATGTTTATAATTTCTTTCCTGACAGATATTGGTAAATATCATAAACTGAGATTAATTTTAATTACTTTTCCCAGATAAAGTCTCATGTAAATTAATCTTGTTGTTGTAATTTATTGTTAATAAAATTGATGTAGTAATCCTATTTAATTATTTGTGATAGCTAACTCTATTGGTTTTCCATAGATGGAACCTAAAAATAATAAATCGGGTAATTCTAGAAGATTAAGGATTGAGTAGTTTGATAAATGATAATGCCTAGTATGTTTTTGAGTAACCCTCTTTCTTGTAATGTCGAGTTCCTTTCCCTTTGAAGCCATGAGTGGTCATTATTTTTGAATACTAGATTCCTTATTTAAGGGAGAATAGCCCAGTTGATATGAGGTTTTTTTCCTACTACTTGTGTTGTGATGAAATGTCATGACCCATCCCTTAGGGAAACTGTCGTGACTACCCCAAGCCCACCTCCCATTGGCCAGGGGCTGGCGACTAGTACCAAAGGCGTAATTCCCTAATTCTGGGAAGGAATTGACTTTATAAATCATAAACACACACAACAAGAGTAAAAGTGGAAGAAAAAATTAAGTAAAAAATATATTGCAAACGATGTTCTGGAAAGTAAATGGGGCCGGAAATACACGCCCAATAGTAAAGTACAATGAAAAGACTAAACATGTAAAACTAAAAGAAAAATAGCTAGAAGGTTTCTAGTAGCTTCTAGATCTTCCACCACATATCCTACCTGAAGGGTAGGTACAGATAGCCTCCTCAGCACTCCACGTCCGTCCGTATCCTTTGGGTACCGACTCGTCGTAAGGTCCACCTCCGGGTACCGTCCAGTCCTCGTAAACTCTACCTCGGTCAGCGCTGTCTGTCGTCTGCATCCAACACAACAAGGGGTGGGCATATCCCACGGATGGGTGAGTATAAAAATACTTAGTAGGGACCCCAAGATCCTCATGGGCTCAAGAAATCCAACAAGGATAAACCAAAAAGTATGAAATCAACGGATAACCATTACTTATGTATATGCCCATACATATACCTAAAGATTCCAGTAACCCATCTCAATCATGAGAAAAACACAAAGGTCATTGACTCAGCTCAAACCAGGATTTTAATTATCGTAACCAAGAATTCTGAAGAACTCATCCTCTATCAGGAACAGTGGGCCTATCGCAACACCAATGCGCTTCTCACTAACCTTGTACTACTGAGGTACTCATCCTGTCGAGTAATGCAAGTCTCCTGCCAACTACTAAGTGCTCTGTTCGTTGTTAGTCTGCCACCAAATACCAGGCGCTCTCACTAGGAGCCTACATAAGTACTCCTCCTTTAGAGTACCACATGTCTGCTTCCAACTATCATGAGCTCCGTCTTCCATGGGTTTTCCGCCAAATACCGGGCGCTCACCACTAGGCTAGTCGAATCTCTCCGTGTCGAATCTGTCAAGCAGTCGTTAGGTCAGTCAGCTACTATGTCTCCGCACTCTACTAGCTCTTCCACGGGAGGATCCGCTCCACGAGCTACTGGTCGATACTCCATGTGTCCTGAATTCTCACTTGGAATTATCTCAATGGACCGCCACATCATATGGGTCTCAACACAACAGACGGTACGTCAATCGGACACCCGATCTGTTAGTTATTCGCCTTTTAGTCCTGGGGCCCAGTTGGTTTTGTGTACGAACCAACCTGACCATATCTCAAATATACCCCAAACTCCCTTGGAGTATTCTCAAAGGGAGGAATTTGTTACAAGAATACCAGTGCCGCTAATGGTTCATCAAACGGATGCATGTAGCATGAGTTATGGTTGAATATGTGTATTTGGGTATGACAGGTCCGGGTATGGTCCAACCCAGTCGGACCGACCCGACCTAACCTAGGTTTGGACCGAGGTCCCACCAGGTCGGTGAGTCTAGCCTCGCCCGAAGGGGTGGCCAAGCCTGAAAAAGAGGCCCGACCCGAAGGCCCGACCCGACCCGGTTGGCTGGCCGTATGGCCCGACCCGGCTGGTCGTGTGGCTCGACCCGGCCAACCGTGTGGCCTGGCCCAACGGGCCTTGTGGCTAGGCCTGGCTGGACATGGGGCGTGGCCCGACTGGATGTGGGGCCGGGCCCGGCTTCCCATGTTTCCACTGGCTAGCCGTGTGGCCCGACCCGGCTGGCCGTGTGGCGCCAGGCTGTCTGATCAGGGTGGCCAGTCGGCCGCGCAATGGGGGGTGTTACACCCCTGGGCTCCTGAAACGGCCAGCACAAGGCATCTTCTCTTGTAACCACGGGACCCTAAGGGTCCTGCCTGGCGGGCACCGGTGACCGGCTAAGCTGGACGCCCTCCCCTGTCCACCGTAGCCTTAGGCCGCTGATCTTCATCGGCACGGTGCAACAGCACCCCGCCCCTACTCTCCTGCCACTGCCTGCCCTGGCCACGGTCTTGCACCGCCGCCGCGGTGCGATGACGCCACCCCCTCCATCATGGCACGCCTTGGTCGCGACCTCCTACTGCACTCCGCACGGCGCAATGACGTAGAGAGCCTCTGACGCGGACCAACGTTGCTGGAACTCTCCTTTCCTCTGAGTGGCGTGAGGATGTCGCGCCTTTCTGGTGACCCGTCAGTCTTGCATCGCCGGTTTCCTCGCGGTCGGCCCGACACCATCCACTGTTGTTTTCTTCCATTAATCAACAACAAACCAGATAAAAAAGGGTGAGGTTTGGCCATGTTGGTACAGTCCGAACCCCCCATGTTATGTTGATAACATTCATCATAAAGTAAACCAAAATATTTAATGACGTAGAACATAAACAAGGCATCTCAATCCCCTACCTTTCTTATCAGTGTTGTTTGACGGAGTCGCCAGAAGGCCGCATCATTCCATCAACATCGGAAGAGGAAGAGAGGTACTCGTCGTTAGCAGATGGGCGTTCAAAGGTGACGTAGTCGAAGATGATGTCGGCGTTCCTCGTTGGCGTCACATCCCGTTGCTTGCCTCTGTTGAAGAAAGAAGAATACAATGTTGATTTTCGGTGGAAGGAGCGTTCTTTGCATTCTTTGTTGAGAGGGTGAAGTTGTCTCTTAAGTTTCCCCCCAAAAAAATTGCAAACCAAAATTATGGGTTATGCCAAACCAAAATTTAATAGTTATAAAAACAATTCAAAAATATTTGAATTAAAAGAAACCATTCACTTAATTAATGGGTGGAGAGATGGAAATTAAATTGGGGGGGGGATGGTGGAGAGGCTCCCCCACATTAAGGAGAGTTTTACCAAATTGTATTGGGGGTTCTAGGGGGTTAATTGGGAGTTAGATAGGTTGGGTGGGCCACACAAAATAATCCTCCCATGGGAGGTTATGATATGGTAGCAACCACCTCCAACCTCCCCTTGGAGGTTTTAAACACCAACATAAAATAATGTTAAATCATTAACATTATTCAATTTATTTAAAAACTCCAGAAAAATAACTTCTACTCTAGAAAAAACGCAACTACGGTGAATGTCTCACTATGCAATCACTGAGGCTGTGCGTTCAAAGGTTCCCTTGGATTTCATTTCTGAGCACCAGTTCAAAAGTTATAAAGTTAAGAAATTAAGTTTAATGAACTTACCTGTACAAAACATCAGAATATGATTCTGGGAAAACCGAGCCTCGGAATCAAGTGCAATCAGAAACTACAGACTGGTAAAATTCCCAAGAATTTAAAAAAAATCCCATAGGAAATCCAGGTATTTACATGGGAGCCTTAGTGAATGTTGTAATATATGGGGGAAAAGGATTCTCATTGGTTATGATATTAGCTGAAACATAGAGTGGTGAGATGCATCATTTTATACCTGACGGTGCCGGAGAGGATTCCAAAGATGATGGAATGAGTGGTATGTGAATGATTGGATGCTTGCTGAATCATATTAGTTTTTCATAATATATTTTACTTTCCATACTTCCCAGGAAAACTGGTCTTGATTACCCTCCTTCTTATATGGGTGAAGATGTTCGGGATATGAAATGCATGTTCTGTGTTTATCTCTATGAGGGAGGATAGGTATACACTCATTCTAAAGGTGGAAAATACATGACAGGAGGATAATCTACTCACTGGGTTGATCCACATTTACATTTAGTAGCATATAATGTTTTTCTATAATTCATTAGAATATGGTAATGTAATAATTGAATTAATAAATGATTAAATAAACGATGTTAACCCATGGGGTTGATGGTTACTGGGACACAATGATGGGGATTAAATTCAAAAGAACAATAGACATCGACTGTGAGGATAATGAAATAATATTTTGGAATTTTCAAGGGTTAAATAAAGATTAAATAATTAATTAGTGTAATCTGAAAATTATAAAAAGAAAATGAAGTAATGTAATATACCTCTTTAAATGGTTGTGTACATATTGGATACCTAATAATAGTAATGGTAGCTGGGATTCTGAGAGACATTAGTTGGAGTTGATTCACATACTAGGTTTTTTTGATATTGTGGTTTTGAGTTATATTATATTCTGTACGTTTTGTGTTTCTAAATACTACTCCACCCCATCAGTTATGGAAACTGACACCCATGTGATTCTGTTCCTAGGGGGTTCCCAACATTCATGTGGGAGGATGGATGACTGAATAACCCCATTGGCCCCTCTCTTTTCTATTGGAAGTTACTTTTGTAGGTATGAAAAACAACTAGTTTTCCTAATATATGTGTGTATAAGGATTTAATGGCTTGTGGTTATTCACAGACATATATTCTGCATATATTTTCATATGGACTACTATAGGTGTAACAGGTAAAGGTTTTGATGGCTTGAAAATCCTTAATTAGTGTATGGGCTATACTGGCTTGAGGTTTAATTCCTGACATATTATACACATTCTATGAGTTGTGGTGTCTCATAAAAACAACATGGTAAGATTGGTTACATGGACATGGTGGTTATGCTGAACAAGGTTCATGATTTGGTGCTTCAGTCAGGTGTCTATGGGAAAGCCTTTTTGGAGAGAGATGCTTAAGATGTGTAACATTTGGGAAAAGTGGAAAACTTTTGGGAAGTAGTAGCAGGTCCAAATTGATATTATTATAAAAATATATACTATTGTATGCTATACTTACTTAGAGTATCAATAGTGAGGCTAGTAACATAGTATACATATATAGGTGGAGAGTATGATTCAGTTATTGTTTAATATGCTTTAGCATACTATATTTACATTTTTTTGAGAGGATTTAGGGATTATCCTATTGATTATAATATAATAATCACCCTACATATATATAAACATATTTTATGGTCACTTGGAGCAGGTTGGAGAACATGATGGTTACAACAAACAGGGGTTGAAATAGCTATTTGTGCTTTGTGGTCTTTGTTGTTTTTAATTTTTCATGGTACATGCAATTTTCCCTTTCAGTTTTAGCACTTAATCTAGAAATTACAAATGTGTAAATGGTATTTTGTTAATATTTCTGTATGAGTTGAAGTTGGTTGGTGTATGACTTTTCGATCTCTTCTGCATGTGTTATCCTAGATGGTAATTCCTCTCAATTGTGTGTTTACTATACCCTCACAGCTAGTCGCTAACCCAGGGCCAATTTGAGGTAGGAATCGAGTGCAAAAATCTCCCTTCTCACATTTCTGTCCTTGGAGGGGTACACCTAGTGGGGGGGTCGTGACATGTAAAATTTTCATTCATGAATTGGAGTGGTTTATTTATTTTAATGTATTGAAATAAATTGTTTCTATGCGTTTTTCACATAATACTCATGAAGAAATGCTTCGTATGGATTTTTAAATGTGTCTTTGATATAAAATTGAGGCTGGGTTTATTAAATGGGTCTACATGCATGTTTTCTAGATTTTTATGTATCTTGTGCGTGGTTAACTAAGAAATAGGTTAACATATGATGGTTGTGTGAATCCCATTTCGAACATAAAAAAGGGTTTCATTGGAAAACCCTCTTTGGAATGGATTATTTCCGTATTTTTTTATAAAATATGGTAGTTTACCTAGTTTGAGGATTACATTTTATGATGGTTTGAAGGTTACATGCTTGTTCGTTGGGATGACTCGGGGGGTGACATTGATTTCTGTGTTTATTTTGTGTGATGAATGTATTATGATTGGATACCTATTTACATTTTTGGATCACCCCATTTTTATTCAGAATACAAGAACCTAGTTGGGAAAGTAAATTTTAAATGAATGAAAGTTGCAGTAGTTTAGAATTCACACTGGCTAGTTCCATATAAAATGGGTTATTTTTTATCATTGTTATTGGATTGGGACTTGGGTTTCTCCCTTCTTCCCTTAAAAGGGAAATTTATAAAATAATAAAAAACTGAAGATCATTGGGATATTGGATATATTATGGTATTGGTCCCCTAGGTCAGACCTGGTAGGGAATCAATCAGGCATTTGGGTGCCATGATGTAATGGAGTAGGGAATTTATTCTTGATGAACTACAAGTATAGTACATTCTAGGTTATTCATGAGCTCATAGTTTCTCCCATGATGTCAGGTACTTATTATTCTGCAAATGATTATTGAGATTTATATGCCAATTGTATTCCCTTGTATGATGTTTCACCATTGAATGTGTTGTGTGTTTGCGTATCTTATATCCTTTCATAGTGTAGCTTAATGATAATGGTGATATAATGATTTCAACTATTTTTTGGAAAGGGTTATTAAAATTTTTTACACTTCCTTACACATGATTTAGTGTAAACATAACCTCTATTAAAATATAAATTCCTTCTTCATAACTAGGGAACCTGGGTTTAAATTGAAAAATGAAATATACTATGACTTTTTTTGAGAAAAAAATGTTTGAAAACCGTGTATTACACATTTTATTGAAGACTTGTAATTGATAAATAATTTATTTAAAAGGAAATTCATATGGGAAGAGATTTTTTGGGAACTCCAATTGTGTTTTATTACTGATTCCTTCAGATTTCTCTTGTTTTTAGCTTGGGGTTCTTTACATTGATTGGATTCAGTCACCATGGTGTGACTTGGGCTTGAGGTCGGTGGTGAATCGTAGGGTCACAGAGAGGTATGTACAACATTATTTTTTCTACGTTGATAGTTTTCCTTTTCATTGGTTAGTTTTTTCAATTTATTTATCTTTAATTTGTGGATCAAATCATTCTCACCTATTTAATTTTGAGGCCTGACACTTATTTCATGCCTGTGGAGATCGGGAATGCCCTTTGGGCTATATCATGGGCCAGCTCGGGTGACTAGTTTAGGGTCGACCCAGGTTGGTTTTTTACTGATACCATTTATTTATGTGGGATTGAACCCACGATCTAGTAAAGGAAGACCTCTTATTTATGAGGAACCGAAGATATCATTCTTAATTGCATCTATTCTAGTTGTGTTGAATTCATGGTATTTTAAAATTGGGATTCATTCCATTGATAGATATTTTATGGAAGTGTACCTATAATACATATGTGGGATACCTACTGAGTGATAACTCAACATTTTTTCTAATTTTTGGAATAGGATTAAAATGACTTCTAATCCATTGTTTTGAATTAAAAAATTATAATCTAACAAATTGATGATCTAGCATAATGATTTACAATAATATATAATTATTGATTGTATTTTATCTCTCGGATATTCTCTTTCACTATTTTAAATAATAATGGATAATAAAATTATACATAGACTACTGGAAGAAGAATATTATTATCATAAAAACTAAATTAAAATTTCATTGAATTCATGGATTATTTTACTGATTTAATTAGAAAATATAGTCCTCATAGATCAAAAATTGATGACGTTTTGTCTAGATCAGGGTGATAAAGAGCAATATTCCAAAGGAATATTTTTGAATTGTTTATATTCATTGTGTATATCTAGTCATGCATATCAATATATCCAATTTTCAAATTTTAGTAATGGAACATATATATATATATATTATATTTTAAGAATAAATCCTCTCCTTTTTATGGTATTTGTGGATTATATATGATTCTACTTCAAAATTACGGCAGAACATAAGAAACAAAAATTTTATAGGGAACTCTCTATGATCATCACCCCAATGAAATTCATATAATGTGTGACATATGGATATTGAATTAGTGGTTATTAGGGAATGTGATATCACAAAAGGTTCATCATTTAACAATAATAAGGTTATGGATGCTATGACTTGTGAAGAAACAAATAATTTCTAAGAGATATGTATCTAACTGGGTCCATTGGATTATTTTAGATGATTGAATAATTATTCGTATAGAAATTCATCACTATTGAATAATATCATATGGAAATTATGAAATTTATAAAGAATCATGTTTTGAGGTCTGCTTTTCTATAGTTGAATAATTGTATAACCTCATTACCAATATTGGGTCTAGAAGATGTTGGATATGGATATGTACTTAATTATAATGCATCATATATGGGATTGGTTTGAGTTTTTATATATGTTGATGATATAGTAAAGTATGTCACTTCTCAACATCAACCACATGAAAATAAATATCAGACCAATAATCATGATCTAGTAGTGGTAATAAAATATCTTTAATAAAAGATGAAATATATCTATAGTGGTAAATTATGGGTTTATATAGATCATAAAATATTTTCTTATATTTTATATTTGAAATAATCAAAATTTTAAAATGGAAAATAGTAAAATAATATCTCACATATGATTTTGAACATACCTTGAAATCATGAATGGGTAACGTGGTTTATAATTAGCCTAGTAGGAATATACGATCACAAAAATTGAATGAATCCAAAGATGAATATAATTTTATGAGGTGATTTTATAGGATGTATAGATATGTGAGAGTGGATTAAGAGAGTATATTTACTATTATAATTCAAAATTAATTTTTTAATTTTGATTTTATTCATCATGGGAATCTAGGTGAAGTGGAGTTCCAACATTTCATGTCTATAAATGCACGTGAGAGAACAGAGATATGGTATATTTAATATAATGTAATTATCCATTTTAAGAGTTTTTATGAGGTTCCCATATCAATTTAGAAAGAATTTTTTGAATGATTTACAACACAGTAATCTATAATTTCATAATGGAGACACGATGATTCATTATGAAATGAAATGTTGTAATTAGTGTCATGGTATGAGGTGTGACATAGAGAATTTTCCATCGTCATGTTATAGATGTGATAAATTTTATTTCATTAACCAAAATAATTTTGTTATTCATCATCATATTCCCACGAAAACTTACAAATGGGGTGTGTTATATAAAAAGTTATTCTCCATATTTACCATGATTCATTAAATGGAGGAATTTTTTCTAGGTTAGGATTGGAAAACTAATAAAATAAACTCATTTTATTCTGATCAAGGATATTACTATGCTGGTGGATTTATAGAAGTATTATTTATAGGTGATAATAAAACTACACAATCTTCCATATACAATTATTTTTTATTATGATCACACATTCTTATCCATGTTATAAAAAACACACAAAGTTTAGAAATCATAAAAATTGATATTAATCACTACTTATTATCCATTATTGGATGAGCATGTGAATCAGGTATTCTACATTTTCGATGACATGATACATTCTTGGGACATTGATTTTAATGGATCATTGAATACCAATAATGTAATATTTGTGTTATCATATTACAATAAAACTCAATTCACTTCAATATGGATCCACTAAATGGATTATATTGGTTCTCAAACTCATTTCCCCAATATTTGACGATAGTGGATTAAAATACTTTTGGGGAACCTAGTATCATTCTTGAGATGGAATGTATGATTTAAATTATATGGAACAGGATGGTGATAACTATGATTATCCATTGATTTTATTCTCATGATAATTATTGTCATTTGGAATTATCCATTGGGGACATGGGTTTCCAGAATTCATTATATCCCTTGGGATAATAATGACTAGATAATAAATGAAATCTCAAAATAAGATATGTAAACATATTTGATGTCAATAATTGTATCATGAAGTTTACTTATCATCTGTAATTTTCTTCACTAGTGACATAAATTCATATCGTCCCTCATATGTCTTATATTTATAGTATCATCCAATTACCTCTCATGTGTTATGCTAATTATAGGTGGGGTAGGAGATAGAAATCCTGGTGACTAAGTAACATATCTGGATTCTCAACACTTTTTAGAAATTGTGGTTTTGGGAATCTCATTCAATATATTCTTCTATTAGGATATAATGTGAGTGGTATTAATTAGACATTGGAGTGAGAATACATTAGGATGAAATATTTTAATTTCATTTCAATGATAATCTATCATTTTTTAATGTTTATAAATTGAATTTTACATACTTGAATGATTTATTACACCCACTGTATCATTTTAATGTATATAATTTAATTTTTTTATTAGTAAGATTCATTTTTATGTTTGTTAAAATGAAATTTATAATCATTTGGGAATATATAAAAGTATCATAGTAAGTATATATTAATTCTATCTATACAACTTGGTCATGTGAGGATATTTTCTTTATAGTGGTGTGTAAATGATTGGGAAATTGTTTCCAAAAAAACATAACAAAAACTTGTAGGTTATCCTTAAATATAGATATTTTCACATATATGGAACATGGTTTACAAAACCACCTATAAAAAACCTATTAGAACACCCTTAAATATGGGGTTTTAGTACTATGAAATACATATTGTGGGACCACACTTTTATAAAGCATGTAACCAAATAAAGAAGAATACATAGAATAATAAAAAATTTACTTATCTTATTTATAAAAAGAATTATTAGTCCCCTAATCCGATCATTTTTTATATTTGATCCCTCATGGATTATCATGTAGTGAACCATAATCCTCCACTATTTTCTGTTCATTTAATTGGAGTTTCACCTTTTTTCTTCATTGAATCATCTAGCAATTGACATTCTTCCTTCTCCATAGACTGTTTCATTCTTTTTATCATTCATCTACCAAGACAAACTTATCATTGGGATAATATTGAAAAATTATAATGATATAAGTTTTTATATTAATTTATTTATCTATATTTTTAATGGTTTATCCTCCCCTTTTTCTCAAGATTCACTGTATTTAACAATGACATTGTTAAAAAATATGGGTGTCCTTATGTATTTAGTTTCTTGGATGAATTATAGTTGTTTTATTATATTTTTGTAATGCATCGTCCCTAGTTAAAAAAATTTGCGCATTATTACATAACATGGCCATTCAATAGAAGACAACATAACCATTAGGCAAGATGAATAATTCAAAACATATTCCTTTACAAATAATAAACATGAACACTTTATGGTAGGAATACGAGGTGAGTAAATAATGCCATAATAAAACATAGTCGGGGGTATTCTTCTAGTCGAATAACCACATGAACCATCATTATTATTTTCACAATGAGGGAATATATAATTCTGGACATTCTGAAACATTTTTTCAAGGCCTCGACCATGATGTCTAAAAATGATTATTGTCTCGGCTTAAACCATATATCAAATAGGGAAATCCCTCATCCAATTAAATGTCTAATTGTTTATTGTGACCTACCGATGAATCAAGGAGCTATATTGGGCTCCACCCATCACTTACTACGTCCAATGCATTCCTCATATGAAAAGGATTGAACATAAACCAAGCATTCATATTAAAACTAGAATACGAACTGTGAATGATGTAAAAACAACACATACACAATCAACCATATAACAAAATCCTCAATATAATATGGAAGTTTTGTATCAAAATATATCAGCTTCAAACAAGCATAAAATCCATCAAAGTATGTTGACATAGATGAAATCAAACATTTTTAATGAAATATGTCTTCATATTTTGAAATCATGTAAAAGTAATATAATTATAAATGAAAATATTTATTTTGAAAGTATTTTTAAAAGATTGTATGGGAAGATTCGACGATGTTATAATGGCTTAAAATAACCGCACCCGTCGTATATGTTAAAAAAATATTCTTACCTTAAATTTTTTTGAAAAGGTCATAAAGTACCTTGTTTGGAAAATAAAGAAAATATTTCATTTAAGGCATATATTGTAAAATAAGGGTATAAATTTCTTTATCCCATTTCTTAGTAAATATTATAAATGTTTTGTGGTACATATTTAAGAAAACACAGATGTGGATGATAAAGATGTCCACGTAGATACTTATTTATTAAGAACCTCAGATAAGTAATGAGATTGTAGAATTAACAGTTTCGTTATACTTTTCCTTAGTAGATGGTAAGTTAACCGTATTTATAATAGTTAATTTTTTTTATTAAATTATAAAATAACTGTATATAGAAATATGATATCATATATGATTTTATAATATTTCTTTGTTAATAATATTTTTTTACTATCCTTATTTCAGGTGTTAACAGATTCATTTCCATTTGTTTGATTAGTTACATAATCCTTGTTTTTTGTTGATAAAATTTATTTAATTGATATACAGAATGATATTATGTCCATAAAAATTATTTTTAATCATAAAATAAAAATTATTCTTGAATGATTATGATTTGGAATAAATCTCATCGTGTTCGTGGAGACGGTAATCTGTATGCACGCACGAGCGACAATAACATTATATTGATGTGGAAATTATATTTAATTTGATTTATATAATATATAAATAATCATTAACATGTTATATTTTTTATTTCCATCAGTTATACTAAATATTATAGCCATCCAAATAATAAATTTTTTGAATATCAAACTACACCATGATGTGGAGACAGTAAGCAATATGTACCCACATATGGTGACTTTTTAATTCATATGATGGATAGAATAATGAATCTGGTTGTTTCATTTATAATAACATCATAGTATATAGAATATAGTATAGTTATTATTTTAGAATGGAAATAACAATAAAGAGGACGTGGAAGAAGAAAAGAATTTGAAAGATGTGATGAAATATTTAAATCTTCTTCAGGTTCTTCCATTTGATTTAATCAAAAGGGCTATTTTCATTGGCATTATAACCATAGTAAGGCCTCAAAGATGAACAAATAAAATTTGGCATTATATATGGGTAGGGGTTGGCTGAGACAAATGGATTTGGAGGTGTGAAATAAAGTGAAGGGGATGTTCCCTATTATAAGAGTGGTGAGGGTCACTTTATGAAAAGTTTGAAATATTATATTATAATAAAATAATTTTTAGTTTTCAAATTTCTCAAAAAATATATATTTAGATGATAAGGTGGGGATGGGTCGAAAAAATATAAACCCATAGGTTTTAGATGGGTTTAGTTCACTATATTAACCTTATCATTATGATATAACTCTTAGATAAAAAGTTTGACATTTACCATGTCTCTTTGAGCTTTTATATTATATGGTTAATTAACATAATATAAACTAACAAGTGAACCCAAGTGGGTAATTATTTATATATATAACCTTATCTAAGTTATTTGGATGAACATTTGATTTTTAGTAATATTATATCAATTAACAATATAGTATTTGTATTAAGAACTGAATTAAGTCAATATTGACACTGTTCAGTGTTTGGTTTTTGGGAAAATCATAACATCGTGATTAAAGTGAAAAAAAATTAATAAAGCATAGAAATTCACATTAAACTATAAAATTATTGTAATTTATCAAAAGGCTAAAATTACATTTATTTGGATATTTATATTGTCAATTGTTTTAATCTTTTATTAATTAGGTAATTACTGCATCATAATTTTTTCATTAATAAATTAAATTATTTAATATTTAAAAATTATAAATAAAATACCATTATGTTGGAAATCTTTTTATATTTACAATTATTATTTATAATCAAATTTATCATATGTACAACCCATTATTAAAAAGGGTTTAGTTATTAATCATTGAATTTAACTCTTTTATTTGTTCTTTAAATAAAATAATAATAAATGATCAAATCTAACCCCAATGGACCAAATAGGGTCATATTTTATTCATATGTTTTTTGTCGAATAATAATTATCCAACCGAAATAATACACGTGTTAGGGTAATTATAAAATCATTTTTACCCTTAATTAACCTATTTACTTTAAAAAACGGTAAATAAAAGGCAAAAGTTACTATTCAAAAAAATTATTTTCATCTTATTGAACCAAATTTTACATTCCGATATTAATCGTGAATCTCTAATTTTTGATATTCAACTCACAGAAGTGGTAAGATTGTGTTTTATGAAAACTTTCAAATGCTCCCAGGAGGCGGGTAAAAGTCGGTAAAAGTTCAATAAAATTTTTATATATCTAAACATATTATAAAATGATTCCAATGAATTATAGTAAAGGTATATAAGGATTATGTATCTTTTTTCACCTAAAAAAATTAAAATAAAATAAATAAAAATTTAAATAAAAATTCTTTTTTAACCAATAATGTAGTGTCTTTCTCTATTCATAAAAAATTGAATGTTTTTAGAAAAATACAAAAAACCCACTCTAACCTAATTATGATATTCTGAATTCCAAAATGAAGTCCATTTTGAGAAATAAAATTTATAATATTTTAAAAAGTGGGAATTACTATTCATAATGACTAGTTTTATTGGTCAAGGTGTGTTAGAATCAGGAAGTTGCGTACAATGCATGTTGTTGAATTATTCAAGGGGAAACGTACCATGGAAGCTTGGCGTGTTACATTCTTCCATCCTTCAAATAATTTCATCGTAAAAATTTATATAATACTACCGCAAAAAATTATTCGGGTGTTTCTTCATCATAAGTTCTTTTGGTTCCCATGTTTCCTCTTCTATATTATGGTTTCTCCATACATGTTTTACTAGAGGAGTCATCCTCTTTCTCAGCACTTATTTTCCTGTATCAAGAACCTTGACATGCTCATCACAATAAGACAGATCATGTTCCAGTTCAATTTCCACATATGAGAGCACATGTGTTGGTTCATGAATGTATTTAATCCACAGTGATATGTGGAACACATAATGGTCGTTGGAGAGGCTAGGTGGAATTTCCAAAATGGTAAGCTATATCCCATATCCGTTCTAGAATTTCAAATTGTCCAATGTGCCAGGGACATAATATACCCTTCTTATCGAATAGTATAACACCCTTCCATAGAGATACCCTCTGAAAAATAATATATATTACTATAAATACCAAATTCTTCATTCGGTTATCAGCATATCTCTTCTTTATACTTTCAGCTTCTTTGATGCGGGTTTAGATAATTTTCAATTTTTCAACTGTTTCCACGGAAAGTTCTGGTCCTACAAGTTTTCTTTCACCCACATCATCCCAACAAGTTGGTGTGCGATATCATTTTCCATATAACACTTCATATGGTGCCATCTGAGTACTTGAATGGAAGCTATTGTTATATGAAAATTCTACCAGAGGTAAATATTGATCACACATACCTTCAATGTAATGTGAGAAAGATATCCACATGTCTTCTATGGTTTTAATAGTCCGTTTTTACATCAGTTTGAGGGTGGTATGCAGTGCTCAAACGAAGTTCAGTATCTAGGGATTTTTGATGACTTTCTAAAATCATGATTTAAAACTGGGATCATGATCAGGAAAAATTTATATGGGTACTTTAGGAAGTCATATGACTTAATAAATATAGAGTATTTCTAGACGTTCGAGTGTTAAATATTCTCTTATTGCATGAAAATACACTAACATGGTATGATGATAAAAAATGACCCATAATGCATCATTCCTTCTATGAGTCTTTGGTAGACCCATGAAAAAGTCCATCATAATATCATCCAATTTACACTTCAACATGGGAATAGGATACATGACACCTCTAGGGTGTTGTCTTATAGCTTTCATTTGTTGGAAAACCATACATTGGGACACAAAATCAGCAATCTCTCTTTTCATGTTGTCCCACATAAAATCATTCTTTCAAATCTCTATACATCTTAGTGATCTATTTGTGTATACATAAATTGGATCATGATCATCATCCAAAAATTATCCTTTTAGATTTGGTATATCGGGAACACAATGTCTCTACCCAAATTTCAAAATTCCATCTTTATATACGAAGTCACATAATCTACAATCATTTACAACATTAATTTTCTTTTGAAACATCACAACATCAGTCTGAGAACTATTTATCCTTTCTTGTAAAGATGGATTGGAAACAATTTAAATAAGTGTTGATGTTTCACATTCCATTGTTATTACCATATCCATCTTTACTATATCAATGAAAATTAGAACCCTTTCTACTCTCATCTTGTTCAAAACTCCATGGTATTTTCTACTGATATCTTCTTCCACCTTATTTTCCTTCCCCTAGTGGTAGTGTATAGTGAATTCATAATCCAACAGTACATCAATCCATCGTCTTTGCCTAATGTTGAGTTATTTCTATGAGAAAAAATACTTTGAACTTTTTTGATAGGTGTAAATCTCACATTTTTCACCATAGAGATAGTCTCTCCATATCTTCATAGTGATAATAACAGCTTCTAACTCAAGATCATGGGTGGGATTGTTTTTCTCATGAAGTTTTAGGTGTCATGATTCATAGGCAATAAATCTATCAGTTTTTATAAGGAAAAAACCAAACCCTTTCTATGAAGCATCACTATATATAACAAACCCAAGGTTCTATGATGGTAGGGTCAATATATGATAATTAACTAATCATCTCTTCAGTTATTCAAAAAAAAATTCACACACTTTTGCAAAAACAAATTTTACCCCTTTACGTGTGATCTTGGTTAATGGGTTGGACAGTAGAGTAAAATTCTGGACAAAACGTCGATAATAACATGCAAAATAGATTAAAATGTGTACCTTAGTTATAATCGTCGGTGCTGGCCATTATTGGATTGCCTTGTTCTATGAAGGATCAACAATGATTTCATCCTTAGAGACAATATGAATGTGAAAAGAAATCTCTTAAATCTAGAATCCACACATTCTAAACATCTCATATAATTCATTTTATCTAAGAGTTATCAGAATAATGCGCAAGTTGTTTTCGTGATCTTCCTAGATTTTAGAGTATACCAAGAAATCATCAATAAATACCACTACATATTCATCAAGATAATCATTGAATTATCTATTAATTAGATCCATTAGGACATATGGTTCATTATTCAATCCAAAATGCATTACTGAAAACTCGTAATGCTCGTACCTGGTTTGAAATGTTGTTTTCAGAATGTCTTTCTTCTTCCCACACAACTGATGATATCCAAATCGAATTTCAATATATGAGAAATATTTATCACTATGAATTTGGTCTAATAAATCATCAATTAGAGGGAGGGGATACTTGATCTTTATTATTATACACTGATCTCCCTATAGTCAATGGCAAACCTCGTAGATTTGTCTTTATTATTAACAAAAAGGAGATGGGATCCCCATAGAGAAACACTAGGTTGAAAAAAATCCATTATTACACAATTCCCCTATGTTGTTTCTTTAGCTCAAAAAATTAGACATTGTCCATTCTATAAGGGGGCATTGATATGGGCCTTGAACATAGAATTAAGTCAATGGATAACTCAATTTCTCATTCAGGTGGATGTCCACGTAAATCATTTGGAAACACATCAACATTTTCTTTCACAATAGGTATGTCCTCTATTCAATCATTATTTTCCCCAAACATAATTAATTCATTATCTTCTTCCATGATAATTGAATTTAGTTGAGAAACTGGGGGTGGATCTAGATAAGAATCAGGTGATGACATTTCTTCTCTAATGATAAGGTACTCATTATCATCATCGAAAGTTATAACCTCCTTCTTCTTAAAATAATTTTTTTCATCATGGTCTGAAATCCATTCTATTCCAGTGATTATATCAAATTCAATCATGGGTATGATGATGATATTAGCAGATAAGGAACATTTATATTCCCTAATGGGAACTGATTCACAAAACATTGTTCGGATGATACTTCCCTTAGATGTTTTTACTAATAAATCCCTTATTATGTCAAATTCAAAATATCTAATTTTCATAGCAGACTAGGAAGATATGAAACAATGAGATGATATAGAGTCAAATAAGTCATTGGGTAAACAGGTTAAAACCATTAAATTTCCCGCCAACATGTCCTTATGAGCATTAACCTATGTATTAGTGATCACATAAGCTTAGCCTTGATCCCTTGGCCTTTTCTGAGATAAGTTTCCCTGAAGCATAGGACATTAATTTTCATCATGTCCCATCTCTCTACAATTTATAATTGAACATTAGTATCTTCTTTCTTCCCCTTACTATCACTAGAAATATGGCCTTTTTGTCCACATTTGAAGCATACTCCTATTCCTTTTATACAGGCACTAGGGTGCTTCCTTCCACAATTATCACAAGGTGGAAATTCAACTCTTCCCTTCTTCCCTACTTCATTATTTCCTTTCCAAGGGTGTTCAACAGATGTCTTTTTCTATTGATTTGCATTATAGTCATAAGACATAGGGAGTTCATTTTATATCTTGATAGCACATGAAACAATGTCTTCATACAATGAGAAGGATTGATAGACTAATCCTTGATAGAGAAATGGTTTTAACCCATAAAAAACCATCAATATTACTTCTTGGGTTACTTATATAATCTGCAGCATTCCTTGATAACATTTTAAAGTTAGCCTCATACTTTGTGACATTCTCATCCTCTTTTTGTCTCAGACTTAGAAATTGTCTTTCCGTATCCTCTTGATGGTCATGAGGAACGTTTTTTTATAATAAAAGTTCATTAAACCCCCTTTATTACATACTTGTTTCTTCTTCATCCTCCTTTGTGTTTTGAATTAATGACCACCATTGATCTGCATCTACGGTGAGGCGATAAATTTCCATGAAAACATTTTCCCTTTCGCTACTCCCCAAAGCATGAAATATTTTCTATAAGGAACTTATCCATTGTTCAGATACTAATGGATTTGAAGACCACTTGAATATTTTTGGTAGTTTCCTCATGAAGCGATCTAATGTTGATCCTCAGCGTTACCAATCATCTTTCTCTATACGTGTAAGATTATTATTCCTAACCAGTGTGAGTTGACTGAGTATGGTGATAAGATGATTAAAACCAATTGCATAACCAACTCCTCTATAATTATCTTGAGCAGGAGGGAAATCCCTACATGGATTATGTGCATTGATATGTATTCCATTCCTTCCACTAGGTGCCATGTCTAAACAATGGCATACCATAGATTTTTTTATGAACTGAAATACATAATTTTGAACTCCCAAAACACCTAACATAAATTTAAATGTTTATGGATATAATCCACAATAATAACAATTTTTTCATGGAGGAGGAATATAATCATTAATACTTCATAATGGTTTGTAAAGAAAATGATAATTTTCTTAAGAATATCACATGGGAGTGTCATAAAAAAGAGTGCAGCAAGGCCTGTTGTCGTGCACCAGATCATGTTTGAGTATAGCTAAAAGATACGTTTTTGGGTTTTACCCCTAGGGACCTCTCTTCCAGAAAAACCTCTACCATATCGTATCTAGAAAGAGATGTATTTCATTGAAAACCTAGAAAATCACTATAGTAAAAAAAATTCTAGGAAATTCTTCTATACTAATTCGCAAAGATTATCATAGGGTAATGATCTCTAATAAGAGATTTTCTAAATATAGTTTTCATGTTTCATACTAAACTTCCTTTGATACCAATGGTAACACCCAACCCCAGTCACATAGAGTTAGTGGATTATTTCATAACATTGGAATGATACAAGGAATCATGTCCCGAATGACCAATCAGTTTAGTATTATTGTACACAAGATACATACATATGTTCGACATTACAAAATGAAAAGAAATAAAACCTTAATTTATTCCATTAAAAACTTTCAGGATTCATAGATTATGCCTTCAGGTCACTAAAAACTAAATTCTTCATATCCTAGGTAAATGAATCATAAGATAGGGGTGAACTCAAATGCTCAGTAAGGGTAAGAAATACAACAAATGATAACATAAACATTAGGCATGGTGAATAATTCAAAATAGATTCCTTTAAAAATAATAAACATGAACACTTTATGATAGGAATATGAGCTATGTAAATAGTGACATAATAAAACATAGTCATGGGTATTATACAAGTTGAATAACCACACAAACCATCATTATTATTTTCATAATGAAGGAATGTATAATATCGGGAATTCTAAAACATTTTGTCAAGGCCTCAACCTAGACGTCTAAAAATGATTAAGGACTCGAGGAAAATCATATATAAAATTGGGAAAGGACTCCCCAATTCCACATATAATTGTCTCATGATACCTTCTGATGCATCTTGGTGCAATAGCGGGATCCACTCGTCAGTTACCATGTTCAAGGAATTCCTCGTATGAAAAGGTTTAAACATAACATAAACATTCATATTAAAACTAGCATAGGAAATGTCAATTCATTAGCCATAAACCATGAATGGTGTAAAAACAAAACATCCACATTCAAACATATCACAAAATATTCAATACAATATTGATGTTTTTTATCGTAAATAATCAACATAAAAAAATCTTAAATTCCACCATAAGATGTTGACATAGTTGAAATCAATACTTTTTAGAAAAATTTGACTTTCTATTTGGAAATCTTATAAAATTAAAATAATTGTAAAAGAAAACATGTCTTTTTAAAATATTCTTATAAGCTTGTATGGGATGCATCGATGATGTTATAATGGTGGAAAATAGATGCACATGTCGTATAAGTTAAAAAACATTCTTACCACAATTTTTTCGAAAATGTCATAAAGTAACCTGTTTGGAAAACGACAGAAATATTCCTTTCAAAACATATAAGGTCAAATAATGGTATAAATGACTTTAAATCATTTTATAGTAAAAATTAAAAATTTTTTGAAGTTAATTTTTAATAAAACATGGATGTTAATGATAAATATTTCCCTATAGATACTTATGTATTAACAACATCAAATAAGTAAAGGGAGTGTAGAATTAACCCTATCCTTGTAAATTCCCATAGTAGATGGATTTTTAACCTCCTGTATAATATTTAAATTTTTTTATTAATTTATACAATACCTATATACACAAATATTATATCATATATGATCTTATAATGTTTCTTTGTTAATAATATTTTAGTTTTATCATCATTTCATGTGTTAACTGATTAATTTTCCTTTATATTCTTTGTTAAGTAATACATGTTTTTTATGGATTGGATGTATTTGATACATATATAGAATTATATAATGTTCATAAACATTATATATAATCATAAAATGAAAATTATTCTTGAATGATTACGATGGAGAACTAATCTCATCACGTTAGTGGAGACGGTAATTTATACGTACGCACGAGCGACAATATCATTATATTGATGGTGAAATCATATGTAATTGTACGGTATATCATATATATATAATCAATAGTATTTTTAATTTATTATTTACATCATTTATAATCATAATTATACACATCTAAATAATTAAGTGTTTGAATAACAAACTACACCACAATGTGAAGACGGTAAGTCATAGGTACCCATGTATGGTGACATTCTTATTCATATGATGGATAGAATAAGGAATATTATTGTTCCATTTATAATAAAATCATAGTAAATAGAATATACTGGATTTATGATATTATAATTGAAATAACAATGAAATATTAAGTGGAAGAAGAAAAAATATTGATAGAGGTGATGAAATATTTACCTCTTCTTCAGGTTCTTCCTTTTTATTTGATAAAAAAGGATCTATATGTTGGAATTATGACCAAAATATGGCCTCAAGGATGAATGGAGGAAAGTATGTAGGATATTTGGGAAGGGTATGGCCGAGCCAAATGGCTATTAAGGTGTGAAATTAAGTGATGGTAAATTTCCCTTTTATAAGAGAGGTTTGGGTCACATTAGGAAAAGCGTGAAATATTATTTTATAATAAAATAATTTTAGGTTTATAATGGCTAAAAATAATTTAATTAGAGTATAAGGTGGGTATGGGTCAAAATATTCTCAACCAATAGGTTTTAGACAGGTTTAGGTCACCATATTATACTTATCGTGTATATTTAACTCTTAGTTAAATAGTTTGACCTTTACGATGTCTCTTTTTATTTTTATATTATATGGTTAATAAAATTACTATAAACTTCCAAGAGAATACCATGTGGTTCATTATTAATACATATAACCTTATCTAAGTCTTTTGGAAGAATGTTTTGTTTTTAAAAATATTATATCAATTACTAATATAGTGTTTGTTCTAAAAACTCAATTATGTCAATTATGACACTATTTAGTATTTGGTTATTGTGAAAATAATATAAACATGATTACTTCAAAAAAGTATTATTTAATCAACCCTAACATGTCATATTAACCTCTAAAATTATTTTAATTCATCAAAAGTCTCAAATTACATTTATTTGTATATTTATAATATCAATTATTTTATTCTTTCATTAATAAGATAATTACAGCCTCATAATTGTGTCATAAATAAATTAAATTATATAATCTCTAAATATATTAAATAAAATGGAATTATTTATTATATCTTTTTATCTTTATATGGAATATTTATAGTGTAATTTATCTTATGTATAACCCTATATTAAAAATAGTTTAGTTATTAAACTTTCAATTTATCCCTTTTAATATTTATTTAAATAAAATAATATTAAATGTCCTAATATAATCCATGTGGACCAGAAAGGATCATATTTTATTCCTATGGTTGTTTTTTGGTCTAATTATACTTATACAAAAGAATTAGGACATGTTTTGGCATATTTATGATATCATTTTTACCCTTAATTACCCCATTTACTTTTACCTGCGGTAAATTAAATCATAAGTAACTATTCAACAAAAATTATTTTCTACTTATTGAACAACATATTAATTGATGAAATTAACCGTGTATCTTTTATTTTTTTTTATTTAACTCACTGATGCAGTAAAATTATGTTTTATGCAAATTTGCAAATGCTCCTAGGAGGAGGGTAAAGGACGATGAAAGTTCAACTAATTTTTTATATATATGTCAACTTATTATAAAATGATTCCAATGAATTACATTGAACTTATATAAGTATTCTGTATCTATTTTGACATAAATTATATTTAAATAAAATAAATAACTATTTAAATAAATAAGGCAGTTTTAACCAATAATACAGTGTTTTTCACTATTCAACAAAAATTAATCGTATTCTGAAAAAATACAAAAAATTCACAGTAAGATAATTTTGATATTCAGAATAAAAAAATGAAGTCCATTCTGAAATATAAAATTTATAATATTTCAAAAATTAGGTATTACTATTCAAAATGGCATGTTTTATTGGTTGTGGTGTGTTACAATCTCGATATTGTTTACAATGAATGTTATTGAATTATTCAAAGAGAAACATACAGTGGAATCTTGGGGGGTTAAATGGATGGTTCAAATTGATTTTTATAATGTTACACCATTATTGTGATATATTACATACATATGTTATTATATTACCTATTTTATTAATTTAGGTATTAGTGATTTATTTAATTTTGAGGGAATATTATATTATTAAAATTTAGGAATCCAATAATGTTCTTGATTAAATGATACATTTTTTTTAATTTATATATTTTGTAATGATATTTGGAACCATCTATACATGATTATTCTTCCTGGGAAATCTAAGTTAATTGGAATTGATCCTATATATATGAATACTAATAATAATTTTTACTGTATCTTACCATGGATTACATCACTAGGGATGACGTTACCCAAACAATTTTGTTTGTTGAACTATTATCCGTTCTGTTTTTCTAAATTTCCAAAGAGGCCTACATATAGTTTGGAATGATTGGATTTTTATATAAAAATGTGTGATGATCCTTGATATCCTTGGCCTCAATATGATATTTTCATATATGATGATGATTGTTTTTAATTTCTTATTTTAATGGGTTACATTATTTTTCTCTCAGTGTTATAGAACACAATATGTGTTATATGAAATTAAAATATACGTAGAGTATTTTGTATTTTTTTCAGAAATTATTTCCTGAATTATCTAACCAAGGATACTCATAGATAACATTTAGGGATCCTTTTATTTTTTTAGACTCAAAATATGGGTCAAACATATTGGTATATTCACATATTTTCATAATAGATACTCATAAATTCAAGGAAACATTCATGGGTGATGTTCATGATGGAATATTTTGGATATAATGTTGGTGTAATCATATGAGGTGATATCTCATGTCACAACTATATGGGTAACAACGATTAGATTTATATAATATTTATGTAATATATTCTTTTCTTTTTTCACCTAATTTGATTTATATAACGCTCCCCCACCTTAATTTTTTTGGACCACATGTATTACATATATATAAATTATATAAGATAATTTTATAGTTTTTAACGATGTTTAATTTAGGAATCTATCATTGAAATTACATGTGGGTTTTATTTTTTTGTAATCTTATATTATTCAAAACATGACATTCAGATACATGGAATTGTTATTTCAGTTCCTCTCTTTGGAAGACGTTTTAAGTAATTGTTTTATTAGTAATATCCATTCAAGAAATAGTAGCTTCAATGTGGGGGACCTAGTTATCATTCCATGAGTATTCGAATCACCTTACAGGATTTATATTATGTTGAGTCAAGTATTTGGTTCCGATGAAACCAATATTTTAATGAAATATCATATAAAGTGTATTGCTTTATATGTAAATAACAACACTGATTTAATAGGTCAAATGATATATTTTTTAGATTATTACAAGTATTATGTTGGAAAATATTTTTTTTATATAATTTATTAATGATTAAGAAGGATTATATAACAGATTATAACCCAGAATGAGAAGTTAATAAATGGTTTATAAATATAAATATTGATATTAGTAATGGTAAATCAAATATATAAAGTAATAATCCATGAAATAATTATTTCATACAAAACATATCTATCATGCTCATCGAGTTATGATTATGTGTAAATTCCTGAAATATAACCGTAAATGTTATTTAGAATATAGTGAATTTTATTTATAATTTAACAACATTTTCAATAATTTAATCTCTATTTTTAACAAAAAAAATTAATATTTACCTATTTGTTTGTTTGAAAAAAATATTAAATGAATCAAACCTATTATCCTTTCCATTATTAAATTATCATCATTTACATTTAACTTTAATAAAATCTCGAATAGGATACCAGCTAGTTATTAGAACATAGAGGGTAAATAAATGATACAGGATGAATTCAACCATATGAATTATTAGACTATAATTTTCAACAACCACAAGAAACAATTCATAATTGATTTATTTAAAGTAAAAAAATTTAGAGAATTGGAAATATATTCCCCTCCCATATGAAAAGATTTTAAATTTAATACTGCAATATATTGTTTATGAAAATATATTTAAATCAAAAAAGGAACATAGCCAAAAAATATAATCCAATATACCATGAACAAAAATTACATATATGTTATATCTTGTATAATACCTAAAAAATTTAAATCCATCAATATAAAAATGAACACGTCACCACTTTATTTATAATGTACTTATGATTATAAAAATATATTATATAACCTCACAAGTAATGGTAACCCATATATCTTTCCTACATTTCATCAATAAAATGTAATGATTTAATAATATATATTTGGGATTTTATTGATGAAACCACCAAAGGGTTATAACACATTAATGTAATATATTAGGATTTTATCCCATCCTTTAATTGCAAAACCAAAACCATAATAAACAGAACAGATATAATGAAATATTTATAATATATATGGAAATAAAAAATGCCTCTATTACTAGACCGTATGGAATTGGAAATTATTTTATTTAATAAAGGTGGATCATATAATATTGGGATGAGTATCAATTAGAGTAATTTTATTTACCCACACATGGTTTTTTTAAAGACCTCTATTTTAATGAATGAAAACATTAAATCTACACACTATTTTTATTCTTCTATGAATGATCACATAATAATATATATAATTGAAAGATATGAAAATACCTAATCCATTGGACATCTAAATAACCATTGATATCTACAACATGAGAAAACATGTGGATGATAAAATTCAAGGAAGACCACAAGGTGGTGATCAACGTAAACAATAGTAATAATATAATTATAAACCATTAATATAAAATGTAGAGTTTCAGCCAATTAAATAATACATATTCCTTTAATGGAACTCCTATTAATCATTAATCGACAAAAATAAACAAACATTACTTTAAAGCCATACATACAATAAAATAATGAACATTTCATACTCATAAAAAAAATGAATCATTTCTTCAAGATCATGCCTAATTAAAATAACATAGAAGTATCTTAAATAGATTTATGTAAAATTGGTATATATATGATAATAAAATGACTAATTTTTGGGTTGGATTATATTAACACCCCTTATATTAAAGTAAAATGTAGACGTAAAATATTAAGGATATGAGTTCATGGTATATTAAGAATTTAATAAATTTATAAATAAATTTTTAGTGAAATAAAATCCTCATATAGGAATTATAATTTATACAATGAATTAATGGAATTAATTAAAATATTAGTAATTTTTACATTTATTAATGAAATTATAAACTATATTTTAAATGGACATGTTTATAAATGTTGTGAAAATTATATAGAGTTTATATTTTTTCCCATATTACTGAAAATTATTATTTTTGGGATGCAAATAAGAATAATAATTATTGGAAAATAGGAAGGATATGTTTTCAATAACAATTAAAATGTGTGAATTGAATCAACTCCATAGGTAATCTTCTGAGAAGGTTGTGTGTGGCCACCCCCACCCCCATTATTTTTTGTAGGATTATTCTTATTCTATAGTTCGTAGTAAATTAAATAATGAAATCTAATAAGGGTGTCAAAACATGTTATCTACACCTTTATAAGGAATAACATGGTAAACCCACCATTATGAATTTGGATGTCACTTCATGAAGGTTCATTCCTTGTCTAGGTTATTTGTACCATTATCCAACCCATTTAGGACATGTGGTTTATATTTTTGATGAGGATATGTTCCCTCATTTTACATTTTTTTCCATGAGTTAATTTCTTTTTCATCTAAGATTCAATCCTTATGTTCCATAGTATTCTATAGTTAGGGTATGTCATGCATCATATATAATATATCTTTTATTATTGTGATTATATAATCATTAATTTCATCTACAGGTATATATATCATATTCACTATTCATCACAGATGAGTTTATTTTTCTATCCAGTCAGGTACACTATATCTTTATCTAATATTTTCATCCATATGTGATATCTCCTTCTATATGATTATCATTTTCCTATCCAAACTATTACTCTTATTCATGTAATTTAAAATGATCACATGTCATTCTTGGTAAAAAAATTTATTCCCCCACCATGTGTTTTCACTATTTTAGTATTTTTGTGTGTGAAAATATTATGTACATATTTTCAAATATATAATGTTAGTTTTTTAAAATAATCTTGTAAACATTATATTATTATTTTTTAAATTTTCAAATGTAGGTTTTTTGGAAAAATATTACAATTCATATTTCAATACAAGATATTGATATCTCGCCTGAGATATGAACTACTCAATTTATTTCAATATTGATTGATGATATCCACACACACATAAAATAATTGTATTATTAACTTCTACTATTACTCTTGGATTTCTATAAAGAAGCATGAATTTATCCTAAAAAATGAACAGTCATATTTTTCAATATATATATTTATTATCATTATATTAATATAATAAAATTTTGAGATGGTCTCTTGAACAAATAGTAATGTCAGGACCTATTGTTTTAGGGTTCTTTTAATTTAATGATATATACATACATCACTTTTGTTGTTATAATGGTAATATTAATTTTTAAAATACACAAAAATTTTATCAATGGTCTGAGATGCTATTTTCATCCAATTTATGTAGAATATATTTTAATAAATGTATATTTGAATATCCACCTATTTTAAATTGGATGAGGCTTGTTTTTTATTTTTTTTATTACATTCCATTTATGGAAATAAAGTGTTTATATAAGTTAAATCATCACAATTCATCATTTAATTTTATATGGTTTTAGTATGAAATTATCGAATATGACTTTTTTTTTGAAAATCAACTTCAATATATATATTTACTCATAAATGTGCTATAATTATTTCGAGCTAAATTCATCATAGATTAGGTTTTTTTTGAGACATATATGTTCTTGTTATGTGTTATTGTTCATCCATAATGAGTATGTTCTAGATTTATTTCTTCTTCACCATATTTATTTTTTAATAAATTTAATCAAGATCAACTTTTATTGTTGTTTGAAAGTGTCTTAATTTAATAATTATAAAAACTATTTTACATCCAATGAAATTGCAGTTTATTCTAGGCTCACCTGAACAAAAACCAAGATTTCATAGTATATACTATCCCCTTTGATTGAAGAAATTTTATTTTTAGACAATCATTTTAATAGAAAGGACTCTATATGTTCTTGTAAAATTTATTAATGTTTTATCAAATGATTTAATTAAATAGGATAAGTTTTATATATGAAATACACATTATTATGATTGATTAAAAATAAAATATATTAAAATATGTTATATATAGTATATGTAAGTCCTCTTAGAACTAAACTATGATAAAAAATATCGTAATATAATAGTATACACAATTTTTATAAATTTTATTTACACATAATTTTATTGCACTATCACTACATCATAATAATACTATGACAATTTAAATTTGGAAAATATTTGGAAAAGGAATATTCAACCCCCACTTAAATTCCAACAATATATCATATATGAATTGGGATTCCTTTTTATAGATAGATAAGTTAATAAATTTTATTTTATTAGTCTAATAACAAAAATTAGTATGAACGGGTTTCCTTGAAATGATATCTTCCTCCCTAAATATTTTTCATTCATAAAACACATTTTCCATCTAGAATAATCAAAGACCAAAAAATATTTTGAATGAACCCTGTATAAAGTATGCATAGTCGTGAATCTAATGATCTAAAACATATCATAAAACCAAACTTCAATGGTAATTATTATGCTAATTATAATTATTTAATGGTTTTATTCATTGTAAACATTTGTCTTGAATATTGGAAAATACTTTAATAACCTTATAAATTACCAAAATTTTGTTTGATACCATAATAAGTAATAATGGTGAAAAATGTGTCAAAAAAGTAAATTAATTAATTTACATTATTTTTCATTAATTAGGTATATTGATATTACTATTTCATCCAATATAACATAATATAATATTATATATAATTTAAAATTCACTCATCAAGGAACTCAAATGATGAAAAAATCAAATATGGGAACTAATTTTTTTAGCCCAAATAATGATGAATATTTGATCATTAGGGGAACAATTAAATGTAATACAGGTATACCCAAATTATAATGTTTATACAAGTTGAAAGAGAAACCCTGATGACTTTGGTCCTTATTGAAATAACTCCTCATGAACTACATGTAAGGTGGACCTCAAATGAATTAATGTTTAAAGTGATAAATCATTTTACTGTGTTTTAAATAGACAACTCTAAAGTATTTAATTTATAATTTGAACGTGATCTTATGAACAATAATATTGATTTTGGGACTACATTATATTATAACAATAATATATTTTATATAATTTAAGACACACAATGTAGAGTTTACATAAAAAATGAATAATAATTATTTAAATATGATCAATAAATTCTATCCAATGAATTGGTGGGAATTAATCTGATAAAATAAATTAAAATATATATTTCCATTTCATTATAAATTTATTTTTTGTTTTATATTAGTAATTAAGATATCTAAATTCAATAATTTAATTTTATGCATCAATTTACCAATATTAATGAATAAATGATAAATGAATAATATTTATTATTTTTTTTCAATCATATATATTTATCTTTATATTTCATCCATGTAAAGATCATATTACATTATTAATAATTTTAATTCACTTTTTAAGGAACTCATATGCTGTTGAAAACAAAACGGGTACTATGTATGTTGAGTTAGAAGAATTCGGAATATTTTATCCTGATAGAAAAAATGAAATGTACAAAATATTTAGAAAAATTATAATGTGTATAGTTTTACATAGATAAAACATGAATAATTTCTTATTTATTGAATGAATACTTTAAATACTACCTGAGACATGGATCTACAATGCATTATTGTTTAATGAGGGAAATGATTTTATAGAGTTTTTCATGGAATCCCCAATGAATATCTTATATAATCTTTACTTGAGGTAATTAAAAACAAGAGTAATGTTTAAATAACATGTGATTTTAATATAATAATATTTTTTATTACACATATGACACAAAATATTGAGATTCAATGAAAAAGAACACATTATTTTTTTTAAAATGATCAATAAAACTGAGCTAATGAATTTGTGGGAATAAATATGATTAATTGCATTACTAAACATTTATTATTTTCATACTCAATAGAAATTTTATATTACTAGTGAGTAAATAATCAGTAAATTTTAAAATAAATTCAATTTATTCATTAAATTTTTTAATGTTTTTATTTAATTCTTATAGAATATTTTATAAAATTTATTAATTTTTTATAAATTATGTTTGATAAAAATGTAATAATACTTTTAATTCAGAATATAAAAAAAATTTATGGTGTAATTTTTTGGCTTTTAATGAAATATATTTTTACAAATGAATTGTTGAAATACAATTTCATATATATTATCTTATTACAATATAATTTCATTCTAATAGAAGTCACAGTATTCATTAAATTTAATATTAATCTAAAATAAGTGTAATTAAAAATTATATATTATATTTATATTCCTATGAATCACCATTATACTTGGTTTTGGTATATAATCATTTATTTATTTAAGCATGATTTATTTATTAAAATCTACCCTTATTATTTACAATTTTTAATTAAAAGAAATTTATTTCAACTATATGGTTTAAATTTAAATAAATGTAGTTAAATATTTAATATTAATGTAATGATTATCCCAGTATGTTTTTTTTAAATTTTCCTAATGAAAATAATTTGTGAATGAAATATAAATAATACCACTATCAAGAAATATGATATTTTTAATGATATATGAAATGGATGATAATGATATATAAATTATTGATATTATATAACGAATGATATATGACAATGTACTTAAAATAAATTATAAAAATAAATCAATAATTCTAAAATATATTTAATTTTAATGATAAATATTAAAACCAATTTCTCTACCATCGTTATGCTTTTGAATTATTGGATAATTCAAATTTGGTGTCCTTCAATAAAAAGAGAGACATAAAAATTCTTTTCAATTCATTAATAATAAATATTAATTATAAATGATTAATATTGATTGTATTTTCTAGTTATGGAGTTATATAACTACAATTTTTTATAAATTATTTTTAAATTCGTCAATATTATTAGAAAATTATAAATAACACATATAAATAGATTTCATTAAATAGTTTTGAGTTACAATTTATATTGGAAAAATATAAACCATTATATTAAAGTTAATTATTTTCAAAGGGGTTTTTAGTAATGAAATAAACTCTATAAATTCACATGAAACAAAAATATAGTTGTCGAACATGTTGTAAAAATATCATGTAATAATATATAAAAATGATTGAATTTGAAATGTACATATCCTTAAAGTGTCCTATTAATTTTTAGTGGAAATTTATCCTATTTTATATGTGGTAGTATATAATATTACAATTCAATTTATGTAAACTTGTTTTCAATGTCAAGAAATGTGAATAGTTATAAAAAATAAATTAATATATTATTATATTAAATCATATTTAATTAAATAAAAAAATTAACATCAACAATTAGGATAATAAGTTGGTCTTTCCACGGTTAAAGTTAAAATTGGTTAGTCAATGGGTTAGACAAACATGAATAGGTTTTGAATGATAAATAAACCAGTATAAATATGATTGGATGATTATATTACCACTATATCTTACATATCATAGAATCTATGTCTTTTTGTGTCCAATTTTGACGAGGTTTTTGTATATAATATTATAATATTTCATGTAATTACAAAAATCTCATTAATGGTATTTTGTAAAAGATAATATTTTTTTCATCTAAAAAAATTAATTAATTTTCAATCATTTAACAATTAAATGATATATTGTTCAAAATTTAAAAAATGGTCTATTTTTTAGACACATTTCCATTTATGGAAACTTTTATGAACCATAAAATGTAGCAAAAATTGATATCATGTTCATTGTCAACATTGATAATAGTGACTTAAAATAAATGTAAATGGTGAAGGCACAATATAAATAAGTAAAAATACAATCATATGAGTGTATTTATATTAATAATCATATTATATTAATATTATATCCATTTTTACCTTTTCAAATGAAAAATATTTTTCATTAATTTAATATTCTACATAATTCTATGTATTCCCAGCAACTCACATATAAAATGGATTACCTCTCCTATCATATTTAAAAAAATTAACAAATTTTCATTACCATCCTAGGTAAAATAAATATTTTTCTTACCAGGTTATATTATACTTATTTTGGGAATTATAACAACCTTAGATGTCTTAATGCTGAATAAAATTTAGATTTTCTGAAAAAGAACTATATAATTTAACCAAATGATTTTGTATTCATTGAAAATATACATCGTTCATATCATAGTAATTCATTATGAAGTGATAATAATTGAAAGAATAATGTAAATAATTTTTTTATTCTATTTTCATACCCTCAATCTATCTCATATTCTTCCAATTGGGAATCGAATCAGTCATTTTCCTCTCTAGACAACTATCGCCTCACAAGCATATGTAATTTATTCCCATCATCAACTCGTAAAAAAATTATAATGATATATTTTACATTTTTAAATAACATTAAATAAATATATGTAATGATTTTAATTTAATATATTATATAGTTTCATATATTTATATATATCCATCCATTGAATTATTATAATTCCATTCGTTCTATATTTGGACTACCACTTCCCGGAAGAAATAATATTTGTTTTCCATCACTGCCTCACATGAATAAAATATTTATATAAATATTTAAATGAATAATAATATACTTATTATATTATGATAGTTATTGGAATATAAAAGGATCTATTCTTTCATTCCCTTATTGTCATTTAAAATAAAAATGATACTCATGTGTACATACATGATATCTGCTCAATAATTATAAGGTAATTATTTGTTAACAATTGACTCTTGTGGTTGGTTGAATAGTAAAATTAATAGATAAAAATGATAATTTTGTCGTGATTATTATTATAGAGTTGACGAAATAATGATCTCTTGGACAATAGTCAATTTAACAATGACATTTCAGATCTATGATCAAGATATCGTCTAAATACCCCACATGAACATAATCTGTTACATAATTTTGTATAACATTGTAATAAATAAAATAAATGGAATAAAAAACATAAAATAATTCTTAATATTGTAATTAAATAATATATTATTGTTATTCTTTATGAAACATATTTTAAATGAAAAATATGGCTATAATAGTACCAGTGTAAAAGAATTAGGACTTCTTCCATCCATCTTTATCATAGTGACCGTTGATTAAAAATGATCAAAAAGGGGTTCACAAGGAGAAAATAATTTTTACCAAGTCACAATGTCAATATCTATAGAGAGTTGATCCTTATTTATTGCTCCAATATCATGTTAGGGACTATCTTCACTACATCAACCATTATTTTAAACAAGAATGAGTCTCTTGTTGAGAGGTTTAATGGACAAGCACTGAAAAACCAATATCACCAAATCCTAAAAAGTAACTCTACATTTGTACCGGATATAGGAAACTCTTTAAATGAACATGGTCATATAAGGAAATGAATTGATATTGGACTAGATAATAATGTGCAATTGTTGAACCAGACCCGCTTGGCGAATTCATGGAAACCAATTCAAGAAATATAGGATTTGGAAGATGGTATTGAAATACTGAGTGAGTTGATCTACTATGGATGATGATGTCTACAATTAGAATATCAATTACCAGTACCACATAATTAAAAATTAATTCACCCTCATAGACCATGATAGAATTGAATGGTGGGAGAATTCTAAACATGGTCAATAAAGATGAGTAGTACCCCAAAGGCTATCCATTCACAAAATAGACTTGTTTTAATTTATTTAAACAATTCAAAATAATGATATTACTAGATTTTTAATCTATTTCAGACCTCACATCAAGCATTAAGTTATGAAATTTCAATGGTTTAATTAAGAAATGTTTGGACCCTCGATGGTACATGTTAGGGCAATAATGTGAGTCATGGAACATTATATGATAGAATAACTACAGTTTGGACCCATATAAAAAATAGAAATACATAGAGATATATGATATTGCCCTGAAACACCCATCAATATATTTTTATATGTGTATTTTGAATCATTGTAAATGATTTTGGAAAAGGTAATAGTACATTTTGTTAAAGATATCACCAAATGATGAATAGTCCACAAAGTAGTTCATGTACCAAAAAGGTAGCTCAATATATATAGTAAATAATAGTTTAACTATTTTTTTCAGTTTCCCAAAATATTTTAATCCCTCACTAATTTTTTTCTTCTCATTGAATTGGTCACCGATTGTTGATTGAGTGGACGTTCTTATTTATAAATTCTAACATCCTTTAGTATCTATTCTCTTGGGAACTCATTATTGGGGTCTTAACATGTTCTAGATTGTTAATAGATATTTTATAACATCCCATGTAGCCATATCATAACCATACTGCCTTTATCATACTTTATTTACCTATTCTAGTAGATCAGTGAACAAAATCATTTATCCAATTAGGCTTCATTGTGGATATGAATCGCATCTCTAGGGAAAGACAAAGAAAGGCATAAAGTGATCTCAATAGAGTATGGAATAAAAGGGTATTGATAGATTACTAAATTTATGACCACTGGGAAGCCAATGGATTTATGGTTGTCTCACTAGTTAAAACTCTACTCTAATAGTCATGAGACCACAGTTCTCATACGACATGGAAAAATAGCATCATGAGCCACAATTGTGTCAAATGAGAATTACACTACAACCTATTTAATTATAGCCATTCACCATATATGTTCATATATTTATCTATATGAGTGTGAGATTTGGTGTTATAGGGCCACATTCAAGAGTTTACTTCTATATATAGAGTTTTTATGAATAGAGGAAGATGTACGGCATAATGAAGAAATCATAAAATTAGAGAGAAGCCAAGAAAATAAATCATTAACCAATAAAATAAAATGGAATATGAGATTTATTTAATTTCATTCAACTATCTATGGAGTGAAAATATTTAATAAAAATCCACATAGGTTGTCGATCTTTATATAAGGAAACTATTCTACTTAGTATTCTCTCATGCACTACTATTTCATGTGACAGAATGGCCTTACCATATAGATACAAGCAATACCTCTTCAACATGGAATCTATAAAGCGAAAATGATCCATATAAAATAATGCAGTCATCGATCATCTGTTCTGTGTACCCATATATAGGAGAGGTGGTATCACTCTTGAAACTTTATTACTGAAATAAGATAGTTCACCATGGTAGTAGTTTTTTCAGAAATCATATGACAATATAAACCTATGTCAATACCTTACGTGTTCTCGTGCCGATATGGTCATCAATTTGTTTTGTATGATGACTATGTATCAGCATGATCATTGCACATAAATCATATATAATATCTTTTGAGATAGATTTCATCACCCAATCATGGAAGCATGATGTGACCCTAATTGAGATAGAACATCCAGTTTACTAACTAAACGAATTAGAAAAATCTTGAACTACATTGAAAAAAATTAATAGAGTATATAAATGTGAAAATATCACGATGGCTTGGAATTTTATCCTATCACAGTATCATGAATATTTTTCTTGTTGTTTTTTAGAACATATGGATTATTTTGATTCTACAATGACACAAATACGGAAATGTAAAAAAAGTATAAGAGGACATTGATTCCCCAACCTAGCCTTATCCACATATAGCTGTGAAGAAATACATTCGTAGTTATGGATTTTCAGAACCATACTAATGGATCTTTTTTTGGAGAATCACGTTTGGTTTTGATTCACGAGCATGAACCAATAATGGATATGTTTGGTGTCTTTATAATTTCCATGGACTACCCATCTATAATAATAGAATAATGAATTATGTGAGTTCGTGCTTCTAGATTCCTTTCAATGCATTCCATCCCTATCCACATTTAAAATTCCAATTTTCAATAATCCCCCAAATAGCTGCAATTAAATTTAAGTATACTGCTATTATTTTACTAATATTCTTGGTTGATTCACATTCCATTTCTTCTATATTAACTCATTGAGTCTCTCTTCACATTTCAGAGTTTATGTTTTTCTTCTTAACCCTATCACAAAATTTATTCTTCTTGTTTATCTATTATTTCAATAAAGTTAATCAATCCATATTTCACAGTATAGAACCATAAATGACCCAAAAATTCATAGTCAAATATACTTTTATATCAATCATTCCCTAGTTTGAGAAAGTCCCCACCTAGGAATGAAACTTGATATAACTTTTCCACTATCTATCCTAAAATTATATTTTTCCCATTTTCATTTGGTTTTGAAAAATGATCATTCATTACCATATGAGAAAACATCAACCTATGTAAGAGTCATCCAATATATAGATACCCTCACTTTTCACCATCTACTAAATATTTAATGTTTTTTTGGGTGATTAATTTTAAATTTGTTATTCTAACATGTGTGGATCTAATGAAGACAAGGGAAAATATTGTCACTCGGTCCTACCATTGAATGAACCCTATACTTCGAATGAAGTAGTCTAATCTAATAAAAGTAACTTGCATCAAACATTTAGGTATTCAAATTCATATTTTTTTGGACAACATTATCTTCTCATGTTTGGGTGGAAACTATTTCGAGTTTAAAGCCATGGATTGATGGTGCTCAATGATATAATAGAAAGTGAAATGAACCAAACCATATAATTTTGTGAACACTTAATTCATATAAATAAAACCTGAATGAATGAATTTTATCATTCTAGGATTCAAAAATATTAAGTACTTATAGAAGATAATATCAGAGCCCTTGAATTCCTACGAAATAAGGAATTATAATATGTTATATAAATACTAGATAGAGAGACCCCTGATCGTCAATATAATATAATTAGAATCCTTGTCTAACTAGTGCTAGTACTCCCATTTCTTAACTAAGAAACACAATTCATGTATCACGAGACAGGTCAGACCTGGTTAAACTAGTTGAGAAGTTGGATACCAGAATAATGAATCCCAATTCCTATAACCAATATTATACCATCGATACATGATGTGTCCATGTGTGTACCTAAGATAATTTTTTTATTATATATACCCTTATATTATTATTTTATTATGAATGAATTAATATTTTGATCTTATTACCAATTAGTTAACATCCAACCAATCTACCGCTGAGCAATTGAGGTTTAGGATATTGGTTACCATAGTGTGAAATCTGGTTCTCATACCAATCCATACAAAAATTTTCTTCACTCCATGATATATTATTGCAAACATGATAAGAATTTCATGAGGTAACTCAAATCTGAAAGTGTTAACTCCAATAGTTTTCTAACAGTTGAATCAAAACCCACCTATTCGAATCATCCAAACATCACATATTAATCGATATACAATCATATTAATCATACCACATCTAATTCATCATGAAATCATCCACTCCACTCACCCCATACTCATATATTATATTGGAATCTATTAAATCAATCATGCCACCATTAATTATAATACAATTATCCATTATACATTTTAAACAAGTCAAATATATCCTTGAATAAAACATGAGTAAACCTACTCAAATAATAAAGTAATATTATAGTATAATGATTCAATCAGTTCATGAACTCATTTGTATATATCAATTTCTCCTTGGATTGGTTTTTATTTCCAATACAGTTGTATTCATTGTATAACTACTATATATTATCTCAGGGAACAATGGTAAAAAATCATGATGACCCATTTGATGACTCACACAAAACACTAACAATAAAACTCTACTTTTTCTAACAATTCCATTTGAAAATGATTCTGTTGATTGCTTATGAGAACCAAATATAGAAGACTAGATTGGTTTACACCCAATTGAATCAGCTCAAGTACAATTGAATGCATACTCCACTCTCACACAACAAAGATGGTTCTCCCAAGTGATTTCAGAACCAAACAGATGTACCCATAGACGCTCAAGATTCTTGTTATTTGGTCCATCCCCAATGTCAGTTGATAATATGCATAACAAGGGTTTACTCAACAACCTAAATTTTTACATGATCCAACCAATAGGTCATATTGGTCTATTGGATTTTTATATAGTCTTTTATGTCATACAAAATTGTATTTTCATGTGCACTAATCCATTTTATGATACCATCTCCCAAACAGCTCATTATGGATGATATGGACCATCTCATTATAAATGCCCTATTAACCCATCCAAAATATCCAACAGAATAACCACATTTTTTTGGAATGCACACATTAACTACGGATAATAGTTCCCTATCCATTGTTGGAATGCTGAATAGAAGAAACAATCGAGATTATTTGAGTATGAATCATAGTGAATGGTCCTTTATGGATATCAAAGTGACAATTTCATAGAATCTTCAATTAGACCTCATTAAAACGGTAGTGATTCATGGTCATTGGAACCTCCTAGACCAAACAGTTTGTTCGGCTTCCGGAGGCTTATAGTTTTATCCATATAAAGTAATGAGCTCTATAACCAACCGGCATTAATCATCTATTTATTCCACTAAATCAAAGGAATCATGGGAATTTGAAATCTATGTTTATCAATCAAGACCACACTCTCCCAATGGAGACTCTATCCACTCATAGTGGTACTTTACCTTCAATACTAAACAATTACTATAGGTGTAATATCCAATATCAATTGAGTCTCCATACCAAAACACAATAGCATTGACATGGGCTATATGTGAGTGATGAAAATAAATGCTTGAAATGATACAAGAATATCAAAAAATGAAATAAAAACACCAAAATTATTGACTTCATATTATGGATCTAAAACCTATACTTTGAATCATTTTTCACAACAAAACATTGAACCTCACTATGGAATAATAGATCAATGGATAACCATATATGCTTCCATTTGATAGGATGGTTGGATGGGACAACTAAGTTATAAATGTTTCACATTTTCCCATATCATGGAATGGCCAAACATCCTCTTGCAGCTTTCTAGGAACGCGAATAAGTTGTTGTGGAGCTGATGAAATCAATAATTATTTTTTATTGAGATCCAAGAAATATTGTATCCCATGAAAACCACACACAGAATAGAGAACATATTAGTCAACCCATATAATAAACCATTGACAATGAGCAACGACAAGAACTATAATCCTCCCAAACAACCAAAGGTGGGTGATTTTTGGGTTTTATTTTCACATGGGTTCTTTAGTGGATCGGAAGAAAGATCCCAATGGTAGTAACTACTAGGATCATGATTATGTCTTGAATATATATATATACCTAGATTTTTACCTCAATAAAAATGAAATGACTGTTCTATATTAGAAATGATGCTCGAACGAGGAGGTATACTGTGAAAATAGGGATACAAGATTGGTATTTTCATTCAAAATAATGTATGGAATTATGATGGGAATAACAAAACCATTAGATGGGGATGAGATTGTCTTAGAATATCATCCAAAAATCTATTTAACTAGTATAGGTTCTTTAGTGCCACTTGAAATCAATATGGTATAAAGAAGGAAAAAATAAATTGGATTTTTAAAAATTGTTCCTAATACAATGGATATCTCATTAAAACCCAGAGGTTTGATCGCTAACCCATTATGTAACCAATAAAAAAAGAAAAGAGTGAGCCAAACACCACACTCTACCCTAATAGTTTGGTAACAGTTCCAATGTTCTAGAATAGCCACAAGTTATGTCCATTTGATTCAGACTAGGGATGGTCCCTCTCTATGGGTAGTTTGAACCCCCATCAAATCTACGAATTCAATCCTTAGAAGAGTATGGAGGCCAATAAAAATTTTCCTCCCCGATTTGAACAATATGAGGTGACCATGATACATTTTCATCCTCAGCAACATTGGTTATTAAAAGGTACCCCCTCGATATTCAACCCTAAATTTTAATACCATGATACTCAATCACATGTGTACAAACTGGTCAAATCATTTCATTACACTCAAGTGAATTGAGGAACATAAATCTATATTGTGAAAGAAAATATTATCAAATTATTCCTATATGTGGATGTTTGGACACCACCAATCTAGGGAACGTGATAGATGTATCATCTTCTATCCATTATTTTGGGTTGCTCAGACTGGGTGTGATAACTTAATATACAATATCACCCAAATACCATCCAATTTAAATGTGATGTATGCCAGGATCAAATATCAATGCTCAACTCCAGGAGGTTGGTGACCATGTATTTTTATACACATTAGACCCCCTTCCAATAGGGATCGATCACAATACCAGCTGTACAAATGTGATCAAATCTATTATATGAATACCACTTAACCTTGATAGTCTCCCACAAACATACTGAACCCCCCAATTAATTAAAAATGGTGCTACCCCAACATCATAAGACCCTCTGAATTTTAGGGTGTAATAATAACTCAATACATTAAAAATAAAATAGCTAATTATATGGATTTATGATCCATTTCCAATTCAATCCATCTCACCACCACCAAGATCACAAAAAACACTCACAGGTTATAATGGTATTTCAACCCCTAAGTCTCGAGATTTAGTTGTTCGTACCTGATCTACATGATCCACCCATTGATTCTTCCTTTTCCTTTAAACATATCCATGTACCATTCACAATTATGGATAACATTCCCTTCGATCATTCTATGACGCAGAAGGGAGTTGATCTAGTCCTTTAATCTGATTCATACCCCATTTCCCAATTCCATACTCATCTATATTAGAACTATTCATTCATTATATCTTATACAACACTATATTCCCATGGTAATGTCATGGTACTATTTGGGATATATTTTTTACGTGTCCAAGTAAATGACTAGTATATAACGAGGTTTCATCAGCATGATATCAACCACAGTATCCAATGATTTGATCAAGAGGGCAGTGGGTCCATGATAAAATATATCAACCTCTCACTTAATCGCTGATAATGGAGGAAGAGAATAAATTCAAGCAGAAATCCGAGATGAAAATATCATGAGCAGTCACAAATAGAAAATTTTTTGTATAATATATGGACATATATTAGTGTAAGACATATAGTCAATAGATTAAAATATCCCTAGGATCGACCCTTTCAACCCCATCCAGTTGGATATGTGTAAAGACATTCATTAGACAATCATCTTCAGTTCAGAATCAACTACCTATATTATACCGAGCATGATGTAGTTTCTTATAGGAAACAAACTAGATTTACATTCTCTAGTGGTATCAACCAATTCATCAAAATAAATTATATTATTTTTATCGATGGATTCTTCCATAGATATCTATCCATTCCCCAAGTAAACCTCATATATGGAATTCAACAAAAACAAAATAATAATCTCTTTTTTTGTTAAAAAATTCACCACATGTTTAATTTCATAGTGAGAGAAAGAGGATAGTAGAACAGAAAACAATACTATTTATCCCAATTCTGATATTATATTGGTCTTGAGACCTGATTTATTATAGAATGGAAGATTCCCATAGATATCCTAAATTCTTTTATTTTGAAATGTGTCCATGGTGAGTTTGGAATAAAATACCCCTAAAACAACTTTCTTCTTTGATCTGAGGCATATCATGATCAATTAGTTTCAAATTATATCATAAAATCCCATCCAATTTGATTGGATCAATTTTCGTATTTTTAGTTATCATATAATGAAGTGTGTGAATATATAAATTTTGATACATTAGATATTCACATCAACAGAATACTAAACAGAACAAATAATGATCCAACTGAACCACCCTTTCAGATGTGACTTCATGCCATCGAATCAATGATCTATGAAAATATTATATCATCTTTAATATAATATGGATAGTAGATTTTTTAAAATAGAAGTCAATTAAGTGATAGTATGAAAATATTTCCTTGAAAATCATTCAAAGGGAATTATAACTACAATTATTACAGAAGTGTATTATCAATCAAAAAGACATGATATATGGGGGAATAATGATAACATTGGGAGTATAATAAGGATAACAAAACATGATAGTGAATCAGTTGTTCCACTACATAGTACTCATTTTATTTGAGTTCATTCCGTACTATCGATTCATTATGAAACCATCCCATTGGCATCTGAATTTCTATTATTATTCTGGAGCACTATCATTCCATGTTCATAAAGTCACTTGGATATGGTATTCTAGTTGGTTAATTCGATTTACCCACTATCATTCAGGGGTTCATGGAATATTAATGGTGATGTATCAGTCAATGGGGTTTGGAATATGGTCATTACACATCCAATTGAGATATTTGAAAATTCCATATTAAAGGTACAACATATCTATTATGATTTTACAATTATATTCCCATGTTTTCACTATGTTTCTAGAAATAGATAACCCAATGAAGGCCTGAGAGAACCATGATAGGTCAATGTTTTTTATATCACAGTTAGTAGGATACCTATATTATAATGAGGATATGTGAATCCAATATCCCATTTAGTTTATATAATACATGAAGTATAACTTATAATGATCGAGGGAAAGTTGGTGAATGAGGATGAATCAAAGATAAGAGAAAATGTCTGTATCAAGAGTTAATATGATATATCATTGTCCAGATAAATCCCCTAAACCGCATACCAAAATGAATGTTTTTATATATACAAATTTATCACCCCAAATTGAAAAATCTAATTGAAAACATTTCTAATTAGGACATACACTATAGTTAAATCAATAGATAAAGTAACAGAACCCACAAATTTTTCAATATTCACCTTCTAATTAAATGAAACCCTCATGTCACATTACACCATTAAACATTGACATTTTTGGCCTATCTCTCCCTACAAAATAATTTAAAATAGATTATTGTGTTTGGGTTGATTTCCTTTGGTGTCCTATGTGGTTTTTCATTGGGATAAGTGGTTTAGATTCATCATTTCACTACTTGAGATCACCTTTGGGTTTTTTTCATAAATTATATTTGGAAACTAATATGATGTTGGGAAAATACATGGGAATTTGCAAGCATTTTCTATTTCTCATGGAATCACCATATGGTCTATGTACACCATTTCATAGTTTGTTCACACACCCGGACTAGATGATTTAGTTGATGATGTTTAGATACCCATTTCATTGTGTGATAAATCAATAGTCTCTCATTGAGATTCATGAATCATCCTTGGTCTTCACTAGGATATCATATTTTGGTATCCCACTGAAGACCTATAACATCCATTACAAGTCAGACTATAGTAAATTCAAGATAATAGGATACCTATATTATATTGAGGGTATATGGTTCATGATTCGTAGTTATTTCATTGGGTTTTATTGGAGTAGGAATAGAGATATTAGGTAGGAATATCAAGGAAAGGACATAATGTTGATTTATTAGTCCAATCGTGTGTCATGTATGATATCGATGTAATTGGTTGACATGGGTGTCATCAATGGGGTTTCTCATTTTACCCATAACCCTACACCCATATATCTAATGGAGTGTATCATACCATACTGTAAAAATTATATACATAAGTTAAAATATGTTTCCTGGTACCCATGTCTTACCAGTAGCTATAATTGATTACGAGAGATCGGATCTAGGTTTGATATTTCATCAATAGAACCTATTCCCCCAATCAAATGCCTCTAAATAGTAAAATCATCTTTTTAAATTTGATTTTAGTTGAGAACATGGCATCAATGCATATGTTCTCATGTGAACACAGATGAATGGTCGTCTAGACCACTTTCCAAACCGCCTCAACCAGAAAGAGTAGTTTCATTAGCAAGATCTATGCTCTTAGACCATATATTAAACCGATATAATTTATCTTTTATCCTTCTATAAAATTTCAACCACATTTTCAATTTATTCCATTGTTTCCGAGCATAAATATTAGGCCTTCCTAGGTGGATGGAAAAAATTGATGGCCATGTGATTTTTATTTATTCAAGTGAATTTATATTTTGATGGTGTAGTGAATTGGATAAATAATATTAAAATAAAAAAATAAAGTCGAAAATACCAGTTTCTGTTGGTATATTTGATATTAAAAATGGTTTTTTGAATGGGATGGGTGTTTCTATAAGCCAAATTGTTTTTTATATGATTTTAAAAAAGATTTTCATGGATACTATATAAACAGGGAGGTGTATAAAATGTATTTTTCATGTAGTGTGACTTATGTATTATATGTTATTGATGGATTATCCCAACATAATAAATAAATATGGTGACCAGCCTTATAGTTTTCCAATGCTTATTGGTAGTGTTCATTTTCATTATTGTAATGATGTTGGGACTTAACTCTGATGGTCTCCTCTATGGTATTGACTACTCTTCTATGATTTACATCACATGTTTAACAAGTGATATGCATAACATTATATACTAGTGAAAATTAGTTTTTTATTTCCATTATATCAGTTTTAACATTTTCATTATGAATTTATTATTTTCATGTATATATAATTTTTGATACACACAAATAATATTTAGATCAAGGTAGTTATTTTTTCATATTTTCACTATAATAATATATTTGGTCTATTAATGTCCCATAATGAGTATTTATTCACATCACACTTATTAAATCATGTTTTAATTTTTTTAAGATTATTATGAATAAAGAAGATGTCAAGTTGAATGAAAAAAAGGTTTCACTATAAAACATTATCCTTTTTGAAATGTTTTTTACAATGGGAAAATGTATACTAAGAGGTCATGTATATAATCTATTCTAGATGTTTATTATTCTGTTTAAAACCTACTTATCTAATATACTTAACTATTATGACCCTCATAAATAAAATTAATTGAATTAATTACTATAGAATAATGATTGAATAATTCTTTAATGATGGATCCTCACTATTTCTCTAAAAAAAGGATAAAATAATTTTTTTATTAGTATGTTTTCAAGTGAGTATAAATTAAGTGTAATGGATATAATATTGACATTATATGTCTAATGTTGATAATAAATTCTAATGAGAATAAGAAACCATTGTTTACCTTAATTAATTGGATTTTAATGTTATTATGTGTATTTTTGGAAGTATTATATTTGGTTTTGGTATATGTAAAACATTGAATTAACATGAATTTTTATACTTGAATAATTTTGTTTTGTTTTTGTGAAATATATTGAATAGTATGGGAAAATAAATAATTTCATAAAACTTTTTAATTTTGAGGTTATTAATGTTATTTTTATGATTTAAACCATAATTTTGAGACATTATGAGTATTATAATAACACAATTTTAATAAAAGGATGTAATATAGTTCAGAATATAACCCATCACATATAATAACATTGTAGGGCCTTCACACAAAAATAAAATGTTACTTGTATAAAATACCGTCCAAAGGACTACAAGATAAGCTAAAAAATATTACACTGTTTTTTAATATTTATCAGTTAAATATTAGGGTAATTTTGTTAAAATGTATCTTATCATATAAATTAAAATTTTATTATATGGTGATTTTTTAGGTGACTATGGTTATATAAAAAATATATCATAATAATATAGGAAAAATGTTATAATTATGGTATGAAATATATTTGAAAATTTTAGGTGAGAAATAATAGTTCAATTATAAGCTGGAATAGTAATTTTTGTTAATATGGATTTATATTGATTACTATTATTTACGAATTTTGTGGACATATTTCTGAGATTATATATTTAAAGAGTATATATTTTTTGTAATACGACATTCTAGGTGAATAATTTCAGTTGGAGGTAAAGGAAAAAATTTATATTGTAAGAATATGTGATCAAATCCACATGATTATTTGGTATTATAGTTGGTTAACAATGTATTTGAACAAATTTTTCTATAGTTTTTTTGAATTATCTTTCTTGACAAATGGTTGTTATTTATATATAATTTCTATATTTCATTGTATGAATTATTATAAATTTTAGATATTGTGTAATATTTTTCAAATAATTTTTTTTGATATTATTTAGTGATAGGAGGTATACAATTTATTTATTTCATGGAAATAAAGGATAAATTATAAAATGATTTTATTTCATCAGGAATTAAAATTCATCTATAGTACAAACACATTAGAGTAAATGAGGATATTAATATTGATGTTGATATATGAATGAAATTAAATCTTTTAAGTACTTATATTTCCTTATGTGATTATTATTAAAATTTAAATTTTTATTACCTCTAGGAAAATGTACATGAAAGAAATATTTTTTCATATTACCTTTACTTATTTTGTAGCAATTGTCTTCTAAAACCTAATTGATTTACGATGTTCCATTATTAACGTTATATTAATAATTTACTATCCATTGATCCATATTATATGTCACTATCAATCGTTATTTTTAAATTACTCTTCCTCAATGTCAATATTATAACTTTTCATCAATTTTCCCCCATTAGGAAAACTAGATATGTGTTATTTTAGAAGTCCTTTTTATTTTACTATTCCGGTCTTCAAGGAAATGTTATATTATCCCTATTATTTTATTATTATTCATAAAGAATATTCTGAAATTTTAATTTAATTGATTAATATGATGATTTTACAAATTAAAAGATGAAATTTATTAAATTGGGGAGACTTTAATATCATTTGGTTTTATAAGAAGTGTATTTTATATAGTGTCTATAACATTTAACATCGAGATTAAGAAAATCATCGATTAATTTTTTTTATATGACCATTATAACAAATCCATTTAAATTATATTTATGAATATGATTATACAATTTATGAAATATATTTAATGTTCATAGTCAAAAAATTATGGATTACTGATTATGGAAAAGGAACTCAATTTTCAATTAATTTTATTTATTTCTCAGAAAATGTATTTTATTCAAACTGATTTTTTTATTATTTGAGTTATTATAATAAAATATTTGGGGAAAATATATAATTTTTATTGGAATAAAGGATATATTTTTTAAAATTGAAATATCAAAACTTTTTTTCTTATAAATAAATATATTTTTCCGTAATGATTGATTTTTCATTGAATAGGGAAAATATACTACATTGTATGTTTCTATTACAGAGATATCATTAACATTAATTAAATGAGAAACTATTAACTATATAAAATAATAAATTTATTTATGAATTCTTTAAATTGAGTTAATATAATTAATTAATTTTCAAATATAAATAGACCTACTTTTGGTATATGTTTGTATTTGGATTCAAAAAATTTTAAAAAAATTGTCAATTTTTTTTTCATATTTATAATAATACTAGGTTATGGAAATTATTTAGAATTAAATTTTATGAACATTTAAATTATTTTAGATTCATCATGTGATATTTATTTATTATGAATTTTTATGATATTTCAGAAAAAATAAATTTTTGATTAATATTAAAAAAATTAATGTTGTAATGAAATATACTATATCTAATGATAACCAAAATACATAACGATGCTATAGTTTTTTTAAATTATTTAATGTTATATATAATATTATTTAATAAAAATGTCATAAAAAATAATTAAATTAAATAGAAATTATATTTTTTTTTCATGTTAAGTATAATAATTTTTTTTGAAGTCAATATAGTGCTTACACATCATTGAAATATTTTGAAGTCCTAAAGATATTAATAGAGAGAAAGAATTTTCACCACATCACTATTCAGTATTATGAATTAATGAAGATTTATAATGATATTTTTTAAATTTTGGACTAATATAAATAGTATCTTACTATGAATCATGTATAATACTTATAAGAAAAATTAAAATCCAAATATTATATTAAAAAAATTCATGTTATATAATTCTAGAAATATATATATTTTAATAATATAAATTATTCTAATTTTAAAAATTAATTAAATTTTTATTATTAATATATTTTCAATTTTTATAAATGAAGTAATTATTATAAAGGCATACGCAATACTCATACAATGTTTGTGAAAGTAGTATAAAAATCATTAAAATTTTATTAAAAACTGAATATACTATTATTTGGAGACATAAAATATGGAATGATTTTTTTACAAAAAATCAAATATGTTATAGATGAATGATAGATTTATAATAAAATTCTATTACAATAAATTTATTTTGACATAGAAATAATACGAAAAGTTCTTCAAATAATATTAATAGTGTTTTATAAGGAAACATATTTAATAAAAATTTAAAATAATAATAAAATTAATCAAATAGTAGAATTTGTATAAAATATTTTCTAAATTTTCATCTCATGGAAATTTATGAGGATATTTTCACCTTATATATGAAATCAATACCCTTTAATATTGGAAAGTCATTACGAAGGATAAATATGGAATGTTTTATTTATTGGATAAACCTATTTTATAATCATTATAATGATATCTTATTATATATACTTTTGATTGGATGTTTATATTTGGACAATGTCCTTATTTTATTTTAATAAAAATTATTTTAGTATCATTTTTTTGGAATTATTCACATATATACTATAATGTTTCATGAATTTCCAAAAATGGAATTAATGATATTTTGTAATAAATATATTTTTTTAAATTATTAAAATATCATAATATTCTTATCATTGATCAAGGGAATTATATATTTTATAACATATAAAAAAATTGAATTTATTGTTCACCTTTCTTTTTATATTAACTTTTATTAACCATATAATGTATAAACATGGATATTACAGTAATTGTAAAGAGGTTTAATGGATTGTTAAAACAAATAGAGAAAGATAAAAAATATTATAAAAAATTTAAAATTTTATTTGATGTGATTATTTCATGTAATCCTAAAATTATACTCAAATATTATCAATATTGATAAATTTAATCTAAAAAATTAATATATTTTAATTTAATATATCAAAAAGTTCATTGTATGTCCCTCTCCAAAACATATAAATGGAATCCATCTCTCCGCTATTCCTCACACATATTGAGAACCTTATAATATTCAATTCTTAACAAAATAAATTAAAAAAAATCCATTACTAAATTATATGGATATTGTATTGTTTGTATTAACAAACTTATAGACCATGAGGTTTATAGAATATGATTTTTTCTGAAAAACATATATAACATTTAATCTAATTTTTTAGATTTATATCTCTTTCTACAACCAAGAAATATTCCAAAAAATATATATAATAAATGACCAATATATTATTTATACTAGAATGTCGTTATGTTAATGTAATTCTATATTATAGTATTCTTATCCATCAAATTTTAGATAAAAACATTGTTCATGTGTATGGAAGAGTACTGATTCATGAAGTGATGAAATTCATTTTCATTCAGCACCATACAGGATTGGTTATAATGGGTAATTTAATGTTAATAAATGATAATAATTACATATTTATCATTATTATAAAACAAAATATCAACTATTTTATTCCATTATATATATTAAAATATTATGATCACATACATGTGTGTAAGTGGACTTTAACCTCTATGATGAAATGTATGTTTTTTCCTAAACCACTTCGAAATGATTATATATATAAGTTTTTTTAATGAAATAATATGCAATAGATGATATAATTATAATTTTAGAAAGATAAAATGACAATTGAACACCTCCATTACTCTATTTTTAAAATTTAAATGAAAATCATGCATATATACAACAAACCATAATAATTATTGTAACACAATTTATTTTTCTACTCATCTTTCATGGTTGGCATTGAATGAACAATTCATGTATATTTTTTAATTATATAAATATTATTCTATATATTATGGAATAGTGACCATTGTTATTATAGTTAAACTAAACAAATAATTTTGGATATATAAGATGAATATTTTCAAAACAACTATTTCAATTAAATATATTATTTAATTTCATATAAAATTGTAATAAAAAAGCCTGCATGTCACAAATAAGAATTGGGAAAAGTGACACATTACTTTAAAAATTTATTTAAATGTTATTGAATATTCATTTTGATAATCTTTTTCTTACTTATTCATAAAATTATTTTATATATTTTTTAATGTATATTAATTAATTATAAAGGACTTTTTATTTAATGTTATTAAATTATTTAATATATTCTCAAAATGTTTTCTAATTATTAAATGATTTGAAAATAATTTAAATGGAATGATTTTTTTAACTTGTATGAAATCAAATTAGTTTCATACCACTATAAATATTATTTTATTGTTAGTTATCATTAAGCTAATTCATTAAATTGTTTATGAAAATTTCTATTTATTCTTTTTATGGGTATTTTCATTAAAAAAGTTGGCTTATAAAAAGGGAGGTGAGTTTAAATATTAAAAAAAATATTTTAATCTATATTTAAATATTTTTTAATGCATTTATATTGAAATATTGCATGAACAATGTCTTGTAATTTATGTTATTCTAATTAAGAATTATATATATGATAAATGGGTGTTCACGAAATATCTCTTATGATGTGTGAGTGATATTATAAATTTAAAATGAATTTGGTAATGTTCATTATCTTCAATAAAAATAATGTTGGAGTTTCAAAAAAACTCATTATCCTAGACTTAATTTTTTTCTTCATAGGATTATATGGTCTTGTGAATATGATGATATATACTTCCAAAAATGTTCGTAATTTTTTTATTCTATTTTATGGTTTATTTGTTATCATTTTGGATTTATTTTCATATTGGTATTATTTATTTGTTATTCTCACGAAATATTATTATCAAGGAAAAAATTATAAGGGTACTAAAATTTATCACTTGACTAAATGAATTATTCTTTTTATTTCTATTTCATATTTTCATCAATATCCGATTTTCTAATTATTCATTCATATGATATAAGGAATAATTGGAACTTTTAATATTTTATGTTGCAAATAATAATTTATCTTAATGGAAAGAAAACATGATTCATATTTATTTGTTAGTATTGTGAAAAAATGGACAATAAGAGGATGTTTCCATAATGATTTAGTATGTTTTTTAAATAAGTGTTTTGACCCAATTATCTAAAACTGTAAATGGTAAATATCCTTCAGAATGAAACGAATTAAAATATTGATTAAAAAATAATAATTATGTGATTTTTTACAGTTGAGTATTTATAGATTGTTCATAGGAAATTCTTATATATCTATTTACAATTAGATAATTTCTTGGGAGGTAAACAAAAGAGTTATGGATACAATAAATGGTTTATAAGATTAATCTTATTCATATTTTAAAGGGAAAAAACAATGCCATTTTTAATATTTATCTGATGGTATTTTAATATATGTATTTATATCTTATAATATTATATATTACATTCAGTTATATATAACCATTTTGTTTACCATGATGGATTATATAAGAATACTACAGTTACATTTTTTTAGATATAAGTTCAAATAAATGACATAATGTTTGAGGATTAATTTTTTCTATGTTGAAATTAATAAAGTTAATTATGAGTTTGTTAATATCATTTATTGATATATTCTTGAAATTATATTAGTATAGTTTTAGTAAATAAAAACCCCATTGGTTGGGTTACAACCCATTATATATTAAATGTACGCTGAGGATCATCTAATAATCATTGAGAAATAAAGGTATAATGCCTATCATTTCCCAACATAATGTAATTGTTTTTCTGAAATTATGTTATGTATTATTATCTAAATGATTAATGGAATTTCTAAATATATAATATATTTTATAGATATAAAATGGATTTTAATTTTTTTTAATGATAAAGTTATTAGTATTAATTTATATAAATATCACTATAATGATGGGGAATATTTAATAATAATGATATGTTGAGAATTTTGATATTTAATTTGAAGAATATTGTTTGAATTATTATTAGGATGTATTTATGTAACTAATGTTTCATTTTTATGATTCAATTTTTCTTTGGATTTGATTAACATATTGAATTGATTATATATATATATGAAATATATTTATTCATGTATATGAGTTTATGAGTTAATAATATAGACTTATGGTAAATAATAATTTCATAATGAAAGATTACGTGAAAAAATGTTTATATTTATGGGGTATCAAACAAGGTCATTAATATTTTGAAATATTTTAATTTTAATTAATTTTCAAATGGTCTATCTTGAAATTTTCATTGTATTGAAAATGATTTATAGATTATTGTTTTATTTTTTTCATATGATTTCATATTCATTTTTTGAATATACTTTTATTTTCGTAACAATTTTGTTTTTTGATAATGTATGGTTACTATATAATAAATTTTATATCTATTTTAAAATAATTTCTTCTATTAAGATTTGATAGTACTTACTTTGGCCTAAATATTCTTCTAGAATACTCATTTATTGGAGTGATATAAAATAAATTGGTATAAATTGATGAAAGGATTAAAGTACATTTTCCATGTATGTATATTCCCTTGAGATCTTAGTCTAATTTTTAATGTAATTACTCAACTATATGAAAATTATCATGAAATAGTTATTATATAAAAATACATAATTATATTATTAATTAGTGGATATTTTACTCATTGAATTATTTTTTGTGCTCATTAACATTTTCGTTATCATTAACATTTTTTTGTTCAGGATTCTCTAAAACCATCTATCATTATTAACGATTTAATATTCCACCCTATACATGCATTCAATTATCCCAGGTGATATTGTATTTGGAAGCCAAGTTATATGTTCTTTGAAGACAAACTTCTCATTTGATATTTCCTCTATTCTAGAGGTTTTTTAATAGTATCCTTTTACGAGATTACATTTCTATAAATGTAATGTAAATTTTTAAAGAGTTTCTTATTAAGCTCAAGTTAAAAATTTTATGAAAACATTTATTAATGGAGGGATGAGATGTAATATAAAAATATTTTAAAACAACATTATATTCGACAACGTATATGACATGCAATAGAGAGAATAATGGAAGTACATAATATAATAATTTAAATATGAACATTATATAGATTCCAAAAAATTGGTTTGTATAAATTTTATTAATTTCATTATAAAATATATATATAGTTCATTCTCGATAAAAAAATTTCTCCATTATTAAGAAATAGAAAATCAATTTTCTAGTAACGTCATTATATCCTCGAAAAATGCGTTTTCATTAAAAAAATTACATTTTAGGAGAAAATATTAAATTTATTTTTATGAAATAATAGAAAATGTTTTGATGATAATATATATATCATTATTTAAATCATAACATAAAAATATCAATGATGTCAAATATAAGTTCATTTTAAAAAATATGGATTTTTCAGAGAATAGTGAATATACTATTTTCTATACGTTATTTGGCAACATACTGATTAATTTTTTATGAATTTAACATTATATATGAAATTAATTAATTAACTTAGCTATTTATTATTTAATTAATTTTAATCTAATAAATTACTTTTGAAATAACATAATATATTCGTTTGGTATAAATTCATTTCATTGCATAAAAATACATTTTTTTAAAATATTATGTTCAATATGATTTTCAAAACAGTTTTTAATGTTATTTCAGTTAAATCTTTTGATTAAATATTATGAAAATTTACTGTTTTTATATTCATCAAGTCAAATTATTCATATTATACATTTTAATTAAATTTATGATGAAGTTATATTTTTGATAAATCGTATAAAATGTTTCTATGAAATATGGTATCTTTATGATATTGAAAAGAAATATATATGATACAAAATTAATTATTCTTATTTAAATAATTTTATGTCATAATATTCCAAAAGTATCAAATTAATATAATTAAAAAAAATTAAAATTTAAATCATGATATATATGAAAATTATTTTTTGTGTAGATGTTGTGATTCCACAACACTGAAGAAGTTAAATATGGTGTTATAAAAATAATAATAGATTATTAAAAAAGGAATATTTATGAATATTTTATAAAAAAATATTTATAGTTGATTTTTTTATAGTTCTTAATTTTTCTATAATGTAACGAGAATGTTATCCAAAAATTTACCCAATCTTTCCATGATTCATGGAAAGTCAAAATAATTTATTTAATAAACACTGCTGGAAATGGGAGGTATACCAATGGTTGAAAACCGTTGGAATAGGGTGCATAACCGTTGGTATACATATTACTAACGGTTTTACAAAGCGTGGCCAAGTAAGCCTTGACAGTAGACATATACCAACGTCTGTGATAAACCGTTGGTAAAACTGGGAAAAATATACTCTATACCAACAGTTTTATAAACCGTTGGAATAGAGTTATCTAATAAACATATGCCAACAGTTTTAAACCGTTGGCATACCGATTTCTCCCAAGGGTTCCATAAGAACCGTGGGTAAAAAATGTCACTAACATCATTTGCCAACGGTTCTTATAGAACCGTTGGTAAAAACATTATACAAACCTTTTACCAACAGTTTTAAACCGTTGGCAAAAGTTTTTTCCCAACGGTTCATTAGAACCGTGGGTAAAAAAAAGCCAAAAAAACTATACCAATGGTTCTAAACCGTTGGTATAGTGTAGGCTGCACATTTCACCAGCCAGAAGCCTAATTCACCAGCCAGCAGCCTGCTCTCACCAGCCAGCAGCCTGGTCTCTCTACTGCTGATGTGTGAATTGTAATAGATTACAATAACAAGGTATCAGTTGTGTGAATTCTAACAGAATAAAATTATTTAATAATAAATTATGAATACAATACAATGAAAATTGTATACGTAATTATATGTGATACAAAATTAAAAATACACACAAAATCGCATTTCTTATAACACACACAACATATCCAATAATGTCCCCTGGTTTGGGGTGCGTGTAATGATGATGACAATGAGTGTGTATCAATGAGATTGTGTGACTTGGCGAATATAGATGTCCTTAGCATATTAAATGTCATGTGTTTTAGAATAGGGGTAGGAGTTCGCCATATGAGAAGTTGATTGTGTGAGGCTGGACCATGGATCATTTTTTACTAATGTATCACCACACTGCATCTCGGATTAAGGAGGGTTTGACTCGTACACATCACATTTTACTCATGGATCGTTGTCCTTATGTTTCAATAGAATCCGAACGTGTTTGGTCGGTTTGTCGTATGTTAGTTGTTGATATCACTTAAAATTAAGTCCATTTTTAAAAAGACAGAGGCACTTTGAGTGGTGTCGGCCACACTGGGCCTCGGATTGAGCTAGGGTTAAATCATACACGTCACATACAAGTCATGGATCATTGTTCAAAAGTATCAACATAATCAGAAGCTGTTTGATCGGTTTGGCGTATGTATGTAAAGTATTGTCCATTTTAAACAAAATACATACACATGGAGTGATACCGGCCACAACAGGCCTCAGATTTAGGTGGGGTTGACTCGTACACATCACATATGACCCATGGATCGTTTTCTTTAAGTTTCAACATAATCTGAAGGCGTTTGGTTAGTTTCCTGTATGTCAGTTGTTGATTTCACATAAAAATAAGTTCATTTTGAACAAAATAGAGGCACTTTGAGTGGTTTCTGCCACACCGGGCTTCAGATTGAGGCGGAGTTGACTCGTAAACATCAAATTCGACTCATGGATAATTGTACTTATGTTTCAACAGAATCAGAATGTGTTTGGTCGGTTTGACGTATGTCGGTTGTTGATTTCACTTAGAATTAAGTACATTTTTAACAAAACAGAGGCACTTTGAGTTGTGTCGGCCACACCGAGCCTCAGATTGAGGCGGGGTTTACTCTTACACATCACATATGACTCATGGATCATTTTTCTAAAGTTTCAACAGAATATGTAAGCGTTTGGTCAGTTTGGCGTATGTACGTGAAATATTGTCCATTTTGAAGAAAAGAGAGACAGTTTGGGTGTTGTCATCCACACCGGGCCTCAGATTGAGGTTTGGTTGACTCGTACCCATCACATATGACCCATGGATGATTTTTATGAAGTCTCGATAGAATCGGAATTCATTTGGTCGGTTTCTCGAATGTTAGTTGTTGATTTCACTTAAAAATAAATCCATTTTGAACAAAATAGAGGCACTTTGAGTGGTGTCAGTCACACCGGGCCTCAGATTGAGGTGGGGTTGACTCTTACACGTCAAATTTGAATAATAGATAATTTTCCATATGTTTCAACAGAATATGAATGCGTCTGGTCGGTTTGACGTATGCCAGTTGTTGATTTTTCTTAAAATTAAGTCCATTTTTAACAAAACAGAGGCACTTTGAGTGGCGTCGGCCACACCGAGCCTCGTATTGAAGAGGGGTTGACTCGTACTCATCAAATATTACTCATGGATTGTTTTTCTAATGTTTCAAAAGAATCTGAAAGCGTTTCATTAGTTTTGCGTATGTACGTGAAATATTGTCCATTTTGAACAAAAGAGAGAGAGTTTGGGTGTTGTCATCCACACCGCGCCTCATATTGAGGTTTGGTTGACTCGTACATGTCACATAGGACCCATGGATCAATTTTCTGAAGTCTCAATAGAATATGAATGCATTTGGTCGGTTTCCCGTATGTTAGTTGTTGATTTCACTTAAATAAAAATCCATTTTGAACAAAATAGAGGCACATTGAGTGGTGTCGGTCACACCACATCTCGGATTGAGGTGGGTTTGACTCGTACATGTCAAATTTGACTGATGGATTTTTTCCTTAATTTTCAACACAATCTGAATGCGTTTGGTCAGTTTTTCATATGTCAGTTGTTGATTTCACTTAAAATTAAGTCCATTTTTAAGAAAACAGAGGCACTTTGAGTGGGGTCGGCCACACCGAGCCTCATATTGAGCCGGAGTTGACTCGTACACGTCGCATATGAGTCATTGATCAGTTCTAAAAAGTATCAACACAATCAGAAGCCATTTGATTGGTTTGGCGTATGTACGAAAAATATTGTACATTTTAAACAAAATACATACACTTGGAGTGATACCGGCCACACCGGGCCTCAGATTTAGGCGGCGTTAACTCGTACATGTCAAATATGACCCATGGATTGTTTTAATAAAATGTAAACTCAACTTGAAGGTGTTTTCTCAGTTTACCATATGCCAGTTGTTGATTTCAGTTAAAAATAAGTTCATTCTGAACCAAATAGTGGCACTTTGAGTGGTGTCGGCCACACCGGGACTTAGATTGAGGAAGCGTTTACTCGTACACATCAAATTTGACCCATGGATCATTTTCCTTAAGTTTCAGCAGAATCTGAATGCATTTGGTCAGTTTGATGTATGTCAGTTGTTGATTTCACTTAAAATTAAGTCCATTTTTAACAAAACAGAGGCACTTTGAGAGTTTTCATCCACACCGAGTCTCGTATTGAGGAGAGTTAGACTCTTACACGTCACATTTGACTCATGGATTGTTTTCCTTAAGTTTTAACAGAATCCTAATGCGTTAGGTCGGTTTTCCGTATGTCAGTTGTTGATTTCACTTAAAATTAAGTCCATTTTTTACAAAACAGAGTCATTTTTAGTGGTGTTGGCCACACAGGGCCTCAGATTGAGGTGGGGTTGACTCGTACATGTCAAATATGAGTCATGAATTGTTTTCTTTAAGTTTAAACTGAATCCGAATGCATTTGGTCGGTTTCTCGTATGTCAGTTTTGATTTAGCTTAAAATTAAGTCCATTTTGAAGAAAATAGAGGCACTTTGAGTGGTTTCGGCCACACCGAGCCTCGGATTGAGCCGATGTTGACTCTTACACGTCACATATGAGTCATGAATCATTTGTCAAAAGTATCAACACAATCAGAAGATGTTTGATCGGTTTGGCGTATGTACGTAAAATATTGTCCATTTTAAACAAAATACATACACTTGGAGTGATATCGGCCACACCACGCTTTGGATTTAGGTGGGGTTGACTCATACATGTCACATATGACCCATATATCGTTTTCCTTATGTTTCAACACAATCTGAAGGCGTTTGGTTAGTTTCCCGTATGTCAGTTGTTGATTTCACTTAAAAATAAGTCCATTTTGAAAAAAAATAGAGGCACTTTGAGTGGTGTCATCCACACCGGGCCTCTGATTGAGGCGACGTTTACTCGTACATGTCAAATTTTCCTCATGGATCATTTTCATTATGTTTCAATAGAAACCGAATGTGTTTGGTCAGTTTGACGTATATCAGTTGTTGATTTCACTTAAAATTAAGCCTATTTTTAACAAAAAAGAGGCACTTTGAGTGGTGTTGGACACACTGGGCCTCGAATTGAGGCAGCGTTGACTCTTACACATCACATATGACACATGGATCGTTGTCCTGTTGTTTCAACACAATCCGAAGGTGTTTGGTCAGTTTGGTGTATGTACGTAAAATATTGTCCATTTTAAACAAAAGATAGACAGTTTGGGTGGTGTTGGCCACACTGCACCTCGGATTAAGGCGGGGTTGACTTGTACTCATCAAATTTCACTCATGGATCATTGTCCTTATGTTTAAACAGAATATGAATGCGTTTTGTAGGTTTTCTGTATGTCAGTTGTTGATTTCACTTAAAATTAAGTCAATTTTTAACAAAATAGATGCTCTTTGAGTGGTGTTGGACACACCGGGCCTCAGATTGAGGCGGAGTTGACTCATACATGTCAAATTTGTCTCATGGATCATTTTCCTTAAGTTTCAATAGAAACTAAATGCGTTTGGTCAGTTTGACGTATATCAGTTGTTGATTTCACTTAAAATTAAGCCTATTTTTAACAAAACAGAGGCACTTTGAGTGGTGTTGGACACACCGGGCCTCAGATTGAGGCAAGGTTTACTCGTACACGTCACATATGATGCATGGATCTTTGTCCTAATGTTTCAACACAATCCGAAGGTGTTTGGTCAGTTTGGTGTATGTACGTAAAATATTGTCCATTTAAAACAAAAGAGAGACAGTTTGGGTGGTGTCGGCCACACCGCGCCTCGGATTGAGGCGGGGTTGACTCGTACACGTCACATTTGACTCATGGATTGTTGTACTTATGTTTCAATAGAATCCGAACGCATTTGGTCAGTTTTCCGTATGTCAGTTGTTGATTTCACTTAAAATTAAGTCCATTTTTAACAAAACAGAGGAATTTTTAGTGGTGTCGGCCACAATGGGACTCATATTGAGGCGGGGTTTACACATACACGTCAAATATGAGTTATGGATCGTTTTACTTAAGTTTCAACAGAATACGAATGCGTTTGGTCGGTTTCCCGTATGCCAGTTTTGATTTCACTTAAAGTTAAGACCATTTTGAAGAAAACAGAGGCACTTTGACTGGTGTTGGCCACACCGGGCCTCAGATTGATCCGGGGTTGACTCATACACATCACATATAAGTCATGGATCATTGTGAAAAAGTATCAACGCAATCAGAACACGTTTGATCGGTTTGGCATATGTACGTAAAATATTGTCCATTTTAAACAAAATACATACACTTGGAATGATACCGGCCACACCGCGCCTCGTATTTAGACGGGGTTGACTTGTACACATCACATATGACCCATGGATCGTTATCCTAAGGTGAAAACAAAATCCAAAGGCGTTTGGTCTGTTTCCCGTATGACAGTTGTCGATTTCACTTAAAAATGAGTCCATTTTGAAGAAAACAGAGGCACTTTGAGTGGTGTCCGCCACACAGGGCCTCGGATTGAGGCGAGGATGACTTGTACATATCAAATTTGACTCATGGATCGTTTTACTTATGTTTCAATAGAATCTGAATGCATTTGGTCAGATTTTCCCATCTAAACTTTTGTGTTCTCTATGATTTCACTAGATGAGGTATGAGTCCACTAGTGAATCATAAATCTAGATTTTCCCATCTAACTATTTAATTCACCATGACTTTTCAAAAGAGGTGAGTGAGATAATGAAGTTATGAGGATAACAATGAGTATTATTATCAATATCAATCATATTATTTGGACCTGAAATCATATCTCAATCTCACCCAAATCTCCATCGATGTGAATAATCACATTTTCGACATCCATCAATTGTAATTACAGGAATTGATCAAGTTACATTAATGAATTATTACAATTGAGGATCTTCATAAAATTCCAACTAAGTGGTAAAAAACCTTCAATTCAATTCGAGACCCCTTATTTAATTCAATATTTAGAAAGGTTATTTATACCAACTTACTTCCAAAAACTAACATGTAATTCTAAACAGGATTTTAAAAAATACTTTATTTCAAAACATCACAAAGTTATTAAAAGATGTTTTACAATTAAAAATTCTCAATATTAATTCAAAACATTGGATTACAACGTATTTCCACATGAATAAATATCTAATTTAAAATTACCAAAGAAATCTCATTTAAAAAAAATCATTCCAAGAGGGTTAATTGTCATTTCACAAATAAAATCATCTGAAACTACTTGGAAAAAATTAAATAGGTCAACTCATTTCATGAAAATCAATTTATTTCATTCATGAAATAAAAACCCGAGACAAAGACTCAATTTCACCAATTCATTATTTAAGTATTCGTTGAAAATAAATCTAAACAGATTATGGAATTGATGAATTCATAAAAACATGAAAGATGTCAAAATATTAGTCATTAAATTCATGACTTATTCTATTCAAGGAACAAATTCATAGAAACTTTGGTAAAAATCAATAAACACATTTAAATAAATTTCCAAGTAAAAATTAATTACAAGATAAAGAAAAAGCATAAAACACATACTTAGAAATATGGAATCCAACCACAATGAATTTGAGATATTTCATCTTCGATGAAGGGTTAAAGATGTAATTAATTAAATGGACTGGAATGGAAAACTTTTAGGTTAAATCCAAACAAAAAAAATGATATCCAGAACAAAATAAAAACCTAAAACTAAAATATTAGATGAATAAAAGAGAAAATACCTTATTAATTTGATGGAGTTTCACTGGTTCAGAAGGGGGAGTCCAGAGAGCAGAGGAGAGGAGCTAGAGCGGAGCTGCAGATTTAGGGTTCTGTCTCACGAATGGGGGAGAGTTGTGCCCGAGCGTTTATGTGGTAAAACTTTACCAACAGTTTTTAAAAACCGTTGGCAAAGGTGACTTCAAATCTCTTTCCCAACGGTTTTGTTAAAACCATTGGGAAAGGGGCACCCCTTTCCCAACTGTTATACTGAACCGTTGGCAAAGGGCCACTGGAACACACCCTTTACCAATGGTTCTAAGGAACCGTTGGAAAAGGGTGACCATTTTTTCACCTTTTACCAACGGTTCAGTAGAACCATTGGAAAAGGTTACTTCAAGACCCCTTTACCAACGGTTTTCTTAAACCGTTGGTAAAGGGTCTCCTTTACCCACGGTTTAAGAAAACCGTGGGTAAAGAAGCGTGGGGAAAACCCCCAATTCCAGTAGTGAAATTTTCATGACACAGATGTAAGTTAATATAAATATTGAATTAACATAATGGTTTTTATTGAACTTATTTAATTTATTCTCAATTTTTTTAAATTTATTTAATTATCTTGAATTATTACACAATATCGATATAGCTCTAGTTCAAGTGGTAGAAAAATAACCTAAATTATTTTGTTAAAAATAATAATAAAATTGAGCGTGTTAATGTGTAATTTTTTTATTATTTTAAATATTACATATTATAGAATTGTAATGTGATTATATTCGAATTACATTATATTAATGTCGTTTTCATAATCAAAGAGCGTGACTAGTTTTTAAAATGAAAATTATATTATATAGTGATAAACAATGTTTTATTAAATTATATAATTATTGTTGTAATTAAAATTTTAATATAAATTATATTAAATGGTAAAAAATGAAATCACTTTTTCATTTATGTTGATATTTCAACCTTATAAGTTAATCTAAAACCCAGAAATATTGATAATTCATTACCACTATTATAGTTACAATTTATAACAAATTGGTGAAAAATGATGTGTTTTAAATGGATATATAATCTAAAAAATATTATGGGGAGATTATACTAATATTTCATAAATATATTAATAAAATAACTTTATTATCAACAAATTTGGGTAATTTGAGATCTATTAAACATGAGTCGGAGACATTTTATAATATAAAATTTAATGAATTTCCAAAAAGATATTAATGATATTTTATAAAAATATATTATATTAAATTATTTAAAATTACAAAAATTCCAATATACATTGAAACAAAAAAATATGGTCTAAAATATCATAAATTTTCTATTTAGGGTCCAATGTTTCTTTTTTTAGCACCATTAAAAACCCTAATGTGTATTAAAAATTGATATCACACAAATTTTCAAAAGGGTTGAGAAGTGGTTCAAAAAAAGTGAAAAATGTATATTTTTTAAACATGCACACATTTCAATGAATGAAAATATTTCTTTCTATTTTAATGTTATAATGTTTTGTTATTATTATAAAACATTTAATCAAAAAATAATAATTTATATTAATATTATATTTTCGGTAATTCAAATAAGGCACCACCCTTATCTTATAAAAGGAACCCACCCTTGCTCTCATCCTCACACAATACTAGAAAAATATATTTGATAACACATTCACTAATAAAATCCTAATATATATTATGAAACTCTAGATGTATTATTTTGTGTAGAATAACTCCTGAATGTGCTTAATTGTTAATGAAAATTAGGTTTTTTGAAGAAGAGGTAAAACATTAAACCAAATGTTTTAATATTATTTATTCTTATAAATCCTTATCATCTTCTTTTATAAGATAAACTAATAAGATTGATATCTTCTTTTGAAATAATCCATCCTTTTAATGATACAAAAGTAAGGGGAGAGAGATAATGAGCCCTGCTTCCTGCCTCCAGAAGCCTTGAGATGGAGACTGACACCGAGGGTAAAAAATTATCTGGAAATGGGAGGTGAAATGCCTCTATAAAATTTTTGTATTATGTGATAACATGAATCATACATATGAAAATATAAGAAATTATTCAAAAGGAAAATTAAACTATCCCATAATGACATTATAAATATAAATGCAACGTATAATAGTCTCTAAAACTAAATATCCAAAATAAAATCTACTATGCTGACAAAATAGTTGTACTCATCATTTTGTAATTTTATAAATAAGAATTGAAAAAAAAATATGGAGGAACCCCTCGCCCACCCCTCTCCAAAGAATAAAGCTAAGGGGTCCTGAAATGGTGAAGTCCTAATGTGTCCCCATTAAAAAAGTCAATACCATTACATTTAATACTTGTCATAGAGTGGAAAAACACATTCTATGTTCTGTTAATGTCTTCCGAGCCCAAGTGATCAGCAATTTTGTTCCCCTATCTCTAAGTGTAAATAATACAAACGTTTTTCATAATTATGATTTTATATTTCCTTATGGCATAACAGATCGACCAAGGTGCTTCACCCCTCCTCCTCTAAAGAGTTGTAGACAATTAAGGAGTTTGTTTCAATTTCAGATACATCCCACCCATGTTTCATGCAAAGGCTAGGCCCAGTAGGCATTTCCAATGCCTCCACTTGAAGGGAAGAGCCATGGCCTAGGCTGGATGAGAATGCTATGAAAAACAAGCTGTTACAATCCGTCAGCACACCTCCTCCATGTATGCTCTCTTGGACACAATTCCATTCGAATTGCATTCCGAGAAACTTGATGGAGGTCTATAGAATACCCAATTTCCAATCCTATTATTGGAGGTAAAGACCTCACTAGAACAATTTTGAAACCTATGTAAGAATGGCCCCTCCCTCCAATACCTTGCTACCTAGTTCGAGTCCAATAACTGATTTTTTCCCATACACTAATTACATAACCTGAAATTACTGCTCCTTCATACTTCACCCTGTTCCTCAGTTCCCAAAGCCACCAACACCCCCCATGTAGAAAAAACAAACATGAATCTCTCTTTTGGCCACCGCCCTCAGATCCATGATACCCCTAATCAAGAAAGGAAGATAGAGTCTCATCTGAATAGACATTTTTAGAGAACTCTCCAAGAGGCTTCCAAAACATGTATGTCCAAACACTGCTGAAGAACATGTTTGCAGAGCCCTAATCTCTATGCACATTGAATCAAAAACAAATTGACCCAAGCCGAATACGACATCACCTGATATTCTCATCCATCAGAATTTATCTGTTTCTAATCCTCTAGGTTAAGAAGTTAATATTAGTTGTAATTTATTAATCCCAAATGTCATATTCCAAACTCCCTCCCTAAACCAACTAAAAATAAATGTGACGGATGTCCATAGAGGAGAATTGACCTGATGAAGAAGCAATGAAGATATATTTATTCTTCTCTATATTTTTATCAATGATATTGAAGCAATCTAGTTGATTATCTTTCATTACCGTGTTGATGAAGACCCAGAAATTTCTAGTCTCCATGTACGAAATATTCGTCATCAAACATCTAGAAAACATCATAGATGCACCTCTCTAGTTCGGGTTCAAAAAAGGGAAGATTGACATTGCCAAAAACCCACCGAGCGAAGGGCTGAAGCTTATCAATAATGGGCCCAATCCGCGACCAAAGTGACGCCTTGTTATGCTCCACCAAACCTCTGGTTCCCAAAGCATACGTGTGCATGGTAATCCCCTAGAGAGAGCGACGCTCCAGAATACTCCAAGCGAGCCTCGCTGGCTTGCAATAGAGTGTATCATCTTAAATGTTCACATTAATTCTTCCCTCCCTCACCAGCCTCATCATTTTACTCCATGAAACCTAGTTTTTCCTCCCCTCAGAATATGATTCCCAAAATAAATTGGAAAGGATCCTCTAAATGGATTTTATCACACGCTTAGGGATTTTTTTGGATGAAAATCCATGGAATTGTGAGGCCAACAAAACACAGTTCACCAGGGTGATCCTTCCACTAAAAGATATGAATTTATTTTTCTAGCTCAAAACAATATTTGAGATCCCAGTAAGTTACTCATCGAATTATCTGATACGGAGCATTCCCGGTGAGATGGGATCACTGAGGTAAATCATATGGAATGCCCCCCTTTGAACACACAACATGTTGTTAATATACTACACTCTTTCTGTGGTGCACTTGTTGGAAGTTTTGAAGCCACTCCTACCTTTATCGATCAACTAAAAATTCCACTAGAAATTAACATATAGCACTCTATTTCTGTTGCGGATGGAATTACTCTTAGCATTCATAAATAAGATGGTATCATCCGGGAAAATTATTTGAGAGGTGGTCGAAGCTCTCATACGATGCTGATATGGATGGATGCCACCTTCGTTGAAGCTTCTCTAAATGAGGAGCCTAAGGAAATCCTAAATGAGAATGAATAGAGAAGGAAAGATGGGGTCCCCTTGCCTAAGGCCTCCATTGGACTTGAAGAACCCATATGATTTTCCCAAAAAGGACACAGATTTCCACGAAGAGTTGAAGCAATAGAACATAATATCAATGTTCCAAGAGTTGAGACCCATACATGTTAGAACACTATTGGTGAAGCTCCATTCCACACTGTCATAGTCTATGATCATGTCAAGTTTAGTGACCATGTTCGACCCTCCGATCTTGAAGTTGATATCACTGAGCATCTCCTGAGCAAAAACGATGGCCTCCTGGATCAGATGACCTTTAATGAACCCATGTTTTTTCATGTAAATGCAGTGAGGGATAGGTATATACATCCTCATGTTTATAATACTATCCTTGATATTTTATAGAGCATTACACATACTCACCGGGCGGTAGTGTGAGATCAACGAGGGGTTCTTGGACTTGAGGAGCAGAATGAGAGTGGGGGAACATACAATTCGGGTAATGCTCCCCATAAAAAAATCATGTATGGAATCAATCAAGTCCCTCTTTACATAGTCCCAGAAGGCCCTGTAGAAATAAGCCAGAAATCAATCGGGGTCCGCTGCGCTCTCCGAGTTCAAATGCATGAGTGCTTCCTTAATCTCTATCTCGCCAGGCACAAGCCCCATATTGTAATTAGTTTGGTCCAACACATAGTCAAGAATAACATAAAATATTTCTGATGGTTCCGAAGGATAAAAAATAGAAAAGCGTTCATTAGGACCATCCTAACGCTCATGGAAGAAGGATTTGGCCAAGCCTCAAATTGTGTCTCTGTCCTCCGTGAGGGAACTGTCTTCCAGCCAGATGTTCAGTTTGACCAACTTCCCCCTCTCCTTGATGAACGCGTGATAAAACACTGTGTTCTTATATCCCTCTTTAAGACACTTTATTCGATCCCTCTCCCCAATCAGATTCTCTTGTTTCAGAAGTAAATCAGCCTGAATTCCCTTCTTCTTTATGAGTGCCGCATAGGTCCGTTCATCCCACTCCACCTCCAATCCAAGCTCGAGACTCCCAATGTCAAGCATAATAGCATTAAGAAACACTTTAGAGGGATCCGGGTAAATCACCCTTGATTAGAGTTTGATTTTGAACCTCAACAATTTACTATGAATGATAATCCATTTTTTGTCTTGTGATGGAATGTCCTAAAAAGCGCTAACCAGTTCATGGTATCCCAGTTGGTCCACACAATACTGACTAAATCTTAACCGCCCTAGTGGCCAAGGCTTGGAGTCCAGTGACACAAGAAGAGGTGAATTGTCTGAAATTCTTTGAACTAGATGTGTCACCTTAGTGCTAGTGAAGACTGAGATAGCATAGATGTTACCAAGTCAACGATTCACCCCCCCCGAACGACATGGTCCCCACGGATTATTACACCATGTGAACTTTTCACCCACAGAGCTGATGTTCGAGAGGCCCTTTCCAGCCATGGAATGAACAAAATCAAGCCTACCTTTCCTTGGGAAGGGTCATCTACCCTGAATTTCCTCCAGTGTAGCCACAACATTAACGTCTCCCACCATAATCCATGGATCAAGGCTAGGATCCAACATGGTTAAATATCTCCACAATACTTCACAAGAGTTCCTATTGGAACTTCCACAAACAGAAGATACATCTCCTTAAAAGACATTGATCCATAACATCCTCACCAAGGGATGCACGCCAAATAATGCAATCCATGAATAATATAATATGAAGAAGATTATCGATATTGGGTACGTCACACTACATTCCCACTGATTTAGTCCTAGAACACACCAATGTCGTACGTTCTGAACCACACACCCCTTATTAATATCATATAATAGCTCTCCATTGAATGGAAACATCACATCACACCCATAGATACATTGGACACTACACCATAGTATTATCACATTTATTGTCACAAGCATACAGCTATGTTATCCCATCACAACCACAACATGAGAAGAAGGGTATGATGAACATGATGACCATTAACCCCATTTACTCATTCAAAAATGCATGACCCCAATTAAATTCCCTACAATAGGTTCTTATCACATCTTCAATGAAAACACATGGGCCACCAGCCCATGATATGTTCATATCACATAACTTTTTAAAGCCCATAGTGCGTCACCTAGTGTATGGTTGGATATATATCCATCACAAACTATGAATATCTACTATCATAGAAGGTAGTGTAGTAAAGATATAGTACCCATACATCCTTCCATTATCTTGCACAGTATGTTGGGAAAACATATTTCATTTTAAAATAGAAGCGTGGACACATATTTCTAAACAAGGGTTGGTTACGTATATAAATCATAATGAATATATAAATATATCTACACACCCAGACGTAGTAAAAACACATGGCCTCACAAAAAACACTGACTCATAACAACATAACCACTTTCAATTCAACATAGAAATACAAAACATCACATCATGGTCAATCCACATCTTGCCCCACCATCCAATTACATTATCCAACATATTCTTTGCAATATTTACCAAAAAATTTCTTTTAACCATAAAAAGCATTATTTAACTATTCATTAGTCAATTCAATTATAATATCTAGACCAACCCCAAATATTTCAATCATTAATGATCTTTTATTCCATAACATCCCTTGAATATTTGACAATTAAACCACATCTTACAAAATTATCACCATCCCAATGTAAAATCTCACGATTTCACTAAAATAATATGCAAACAAACCATTTACTCAACCCCTCAATATCATGGGAAAGAAAACACTTTCCATATCACCCCATAATGAAAGGAAAAAAATAATCACCCCAAAACCCCCAATTAATGTCCAAAAAAACGCCTCCTAGTCGCCACCAAATCATTTCCAAACATAAGATTCATAACCCACACAAAATCGAATACACACATCAACACTCTATAAGAATGACCACATGTCACCAAACATCGAAGAACATTTTAAAATATTAACATTGGTAATGTATAATATTTGACATTATTTTAGGGGAATTGTCCCACATTCCATAAATCCAAGGGAAAACATTTTTTTAATGAATTATAAGTTGTTTTCTATTTTTCATTTTAGGCTGATATGAAAATAATGGCACAAAATGGGCACCAAAACACATAGAAAACATGATAAAAAGGCCCCAAATGGAATAAATTTCATGGGAAATATAAACCATAATGTCAAATTATCACAATAATTTCATTGGTTAAAAAAATTGAAATTCATTTCCCATTTAATCCCTTAAATTTTAAATAACTTCTTGTTTTATTTCCATTTGGCCCGTAAAAATCATTCCATATAGATAAAAAAGTGTAAAACACATTGACACGATAAAAAAATTGATAGAAATTATATTCCCTATAACATGTAATCCTTTCGAACTCACAACACACATTTCTGTGGTGATTAAATGCCTAAAATCCACATCCACGTGAAAAACCCTCTAGATCAACATACCCACATAAACATGTATAAAAAATAATACCCAACTAAAAAGAACACCAAAATTTCTAAACTATTGATAATATCTAAGATAAGAACAAGAAAAAATGTTATTAAATAAATGATAACTCACCATGGATCATTAATGGTGACCTATTGAAACTAATTGATTGAAGCAGTGTTATGTGGGATGAATATCCTCCAAGTTCCACCTAGGGTTTCCCCTAAAAAAGTGGGGAATGTGGTAATTATGAATGAATAATGGTTTAGTAGAATAACCAGTTTGAAATCTATAACATTATACATTGACATAGTGAAACCCACTGCACATGGGCCTTAACCTAGCTGGTGAGGACTCCTTAAGTGCATCTTGGTAGAGGCATAATTATTGGGTTTTGTGGCACTGCTGTAGGAGTACTATAACTGAAACTGTATCATGTACTATTTGACACTGTAGCAGTTGGGACTATTCTCCTGTTTGGGCCTACAGGCCACCGATTTGTTCCTCGGGCCTCTAAGTCCTTCATGCCACCAAGGCCTTCAAGTCAGTAATGCTTAATGGCCTCCTCAAGGCCTTCAGGCCACCTCAAGAACTTCATGCAACCTTATGTGCACATGGAAACTAAAACACCTACAAAGAACATGCACCAGAAGAAGGATGAGAATGGAGCATTCACCATAGCATAATCCAAACAAATTACTAGAATGCGAGGGTATGACACCTACTATCGGGACAAGCATGTGATTGCATGAGAAATCATAGTTGAATGGCCTTGAAATGGTAGAATGCTGATATAATGATGAAGATGGAAGGGATGGAGCAGTTCAATGTAGTTATTCTGGGTTTTATGTAATATTTGAATCCTACGAGCACCAAATTTCTATATTACCTATGGTACAAGTAATACATATGCTTATGGACCTTTTAAGGGTTCCACCTCACCGCTTGAAATGCAGATTATCAAAAATCAATAAAAAATGAAGGCCTTCAGGCCAATGTACATTGGGCATAGTGAAACCAATTCATGTTGTGAAATCTACTAGTTTCCAAAGAATTCCATCATTACAAAAAATGTACATTCGCTCTGCCATTATTTAATTACATATCACTATTTACAATAATGTTCTTAATATATTTAATATGACCCCCATTATCAACACGAAGGATATGAATCTAGGTATCCACCCAAGTCATAAAACAATAGTTACCCACTAAAACACTTTTCATAATGTGGATATCTCATAGTCCCATTATTTAACATCCCACAAACACAGAACACCCTCAAGCCTCCTTAAAAAACTCTACAACACTAGAAATGTACAATGAAATTGGACATGATGGAATGCGTTATGATATAAGATACCTAATAATTATTCTCATCCTCAGTAATAAAAAAAGGACTAAAAAGAATGGGGTCCAAACAACCACCTTGTGGGAAACCTCTCATGGATCTCATTACTCCTCCATGTTACCGTCATCCAAACCTGCCAATTGAAAGACAATCAAAACATAATTGAAAGCCATAAATTGCATCCTATCAAATAAAAATATAATGAAACAACATCAACAGATTCAATTTATGCTAAACACAATGAAACCAAACTCTACAAACTAATCACACCACCCAGAACAATTGAATCCCTAAATTCCACAGTCCATGTGATGATACTATCTACTCAAGGTGGTAGTGACACTTCCATATTTGTTCCATGGAATCATATTATATTATGTCTCAATTAGTAATAAAACCCTTGGGTTCTCATATTTCAGATCATTATCACCATTCATTCAAGAAAAATAATAAATATCACAACACAACCATAAAAAAACCTCACATGTGATGAAAAAAAGATTACGTAAAAACTCAAAATATTTATATGTATTATGCACACATACTTATCTCACTCCTCCATGTACTTTCTTCTAGGATACATTTCATTAGGTAGCAAGAACAAAATGGATGGTTCATCCTCAAAATAATTTCCCATGATGATCAAGTATCTCTATTAGATCCTCCATGGACATCACATCATTCGTGATATGAATATATCCATTATCAATGACATGTCAGTCATCAGTAATACACTGAATGAGCAAATATATTTAAAATATGTAATGAATCATCTCCTACATTGGCGAAAAAAGTTACCAATTAACAACCTCAAAAACTATCCCTAGAACTTATAGTTCCAAAACAACTTTTGGAATGCTTTCTAACCCTTTCAATCCTCTATTTATCACTTAAAGGGGAAAGATAAAAAAATTGGGCCCCTATATCAAACTCTAGTTGTCTCCTCCTACGATATCCATAGGTATTTTGCTGGACAATGACTACTTTTACCCCTTAAAAACATGTTGAACCATCTCTATTATGCTATGCACTACATCAGGACTATGAAGTCATGATCCCCTAATCACTCTCCTAAACAATATAGAATTAAACAACCATATATAAAATTCCTCAAAATAATCCATGTCTGTTGTTGTATGACAACTCATACTGTATGAAAAATAAAACAATGTTAGGTGTCATGTCGATGATCCACCAATACCATAGACACATTTTCAGAACATATCATCCAATGTCTCTAAATTATACCCCCTCCACCAATTTTTTGAGGATTCAAAATAGTGAATAGAAATAACTATGTCTTAAAAGCATGATCAAATACCCTACAAACTAATAAAGTAAAAACTTATTCCTTATATTATTTAAAGGACCTAATAACTCTCTTACTCTTCAAAAACACTTGAACAAACCTCATAGAATTTCCAATATCTACACCTGACTCTATGATCATTAACAATAAAGCCAATTTTCTCAACCATCCAATAATCACCAAGATTGAAACAAACATACCATTGAATTGGCTAAAAATATGAATAAATCTATAGATATTTTATTTAATTTCGACTCAAGAACATAAAAAGGATACTACAAGCCCCCAAGAACATTAAATTCTCTTCTTTACCTTCTAGAAAACCATACACCTCACCACACACTATAGTAAAAACAATTTCATCATTCAATAAAAAAATTGAACCATCATGCAACTATACAATATGTATACACCTAGTTATACCACTAAATGTGAGAAAAAAACTCATGAAGGAATCCCCTGACAATCACAACCTAAACAAATAGTATCACAAAGAATATCATCAGTTTTCATTCATCACCGACCATCCCTTTGGAGCATCACCATAACAAACATGGTCATGCATTGACTTTATATATTGGACTCTCTATCGATACTCATACACATTTTGACTAAATTATTAATTCACTATTATCTATAATATAAAACATCTAACATCAACCACCATCACGTATATTTGATAGGTTATAAAATAATCTATTCCGTTTTAAAGAAATCTAGAGTTTAGAACAATATCCAAACATGAAATTCATATCCAATCATTAGACCAAAATATTCCCCTATCATATTATATAGGATATCTCAAAATCAAAATAAAAAATAATCTATGTAACATAAATATTACTCTCATTGTCATGAGAAGGAGGAAGGATGCTACATATACTTATGAAACCTACATAGGGTTACAATGGATAGAAATAATTTCCAAAGGGAATCAATATAATTTGGGGGATGATTTACAATTTAAGAAGAAAAAGGCTAACCAAAAAAATCCATAACCTATCAAATATTATATTATGCCTGATAAAAATGAAATATGACTGAATATTTCATTTATATAAATCAAACTAAAACCATGTAAAATAGTGGATGGTAACAATATCAATACAAAATGTGTAAGAAAACATAATACACTAATACAACCATAAGACTCAATGATCCAAAAGCTCTATGCTACAACTCCTCCAAAATAAATAAGTATCGCAATGTAGTTCCAAGGGCCTTTCATATGTTAGAATTTTCCATATTGTGGTAGAAGAAATTGTATGATCACCAAAGTGGAAAAGTATGTGTGAGTACCAAAATAGGATAGGTGTTCTCCAATTTATTTCAAACCCACACCACTATGGTAGAATATTTAACATTTTTAAAATGAAATTTTTTTTATAAAACAATTTCCAAAACATTTTATAACAAAATAAATGAAAATTTAAAATAGATTATATATAAATATAAACATGTTCCATATCAATTATTTTTCTATGAAAATATATTTTTCACGAAAAAACTGAACCATTCTTTAAGAAGATTTCACATGTTCCATTTGGCATAACCATTCAACTCAGCATATCCAACCATGCATGTAACATGGAGATATCTATACTCAAGAGGGGTGATTCATAAATTAACTAAGTTGTGACCCACCGTTGGTGGTGGGGTTTTAAGGTCTTGGGTGGTGCGAGGTAGGTCACGGGGTCAAGTCCCTGGGCTTGCGATTGACATGTAATTTTCTTACTTGCATGTGTTCCTCATTCGCGGTTGTACCCAATTTTTAAATTCACTAATTTGACACATATTGAAGGAATTTTGATGAGGGAGATCCCTAACCATTATCCATCCCACTAAAGATAGGGGTGACTACTTTCCCTTATCCATCCAGAATTTATATGGACACACCAAACTATTATGCCCAACAAATTTAAAAACAACCATTCAATAAATTTTATTAAATGGGTTATTTCATCAAATAATATACAAAAAACACAGTGGAAATCAACAATTATATTTTAGTAAAACTATATATTTAATGAAATCATTTTTATTAATTAATTGAACAAAATTCCTGAAATATCAAAATTATTAAATCATCCTTTTAAAACCTATAACCAATGCACTTCTTGTAAAAATAACCAATTTCCACATTTCCGAAAACCATCCCTCGAGAGGGTTTTCCATCAGGCATTAAACATCCAGTTCATATTAAATTTATAATATTAATAAATTGGAAATCTGCAAAATTATTTTACCAATATGGGTCAAGAGTGAAGAAACCAACCTTGAGCATTTTGGTGAAAATGATAAATGACACAAAAAAAATCACAAAACGGTGTTAAATATCCATGAACCCACCTGAGATATCTTACAATATCAAATATAATAAAAACTATAATCATATTTTTCATACGTAATCTTAGATCTACCATCGTTGAGTGTATATCTAAGAACCCAAGATAATGGATGAACTAGATCTATGAAATTATATCACGTACAATGAATAACGAAGCCTTTACGTATGATATAAATTTCTAATCATAATGGGACATCTCTAAATCACTTCCAAATCATTAGGGAGCGGTTTTCCATCCATTTAGATACCAAAATCATGAGTAATAACTATGTTGTGTGGAAATTGCATTTGTTAATGGCAAAAACGTGTAAGATCCTCTTTTTAGAAGGTGGGTTTTACCCACACATGGTTTAGTCGCATGGCTTGGAAAACAATGCTCTAACCATGAATTATCCACTACCATGAGGAAGACCCTAATAGGATCTAATAGAATGGTATCCAAACCATGGACCAACTGTGCAGAATCCCCTTCCTCAAAATAAAAAATGATCATTTTCATAATTAATACTTTCTCCTTAAATTCCACATAGTTTTTACAAAATGTGTGCATCACCTGTATCCCTGACCTCACTATACACATTTTCATACAAGTGATTCATAGTTTTCACACACCTTGAACAACTCAAAAACCTATATAAAATCCCCAAAAATATTTCCAAAGATCCAAAAACAATCCCAATACTAACACATATACTTTACTTACATTTTATAAATGAAGAATGGGTTACATACTAGACATAGGGGGTAGTAAATTCTCCATACAATAGGTCATTCCATATCTAGAAATCAGTTAAACAATTTCCCCCTAAAATAGCATCATCCATTTATATTTTATTTTCCTATTGCATTATCAATTCTCTTTCTAAATATAACAATTTTTCCACAAAATCATAACTAGACCAATTCATTTTTATCCAAGATGTCCTCTTACTTATCTGCATTATTCACTGAGAAATTTACCAATGAATCATCTAGATCAAGGTCAATGTTATCCCATTTGAACACATTATTAGGTTCTGGGTGATACTTTTTATACATATAAATGTGGAACACTTTATTTATCACACATAACCATGGTGGCAATTCCATCCAATAAGAGACCACTCCAACCCATTCTAGTATCACAAAAGGGCATACATATTTCCAATATAACATGACATGAATCTCAAAATGATGAAGTAATCACCTTTGAGAGATCCTAAAAAACACACTATCTCTCATTGAGAATGCCAATGTTCTTTGGTTATGATCTTCATATGATTTATTATGACTCGAAGCCATACTCATCCTCTTACTGAATAACTGAATCTTCTTTATTACTTCTTAGAAAAGGCTCACCCCAACTAGTGATGTCTCCCACATCTTCATCAAAAAATGTGTAAAATAACATGGATGATAATGTAATTATTCAAAGGGATTTATATGTATTGTGTCAATAGAGATTTTTTAATATGTGAACACCACCAATGGAATATGATATTCTCATGAGCCACAAAAATCCATTACAGATGCCCCCAAAAAATCATCAAATCTATACCTAATATTTTTGATTTCCGATCTGTATGAGTATGATACAAAGTATTTATAGTCAGCTGAGTCCCAAGGGATTTCTTTAAGGATGACCAAAAATGGGATGTAATCCTTAGATCCCTGTATGACACTATCATGAATTATATTCCATGTCTGTCCACCATTTCGTGATATAGATTTTTGATGGATCCCAATTAAAATGAGTTTCAGTAACATTAATTAATTAGGCCAAATTTATTAGATGATCAACTATCACAAATATGAAATCATGTTTACAAACTATTTTATGTAAACCTTTAACAAAATAAATGACTATCTACTCCTATTTCAATCAAGGATTTGTAAAGACAAAAACATACATGCTGGTTTCTAATTCTTTTACTTGACTTGTTAACAAGATAAGAATGATGGAATTAACTCTTACACAATACATTTCATCCCAATTCAACAAAATAGTTCATTTATCACCTTATACATCTTTTGTATTATTACTTGAACAACCCATTATTAATGGTGGTAATCTGGATGACATTGTTCTTAGCAAGACATCAGTACAACCATCTGATATCAAAACCTATAAACTATACTCATATCTAGATAACATTCCTCAATTGTCTCCCATAAATTGTTTTTTTAACTCATAAAAACACAATCTAAATACTATTGTTCTTCACTTCAACAATATTTATCAAATCCAGAACCATAGATACTAAAAAGAAAACAGCATCATCACATCAGTCTTCTTAATTCAGATACATGTTGGCTAATACCGATATCAACTAACAATTATCTGATGATTCTATTTCCAATTGAGCATATGATATTCATCAAAATAATTTGTCCATCCAATTTCCTAACAAAGTGATTACATTATTTAATTGTCAAACATTTGTAGACACTCCATCATTCCTATAAGCCTCAGTTTGATATCATATTTTGAGAAAATATGTTTCATTATCTTATGTTCTATAAAAAAAATATATTTTACACCAAAGAGATAATGTCTCCATGTTTCCAATGTGTTTACTATATTGTGTAAAACAAAATTGTTCCTTGAGTAATTCACATGATGTAATCTTATCATCCTTGATCTATAATCCACAACATTGTCTCATTGTGTGAGAACACACCCAAACCAAGATCCTGAAGCATCACAATACACCCTGTACTATTTTCCTTATTTTGGGATAATCAAGACAGGTGCTGATGTAATTTCAACATTCAACTCTTGAATATATTTCTTGTATTCCTCAGTCCATTGGAATAGAACATTATTCCTTGTCAAGGATGTCATAGGAAAATCTATTCTGAAGATGACATGACAAAATCTTTGGTAATAACCAGTTGGACTGATAAATCCTCATATCTCAAATATAATGTATTTTCTAAGTGATAACAACTTCTATCATCTCCCAATCCACTGAAAAACTCTTTCATAAATTACATTTCCATGAATGTATATCCCGTGTAACAAAAAATAAAACATCGATAATTTGGAATAAAATTTTCATCTCTAAAAATATCTAACACTTTTTCAAACTGTTTCTCATGCTCATACCCATTCCTTGAATACACCAATATCTTATCCATAAGCACCACCACAATAGAATCCATATATCTCTAAAATATATAATTAATCATCTCTATAAATACGCCTAGTAATTTTTTAGACCCAAAGGAATTAACACATCTTCAAAATGGAAATATCTACTTCAAAGATCTATTTTCATAAAAACCTCCTTCCAAACTCTCAATTAGGGATATGATGATCAAATGTCAATTTTGGAGAACCAATGAGATACCCTCAATTGATAAAAAACATCATCAATTAATGGATGTGGATACCAATTATTTATAGATTCTTGGTTAAGATTATGATAACTGACACATTTCATTATATTTCTATCTTCGTTTACACAATGAAGATAGATGCTTACCATGGAGACATTCTCAACCAAATGAATCCACATTTTTCTTTATATTAAAAGTTCTCTATTAACTCATTTAATTCTATTGGTTCTACTGTAATTGATGGATGTGAGATTGGAATGGTCCCCAGAGAGAGATCAATAGTAAACTTCACTTCTCTTATTGGTGGTAACCGAATGAAATTGTTAGGAAAAAACATCTAGAAATTGACCCAAAATTGCTGGAAACTATTATGCACAATCATTATACATCGATGAAATAGTTAATTCCAATAACTGGTAGGATGTAATTCCAACTATTGGGACCAACCATAACATTGAATATATATTCCTATTCATTTCTCTATTAAAGTGATAATCAACACTCTCCTCAGTCACGAACCTAAATATTCTCTTATAACCGTCAATGTGAGACTAGAATATTGGGAACCAATTCATACCCATGATTACATCATAGACATCCATATCCAAAACCACAAATTCCCATTTCATATCTTCTATTTAAACAATTATATAATATATTCAAAACACAATGTGTTGAAATTTATTTTTCCAATACGAGTTTCATGTTTTATCAGTGAGGTAATCACATCATCTTTTAAACTTATCATATCAAAAAAGACACGAATCAATGATGGAATGAGATGTACCTTTATCAATAAAAAAATTCATAAGGGTAGATTTCAATAGAATCATACCACTCACTAAATATGGTCCAACATGATAATCCATAATCATCTTCTTATGTATATATAATCTCTTCATCACTACACTATTATACATGTTTCCTTGTTGAGTTTTCCATTTTTGAGGAGTCATGGTATTCTTATAGTTCCCATGGATACCATCATTCTAATTATGGTATTAATTCTTATTCCCTCTCCCCGTCAAGGAATATTATTATTAATACAATTATGATGTGTCTCAATAACATGATTGTAAAGCATTACAACAATTGAACCAATTATTCCCCATATGATTAAAATTATGGAATGATCAGGGTGGATTTTTACACTTCCATTTCATATGGTTAAATGAACCACATTTAAAACATCCATGTCGTCCCTTTGGTGATTGAGTAAGATTAATTAATCAGACTAATTGATTCTGATTCTTGTTACCACATTGAAAGAAGTTCTTCCTCTTCCTTTTTTCCCAAAATTTTAGTCCCCACCATTTTTTGTAAGTATCATCATACTTCCCCTACAAATAGCTCCAAATATGTCTCATTCAGACATAGTCAATCTATTCACCATCTTTGTATAATCCGTAATACAAATCACTTCAATCTTTGATTGAATCTCATTACTTATCCCTAATTTAAATATGTTTTCATTAATGAGCACACTAGTTGTAATCTTGAGTGAAAAGCATTCAAAATACATGAATTTATCTAAATACTCTATGATAGGTATATTTTCCTTCTTCAGGCTGAGGAACTCAGTTGGTCTTTGGATGCCGAACATATGAGAATATATATATATATATATATATTTAACATATTTTCAAAATCCACCAAACCAAGTCCTTGATCCAATAAATCCCACCACTAGAAGAAATATCCTCCAGTAGATACATCCCCAGTTTTAATTTCATCTTTGTTGGTGTGCTGATTAAATCGATGATACGATTCATCCTATTCTACCACACCTCTTCCATTTCTGTTTCCAAATCACACAATAATATAGATGGAATATATTTCTAGAATTATATAATATGATCCACTTTCAATTTATCATCCATCTAGTAACCTATGTCCATACATTTAAATTATTGAATGATATTATGAAATTGCTCTTGGTTTACAAGTGGCTCATGTTCAACCACAAAATCCACATCTTCATTTGGTTTGTGTCTGTAATGAAAATAGTGTCACATTTTCAATATGAAAAAACTCCATAAGTATCCATGTGTTGTAAATGCAGGCCTAGAATTTAAAATTCAATAACTTAAAATACCACAATATTAGTTTCCAAAAATCCATATTTTCCTCATTTAGCATTTTTTTTAAAAACTGTACATTATTTTTAAAATCAAACTATTTTAAAAATTTACGAACAAAATTATTTTCATCGGAATTCATATGAATTTTTTTAACATTAAAAAAACATTTTGCATTAAATTTTATATCAATACTCAAAATGAAATATGTAATCCAAGTGGGATGTCCTGACTCCACAATGCATGTCTTGATCATCTCATTGGATAAACCCATGGAAAAGTGATTTGAAAATCTTATTAGTGTATCCAAAACACAAATGTACACAAATCCCTAGGTACATGAGGTTTAACATATTATGTATTTAAATGTATTTTTATGCTCTAAAATTCTTGTACTGATAATCCTACTCCTTGTGGAGTTAGTGGTGAGTCATCCTTTCACTAAGCCATCACCTAGTGAACCACTATTGATGGGGGATAGCCTATACCAATACCCATCCCCCTAATGATGGGGGAGACTACCTACCCTAATCCACCCAAAATTCAAATGAACACACCTTACCATTATGCCCTACCATTTCCTAAAGAGTAATTTCATCAACATCAACAAAATCCATTATTTAATCATAAACTATCCAAAACACCGATTCAAATTAGACATTATATTTAAATAAATTGATACAATTTATTCAAAACATTTTTATTAATCCATTTACCATAATTCCATAAAAATTACCATTTTAAAATCAACATTTTAAAACCAAGAAGCAATGAAATTTCAACTAAATCACCCAGTGTCCATGTTTCAACAACTTGTAACTCAAGAGGGTTTTCCAAAAATCATTTCACAATAAATTTTACACAAATAATAAATTATTTATCATTTAAATCAGATCTATAAATTGGTGTTTTGGGTGATTCCATCTGCCTTAATCATTTTTTCATAAATGTTAATAGATATGAAAAACATCACCAAACTAGATTCAATATCCATGAAACCACCTTAGACATATTCCCCTGTCATAAATGAGACCATATCTGATCATATTTGGCATCCAAAACCATATTTACACCCAAAGTAGTTGTATATATAAAAAAAAGATTATGGAAGAAGTATATCTAACGAACCATATCAAGAACGATACAAAATGAAACCTTACCGCAAGAAATCAGCTTCTAATCACCAATAGATGGCTCCTGGATGCTTCCACATAACTTTGGAGAGGGTCCCCAACCATTAAAATGCCAAAATCACGATTAAGGACCATTTTGGTGGAATAATAATATGTTAAATGGAAAAAACTGTTGGATCCACTTTTGATGGAGTTGGTTTTCAGCCATGCATGTTTTATTCGCATGGTTAGGTAAACCGTGAACTAATTATTAATTTAACACATCCTTGATGTTGATCCAAACACAATATAATAACATTATCTTTATAATATGAAACATATTTTCTGATGAAACTACCTAAAAATTCCCAAATCCAATTTTCAAATCACATTGTTACTCCTTGGATTCTGCACAATTTCGAAAAAATGTGCACAACCAGTGCACATCCCATTTAGCACCATTCTCTCTATGAATTGTTTCCCAAAAGTGTTAAATGGTTTCTATAGTTACCCAATACTATTATAAACATCATTGAATGATTTTTATCATAATATATAATCATATTTCAAGCTAGGGATTGTATATTATAATGTCCTAGAACACAATGTAGATGAAACTGAAAACATGAGACTAAATAAAAGATTTATTTATTTAATCCTCATAAAGAGCTCCTAACATCCATAATTCTCATACATAATAATAAGATGATATAAAAATATAATAAATATAATCATGATATAAAAATAATAGTATGTGAATAAGAATATGAATAATGCTTTAGCACATGGTTTGGAAAGAATGGCATAATGATATAATAATAAAAAGAACATTTTGATTCATAACATATAAAAATGGGTTCATGTAAACATGGAGTCATAGTAATTTTGGGGAAACATAATACCTGACATTATCATGAGTCAAGGATCCTTTACCATTGAATATTAGATGTCAAGGTTAACCACCAAGGTTATTGCACATGGTGGCACAATTCAAGGGTAACTACCAAGACCATTGCACAAAATTTCTCATGAGACTCAAAATTAACCAATTAATTAGATATACACATAAGAAACCCCATTTTATCATTTTCATGACTATTTCTTCCACATAAATACTCTTACATAATTAATCATACATAAACACATTTGTAACCATGGAATTTAATGGGTACCATAATCATGTCATAAAGAATAATAATTGGGTGTATCATTAAAGTTTTTATTAAATAATAAAATTAAAAAATAAATGGTTATTCATAATGTAAATTAGGAATATATACTGGTAAGATATTTCACATAAAAGTGATAATATGTAAGAATACTATTTAAGAAATTATAGCTTTATAATAATTTACTAATATTTTAATGAAAATACTATAGAGCATTTGAAATAGAAAACAGAATAATATTATATATAAAACCATACAATAAATAATATGATTTAATAATAAAAAGTATAATTCGATTAAACAAATGGTGGATTAAAATAGATGATAGAGTTCACATGAAATTGTGTAAGGATATTAGAAGATCCCTTATAACAGGTTCTTTTGTCAGGAAGAATTTAGGAGGGAATCATATAAAAACTTGTATATCCCTGAAAAAGAATAATGAATGGATCTTGATAAATTTTTTTGATTATATAAAATAAATTTATAATATTTACATAAAAATTATAGATAACAACATTTGGGTAAAATGAATGATAGAACAACACGATGGAATAATGTAGGTTCGGGTAGAATCCTTTACCATATGTATGATGGTATCCTTCACTTGATATTATTATTTTGGATGATAAAATTACATTCATAATTTAATATTTATATAACATATTAAAACTATAATGTATTTCTTATAACCATATTAATTTCATTCATGACCTTACTGATGGGCTAAGTGGATCAATTTTGTTGTTTTAAAATTATTTGTTTCCTAGGGTTTTTATGATTGGTTTATTTATATTTATGTTAGGATAAACATTTAAGGTGAGAATTATTGTCCTGAATGGGAGTTATTTTTTATTAGTGAACATATAGAAGGTGATATGGCCATAAAATTCATTACTTATCTATGTGGGAAGATGAATCATTTTATAAAACTATAATGAAAGGTGTTTTCGTTAATTGGAAGGTTTATTTCACAATGAAGTCATTTTTATTTATAAATTAATATAATGTGTAAAAAAATATTCATGAACTATAAATTAGATATGATAAATATATTATAGTCTGGTTCAACCATAAAAATGGTTTCATTTCTAGAAATAAGTTTTTTAATAGAAATTGAAAACCTGTCATCCCTGAATGTGGGGAATTAACAAATCTTGGATGGGGTTTTCATTTCTAGTATAAAAGAATGGGAAATGAGATATGGTGATGATTTATTCCATCCATGTAGGAAAATTTTATTACATTTAAGCTATCAGAGTTATCAGACAATTTCGATGACGTGATATTAGGAGAGAAATGATCAAAATGGAATGATGTGAAAATAAAAGAAAAGAAAAGAGGAATTTACCACATTAATTTATCGTCGTTGAGTTCCATTTTATGGGAGTGGTTTTGGTATTTTTATAGTATGATGATCTCCAAGATTTGTTTTAAGGGATTAGAGAGAGATTTATTTATAATTTGGACTAGTGATAAGGTTTTATATGTGTGAGGATAATATGTAAATTTGGATGGTATGTATAGTGGATGAGAGGAGGGGTTTTCCATTATTTTAATTATTAGATTAATATTTTTTGTTAATTAAATGAATATTATTAATTATTATGATGAAAAAATTTAAATAGAGAATTGGAGTATGAACTGATGACCTTTTACATCATTCATGACTAATGTATGATGTAGAAAATCAGTTTATGGCATTTATTATAAATTATCATATTTTAATATTCACAAAAAATTCATGTATTTTAAATATATCCCAAAAACTCACCCTAACAATTTTTCAATATTTACAATTTAAAAATTAATTTCATTTTATGAAAATAATTTTCTAAATAACAAAAATATGATTTTTAATTAAAATCATAATTTATTTTGAAAATAAAAATTTTAAAATTAAAAATGCATTTTAACACTCAAAATAATAATTATGTTCACATAAAATTATCTTTTAAACATATGTCATCCAAATTATTATTTTGGAGAATATTTTATTTAAATGGATTTATTTTAAATTATTAAATTAACAATAATATTTAAATTTAATATACATGACTTACCAAAATATTGAAACATTATTAATAATTTTTAAAATAATTACTTACTTATACAATGACCAATTTATATCATATAGTAACATACAAGATGAATCAATTTTATTTAAATAGTAATTAAAGAGGTTATTATTCATTTTTCTGGTTTACCTTTCATAAGCGTCGTATTACTGCTCCAATGGTAATGTTACTATTTAATCGGTTTGCATTCCTTAGATTTTTGAGATACATTTTATTTAACTCATTCATCATTAATATAGTTTTCATTGTGTAATATAGGTAATATTATATTACTATACAACAATACTAAATTATAATAAGGGAATTTTGTTTAAAAAATAACGGGTCATTACATTATGCACCCCCTATATGGATACCCAAAGCATGCCGTACATAGGCATTACATTAATTTTGCAGAATACCTAATACATAATAAAAGCAGACAACCAAGGACCATAATAGTTTAGTGTGTTTCGAAACTCGGAACACAATCTTCTAATCATGGTGAATGATATTCAACAACTCCCATAAAGATCTTCCCCTTTTGTTTTCTTAACTAAAACCTTACTTTATATCCTGGGAAAAAGAATACATAAAAAGGGTGAGCTCAAATGCTCAGTAATGGTAAACATTGGGAATATAAAACAATCCATAAACATTTTAATGCAATGAAAATTTGAACATAAAATCTAATCATAAAAATCTTGAGAAAAGACATAAATCATGGAATTATGTAAGGAATAAATCATAAAGGAACTACAATCATGATAAAATAGAATGGGAATAAAACATGTAATTTTGTAAAACCATTAAACACATGATATGATTTCCATAGTAGCCAAGGCATTGCTGCCAAGACCATCTTAGTGGACAAAGTCCCTTTCTGAACCGAGTTCACTCCTCATTCTAGTCCTATAACACTGAACCAGATTAACTTACCATTCCAACCATGTCTATCTGATGAGATATAAATCATTACCCAATGCATTGGAGGTATATATAGGTCCCACCCATCTCATAATGAAATCATTCTTATGTGTGCCACAAAATAAACATAAATCAATCATCATAACCCAAAGAATAAAATGGGTTTCATAAACATCATCCCATCATAACATTATTAATATAAAACAAATGGATATAATTTAATCATAGGAGAAGTGAAACCATGTAAATAATAGAGACATTATACTTGAAACATACAGAGATGAAAAAATGTCATCTTTGATAGAAAATAGTTTTGATAAAACAGTTGAGATAAATTCTTGAAGGAAAATATCCTTTCTTATTCAAAATCATTTTCTTTTCACAAAATTCCATGCAATTTGAAAAGAAAAGATTGTTTTTGAAAATAGAAATGATATATTGTAGAGTAAACTTCATCAAAATAAGCTCTTATAAAGCCGTAAAAATCCGTTCATGCCGTATAAGTTAATAAAACATTCTACACATTCTTTTAACAGTAAATTCAAAAAGTACCACGTATGGTAATCAAAAGAAAGATTCCATCCATAACACGAAGTAAAAGTCAATAAAGTGTAAACATGACTTTAAACATTCATGGAATAATATTAAACACATTATGAAAAACATTTTATGGACATTGATTAAAAATATAACCCCAGTAAATACTAACGTATAAGCAATCTCGGATAAAAATGAGATTGCAAAATTATCCCTTACCTTATGTTCGATATGTGTCGTATGTATCAGAACCTCCTTTATAATGATTTAAATAATGTCATTGACTTATTACAGAATCATATTCATTGTAAATTATATCATATATGGTTCATTTAAAACTTTATGATACCAGTTCTTTTGTAACTTCCTTGTTAAAGCAATGTTTCGGGTAAATTCGTTTCATTTATCGTTCATGTTTCGACTTGTTGTTCATGATATTATTAATTATATTCTGATTTACATAATTCCATAATTTAAAACATGATTTATATATAATATATACTCATCAAATAACTATATATGATAGATCGATAAATGGAATGAAATACACCGTTCATGGAGACGATAGGTCATACGTGCACATTAACATTGTTTTCATTTCCATATTGAATTGAATGGAATTAAGTAAATGAAACATATATGTACATAAATATAGTATAATTATTATGTAATATCTTTCATGATTATTTATTATATATATACTTTAAAATTACACTTGAATGGTTAATCATTGAAAATGAATCTCCTCGCGTTCGTGGAGACGGTAGTCCGTACGTACGCACGAGCGATGATATCATTCCTATGATCGTGGAATTGTATTTAAGGGTATGTATAATATTTGAGAATCAATATAACTTTACAATATTCATATATAGTTATTTATTTACACCATTATACCTATCCAAGTAAGGTGGTGGTGGAAAATAGATTACACCACGACGTGGAGAAGGTATTTTGTATGTATGCACGCGCGATGATTTCGTTTTCAATAGGATGGATAGAAGGTGAAATGGGGTTATTTCAAATTTATAATAACATATAAGTATATTAGTGATACTGATGTTATTACTTTATAATGAAACAACTGAATATGAATAGGCTGAATAAGAAAGAAAACATGAAAGAATCGGTAGAGGATATTACCTCTTCTTCATCGCACCTCTTATAAAATTCCTCTTAAAGCACTAGATTTGGACTTTTGAAGAGACCAGAACCTCTATAATACTTATAGGGAAGTTTATAAGGTAAATTGGCAGGGATTTCTGAGCTTGAAAGCTCAAAATTATGTAAATAGAAGATGGAGGAGGTTCCCATTAATAAGGGAGTAGAGGGGAACCATAGGAAAAGCTAAAAATATTATTTTATAATAAAGTAATATTCGGTTTATAATAGCTCCAAATTGATTTATTTATAAGATAAAGTGGGTATGGGTATAAATCTTCTCAAAAAATAGGTTTTATACAAGTTTAGGTCACTATTTTATACTTATCATTTAGATTTAACTCTAAGTTTAATAATTTATCTTTTACAGTGTCTTCTTGTATTCTTACACTATATGGTTAATAATCTTACTATAACCAGCAAAACGAATAGTAAGTGGTTCATTATTAATATATATAACCTTATCTAAGGAATTTTTCCAAACATTAGATTTTTAGGAATAAAATATAAATTAATGATATAATATTTGTTTCAAAAAATATTTTATGTCAATTTTGACACTATTTGGTAATTGATTTTTGTGAAAATCATAACAGCATGATTAGTTCTAAAAAAGTTAATTGAATCAATAATAAAATTTAATATTACCCTAAACAATTATTTTAATTTATAAAAATTCTCAAATTACATTTATTCAGGGATTTATAAAATCAATTATGTTAATATTTCATTAATAAGGTAATTACTGCATCATCATTGTGTCATAAATAAATTAAATTATTTAATGTCTAAAAATTATAAATAGAGTACCATTATGTAGGAAATATTTTTAGTTTATTAATGATAATTTATAGTCGAAATTATCTTTTGTATAACCATATATTAAAAATGTTATAGTTATTAAACATTGATTTTAATGATTTTAACTCTTCTTTAAATAAAATATTAATCAATGTCCTAATCTAATCCAAATGGACCTAAAGGTTCATATTGTAATCATAAGGATGTTTTTGGTCGAATTAAACTTATCCAATAGAATTAGGACATGTGTTTGGGTGATAATAATAAAATTTTTACCGTTAATTACCCTATTTACTTTTAACCGTGGTAAATAAAATTAAAAAGATACTATTCACCAGCAATTATTTTTATCTTATTGAACCACATTTTACTCCTTTATATTAACTGTGTCTCTCGGATTTTCAAAATTCCACTCACAGAAGCAGTAAAATTTAGTTTGATGTAAATTTTCAAATTCTCTTAGGAGGTGGGTAAAAGACGGTGAAAAGTTCAATAAAATTTTTATATATCTAAAACTATTGAAAAATGACTCCAAAGAACTAAATTTAACTTATATAAGTATTATATATCTATTTTGACATAAGAATAAATTTAAATAAAATAAATTATTATTTAAATAAAAAGTCGGTTTTAATCAATAACTAAGTGTTTTCACTATTCATCAAAAATTGAATGTTTTCAGAAAAATACCAAAATTCCACCCGAGGATAAATTCTATATTCTGAAACCAAAAAATGATGTCCATTTTGAGTGATAAAATTTATAAAATTTCAAAAATAGGGTATTACTATTCATAATGGCTAGTTTATATAATATTTAAATAACATATCGTTGTTTAGTGAAACTCGATATTTCGTACAACACACGCTATCGAGGAAGGTTGTGATTACATGTAATGCAAGCCATGTAAGGGTTGCGTGTAGGGAAATATTCCTTTGGTGTTGCATATAACATACTCAAAATATATTTTAGTTATACATTGATTAAAACCTATACATGGTGTTGTGTAAAATTATTTTTATTCGAAAGAACTTGAAATTATTTTGCATCGCAAGCCAGGAATAGTGTTGCGTATACTAAAAGCTAATACAGTGTTGTGTATAGTGCATGCTAATCTTGGTGAAGCGTACAACAAAAGACATCAATGAAATTAAAATGAATAATTCTCATAAAACCTCGTGATGTTACATTCTACCACCCTTAAAATGAATTTCACCCTCAAATTCATCGGGGTTATAAATGGTTTTCTACATGAAAGTTTCGTTCAAAAAAACCCACATCGTAAAAAAGAATACTAAATCATCAGTTTAAAAAGGAACATTAGAAACATAATGAATACCCAAAGTAACTCATCACTGGGTTTCAACATAGGATAATATAGGAGAAAATATGATTATAGAAGAGAAATATAACCATCATGTTGTGATACAGAGTGGTAGAGAACATGGCTATGAAAAAGCCAACAAATCACAATGCCATGAATTTGTGATGATATAAGTTACAATCTGATTCATCTGATATGAGGGTACTAGGACAACTTTTTTAGTTCTCAAGATCATTTCCCTAATGTTGAAAAATTGTTGAATTTAAAGAAATACTTACTTGATTTTGTTACAATCTCACAGTTTGTTCGTGCCATGAACAATTTCCACTTAATCTTTTATGAAATGAAGATGAATTTGTCTTTCTTGATGTGTTAGCAGATCTTGCAATAGAATGATAGGTCATTCCATCTGTTTCTATTCTAAAAATTTTAGCACAATTTATTAAATATACATATGTCCATCTATGCTGAGATTAATCTTATAGGGTTGCTAAAATGGACTTATACTTCATCTATCATAGTGATTAATAATATAAAACTAGTTTATACTAAATAGGGACTACTTGTTGGCCAGTGGTATGCGATAAAGTCCTATCACACTTTGTTTGTGGGTTCGATTCCCGCATCCTTGTCTGACGCGACTGGTTGTCTCCCATCCTACAGGTTATACCTTATTCTAAGACTATATTATTATTATATTCCTGCAATAATATCGAAAAATTTCTATCCTTAAACAATACTGTCTTATGTCTAACTTAATTCATTCCAATCTTTAGGCTTATCCAAAATACTTCTGTCCAAGCTCGTAGTATAATGAAAACAATTACTAGAAATGTCATCTACCGAGCATGTGAATACCATCATTTATCCCCCATATATCATATGGAATATCTTGTTGGTCACATTCCAAACATGTAAATACCTTAACCATGTATTCTCTTGAAAAATGAATACTCATTAAACCTTAGTGAAAACATGAATGCTGTCAAAAGTTATCACTTTCCACATAGCAAAATCCCAATATTTCTATACACTCAAACCATGATATAACTTTGACTTTATATTAGTCAGGAGCTCATTTCATTTTCTCTTTATCGCTTCATTATGCGCATATCAACTTATTTCCAAAAATATTTCAATCACATTTCATGGTTACCGGTACCATAAAATTAATGAAAACCATAATAGACTAATAAAAAAATATTCCAATATACCATAAAATTACCTCAACAACATTATTCATGAATACCAATACATAAACACTTCAATTTATCCTCTTCGATGATTGTCATGGAATAAGTACTTCCTAGATTTTGAAGTAACCTCTTAGGTCAGTGCATTTAGTAGTGTAATGCCTATGTTCTCCCCAAATAATAAATTAAACTCTATAATAGTCTTTCACTCTATGAACCTTTTCTCTACAAAGATAACATCTTCACGTCCATTTGAGTTATTCTTCAAGGTTCTTCTTCCATTTTTCTTGATACGTAGAAAGATTCATCTTACTTACTCTATCTTCCTCCCCATGAGAACATGTATAAAAGTTCATCTTCCTCTTATTTGATATCTTAGGAATACCACCAATGTTCAACATGATAATCATATATCGTGATGACTGATTCTGCATAATCACAATATCGTTCTCTCTTGGCATTACATGATTTTTTTTGATCACAATCACCAATATTTTCATCGGAATAAAAAATAACTGAATTCCTTCTCATTTCCTCCATTGACTATAACCAGAAACCATAGTGTAAGAAACATTAAAAATAACGAGGAACTACATAATCATTAAAAGTCGCTTATGGGATGTCTAACTTATCACACATTCTTTAATCCATGATACCTTAGGTTTACCCTAGGGTATTCATGATCATCAACATAACTCTAGGACTGTAACCTATAGTTATACTAATCTTTAGGGACATCCCTAGACATACCCTAGAAATATCTCTAGGAATATCACTAAGATTTCACATCCTAGATTCTAAAGGGTAACTAAACCATTCCTTTGATACCAACTGTAGAGAACCGAAACATGACATAGATAGACATTACATTAATTTTGCGGAATATCTAATACATAACAAAAACAGACAATAATGGACGGTAATAGTTTAGTGTCGTTGGAAACTCGGAACACAATCTCCTAATCATGGTGAAATATCTTCATCATCTCCCATAATGAACTTCCCCTTTGGTTTTCTTACCTAAAACATTTCATTATATTCTGGGGAAAAGAAAACATAAAAATGGTGAGCTCAAATGCTCAGTAAGGGTAAATGTAGGGAACATAAAACAATCCATAAACATTTGAATGCAATGAACACTTGAACATAAAATCTAAACATCAAAATATTGAGCCAAGACATAAATCATGGAAATACATAAGGAATAAATAATAAAGTTACATCAATAATGATAAAATAGAATGGGAATAAAAAATATAATTGTGGAAAACCATTATGCACATGATTTGATTTCCATATTAGACAAGGCATTGCTGCCAAGACCATCTTAGTGGACAATGTCCCTTTCTGAACCAAGTTCACTCCTCATTCTAGTCCTATAACACTAAACCGGATTAACTTACCATTCCATCCATGTCTATCTCATGAGATATAAATAATTTCCCAAGGCATTGATAGTAGATATAGGTCCCACCCATCTCATAATGAAATCATTCTTATGTGTGCCACAACATAAACATAAATCATTCATCATTACCCAATGAATAAAATGGGTTTCGTAAACATCATCCCTTCATAACAAAATCCATATAAAAAAAATCGATATCATTTCATCATAAGAGAAGTGAAACCATGTATGTAATAGATACATTGTACTTTTAACATATAGATATGAAATAATGTCATCTTATATGGAAAACGGTTTTGATAAAACACTTGAGATAAATTCTTGAGGAAAATATCCTTTGTAATTCAAAATCATTATCTTTTCACAAAATGACAAGAAATTTTAAAAGAACATAATTTTGTTGAAAATTTTCATGAAATATTTGTAGAGTAAGATTCATGAAAATAAGGTGTTATGAAACTATAAAAATCTTTTCATGCCGTATAAGTTAAAAAAACATTCTCCCCGTACTTCTAAAGGAAAAGTCAGAAAGTACCACGTATGGTAAACAAAAGAATGATTACATCCATAACACAATGTAAAATTCAAAGAAGGGTAAACATGACATTAAAAATTCATGGAAGAATATTAAACACTTTATGAAAAACATTTTAAGGACATGGATGCTAAATATAGCCCCAGTAAATACTAACGTATAAGAAATCTCGAATAAAAATGAGATTGCAAAGTTATCTCTTACCATATGCCTGATATGATTCATATGTATCCAAAACTCTTGTATAATGATTTAAATAATGCCATTTAATTATTACATAATACTATTCATTAAAATTATATCATATATGGGTCAATAATGACATTATATTACCCATTCATTTGTAAATTCCATGATAATGTAGTGTTTTTGGTAAAATCGTTTCATTTGTCGTACGTGTTTCGACTTGTTATTAATGGTATTATTAGTAATATACAGATTTACTTAATTACATAATTTAAAACATGATTTATATATAATATATATTCATTATATAAATATATATGATAGATCGATAAATGGAATTAAATACACTGTTCATGGAGAGGGTAGGCCATACGTATGCATGAATACTGTTTTCATTTCCTTATTGAATTGAATGGAATTAAATAAATGAAACATATATGTAAATATATATAGTATCATTATTATTTAATATATTTAATTATTATTTATTATATATATACATTATAATTATACTTGAATGGTTAATCATGGAAAATGAATCTCATCACGTTCGTGGAGACGGTAGTCTGTACGTACACACGAGCGATTATATCATTCCCATGATTGTGGAATTGTATTGAAGTGTATGTATAATATTTCATAATAAATATCACCTTAAAATAATCATATATAGTTATTTATTTACATGATTATACCCATCCAAGTAAGGGGGTGGTGGAAAACCGATTACACCACAGCGTGGAGACGGTATTCCGTACGTACGCACGCACGATGATTTCGTTTTCCGTAGTGTGGATAGAAGGTGAAATGGGGTCTTTTATTATTTATAATAACATATCATTATATTAGTGATACTGATGTTATTACTTTATAATAAACCAACTAAATAAGAAGAATTTGAAGAAGAAATAAAACTTTAAAGAATCGGTAGAAGAGATTACCTCTTCATCGTCGCACCTCTTTTGTGCTTCCTCTTAAGGCACTAGAGTTGGTCTTTTGAGGATACCAGAACGTATATAGTGTTTCTAGGGATGTTGAGAAGGGAAATGGGCAGAGTTTGGCCGAACTTGAAAGCTCAAAATTGTGTATGGAGAAGAGGGAGGAGGTACCCTTTTATAAGGGAGGAGAGGGGAACCTTAGGAAAAACATAAAATAATATTTTATAATAAAGTCAACATCGGTTTATAATAGCTCCAAATTGATTTATTTAGAATCTAAAGTGGGGATGGGTCGAACCCCTCTCAACCAATAGGTTTTAGACAAGTTTAGGTTACTATTTTATCCTTATCAGTTATATTTAACTCTAAGTTAAATAATTTAACTTTTACCGTGTCTTCTTGTTTTCTTACACTATATGGTTAATAAACTTACTATAACAAGCCAAACGATCCCCAAGTGATTAATTATTAATATATATAACCGTATATAAGTCATTTGGAAGAACCTTATATTTTTAGAAATAAAATAACAATTAATAATATAATATTTGTATAAAAAACTATTTTATGTCAATTTTGACACAATTTGGTAATTGATTTTTGTGAAAACCATAACAACATGATTAGTTCGAAAAAAGTTAATTAAATAATTACTAACATGTTATATTAACCTAAAATATTAGTGGAATTTATAAAAAGTCTAAAATTATATTTATTTGGGTATTTATAACATCAATTATGTTAATATTTTATTAATTAGGTATTTATTGCATCATCATTGTGTTATAAATAAATTAAATTATTTAATGTCTAAAAATTATAAATAAAGTACCATTATGTAGGAAATATTTTTATATTTCTAATTAATAATTATAGTCTAATTTATCATATGTATAACCCTATATTAAAAATGTTTTAGTTATTAAACATTGATTTTAACTATTTTAACTCTTCTTTAAATAAAATAATAATAAATATCCAAATTGAATCCAAGTGGACCTAAAGGGTCATATTTTAATCCTAAGCTTCTTTTTGTTCAAATTAAACTTATCCAATAGAATTAGGACATGTGTTAGTGTGATAATAATATCATTTATACCCTTAATTACCCGATTTACTTTTTACCGTGGTAAATAAAAGAAAAAATGTCTATTCACAAGAAATTATTTTTATCTTATTCAACCAAAATTTACACCTTGAAATTATCTATGCATATTGGATTTTCAAAATTCCACTAACAGAAGCGGTAAAATTATGTTTTATGAATATTTTCAAATTCTCCTAGGAGCTGGGTAAAAGACGGTGAAAAGTTCAATAAAATTTTTATATATCTAAAATTATTATAAAATGACTCCAATGAATTACATTGAACATATATAAGTATTATGTATCTATTTTGACCTAAAATAAATTTAAATAAAATAAATGATTATTTAAATAAAAATTTGGTTTTAACCAATAACTCCGTGTTTTCACTATTTATCAGAAATTGTATGTCTTCAGAAAAATACCAAAATTTCACCCTAGGATAATTTTGATATTCTGAATCTAAAAATAAATTCCATTTTGAAAGGAAAAATTTATAAAATCTCAAAAAGTGGGTATTAATATTCATAATGGCTGGTTTATATAATATTTTAATAACATATCGTTGTTTATTGAAACTTGGTATTGCGAACAACACACGATATCGAGGAAGTTTGCGATTGTATGCAAGGAAAGAAAAGTCAGGGTTGCGTGTAGGGAAAGAGTCCTTTGGTGTTTCATATAACATACTCAAAATATATTTCAGTTATACATTGGTCAAAATCTATACCTGGTGTTGTTTAAAATTAATTTTATTTGAAAGAACATGAAATTGTGTGCATCACAAGCCATGAATAGTGTTGTGTATACTACAAGCTAATACGGTGTTGCGTATAGTGAAATATAATCTTGGTGAAGCGTACAAAAAAAGACATCAAAGAAATTAAAAAGAATAATTCTCCTAAAATCTGTGGGTGTTACACCCTAAATTTCATTTTATATTCTATGCTAACAAATTTTGGTGGTTCTTTTTTCTAATTTCATAATCCGGTTGACTTGTTACCTCTTCATACATAGGGTTCCACCATAATACATTGACCATATGAGTAGTCTTGTTATGCAGAACATTATCTCTATGATCCAAGATCCTCACTAGTTGATTTTTGTATGAAAGATCATTCTCCCACTGTACCACCTCTAAAGATAGTACAAGTGAAGGATTTGGTATATTCATCCTTAAAAAGGATACATTGAATACATCATGTACATTTAAATGGTTGGTCAATGTTCTAGTTCATAGGTCACAACTCCTCCATGATTGAGAATCTCAAAGGGGTCGATTTACTTGGTAATTATATTTTCATTCTTCCCAAATCTCATGTGATTATTCAATAGAGATATGTGGATGAATGACATGTATCTAACCATAATACCAATGTCTCATTTAGTATATTATATGTAACTCTTATACCGAATTTGGTATGCCTTGATGTGCTGCTAAAAGGGTTTCACATTGTCCTCCATTTCTTCGACCAAATTCATGTCCTAACATGTTACCCTCACCACCATCATCCCTGAATGTCGGGGTTTGCACCTTATCCTAAAAATTGAATCAAATTGTGTCATTCAAATTATTGATTAGAAAATATTCTTGTTAGGGATTTTGACCAGTGTAAATTTTTAGTTTCATCCTCCTTTGAAGTCCATGGAACATGCTCTGGACATGTCCTCTAATGTCTGAATAGTTTGCTCATATTGGCCCCCAATTTGATGAGATATATCACACTAATGATCAAATAATTACTTAGAGAATGTTGAATAATTTTTTGGAACAATGAGGTGAATTTCATATCTCTATTATATACAATAGATTGTGGTAATCCATGTATCCTTACCATATATTTGATGTGTATTCATGAATGTTGATCCAAGGAGAAGTCCTCTTGAATTGTGATAAAGTGTGTTGACTATGTAAGACGATCCACAATGACCCATATAGCCTTGTTTCATATCAATGATCTTATATTTCTTGTGAAAAAGTCAATCGTGACGTTCAACCGCATTAATTTTGGTTTGGGAAGTGGTTTCATTACACAAATATACTTTTTCCATTCAGAATTCACTTACTGAAATACAATTCACTTTGATGTATACTCAGCTATTCTTATTCTTCATATTGGCCCACAAATAATTATCTCGTATATCCTGATACATATTTCTTCTCCTTATGTTAATAGAGAAGGTGGATAAATTTGATTAATTTAGAATCACCTAATTTATCTTCAGATCATATGGTACACATAATCATGACCAAAATCATATGAATCCATGATTTTCTAGTTTGTACTGAGAGGATTTCTCATTTCTAATTGCTTCAACCATTTTATAAATTTCCACATAATTTATGTTATAATCAATTATTTTATCAACAAGGTATGGTTTAGAAATAATTTGAGAAAGAATTTATGATATTCCACCCTTAATGATTCCATTGTCCATCCTCGAAAAATATAAAAATATTGATTCTGTTTCAATTCCCATCATTGTTAAAGATGCTTGATGTTTTCTACATAGAGCACTAGACACCTTATTTTTTTACTATGATATTAGTGTATTGAGAAGTAATAATCCATGAGAGATAAAACCATATTATATGGACTATATTACAATCCTGCTGAGTGAATACATATTTGGGACTCTTGTGATCAGTATATATCTCACGCTTTTCCTCATAGGGATAATTCAAATATATTTTCATTGAAAAGATCACAACTTCCAACTTGAGATCGTGAAAGAGATTTTTTCCCACGTATATTCAACTGAAATGGTGAATTGTCTTTCAAATTATCATTTTTCATTAGTATAAAACCTAATAATTTATTTTCATCATCATTGTACACCACAATGAGTGCCCTACTTGTTCGTAGTGTGATTAATGATGCTGTGAGAATCCTTTTTTAGATCTTTATTTCCTTCCTCAAATTATTTAGTCCAGAAAAAAATCAAACCCTTCTAGGTCATCTTGGTCATTGCGTTTGAAAATCATGATAATTTAATCACAAATTATCGAAAATACCAATATAGACCCATAAAGCTACAGATCTCTATTACAGTTGTTGTCCTGGGCCACACTTCAATTTCAATTGTCATGGAAGAGTCCACAGATTTTCCGTTAATAGTTATAAAAATCCCTAATAATGATAAATCCTCCACTAAGAAATCAAATTTACATTTATTTTCATAAATTATCTCCCTTTGTAAATACATATTGACTATAATGAAATGCTTCTCATGTTCCTACATGCTCTTGGGGTATATCAACATATCATCGTTAAGGACTAGAAAAAATTTGTGGAGCTAATCTTCATAGACTCTGTTAATTAAATCCCTGAATATTTCTAGAGAATTAGTGAGTCCAAATACAATAATTATAAAATCCCTATGTCCATACGTCATTCGAAAGACAGTCTTGAGAATATCCTCTTCTTCCTATTTAACTGTTGATATTTCAACAGAAGTGCCAACTTATAGAAATAACATACCCCACATAGTTAATATATATAGTCTTCATTCTAATGTATCAGATAATTTTATTTTATAATAATTTGATTGATCTCATTATAATTAATTGAAATAAACATTGATCTGTCATTATTCATAAAAAAGAATACTGGTGCACCCCCTATTGAAGAACTAGGGTATATAAGAGCCTCCACCAGATTCACCTAAAAGTGCATCTTTAGCTCTCCCAACTCAACGATGTTCATCCAAAAACATGTATATGATATGGGTAGGGATCCCAGAATAATTTCAATGGAGAACTCCCTCTCTCAATCAAGAAGAAAATGAGGCTATTATTCAGGTAATACATTAGTTTAATCCCTCGTGATGGTAATATTTTCGAGAGGTATCATATCTTTTGTCACGATCATTTGAGAAAGATATGATTTCTTAAAAGTAAACATTATCCACATTGTAGAAGACGATTATAAAGGAGACTCAACTTCCTCCTTATAGATGTACATGATTGGAGGATACTAAATGATCTTAAGAGTGCCATACCTATTGTGACAGTTAATGTTTTCATTTTATAAATATATCAAATCAATGTAAAAATAGAATCGAAATCCATGAGAGGAAGTATGAAAATATTTTATTGGATTTTTTGTCCCAATAAATTTCCAGAGGATTAGTAATAAACATGGGACAAAGAAATTTCAATATTTTTTGTTCTCACATTTAACTGAACCTCCAAATTTTATGGTTTTTTTATTAATTCGACTAAAAATGAATGATATGAAAGAATGCATAGTCCTAGAATAATAGAGTAAGTTAACTATTCTTGAAGAAGTGACTACTTTTCCTGTCACCATATCATTATCTTGATCCACCTCAAAAGTAGGGATAACATAATGTATTCCTTTTATCCTTGGCGGTTGTTATTGATTTCCTCTGAAAACCCTTGGCATAGGAGACTTATTCGCATAATGTATGTGTTCCTTGAATTTGTAACACTTCATTATACGATGAGGTTTTATCTAAACCTTTCATTATTCTTCTAAATTAGTGGTATTCTTCATATATCTCCTACATGACATTGACAAATGTCATATTCTTCCACTTTGAAGAAAATGAAAAGTTCTGAGTAGATAGTATCAGAATACTTCTTCCCATAATTCTGAAACGTGGGATGCTCGATCTTCTTTCCATAAAGAGATTTATTTTTCAAACCAAACATAGTATAATCCATTTTACTCTTTTTGGAACTAGGCCCATGGAACCATTGATTTAATTTGATCTTTATTTCAACAATGAGTGAGTAAAATTAAATCATCTCATAATGGTTGAAGTCTCGAATTCCCAACACATTTCATAGACATGGATTTTTTCCACTAAATAATTTGTCCACCATTATTTTGGTGTCCATGAAAATGTAAGAGGTGTATCATGCATGCCATGGGATTTTTTCTTCATATACCCTGATGTACCCATTTACCATCTACTTCTTGCCTGAGGACCACTCATTACATTTTTAGATAAAGGGTTCAGAGAAAATATTTATTGAATTTTTTTTCCTGAATTCATTCCAATCCATGGATTCAATATCCTCCTTGGAATTTGTATTACTGATCAGTGTCCACCACCGAGTAGCTTCCCTATAAAAATGATAGACTGTTAGTCCATGTTTCTATTTTCATAGGACTGAAGGGTTTAGAATATCATTTAATGGATATAATCCACTACTCCATGAGGAGGGATTCAGAATACCCTATAAACATGGGAGGTCATTTCCATATGAAGGATTTGATGGAACCATGCTATTTCCTTGTACTAGGAGGTTATTCCACATTATTCAATTTACTATTTATTATATAGGAAAGTATTATCCTAATGTTTGGATCTCCCATTCCCATTATATCAGACGTTCCAATAGGGAAATTGTCACATTTCCTCTCACAATGATTATTGGCACAAGTTCTTCTATTTCATACTAGTAACTATGAAAAATTAATGTATAATTAGAGGTATTGAATACATAAATAATATGTATAAAAAATAAAAAATAAATATAAAAGTATAAATTGTTAATGGAAATGTATATCCTAGCTCATGATTACCTAGGTTTAAATCTAGGTTACCCATGATATGTTTCCACACATTTATTCTTATGAGATTATATATTTTCATCCCCATAAAAATGGTTTGTACCAATATTATGAATTTACCAAAGAATATCCACCAGGAGTGTCAAAATAGTTTTAAATCAAGGACCATTTCGTGCAACAGTTCCCATTGAAGTCTATATCAAAGTGGTGTTTTCAGGTTTTACCTCAAGATACATCTGTGACAAATAAAGATCCACTTGTTTGTATCCATATAGGGATGTATTTTATTTTGAAACCACTTACTCAATACATACCGAAATTTTGGGTTTTTTTCTTATACATAGTCACATTCCTAATGTTCTTACTTAAGTGCCCTATTCCTAGTTTCAAAAAATAAATAGACCATCCATTGATACCTACAATAGAGACCCTATCCTTTTAAACATATCATTACATGATTTTAAGAATAAGGATGCATCATCTTAGAGGACAAGGATCATAATGTCTAGTTTCTTCGAACACTATGAACAAAAAATTGAAAACACAGGACTGAAAGAAATTTTTTTTATTCTTTAAATAGAGCTCATAACACCCATTGTGATTATTCATATTCATTCGATAACCTGATGGTAAAATTAAACCAAGGTTGACATGAAAATCTCAGTATTGCAATAAACCGAAAAATAAATCATTATCACATTGTTTAAAAGGAATGATATAATGATATAATAAGGCATGGAACTTATGGCTTAATAATATATTAACATAGAATCATATATACCTAGTGTCGTAGTAATTTGGTATCAATTCAAAACATTAATATTGAAGGATTCAATTCTATTTTCACATAGAGGATCACAATTCACAGTTAACCACCAAGACTGTTGCACATCGTAGCTCGAGTCAAGGCTAACCACCAAGAATATTGGACATAATGTATCATGAGACTCAAAATTACCCAATGTATTGGATCACTATCTGGGATCACCAATAATAACATGTTCATGAAAACAATTTCATCATAATAAATCATACATAATAAATCATACATAAACATAAGGGTACAAATCTAATGAAATGGGTATCATAATCATGTAATAATGTATAATAACTTTGTGTATTATACAAGTGTCCAGGAATGAATGTAATTAAAACATACATGGACATTAATAAGGTAAAATAAGCATATATCATGCTATATGATTTCAAATAGGAGTGATAACATGTATGAAAAATATTGAATAATCTTTAGCTCTAAAAAATTTTTGTGTGGTTTTATGGAAAATAATAAAGGGATTTCATAAGTAAAAATGAAATATTTTTTTTATAAAAATATAATAGGACCAAGAATTTTTTGTAAAACATAAATACTAATTTAATAAAAACAATTTTTGAGAAAACCAGATGATATAGTTCACTTGAAATTTGGTAATAATTTAGGTTGTTCCCATAAAATGTGTTTTCTTATCGTTAATAATTGATGATGGAATCATTTAAAAACATGTATATACATAAAAGAGAATGATTAATGAATCTTGATTTATTATTATGGATCTTATATATAGAATTTATAATATGTTCCTTAAATGAATAGATATCATCATTTGCGTAAAAATAATGAAAAAACAACCCGAAGGGAAAATGTACTATTATGTAGAATCACAAACCTAAAGTACAATTGTGTCTTTCAAAAATTAAATTCATTTACTAAAATTTAGATAACATATTATACATATAATTTATTTAATATAAACTAACTAATTTCATTCATATCCATTTTGTTGTTTTTAGAGGTTCAATTTCATTGTTTTGTGGGAATTTTTTATTGGGTTTTCATGACTAGTTTACACATAAGCATGCATGGATAAACATGTAATGTGAGAGTAGTTTTCCATAATTGATATAAATTTTATTATTTATCATCCATAAGATTACATGGTTATTAAATTCATTTGATTATTTCATGTGAAGATGAATCACTATATATAACATTAATGATAACTGTTTGGGTAATTAGAGGTTATTGATCTAAATTAACATATTTTATTTATAAATTACTATCATGTGATTAAATGGTTAAAGAAAATTAAATTAAATATAAAACATATATTATATTCTTGTTTAACCCTGAAAATATTTTCATGAATAGAATTGAAGATGGTAAATTAAATTGAAATTCCTCCATCTATGAATGTGATGAATTGAAACATCTAAGATGGTGTTTGAATTTCATGTATAAAAGGAGGGTAAATGGAGATGATAGTGAATTATTACATAAGAATTACAAAATTAAAAAACATGTAAGGTAATGGAGTTTTCAAACCATTTAGTTGAGGTTAGGTAAGGATATAAATGAAAACAAAGAAGCATTATAACAAAATAATATAAATGAAAAGTTTAATTTACTTGATGAATATATCTTCAGTGAGAGTCCCTTTAGTGGATTATGTTTGTCCTATGTATGTGTAAAATATCGGTTAGACCTATGAGAGGGGTGAGGGGAGTGATTTGAGAATATGTTTTAGTAGTCATAAGTCTTGACAAGGATGAGGAGAGGAGGTAAAGAGGGGTTAAATTTATAGTGGAGGAGATGAGGGGCTTCCCATTATTTTTATCGTAATTTGAAATAAAATTCTCAAGTATTTTCATATTCATGATTTTTGTTACAGAAAATAGTAAATAGATCATTTTATTTAGAAATAATTTCCATTCACCTCATCCATGAATAAATATAAATGAAAAAATTCATTTATTTAGAATATAGGGTAAATTATAATATTATAATATCACAAAATAAAATTATTTTAAAAAAATCCCAAAAAAACACCCTTATCCTTTTTCAACATATATATTTAATAAATGAACTCCATTTTATGAAAAAAATATTATCTTTCTTTGAGAAGTTTATTTTTTAATTAAAAACATAATTTACTTGAAAAATATAAATTTGTAAATTAAAACAACTTTTATATCATTTGAAAAATGTTTAAGGCCTCATAAAATTATCTTATAATAATAAGTCATGAAAATAAATATTTATGAATACATTTTATGAAATAAATTTCTTTTATATAATTAAATTAATCATGAAATTGTAATTAAATATAATTGACTTATAAAAATACCAAACATTAATTAATATTATCCAAAATATTTACTTACCTATACTACGATATATTTATATCATATATTAACTTATAATATTGATAAATTATATTTATAATTTCATTAGTGAGGTTACTATTCAATTGGTCGATATACTATTAATAAGGGTTACATTACCATTAATATGGTCATGTAACTATTTCATCGGAATATTATCCATAACATCAAGAGATAGCTTTTATTTTACTAATTATTCATCAATATGGTGTGTATTGTGTTCTATATATAATATTATATTATTATATTATAAGATATAATTATAATAAGGAAATTTCATTTATAAAAAACTTGGTAATTATAGTTTCCACAAACCTACCACCACCAGCGCATCTATAGGTAATCAAAAAAACAATAAAAAATGTCCCAAAACATTCACAAACGTAACCCATGTACATTACAAAATAAAAATACATAACTAAAGGGTTACATATAAAAAAATAGGGGTACTACACACTACAGGCTCCTATACTGTCATAGTTTTAGATCATGTTGAAGAATGACATTCCAAACCTATTTTAATCATTTAATACCAATATACTCTCGTCAATGAGATAATAATATAATAAATTTAGCACAAGCACAATCATAATAATTACCAATTCATGGATGTCATAACTACACTTATATGGAAATAATTCTGTAAAACCATTTGAGATCCCCACCTTTTTCTACATCAACAATCATCCCAATAACCAATGAAAATCATCCCAACACCAACTCAATCATTACCCCAACATTAAAAACAATATCATTAGATCTTTACCAACATTAATTTTAGATAGCTGAATTTTATATAACACAAATCAGCCAACCTGAAATCTTGTACCATATTAATCGATGTGATTCGCAGTGCTGTAAATTTTTTGAAATCTAGCATAGACCTATGTTAATAACACATGGTACAAAATAAATTACAAACCTCTACAACAATATTATGTTCTTCTCAGGAAACAACTTCCTCAACAATCAATGGTTCCACTAGTACTCTCTATTGTGGCACAAAATTATCATGGAAATTCACATCTCATGTTATAAAAATACACATAGAGAGATTAACATAAAGCTATCAGTGTCAATGATGCTACAAGATAGTACCAATATGATCCTATAGAATCTTTCATAACTTTATTAATGTGAACATGTTGTTGATTAACATGACTATTAATTGGTATAGATATTACTTGAGCATGATGTTCATGTGTCCCATGAACATATATGGTGTGTTGTTTATATTGAACGACATCAATATAGTCTCAATGATCACATTCCTACATATAAAGGTAGTTTTTAGGATAACAATATACTTCATCATCAATTGGTAATATCTATAAAAAAATCACCGATACAGAATAAAATCTTTCCTCTTAGTTGGTCAAAAGATCATTTTTCCTTGAAATAGGGTAATTTTTCTTGACCGCCACCTAATTTAACCTCCATTAGTTTATAATATACCACAAATATAGTATATCTTATTGGGAAAACACTCTAGAGCATCCAAATATGAAAAACATGTACAGATAAAACCGTTAAAAATAAAATCATCGATCATAATCCAAAACTCCCACAACTCTAGTGGTTCCTTATTCGAAGGATTCATCAAAGATAGAGAATCACAATGATGAAATCATTTACGGAACACATTATCATGTCAAGGGTGAATCAAAACAACCTACTTATGGAAAACATCCAAAAATATCCCAAAACCCCTATGGGCCCCTACAATTCCAAAAAACACTAATTAATTTTTATGACAATCCATTAAATAATGAAGGGGATCTACATGATGACTCTCCACTTGAATACCCTTCCCACTATTGAAAATTACATTATTGCCATACACATCCTCAAAAAAAACATTCCTTTAGAACTATTTGATAAAATAATATTTTGATGAAAACTCATTTCCATGAATGAAAATTTATGACATAATCTCTATAATGAAAAGACATCAATTGGAATGATGCAGCCCCATCATTATTGTACATGAACGAAATCAACCAGAAAATTTGGTTTGGCCTCTGAGTATCATAGTAAACAACATGGTCATTTGTACCCTCTATATGTATATTCCATAAACATGGAATAAATTGTTTTAAATAAAGGAGTTTAAACAAACTAAATAAAACATATAGTTACCGGAGTAATAGAAAAACTATATCAACCTTGAATTATCTATAGACCATCTAACACTACATTCTTTACTCTATAAATCTTACAATGAACAACACCTGCACCTTTAGAATAATAACCACCTATAGAACCATTCTTGATTTTATGTACATGAACATGTGGAATAACATGATATTGGCCTATTCACATTCTATATCGCTTTAGTGGAGTATAAATATGTTTCCCCGGCTTCTGTAATGGTCACACTGAAAACTAGTACAGAGGATGGTGTTGAACCTATCTATCACCACCAAGATGAGATCAATGGACCCCTGGGAATATATTTTATCAAGGGCTACAATACAAAAATTAATAACCCACTGGCATTATATCTAATAAAAAAAGGATAACAATATCCCTTGAAGGATCTAAGGGAAGCTTTTGAGGTTAACTCCACACTAGTTGAGACCTTGAATGTCCTTATTCTAGTGACCTTCCACTTAAAACACTACTACTCATGGAACACTGCTGATTCCATTCTCAAAAAGGGACACCTCATGATCGTATCTACTAGATCACTTATGACTTCTTTAGAACCTCAAGATACTATGAATATTTAAATGTAATAAATATACAATAGATAGAAGGACAATGTCCCTCTTAAATATGTCACGTGCAAGAATCCACATCTTGGAAATGTCATGGATAAAATCATTATTGATTTTTGAACTAAATTCACATATTTTACACTAAAACACTCCCCGGTTAAAGGGAATAAAGATCATTCATCATTACTACCATCATGGTGGATGAAATCAAATTTCTCCATAACTAATTCTAAAATTTATCCCAGGAAACATGAATCTCATTCCCCTAAACGTCACTAAATATACAAAATGGATGTGGATCTAACAACATTTAACTATCCACCAAGGGGACCCTATACACTACTAGGGCCCGCATCAAATAGAAGGTTATCCCATGCTCTTCCAACCAGCTCTCTTTCTCCACATCTAAAAAAATTACATCATAAATCCCAAAAAATACTTCAAATTAGAAATTATATAGAATTTTTTAAAAAAAATATAGAATCCATTTTTTCAAATTAAAATCATATAAGTGTCATAAATTCTTTTAAATATAATTATACAGTCATGTTGACAATTCATGGTTTTAATGAAAAAATGTCTTGATGGTTTATATGTATTTATAGTCCATTGAAAAATAAAATTGAAACCAATGACCTAAATTTTATTAATCTATTAAAATATTATGTAATTAAACCTTAAAACCAACCAATAAAAAAAATGTCCTTATATTTAAATGAGATGAAAAAACACATTTTGAACTGAAATTCAGTATTTTACAATATTTATTAAAAAATGAGATGTAATAGAAAAATAAAAAAAATCTCCCAAAAATAATTCTTAGGTATATATTTCAATGAATAAATTCATTTTGTAATATTATATTTATAAAATGATCAAAATATGTTTTGTAAATGGGTTCAACGCCAAAATATAGCAAACCTAATTTTAATTAAAATTATTGTGTTTATGTGTAATGTTGGACTGTTTTTATCTGTATCCTTTCATATATATTGGATTAATGTAAAATATATTTTATTTAACATATAACATATATATATATCATTAAAATAATTGTATAAAAGTAATAAATTAGGTTAATTATGATTAAACGTTTTTGGAAGCATAAAATTAATTATTTTTATTTTTATATTTAACTGGTTGTTATTTTAGTATGTCGTTAATATGTAACCCATGAAATAATTTTATATTTATATAAAACTTATATTTTAATAATCTAGTTAATTATATTCATAGTGACTTGTTTATATCATAGTATTTTAAATACTACTATTTTTATATTATTTTTTTGTAAAACTCGGTCTTGAGTATAACGCAGGACATTGAAGAAACATGTTATTGCATGTAACATATGATAAAATGTTTTTCAACACATAGAAGGATATAAAATATATTTAATATATTAAAAAATAACTATATTATAATTTTTTATGATATTAAATTCCTTATTGTTATTTTTGTGGCCTGTTATACAGGTTATGGAATACAACATTCTCACTCTAGAATTTCTGGACGCTACATTCTCCACACCATAATTAAATTCCTTCCTCACAATTTAAACATAATATTGTAACGAAAGGGATTAATGTTACAAAATTAACTGTTGTTGAGAAACCCTCATCAAGAATAAGGCCACAATCCCAAATTCATAATATGATCGAAAGGAACGTATTATGTTCATGTAACTATCTTCCTTAGTAAGAGAACAATGGTTGGAAAAGAAAACATGTATACCGATGAAAAATACAATATTTGAGTTTTGATGAATTAATCTTGAGGAAATTGTTTGGAGAATGGTAAAAACCACATGGCTATAATTCCATGATTATATAAGGGGGTATTTGATTAATTTTAAATGAAGGTACTAGTGAAATTTTTTTTTCAATCCACTTTATTCTAAAGTTAAATAATGAATTCACTATATTATAATATAATTAAAAATACATTTTTATATGTTTCTATAAGAAAAATAGTATCCTACAGTCAAGCATTGAAGTATTTTTAATTCTGCTATTTGAATTAGATTCATTGTATAATGATGTAATATATTAATTTAAAAAATATCATCCAATATTCAACATATTCAATTTCTTAGATGGATAAAATTAACAAAAAGTTTAGGCAACAACATTTTTTAAAGATGGTCACTAAATATCCAAAATGAACATATCATTAGCCTTTAATCAATTTGATCCAGCTCGAAATTTTCACATTGGAAACATTTGAATAACATCATCAGGTATCCTCTTAAAATATAGTTATAACTATAATCACCATAAAACATTATTGTAAACAAGTATTATTCATTATTATTTACAAAAGACACATGTTATTTTATAAATTTCATAAATCCAAATGGGATGTACAAAACACTAATTGTGAAGTCATTTATGAATTCCATGAATTTCATCAAATGCCAAAATTAATCATTTATTCATTATTATCTAAACATCATAAAGATATTAAAATATTTAATTCCCACAATTATGTGTTTTATAACAATTAATACTTTATAATAATTAATTTTTTTGGTACCATTGATCATATGATCTCAATTATTTAACAAAGATATATTGTAGCACAACACTCATATATTTAAAAATACATATAACTAGAAAATTTCATACATAAAAATCTTATGAAATAATTATAAAATATGAATATTAATGATTTTTATTGAACTGTAGATGTATCACAACATTATCATAATCCAATAGATTAAATTAGTGTATATCTTGTTTAATCTTAATGCAGTAATTTTCAATGTGGCCCATCTCCATACTGTTGTAACACTAAATAGTAACATTTTTTTACTTCCCTTTGCATTAAATATCAACGTGACACTTACCACATGTTGGAAAAGACTTCTTCCCTTTATTCCCTATATCAACCTATTTATCTACCATCCTCTTCATATATTTCTTCCCATAAATGCCTCATGATAATTCATTATGCATCTTGTTAGAACATGATACAATTTCCTTACAGGATGAGAATACATGGGAGACTATGTTGATGGGAAATGATAGACTAAAACCCTAAATGTTACGATATTTTTAGTATTTGGTTCATGTGAATTAGTGGAGTTCAGATTCCTTTTTCTATGATCAATTTCAAAATGATTCCATATATTAAATTATCTAATAAAATATTAATCTATAATTAAAAATATGGTACTGAAAATAACAGAAATACATTAATCATGTATCCAATAATCAAACACCTTGGTTACTTTGTGGAAATATTTATGTTCAAATAAATCATAATGGTAAGTATAAAAAATGTGATATATCCTATGAGTACACATGGGAGTGTCAACCAGGGTCTATAGAAAGAAAAAATTCCTTGTAATAGGATACCCTATGTTAGGTTTGGATCTCAATTTCAAAGATATTACTCATAGGTTCACCTTTTTAAGAACCACATCCACTTTTAGTATCGAGGCATGAATATATTATTAGAAATACCCATATAAAAATTACCATACCAAAATTATAGTATGTTCTTGTATACTTATACTAAATTTATAACTTATAATTGTTCTACCTAATATTGGTTTTCTAAATATATTTTATAGGGGTTTTGATAATCATTATTTGATATAATCTATAACAACCTGACCCTAGATAGCATGAAGCTAGTGTCTGATATCTATTACATGGTTAGATTACAAGGAATCAAATATTGATGGACAGAATAGGTTTATAGTCTTAGTAAACTAGATACATAAATAACACATTTATTAAAAATGTATACGCTTATTGTAATACAATTTATTCATATATATAAGAAAATAACATCAAGTATAACATTTTTTATATAGAAAATACATTTATATCATTCATAGTATGCCTATTGCATTCTTGGATAAAGAATGTATCAATGCGGAGATCAAATTCACAACAAGGGTAATGTATTACCGAATAAATAATCAATCAATGATATTAATAATTATGGTATATTAAATAATATAACTCATAGAAAATATAAAATACTGAGAATGAAATGGATAAAAAGTTTTGTAAGGTAACGAATTGAAACAACTTCCATTCAAATAAATTGATTAGGAAAAATCGACATGGAATTTTAAGAAACTGAAACACATGGAATTTAATCAATGAACTAGAAAAGAAATATATTCATAGGTATGTCGATGTAAGATATCACTAATGAATAATAATTAAATCTAAATGTTGTAAATTTTAATTATTAGACGTCATTTTTCCAAGGCGCATAACACCGTAATCATCGAGAGCAATTTTAAACATTCTAATTTTAATAAATAATTCATCCCATGATACTAATGATACATTTAGGTGATTTAATTTACAGGTCCTCAATAGATATATCTTACATTAACCAGTCTAATTAACTTAAGGATGTATTATGTGGTTACCAACACTTATAGTGCTTATACAATACATTAAAATAAATAATGTTCCATATAAAATAACCATACTAGTTAAAGGATACCTGATTATCAATTTTTCCCAAATAATAAATTAAATTTCAAAGTAAAAATTATATATAAATTTTTATACGGTACAAGAAATAATCATATCCGTGAAAAATGATAAGGATATTTTTGGGAAATGTCACGTTAAATTAATATAAGAAATTGAATATTTCAAGGGGATAAAATAAATCAAGGAAGTTAATGTAAATATTATCATAGTAAAAATATATCATAATCCATAGATTAGGAAGAATAAGGATGGTATAAATATGAAATAACCAATGTGGATTAAAATAAATAGGGTTTACATTTAGGTATGAAAACATTATAAATATATTATTTAACAAATTATTAAGGAAAATAACATTAAACTTCACAGTGTTCCCCATACCACTTTGAAACATTTTATGTCATAAGCTCAATGATGTGATAAAATTAAATTAATGTTATGATATCATTGGGAATAATTAGATTAAGGATATATCTTTTATATGGTTATTATATATAATTTATAAAATAAAATATGTTCATAACCACAAATAAGTCTAAATAGAATGCTTATTTAGAGGAAATACTTAATAATTGTGGTAACATATGAATTGTGAAAACCCAAAAGTAGTAATCATTAAATATAAAAATTTAATATCATGAATATTATAAAATTAATTATATTACTTCTCAACTTGGTTTTAATTACACATTAGATATGAAATTAGATGCACAATATTAAAATAATTCCTCAAGAAAATAAAAGTGAAACCATAATCCATTCACATTATTTTTTTTGGATGAATGTCGATTATATTTAGGTATAATAAATTTATTTTTAAAATTTAATTACATTAGATCCTTTTATTGTTCATAATTATATTTATTTCACTTTTTTACAATGTTTTATACAACATCATAAAAAATTTTATTTACATCAGGTGTTTATACAAAATTCAGTTTTGGTGTAGAAAAAACATTAGTAGGTCAAATATAGTCAAAAAAATTATAAAATAATATCTCAAGAATAAAAATAATGCGAAAAATATCATATATATATATAAAACAATTAAATTTTATAAAAAATTATTACATATAGTTATGAAAAATGAACCAACATTACAATCATGGATACAATAGGTTGTACATACGCTTGAATAACGTTCATAATTTTCAATGATTGTTATATGAAGAATGAAAGTAACACAATAACTTTCCAAAACTATCTTTATAAAATAAATACTATATTATTTAATCATATATAATTATAAAAAGATTTATTTTGGGGAAAAAGGAATCCCATTATGTCAAGGAGGTGATAGTCCACACGCCAACGAATAACGTTATCATTTTTTATATCTGTGAATGGGTAATATTGAAATTGGGACATATATATATTAAAAAAACATAATAATATCATTAATATCATATTTAATTTATTTATTCATCATATGTATAATTATTATTAATCTTTATACATTCTATATATCGTGTAATCAAATTACATTGCTCTGAGGGGGTAGTAGCCCACACTTCCTCAAATGATGTTATCATATTAAAAAAACAAAATTACATAAAATATGTGTTAAAATATTTTTTACGAATGATATATAAAAAATAAATATCACATATATCAAATATAAATATATTTTTTACAATAATGCCCAATATTAATGGTGTTAAACGTAAAATGAAAAATCATTATTTTCCGAAGAATAGTTCCCCGTACAAAGAATCAATATGTTCATTACCCATTAGATGGATGTGTGTGTAAGTGTTGGTAAAAACCATAGGAAAAATACATAATAGTATATTCTTTATACTTGTTTTTATTCAATTATTAAATAAATGTAATTAAAGGATTGTAGGATGGAAATAAAATTAAAATTCATTGGAGAAGACATTACCTCTTAATCGGGTAACTATTTTTGGGGGTACCAAAAGGATTCCTTGGAAGGATTTCATCCCAAACCTAAATTTTATGTATTTATTTCACATATAATGTTTATTTTGGATTATTATATTTTCAAAAGGTACAAAATTAGTATTCAAAATTGGTTCCCCATCAAAATGAGGCGAAACTACAGTAATTAAAAATTAGAGTATTTTAGGTGAAAAAATGGGTTTCTTTTTATCATAAGAATATAAAATTTATTAAATGAAATTAAAACCCATTTTATGGGATATATAAAATATATATTTCATTAAAATCGTTAATTAATTGTAATTAATTATATTTTTCGAAATAAAACCCATTTGGAAGAGAAAATTAAATATATTTCTATTTATATCCAATTAGTATTATTTTTATTTCTCATTAATTGGTAAAAAATTAATTAATTTATTATTTAGATAAACGATAATTTATTATAATTTAGTTAATAACATGCATACTTTAATGTTTATATCTTAGTATATTAAACAATAATATTTAATTTTGTATTATTCTATAAAACTCTGTCTTGAGTGTAACACAATCCATTGTAGAAACTAGTTAATTTTTGTAACATATGAAAACATATTACATAATATATTAAGATAAATAAAATACTTTCAATTTATTAATTTATTAAATCTATTTTAAATTATCATCATATTTTGTTATCTTAAATGCATGGAGTCGATTGTAATAGAATCTATCAAATACAACTTTCATACTCAAGAATTTTGGTGTGTTACATCTTATCCACATTAATTAAATTGAGTCCTCACAATTTTTACATGATTTAGTAGTCAACGGATTGATATTTTAACATATGATTTTATCAAAAAACACACATTGTGAAACGAGCTAATAACACATATTCTTAATATGAGAGAAATGAGTGTACAATGGTCACGTTAGAAGGGTCCCTAGTTGGAGAACATTTGTGGGAAATGAAAATAGTAATACGGAAGAAACATCTAACATTAACATTATAAGGAATATTTGATAGAACATGTTCTGGAAAATGTTATCAATAACAATACCATAAATTTTGTTGATCTATCGTGTTATATAATTCATTTAAAATGATTGTACTAGTACAATTTTTTTGTTTCAAAACCCATGTTTATATAGATAAATAAACATTTCACCCTATAGGAATATAAGTAAGTATACATATGCGACCTCTATTAATAGTCTATATTTACTTACACTTATCCACCATTCCCAGCTTTGTTCACCATATGTGGATTCCAAGTCATGCATATCTTCTTGTGAAACATATGTTTCAATTTAAAATTTTAAGAAGATGATTAATTAACAAATTTTATTATGTGGGTTTTAATTAAGGAATTCTAAAAAGGTTTATCATTTGATAAGCAAGTTAAATTTTTGTTGAATAATTCAATTTAAGTTGGTAGGATGTAACATCAGGAGATGTTTTGAAATATATTCATGAAATATTATTTATATTAATTAATATAATGGATAAAATGTAATATAATTTTTATAATTGATCACATGTAATAATTATATTCTTTAAAATATATAATTTCATGTATGGTTGAGTTATACCAAACAATAATATAATATTAATTTCATTATTTAATATTACAATTATCTCAAATTCGTTAAAAGATAGGGAATTAATAAAACTACCTATACTATATTTACAAATTTTTATAATATTTTTACATTAATAAAATTAATTTTATAAGTGTTCAATATGAATAAGTTGAATATTAAGTAGAACTTGTTGTATATTTTTAAATGTGATTTTTTTCTGCCATTAATGGGGAACACCTATTTCAGATATAATTTCTTACTCCTTAAAAAATATCTTATTAAAAATGTTCATTTTTGAGTCTAAACATTGAATTCATCTTCAAGTGAATTTTTTATATTGGTTGATGTATTTCATTTTTTGATTAATAATGAAAAATACTCCAAATTAGTTTAATAATTAATTTTAATTTATATAATTATTAATGTTAAATAATATTTAACTTTTTTTAATATTAAACATAGATTGATTATACTTATTAATCCAACGTAGGTCATTAAAATAAATTTTATATTTATTGGACATATATTAATTAAATAATCTATGAGTATTTTTCACATTAAAATCCAAGTTTCTTGCAATGTCTCTCCAATGTACATTGATTTTAATTTCTCAGATTATGTGAATTAAATAGGAAATAATGTACATAAACAGTTATAATGATTATAATATTTATATTATAATGTTATACGTATAGTCTTTAATAATAAATATTAGTAAATGTAATAATAATTAATTACATTAATCAATGTGAAATTAAGCTTAATGAAGAACTAAACCTTAATGTTATGGGACTACATAACAAAGACAAAGGTGTAAAAACCATTAGACTCCTAAATTGACACAATTACACCCTTTTTTAATTTTTTATTTATTGTGATACTATTACATGAATGTTACCTATATAATTAGATTGTTATGAAAAAACAAAAGTAAATAAACATCCCCAACTTTAAAATTTATGATGATTTAGAATATTGAAGAAGCAACATCTTTTTAGTTAAAAACATATTTTGAAAGGGAAATTATATTTTTATCATTTAATATTAATATTATTTTTTAGAGACAATATAATTAGATTAGACACCTGAAAAAACATGGAGCATGGATTAATTTGTTCAGAATTAAATAAAAAATGATAATAACAACATTAAAATTAATGTAAATTTTATTAATTATTTTGATCCATCATTTTTATAGACAAATATTTCAAGTTAAATAGTTTTTTACGTAATAACATTTATATCCAATAATTAATTAATGTTTTTATATTTAAATTAAAAAAATAATGTAAAATCGAACATTAATTGTATTACAGAGTAAACGATCAGTTATAAAATTATATAAAAATAGAAAAAAATAGTATATTTTTCAAACAGATTTTCATTGTTAATAAAAACTAATTATGATACATTAATCAACAATTTGAACATATATAATTAAAAGATTGACCCATATATAGAATTAACATTATTAGCAATGTCTTTGTTAATGCACACTTGTTTCGATTTATATGCAATTATTTTATATTATTTTGCAACAGGTAAGTGATTTTTATTGTTTGAATTTTATATAATATTAATAATTATGTGGGATTATATTTTATAATAAATCACCAGTTAATTAAATATTTGTTGTAAAATTACATATGTTAGAAATCGAGTTACCCAAATGAAAAAAATAATCAAACATAATGATTAAGGAAAAAAATATAAAACCAAATTATTCTGGCATGGTGGGGATTTTTACTGATCATACATTTATCTTATTCTATTATTTTTTCATTTTGGATGCACATGATGTAAGAGAGAGTTGAAAATAGTGATTACAATTTGTATTTACAAGAATTCCACTACCCCTCCCTTATAATTATGCATTAACTCTTCCACTTCAATACAACTATCAAGACACATTATCTCATACAAACGCTTCCCAAGGAGCCTAAAAAATCCCTATAATTAACTCGGTAGACTCTCTTTTGTTATGTAAATAAGGTTTCCCTTAGGACTATTTCCATTCCTTCTTGTTTTGAAAATCACAAACACCTTATACTTAAGAAAATCCACATTTTACATATATAAGGAAAATTTCATTCTCAAAGGAATTTCCCCCTACCATGTTTTCATTGTTCATATCAATAATTTTCTTAAGTATAAAAATTGTATTCATATCAAAAACCTCTGAATCATATAATACTTAGATATGAAGAATTCTGTTTTAGGATCTGAATTCTGGATATGAACTGTAATGAAGTTTCACTCCGAATTTTGAGTATGAACTGTAATGAAGTTATACAACGAATTATGATTATGAAATATAATGAAGATACACTCTGAATTCTGAGTATGAACTGTAATGAAGTTCCACTCTAAATTCTGAATATGAACTGTAATGAGGTCCCACTCCGAATTCTAGATATGAACTGTAATGATGTCCCACTCCGAGTTCTGGATATGAACTGTAATGAAGTTCAACTCTGAATTCTATATATGAACTGTAATGATGTTCCACTCTGAATTCTGAATATGAACTATAATGAAGTTCCACTATAAATTCTAGATATGAACTGTAATGAAGTTCCACTTCGAATTCTGGATACGAACTCTAATGAAGTTCCACTTTGAATTCTGGATAAGAACATTCATGATGTTCCATCCGAATTAAGGATACAAACTCTCATTTAGATCGACTCTGAATTCTGATTTCGAACTTATCTATGTTCTGACTCCAAGATCTCTGAATTCATACTCTGAACTCTTATGAGATCTGTCTCCAAATTCCCATGAACATTGACTCTGAACAATGAAAGTTCTGATTCCAAATTCTGATTAATACAGACTCTAGATTTCTATAGAATTCAGGTTCCGGATTCCAACAAAATAGAATCCTATTATCTTTTTATTATATACTTCGTATTCCATTTTGGATAGACTCCAAACATTTATTTTGGTACATTCCAAAGTTTTGTTTTATTTATGCTTAGACTCGTTTCATTATAAAATGATGTCGTGATTTCAGTTATTGACTAACCATTGTTTGAGTGACACATATATAGGTCCCTCCGAAATTCAAGGAAAAATATGACTGTTGGAGAAGGGAGCCGACAATTGGAGCTTCTCCTATAAATAAGATCTCATTTTAAAAGAATCTACAACTTTGACACTAATCTTGGACTATGTTATATTGAAGTTATTTCTAGAGAGAGAGTCTCTTATTAACCCTCAATGATTCATGCAGAAAGTTTGAACAACTTGTTCAAACATTTCCTCGTGCAGACCTGCTTGGTGCGACTCCGACTGTTGCTAATCCCAATCAAGGGATTCTGGGGATAGGAAGACTGAGGTACTGACTACCTTAATGTTTGAGGGCTTCCTTGCTGAGGAAGACAAAGGTTCCAACAACCATGAAGTTGACGGCTTGCGGGGTTAGTAAGATATTAACAACGATCATCATATCGAGGGCTTACCTGGGTGCGGGTAAGATGGACTTTCTTGAAATCATAATTCAAGGGACCATTATCCAAGGTTGTTGGATACCCTTCTCTTTGGGTTAAAATATTTATATCTTGGTACTCATTTTTGTTACAAGTTTTTCCGAATCATTTTTTATGTTTCAGAAAGTATAAATATCTTATACTTCCTTACATTTGTATAATATGATTCATTTATATTCTATATGCTTTAAGGTATAATCTCATATTGTAAAATTTCGTTAAGTTTCATTTTCCGGATCTATATTTCCATAACCGGTTTTTCGGAATCACTTTCAGATTTAATCATGTGTATAGAACTATAAGTTTGTAACTTCATACATTGTCCCAATCTTTCAATTGGTGTTAGAGGTGTTGTGAATTTTCTTAGTTTAACTTTGTTAAACATAGGTCTTTCCATGTTTAAGGGAATTTTTTAAAGTATACATTTCACCCCACCTCTTGTATATTGAGCATCTACATCATTATTCTGATCATACAATTGGTATAAAAATAGGTCTCTAAAATACTTATAGTCACATATAAGTTTTTTTTGCTATTTTTTTCATTGTTCTATTTTTTCCTTGCTTAGGAATATTCTCCTTGAATATGAACATTGGTTATTAACATGTTTTTGTGTGGAATGATTTTTTTTTAATGGTAGGAATCAATGTTGGTTCCATCGACAACCTAAATCCTACAAGAGCACCAATTTTTGATGGTAATGACCACATGTATTGGAGAGATCGAATGAAGACATTCATTATCAATACTAGAGTAGAAAATTTTGTTATGCATACTAGAGGTTATCAAATTCCCGGTAAGGAAGTTTGTACTTTCACAAACCAAGAGAAGCATGATTATAAACTCAACTATAAGGTACACAATACATTACTTTGTTCAATGACTAGGAACATATATAGCCAAATTTCATCTTGTGAAGCATCTAATTGTATATGGAATAAACATGAATTTACACATTTTGGTACATCTATAGTGATTGAGACTAGAAGATCCATGCTTAGAGCTGAGTATCATGGTTTTAACATTCCTTATGGAGAAACCATTTGTATAGTACAACAATGATTTAGGACTATCATGAATATCTTACAATCCGTGGGAAAGAAAGGTATGAATGATGAAACTTTTTAATACAAGATCATTGATGTTATTCCAATTAAGTTGGAATCAAAGAGAGATTTTATTTATGAGAATAGAAAGTTTACACTAATTTACTTATATGAGCTGTTTGGAACTCTTCTCCAACATGAAACAAATATGAAGAGAGACGCTGACAACATCAAAAACAAGAATGGGAATGGTACTGTTGCTTTTACTACTACATAAAATAACATAAATGCTATGAATCTTGAGAGAGTAACTAGAACTATATATAAAAAGGTTGTTATCCAATCCAAATCTAGTGAGAGTGAAGTCTCAGAGATTGAGTTATCTAATCTTGCTCGATGAATGAACAAGATAGCTAGACAAATAAATTTCCAATCCATGTATAAGAAGAAAAAATGGAATGATAAGATTGATTTAGAAGCCCCATGATATGAATGAAAGTTAGATGGAAACATAAGACCTGATTTTCCTTTGCTCAAGAAGAAAGAATGAAAAGAGAGGCATTTTGAAAGTAATAGGAAAAATTATTATAACACTAAAGCTAAGAAATTTCTGAAAGCTAATAATACTTGGAGTGCCAATGGTGGTGACTCTTCAGATAAATCTTCTAATTATGAATCTGCAGGTCATAAGAATATTGGTCTTATATCCATATTACTTACTAACAAACATTTCTTTATTTCTAAGGTACGCAATTCTGAATCATTTCCCAATGATTCTTTAAATTCTAATGATAATAAATATTATAACTCTTTGGATGAAGAATCCTCTTCTAAGGAAGAAAATACTTCCCCTTTCTATAAAGAAGTTTCTAGGTTAGCTTAACTTCTTGATACTGAGAATTCAAAACTCAATAAAAACATGATTATGCAAACTCTAGTAATATTATTCTTACTAAGGAAATATCAGATATTTCTAAAGATATTTATTAGAAAAATGATGAGTTTATATGTATTTCAAAAAGTCTTTAGGAAGTAAATTCTGAGAAGAATAAACTTTCTAAATATGTTGAAAAAGTAGCTTCTACGAAAATTGTTTTTGAGCCTAGCTCTAGTTCCAAATCTAATGATTTTGAGGACAAAAACTTGGTTATAAAACTCAAGTCCAAAATATTTTCCTTAAAGAGGTGTTTGTCAAACGTTACCATAGGTAAAGAAAATTTTTATAAGATGTATTCACAAATAAAACCTTTAAGAAACAAATCCTTATTTTCTTATACCCATGCAAAACCAACTTTTAGTAACAATTATTTTTCCCCCTAAAAGTGCCCCATTCTATACCAAGTGTCAATGTGTTAGTCACTAGGCAAAGAATTGTTCATTAAACAAAACCCAATATTTAGGTTATCATAAGGCTTATTTTTCTGATAAGATGTGGGTTCCCTAAATATGAATGGTAACAAATACTATATTGAAAAGATTATCAAGACGAAAGGAGGAGAAGTAAGTTTCAGAGATAATGCTCAGGGAGAAATTGTTGGTATAGGTAATATTGTTCATCTTGGTAAAACATTGATTTCAAACGTTTTTTTGTTAAGGGTCTTATGAATAACCTCATTAGCATAAGTCAATTATGTGATGAAGGTTACCTTGTTAATTTTAGGAATGATAAATGCTTAGTTCTCTCCACTACTGAAGGTGAATATGTAGCAGCAGGAAGTTGTTGTGCTCAAGTGGTGTGGATGCAACACACACTCACAGACTATGGCTTGAGTTTTAATAAGACTCATATTTTGCGTGATAACACATGTTCCATTGACCTTAGTAAAAATCCCACACATCACTCTCGTGCAAAGAACATAGATATTAGGCATCACTTTCTTAGAGATCACACACTAAAAGGAGATATTATTTATCAATTTATCGGAACGCAAGATCAACTTGCTACCATTTTCACAAAATCATTACCCTCTAATATATTTGAATACATTAAACAGAAGTTAGGAATGATAACCGTGAGGTAATCCTTCTTCATTAACTTCTTGTTGAGAAATTCTCCTTACAGTAATATACACCTTTTCATAGGGGGTACATTTTCTTGTTAGCATAATCAAAATTTTCGCAATCAGTTTTTTATAGCTTTTGTAATAAAAATTTTCCTAGAAAGTTTTTTAAGATTTTCTAATCAAAATTTAGTAGTCAGTTTTTCAATCTTTTTTAACTAAAATTTTTCGTAATGAGTTTTTCAAAATTTTTGTATTGAAATTTTTATAATGAAAATTTTGAACTGGAAATTTTTGTAATGAAGCTTTCAGAACTGAAATTTTGGTAAAATAAATTTTTGGAAATGGAACTTTCGTATTGAGAATTTTCATACCCATAATTTTCGTAATGAAAATTTTTCATACTTATTCCTTTTGTACTGAATTTTTTTTCGTACTAATGCTTTTCGTACTGGGATTTTCATACTCATACTTTTCGTACTGGAGTTTTGGTACTCAGAATGTTTTCAACATTAAGTTTTTCATAGTTAGTTTTTCATTGTCAAATTTTTTCTTCAAGAAGAATATCACATATTATGAATAATAATCCTAGAAAATCCGAAAGGTATGATTTCTGTACTTAATTTTTTGTCATCAAAATTTTCTTGCTTGTATTTTCCTATGAGTTTTAAAATTTCTAGGATTCTAGTTTACTTAAATCCGATTGTTTTTCTTAATATCTCAAAAGACCAGATTCAAGATTTCCTTGTGGGTATGTTTTCAACCTTCGGATCATATCAGAGTGTTTTTCAACCGTGAGAATGTTTTTGGAAGCTCAAAGGTCACATCCATCGCCTATATAAAGGGGAACCCCAATGGTTGTCCGAGATCGATCTTCAAGCTCTCACGTGTTGATGTTCTGCCTCCCTTCTTAAATCCAGCTCCGAATCATCCAGAGCTCTTCATTCCGAATGTTTGCTGAAGCTACTTCTCAGGATATGTATGCTATGAAACCAATCTCAAAATGTTTAGTTTGCAGGGAGAGGTTACTGCATCTGAGTTTCTATAAGTATTATTCCCTTATATCTATGAACATAATATTGAATGGCTATGAGGATTTTTTATTATCAAAGACAGTGAAGAAGGATCCAGTTTATACAGATTTTCTTGTTGAGTTTTACGAATCTGTTTCCTTCTGTAAGGAATATGGTAGAGAGAAGGATTTGTTCAGGTCTTATGGGAATAATTACATGCTTTCTTACACTAAGGCTGCAAGCATGGTGGGTCTATCTTATTAAGGTGAAGCTGAGTTTAGTTCACATAAGATTTCGGATGGGCAAGGATGTTTCAACTAAGTGAAGGCATTGAAATGCCTTGGAATTAAAGATGCCAAGACTGCTAATATTTTCTCATCTTTCTTCAAATAATCAGATTCTACAGTTGTGGGTACACGAATTTTTTGTACTGAGATGGGGTGATAAGGATAATCTCAAGAAGAGTGATATATACATCTTAGATTTTTTGGTAAATCTAAGGATGTTGAATTTGATGAGGCATGTATTGATTACATTTAAGAATATTAAAGAAGGGAATCTGAAATATCAGATCATAATGTATCTGGCATTGCATTCAATGATTATTACCAGATGTCTTGTTTTGTTTAATGTTACATGCACTTCCAAGCCAAGAAATTGCAAGGTAAAGATGGTTAGGGATGATACATTAAAGAGGATGAGGATTGGGTTTTCTATTGAATCCGGATAATTATACCATATACTAGAGGAATAGGTTTAGGCAGCTTAGAAGGATCAACAAACTCTAGAACCATCTACAAAGGCAGGGAATAAGAGAATGTTGAAAGAAGTGGTCGATGAAGATAAGACACCGAAAGCTATGGAAACTCAATCTGCACCACCCAAGCCAATGTAACAAAAATCCTACCCAGATAAAGTGGCTGCTAAGTGGAGGGAAGATAAAGTGAATATAAAATAAGGGGACCCTCAATTAATATTAGATCGTGCTAAGTCTAAGGCCTTAAAATAGAAATATTCTGATGAGTTAGAGAGGCATGAAAAAGAAAAGAAGATGAAGAAGAAGATTTCAGAGGAAGAGATTGTTCAATCTCTTTTGAAAGAAACAGATATAACTTCTGAGTAGATTCCGGTTTCATAAATGTTCCTTTCTGAACCATTACTATAAACCCCTGGGAAGAACTACATCACTCAAGAAAAGAATAAAGGGAATGAAGTTGTTGAAAGAACAGAAGAAGAAATTGTTGATAGTGTAGAATAAGAAGTTGTTGAAAGATAAGATGAAGTAGAAGAGGAATAAGAAGGATTAGAAGAAGGAAGTACTAATCTACATGTCCTAATTAAACATGTTGAGGATTATCAAGAAAAGGATGAACCCACAAAACTTGTCACTCCTGGAAAGGGAGTTGAGAAAGAAGGTAACAAAGATGATGATAAGGAAGAAGAAGATAAAGAGTATGAATTATCTGAGGAAGTAACCTATGAGAAGAATTTTCTTGAGGAAGGAGCAGAAAAGGAGAAAAGAGATGAAGACAAGTTTTTTCAACTATCAGAGAGTGAGGATGAATATCCATATGATCAACCCATATTGAAAATTGATAAAGGTAAGCAAGTGCTCATGGATACACCAACAAAATATATCTTCACGAAGAAATAAGTTGGCGGTTCTTCTAGAAGAAAGCTAGTGGAGGTTGAAGAAGATCATTCACCTAGTATGCTATCAGATTCAGAGTCATCCACTTTGGGTCATGACTTTGTTGTTGAGTCTCTGAAGAAATTGGTGGACACCATTCCGATTTTTCCCACCATAGACTGAAGGTGTCAAATGCTTCAACATAGTTTAAATCATAAATCGGAATCCTTATATATGTTGATGGATAAGTGTGTGAAGATAGAAGATGACCATAGAAATTTGGTCATCAATTATGATCTTCATATAAAATCTTGCAGCAAATTCACCCCTCAGACAAAAAGGTGGATGATGACTTGGTTGAGTTTGATAATTTTCAGAATGAGTTAAAAGATGCTTTTGATACCGAGGATACAAAGAAAAAGAATCTTCAGGAGAAGCTAATACTTGAGAAAAATTCTCACAATCAACAAGTGAAGGACTTGAATGATAAGGTTAAATCTCTTGATCAAAATTTTAAAAGGGATAGAGATATCCAGTTTGAGCTTGAAGAAACGATCGTAAAGCAAGATGAGTTAGTGAAGATGCATGAAGAGGCAATGAAGGATCAGGAAGAGGTGCTGAAAGATCAACAAGAATGGATCACAGCTTTGGAGAAGCAAGATGAGGAGGATCAGAAATATTTGAAGAAGCTGAAAACTCTTTAGAAAAGTTCATTACAAAGGAGAAGGAATAAAAATGAACTCAATCCGATCTTTTTTTTTTTGCATTTGATTTCCCTTGTAAAAAATTCTTTCAACTATAATAAATTCTCTAGTTGTTTGTATCTAGAGTTATTTTGTACTAATGTTTCATGTACTATGTAAAGACCCATAAAATTCAAGGGAAATTTTATCTTAATTTTCTTTGGAATTTTACAAGAACGCAGTTTCTGATAGCATTTAATTTTGAGGCCTGGTGTTCCCGGAATCAATTTCCGAAGTTTGGCTCGGGTATGTTCAGTAAACGAACGAGCGGGTTTTTCTTACTTTTGAACTGGTGCTCGGAATCGAATTCTGAGGGCACCGATGGAATCGCAGCGCCAGTAATTGCTTAGAAACGCCTCTTCCGGAGTTGCATTTGCGCGGTGGTGGTTTTTAATTTTTGGGCTTAAAGTTATGAAATAAAATAATTGTTCGATAAACATTATTTTATTTCACTTAAGCCACATGGAAGCCACTTGAAGCCACTTAAAAGAGTCTTAAGCTGAGTTGATCCTGATAGGATGCTATCCAGAAATATCCTACCCTCTTGGTAGGATATTTGTGAGGTGGGGCCTGCATGAGCCCCGCCGTTTCTTTTCCGCTAAGTAACGCACCCTCGAAAACCTGTCATTATGAAAGTCAACTGACGCGTTTTCTTAAATTCTTAACGCACCATTTAATTGGGCGGTTTTATTCGTGAATTAAATGGGCAGTTTCTTTCGTTGAATTAATTCTACAGATTAATGGGTCGTTACTTACCTCTTTTTTGTTTGTTGGCGTAATAATAAAATAAGACCAGCACGGCATTTGGAGGATTGCACCTTGAGAGGTTTTTGACAGAAGTTCTTGTGCCTTCACCCTTCTTCGCAAAGAACGTGAAGAACCCGAAGAATGCGAAGAACGCTGGCCTCCGACGAAGAGCGTCGATCCCGCGAAAATTGACGACGCGACGTCGTGTGCCGCAACACCGACGTTTCCTCTCCCGCGATGTTCTTCGGCGACGTACTTTAATCCGCAACAAAAACCTTCGATCATCCGTTGAGGTGAGGGTTTCCGATTTTCTTTTAAATTTTCCTTTGTGGTTTTTAACTCAAGAAGGATTTAATTATTATTGAATAAATCCTTTTTGTTCTTGAACCTCGGAGTTCGTCGATGCGACAACCATCCGCGATGACGCAACACCGGAAACCGCGATGACGCGACGATCCTCAAATCCGCGAAGAACCCGAGGGCGACGACTTGACGAGGTAGGGGTTGTTGTGAATTTTTTTTATATTCCCGTGAACGTTTCATTAAAATTTAAGAACCGGATTCAAATGAACAATTTTAATTTATTAAAATTTTTGTTTCATGTGTTGAATAATTTCCCCCACTATTATTAACTAACGCGGAGGGTGCGGGCCAAACGAACACGGCCCGACAACCCTCCGCCATTCTTTGTGGTTGTGCGGATTTGGCGGGCGACGACAAAACGTGACGCAAGGGAAATTTTTTGATTCCGCAGTGAATAACGGAACCCAGGAGGGACAACGGCGCAGACGGGAAGGAAAACGGACCACCGGAGCGACATCGGTGGCCCGCGGAAGGCGGCGTCGCGCCGCCGGAAAAAGGGGCGGTCGGCGAACCGCCGGCCTCAATAAGCGGCGAAGGGCGGGGGATCCGCGTGCCCCGCCCACGTGTCCGCTCGGCCACGCTGGCCGAGCCGCGGCCGGCCGATCGGGTCGGACCGAACCGGACCACGCCGGACCGGGCCAGGCCCCGCCGGGTCGGCCCCGGGTCGGGTCGAGCCGGTTCGGGCCGACCCCGGGGGGGGGGGGGGGGGTTGGGTGGGGTCGCCCCGGGCCCAGACCCCCGTTTTCGGACAACTTTTGGTCAAATTCTCGTAACTTGAGCTACGGGCCTCCAAACGACTCGCCGTTAGCGGGAACACGATCCTTGGATTGAGGCAGTCGTTTCGGTGTATCACACTCTAGGTTTCGGAAAACTTTGGGTTCGACCGGGTTGGTTCATACACGAAACCAACCAGGCCCTCGGAGCGGAATCACTCATATCTTGAGCTACAGACGTCCGATTGATGTGCCATCAGCTTTGTTGAATTTCTCTAAGTGAGATGGATCATTTGGCTTACTCCGCTCGAGGTTTGGATGCCGTCGGAGTGAGGTCAGGTTGGTTCGCTCATGAAACCAACCGGGCCCCTGGAACGAAAAAGCCAATAACTCACAGATCGGGCGTCTGATTGACGAGCCATCTGTCTCGTTGCATTGTTGTAGAAGATACGGAACTTTTGGCATCCTCCGCCCGAGTTTTGGATGCAGATGTATAGTGGCCGGGTTGGATAGCACCAAAATCCAACCGGGCCCCTGGAACGGAAAAGGTGATACTTTTCTGACAAAACGTCCGTTTGACGAACCGTTAGCGGCATTGGTGATCTCGTTGAGAAATGGTCCCTATGAGTATACCCTATGAGTGTTCGGGGTATTGTTGAGTTACAGCCGGATTGGTTCGCACACGAAACCAACCAGGCCCCTAGGACGAAAAGGCTAATAACTCAAAGACCGGGCGTCCGATTGACGCGCCGTCTGTTGCGTTGAGACCCCTATGACGAGGCGGTCCTTTGAGATAATTCTTCGTGGGACCTTGAGATACTTTGAGTGTCGACTTGTAGCTCATGGAGCGGACCCTTCCAGAGATGAGCGTACAGAGTACGGAGACCGTGTAGCCGGCAGAGACCTGAAGACTGCTTGTCCGATTCGATTCGGAGTGACTTACGTAGCCCAGTGGGGAGAACTACTTGGTGAGGTGGCAGACCCACAGTGGAGGAACACTACTATGTGAGGTGGCAGACCTGCGGTACACGACAGGAGGAGTAACTCTGTAGGCTATGAGGGGGGAGCACTACTGTGTTGGGTGGCAGACCCCGGCGGGAAGCACTACTGTTTGAGGTGGCAGGCCCGCGGTAATCGACAGGAGGAGTACCTCAGCAGTCTTAGGTTAGTGAGCAATACCTCGGTGTCGTGACAGGACCACTGTACACTCCAGAGACGGAGCTCTTCAGTAGTTACAGTTTCGATAATGAAAATCCTGGTCGAGCAGAGACTTTTGACCTTGTGTTTACCTCATGATTGAGATGGGTCACTTGATAACTTAGGTATATGTATGGGCATATACCTGGGTAGAGGTTATCCTTTGATTTCACAATCCTTGTGTTTACTCATTATTGAGATGGGTTACTTGATAACGTAGGTATATGTATGGGCATATATCTAAGTAGAGGTTATCTGTTGAGATCTTCTTGTGGTTATCCTTCTTGGTTTAGTGAGACATTGAGGGTCTCGGGGTCCCTACTGAGTATCGTTATACTCACCCCTGCACAGGCTATGCCCGCACCTCATTGTGTTGGTTGCAGACGACGGTCAGTGATGACGGAGGCCGAGCATTCGAGGACTGGTCGGTACCCGGAGGTCGACTAAACGATGAGTCAGTACCTGGAGGTGGACTAAACGATGAGTTAGTACCCAGAGGTGGACTACACGATGAGTCAGTACCCGGAGGTGGACTACATGACAAGACGACACACATAGGAGGTTGACGGACAAGAGCGTGGAGGAGCCTATCTATAACTACCCTTCAGGTAGGATCTTTGGTGGACGACCAGGAGCCGTGCTATCTGTACCTACCCTTCAGGTAGGATCCGAGGAGGACGAACCAGGAGCTGCCTCCTTCTTCCAGCTATTTGTCTTTTTTCTATTGTACATTGTTCAGTTGTAGTTGTACTTTCATTTGGGTTTTTATTCTGGCCCATTTACTATTCATCATTTCTATTGTACTTAGTGTTTTACTTCCGTTTGTACTCTGTGGTTCTTGTTTTCTTTTATAAAGGAAATGCTTTCCTAGTTATCGGGATTTTACGCCTTTGGTGCAAGTCGCCAGCCCCGGGCCTATGGAAGGCGGGCTTGGGGTAGTCACGGCACGGGCCCCGAGGACGGGTCGTGAAAAATTGGTATCAGAGGAGTTCGGTTCTACCGCAGAACTTATAACTCTGATGTTTCTTTATGTGAAGAAATAGTGTTAAGAGTAACGAGTGTGGTTTTCAGTTCAGGGAGTCCAGTGTTGGTGCGGGCGGCCAACGTATCCATACACCAGGACGCTGACAACTGATTTCTGACTTTGTGAATGAAAACACTGATTGCGTGTGTGTTTTCAAAGGTTTTTCCCTTAAAACAACTCCAAACAGGTCAGCTCACCAGGTATAACCATTTGACTGTGTCACGATCTTTCTTCCAGGATGCCTTTGCACGGACGACCAGCTAGAGCCTGGAGGGATGTGCGTGCTGATAGCCTATCGAGCAACGAGTCTTCGGTACAGGGCCCTCTTGCAGTTGAGGCACCAGAGGAGGCACCAGTGGTACTACCATACGTTGGGCCACTGATACCACCATCCCTAGTAGTAGGTGATGCACGATACTTGTGTGCGCTGCACGAGTTCTAGCGCCAGAGGCCACCCAAGTTCTTGGGAGAGACGGACCCGCAGGCGGCTGAGGATTGGCTGGAGGCTGTGGTGAGAGTCTTCAGGCTAGTGGGGACGCTGATAGACTTCATGGTGATCCTTGTAGCCAGCCTCCTTCAGGCAGCAGCAGGCAGGTGGTGGAGCCACTTTTTCCAGCTTTTCGATGGGATGACCTTCGCATGGGAAGACTTCGAGACCTTCTTCTGGGTGGAGTTTGTGCCAGTAGCTCTACACCTCGAGCGTGTACATGAGATTCTGCCTTTGCCGTAGGGTTTTCGATCAGTTGCCGATTCATCTGTGGGTAGTAGACAGATGATGCAGAGGTCCAGGAGGACCAGACCAGCAGTTGGACGATCTTGGGTTTTAGGACCGGTGGTGCGGGGCACCCGGGGTGGGGTCAGAGCTAGGCGTGCCAGAAATGGACAATGTTTCTCCTGCGATAGGAAGGGTCACCTGGCACATGACTGTACGACCCCCCGCACGGTTGATCAGCGGGTGTTGGAGGAGCCACCGAGACAGAAGCAGCGGCTTCTCCTTGAGCAACAACCGAGTAGTGGACAAGGTAGTAGAGCTCCGAGAGCAGGTGGAAAGGAGAGGAACTACGGGATACATCCTTTGTACTTCTAGTTCCATGTTGCTTTTGTATTCGTGTCTTTGTATTATGAGCTGCAATAATAAAAAGACACTTATCTTTGTTTTCTTTCCTGTCCTTTTGTTTGGTTGATACTGAGTGGTCCTGGTTAAGACTGTTGACTTGACCCTCACTTTCGAGATTTCTACTGGAGGAGACCTAGTGACCTCACACTGATGCCGACAGTGTGACTCGACCCTTGGAGGCGAGAGTGACAGTTGGATCTCTTAGTAGTTACGTCGAGGCCATACGATGTCATCCATGGAATGAATGCACCCTTCATGTCAGGATTGACAGTATTAGGCAATGGGCATGGTTCATCCAGGGGGATGAGACTAGGTTTCTCTTTTCGGTAAAGGAGAAATTTTAGCAGCTCTTCCAGATCGTAGGCAAAGAAGGTGCATATCATCCAGGAGAGGATGAAGACTGCACAGTGCAGTAAGAAAGAGGAAACCAGTGCCAGTCTTAGAGACTCGGGCGTGTTAAATGTATCAAGAAGTAGAAGCTTTAAGGATCGATATGTCTGCGAAGCAGCAGACGTGGAGGCAGAGCTAGGAGAGCAGTATGAGGTGGTGTACATATTAACATACTACAACCACCTGCCTTAGTTATCCCCTCCAAGCTCAGGGAGCTGGAGGGCGGTGGAAGAGTGCGGCTGCGTGTGGTGAAGGAATGTGACCCTATTGCTCTAGAAATGATTCATGGGACAGTCTGTGTCCACTACTAACTGCTGTAGTAACGGACGTCGATATGAATCATTCCTTGCTTTCACAAATCTTGTTCCAGACCTAGAGTTTCCAGTAAGCCGTGGACTTGACCCTCACGTCTGGAGTTACCTTGGGAGGAGACTCGATGATCACACTTACGCCGACAGTGTGGTCAGACCCTCGAGGCGAGAGTTCCGGTTGGAATCTCTTGGTGGCAGCGTTGAGGCCTTACGACGTTAGTTTGAGTATGGAATGGGCAATAACTGTTCATACTCAAATTGACGGTTTTAGGAAAACGTCAGGATGGGTTTTCCTTGGTTGGTGAAAAGGAAACCCAGGCAGCACGAGATAAGCTCTTTCATAGGAGGGTGCGACCGATCACTCTTGAGTCAGTCAACCATACCCTCGTGGGAGCAACCTTTTGAGTTTCAGTTCTAACAGAAAATGGAGACCTCTGGATTTCGAGGATGACGATCACGACTTCTTATGGGTATCACCTCGACGAGGTTTACGGAGACGTGGCCAGGGAGGCATGTTATCTCCGAGGTTCAATGAACCTTTCTAGGTCTTCAGCTGGGTAGGCGAGGTGGTTTACCGCTTGACCCATCCACTTCAGTTGCACTAGGTGCACGACGTTTTCCACGTATCCCAACAGAGGAGATACGTGCTCGACCCTCCGCATATCATCGACCATGAGGAGCTGGACGGTGGTGATGAGGTGACTTCTATGGAGGTTCCTGTGGGGATCGAGTATCGATAGGAGCGGATCCTAGAGGACGGTCGATTCCTCTTGTGCACTTTCTTTGGTAGCACGGGAACCTCCAGGTGATCACATGGGAGCGGAAGGCTCACATGCGTAATCAGTACCGCCTTTGTTTCCCTAAGTTTGTGGTGAAGCTTTACGGGGACGAAAATCTCTGTGGTGGGAGTAATGTAAAGACTCGTAAAATTCAATGGAAATTGTTTCTTAATTTTCTTTGGAATTTTACAAGAACGTGGTTTTTGACAGCACCTGATTCCGAGGCCCGGTGTGCCCGGAATCAATTTCCGAAGTATGGATCGGGTACGTTCAGTGAACGGACGAGTGGGTTTTTTCTAACTTTTAAACCGGTGCTCGGAATCGAATACTGAGGGCACCGATGGAATCGCAGTGCCAGTAATTTCTTTGAAATGCCTCTTCCGGAGTTGCATTTTCTGGGTGGTGGTTTTTAATTTTTGGGCTTAAAGTTAAGAAATAAAATAATTGTTCGACAAACATTATTTTATTTCACTTAAGCCACATGGAAGCCACTTGAAGCCACTTAAAAGTGGCTTAAGCTGAGTTGATCCAGATAGGATACTATCCAGAAATATCCTACCCTCTTGGTAGGATATTTGTGATGTGGGGCCCGCACGAGCCCCACCATTTTTTTCCGCTAAGTAACGCACCCGCGAAAACCCGTCATTATGGAAGTCAACTGACGCGTTTTCTTAAATTCTTAAAGAACCATTTAATTGGGCAGTTTTATTCGAGAATTAAATGGGCAGTTTCTTTCGTTGAATTAATTCTACGGATTTATGGGTCGTTACTTACCTCTTTTTCGTTTGTTGGCGTAATAATAAAATAAGACCAACAAGACATTTGGAGAATTACACCTTGAGAGGTTTCTGACAGAAGTTCTTGTTCCTTCACCCTTCTTTGCGAAGAACGCGAAGAAGACGAAGAATGCCGGCCTCCGACGAAGAGAGCCTATCCCGCGGAAATCGACGACGCGACACCGTGTTCCGCAACACCGATGTTTCCTCTCCTGTGACGTTCTTCGGCGACGTTCTTTAATCCGTAACAAAAACCATCGATCATCCGTTGAGGTGAGTGTTTCAGATTTTCTTTTAAATTTTCCTTTGTGGTTTTTAACTCAAGAAGGATTTACTTATTATTGATTAAATCCTTTTTGTTCTTGAACCTTGGAGTACGTCGATGCGACACCCTTCTGCGATGACGAGACGCCGGATACCGCGACGATGCGACGATCCTCAAATCTGCGAAGAACCTACGGGCGACGACTTGACGAGGTAGGGGTTGTTGTGAATTTTTTTTATATTCCCGTGAACGTTTCTTTAAAATTTAAGAACCAGATTCAAATGAACAATTTTAATTTATTAAAATTGTTGTTTCATGTGTTGAATAATTTCCCCCGTTGTTATTAACTAACGCGGAGGGTGCGGGCCAAACGAACACGGCCCGACAACCCTCCATCGTTCTTCGTCGTTGTGTGGATTTGGCGGGCGACGACTAAACGTGACGGAAGGGCAATTTGTTGATTACGCAGTGAAGAACGGAACCCGAGAGGACAACGTCGCAGACGGGAAGGAAAACGGACCACTGGAGCGAATCCGGTGGCCCGTGGAAGGCGGCGTCGGCGCGCCGCCGGAAAAAGGGGCGGCCGGCGAACCGCCGACCTCAATCAGCAGTGAAGGGCGGGGGATCCATGCACCCCGCCCACATGTCCGCTCGGCCGCGCTGGCCGAGCCGCGGTCTGCCGGTCGGGCCGGACCGAACCGGACCGCGCCTGTAACACCCGAGACTTTTATGTTATATAAATCATCAAAGGAATCTTTTTCTACACAACACTTGCTTGGCTTGCTTTACACGCAATCGCGACCTTCCTCGATAGCTTGCGTCATACGCAATACCGAGTTTCACTAAACAACAATATGCTATTAATACTAGCCGTTATGAATAGTAATAACCACTTTTTGAAATATTATAAATTTTATTTTTCATAATGGACTTCATTTTTGGACTCAGAATATCGAAATTAGCCTAGGGTGAAATTTTGGTATTTTTCTGAAAACTTTAAATTTTTGATGAATAGTGAAACCACTAAGTGGTAGGTTAAAAACTGAATTTTGAATAAAACTTAATTTTACCACATCTGTGAATGGAATTTCAAAAATTCGAGAGACACGGTTAATATCAAGGACTAAAATGTGGTTCAATGAGATGAAAATAATTTTTTGGTGAATAGTAACTTTTTACTATTTTTACCGCGGTTAATAGTAAATAGGGTAACTAAGGGTAAATATTATATTAATATTACCCTAACACATGTCCTAATTCTATTGGACAAGTGTAATTCGACCAAAAACAATCTTATGAATAAAATATGACCATTTAGGCCCACTTGGATTAGATTAGGACATTTATTATTAATTTATTTAAAGAAGGGTTAAAATAGTTAAAATCAAAGTTTAATAAGTAAATCATTTTTAATATGGGGTTATACATAAGATAAATTCGACTATAAATATTTATTAGAAAGCTAAAACGATTTCCTACATAATGGTATTTTATTTTTAATTTTTAGACATTAAATAATTTAATTTATTTATGACACAATGATGATGCAGTAATTATCTTATTAATGAAATATTGACATAATTGATGTTATAAGAACCAAAATAAATGTAATTTGAGACTTTTTATGAATTACACTAATTTTCTAGGTTGCTATGATATATTAATGTTGATTTAATCAACTTTGTTAGAACATATAATTCTGTTATGACTTTCACAAAAATCATATATCAAATAGTGTCAAAATTGACACAAAATAGTCTTTAAATCAAATATTATATTATTAATTGTTATTGTATTCTTAAAAATCTAAGGTTCGGCCAACTGACGTGGATAAGGATATATATATTAATAATAAACAATTTGGGGTTCGTTTGGCATGTTATAGTAAGTGTATTAACCATATAGTGAAAGAATACAAAAAGACACGGTAAAAGTTAAATTAATTAACTTAGAGTTAAATCTAATTGATAAGGTTAAAATAATACCCTAAACTTGTCTAAATCCTATTGGTTGATAGGATTTCGACCCATCCCCACTTTAGCTTCGAAATAAGACCCTTTGGAACCATTATAAACCGATTTTGACTTTAATATAAAAAAATATTTTGAGATATTCCCAAGGTGCCCCTCTCCTCCCTTATAAAAGGGCACCTCCTCCCCCTCCTACTCACACCAATTTGAGCACTCAAGCTCGGCCAACCCCTGCCATTTTCCCTTTTACACTTCCCTAGAACCATCCTAGAGGTTCTGGTCTTCTCAAAGAACAATTTTAGTGCCCCAAGAGGAGGTCTCAAAGAGGCGCTTCAAAGAAGAGGTAATTACCGTTACCAATTCTTTCATCTTTATTTCTTCTTCCACTTCTTCTTCTTAGGTTGTTTCATTATGAAGTAATAACATCAGTATTACTCATATACTGATATGTTATTATAAGTATGAAACAACCCTATTTCACAATCTATCCATCCTACGGAAAAAGAAATCACCGCGCGTGTGTACGTACGGAATACCGTCTCCACGTCGTGGTGTAATCTATTTTTCCACCATCACCTTACAAGGATGGGTATAATGGTGTAATGAGTAACTATATATGATTATTATGAAGTAATATTGATACTGAAATAATATATATATATACTCCAATACAATTCCATGATCATAGGAACAATATCATCACTCGTGCGTACGTACGGAATACCGTCTCCACGATGTGATGCGACTCGTTCTACATGATCTTCATTTCATAATGATTATATAAATGAATGGAATGAATGAATATGGTATATAATACACTAATACCATTCTGTAAATGAATTATCAATAACCTAAAGATAAGAATAAGAATTTATTCGACAAAACACGCATAAGAACAAAAAGTTATAAAGACCCGAGTAACAAGTAACAATGAAATATTACTAACAAGAAGCTAATAATATGACCATATATGATATCATATCAATATGTATGATTCTTGAATAAGTCAATAACATTATTTAAACCATTATACAGGAGCTTCGGACACGAACAAAGCAAATCGGACCTAAGGTAAGGAAAATATCACAATCTCATTTTTATCCGAGATTGTTTATTCGTATGTATTTACAAGGATGTATTTTATCATCCACATCCATTTTTCATCAATATGTAATATTATTTCCATCCACCTACAATTGTTTAAATCCATTTTTACCCTTCGGTGAGTTTTTAGTAATATGTATGAAAGGAATCTTTTGTCGTTTTTCGTATGAGGTACTTTTTGACTTTTCCGACAAAAGTACGAAGAATGTTTTTTTAACTTATACGGCATGAATGGATTTTTAAAACATTAAATCCAAGAAGCTTCCTTTACAAGTTTTCAAGTTTATTTTTAATCAACTTCTTTTATTTTAAAATCGTATGACATGTTATGAAAGGAAAAATGTTTTTGAAGAAGAAAGGATATTTTCCTCAAGAATGGAGTTCAAGTGTTTTATCAAAATTATTTTCCATCTATGATTTCTGTTATTACATTGATTTGATCATGTTGTGATGGAATTATTTTTATAAATTCCTTTATCTTATATGAATTGATTTATGATGTCATGATGTTTCAAGAATCCCATTTTTGTTACATGTGTTATGCGATGATGTATGTTTTATGATTATGTGGCACACATAATAAAGGATTCATTATAAGGTGGGTGGGACCTATATCTCCCTCCAATGCATTGGGTAAAGATCTTATATCTCATGAGATAGACATGGCTGGAACGAAAGGTTATTTCGGTTCAGTGATACAGGACTGAAACGAGGAGTGAACTCGGTTCATAAAGGGATTTTGTCCACTAAGATAGTCTTGGTAATGAGTCATGACTAACAAGAAATAATTTTCCATGATTATGTGTGCATGCCACAAAGTTTCATTTTTTATGTTATGATTATGGGGATCTCATTTTCACTTCTATGATTTATTCCATGTTATTATATTATGATCTCTTTTGCAGGTTTTGATTTTCATAAAGATATGATATGATTTTTATTTCCTTTATTTGCCCTTGCTGAGCATTTGAGCTCACCCATTTATGTTTTCTTTTCCCCAGGTCAGGAAGATGGATATTAAGTAGAATATGCTAAAAGGGACCCTAGATATGATTAAATAAATGGGAGACACTGTAGAAGATTTATGAACCAGTTGTTTATGTTTCCCAGTTTCTAAAGACACTATACCTATACGGTCCTTTGTGGTTTTGTCATATGTTGTAATAAGTGTGCTTCAATTTCGAAGTATTAACAATGTATGTAAAGTATGGGTCGTTATAGTTGGTATCAGAGGAAAGTTATAGTCAACCATTGGAAACTAGGATGTGAAAGCCTTAGTAAGAACCCTAAGGATAAGTCTAAGCATAGAACACCATCTTAGTGTTTTAGAAATGGCCTTGAATAACCTAGGATAAGACCTTAAGCATGAAAATTTTATTCTTGAATTATGTGGTTTTTATAATTAGTGTTGCTCACACTATTCTTCTTGGTTTTAGTCAATGGCTGGAACCCGAAGGAACCGTGTTAATGAGGAATGCGATGGGCAATGCAATGATTGTCCCCCTGAGCAACCAAACGATATGGGAGATGGAATGCAAAATCTTGTATCCATGCTCACACAACTTTCTCAAGCTATGAATCATGCAGGATTTCCAAACGAGCAAAGGAGGGAGCAACATTCTGTTGAATCCTTTATGAGGCAGCGTCCACCTTCTTTCAGCGGGTCCACTGATCCATTAGTTGCTGAACAATGGATTAGTACTACTGAAAAGATATTTTCATTTCTTCAATGTTCTGAGCATGATAAAGTCATCCTAGCAGTGTATCGTTTGGAAGGAGATGCTGATCAATGGTGGAATATTGTTAAGAATACGAGGCAAAGGGATGAAATTGAGTCTATGGAATGGGACGAGTTCAAGAACTTATTTTTCAATAAGTACTTCCCTCGTATTCTCCGAACAAAGATGGAGAAAGAGTTTCTTGAACTGAAGCAAAGGGATGATGAATCTGTTGGTACCTATGAAGCAAATTTTACAAGACTTGCAAGGTACGCTTCTGGTATTATTATCCAACCTGAGAGTAAGATCGATCGATTCTTTAGTGGCTTAAAACCAAGTCTTCTAAGGGCGTTATCCATAAGGGACTTCAATAGCTACGAGGAAATCGTTCGATGTGCTCTCAAAGTCGAGATGGAGATTGGAGTAACCCATCAGTCACATGGGTTTGATAAGAAGAGGAAGATGGAATTCAAAGGAAACTCTAAAGAGCACACTGAAAAGAAGATGAACTTTCCCTTATGCTCAAAGTGTGGAAAGAAACATGGAGGGAGTTGTCTTAAAGGGACAAGTAAATGTTTTAAATGTGGAAAGGAAGGTCATCGGGCATTTGAATGCTGTGATAATGGGAAGAAGATGTATAATGATGCAAACAAAGGAAGGGATACACAGAATGAACCTACTACACTTCAATGTTTCAAGTGCAAGGAGATGGGGCATTATGCCAATCAATGCCCAAATCCAAGGGTTGATGATGATGGTCGACGTCAACAAAATCATAAGGCTAAAGACAAAGGAAAGTCACATGCAATTTCTATCAGCGATGTGGAGTACGATAACGATGTGGTGAAAGGTACACTTACCATCCACTCTAAAGTAGCAAATGTTTTATTTGATTCTGGATCCACCCACTCTTTTATTTCTGAAGACTTTTCTAAGGGTATCACAGTATTACCTCAACAATTAGATGTTGAGTTAGCTGTGACAACACCTAATGGCACATCAATCGCATCAAAAGTTTATAATTCTTCTCCGATCGAAGTTTGTGGGAAAGTGCTTCCTGAAAATCTTGTGATCATTCCTTTAGTGGAATTTGATGTGATTCTTGGCATGGATTGGCTTTCTCTGCATGGAGCTCATATCAATTGCCAAAGAAGGGAAGTCACATTCAATATTCCAGATCAATCTACGATCGTATATCAATGCAAGGATGAACATAACCTTCCAGTGGAAATTTCTTCCATCTTATGGGTATTGATTCCACTAAATGAAGGTTATTTATCTCAAATGGTTGGTGAGAAACTCATGATTAAGAATATGCCCATTGCACGGGAGTTTGATGATGTCTTTCCGGATGAATTGCCGGGTCTTTCACCAAATCGTGAAGTTGAGTTTTCAATAGAACTCGTACCGGGCGCTTTGCCAATTTCAAAGACACCTTATAGAATGGCCCCAATTGAGTTGCAGGAATTGAAGAAGCAACTCCAAGAGAATCTTGATAAGGGATTCATATGCCCTAGTGCGTCACCTTGGGGAGCACCTGTTCTATTTGTTAAGAAGAAAGATGGATCAATGAGACTCTGCATTGATTATCAAGAACTTAACAAGATCACTATCAAGAAAAAATATCCTCTCCCACGCATTGATGACTTATTTGACCAACTACGCGGAGCTCAATACTTTTCCAAGATTGATCTTCGTTCAGGGTATCATCAATTAAGGGTCAAAAGGGAGGATATACCAAAGACGACTTTCCGTACAAGGTATGGACACTATGAATTTATAGTGATGCCATTTGGTCTTACAAATGCCCCTGCTATCTTCATGGATCTAATGAATAGAGTCTTTAGAGACTATCTTGATCAATTTGTTGTAGTCTTTATAGACGATATTCTTGTCTATTCAAAGAGAAAGGAAGAGCATAAAGATCACTTGAGAATTATATTGAAGACCCTGAGAAAGGAGAAGCTTTATGCCAAATTTACCAAGTGTGAATTTTGGCTTCAAAAAGTTGCATTTTTGGGTCATATAATCTCAAAAGAGGGGATATCTGTGGATCCAGCAAAAACAGTGGTTATCGAAAGATGGTCAAGACCAACAACAGTAACTGAGATCCGAAGTTTTCTTGGTTTGTCTGGATATTATCAACGTTTCGTAAAAGATTTTTCATGATTATCTAATCCAATCACCAAGTTGACTCGGAAAGGAGTTAAGTTTGTCTGGACAGAGGAATGTGAAGAGAATTTCAAGGAGTTGAAAAGAAGGTTATCCAATGCACCTGTGCTCACACTGCCTTGTAGTGGAGAAAGGTTTGTGATCTACAGTGATGCATCCAAGAAGGGATTGGGGTGTGTTCTTATGAAAAATGATATGGTGATAGCTTATGCCTCACGACAGTTGAAAATCCATGAGCAAAATAACCCAACACATGATTTGGAGTTGGCTGCGGTAATCTTTGCATTAAAGATTTGGAGGCATTACCTTTATGGTGAAAGGTGTAATATTTATACTGATCATAAAAGTTTAAAGTATATTTTCACACAAAAGGAGTTGAATATGCATCAAAGAAGATGGTTGGAGCTGATTAAGGATTATGACTGCTCAATCCATTACCACCCTGGGAAAGCAAACAAGGTGGCAGATGCATTAAGTCTACAAGACCATGCTAGTTTATCCATGATGAGGATCACAAAAGATCCAATATTTATGGATTTACAAAGGATGGATCTTGGAATTATAATGGAAGGGGAAAAATCTTATCTTTCTCAAATGAATGTTCAACCATCTATACATGTGAAGATTAAAGAGGCACAGAAAGAAGATGTTGAGTTACAAAAGAAGGTGAGAAATGTTCCTGAATTCAACCTTGATTGTGATGGGATAATAATGTTCAAGAATCGGGTTTGTGTTCCTTCCATCCCCGAATTAAAGAAGGAGATGCTGGATGAGGCTCATAGTTCTTCATTCTCTATTCATCCTGGAAGCACGAAGATGTATAGGGACCTGAAAGAGTACTTCTGGTGGGATGGCATGAAAAGAGATGTTGCTGAATATGTCTCTCGATGCTTGGTTTGTCAACAAGTTAAAGCTGAGAGACAGAAGTCTAAGGGGATGTTACAACCATTACCCATACCCGAATGGAAATGGGAAAACATCACTATGGACTTTGTCACAGGACTTCCTAAAACATCCAAAGGCAATAATGCTATCTGGGTCATAGTTGATCGTCTTACAAAGTCCGCACACTTCATTGCTATTAGAGAGGATTTCTCTCTAGATCAGCTTGCCAGGATATATGTAAAGGAAGTGGTAAGATTGCATGGAGTACCACTTTCTATTATATCTGATCGGGATCCGAGATTTACCTCGAAGTTCTGGCGAAGTCTTCAGCATACTCTGGATACAGAGTTGAGTTTCAGCACTTCTTATCATCCCCAGACAGACGGTCAGTCTGAGAGAACAATTCAAACCCTAGAAGATATGTTGAGAGCCTGCTCTATGGATTTCAAAGGAGGTTGGGATCAACACCTACCTTTGGTGGAATTTTCTTATAATAATAGCTTTCACTCCAGTATTCAGATGGCTCCTTATGAAGCTCTCTATGGAATGAAATGCAGGACTCCAACTTGTTGGGATGAAGTTGGGAAAAGAAAGCTATTAGGACCTGATCTCATTGATGAAATGGCAGAAAAGGTCAGATCTATTCAACAACACATAAGAGCAGCTCAGAGTCGACAGAAAAGTTATTCCGACAACCGAAGAAAAGACCTAGAGTTTGAAGTGGGTGATAAAGTGTTCTTACGAATATCTCCCTGGAAGAGGGTTATGAGATTTGGAAAGAAGGGGAAGTTGAGCCCTAGATATATCGGTCCTTTCGAAATACTGGATCGTGTTGGGAAGGTAGCTTACCGATTGGCACTTCCACCGAATCTCTCTCAAGTTCACGATGTGTTCCATGTTTCTCTCCTGAGAAAGTACATACCAGATCCTTCACATGTACTCAGCTCAGAAGTTGTACCGCTGGAGCAAGATCTTTCTTATGAAGAACAGCCGATAGAGATTCTGGATCGTAGCGAAAAAGTCCCACGAAACAAGACCACTCGCTTGGTGAAAGTTTTATGGAGAAACCACCAACTTGAAGAAGCTACATGGGAGCTTGAGGATATGATGAGGGAGAAGTATCCTCATCTGTTTGTTGCAAAGTGACGAATTTCAAGGGCGAAATTCTTTTTAAGGGGGGAAGAATGTAACACTCGAGACTTTTATGTTATATAAATCATCAAAGAAATCTTTTTCTACACAACACTTGCTTGGCTTGCTTTACACGCAATCGCGACCTTCCTCGATAGCTTGCGTCGTACGCAATACCGAGTTTCACTAAACAACAATATGCTATTAAAACTAGCCGTTATGAATAGTAATAACCACTTTTTGAAATTTTATAAATTTTATTTTTCAAAATGGACTTCATTTTTGGACTCAGAATATCGAAATTATCCTAGGGTGAAATTTTGGTATTTTTCTGAAAACTTTCAATTTTTGATGAATAGTGAAACCACTAAGTGGTAGGTTAAAAACTGAATTTTGCATAAAACGTAATTTTACCGCTTCTGTGAATGGAATTTCAAAAATCCGAGAGACACGGTTAATATCAAGGACTAAAATGTGGTTCAATGAGATGAAAATAATTTTTTGGTGAATAGTAACTTTTTACTATTTTTACCACGGTTATTAGTAAATAGGGTAACTAAGGGTAAATATGATATTAATATTACCCTAACACATGTCCTAATTCTATTGTACAAGTTTAATTCGACCAAAAACAATCTTAGGAATAAAATATGACCATTTAGGCCCACTTGGATTAGATTAGGACATTTATTATTAATTTATTTAAAGAAGGGTTAAAATAGTTAAAATCAAAGTTTAATAAGTAAATCATTTTTAATATGGGGTTATACATTAGATAAATTCGACTATAAATATTCATTAGAATTCTCAAAGGATTTCCTACATAATGGTATTTTATTTGTAATTTTTAGACATTAAATAATTTAATTTATTTATGACACAATGATGATGCAGTAATTATCTTATTAATGAAATATTGACATAATTGATGTTATAAACACCAAAATAAATGTAATTTGAGACTTTTTATGAATTCCACTAATTTTCTAGGTTACTATGATATATTAATGTTGATTTAATAAACTTGGTTCGAACATATAATTCTGTTATGACTTTCACAAAAATCATATATCAAATAGTGTCAAAATTGACACAAAATAGTTTTTAAATCAAATATTATATTATTAATTGTTATTGTATTCCTAAAAATATAAGGTTCGGCCAAATGACTTGGATAGGGATATATATATTAATAATAAACAATTTGGGGTTCGTTTGGCATGTTATAGTTAGTGTATTAACCATATAGTGAAAGAAAACAAAAAGACACGGTAAAAGTTAAATTAATTAACTTAGAGTTAAATCTAATTGATAAGGTTAACATAATAACCTAAACTTGTCTAAATCCTATTGGTTGATAGGATTTCGACCCATCCCCACTTTAGATTCGAAATAAGACCCTTTGGAACCATTATAAACCGATTTTGACTTTAATATAAAATAATATTTTGAGATATTACTAAGGTTCCCCTCTCCTCCCTTGTAAAAGGGCACCTCCTCCCCCTCCTCCTCACACCAATTTGAGCACTCAAGCTCGGCCAACCCCTGCCCTTTTCCCTTCTCCACTTCCCTAGAAACATCCTATAGGTTCTGGTCTTCCTCAAAGACCAATTTTAGTGCCCTAAGAGGAGGTCTCAAAGAGGTGCTTCAAAGAAGAGGTAATTACCGTTACCAATTCTTTCATCTTTATTTCTTCTTTCACTTCTTCTTCTTAGGTTGTTTCATTATGAAGTAATAACATCAGTATTACTCATATACTGATATGTTATTATAATTATGAAACAACCCTATTTCAGAATCTATCCATCCTACGGAAAAAGAAATCACCGCGCGTGCGTACGTACGGAATACCGTCTCCACGCCGTGGTGTAATCTATTTTTCCACCATCACCTTACAAGGATGGGTATAATGGTGTAATGAGTAACTATATATGATTATTATGAAGTAATATTGATACTGAAATAATATATATATATACTCCAATACAATTCCGCGATCATAGGAACGATATCATCACTCGTGCGTACGTACGGAATACCGTCTCCACGATGTGATGCGACTCGTTCTACATGATCTTCATTTCATAATGATTATATAAATGAATTGAATGAATGAATATGGTATATACTACACTAATACCATTATGTAAATGAATTATCTATAACCTAAAGATAAGAATAAGAATTTATTCGACAAAACACGCATAAGAACAAAAAGTTATAAAGACCCGAGTAACAAGTAACAATGAAATATTACTAACAAGAAGCTAATAATATGACCATATATGATATCATATCAATATGTATGATTCTGGAATAAGTCAATAACATTATTTAAACCATTATACAGGAGCTTCGGACACGAACAAAGAAAATCGGACCTAAGGTAAGGAAAATATCACAATCTCATTTTTATCCGAGATTGTTTATTCGTATGTATTTACAAGGATGTATTTTATCATCCACATCCATGTTTCATCAATATGTAATATTTTTTCCATCCACCTACAATTGTTTAAATCCATTTTTACCCTTCGGTGAGTTTTTAGTAATATGTATGAAAGGAATCTTTTGTCGTTTTTCGTACGAGGTACTTTTTGACTTTTCCGACAAAAGTACGAAGAATGTTTTTTTTAACTTATACGACATGAATGGATTTTTAAAACATTAAATCCAAGAAGCTTCCTTTACAAGTTTTCAAGTTTATTTTTAATCAACTTCTTTTATTTTAAAATCGTATGACATGTTATGAAAGGAAAAATGTTTTTGAAGAAGAAAGGATATTTTCCTCAAGAATGGTGTTCAAGTGTTTTATCAAAATTATTTTCCATCTAAGATTTCTGTTATTACATTGATTTGATCATGTTGTGATGGAATTATTTTTATAAATTCCTTTATCGTATATGAATTGATTTATGATGTCATGATGTTTCAAGAATCCCATTTTTGTTACATGTGTTATGCGATGATGTATGTTTTATGATTATGTGGCACACATAAGAAAGGATTCATTATAAGATGGGTGGGACCTATATCTCCCTATAATGCATTGGGTAAAGATTTTATATCTCATGAGATAGACATGGCTGGAACGGAAGGTTATTTCGGTTCAGTGATACAGGACTGAAACGAGGAGTGAACTCGGTTCAGAAAGGGACTTTGTCCACTAAGATAGTCTTGGCAATGAGTCATGACTAACAAGAAATGATTTTCCATGATTATGTGTGCATTCCACAAAGTTTCAAGTTTTATGTTATGATTATGGGGATCTCATTTTCACTTCTATGATTTATTCCTTGTTAAGATATTATGATCTCTTTTGCAGGTTTTGATTTTCATAAAGATATGATATGATTTTTATTTCCTTTATTTTCCCTTGCTGAGCATTTGAGCTCACCCTTTTATGTTTTCTTTTCCCCAGGTTAGGAAGATGGATATTAAGTAGAATATGCTAAAAGGGACCCTAGATATGATGAAAAAAATGGGATACACTGTAGAAGATTTATGAACCAGTTGTTTATGTTTCCCAGATTCTAAAGACACTATACCTATACGGACCTTTGTGGTTTTGTCATATGTTGTAATAAGTGTGCTTCAATTTCGAAGTATTAACAATGTATGTAAAGTATGGGTCGTTATAGCGCCGGACCAGACCGAGCCGGGCCGGACCCATCCGGGTCGGACCCAGGTCGGGTCGACCCGGTTCGGGCCGCCCGGGGGGGGGGGGGTCGGGTCGCCCCGGGCCCAGACCCCCATTTTCGGACTACTTTTGGTCAAATGCACGTAACTTGAGCTACGGGCCTCCAAAAGACTCTCCGTTAGCGGAAACCCGATACTTGGATCGAGACGGTCGTTTCGGTATATCGCACTCAAGGTTTTGGACAGCTTTGGGTTCGGCCGGGTTGGTTCATACACGAAACCAACCGGGCCCTCGGAGCGGAAACACTCATATCTTGAGCTACGGACGCCCGATTGACGTGCCGTCAGCTTTGTTGAATTTCTCTAAGTGAGACGGATCTTTTGACTTACTCCGCTCGAGGTTTGGATGTCGTCGGAGTGCGGTCGTGTTGGTTCGCTCATGAAACCAACCGGGTCCCTAGAATGAAAAAGCCAATAACTCACAGACTGGGCGTCCGATTGACGCGCCGTCTATCTCGTTGCGTTCCTGTTGATGATATAGAACTTTTGGCTTCCTCCACCCGAGTTTTGGATGCAGATGGCTAGTGGCCGGGTTGGATCGCACCGAAATCCAACCGGGCCCCTGGAACGGAAAAGCAGATACCTTTCTGACAGAACGTCCGTTTAACGAACCGTCAGCGGCATTGGTGATCTTGTTGAGAAACAGTCCCTATGAGTATACCCTATGAGTTTTCGGGGTATAGTTGAGTTACGGACAGATTGGTTCGCACACGAAACCAACCAGGCCCCTGGGACGAAAAGGCTAATAACTCAAAGACGGGGCGTCTGATTGACGCGCCGTCTGTTGCGTTGAGACCCCTATGACGAGGAGGTACTTTGAGATACTTCTTCAAGGGACCTTGAGATACTTGGAGTATCGACTTGTAGCTCGTGGAGCGGAACCTCCTAGAGACGACCGTACCGAGTACAGAGACCGTGTAGCTGGCAGAGACCTGAAAACTGCTTGTTCGATTTGATTCGGAGTGAATTACGTAGCCCAGTGGTGAGCACTACTTGGTGAGGTGGCAGACCCACAGTGGAGGAGCACTACTATGTGAGGTGGCAGACCCGCGATACTCGACAGGAGGAGTACCTCTGTAGGCTATGAGGGGGGATCACTACTGTGTTGGGTGGCAGACCCCGACGGGATGCACTACTGTGTGATGTGGAAGGCCCGCGGTACTCGACAGGACGAGTACCTCAGCAGTCTTAGGTTAGTGAGGAGTACCTCGGAGTCGTGACAGGACCACTGTACACTCCAGAGACGGAGCTCTTCAGTAGTTACGGTTTCGATAATGAAAATCCTGGCTGAGCTGAGACTTTTGACCTTGGGTTTACCTCATGATTGAGATGGGTCACTTGATAACTTAGGTATATGTATGGGCATATACCTGGGTAGTGGTTATCCTTTGATTTCACAATCCTTGTGTTTCCTCATGATTGAGATGGGTTACTTGATAACTTAGGTATATGTATGGGCATATATCTAAGTAGAGGTTATCTGTTGAGATCTTCTTGTGGTTATCCTTGTTGGTTTAGTGAGACCTAGAGGGTCTCGGGGTCCCTACTAAGTATCGTTATACTCACCCCTACACGGGCTATGCCCGCACCTCGTTGTGTTGGTTGCAGACGACGGGCAGTGCTGACGGAGGCAGAGCGTTCGAGGACTGGTCGGTACCCGGAGGTGGACTACACGACGAGTCAGTACCTGGAGGTGGACTACACGACGAGTCAGTACCCAGAGGTCGACTACACGACGAGTCAGTACCCAAAGGTGGACTACACGACGAGACGACACACATTAGAGGTTGACAGATGAGAGCGTGGAGGAGCCTATATGTACCTACCCTTCAGGTAGGATCCGTGGTGGACGACCAGGAGCTGTGCTATCTGTACCTACCCTTAAGGTAGGATCTGAGGAGGATGACCCATGAGCTTCTTCCTTCTTCCAGCTGTTTGTCTTCTTGCTATTGTACCTTGTTCAGTTGTAGTTGTACATTCTTTTGGGTTTGTATTCTGGCACATTTAATTTTCAGAATTTCTTTTGTACTTAGTGTTTTGCTTCCGTTTGTACTCTGTGGTTCTTATTTTCTTTTGTAAAGGAAATTCCTTCCCAGTTATCAGGATTTTACGCCTTTGGTGCTAGTCGCCAGCCCCTAGCCTATGGAAGGCGGGCTTGGGGTAGTCACGGTACAGGCCCCAAGGACGGGTCATGACATACTTTATTTTTTTCCATTCCCACAATTCATGTTGAAAATAAGAAAGGGGGATAAGGAAAAAGAACTACTCCTAAGGGGGAGAAAGAAAATTTCGAAACTAAGAAGAACTAACCTTAAGTAAGGGGGAGTTCTCATTATGATTCCTTCATTCTGATGAAAATTCCATTTCATAAATTCAGAATACAATCCTTAGAGTTCCAAATACTAAGGCCGAGTTAGTTGTATTCACTATCATCTTTGAACAAAAGGAGATAAGTTTTAATTTCAATTTCTAAAGAAAATTTTCCAAATTCATTTATATTCTTTTTCGTAAGGTTGTTTATGCTTTCCAAAAATGGAGATATTTTTAAGTCATTAAGGGTTTCCTTATGAATTTTTCCATTCCTTCTTGTTTTGAAAATCACAAACACCCATTATAAAAGAAAATCTATATTTTACTTACATAAGGAAAATTTCCTTCTCAATGGAATTTACCCCTACCATGTTTTCATTGTTCATATAAATATTTTTCTTAAGTATACAAATTGTATTAATATCAAAAACCACAGAATCATATAATACATTGATATCAAGAATTCTGTTTTAGGATCCAAAATCTAGATATGAACTGTAATGAAGTTCCACTCCTAATTCTGAGTCTGAAATGTAATGAAGTCCCACTCCGAATTATGAGTATGAACTGTAATGAAGTTCCACTCCCAATTCTGAGTATGAACTGTAATGAAGTTCCACTTCGAATTCTGAATATGAACTTTAATTCAGTTCCATATCGAATTCTGGATATGAACTATAATGGAGTTCCACTCTGAATTCTGGATATGAACCTTAATGAAGTTCCACTCCGAATTCTGAGTATGAACGGTAATGAAGTTCCACTCCGAATTCTGAATATAAACTGTAATGAAGTTCCACTCCGAATTCTGGATATGAACTGTAATGAAGTTCCTCTCCGAATTCTGTATACGGACTCTAATGAAGTTCCACTCCGAATTTTCGACACGAACTCTCATGAAGTTCCATTCCGAATTATGGATACAAACTCTCATGTAGTTTGACTCTGAATTCTGATTATGAACTTATCTATGTTCTGACTCCAAGATCTCAAAATTCAGACTCCAAACTCTTATGAGTTCTGACATTGAATTCCGATGAACACTGACTTCGAACATTGTAAGTTCTGGTTCCAAATCCTGATGAAACCAGACTCTGGATTTCTACAGAATTCAGTTTCTGAATTCCTACAAAATAGAAACTGAATATCATTTTATTATAGACTTCAAATTCTATTTTGGTGAGACTTTTAACTGTTATTTGCGTACATTGCGAACTTCAGTTTTATTTATGATTACACTCATTTCATTATAAAACGCTATGGTGATTTCCATTATTGACTAACCGTTTTTTGAGTGAAACGTTTACAGGTCCCTCCGAAATTCAAGGACAAATATGACTGTTGGAGGAGGAAGCCGACCGTTGGAGCTTCACCTATAAATAAGAGCACATTTATAAAGAATCTAAAACATTGACACTGATCTTGGACTAAGATCTGTTGAATTGATTTCTAGTGAGAGAGTATCTTATTACCTCTCAAATCATCATGCAGAAAGTTTGAACAATTTGTTCAAACTATGCCTTGTGTAGACTTTCTTCATGCGACTCCGAATGTCATTGATCACAATCAAGGGATTCTGTGGATAGGAAGACAGAGGTTCCGACTACCTTGAAGTTCGAGCGATTCCTTGCTGAGGAAGAAAGAGGTTCCAACTACGATGATGTTGAGGGCTTGCGGGGATAGTAAGACAGAGACTCTGGTCTTCATATTGAGGGATTACTCGGGTGTGGGTAAGACAGACTTGTTTGAATGTATAAATCAAGGGACCATTATCCAAGGTTTTTGGATACCCTTCTCTTTGGGTTAAAATATTTATATCTTGTTACTTGTTTCTGTTACATGTTTTTCCATTGCATTTTGTATGTTTAAGAAAGTATAAATATCTTATAATTCTTTATGCTTGTATACTCTGATTCAGTTATATTCTATACAATTTAGGGTAGAATATCATATTGTAAACATTCGTTAGGTTTAATTTCCCGGATCTATATTTCTGGAACCGGTTTTTCAGAATCAATTTCATGGTTTAAGCAACTGTATAGAACTAGAAGTTTGTAACTTCTTAATTTGTCCCTATCTTTCAATTGGTGTTAGAGGTGTTGTGAATTTTCTTAGTTTAACTTTTTTAAAAATAGATCTTTCCTTTTTAATGAAATTTTTTAATGTATACAATTCACCCCTCTCTTGTATATTGAGCATCTACATCGTTATTTCGATCCAGCATCTTTGTGTTTAAATCCATCCAAGGCACTGCTCTGGTGAAATCAAAGAAGAGATAACAGAAAAAAATGTAACATTCTTCTATGTGCATTTATGCATTGGTTAATGATTATATTTGAATTCAGTCATATGATTATTCCAATTGAAAGGGTATTTTAAAGGGTTTAATGAAATTTATATTCCAAGTAAACTAAAAGATTTTTCATTTTAGATTAACAGTTTATAATCATTCTATTTATCAATATTGATATCACATGGCTCTTGAATTTTGATTTTTTAATACTCTTTCCTTTTCCATATTTTTATATTTGATAGTCAAGGAATTTATAGGTATGATTTACTTGATTATTTTCTCCTCCACATTTATTATTTGATCACAATATTATTCTCCCTCATGAACATTGATGAAATTTAATTGTTAATTATTATTATTACCATTATTGTGGATTTGAGCTCCTTATTATAATTTTTAATTTTCCCCGGGGCTTAAAGAATTATATTGAATGATATAAGACTATAAAGGATCAAACTAGGATGATATTGAATATCTATTGTGAAATGAAAAATTTGAGATAAATTTGAGAAATGTCCTTATGAGGATTTGTGGGTCCATTTTTAATATGACTTGTTTATGTAGTAATTTATATAATTTTATAAATGTATAAACCAAAAACGACATCATGTTTTAACTGATCTGTGATTTCTTTATGGTGTTGAAATATTTGGATGGAGAATTTCAATCACAATTATATAAATCATTTCAAGATATTTAAAGCTATTGATTTTATAATAGGATCTGGGAGTGTGGGTTATGGGATTTTATATGATGTTTCTATATTATAAAGTATCTTATTTGATATTCCTCAAATTTAAATGCAATGTTGGTTATGCACACCAAAAAAATAGTTTTACATGGGTTATGATTTTCACTTTGTAAAAGGAGTTTATTTGTCTAGACTACCCTCAAAATAAATTAGGATAATAATTTTTCTTGAAATGGTAGATAACATATTGTGTAATATCTAATATAATAAGAAAAGTTTCAACCTATAAAAACATTTTATTCAATGTGAGTACGAATCAACTCGAAGAAAATTGTGAAATAAATAGTTTATTTATCTTCTGTTAGAACTTAACTACTATAAATATCCGATGATCGTACCCATTATATTATCAACTCTATTATTCATTATAGAATATTGACCATATCTTCCACATCTGTTTCTTAATAAAATAATATAGTTTGAAAAATTCAAATGTTCTTTTGAAAAACAATCTAGTCAATAATCTTATCTTATTCTGACCATTAGGTGGTTCCTAATAATTCCAACTATGATATATTCATTTAATTATATCATTACATTATATTTTCTCTCATATGATAGAGAATTATAATTTCATTTAAATTATTTGTATTAAATTTTTTATTAAATGTGTTGTTTTACGGCCTATAGAGGATCATTTAAAACTAGACAAATGCCTCATATGATGATGGAAATGTATTTGATAATAAATGGGTGAAAATATATATAGTAACCCATAGGGGTTATAATAAATTGATACATTTATACGATCTTGTTTTAGGGGATCCACACCCCTCAGTATATGATAGATTTCAGAAATTTGAATGGTTGTATTTGTAATGATCCATATGGGACCTTAAGAAAACATATAACCATTTTCATTGTTTGAATGTCAATTGGGTAAATTTTATACACAATATTGTCTTTAGAAAATTGTATTGTTAATCATTGAAGGATTAATTTTTGTGGTATCCATATATTGACTTATCAATATTTCATTTTTAAAGTAGGTGGGCATATGGGAATGCCTTTATTGTAAAGATTATATGTAAATTCTGTAGTTCTGCATGATGTATTGACTAAATAGAGGGGAGGTGTGTGATATTGGTTTCGTTTAATTAATTATATTATTTAAAATTAAACCTCTTAATGATTTTATGGATATTCTTGGACAAAATTAAATAAAAAAACTCTCACTTCATATGTATTAGTAATAATATAAAGATCATAAAATATTCTTTAAAAGGTTCAAATTAATCACTAATTCTTTTATATGTTTTTCAAACCCAACAACAAGGATTCTCTACTATTATATCATTCCTATAATGGAAATTTGGTATCAAGAAACTAGGTATACCCCCTATAAATTGATCCTCCTTTTGAATCATGTTAAACCCCAATGTAATCCAACTCTTCTTCAAGGGTTAGTTGTACCATATAATTGTATATTTATCCCAACCCAAATCGTTAGGTTTCTTCTAGATCCCTGAATGAATATATCGGGCTCCTCATTTTTTAATCACATTATAATGATCACAAATATAATCTAATCATATATTAATGATTCTACATCATATTCAATCTAGATCATGTGTATTTATATCTAATGTTTTCCCATACATTATGTAAAGCCATGCAAGATCTAAATATCTCTATATTCAGTTTACTTACATTATAATATCTTTAATCTACTCTCAGAATACCTTATATAAAAAATTCTTAATTCTAATCCTTTTCTATTATTATCTTTATTTAAGTCTCTACATAGTTACATAGGAAAGTCAAAGACATCGTGATTCTCCCACTAGCTATGTACTTCTGACACTATGAAGCCAGACACCATGAGGCCAAACACCATGAACATGACATCATGATGCTAGAAACCCTGAAAAAGACACTGTGACACGACGACTCCATGACTGCGAGACACCGTGACACTCAGACACCGTGATCAACCTATATATTGTGTGGAGAAGACACTGTTTTCATGACTTACTAGGAATTTGTTTTCAAAAATACTTTTTCGTTTGCAATTTAATTTATAATGGTCATATTTGATGACTTTAACGCACTGACATAATTAATGTTTAATCATATTCATATCATTAGACCATACCAGGTACGAGGTGGAGAACACATGCAACCTATCGACTCCAACGTGTGCATTCCAAGTTAAATGCGATGTGTGAACCTGAATAAAATAGAGCGATATAGAAACAAAAAGAAAGGAAGTGAGGAAAATAATGAAGAAGATACTCTGAGGATATTTCAGAAAAAAGGGGACATTGCATGCAACTCGATATGGCTGATAACATATGAAGCATATTTGAAGCCAAAAGAACATCATCACTCGACTAAACCTCACGGAGAACACAAGAAGAATCACGACACTATGTTTTCCACACGACTTCCAGAAAAGGACTCAACACTTCATCTTCTACAATCCAAAGGACTCCATAATGGCATTGACATCACACTAGAGAATTCTAAACTCATCTCTATATTCTTGCTCGACTATGACCGTCCTTTTATTTACATTATGAGTATTGTTTGATTTTCTATTTTTGAACACTCCCAGAATCCTAAGATGAACTGGAGGATTTGAAAATCATCACTCAATCTTTCCTTTAAAATATTGAATAATACTATGGATAGTGGAAGAGGTCTGAAGACCTGGACAACCTGTGAGCTATTGATATTAATGATTTCCCAAGTAGAACTGTGGTAGTGGTTCGGGGACCTAGATAGTCTGAGTACTATTGTAAAACCTAATCCAGGGCATGGATCAAAGTTTTATATAATCTGTTTGAGGGTAATAAGTCTCAAATTGAGACTTAAACTCTTGGTTAAAACTGTTGTTCATGCTTATTTTAGTTAAAACTACTTTGAATATTCCGCTATTGAATACATTAAATATAAATCTATTTCAATGTTACTATGATATTTAATCAAGCAAGTGTTTGTATTATTTGTAAACCAATCGGTTAGTTTCAAAATATTATCTAATCTTCAGAGAAGATTAAATTAGAACTAATCAATCTCTTGAGAAGCTAACTGACCCTTTACTATATTTCAAATTCGCTACAGTTTATCTTGTTATTTTAATTTTGGGCTTTCAATATAAATATTTTAAACAAAACTTTTTTTGCAACTCAATCGACCCTCTTCTTGAGAATCCACTCCGACCAACATTTGGTATCAGAGGTTTTAAATGTTTTCAAAACACTCTCTTTGTGAAATGTTTTCAACTGTTATTTTAGTTCTGTCTTAAAGTTCTCAAAAATATTGTGAAATATAAATTTTTATATCTTCAAATATCATTCTAAAACATATGTATTATGGAAAACAGATTATAAGGTGTATCTACCAACAAGCCACCCTTCATTAATGGTGTTAATTATGCCAAATTTAAACTAAAAGTGAAAATTCATTTAGAAGTATGGGATTTGAAATTCGGACTGCTATAGAGACTCAGTATAAGATTCCAGAAACTGTTAGAACTACTTGGGATGAACCAACTAAAGAAACATTAAATAATAATTGCAAAGAAATTAATGCCATATATTTTTCTTTATGAGATGAAGAATTTAACCAAATATCTTCTTGTAAAGCTGCGTCTGAAAATTGGGACACTTTAGTTATTTCCCATGAGGGAACAACCAATGTTAAAGAAATGAGACTAAATACATACACTATTAATTATGATAACATTAAAATGAAATCTGATGAATATATTAATAATATATATCTCAGGATTAATGAGATGGTTAATACAATTAGCTCACTGGGAATAGTTGTTCCAGCAAAGGATCAAATCATGAGAATACTCATATGCTTTCTAGAAAGATGGAGAGGCACATCAGTTTCAATTAGAGAATCTTGTGACATTGGTGATCTTCCTGTCAATGAACTCATTTTTATTTTAATGATTTACAATGTTTTATAGAGAAAATTAATTTTTTAGAAAATCTAATTGAAAGGGAAATTATAAAAATAATGTTCATTGGAAGAAGGATTGGAAGAGAACTGATAAAAGTGATGATATAGTCTTCTACGAATGCAAGTGGAAAGGACATGTGAAAGATGACTGTTTGATGTTAAAGTACAAAAAGAAATACGAGTACAAGGACCAAAAATATTAAAAAGATATGAAAGAAGCCTGGAGTGCTTCAGAAGATAGTTAAAGTGATTTTGATTCCACTCAGGATTAAAAGTCTCAAAAAGCTAATATGTTTTTCATGGAAAACACATCTGACGTAACATTGGATACTCCTGCTTTAATATCTTATTATTCCTGAGATAATTGTGATTCTAATGCTGAAGAAATGTCTAGTGAAGAATTATTTGAATATAGTAGCATGCTAGAAGATACATGAAATGAGTTCAAAGATAAGTATAAATCCTTAATGAAATAGCATGCATTAACTAGCACTGTCAAATCTGTACTAGAATTATTGAAGGAAAAGAATGCCCAACTAATCAAAGAGAATACTGAACTGAAACAGTTTATTGACCAACTCTGGAATGATTAAGAAAAATTTACTATTTGAAAGGCCACGCTTACAAAAAATCTAGGAAAACAAGTAGCACCAAAATATACTACTGGTTTAGGCTATCATCATGGACAAAGACATATTGCAAAGAATAGATTAATTCCTAAATCTGGACAGTATGCTGCAAGTTCCAGTTCTGAAAATTCTTATGTCTCAACTGGCTACACACATAGTATTATATAAAACATAGTTTATCATTGAAAATATTTTAAAATTAATGATTATATGAAACCCATTAGACAAATCTGGGTACCAAAAGTTCTTCTTGCTAACATGTCTGGACCCAAGAAAATCTGGGTACCAAAATCAATTTCTATCTAAAATTTTGGGTTATGAAACCTACTTAAAAATTTCCTATAGGAAGACATGGTATTTGGAAGTGGGTGTTCAAGACACATTACATGAGACTATTCCTGCTTCAAAAGATTAATCATGGTTGATGATTGATATGTCACCTTTGTTGATAACTCAAAAATAATGATCATTAGATTAGGAAATATTGGTGACACTGATTAAATTTTAATTTTCATAGTTTTATTTGTGGGCGTAATAATGTATAATATGTTAATCATTTATCAATTGTGCAATTATATTTTCAATGTTTAATTTTAAAATGACTCATCCAATGTATTTGATTCTAAAAATGCTCTGGTGGTTACTGCACTAAGAAATGAAATTGTTCATGCTGTGAATTTGAATTCTGTAGCAAAACAAAATATTACCTATTTGAATGCCTTTCATAATGAATCTTGGCTTTGGCATAGAAGATTTGGACACTGGAATATTCACTAACTTAGAAAACTGACTTGGAATAACTTAGTTAGAGACCTACCTAAACTTTAATTCCCAACTGAAAAATTCTGTAATCCCTGTCAAAAGGGAAATAAACATGAAGTTACTTTTAAATAAATGAAATAAGATTCAACTTCCCATCTTCTTGAGTTGGTTCACATGGATTTATTTAGACCATCTAGAGTTTCTAGTTTTAATGGGAAGCCCTATGCCTATTTTCTTGTAGATGAATTTTCTAGATTTACTTGGGTTTACATTCTAGCTCACAAAATTGAAGCAAGTTATTACTTTATTAAATATTCAATGTCTGTAGAAAAACATAGTGGACTTTAGATTAAGAACATGAGAAGTGATCATGGTCGGGAGTTTGAAAATCATGATTTTGAATCTTACTTCTCACATAATGGCTATAGTCACAACTTTTCTGCTCCTAGAACACCTCAACAGAGTGGTTTATAAGAAAGAAGAAATATGACTCTTCAAGAGATTTCTAGGAAAATTATCTATGAATATGATTTACCAATTTACTTTTGGTCTGAAGAAGTTGATAAATCTTGTTACATTATCAATAGTGCCTTGATTAGACCAATTCATAAAAAGACACCGTATGAACATTGGAATAATAGGAAGCCTAAGGTTAACTACTTTAGGGTTTGTGGTTGAAAATTCATCATACCTAATAATAAATATAATCATGTCAAATTTTCATCCAAAAGTGATGATGGAATTTCTTAGGTTACACAATATAAAGTAAAAACTATAGTGTATTCAATAATAGAACCAAATGTGTGGAAGAATATGTACACATCAAATTTGAAGAAACTGATCCCCATGAACATAAGACTCCTCCTGAAAATATTGAAAAATATGTGTCCATTCAAGACTTTAATGACAAGAACAGTGAACCTGTTGTTAAGATAACCTGCTCTGGAAATGACCCAAATTTTTCTTCTTTTGAACCCGAACCTGTAAATGAATCTGAAATATCTAGCCCCATCGTTACAAGACCAACTGTCACCCTTAAAATCCATCATTTAGATTCTATAGTATGAGATTTAAATTGAGGAACAAAAACTTGAACATCTCTAAGAAATTAGGTTGAACATCAAGCTTTTCATTCACACCATGAACCTAAAAATATCAATGATGAAATCAATGATGAATTTCTGGTGATGGATTTGTAGGAAGAGTTAAATAAATTTGAAAGAAATAATTTCTGTGAATTAGTAGACATACCTAAGGACACATTAACCATAGGAACTAAATGGGTCTTTAGGAAACCATTTGATGAATTGGTAACATAGTTAGAAATAAGGCTAGAATTGTTGCCCAAGGCTATAGTCATGAAGAAGGAATTGACTATGAAGAGACCTTTTAAACAGTACCCAGACCTGAAGCTATCAGGATCCTTCTTGCCTATACTACACATCTAAATTGAAAACGATATCAAATGGATGTCAATGGTATATTATTTAATAGGTATATAGCTGAGGATGTTTTTTTGAACAACCCCCTGGATTTACAAACACTCATTTTCTAAATCATATTTTTAAACAATCAAAAGCTTAATATGTTCAAAAGAAAGCTACAAGAGCGTGGTATGGAAGATTATGTTCTTTTCATTTTTCTAAAATATTTAAAAAAGTGATAGTTTATCCTAATATTTTTATAAATCGAATTTCTAATGATGTTTTATTTGTTCAAATTTATGTAGATGATATTTTTTTTCGATCGTCGAAGAATTATTTATGGGTTTATTTTTCTAAAATGATTCAAAACGAATTTGAAGTTAGTTTAATGGTATAACACAAATATTTTCATCGATTTCATGTTTTTCATAATGAAAATGGTATTATTTTAAATCAATGTTTATATTCAAAGGATTATCTAAAATGTTTTGTATTGGATAGCACTAAAAGTTATGACACTCCCATGAATAACACTTGTAAGTTGGATCATGAAGAAGATAGAAAATCTGTTGATCAATCCACTTATCGAGGGATGATTGGAAGTTTACATTACGTAACTTATAGTCATCCAGACCTTATGTTTTGTGTGTGTTTGTGTGCTCGTTTTCATGCAATCTCTAAGGAATCTCATTTAAATACTGTAAATATAATTTTCAAATACCATAGGCATACAACCAATCTAGGACTGTTTTATCGTAAACAGAAAATAATTGAGTTAGTTAATTTTCTTATGCTGACTTCTATGGGTGTAAGTTAGATAGAAAAATCACCTTTGGAATATGACTCCTTTTACGCGAGTCACTAGTATCATGGTGTAGTAAGATACCAATTCTGTTGCATTATCTACAGCAGAAGCTGAAGACATAGATGCTGGCAGTTGTTGTGCACAAATTGTGTGGATGAAACACACATTACTAGATTATTAATATCAATTCAACCATATACCTATAAAATGTGAGAACACAAGTGCTATTAACACCGCAATGGATCATGTTTCACATTCTAGGACAAAGCATATTGATGTAATACATCACATTTTGAGATACCATTATCAAAAATGTGATATCACTTTAGAATTCATTGGTACTAAATATCAACATGCTGATATATTCTCTAATCCATTAAATTCTTAGAGAATAGACTAGATCATACAAGAACTAGGAATGATAAAGCTCAAATAGGGACCTTGATTGTTTCTGTTTTAGGGCTTAGTGTGCGATATATTACAGTGTTATACTTTACTGTTTCATGATTACAGTTTCTCAGTTACTGTTTCTCATGTTTACTATCTCACCGTAATGTTTTATGTTTACGGTATCACCATTATAATTTTGTACTTATGGTCTGACGTTTACTGTCTCATCATAATGCGCACTGAAAATCTCACTCACGGTCTCAAAGTGAAACTCACTCAATGTCTTACCATAATGACCACTCACGATATCACTATATGAAATTATTTATGTTTTTCTTTAAACCCATATCACGGTAATTATTATTTCACCACTTTTATTTTCCCACATATTTATTTTAGCGACATTTTTTATTCCTTAATGAGAAAACAATGCAAGTATCACTCGATTATTCATTATAGATTTCGTCTACCTGCCCTTTTCAATCCCTTCTTCATCCTTGCAACCTTTCTCTCGCTCGAACCGTCTGTGAATGAAAAGTATGAATCGTCTGTCATCATTGACACCTGATAAGCACAACTCATAGAAAAAGAATATAGCACCTAAGTTGACACCTAAAGGGCCTTTGAATCTGAATCTGGTAAACTGATGTGTTGTACCTGAGAAAGAAATTTTTCCCAGGTGGATTCTGTCTAGTAATTCGCTGGCAGTGAATGTGTTAGAACCACATGGTTGGTTGGAATGGTTCTCGAAGGAGTATAGACCCATATATCAAAGGTTAATTGCTCAATTTTAAAAGTACGTACAATTTTCGTTTGATTCTGGTGAATGTTTTGTTGTAAGGAGCTGGGTTAATGTCAAGAGATGTTCTTTCTCTTCGAGGTTATGGGTTGCATCCCTTAGGATACCTCATGAGGGTATTTGTGATGATTATCAAAGAGGACCTCCACCATCAACTGATTTATTTGATTTTCAAGATGATCTGAAAACCCCAACTAGAAATGGCTCCCAGAGAAGAGACATTACTGCTGAATTATATAGAGAAATAAAAATTCTATTTAAGATTTCACAAGAATTAGGTAATTCCAAGAAAAGTTGATTTTGCTGTGTTAAAGTATCAAGATGTGTTTTTGATTCACCTCCTGAAAAATGGACATAATATCAACCTGTGAAAATATATCATACACCACATGTGTGAGTTGATCAAAGTTACATAAAATTCTACCTCTCTATTCTTCTCTCAGCTTATATCACCCATGAATCTGGAAAAAGTTGTGGTTCGACCTTATGAGGAAGTTAATATAGAATATGAGTAGTTTATCTCAAAATCTAACAACAAGAGAATGAAGATAAACAGTAATATTTAGAAAATTGAATGGGATGAATAAAATGATAAGATTTATGAAAAATTTAATCTTGTGGATTATCCTTCATGGCCAAAGGACATTTCTGATCAAGGATTGTAACCAGATGAGCTTGTTGAGTTTTCTAAAGAAGAGGAATAATAGGATGTATTTCCACCTACGGAGGCTGTTGTTGTTGAGAAAGATAGAACTACTATTTCTCATGAAGTTCTTGAAGGTGAAGTTCCTTCTCTTGAAGAAGTTGTTAGTTTGGAAACTCAACCTGAGGCTCTAAAAAAATCAGTTGCCAAAGACATAGAAAATATTACAATGAAAAAATCCTACAATGAAAAATCCTATAATAGAAAAGCCTACAATGAAATAGAAAAAAATGGAAAAGCCTACAATGAAAGATCCTACAATAGAAGAGCCTATAGTTGAAGAGTTAACTATTCTACAAGAGGAAAATCTTGAGGAACTCCTTGTGGAACAATCTGTTCTTGAAATCATACCCTCTCCTGATGAACGGATGGAGCTAGCTTTTCCGCTAGCTATATAAGAAATGAGTGAGGCACTTAGAGAAGAGTTTGTGGATTTAGACCAAGCTCTTGAGTATCTTATTCCTGAAAAGGAGGCACTTGATGAGGGGTTCAAACCCCCAATCTTGAGTCTTCTAAAGCCTCAAATCCAACTTAGTAAATTATTTTAGACTATCATTTTAAATTTCCTAGTTTCTATGATTTGAGCGAGTCTCAGTAGGTTTCTGCAAACATGCTTGATATTTTCTCCATATTTTAGTTGAAATCAGTCACACACTATGCAATCGAGAAGAAACATGAACCTGAACCTGTACCCATTCATACTCTTGAAACCTTATCAGAATTGCCATCCATTGTGAGTAAGAATGATCTGAGGGAATTTGGACATAATCTCTTACCTAGAGTTGAGAAACTCATGTATACCCAACCTCTTCCTGTGACAAATTTAATTGAGGGAGATGCCTAACTAATATTGGAAATTATTATTTGGAAAATACGACCTATGATGATCCATGATATTCAAGAGGAAAGAGTTGAAAATAGACTGCCCAGTAATGATTTTAATTCCCTAAGAAATATAAGAGAAGACATGAAGAGGGAGCTGCATTCGAGATCTGAATCTGTTGCTCCTCCTGTAGAATCTGATGCTCCTTAAATACCACATGTTGGTGTGTCTAAGATTCAACTTTATCTATTATCCTTAGATGAAATGATTACTGAATATAACAAACAAATTCTGAAGGAAAGGAAAGATCATGTTTCCAACCTCAATAAAATCACCGATGAGTACACATGATGTCTTAAAAATGTGCTGAATCAACTAAAATAACTGACCACAGCTGTCAAAGCCTCTAGATAATCCTCTAAATCTTCCTTGGACAGTGATCTACTTAGATCTGTAGTTAATAAAGAGCTTTAGAATGACTTTAGTGGCTTTAATGCAGCTTCTTTATCTGATGTTGTCAGAAACTATGTTAGGGTTCTTGACTTGGTTTAAATCCACACCAAAATTGAAAATGATGCTCAGCCAGAGATTTCCAAGAAGGTGGATTTCTATTTCAATAGAATTTTCTCCTTGATTGATATGAAAAACCATTGAAAATACCTTGTGGAAATTATGCGGATTCCTCCTATGACTAAAGCCTTCAAGATCCAAGTCTAGAAATTAACGGAGTTTACACGTTTATGCGACAAGTATATGGAGAACAATGAAGATTTTTTTGAATTCCATGAAGTATGGTGGAGAGATCATTACAGATTTCCTCGAACTCCTTTGGCCCTATCTTAATGTTCATAGTACAACCATTGTTGCTCTAGTGGCTGCACCTCTCAGACCAGGGCTGCCTACCTTCACCTCTGCCCTAGCCTCAACCAGCATGTCTGTCGCCCTAGCACACTATCAGATCAGACATGTGATTCTTGATCAGCTACTACCTAGATATTTTACTACTCCTACCTTGTATCCCTGCATATTTGAAGGCCTTTCATTACCTTGTTTATCAACCACATATCTTCTTTCTTTTATCTCAACTACAACACCTATGGCTTTCTCTTCCTCTACTGAAAAAGCAAAGAGAAGGACAACCCTTGAAGAAGAAAAGTGTTTACTCTTTTTAATATGGATGATATTTTTTTTGTATTAATCTTGTTGTGTACTATCCCTTATTTTCTATTGATGGACTATGCACCATTTTTCCCTTTAAAATTTTATCATTTTGATAATCCAAAAATGGGGAGAAGATTCTATATATTATGTTAGTAATTTATCTCTATGGTTGAAAATAATATGCTCATTAAATTTATATGATTTGTGATCATCAAAAGGGGTAGATTGTTGGACTCCTCATGTTTTAGTCATGTTTTAATGATCACAAATCTTATCTAATCATATATTAACGATTCTACATCTTATTAAATCTATATCATGTATATTTATATCAATAGTATTCTGATACATTAAGTAGAGCCATGAAAGATCTAAATAGCTCTATATTTAGTTTAATTACATTATAATATCTTTAATATAATCTCAGAATAACTTATTTAACAAATTATTATGTCTAATCCTTTCTATTATTATCTTTATTTATGTCTGCACATAGTTACGTTGGAAATTCTATGACACGGTGAGATTGACACTGGCTATATACTTCTGAAATCGTGAAGCCAGACACCATGAAACCACACACAATTAACCTAGACACCGTAAACAAGACACCGTGAATTCAGACACCGTGAACAAGACACCATGACCCTGAGACACCATAATTGTGAGACACTGTGACACTCAGAAACTGTGATCAACCTAGACATCGTGTGAAGGAGACACCGTTTCCATGACGTACTGTGACATTGTTTCCTAAACAACATTGTCGTCTTCAATTTAATTTCTAACAATCATATTATATGAAATCAATGTACTCACATAATTAATGTTTCATTGTATACATATCATCATACAATACAAGGTACGAGGTGCAGAACAAATGCATCATGTCATCTCTAACACGTGCATTCCAAGTTAAAAGCGATGTGTGACCAAGAATAAAATAGAGCGATATAGAAACAATAATAAAGGAAGTGAGGAAAAGAACAAAGAACATACATAGAGAAAGTTTCAAAAAAGGTGGATAGTGCATGAAACTCGATACAGCTGAGCACATATGAAGAATATTTGAAGAAAAAAGATCATCTTCACTCGAATAAACCTCACGAAGAACACAAGCAGAATTGCGACACTATGTTTTCCAGATGACTTCTAGAAAAGCACTCAAAGCCTCATCTACTTCAATCCAAAGGATTACAAAACAACATTGAAATCACACAAGATCATTCTAAACTCATCTTTATATTCTTTCTCGACTATGACCATTCTTTTCTTTACATTATGAGCAGTGTGTGGATCTCTCTGTTTGAACACTCACCTACTCCTAAGATGAACTAGAGGATTTATAATTCCTCACTCAATATTTAATTTACACTGTTGTATCCCACTGTAGATAGTGATAGAGGTATGAGAACTTGGACATCCTGTGAGCTCTTGTTATTATTGCTATCCCACGTAGAATTGTGGTAGATGTCTGAAGACCACGACAGTCTGAGTACTGTTGTAAACCCTGGTCTAGGGTGTGGATCCATGTTTTATATAAACTGTTTGAGAGGACTGAGTCTCACCATGAGACTGAACCTCTGGGTTAAATTTTTTGTTCATTCTTATTTTAGTTGAAACTATTTTGAATAATCTACTGCTAAATACTTCAAATATATATCTATTTCAATGTTACTCTAATAGTTAAACTAGAAAGTGTATGTATTAATTGTAAACCAGTAGGTTAGTTTCAAAAGCTAATCAAATCTTCCTATTAGATTAATTGATAACTAATCAATCTCTTAGGAACCTATCTAAACCTTTAATGTATTGAAAATTCAGAACAGTTTATCTTGTTATTTAAATTGGGGGCCTTCAATATAAATCTTTTAAACATAAATTTTTTTGGAACTCAATTCATCCTACTTGTGAGTATCCACTACGACCAATAGAATACATCACCATTAATGGTGTTATAATCCGTTATAGTATTGAATTCCAATATTCCTATATGATCTCATTGAATCTTAATTGATCATGTTCCTTCTCTATGAAATTGGAAAATATTATTTTTCTTGCTCAAATATCTCTAATCACTTAAATCCGATCAATTTAATCCGTTAAATTTGTTTGATGCTTTAATTAATACTTCTATTTGGACTCTCAGTCTCACATATTATGTGTGCATGGGTTTAACAATTGTTTGGATCTATTATTTTAATGTTTTTTGGACATTCATAATATCAATACTATTGATGTTCATTTTATGCATAGTTTTAATGGAATCTATAATTATGTTTAAATTATATGAAATTAGAAATAAGAGAACATATGTTGAATTTTCCTTGTAATATTTTATATTCTTTATTAAATAATGATAAGTTTAGTATAAAAGTATTACACATGTTCATGTGAGTGTCCCTAACCCATGATCAAATTCTCTTTAACAGCTTCAAAACACTCACTCACTTCTCACGCATCCATGTAATAAAAATGTTTTGAATTTCATGTACATTGAAATTCCTTATCAATTGAGACATTATGATTCACTATCCATATAGATTCTAATGTTTAGGTTTTGTTCATATGTAAAATGCATGTTCAGAATCACTGCCACATTTGTGTAAATTTGAATTGGTGTTAGTGTGATATTTTTCTTCGTGAAAAAAGAAACATAATCTATATATGTGAAACATACTCCTTCTGTAATCCATGATTGTCATCAACTAACATATCACATGTCTAGTGTTATATCAAAGGACTATATTGAGTGTATGAATGGTGATGGTTTATGTGATTTATCCATCAAATCATGAATAATAACGCATTACACACTAGCATAGTGTTCTTCATAGAACCTATGTGTATTCATGTGACTCATGAGTCAATGATTCACATGTAATGACGAAGAAATGACCTCTTTCTCCTTCACACAATTAGATAATTCATGGAACTCTCTTCCCATTATATACTCGAGGAGTTCATGGTCACAATGATTCTTAAAAAAAAATCACTCTCAAAGTATTAGTTACAACACTGTTAATCTAGGGACTCTTTTATTTAGGTGAGAATCCTCATGCCTCACATTAATATAGATCATCTTATTATGTAGCATCAAAGACTCTATAAATTCCCCAATAATATTGATAACTAATTACTTCAATAACCACTTATGATATTGGCATATAAATTTTTTTACAACAAGTTTTAATTTAACACATGTATCACAATGAATACCAAATGTCTTTCCCATGAATAAAATTATACTCATTTGTATGCATGAACTCATCCAACAAATTATATGGCCTTATACTACAAACTTCCTCATTTGACCACTACTAATTTATTGTGTTATAAAATTCATGAACATGAATTATACACTAATAGTGAATTGAAACCTTTTGGACCAATAACCTCAATGTTTGAACAACCAGAGAGGCGCTGATTCGATCACAAGACATATGACCATGTTCTTATGTGAACTAGAAATCCTCAAGAAATATGATGGTTTAGGAATATCATGATGAGTTGTATAGACTGTTTATGATAAATTAATTGAGTGGATAATGTTTTATCTATAATTTTACTAACATGATAATAGTACGTAACTCATCTTTATACCATGTTGATTATCTATAGTGGATTCCCCAATGTTTATCAATAAAGTGGAATCCATATATCATTGAGATCGAATCTTAGGACCAACATAAGATACACACTCACATACCCCCACCAGGCATCATGAAATAATGATTTAGGCCAATCCCAATGCTCGATGCGGGCCTTTTACATGATCTCTCCAAACATGAATTTTTATTTCCCCACCTATTCCACCATTGATCTTCCTATGATGGATCATATGGGCATCGTTTACCTCGACTTCACATAATATTCCTAGGTCAAACTATCTAAGGAATCATCATGGGGTTGTGATATATTTTTAAATAATACCAAAATAAAGTCATATAATTTTTTTTCAGAATATAATTCACATCCATAACCAAAAATTCCAATTAACTACTCTATTTTGTTCTTCTAAAATTTCATCTTCTAGATACATCATGAATAATTAATGTTTATTATTTATGGTCACCCTTTAACATCTTCATTATAATTTAAAATATAAAATTCTTATTTTATATAATATTTTAATCACACAAGGAATATTGTAAACAATAAGTCCTTCTTCACACATGTATGTGTATTTTATGACTAGAAAATAAAGTAATTAGATTTACCAATGTGAATTTTCGAAGTGTGGCATATAATGCTATTTGACGAATACACACCAATTCCCTAGGCACCACCGAATCATCCAAACTCACCAACCACATATTGACACATAATTTATAGAAAATACAACTTTGGGCCCATTAATATATTAAATTTTATATTGTTTTCAATATCCTTTAAACATATTAATATTTCAGAATTTATTATCAAATCATCATACCCCTTGAAAATCGGACATCATGGATAAGTGGAGGAATTCAAAAATTATATCCTCCCATTTTAGATTATTACATGAACACCCTTGAGAACATGATTATATCACATTGTTATTCAGATAAAAGTTCCATTAGTTATTCTACTCTTATCTACATGGGGTAACCCAATGGTAAAAATTTGAGGGATAGAACCAAGGTTTCGTAATATATCAATAAAATACCATGCATGTGAAATCATGCATATAATTTCTCTGTTCTATTTGTGGGTGGGATATAATCAGATTATCATTGAAATTATAAATCTTATACAATCATTAAAAACCACATTAGAGAAGTATAATTTCAAGATTTATTGCTCCCCATTTGTCTCTATTCTTTATCAACCAAGATCTCCATATTAATTTACATGTTTAAAGAAATAATAATAATGGATGAAAGTGTGATTGGTATACATAATCATAAAATTATATATATATATATATATTAATTTATGTTCCAAATTCCCTATATAATTAGTATTTAATATCTTCATCAACAAAATTATTCACCTTATTGGATGGAACTATCTCATTCAGTTCCCTATATTTTAGTATAAAAGAATTAATATATATGTGAGTAATGATGTAACATATATGTTCCTAAAATTTTAATATTATAGTAAACATGTTTTTATCATCCAAGTCATGCCACTTTCTCCAATATTAATACCTAATCATCTAATTCAAATATATATATATTTCGTTTGGTAAGATGGATCATATCACTACTACGACATCATTATTTGAGATATTTCTCATTTATTTATCAATAAAATCAAATGAATATCATAATTTATTCTTCACTAATTTATATATTTCTTCTTATTATATATATGTGGATAAACATCTTCTTTCACTATGTATATATTTATTGACTCTTTTATATAGTACTACATTAATACATGAGTTTTCATATTTAACCATTTTTCAAAGTCATATTATTCATGTGCAATCGGTATTTTTCATTAGAACTATAATTTTTTAAGGATTATTTTATCATTAATTATTTCTACAAATTAGGTGGAGAAATCATAAGAATACCTTCATAAACAGTGATATTTTTTCTTGAGGTTTGAAAATGATTTACATTGTTCCATTATTCAAATAATTCAGATTTTTACTAATGGATAACTCATCTACATAATAGGTACAACTCTTCACATTTTTTTCTTCATACATGTATTTGTCCCTATTGTTATATTAGGGTATTAATCATTGTTTTTTATGGTGAATAATTTTTTTATAATACTCTTGATTTATTAACATTATAAGGACTAAATTTCAACAGTAATTCAAAATTTATTTCCATTTTCTGATGGATATCTTCTATTTTCATTAGCATTTATCCTTCTAATTGAAGAGGATATATTATGATCATAAATTGACATGTTTTTCCAAAATTCAAATGTCTTATAACCAAATTTGCATGAACCCCAACAATGTCATATGAGACAATATTTACGCATTTTTAGTATACACTTTCTAGGTGTTAGATGTTGTGAACCATTCATTTTTTTATTGGAATCACTACTCTTTTGGTAACAACATTGGGAAATTATATACTGAAAATATTATGGGGAACATATGTTGTAGTGGGGTTTTAATCATTTTTAATCATCCATATATTCCTATTGATTTATTTAAAATTATTACAATAACTTGAAAAGGAATTAAAAAATTTTAAAGATCATATGTTAAGGGATAAATTACTCTTGGAGGATGAATAATTTTTTTTGATGATGATCTCATTGTCCTGTTAGAATTGGGACCATTTACAGAAAAATACGAGACAATGTATATTCATTCAATAAAATCATACATTCCAGCACATGGTCATTCTTATTATTTTAATCTCACATTAATCAATAAATAAATCATGCTGGAAGAGTAATTCTGAAAATAAAATGAATTTATTATTTATTTAAAATGTTGGTTAAACTTATTTTTTTATTCATACATTGTTCATGATTCTTGAAATGAATTTTAATTCCCTATCAATATGTTTTCTTCATTCACTTTTAGAGAAATTATAATAACCTTATAAATATAAAAAAATAAATTTCATTGAATTATTATACAAAAAATAACAAGGTATTGATTATCTCAAACACAGATATTCAATTCTTTTGTAGGTGCACTATATTATCAATTAATATTGAATTTTTTTCATTTATAACATTAAAATGTTTTATGACAATGTTAGATATTTCATTATTTTTATCTAAAGCCTTCTCCGTATCACAATTATCTTTTACCAAATGATTTTTTTTCATTCTATGATGCCTTGAAACAATAAACAAGACAATAAACAACATAATTTGTATGTTACATAATAATTTATTTCAATTAAAATTTAAGATATATATGTGATACCACATAATCAATGATTGATTATGTTCCTATAGAAAAATCACAATGTAAGGAGTTATCTCCAGTTGTACCATTCATATTACATTCAATATGTGGTTTCAATTCATTTATAATGATATTATTTTTTAAAATCATTACCTTTCCTTCCTACATGTATTTTTGAGTCTTTAAAGAGGTACCCATATGAGTTTTATAACACATTTCATAAAATCATTACATTTTAATGACTCTTTGGGATGTTTATAGATGACCATAAATTTAATAACACATAAAGATCTCTATTCTGGATTGACCATTGAGATGGTCATCGTTAATCAATGGATTCATTTTATGAATTCATTTTATTGAGAGTTATAACTCTTAAATTTTAAATGTTATTGATTCAGACAATAATATCTATGAATATCACTTTGTTTGTTGTAGTAATAATATAAATTGAGACACAAAATATTTATATGGTAACACTGAAAGAAATACTCCTTTTCATGTTGGTTATAATATACAAAATATATTCTCAAAAATAATCTTTTCCATGTGATTATAATGGATTATTATGTTATTGGTTACACCCCTCAGTGATAGATGCTACATATGGTTCTTGTTATACCCACATCAATCATATTTTTCTGCCTCTGCTGTTAATACACCGAACCATTACATACGCATAGATCCTAAAGGGAGACATTTTTTATTAAATACCAAACCAAATACATTTCAATTTTATGCCCTGAACCAGTACTGGATGATCTTGTTATTTTAGGCTATGAATTTGTTTTAATCTGACATTCTAATGTACATTTTCAAGTACATATGAAAATATTTAATTTCTTACGCATTAATATATAATCACTAATATCTGATTTGTTTCTTATGTATAAAAACGTTATATGTGTTGAATTATTCCATTAAAAAAAGTCTCTACCTCACATAAATTATCTTAAAGGAGTGAAAAAAATTATTCTTTATTATTTTATGAAAGCATTATCATTCATTATCTCAAAATTCTTTATATATACATCTTGAATGGATTTCATGGAATATAAATATATTGTTTCTATTATTTAGAGTTATACATAATAATAGATTTGTTTAATGGTGTTATTCAAATTTTATGTTCTTTTATCAGTCCAACTATGGATTATTATAATTACTTTTATGTGTTCTTGAGATTATATATGCATCACATTAAATTCTACTTCTAATATCTAGACACATCAATCAATTCTAATGCATGCATAATATCACATTTCTTTATTTACCAATGTACCTTGCAATGCGTTCAAAAAATAGTGTTCACAATACACTATCTACCTTTTATCTCCAATTTTTGTTCATATAATATGTATCAATCATTTTCACATCTACCGAATACATTTCATGAACCAAAATTGATGGATGTGAAATATTATTCGTAATTCACCGAGTAAATCGATCTATATCTTAGAATAAATCATTTAGTGTAATCAAATAATGTTTTAAACTCCCTTTGTACATCTGTAGTGTGATTTCATATTACCTTCATGTATATTTAAATATTAACTTTTTTTCATTCAAACAATATATTGGAATGAAACATTATGAAAAATCTATGGTTTTTCATGGAACCATTGTGTCCTCATGAGACACATGAGGTACTGATACACATGTTAAGAGGTCTGATATCTTATTCATGTTAGTAGAATATTCAGGGAACTTTCTACTATTCCCAAAATAGAGTGGTTATTGAATGAAGATTTTCTACAAAAAACAATAGATCTTTTAAATTATTATAACATGTTATCTCAATAAAAGGAATCTCCATTTCCGAGTTACTATGCCCATGAATCACCACCTTAGGTCATCTAGTTTATCCACTTGGAGAATCATTTAAATCAATTGGATGGATACAGAGTCACAACCATTATAAATAGTAAGGTTTTCAATGTGTCTAATGTATAAAATTTTAATTTTTAATTAAGCTCATATTATGTGATGAATTCTTCAAGTGGACTTACTGAATCACACAAATATATTGGTTAATATTCAAGGGGATTCAGAAACTAATTTTTACATTTTTCAAATTATCACTCTTAGAGTTATCACATGAATGAAATGCACTTCATGAATTCATAATTATTCGAAGCCTCACTGACTCGTAACATTTATATATGAAGAAACATGGAGACCATGGATCAATCATAGGATATATTAAAATCTTCATCGGAGAACTGTAATTCCTTACGGATGATTAAGGTTAAAATAGATCTTGTTGTGGTGAACAGATGTCTTAGATAATCTTATTCTAGAGACCATTATTTTAGTCATCATTTTGATAATGTGGAATCATTAATCAACTAATCTATTCCCCACACCGATTATCTATAGAATAATTTCGATTTATTATCAATCAAGAGGTGGCTATTATTCATAAAAAATGGTATCATAGGATGAACTCTGAATACACACACAACACCATCTAGATTTATCCCAGTGGGAGTCAATATCATTTTCATTCTCACTACAAGTATTATACATGTGATTCTTAGGAGTGTGTTCCCCTTCTCCCTCCCATGCCACATTTGTGCATTCCTGAGAGGGTTCAAATCTGCACGGTTGATCTCATGATGCCATATATTACCATGTTTTAGTTTTCAGGTGAATCCCACTAGGGTTGGAACATATATTAAAATAATCCCACAACTAAACCATTGAATAATGTTTTTTATATAAAATAATAAAACCCTTCATAAAAAATTTCCACCAATCATTTATTTACCCCTTACTAAATGTCATAGTCATGAATGTTCATGAAAAATGTATTTCTACTATCCATGTCCATCATTTAATCTAATAATTACATTACGAAAAATAAAAATTGTATTTAATGTCTTTATCTAATCACCCAAAAATTATTTTAAACAATGATCCCAACATTTTTTATGTCAAGTACATTTAAGATCATCACATTGAATCATCAAGGTTACTAAAGATATTTTTCCGAGCGTGGCTTTCAAATCTATTATAATAATCCATAAATATTATATAAAAACCTCCACTTCCTGAAAAATCATAAATACAATATGGAAACATCATTGAATACATGATAAACAATGGTCCAACAACTTCCTATGTGTCTAATATGACCATAATAAAATCATTCTTATGTGGAGGGACACTATCCCATGTTAGTGGTGGTATTGGTCAACATAAAACTGAACTTGATATAATATTAAATTTAGGGTTTCATATTATATTGTGAACATGGAAATTGTGGTCAGTTCCACTAAATTATATTGACTATAGATATGGAATGTGCACAGAAATAGTTATAGTTGATATCTGGTGTCACTATAAAATTTGAATATTAATGATGATGTAAAAGTTTGAATAATGTGTTTTGGATTACTTTGTTAAACTATGATGGACTAGATGGAATTATCCTACACGTATTTTATAAAAACCCAAAAATTTCATACATTATCATTACATCACTTGTGTAGAATACTTATTACATTTTTAAAAAGATGCGAAAAACTATACTAGAATAGTGCCTTTTGAAACAAAGGAACCTATAAAACTAGAAAAAATGAACTAAATTATTTACCACTTGGTTATTCTTGGAAACAACCCCTCTTATTCATAAAAAATATAATACATATTTTCATAAACTGGGGGAATATAAACAAAAAAATCAGTGATTTACAATGCTCAATAAATGAAAATAAGGGATACATGTTGTCATAATCATTGGAATATGGGTATGATAACATCCTTATGAAAATTGATGATCATACCATTTATATATATAATCATTAATGGGAATCATGGAATAAATAATGTATTTTTATAATACATGAATCAAAATTAAATAAAAACATAACCCAAGAAATCATAAGATAGGAATAAGATATTGTATTTATGGAAGACACATAAAAATAATACATGACTTCCATAGAAGATAAGGAATGACATCCACTAGTATATTAGTAGTATGGACTCACTACCTAATCAATCTATGTAGTCATGCTTTAATCTCGTGACCATAATCATATTCATTATTTACTCTCTATTCCATATTTGGGGGGATATGTATTATACAATCAAGATCACTCCATGTTCAACCCATGTCTATCACATGAGATATCAATAATTACAAATTTAAATAGACGGATATATAGGTACCACTCATCCAACAATTAAAGAGTTAATATGTTTTCAAAATTGACAGAAATCATTCATTATATCTGATTACATTAAAGGAAATGGGTTTTAGGAACATAATTTAATAACAACAATACCCACAAAAATGAAATCAGTTTCTTAAATAGTATTCCATCCGATACATAAACCAATAATATAATGAATAATAATTTTTTTTCTAATCATAATAATAATAAATCATTTGTAACCACAACTAATGTTATCGTATATTTAAAATGATTTTGGGAGATCACTAGAAAAAAATTCTCAAGGAAAATATTATTTCTACTTTGAAAAACATTATATTTTGTAAAAATTCAATGAAATGTTAAAATAAATAATTTCTAATGAATATAACCATTTAATAATTTTTGTTAATATTCAAATAATTACCTATTATATAAAATGGTTATTTTCATTCATACCATATTTGATAAAAAAACATTCATTTGATACTTTTTCCATAAGACTCACAAAGTACCTCATTTAGAAAATAACAACTTTCAAACCGTTTTGTAAAAGTAATTTTTTTAAAAAAAGACTTAAATAATATCATAATACTAGTAAATATATATAGGGAATTCATTATTGACACAATTAAATGTAATATGTATATTTTCCAATAAATACTTACAGATAAACAATCCTAGATAATAGGGACATTTTGGATGTATCATATATATTAGGTATGATTTACTTCATATGTATCAAAAACAAATGTATCATGGATTAATGAATGTTATTAAATTATAAAAAACATATTTATTTTTAGGATATCATTTACTATTATCTTATCACCAATTTTTAATAAACTTTCATCATTACTCTTCTTTTGTTTGTTAACTACTTCATTTTCCTTATGATGTTTTGTCATATATGTTCCGATTCATCCATATAGAATATAGTTAATGAAATTATATAATAATAATAAGGTAATTAATAACATATTTATTTAATATATACATTTATATAATATTTTTTTATTGTTTATCATGTAGAATTAATCATATCATGTTGTGAGGACAATAAGCCATTTGTAAACACGAGAGACGATATCATTACATTAATGGTAAAAGTGTACGAAATTGGTTTGTATATTCATTATAAATAATCAATATAATATAATAATTATTTTTTATATCAATTATTTCAATAATTATACATGTCCATATATTTTTTGTGAAACGCGAATTACAACATGGTGTGGTGATGTTAAGTTATATGTACACACATGTAATTATTTTGTTTTTTGTAGATAGTTAAAAGAAGGAATTTGATTGTACCATAATAATAGTAAAATTTAAAAATATATATTATTATATATTCAATGCATTAGTATGGAAACAACAGATGAAGTGGAATCATACGAATAAATGAAGTTGATGGAGTTGGTAAAACAATTACCTATTCTATGGTGGACTTTTTTTTTGATATCTTCTCAAGGGATCTAGAGTTTGTATTTTTGGAATTCTACAACCACCATAACCAAGATAATGATGGTGGTATGAGGAAAATGATCAAGTAATTCAGTATCTAGATGTCTGAATGAGGGGTTACTAAGTGAGGGATGAGGATACCTTTTATAATTGAGGTGAGTGGCACTTTTGGGAACTATAAATATATTAAATTAATATAAGTTAAATTTCAGTATCAAATGGATAAATAGTGATTTATTTAGAATATAGGATGAGTATAAATATAAATTATCCCCCAAAAATAAATTTTAGACAAATTTACAACATATTATTACACAAATCTTTTGGGTTTTATCCTTATTTAAACTGTTTATCTCTTACCATGATAACATGTATTTTAATTCATGAAGGGATAACATAGTTACTATTATATGAAATAATAACACTAAATGGATAATTGATGATCATTTTAACCATATCCTAGTTAGTTTTTTGAACATTAATTTTTTTAAAATTCTGTATCAGTCGATAAATTAGTATTTATTTTATTGAATTTTTAATTTAAATGTGGATACTATTTATTTCATGACTTTGGAAAAAAATAATTAAACAAGATAACATTGAAAAAAAATCCTTAACAATCGTTGATTTATTTTAGTCATCTATAAAATTATTGTGGGAAATTAATTATCTAATAATATATTTATTTTAGTATTTTTAATAGCATTTATTTGATAATTTTATTTTTCAAAATATTATTACATTATCATTTTGAAATACATTAAGGTAATTATTTATCATCCTAAAAGTTAAAGATAAGCTACCAGGATAATGAAAATCATTTATATTTATTAGGGATATTTGTAATAAAATTTATATTCTGTACAACCCCATAACAAAAATGTGATTATTATTAAAATATGAGTATGATATCTTTAACTATTATTAAATAAAATATAATAGATGTCTTAATATCTTAAAAAACTGTATAATTTTATCCCGATATATTATTTATTTTGAAACCCATACATATAATGAAATTTGGACATTTTTAAGGTAATTTTACTATCTCTATAGTATTCATGATACCAATAATTACCTAATATATCATTAAATGTTGTAATTAAAATTTCACTAAATTTACTATTAATATGACCAAAAATAAATACAAAATGATTACAAAATTATTACCTAATAATTCCAAATTTTCTCTACATTATTAAAATTTATAATACATATCTTTCAATAGTTAATTTAATATTAATCTCATTGATGGGTTGAGAAAATATGTTTCTAATGTTCAAATCTAAAAAATATTGAAACATATTTATATGTATATTCAATGTAAAATTAATGAAAATGACTTATACTAGATTACTTGATATAGTGATTGTCTAATTATTCATTATAACAAATAAAAAATATAATTTAATTGTATATATTAATTTGTGGAAAAAAATATGATTAAAATAAAAAATAAGTATTTTTATTATTCATCAAAATGTGAAACCTATTAAGAAAATACCATAAATTATACAAAATTAAAAATATTATATACCAATTAATAGGTGATGGTAATATTGTCGTATATAATATATTAGTTGTTCAGAAATGAATTGAAATTTGGTTCATCTTTTAAAGGTAGACAAATTACTCATTTGAATATACATGTTTTTATGCAAATGATTGGGTTGTTTCATGTCTTATGCCTACAAAATTTGTTTGATTAATACCATTAGTATAGATCACTAATTGAAATTAATTTAATTTATTAATACAAAATGACATTGTGAGCATAAATATTAAAATATTTCCATTCTAAAAAAATGGTATATGTTTTTGTTTGTAATTAATTGGTAACCCATGACTTCATCTTATAAACCATATATTTCATTCAGTTAGTAAATGTTATTAATAAAAAAAATTGAACTAATATAATATTAATTTATTTAAATTATACTAAACTATTGTTTTGTAAATAATGTTTTTGCATGAAGCACAATGTAAGTTGGCGTTTCTTATATTGTATGATTACGAGGGTGTAATTTATAAAAAAATTCTAACATATTATATCATGAAATCACAATACATCAACAATAAATTAATTTATTCATAATAAGGTTTATAGAAACCTAGGGTGTTACAAATTTTATGGGTTTTTCTCCATATGTGTAAGGGATACATAGTCCATGAGTGATAATTCATTATTTTGCACTTAAGAGGACATCTTAATCAGTGGGTGATGGGTTGGGGCTAGTGGCCAACCCATTTGATGATGATGTATGATGGAATTATGTATGGGAATATAATTCCACAAATATATAACATGAATCATACATGTTGTATTAATTCCTATATGTGATATCAATTTTAGGCGTGGTGTAGTTATGATTCTTTGTTTCTTAAAGATATTCCATTTTTTCTATATGGGAGAATGTAACGACCCGAAATTTTTAAATAAATTTTGTTCCCTAATTTTATGTGTTATTGTTATACTCAACAAAAATGTTTTATTTGATAAACATGATTATAATTAAAATGAGATCAGTGGGTTTTGACTATTATATAACCATCGGTCAACATGACCGTTGTGAACAAAATGTTTTGATTATTGTCTCTAAATATAAGTAATCTTGGTTAATTATTATAGAAAGAAGATTCGATGGCCTCACCTAGTAGTCTTGGACCGATCGAAGCCCATCTAACAGAGCTTGGGAAGGAGGTAGCACCAATGGGCTTTTCTCTGGATCAAATCCAAGCCGAACTTCATCATGTGAAGCTGGAACAAAATCGCCTTCGTGAGAAGTTCAAACTGATAGAAATTACTACTCGGGCAATGTTGACTGAGCCGCCCCAAGCTTCTATCACCCTAGCACACCATACTCTTAGGTCCTATGCTGGTATTATAAGGGGTTATGTAACGAGACCGTAACTACCTTGTGTAATCCTTGTTTTAAATAAAAATTGGGATTTATTCTTATGATGAAGTTTATGAATTTTGAAATGACCGGATAAATATAGTATGCATATTTTTGATGAATTTTAGAAAAAGGATATTTTAAATATGTTTATGTAAACCCTAAATAATTAAAAATGTGTAATGATTTTCAAAAAATGGTCTTCTACAATTATGTTCAGTACTAAATTTAGAGTCTAATAAGATCAACTTGATTTTTGATGAATAGTAAATTATGAATAGTGATTTTATGATTAGGATTAGTAATATGACCAAATGGATTAGTAATCTCACTTAAAGAAAGTTTTAAAATAATCTAGGCACCTTGATTAAGTAATGTGATTCAATAAAACAGTTAAATAACGGTTTCATTAATTATTATTCAAGTATTAGTTTTTTCGTGTGAATAGTGTTTTTTAATTAAAAATAATTAGAAAATTATTTTTATAAAAATGACTTTATTTTTGAACTCAGAGCATCGATATTATGTTATGGTAATTTTTGGGGTTTTTTTCTGAAAAAAATGAATTTTCGATGAATAGTGTTTTTATTTAAAAATTAAATTAAAAATATTTAGAAAATTATTTTTATAAAATGGATTTCATTTTTGAAATCAGAGCATTGATATTTGGTTAATGTGAAATTTTGGGATTTTTCTGAGAAAGTTGAATTTTCAGTGAATAGTAAAAATACAGTTTTAGGGTTTCGGTATGTTTAATGACATCATAACGGTGTCATGATGATGTCATGAGATCTTTTAGGGTTGGCCGGCCAAGGGTGATGAATTATTGTTTTGGGGGCCCCATGTGGCCTAACTCCATGATAAATGACAAGGGAGAGCACATGGGATTGAGAAAAGCCCATGTGAGGTGTCCCTTGGCCATTAATGCCTTGTCCCCTCACTTTCCCTATAAATACCAAGCCCTCCTCTCATCCATTCGACTCCCCACTCATTCCCAACGAATTTCTGGTCTCATTACCTCCCAAGGAGTCCTCCCAAGGTTCCCCCAAACCCTCATGGTCCCAACCTTTGAGGTTTAAGAGTTACATTTTAAGGTAAGGGATCCGACCTCTCTCTTTCTTTTCAAGTAATCTCTTTTATGTCTTTTCTTTTATACTCCATGTTATTATGTTGGGGTATGTTCTTTTATATTCATCCTACTTCCTATTTCATGTTCATATGATGAGAGACCCCCCTTGCTCTCATCAATTCGTTTTAAGAATGTTTAAGTGGCGCCGTTAGGCTGCCGAATTGTTAAGGGATTCTTTCACCTTCCTCGTTTTCAAGTTCTATTTTCATTCAAGTCTTTCATGTTTCTTTGTATTATGTTGGGGCATGATCTCTAAATTTATCATACTGATCTTTTATTATCATATGATGAGAGACCCCATTTTATCTCTTCAATTCAATTTTTTTGAAGTTTTATGTGGCGCCGTTAGGCTGCCGAATTTTTTAAGGGATTATCTCACCCTTCTCTTTTTCAAAGTTCTACTTTCATGTCAAGTCTTTCAAGTTAATTTCTATTATGTTGGGGTATGATCTCTATATCTATCATACTGGAATCTTATGTTCATATTATGAGATACCCCATTTGATCTCTTCAATTCAGTATTTTGATGTTTTAAGTGGCGCCGTTAGGCTGCCGAATTTTTAAGTGGTTCTTCACCCTTCTCGTTTTGAAGTTCTACTTTCATGTCAATTCGTTCAAGTTACTTTTTGTTATGTTGGGGAATTATCTCTATATCTATCATACTGAACTCTTATGTTCACATTATGAGAGACCCTATTTGATCTTTTCAAATCATTTTTGTTGATGTTTAAGTAACGCTATTAGGCTGCCGAACTTTCATAAGAGAAATCTAATTTTTTTCTCCCTTCCATGTTTTTCATTTCAAATGGTATGTCCTTGAAATTTCATTAACATGATCATGTATCCTTCTTATTCTGTCCATGTACTATTTTATGGGTCATTTATGAATGTTTGACCCATTTTACCTCTCTTTTAATGTCTTCTAAAACCTCGGAACATTGCCGTTATGCTGCAGAATTTCTGTCTCAAAATGTCTATCTCTTTTTCTAAAGTTATTTTATTTTATTAAGTGAATACTCAAAGCTCTTTCTTCTAAAGGGGTATTCACATATATACCAAAATGTTCTATTTTAAATTCTGGGATTTACATACTTGAGACCCACCTTCCTTTTCTGTGGGTTTTAAAGTGATATAAAGATCATGTCCTTAAAGCAGTTTTTAAAACGTTGTGATTATGAAATGAAACCCATTTATTTTATGCTATATGGGTTATTTATGAAATTTTTGATGATGATATATGTGGCTCACATGATAATAAAGGCAAATTTAAGGGTGCGCCCTGATAGCGCTCCAATGCATTGGGTAATGATGTAACCACTAGAGATTACAATTTTAACGATGCCTTGGTGAAAAACCTTGGTAATATTTAACGACACCTTGGGGATGGACCTTGGTGAAACGAAACGATTGTCAATATTAAATGTTGCAGCCACATCTTCAAGTTATGAAAAAGTTTTATTTTTATTATGATATGCCTCATGATTTCATTTTCACGCACTAAAGTTCTTTTCATGACTTTATTGATGTATCTCAAGTTCATATGTAAAATGTTTCACTTGTTTCCCTTGCTGGGCCTTCTGCTCACCCTTCCTTTTGATGTATATCCCCAGGTTGAGATGCAGTAATGAGCCTAGGGTGAACATGAGGAGAAGGCTTTCAAGTGATTAAGAAGAATGTTTTTTTTGTTTCATGTTTTATGTTCCTTGTTTCCAAGACACTAAACCTTAAAGATCCTCAGTTCCGTGTAATGGAATGAAAAGTTATGTTATAAAAAGACGGGATGCTATAGTTGGTATCAAAGGATGGTTTAGTTATTTTTGGAAATTAGGATATGAAAACTCTAGGAGGAACCCTATAGAAAAGTTTAATATAGGAAATCTTCCTGGTATTTTGGTGAGTATTGAGTAAGGGGTTGCCAAGAAAATACATCCCTGTCTGGATACGAGCAGGTAGAGGTGGCTCTGGCACAGATGTACATAGGGGTAAAACCCGAAAACACCGCTTTGAGCTAGACTCGAACTGGAACTGGTACACAACAACGTGCCTTTCTGCACTCTTGGTTACGACACTCCCGGGGGATATGCTTTGGTAAATTCATAAGCTTGGTATGAACCATTGTTAAAGGAACAAAGATAAAATAAAATAAAGGTTCACATAAGAATATATGATCATTCATAACCTAGATGGGAACCTAGGAGATCACAAGTTAGGGTATACCTTTCATATACAAGTTATCCTTATATGCTTTCAGTTCCTTTTCATGATTATTAGCTAAGTACTTAAGCCCCTAATTATGCTTTCTCTTCTTAGTTAATGGTGGGGAATAAAAGAACATGTTCCGACAACCAATGTGATATGAAATGCAACTATTTTCGTATTAATATGACAGGGATGATTAGGGGATTAAAATATGATTATTATTTTGGAAGACGTTCATTATTTTGGGAACCATATTTGATCGAGGTAAATAGATTACTACGGTATTTTCATTGAGGAGTAAGGTTGACTTATATTTTGAAGATTCGATGAATTTAAGGTGAACTTATAGTAATTTAGGTTACTTATGGGAATGACTAACCTATCTTGGGTAAAATATGTTTAGGTTAGCTACTTCTTTATAAGATGTTAGGAGTGGTTGATGTTGTCTGGAGATAAACAATGAAGTTGTTTTGGAAGACTATGTTATCAAATCCTTATTGTATTTGGGTTTCAATCTTTGTTTGGATTGTTTTGAGGAATTTTAAGGACCATTATTTATGGAATGGTCTATGATGAACTTTGGGTAGTACCATGGAACTTTGATGATTTAAAAGTAGCTTCCATTCCTATGGGATTCTTTCTTTTTGAAGAGTTCTTTTACCTTAACCTTTCTGTTTTTGGGATAATGTTTAAAGATAGAATAAATAGATAGTTAATCTTTTGTAGATTATGTGATTCTATAGAAGATGATTCTTGTGCTTTTAATGAGACCAAGTGTTTTTGAATTCTCATCATTTGGAGAAAATATTAGTGTTGGTAGGGACTTGTTAAAGGATGAAACTCTACTTGAAGGTAGGTATATTTTCTTATGTTTTTGTTCTATGTAGTAAATGAAATCCTCAAAATTATGAAAAGAAACGTAAAACAAAAATGTTGTTGGTTTACGTTTCCTACTAGGTAATCAAAGACCGTTTACACACATCATAAGTTTGGGATTTTCTCATGGTTAACTTTCTCCTAATCATGTTCTCTATCACTCTCCCTCAGAACTTGACCCTTTGTTTTTTCCTCCATGTCCATGTTTTCATACATGGAACCCTAGTGTGGGTTAACTCGGGTGACCATTGTACTTCCCTTTCTTTATTTTAAAGTAATAGTTTTACTGACTCCTTTTTCGATGTGGGACTTTCAATGAATTAAAATTGCGAGGACGCAATTTCTTAAGGGGGGAAGATTGTAACGACCCGAAATTTTTAAATAAATTTTGTTCCCTAATTTTATGTGTTATTGTTATACTCAACAAAAATGTTTTATTTGATAAACATGATTATAATTAAAATGAGATCAGTGGGTTTTGACTATTATATAACCATCGGTCAACATGACCGCTGTGAACAAAATGTTTTGATTATTGTCTCTAAATATAAGTAATCTTGGTTAATTATTATAGAAAGAAGATTCGATGGCCTCACCTAGTAGTCTTGGACCGATCGAAGCCCATCTAACAGAGCTTGGGAAGGAGGTAGCACCACTGGGCTTTGCTCTGGATCAAATCCAAGCCGAACTTCATCATGTGAAGCTGGAACGAAATCGCCTTCGTGAGAAGTTCAAACTGATAGAAATTACTACTCGGGCAATGTTGACTGAGCCGCCCCAAGCTTCTATCACCCTAGCACACCTTACTCTTAGGTCCTATGCTGGTATTATAAGGGGTTATGTAACGAGACCGTAACTACCTTGTGTAATCCTTTTTTTAAATAAAAATTGGGATTTCATCTTATGATGAAGTTTATGAATTTTGAAATGACCGGATAAATATAGTATGCATATTTTTGATGAATTTTAGAAAAAGGATATTTTAAATATGTTTATGTAAACCCTAAATAATTTAAAATGTGTAATGATTTTCAAAAAATGGTCTTCTACAATTATGTTCAGTACTAAATTTAGAGTCTAATAAGATCAACTTGATTTTTGATGAATAGTAAATTATGAATAGTGATTTTATGATTAGGATTAGTAATATGACCAAATGGATTAGTAATCTCACTTAAAGAAAGTTTTAAAATAATCTAGGCACCTTGATTAAGTAATGTGATTCAATAAAATAGTTAAATAACGGTTTCATTAATTATTATTCAAGTATTAGTTTTTTCGGGTGAATAGTGTTTTTTAATTAAAAATTTAATTAAAAATAATTAGAAAATTATTTTTATAAAAATGACTTTATTTTTGAACTCAGAGCATCGATATTATGTTATGGTAATTTTTGGGGTTTTTTTCTGAAAAAAATGAATTTTCGATGAATAGTGTTTTTATTTAAAAATTAAATTAAAAATATTTAGAAAATTATTTTTATAAAATGGATTTCATTTTTGAAATCAGAGCATTGATATTTGGTTAATGTGAAATTTTGGGATTTTTCTGAGAAAGTTGAATTTTCAGTGAATAGTAAAAATACAGTTTTAGGGTTTCGGTATGTTTAATGACATCATAACGGTGTCATGATGATGTCATGAGATCTTTTAGGGTTGGCCGGCAAAGGGTGATGAATTATTGTTTTGGGGGCCCCATGTGGCCTAACTCCATGATAAATGACAAGGGAGAGCACATGGGTTTGAGAAAAGCCCATGTGAGGTGTCCCTTGGCCATTAATGCCTTGTCCCCTCACTTTCCCTATAAATACCAAGCCCTCCTCTCATCCATTCGACTCCCCACTCATTCCCAACGAATTTCTGGTCTCATTACCTCCCAAGGAGTCCTCCCAAGGTGCCCCCAAGCCCTCATGGTCCCAACCTTTGAGGTTTAAGAGTTACATTTTAAGGTAAGGGATCCGACCTCTCTCTTTCTTTTCAAGTAATATCTTTTATGTCTTTTCTCTTATACTCCATGTTCTTATGTTGGGGGATGTTCTTTTATATTCATCCTACTTTCTATTTCATGTTCATATTATGAGAGACACCCCTTGCTCTCATCAATTCGTTTTAAGAATGTTTAAGTGGCGCCGTTAGGCTGCCGAATTTTTAAGGGATTCTTTCACCTTCCTCGTTTTCAAGTTCTATTTTCATTCAAGTCTTTCATGTTTCTTTGTATTATGTTGGGGCATGATCTCTAAATTTATCATACTGATCTTTTATTATCATATGATGAAAGACCCCATTTTATCTCTTCAATTCAATTTTTTTGAAGTTTTATGTGGCGCCGTTAGGCTGCCGAATTTTTTAAGGGATTCTCTCACCCTTCTCTTTTTCAAAGTTCTACTTTCATGTCAAGTCTTTCAAGTTAATTTCTATTATGTTGGGGTATGATCTCTATATCTATCATAATGGAATCTTATGTTCATATGATGAGAGACCCCATTTGATCTCTTCAATTCAGTATTTTGATGTTTTAAGTGGCGACGTTAGGCTGCCGAATTTTTAAGTGGTTCTTCACCCTTCTCGTTTTGAAGTTCTACTTTCATGTCAATTCGTTCATGTTCCTTTTTGTTATGTTGGGTAATTATCTCTATATCTATCATACAGAACTCTTATGTTCACATTATGAGAGACCCTATTTGATCTTTTCAAATCATTTTTGTTGATGTTTAAGTAACGCCGTTAGGCTGCCGAACTTTCATAAGAGAAATCTAATTTTTTTCTCCCTTCCATGTTTTTCATTTCAAATGGTATGTCCTTGAAATATCATTAACATGATCATGTATCCTTCTTATTCTGTCCATGTACTATTTTATGGGTCATTTATGAATGTTTGACCCATTTTACCTCTTTTTTAATGTCTTCTAAAACCTCGGAACATTGCCGTTATGCTGCAGAATTTCTGTCTCAAAATGTCTATCTCTTTTTCTAAAGTTATTTTATTTTATTAAGTGAATACTCAAAGCTCATTATTCTAAAGGGGTATTCACATATATACCAAAATGTTCTATTTTAAATTCTGGGATTTACATACTTGAGACCCACCTTCCTTTTCTGTGGGTTTTAAAGTGATATAAAGATCATGTCCTTAAAGCAGTTTTTAAAACGTTGTGATTATGAAATGAAACCCATTTATTTTATGCTATATGGGTTATTTATGAAATTTTTGATGATGATATATGTGTCTCGCATGATAATAAAGGCAAATTTAAGGGTGCGCCCTGATAGCGCTCCAATGCATCGGGTAATGATGTAACCACTAGAGATTGCAATTTTAACGATGCCTTGGTGAAAAACCTTGGTAATTTTTAACAACACCTTGGGGATGGACCTTGGTGAAACGAAACGATTGTCAATATTAAATGTTGCAGCCACATCTTCAAGTTATGAAAAAGTTTTATTTTTATTATGATATGCCTCATGATTTCATTTTCATGCATTAAAGTTCTTTTCATGACTTTATTGATGTATCTCAAGTTCATATGTAAAATGTTTCACTTGTTTCCCTTGCTGGGCCTTCTTCTCACCCTTCCTTTTGATGTATATCCCCAGGTTGAGATGCAGTAATGAGCCTAGGGTGAACATGAGGAGAAGCCTTTCAAGTGTTTAAGAAGAATGTTTTTTTTGTTTCATGTTTTATGTTCCTTGTTTCCAAGACACTAAACCTTAAAGATCCTCAGTTCCGTGTAATGGAATGAAAAGTTATGTTATAAAAAGACGGGATGCTATAGAGAATGTATTCCATTAAGTTTATAGATATTAAAATACATAAACCCATGAGTAATATATAAATACCCCTGACTTTATAGGTAATATTTTTTGTTTTCTCTAAAGTGTTTTCAAGACACACATTATTTTCTGGATGAAATGATAGTGGATTCCTGGAAAAGTAATGATATATCACCTAGTTTCACAATGCTTTGTTAATGTATTATATGCTGGGAAATGTATTAACATAGGTTCCTAATGATAACAAAGAAATATTCATGGATAATATCATGTATTAAACCTAATTCAATATAATAGTGTATGGATTTGAGACATTGTATCAATAAAAGAAACTATGAGGGTAAATCTTAGATATCACAATCAAGACAACATGTCGACGAATATTAGCTTATTTCACTACTATAGTTATTTATTTCATTATGTGGGGAATATTGAATGAGCATACATGGTATTTACTACTTATGTTTATTATTTCATTGGACAAGGCCAATTTTGTTTTACTGAAAATATTCTCTGCTAACCCTATGTCATTTGTATACAAGAAGACCTCAACATTTGATATCTTATATAGAAAATATGTCCCATGAATCATGATTGTTCTTTTGTATATCAATAGAAATTTAGATATAGATATTTTTTGGATTGGGGAATCTATTTAAACATAAGATTATATATTCATTTTATTTTATTGTTTATGTTGTAATCAAATTGGGAGACCAGTGGAGATGTATTACTATTTGTTTATTGTCATCTATTAGAGAATGATTTCTTTTAATTTCATCTGGATAAAATAATTATTTATCATGGGTTGTTTTTGGATATTTCAAATAATAATTTTCTCTTAAATTTCGGTGTTGTATACACATTGTAATAACTATGGAATTTATTAAAAGTTGAAATCATATGATATATGGGGAGGCATAATTACTTTATGTGACCCCACTTTCATATACACTAGTGGGTGGTCAAGGGATGTAAAGTCATTAAAATGTAGAAATAGATCAATGTTTTATTAAAACTATTTGTAATATATTATATATTAATTATGTACATTTCATAGCATTTTATGGAACTCATATAGTTTCTTCATTTATAAAAATTCCGATGCATTTCTTATATATAATGGACAATGTTTGTTCTTTCTTAGTTTTTAATATTTTTGATATTTATTGTTTAATATTTTTGGTATTTGAGACTTCTATTTAATGGTTTTTATAGTTATGTATTGGAACAAATTCATTTAATATGTGTTATATTTGCCTTGTAGGATTCACAAGTCATTATTATAAAAGTGTGTGATCGATATTAAATACGATAGATTGTTCAATTTTTTAATGTTTTACAAAAATATATATGATATTTTACCATATAAGTGATCTAGGAAATTATATTCAAGAGAATCATGGTATTTCATCTAATGACCGGTGGTGTGTATCACAAGGTAAGATGTTCCCAAATTAATGGATGAAATTAAATTAATTAATTTGTTGTTTAGTTACCCATATGGGAAAGGTATATTCATTAAATAATTTGATGATAGAACTATGTAATTTAAAAATAGGTTGTGATACATGATGTGTCATCAATAACCAATATGGTGTCTCTAACATAATGTTTATGAGATAATATTCATAAAAAGACCATGTGAATATGGTTAAACTCTATCTGATTCTTCACCGGATGTTATCATTATACAAAAGATAATGTTAAGTATTCCTTAAAGTGGTTGATTGTAATGAGGATGCCAAAAAATCTTAGGTTCCGATGGTGGGATGGAGATTTTATAATATGATTACTGGCATGTAAATATAAATCCATATAGTGGTTATGGTGATGAGGGATATTAATTGAGATATTCAAGTCTTTAGAAGGTAATTCACATGTGAGTTTCGGCACTATGAGACACGGTTTATGGGTTATGAGTGAAAGAATAGTGATTCAAGAAAGTGACTCATGAAATTCACGAGTCATGTTCATTAATTGAATAATATGATTTCATCATATTATATTTGGAAATTATTGTGATGTTTTGACATTACTATATTGATGTAAAATGACCTCACATGTCATGCTTCTCATTTCTAATAATAATATATAAGTTGCATTCAATTGAATTAATTTAACAGATATGATATTGAACATATTCATTAGCCATGGAGATGTAGTATGTATAATGATCCATTATCAAACATTGTTAGATCCTGGATTGGTTGTGAATGGTTAACCATTTGTGGGATTGGAACCATATTTTATTAGTAGGGACTATTTATTATTATCTATAAGATGATATTTTATTGAAAGAGAAAACTATGGGGCTTTCTACAATTTGCGTGTGAGGCATGTTAGTAAATTTAAAGGATTTAGGCTTCTGATAATCTTTGGGATGCTGTGAAAGTTGTAAAATTATTATTCATGTTGTGTCATAAGGTTGTAAGGGTGTTTTCACCCAATAGAACTAGATGATATTATGTTATATAATTGGGTTTATCAAGAGATGTTTTTTTATATAGGATCACATTTAATTCATATTGTATAGTTGGTTCATTCTTATGGGTTTTTCGTGAAAACACATGTAACAAGTCGAAGACAATGAAATGGTCACATACAATACCTCATTGGGTTGAGATTTATCTTTTTTTTCATGTTCATATTAATGATTGGTGGATTTTAATGAACGTATATAAGTATTGTCACAATTTTATTCACTATGAATGGTTGGAATTTATTTTATGATGGATGGTGTCATCTGTAATGGATTTGTGTACCCTCATATAAAGGATTAAATAATATTTCATGACATTGGTTTTTATGAAGGGTTTGTCTGCTCAAGAATATTAAAATGCGTATACTTATGAATTTTTTAATGTTTGGGATGTATTTCATAGTTATCTGTTATTGTTTAGTGATTGGTGATTCACCCTGGTAAACATTAATGAATTCGAAAATCACACCTATTAGTTAGAATTTCTATTAGATGAAGAATTTGATTTAGAGATCAGTAATTTTGATAATGACGGTTATAATGATAATAATCCGACTATAGTGATCATTATAAAAGTATGGTAGGTATGACCCTCATCCGGGTAATATCTTGGGTTTGTTGAGAATAATTGTTCGATGGAATTTATTTTACAATCATGGTGATGATAAGATATATTTCACTATGATGTTCATTAGTGGAAACAATATTAGGATTTATAATTATTTTATTGATTTATTATTTCACATCATGATTTTAATAGATATATTGTACTCCAAGACTCAGTATGATTATAGCAGTATCTGTATTCTTTAGTTTTAAATGATGAAGAATTTTTTATTCCAAGGATCCAATCAAAAAATTGCATCATGTTTTGCGACTAGACATTGGTGTTGTTGTTTGGTAATCATTAAACACCTTCATTAATTATGGACATGTGACCAGGTAGTGAAATTTCTTATGGGAAAGTGGGAGATATATTTTTGTGATAATGTTTTACCATATAGAAACCATCTTTTAATTTTTCATGAAATCATGTTTACTTATATAGAAACATAATAGAGTATGTCAATGCATAACTCAACACAAATTTTTGGTTGTTGATTAATATAAGGATAATCAATGTAATAATAAATAAATAGAGAGGGTAGAATCCTATTTTGGAGAGCACCATGATTTTGGGGATGAATGTCTTGAGAACACCATATTGTGTAAGGATGTACTTGTTTTGTTAGAATCATTATCGTGTTAGACATATAGATGATATTACGGCTCATTATTTGGATAATGGATCCCATGGTTTCTATGAGTTGGGTTGTGATACCATGTATGTTATGTAGGGGTAGAATATGGAATTTTAGTGTTGAATTATTGACTTTGGTGTGTTCATATCAATAGATTAAAGACCATCCCATATTCTTATATATTTTAATTGTAATGGTTTGGAGACTGAAAATTATTATGTTTTTAAGGGTTGTAAAATTTGGAAATGATTTAATTTTTTTCATAGAGGAGGGAACAATCAATGAATTGAGATTCAGATAAAAAATTATTTGAATAATATTTGATGGTAATTTTATATGTGAATCATATTTTGAATGGTATATTGTGATATTCATAGATTATTGGAATGAGTTTTGGGTGATCCACCAGTGCCCATTTATTTTCCTCTATAGGAAGATGGGTCGTGTTGTGATGGTCTTCCACGATAGTTTAATGGATAGAGTTCGATCATACTAGAGGGTATAATAAGAAATTAATCAGTCAATAACAAATATGTTGTGGCATGAATAACTATTACTCACATGTCAGAATGATGTTATATTAGGGCTTATAGAGGTTACACTGTGATCATAAATATGAATAGGATGATCCCTCTAATAGTTATGGTTTAATCTTGATCTTTAAGGGGAATAATTAATGGAATAGTGTCAAAGTGTTAACTTATATTCCAGGTGTAGTCCTTGCTCGACCCGTAGGGTTCTCTCTATGATTGATACAACAGATGTGTCAAATAAACTACATGTTAAATGATTACATTATGACATTTAATTTCAATATACAACAGACCATATTAGTGGGTTTTATGGGGTTTTTTTTATTAATTTAACAATTAACACCCCTTGGTTATTGGTCTAATAATGACCATTATGATTACTTTATATTTTATCTTTCTCTCTATCACATCCCCATTATAATTTATTATTTAATATGGGTGTTTTTCATTTTTATGTTATTTAATGGTCAATATTATTTTTTCTCCTTTCTGTATGGTTTATCTATCATCACATCGAATTTGATACATTTTTGGGTTAGAGTATCTCAATGATTATACCAAATCATGATGAAATAATATTGACACAACATGTATTTTTATTAGAGAGGATAATTTATGTCTTGATAGTATATAAATATGTTCTTATCATTATTTTATTAAATTTTTATGGAGTGGGAAATTTATTTCTAATTTTTGATTAAATTGGATAAAATTGATCATATATAATGAGGTTAATCATATGGATTTTTCTTAAGATGTTATTGTGGTTACATCATGGTCATTATAAATATCGTTAGGTAATATTTCTGTGACTATGTTCTACTCAGTTATTTTCTAGGTGATAAATCTTATTTTAATTTTTTTAATAATATATTATAATTTTTAATAATTTTAGGATGGTATTTATTAATATAGGAGATAAAGAGATTACGAGTCTCGATTGTGGATGACATGAGATTGATGAAAGTGATTATTTTGTTGTATCATATAAGTGGTACATACACATTTTACCTATAGGTATGATTTTATTTATGTTCATTTGGTATTCAATCACTCTAATATTGCAGAAAAACTAATAATTTATAAGAAATAATTAAATGAAAAATATATTTAATGGATAGTATCAAGGGATAAATTGGACCCTAGAAACATTCCTAATATAAAAATAATTTATGGATAAATATGTGATGTTGAATGGTGACACTAATATATATGCACTCCAATGGGTTGTAAACTCAAGGATGAAAATTAAGGAGTGAGGTATAGCATATATTCGACTCCTCGTTATAGAAGAGTGACATTGAATTTTTACATTTTTATAATGGATGATCCATTTGTTACCATGAGATACCATACAACGCTTGGGTTTCATCGAATGAGTTTGAGGTGATAGTCACCCCCAAAAAGTATATACATATATAGGAGGTTGGCTCATTAAATGATATATGTGTTGGGATACCATCATATAATATACCTAGATTTTGAATAGAAATGATATGGGATTGAGGCTCTTTATTTACAATGATGATCATATGAAATGTCCATTAAAGATAATGTGGTGACTACATGATTATGGTTATGTGGAGGGATTTTACGTCCTCAATTGTAATGGTTTGGGATAAATAAATGAGAATAATATATATTATCACATCTTAGGTGTCTAATTTAATATATAACATTATAAACCATAGTTTCTATGTTAGTATTGTCATAAATATGGAGAGGTTTATAATGGTGATGTAGTTATCACCAAATCAATGTGTAAACTATGAACACAAGGATTGATGGTGAAATACTTGATTGGTTTAAGAAACTAGGATGATCTATTGTAGAATTGTTATTCATGAGTGGATCATCCTATGAGGCAATTATAGTTATTTGGAATGCATTGTGGTGGTGGGTTCAGTATTAAGTGAGTCATTTATGATATCCGTATAATAGAATACACCAATAAATGGGTGGCATGATACATTGAGTGGGAAACCTGTGGATGATGATGTATGATTACATAACACATATGAAACTAATTACATAATATGTATCGTTAATAAATCATGATGTTCCAATAAATGATATAATATCTATTTCATGGTTAGTTTTGGGTATTCTCATTGGTGTCCTAATGATATGAAATAAATTTCTAGATGGGGAGTGGGTAAACACGTGATATTTTGGATGTTATGATATGTGTTATTTGGTAAGATTCATGGAAACCCATGTATTTATAGATGTTTTGTTATCTGTTTACTGATGGGGTGTGGCCACCGCAAATTTTCTAAAAGATTTTTTACCATTATAATAGGAAGGGCGAGAATAAAACCTTGGGTATCTAATTAATATGATATATAATTCTATGATATAGTGAGTTTACATTTTGGTTTCTGATATTCATATAAATGTATCATGTTCTAGGAAAAAAAATTCACCATTGCTTGTAATGGTGGTATCTAGATATAAGGTACTATGAAGGTCGAATAAAATGGAATAGTTCATTCCATGTTTTTAAAATGAAAATGAGAGTGTTTGTTGGTTATTTTAATACTCATATTTAGTTATATGGTTACAATTTAGTTTTTAAGTCATGTTAAATCATGGAGTTTAGAATTTATTTTTTTGAGCTAATTTGTGGGTTCCTATATAATTTCAATGAAACTTATATCAATATTCATTTGAAAATTTATACAAACATTGAAATCATATATTTTTGATATTTTTTGGGGAGAGGGTATTTTTTTCATTATTATGTTGATATGATCAATGTGGATTCAATGATAGATGTTATGTGTTTCAGTGATCGTATTATTGACTACATATGTCTACTTTTTTATGTCATATCTATGATTGGTTTGATGTGAGATAATATTTTTGTGTATAATTGTATGATTCGTTTCATTTATTAGAGTACATAACATTTATTTTTCGTTCATATACTTAGATTATTTATCACAGATGATGGTTTTTTGATTCACTGAATTTTTTTATCTTATATAAGGTAATTATATACCAATGTTTTATCTTTACAACCTTTCAATCAATCAGTAGCCATTAGAGTATGGGGAGGGATTCTTGATTGCACAAAACACATTCAACTAAGACACCGTTATGCTGTGTAGGAATGAATTTTCATTAAAGATTGTAACCCCTTCAGAAATTAGTCAATGGAAACAAAAACAAATTATTTTACATTACCATAAAATAATTGAATGTTTAGTTTGGAAGGGAATTTTAACATTTGACCATTCGTCTTTTTTTTGATTTGATGCGGAATAGTTATTGTCCTTAAAAGGCATCCCCATGGCGCCAACAGATAAACATAATTTCCTACGACTTTATTAACAGATGTGGGATGTCTTTCCCTTTGAAAATAAAACTACCAAACCAAACATTAAATATCTAATTAAAAAGAACATAATTCCAAATAATCATGTAAAAAACTAAAAATAAGACCATTAATATCAAAATAAAACAAAACAATTACCGAAACAGAATATTAATATCATTAAAGTACATAGTAGAATAAAAAACCAAAAAAACCCAAATACTGTAAATAAAAAACTCCAAATCTCCCTACATGGTCTATGATAAAACTCTACAATAAAAACCTAGTATTATGAAAAAAATATAATTAAATGTGATACCTTCACTTTATCTATATCATTATATGAAATATCATTAGATGAAGAAAAGTTCCAATGCAGTTGTGAGTGATGAATCTTAGTATATTTTGAACAATTTAAATCCCAACTATTTACAGTTTGATAGAAAAATATATCACAATTATAATATAATTATTAAAAACACATTTAAGTAGTTTATAGCAAAATATAAAAAAAATCAATAACAAAACAATTATCACATACGGAGCCATTTGTCAACGGAATGAAACAAAAAAAATACTGTAATCTATTTCAAAAATTCATTTTTCCCCAAAACCATTAAATTACACATATATACAAATTAAAACATGTTTGTAACCAAGGACCTCCCTATAATTGTGATTAGTTATTAATTCATTCACAATGTCATCGCATTCTGAACTATTTGGTAGCAGACTGTTCACACCCTTATTCATTCCAAAAATAATGGTGGAAACATCATTCCTGTGTTCATCCCGAATGCACATGAACACGCATATACCATTTTCTGTCAAAACTAATTCCATAGATATATTTAAACCCTTTAAATAAAACAATTTATTTAATGAAAACCACGAAATCTATCCATTTTCATAAATCCAAAAATCTAATATTTTAAAATGAACAATTTAAATATCATGAAGACAAAGAATATTGGACAACTAATTTCCACAAATCCACAATTAAACTATAAATGATGTTTTTATCATGAATTTCACTTTAATTTTACAATTAATTTTAATAAATAAAAATATTTTTAATCAAATCCTTAGATTATGAATAATAGGAGTCAATAATGAAGGCCCCAACCTTGGGAATTATGATGTAAACAATGAACGATATGACACCCAAAGAACTGTGGAGAAACTAAAAAACAACCCTATATCAATTCCCATATCAACTACAAGGACAAATCAATCCATGAGTGACACCAGAAACCATATAGGAATCTACATCCGACTGGATCTGAGATACCATGAGTGGGAAGAATTTATATCTAAGAAAAACCAAGAAAATCTACCACAAACGAAGAAATTAAAAGGAAATTGGGCTTCAATGTACAAGGAAAACATCTAGATCACCACCAGATCAGTGGAGAATGCTTATAAAAACATTGTAAGGGAGATATATCAATTTAGGCTCATTTTTAGCCAAACTGACTAGATAAGCGGTGTAAATTTATTAGATCCACATATTAAGGATCTAATTATTAAAGATGGAATGGTTCATCACATGGTTTGAAAAAATAATTCTCAAACTCTGCCCCAGAAATACCTCAAGGGGAAACTCACATGGTTTTCCAACATAGTTTGATAGCTCATGAACCAACAATGAAAATTCTCATAGTCATAGTTTTCACATTTTCTATTGGTTGGTCGTATGGTTTGGAAAACAATTACTCCTAACCATGTGTGATACTATTAGCCAATATCTCACTATTTTGGATTTCTAATATGATTTGTATGGTGTTCTCTAATAGTTCCCTATTTTTTTCCACTATTAAAAATCACTATGTAACATCAAAAAATTCATCTAAACCCTACCAGAAATATCTAAAACACATTAAATAGTAAAAAATCATAAATAAACGGTCAAATACATGAAAATGGAGGTTCAACATTCTCCCCAATATAGGCTTTTATATTCCCAAAAATTATAAAACCACTATTGACTCCACATATTTTGGTCCATTATATGACCATTTACATCTTGAATTCCCAATTCTCTACATGAATCGGACAATGGTTCCAGAAAACACACACAAGACTAATGTTTCTTCAATTCAAAACATTCTATTTCATATATGCAATCAGTACATGAACACAAAAAAATTAATCATCTATCACTTGGTCAACATGATCCCATCAATTTCACTATGTCAGGATCATGCTGATACATTTTCAACTATGATACATGAAACAAATTATGCAATACATTGAACCTTGTTTGTAATGTGGACCGATATGCCACCTCTCCAACCATTTCATTTATCTCAAAAGGGACTTTTAATGTCAAATATAACATTCCCTACATTCCAAAAGGATGAATTCCAATCCCATGGGAGATCATCAAGAATATAAGATCACCCACCATGAATGACAATGACCATCGAAAATGATACACATATGATTTATGATGACTCTGTGATGTATCAATCTATTTTATGATCAACTATATCTTCTCGATTGTTTTGTGGAAAATTCTCATAATGAACAATGATGTCCCACATGTTTACAACTAATAAATAATAAAATGAAAAGGATTATAATGAAATACCACACAAGGATCCATATATATCAATTATTGTAAAAATATGTTATATGAGAACTCTACTAATGATATGTGATCTTCTAATGATCCAAATAAATACTTCAAACAAGACTTCAACATGTCTTCCAACCATTGTATCATCATTCTGGGTTTCCCATCCATTCGAGGTCAATACTCCATACTCATAGTGGACTGAGACCCAAGGGATTTCTGTAAGGATTTCATAGAACATGTTGTAAATATCAAATCTCTTTATAAAAGTATATAATCTTCTATGATATGCCTCTTAACCACTTATCAAATATAGTTTTTTTCAAAATCCTCCACCGTAACAGATCCATGAATAGGGAAAAAATGGGTGACATTAGTGAGACATCCCATAATCACCAATATATAATCATGTTTCTAGAACATTTCTGGAAGACTGGTTAAAAAATATATTGAAATTTCCCCCATTTTTAAATAGGAATAAGATAAATATAAAAAAATTCCAGTTAGTTAGAAAAATTCTTCATTATCCTACTGACAATTTATGCATATTGAAACATTCTCAAGAATATATATTTTGATACCATCCTACCAAAATTTTACATTCAAATAGTTGTACATCATCTATATTATAGGATGAAGGGACCATCTCAAATAGTTGTATGTATCAAGTAGTTTTTCATAATATGGCGTATGTATAAAAATCCTATTTTAAAACCATAAAACTGAGTTGTGATCTATCCTCCATCATTAAATGGTCTCCCCACTATTTAGTATAGACCTCATAGAAATTATTTTTTAAACATATTTTTTTGGATCTTTATATATTACAACCAACTCAGGAATGATCGCAAAAATAATCAAAATATTAACACCATCTCATTCTTTACATTCCATGTATATATATATTCTATCATTAAAATAAACTTCCACTGATCTGAAGCCTCTTTTTCCTAACTGATCATCTCGGTTTTTATATAATGCAACTTCCACTATATTGCATTTACCCAATGTATAAATCATTTCAATGTAAAATATTTCGATATACCGCCTATATATAATATTATTCTGTTAAATTATTTTTCTATTAAATTATTATTGAAATATTATGATTCATGAGCATTATAAATTTATTACCAAAGTGGTAATGTTATCGTGTATTGAAAGGATGGACTACCGAATACTAATAAAAATATCATTCTGGGTAGTTCTTCTCATGATATCATACCTTCCTTGGTCCATAAGTAATAACATGATATACTATTATGAGAACACATCCCAAACTAATCCTAAAGCACCATAATACACCACGTTTCATTGTATTAATTCTGATAAAATCAAGATCATTGCATATTTAAAGTGAATATTTATATGAGAAATTCTTTCTACAATTCCTCAATCCATTAGAATGGGGAATTATTCCTTTTCAGTGATTTCATCATTTATTCTAGTCATGAAACATCATGAATAAAGTGACAATAATAACCAACCAATTGATCTAAATGGTGTATCTAAAAGGTATTTTTAGTGATTTACAAGAAATAATATATTATAATTCTGCTAGATCTAAATAAAAACCCTTTCATAAAATATATTTATTAGGAATAATAAATATTGAATCAATAAATAACAGATTAGTAGCTTGGAATAAAAATCATGAGCCCTCAGGGTTCCCAACACTATTTCCATGTGTTTCTCAATCATATCTCTTATCCTTAAAAACACCAGTATGTTATCCAAAAACATATATTAATATCTGAAATACTTGAAATATCAAATTAATAAATTACATTAAAATAGCTGGTGCATTCATAAGACTGAAAGGCATTACCACACATTCATAATGGCCATATATACTCCAAAAATCTGTTTTGGAAATATCCTCCATTTTGACTCGTAATTGGTGATATCAGGATCACATGTGAATTTTGGATAACCACTATGCCCCAATAAATTGATGGTATATATCATCAATGCATGTATGTTTATAACTATTAATTATCATATCATGGTTATGATTATGATAATCTATAAAAAACTGAAGAGTTCAATTTTCCCTATTTATAAACAATAAAGGTGCTTCCAAAGGAGACACAGTAGGGTGAATGGATCATTTTTATTCCTTCCCTTCCAACTACACATTAATTTCTCTTAATTATTTTGGATCCATCCAATAATATAGATGGGAGATATAATTGGTCACCATAAGTATACCAGTCATAATTTACAGTTCTTGTATAGGGGTAACCTTGGGAAATTCTCAGGAATGATGTCAAGAAACTTATTTAAACCCACTAGATAACTATTATGTACAATATATTTTATTTATACCAAAGACCGATCTTCCTAATGGTACATTTAAATTCATATTTATGGTTCCAAAAATTCAATTTCATATGAATTTATGTTCTTTTAACCCATAAATTGATGCTCGACACCATCGGTTGTCTTAAAATTGATATGTTGTTTATAATAGTTAATGTGATCCTTAAATATTCCTAACCAATCCATAAAAATGATTATATCATATATTTCTATTTGTTTGAATTTGAAATCCCATTTCCACTTACTTGCTTCTATAGTTATAGAACATGATCTACACATAAGAGGGTTAAAAATCACTTTGACCAATAGTAGTTCGATGTTTTAACACATTACAAAAATCATCTGAACATTTAAACCGATAAAATAAATAAAATTAGATTAAATAAAGTATTAGGAAGAATCCATATCAATAAAATCTTCCATATGGGTAGAATTAAAAATAATTGTCTCGCTCATCATATATGGTCTATATTGATCATCCAAAATAACATATTCATCTGTATATAAGTTCATATTCATTGTAATTTTATCGTTATAACCCATTTTAGAATTTTATTTTTGAGGAGTCATGTTATCCAAGAATCACCATGGATTCCTTAGTTATACTGATGAGTTAGGTTAATCATCCCTCATCTTGTCGAAGAAAATGACATCTATGACACAAGGAAAGTATCTAAAACCCCTGACCACAGAGCACAATGAAAATAGTGCTAATGATTCCCCATTTTATTGAAATTGTTGAATTCTCTAGGTGGTTTTATACACTATAACTACATGTTTTCGAACAAACCTCATTCAAACCATATAGTTTGGATATTTGTTTTTGGTGGAAGATTCACTAGTCCATCAGTTTTACTGTGATCCATCCACATATCATGGAAGTAGTTATCCTCCATCTTCTTGCTTCCAACATTACAGTTCCCTCCATTTCATATAGGTATCAAAATGAAACCCCCATCTATATCTCCTCTATGTCCCTTTCATCCACTATCTCTCTAATAACCATCTTCAAATAATCTGCTATACATAGAAATAAAATCATAGAATAAATATCAATCCTATTCCCTGAATCAAATATTTGTTCAATCAAGGATTCACTAGAAACATATTCTAGTGAATGTTTGACTAACTTAAAAATTTAGCAGCAATGTCTATCACTGTGAGGCTCTCCTATTTTGAGATGATCTAGTCAGTCATTCTTAAAACACTGAACATAAGAAGATTGAATTATTTGATGAAAACTTCCTGGAAATACTCCCATATAAGGGTGGGGTCTAATTTTTCATGAATTAAAAATTACTACAACTGGCATTAAATATCATCTAGTATACATGTGACCAACCTATAATTCATCTCATTTGGTGTTCAATGCAAATTAATGATTCAACTTATATTATTATCCAAATCTCTTCCGTTTCTAGTTTAGAATCAACAAAAAATATGGGAGGATTCTGATTCTGGAAATGAAAAAAACGAAACACATTCCTTGGTTTATCACTCTTTCTCCCTTTATCATAAACAAGAAAATTGTGGATAATACTCTCGACCATCTATTTGATTACATGTGGCATTGGTGTAACCACATTCTTAGTAGCTTCTTCAAATGGGTTTCTATGATGCATACATATTCACATTTTCAATACACATCTCAAACAACATATATATCAATCTCTAGCAATAGAAGTTGAAACAATTTCAATTCGTATTTTAATATATAACAAAACTCCATTTTAAAAAATTTATATTTTTTTTACATTCAATTATTTTTGAAAAATTTCCACATTATTTTGAAATTCTAACATTTTTTAAAATTCCACAACCATGATATTTTTCAAAAACATAATTTTTATAATTTTTTTTAAAATAGTCACATTTTTAGGAAATGATAAATAATTAGTCAATATGAATTAATAAATCTTAATGGGAACTCATTTCTAATGTGCTTTTTAGGTCGTCTCATTGGATAAACCCATGAAAATTAGATAACAATGTCCTATATGTTTCTCCAAAACACATATATACCAAACTACCTGGTGAGATGAAGTTAAAAATAAAAAGGTTGGCTACATCTTTTTATTCTCTACATATGATGTTTTAAAAATCATACCCTACTCAACCAATCCATATCTTTGAATAACCCATAATGAACATCGAATCCAAATCCCACAAATAATTATATTTGTTTTAATATATTTGTTCTATCCAAGACATAGATAACATGAAAATCAAGTAACAAAAAAGATTACACCAATTTTAATATCCCACCCATTATCATTTTCATTAGTTTAGTAAAAATATTAACTTTTCCATAAGAAACACCCCCATGGTTCCAATGGATGGAAATAAATCCTATGGGATTCATTAATGTATGGGGGTTATTTTCCATTAGAAAATAAAACAACCCAATGAAACATGAAATAAATAGAAAAACTACACGATGCGTGGTAAAAATGAAAAAAATATATAATAATACCATTTATATAAAAATCAATCAAAAAAATTTACAAACTTTATAGACTAATAATATCAAAGTACAAAACGAAAGAAAAAAACAACAAATCCCAATGTCATCAATTAAAAAACATCAATGATCCCATCATGCTTCATGATATAACTCAATAATTCAATTGTAATATCAAGAATCACTATTTATAAAAAAAGTGATACCATTCCACTACAACTATCCCAATAGACAATATCCATAGAAACACCAATGTTCCAAATCATTGGTGGGTAATAAAAATGAGTTGATTCTCCCCAAATGATATCTGCACTCTCACCGCATAGATAAAACAATATAGAAAATTTATTTATAAAATTTAAATTAAAAAATTTAATACAATTTATATAATAATATAAAAAAATTCATACCAAAATACTCATTCAAACCAAACCCATTTTTTGTGGAAAAAATAGAAAACCATACCATTAAACCATTTCACAAATTAATTTTTTTAAATATAATGTCCCATTCCACATATCCACACATGCATGCAACATTGGAAATCCCTATAATCATGCATGGAGAGTCATCATTTCAGAATGATGTCACTTAATGAATCATTTTTGATGGGTAAAGTTCATACCCTATTCCATCATAGAAATTATGGGGGAAACTTCATACCCTTTTACTCACAGAACGCACCTGAACAAACAACAACATTTTTATTACAATAATACAATACCAAAACAATTATTTCATCAATTTAATCAAAAAAAATTATTTTATTGAACTAAATTTTTATACCTCCAACAATTTGACAATTAAAAACCCACATTTTAAAAATTAAGAAAACAAACCTCATTGCGCAACCAATTTCAAAAAATCCAAAAAAGATCATTAAAAAATTTTTATACATTGTTTATCATATCAATATGAAAATTAATTGAAATAAATATTATAAATATGAAAAAAATATATCAATTTATAATAAGGGTACTTGACTATGAATCCACCAAGCATGGGAATGAAGATGAAAATGAAGAACGACATGAATATGTAACACCCCAAGCTTTTACGGTACGCTTCTCTTGGAATAATGTGATAGCATGTGTTGTACGCAACATCGAGTTCTAACACACCACAACCAATCAAACTAGCCGTTATTAATAGTAATACCTACTTTTTGAAATTATATATATTTTATATTTCAAAATGGACTTCATTTTTGGTTTCATAATATCAAAATTATCCTAAGATTAATTTTTCGTATTTTTCCGAGAACATCCAATTTTTATGAATAGTGAAAAATACTTAAAATAAACTTTTTTAATCAAAATAATTTATAGTGATAAATTAAATTATTGAGTGGTTTCAAAGTATAATCAGAATATTTTTTTACCATTTTATCCAATGGTGTTCATTAGAATTAATTTCACTTTGAAATTGGACCTAAACAATTGTCAATTTTTTGATATATATTGTTTCTTAAAAACACGCTATTTGTTGTGACAACGGGAATTAATTATAACATTAATTAATGCAACTTGTATGTTTGGAATTTTTTAAAATAGACATCATTTTTGAATTCGGAATATCAATTATAGCTTAGGGTGAAATTTTGGCATTGTTCTAAAAAACATCAATTTTTTATGAATAATGAAACTACTAAGTGGTAGTAAAAAAAACTGAATTTGTCATAAAAATTAATTTTACCGCTTCTATGAATGGAATTTCAAAAATCCGAGAGAAACAGTTAATATCAAGAAGTAAAATATGGTTCAATGAGATGAAAATAATTTTGGTAAATAGTAACTTTTTACTTTTATTTACCACGGTTAAAAGTAAATAATATAATTAAGGGTAAAATGATATTAATATTACCCTAACACATGTCCTAATTCTATTGAAAAAGTTTATCTCGACCAAAAAAAACCTTAGTAATAAAATATTATCTTTTAGGTCTACTTGGATTAGATTAGGACTTTTATTATTATTTAATTCAAAGAAGAGTTAAAATAGTTAAAATCAAGGTTTATTTACTAAAACATTTTAATATAGGGTTATCCATAAGTTAAATTCGATTGTAAATATTCATTAGAAATATAATAATATTTCCTACATAATGATATTTTATTTATAAATTGTAGACATTAACTAATTTAATTTATTTATGACACAATGATGATGCAGTAATTACCATAATAGGGAAAAATTAGAATGATTGATATTATAAATACCCAAATAAATATAATTTGAGACTTTGTATGAATTACACTAATTTTCTAGGCTAATATGACATATTAGGATTGATTTAATTGACATTTTTCGAAGTAATAATTTTGTTATGAGTTTCACAAAAATCAACTATTGAATAGTGTCAAAATTGACATAAAAGAGTTTTAAAAAAAATATTATATTATTAATTGATATTAAATTCATAAAAATCTAAGGATCGACCAAGAGACTTATATCATGATATGTGTATCATTAATGGACCACTTGGGGGTCTCTTGGATGTATATAGTAAGTTTATTAACTATATAATATAAAAATACAAAGTGACATTGTAATGTCAAACTAATTAACTAAGAGTTAAAACTAAAAGATAAGGTTAATATAGTAACCCAAACCTGTCTAAATTATATTGGTTGAATGGTTTTAGACCTATCCACACCTTAAAATTTGAATAATAAACTTTGTATCCATTTGAAACCGAATATTAATTTATTATAAATTAATATTTCTAGCTTTTCCAAAGGTGCCCTTCACCCCTCTTATAAAAGGGCACTCCTCCTTCTCATTTCTTCACACCTTCAAAGCCTTTTGGTTCGGCCAACCCCTGCCCAAATACTCTCTAAAATTCCCTCAATACAACCTAGAGGACTTATTTTGTTTATAAATCCAACCTAAGGAGCCCTTTTGATCAAATCAAAAGGAAGAACCCGAAGAAGAGGTAATGTTTTCACCACCCCTTTTCAAGTTCCTTTCTTCTTCCACTTTTTCATTCTTTGTTATTAATATTCTAAAATAATGACTCCAGTACCTTATATATACTGTGATGTTATTATAAATATGGTACAACCATATTGAGGATTCTATCCACCTTTTGAATAACATGTCACCATATGTGCATACGTACGGCTTACCGTCTCCACGTCGTGGTGTAATTGTTATTCAATATATTATTACATGGATGGGTATAATAATGATGTATAATTCATGTAAACAATACATATATCATGATAATTATTATGTATATATAATATACCATCCATGTATATATTATTTTAATATCAAAAGAATGATATTGTCGCCCGTGCGTACATACGGACTACCGTCTCCACGAACGCGATGAGATTCATTCTGCATCACATCCATTCAAGAATAATTATCATTTGATGATTTAAAAATAATTTTTAAAAACATTATATCATTATGGATATGAATAAGATACAACCTATCCCTGAAAAACATGGATTACGTAACAAAACATATAAAATAAAACGAGTAAGTTAACTCCCGAATAGACGATAATTCTATGATATTATTAACAAAGCAATGTTAAAAGATCATATATGATATCATATTAATTTATATGATTCATGAATAATTTAATAAAAATTATTTCAACATTATACATGATTTTAACCTACCCCCAACCAAGGAAAATTACAAGGTAAGGGGTTTCTTATCTTACTTTTAATTCCATGAGAATTCCATTGTTCACCACTTATTTATTACATGTGGTCTGTGTACTGCCCATGTTTGTATTCAAAGTGTAATATAATTTAATTCATGTATATTTAAATCATCATTGTATGATCCTTATTTGATGGGTTTATTTTTTTATGTTACCAAATCAATAAAAGAATTTGAAATTTCAATTTCCACTTATTCGGCTTTATGCATACTTCATTGATTATTTTACTCCAAGATTATGTGTGGAATCACTATTCATTTGATTATGTCATAATTTCCAATCCCCTTTCTGTGGATATAATTTTTATACACATAATCACTCCATTGATAAATTCTCAAGTCATCGGTATGAACATGATAAGAGTAATTTTTAATCAATCTCGATTTGTTGAGATAAACATCCAATTCATTGGTGTTGTTTTTACTATAATATGTGAGAATGTACCTTGATTGTTTTACACTGAATATCCAATCATATTTAGTTTATTTATATTTGTCACACATTATTATGTCGTTGATTTATCCTTAACCTAAGGATACGGCCTTTATGAGAGATTTCATTTCAATTTAAATTCCATTGAGACTTCTTTGTTGTTATACACAAAATCACTTTTATGTGGTGTATATAATGTACTTTGACATAGTATATCATGAATCCCTTTATTCTCTTGATATTAAAAAGTTTTTATTACCTCAATTATTTGTATTCAAGTGTCTCTCTATTGGATAGAAACTCTAACTAAAATACCATTTTTAAATGTTTTAAAGACCTATTATTCGAAATCATGCTCATTAATGTCCATGTTTTAAAAAATGGGTTTAAGGATTTATTTATATGGACATTAAAGTATTAAAATTAAAACTCCTTTTGAAAGTTTCAAAGTGGTATGGGACACATTGAATCAAAAATCATTTTTTAAATGGCTTCATGACATATATTGTGACTTTTAAATGATTTCAACAAAAGGGGGATATTTCACTCAAACAGTTTTGATGATTATTTTCATATATGTCAACATCCTTCATTATTATTGATTCAGGTTAATGTGATACAATAAAATCTTCCATATTGTATTGAATGAGTTATGTTTGACTGTGGATGTGCTATTTTTATACCATTCATGGTTTGTGGTTAACGTATTGACATTTCGTATACTAGTTTTAATACGAATGTTTATGTTATGTTTAAACAGGTTCATATGAGGAATGCATTGGAATTAATAAGTGACGGGTGGAGCCCACTATAGCTCCACGATGCATCAATAGGTCTCATGAGACAAACTAGTGTCTTGGCACAAGGCCTTGGCAAAATCTTATTTGTAGTCTTGGCACGAGGCCTTGGCTATGTGGTTATGATAGTCTGGCATTATCCATTCCATCATTATGAAAGTGGTAATTGATATTGCATGTGATAATTCGACTAGTAGAATATCCATGTGAGTAAGTAAATGGCATTATTTTATTTTATCTTTGTCATTTTAGGCTGAAGTTCATGTTTAAAAAGTCTTTTTTTATGATAAACTGCCTTAAGTGTTTATGCTTATCTATGAATGCTTCTGCTATAATGTTATCCTTATTGAGCATCTGAGCTCACCCCTTTCAATGTTTTATTTTTTTCCCAGGATTATGAAGAAATAATTTATGAATGACATGCAGGGATACTATGAGGTGATATGAAGACAAGATGTTTTTTTATGATGTAATGTAAAACTTTATGATTGTATCTAGTGTTTCCAAGTCTACTAAACTAATCAGTCTTTCGAGACTTGATCTTTCTTGTGATCATGCCAATGTTATGTAATAAGGCACCAACTCTGGTTAACTGGGGTCGGGGTGTTAAAGTTGGTATCAGAGGAAGTTTAGTACAAACCTTGAAGGCTAGATTTAGATAAACTCTGATTAGAGAACGTAGACCTAAGATGATCTTTGAGGATTAGTATAGAAGAACTTCCTAGAATTTTTGTATTGTAGAGATTTTGTGAGTTTTCCGAGCAATACATCCCAGTCTGTATACGAGAAGGTAGAGGTAGCTCTGGCACAGATGTACCTAGGGGTAAAACCCAAAAACACCGCTTTGAACTAGACTCGAACGGGAACTGGTGCACGACAACGGGCCTTGCTGCACTCTTGGTTACGACACTACCGGGGGATATTCTTAGAATAATTTACATTTTCTATACAAACCGATTTGAAGTATTATATATATAAGATGAGAGTAAATGACCTTGGTTAATCCTAATATGTTTCAAATTGAGAATATGGTTACATGTTAATTTATAAATGATTTTATGACTACTGTTATTCACACAATAATTTCTGGTTTTAGTCAATGGCTGGATTCCAAGGAAGTCATAGTGACTTTGAGAATGATGTACATGGTGGGAACGGAGGTGGAAATAAGTAACAAAATGGAATGTTGATAGGTGTAAAAGATATCGTCTTTATGCCAAATGAATTTTCCAAAAATATGATCAAAAATATATATATTACCCAATTCCTGGACTCAAAAAAGAAGAGAACGGTGATGAATGATAAGAGCTCCATCAGTGGAGACCATGGAGAAAGGAATCCTCAATTTCCATCATGCAGGAAATGTGGAAGGAGACACCCAGGAAAGTGTCTCAATGGGACAAATAAATTTTTTACATGCGGTAAGGAAGGATATAAAGTGAAGAATTGCTGAAGAAATACGAAGAGTACTATGGAAGAAGATAATAATGGTCCCAAGAGTCCATTTACAGTCATTTTCCGTAAATGTAGGGGTCCTGGCCATTACCCGAGTGAATGCCCTATTCTATAGGATATTTTCATGGTTAAAGAAGAAGCTATGTGGAAATAAATGGTTGGAGAAATGTTTAAAAAGTATTAGTGATCCTTGTTTATGGGTTTACTTTGGAATAATTTTCTATTGTATTTGTAACCCCGCAGTTTTCCATGTGAGAATGATATTTGAGGAAGAATTATCTCTTATCTTGTGGATATAGTTATAAATAATCATTTGGTTTTATATGATCATTGGGTTTGAGGAAATTATAAGTTATCATAATTTGGGATGAAAATGTAAGGTATGAGATATGATTTGTGGTTAAATTATGTTATGGTTATTTTGAGGAATTTATTTTATTTTGGTAATATTATAAAATATAGTTTTTGAATAAGGACAACACACAGACCATGTGACAACCCGTCGCGTTGGACAATGTTGTGGGAATCTAACCCACAACCAAAGTGCAATTGGGATTTATTGCCTACCACTGGACTATGTGATGTCCCTGGATAGTGTGAGTAATTATTTTTCATTAAATTATTTTATCGATCAACAATTTGTTGATTTGGGTTCTTATGTCTTATTAAATGAATACCCTTGGTATTGGAAAATGATTTGGTGATTAAGTGATAGATGTTATTTTGGAAGTTGTTCGCTTTGTTGTGAACACTATATGCCAATGTAAAATAGAATAGTATGGGATTTAATTTGAAAAGTAATGATGGATTTTTATCTATGTTTTTATTATGGATTTATAGTGATTTGGGTTGTTTATGGAAGTGATTAGGTTAATTACTTTTAAGAATGTGAATTTAAGAGTAATTAATGACATTTGGAGATACAATTTAACGTGGAAGACTACATTCTAAATAATTTTTGGTTTTCAATATTAGTTTTTATTATATTGAAGGATTTTAAGGACAATTGATTATTGAATAGTATTTATTTAACTTTGGGGTATTGTTGGTTTAATTTTGGAAATTAAGATTAGTGTTTATTTCTCTCATGGAATATCCTTTTGGGGGATCATTAGATCTTATACTAACCATTTCGGTTTTGATTAATCTCTAAAGACAAGGTAAATATATAGTTCATCCTGCATGGATCATGTGATTCTATAGAAGTTTATTCTAGCTCTTCTAGTGTGACCAAGTCTTCTTGAATACTCATCTTTTAAAAAAATGAGTTAGTGGTGGAAATTATTTAAAGAATGAAACTATACCTAAAATGTAAGTATATATCTTTATATTCTTAATCTATATCCTAAATGAATGTAACTTAAAACAAAAAATGTTGTCTGTTTACTTTCATACTCGGAGACTAATGGCCGTTTGTCCCAACACAAGTTTGTGGTTTTCTTATTGTTAACTTTCTCCTGATAATGATTTCTATCCCTCTCCATCATAACTTGACACTCATTTTATCATCCATATCCATGTTTTCCTACATGGAATCCGAGTATGGGTTATCTTGGTTGACCTTTATACCTCTCTTTCATTCTTTTAAAGTAATAATTTTATTGACTCTTTTTCTCATGTGGGACTTTCCATTATATTCCCAAGCACAATTTTTAAAACATTGCGAGGACGCAATTTATTGAAGAAGGGGAGAATTTAACACCCCAAACATCTACAGTACGCTTCTCTTTGGATAATGCGATAGCATGTGTTGTACGCAACATCGAGTTCTAACACACCATAACCAATCAAACTAGCCGTTATGAATAGCAATACCTACTTTTTGAAATTATATATATTTTATATTTCAAAAGGGACTTCATTTTTGGTTTCTGAATATCGAAATTATCCTAAGATGAATTTTTGGTATTTTTCTGAGAACTTCCAATTTTTATGAATAGTGAAAAATACTTCAATTTTTTTTTTAATCAAAATAATTTATAGTGATAAATTATATTATTCAGTGGTTTCAAAGTATAATTGGAATATATTTTTACCATTTTTTCTAATGGTTTTCATTAGAATTAAGTTCACTTTGAAATTGGACCTAAACAATTGTCAATCTTTTGATATATATTGTTTCTTAAAAACACGCTATTTGTTGGGACAACAGGAATTAATTATAAAATTAATTAATGAATCTTATATGTTTGGAATTTTGTAAAATAGACATCATTTTTGAATTCGGAATATCAATTATAGCTTTGGGTGAAATTTTGGCATTGTTCTGAAAAACATTAATTTTTGATGAATAGTGAAACTACTAAGTGGTAGTTAAAAAAACTGAATTTTTCATAAAACTTAATTTTACCGCTTCTGTGAATGGAATTTAGAAAATCTGAGAGACACGTTTAATATAAAGAAGTAAAATGGGGTTCAATGAGATGAAAATAATTTTTGGTGAATAGTAACTTTTTACTTTTATTTACCACGGTTAAAAGAAAATAGGGTAATTAAGGGTAAGAATGATATTAATATCACCCTAACACATGTCCTAATTCTATTGGAAAAGTGTATCCCGACCAAAAACTACCTTAGGAATAAAATATTATCATTTAGGTCCACTTGGATTAGATTTGGACATTTATTAATATTTAATTCAAAGAAGAGTTAAAAGAGTTAAAATCAATGTTTATTAACTAAAACATAATAATATATGGGTTATCCATAAGTTAAATTAGATTGTAAATATTCATTAGAAAGCTAATAAGATTTACTGCATAAGTATATTTTATTTATAATTTTTAGACATTAGATAATTTAATTTATTTACGACACAATGATGACGCAGTAATAACCATAATTGTGAAAAATTAGAATAATTGATATTATAAATACCCAAATAAATATAATTTAGACTTTTTATGAATTAAACTAATTTTATAGGATAATATGAAATATTAGGATTGATTTAATTGTCTTTGTTCGAAGTAATAATTCTGTTATGAGTTTCACAAAAATCAACTATTGAATATTGTCAAAATTGACATAAAAGAGTTTTTAAAACAAATATTATAATATTAATTGATATTAAATTGATAAAAATATAAGGTTCGTCCAGGATACTTATATCATGATATTTGTATCATTAATTGACCACTTGGGGGTATCTTGGATGTATATTGTAAGTTTATTAACTATATAATATAAAAATACAAAGTGACATGGTAAATGTCAAACTAATTAACTAAGAGTTAAAACTAAACGATAAGGTTAATATATTTACCCAAACCTGTATAAATTCTATTGGTTGAATGTTTTTCGACCTATCCCCACCTTAACCTTTTAATAATAAACTTTGGAGCCATTAGAATCCGAATATGAATTTATTTTAAATTAATATTTATAGCTTTTCCAAAGGTTCCCCTCACCCCTCTTATAAAAGGGCACACCTCCTTCTCATTTCTTCACACCTTAAAAGCCTTTTGGTTCTTCCAAACCCTACCCAAATACTCTCTAAACTTCCCTCAATAAAACCTAGAGACCTTATTTTGATTGGAAAGCCAACCTATGGATCTTTTTTGATCAAATCAAAAGGAAGAACCCGAAGAAGAGGTAATGTTTTCACCACCCCTTTTCAAGTTCCTTTCTTCTTCCACTTCTTCTTTCTTTGTTATTACCATTCTAAAATAATAACTCTAGTGTCTTATATATACTGTGATGTTATTATAAATATGATACAAACATATTCAATACTCTATCCACCCTTTGATTAACATGTCACCATACGTGCGTACGTACGGCTTACCGTCTCTACGTCGTGGTGTAATTGTTATTCAATATATTATTATTGGATGGGTATAATAATGATGTATAATTCATGTAAACAATAAATATTACATGGTAATGATTCTTTATATATAATATACCATCCAAGTATTTATTATTTTAATATCAAAAGAATGATATTGTCGCTCGTGCGTACGTACGGACTACCGTCTCCACGAACGCGATGGGATTCATTCTCCATCATATCCATTCAAGTATAATTATCATTTGATGATTTAAAAATAATGTTTAAAAACGTTATATAATTATGTATATGAATAAGATACAACCTATCCATGACAAACATGGCTTACGTAACAAAACATATAAAAGAAAACGAGTAAGTTAACACCCAAAACGACGATAATTCTAATATATTATTAACAAAGCAATGTTAAAAGATCATATATGATATCATATTAATGTATATGATTCATGAATGATTTAATAACAATTATTTCAACATTATAAATGAGGTTAACCTACCCCCAACCAAGGAAAAGTACAAGGTAAGGGGTTTCTTATCTCACTTTTAATTCAGTGGGAATTCCATTGTTCACCACTTATTTATTACATGTGGTGTGTGTACTGCCCATGTTTGTATTCATTGTGTAATATTCTTTAATTCATGTATATTTGGATCATCATCGTATGATCCTTATTTCATGGGTGTATGTCTTGTATGTTACCAAGTCAATAAGGGAATTTGAAATTTCAATTTCCACTAATTCGGCTTTACGCATACTTCATTGATTATTTTACTCCAAGATTATGTGTGGAATCACTATTAATTTTATTATGTCATAATTTCCACTCCCCTTTCTGTGGATATACTTTTTATACAAATAGTCAATCTATTGATAAATTATCAAGTCATCAGTATGAACTTGATAAGAGTAATTTTTACTCAATCTTGATTTATTGAGATAAACATCCAATTCATTGGTGTTGTTTTTACTAGAATATGTGCGAATGTCCCTTGATTGTTTTACACTGAATATCCAATCATATTTAGTGTATTTATATTTTTCCCTCATAATTATGTCGTTGATTTATCCTTAACATAAGGATACGACCTTTATGAGAGATTTCATCTCAATTTACACTCCATTGAGACTTCTTTTTTGTTATACACCAAATCACTTTTATGTGGTGTATATAATGTACTTTGACATAGTATATCATGAATCCATTTATTCTCATGATATTACAATGTTTTGATTACCTCATTTATTTGTATTCAAGTGTCTCTCTTTTGGTTAGAAACTCTAACTAAAATACCATTTTTAAATGTTTTAATGACCTATTACTCTAAATCTTGCTCATTAATGTCCATGTTTTAAAAAATGGTTTTAAGGATTTATTTATATGGAAATTAATGTTTTAAAATTAAAAATCATTTTGAAAGTTTCAATGTGGTATGGGATACTTTGATTCAAAAATCTAATTTTAAACGGCTTCTTGACAAATAGTGTGACTTTTAAATGATTTCAAGAAAAAGGGGGATATTTCTCTCAAATAGTTTTGATAATTATTTTCATCTATGTCTACATCCTTCATTATTCTTGATTGAGGTTAATGTGATACAATACAATCTTCCATATTGTATCGAATGAGTTATGTTTGACTGTGAATGTGCTATTTTTATACCATTCATGGTATGTAGTTAAAGTATTGACATTTCTTATGCTAATTTTAATACGAATGTTTATGTTATGTTTAAACCTATTCATATGAGGAATGCATTGGAATTAATAAGTGACAGGTAGAGCCCGCTATAGCTCCTCGATGAATCGGTAGGTCTCATGAGGCAAACAAGTGTCTTGGCACAAGGCCTTGGAAAAATCTTATTTGTAGTCTTGGCACGAGGCCTTGGCTATGTGGTTATGATAGTCTGGAATTATGCATTCCATCATTATGAAAGTGGTTATTGATATTGCATGTGAACATTCGACTAGTAGAATATACATGTGAGTAAGTATATGGAATTATTTTATTTTATCTTTGTCATTTTATGCTGAAGTTCAGGTTTAAAAAGGCTTTTTTTTAATTATAAACTGCCTTAACTGTTTATTCTTATCTATGAAAGCTTCTGCTAAATGTTATCCTTACTGAGCATCTGAGCTGACCCCTTTCAATGTTTTATTTTATTTCCAGGATTATGAAGAAATAATATATGAATGACCTGTAGGGATAGTATGAGGGGATATGAAGACAAGATGTTTTTATGATGTAATGTAGAACATTATGATTGTATCTAGTGTTTCCAAGGCTACTAAACTAATCGGTCTTTCGAGACTTGATCTTTCTTGTGATCATGCCAATGTTATGTAATAATGCACCGACTCTGGGTAACTGGGGTCGGGGCGTTACAGAAGAAAACTATAAAACTAGTATGAATCTCAAAATACATTTCTTGTGTATCTTCCCATTTTAGAAACAAGGAAAAATCTAACAACAATTTGAATACAAAACCTTACATATATCATTAATATACTACCAATAATAATCATAAAGAGTTAAGAATGTAAATCTATGAAAAACAATGAGAAACTACCACAAACGATGACCCACCAATGGAATCAGTCCTCAAAACAACAAGAAAATAAATTTTATCTCCACTGCATCAATATAGAATGATTCCACAACCTCTTTTAACAATATATATTGATTTAGGGTTGATTCAGAGAAAAAAAAGATTATAGTTAAAAATTGTTAGATCCACTTTTCCGGGGTCTAATTTTTAAATCCTTCACATTTAGTCACATGGTTTGTAAAAAAATGTGCGCTAACCGTGCACCAGCCATTACAGCAAGTATAACCTTCCATGGTTAGACTACAAGGTAAGAAAACAATGTTCCATACCTAAAAAATAACATTGTATCACTTTTCCCAATTTATCTTGGGAAACCACAATGTTTGAAAAAAAAACATGTGTCTAATCATCTACCTTCCTCATAGCCCGAGTCTCACTATTCATTATTTTTTGGACTTTCAAGGATTCCAATAATTTTTCTCAAACTGTGCACAATTATATTGGCCCCAAAAAATCCCAAACACTTTGAAAAAACCACCTAAAACTCACCCAAACACTTTACATACTTCAAAATAAAAATAATGGGTTACATACATAAAAACATTGGTTCTACAAGACCTACCATTATAACATAATATTTTGTATCATATTTTTAATTATAAATTAAATTTCAAAAATTTAATAACAATTATTATATTTAAATAAAAAAATTATATTGATTTTGTAAGATTATTCTTATTACTACATCAAAACATAAAGTGTGAATTACTAAGGCAAATTATAATTCATGGTTTTATATATTTCCTAATTATCCACATATCCTTTATAAAACAATATTATATAGATAAATACATAATATGTAGCATGTTTATCATGTATTTACTCAATCAATACCAATTAATAAAATGCATGGATCCACTTCCACATGTTTTGTATAATACATATTTCCATGTAAATCTACACCCATAATTCCAATTATATATATCTATAAAACATTTGGATTGAAATAATCCATGTTACCAAGTGTTAAATAATATGTGTTTCTATGAAAATTTCAATAGAAAAACCCATTTTTAAAAAACAACCAATAATTTTAATAATAGATATGTTCATATTTTTGAATCACAATTCTCATTCAAACAACCATAACATGTGATGAATTATCCTATGTATCATTGAATATTAATAAAATTCCAATTACATATATTCATTAAATGATTGCATTTTGATTAAGATTCATGGTCCCTCGTACTAAAAATGTCTCTGGAATGATCTAAATTATAAAATTAAATATCTATAACTACGAGAACTATTATTGTAAGAAACTAAAATATGAAATCATATAATTCACTTTTCAAATAAATTTAATTTCTGTGGGATATAGATTATACCAATACTATATCAGAAATAATATACTTTTTAATCTACATTTATAGACTGAATATATATATAAATAGTGAAAAATCCATTAACCATTATAAAAGAACGCATAAAAACCCAGTAATATAAAAAATATACTCATCACATGTCTATAATTTATGATTAATATTACATTAATTTATTATATATTAATCAGGGGCCTTGACTTCATTATGATTACATGAAAGGATGAATCACATATTCATTAATCCTCTATTGATGATATAATCGGAATCATACTATACTAACTCATGATTCTCTCATCTAAATGGATGGTATGATATTTATATAATAGTGTAATGGTTACAATTCTATGTGTCATATCTTTCTTATGGTATATATGTTAAATAAGAAACATGAAACAGTGGTATTAAATTAATATAATGTATGGCCCTTGGTTTTTTATTCATTGTGGTCCATCTAGTACAACAGTTTTATTTTATTTATTATAATAATATTCCATTTCTCTATATGAATTCCTACTAATTATATCAATATTATTTCAGAAAAAATGATTACAATCCTTCATAAACAATGGTTCTGCATAACCAAAAGTCCTACATCGATAAGTTAATTTATATTAAACTATTTGAGTTTATAAAACCAACAAAAAATAATGATAAACTAGAATCTTCCATTGTAGAACATGAAATATTCCATATTATTAAATTTATTAAATAATACTATAAAAATAAAAAGGTCCCATGTAATCATATTTTATTTTAAATGAACTAGGATAAGCCTCAAATCAATAGTAATTATGATGGTTTGATAAAAAAAAATTAAATTTTTTTAATTATAGAGACATAAATATTTTCCTATTAAAGAAATGCTCCAAACAAACTCATCTAGTCAGTAACATTTATAATGAATGATTATTTTTGTTTTAAATTGAACTGTAGTCAAATTAAAAATGAATATTTTTTATTATAAATCATTTCATTAAAACATAAAATAAATAATTATAAAAAAATAAATTATAGAGTTAAAATGGATTTCCAAATAAATGAAAACATAATAATTGAAATTATATCCGAACCTAAATGTCCAGAACATTCCAAATTTACCATAACTGATTAGTGCCACTTGCTATGTTTATCCACCAGTCAACACGAAATTCATTCCATCTAGGATCTCTATGGATTCTATTCGTGGTGCTAGAATATATCTTGTAAAAATCCAAATGTATTCCTCAATATTAATCATCCATTAATTAGAAATATGTTGATAAATATAACCATTATTTTAGATCAGATTATTTTGTTGTTTAGTGATGTTAATAGGAAATTCTCTTCTAAATATAATTTTAATATCACCCTTAAATTATTTTTCTGTATAAATACACTACCAAATTCTCTTACTTGGAGTAGGGAAACAAGTCCAATACAAATGTTGTTTTAGCTGTTTCATTCTCATGAATCCCTATTTTCCCTCTATCAATATTGTTAATATTATGTTTTGGGAGTGCTAATATTTTCAATGGGTCCTTAATGATAGAGGGATATTTGAGATATTATTAATTTAAAACAACCCCATAAATCCCAACAACATTCCACCAATCCTAGTCAATATTGGTCTAGATTAAAGGGAATTTTATATATTTATTCTAATATTATTCCATATATACAAACCATTTTCAACCCGAATATAAATTATATATTCAAAAAGTAGTTTCACTTTATAATAAGATGAAATTAGTGTGGTTATATAATTACCTTATAGTTGAAGGCTCATAATCCATCTCCTGATTCCAAATAAATCCAGTCTCAATAATTGATAAACCATTGATGGTGGTCTTTTCATTTTTATTATTATTTTATTATAACTACCATATTGTTATATTGTCATATTTAATTAGTCCTTTTCTATCCCCATTTAATTAATCCTAATATTGATCCTAGAGGGATAATCCTTCATCACACACACAATCATTCTTGCATTCCCCTCAATTATATCATATGGAATGTTTTTACCTTGAGACTATCACCCAACATAAACACCAGAGATATTTGAGAAGGAATAAAACTTATCTATTATTATAAAAACTTCATTTAATATTGGGGAGTATAATTAACATGGTCCTCTAACATCATTCCATTAATATTATATTTTACTGCAGGAGACAAAACATCCTCATTGACATTTAGTATTCCATGATCACTTATCATGGTATTGAAAGAGATAATGACCCATAAACATTTCATTCGTTGTAATATTTCACATTTTTCATTTTCACAACATAGGTTTTCAATATCCAATCACGACCCTTATGGATCAAATGTGGAATCATCCCAATGAATCTTTTAATATGTCCATTTATCAGAACCATATCCCTCCTGATAAGTGTAGATGAATAGATAATAACATTATAATAATTAGTACCATAGGCCACTCTACCAATTATATGAATTGGGGTCACTATAAGATCCCTTTTATTATAATCATAAGATCCACAATGACAACACATCAATGTTAAAGGTACATTTCCAAGAGAAAACAAAAAATCATAATCAATTTAATTATATAATACATGTTTGTTCCTATATTGAACTTCAAACACAATATATATATATATATATATATATTTAATTGAATTGAATATTCAACTTCTACAAATATTCAAGGGGATATTATATTACAAATTTAATGGTATTTAATATTCAAATTAGAGAAAATTCAAATATATGTACTTCATAGTAACCAATATTATGATATTATTATATTCTGTTTTCTCTTATGAAAAATATATTGGTAGATTTTTTTCAAATTTTGCTTTAAAAAAACTAGGAAATGATAAGATAAATGACATCCATGCGTTATTATTTTTAATTAAATATATTTAAAATAGTAATACCCATTATAATAATATTATACAAATATTTACAAAATGAAAATTTATATTTATAACAAAATTGGGTTTATAATAATTTTGTGGTTTTATTTAAAATATTAATTTCATATTTATATATCTTATAATTTATAAAATATATATTTATTTAATAATTCATAATATCATATTTTTTTGAAATATATTTTAATAATAATATGATGATTTAAATTATCCAATAATGAATGAATACTACTTATTTTTGTTAAAAGTTTTCATTTATTTTTAATCATATAAAAAATCAAATTCTAGTTTTGGATAAGTATTAAAATTAAATTGGATTCTTTTTTATTAAAAATAAAATGAAAAATGTTATTGTATTCATCATTATACTTGAAATATTTATAAAAAAAATTATTGTCATGTATATTTTTCTGAAAATTATTTCTTTGTCATGTGTTGCAGGTTAAATTTAAAATTATTATATTCCCCTTATATGAATTTTACTTTGTTAATATAGATTCCATATTTCATAGAAGAATAATTTATATTAGCAAGTAATTTCAATTTAATTGATGATCATAATATATATAAAAAGAGGGAATAAATTCATCCACGGGTAAGGATGCAGAATGATTATAGGGGGTTAAACATAAGTGATATGGGATAAAATGGAATATCCAAATTTATATGTTATATTTAATATATATATTGATACATTATATCATATCAACATATGATTTTTAACATTTTCTCTATTTTTGTGTATAATGTTTATGTATTTTAATAATTATATAAAATCATTTTTCTTTCTCTCCACCATTTTATTTAGAGATCCCCCTTTTTTCTCCTCCCAAAAATTATTGTGTATTTTAATTTCGAAAATACGTACCAAATATATTCCGAACAACCTCCACCACATACTAGTGTCACTATTTCTATCAAAAAACCAAGCCATAAAATATTTATATATAAACATTTGGTTAATTTATAAAGAATAGGTATAGTTTTTAACTAAATGATTTCATTTGATTTTGTTCCATTAATCCAAAAAACATAAATCATCCACAATGAAAAAGTATCTCTTTTTTCATAAATATAATTATATGTTGAAATTTTAATTAAATAACCTCTATCTAACTTATTCTTCCATCAAATTGGAAATGAATGCATCATTATTTTGAATGACGAAATAACCCTCAAGAATCAATGTAATTAAATTTCTATGACCAACACTCAAGATGTGTTACAATTATTGGTTTTCATTATATATAAGGTATTGGTAAAATATTTTTATTATTTATAAGATAATTTATAAATTATGGTATTACCTTTCCATTAGTTGAAAATGTAATAGCATCTTTCATTCCTACATGCCAATTACCACCTTCAGAAGTGGTGTGATAACTTTTTCTCACCAGATCACATAGACAGTATATATTATCTTATATAAATATATAATATTATTTTTATTATAATATTATAAATCAAAAAAGATCAAATAACACTTATCTAATTTCTCTCGTGATAATTAAAAATGAAAATGCAACTTATGCATATGTACAACCTAACAAATCCCTTATTATAATGAAAATAATTTCTTATAAACAAAATTTTGGGTTTTTTAACAAGTATAATTAATTTTGGAAAATTATAATTATACTCTTATCCACATTGAGTAGATTATAGAATAATTAAAACTTATACCGGTGTTAATATACAAAATTTAGATGGGACATATGCGCCATTAATCATCAAAACAACTTCTTTTGACTTATTAGACTAATAGACATTATGTAATAAGATAGTGAATGAAATAATAATAATAATGAAATATGTTCATATAAAAGTAAATAATTAATATATATTTTCTATTTAGGATGATAAATAATGTATTTGTTTTGTATGACTCTTGGAAAGGGACACATAACAATAATATATTATTTTAATTTTTTTCTTTTTTTATAAATCATTTACAACTAAATAAATATAAATAATGTTATTTTATTGATTATTTATATAGAAATAATAAATTATAAAATAAATTTTTTTCAACATTATATAATGTATTATATGTAATCAAAATGAATATTTTTAGAAATTTTATATGTAATTGTTTTGTTTAAAAAAAATATAAATGTTCTATTTAATGATATATGGAGTTAAACATTCCCCCCCAAACAACTATTACTTGATGGTTTTATTACCTAAATCTTTTTAATGTTATATTGAATGAATACACCACATCAATTGTACTTGGGTTTTTTTTCAAATTAAATTTTAAATTAAATTTATATTTCCACATACAAAAATAATTTCCTTTTTAGTACAATGAATATTTAATTATGTATGATGAAATAAAAGTAAGAATAATTAATTTATATTATTATATTTTGGGTTTTGGATATTTTATACCATGATGGGAGAGCTCAATATAACTTATCATGATGAAGGATACAAATTTAGCTTATGATTATTATTGTTAATGATGTTCATGTCCAATGAATTTGGTAATGTTAGAGAGTTAACTGGCTAGGTTCATATAGAAATATTATTTGAATTTACAATGTAGTCTATTCCATTTAAATATTAACTATAAGATTTAGTTCGTAGTAATTTCCCAATTTAATTATATGACTTATCTATTTTTTCTATTCGTTTTCATTGATGTCCTTTAATTTTTCGTAGTATGATAATAACAATACATTTATTGTTATTTTACTCTTATTCTTTGTTGTAAAATTTATTAATTTGGGAAATTATTTCATGAGTTTTTTATGGTTACCCGGAAACCATTAGGATTTTAATTTTTTCATTAATATGTATAATTATATTTATGGACATATATGAGAAGTGATGTTGGTTTGTTGGGAATGAGATTATTTATTTCGAACCAAATACTTAAACAAAAAAAGGACAGTTTTTAGGACTAATTATGAAGTAACATTCTTCATTCATTCATTTTATTTCTCACGTAATAATGAATTTATTCTCATTCTAATTTATCAGAATCCTTTCACAGTGTTATACTGTTGATTAGGGATAATTATGATGTCTACATGAATATTTTTAATATATTAAATGGTATTAAAATATTTTATATAATAAATCTTTTGTAATTTAGAAAAAACAAAAACTATTTGGAATGGTCCACCATGTGATTTAATTTCATTTATGTAATGGTGAAGAACAAATTCTTATAAAATTACAACCATAATGATCATAAAATTTTAGAGTGTGAATTATTTACATAAAAATAATTATTGTATCATTTTTATGGTAGTGTGATTATAGTTAGCATAATAATGAGATTCATGATGATTTATTACAATTTATTTTTTTAAATGAAATATCAGAACATTTAAAACAATTTTTTCATTTGAAATAGATATCTGATGTTTTTTTAATTATTATTGTCAACATTAAATAGAATGCCCTTTGTTCATAATTTTTCATAATATTATAGTTATGACACATTCAACATTTTTAATCATTACATACAAAATATTAAAGATTCATTAAATTTCCATGAAGTGATATCTTTTAATACTTACTAATTATTTTCTATTTTTTATAGTCATTTAGGTAATGATCAGATGTTATATGACTATTAGGATGAGTTTTTATGACATGTGATATATGTTATTTTTTGTTAAAAAATTTTTGATGGTAAGTTTGTCTAAATTGTTTTATTATTATCATATATGGAGTAATATTTATTTATTATGTTATTTATGACTTCATCATGTTCTCTTTCATGTTATGATAGGTTTTTCCCTTACGGAGAATCAGGGACCACCCATTTTTTTCATTTCTTATGCTATCAATATCATTATAGAATTTGAGATATTTATAAATTTTATGTAGTATATCAATTATGTATTAAATATAGAATGAATTGTAGAATAATTTATTTATGATATAAATTTCTAATGGACTAAAACTTTTCATATAAAGACATGATCCTTATTCAACATATAATTAAATTATTTGTAAAAAGGGTTAGAATATAATAAATTTTTTGCTTATTTTTTATTCATATTTAATATTAGATGGAGAAAACATATTTATACAAGAAATAAATCATAAATTGTTTGAAAATACAATCAATATTTGATTTTCCCAAATATTTTATACATAAATTTAAATTCACTTTCTATTAGAAGAAAATTATCTTCTAATAGTTAGGTTTTCTATAAATGATACATATAAATTTTTATTTTGAAATAATCATCCACGGGGCCAATGAAAAAAAATTAAAACATAAGATAAGAGAAAAAAATTATGTATGGGATACCAAAATAACGGAACATGTTTTTCCATCGTAAAAATTGTGTAATCCCATAATACATGTTTTTTATTCCTACAATATACATTGAATCAAAATATTCATTAACATACCCAATAAAGAAATATAAATTCAAAAAGGAAGTATACAACATATAGTGTGAAACAATAAATGATTGATCATATTGATGATGGTTTCTTTAAAAAAATAGATTACTCTTGAAATGTTTTTGTATGGGAAATTTTTTTCGACTATAATTGATTATGGAAATTATTTTAATCATATCTTAATCAGCATACCATTTCGGATAAATATAATTCCTTTAAGACCAATTTAATGGAATCAAAAATACTTGAACACACCTTGAGATATCAACTTCTTATCCCTAATGGAATCACTAATAAAAGTAATCATACTAATAGAATATCCAAATTAGTTATTTCAAAAAAAATATCATCGAAGAACATAATAATTATCCAATGTATTATTGATAAATATATGGGTCACCCACCATAAATAAAAATGTACAAGGACCATAATGTAAATAAAAAATAACTAATATTCCAATTTCAAAATAATATATAATACCAAAATTTAATAAAAAAATAATCAGAGTCACTTTAAGTCTTATAGTAAATATGAGAATAAATACCAATTTTTTATTAAAATATATTTTAAAAAAATTAAATGAAGAATAAACAATTCTAAATTATTATAATAAATTTTTAAAAAATAAATGGTATCTAATAAATAATTAGTGTTCATTATGGAAATAATACTTTATAATTTTATATATGATAAAATATATTTATTTCTCACTTTTATAAATATATCAAAAACAATCATTCTGAAAATGTCTAAAAGTATTATTTTAATAAAATCAATTAATTTTAAAACATGTTTTAAAATAAATTTTAACATATATTTCGGTATATTAAAAACATATATGATATATTTTATGGAATGTGGATATAAAGGAATAATATAAGAATATCCTTAAATCATATAATATAATATTGTAATGGAAAATAAATGACCACGAAATATACTCACCTTGTTAATACATTAACTTATTTATAATAAAATTACACTAAAAAAATATTTCTTCTAAAAGAATTTATTATGTATTCCTATGTAATAATTTTATATATTTCATTTATATCAATGAAATATTTAATAACAAAATAAGTTATGTTCTTGTGTTGTGTATTGATAATTTTTATTTTATAATTTTATAATGTCTTCGATATATTTATCATTATCAATGATGTGATGTTTACATTAATTAAATAATAACAATAATGAAATTTTTTATATTTTTATAAATAAAAAATAATTTAACTCTCAATAATTATAGTTTTATATCTATATCAAATCACATAACATCATGGAGACAATATTCCACACTAACATTGTAGTGGTGCTATTATTGTTTATTAATTAGATGGTTTTAAAAGATATGATATACTATCTTTTAATAATAATAATTATTTCATTAACATCATTTATATATCATAAAGAAATCATTATAAATTTCCATGTGTGGCAGTGATGATAATGAAACCCAACACTTCATTGAGGATTTTGTCCAAATGTATGAATGAATGATGTTTCCTTCCCCATATAATTAAAAATGGGATGAATTAATGATTAAAAATAAACATAAACATATTAATGTTTTTTAAGATGATTAGATTATTATTTATTTATGTTTAATGAAGATATAATGATGTCATAAGAGAATATAAACAATAAATAGTTTTGTTAGGACTTATACCATCTCCTCAGATAACCTCCTTAGACAACATATTATGGATTTTAGATTTGGTATTTTGGTCAAACTATGACCAGTATGACATATGGATGGATTTATGGGAGATTATTGGATATGGAATATATAAACTATTGTAATTATAATGTTTTAGGAATAGAATAGGGAAGGTTTACGTATATAAGTGAATCAAATGACAGAATTCAATTTACATAAAAGAAATATGTATATATATAATTTCATGAGACAAAATTGTATCCAATGATAAAAAATAAACTACATTTCTTCATAATTAAAACTAAAAAATATATTTTGAAAATTTTCGAGTGAATTTTAGTGCTTATCTCCCTATTAAGACACATTGAACCAATTTTAACCATAATCGAGATATGTTGACCTTTTTACCTAGATATCATAATTATATGACAAATAAAATAGAATTGAACCAAAATAAGGAAATAATGAGTGATAAAATTGAATAAATTATATGATTATCCTTCCATAATGGTGTAATGAATTACTCTTATCATTTGAACACAATATACATGAAAAAAGTAACGAGAAGATCCAATTTAAACGTAGAAATCGTTTTACCAAGGAATACTATAATTAATTCATCTAGATGATATTTTCTAACTTATATAATATAAATATTATGGTATATAAATTTTTTAATAATTATGAGACCTTATGGAAACATCAAATCATGACATTATATAAAAATACAAACAAATAGTTATTAATTTAAATTAAACATAACGTATCTTCTAAAAAGTCAATCTTGGGATCCCAATTTTAAAATAATGATCAAAATATACTTTCAACCCATAAAAATACAATTCATATTGAAGGAAACACATTAAATAGTTTATTTTAATTATATAGGAATATTTTAAAACATTACAGCAAATATTAAACACATAAACACCCGAACGAAGGTGACCAATAATTAGTATGATTACTATTCATTTTAACCACAAATTATGTTGAAGTAATTATATTATAATAATTATTGAAATTCAAAACATGATGTTTCATTCATAAACTAAATTTCAAAAAATTATATGAATTTATTTAATATAAATTATTAAATGATGACAAAAATTGTTTTTTCTTTTAAATTTATTTATTATATATAAAATTCTATTCTTAAAATTTAAATTATAAAATTATCATGAACATAATTGTTTAATTAATAATATAAATGGACACATGTAACCCTGAAATCATTTTATGAAAAAAAATTCTTTTTAAAAACATAAAATAACAACATAAAATAATTATAATTATTATTTCACAATTAAAAGAAATATCAAACTCTTTGGATGAATCCAAAAATAAAATCCATATAAAATTTTGATATTTATATTTTAAAAATGATATACTTTTTTGAAAAATATTTTTTGAATGTAGAGGGTTTTAGTTGTCAGATTCCATTATAATGTGAAGTCAAACCAATTTTTAAGGCAACAAATTTCATTAATTTATATATTCACATTAATAAAAATTATTTTCTTAATTATATTCATTAATTTAAAAAAAAATTCTTTTAGTAAAAACATTACTGTTAATTTCATAGACCAACTACTCTTTTCCAACCTTTCGAATTCAATGTCGAGGATAAAATGGTTGAATTCTAAATAATAAATTTTTTATCAAATATAATTGTTTTTTACTATATACTTATTTTAACATAGTTCATGTTTATAATATTAATGTGTCATATTCGTTCCATGGGATTTGATTAATTTTTATGAGATAATGAATTTAAATCCAGAGCTAAATTTTCTATTTATGTTATGTTTATCCTGGTTAGATTTAGTTTGTGGTGGAGTGGGTTCTTTTTTACTTTGTAGATCAAATTATTTATTATAGATATTAGATTAGTGAAATTTGGTGAAATCCATTGAGAAAATTCTATGGTATGATTATATGTATAGGATACAATTTTTATATTTTAGTACCGTAAAGATTATATATAATATCATAGAAATTTAATTTATTTAGTGCAAAAACAATTGGATGTAGATTCAAAAATATATGTACCTAGGTGAAATAACATATAAAATGGTGTGTTTTATATTAATTGAATCATCACATAAATCATGAAGAAGAGACCAGACTGTAAAATAATATTGATAAAACTATGTGATATTCTTTCATTAATCACAATAAATTTATGTTCCATTATAAATCATATGTTTTGGAATATAAGAGAACACAAAATAATGAAATATAGCATGATCTAAGATTTATTTCGGTTGACCAGAAATATAATGTAATGGTCTCAAAGATTAGCACACTACAAGGATATATTTTTCATAATATCCATAATATTTAAATAATGATCATTTATGATTAACATTATTTTATTTATGAATTGAATGAAATTATCAATTTTTTACTATTTAAGTCATTAAAAGGTATCTATGGATATTTCAAGAGATTGACACTAAGGATTCATGATATTAAAATGCCTAATGTGACATAAATGAATTTTCAAAGTACATTAAACATATTAAATATCACACACATTCATTTTTCCTAAAAAAATTGATTAAATCAAAAATTTAACCTCAAATATAAATGATAACGCTTCTGTCGTGAAAAAATTATTGGGAAACCCCTTTGTGTGATATAATATTTTTTAGAGAATGATGTTTGGTTTTTCTGTAGTCACATGTGAATAAATCAATTATATAAGATAAAATATTTATTCTATTATATTATGAATATTGAGTGGCCTAAATTAATTTTTTTGAAAATGTTTTATAAGAAATTAACTTATTTATATTCATATCCTTTAGAATCTATAAGAGGGAATAGAGAAGTATTGGATGACCTCAAGATTATGGACTAACAGATCTGGTTTTAGAGATCAGTGTTCGCAAAAAAAATCAATGATCTCACCATTTACAATGATGAGTTTTCATTTTTTTTCTTAGTAATACATCCACAACACTAGGTGGTATGCTTTATATGAAGGTTTTTTCCCATTTTATACCTCTATGAAAATGAATCATACAACTAATAGATTAATTCGAGGATAAAATATACTTTTCCATAACATTCTTAATTGTGAGATTTAGGGATAAATTTTATTTTTTATTTCCATCGAATGTTCTATATAATCATTAACCATTACTACTCAAACTAATTAAGGAAAAAAAGAGTAATTTATATGGTTCATTCCTCACATTTTTGGTTTATGGTTATCTCTCTTGGATATAAATTTATTCATAAATGTCATGTTATTTTAACTGCAATTTGATCAATACGCAATTAACTATCATTTATGCTTTTTTTCATTTGAAAAAAAATCGTTGAAATGTTTTAAAGATAGATATTTGAAGATATGATTATAATTTTTACCTATAGAAATAGATCCAGTAACGGTTTGAGGGCTCTAGATTCCAATTTGGCATGTGGTACCTTCTATTTGAGAAGGTGGGGATTCAGGAGTGACGGGTGAAGTTTGATGCTCGATCTTTGGAATTTGTTTCAAGGAGGGTTAGTCAACCACTAATGTGATCCATACATTGTGATCTAGGGGTAAATCGGTGGTTTTGTGGTGGTGGATGAAAAAACATGATGTTTTCCATGGATTCTATGAAAAACATACCACATGACACATATTCCAATAAACACACATTGTATTTCCCATTGTGTGCAGAGATATGGTATTAGTGCAGTGATAATGATAAAATTTAATAAAACCCTATATCATGTCATCAAATCCATATTTCTAGTAGATTTTGAACCATGGAGGATACATATAAATAGTCAAACTAAACGTACATTTTTACACAATTTGGTAGACCAACACTACTTGGATACAAGTCCAAGGGTACATGTTTTTGTACACATACATGGCTATAATACAAAAACATCGTTCGGGGTAAATGGGAATAAGATGAATGAAAGGATGAGTTTCATGATAAAATATACATACTTTGATGCTCATTCCCTTCCATGAAATTTGTATAAATAAATATCCTATGAGATAGAGATATGAGTAGTGTGGATATTAGTGAGATATGTCGTGTGCCCAATGGGACACCCCAGTTAAACATTTGAGGATGGTAATTATTATGATTTATAATTCTATTTTATTTATTAATTGGGTGTGTGTGAGCTTCCTTAGACTACTATCGATTGAGTTTGTTCCCTTGGAAAACTTCCAATAATTTAGTATAGAATCATTTCAAAAACATTAGACGATGATCCCTGGTGTGGATCATCATGGACAGAGTTGTAGGAATGGTTCAATGAAGCACAAAGTGAGATAATATATACTCATAATCCGAATGTTCTGTTCATGTTATATTTTTTTCTAACAGTATGTGTGATTAAATAATCTAATTAGACTATGTTTCTAGATTGAGTTATTTGTATAGAATATGGACTTGGTATTAAACCTCATCTCTATATTATTATCTTCTTAATAATATTAAATACTTCTTATGGAGGGATCCTAATAGTAGTTCACCTATCAAATATTTCATCACTGATATCAGAAACAAGTAGCGTGCTCTTTCAGTAGAGATCTATCGGGAATATTAGGTCATGTGGAGTGAAATCTTTTTGATGATCATTATTGTGAATCCTCTATAGCAGTTATATAGATATATGAGTTATTACAACACGGTATGCGACTTCTTGATTAGTGTACCTCAATTTATTATAACATGTATCACATTATTATTGAAATACATTATTTTGATATTACTACTGGGGACTTTATTGTTTGGCCAAGTTAGAGTGTCCTACTCTGTATTTTCATAATCACACATAAATATGATTTTCCCACTGATGTCGTGTATTATATACATGAGTTGAAATTTTTGGAGTTCATGGCTTACTATGAGTATCCAGACCATGTTTTTTCTACAATAATCAATGTGATTAAAATTTATTCAATTGAATAATATTTCCTCCTTCTAATAAGGTGGAACATTTAATTCCATGTTTTTTTATAAGAATTTCGACCCTTATTGCATTATAGTACACAAAATCATACTCCTGTTGTGGGATTATAGATATATGCATGAATTTTTTCTGTTTGATTCTATTTCATTATTTTATGTGATTCTAGTTTTCCACATACATATAGGTGAATTAGGATAATAGCTCTCATATTTGTGTGATATTCCTTCTTAGTGCTAGTAGCTTGCCCATGTATTTTTGGTGGCAGACATGAGGTAGTTTCCTCTTGGTCCCCATTGATTCGGTTCATGATAAAGTACTGTCAAATCCAATTCATGGCATGAAAGCTTATTCCACCACATAGTATTTGAATTATTTTTTTTACTTTTATCTATAAATTATATCTGGTTTCTTGAATAAGGGACATATTGTTAATGTTTTTGGAAATGGGATCTCAGGCCAGGGGGTCGGGTGTTTGTGTTTTGGTCGAAGGTTTTATTCACATGGACTTGGAATCCATGCTTGTTTACAAGGTATATGGATAAAATAGTTCCATTGAAAAACATTGGTATAAGAATTATATATGAATACATCGTGGTCTCCATGTCCTTCATAATTTATTTCCCCAGGTATAGTCATTGACCATGATTCATCATGATAATCGTTATGATTACACTAAATTTATAGCCATGTAAGATTACAGTATTGTTTTTAAATGATGAATATATGAGTCATGAGGTTTCATTTTAATATTCCACTTATGAGGTATTTTTCTTGAAGTGGGCCCAAAAGAGTGCAACCCCCTGTTGAGAAGTTGCTGGAACATTTTGAAAATTAAGAAGATGGTCATCTTATTTCTCAAAATTCAATATCACCAATGTGGAAAGATTATGCTGAATTCATGCTTGGTGTGTTACGTAAGTTCTAGATACGGGTATTATTGAATTTCCATGGGGAGAAAGACCCACAAGGGTCACATTTTTGTCTCGATGTGATGGGTAGGGTTTCTGAGTAGTATGGAACCAGACTGATTATATGGTCTCTCTTGAAACAAATTTTATTTATAGTGAAAAAATTATTGTAGAGGTACTAGAACATGAAAATTATTTTTTTTGTTATCATCATGAGTTATAGATTTATATATCACCAAATATTTATGGGGTCCATGCCACATTCTCAGGTGGTGGAGGACTTCCAAGGGCATGTGGTATGATTGTATCACATGGATATGTCCCTACTTTAATTGTCATCCAAGAATTGTAAAATATCTATGTTAATGAAAAGGGTCTATAAATCTTTATGTTGGTAATGTTTCAAATGAAATTTTATTTGAATGGAAGATGTAATATTCCCCCACTGACATGCATTATTGAGATGTGATCAAAAATAGTATGTGTGATTCTGTGCTTCCAAAAGAATATAGTTTCTAGTTTTGGTGTATGAGTTTCACTGAATAATTTATTGATTTCAATAATTCTATAATGTGTAGAAAATTACATGTTTTTAGTAAATAACTGGGATATGTAATCTCTATTTTAATGTTTTTTGGATATCGTATAGAATTTGAGTGTGGTTTGTGGTAAAATTTGTTTCTTCATTTCCCTAGTTGTATTTTTCACTCGGAGTTATGAGCCACTATTTATCAAACTAAATCTCTTGTTCATGACCTGGTTCTAGAAATGGATCCTTTTTTTCTTAACCATTTCATTGCCGGATCTATATAGAATTAGTAAATAAATACATCAACCATCAGTGGGACCAGTCTTTGGAAGGATATAGACAGCCTCATGTGGAATATCATTAAAGTGGATATGAAACAATATGTTTCATTCATCAGTATTGAATATTTTCCTACATTCCATGTTCATATGCTTTCTACTAGTTAGTATACCAGTTCTGCTATTTTGTTAAGATGAAGTTTTCCTCCTTTGAAATGAACTGATCCTAGGAAAGGAAGGATGATCTCTTGTTAATAATGTTACACTCGACATCATATTCATTGTCTATTTAGACCATTGTAGTACAATATGACATGAGTTTTCAATCCCTTAAATTTTGGAGGTGAATTAATGAGTCCATACTAAAGATTCTCCCTATTCACATCTCTATCAAAAGTGGTCTTTCTATGTGGATATTCAATATGGGAGAGCTGATAACTTCGTGACTATATAAGATTTCCATAGGTAGAAGTATGTATGGAAGTTTAAATGAGCGTTTTTAGGAAAAATGGGATTCATAAGATTCAACTGTATATTGTGAAGAACTATGTTGTTAAAAGAAGAGGCAGATGATTGATTAATCTTGGATTTGAATTTTTTTCAAGTTGACCTGGAGAAACGAGGAAAGTGTCCACTCCTGGTAATTAATGAAATCATAAGCCAATGGAATTTGGTCAAATATATCTTAGAGTTCAACCTAGATAAAATTTATCACCATCTCAAGGATTGAGAGGTGGTTTTTTTGATCACGTCATCATTGAGATGTTGTGCTTTCTTTGAGACATTAGTGATACGCTTTGGCATGTTGAAAAACACAACAGATTCCATGATTATTATTTTTTGATCCATATCCATCCATATATCAATTTTTTGATAACTTATAAAATTATGTTATTTTTCCTCGATGTACGCATTATGTCACATGAGATATAAGAGGTTTATTTTAGGTATGATCATGAAATATTTTTTGTATTGAAAATATAATGGATTTAAAAATTATAATATGACTTCTATAACATAAGAGAGATAGTAGATATTATAAAGTTTGGAGAAGCGTGATCTTGAGGGTCATCAATGTTTGGCTATTGGATGAAAAGTATTTGAGAGAGGTATTTGAGATATTGTTCTTCAGTAAGGTGATAGTTTAGTTGAACTATTTTAAGTTGACTATTTCATGGGTGAGGATTTTGAATTATACATCCAGATAATTGTTCTAACCCCATTTGTTATTCAATGATTTTAGGAGTCACGACATTAGAATATCCACTGGAAGATCCTATAGGATTGAGTTGCAACATGGTCCATTCCAAATAGATTCCTTGAAGGAGGTAATCATATAATAATTGTTATAAGGAGAGACAATTATTTTGGTCATGTTATGATATATGGGTTTGAGGATGTAGCCTTCCTATAATAGTACATCAAGTGGAGGTATATATTAAAAAAATGTATTTTAATTAGTGTAAAAAACAAGGATGTATTATCATGTTATAATGTTAAACACTTTTTGATTCATCTATATATCAGTGGTGACCATCATAGCCTTGTGTAGATATTTTAGGACACATATCAATGAAAGATATAGCCAGGTTTTGTGGGATTACCTAAAAGGTAGTTGTATACAATTATTCTTAATTCATAGTCTGATTTTGTGGTGGGATTTATAGAGTTGTTGGGGACTCACATTCTATTAGGACCAATGTTTTACTGCATCCAACATTCCAGGTAGAATGGATCACTCATTTTCCATTATAAATGATTTGGTTTTACAGGTTGGTTTTTGATCCATAGTTTGAACGATCATCAACCATATATAGGGTATTCCAATCATGATGTCTATCATTTCAACACTATAGAATAACCTTATTGAGGCCATTCATGAGAGACCATGAATGAAATAACTATATTGGTTGATCCATTGGAAAAAAATGCATATTTAATAGTTTCTGTGCTAATGATGGTACTAAATGGTTTAGATAATCCAATAGATTAAGATGAATGCCCGAAAAAAATTTGGAGTCATTAATGGACAAATAAAATATACCTTCGGTGTTCGAGACATATGAAGACTTAGCCATTTTGATTTTCTATCTCAAGGATTCATAATCCCATTCATTTATCACTATTGTTTCAGGTTAGCATGGTGGTGTTACACATACACCTATGACTAAAATAGTTTTAGTTTTATGGTTTCCACTATATGTCACATTTGAGATTTTATTTGAATGAATCGTTGTATGATATCATTCATTGAAGGGTCAGTCAAGAGAGTTTCACTACCTTTCTCAACGAGTCTATGGAATTGAAAACCAGTATGGCAAAGATTAGTCATGGGAATGTATGATCATTTTCTATTTGATTTTTAACCACATTGGAAACCATCTATATATCTCATGGGAGTAGGATGCCCAATTGAGAGATTAGTATCCCCAATATTTTTATTTGTTTGTTTTTTCAAGAATTAAAATTCATGAATGATGGAATAATGTTGTGTTCCATTTTTTATGTTTAAAATTTTTCAGATTTTTTAGAACATATACAGATATAAGAAGTTAGGCGGAATGAGATTAGGATGCATGATGTTCCTGTGTTATTTTTTAAAAATATATTAAATATATTAAATATCATGGACTTAAATTATTTCTAAAAATATTGAATGAATCTTAAATAGTGTCTTGGATCATAAATTTGAGGCATACTTTGTCCTTATAGCATGGTCATTAACCATGGAGTAAAAAATGCTTCATCAACATTGGGGGTGTAGTTAAAATGTATTCATAGGGAAAATAAATAAATAAAAATTATTATTTATTTAATTTCATTGGTGTTCTGACCTACAATTTCACCGTTAAAAATATTTTTATAACCTATTCCAAGAGTTGCCCTCAAAACCCTTATAATTGAGAGAATTTAATGGATAGGTGTTAGTGGACCTTGAGATATTGGATCAATAGATCATCCATTGGAAATTTGTGTTCCAAACAAATTCAAGGATCTGGCTGAAAAATTGAAGTTTATTTCTTTAGTGACCGATCAAAAATACTATTATGGTTTTATTCCTTATGGATTTATCACTGTTTTGATATCACAAGACAAATGTGAATCATTTTACTAATGGTTTTGTTTTCAAATAAGTTATTTTTTTGGTATGGTTTTAATTTCATGATTTGGGGATGATTTTTCTTTTTTTAGTAGTAAAATGATTTTCATGTTCTTATTTATTCCTATGAAAATGAACAATGATGTAATGGACAAATAAAATGGGTTTTTCATTACTATTATGTTATTTGGTTCTCTCTCTCTTCTCTATGTGTATTCATAATTGGATATTTATTAGGCCAATAATCTTGCAATTTGATGATGAATGATAATTTAAAATTTGATCTTTGGTGAAAAATATAGTTACCACATGGTGGGGAAGGGAATTTGATATACAGTTATATTTTTCTATTATGGAAACATATCAAATGATCGATGTGTGGTTCTCAAATATGGTATGGAGTCTAGTATTGGGATAATGTTATGTTAGTGACTTTATTTATATATATGTGTTTGATTCTTTCCATAGTTTATGGATTAAAAAACTGAATACATGACATATATTCTGTATAACACACATGATATATCCCCTGATGTGTGGCGGTGGAGTTTCAACATATACATTAGGATGACATGTTGTGTGGCTGTATCACATGCCACGTGACACGTGTTGGAAGCTTGTATTTTATCTCAGAGGATACATATACATGGAAAAACAAAATATCTAGGGGTACATGTTTTGGTAAACTATCATTGCCCCACTACATGACCAGTGTACATGGGTTGTTATTGAGACACGACTGGATAAGACGGACATAATCTTATGTACACTAGAACAAGAATAATTTCACGCAGATATCACTAATGAAATATACATATAGTGTACATTAATTAAATGATGTTTTTAATGTAAATTCCATGTGAGTGAGAGAAATGGGAGGTGAAATGATTAGTGAGACATGTCATATACCCATACAAATAGACCAGGTACCCTATTTTTGATAGGTTATATTCTTAATTGCTTTTAGATTAGATTTTTTCAGAGATTGGTTGATATTATAGGGACCATTATCAATTGAGTGTGTTCCATTAGTCCATTTCAAGATGATTTGTATTGAATAAAATCCTATACCTATAATGGTGACCCTTTCTATTGTACATCATGAAACAATTTTTTAGATTCCATTTATAAGGTTTGATGTCAGGTCCTATCTCATCATCATTCCATAGGTGATGTTTATTTTATCATTATGATCAACACTATGTAGGTGTAAATCCTCTAATTAGAAGTTTATTTAAAATTTTGTTGTTTATTTACCATATGTCCTTAGGTTTGATCCTTATATGTGAATAATTATCTTTAAAAATCTAGTTTATAATTATTATGGTGATACTTTATGATTGGTAAATATTCTATAGGATTCATTAGTGATATCTGACTCATGAAATGTGTTCCATTGGTTTACTACCACTATGGATTTTATGGTCTGAATGATCCTAGAATTGAAAAATTATAAAACCTATATAGAAGTTCAATAGATGTAAGAGGTTATGAACACGTGGGAAATTGTGTCATTATGATTATGATTAGATGCCTTATTTCATGTCACACATTATGACTGAAATATCTTGTGATAACCTGATTACTATGGATTCATTATGTTTGGTTATTTTGTGGTGTCTTGTAGGGTATTTTTATACTGACCCCTTCATGGGATATGCCGTAATGTAACAAATCATATGCTAATGAAAAAGCTTTTTGCAGAGTCCTTGAGGGACAATAAGCAGATGGTGCAAGTTTGGGATAGACAGACCAAGTTATTTGTCACTGTTTCAATTCTAGTAATCCCCTCTTTTTGTGAAGGACATACTTTACATTCTAGTTTTATTAGGTCTCGTATTTCTCTCCTTTTAGTTACATATTTTTTAAATTGTATTGTGATTATTGGGTTATTGATACATGTAATAATTTTTATATGTTTATTTTATATTTCACCATTTCATGAAATTTTAGATATTTTATGCATATTAGTACATTAGTATAATGCCTCCCATTTATTTGTTATTAGTTCTTGGATTTATTCTATAGCCATTGGAATATTGAATGTGGGTTTGGGATAGTTGCATCTCAGGATCCATTGGGTCGAGTCATGACATATAAAGATAAAGGACAAAACCCTGTAGTAATAAACCTGATTTCCAAAGCTCTAATGATGAACCATTTGTGTTAGAAACTTCTTTTGAAAATCATATTTCTATTCTTAGTGAAATACATGTAGTTAAGACTAATTAACTAATTCTTTTAAAACATCTAAACACTCTAATGTGGAATTAATTTAGTTTCCTAGACAATGTTTCCTTGGATAGATATAAGAGAAAAGGATTCCCCATCATACACATTACTAATGTGGGAAGAAGAAACCAATGAAATGTATCATTGGAACAAGAATATGTTTGATGATAAGAAGAATCATTCATTGAGCCCATCATTTTAAATCATTGGTGAATAATTTGATCAATGAAAAATAGATGCACAATATTTTCTACCAAAAATTTATAAAGTCTAAGAATTATTGAAATTTTTTTCCTTACCCAACATTTATTGTAGATTAAAAAACATCATCACATCCTAGACAATGTAATTAAGATAATTTTTATGATATCATTACTATATAAATTAGGTCATGAAAATGATTGGTAAAATGAACCTGCCACCCTCCTTTCTTAATTATTGGTTATGGAATTACAATGACACTTTATCAAATAAATTATTCCAATGTGGTATTAAAAAATACTAAAAACAAAAACCAAATTATTTATTATTATCTTAAATTAATATTATATCCCAATTTCTGTTTGATAATATATTCATCATGATAGTGTTATTATACTTTCATTAGAGAAGTTCAGTGTGACTTTTTGAATTTATTGATTATCATCACACAAATTCCATTGAAATGAAATATAATAAAAAAATAAAATTTTATAATTAAAAAAATATGAATGAATATTAGTTCAAGGATGAATTTGAGAACTTGTTGAACATTAGTATAATTAAAAAAGTTATATACTAAAACATATGGTACATTTATGTCAAATGTTTTGTGAATAAATATATATTATTATTGAATCATTATTAGAGAATGTGGTATATTTCATATGTTTTTTATAACACTCTATAAATTATATCATGAGTGGAGTCAATTTGATAGAAAACATCAATTATACTTACTATTTTGACATAAATTATTTTTTGGGGATAAATTTCTTTAAATGTTTGCGAATGTAATTAAATAATATTTTAAAATATATTTTTTCTCAAAAAAATATAACACTTTATATATTATTTCATGAAGCACATCAAAAATAAAAAAAATCAATGAATAATAAATAAAATATTCATATAGTATTCATATTCAGTAACATGGTATCCCACTAATAGTTACTACCTTTATATGGTAAATAATTAAAGTTATAATATTCAAAAATTTATTATCTAGAAAATATATTTTCATTGTATATTATATATTATTATATAAAATTAAATTTCTAATTTATGAATTTAAATTTAATAATGAAAAATTAATTTATGAATTACTCACAAACAAATTATCATTGGATATATTTTAGCATTTTAATATTTTTATTGTGTTTTCGGTGTATTGTGAATACATGTATTTCTCTAGTACCATCACTTTTATAGGCGAAATATATGTTTTAAATATTATGAAAATAAAAAATATATACTTATAAGGTATAAAACTTGATTTAAATGTACTATTATCATTTTATAAAACAAATGAATATAATATTACAGAATCATGTAATATTTTATGAAAATGATTTTAATGATTTTATTTATTTAAATTTACGGAAACGAAAATTATTATTTTTGTATTTATTTTGATTTCATGTAACAATAATTTATTAGAAAGAAATATTATTAATAATATTAATATTAATAAAAATTTTTATTTTGTCTTATATATAGAACTATATTTATCAATATACATTTTTTTGAAAAAACCTTTTTCACATTTCAGCCTCAGATGTTTAGATTTATTTAACTAAAAATATAAAGTTAATTATATAATATTCTTATAAAATATTATATAACAATTTTCATATTATTAAATATTGAAAATTTTATTTTGGTTATAAAATTTAGATAAATTGGATTAATGGTACTTTACAAGATAATGGTGAAACAATTATATTAAATATATAATTAATAAGAACATACAAATGTAAAATATTATATCAATTAAAATATTATAAATTATGAATACAATAAGAAGAATAAAAATGTTCATATAAAAATATAAAATAATTTAATATATAATTCGTTAAAAAAATTAAGAATAAAAAAATGAACAAAATTTCATTTTTTATATTGAGTTATTTTCTACACATTACTAATAATTAAAATGATCATTTAATTTTTTTTAATTTGAATTTGATTAAAAATATGATAAATAAAATTTAAAAACAACAAAATTATATTAATTAAGATATTTTATTTTTTAACAAAAAAATACTGTCACGACCCCCTCCCCAAAAAGTGTACCCCTCCTGGGCCGGCAATGTGAAAAGGGCGATAATGACCCCCCGAGTCCCGCCTCCAGTAGGCCCCGGGTTGGCGACTAGCACCGAGGGTATAATAAACATACAAATGGGAGGCATTACCCTCTAAGAGAACACATGTAGAAGAGAGAGATAGAATAGACTCCAATCAACTCCAACTTAGAACTGAGATATAAAAGGAAACCATGTACATATATGAAATGTCATGCAAAAGTACTACAACTGAAAGGGGAAACTAAAAGTACCCAAAAGAAAGTAAAACGACAGCGACCACAAGCCCGAACAGCTCCTCCTCCAACCGCAAGCTAGTAGTAACCAGCTTGATCTCCAACCTGCTTCAAGTGACCTGAAAAACAGTTTATATGTACATAGGGTGAGTATAATAGTATACTCAGTAGGATCCTCCCCAAGCCTATCGTGCAAAAGTAATGAAAGCATGCTAAAGCCCAGTGAACAATAAGTGAAACTAACTCGTCACCTAAATTGGTATGCTATGTTCCCAACCTCACCATGGCTACTCTCTCCAAGTAACGCATACAAGAATATAGCATATAGTAAATAATATCAAGGGTACCCCGCAACTACTTCCCCACTGGTTTGCCGCTTTGCCCCAATGATATGCGTCCTGTGCATATTTCTCCAAAGGCTTGCCCGCAGACACATGGGCTAAGCTCCACAATCTGCACCTCGTGCACCACAAAGGCTTGCCCGCAGATACCTGGGCGAAGCACCCCACCGTCCTCACAACCAAAAGTATCCAGGTAGTTTCTGGGAGCCACCACAGCTAGCATAACGTGTATCATACGTCGGGTATAATTCCTCAAGCCATTACAGCCCATACTCCGAGTAAGGATCCTCAATCCATCACAGCCTATACACGTTACACCTATAGGAGTCCATAGGATACTATATCCAGAATATATGTGTGTGAATAACCGCAAGCCATTACAGCCCTCTACACACATATATGGGGTAACTAACCGATGTTCCTCATGGCACAGGTATCTACCAAGAGAAGAGAGCGGAGCCAAAGGGGGTAGTCATCAATTCAACCTCCCATCAGAATGTTGGGGAAAACACCCCCCAGGGCTCAGAATCCCCGAGGTGTCAGTTGCCCTTACCTATAGAGTGGAGTAGCGTATAGAAACACAAAAACTACAGAATATATAAGTAACTCACATCCACACTATGGGAATTACCTAGACTTAGATACAACTGCAGCTAACGTCTCTCAGACTCCAGGCAGCTACTTCTATGACTAGGTATCCTATAATCACACAAACTTTTGAAGAGATTTATTAGATTACACCGTTATCATTTTATCAGTTCCACTGTACATTAATTAATTCTTTAAAAATAAATTAAGAATGAAAAATTCCACATTAAACTGAATTGGCATCACATTCAAAAACAACTGCTCCTTTTTAAGATTCACATCACCTTTAAATTCCAGCATCTCCATCCCTGTGGATTTTCACCATTTAATAAAACATTCATTACAGAAATACTTTTCCACATTCCCAAGAATTCTAGAAAAACATCCTATGCTTCTAAACACAAAGGAGGCTCAACACGGTGAATAGATATACTACCCGTTGAGTCTTTTCCCCCTATAGAAAGAGCATATACCCATTCCCCCTCGATAGGGTAAACACGGAAAGCACTTGGCATACCCCGCGCGTCTTCGCCTCCTTCTGAAGAAGGGTAACAAGACCAGCTTCCTTGAGCAGTGGGGAAAAGCAAAGCAGATTAACATTCAAGAAAACCTCAAGCAACCAGCAACCACATTCATCCCATTCCATCACCCCTGGTGTCCTCCCCGACACCCACATGCATAAATTGATGCATCTCGCCACTCTAGGCGTCATCTACTTCCATAACCACAAGTCATCCACGCATCCACATATCACAACATCCATCCAGGCTCACATCACAGCACAAGAAGCAGAAAAACATCAATCAAAACCATGGGCCCTTGACCCCTTATAAAACAAGAGGGTAACTCAGAACCCCTTTAGAAATTCCCACATAATTTGTTCTTTAATCCATATTGAGTTGACAGATATGTTATTCGTAGGTTCCAATCACGGATACCTAATCCGCAAGCTATCACAATTAAATAACCATGCTTACTTCCCTAATTTGATTATCCTCAAATTAGAACAACTACAACAATGACAATAACCAGATTAATTTATATGCCTCTTTATCTTTAGCCAATTAATTAACAATTAATTCCGGCTTTACGTTCATTATAAATTTCTTTCATGAATGAACAACAAATCAAAGAAAACATAGATATCACTATATCTAGGAAAACATGAGGCAAACCGTTATCACGGTATAAAGCAACAACATGCGATCAACCAATTCTTTTAATCCGGTGCAAGTATTTAATTAGGTCAATTTCATTGTGATCCAAAGGGATAAATCATGATAATTATATGATTGCACATATAAAATTAGAGAAGCCATGAATCCCCTACCTCGAAGAGTTCTTGACGTCCTTTATCCACATAACGGGTCACAATCCTCCTCTCACGACAACTGCATCCACCGGTGGATGCCGCGGTACGACAGTACCAACCAAACCCAAGAAAAACCAATTAGAATCATGGAGAATACATGGTATAATTATGGAAAAGTGGATAGGAGAATATGAACCCCAAAAGAACGACGATACAACATAGCTTATATCGAAGATTGATCGACACAGCTCAGTTGCATCCAAAACAGAGCAGAACCAATCCCAGGAGTAAAGATTGATTGTGCAACTCCTACGGGAATGATTGAAAGGTTCTAGCATCTCTTAGCTGAGAAAAAATGGAAAGAACAAGGGAGAATGATATCTCATGCCTTGTTAAGATTTAATGTGGCGACAGATTAAGATCCGGTTAATTCTCCATTAAAAACGGATTGCATTAACCCACACAGTTTGACCAAGTAAAACATTCCAAGCCATAGGACTAATTAATATAGGATTATGGAATTTTAAGCGGCCTTAAGAGCCCTTAAAATAACGCTTTAAATTTATTTTACGTCAAAGGAAACGTCAAAAGGGGCAAAACTGTAGGAGTCTGGAAACACTGTTCACCCACTGTTACTGTACATGAAACCGATATGTGAAACCGATCTGTGAAACCGATCTATCACACCGATCTGTGAAACCGATCTGTCAGACCGATCAGTGAAACTGATCTGTAACACGGATCTGTGAAACCAATCTGTCAGACTGATCTGTGAAACCGATCTGTCACACCGATCTGTGAAACCGATCTATCAGACTGATCTGTGAAACTGATCTGTCAGACCGATCTGTGAAACTGATCTGTCACACCGATCCGTGAAACTGATTTTTCAGAACGATCTGTGAAACCGATCTGTCAGACCGATCTGTGAAACCAATCTGTCCCACCGATCTGTGAAACCGATCTGTCAGACCGATCTGTGAAACCGATCTGTCAGACCGATCTGTGAAACCGATCTGTCAGACCGATCTGTGAAACCAATCTGTCACACCGATCAGTGAAACAGATCTGTGAGACCGATCTGTGAGACCGATCGGTGAGACCGATCTGTTACTGTTCATAAAACTGGAAACACTATTCACAGAACTAGAAAAATTGGCAAAGTGTAGGGGATAAGTCCCCTTAACCTCCCAGAACACCTCCAAAACCAACATTTAACAATGTAATGGACCGGAGAGGTCCGTGCCATTACATTAGATACCTCTCAAAACATTCTCGTCCTCGAGAATTAAAAACCAACCTAGAAGAAAAGAGGGGTCCGAACAACCACCCCATAAGATACCTCTCCGGGGAAAACCACCATGAGTTGTTCAAAAGCTGGAACAAAACGACGACATCCGAGAGTATGGAAACAAACAATCCACATCCAAACAATTCAAACATAACATCACATCAAAGGTACATAAATAAAACATGAAAGGTCCAACCACAAAGAAAACATCATTACATGAAAGGAGTTAAACATTAAACAACTCTAGGTTCTGAGCACGTATCTGTGACTCACACTCCCAGGTACTCTCCTCCATGCCACCGTGTCGCCACAAGACACGAACTAAGGGGATAGAACGCCCACACAAAACCTTCTCCTTGTGTTCTTGGATCTCCACAGGTCGCTCCTCGAAGGTTGCATCATTGTCAACATCGATCTCTCCCCAATCGATAACATGAGTTTCATCATGAAGATAAATATGGAGCTGTGATACATGGAAAACATCATGTATCCGACTCATCTGAGGGGGAAGTGCTACTCGATACGCCATAGCTCCAACCCGAGCTAACACCTCGAAAGGCCCAACAAACCGGGGTGAAAGCTTACTTCCACGACCAAACCTTCACTGCCCATGACGGGGAGTCACCTTCAGGAACACATGATCCCCAACATTAAACTCTAAGGGTATCCTTATTTGATTAGCATATGATTTCTGACGATCATGTGCTGTCTTCATCGTCTCACGAATCACCTGAACCATCTCTGTTGTATTCTGCACTAGTTCTGGTCCGAGAATTGCTGACTCTCCGACCCCAGTCCAACACAACGGAGAATGGCATGGCCGGCTATACAAGGCTTCAAACGGCGCCATGCCGGTGGTAGAGTGAAAACTATTATTGTAAGCGAACTCTACCAAGGGTAAGTGCTTTGTCCATGAACCTCCAAAATCAAGAACACAAGAGCGCAACATGTCTTCATGAGTCTGGATTTTTCGTTCTGTCTGACCATCCGTTTGAGGATGAAAAGCAGTGCTAAGGAATAATTGAGAACCAAAAGCATGATGGAGACCTCTCCACACCCTAGAGGTAAAATGAGGATCTTGATCAGAAATTATCATCTTAGGAACTCCGTGAAGCCTCACCACCTCCTCCAGATACTACCTTGACAAAACCTCCACTGAGCTCGACTCCTTGATTGCTATGAAGTGGGCCGATTTAGTTAAACGATCCACTACCACCCATATAGCATCATGTCCTCCCGAAGCTCGAGGTAAAACTGTAACAAAGTCCATTGATATTTCCTCCCACTTCCACTGAGGAATCTTTAATGGCTGGAGAAGACCACCAAGAACACGGTGTTCGGCCTTAACCCTCTGACAGACTAATCATCGAGACACAAACTCTACCACTGCACGCTTCATCTCAGGCCACCAAAACTGACTCCTCAAGGATCGGTACATCTTTGTCACAACAGGATGTACTGCTAAGGGCGAGCTATGGAACTCTCAGAGAACCGCCTCACGCATCTCCAAGGGAACAAAAAGCCTGCCATGATACAACACTCGGTGTTGTTCATCCTCAGACCAACCATCAGGGGCCTCTCCACAAACAACTCTGTCTCTCTAATCTTCCACCTCGGGATCACCCAACTGAGACTCTTCCACCTTCTTCATCAGAGATGAATTCACCATCATCTGGAAAAGACAATCTCTACCTCCAACCTCTTCTATATCAAGATGTAAAGCTGCTAGTTCTTACATCACTCTCCAGGAATCACCAGATTCACGCACAACATCATTATGTGACTTTCGGCTTAGTGCATCAGCTACAACGTTTCCTTTTCCAGGTGTATACGATATTTCAAAGTCGTATTCATGCAAGAACTCCATCCACCGACGCTGCCGCAAGTTCAAGTCCCGCTGAGAGAAAACATACCTCAAACTCTTATGATCGGTGAAAACCAAAAAGCGCTCGCCAATGAGGTAATGTCTCCACAACTTCAGCGCAAACACCATGGCTGCCAACTCAAGATCATGGGTGGCATAGTTGCATTCATTGGGATGCTATTGTTGGGACCCATAAGAAACAACTGACCTTTTTTGCATAAGTACACAGCCTAGACCCAGATGTGACGCATCGCAGAAGACGTCAAACTGGACTCCCTCAGCTGGAAGTCAAAGAACAGGAGCACTTACCAACTTCTCCTTTAGATACTCGAATGCTGCCTGACACTGATCAGTCCATATGAACGCTTGATCCTTCTTGGTCAAAGCTGTCAGAGGAGTCGCAACTCGGGTGAAATTGGCTATAAACCTCATTTAATAGCCTACGAGACCAAGGAAACTTCGCACCTCTGACACGGTCATGGGGGCTACCCAAGACACTACTGCTTCTATCTTCGATGGATCCACAGCTACTCCCTGTTGGGACACAACATGCCCTAAGAAACGAACTTCTCGAGCCAAAAACTCACACTTGGACAACGTCCAAAACAACTGATGTTGGCACACAACTCCCAAAACGGCTCGTAGATGCTCTGCATGCTCTTCTTCAGATGTGGAGTACACAAGGATGTCATCGATGAAAACCATAAAAAACTTGTCGAGGAATTCATGGAACATAGCATTCATCAACCCCATGAAAATAGCTGGAGCATTCGTCACGCCAAATGGCATTTCAACAAACTCATAATTCCCATGACGACAACGGAAAGCAGTCTTTGGGATATCTTCATCCTTTACACGCATTTGGTGATATCCTGACCGCAAATCGATCTTTGAGAACCAACTTGAACCCTTCAGTTGATCGAATAGGTCATCAATCCATGGAAGAGGATAGAGATTCTTTATTGTCACATTGTTTAATCGAAGATAATCGACACAGAACCGCAAACTGCCATCAGCCTTTTTTTACAAACAAAACTGGTGCACCCCACGGTGACACGCTTAGCCAAACAAAACCACACTACAACAGACCATCAAGCTGAATACGTAGCTATCGTAACTCATAAGGAGCCATTATATACGGAGACATAGAGATAGGAGACGCTCCGGGCTGTAGCTCGATCCCAAACTCGATCTCTCGTCGAGGGGGTAATGCTACAACCTCTTCGGGAAAGACGTCAGGGTACTCTTCTACGACCCTAGGAAACGCCAACTGTTGAACCTTTGAAGAACTGAGCATCATCCCATCCATCATGGATGATAAAGAAGGAAATCGTCTATGAGCCATTCGAGGATCTCTCTCACCAACAAACACCACTTCCTCTCCATCTTTATCAAAGAAAACGACCTTCTTCTTGTAGCAATCCACAATAGCCTGCACCGAATACAAAAAATCCATGCCGAGTATGAAATTATATGGTTGTATTCATAAACATAGGAAATCTCCCCAAGAGCGGTGTTTCCCCAACACTAGCTCATAGTCTCTACATACTTCAAACAAGTCAGCTCGACCTCCAACTGGCGTAGTCAACGCCAAGGGCACTGGAAGCCTCTCTACCTCAAGTCCCAAAGCATAGACAAGGGTAGGTGATATGAATGAGTGTGTCACTCTTGAATCAAACAAGGAATATACCAAGGTAGAAAACAAGCAAAGGGTACCTCAGACGACATCTGGCTTGCCTGGAGCTGGCTATGCTAGAGCATGAAGCTGACCACTACCACCTCCATGGCCTCTCTGACCCTGATGACGACCACCACCACGACCACGCTCTTCTCTCTGAGGACGGGGAGCGTCATGGGGCTGTCCTCTACCTGCTCCATCTACCCTCTGGTGATCTAAAGCTGGTGCAACCTGCTGCTGCTGCCTCGACTCGAACTTCCTCAACGGAGGAACCTGGCGTGGAGCGCCCGGTGCACGATGACTGCTCTAAAAAGTCGGGCACTCCCGCTGGTGATGACCATGACCACCACAAGAAAAACAAGCGCATGCTTGCTTGGCATAGGCCAGAGAGTTGCTGCCTCCATAGAAACGAGATGGGAATGGCTGGGACCTACCTCTAGGTGAACGGAAACTCTTCTGTCCTGAAAACCGGGAACCCCAGACCACAGCTCTGCTTCGTGAGGAATCACGACGATTCCCCTCTCGTGACGATCCGGTCCTAGCCAAAGTCCTCTAAACAACCTCTGCCCTCGCCAGAACCTCAAGATATGTCTTCAGCATAACTGGGGTGACCTGGCACTGGATATAGGGATGCAAAGCCTCCTCGAAATGCCTCGCCCTGGCCTCATTATCTAGTAACAGGTCTGAAGCATATCATAGAAGGTTCCTGAAACGGATTCCAAACTCTCGATCACTGGAGCTCCCCTATCGAAGGGTGAGAAGCTCCTGACGACTGGACACCTTTGCAGTCAATAAAAGAAACTCGACTCTAAACCTGTCTCCAAACTCCTCCCATGAGATCGCTGACTCATCGCGATCCCCAAGGAACAAGAACCGTCATTTCCTCGCTGCTCCACGCAGCATCGTCACAACCAAGGACACCCAATGTTCCTTCCGAGCACGAATAGAACTGAAGCCTATCTCGATCTCCTATAACCAGTCTTCTGTGACTGCATCTGAAACGGAGCCCTCGTACTTCTGTAGACTCTGGCGCTGAAACACTCGAAGTGTCTTCCTCCAAGTGTCAACTTCATCAACCTCTACTCGGCGGTGATCCGCTGGAACAGCCCGCTGGACATCTCTTGCGCAAACCTGACGAGGACGTCGACCTGGAGCCATAACTATAAATTAACAACTGTTAGAACTCCTAAGCCTGGAATATGGAAGATTCACATTAATTAATTAATTGTTTTGTTTTATTAATTTCAGGTTACCTATAGCAAGGTCTACCCCTTCAAAAACAGGCGTAAAGAATAACGATGCATGATCCATTCCTAGGTCTCTACCCTGAAACCAGTATCACTTTGTTTAGTAGCAATCGTAAACTTAAAGGTCCGTGCAACAGATCTTAGGGGGCCTTGAACGCCAATGTCTCTGCCGGTCTCCAATGTTTACCCCACTTGCTAAACATGAATGACACCGTTGCCCTACCATCCCATGCATCCTCACCTGCGCCAAACTCCGAACTCCATCCTATCCCTCAACCAGACCTCTGATACCACTCTGTCACGACCCCCTCCCCACAAAGTGTACCCCTCCTGGGCCAGAAATGTGAAGAGGGCGATAATGACCCCCGATTTCCTGCCTCCAGTAGGCCCTGGGTTGGCGACTAGCACTGAGGGTATAATAAACATACAAATGGGAGGCATTACCCTCCTCCAACCGCGAGCTAGTAGTAACTAGCTTGATCTCCAACCTGCTCCAAGTGACCTGAAAAATAGTTTATATGTACATAGGGTGAGTATAACAGTATACTCAGTAGGATCCTCCCCAAGCCTCTTGTGCAAAAGTAAAGAAATAATGCTAAAGCCCAGTGAACAACAAGTGAAACTAACTCGTCACCTAAACAGGTATACTATGTTCCCAAACTCACCATGGATACTCTCTCCAAGTAATGCATATAAGAATATAGCATATTGTAAAGAATATCAAGGGTAACCCGCTACTACTTCCCCACTGGTTTTCCGCTTTTCCCCAATGACATACGTACTGTGCATCTCTCTCCAAAGGCTTGCCTGCAGACACCTGGGCTAAGCTCCACAATCTACACCTCGTGCACCACAAAGGCTTGCCCGCGGACACCTGGGCGAAGCACCACACCGTCCTCACAACCAAAAGTATCCAGGTAATTTTCGGGAGCCACCACAGCACGCATAACGTGTATCATACATCAGGTATAATACCTCAAGCCATTAAAGCCCATACACCGAGTAAGGATCCTCAAGCCATCACAGCCTATACACGTTACACCTATAGTAGTCCACAAGATACTATATCCAGAATATATGTGTGTGAATAACCACAAGCCATTACAGCCCTCTACACACATATATGGGGTAACTAACCACTTTGCCTCATGGCACAAGTATCTACCAAGAGAAGAGGGTGGAGCCAAAGGGGGTAGTCAGCCATTCAACCTCCCATCAGAATGTTGGGGAAAACACCCCCAAAGGGGTCAGAATCCCCGGGGTGTCAGTTGCCCTTACCGACAGAGTGGAGTAGCGTATAGAAACACAAAAAGTACAGAATATATAAGTAACTCACATCCACACTATGGGAATTACCTAGTATTAGATACAACTGCAGCTAACATAAGTCAGACTTCAGGCTCCTACTTCTAAGACTAGGTATCCTATAAGCACACAAACATTTGAAGAGATTTATTAGTTTACTCCGTTCTCATTTTATCAGTTCCACTGTACATTAATTAATTTTTTAAACATTAATTAAGAATGAAAAATTCCACATTAAATTGAATTGGCATCACATTAAAAAACAACAGCTCCTTTTTAAGATTCACATCACCTTTAAATTCCAGCATCTCCATCCCCGTGGATTTTTACCATTTAATCAAACATTCATTACAAAATTAGTTTTCCATATTCCCAGGCATTCTAGAAAAACATCATATGATTCTAAACACAAAGGAGGCTAAACACGGTGAATAGATATACTACTCGTCGTGTCTTTACCGCCTATAGAAAGATCATATACCCATTCCCCCTCGAGAGGCTAAACACGGAAAGCACGTGGCATACCCCGTGCGTCTTCGCCTCCTTCGGAAGAAGGGTAGCAAGACCAGCTGCCTTGAGCAGTGGGGAAAAGAAAAGCAGATTAACATTCAAGAAAACCGCAAGCAACCAGCAGCCACATCCATCCCATTCCATCACCCCTGGTGTCCTCCCCGACACCCACATGTATAAACTGATGCATCTCTTCACTCTAGGCGTCATTTACTGCCATAACCACAAGGCCTCCACGCCTCCACATATCAAAACATCCATCCAGGCTCACATCACAGCACAAGCAGCAGAAAAACAACAATCACAACCATGGTCCCTTGACCCCTTAGAAAAAAAGAGGGTAACTCAGAACCCCTTTAGAAATTCCCACATAATCTGTTCTTTAATCCATATTGAGTTGACAGATAGGTTATTCGTAGGTTCCAATCACAGATACCTAATCCGCATGCTATCACAATTAAATAAACATGCTTACTTCCCTAATTTGATTATCCTCAAATTAGAACAACTACAACAATGACAATAACCAGATTAACTTATATGCCTCTTTATCTTTAGCCAATTAATTAACAATTAATTACGGCTTTACGTTCATTATCAATTTCTATCATGAACGAACAACAAATCAACGAAAACACAGATATCACAATATCTAGGAAAACATGAGGCAAACCGTTATCACGGTATAAAGAAACAACATGCGGTCAACCAATTCTTTTAATCCGGTTCAAGTATTTAATTAGGTCAATTTCATTATGATCCAAAGGGATAAATCATGATAATTCTACGATTGCACATATACAATTAGAGAGGCCATGAATCCCCTACCTCAAAGAGTACATGACGTCCATTATCCACACAACAGGTCACATTCCTCCTCTCACGACAACTGCATCCACCGGAGGATGCCACGGTACGACAGTACCAAGAAAACCCAAGAAAAACCCATTAGAATCTTGGAGAATACATGGTATAATTATGGAAAAGAGGATAGGAGAAGATGAACCCCGAATGAAAGATGATACAACATACCTTATATCGAAGATTGATCGACACGGCTCAGTTGCATCCAAAACAGAGCAGAAAACATCCTAGGAGTAAAGATTGATTGTGCAACTCCTACAGGAATGATTGAATGGTTCTAGCGTCTCTTAGCTGAGAAAAAATGGAAAGAACAAGGGAGAATGATATCTCGTCCCTTTTTAAGATTTAATGTGGCGATGGTTTAAGATCCGGTTAATTCTCCATTAAAAACGGATCACATTAACCCACGCGTTTCGACCAAGTAAAACATTCCAAGCCTTATGAATAATTAATATAGGATTTATGGCATTTTAAACGGCCTTAAGAGCCCTTAAAATAAGGCTTTAAATGTATTTTACATCAAAGGAAACGTCAAAAGGGGCAAAACTATAGGAGTCTGGAAACACTGTTCACCCACTGTTACTGTACATGAAACCGATCTGTGAAACCGATCTGTCACACCGATCTGTGAAACCGATCTGTCACACCGATCTGTGAAACCGATCTGTCACACCGATCTGTGAAACCGATCTGTCAGACCGATCTGTGAAACCGATCTATCACACCGATCTGTGATACCGATCTGTCAGACCGATCTGTGAAACCGATCTGTCACACCGATCTGTGAAACCGATCTGTCACACCGATCTATGAAACCGATCTGTCAGACTGATCTGTAAAACCGATCTGTCACACCGATCTGTGAAACTGATTTGTCAGTCTGATCTATGAAACTGATCTGTCACACTGATCTGTGAAACCGATCTGTCAGACCGATCTGTGAAATCGATCTGTCAGACCGATTTGTGAAACTGATCTGTCACACCGATCTGTCAAACCGATCGGTGAGACTGATCTGTTACTGTGCATAAAACTGGAAACACTGTTCATAGAACTGGAAAAATTGTCAAAGTGTTGGGGATAAGTCCCCTTGACCTCCCAGAACACCTCCAACACCAACATTTCACAACGTAATGGACTGGAGAGGTCTGGGCCATTACACATACAATCACAAAGAACGAAACATACTACATTGTGTAGAAAAAAACAAGATAGATTTTAAAACAAAATGATATAAGACTAGAATTTGTATAAAACACATTTAAAAAGACATGGTTGAGACTTTAGTGATCTAAATACTCCAGAAACAATCTTATATAGACCCAATGGTGTTGTAACCTTGTAATGATGTAATGGAATTATTAAAATATTTAAGATATTTCCAAAATTGTATTTTTACCCTCTTATAAAATTGGTTCCCTAATTACCTTTAAACCATGCACCCTAATATTGAAATTTTCATAAAGATGTAAAAAAAAAAAATTACACGGTTTCCCTAACATTTTATTAATACCTTGGTCCCACTATGTTTTCCTGATCCCATTATTTTAATGGAGTTCTCCAATGAAATTTTATATCTCTAATGTAATTATTATATCATTATCTTATTTTTATCCCTAATACTCATCTTTTCAAAATATTATATCCATAAAAATATAATTAAATTAGTAAAATAATTATATTTATATGATACAATATATTCACATAAAATCATTTTATCTTTATAATAACAGGTATGAATATCAAATACTTTTTGAAAATAGATGGGGGACAAAGGGGAGTTAAAATGGATTTACAGAATTACATTATGGAAATAAACTGAATTCCTTCCCTTATTCATATATAAAATGGGCTAATGGGGATTAGTTTAGTGTCACATATAGGTGTTCAAATCCATTGTATATGGGAAGCTATTCATGTTTGTGTCTTGTAATGGTTTAATTTTGTTAGAGGTGTATTCAGTACAGTATGGCAGGTATGACCAAAGTAAGGCATGGTGTGACACTATAGAATACAATTATTACCAACTAATTTAAAAGGATTTTTATCAAAACCAGTGAATTTGTTTATAGAAAAGTTATATTGGAACTCTATGATAACTTTTAGGAATGATATTAATATGTATATTCCTATAGGGATAAGTTATTTTTGGAGGGAACTCATTAAATAATGCTACAAATGAAACGTGTATCTCATGATCTAATGCTAGAAGGTTGTAAATAATAGTTAACAAGTAGGATTTCATAGAAATAAAATTTTTTTATGGTTTACCATTATTAAAATATAACCCTCGTGAACTATGATATTATAGTAAATGTGTGGGAGATGAAAAATAAAGATATTCAAGTTTAGGGATTTGAAAATTAGAAGATTGTCCCCATTGGAAATTGGTTGATTTACATTTTTATTTAATTAGATACTCAATGATCCCTTGTATGGAAATACATTTCAATAATAATAAAATATATTTATTAGGAATCTAAAATGAGACATGAATTTCAACACCCATCATAAGAAGCCTACAAACGGACAAATTTTATATGGTCATGTTATACATTACATATGTTGTGATCTTTAGATATTTACTGAAATTTTATGTTAAATTAGATCACTAATCTGAATAGATAATAATAAAATTTCTTGATATCTTTAATATTACACTAGATTATTAGTGGATACATATATTATTAATTCTACATATGATATTAGAACAGGAATTTTCAGTACAGAAAATATTGAAATTCAATTTGAATATGTGTTAAAACCATCATACCATAAATATTACAAACTATTAATAAGTGAGAACTATTTGTAGAATAGTTAAGAAAATGGACAAAGAATTCAGGACCAAATTAGGATGTAGATAGATTTGTTTATAACCATAAAACAACGATTATTTCCAATTCGTCAAGTCCAAACAATAATCGAAATGATGATATAAAGAGAGATGTTGGTAAAAAAATATTATAGATAATTACAAAACCTAACACCCCTGAATGTGTGAAATAATCAAATGATATATATGTATCTATTTACTCAAAAATTCCATCCACTATTGGGATATATATTAATTGAAATTCCCAACATCCATTATCTAGAGATAAAAATATTTTACATGGTAAATTGAGTTACATAGTCAATGAAAAGTAGATTCCAACCACACAAGTGGATATACGTTAATAAAAAAATGTGGAAATAATCTACCACATGTGTTTCAATGAAATATTGTGAATAATTGATCACATGATCCCACCCTATATCACTATAAATTTATCAAAATGTGGATGTCCCCAATAAATTTATCGATTACAATTATTCGAATCTCGATGATTCTCTTAAGCATGGTGGAGCCCAAAAATGGATAACATTATAACACTCCAATATAAATTGGATCAATCTCTATGAAGAAAAAAAGACACCTTCGGTTATTAGGAATCATATGTAAACATTGGTTAATAAATTAATATCCACCATTATAAATTTTCACAGTTTTTCTAAATTATACAATATTGTATCCCTTAAAAAATTAATTATAAAGATTCACCAAATTTTGATTCGTTTTGGAAGCATATACATATATATTATTCATCTAATAAAGACTAAATTGAAAGACCCTAGTTTTTAAAATTTTAGTTTTAAAAAAATGGTGTTGTTTTTAAAAAAATCAATTGTTTTTGTATGAAATAATGTAACCAAAATTATTGTAACAAAAATCATTCAATAGGAAATTAAATTACAAATTATCATTGGAATATCCTTTATTTTTATCATTCATTTGTACCATTAATATATACAATGGATGAATTGATTTATATTCTCATGTACGTCTCTTCTCTTAAGGCACATCTCCATTGATGATCAATAAAGTAATTTAGGTCATCATTGATATTAATTAATTTAATGGTAATCAATAACCTTCTATTTGTGATAGATAATTTGTTTATTACTAAATGGGAATGATTTTTTTGATGTTTCATCAACTGGGAAAAAATATACATGGAACCAAGAAACTATTAAAATAATTATCACTATAAAATTGATAGAAATTATATTAATTTCTATGTAATGAATGAATTGGGGGATATATGATGATTAAATTTTATAAAAATCTACATGAATCTCCATCCCCTTATATACTCCATTATAAATCCAAAAAAATTCATCACTTCCAATTATGATTAAAATATTATTTGGTAAAATAACCTAATTTTATAAATATTTTGATGGACATAAGTAATATAACCACATATAATGATGATCATTCTTCATTTATCTATATGTTGATGAATTAATAGTATAATCAAAAAAATTTTCATATAAAAACATACATTAATTTTCATTTATATAGTATATCTATAGAAAGGGAGATCTGTGAGGTAAAACAATCATTATTAAGAGATTTTTATCTATATATTATTCATGGAAGTAGATATATCTTAATAGTTTAATTTTAAGATCAATAAAATGGTGACCGGTCACGTTGAAAATAATAATATAAAATAAAATATAAAGGGGGATCACAGAAAATATTTGGTCGGAAATTTCTTATATTTTATTAAATTATGGAATCTTATATCTTATTTTAATGCTATATGTGATATTTTATTCAGTGTGTAGGATAACAAGAATCACATTTTGGCATATTATAATAATATCTATAACAATAATTCATTGGGGATCTTATGAAACATGAGAGAGAAATAATCATTTTTTTAATTAAAATTATGAAAATACATGAATTCTTATCCAACTTATTGACTGAGAATATTTGTGGAATATATTAATCTCTATCAATAATTTAAGGCATACATCTATAAGGGATTCAAAAAAATAATTTTTTCTTTTGTATTGGAACATTTTGAATACAGTTATTTATAATATTTTTGACATCTTTTAAATTATTAACCTCTATCCAATAAAGCTTCTCTTGATTTATTTTTATCAACCAATTTACTAAATATGAGTTTAATGAACCAATTTATATATAATTATGAGGTTAAAAAAATAAAATAAATCATTATGATATATTTGATACCAATATATATTTTATTTTTACGAAGATCTCTCTAAAAACTAGTCTGAGTTGTTGACATTATGAATTTTCATGACTTTTTATCATTGCCTCTATATAAATCAACTTATTGAAAAGGAATTTAAAAAAGTACTCCCTTTCTCCAAATATCGATGGGATGAAGTCTTCTGAAACTACTAGTTGGAAGGTTAATATTTGATATGATAAGAATATTTTGATTCAGAAACAACTTCAACTACTGGATGAAGACTATTTTTGACATTCATAGGTTCTTTGTTATTATTAATGGTATATGTAGATATTTTTTTATTACCATATAGATTAATTTTTTGGATAAGTATATTCTATAAAATTTATATTTAAAACAATTTTCTCTAAAAATATCTTATCTTGAATGTTAATTAGTTACTGTTTATCCATTATATTTTAGAATAGTTCTGAAGGCCCATTCCCACATATTCTATTATGTGGATTTGTTTCTTTTAAGCCAATGTGATAAAAAAATTGATGTTATTAGAAAATATTGATCCTCATAGATAAATATTTGAATATAAAATAGACAAAGATAAATATTATTTTTTTCTTCAGTATGAATAACATATGTTAGTGAATGATATTTATCAAAAGGAAACATAAGAAAATGTAGGGATGTCTACAATGTCTATATCAGATAGACATATGTTTTTCAGATGATCTATGATTTCATTTTCTAGTTTAAATGAATGATAAATCATGGATTAGATCAATGGTAAGAATGGAAAATTTGTTTCAATGGATGGTCAAATAAAAAATATAAAATTAATTATCATCCCTACTTTTTTATACTCAATCATGGTTTACATATGTCCTAAATATACCTTTACGAGTATTAGTACGTTCATAATAAATTTATTGATGTGTTATAATTTCTTGATAATAAATCCATCTATATTACAAGGGACTATATTTCAAATCCCAAATGGGATGGTGTAATCAGTGTTAAGGATTTGAGTATATTCAGTGAAGATCTCCATTCCTAGTTTATATATAAATTAATATTATATAAAAATAAAGGATATAATTTTATAATATCCAAATTTTCTAATCTATATATTGATGTTGGTTATTATAATTTGTCAACCATGACCTATTCAGTAATTATGATGAACTACACCATTTATTTTATTTATTCATAGTGGATAACTAGTAAAAATTATTCAATCAAGCTTCTCAAATATTGGAATTAGGATCCTCTATGAATCATTTTTTATAAATAGATTTGATAATAATCTAATTTTCTATTTGTTATTATAGTTATATAGTGAAACCAAATTGATGTTAAATGGTAATATTTCAACATTCATAAAAGTAATCATTTCCCTGAATAATAAAAATGACAAAAATTTGATTTAAACACATGTATATTTAAAATTAACATACTGCAAACAAAAACTACCATGATTTTTATTGACAACCCTTCTTCGAATAAAAATAGAAAGTCAAACAAAAATTAATCATGAATAATGTAACATTAAATTCAATCATCTTGGACCAGGTACCACACATATGTTCCTCGAGCTGGTATGCCATAGGACCTCAGGAGCTCCCCTATGTACACCAAAGGCTTTCAAAAAGTATCAAGGGTCTGGTAAGTCATTAATGTGGAGACTATAAAGTATTTTATTAGAGTAAACACCATAAAAAATAACAAAAAATATCAAAAGAATATATAAAGTAAAAAAACCCAATATCTAAATATTATGAAGTTATAAAATACAATATCAAACTGAAATAGAAAATTGTTTATTTTGAATTACGTGTAATGTGCCTAAAATTGAAACTGAATGTAAATAAACTTATGGAACCCAAATAAGATCATGGACCATTCCTGATCCCCTTACCATGATCCATCCTAATTCAGCCATCTAACTCATTTCCTTTTTACATAACCTATCTAAAAATAATTCTACCCATGTACCAATCAGTCTGCCTGAGTAGGGTGGTGTACAACATAGTATTCCACCACCAACATCTTCTAAAAAAATTCCAATAAATAATATTTTATGTAGTTTTATATGGAATAAAAACAAGTAATAAATTAAAAAAATTTACATATCTTTTATTATACCTTATTTACCCTCATAAACATCCATGTTCCCATGGACAATAGCATCCCAATACCTGATTCAAACCGTGCCGAAGTCTGATCCATTTGACATTATCAATTTTCAATTCATTTAAAACAACATGCTTTAATTTTCCATTTCAATTAAATTAATATCCCCTCTAATTATAACCATAGTCCAATGTCAATTAATCGGTGTAGAACGCTATGTATAGAACCCTTTTGAGTATTTGGAGCATTAGTCACTATTTCACTACCCAAGGGTATTTGACTCCTCAGTCCCTCTCCCATAAAATAATATTTTTATGCATGATGGGTGAATAATGACATGTCTATCACCTCGTGAGTATTTATAGAATCAAACCCAAAATCACAACACATTTCTCAATAATGAACATATATCACATACACCATGTTATTCAAGATTAATATGCATTTAACCATTATCAAAATTTTACGTGTCACATGAATGACATCATCAAAATAATTAATTCAAAATATAATTAATCAAAACATCAAATTAATTAATTATACAAATAAATAATCACATAGTCCCATTAATTAGTTCACCAATTAATTAATTTGACTACCACATTAATTAAATCATAAATTAATTAATTACCTTATTACATTAATTAAATCAACATTGAAATAATCACATATTCCTATTAATTAATTTAATAATTAATTAATTACATTGTCCCATAAATTAATTTACCAATTACGTAATAATACCATCACATTAATTAAATTAATGAATTAGAAAATTATTATCCACAACCCTTAATCACATTGTTAATTCTAAAATTAATTATTCATTCAGAATATCAATAAATTATGATTAATTATATAATTTATTATCTCAATTCTCTATTTAAATATCACATAATTAATTCAAAAATTAATTAGCCATCGTAGAAATCTCATTGCCTCATAATTAATTCAACAATTAATTATTCAATATTATCAATTAAATATCTCAACCATCCTCTTTAATTAATTAATCAATTTAATAATCTAATTAATTGAATTCCATATCATAAAAATTATCATTAATTAATCCACCAATTAATCAGTCTAACATATTATTTACACGATAATCTCCATTAATTAATTCTTCAAGTAATTAATCTCATTCATCTAACTATTATAACACAAAAATCCAAATTATTTAATTTTATAGTAAATTAATCAAACTCATTGAATTGTATCAACCCAACAATTCCCATTAATTAATTATCCAACTAAATTAGTGTATCTAGAAAATCATAACATTATATCAAATAATTAATTTTACAATTAATTAATTCAAATTTTTCAATTAACTAATTCCTCAATTAAATAATCTAACTCAATCCTAAAATTAATTTACCATTTATTTATCCCTGTCATTTTATATATTCACAATTAACTAATGCACATTCAAACCCTCATTAACAAATCAACTAATTAATTATTTTCACCAATTCCATTATTTAGTTCAACAATTAAATAATTATATTACTTCAAATAGTTAATTAATCAATTAATTATTTAAAAAAACAAATTAACTAATCATAACATAACCGTTAATTAGTTCCAAAATTAACTAAATAATTCCACAATCACAAAAATCTTCATAATAAATCTATCAATTAATTATTTTAACCAAACAAATTAATTAATCACATTGTCACTGCTAATTAATTCCAAAATTAAATTACCAAATCCACCGTCACAAAATCCTAAAAATTATTCTATCAAATAATTATTTAAACTAACCAAATTAATTAATCACATCATGACATTTAATTAACTCCAAAATTAGTTAACCTAATAAACCATCACATAATTCACATAATCAATCAATCATTTATTTATTTAAACCAACCAATTCTATTCCAAATTTCAGAATCCCCATAAATATAATAATTTTACAAATTATTAAATTAAATATTTATAATAATAAGTTGTTAATTATAGCATGAAATTTATAAAATTGTATAGGCACAAATGAATCAACACTATTCAATTCAAATTTAGACAACCTACCTCAAATATGATGAACACGCGATATGAATATATGATCACCGACGACACGTTATTCCGATGACTATTGAAGGTTGAATTATATAAATAAGAATATATGGTTTAATTAAATTCTGATCAGAATAAGTAATTTTCTATGAAAAAATAAGATACACATCATATTTTTATCTAAAAGAATTTAATTCCACTAACGATACCTCAATCTGGTCAACATTAAAAATGATATTGATTGTCGAATTCTTGTTTGAGAAGAAATGAAGTACAGACAACCTCCTCTAAAAACACATTTTATTCACGTGAATATATCTTATAATAATATCATATATAATTATCATGAGATAATTACATTTTATTAATTTGTAATTAATTTTTATATAACATCACAATTATTATTTAACAAGAAGAAATATATAAATTTTAAAAGATAATTTCATCAATATATGGGGTGACATTCACGGAGGTTCAATTGGAGATTGAGGATTGATAAGAGTGGGTCCTACGTGGATGGTCGATACCTCTAATGCACGTTGACTGGTAGTACGTGATCCTCTAGGAGAAAACATGGGAGTGAGAGGCTCATATGCGTCCTCAGTACCCCCACTTGTTTTCTTAGTTTGTGTTATAGTTTATAGGGATGTAAATCCATAAGGTGGAGAGAATCTAAAGACCCGAAAATGCCATGGAATTTTTTTTCATAAATACATGGGAAATTTATGGGTCCTTGAAAAATTGAAAGTGCATGATTCAGTGGCCCGGTGTGTTCGGAATCAAATTATGATGATTTATATGGGTACATTTAGTAAACGTACGAGTGTGTTTTTAAAACATTTGAACCTGTGCTCAGAATTGAAATTCTGGGGCATCATGGAACTCGTAGCGCCGAAATTTTCTTAAGTGGACTTTCACTTCAACGATAGTGAGTCCAGAGTAAAAGATAGTTTTTGGGTTTTGGTGGAAGGTAATAGAATAAAGTGAGATTCACTTTATTTTTTTTGAGCCACCATGTTGGTGTTTGGAGGTGGGTTCCACTAGATCTATAACCTCCTTGTGGAGTTTAAACATTATAGGTGAGACCACCACACCTTAACCTCCCATGACTGGTTGTGTAGGTGGGGCCCACCCAAACCTAACATCCTGTGAGTGGTTACAACGTGGGGAACAAACAGGACTCAACCCTCTATTAATGGGATGATAATAAAATTTCTCGAATCCCCTCATTAATGAGGGGGAGCACCATGAACTCCTCTACCATTTATGGTGCCACCACATCCCCTTTAAATATTTAAGCCAACACATAATTTATTATTCCAAATCCTTCACATTAATTAGGTGGATCCAATTAAATTAGTTTATCCAATTTGAATATTTTTCCAACGAATTAATAAGATATCACAATTTCTTTTTATCTTGGTTGGCATTGCATTTTTGGTGGAACATGGGAGAAGAGTGAAAAGCTCCCAAGGAAGAACGATGAATGAGAAACAAGGAACACCTATGAGGAGAAACCTCGAATTCCTTCATCAGATTCTACCGATGTGGAGCATCTTCCAAAATTGAGGTGGAGCGTCTTCAACAACCGACGTGTGAGCTCGTGATTGGATGTGTGCGGCAGACGCGACAAACATTGACAACACCATCTTCTTCCCTGCGACTTCGTTAACGAACAACAAACAAAGGTAGGGGTGTGTTTGACTTGATCAAAGTTGTTCTTGTTTCTCATATGTTGTTTTATTCTCTTGAACCTCTTATTATCAAACTAATACTGCCGGAACGGGCTAAACTAACACGACCCGATTTCTCTGTCGTACTTCTTGTAGTGTGTTCTTCGCCTTCTTCTTGGGGGATGAATAGTGGAATGTTACAAGTTCGTTGTGCGACACAATAATCCCAGATTGAAAAACCATCATCACGACGAACTAGAGGAAATGTGACGACGATAGCGGGTAGTGGATCGAACCAGACCAGGGAGACATTTTTTCGACCGTTCTTCGATTGGGTGAATCATAACGTGTTTTTGGAGCCGATTAGGGGCCCGAAAAAGCGGGTGATGATTTTCGAAATTCTGGGCGACCTACAGTCTGTAGATTCATGGTGATAGAAATGAAAAAACAAATAATCGGCATCACAGGAGGCACGCTGGCCAGAAGTGTTGTTTTAAGAAAATCTAGAATACACAGCACTGCGGTTAGTGTTTCTGGCGTTAGACGCGCATAACACGACATGTAACCCCTATCACATGTCATGTACTCTTCACATAGCTTGATATAGGCACCTACATGAGGCTTGGCATGTATCCTTAGGATACAAAAACATAGGGGTGAGGCACATGGGCATGTACTCCACCACACGACTTGACATAGACAGTGACACGGGTAACGAAATGTACTAGTTACACATGTTGGCGAACATAGGTTGAGGTTGTGTACGGGCACATGGACAACATACACGAAGTTAACCTAAGTTTCGTGGACATGACATATAACCATACAACAAGTTGTGTACTTAATCTTCTACATGACTAGACTTTCGATAGGGGTCGTTGCACCCAGGCAGTACCCAAGGTCTGACGACAAGGGATGTACCTTATTCCAACATGTCGTGTGCTTTTTGGTAAATGGCTTGGTCATCTCCTCCTATGTGTCTTGGACACTAGTTGTTTGGTTTTTCCCACTATGAAATGGAGGACATTTTAGATACTTCTACATGGTATTTCATGACAGTTGGAGTATTGAACTGTAGCTCATGGAGCAGATCCTCCTAGAGACGAGCGAGCATAGTGAATAGACCTAGTAGATGGCTGATACGTGACGACTGCTGACTGATTCGACTCGGAGTGATTCAACTAGCCCAGTGGGGAGTGCATTGGTGTTACAGAAGACCCACAGTACTTGACAAAAGGAATACCTTAGTAGGCTATGAGGGGGAGCGCCTTAGTGACGCGGCAGACCCAAGTGGGGAGTGCCTTGGTGTCGCAGAAGACCTATGTTACTTGAGAGATGTAGTACCTCAGATGTCCAAGGTTAGGGGGAAGAGTGTTAGTGATGCTGCAGGACCACTGTACTTGATAGAGTATGAGTTCTCCAGTAGTCGAGGTTTCGACAGCTTGACTGGGGATGTTACTTGATACTATCCAAAGAATAAAATCCTGGTTTGAGTTGAGTCATTATATTCAGTTTTTACCACATGATTGAGATGGATTAATTGATAACATAGGTATATGAATGGGCATATAAAAATGTGGGGTTATCTGTTGATTTAATACTTTGTGGTTTATATTTGTTGGATTTTTGAGAACATGAGGGTCTCGGGGTCCCTACTGAGTATCGTTTTACTCACCCCTGCACGAGCGACGCTCGCACCTCATTATGTTGGATGCAGACGACGGACAGCGCTGACTGAGGCTATGTGTACCAAAACTGGATGGTATCCGGGGGACGACCACACTTTTTGATGGTACATGGAGGAGACAGACGGATGTGGAGTGTTGTGGAGTCTATCTATACCTACCCTTCAGTTAGGATATCCAGGTGGATGATCCAGGAGTCGTGTTCCCTTTTTCATGTTCTTGCACTTTCAGTTACCTTGTACTTTAAAGTAGGGCTGGTATTTCTGGACCACTATTACTTTTCAGCACTCCTTTTGTATAAAATTTTATTTTTTGTTTTGTTTCTAGCTTGTACCTTGTTGTGTGAGTTTTCATGTTATGAAGGAAATGCCTTCACAGTTTAGGGATTTACGCCTTTGGTGCTACTCGCCATCCGCTGGCCTATTGAAGGCGGCCTTGGGGTAGTCATGGAATGGGCCCTGGGGGATGGGTATTGAAAATTTTAATTGATATTTTTTTATTAGTATTTAATATTAATACAAAATATATTTCATCCTTGAAAAAAAATTAATATAAAATAATGTATTCATTATAAATTTGAATTTTTAGAATTCCTAAAAAAATACAAATTTTTCAAAAAATTCCATGAAATCAATATAATATAACATTTAAAATATTATATAAAAATGGAAATATCATTTTTTCATATAAATTTTCTGGAAAATATATAAGTTTGTATTAACTCATAAAAATAGTAAATACTAAACATTGAATGAAAATTCATTTTTTTTGTAGTAAAAAATGACCTGTCTAAAAAAATTGTGTAATCAGTTTCTGAACACTGAACCATATATTCACATTGAGTTTGGCAACTATATTTATTTAATATGTGGATTATCATTATTTATACCCACAAATTTAGATTTTTGGTTATAACAATCATGTTTAAAAAGAGATATTTAATTATTATATTGTAATTCAGTTAAACTCGTTGATGTGTCATATTCATGGAATCAAAGTAACAAAAATAATTTAATTGTAAATATTTCATAAAAATAATATTATGTTAAATAGTATGTATTTACTGATTCTAATTATACAAATTTTTTCATTTACGAAATTAATTAATTTAAATTAGAAAATTTACTTTTGGAAATTATGCTACGAATGTTCGTAGAAAACACATGGTGTATCATTAAAGAATCCTAATTTTTGAAATGTCTTTTTATTATCATATATGTAGTTGTTCTATATAAAAATAATGATTTATTTATCATTTTATATTTTAATTTCATTTTTAGGGGTCATATTTTTTATATTCATGATATGATATACTGGAAATCCTAAGATGTATTATTTCAAAATGCGTTCATTTAAAAAATTATAATTAATAAATAACATTAATAATATATCATTATGATAATAAACAAGTGATGTATGGAAGTGAAATTTAACAATCCCTTTATTTTAATTAATATTATTCTTTAAAGTAACATTTTATTGATAGTAAATAAATATCTAATTTTTTTTCATATTGACTTTTCATGTATCTTACATGATTGGGATTTTATCTTATTTTCTTCTTTTTGTATTATGGAATGATAATTTCAAGTCCAACATGTCAAATTCCATGAGTATAATATCATGAATTGAAAACTAGTTGCTGGATTTCTGGATTTTAGTAATATTCCTCTTATAAATTCTCAATGGGGTTCTAATTTTCGTTTAGTAAAAATAATGATAGTTCTAGGAGGATTTGCTTGAATTATAACTTATTTACTAAATTTACCATTGTGAATATTTATATATTTCATCATATCAATGAATTTTATTGTAATATATAGTAAGATTAGTATTTTGAAAAGGTGTATCTCATAACTAGGTACCATTATATGAAGGGGAAGGATGATGAGATTGTCAAGAAAATTCCCTATACTAGGAAGGTGAATTATGTGTTCATGGTTATTCCCATTGAGATGATGAGTTATACAACTTTATTAATAGATCATATGAATATATATTTACAGGAATATTTTGAAAATATTTTTCTTCAGTCTATTGAGGATGATTAATTTTATGATAAAAAAATTATGATAATGATAAAATGTGAGGATTGTTATGAAATCATAGAAATAAATATATGAAAAAAGTTTTAAAGGTGAGTTTTGTCACACCAGATTTCAATTAATATAGTTATTTTAATTTATAGTGGAACATTGATTTATACCACGGAAGCTATTTTTTTATTGATGGAATAGAACAAAAACTTTAACTAGGATTCATATTTTTGTTGGAACTAGTAACTTTTTAAAAAAAATACCAAGTTATATATCATTATATCTTTGTTAAAAGAGAAATTAGTTTGTTATATAAATAAAATAGAATGTATTGAAAGTTTCCATGAATTTAAAATTATATTAATTAATACACTAATTTTGGAATTGACAAAAATAAATGGTGACATTGTTAACTATAATATTACATTTTTAAATGGGTTTGGGTTGTGTTTTAATGTATATTTATTATAAAAAATAATGATTCATAATTAATTATTTCATACTATGGAATAATGAAAGATCTAAGGATTGATACCCAATTGTTTTTTCTTAATTATTTGAAATTATATGTTGAATGGTTCTAGTAACCATGAAATGTTATTAAGATATTTTTGGAAAACACATGATATGTGAATAATAATGGGATACAGAGATAATGAGTTTATTGATAGTACTAATGAATTTAGGACTGGTATAATGAAAAAGTGATGTCATGGCTTGTGTATATATATTTTTTGGAATATTTGGTGTGTGGAAATTGTTAATTCTGACAGTATGCATGTTTTCACTAAGAATCTACTGTAATTCATATTATTACAATCTTCAAAGAGATTACATTATTAATTTATTCATACTATTGGAATGTGGGAAAAAATAAATAACTTATGAGATATGAGAGATAAATGTTATGTCGATTTTTTTCAACTCTTTCTAATGTTTTAAATTTTTAGTTTTCTGAAGGATTGTAAGGTTATCCATTTATTGACAAAATGATTTATACTTCATTTAATGTTTGTTAGGTCAATATATTATCTCCCTATAGGTAGACTCATTCATATATGATTACCTGTGATAAAATATTTGTCGAGACAGATGGAATAACCTATATTTCTCTCACATGATCACCTATGACTTCAAGAATGAAATATTCAACATAATTTCCTTAAATAAGAGATAAACTATTAATTGATCAAGTAATGAATGACGACGATATTTTACCAAAATAAAGTAAGTATTAATTCTCATACAAAATTATTCAACATTAGTGAAAGGATCCGAAAAACTAAAAATTTTATCATAGTACCTTCTTATCTGATTAATCAGATGGTCCCATATATCAACACAAATTTATGGCTTTCGGGTTATTAACAGTCTCCAAACATTGTTCTTTATCACAATCCATCCAAACATAATGATTTTATTTTTCTTCCATATCCATGTTTTCACTTACTACTTGTGTTCTCATATGTGGAAAACCAATGATTAGTTACATTGTGTAATCATTATGTTTCTAACATTATTTTTTAAAATTATGTATTTTTATTCCTTTTTACTCTTTGAGTATCTATGAAAGAAACTTTGAAGTGGTAATGCTTTTATAACATAAACAAAAAACAAGAATGTTTTTATGGTTGTATCATGTAATACCCCATGATTTTATGAGATAGATTCTTTTTCGTTTCATTGTTTTCTTGTATTGTATGCTACACTATGATTATCTAGTCTAATACACATCATTTTATTAGATTGGAATATACAAAATACTATACTTTTCACGTGATATACACAATTTCATGTTCGTTTGATAGAATCTATTTCATAGAACACAGAGTAACAATTTATTTCAATGTATAAATGAAATATTTTTATATTATGTTATATGAAACAAAAAAGAATTTTTTTCACTAAATGGAACACCGATTTGTCTTGCATTTCGGTCAAGTTCGACCTTCCTCAATAGAAAGTGTTGTATGTAATAATGAATTTCCCTAAACAATGATATATTTTTAATATATTATAAAAAATAAATGTTATGAATAGTATTAACCTTATTTTGAATTTTATATTATAGTTTCATTCAACTTATATATATTATATAACATGATATGTGAACAAATTAATTTTTTCAGGTAAACGATGTATTTTAAAAAAAAATACAGATTTTCCACCTTTTAATAGCACACCATTTATAAACATAGTTTTTATCACAATTATATATTCTATTTGACAGAAGAAACATCTTCTCTGGAAGTGGGACCTCTAAATTTAACTTGCATCAAATTTTGGTATTTTAATGAAGAAATTCATATTTAGAAGAACGATGAAAATAAATCACTTTAATTCATAAATAATTTTTCATATAATTTATTATTGTTGTTATATTATAATTTTAATTAGTATTATAGTGAAATTGGGTTATATTTTTAGCATTTAATCCAATTTTATTCATTGGAAATAATTTCACTTTAAAATTGGACATAAGTAGATGCCAATCTCTTGATAAGTTTTTACTTCTTAGAATCCTGCTTTTTAGGTTTTGAAAATGAGAATTAAATAATAATTAATTTCAACCAATTATATTAATTAGTTAATTTTTTTGATACTACGAATTGTAAATATGGTAATTAATATTTACCATAGTTGATGGATAATCAGTTAAATTTGGGTAACTAGAGATATGATAATGATAATAAAATTAACCTATTACCAGAGAAATGCTATTGGATATGTTAATTTCTACCAGAATAACCAAGTGGTTGCGATTTATTTATTTAATAGTCTATTTCCCATGAAGGCGATGTAATTATAATTAAAAAAATAAGGTGACAACAAGTCGATATTGTATATATTATAAGTGTAATAATTTTAATATAGTGATAAAACTGTTAAAACACAAAACTTGAAAAATATAAATAAATAAAAAGAAATTTTATATATCATGTGAATTAATTTTGAATTTTTTGATAATAAATAATTACCATTAATGATGACCCAATAGTGATTTGAAATTATTTTATTGATAAAAATATCGAATAAATGGTTTTAAATATATTAAAACCAATATCATATCAACTAATTAATGTAATCCAAAAAATATACAGTATACTATGACATGTTTGGAATATATTTAATATTCTTTTCAAATTTATATTTTATGTTTAATTTATTAAATGTCAAATAAATAAATAGTGTCAAAATTGACACTATTGTTATTTAATAAAAAAACCATATTATTAATTTATTTCAAAACCACAAACATATTAAAAAATTTCAAATTGAAAATTATATTGTCTAAAATATAATAATGTATCAAATTATGGACAATGGAAAATACATGTGTAAATATTTATAACGATTTAATAATTAAAATATTATAACATAAAATAAAATTATTTGAATTAAATAAGGATAAATCAAAATGATAAGATTTTTAATAAATAGAAAACTGGTCTAAGAATTGTTGGAGGATCTTATTTCTACCAATACTCATCTTATCTTCGAAATAAACATTTTTAGGTTATTATGGACTTAATATTAATTTATAATAAATTTTCTTTTCAGAAAATTACAATGGTTCACATTCCCTCTCTTATATAAGGGGAACCTTCCATCTCTTTTAATCACATCTCCCAAGCCCATTGGCTCATCCAAACCCTGACCAAATGTCCTCCCAACATCTTTCACTTAATCATATAGTCCACCCTTTGGGCACAAATTCATCATATGTAGTCTTTTTGTGCATACAATTAAGAGATACCTAAAAAAGATGTAATTGTTTTATCATATATTTCAAAAAAATCATCTTTTTCTCCTATTAATATGTTGTTTTCATACTAAAGTAATATCTAAAGTATCTTATACATGATGAGATATTATTATATTTTGTGGGAAACATTATACATCCTTTTATGAAACCGAATAGTTACAATATCACCATGCCTGCGTACATATGACTTGTCGTCTCCTCATCGTTGTGTAATTGTTATTCAACAATACATAATTATTATGGGTATAATGATGAGTATAAGTTATGAAAATAATTATATAACAAAATAATTATTTTTTCAATTCATATACCATCCAATTCCCAATTACTTAACCATCATGTGAATTGTATCGTCGCTCATGCATAGGTTTGACTTACAGTATCCACGATGCGATTAGAATAACACTCCATGGTAACCATTATAGAATGATTATAAACTATATATAATAAATAATAATGGAATATATTACATAGTAATTATAGTACATGAATTTATATATTTATTTCATTTAATTTATTTTATTAAATTCAATAAAGAAACAGAAACAACAATTATGTTTACGTACAACCTATCGTCTCCATGAATGGGGTATTCCATTTCATTTAACTATCTATTATATATAACTGTATACTAAATATATATGATGTAATTATTATTTTTTAAATTATATAATTATATAAATCATCATCTAATTCATAATATCAAAAATAACAATTCCATACACATATGATAAAAAAACTAATTATTAACAAAAATGTTGCATTAACACAGAATTGATAAATGAACTGGAAATAAAAATTCATACGTGAATAATATATGATATAATAAATATTATTATGGTTACTTCAAAAGATAATAATTGGTTAAATCCCACTATACATGTGATTTAGACACATATAGAAAAAGTTAGACCTAATGTAAGGGATAATATAACACTCTCATTATTATCAAAGATTGTTTATTTAAAAATATTTCCCAGGGTATATTTATCATTCACGCCCATGTTTCATTAAAATATAATATTACATATATTCTTATACTATTGTTTAAAGTCAATTTTAAACATTGTTAATTTTTTATAAAATGGTATGGAATAAATATTTCTTTCATACGATTTACATTTTTACATTTCGAACAAAAGTACGCGATGCATGTTTTTCTACATTAGCACCATAAATGGATTCATATTCTGTCATAATGATTTATTTATAAGTATAATCCTCTAAAATATTTATTTTTTATTTTTAAATTAAATTATCTTCTATTAAAAATCAGTGACATTTTGAGAAAATTAAACTTTTTTGAAGAAGAAAGGATATTTTTCTCACGAATTATGTTCATGTAATTAAAGAAATTGCATCTAATATATCACTCTTTAAATAGGGTTACATTTCAATCCCAGTTACAAATATTATTTTATTGTGATAATTATATTATTATATTTTATATGGATTATGTAATGATAGAGTTTTTATTTATGAAACCCATTTTAATTCATATATAATTATATGATGACTAAATTATGTTTTTTAAGAACATGTAGGAATGATTTCCTTATGAGATGGAAGGTACCTATATCTCACTCAAATAGAATGGGTAACGATTTTTATCTCATGAGATAGACATGGATGGAATGGAATGTAAATATGGTTTAGTAATATTCGGCTAGAATGATAATTAAATCTGGTTCAGTAATACCGGGATGAAACAGAAAGTAAATTTTGTTTAGTAATACATGGATGGAACGACAAGTAAACCCAGTTCAGTAATGAATGTTTTCCAGTATGATGGTCTTCAAAGAAATGGATTGGATACTATAAAAATCATATTATATTCTTATTTTATTGGAATAATTCCATGTTTTATGCCAATTCTATTTTATCATGGTTAATGTTCCATTGTAATCTATACCATATGTACTACCATGATTTATTTCATGACTCATGCTTTTGATATTTAAACATTATGTAAATTTTATACATTCATATGTTTATGGAGTAATTTATGTTTACAATTATTACCATTACAAAGAATTTGAGTGCACCATTTTGTTGTTTTCTTTTCCCTAGGGTATAAATTATATTTTCATGTAGGATAACAAAAGGGGAAGATCTTTATAGGAGATATTAATGATCATTCACCAAGACAGAGGATTATATTCGACAATTCAATACAATGTAAAATAATACAATCATTGATACTTTGTTTTCTAAATGTATCATGTATTCATAAATTTAATGTAATGTCCATATAAATAAATATTATGTCGTTATAGTCAGTATCATAATGAAGTTTTAGTCAACCTTTTGAAATTAGGATGCGAAAACATTAGTGATATCCCTAGTGGTATATCTGATGTATGTCATGGGATGTCATTAAGGTTATATCTAACTATAGGAGAATGTACAAGAATTATGTTAATGATTATGTATAAAATATAATGAAACATATGATGTAAGTGATTTTATACACACCCCCTTGATTATACTGTTTTCCTTGTATAAATTTAGCCTCTCACATAATATTTTTGTTGGGTTATAGAAAATGGAGAGAAACAAGAGGATTCATGTTAATGATGAATATTACGGACAATGGAATGCAATTATTAATTATAATGAAAATTAATTGGGAGAATGAATTAGAAATATTATTACTATTAATAATAAAAAATCTCAAAATATGATTAATAATCACAACATTGCAGAGTTCCCTAAACTAGTTATTAAGAGAATGATGGAGTTTCTTGGTGATGATTGAGGAAATAAAGTTCATATTTTAGCATGTAAATCATGTAAGAATAGGCATCGCAATGACTATTTAAAAGGAAATAGATGATTCTTTTGTTGTAGAAAATAATTATATGTCCCATACTTACTTCCATTAAATTTAATAAGGAAACATAAACATCGTTCATGTGTGTGTATGACCTATCGTCTCCATAATCAATGTATTCCATTTCATTTATCTATCAATTATATATATTTATATACTAAATATATATGATAATGAAATCAGTTTTTACAATATTTAGGTAATTAAATCAAGATCTATGTAATAATATCAAAAATACAAGACAAAAAATGTACAATAAATAAAACAATTACTACCCGAAGTGGTTTTTTAGACAAAATGATAAATGGGTTGTTCTCCCAGGCTATATCCCTAAACATATTAAAATAAAACATGAGTTATAGTTAACACATGAAGTGTAATGACCGTACTCTAGCATAAAGTTAGAGAAAAAAAGAATGTTAAAGCGAGGAAAGGAAAAACAATGTTGGAGTACACCAGTATCATGGGATTGAACTTCCTTTGCCAAACTGGATATTAATTTCAACATCAAGAAAACAAATCCTCATTACATCTAGTTGGGATGATCCTAAATATGTATAATTAGAAGTGTTGGGCACCACCTCATGCCCCATCTCCGTTTACATCATTTCCATCACCACCTGCATTCAAATCCACTAGATGTTCTACTGCTTGAGAACCAATTCTTTGACATTAATCACCACATTATTCACCCCCTCTTCCTGATGTACAGGAAGAGAGGGCCATGAATTTCAAAAAACACCCCAAGAGGGAAAGTCATTCCTCAATCAAGTAGCTAATACCCATCCTGGTTCGACACCAATCCATACATATCAATGTTTTGAATGTCCGACCAAAAACTGAATCGCCATCCAATAGTCAAAAGAACATACATATTGAAAAAAATGTGGACTTCAGGATCCCGTCATGTGATCCAAAAAGTGAAATAAAATCGTGCATCAACAAAAATAATATATTTTAACTTCAATAAAAACATACTGAATCATGAACCGACAAAAAATGGTAGGGAAGGCCAACGCTTCACAAGAATCACATTAAAACAATGACAAATAAAAGTTCTAACACCGAAGTGACACTTGGATTAAATCAGGTAAGCCATATGGATAGATTGATCCTGACATTCAGCCTCAGATGGGAAGCCATAATTATCTCAAATAATTATATCTTAATAGGTAAGTTTCCAACCAAAAGGAAGAATCAAACATAAGTGTGTATGATTAATTTTGAGGAATGTCCCTGAAATTAAAATAAGGATTCTGTTTGAATTCTTAAACCATCCTAATAAACATATGTTTTCTTATTTGAAGATAAGTTTATGTAGTGATTTCATACTCTTTGTACCTTTTATGTGAAATTCTTTGTTACTAATATAGCCAATAGTTTAATTATTCCCCCAAATCCTTCATAATTGGAAAATAATTACTATATATAGGGTCATCCTCTCCATTGTATTTTCTTTCATTAATTTCATCAATTTTAGTGGGAACATTAAGATGTTCATCTACTACAGTTTGTGGTGGATTATTCATTTTGTCATTTCTAAAGGCATCATGTGATCTAGTTATAACATCCCTCTCCATGTTAGAGTAATCTTTACGATTTTGGGAGTTTCTAGGATTTGGTGTGATGAAACCATCTTCATCCCCCGTTGGCTTTTTTCCTTTCATCACACTCAATTTTAAGTAAGCATATTATATTGGGCTAGGTCGTTCACACTCATCGTGTGATAACTCAACATGGTCAGAGTGTATGTGATGTTCTTCGTCTTGAAATGGTTGAGATATTACTCGGTTAGTCTTATTGATGCTCTATTTATGATCACATTGGACCTGGCCCTGATATTAAAACTTCACAACATCAGAGTGATCAGGAGGAGGGGTCTGTGAAATAGAAGGTCCAACCAGATTATGAATAAAATCAGGTTTTACATCAGTTGAATTCCCTCAATCAGAATCCTAAGTCCCATAGGGTCTAGCCTTAACTATGGGGCACCCATTCTCAGCCTTTCCCATATTGTGAAATCCATTTTCAACCCATGTAACTTTACACTATAGGGGTACTTCCATGATTATGCAATTCTTCAAATTATGTCCCATCATAAGACAGGATCTACAATACTCAGGGAGATTTTCATAAACGACATCCTGAAAGATTCTCTTATTACAATTCCAGATACAAATTTGTTATGGGAGATCTTGTGTAATAACAACCTCATTACAGATTTGGGCAACCGAGGGTCTTGAGAGGTTTTATGTCGCATGGTCCAACTTTATAGGATTTCCAATAAGGCTAGAAATTGGAAAGAGGGATTTTGGTTTGAATATGTGAATCTAAAACCTAGGGAATTCGATCCATACCGTTGAAAATGGTGATTCGGTGTGAGAATCAATGTTAGGGTTCCATTTAAGGACTTTCATGATGAAACCCCAAAAGCCCAATTTATCTTCACCTAGAGTCTACAATACTCATTTTCAAAGGAGAGGTGGAACATGATATTGGATGATTTTAACAAACCAATGTGAAAACATGATAATACAATTGTTTCAATATATTTTCTTAAGAACTTCATTGATGGTCTACATTTAGAAAACATCCCATCATGCAAAACTCATATATCCAAAGAATGAAGATTTAACTCATTCGTTCAGAAAAATTTAATGGTTTCCATTAGTGTAAATTGTGTTTTGCCTCTATGCATAAATCTAGAACTGCACAATCTTTAAATCAAATCTCATAGTTATCAATAGTTCTTCTAGAAACCACATCAGCAACAGATATAGTGATTGAGGTGGGGTTTCATGCTTTGTCTCAAAAAAGAGGGTTGGTTAGCGAATTCATGCTAAAATCATTACGGTTCTCTTACAAGTTAATAATATATTTAAACCAAATATACTAGAGTTTCAGAGACATATGTAAGAAATCAGAACTAAGGTAAGAGATGATTTTTCAATCTCATTATTATATGATATTTCTTATTTATAAGTATTTACGGAGGTGCATTTATCATTCACATCTATATTTTATAAATATATAATATATGTTATGATAATTTATTATATTTTAGAGTTAATTTTACCATTGGTATGTTTTTATTAAATATCATTGAAATAATATTTCATTCATATGAGGTACTTTTTGACTTTTCTTGAAATATTATTAGTTGAATTTTTATTGGATTCTACTACTTGAATGGACTCATATAATTTATTAACTCCTTATTTCCATTAATATTTTCTAAAAAATTTCTAGTGTCTTATGAATTACATTTTTTCATCTTAAAATTGTTTTTCCATTAGAGAATAGTAAACGTTTTTGAATAATAAAGGATCTTTTCCTCAATAATTATTTTCATGTATTTTTTCAAAATTATTTTCCATTTAAGATGACACTCTTCAAATAGGGTTGTGTTTTATCCATATTTTTACTATAATTTTGTTGTGTTAATGATGGAATGATATTTTATATGGGTTTCTTTCTGATGGAATGGTGTTTATGAACCCCATTCTATTTTTTCGGATATTCTATGATAACTGATTTATGTTTTTGTGGAACATGAAATAATGATTTAATTATGTGATGGGTGTGACCTTTATCTCCATAAAATGCATTCAGTAATGATATATATAACATAAGATGGACATGGCTAGAAGTACATGTAAATATTGATTTGAAATATTGGGCTATAAGTACAAGTATATCAAGTTTAGTAATAGAGTTCTAGAATGACAAGTAAATGTGGTTACATAATAGATGGATGGAACGATAAGTAAACTCAGTTCGGTAATAGGCATTTTCCACTATGATGGTATTTGAAGAAATTATGTGGATACTATTGAAATAATATCATGTTATGATTTCTTTTACATGATTCCATGTTTTACGGTAATGATATTTTATCATGGTTAATGTTCCTTTTGGATCTATACCTTCCATACTACCAAAATTTATTTCACGACTCTTGATTTTTATATTTAAACATTATGTTAATGATTTTACATTATAATGTTTATGGTTTGTTTTATGTTCCCAGTTATTACCTTTTCTGAGCATTTGTGCTCACCCTTTGAATGTATTCGTTTCCCTATGATTCATAAAATTTCTTTAGGTAGGAAAACAAAAAGGAAAGATCTTTATTTTAGAATTTAATGATCTTAAACTATGATAGAGGATTCTGTTACAAGTTTCCAAAGACAATAAACTAACAAAATCATTGACCATATATTTGTGTCATGTATTATGTATTCGTAAATATTAATGTATTGCTCATGTACGTCAATCTTGGCTCATTATAGAAACCCATGAAGTTTTATTTGAATAATATAAAAGTTATTACATCAGACCCTTACACATTATTCAGAGAAATTGATAAATGGGGAAATGACCAGTAATATCTATATTCTAATAACAAAAAATTATACCAACATTGACACCGTACCACTACTAATGGTGAATCAAATCCTATAAACATGAATATATTTCTCCCACTATATATTGTAGTCCACCAGTGCTCAAGTTATCATTAGCTAGGACATCCTATAAATAACACTATATACACTCAAGTCTATACTAATACAATCCCATGTATATTTATCATTTAAAATATCATGATAACACAACTAATAGAAATAAGTCAAAAAATGGGATACATTAATAGGATAACCGAGATTCATCATTCTACTCGAAGGGAACTCTATAATTCTATGTCTTGAATGAAATATATGGTAATGAATTTTTGCGTGACTTTGATGCCAAAAATGGAATTGACTAATTAAATCATGTATCTTTTACCTCTAAACATTTATGTGATGTACTAATAATATATTATAGTTTAATGCACATTTATATTACATTTTACACTAACTCGTTTTCTATATTCACAACGAACAACACTCTTAGTGTAACAAGAGTTTGAATATTTAAACATGGATCAAAGATCCATTCTTTTGAGATTTGATAGTGACACATCTTAATATTTCAATATATGTTCTTCCACAATCTATTATACAATTTCAAAAATCTATTTACTAACACATGTTCACATTGTAATTCACTATATCAATTTACAAACGTTAAAATTTCAATTAGATTTATATTATAACACTCACAAAAAAGTATCACCTCATGAATATTAATTATTACCCATTTTATTCATAAATATCCCATGGAAAATGATATCTATATGGGTTCATGTCATTAATAGAATTTTCTATCTCCATACTAGGTTTTCTTACGAAAAATGGTTAATGTGGATAAATTTTATTTGAGATATTGAGGCCTATAATCCAATATCTAATTCGACATCCATGAAATTTCACCATTCTTAATTTCAACTCAAGGAACACCATGTATGAATGATGAAAATGAGATATAACCCATGCTTATATCTCGATATCTAATATCCACACAAAACACTAAGGTCAAAAATTAACAATTAATTATATGCTTAGTAAACAATTATGCATTAATAAATATTTAATTATACAATATAACTGCAAAACCTATTAGATTTGGAGAACATAATTCCCTATCCCATTAAAGGGTTATTTGATAGAACACATTCACAAAGATAAATATGACCTCCAATAAAGACATAATTTCCAACACATGAGATATGAGAATTAGATTACACCATTTAATATGTGAATTTAGAATCATAAATGTTTTTCAAAATGTAATATACTCCATTAGAGTCCTCCAATGATGCGACACTCTAGTAAATCCTTCATTCAAGTACTCTAATACTTGATTTCTATGATTACCCATGTAACTGTGAATTGTGTTGTGAAAAACTATCTTTTTGTAATAATTTTTTTGGTTGTTTTATTCCCCTGAGAAACATAATATTAAACATTCTTCATGTGGTAATACCTTGGAAATATCTAATTATAACTATAAAACCATCATCCGTTTGAAAAATATATATATTCGGTTATTTTTTACTATTCTGTGTCTATTAATTAGTTATCCATGGGGAATTAGACTATATTGATTGTTATTTATAATAAAAAAATATTAGATATCAAGATATCAATGATTATTTATGAATTGGTAAGGAAAATTTTATAATAATATCAATCGTTGAATATTCCCTCTATTGAAATAATTTATGTTTGAAACTATACCTATGTCATCACAATTAGAATCAGGTACAAATTAAATATTTAACATAATTTTTTAAAGTACTCAAGACTATAAAAATGAGATAAGTGTATGTGAATTTTAATTTTATAATTGAAATTACCATAATAGTGTTAGTTAGAGAAACAAAATTTTGTTAAATTCTTCAGGAGCTAATGTACTAATTAAAAAAATAAGTCCATAACTTTGTTATATTCAATTAAAATTCCAAATGATAATATGTCCTTCATTAAACATTAACAATAAATGGACTTATATGTACCCTTCACCATTTGAATACGAGTTTTCATGTGTCACCAAAATTGTACAACTAATTATCGATGAACTAGTTAATAGTATAATGATTCTTTTTTCTAAATAATAGATAATTTAAATAAAAAACATATAATTATATAAATATTGATCTCCATAAAATTGAATATGGATTTGGTACACATACAATATATTATTAAATATATGAATGAGCATAAAATAATATATATGTTACCAAAATTCCACAAATACCTTGAAATATAAACGCTGTAAACAATTGAAAAAAAACACTTGAAAACAAATTCAACTCCATGGAAAAGAAACTAATTTGATGAATACCATTTAATAACACTATTGAAAGCTCAACTTATCAAATAACCATGTTTAACTCTCAAAAAATACATATTATATTGACATATATGAGTATAAAGACACATAAATTCAAACACATGTGTGAATATACATTTACGAAATATGATACATAATATTTTAAAAAGAATAAATTATGATTCCCTAATGCATTAAAAACAATAAACTAAAAATAAATTGTATGAAATTAAAAACACAACACAACATGAGGGTTACCTTAATGTTTTATAATAAATTATAAATACAAGTCATCATTTAAAACAATTAAATTTTTTAATGTGAATATTTCCTACTAATTTTAGAGATTATATGTAATCATAGAAAAAACTATCCCATGAACGTTTACTAATCTATTAATTAATATATCACTAAAATATTTGGAATATACATTCAGAAGTTGAATTATGGGTAGAGGAATTAAATAAATCCAAATATTGATTATTTTATAATGTGATCCATTAATAAAAACACATGGGATTATAATGATACCATTGTATTAAACCACAATCCCTCCACAAATAGAATATTATTTGAATAATAACTCTGAGTATAATATCATATGTATGAAATAAATTCTCTTTTAAAAAATATTTATTAGTATATTTTATAAACATTAATAACCATGAATAAAATCAATATGAAAATTAACAACCAATTCATGGTATGTTATTAAAAAATGAAAACACAATATAAAAAGATGTAAAAATTGAAATCAATAAATCAAAATTATAATAATTAGAATAAATCATATTTCCAAAGCACTATTCAATTTCTATACTTTTACTAATGTATATAAATATTATATTTTAAATTTTCATAGAAAAAACTCTATATAATTTGAATGTTATAATATAAATATACCCATTATGTTACTCCCATAAAAACTCATGTACATCTATAAACATATAATAAAAATAATTATATGATATATATTATACAATAAAATATCTAAATCAATCATCATAGTATTGTCTAAAACTAAAAATATAATTATATATCTCTTGGAAAACACTACCCCCAAATCATTGTGTGTGTGTTTTAATGCGCACGAAAAATCACTCCAAATTATGTTAATGGGTACTTAGTGACATTTTACTAACTATCCCTTCAAATAATGTCAAAACAACACACATGTTCCCTTTTCACCATATGTTGTCTATATATACCACATCAAAAAGTCAGTCATTAAAAATATCTTCATCATCATTATAATCGGTTATATGGTATATAAAAGTGATCATAAAACCGATTGTCACAAAATTTCCCAATGTTGGGTTAAACTCACACAACAGATGATTGAATACAATAATCCCTTCTCTCTCAAATAATAAGAAGATAACATTCTATTATGCCATTTTCAATCAATTAATTTTCAATCATCTAACTTATTTGGTATTGTTAATGGGTATTAAAAACATTATATAATCCATATTCCATTATATTAATAATTTCCTATGGTTGGAATTGATTCAGACCCATATGATTGTTTCAGTCAATACATATAGAAACAGAAACTAATATTTACACATGCTCACATAATACAATAACTGATCATAGTGATCATAATATTATTCCACACTATACAATGTTTATTGCAAACGATAAGTGTCTACCGTAATCATTAATTTTAATTATATCTATTGAAATTAAATTTATTCTTTTATATCACTAAAATAATAAATTATTGAAATAATATTTCAATTGATTCAATATTTTACAACATTCACATTTATAATAATTCCAAAATTAATATATATTTTATCATCATTAAAATGCTTATAATATAGAATTATATATTTTTAAAAACTATCATAACTAGATGCATACCTCTTTAGTAAAAGGAAAAAACTATTTTCAATATAGAGAAGAATAAAATTGATGGAAATGGGGTCAATGGAATCTGTGATAATTTTTCATAGACCTATGTCGATTAGGAGTATCCACATATAAAAATTAAAAACTCATATGTAGTAATGGTAATAAAAATAATTTTATACAGTAACTACACCCTTCTTCCACAAGGAATGACCATCATATTAAGCATTGTCTCAACTTATAAAGGATAACCAATTTAATTTATATCTTTTATAGAGTGGAATAACCCACAATTCATTCCTTATTTCGACATTAAAATATATAAAATTTAACATTAATGCCAAATAGATAAAAATATTATCAATTTAATCTCACCATGATCAGTAGAAAAATATTTTAAATAGGATTTGAATATTTTAAATTTTTTCATAATTATTATTAAATTTCTACATAAATAAACAACCCATGATTTTACTACATGACATGTTTATAAATATAATAATTGAATAATTTTAAAAATAAAATAAAACACTATATTTATAGATAAATGTCCTATGATAATAACACTTATCCATAATGTATATCTTCATTACTCACTACTATTAATTTCAGAACATCATATATATATTTCAATATAATATATTCAGATATATATAATTTCCATAAAAATGATGTATTTATTTCAACATATCACAATTTATATTAATCTTAATTATCCATTTATAAATTTTTATTGATAACAAATGATATATAAAAATATAAAAAATTTGGATGAAAATATTGGTTCGCTAACATGGATTCCATGATGTGCCTTCACAAATATGTTTTCTGAATCACTAGTTTATATTCGTCCATTATTCACCAAAATTGATTAATCAATCAAAATGGGTTTAAATATTTTCTCCCAATAAAAGAATAAAGTGGAAGGTATTGATTATGAGAAAAATGACATAGATTATACATTTATTTATATATTGGAAATAAAAATATAATATCAATTAAACCAAAAACATTTCATAAAAATTATATAACACATGGAATTAAACAATTGATTTTATAATTCAAACAACAATGTATTTTTCTACATAAACTACACCAAAAAAACATTGAATGAATGGAATATTTATCTATATTATCTCACTAATATAATTATGTAATTTTTATCATTATAGATAATAGAAATTATTTAGAAAATAAATCTATTATAATCATTAAATTAAAAATATAAATATATCTAATAAATATTTAATATATAAATAAAGTGTATTCCTTTTAAAAAAATTCTAAAAGTGAATATCCATGTTGTAGTAAATAATTTCACAAAAACATTAATTTAATCATAGGAAAAATTCCTATTTCGCATTATTGTAAATGAAAATTCAGAAATCCATAAAATTTCTTAAAAACAAGATTTTATTTATATATAGGTCTACATATTCCTCGTACCTTAAAGAACATTATAATTAATTGTATATGACATATAAATCGTAAGGATAAATAATAATTATATTCAATTTCATTACTAAAATTGAAATTTTTTCAATATAATTATACTTCAATAAGAATGACATAATCATGATAGGATATTATAAAAAGTATGATTCTATTTTTCATGTAACATATTTTAATCCTACATGATTCATAAAAAATCACACTTTGGTTACAACATATGCAACTGGAACCTTTTCTCATTTAAATAAAATCTTTATTGGAGATATATTAATTTATTATTATCTATCATTTCTACATCACTCAAATTGATAACCAGAAATGGTTTCTGATTGAAAATAAAAATATAAAACACATATAAAATAGAATGAACCCATAATAACTACGAAAGATTCACAAACTCAGATAATTTATAAAACATGGTCTAATACATTTAATAATCATAATAATCTATGTAGTAGTATATATTCAATACTAATTTATTACTTATCTTGGAAAACTAATCCTTTAATCAATTATTTATAATAAACTGAAAACATTAATATTATTCTAAATAAAATTTCTTTATTTGGAGAAACTCAAAATAGACTAATTCCAACCATTTTACTTTAGTAAATTCAAATTCATATATTTCACATTTTTTGATCTAGTGATGGTTTACCCATGAAATTCAACCATGTATAGAATTAAATAAAATATTTTTAAAAATAAATAGTCAAATTGTTTCTTTCTGGAGGAAAAATGATATTCCTTAATATAAAAATAATAAATTAATGAAAATAAAAAACTAATAATCCATGAAAAAATAAAATTTAATATCTATGTATTTCTAAAAATTACCTGACATCACATTAAGAGAAATATTTTTTATGCATTGAAATTTGTCCTTATAAATAACATGTTTCAATTGAATTTTATAATACTATTAATATATTTTATTTAAATCATTAATTATGATTATATAATATATTTTGAATTGATCAATGTAATTTTACTTTTTCAACTACATGAATAAATGTTAAGAATTCAAAAAACTTCTCCCTAATATATTAATATAATCATTTAATTTTATCTATGTGTCCCCAAAAAATTTAGAATTGAATTCTATTATAAATTTGTTAATAATATCATAATTTCTATTGAAATTTATTGTCTTTTACAATGATAAAAAATCAATGGTTACATTAGTCTATATATAATTTTCTCCCTTTATTTTTGGTAAGGATAAACGTATAACATTATGAAATTTTATATATTTTATCATTCAATATAATAAATACAACTAACAGATGTAATGATTCTTATAAAAAAACAATGTGTTGATAAATTTTAATAATGAAACTCATAAATTAATTCATTAGGTATATATCATGAAAATTATACCCGTTATTTATAATCGATTAAATTATCCGAACATCAAAAAAAATATTCATCTACTTGAATGATGAATATTTTTCTCTCACTTTAATCATAATATCCATGGTATTATTCTCTCTAGAACATCATTTTCTCTATATAAAAAAATATTTGGTGTGTATATTCCAAAATAAATAATTAGCCTTAGGATTTATCATCAACCAAAAAAACATCCATATTATGATGAGACTCTGCAGCCGAAATACATATTATACAAGGTTGTTACCAAAAATAATATTTTATTATCATTATATAAATACATTAAATTCAATAATTTTTTAAATATCATGGTGATGAATTGATAATTATATTATCATATAAAAATATTTTATTTCTTGATAAAAACACTCCTATATAACATTTTATTCCAAACATCGACTATGACATTATCCAGAGAATAAATATATCTGATCTTAATATCATAATCATAATTATATTCAATAATAATTCATTATATAAATTAAAAATACTTTTTTCTAATGGTATATCAGAAACTATTATAAAAATTATAATTTATATATTGTGTATTATGATAATAACATTAAAAAATATAACCATTAAAAACACTAAATCGTTAGTAGAATATTTTTTCATAGAGGAAAAAAATCCCTGAAAATTATGAATTAAATATCATCTTGGATAATTTGTAACATCTAAATCCTAGAAAATATTCATTAGACTATATCCCATAAGTTATTATTTAAAATCAATATCTATGAACATGTTAAAAAAAACTTCTTCATTAATATATTTAAACAAAATATCCATTCCCTATTTTCTAATTGAACCCTTCACCTATCATAGTAAATTGTGATATATGATTCATTATAAATGAATAGTTCAGTGTGATTAACATATATAAAATATTAATAAGAAACATTAAAATATTAAAACATACACTTTGTTTTTAAAAATTAATTATTTCAATAATTTGAAACAGTATGATAAAATTAAATAGGATTTTAAATTATTATATTGAAATCCAACCTTTAAATATTATTGTATACAATTTCTTTTCTCGAAAAACTACATTATTTTCATAGATAACTAATATGATCTAACTAAAACATTGAATAAAAAATATTATTATAAGAAATTAATATAAATAATAAATCATAAGAGTGAGTTAAAACATTATTTAGAGGTCACTCCTACACATCTTTTGCATTCATTAGACATAATATAATCACAAATATTCCATATATATAAATCTAGAAAATATTATTTTCATTGGATTACTTCATCATGTATAAAAATATAACTAAATATATATTTTTAATAAAATATCATCTTCCAAATAATCCATTTACATTTATGAACTAAATTTTGTACACAATGATGTGGATTACTGTTCATAATAATGACTAGTTTCAAAAATCTATTTTCTATAAATAACAAGAATATTACATTATTATTCAATGAAAACAACAATGGGGGACCCAATGTGATATAATATAGTGCATGAATCATTTATATAAGAAATAAAAAAAATGAAACACCAAAAAATTATGACCAGATAGTTTTATAAATCAATTTTTTATTAGTAAGGACATACTTGGATAAAAATATATCTAAAACTCTATCCCTCACTTTTCATATAATATAATGAAATCATAGAGGAAATTCATGTATATTAAATAATGAAATAGAAATTTTTTCACCCATTTATCTAAATGAGGAAACCATTAAAACAAAATTTTTAGAAACAATAAAATTCATATAGATTCTTTTGTTTTCCATATGATAATATCATACTACAATATAATTCCACCTTATATCCATCAACATCTATGAATATCACTAATCATCAATAAAAATAAAAAACATAATATAACCCAATGTACATATATTTTAACACAAAATTTTAAATATAATAATTTATACTTTTAAATAATTACATCATATGAGTACAACTATAGAAGTAATGTCTTCTATAAAAATTGGTCGGGTCCCACAACAAGCTCACAACCATAACATACATCAATAAACATCACTAAACCTAAAATTAATGTAGTTTTATGTAATGGTAAATACTGCTTCTTGTATCAGTAACTATTCCCATATACTATGTAACTAAGTATTAATATATTTGAATCACCTATGTGAATCTATATATAAACCATAGTTCTAAATTTTTAAATCATAAATTCAACACCCTATGGTATGACCACCTAAAGAACAAACACCACATTATTTTTTATGTAGCTATATCTACTATTATATAATTGCAATTATATTACTTATTATATTTTCTAGGTGGATATCGGTTCTTGTGGGGGTGCTTATCATCCTTGAAATTATTCTCTTGTAACATGAAGTATTTTTTCTCCAATATAACATATTCCATGCCCCTATTATGAAAAATATTTCTGTGGAGTGTGATAATATGAAGTGTTTGTCCATCAATATTTATATAATTCAATTTTATCCAATGGAAAATAATATAATAATAGAAGTAAAATGTTTGATAATGATTTTTATTCAAATATTAAAATCAAATTTCTGATAGCCTGAACCAACACTCCCGAATATGCTGCTAAAAAATAAACATCACATTTTTGTCTTATAATAATTAAATTTGATCCATATAAAATACTTTAAGATATCTAATTTAAATATATGATATTGGATCACTTATATATATAATGATATTTATTTCTATAGTTTTACAAGATTATTAGATCATGATAAAAAACATTTTGTATATATGAAATTTTAATTACTACTATCGAGTTTCACTCCAAATAGATTCTCAATCACAAACATTCACTCTTAAAATTCATATTATGATTAAAAAACTGAATATCATTTCAATAGACAGTGTGAAAAAATAACATAATGTGGTTTTAAAACATTTTGTAAATCCACTCAATTTTAAAATTTTATAATATTTCTTTTCGAAAAAATAATTTTACATCAAATAAAACAAATTTTATATAACAAATAAATTTTCCCTAAACAAAAATTTATTATTTTCATAATACCGAAGATATTTGTTTAATTACATAATAAATAAAATGGTATTTATTTTGAAAACACATTTTATTTAAAAACCAATCATCATTAAAAAACTAGATTTTTACATTGAAGCATTAAAACATTTCTTTTTGAAAACAATACATCCTTACAGAAATTAAGTGATAATTAGATGAAAAATAATAAATTTCCCTTTCCACTATAACTTTTAATGATCTAAAAACCAATTTTAGGAAACTTCCTCATTTAGGATGTTTATTTCCTCCCTATTTTTTATCATCATAACGAAAACCATTGTGAAAAATCAGAAAAAAATTATTTTTATATTACATTTATCATTAGAAATCCATTTGAATAATAATTCCAAAAGCAAATCATATATGTTTACAATATCTAATAGGTAAAATAATTACGTATCTAGTAAAAAATAACAAAAGTTTCTTTAATGAAAAAGTCATTCTTTCATAAGTATTAATAATTATCCAAAATTTCAAAGGTAACATTTTTAAAAAATTAATTGAAATTAATCGTAAAAAAATAATTTCATAACATATATCAAATATGAATGATATATATATGATAACCAATATATTATATGTATCTATGAATTAAATCCACTAATTTAAATATTAAATTCTCTATGATATAATATTTCTATAATTTTGGAACCATCATTGATATCGAAATTAATAATTAGCCTTAAAGGATTAGTAAAATATAAAATATAATTTTTAAAAAATAAATATATTACCTAATATATAAATAGAATATTTAATTTTAAATAAAATAAATAAAAAATATAATTTATGAATATATTTTTTTAAAAAAATTCCTTTTTTTAATAATTAATTTCGGGACAATGAAATATAATATCATAAAGTGGATTTACTTTAAATTTCATATTATTATTATATTCATGTTATAAAATTATAGGTATTATTCTATGAAACACCATTTATTCATTGATGGGATCATTTACATACTTATATAATTATCACATTCATTCACTTACACTCAAATCACAAATGATATAACTAGGGTTTCAAAATGAAACATTTGGAAGTATATATCATTGATGGAATGCGATCCTTAAATAAAACAACCATTATTGTATTATTTATGTTTCAATGATATCTATAATTGTTATATTACCTCACAATCATACATCATATATATATTAATACAATTATTTTTATGTTTATGAATAGTTTTGTTTCCATAATTGTTCATTATTACGTAAGGAATCATACAATGTCCAAAATTTATATGGATAAATAAGAATGTATGTATAAGAAAATAAAAATATATAATAAAATTTGTTCAAATTATTTAAAATATCATAAGACAATAATCCCAACAAAATGATGGTGGTTGAGTTTTGTTGGATTAAGGAACAATATGGGATGTAATATATAAAAGATAATGAAATGAATATAATTTAAATAATGATGAATATTTTATTAATTTCTTGTTTCACTTAATTGGTCATAATTTTCAATAAAATTAATTAAAATAATATTAAATATATTTATATTTATTCATTTTATCATAAATTATTATTTATGGAAGAAAGAGATGTAATAGGGTTTATAAATATTATTTTATATTTACCTTTTCATATATTTAATATAATATTTAAAAGGATTTATATTAACCTTAAAAGAGACTTGGTAACCCTTAGGTTGTCATTAAAACAATAATGTTTCCCTTTTTTAGTGATTATTTAATTATTACATGAGTTTTAGAATAAGATAATAACATATTGTTAATTTTAAATTTAAATTTAAAAGCAATTATTAATTGTTTTAAACTCTATGTGGGAAGTGTGGTACCCAGACATAAGCTTTGTTTCTATTGTTTTACACATACTAAAGTGTATCTATAACATTAATTTTCCCTTCTACTTATTATTATTATCTTATATGAGCCACATTGTACACTTAAATAGTGCTTAAAACATTAGTATACCTTTATGTAAGTGTTTCTTATGCCATATGATTCTATAAGAGAGTATGGGGAACCCAAACATAAGTAATAGATTCAACATACACCACCTAAAAGACAATATTCATATGTTATGATACCCTTATATAGAATTATTTGTACATCAATGCATACAACATTACCCATATGTATTAGATTTTTTCATTTATGTGAGTACTAACTTACCAATCAACGACAAATGATTTTTATCTAACCTTTCTTTAGTGTTGGAAATACATAGTTTACACTTATGTGAGTTCAATATTTATAAATATTGTGAATTTAAATGATAAATTATATCATTATTAATTTATCAAAATTAGTTAATATAAAAATATAACTTATTTACATTTTTATTATATTTATTATATTTCTTAAACCCATATTTTATTTATCAATATACCTATTTTATCATATTTTCTCATTTCATCATATTATTAAATATATTTGTAATTTGAATAATCTGTAAGTAATATTCTAATAATTCATAATATAATTTTAAATTTGATTAATATGTTAATAAATATGTTCAATGTTATAATTTAATATATTGACAATCATTGGTTTCAGAATATATAAAAATAAATTAAGAAATTTTGTAATAACAATATTTTTAAGATACATCTATGTATATCTTCATCCTTATTTAATAATAATACTATAAAAATAATTTATGTATTAAAAATTTAAAATGACTTTTATGTTAATAAAAACTAAAAATTCCCAAATAAATATTAACTTTTATTAGTAATTTTGTTCTTCTCGAATAAACATTTTTTATTAATGAATTATAATTTATAAAATAACATGAAAGGATAATATAGATTATGAGTATAAATTAAATATAATAAAATATAATTATAATTTTTAATATTATTATAAGTTTTTTATAATATGAATAACAGGAAAATTTATATTTATTATAAAACGTAATTTTTTAAATTAATTTAACGTAATTTGTTTTAAATTATAAAAGATTATATCAAATAAAATTTAAATTAAAAGAAAAATATTATTTAATTATTGAGATAAATATCATAAAACCCTTAAAATATGTTCTTCCATGAAATTTTAATTACAGAAATAAGTTTTTACCTAAACAAATTAAATTTATTGGAAATGCTTTCATAGTGAATTTGTATGAAATTTTACTAACATAATGGTTTCTATAAAAAATACATCTTAATATAAAAAAATTTCAACATAAAGACTAAAAAAATAATATATAATATTTTTATATTAAAAAATATAATTATAAATTAACATTCATCTAATACACTATCAACCACATATAATATGACCTCATATTCTTAAAAGAATTTATAGTATCATAAATTGGCTTCAAATTATATCATCATATTATCCAAAGATGTCCAAAATGCATCCCCTACTACTATATTTGATATCCTAGAACTCGAATACCCCAATATAGACTTAAAAATATTACATTTCATTTATGGTAATAATGATTGTGACAACATTTAGATAAATAAAATTATATAACATCAAAATAATATATTTGATCAGATACATACCCAAGATCTTGTAGGTTTAGAGTTATGGAGGAATATGGGATTTCAATACATTCAATATTAATTATAAAATTCTACAACCATGTAACTATATTCACTCAAGATAGACTCTTATTTGAGACCATTCATCAATGACCATGTACTAAACAGTAACCCTATGAAAATTATTTTAAATCTCTTGGTGAGAATACAATTACCCAATAACAGATTTTAATACAAGTTATGAAATCAGTTCTCTATAAAAATAATATAAAACTATTTCATAAAAAATTAATTTGATATGAATGAAAGATCATTTTATATAAAATATATTTTGTAACAAATTTAAAATTTATTTTTTTTGTAAAAGATGTTATTATTTAAATGAAATTATATAAAATGTTTAATTATTATCAATATTTTTTTTCAAAACATAATATCCTTAATAATATTTCCCAATTTCAACATTTTACCTATAATTAATTTTATATAAAAAATACTAGAAGAGTTGCTCAATGTTAAATTCCTACTTTTATAAGTATTTTTAGGAGTCCATAAATTCCTAGAATATTATTTTAAATAATTCTTGGTGATGAGACGTGAATAATTGATTTTCTTAAAATATATTTTATATTAATAGATGAAATAGTTCATGGTCATACATTACATGTAATCATAAAATAATTCCATGAATTAAATTACCATTTCACCCATGAAATAATAGTTTACACACTACTAAAATATATTTTAAAATATAATTCAAAACTCTATTATTAATATTTTATGTAATAATTTTATGATAAAAACATACAGTATAAGATATCAATTGATGAAATAATATTAAATATAATTTAGAAAATTATATCCCATGAAAAGGGGGTTTTTGTAATGGGAATTTAATTTTTAATAAGGCTATTTTTAACAATGAAATACAAATCGAAAATAAATTCCACTTAACTAAGAGAAGGATTCCAAAATCATGTCTGTAGAACCCTAAGAAATATCCTTTGTAATTATCCATCATAAATGACATGATGTAGTATAATCATTTTCCTTTTCATTATCTCTCTCTTGTACCAAAGTTTGGAATGGTATAATTAATATTTTCTATATAGAAATTTTGATAGTATATAACCCTCCAGCAATGTACTTCAAAAATAGGCGATCCATTATTGTATTATTAATATTTAAATATAATGTATGAATGCTTTATTACATTATCATCATAAATCCAATATATTTCATATAATCAATATTACAATTATTTTATTTAAATTATAATTAATCTTACTTGATTTTCAATCCCAATGCATCATTATGTGTCAATAATTTATGGGTATAATTAATCATCTCGAAATATATACTTAGAAATCAATATTCATGATCATTTTGAATATTTATTACTCAATAAGAATTCAAAATATGATGAATTCCTAGTGGCCATATTTTTTTGGATTATGAATAGGCTGTGAATAGATATAAAGCATGATGATGAAAAAAATGAGGTTTTATAATTATTGGAGATATTATTTTCCTCATGCTGCTTTTATTTGAACTCAATTTTTAAAAAAATGAATTTTAGTTGATTTTAAATATATTTTTATTACTTGATTTAGTTTAATTGTTTCCAAAAATGTTGAACATGATGTAGAGGGGTTCAATGTAATTATTGTGAATTTTCCATTATATGGAATTAATATCCATTTTATATATTGTTTTTATACAATTAGATTTGTTTTGAGAATGCATTAATAGGATTGAAGACCACATTGTTACACATTTGTACTTAAACTATGAGGTATTAACTCAGTTATGAAACAATATATTATATATATTTGAGATGTAAATTACATATACATAGAAATAACAACTCATTTTAATAGTTATACTTTTATTTTGATACCCAGATATGGGATTTGATTAAATTGTGTTCCCATAACATAGTGTATTTATTCATTTACATAACCCTGGAACTGATTGTGTTACCCTTACATAATTTAATGTTTATACCAACAAGGTGTTTAATATATTAGGTTACCCTTACATATGTGTTTCATTACAAATACTTAACCATAATTGATTTTAGGTGAAACTTATTTAACCACTAGAATACCATTATGCCACATGGATAACCCTTTATTAGTGGTATAGTACCCTAACATAGTTGCAATATTACCTTTTATGTATCTAATATTACACTTAAATAGAAGAACAATAATATTACCCAAGTACAGTCCTCTCAACATGTTGGTTATATACGATAATATTCTGGACCACTTGGGTATGTTTCATTATGTGAATCGGGTGATTGAGGTGTTTTGGGGAATCAAGGGGACTCATTTCATCACATTGGAAATTTTCAATGTTATCCTTGTTTTCAAATGATATCTCAACCTAGTGGTGACTCTCTGGTGGTCACTTATTAGTGGTCGGTAGCTGGTAATGTCTCGATGGTGGTCTCTCTTTTGCGGTGACTCATCGGTGGTCGCTTGTTGGTTGTGGATCACTCATGGTGACCAATTGAATGGTGACTCACCGAGTGGGGAATCAATAGTAGGGACATTTCTAAGGTTGTCTATAGAGTGTTGCCTCATCAAGAGGTGTTTCATCTAATAGTGAATCATTTAAATTGCTTTCATCATCCTCCGATTTCAACCTTTTTATAGTTTCATTGATGTAATATGCTTATAAATTAGTACATAAAAGGATTTAAGACTAATTAAAGGACTATAAATTATATCCTGACTTCCCTAAGGGCCCAAGGAAATTACATAGGCAAAAAATGTTGTCTTTACTGGATCATCCTTTAAGGGAAAGTAAAAACATATCTATATCACTGCACTGTTTAGATCATCCGAAGGCCGAGATATTTTTTCCCTTGTTATTCTATCTAACAATCCATTTGCAAGAGTAATCCAAAAAACATACTCCCATGTAAGTAATGTGATCGTTCTGTGGATTTTGATCATGTTTTCCCTGGTCTATTTCCTACTACATGCACACCCCAATCTTGGTGCAACCAGGAGGTGCACTTCTCATTTTCTTCTAAGATGGTTTCTCATTCGTACTCTATAATTGAGTATCATGCAACGTTGATAAATGTATTTTACCCTTGTGAATGTAGTTGATTCTAGATTAATAATGATAATTTAACCAAAACTAAATCATTATATGCGGGGTGTTAAAAGTGAAGCATGTTCATATTGATTGACTATTTTTTGATATTATGAGTTTTACGGAATAAACACTCATTAAAAATAATGGAATTTCAATGGACATGATTGTTCATAGAATGGATTATGGAATCATTTTTCCCTGATTAATAGTTAAAGGTGAAAAATGATAACCACATATACTATCCTAATAAATATATTCTGAAGGATCATATTGTTTATGTGATATATCCATTTAGTAATAATGGAATTAATGGAGGTATTCATTTTTAAATTATAAATATGTTATTCCTAGATTTGTGTTGTTTTGTGGTTTTTTGAAATGATGTGCACATGGGGTTTATCTTGATGATATGGTATTCATGGCATGTGGTTCTTGTGTAGTAGGGATGCAATTTTTTTTTGGATTTATTTTGTTGGGGGATGTGGTTGTGAGTTGGTGAATTTTTTGCTCAAGATGATGGATAATGAGGGGTGAATTTGAACAATGATTGTAGTTGTTCATATCGATGATTCTCCATTTATAACATAAAAAAATATTCATCCCTTATTTATAGATAGATTAATGATATTTCATGAATGGGTGTTTAACATTGAAGTCATGGACTGATTTGTTTTTTTTGTGATGATGCCTTTATTCATCATCATCCTCACCATTTGAAATGATGGATTTTGATTTACATATTTTTCTATATTTTTAAGGAATAATGAAATGAATTATTTAAAAATATTGGAATTTCAAGAGTTGGAATAGTTAACGAAATAGGGATGGTTAAATTGACTGGGAATATGAAATGGGTTTTTTGGCTTGTAGTGTGGTGTTGTTTATTTAGGGATAACAAAAATGTATGATGTGTTGTGAGTTGGTGGTATGTATTAGAAACCATACATTGGGGTTGAGTGATTTGTATCTTATACGTATTTATATATATTTTTCATGTGCTTTTTATACGCACCCACCCTAGTTTTTCACTATGTTCCAAACACCCCGATAATCATAAATTATGTTGACATTGCCAAACATCTCAATGGGAGGATGAATTTCTGGGTAACCTACCATCCCAACCACCTCTTCTAGAATGTTATAACCCATGGATCTTCTGGTCGGTTGTGTTTTGTGGGGGCCATGTGTGTTCACGTGAGTTGTTCATTACTAGGTGTCTTTATGATGAGGTGTGCTATGATTTCCCTAGAGAATTTGGGATGTGATGTTGTTTATGGGAAAGGTTTCTGAAGGCTGAAGGCTATGTGGTTTGTGGACTAGGTGAGTGTTGGTGGGATTTTTATGACGCCCAGGTCTGTATGGGATGGAAGATACATGTTACTTTTAGAATATATTTGATCACAAGGATGTTTACCATTAATAAAGAGGGGATACTCAGTGAGAATTAGTCCAGGGTACCCTATCATCGATGTGCATTATATATATTACATTACTAGACTCACATTATATGGTGAGAATGATTTTGGTAGGGTTGGGTTTGTCAGTATATTTATTAAGTTCTCTTTGGTTCTAATGTTTTCTCATTGGATAATTAGTATGTTTCCCTTACATGTGAACAATAATCATTGGTTTTCCAGATAAGTATAAATTTAAACTCACCCCATATATATTAAACATCATTCAGGTTTCTAGGAGGATTTATTGGACAATTCTAGACTATACTACATTTTATCTTTATTTTTTAGGTGCCTCTCCACAGTCTTACTTTTGGTATTTACATTGGATAAATTTTACATAACACATATCTACATTATGCATTCATGTGGTTTTGTTTTTGGATTTCTTATATATATATATATTGTAGTTGTTTTGTGTATTATGCATCATATCTACAGATATTGATTAAATAAAATGGTAATGCATCACATATTGTGAGATTCGAAAACTCGTTGTGGTAGTCAATAACTTGGTGATTATTGGAGGGGAGAATCAGAGGAAAATAACACCCTTTATTTACTTTTAGCCCCGGAGGATCATATTTGGATGTAGGGGTCAACAAAATATGGTATCAGTGGTGATGTTTGAGATAGTATGGAGTTTATGGTTAGGAATAATGAGTATTTCATGGGTTGGTTGGGAAATAGGGTCAGGTGACCTTAGTGTGTGACACTGGTCCAGGAAGAACATCTAGAACACAAGAATGTACGTCCCCCATGATCTAATGTAAGTACTCTAAGCCTTATGAATGACCATGTGAGGCTACACCATTTGCTGGGTAGAGATCTAGGATTGGTACATGTATCCAAATGACTTTTATTATTGATTGAATTGGACTATTTTGCGATGGATGGAATGAATAAAAATTGTGTTAATATGAATCTTAAATAAATTTCCAATCTAGTCAGACATAATCATTCATTATTTAAATTTCACCTGTGGCTCCTGGGAACCATTCACATGTGGCTCAGGTAGTTAATGCTCAGTAGGATAATATGTTTGATCGGTGGAGGGTTGAACCAGTGGATGAAGATGATCAGTGGAAGAGAATGTTTTGTGATTTATAGAGAAAGGTCATATGTAGTTAAAAGGTAATTGTTTTTGACATGGAGATGGAGAGCTTTCTCAAGGAGTATGCGATCACCATTAATATAACTATGTCCCCAAAGGATTACTTTTATCCTTTGGCATTTGGTCAAATGATATGATCCACACATCTTTGGTGGATTTTTTTTGTGTGGGAGAGGAATGAGGATGAAGTTCTGTTGGTTTATTTTGAAATGGAGTTCAGAGGATAATTAATTTCATCGATCAAGATAAATGAGAAGAGGCATGCCCAACTCTCACTATAGTATGGGTGTATGTTAGTGTGGGATATAGAGATCGAGATCAAGGATCTCCTTTATTTTTTCCTTGATCACATAGCAGATGAGTGTTCTCATTTGAGACATCTCATGGAGGCACTTCATCCCTTTATCAAGTACGTGGTTACACTTTTTTAGTTTCTAATGTCTTGGATGCTCTATAGAAGGAAAAGGTGATCAACTAGCTAAACTCATGGAGAGTTATACCATGAGAGGGGTACCGGAAGAGTTCTTCAAGAGGAAGGGTTACGAGAAGCATGTGTCAGGATCTACAAAATTTGAGGATTTGATGGTTAGGGAGTCAACCTCAATATTTTTATTTTTGACATTAGGGTCCTCATAATGTTCTTGTGGTATTAGGCCTATGTTTTTTCATGTTTTTAGTTCATGTCCATCCTCAGAGCTAATTTCAAAGAGATTTTCAATCATAGTATAATGGAGGAGGGTATATTTAGTATTAGAATCATCAATATTATCTTGATAGATAGTTTCAGTGATAGGGAGAATAGGATTTTGGTCCACTAAGGGGAAATAGAGAAGGTAAGGGCCGACCTTTGGATTATCCTCATTTTCCAGTGCCTTAACTAGAGTGTGATCACAGAGGAAGTCATCAGTAGATAGAAAGAGGGTCCAGGTGTGGTTAGTTTCACACAATAGAGGAAGCAGTTCTAGTAGGTCCATAGGACATCTGTTGTTTGATCAGTTTGATTTGTACACCTTCTTATAGATTGATTGATTCCAGAGATTCACACTCATTTTTTCCACTCTCTCTAGATCATGTTATGAAACTATGGATGGAGAGGCATCATGATCCAATGTTATTGAGATCACTAGTTAGATGAATTAAAATATTTTTTGTTGTGCGTCAGGAATGTAGACATGTTATAGGAATGCATTATTCTCGTGGAGAACCTATTATTCTATATATGTTACCATAAGATTCCCTTCACGGTATCAACTGGTTGTTTGAATGATGTTATCAATTTCTAATGGAAGATAGTTGTGTTCTCATATTATGATGTAAATTGTGTAGATTTCATCAGGGAGTAGGGTGATTATATGATTTTCCAGAATATAGATCATCTTTTTTCTATATTGGACAAGCTGTTAGTGGAATCAGTAGAAATTGGGATCATAGTGGTTCTGATAGTTGTTGTGTATTACACGGATGTTTTCCCCAATGAGGTTATAAGTCTACCCTATTGACAATATATTTTGTTTGGGATAGACATATATCATGAAGATTCTATTGCATTAATGGATTCTTATCAGATGGAACCTTCTATGTTATGGGAGTTGAGAATTGAAATATAAGATCTATAGAGAAAGCATTCTCTCTAGACCCATGATCCACCATTGGGTTCTTTAGTGTTGTTCACAATGAATCCAGATGTTGGTCATAAGATGGGCATAGAATACCATAGGTTGAACCAGTTGATAGTCATGAATATATAACCCCTTCTCTGAATTGACGATCTTTTCAACTAGATGTGAGAGAAAAATTTGTTTTATAAGATATATATGTGTTCTTGATATCACCAGATCTATGTGAAGGAGGGAGATATATTGAATACTACATATGGATGAATGTATGGGAACATCATGTTTTTGTTGATGTTGTTCAATGTTAGGAATTCCAAAAAAATGATCATGGGGATCATGAATTCAATGTTTCATGAGTACATGGATCGATTCTTCATAGTATTCATCGATTATATACTGATCTATTCCGAGTTAGAGGAGGAGAATTTAGAGAATAATTGTACTATCTTCTATGTTCTTTTATGCCACAATCTCTATCTAATTTTTTTTAACTGCATTCTCTATACATGAGATGTGAATTTCCTTGGGAATTTGGTGTTTTTATATGGAATGGATGTGGACCTGTAGAAGGTTGAAGTAGTTTATTTGGGAAGCACAAGATATTGTGTCATACGTTCATAATTTTCATGGTCTTATAGAATATTATCGAATTTATATACCTGATATCTCTCGATTTTATACTCAGTTGATATCCCTGATTAGGAAGAACAAAGATTTTGTATGGGCTACATATTTTCAGGCACTATTCGACTACCTAAAGGGGAATATGGTCAGTTCTACAGTGCTCTAGTTTCTGGAGGATAGGGTGATTCTTGAGGGGTTTTGTTATTTTTCATGTAGAGAATTGGGGTGCATCATGACATAAGAAAGGGAAGAGATATATTATAGGTTTATATAGTTATTCCCTAATTAGAATTACTATTCAACACAAGATTTGGAGATAGCAGCACTTTTGATTTCACTTAACTTGTGGAGGCATTTCCTAATTAATGATAAATTTCTGATATTTATGGATCAAAAGATTTTTATGTATATCATCTCCTAGTGAAATATGATCCTATTATAGAAAAGGTTTATGATTTTTATTTAGGAATAAATTTTATAGACTCATCCACCCTAGGGTCGGAGAATGTCGTGGATGATTCTTTGAGTATGAAGTTATAGAGGGAGGTTGTTCCGAAAAATTTAGACTCATTGAAGATGATGGAATGAATAGAATCCATGTACATAAATGTAATATTCGAATGTGGTAGTGGATATTTGTTTCAAATGATGTTCATGTCTTCTCTAATTCATAGGGTGGGTGAGTCTTAGTGGGGAGACTCATAAGTGTATGTGTTTCATGATCATTTTTTACATGGTAAATCTTCAAAAGGATTGTTTGAATCAGTTTATGTTCCATGGGATGTTGTCTATTCCGATGGAGATGAGTGAGGATTTACTTTGTGTGTTCAACAGCCCATCATTGGGAGTATATCTTGTTGTTTATATGATGTACATTAACATGAAAATGTAGTTTTCTTGGCATGGGATGAAATGGGTAGTGGCAGAGTTTTTGACGAAGTGCATGGTTTTCCAGTAGGTAAACGTTATGCACTGTTTCATTGGTGGTGTTTTCATTCATTGGATGTCTTGAAGGGAAAGTGGGATGACATATCAATGGATTTAATAACATGGTCACCAAATATTAATGAGGTTATGATTATATCTAAATTATTTTGTATTAGTTGACATAGTCATCCCACATCATAACAATCATGGAGTTAGGCGTAGTATATTCCATATCCAAGAGGTATTATGACAATTTTTTTATGTTTCATGGAGTTCCAAGATCCATTTTTTTAGATCGGGGTGCGTGTTTCGATTCACAAGTTTGGAGAGGATTGTATAATTTTTTTGGAACTGAACTACACCATAGTACATATATCCACCATCAAACACATGGTAAGATGGAACAATCTATCTAAAAATCATAAGATATATCTCAAGATAGAATCATGTAATTTTGTAGAACATGGGTGTGACAACTTCCCTTGGTAGAGTATGATTATAATAATATCTATCACTCTCCCACTAAAATGGAACAGTTTAATTCATTGTACAAAAGGCTATGTCGTTCTCTATTATGTTGGTTGGAGGTTGGGGAGAAAACTGGACTTGGTTCGGATGTGGTTTAATGAAAGATAGAAAAAGTTTATCTTTTTTGAGAAAAGATGATTTTATGGTGGAAGAAGATGTATGCCTATCATAGGAGGAGGCCCTTGGAGTTCAAGGTTGGGGACCACATGATCTTGATGGATTCCACTAAATGTGGGAATCAAAAGTCTGGTAGAGGGAGTATATATTATTCGATGTTTATTGGGCCCATTGTGGTTTTAAAAAATGTTGGTGAAGGTGAATACCTATTTTCATTGAATCCATTGTTATATTGGATCCAAAAAATCATCATATTCCCTTTACATTGTCAATATATTCACCATGAATCCCAAGATATTTATTATGGAGAGTAGGATATCGAAGATGATGAAACATTTGTGGAGCATACATTGGAGATATATGATCGACAAGATAATGGGATGTGTGGTTAGACAATTCCCTTTCATCAATTGTTGTGGAGGAATCGTGGCTAGGAGGATAGTACATGGGAGAAGGAGAGGCATATGTGTTTCTAGTACCCATAGTTTTTTTTAGTTTTTCAAATCTGTGTTTTCTTTTACAATGTATTTATTTATTCTTTTTTTATGAGGTGTGTTTCTATTCATTTCCATTAGTGTATGTGGTGTAATTAATGAAAAATTAATGACATATGAAAATGGGAGGAAATAATCTCTAATAGAGATTAATTAATTTCTTTTTGATTAAACCCATACGGGAAAGACTATGATGCCAATAAAAGATAGTATCTTTAGCGAGTGGATAGAATTTCCTAATTCATATGTTCGAATGGTTTGGGTTTTTTCTTGAGTGCTGTTTTTATGGTCATTTGAGTTGACTAAAAGAGGACTGATCTACATATATCGGGGGAGGTTTTGTTGAATGAAGAAGTTTCACTAAATCATTCGAACAACACATGGTGGTATATCATTTTACCATAATGTGACTATTCAATAGTAGTGATCCATCTATGGAATGGTGCTTCAGAGTTATCTCGATGGATGTTTTTGGGAACCTTTCTCTCATTCCCTTTGTGGCTGGTTTTGAATTCTTGGGGGTAAGAATCGTTTTAGATTTATCATTTTCAATGGATTATTACTCACTAGTACATTCCTTTTTCAGAATCTGGTATTTTGGTTTTTGTGTAGAATCAAGGTGACTCATTTCAACACATTGAAAAATTTCACAGTGTGAAATGATTTCAATGGTGTCTCTCCCATGGTACTGACTTATTGGTTGTATCTCATCTGTGGTAGATCACTAGCGTTGAATCACATGTAATGACTCACTATGGGTGACACAATGCCTCTGACTTACTAATAGTGACTTCCGGGTTGTCACTCCCAAATAGTGGCTCGTAAGAGGTGACTCACCGAACAGTAACTCGTTGGATGGTCACTTGCCGAAAGGTGAGTCAGTGGTGTTGAAATGACGAATGGGGCTCATGAGTGGTGCCTCATTCAACTGTGAGTCATATGATGGTGAATTGCATACTATCATTCCATCTTAATCTAGTTTCACCCGTTTTACATTTTTTTAGATGTAAAATACTTCTAAAACCATATTTGAAGGATTTAGGGATGATTTAAATCCCATAAATATTATGATATACTTCTAAAAGACCAGAGGATTTTATTTGTGGAAAACCCATTTTCATGACCCGATCCTCTTTTAATAGAAAAATATAAATATAACAAAACCACTTCTATATTTAGTTATTCTGATGGTTGAGATTCATTTCCCCATTGTTCTTTATTCTTACATTCCCTACAATTTATGATCCCATACCCTTCCTCTTGTGGGAGTCATGTGATCGTGTGCTAGTGTTTTCGATGGGGTTTTTTATGTTCCGCACACATCCCTATCTTAGTGCTACTAACAGGCACATATATTCTATTTATGTACTTAGGTTTCTCATTCTTCCCGGATAATTGTGTATCATCCAAGGGTGAATTTGGATGTTGCCCTGGTGAATATATTTTTCCCATATTATAAATGATAATTGAACCATATTTATATCAATAAATATAAGGATTCAAAAAGCGGTGCATGTTCATTTGATTTTATTTTTTGGATCATATTATGAGTTGTATGGGATAAAAAAACACTAAAAATAATTTCCATTACGGGTCTTTGTTTCGGTATAGAATGGTTTAAAAAATATTTTTTCCCCAACTGAATGATTATATGTTAAAATTGTGAAACATGTAAACTCGACAAATAATGGGATTTCCCAGGATCATATTGTATATGTGATATCCCCTAAATTAACAAGTATATTTAAATGATGGATGCTTTGTAAAATCATAAATATGTCTTGAATCATTGTTGTGGTGATATGTAAATGGGAATGGATGTGATTAAGTGGTTGGTCTAATTGATATAGTAGTATCAAAATTGGATGATAATAGTTAAAGGCTGCAGAACTGGTTATGGTTTAATGTTTTTGTGGATGTGGTTGTGAGTTGGATGTTATTTTGGTTGATCTGAATGATTATGGAAGGTGAATTTGAATAATTATGATAGTTGTTGGTAGGGGTGATAATCCATTTATAACACGAAAAATTATTCACATTGTATCTAGAAACAAATTTATTATGTAACGCCCCGACCCCAGCTACCCAGAGTCGGTGCATTATTACATAACATTTGCATGATCACAAGAGAGATCAAATCTCGAAAGACCGATTGGTTTAGTAGCCTTGGAAATACCAGATATATTCATAAGTTTTACATTACATCATAAAATGAAAAACTACTACAACAACATAATGTCTTGATAGACCACACTATTATCCCCTCATAAAATCCCTACAGGTCATTCATAACTTACTTCTTCACATCCTGGGAAAAATAAAACATAGAAAAGGGGTGAGCTCAAATGCCCAGTAAGGATAACAATAAAGTGGAAACTTTCATAAATAAGAATAAACATTTAAGGCAATGTTTAACTAAAATAAAAGCCTTTTAAATACGAACTTTCAACATGGTATGTCATAAATAAAATGAAATAATGCCATTTACTTATTCACATGGATATTCTACTAAACGAATAATCACATGCAAAAATCAATAACCACTTTCATAATGTTGGAATGCATAATGCCAGACTATCATAACCACATAGCCAAGGCCTCGTGCCAAGACTACAAATAAGATTTTGTCAAGGCCTTGTGCCAAGACACTAGTTTGTCTCATGAGACCTACCGATGCATCGAGGAGCTATAGCGGGCTCCACCCGTCACTTATTAAGTCCAATGCATTCCCATATGAAAAGGTTTAAACATAACATAAACATTCGTATTAAAACTAGCATACGAAATGTCAATAATTTCACCATAAACTATGAATGGTATAAAAAATAGCACATCCATAGTCAAACATATCACAAAACCTTCAATAGTAAATCAACTTCAAATAATCTTAAAATCCATCAAAGGATGTTGACATAGATGAAATCAAAATTCATTTTAAAGAAATATCTCCTTTTATTTTGAATTCATTTAAGATCCATATAAAATAAAACATTTTCTTTGAAAATATTCTTATAAGCTTGTAAGGAAAGCTTTTAAGATTTTATAACGGCGTAAAATAACCGCACCCGCCGTATAAGTTAAAAAAACATTCTTACCTCAATTCTGTCGAAAAGGTTAAAAAGGACATTGTTTTGAAAATGATGGAAATATTCCTTTATAAACCTCTTATAAAAAAGTCAAACAAGGGTATAAATGACTTTAACCCATATTCTTGTAAATAGTAAAAAATGTTTTGAAATACATTTTTAAGAAAACATGGATTTGGATGATAAAGATATCCCAGTAGATTATTACGTATAAACAACCTCGGATAATGAAGAGATTGTGAAATAACCCTTACCTTGAAATTTTCCTTGGTTGGGGTAGGTTAACCTCCTGTATAATGGTGAAATAATTGTTATTAAATTATACAAGAATCATATACATTAATATGATATCATATATGATCTTTTAATATTGCTTTATTAATAATATCTTAGTATTATCGTCGTTTCGGGTGATAATCGATTCGTTCTTCTTAAATGTTTGGTTACGTAAGACATGTTTGTAATGGATAGATTATATCTTATTCATAATCAGAATGATATTAACATTATTTTTAACCCCAAAATGAGAATAAGACTTGAATGGATATCATGGAGAATGAATCTTATCGCGTTCGTGGAGACGGTAGTCCGTACGTACGCACGAATGCTAATTCCATTTAATTTTTATTTTAAAAGAATCGAATCCAAATGATACATAGGTATATTACTATTCCAGTATAATATAATATTTTATATATGTTACTTACGTTCATTAACACCATCCTTTATACGTTCCATGTGTGGTATGAACGAGTCATATCATTTTAAGGGGGCGGTAGTCCGCACTTCCTCAAATGAAATTATCGTATGTATATACAACATGAAACGAATAATGGTATGAAATAAAATGGAATTACAGAAGATTATATATAAAATATATATCATTAATATCATATTTAATTACAGTGCCATCATAATGGCCACCATGAGAGGTGGTAAGATGTATTTGAACAATCATCGTTTCGTGAGGCGTTAGTTTTCCATCCACAGAAACATTATGTTCATCATCCATTAGATGGAGTTGTGTGTATGTGTAGTTTGAATACTTCTTATAACAACATCCTAGTATATTGAGGATACTGGTGTTGTTACAAAAGAATGGAAATAAAAAGATTTTGGGGGTTGGAGAAGCAAAATAAATGAAAATAATTTAAGAGAAATCGTTACCTTTAATTTAGGTAACTCACTTTGGTTGGAACCAAAGGACTTCTTGAAATGCTTTCTGCCTAAGGGGGAAGCTTCAAGGAGGAGGAGAGGGATGTGGGGAGCTTAGTTGGGCAGAGTTTGGACGAGCCAAGTTGCTTGAGAGGTGTGAAGAAATGAGAAGGAGGAGTTCCCTTTTATAAGAGGGGTGAGGGGCACCTTTGGAAAAGCTAGAAATATTAATTTATAATAAATTCATATTCGGCTTCCAATGGCTCCAAAGTTGACTATTCAAAGGTTGAGGTTGGTATGGGTCGAAAACAACTCATCCAATAGAATTTAGACAGGTTTGGGTAATTATATTAACCTTATCTTTAAGTATTAACTCTAAGTTAATTAGTTTCACTTTTACAATGTCTCTTTGTATTTTTATATTATATGGTTAATAAACTTACCATATACATCCAAGAGACCCCCAAGTGGTCCATTAATGATGAACCTATCATGATATAAGTCTCTTGGCCGAACCTTATATTTTTAGGAATTTAATATCAATTAATAATATAATATTTGTTTTAAGAACTCTTTTATGTCAATTTTGACACTATTCAATAGTTGATTTTTGTGAAACTCATAACAGATTGATTACTTAGAAAAAAGTCAATTAAATCAATCCTAATATATCATATTATCCTAGAAAATTAGTTTAATTCATTAAAAGTTTCATATTATATTTATTTGGGTATTTATAATATCAATTATTTTAATTTTTCACTATTATAGTAATTACTGCATCATAATTGTGTCATAAATAAAATAAATTATTTAATGTCTAAAAATTATAAATAAAATATAACTATGTAGGAAATCTTTTTATCTTTCTAATTAATATTTATAATCTAAATTCCAACATATATAACCCAATGTAAAAATTGTTTTTCTAAACGATATATGCTTGTGTCATTTTTGTATTCATTTTAACTTAATTAAAATAAAGTGTCATTATCACTTACAAGTGGATCCATGGGGTCCCAAAATTGACCCAAAGATGCCCCTGGTCGACCATGTATCAACCAATAGGGTTAAGACACGTTTTAGGGTAATTTAGTATTATTATAATATTATTTTTTAACCCTTATTTACCGGATTTACCCTTAACCATGGTAAATAAAATATTTACCGCAGTAATTATTCAAAATGTCTAAAAATAAAAGTTACCTATTTACACAATTTGAACATCATGATTCCAAATATGGAATCCATTTTTCTAAATTCAAAACACAGAAGTGGCAGAAATTAATTTAAAATTAATTCCCGCTGTCAAAACAAAAAGCATGTTTTTAAGAGATAATAACTATCAAAAGATTGACACTTGTTTATGTTCGGTTTAATTGTAAAATTATGTCCAATGACCAACATTATATTAAATGGTAAAAATATATTCTAAATATACTTTAAAACCACTCAAATTCATAATTTATCACTATTAATTATTTTGATTAAAAAAGTTGTTTTTAATTAAAACTTAGTAATTTTCACTATTCATCAAAATATGAAAGTTATCCGAAATGTACCAAAATTTCACCTTAGGCTAAATTCGATATTCCGAATCCAAAAATGAAGTCCATTTCAAAATATAAAATATATATAATTTCAAAATTTAGGTATTACTATTCATAACGGCTAGTTTGATCGGCTGTGGTGTGTGTTAAAACTCGACGTTGCGTACAACACACGCTACTGTTTTATTCAAAGGAAAGCGTACCGTGGAAGCTTGGGATGTTTCATTTTAAATTTTTTGATGTCTCCATTTAGTCAAAAAGTTTAAAATATTGTATTTAAAAAGGTTTCACTATCAAAAGTTGATAAAAGTGCAATACTGAAAATGAATCTGTTCTTGCATTATGACTAAGAAACTCATAATATAGATTCTAAAATTATAAGGATTATATAAAGTTAAAAATATAGTTAATGATATTCATGACCTCTTTTAATGGCTTTTTTTTGGTAATTCATGGTGCAATTGAACTCAGTGTTGCGTGTAGTGCAAGTTATTGAATTATTTTGAAGAAATAACACACTATGAAATCTTGGGGTGTTACATTCTCCCCTCCTTCAATAAATTGCGTCCTCACAATTTGAAATTGTTCTTCGAAAATAAAAGGTTGAAAATTGATAATATATTTGTGGGCAAACCCACATCGGAAATTGGGTTACTAAAATTTAGTCTTAATATGAGGAAAAGAGAAATGAAAGGGTCACCACCAAATTATGATCTTGATTAGGAGAACATTGGTGGCAATTAGAGACATATAATCGGAGGAAAAACGTAAATATTTATAGGTAGTGATTGAGGTCATCAATCACAAACAAGTGTATAATTGAGATACTTAAACTCATCAATCCATGATGATTTGAAGTACCATCGGTTCAACAAAATATAGGGTATTGGGATAACACATTTTTGACGTTTCAAAATATCTTAGTTGAAATCCCACATAGAAAAATGAATTAACGAGGCCTCTATTTAAAATAAAGAGTCGAAAGTATGAAGATTACAGAAAATAACACATACTAGGGTTCCATGTAGGAAAATATGGATATGGAAGAAAAATCTAACCATCAATTATCTGATGGAGAGTGGTAGAGAACATGGCTATGAAAAGGCCAACAATCCCAAAGCCATAAATTAGTGATGATTTAAGGTACCATCTAGGAAAACATTTTTGTTCTAAGTTGCTTTTCTTAATATTGAGGAATTTATTTATGAGATTGTCTAAGATCATAAGGAGATATACTTACTTTATAATTAGAGTTTTATCCATTAATAAATTTCTACCACAAACTCATCTTTCACTCTAAAAGATAATAGAATTTAAAAAAAATTCTATTTACACTATTCGTATAGGGTTCCAAAATAAACGAATTTATAATTCATCTACAAGATCTTTTAATAAAAACTACATTATTTAATCCAGGACATCTCGTGGGCCAGTGGTAGGTGATACACCCTTGTCGCCCTTCGGTTGCGGGTTCAAGTCTCGCAGCCTTGCCGGACGCGACGGGTTGCCGCCCGACCTCCGGGTTGTCCTTTTATGGCAATCCAAAATAATCCAAACTAGAATTATCCAAAATACTTCTGTCCAAACTCACAGTCTAACATTTATAAGGAAGGTAAACATAATATAGATCCTTTTTACCCCGTAATAGCATATGAATACCTTCATCATGTATTACCATATTCCTTATTGATTACATTCATGCTCCCTTATTCCATATAGAATGCTGGATATACTTCATTAATCCAAAAATGTTCTAAACCCCAACAATGATGGAATATACAAATCATTAATCAGTTCCAAGGTAGTCAAGAATATCCAATATAATTTATCCAAAACAATCACATATTATTCCAAAATCACTACCTCAGTATCAGAACTATATTATGATTTATCATTCTCTCAACCATATATTTTCCAAAAATTTATCCTGCTATTGAGTCACTTTTCTTTGTTCCACACAATCTCAAGTCCTTAATGAAATAGTACTGCATTACAATCCTTATATACTCCATAATTATTATAACAAGTACATTGTTGATACAACACTCAATTGATAATCAACATAATAACTCTAATCATTCCTCTTCATCTGTGGTAGTATCATAACTTGATTATTATCCAATAGCATCATTTGCGGCATAGTCTGATGACTGGGACATAGGTTCGCGTAGTGTCCAAACTCCTTGCAAATGAAGCATTGTACATTTGAAACCATTTTCTTACCCTTGCAGTCATGTACTTTGTGCCCTTTTCCTCCACACTTATAACAAACTCCCATTCCTTTCAGGCAATTTCCAGGGTGTTTCTTTCCACAGTTACCACATATGGGAAAATTCTTCTTTTCCCTCTTCCTTTTATCCATCTTTCTCTCTTCTATCCTTTTCTTCTCTTGCTTCCCTTCAAAGCCGTAGGACTCAGTAAACTCTTTACTTATCTTATCAACACATGATATTATTTCTTCATATGATGATAATACATGGGAGACTATTTCTCTTATCAATTCTAGCTTAAGACCATGAAAGATATGATCCTTCCTTCTCTTTGGATCATGTGCATTTCTGGAGTTCTCATTCCTTCTACTGGGCGCCATTTCTAAACAATGGCATAAACTAGATCAGTTTATGAATCAAAATACATAATCCCATACTTATAAAACACTTAACATAAATTGAACTATTTATGGATATAATCCATAAAAATGTCTCCTTTGAGGATGTATAAACTCATAAACCCTTCATAATGGTTTGTAAAGAAAATGATAATTATCCTAAGCATATCCCCCGGGAGTGTCGTAACCAAGAGTGCAGCAAGTCCCGTTGTCGTGCACCAGTTCCCGTTCGAGTCTAGCTCAAAGCGGTGTCTTCGGGTTTTACCCCTAGGTACATCTGTGCCAGAGCCACCTCTACCTGCTCGTATCCAGACAGGGATGTATTGCTCGGAAAACTCACAAAATCTCTACAATACCAAAATTCTCGGAAGTTCTTTTATACTAATCCTCAAAGTTCATCTTAGGTCTACGTGCTCTAATCAGAGTTTATCTAAATATAGATTCCAAGGTTTGTACTAAACCTCCTCTGATACCAACTGTAACGCCCCGACCCCAGCTACCCAGAGTCGGTGCATTATTACATAACATTTGCATGATCACAAGAGAGATCAAATCTCGAAAGACCGATTGGTTTAGTAGCCTTGGAAATACCAGATATATTCATAAGTTTTACATTACATCATAAAATGAAAAACTACTACAACAACATAATGTCTCGATAGACCACACTATTATCCCCTCATAAAATCCCTGCAGGTCATTCATAACTCACTTCTTCACATCCTGGGAAAAATAAAACATAGAAAAGGGTGAGCTCAAATGCCCAGTAAGGATAACAATAAAGTGGAAACTTTCATAAATAAGAATAAACATTTAAGGCAATGTATAACTAAAATAAAAGCCTTTTAAATACGAACTTTCAACATGGTATGGAATAAATAAAATGAAATAATGCCATTTACTTATTCACATGGATATTCTACTAAACGAATAATCACATGCAAAAATCAATAACCACTTTCATAATGTTGGAATGCATAATGCCAGACTATCATAACCACATAGCCAAGGCCTCGTTCCAAGACTACAAATAAGATTTTGTCAAGGCCTTGTGCCAAGACACTAGTTTGTCTCATGAGACCTACCGATGCATCGAGGAGCTATAGCGGGCTCCACCCGTCACTTATTAAGTCCAATGCATTCCCATATGAAAAGGTTTAAACATAACATAAACATTCGTATTAAAACTAGCATACGAAATGTCAAAAATTTCACCATAAACTATGAATGGTATAAAAAATAGCACATCCATAGTCAAACATATCACAAAACCTTCAATAGTAAATCAACTTCAAATAATCTTAAAATCCATCAAAGGATGTTGACATAGATGAAATAAAAATTGTTTTTAAAGAAATATCTCCTTTTATTTTGAATTCATTTAAGATCCATATAAAATAAAACATTTTCTTTGAAAATGAGAATAAGACTTGAATGGGGTAGGTTAACCTCCTGTATAATGGTGAAATTTTCCTTGGTTGGGGTAGGTTATCCTCCTGTATAATGGTGAAATAATTGTTATTAAATTATACAAGAATCATATACATTAATATGATATCATATATGATCTTTTAACATTTCTTTATTAATAATATCTTAGTATTATCGTCGTTTCGGGTGATAATCGATTCGTTCTTCTTAAATGTTTGGTTACGTAAGACATGTTTGTAATGGATAGATTATATCTTATTCATAATCAGAATGATATTAACATTATTTTTAACTCCAAAATGAGAATAAGACTTGAATGGATATCATGGAGAATGAATCTTATCGCGTTCGTGGAGACGGTAGTCCGTACGTACGCACGAACGCTACTTCCATTTAATTTTTATTTTAAAAGAATCGAATCCAAATGATACATAGGTATATTACTATTCCAGTATAATATAATATTTTATATATGTTACTTAAGTTCATTAACACCATCCTTTATACGTTCCATGTGTGGTATGAACGAGTCATATCATTTTAAGGGGGCGGTAGTCCGCACTTCCTCAAATGAAATTATCGTATGTATATACAACATGAAACGAATAATGGTATGAAATAAAATGGAATTAAAGAAGATTATATATAAAATATATATCATTAATATCATATTTAATTACAGTTCCATCATAATGGCCACCATGAGAGGTGGTAAGATGTATTTGAACAATCATCGTTTCGTGAGGCGTTAGTTTTCCATCCACAGAAACATTATGTTCATCATCCATTAGATGGAGTTGTGTGTATGTGTAGTTTGAATACTACTTATAACAACATCCTAGTATATTGAGGATACTGGTGTTGTTACAAAAGAATGGAAATAAAAAGATTTTGGGGGTTGGAGAAGCAAAATAAATGAAAATAATTTAAGAGAAATCGTTACCTTTAATTTAGGTAACTCACTTTGGTTGGAACCAAAGGACTTCTTGAAATGCTTTCTGACTAAGGGGGAAGCTTCAAGGAGGAGGATAGGGATGTGGGGAGCTTAGTTGGGCAGAGTTTGGACGAGCCAAGTGGCTTGAGAGGTGTGAAGAAATGAGAAGTAGGAGTTCCCTTTTATAAGAGGGGTGAGGGGCACCTTTGGAAAAGCTAGAAATATTAATTTATAATAAATTCATATTCGGCTTCCAATGACTCCAAAGTTGACTATTCAAAGGTTGAGGTTGGTATGGGTCGAAAACAACTCATCCAATAGAATTTAGACAGGTTTGGGTAATTATATTAACCTTATCTTTAAGTATTAACTCTAAGTTAATTAGTTTCACTTTTACAATGTCTCTTTGTATTTTTATATTATATGGTTAATAAACTTACCATATACATCCAAGCGACCCCCAAGTGGTCCATTAATGATGAAACTATCATGATATAAGTCTTTTTGCCGAACCTTATATTTTTAGGAATTTAATATCAATTAATAATATAATATTTGTTTTAAGAACTCTTTTATGTCAATTTTGACACTATTCAATAGTTGATTTTTGTGAAACTCATAACAGATTGATTACTTCGAACAAAGTCAATTAAATCAATCCTAATATATCATATTATCCTAGAAAATTAGTTTAATTCATTAAAAGTTTCATATTATATTTATTTGGGTATTTATAATATCAATTATTTTAATTTTTCACTATTATAGTAATTACTGCATCATAATTGTGTCATAAATAAAATAAATTATATAATGTCTAAAAATTATAAATAAAATATAACTATGTAGGAAATATTTTTATCTTTCTAATGAATATTTATAATCTAAAACCCAACATATATAACCCAATGTAAAAATTGTTTTTCTAAAAGATATATGCTTGTGTCATTTTTGTATTCATTTTAACTTAATTAAAATAAAGTGTCATTATCACTTACAAGTGGATCCATGGGGTCCCAAAATTGACCCAAAGATGCCCCTGGTCGACCATGTATCAACCAATAGGGTTAAGACACGTTTTAGGGTAATTTAGTATTATTATAATATTATTTTTTAACCCTTATTTACCGGATTTACCCTTAACCATGGTAAATAAAATATTTACCGCAGTAATTATTCAAAATGTCTAAAAATAAAAGTTACCTATTTACAAAATTTGAACATCCTGATTCCAAATATGGATTCCATTTTTCTAAATTCAAAACAAAGAAGTGGCAGAAATTAATTTAAAATTAATTCCGGCTGTCAAAACAAAAAGCGTGTTTTTAAGAGATAATAACTATCAAAAGATTGACACTTGTTTATGTTCGGTTTAATTGTAAAATTATGTCCAATGACCAACATTATATTAAATGGTAAAAATATATTCTAAATATACTTTAAAACCACTCAAATTCATAATTTATCACTATTAATTATTTTGATTAAAAAAGTTGTTTTTAATTAAAACTTAGTAATTTTCACTATTCATCAAAATATGAGAGTTATCCGAAATGTACCAAAATTTCACCTTAGGCTAAATTTGATATTCCGAATCCAAAAATGAAGTCCATTTCAAAATATAAAAAATATATAATTTCAAAATTTAGGTATTACTATTCATAACGGCTAGTTTGATCGGTTGTGGTGTGTGTTAAAACTCGACGTTGCGTACAACACACGCTACTGTTTTATTCAAGGGAAAGCGTACCGTGGAAGCTTGGGATGTTTCATTTTAAATTTTTTTATGTCTCCATTTAGTAAAAAAGTTTAAAATATTGTATTTAAAAAGGTTTCACTATCAAAAGTTGATAAAAGTGCAATACTGAAAATGAATCTGTTCTTGCATTATGACTAAGAAACTCATAATATGGATTGTAAAATTATAAGGATTATATAAAGTTAAAAATATAGTTAATGATATTCATGTCCTCTTTTAATGGATTTTTTTTGGTAAGTCATGGTGCAATTGAACTCGGTGTTGCGTGTAGTGCAAGTTATTGAATTATTTTGAAGAAATAACACACTATGAAATCTTGGGGTGTTACATATTACATATCATGAATGTTTGTTAAACATGATGGTTGTGGAATGATGTGTCTTTTATGTGGGGATTTTTTAATTAGCAAGATCGTAACATTTTAAAATGACTTCATTAATGTTTCTTTGTTTCACATATTTTGATGGAATGAATATGATTATTAAATGAATGTTTGAACGACTTGGGATGGTTTAGTTAACGAAATGAGATTGGTTAACTTGGTGGGGGATATGAAATGTGTTTTGTGTCTTGTTATGTGGGGTTTTGAATTTAGAGATAACATCAAATATTTTTTTTTTGATTCGGTTTTTTTAGAACCCTTTGGTTCAGATAGAGTGCATGGTATCAAATATTAATATACATGAATTTTTTCTTGTTAATTCAATATAAACCCTACCATAGTTCATAACTATGTGATAAAGTCACTCATCATCACAGTGGAGGGTGTCTTTCTAAAACATCATAGTGGGAGGATACATGACTGACCACCAAATCTTCCTTTATCTGACATCAAGTTTGTGACAACGAACGATTCGTTAGGTGGGTTGTAGTTTTTGAGGCATATGTGTTTGTGGCAGAGTTTTTTTCCAAGGTGTCTTCAGGATGAGTTGTGTAATGCTTTCCCATTTGTCCTCAGGATGTGATGGGGTTTTTGGACTAGGTTTATATGGATGGAATGTGATTTTATTTTTCTAATGTGTCTGTGGGAGTGATGTGATGTGATTTTTTGCCAAAGTGATTGTGGAAGGGATGTGTTTTTAGGCTCATGTATGTGTGATCTGGATGTGACGTGGTACTCTCAGAAGAAGTAGGAGTGCAAGGAATTTTTTCATTAAGAAATAGCATATAATTTTTCGGATGTGGTATGGTGTTCCATATCATCAATGTGCATTATATATATAACACTACCTAACTGTTGTTATTTGTTGAGTGTTCTTTCGGTGAGTTTTGAATTTTATGTATATCTATTGGTTGTTTTTTGGTTTTAAGGTTTTCTCATGAGAGAATAAGTATATTTCCCTCACATGTGCAAGAAAGACTATGAATTTACTATAATGTATACATGTATACTCATAATATATATTTAAAACCTCTTTTACGTTTACAGTAATCTTTTGTTGACCTTGTTGTCCCTATATGCCTAGATCATAACAGTTGTTCTGTGGATGCTTAGATTTACTTTGGTTATTTACTTTAGATTGATTTTTACTTATAAAAGGACTATATTATTCTTATATATGGGTTATTGTTTTTATTTCTAATATATATATATATATATATATATATATATTGGAGTTGTTTTTTGGATGGTACATCACATCTCCAAATTTTGTTTTTATACATGGGTAATGCCACCCATATTGTGATATTTTTATACCCTTGGTGCTAGTCACCATCTTGGGGCCTGCTATAGGGGAGACTTGGGGGTCATTATCCCCCTTTCTTTATTTCCAGATTAAGAGGGGAATCTTTGGGGGGGGGGGGTCTTGCCATATTGTTTATCATGCATTTACTCAAGCATTGAAACCCATAATTTACCCTTTTCTGGGTTTTATATTTTTATGAGTAGGATTGTAACAATAAAATTATATAATGTTAATTTTAATACATTTCATAAATATTAATATATTTCATTTATTTATTCCCAATATACTTCTCATGTAGCATAAATATAAATTGATTTTATCAACATATATAACGTCAAATACATTAATATTTCATAATATTTACTACAATATTCATAATAAAAAATTCATTGTAATTAATTTTATAAACCATCATTTTATAATTTATTAGAAGGGAAATATATAATTATATTTTACATCTGAAAATTATAAATTTATTATAAAAACATTTGTTACAAAAAATTACAAATAAGATAGAAATTTTGTAAGGACTATACATAATTGAATTTTATTTTTATATTTTCATCCAAAGATATTATTATTAAATTCAAAGAATATAATTTATAATAATACATAAGGCTGTAAATTTTTATTAAAACTAAAAATATCAAAATATATATATTTTCATATCGTTATAAATTATTTCAACCAGAAAATAGTTCTTATTAAGAAATATAAATAATTTTTGATGTATCTTTAAATGATATTATTTTTTAGAGTTATAAATTTAATCATATACACATTGTTTCAAATTTAAAAAAATACTAATTATTACATTACAATAATTACATTAAAATTATTATTATTTATTGAAAAGATTATAATTTTGTAACAAAATAAAACAAGTTTTTATTAAATTGAAAAAAAATCCATTTATTAAAATTTTATTTAAATGAATATTATGCTAGAATTATAATTTTATTAAAACCTACCCATTAATGGAATTATTTCTTATTTATTCTATCTATCCAAATATGATTTTAACATTCATAGTTAAATTTATTCAATATATATTAATAGTGAATTGTAAGGAATTTAATATTTTAAAAATTTATTCTAATTAAAATATATCCCGCTATCTTAGAACACCAGTAAAGATAATATTATGATAATCTATAGGATTATTTTCCGAAACTCAATGTCTTATTTAAATTTCATTCATTTAATATACCATCAATCACTTATATACAAACAAAAAAATCCTCACAAGTTATTTTGATCTTCAAAATTGTCTAAAATTGATATCATTCCAATTGTCAACAATTTATAAACTATTCATCAAATACCAAGTGTTATAGAAATAAACCCATGATCCAAAATCTATTAAAAAAAACATAAGAACTAAAATTTTTAATTCATAAAAATAAATTTAATCTAATTTATGACCTTCAAAATATTTATAATCATATTGAAATATAAAATCACGTGCATACCCTAGGATAATATAGTTCAATAGTACTAGTTCATTATGAATCCTTAATTAATATTAGTTTTTATATATATTTACATTATTTATTCACTACATCACATGATCATGAAATTTAATCGATTCCTTTATCCATATATCATATAATAATTACTATACCTATGAGACATATTTTTAAAAAATTAAGGGAACAAAAAATTGCAGAGTAAAGGATACCATAACATGAGGTGATATCATTTTTCTATTTAAAATACTATAAAAAATAATTTGTAAAAATTATATTTTATATTTTATAATAATAATTTAGTATAATAAATAATTCTACCCAATATAGTAATTTGGAGCTTTCAAAATCTATAAGATATGGTTTATAAATAGTTTTATAAAATGATAATTGTTTTTTTAAAAATCAATAAAATCATCCCTAAAAATTCAAATTTATCATTTCAAACTAACAAAGTATATATTAAATAATATTACCACATTATTGATCCTAACCAATACATGTAAAAAATTAATAAATCTAGTTGTTAACAGTGAATATATAAGGTGTAAAAATAATTTTTATGAAAATCTACCTTACAGTTTGTGGGTCCTCGTGACATTCCAACAATGTATAATCAATACCAATGTGATGAAATTTTAAATAAATAATTTTTAATAAAATATTTTAATTATTAAAAATCCATTAAATAATACATTCAATAAATATCACATATATGTAATTTATTTTCATAATAGAATATAATTACATATGCAGTAAAATATTGAAACTATTTCCATAATAGAAATTTCATGAATTCATAATGATTTTGAGTTATGAAACAAATCAAATGCTATATTTTTAAATAATTTGGTAGGATTCAACTTCCAAAATAATTATTTTCACAACATATATACCCTAATAATGTTAGATATAATGAATTATCATATAATACATATAATGATGATTGTCATCAATAAATGTTATGAAAATTTCAAACATTGAATAACAGTTTTATGACTTTGAAACATCCAATGAGTTTTTAATAAAAACATCGATGATAAATATATTTAAAATTTATAATAAAATATTTATGAAATATATATCTTATATATGATATCCAACGAATATATAATCTAAAATGAAATTCTTAAATTAATCATTCCTACTAAGTGTGTTTTAATAAAAAAAATTTATATTTTAATAATGGTTTTGTGAACAATGAAATTTTAGTTTCAATCAAATTTCCCTTACCTTGTGGAATGGTTCTAATATTCACATCAACATAAAACTAGTAATTCACTTGTCAGACTCTCATTTTTAATGATCTGATCTAAAAATGACATATTTATTTGTTAAATTCTTTCTCTTGCACATGAATATTGAAATATACTACTAGGTCTTATAAACATCATGTTAAATTATATATAACCTCAAAGGAAAAGAGTCATTAACATTCCAAACAGTGACTATAAATAATATTTTTAATCATTATGTATGATGGTTCTAATTAGCCATCCACAAAAATCATAAAGATTTCATATTTGCTCATTGACTAAGTTTTTTAGATAAAATAATGGGTATTATTATTCCTTCTCCCCAATTAAATAAATCAATGACTCCAATTTGTAAAGATAAATAGACATGGATGTGTATAACATTAAAGATATTTAGTAAATATCATTATCACTATTTCATATTTCATAATACTCTAATCATGATGTATTTATAGTGGTTGAGTTTTAAAATCATATAAAACATTATGTTGACTAATAAAAAGAATGTATAGATAAAAATTTGTTTTTATAAATATTTATGATCTTATATATATATATATATACACTTTCTTATATTTTATCTTTTGATTAAAAAAACTCATGTAAAATGATATTAAAATGATATTTAAGTATTCATTGATTTTACCTGAAATTTTATACCAAGGTTAAAGATAATTAAATGGATTTTAATGATGTTTGTGATCATTTTCCATTACGTACCATTATTATAACTATTAAAAGGAGGTTTTTTTACACCAACATGATTTTTGGGTTGCTTAATGTTTTTCTCAAAACCTCAATGTTACACTTCTGTTGTTATAAAATTACCTTTACCTATGTTTTCAAAATTGATATTACCATTATTTGAGGTGAAGGGTCAATTAATAGTGATTATAAGTCAATTTGACCATTAAATATATAGTATGATTAATATTTATGGTATTTTCTTCAATTTATTTTCTCTTAAATAGGTGCATTGTTTATTTATATAGCCCATGTACATATTGTGTTACCCATTACCAAGCTACGGTGCACCATTACCCATCACATAAAATTCTTTTTAACCACATGTTACTTTAATAGACAATAGGATATAATTATATAACTACTATATAACCCACAAAACACCTAGTTAAATCATAAATACTAGTATGGAATCGTAGATAAATTGTAGTGGCACCGTTAGGTAGCTATATTTACCCTTCCATAGTTTCTTCATACAGTTATGTGTGTAATACACTTATATTACACATTGTGTATGGTTTGAAGTAATATTAAACACAGTTTCAAAAATATATTTTACTTCATTTTCAGTTTAGTTTATATTATGAATAATATTTTTACTATTATATTTTATATTTTAATTTCTATTAGAAACCATTAATATTAAAATATGACATTTATTAATTTTTAGTAGTTTTTGTATGTAACATAAACATATTTTTTCGACATTACCATTTTTTATTAATTTATCATTTTTTGACATTAATCATTTTATTTATAATTGAAAATTTATAATAACTAATATTGTAATAATTTATAATAAATTTTCAAATATGTTTAGTTTATAGTTATATATTTCATAACCCACAGATAAATTAATACCCTATCCTTTCTATATAAATAAATGAAATAAAATAAATATTGCTTAATTTCTATATGTTTTAGAAGTATCTTTGTATTTTTTATTTCTTCTATAATAATATTACCTTAAAAATAATAAACATAGTTCAAAAACTAGAGCTTTTTTATTTTAATTTAAAAAATATATAGAAATATAAATTAAATTCTTATGATTAATAATCATTCTCTATTAAATAGAACTATTATAAATATTAATTATAATTTATTAAATAAAATAATAACTTATTATTTTTTACCTGTATAAATATATTATTATAAACTATAATTTAAATTCTATAGGTACTATAATCATTATAATCCACTATTTAGAATAAACATTTTTTACATAAAGAGATGATTTTTTACAAGAATATAACTCTGTTTGTTTTAATGTTTAAAACATAAAATTTTCAATAAATTCATATAAAATAGTATTATTTTTAATTATTATAATATATAAAAATTCAATAAATTCTATCATATGATTACATACAAAAACAACTTTAGACCCACAATCCGATATCTGTTGTAAAAATATCATATTTATTTTTATGAATCTGATACCAAAAATGAGTCCTCATTTAAACTATCCAAAACAGAAATCTTAAAAATTAAATATTGAATTACTTATATATAATATTACCAATTAGTTATTTTCATTTGGAGAATTTGGGAAATCTCTTACATAGAAACATGGATAAAAAATGGATCTCAAAAACCTACATAATTATTTCACATATTTTTAAATCGAGTAACATTCATAGGAATGGAATTGGTAAAAATATATTCATAACCTAGGTAAAAGAAAATATACAAAGTGTGATTTCATTCATGCATTACGGGTAAACATAAGATTATCAATTTAATTTCATTATTGAGAATAAGATGTGTATAAGTGTATGTTGACATAATAAAAGTACATTATAATAACCTAATATAATTAATACCAATAAAAAAATTTATAATCTAAATTTTCACATCTAAGAAATATAAAACAATGGGAAGATTAATTAAAATCAATAATCTTGATCCAGGTGAAGTCACACTTGATTAATGGAATCATTAAAAATTAATGGAAATCATTATGAAAATTTGTTAGTATGATGGAACATTATTTTTAATTAACTTTCACTAAAACCCCTATAAAGGGGAAAAACTAACATGGTTAGTATCAATAATATCATGCAATTAACCTATTTATTGGTTCAATCCACCATCTGTGAGGAGTTGCATATATTCAGTAATGTTTTTCAATATTACCCAATGCATTAGAGAGCTGTATTGGGATCATCGATCAGAATTAGCTATATTGGGATCACTGGTCATACCAAAAATTCCACGAAACATAAAAAACAAGAAAAATTTTATTTTTCAAAAAAAATATCAATTATTCATTCATTTCTTGATTAACCAACGATAGAAAAACTATTTCTTTGTAAATTTATTTTAATGAAATACAATCAATTCATATAAACAATTATGGACGATATCATTCCAATATATCCATAGGAGAGTTTATATACCATCAAGAGTTGTTATTTATATTTTTTTTAAGTAGAATAAAAATAATCATATTATTAAATCTCGAGGAAAATACAACTCCCACATTTAAAATCACATTTATCAATAAAAAATAACAATAAACTATATGAATAATTTTATTTGAAAAAAATGGATTTCTAAAAATAATAATTAATGATGATTTTAATTTTTAAAAGAAGATAATTTTATTCCAAAAATGTGAAACATAATCATTCTTATCAATATTTTCTATAGTGAGAAAAAAGAAACCCATTATTTTAATGATAAGTAATTTACATTTAAATTAATTTTACGAATGTAAAAGATCATGTGGAATAACATTAAGAAATATATTATGTTTAGAAAAATAAATTTTTTAAATAATATAAAAATATATGGCTATGGAAGAGAATGATGTCTAATATATATGGTTATACAAATTTGATATCACATGTAATGTTGAAACCATCAATCACCTATTATATATGATTTATTGGGTGGAGGTTGTATGTATTTTTATGAGAGTTTTGTTTACAAAGGGTTCTCGTGAAAATGATCTAGGACCATTTGTATAGTCTTTGTTTATAAAGGATAAACATGGAATTGCTGAACAAAAGGCGAGAGGCTTTCTCTTATTGGTGTGTCAATGATGCATTTTGGAATGCTAGAATACATAGTAAAGATGATCAAATATCTATTTTAGGATAGAGATGTAAATGATGTTTAAGAATTTTGTGGTTGATTTTATTCATCTTTGTATATTGTGGTAAGGCTCTAAAATTCATAAAAGTCTCCATGATATATCACATATTCCATCTAATACATAGATTGTGTCAACGTATAGAAAATTAATGATATTGAAACCACCGAAAAATTTATATAACGTTAATGTGTATGGTTCCTATTATAATGGCTTCATTTTGGGAGGTGGGTGTTTTGGAACACTCTAGGATATATCGTTTATGATTTTAATGATGGAGTCAAAATGGGAGATTCTCTTGTAGAGGAGGCATGTGATGATTATGAAGGGGATTTATCAATTTCAATTATAAAATTTAAAGATAGAACCAATTAAAACAGAATCAATGAAGATCCCAGGGTTCCTACAGGGTCCCACCAAACACCTTGTTCAATCACAAATATATTCTTCAAACATAGAATGACCCTTAAAACATGGGAGGTATCCTATCAGACCAATCATGAGGGAATAAATCAGTGAATTGAAACACTTATCAGGTGGATAATTTTAATAAATAATTTCTGTTTTACAGCATGCAGTCATGTTTTCATGAGTTTGGTAGAATTGAGGAAGAATAATCTATCGGTTTACACTACTTTCGAAAAGCATGACTTTTATTGTTACTATCTGGTTGATACCTTTGTACAATTGATGTAATAAATTATTGCCAAATAAATAAGGTAATAATTGTAAAATAAACATATTGACCACATTATTATCTAGTAGTGAGGATTTTATATGTGGTCAATAATACAACTGAATATGACTTCCATTAATTAAGCATTAAACATATAAAATACGTAAATGATAGGAAATTATAACACAAATCCTTTATCTATATGTATAATCTAAAATATAAAGTCATTAACAGAGATAGTTTTTTCATTGATGTAGAAATACCATGAACTATATGATGTAATATGTCAAAATTCATTCAATGGGAATTAAGTACACCATTTAAAGAAATAATGATGCACTAAATGATTAATGAGTTATTAAAATGGTATTGTGATAATGAAGCCCCTTAGAGCATTCATAATTTCATAAGTCATAATTAATAAATAATGTGATAATTTAAAAATATATATTTCAACATAAACCAATAAGATATATGGAATATATATATTTATTGATCAATTCATAAATAATCAAATCATAATATAGTAAATAAAGATAAGTTATAACCCAATGAAAAAAGATTGATTTATAAAACTCTTACTCTTAGTAATTCCATTCGAATCAACTTGTGTATAATAATTTTACAATCAATATAATATTATATGAATTGTCATTGATTCAGGCCACAAAATTTAATATGTAATTTATGAGCCAATAAAAAAATTTATTGTACAACATTAAAACATGCCACTATGAATTTAAATTGAGATGGAATACCCTAACTCATGTCTAGATATTCCTTGTATGTCCAGTAAATCCATTATAAAAAATATATAAATTATCCAGTATTTTAAGAACCTTATAATGATTTATTATTTTATCTTTGAACCATTTGATTCTGTGATGACATAAATTTTCAATTTTTTAATTTTGTATCTTTTATGGATTATTTTCGAGACCAGGATCTAGGACAATGTGAAATTCTAAGGCTTGGTGTACCCATAATGAATTTTTTAAATATAATAAAGATATTAAAAAAAGTTCATATTTTTCATGAAAAATGTATAATAAATACTCAATGAGGGCATGAATTAATAATATGATTGATCTATTTAGTTAAGAATGTGGGATTTATCATATGCATGACATAATCTCTATTGGTAGGTGCATTTTTTTGGAATAGATGTCATAATCATAAAATGAATAAATTTACTATTTATTTTATTTTATTTTATTTCATTGAAATAGTGACATGAAAGCTTTTTATAAATAATATTTTATGGAAATATAATTGTTTGACCCAATAAAACCATGTGATCCAAAGGGCCATTGGAGTATTCCAAACTAGATTATTTTGGCGAATGATGACCAAATTAGAGGTCAATAGCAACATCGAATGGGAATCAAAAGATCTATCCAATAATCGTAGTGTTTCTCCATTCCTCATTAGTGATTGATTTGAATTGAGTCTGTGAATTATTTGGATAAAATTATTTCTGCATTATAAATTTATATGATGAATTTAAATGAATTAATGAATGTGATTTTTTCAAATCTATTTTTTTGGGTTAAATTAATCGGGATTTGGGATATTTGATTCATGATTTTATTGTTGATTTTTTAGTTTGTCATTATAATAGAAAATAATTGTTCCCATCATTATCCTCAATAGAGGTTCATTCCTCTTAATTATTCATATCACGCCCCTCCCCAATCATTATTCATTGTGAGAGTTTATTGTCTAGACCCTGGATTGAAATATCTATAAAAATATATCATTGTACAACAATTTCCTGGTGAAAGGATCCAAAATTGTAGATCCAGGGTCGACATGACATGATACTGGTGAGATGATTGGAATGGTAGAGAATCATGTGGTTTTTGAAACTTGATTTCCTGTTCTTTGGCATTCTTCTTCACTCATCAAGGAATGACATTTTCATCTGTTTTCATAATTGATTTGATGGCCAAAATGAACAGTTCTTCAATGATAAGGCCCAAATGAGACATAAACCTAATTTTATATTTAGGTGTGTGACCAGATAAAAGTCTAAGGGAATGAAAAGGAATGAGGACCCTAGAGCTATAAATCTACAAAAAACTATAACATACGGTGTGTAACTTGGATCCACATGTCATGTGGGGATTATTATAGGTGAATAGGGTATTAGAGGATGTTAAATATCATACAACGTATGACACTTTAACAAATTTTGGGGTCTCTTCCTAGAGACTCATCATGAACCTCATAGGGTTCATGGAAATGGGTTGGAGTAAATGGGATATAGAATTACATGTAACCCTCTACACAGACATGGATTGGACATGTACATAGGATAAGGCATGTCATTGTACAGAGAAGAGTACACATGAACCTGACACACTATATCCTAGTTCATGAACATTAGCATGAGTCATGGGACTAAGTGTGTGACCCTACTAGGCATCGGGTACTCTATAAAATGTGAATTTGTTCCCCTGTCCTCTATATATTGGAATGTTTTTGTTAGGATGAATTCCCTGTATCCAATCAATATGGTTTGATCCATTTAACAGGAAATCTATGTTAGAGTTATTAGAATCTGTCTTTAAGGATGATTGTGTGATCCTCTATTCACATTCATACCCTTTGTGGATATATTGGTATCATCGTGACGAATTAAATGTGCATGTTGATCCTATTATTAGAAGTTTAATCGAGATTGAGTTATTGGTATACCTATGTCCTTGGGGCTGATCCTCATCAGTGAATCAAATTTTTTTAGACATTAAACGTGAACTTTATAAGATGAGACCCAACAATTAGTACCTCTTTGATGGACATCATCTATGTTATAAGACACAAAAAAGTGTTTTCGCGTATATTAATGATATGTGGAAGCTTTGAGCTAGAATCCTCTCCTAGAATTATTGTCCTTACATACCCTTCAATTTTGTGTCTTCATTTAGTATATGTTGATTTTATTGTTATATTTATTGTATAAAAATAACTGGGTAGAGATACAAGTATAAATTTTGTTGAATTATTTTTTTATTTGAGGTGTCATATTTGGAATTGAAATAGTCGTCCCTACAAAGGATTTTCTTACACATCTCATGTCTTTTGCAAATGATCAACATTTTGAGAGAAACCAAGATAGACCACGACTAGACAGTTCTTAGTGAGATCATATAGAACAATGTATGTTCGTGAACCATCTTGAATGCAATCCCTATATTTCCATATAGGTTAATCTTCAATTTAGAATATTTGTGGTGAGATTTTATTTTTCCATATTTTATTTCATTTATATCGTGTCATAGACTGGTGGTGGAATTTATATGGATGCATGCATGGTTTTTTAGGGATTTGTAATTTTCATCATTACAAGGGATTTTATATGCATTAATGTGTACAATTACTCTAGGTATATCCTCCCATGTTAATAATATTCCTCTCAAGCACTAGTTTCCACCTCTGACCTATTAGAGGAGGGCGTTGGGAGTCACGACATATGCTCCATTGGGACGGGTCAGGACAGAGTAGTATATAAGGTAGTCAATTCTACAATATGAATGATTTCTATGATATTTTTTTGGTGAAATAGTGTTTAGTGTTTTGTGTTTGGGTTTCAGGCCATTGACTACTATGTTGGTGTGGTAGCTGACATATCCATAAACTAGAAATATGATCACATGTTCTTTGATTCAGTACGACATAACATTGTTTCATTAAAAACAATTGTATATGAATCAATTAGTAATGATTTTTGGTTTCCATTTACATCTTTAGTCAGATATCTAGATATACTCATATGTTTTAGTACATAATGTATAGTTCATGTTTCCTCCACATCATATTCTTTATAATATTCCACATAAGTTTCACAATGACTATCCCCTCAGGGATGAGACGTAAATATATTGAGTAGTTCGAGAAATTTTATCTTTAGGTGTCCCTTCATATATAACACTAACTATAAGGAAGAACTGGATACCTGCAATACCAGTGGATGGGGTGTGTAGGATGAGAATGTTTCATGAGTTTCATGTATCGAGACCCATCAGTACATGAGGGAATCCCAACCAACATGTGGTTGGAGATTAGTTTTAAAAAATAACAATGGTTCTCTTTCTAGTCAGCCCCCAGTATTCTAGATTATGGTTCAAGCGATGATCTCTCTCCATGGCTCGGTATGACTGTTGTTGCGGCCAGTGATCAAATCGTACTATGAGGAATCTATAACATGGTCATATTTTGAGAGTCTCTTCAGATAGAACTTATGTATGGATATGCTAATGGACGTGGGTTTATTATAGCTCAACTAGCTTCAATATAGCAGCAGTAAATCAATTGATTATTCATCAGTGTTTATAAAACACTCTATATTGTTGATCGATATGGTTCGAGATAACTTCTTCTGGGATCATACCATAGAACATAGATTTTATAGATTTATCCATTCCTATATCACCCCTTTATACATTTCACTTTATTTTATAGTGATAGAGAGATATTTTTCGGCTGAGATTTTCATTGATGTACAGGCATAACATGTTGCTTTCGGTAAGGGGAAAACATGAGAAGATACCTCAACTGTTGGGAGATGATATTATTTACATGGGCTTAGATGTGATAGAAAATTCTAGAGGAGGTCCCAAGATAGAGTTTCTATGGTTTTGGATTAACTGGATGGGTTATGTCATCCCAACGAGAGCAAATGAAACTCATAGAAGGGGACATAGTGCACAAGATTGATATACCTACTATATGGATAAAAAAAATACTTTCTATTGCACATTTAGGCGAAGGAAGTGGTAGGATAATTCATGTCCATAGGGAAATAATAATGGAATAGGATCTTGGAGGGAATGACGAGTTTGTATAAGCTTTCACTTATTCACACCACCACCCTCGATGGTCCACACCATGTTAAGGATGTAGGAGTATATTAGTGGGGACAAATGTATTCAATTATATATTAGGAATGATTGGCCCCAAGAATGATTTGAGGTATAAACTATGTCTTTTATACCTTGGCTCTAGTATTGACAGTCATAGGCTATAGTTATTCATTTCCTTCCCCATATCATGTATGAGACATCTAAATTCGATTTTATCCTTTGTCTCTAACATTACACATAAAGACACTTACTGGAGACAACATTTTAATAAAACACTTTTATAGAAAGAGTGTCTTGACACCTGGAAGTGAATGATTCTAATGGGATTTCATTATAGTGTTTATGAGGATTTATGTCTCCATATTTGTTATGGAATTTCTATCCATAGTACACACCCATAATGAATGTTTTAGCTGAAATATTTTTTGTTCCAATTAAGAAGGGACATTGTTCTACATTTCAAGTGAAATGAAAATTCATCCATTTCAGGATGGACACATAAATTTGACAGTGTCTCTGATTACTTATCAGTAAGCTAGTTTGACCCCAAATTTAGTGGCTATTATGAGTGCCCAGTTTGCTATAGTGGTGTCTGAGTATGAGAATTCCCACCTTTATGATGTTACAAGATTACTTCCCTAATGGTAGATATAATTTTTCATTGATCCACAATTAATCAAGGAACAAATACTTACACCATGACATCATATGACTACTTTTGAGCGTCAAATATTGATGGTACTCTTGGAGAACATGAACTGTAAGGGTTTTGTTTGAACCAATGATTCACCATGGGATGAAAATTTTTTCACCAATATTAGGTACATGTGATTGAGGTTGTCTGTGGACTACTGGCTCTTGAATAAGGATACCATGAAGAATAACAATCAACTACGGGGTAGTTGTCATGACCCGTCCCCTGGGGCCCATGTCGTTACTACCCCACACCTTCCTCTCATAGGCCACAGGCCGGTGACTAGCACCAAAGGGATAAATCCCTAAAACTAGGAAGGCTTTGCCATTATAAACTGAAAAAACACACATAACAGAGTATCAGTTGAATGTAAACACTATGTAATGACGTATACCAAAAGGTTCTGAAAAGTAAACAGTCTAGAAATACAAGCCCAACTAGAAAGTGCAAGTACAACTGAAAAACAAGTACAACTGAAAATGAAAAGCAGCTACTGGATCGTCCTCTGGGGTTTCTACATGAAGGGTAGGTACATATGACCTCCTCAGTACTCCACGTCTATTAGTCTCCTCTGTGTACCAACTTTTCGTAAAGACCACCTCCGGGTACTGTCTTGTCCTGATACTCAACCTTAGTCAGCGTTTTTCGTCATCTGTATCCAACACAATGAGGTGTGTCCATATCCCATGTAGGGGGGAGTATAAAGATTATCAGTAGGGACCCCGAGACCCTCATGGTCTCACAAAATCCAACAAGGATAAACCAAAATGTATGAAATCAACAGATAACCCCACTTAAGAATATGCCCATACATATAGCTAAGTTATTTATTAATTTATCTCAATCCTGAGGAAAAAACAAGTTACTGAGTCAGATCACACATGTATACAAATTTTTTAGAGAGATGGAGATGACCAGATGTAGCCACTGAATCATCTAAGATGTTGGACCCACATAGGATCCAGGACCAGCAATTTATAACTATTGGACCCACACAGGATCCAGGAACAGTAGTCAGAGTCGTCTGACCAACACATTATCCAGGACCAGCTATTCTGTCAGACCAACACATGATCAAGGAATATAAGATAGAACTGTCGGACCAACAAATGATTCAACAGTATTCATCAGAACTGTCGGACCAAAACATGATCTAGGAATAGTCAACAGTGCACATCCAGGCTCAATGTTTCCACTAGCATGGTTGATTCTGTGAGGGTCTTCTCCTCATGCCAAGATTCAATACATCAACTTCCACGACATCCTGTTTTTATGTATCTCGATGTTTTGTCTCATCAATAGAAACAAAATGCGACACACGGTGCATCAAACGAACTTCCGGTCTGAGAGTTATTAGCATTTCTGTTCCAAGGGCCTGGTTGGATTTAGGTTCAATTCAACCCAACCATACCCCAACTAATTCCAAAACTAAAGTGGGGTATTCCAAAATAACTGTCTCTCTCCAAGATTTTTTTAGCTACAGTCAGTTCATCAATCGGACCTCCGAAGTTGAAGTAATGGGCGAAAAGGTGGAAACATGAAAAAACGGGTCAGGGTCCGGCCCAACCCATTCGGCCTGACCCAGGTCCGGACTTGGGTCTGACCCGGCCTGCGGCTTCGACCCAGCCCCTGGGTGCGCACCGGCCCATGTGTCCGCCCCGGCCCATGGGTCCTACCCGGACCACGGGGGCAGCCCTGCCCGTGCTGGGTGTTCCGGCTCGCCAGGCCTAGTTGGCAGCCCGCATGGCCTGCACTGGCAGCCTGTGTGGCCTCAGTGGCCAGAAGCTTGCAGTGCCCTATGGTACCCGCCTTTGCTGCATAATGGTGAGGGGGTGTCATGCCCACCATGTCCCGAACAAAACCGTCGTCTGGCACCAGTTCGGTAGCCCACGGGACCCAGGAGGGAATCAGCTTTCCTGGTTGGTCGACAGTCCATCTGGTCTGCTACGATGGTGTCCAGCCCAGCAGGCCACTTCTGCTCCGCCGCAATGTCCAGGGGGCTGCGACTTCTTCATCTTCACAAAAATACGGCACCACGCCCCTTCGACGGCCTGGTGGGCGGTCATGAGCACCACCACGGCCAGGGGCCGCATCCTACTCTTCTGCGCAGCGCGGCGGCGGCGCGCCCAACCGGCGACCCAGCAGCCTTGCGCCGGCGGTTTCCTTCTTGACCGGCCCGACACCGTCCGCTGTTGCAACACCACCATCGTTATCAAGTGAGCAATTGTGGAGGAGAAGGGTCGAGTCTTGTTCTTTCAGCCCACGCCCTCCACGTTATGGTGATAACAATCGACATATCATAAACCAAGTTTTGAACGATAAAGAATGGGAAGAAAATCTATCTTAAATCCCCTACCTCGTGGTTCATTGTTTTTTGATGGTGTTGTGAAAAGGCGGTCGCCAATTCGTTAACATCGAGAAAGAAGATGAAGAAGTAGAGGACGTCGGCGATAGCGTTCTTCAAGGACGACACTTCACCCTTGCCCTGTTTGAAGATCATTCTTCTTTGGTGGATGAAGTGTTCTTTGTTGGAGAGTTATTTTTCTCACAAGCTCCACTAAAAGACAACTTCTACCAAAATAATAGATTCTGACATCTTATTAATTTGTTGGAATAGAATTCAAAATGATTAAATTAATTAATTGAATGTGTTCAATTAATAATTGAGAGAGTTGGTACCATAAGTGGGGAGTTAAGGGGGGTTTCTCCGCACTTATTGGGGGGTCCAAGAGGTTATTCCTCATGTTTTCACCACCAAATTAATTAGGAAGAGGTTTTTAGACCTTGGGTTAGAACCACAACCATAACCTCTAATGGGAGGTTAAGGTGTGGTAGCCCTCACCTTCAACCTCCACATGGAGGGTTTAACCAGCTAAAAGTAAATTAAGAGAGGCATATAATTTATTTTATCATTCCCACTTAAAACCCAAAAACTAGCTTTCATTCCCGACTATCTGTCATTGAGGTGAAATCATTATTCATAAAATACCGGTGCTGTGAGTTCAATGGTGCCATCATATTTATATTTTTTTCACCAGTTCACATGTTATAAAAACCCACTCGTATGTTTACTGAACATACCTGAAAAAATTTCAGAAATTGATTTCAGGCACACCAGGCCTCGGAATCAAGTGCCGTTAGTTTTCACAGTCTCTTAAATTTCCCATTTATTTAAGGGAAAAAATTCCATGGAAATTCAGTGTCTTTACATTCTCCCCATCTCAAGGCTTTACATCCCCGTGATCCACAACTCAAAATAAGGGATCAAGTGGTGTTACGGAGCATGCATCTGAACCTCCCACTCCCATATGCTCCCCTGGAGGTTCCCATCCTGAAAACAAACATGGAGAAGAGGTATCGACTTTCCACAAAGTACCCGCTCCTATAGATCCTCAATCTCCACTAGAACCTCAATGAATGTCGCCCCATCGTTGACGTCCATCTCCCCATGGTCGATGATGTGAGAAGGGTCGTGCACATATCTTCTCAGCTGAGAAACATGGAAGATGTTGTGCTCCCAGTGAAATGGAGGTGTAACTCCTAAGAAGTATGTTACCTTGAAAAATCCATTGAGGACCTGAAAACATTTGATGAATCTCATAGATAAATTTCTACCTGAGACAAATCTCTATAGACCTCATCGAGGTGAGACCAGTAGAAAGACGTGATCACCATCCTCGAACTCCAGAGGTCTCCGTCTCCTGTCAGCATACTACTAGTGCCTTCTCTCTGTAGTCTTCATCTACTTCTAGATGATATGCACCTTCACCTTGGTAGCTCACACCATCCCTGGTCCCACCAGTGCTGATTTTCCTGGGTTTTTCCAGCACAAGGGTGATCTGCAAGGTTGCCCGTACTGCACCACGAAAGGGTCCATACCGATGTTGGAATGATAGCTGTTGTGGTAAGAAAACTCTACCAATGGAATGTGATCCTCCCATATACGACCGAATTCTAGGACACAGACATGTTGTATGTCCTTGAGGGTCTGAATGGTCCGCTCAGTTTAACCATCCGTATGACGATGGAAGGTGGTGCTCAAACATAGGTGCGTTTTGAATGCCTACAATAAACCCTTCCATAGAAATGAAGTAAATCGTGCGTCAAGATCGTAGAAAATAGAATAAGGTATTCCATGTTGCCGCACAATCTCTTGCAAATAAAGGCATCCCATGCTCTCTACTAATCCTTGCTCTCTAATCGATATGAAGTGGGCCGACTTGGTGAGTCGGTCGACGATCACCCAAATTGAGTTATGACCCTTGGATGTATGTGGAATACCCATCAAAAAGTACTTGGATATCTTATCCCACATCAACTCTGGGAACTCTAAAGGCCGATCCAAGGCTGTTGGTACTTGATGCTCCGACTTAACTTACTGGTAAGTGAGGCATCGAGAGACAAACTCTACTACCGTCTTCTTCATACCTGGAAACCAGTGCTGTCGTCTGAGGTCCTGATACATATTCTACACTCTTGGATGTACCACTATAGGGTACATGTGGAACTCCCTCAACACTTCCTCTTGATGTGACACTGGTACCATAGTACATCCTCTGAAAAAGGATAACGTTCTCCCCACCTTCAGAAAATCCATTAGGTGCCTACCCTGTAGATATAATATCACGTCGTGTCTCACAGTCATCATCCTCATGTTGTGCCTCCATGACTCTCTAATGATGTGGGAGAGTGACTATAAGAGACTGTAGGAAATCCACTCCATCACGATCCACAAAGGATATCTGCAAAGCAGCTAGCTGCTCTGTCGCCTCTCCTAGCAGTTGTATACCAGATCTCTTATTGAGATCATCTACTACAATGTTCCCCTTCCGAAGAGTATAGACTATCTCGAAGTCGTAGTCCTGCATGGACTCAATCCAACGTTGTTGTCTCAGTATTAGGTCCATATGAGAGAAGACATAACTAAGACTCTTGTGATCAGAGTACATAGTAAAACGTTCTTCCATCAGATAGTGTCTCCACATCTTCAAGGTGAAGGCCAATGCTGCTAACTCCAGGGCATGGGTAGTGTAGTTCTGCTCATGTTGCCTTAGTTTCTGAGAACCAAACGTGATCGCTGCTCTCTCCTGCATTAGTACACACCCGAGTCTGGTCCCTTAGGCATCGCAGTAAACTACGCACCCTACACCTTCCTATGGTAGCCTCATGATAGGGGCACTAGTCAGCCTCTTTCTCATCTCATGAAAGTTCTACTAGCATCTCTTAGACCACACAAAGGTTTTCCCCTTATTCATAAAGGCTGATAGTGGGGATTCAATTTAGGTTATTTCTGGCACGAACCTCCGATAGTATCTAACCAAAAATAGAAAAATCTATACCTTAGTCACACTTCATGGTGGCTCTCAAGCAAGTACCACTTCAATCATAGCTAGATCCCCTGCAACTCCAGCCACCGAGATTGCATGTCCCAAGAAGTTAACCTCTCAAATCCAAAACTGGCAATTCGAGAGAATGCCATAATGCTGGTTCTCACAGAGTGTATCTTTTACTACCCGAAAAATCTAGTCATGCTCCTACTCAGTCGTCTATTAGATCTGAATGTCATTGATGAAGACTACAAAAAAGAGATCAAGGTATGGATGGAATATCATGTTCATGAGTCCCATGAACATTTCTAGAGCATTGTTTTTCTGAAAGTAATAACCAAGATCTTGGAGTGGTCATACCGACAACTAAATTTCGTCTTCTTCACATCATCATCTCAATCTCTGAGATGGTGATAGTCAGATTTGAGGTCTATCTTTGAGAACCACCATGCTCCCTTCAGCTGATCAAAGCGGTCATCAGTCCTCGAGAGTGGGTACTTTTTCTTCATGGCGAACTGGTCGAGGTGATGGTAGTCGACACGTAGCCTCAAGAACCCATCCACCTTCATGGTGAATAGAATCAGGGCTGTCTAAGGTGAAACACTGGGCCGGATGAATCCCTTCTCCTGCAAGTCCTCCTGTTGTACCTGTAGCTCACGAAGCTCAGCAGGAGCCATTAGATATGCTGGAGTATATATCGGTTCCTTCCCGGGGTACATGTTAATGTAAAAGGCGACCTCTCTATGAAAAGGTAGACCTGTGACATCATCAGGGAAAACATCCCCATACTGGTCCACAAGTACATAATATCTTGGACTCTCTAAATCAAATGCTCTAATGGTAAGGCAGCCAACTGACGAGTGATCGACTACACCCTCCTCCGAGTATGTTTGTCCTATGATGCAAAGGATACCTTCTTGTCGGAGAAGGTAAAACTGATCCCATCTGTGCATACACATCAACTTTTCACCTAATACAGTCGATTTGAGCATGGACTGTAGATAACCAGTCCATACCCAAGATGACGTCGTACGGCCTCGACGCCGCTACGAGGAGATCACACCCGAAGCGTTCACCTCATAGAGTATGTTCACCCTGTTAGAACCAGTGTGTAATCATCGAGTCTTCTCCCTTAGGAGTCTCTAGCCGTAAGGATCGATCCAACGGCTCCGTCGCAATCTACATGTTCCAAACGAGGGTAGTGGAAATGAAAGAATGACTGGATCTCGTGTCTATAATAACTGCAGATATGGTGTAGTATACACAGATCATACCTTGAATCATTTACAGAGTGCCATGATTGTATGCCTCAGCAGCCTGGAGCAGAGCTCTCCCCTGTCCAACTACTCACTATGGTCGTGGTGGACATCTTTGTGGTGGTGGAGGTAACACCTTGAATTGTCGTCCACCATTTTCTACACAGCTAACTCCTCTTCCACGTCCTCTTGGTCCCTGTAGTCTGCCTCAATCGAACCTCTGCCTCTGCCTGGGAGGTCCCTCAACTGTTTTCTAAGCATCAGTACGACGGGTCAGATAGTCACAAGCCATGTGACCCTGTCCTCCACGAGAGTAACATTGCCCTCTCCAGGCATGACTGGCCCTATCTCGTGTGCCCCGCACAACTGAACATGTATCCTGATGTCTTCCACTGGATTGCATGGTATGCTTGAACCACTACTACATCTATCTACTACCAGCTATAGAAGACTCTGTTGTATGTTGATTAGTGTTGGGTATCGCTGCTGCTGACTGCTCAGCAATGAAACTCTACACTAGGAGGGCTCTCTCTAACACCCCCACCAGCTTCGGGATGCTGAGGTAGAACATCAAAGCACTGATCTCTCACCTGATCCCTTGTTCGAAGGTCTGAGCCCTGAAGAATGGGTCCCGAACCATATATGTGGAGTTGCGCCAGAGGACGGTGAAGCCAGCTAAGTACTGCACCACCATCATGCTACCATGCTGTAGATGCATTAGCACCAGTATCCGCACCGCATATAGGGTGGTTGGAAAAAACCCCTCCTGAAATAGGCTACCCAAGTCTTCGTAGAGAAGTGTATCATCATAATTCACTTGGAGCATCAGGCTCAACCAGCTGCCTGATGCTGCAAGAAGGAGACTCTCAGCAAGGAACAACATAAAGTTTGATGGTGTCTCTACTTGTCTAATGACGATCACCACAGCCTCCAGCAAATCCACAGTTGCCTGCGGGTCCGTCTATCCCATGATCCTGGGTGGCCTCTGTCGTTGGAACTCATGAAAAACGTTCAAACGACATGCACTCTATGCTGTTGGGGCTGGTGGTATCGATGGCCCAATGGGTAGTGGTACCGCTGGTGCCTCCTCTATAATAGGGCTCGACACTGAGGCCTTTCCCTCAGTGGGCTGTCATCTCATAAAACTCTCAGAACCCTGGCTGTCTATCTACGTGGAGGAATCCTGAAAAAAAAAGGTGTGCCACGGTTAATAAGTTACACCTGGTGAGCTGACTGAAAGAGATCACAATGAAAACTCTTGAAAAACCCACGCAATCAATGTTTTCATTCACTGAGTCAGAAATCAGAATTCAGGGTCCAGCTGTATGGATACGTCAGCCACCACACCAACTCTAGACTACCTGATCTAAAAACTACACTTATTACCATTAACACTGTTGGTTCACAAAAAGAAATATCAGAATCTTAAGTTCTACAATAGAACCTACACCTCTGATACCAATTTTGGAGGACCAGTACCTTGGGGCCCATGCTGTGACTACCCAAAGCCCACCTCCCATAGCCCAGGGGCTGGCGACTAGCGCAAAAGGCGTAAATCCCAAAAACAGGGAAGTCATTGCCTTTATAAACTGAAAATAGACACACAAAAGAGTATGATATGAAAGTAAACTCAATGCAAATCTATATAAAAAAGACTGCTGAAAAGTAAAGGAGATGAAAATACAAGCCCAACTGAAAAGTGCAAGTATAACTGAAAAACAAATACAATTGAAAAAAAAGCAGCTACTGGGTCATCCTCCAGGGTTCCTTCCTGAAGGGTAGGTATAGATGGACTCCTCAAAAATCCAAGTCTGCCAGTCTCCACCATGTACCAACTCATCGTATGGTCCAGTTCCGAGTAATATTCAGTCCTGCTACTCAGCCTCAGTCAGCGCTGCCTGCAATCTGCATCCAAAACAATGAGGTGTGGGTTTATCCTGTGTAGGGGTGAGTATAACAATACTCCGTAGGGACCCTGAGACCCACATGGTCTCACAATATCCAACTAGGATAAAAAAAAGGTATAAAATCAACAGAAAACCCAACTTAGGTGTATTCCCAATCAAATACCTATGTTATATAGAAATCCATATCACTCATGAAGAAAACACAAGTAACTGCATCAGAACACACATGTATACGACTTTTTTTGGGTGATAGAGTTGATCATATGTAGCCACTAAATCATCTATGATGTCAAACCCACATAGGATCTAGGACCAGCAGTTTAGAAATGTCAGACCCACACAGGATCTAGGAATAGTATTCAAAGCTAGTAGGCCAACACATGATCCATGACCAGCTATTCTGTCAGACCAACACATGTTCCTGGAACAGAAGTCAGAACTATCAGACCAACACATGATCCAGGAACATGCATCAGAACTGTCGGACAAACACAAGATCTAAAAAAATTCAACAGTGCACAGCCAGCCACATTGTTTCCACTAGCATACTTGATTCAGGGAGGGTTTGCACCTCATTCCAAGATTGGATACATCAACTGCCACATCATCCCAAGTTTATGTGTATTTAAGTTCCATCTCGTCAAAAGGATCACAACGTGACATACTGTGAGTCAATCAGACGCTTTGTCTGACAGTTATTGGCATTTCTGTTCTAAGGGCCCCACTGGATTTAGTTTTAATCCAACTCGACCATACCACAAATGCATCCAAACCTTATGTGTGGTATTTCAAAGTAACTGCCTCGCTCAATGAATTATGTCGCTGCAGACGGTTTGTCAAGAAGACACTTGTAGCCTATGTTATGGGCGAAAAGGTGGAAAAAAGGAAAAAACAGGTCTGGGTCCGGCCCCACCAGACCCAGTACGAATTAGAGTCCGACCCGGTCCGTGGGTCCTACCCGGCCAGTGTGGGTGGCCCATCTCACAGGGAGCGCGACCCACGTGGTACGGCTGGCGGCACGTGTGGCCTGTGTTGGCAGCACGTGTGGCATGGGTGGCCAGCGGCGCCCAGCGGTGCCTACCCTAGCCGCATGGGGGGGGGGGGGGGGGGGTTCAACCCCCCCCCCCATGTATCCCATATGAAACTAGAACCCGACACTTATTCGGTTGCCCACAGGACCCCGGAGTGTCCTGCCTCATCCGGCTGGCTGAGTGGCCAGACGGTCTTCTCCGCCAGCGTCCGTCCCAACCGCCCGCTTCCGCTCCACCATCGGGGCCAAGAGGCTACAACTTCTTAATCTTCGTGGCGCGACAGGGCCGCACCCCTCCAGCGGTCTTGAGGCCACCCATGTGCACCGTCACATCCTACTCTTGCACTCGGGGTGATGACTCCACACCCTTTCAGAAACCCAGTGGCCCTGTGCTGTCGGTTTCCGTCTCGTTCGGCCCGACACCAGCCGTCGTTGCACCGCCACCGCCGTCAACAAGTGAGGAATAGTGGAGGAGAAGGGTCGGGCCATGTTTTTTTGGTCGGTTCCCTCCGCATTATGGTGATAACAATTGTCAAATCGTATACCAAGATTTGAACGATGAACAATGATAACAAAATCCAAATTATATCCCCTATCTCATGGTTCGTTGTTTGATGACTATGTTGTGGAAAGGAAGACATCGATTCATTGATGTCGGGAAAGATGATAAAGAAGATGAAGACCTCATCTTCGGCGTTCTTCAAGGAAGAAACTTTTCCCTTGCCCCGGTTGAGGATCGATCTTCGTTGGTGGAAGGAGTATTCTTCGCTGGAGAGTTCTTTTTCTCCCAACCTCCACCAAAAAGACAAATGCTAACAAAATAATAGATTATGACATCTTATTAAATTTTTTTCATAGAATTCAATATATTTATATTAATTAATTAAATGTGTTAAATTAATAATTGAATGAGTTGGAACCATAAGTGGGGAGTTCAGGGGGGTTTCTCCCCACTTAATGGGTGGTCCACGAGGTTATACCTCAGGTGGTCCCCCCAAAATTAATTATGAAGAGGGGTTGAGACCTTGGTTGGGCCACACCACTATAACTTCTCATGGGAGGTTAAGGTGTGGTGGCCCCCACCTCCAAACACAACATGGAGGTTTTAACCAACTAAAAATAAATTAGGACAAGCACTTAATTTATTTTATTATTTCCATGTAATACCCAAAAACTAATTTTCATTCCTGACTATCTGCCATTGAGGTGAAAGCCTTTGTAAGCGAATACATGCACTACAAGTTCAACGGTTCCCTCATATTTCTATTCCGAGAAGCAGTTCAAATGTTATAAAAACCCGCTCGTAAGTTTACATAACGTACCAGAACAAAACTTCATAAATTGATTCCGGGCACATCGGGCCTCAAAATCACGCACCGTCAGTTTATGCGGTCTCATAAAATTCCAATGTATTTATGAGAAAACGTTTTCACCGAATTTCCAGTACATTACAGTAGTGATGACCATTTTGATGAGTTATGAGAGGGAAAATGGTTCTCAATGGTTTACCTCGGTTCTGGATATCACCAATTGTGAGTATGGGATGAAGGTATATTGATGAGAAAGTTCATATTTCTCTGTAGTCACTATGAGTACTTAGGGATTCTCTTTGGCATGAAGAAATCACAAAAAATGTTCATGGGACTCATGAACCAGATCCATTATCTTCTTACATAATGGTCCATGGTTGTCTTCATTGACTATATTGTAGTATAAATAGAACCTTAAGAGGTCCACATAATACAAAAAATGACGGTTCTAGGCGTATATTCAGAGAAATAGCGTTATGAAATTATATTGAATTTTCAGTTTTGGAAAGAAGTGGTTTATATTAATGGACACATTATCACATTAGATGGATTGGAAGAGGACTTGACCAAGTTTGTGGTAGTTTTATCGTAGGAGACACCCAATTGTATGGTGAAGGTGAGAAGAAAGCATAGGTTGTGAAGAGATTACTAGAGATTCACAACTAATTTCATTAGGATATCCGCACCGAAGTTAGGTTTAACCCAAAATGGAATCCATTCATGTTCAGAAGGATCTTCCATCACGTGTTTTAGTATTTGAGGTAGAAATTTATAGTCTACCAAATATTGAGATTGTTAGAGGAGGGTTTCATATATGTAGTGTTCTAAGAAGCATCAAGAATTAGTCTTCGTTGTGTTCTGATGTAGAGGTACACATTTATTTCTTATTGTTCAAATCAGTTGAGACCACATTAGGAGAACTATTTGAACAATGATAATGAGTTATAAGTAGTATTATTCATAATAAATATTTTGTAACACTACCTAATTGGAGAGATATTAATTATATACTCTGATCATATGCATCATAAGAATATCTCCTCTCAAAAGGATTATACCATGAGACAAAGGTAATGGATAATGTTCTTCTAGGATCATGGCTTCGAAATTTTCTATACTCCTATAATGGAGAAGGTGATAATAGATTCTCTTAGTAGGAGATTATGTTCGCAATTACTGAATGTGGAATCAGAGTAGTTTTCCTCATTGTAGTTATCCATTGTTGATGGAGATAAATAATCATACCTATAGTTGATGGTTTTTAATCTACATCTTTTTGAGTGATTCATGGAATAACTTTTTGAAATTTTATACTATGAGATCTTACATACTTATATATCAATGATAAATAGTCATAATAGATTTGATTATGGTGAGAAGCATGTCGTTATTTTTAGATTCTCCATAACAGAAACAGTAAATATGTGGGATGAAATTTTGAGATAGTTTGATACATATCCATTGGTTTTACATCCAGGATTTGAAATGATGTACCATGAACAAATACATCAGTTTTGGAGGTTGGGATGAAGAAGCGGGTTGGAGAGTTTGTCTCTCGATTCCATACATTCCAGCAGGTGAAGGGAGAGACCCAAGTTCCAATGTGTTTGGATCGACCCTTTAAGGATCCAGAATAGATGTGGAATGGGATATCCTTGGAATTAATTGTGGTATTACAATGTATATTGTAACACCCCAGGTAAATAAAGAATATAAAATTTTCATATTTATCCATATTTTTGAATAAAATATTAATATGACGTTAAAGGGGATGCTATGCTCGATGGCGTACCCAACACGCAACAACGGGTTTCTTGGGAATCTTATGTTGAAATCTAATAATAAAATAATATTATTTCAAATGGTAGTTAACATGTAGCCATTGTATTGGCGGTAATGGATAGAAATAACTAAAATATGATTATATATGTTTTTTAATGTTTTTACATTTATCCAATAAAAGCTAAAGGCTTAAAATACGGAAAGAATTAAATTTTAGGTGTATATGCCCTAGTTTTCACTAAAGGTTCACTTATCGCCTTTTAATGGAGAAATGTCATTAAATATAGTTTTGATCACTCTTATATATTATTTTGTACCAAATAAAACTCTTATTAAGAATCGGGACATCAAATTTTACTTTGTGTAATTTTTTGGTATTTTTCCGATAAAGTTCATTTTTTAATGAATAGTGTAGAATGTTGTGTTTTAATTCAAAACCTCTTTTTAATCTAATTTATTTATATAATTAGATAATATTTTGAATTGGTTTTAAAGTGAAATCAGAAAATATTTTTACCATTAAATCCAATAGTGGTCGTTGGAATTAATTTCACTTTGAAATTAGACTTAAACTAGTGTCAATCTTTTGATACTTATTGTTTTATAAAAAACGCTATTTGCTCTGACAGCGGGAATTAATTATTAAATTAATTAATGTGGCTAATATGTTTTTAATTTTGTAAAACGGACTTCATTTTTGAATTCAGAATATCAAATATAGCTTAGGGTGAATTTTTGGGATTTTTCTGAAAAACTTCAATTTTTGATGAATAGTGAAACCACTAAGTGGTACTTATAAAAGCTGATTTTTTGTTTAAATGAAATTTTACCACTTATGTGTTTTGAATTTCAAAAATCAGACATACATGGTTGTCATTAAGAAGTAAAATGTGATTCAATGGGATAAAAATAATTTTTTGGTGAATAATAACTTATTAAGTTTTTAATCGCGATTAGTTGTAATTAGTGTAGTTTAAGGTAAAAATAATGATTTAATAAAATGAAATGAACTTGACACATGTCCTACCCTCATTGGATGTGTAATGGCCGACCAATAAAAGACATGGGTCAACTTGGGGACCCCATGTATCCACTTTGTTTGGGAAATGACATAAATAACTTTTTATTTAATGTAAAAGTAAAAATGACACAAACATGATATGTTTTACTAAAACAATTTTTAAGTGGGGTTATACAAATCATATTTTTGATTATAAATAGTCATTGGAAAGCTAAAATTATTTCCTACATCATAGTATTATTTATATAATTTTTAGAAATTACATAAATTAAATTATTTATGACATAATAATGATGCAGCGATGACATCATTATTTGACGATTTAAATAAAATGGAAAGATAATGTAAAATCTATGAACTAAACATGTCCAAAACTTATTATATGGGTGGATTTCGATCCCTTATCACTTTATACACTCATTATATCAATTTGGGACCTTTTAAAACCGAAAAACACTTTCAAATAATGTAATATTTCTTTACTTTCCAAAAGTCCCCTCCTCTCCTTTTATAAAAGGCCCCCACCTCTACCTCATTTCACACACTCCTAAAGCCTTTGGATCGGCCAAACCCTGCACATTTACTCTCTCTACATCCCTATCATCATCCTAGAGGATTAACTTTCGTCAGAATCCTTTCAAAGGAAGCCTTTATGCTCAAATCAAAAGGAGTTACACTTTTAAAGGTAATTCATTCTCTCATGTTCATTTGTTTTATTTTGCTTCTCCAAACCCCAAAACTCTTTTTATTTACTTCTTTTGTAACAACACCAGTATATTCAATATACTAGTATGTTGTTATAATATTTATTTGAGCTACACTCTCACACAACTACATCAAATGATTAAAGAACATACGGTTTCCGTGGATGGTGAAATTCTTCCTCCAGGAACGATGATTGTTCAATACTCATTTAACACCTTCAAAGGTGGCCATTATGATGTCACTATTTTTATATATGATATATAATATGTTTATGTTTTACATATACTTCTGTATTTTTCATTTTTCCCTTACCTTTATGGCTTCCATTATGGGTATATGCGATATCTTCATTTTAGGAAGTGCGGACTACCGCCCCCTCAAAGTGATGTGATTCGTTAATGCCATACGTGGGACTGATAAGGGATGTATTTAATGTTATTATATATGATGTTATACTGGAATTTTTATATACCTCTATATCATTATTATTTCTTTCCATTAAAGTATGAGATAGAAATGAAAGTAGCGTTCATGCGTACATACGGCTTACCGTCTCCATGAACGGTGCATTTCATTTCTTATCCCCAAATGTAATGTACTATTATAAGTACATGTATATAATGGATATATATGATGAATGATACATCTAAATTATGAATATAATTCTGTAATTAAAATATACATACCTCTCATTTAGTTTTAATTCCATTAATATGACAAAGAAATGAAAGTAGCGTTCATGCGTACGTACGGCTTACCGTCTCCATGAACGGTGCATTTCATTTCTTACCTCTAAATGATTATGTAATATTATAAATACATGTATATTCTGGATATATATGATATATATGATATCCAAATCATGAATGTCATTCTGGATATAAAGAACTTTTGACCACACGAACAACATGTAATTGAAAGAAGTCCACTTTCGACTTAAGAACCAAATATCGACAAAACAAATATTACTAACTTAAATGATTACATAATGTTTATAACATGTAAATAATTGATATAAATGGAATAATGAACTTTTAAAAGGTTCTTATTCAAGTATAATTTAACTCAAGTTTATTATTCAGGAGGTTAAAGAACGATCGAGTCAAGTCGGACCCGAGGTAAGGGATCCTACACCTCTCTTTCTTTTTAAGTACACTCTTTTATGTCATTCCTTTTAAGCTCATCTTTATTATGACTGGGATGTTATTTTATATTACTCCCACTGTACTTATTATGTTCATATGATGAGAGACCCTATTTCCTCTCATCAATCCTTTTTGGAAGTTTTAAGTGGGGTCGTTAGGCTGCCGAGTTTCCGTAAGAGATGTTTCATCTCACTTTTATTCCCGTGAGATTTATGCTACATTTGCCAAAATTTCCTTTGAGTGGTTTATGTACTACCCTTTATTACACTCCTTTTGTAATATAATTCCATTTATGGGTATTTACATATTCATTGTATGACACTTCTTCAATGGGGTGTACTTTTCGAAAGTTACCCAAGTCGGTAAGGGAACCTTTTACCCTCCTCTTTTTTAAAAGACTTCTTTTGGTTGGACTTTTAATTTACATATTTTTATATTGAGATATGTTATCATATATCCTTATTGATGTAAATTTTATGTCCAAGTGATGATATACACTTTTTATCTCTCATCAACTCATTTTTATGTGATGCCGTTAGACTGTCAAGGGAACTTTTTAACCCAATTTTGATTTCTTTGGGTTCAACATGTAGTCATTGAATATGTCATCCTTTGAATATGTGTGAATGAACTTTTATTTTTTTACACTTAATATCCAATTATATTGGGTGTATTTATATTTGTCACACATAATTTTGATATTGATTTATCCTTAATTTAAGGATACCTTCTTTATAAGAGATTTCATCACATTTGACATTTCTATTGAGGGTTCATTGTTGTTATGCACCAATTCACTCTTATATGGTGTATATACTATACTTTGGAGTATTATATCATGAATCCATTTATTCTCATGGTATTATAAAGTTCTGACTAAATTTTATTCTTCAATTATTGTATTCAAGTGTCTCTAATTTTGGTAAAAACCCTTTAACCAAAATATCGATTTAAATGTTTTAATCATTTGTTCTTATTAATATCCATGTTTTCAAAATGGGTTTAAGGATTTATTTATATAGATATTGATGGTTTAAAATATTAATCTTCAAGGTGGTATGGGACACTTTGATTCAATAATCTCTTTATTAAATGTTTTAAATGGTTTTGGAAATGGTTTCTTTTTGAATGGATTCATTATTTCAATATACTAAAATGTTATATTGTGATTGAAATGTGGAAATGTTATGTTTCCATTATGCATGTTTTTTGTGATAAATTTTTGTTATGGTTCTTGGGAATTGTTATGAAAACGGGTGGTTCCATGATAAACTAAGGGCGGGTGAGCCCGATATAGCTCTCCAATGCATTGGGTAACGCGAAGAAGTGAAACGTTAAGGTTTCTCCGAAGAGATTTAGGTAATATACTGTGATTGGTATTCCGAATGTAACCAAGAGGGTTACTCCCTAAGTAAGAATGTAATGAATGCCTCAAGTTACCTTTATGTCTTATGTTTTCTATTATTTATTCATGATTTGATATGCCTTTGTTTTATGGGTAATGTGTGATTTCATTCTAATGTATATGTGAACTCATGTTTCCTTTCCATATTTTTATAACTCTTACTGAGCTTTTTATACTCATCCCATGTTTTTGAAATGTTTTTCACAGGTCAAGGGAAAGGTACATGATGTGATGATAGTTTCAAGGATTTGTCAAGAAAGAATCCCTGTTATATTTTAAATATGTTTCCGTTGATGGGAAGAAAGAATACTATCTTTTATGTAACCACTTTGTTTAAATGTGGAATGTAATGCAAGTTTCATGATCTAATTCTCTAAAACTCTAAACCGGAAAAGATCCTCAATGTGTAATCTTGTAATAACTCATGATTATGTAAGGTTTAAGGCTGGGGCCTTATAGTTGGTATCAATGGTCGGTTTAGATATCTTTAGAGGTTAGGGTATTCTTTAAGCATAAGTGACATTACCATAATGGTTAGGATTTCAGAAAGATTCCTAATTTTAGATAAAGTGAATGAGTAAGTATATCTTAGTGTTTACCTTCCTCATTAGTACATGATGGTTTTGTTGATATACTCACACTGAACTTTTTGGTTTTAGTAAATAGCCGGATCTAGCAGGCACCAAAGTGACAATGGGTTTGAAGGAAACTGTGGTGGTTCTCTGATTAAGATACTGGATGAGATGGGGGATTCAATGAGGAATAACATAGTTGTTCTAAACCAACTATCAAGGAGTCATGATCAATCACTTCAACATTGGTGAGTTCTCTAATGGATCATGTACGAGATGGCCAACTTGATGTGGAAACTCAGGTAATAATTATTAAGGTAACCATTAGGGTTTATATGATCCTTACTTTTGAGGAAATTATGGGTTATTATATGTTCTGATGGAAAATGAAAGGTATGAGATAAACTTGAGGTTAAAATATGTTATGATCATCTTTGAAGATTTTATCTCATTTTGGGGAAATGTTTTAAGAATTATATAGTTTTGGAAAAAGGACAACACATAGACCGTGTGACTACCCATCGCGTCAGACAAAGCTACGGGAATCGAACCCACAACCAAAGTGTGACTGGTATTTATCACCTACCACTAGACTACGTGAAGTCCCTGGTTAGTTTGACTGATTCATTCTTGTTATATGATTTTATGAATTAAGTGTAAGTTGATTTTGGGTTATTTATGAAAATGATTAACCTATCTTGGAGGATATGTGATTAGGTTAATTACTTTTCAATACGAGACTTTAGGGGCAACTGATGTTGTTTGGAGATAAATGTTACGATTTAACTTGGAAGACTATGTGACTAAATCCTTCAAATATTTGGTTTTCAATCTTATATTGGTTTAATTTGAATAATTTTACGGACAAATTGATTATAGAATGGTCCCCGTTGAACTTTGGGTTTTGTTGGACAAATTTTGGAGGTTAAGAATAGATTTTCTTTTTATAAAGGGTTATCCTTTTCTGGATTATCTGACCTTGTACTAACCTTTTTGGTTTTGGTTTTGGTTAATGCCTAAAGACATGGGATGTATATAGTTCTATTTGGTGGATTAGTTGATTCTCTAGAAGTTGATTATAGTACTCTTAATGTGAACAAGTCTCCCTAAATACTCGTCTTTTGGAATAAAATATGAGTTTGATTAAGGAATCTAGTAAAAGTTCAGAGTCAACATGATAAGTGATTATGTTTCCTTATGAATAAATTCCTCAATAAAAAGTAACTTAAAACAAAAATGTTTTCTATTAACTTTTCCTACTGGGGAATCGAATACCGTTTAACCCATCCCAAGTTTGTGATTTTCTTGTGGTTAACTTTCTCCTAAACATGTTTTCTATCACTCTCCATCAGAACATGACCCTATGTTTTCTCCTCCATGTCCATGTTTTCCTACATGGAATCCTAGTATGGGTTATCTCGGGTGACCTCTGTACTTATCTTCCTTTTTTTTAAAGTGATTGTTTTACCGACTCTTGTTCCGATGTGGGACTTTCAAGGATGTTTCCAAGCTCAATTTTAAAATTGAGAGGACGCAATTCCCAAAAGGGGGGAAGGATATAACACCCCAGGTAAATAAAGAATATGACATTTTCATATTTATCCATATTTGTGAATAATATATTAATATGACTTTAAAGGGGACGCTATGCTCGATGGCGTACCCAACACACAACAACGAGTTTCTTGGGAATCTTACGTTGCACTCTAATAATAAAATAATATTATTTCAAATGGAAGTTAACATGTAGCCATTGTATTGGCAGGAATGGATAGAAATAACTAAAATATGATTATATATGTTTTTTAATGTTTTTACATTTATCCAATAAAAGATAAAGGCTCAAAATACGGAAAGAATTAAATTTGAGGTGTATATGCCCTAGTTTTCACTAAAGGTTCACTTATCGCCTTTTAATGGAGAACTGTCATTATATATAGTTTTGATCAATCTTATACATTATTTTGGACCAAATTAAACTCTTATTAAGAATTGGGACATCAAATTTTACTTTGTGTAATTTTTTGGTATTTTTCCGATAAAGTTCATTTTTTAATGAATAGTGTAGAATGTTGTGTTTTAATTCAAAACCTCTTTTTAATCTAATTTATTTATATGATTAGATAATATTTTGAATTGTTTTTAAAGTAAAATTAGAATATATTTTTACCATTAAATCCAATAGTGGTCGTTGGAATTAATTTCACTTTGAAATAAGACTTAAACTAGTGTCAATCTTTTGATACTTACTGTTTTATAAAAACACGCTATTTGCTCTGACAGCGGGATTTAATTATTAAATTAATTAATGTGACTAATATGTTTTGAATTTTGTAAAATGCACTTCATTTTTGAATTCGGAATATCAAATATAGCTTAGGGTGAATTTTTGGGATTTTTCTGAAAATCTTCAATTTTTGATGAATAGTGAAACCACTAAGTGGTACTTATAAAAGCTGATTTTTTGTTTAAATGAAATTTTACCACTTATGTGTTTTGAATTTCAAAAAACCGACATACATGGTTGTCATTAAGAAGTAAAATGTGGTTCAATGGGATAAAAATAATTTTTTGGTGAATAGTAACTTATTAAGTTTTTAATCACGATTAGTGGTAATTAGTGTAGTTTAAGGTAAAAATAATGCTTTATTAAAATTAAATGGACTTGACACATGTCCTACACTCATTGGATGTGTAATGGCCGACCAAGAAAAGCCATGGGTCAACTTGGGGACCCCATGGATCCACTTTGGTTTGGAAATGACATAAATAACATTTTATTTAATGTAAAAGTAAAAATGACACAAACATGATATGTTTTACTAAAACAATTTTAATGTGGGGTTATACAAGTCATAATTTTGATTATAAATATTAATTGGAATGATAAGAAGATTTCCTACATCATAGTATTTTGTTTATAATTTTTAGACGTTAAATAAATTAAATTATTTATGACATAACAATGATGCAGCGATGACATCATTTTTTGACGATTTAAATAAAATGGAAATATAATGTAAAATCTATGAACTGCACATGTCCAAAACTTATTGGATGGGAGGATTTCGAACCCTTATCACCTTATCCACGAATTATATCAATGTGGGACCTTTTAAAACCGAAAAACATTTTCAAATAAAGTAATATTTCTTTACTTTCCAAAAGTGCCCCTCCTCTCCTCTTATAAAAGGCCCCCAACTCTAACTCATTTCACACACTCCTCAAGCCTTTGGCTCGGCCAAAACATGCTCATTTACTCTCTCCACGTACCTCTCCTCATCCTAGAGGATTTCCTTTGGGCAGAATCCTATCAAAAGAAGCCTTTATGCTCAAATCAAAAGGAGTTACACTTTTAAAGGTAATTCATTCTCTCATGTTCATTTGTTTTATTTTGCTTCTCCAACCCCCTAAACTCTTTTTATTTACTTCTTTTCTAACAAAAAAAGTATCTTCAATATACTAGGATGTTGTTATAAGATTTATTCGAGCTACACTCTCACACAACTACATCAAATGGTTAAAGAACATACAGTTTCCGTGGATGGCGAAATTCTGCCCCCCGAAACGATGATTGTTCAATACTCATTTAACACCTTCAAAGGTGGCCATTATGATGTCACTATTTTTATATATGATATATAATATGTTTATGTTTTACTTATACTTCTGTATTTTTCATTTGTGCCTTACCTTTATGGCTTCCATTATGGGTATACGCGATATCTTCATTTTAGGAAGTGCGGACTACCGCCCCCTCAAAGTGATGTGATTCGTTAATGCCATACGTGGGACGTATAAGGGATGGATTTAATGTTATTATATATGATGTTATACTGGAATTATTATATACCTCTATATCATTATTATTTATTTCCATTAAAGTATAAGATAGAAATGAAAGTAGCGTTCATGCGTACGTACGGCTTACCGTCTCCATGAACGGTGCATTTCATTTGTTATCCCCAAATGTAATGTACTATTATAAGTACATTTATATAATGGATATATATGATGAATGATACATCTAAATTATGAATATAATTATGTAATTAAAATATACATACCTCTCATTTTGTTTTAAATCCATTAATATGACAAAGAAATGAAAGTAGCGTTCATGCGTACGTACGGCTTACCGTCTCCATGAACGGTGCATTTCATTTCTTACCTCTAAATGATTATATAATGTTATATATACATGTATATGCTGGATATATTTTATATATATCATATCCAAATCAGGAATGTCATTCTGGATATAAATAACCTTTGACCACACGAACAACATGTAATTGTAAGAAGTCCACTTTCGACTTAAGAACCAAATATCGGCAAAACCAATATTATTAACTTAAATGATTACATAATGTTTATAACATGTAAATAATTGATATAAAAGGAATAATGAACTTTGAAAAGGTTTTTAAGCAAGTATAAATTAACTCAAGTTTATTATTCAGGATGTTAAAGAACGATCGAGTCAAGTCGGACCCGAGGTAAGGGATCCTACACCTCTCTTTCTTTTTAAGTACACTCTTTTATGTCATTCCTTTTAAGCTCATCTTTCTTATGACTGGGATGTTATTTTTTATTAATCCCACTGTAATTATTATTTTCATATGATGAGAGACCCTATTTCCTCTCATCAATCCTTTTTGGATGTTTTAAGTGGCACCGTTAGGCTGCCGAGTTTCCGTAAGAGATATTTCATCTCACTTTTATTCCCGTGAGATTTATGATACATTTCCCACAATTTCCTTTGAGTGGTTTATGTACTACCCATTATTAAACTCATTTTGTTATATAAATCCATTTATGGGTATTTACATATTCATTGTATGAAACTTCTTCAATGGGGTGTACCTTTCGAAAGTTACCCATGTCGGTAAGGGAACATTTTACCCTCCTCTTTTTTAAAAGACTTCTTTTGTTGGGTCTTTTAATTTACATATTGTTATGTTGGGATATGTTATCATATATCCTTATTGATGTAAATTTTATGTCCAAGTGATTAGATACACTTTTTTTCTCTCATCAACTCATTTTGATGTGATGCCGTTAGGCTGTCAAGGGAACTTTTTAACCCAATTTTGATTTCTTTGGGTTTAGCTTGTAGTCATTGAATATGTCATCCTTTGAATATGTGTGAATGACCTTTTATTGTTTTACACTTAATATCCAATTATATTGGGTGTATTTATATTTTTCACACAAAATTTTGATATTGATTTATCCTTAATTTAAGGATACCTTCTTTATAATGGATTTCATCACATTTGACATTTCTATTGAGGGTTCATTGTTGTTATGCACCAATTCACTCGTATATGGTGTATATACTATACTTTGGAGTATTATATCATGAATCCATTTATTCTCATGATATTATAAAATTCTGACTAAATGTTATTCCTCAATTATTGTATTCAAGTGTCTCTAATTTTGGTAAAACCCCTTTAACCAAAATATCGTTTTAAATGTTGTAATCATTTGTTCTTATTAATATCCATGTTTTCAAAATGGTTTTAAGGATTTATTTATATGGATATTAATGGTTTAAAATTTTAAGCTTCAAGGTGGTATGGGAAACTTTGATTCAAAAATCTCTTTATTAAATGTTTTAAATGGTTTTGGAAATGGTTTCTTTTTGAATGGATTCATTATTTAAATATACTAAAATGTTATATTGTGATTGAAATGTGGAAATATTATGTTTCCTTTATGCATGTTTTATGTGATACATTTATGTTATGGTTCTGGGGCGTTGTTATGAAAATGGGTGGTTCCGTGATAAACTAAGGGTGGGTGAGCCCGATATAGCTCTCCAATGCATTGGGTAACGCGAAGGAGTGAAACGTTAAGGTTTCTCCGAAGAGATTTAGGGAATATACTGTGATGGGTATTCCAAACGTAACCAAGAGGGTTACTCCCTACGTAAGAATTTTATGAATGCCTCATGTTACCTTTATGTCTTATGTTATCTTTGATTTATTCATGATTTGATATGCCTATGTTTTATGGGTAAAGTGTGATTTCATTCTAATGTATATATGAACTCATGTTTCGTTTCCATATTTTTATAACTCTTACTGATCTTTTTATGCTCATTCCAAGTTTTTGAAATGTTTTTCACGGGTCAAGGGAAAGGTACATGATGTGATCATAGTGTCAAGGATGTGTCAAGAAAGAATCTGTGTTATATTTTAAATATGTTTCCGTTGATGGGAAGAATGAATACTGTCTTTTATATAACCACATTGTTTAAATGTGGAATGTAATGCAAGTTTCATGGTCTAATTCTCTAAAACTCTCTACCTGAAAAGATCCTCAATGTGTAATCTTGTTATAACTCAAGATTAAGTAAGGTTTAAGGCTGGGGCCTTATATATATCCATAGGAAAAATTCCATCTGAGTGATCATGTACCAACTCACCAAGTAATCCCATTACTTAATTATTTGGGGGATATGTCTAGTGGAGATATCGGGATGCCATTATATGAAGTAGATAGTCAGAATCTATGTATTCCCAATGATGGTTCTTTTTTTCTATGATTATCTCTTCACATCATGGCTGTGGAAGGAAATTTAGGTGTCTTTAGGAACATAGTTATTCATGATCTCAACTTTTCACGCCCAAAATGATTTCTTGCAAGAGAGTACCCTTTAGTTTTTGAAAGATATACTATGAGATTGAATTTTGGGATTTTTTATAGTTGGGAGGGTAGCCTACCAATGAGGTAATTTTCATAATTTATTAGTTTCCATTATACCATTAGTATGGCGCCATTTGAGGATTTTTATGGGTGACTATGGGGGTCACGACATTTTTGGAATGAACTAGTAGAGTTGGAACACAAGGTACAATAGTTTGTTCAAGAATCTTCATAGAATTCCTTGATCATCCTCGAGTGGGTGTATACTATACAATGAAATATTATGTCTTTTGTGGAAAAATGAAAAATCACTTTAGATTTCAAGAATAGAGACACTATGTTCTCCTTGGTTTCACCTTAATGTGGATTACTAAGGATTGACCGTTTTTGAAATTAATTTTTGTGATATTTTATCTCTTTTGAGATAATACGTAGATTGGGTGTGGTGGAATATTGCTTAGATCTAAAACCATAGTTAGACAAGGTATATGAAATATTTCAAATGTCACGTCTATGGAGGTACAATCATGACACATTGCACGTTAAAAATTTTGGAGAGCTAGACATTGATGATGGGACTACCATATGGGAGTACCTAGAAGAGATTTGAGATTAACATGGTAAGATCTTTCATAGGTGATCGACTCCTTTACTATGTGTCTTCTGAATTCATGGGATTCATTTATAGAGAACATGGTAACGAGAGGCTTAACTACAAGCTCCGTACCCACATATATTGGTATTTCCCTCTTTTTGGATTTTCTGGATAGAAATCCCCATTTTTTGGAGAATTTAAGATATCATATTTTACATTTCTAATTTTTGATATTGGGTTGATTATACTCGAGATAAAGCATTGAGACAAAGTTCAATTTTGAGTCCCTGTGTTCCAGTAAATAATACTTTAAATATATTAGTTATATTAAATAGATCGCACTAGAATATTTCCTAAAAAATTAGTGTAAGTATTAAATAAAGGGGCCATAAATATTACGGTACCATTGAGTTAAAAAGAAGATATTAATGTATGATTACATATCTTATTTATGTTTGAGATGATTCTAGAAAACATATTTATGAAATCAAATGAATATAATAATTATTTAAATTACATTATTTGTTTTGTTGATGTAGGTACCTAAACCATTTTTATAACTACAATGGTATGTGGAATACATACATTTAGAATCTAAAAACATCTGATCAAGGGGATCATTGGACAATGTTGAATGAGATTCCATTGTAGGATGATTATGGAAATGATGACCAATGACTGGTGCGAAGTGAAATCAAGGGATATTAACAACAATCATATCAAATATATGTTCCTCATCAAGGATTGATCCTAATCAATGAAAGAAATTTGTTTTTATTGGATTAATTCAGAAATCTTTATACGTATAATGAAAAAAATAAATTGACGCATTTATTGATTTTTGGATCAGCTAATTTGTGGGATGGTCTAGATTAATCCGAAATTTAGGTTATTTTTTCATGATTTAATTGTTCATTCATCACATTTAATTCTATTAGAAATGAATTTATATTGACATAGGCATCGATTATAGTCCATTCATCTTTATTGATCTTGTTCTTTTTTCGCTTGATTCATTTTTCAGCTCTGGAATTCTTCATTCGGATTATGGTTTGAAATATCATGATGAATTGATCATTGCACACCCATATTATGTAGAAATGATTAATTGATGTAGATTTGTGATTGAAACAACATGATGGTAGTTTTATGATGGTAATGATGACGAGTCAAACATTTTTTTGGATAGAATGTTTTTTCAGTCATTGAATTTATTCAATTCATAATGAATAATATCATGTAGATCTATTTTCGAAATGTATTTGATGGATGAAAATCCTTATTCATCCATGTTGTGGATTTAATGAATTGGTATCAGGTTTTATTATGTGGTGTGGGATCAGATTGATGGCCTGACAAGTGGAATTTGTTGTGGATTCCAGCTCTAGTGTTTTGTAATAATTAGCACTACATGACAATTTACTCAGAGCCAAATGTCATGTGGGCCCCACCTAGTGACCACTATGGTTTCATAGGATTTCATGTATCACAAGGCATGTGACCATTTCACATAGGGCGTAGTCTCTCCCTAGAGCCTCTTCTTGTACCTCATGGGTTTCCTGGAAATAGAGTGGAGTAAACAGTTTGGATAATTCCATTTACTTCTCAATATGAAGACTATGTGGAAATGTACATGGTAATTGGTGTGTACTACAACATAGGAAGTGTACATGGGTAGTTGACACACTGTGTAGTAATACATGGACATGGCCCTGAGTAGAGGGATATTTACATGGGAAGGATCTGATTTCAACGGACATTAAGTGTAACCCTACATTATGTCATATAATCCATATATCATTTTCAGGAGCCCATTTCTTCCACATATTGGACATATTTTGATAGTGTGCATTCCAAGTATGCATTTCGAGAGGGTTAGTACAGAATCACCTCCTATAATTTGGAAAATGTTCTCTTTAGAATGACATCATTGATAGAGTTATTGGAATCAATCATTGTGGTCTAATGTGTGGTCATCTATTCATAATTGTACCCTATGTGGAGATATTTGTATTTTCATGATCAACCCCATGTGGACGCCAAACCTTTACTTAAAAGGATAGTTCGTATTGAGATTATTGTAAACCTCATATACTTGGAAGTGACCCTACTCTATGTATCCTATATTTTCAGATGATCGACAAGTACATCCATTCACATGACTAGAGGATAACTACAACTATATCATTTTTCTAAAATTTTATCCAATGTAGGTTTGTTTTCTCCTAGATGAGTGCTTTGTGGAAATGGTGATTTGTATAACATGGTATTAATTACAGTTGGGATTTAAAATTAGGATCGATTTACTTTTTATGTGTATTAGGGTATTCTTGATATATGTTTTGTAGAAAAAAAATACTATGGGGAAGCAACTTTAATTTATTTTTTTTGAATTTTGGATTAGTGGTTTCATATAGGGTATTATTATACTCACCATACTTTGGTATTTCCCCCCTCATGTAATTTCTTGTTTAGAATACCTATATTTTGAAAATTTCTTAGATGGAATGGGACCAAATGATTCCTAGGGGCACCAGACAAACAAAGGCGTGTTCCTATGACATCTTTATAGTAGGTCCTATCATTCATTATAGGTTGTATTTTTTTACGACCTCTTTTTCATGGGCTTTTGTTTGGAATGATTTATTTTACACACTTCATATCAGTCATTGGATGTGTGATGGAGTTTTATTAATTTATGATTATTCATTTTATTTTATGTTTAATCACTATATAGGTTTGAAGATATGTTCATGTGTACTAGTACTTTTGGTAAGGACACCGTTTTTTGTTATACCCCAACTCAATGCCAGTCACCATAACATATACTATTGGTGGAGGTATTGGGGAGTCGCAGAACATTACATATTAAGATGCATTAAGTAATTTTCATTTATTATAATAGAAAATTTAATGAAATAATTTGTTAATTCCATATTATATATTTTGTGGAAATTCAGTTCAGAACATCAAAATGATATTGATTATTTTAGATAGGTCAAAAATAATTATTTGAACATATACTAGATAATATTTGTGTTATAATAATTTATTTCAAATATTTATTATAATTTTAGAAGAAAAAAAGAAATATGATTATGAAAAATTAATCACTTTAAAATCATAGAGACTATAAATCATACACATGAATTTTTAACATTTTCATTTTCAATGAATATGAATAAATGAAGGATAATATTATTCAAAATTTTTTGGTTGGTGAATATAAAATAAATACTATTCAAAACCTTCATATACAATATATATATATATATTACATTTTATATGTTGTTGAAAACAATTCACACCACGTCTCAGTGGTGGCGATTTTAAAGAACCATAAAATTAAAGGGAATTTTTTTTTTCTTAATTTTCTTTGGGATTTTACAAGAACGCAGTTTCTGACAGCACCTGATTCCGAGGCCCGGTGTGCCTGTAATCATTTTCCCAAGATTAGCCGGGGTACGTTCAGTGAACGAACGAGCGAGTTTTTCTAACTTTTCACCCGGTTCTCGGAATTGAATTCCAAGGATACCGATGGAATCGCAGCGCCGATAATTACTTAGAAACACCTTTTTCGGAGTTGCGTTTGCTCGGGTGTGGTTTTTAAATTTTGGGGTTAAGTAAATGAATAAAATAAAAGTGGTGCAACCAATTTTATATTATTTCGATTATCCTATGTTAAGTGGATGAGTGGGACCCACAATATCCTACCCACTAGGTAGGATAATTATGAGGTTTGACCCACACGAGCCCCACCATTTCTTTTCTTCCTAAACCCCCCTCCTTTAATAAGGTAACGCACCCGCACCCCTATTAAGTGGAAGTCAACTCTTGCATTTTTCTGTTTATGAAACACCTCAATTAATTTGGCGGTTTAAACATAGTAATTAATTCACTTAATTGATTGTTTCGTTTTTTAATTTCAAAACAGATGGCTTGAGAAATAAAATAATACCAACTCTTATTTTATTATGGGTTGTTGGGTTGTGAGAGGCTTGGGAGAATTTTCTCAAGATCTTGAAGTTCTTCCTCCTCGACGAAGAACGTGGTGAACGCGAAGAATGCCGACCTCCAACGAAGGTCACCAAGAACTCCGAATCCTCAGAGAATCGACGACCCGACACACATCACCTTGTTCTTTCTTTCTGCGTCAAAGGATGGGAGACACCATTCCTCCACGATGCGACGATCCACCTTCTTCTGTGGTGATCAATTCCGCCACGTCCCTTTCCGCGACAACCTCATTCGACAACTATGCTCGAGGTAGGGGATTTTGTTTTTGTTCATTAATACTTCCATTGTCATTCTTCGTGAAACTTTTCCGCTTTCTATCGATTAACGGGATGGGGCCGGACCACACAACCACGGCCAACACTCCTCCCTTGTATGTTGTGTTGATGTGGTTCGATGGAAAGCGGCGCGGTGCAACGGCACCACGCGGGATCATATGGCAAGGGTGCGCGGCACCCTCACGCCCCACCGGAGAACCATGATGGAACCTCAAAGACACCGCGGCCGCAGTGGGGCCGTGGCGGAGGGGCGCAGCGCCGTCGCGCCATACCGGACGGACCAAGGCCGCGACGGAGTAGGGACCGATGGCCGGCTCTGGGCCGCCGACGTCGGAGCAGGGGGACCGGCCCATGCTGGTCCCATGGCAGCAGCAGCCGGCCGAAGCGGGCCGGTCGGTCAGAGGAGGAGCCGGGGGTTATGACCCCTGGCTGGCTGGACAAGAGAGGCCCCCCACAAGGGGGCCACAGTTACGATCAGGCACGGGGCAGCGCCCCCCTCCCCCCTTCACCCCTTCACCGCTCGGCCATTTCGGCAGAGCCACCCGACCAGCACCAGTGTGCCAGCGTGCCAGGCTGGGCCGAGCCATGCCCAAGCGGGCCGAACCCGGACCCGGGTCGAGTCAACCCATTTCGGGTCGACCCTGGGGGTATCAGGCCGGGTCGGATCGGGCCCAAACCCCTATTACCGGAACTCTCACAGGCTTTTGCCCATAACTTTGGCTGCAGACCTCTGATCGACACACCGTCAGCTGCGATGCAATCCATGAATCGAGATGGTTGTTTCGATATATTACACTCAAGGTTTCAGAAAACATTGGGATAGGCCGGGTTCGTTCGTACACGAAACCAACCGGGCCCTCGGAGCGGAAACACTTATATCTTGAGCTTCAGATGTCCAATTGATGTGTCATCTACTTTCATGGATTCCTCTATGTGATATGGAACTTTTGGCATACTCCGCTTGAGGTTTGGACACAGTTGGAGTATGGTCCGATTTGTTTTGACTTAAAAAACAACCGGGCCCCTGGGACGAAAAATCCAATAACTCTCAGACCGGGCGTCTGATTGACGCGCCATCTGTGACGTTGAGTTCCTGTTTAAGATACAGAACATTTGGTTACATCAACTCCGGAATATGTGTCAGGTGATGTATCAGCACCTCGGCTCGTAGAGCGGACCCTCCCGAATGATCTTGCTGTGTGCGGAAACCCTAGAGCTGGCAGCGACTGCGACGACGATAGAGACTATACAGAAATCCTCTGTGGATTCGATGGCGACGACTACAACACTAAATGATTTTATGTGGATCAATGCTACCGATCCTGTGTGGGTCAGATCCTATGTGTGTCAGCGCTCAGCGGTCCTGTGTGGGCCAGTGCCTACAGATCCTGTGTGGGTCATTACAGGGGGTTAGTTACCTATCGATCCTGTGTGGGTCATTGCGGGGGTTAGTACCTATCGATACTTTTTGGGTCATTTAGGGGGTTAGTTATCTATCTATCCTATGGTGTTCATTGCGGGGGTTTGTACCTAACAAACCTATGTGGGTCTGACATCTTAGATGAATTAGTGGCTACATCTGATCATCTCTATCGTGTTACGAAGAAGTATACCTGTGTGAGATGATTCTTGACTTTCAATCATTATCTTAGATATGATTGACTTGCTTTCCTGTGTGCATTGTGTTGTGCTATCCTGTGTGGATGTGATCAAACTTCGGCATGGATGTTGGAGCTGAACTGGAATTGATGACTTAGGTATATGTATGGGAATATACCTAAGTGGTGTCAGATGTTACATCGTGATTGTATCCTTCCTTTGTGGATTATCCTTGTGGATTCTGGGAGACCTTCAGGAGTCTTAGGGTCCCTACTGAGTAGCTTATACTCACCCCTGAACGGGCTATGCCCACACTACATTGTGTTTCTTGCAGACAACGGACAGCGGTGATCGTGGTTGAGGCTTGCGGAGCAGGTCGGTACCTGGTGGTTGACCACTAGGCGGGACGTACTCGAAGCGGACGACTGGACCCGAGGAGTTGTGGAGCCTATATGTACCCACCCTTCAGGTGGGACTTCCAGTGGATGGCTCACCCTTGCGGCTTTACTTTTCAGTTGTTGTACTCCCTTTTTAGTTTTACTTTACTTTCAGTTTGGGATTGTATTTTGGGCTACTTACTTTTCCACACTTAATTTTGTACCCAGTTTTTACATAGTGTTTCCTTCTGCTTGTTTGCTCTGTGATGTTTGTTTACATTACAAAGAAAATGCCTTCCCTTTTTACCAGGAATTATGCCTTGGTGCTAGTCGCCAACCCCTGGCCTATGGAAGGCTGGCTGGGTGTAGTCACGGCACAGGCCCCAAGGACGGGTCGTGAAAAATTTGTATCAGAGGAGTTCGGTTCTACCGTAGAAATCATGACTCTGATCTTTTTCTATGTGAATCAATAGTGTTAAGAGTATTGAGTGTGGTTATCAGTCCATGGAGTCCAGCGTTGGTGCAGCGGCCGAAGTATCCGTACACCAGGACCCTGACTTCTAATTTCCGACTTAATGCACGAAATCAATGATCGCATGTGTGTTCATGTTTTATCTTTATTTACATTGTGTCAACTCACTAGATATACTGTTTGACCGTGGCACACCTATTTTTTTCGTGATGGCCCCATGACGGCAGCCAGCTTGGGTTCTGAGCGTTGTGCATGACGACAGCCCACCGAGCGATGAGGCCACGGTAAAGGGACCTTTGACAACAGAGGCACTAACGGTACCTCTACCCGCCGAGACACCGATGCTACCAGCCCCAGCCGCTGACGATGCATGTTACCTTAGTGCACTGAACGAGTTTCAACATCAGCTACCACCCAGGATCCGCGGGGAGATGGACCCTCAGGCAGACGTGGATTGGCTGGAGGCAGTTGTACGAGTTTTTAGGTTAGTGAGGATACCAGCAGACCTCATGGTAATCCTCGCAGCGAGCCTCCTGCACGCGGCAACAGGCAGATGGTGGAGCGTGATGCTCTAGGTGCACGACGAGGCATCTCTCCTCTGGACGGACTTTGAGGGCCTCATCCACTTGGAGTTCATCCCATCCACCCTCCGTGTGGTGTGCATCCATGAGCTTCTACATCTGCGGCAGGGCATCTTAACGATCGCCCAGTACTCGACAAGATTTACAGATCTCTCGCGTTATTCGATGGACATGGTACATGACCCATTCTTCCGGGCCCGGACCTTCGAGCAGGGATTGAGGCATGAGATCAGGGCATCGCTGATCTCCCTCAGCATTCTGACATAGGAAGGGGTACTGGAGTGAGCCATTCTCATCGAGATCTTTCTTGGTGAGTCTACACCAGTGGCGAGACCTACTGCAGGGCGGTACGTAGAAGAGACTTCTACAGCTAGCAGTCAACAGATGACTCATGGGTCTAGGAAGGCTAGACCCTTATGTAAACGACCTCAGGACAGTGTCTCGGAGGTGCAGGGCACATGCAGCAGAACTGGTCATACAAGTGGAAGACAGTGCTATGCATGCGGCGGGCAGGGCCCCTTGGCTCATGACTGCCAGAACCGCCATGCAGAGGGGCAACAGATGAATGAGGAACCACCCAGGCATAGGCATAGGTTCGACCGAGGCAGTCCGCATGGAGCAGGCAGACGAGGTCGAGGAGCTAGTCGATCGGTAGGTGGTGGATGACGTTTTGAGGCTCTACCACCACCACCACCACCAGGAGGTCCACCCCGACCACAGGGGAGAGCATAGCTTCAGGGAGCTGAAGCTTTCGATCATGGAGCTTCGGAAGCGGGTGGAAAAGTGCGGGACTAGCTCTAGGTATAGAGTCCCTTGACCATAATGCCTCTAGATTCGTTGTTTGTGATTCCTTGTGTCCTTGTACATTGAGTTGCAGTTATAAAAGACACTTGAAATGGTGACGTTTGCATTCTTATCTTTTGTATGTTAATACTAAGAGGTACCAGTTAAAAACTGTTAACTTGACCCTCACTTATGATATTCTTAGTGGAAGAGACCCAGTGACCACACAATGGTGCCAACAGTGTGACTCAACCCTTGGAGGCGAGAGTAATGGTTGGATCCCTTGGTAGTAGCGTCGATGCCTTACGATGTCTTCCAGGGAATGAATTAACTGATCATGATGAGATTTACTGTATTAGGCAAGGAACGTGGTTCATCTAGGGTATGAGCCCAAAATTCTATTTTCAGAAAAGGAGAAATCTTTGCAGCTTTGCAGAACGTTATGGAGGAAGGGGAAACCCTGCATGTGGTCAGACAGATGTCAGCAGAGCTTCCAGGAGATGAGACAGAGATTGACCAGCGCACCTATCTTGAGGCTACCGGAGGAGGGAGTAGGGTACGTAGTCTACTGTGATACATCAGGGACTAGACTCGGATGTGTCCTGATGCAAGAGCGGGCATTGATCGCCTATGGATCATGTCCGTTGAGGCCGAATGAGATGAACTACGCTACCCATGACCTAGAGTTAGCATCAGTGGTCTTCGCTCTGATGATGTGGTGACACTATCTAATGGGCGAGCGCTTTACAGTCTATTCTGACCACTAGAGTCTCAGGTATATCTTCTCGCAGAAGGAAATGAACCTGAGACAGCGACGATAGCTTGAGTTCTTCCAGGACTATGATTTTGAGATAGTCTATACACCTGGAAAGGGGAATGTAGTAGCCGATGCTCTCAGTAGGAGGACCGGAATTAAGCTACTTGGGGAGGTGACAGAGCATCTAGCCACTTTGCAGATATCCTTCGTGGATAGCGATGGAGCAGACTTTCTTCAGTCACTCATAGTCACTCCTCCACTACTACAGCAGGTCAGAGAGGCACAACGTTGGGACGCCGACTGTGAGACACGGCGTGCACAGATTTTCTCAGGAAATGCACCTAATGGTTTCTCTATAGGAGGAGATCACGACGTCCTTTCCAGAGGACGTACCTTAGTACCAGTTTCTTTACGGGAGGAGGTTCTGAGAGAGTTTCACACTTTCTCTTTGGCGGTACATCCTGGAGTGGAGAAGATGTACCAGGATATCAGACAACAGCAGTGGTGGCCGGGCATGAAGACGGTTGTGGCTGAGTTTGTTTCTCGTTGCCTCACTTTCCATCAGGTGAAGGTAGCGCACCAGGTACCAGCAGGCTTGGTGCAGCCCTTGGAGGTCCCGGAGTGGAAGTGGGACGAGATATCTATGGTCTTCGTGACTAGACTTCCACACACATCAAGAGGTCATGACTCCATTTGGGTGATTGTCGACCAAATCACCAAGTCAGATCACTTATTACCCATCAGAGATAAGGTCTTAGTGGAGAGCTTGAGACGTCTATACATTCCGGAGATTGTAATGCTTCATGGCGTGCCATCATCTATCATCTCCGATCGAGATACTCGCTTTAATTCCTAGCTTTGGAAGGGGTTGCAGGAGGCGTTCGGGACGCAGCTACGTCTGAGCACCGCCTTTCACCCTCAGATAGATGGTGGGATGGAGTGGACCATTCACACTCTCGAGGACAGGCTCCGCGCATGTGTCCTCAACTTTGGTCGCAGCTGGGAGTACCACCTACCCTTGGTGGAGTTCGTGTACTACAACAGTTACGACTACACCATTGGGATGGCACCATACGAGGTGTTGTAAGGCCGACCTTGCATATCTCCACTGTGCTGGACAGACCCTGGGGAGTCAGCACTTGTGGGACCGGAGATGGTCCAGGCCACGACAGAGAAGGTCCAGGTCATCCAGGAGCAGATGAGGACAGCTCAAAGCCGGCAGAAGTCTTATGCTGACAGGAGGTGGAGGCCACTGGAGTTCGAGGATGGCAACCACGTCTTCTTACGGGTCCCACCTTGACGTGGATTACAGAGATTTTTCCATGGCGGAAGTTATCTCCATGCTTCATCGGACCTTTCCAGGTCCTCATCAGGATTGGTGAGGGGGATTATTGCCTGGCTCTACCACCTCAGTTGCACCGGGTGCATGACATCTTCCATGTATTCCAGGTGAGGAGATACGTGCACGATCCAACACATGTCATTGACCATGGGGAGCTAGATGTTGTTGATGGGGAATCTTTTGTGGAGGTCCCGGAGGAGATTGAGGATCGACAGGAGTGGGTCCTACGTGGATGGTCGATTCCTCTAGTGTGCATCAAATGTCAGCACGAGAACCTCCAGGAGATCACTTGGGAGCGGGAGGCTCAGATGCGTGCTCAGTACTCACTTTTGTTTCCCTTGTTTATGATGTATCTTTAGGGGACGTAAAGACCTGAAATGCGAGTAATGCAAAGACCCATAAAATTCAAGGGATTTTTTTTCTAAATTTTCTTTGGGATTTTAAAAGAACACAGTTTCAGACGGCACCTGATTCCGAGGCCCAGTGTTCCCAAAATCATTTTTCGAAGTTTAGCTCGGGTTCGTTCAGTGAACGAACGAGCGGTTTTTTCTATATTTTGAACCAGTTTTCAGAATCAAATTCTGAGGGCACCGATGGAATCGCAGCACCGGTAAATGATTTGAAACACCTTTTTCAGAGTAGTGTTTGCTTGGGTGTGGTTTTTAAATTTTATGGTTAAGTAAATGAATAAAATAAAAGTGCTGCAACCAAATTTATTTTATTTCGATTAACCTAAGTTAAGTGGATGAGTGGGACCCACAATATCCTATCCACCAGGTAGGATAATTGTGAGGTGGGACCCACATGAGCCCTACCATTTCTTTTCTTCCGAAACCCCCTCCTTTAATATGGCAACGCACCCGCACCCCTAATAAGTGGAAGTCAACTCTTGTGTTTTTTTGTTTATGAAACGCCTCAATTAATTTGGCAGTTTAAACGTTGCAATTAATTCACTTAATTGATTGTTTCATTTTTGAATTTCAAAACACATGGCTTGAAAAATAAAATAAGACCAACTCTTATTTTATTAAGGGTTTTTGGGTTGTGAGAGTCTTGGTAGAATTTGCTCAAGATGATGAAGTTCTTCCTCATCGATGAAGAACGCGAAGAACACCAACCTCCTATGAAGGTCGAAAAGAACGCCGAATCCTCAAAGAATCGACGACCTAATGTGCATCACCTCATTTTTCCTTTTCGCATCAAAGGAAAGGAGACATCATTCCTCCATGGCGCGACAATCCACCTTCTTCTGTGGCGATCAATTCCGCGACGTCCCTTTCCGTGACAACCTCGTTCGATGACAATGCTCGAGGTAGAGGATTTTGTTTTTGTTCGTGAATACTTCCATTGTCGTTCTTCGTGAAACATTTCCGCTTGCTATCGATTAACGGGAGGGGGTCGGACCGCACAAACATGGTCGCCCTCCTCCCTTGTAATTTTTCTTGATGCGGTTCGAGGGAAAGCAGCGCGGTGCAATAGCACCGCGCGGGATCATACGACAAGGGTGTGCGGTGCCGTCGCGCCGCGGTGTTGAAGTCGAACAAAGGAGCGGCGCAGTCACACCGTACCGGAGAACCTTAAAGGAACCTCGAAGACACCGTGGCCGGAGCGGGGCCGCGGCGGAGGGGCGCGGCACCATCGCACACCGCCAGACGGAACAGGGCCGCGACATAGGCCACGGCAGAGCAGGGACAGACGGCCGGTTCCGGGCCGCCGGCATCGGAGTAGGGGGACATGCCCATGTCGTTTCCATGGAGGCAGCAGCCGGCCGAGCAGAGCGGGCCGGCCGGTCAGAGGAGGAGCCGGGGGTTACGACCCCTGACTGGCTGGAAAAGAGCGGCCCCCCACATGGGGTCCGCTGTTACGATCAGGCGGGGGGCAGCCCCCCCCCCCCCCCCCACCACGCACCACTTCACCGCTCGACCGTTTCGGCCGAGGCACCTGGCCAGTACCAGCGCGCCGGGCCGAGCCGCCAGGTGGGACCTCCTGGCCGGGCCGTCTGGCCAGGGCGCGCCATAGTGGGCCGGACCCAGACCCGGGTCGGGTCGCCCCGGTTCGGGCCGACCCTGGGAGTATCGGGCCAGGTCGGACCGGGCCCGAACCCCCTATTACCGGACCTCTCACGGTCTTTTTCCCATAAAATGGGATGGGGACCTCTGATCGATGCACTGTCAGCTGGGATGTGATCCTTGCATCGAGACAGTCATTTCGGTATATTACGTTCAAGGTTTCGGAGAACATTGGGTTCATCCGGGTTGGTTCGTACACGAAACCAACCGGGCCCTCAGAGCGGAAATGCTTATAACACGAGCTATGGACGTCTGATTGACATGCCATTGACTTTGATGGATTACTCTAAGTGAGACGGACCATTTGTCTTACACCTCTTGAGGTTTGGCTGCCGTTAGAGTAAAGTCGGGTTGGTTTTGACTTAAAAACCAACTAGGCCCCTCCGACGAAAAAGCCAATAACTCTCAGACCGGGAGTCCGATCGACACAGCATCTATGATGTTGAGTTCCTGTTGATGATACGGAACTTTTGGATACATGAAATCTAGACTATGTGTCAGTTGATATATCAGCCCCTTGGCACGTGGAGCGGACCCTCCCGAACAAGCTTGCTGTGTGCGGAATCCATAGAGCTGGCTGTGACTGCGACGACGATGATGACTGTACAGAAATCCATTGTGGATTCGACTACGATGACTACAACACTCAGCGATCCTATGTGGATTAGTGCTACCGATCTTGTGTGGGTCAGATCCTGTGTGGGTAAGCGCTCAGTGGTCCTGTGTAGGCCAGCGCCTATAGATCCTATGTGGGTCCGATCCTGTGCGGGTCATTGTGGGGGTTAGTTTCCTATCGATCCTATGTGGGTCATTGCGGGGGTTAGTACCTATCAATCCTATTTGGGTCATTGCGGGGGTTTGTTACATATCGATCCTGCGTGGGTCAATTCAGGGGTTAATACCTATCGATCCTATGTGGGTCCAATGGCTTAGATGAATTAGTGGCTACATCTGGTCATCTCTATCGTCTTACGAAGAAGTATACCTATATGAGATGATTCTTTACTTCCAATCATTATCTTTGATATGATTGACTTTCATTCCTGTGTGGATTGTGTTGTGCTATCCTGTGTGGACGTGATCGAACATGGGCATGGATGTTGGAGCCGAACTGGAATTGATGACTTAAGTATATGTATGGTGATATTCCTAAGTGGTGTCGGATGTTACTTCGTGATTGTATATTTCCTTTGTAGATTATCCTTTGTGGATTCTAGAAGACCTTCAGGAGTCTCAGGGTCCCGACTGAGTACCTTATACTCACCCCTACACGGGCTATGCCCGCACTACGTTGTGTTGGTTGTAGAAGACAGACATCGTTGATCATGGTTGAGGCTTGCGGAGAAGGTTGGTACCTGGTGGTGGACCACTAGGTGGGACGTACTCGGAGCGGACGACTGGACCCGAGGAGCTGTGGAGCCTATCTGTACCCACCCTTCAGGTGGGACTTCCAGTGTACGGCTTGCCACTTCAGCATTAATTTTCAGTTGTTGTACTCCCTTTCAGTTGTACTTTACTTTTAGTTTGGGTTTGTATTCTGGCCCACTTACTTTTCCGCACTTACTGTTGTACCATGTTTTTTCTTAGTATTTACTTCCTCTTGCTTGCTCTATGATGTTTGTTTACATTACAAAGGCGATGGCTTCCATTTTTACTGGGAATTATGCCTTGGTTCTAGTCGCCAGCACCTATCCTATGGAAGGAAGGCTTGGGGTAGTCACAGAACGGGCCCTAAGAACGGGTCGTGACAATGATCTACACATATGCATGGCCATCATTATCAGATTTAAATGGAGGGATATGATAAAAAATATAGAATATATTATTGTTAATGAATTATAATTATTTCATTAATATTAGTAATATGTAATTTAATTCCAATAATAATATTATCAATGAGAAGCAGTGATGCGAAAGGAGACCGATCTCACTATGGATGTGGTAGTTCAAAAAAACACAAGAATGATGTATTCATTACCCATTGGATAGATAATGAGATGAATAAGGGATGAATAATTTTAATAATTAATCGTAATTATAGATTAGATGCATAAATATCTATATGATATGGTTTTTATAATATTTTTTGTAGTTATAAGGATAAATAATTTTAATGGGGTTGGATTGGTGGATTACCTTGTCTTTGGTATGCTTCCTTTATGTACCTTTTTTTGGAACATTGGATTTTTATTATACCAATAACGAATCCTATAAATAATGCTTCAGGAATTTTAGAAGGTAATTGGGGGGAATTGTGGATATATATGGACTCATGTGGTTCCAAGAAAAGAGGTACATGGTGTCTTTTTATGAGGGTGGAATGGGGAACTAATTGAAATTCGTAAAATATAATTATATAAATTGCAGATAAGTCATTCAAAATATTTACAAAATGATAGGGACATGAATATTAGGATTTAATTGTATTATTAACATCATCTAATTAAATTATAGATATTTTGATATTATTTTAATCCGAAATATTTTGTTCAACCCCTCGGTTAGCGAAATGTATCCTTAGTCGTAGATATTAATCATTAAATATTAAAGGGGTATAATTTTAATTATATGCTAAAAATTGAATCCTAAATTGAAAATATATTGAATATTAAAGATGTTTTTTAATAATTTTCTTCTTATAATGATTTCATTATTTAAAACAAATTACTAAAATATTATTGAACATAAAATTTCAGGAATGTTATATTTTATGGTATTGATTTAGTTTCACTTTAAAAACGTGAAAATAGAAATGGATTTATAATATAAACCATTAAAAATATGTATTATTTTATATTGATCTCTAAATTTCATGGAACATTATATCTCACACAATCAATATTACCTTTACAGTTTTGAAATACATTTCCATCGATTTTCAACTCCGTGAACAAGAATTGTGTCAGCATTTCATAAGTATTTATTGTAACATTCTCATCACAAAAAAATTTAATATATATTTTCATAAGAAAATTATTATTAATTTAAATTGCCATTTATAAACAAAAATGTTTTTTCCAATTCAAAAAATATTAAATATATTAAAAATAATATAATTATTTTTTAGTTTAACCTTTATATAGAATTTAACAAAGGTAGTGATCAAACATAAATGGAAAAATGGAATTCATTTAAAATATTGGATTATTATTTAGAAATTATTATAAAAAATTAATATAATGGAATTTATTTGAGTTATTTTCAATCCATATAAGATTAGTTTAATTTGAATTAACCCATTATACCTTTAACGTTGTATCAGAAATTATCTATGATTACAATTCATATTGGAAAAAATAAAATTTTCATACCTACCTAATATTAATTATTTTAATTAAAAACATAGTAACCAATTTCTAAAATTAAATTCTTAATATTAGATGATAAGTAATAAATATTATACTATAAAAACGTGATAAAGGGTGACTTACTAGAAAAATCTATTTTTATGTATAAATTTATTTTTATCTAAATTTCATGTATAATGATGATTAGAAAAATAGTTTATTGAATTTTTAGTAATATATAATGACTAATTTAGTTTTAAAATTAATACAATCATGATTGTGACATTGTATGTACTAGAATGGAACATCCAATTTTTTATAACGTTATATTTTACTATTAATCGAAAGAAAACCACTTATTTTTTAAGAAAAATCATATATAGATAATATAGAAATGAAGAATTAAAAAAGGATATAGTTTTTATAAATTTAATATTTTCATATCACCTATAAATTTACTATATTATTTTCTAAAAAATTAAAATAACTTTTTTTAGGAAAACATTTTTTGATGAAAAAATAAAATTCATTAGTAAATTATATCTTATTTTAAATATAGTAAAAAATCATTTATTTTTCAATTATGAACTTATATATATTTCAATATATGGTTAATTATATTTATTCGATATAGTTTAACAACATTTAATAAATATAATATTTAGATACTTATATTCTAGTGATCGTTTAATCTGGGTTTTTATGTTGTATATGATATCAAATATTGTTTCCCAAAAAATATCATTATTTTACATTCTATCCATTTAATAAATTTCATTATCTCATTTTGAAATTAGGCTTGGAAAACAAGTTTTTGTAGTTGAAAATACTTTCTTAACCCATAATGTTAAAAGGATTAATAAAAAATATTTTTGAATAAATGAAAAGGGTAATTTGAAGATCATACAGAATAACACATACAAGGTTTTGATGTAGGAGAACATTTTTGTGAATGAATTAATAGACATAGAGAAAAATTTTAATGTCAAAATAATGAATTTTTCTAATAAATGAAATTATTCACAAGAATTAGAATGTTCATGAGAATGTTAATGACCATAAAACCATAAACTAATATGGTATGAAAATAATAAAAATTAATTAGAAATAAAGGTAACAAGATATCATCTTGGTTTTAATATTCATCTCAAAAGAAATAGAATTCAATTCCAATATTTAAAAATAAAATATGAAAATATTAATGCATCAAATTTATGAATTCATCAATTAATCATTTTCAACCATAGACTCATTTTTTTAAATGATGAAAACTCATGATTAATTTTTCAGTCATAAAGACCTAAAATAATTTTTTAGTGGATCAAATTATCCTAAAAAAGGATTACGTATTTTTCATCTTATATTTGGAAATAATCCATAATCATATTAGTTAAAATAATTTATGAAAAAATTAAAATTTAATAACTATAAGGATCCATAATTTACGATAAAATAGTAAAGTTTTTTGAAAAAGAATTTTCATTATTTAAATTTAGTGGATATTTTTGGATTATAGTTTGATAGAATATGGAAATACTCTTACAAAGTAAACACATACATTGTAAATATAATCTTATACACAATATAAATTTTTTTAATAATACAAATCATTTTTACTGAACTGTTGATTCAATTATGATAAATCATCACAAGTTTCATCTTGACCTCATCATTTATTCTACGCACCCATAAACCTTGTGAAAAAACAAGGTAATAAATGTTCGATGAGCACAAAAACTATCAGTAAATATATAAAATGTAGAATACTACTAGTCGAAAAAAATGGAAACCCATGTAATATATACCTTTATATTGAGGGTTTTTCAGAATGGCCCGAAGGCCTTCATTTTTTTTATTATTTTGATAATCCACCTTTTAAGGGGTGAGGTGGAACCCGTAAAAGGCCCGAAGGCTTAGAAACCATTACATGACACGTAAGTCTTAATGGAATCCCCCAAAAATACAAAATTGAACTGCTACTCCCCAACATATGTCATGATATCAGCACTCCACCTTCACAGGACTGGTCGGCTAGCTGTCATATGCTATGCTGCACAGGCCTACTACAGATGGCCATGCCATACCCTCTTGTTATTCCAATTCAGGTTTTCTCGGCTACAGTGAATGCGTCTGCCCTGAATCCACCTCTGTATCCTTGTCCAACATAGTCTGACAGGTACATCTTCATTTCATGTGGCCCGAAGTCCTTGGGGTGGCCCAAAGGCCTTAATGTGGCCCAATGGTCTTGAGAATCAAATGTCCCAAAAGGCCTTGGGTGGCCTGAATTCCTGGAAAGTCCTGAGGACCAAATATATGGCCCAATGGCCAAGATGGATGAATAGTTTAATCTTCTACAGTATAGAATAGTATGTACTATAGTACCTTCTACAGTACCTTCTATACTGACATCTATAATACCTGCTACAGTACCTTCTATAGTGCTAATGTAGTATATGGAAATAAACCTCCACCCATATTTCATCTCTAGTCTCTTGGATGCATCTACTGAATCCTCACCAACCAGGTTGAGGCTCATGTGTTGTTTTTAGGGTTCATTGATCTAATGTGTTGAAAAATTACATCATGAAAATCAAACAAACTATTTGGTCGAATAAAACCTATAAACCCAATATAATGAAAATAAAACCCTATTTTTAAGAATATATTATAAAATTAAATACCAATTTTAATCCTATTTAATAAATAACTAAATAACTATTAAATACATAGGATAAACAATTTTTTTAAATCCATCATTCTTTTCTCAAAATATAAGGTCAATTACCTAATGTATTGGAGCCTTTTTAGGGTGAACTGAATGCATTTATGGGGTCACAGAGCACTATCTAGGAAGAACTAGAATATAAACTATATTGGATATGACCATGAGATATAATTTTGATCAACCATTAATAAAATTTATATTGAAATCATGTCATTAACATGTAATTATTGTGTAACATATCATTAATATAACATTCGATGTTTCCAAAATTCATCATAAACCTTTGATGACTCTTTTATACCCTTATAAAACATAGCTGGATTTTAAAATACCATATTTTATAAAGAAAATATTCATTTAAATAATAACATGTTAATGGGATGGATAGTTTTCAATTGATGAAAATACCATTAAAATCATTTTAGAAGAAAATAACCTTTACATTTTTAAAGCACTTATTTTAAAAAATGTATGTTTACAATGGAATAAATTTTTTTGAAGCTAAAATAGTAACATGTAATATATGTTACTAAATATTAATGAATGAAGACTTATGTAAATTACATTCATGTTGCATATGAAAAATAAATTATTTTCCTTTTAACCATTGTAAATATATTTTAAAAGGGAACAATTCATTATTATTTTTAATATAATGTCCCATACCTTGATTCTAAATAATAACATATGTTCTTCATCATCATGCGTAAAAAAGGTCAATTTATAATTTCATGTGAATTTTTTTCATTATTATTATTTATTTTATATAACATTTTACAATGTAATATATAGTTTAATAAATATTTATGTTTATGTAGAATGTGATGACGATATTCTTTAGTTTTTTTAAATGAATTCATTCAGTTGACTATAGAAAAAGTGTATATAATTCTTTCATATACATAATCTTAATTGGTAAAAATTTATTATTTTTATAAATCATATGTAATTATAAATTCAAATAATAAATATGATTATGAGAAATGAACAGTTGTAGAATCATGGGGATATTTAGTCATATGTTTGAATAAGTAGTGTTTCCTTTTTTCAAGGATCATTAGGGGATGATGCTATGTAAAATATTTTTGTTAGAAAATTATAATATTATATGAAATATTATATAATTCTATTGATCTTTCTTATATATATCATTCAGGTTTTCTAATTATGAAAAATTAGTCACATCAAATTGTAGATGTTTTAGTCCACAAACATGAAAAAATAATGTTATCATTTATATATGAATCGAAATGTAAAACGTATTTGACATATTATAATTTAATAATGATAAAAAATTCATTAATTTCATATATAAAAATTATTTTTATAGTTATAATAGTCTATGATATATGGTGGTGTAAAATTTAATACATCGGTTTGTGAGGGAGTAGTTCCCCATTAACCCGATTTATGAATTCTATTAAAATTTTAAAAAATAATATAATGTTATAATTCATTACACAAAATTTATAAAATATAAATATATTTATGAAAATGGTTTTATTTTTCAATCATTTATTAAGAATATTAATTGATTTTAAAGTGGAATCAAAACTAAAACAGGAATATAAAAACTAGACATCTTCTTATAAAAAATCCATTCATTAATAGATTAATATTTATAAGATTCGTATTATGCTTAAAGAATGAGATATATTTTGAAAATAAGGATTATATAAATGTATTAATTCTGGTCTTCGATGTTTCAAATTTCTTATTTTTTGTGATTAAATGAGATGTGGATCCCATTTATAAGAGATGGGAGGGGCGGTCTTAGAATTTCTCAACAAAATAAATTAATATAAATTAATTATCAAGTAATATTTTCCCCAAAGTTAGTTTTTTTAAATATTAGATAAGAAAATTTGTAAATATGATCATAAAATAAGAAAATTATTGAGGTTATCATTATATTTATATGATTATAATTTTATTTTAACCACCTTAACTATTTCCTTGTAATCATGGATTTATAAACATTGATGGTCAATAAAGTCACAATAATTTGAAAAAAATACTCATAAATGAACACAGATGATAATTATAATAATATAATAATTTCCTTCCAAATTTTATGTTATTATGAATTTTTATTTATTTATTGAAATCTTATGTAATATAAAATATCAAAAATGTCAATTTTATGAAGTATTCATTACATTTAAATTAATAACATGAATATAAAAAATACAGAATTATTTTTTAATAAAAATACTAATGATTTCATGTTCATTTATAAAATTATTTTATTAAATTAATTACCTCAAATTATATATTTTTTATTTTTTTATTTTATTTTTCAATCTACTTAATAATTACTACGTATAAAATTGAGTTAGAGTCTAACATTATTAATTATTCAAAACAAAAATATTACCATGAAAAATGTAAATTATTATCTTTTAAAAGTCTATTTATACTAACATATCCTCATTATAACACTTTCTGAAAAATAATAAACACATATAAATCAAGCATATGACATGTAAGACATTTACATATAAAATTTTTACAAAGGTGATAATCTCAATCAAACAGAAAAATGTTGAAATTTAGACCCTTGGATGATTATGGTATATATGTAATCATCCAATGTGATTTATAATATTGGTTGGGTTATTTAATTTTTCTTATTAATGTTTTCATTTATATTAAAAAATAAATAAAAGGGAATATTTTAATTAAATTAAACATCCAAATTTCTTAGGTGGATTCCATTTTTCAAAATTTTAAAAAAAAATTCTGATTAATTTAATTTAAATTTATTCACTAGAAAATAAATTAAAATAATTTTCTCGATATATATGTGTTTAATACCAAAAATATTACATAAACCAAAACAATGTCGAACAATTATTAAAATAAAATTATTTATATAATACATAACTGAAAATTTGTTAATATATATTCAATTTGATTTCAAATCATATGATTACCTTTTTTTGTAAAAATAGATAATTTAAAAACAATCGATATATTTATCTATTCATTGAAAAATATATCCTTTCAAAATATTCCCAAAAATTCATATTTTAATAAAAATATTATAGTAAATATACAAATGAATTTAATATTGAAAATTAAATTTTATAAAACATGAAAAAATAAGTTATCTTATTATCTCAAAAAATAAAATGGAATAAAATTTTGGAAGAAAATAAATTTTTACATAGTTAAATATAATTATTAAAATTGAGGGAATATTTACAGGAAATTAGTCAATAAATTATTGAAAATTAGAAAAATAAAATATTTCATAATTCTATTAATAGTATTTATCCCAAACAATTAATGACTAGTTTATAAAAAAATTATAATATTATATTGTTGTTCCTTTATGCTCGGTGTTGGATAGCTTTTTTGTTATAAAAAATAATTTGTCCATTTAAAAACATATGATTTTACAATAAACCTTTTTATAATTAAATATTAAATTAATATCTAAATACTAAAAAATAACACCTTATTTTAAACATAAGTCATTTGATATATAAATAACACATAATCCCAAATAACCTTAAAAATGTCATCATTTATAAAAGTTTTATCCCTGAAGATTATCTCACTCCAATTAGTATTAATACGAAAATTATAATTTAAATCTTCCAAAATAATACATCTAATTAAATATTTGATTTACCTATACCTCAACACAATAAAATTCCACCTTAAATATCAATAATTTCCTTAAATTACGATAATATAAAAACACAAAAGTGGTGTATATGGCATGGGAATTATTATCAACAATAGAATTATAAATCCACAATGTAATTCATAATGCTTAAGATAACCCCACCTGAAAAAATCAAAATATACAACTATATCAAAATCCTTCTCGGATACCAACTACATTAGCCCCAAGCCCGCACTCCTAGATTTGGTACCAAAAGAACATCATTATATTTAAGCCTTTGATTCAGATATATGTGACCAAATTTAAACAATAAAAAATATACAACATGAAAAATAATTAATTGGTCACATTTATACCCAATGATCATTTGGGTTTTTAGTTTCATAGACATGGGGAAATATAAGGACTCACCCTTAAAACATTACATAATCCTGAAATAAATGGAAAATTAAAATTGTGGATCTTTTCAGGTTTACTGTTTTATAGAATTAAGACATAATTATTACATTACATCTCAAAAAATAAAAAGTAGACACTTCTAATCAGTTTTGATTTTTTTAAAATAAACAATCTAAAAAAATAGTCATGTCTGGTTCTATGTTTTAGACTACATGACTATTCCTTGATCCCATCCATGAACATATTCTTCTATAAGTCCTGTGATTTTTTTTTTCAACACATGGGATAAGCATAAAAATCTCTGTAAGGGTTATAAAACAGATATGGAAAACAATAGTTCATCAATACATACATAACATATTATATTTAACACACCTCAAGAAGTAATAAGATATATGAATATCATATAGTAATCACAAATCATAAAGGTAACTTCTGAAATCTATAATATACTTACTTTGTAGCATTCACAACTATGTAGGGAGTTACAGTTGAAATACCCATCACAGTATATTCCCTAAATATATTATTAGAAACATTCATGTTACCCCCATATCATTAACCAATGTAAACAATTCCCATGAACCATAAAATATTTACAATACATAAAACAGACATAAAGGAAAGATAATATTTCCACATTTCAATCACAATATAAAATTAAAATATATTGAAATAACAAATCCAATAACAAAATAATTTTCCATAAAAAAATATATAGAATAGTATATAGTATTTATTATCTTTTTAAACACATTATGGATTGTATCGGTATCCATAGATCCAATAATACTCATGGTGGCAGAAAGGTCATTGTCACAGCTTAAGTTAAAAAGAAACATTCATTTTTTGTCGTTTAGTAAAATTCTTCATAGAAAAAATATCCATTTGAATGAAATAAAAATTAAAAGTTAGTTGCACACCATATAAAATATAATTCACGTATAAAAAAATATCCATCAATGATTGGAGATAGATATGAAGTCCCTTATCTTGTGTCTGACTTGACCTGTTGGTTCTTTAATATCCTAAATAATAAAATACATTTATTTTATACTTTCTTAATAACCTTTTTCACATTTATTATTACATTTATATCATTTATTAACTTTTTAGAAACATTATGTAATCATTTTTTATAATAATGGTATTTTTTCGATGTTTGCTACATGAGTCAAAAATGAACTCATTATAATTATAAATTGACCATGTTGTAAAAATTCCATTACCTCACGAATAATATTCTTTATTTAGATATCATATATAACATATATATCCACTATTAATATGTTTTAAAAATATTACATAACATTTGGAGATAATAAACGAAATGCATCGTTCATGGAGACAATAATCCATATGTATGCATGAACACTAATTTAATTTCAATTTCATATTAAATGGAATGAAAAAATAATGATACATAGGTATATTTATATTCCAACATAATATCATATATAATTTCACTAACTCCATCTTTTATATGTTCCATATATGGAATGAATGAGTTATATCACTTTGAGGGGGCGATAGTCCGCACATCCTCAAATGTATTTATCCAATTTACCCACTATATAAACCATAACTGTATTATATAAGTGAAAAATACTTAAGTATATAAAAAATATAAATATAATATATTTCTCATATAAATATATTTCCATATTAATGGCCACCATAAGAGGTTGTAGGAGAATATTGAACAATCATCATTTCGTGAGGTAGCAGTTTTCCATCCAAAGAAACAATTTGTTCTTTGTGCATTAGATGGAGGTGTGTGTTAGTGTAGTAATAATCCTACTCTTAAAAAAATTAATATATTTAAGATACTTTTTTTGTTAATAAATAAAATAATAAAAAGTGTTTTTGAGGATGGAGAAGTAAAATAAAAGAATAGAATATAAGAGAAGATGTTTACTTTAAATCGGGCATCCCCCTTTGGTTTAAACCAAAACAATTATTTAAATTGCCTTATACCATTAAAAAGGATTATAAAATGAATATAGAAATTTAGGGAGCTTAATTGGGCAATGTTTGGACCATCCAAGAGGCTTGAGAGGTCTGAGTAATGGGTAAGAGGTGATGGATTTTTATAAGGGGGAGGAGGGGCTCTTTATGAATGATTAAAAATATTATTTTATTATATACTGATTATCAATTTATAAAGGTCAAAAATATATTAAAGTCGAATATATGATGACTCATGTAAAAAATAAAATCAGTCAATAAGAATTGGATAGGTTTTGGATATTTTTTTATGTTTTATAATATTATTTATTAAAATTATTCATTAATGAGGTAAACATTGTATCTTTATTATGTCGTAAATAATTTTATTTATTTTAGTTTTAAAAAATTATAATAAAATTCCATTATTTAGGAAATTTTTTTATATTTAAAATTAATATTTCTAGTTGAAGAGATAACTTATAAAACCCCATGTAATAATTGATGTACTAAAATATATATGGTTTTGACATTTTTTCATTACATTAAATTAATTAATACAAAGTGCCATTGTCACTCCATTGTAGATTAAGGGGTCCAAAGATCTACCTAAGGATGGATATGGTTGTAAATATATTAACCAATAGGATTAGGACATGTGTTAGGGTAATTTAATATTATTATAATATTATTTTTTACCCTTATTTACCTGATTGACCCTTTAACTATGTTACATAAAATATTTTCTGATGTAAATATTCATAATGTCTATAAAACGTTTCTTATTTACACAATTTTGATCTCCAAATTCCAAATATGGATTCCATTATTCCAAATTCATAACACAAAAGTGGCAGAAATTATTTATAATTAATTTCTATTGTCAAAACAAAAACGTGTTTTTAAGAGATAATAAATGTCCAAAGATTGACACTTGTTTTGTCCAATTTCAATGTGAAATTACATTCAATAAACAAATTTGGATTAAATGGTAAATAGATAATGAAATTACATTTTAGAACCAATTAAAAATTTATTCTAGAAATATAATTAAATTATATTAAATTGGAAATTTTTTGTTAAAATATATTATTTTTTAATATTCATTAAAAATGAATTTTATCCAAAAAAATACCAACAATTTACCAAAAGTAAATTTTAATGTCCCAATTATAAAAAATAATTTTATTTTTCCATATAGAACAAATAAAAGTGATTAAACAATATTTAATGTGGGTTTTCCCTCAAAAGGCAGTAAATTGACCTTCTATTGAATATTAGAGTATTTATGTTTAAAATTTGATTCTTTCTTATTTTAAGCCACTAAATTTGTTTAGATAAACATAATAACAATTAACCAACACGTATATTCATATTTTAGTTAGTTTGGACTATTCATAAAAATACATTGTTAGGCATTAACAACCATTTAAAATAATATTATATTATCATTTTTCAATGTGACCCAACATTGTATGCATCATAATATTTCAAAGAAAACTATTTATATGTATTGGGTACGCCATAAAACATAAAATCACATTTAAATAAAAATATATATTTAGTTCAGAAATATCAATAAATATGAAAATGTTATATTTTTTATTTACGTGGGATGTTGTATCCTTCCTTAATTTCAGGAATTGCATCCCCAAAATTATATTTAATTATCAAATAAGTGTGGGCATTTATACGTTATAGAATTGTCAGATTCCCACATTTCTTCTTCAACTATATGGATTTTTAGAATAAACATTTCCTGATGAATTACCTTATTCTGCAACACTTTCTCTCATCGGTAAAGAATATGGACTGGTTGTTCCTCAAAAGAGATATTCTCTTGTAATTGAACTACCTCTTGGCTCAAAACATAAAATGGATCTGGCATATACATTCTCAACATTGATGCATGAAAAACATTATGTACCAGGGATAAACGTTTATGTAAATCCACTATGTAGGAAACTGATCCAACTTTCTATAGGATTTCATAAGGTCCCAAGAACCTCGAACTCAGTGTTCCCTTCTTACCAAAACGCATCACACATTTCCATTGAGAAACTTAGAGAATGACACGATGACCTTCCTCTAAAGAAAGATCCCTCCCTAGGTAATCCACATAACTTTTCTGCCTACTGTGATCTATTCTCATGTGATTCAGAATAAACTGAAATTTTTCTTCCATCTCTTCTACCTATTCTAGTCCCATCAGTTTCTCTTCACCTACTTCATCCCAAAAAGTTAGAGTTTGACACCACTTACCTTATAATTCATCAAATGGAGACATATGTATTCTACTATGAAAAATGTTTTTATAAGAAAGTTTAACCAAATAAAGATGTTGGTCCAACATCTTTGGATATCCATCGAGAAAGATCGTAACATATCATCCAAGGTCTGAATTTTTCATTCTGAAAATCAATCTGATTGAGGATGAAATGTTGTACTAAAATTTAATTTAGTGGCTGATGATTTCTGATATTCTTTCCAAAATATAGATGTAAACTTGGTATCACAATCAGATACAATGGAATGGGGAACTCCATGTATCCTGAATCTCTTTTTAACATACAACCGAGAAAGTTTATCTATGGAAAAAAGTATCTCAAAAAGAATGAAAAAATGTAGATTTAGAAAATCAATCAACGATAACCCAGATTGCATTATTACCTAGAGATGTCTTCTGTATTCCCACAACTTTATCCGTGGATATATTTTCCCATTTCCACTCTAGCTCTGATAAATATTGAAGCATCCCTTTCAGTTACTGCCAACCATCTTTAACCTGTTGACAAATCAAACACTTATTAGTATAATAAATAATATCTCTTTTCATTCCATCAGACCAGTAATACTCCTGATGATCTCTATAAATATTTGTACTTCCAAGATTAACTGAAAACATAGAACTATGAGCTTCACATGACAACCAATTCTTCAACTGTGAAGCACAAGGCACTCATAATCTCTTACCAAACATTAAAAAACAATCATTATCAATGTAAAAATCTATAATCTTATTATTCTAAACTAACACTACCTTTTTATACAACTCATTGTCTTCCTTAGTTTCTTTCTTAATTCTATCTGATAGAGAGAGTTTTACTAACTTCTGACACAAAATAAGGGAATTTCCTACACCATCAACTTCAATGACAATGTTCATCAAATAAAAAACCAACAGATATCATTCCAAAAGTAACAAGGTTAAAGTAGCACTAAATTTTCTTCTCAAATCATCATCCACATTATTTTCCATTCCAGGATGGTAATTAATTTTTCAATCATAATCCTTGATTAATTCCAGCCATCTCCTCTTCCTCATGATCAATTCATTCAGAGTGAATATATACTTCAAACTTTTGTGTTCAGCATATATTTCACATTTTACTCCATACAAATGATGCCACAAAATTTTTAAATAATAAACAACAAAAAATAATTTCAAATCATGTTTAGGGTAATTTTACTCTTGGGGTTTCAACTGACGTGATGCATAAGAAATTACCTGATCATTCGGCATTAGGACACAACCATGTCCTTTTAATGATGCATATATTCAGATAACAAACTCACCATGTCATGAAGGCAGTGCCAAAACAAGATCATTTTCAAATCATATTTTCAATTCCTGAAAACAATCATCACATTCTTTTATGCTAATGAACTTATCACCTTTTGGAGTTAACTTATTCCGTGGGCAAGATAACAATTCAAAATTTTCAAAATACATCTAGTAATAACCCAGTAATCAAATAAAATTATGAATCTCAGTTATATTTTTGGTTCTTCTCCATTATTTAACAACTTTTTCTCTAGCCGGATCGACAGTTATGACATATTTTGAAAAAATGTGACAAAAGAAAGAAAATTGTTTTAACCAAAACTCACACTTGATGAATTTCCCATACAGTTTCTTTTCTTTTATGGTTTGAAAGACGTACCTTAAATTACTTTCATGATCATCTTTACTTTTACAAAAAACCAAAATATCATCATGATTAGAACCAAAAATATAATCTAGTACTGATAAAAAAAATTATTCATAAGATCGATGAATATAGGATGTGCATTGGTTAACCCAAAATTCATAACTACATATTCATAATGGACATATCTACTATGAAAAACAGTCTTTGTCATGTCTTTTTCCTTTACATTAAACTGATGGTACCTCAACCTCAAATCAATCATCCAAAAATACTGAGCTCCCTGGAGCTCTTCAAATAAATCCTCGATATGAGGAAAATGATACTTTTTCTTAACTGTGATGTTATTCAATGCTCTATAATCATTGTAAAGTCTTATTAGACCATGATTATTTTTCATAAACAAGATAAGAGGACCCCATGGTGATATAATTGGTCAAATTAAACTGTTTTCAACTTTTGAAATTGATTCATTAACTTCAAAAGTTCCATTTGAGACATTTGATAAGGGGGTTTTGAAATTGGTGTAGCATTTGAAACTAAGTCAAAATTAAATTAAACTTTTTGATTAGGTATAATACATGTTATGGTATAAGAAAAAACACCATGGTACTCCTTTACCAGTAGCACATCATAAATCATAACAGATCCATTATTTTGAACAATATGTGCAAGGTGACATTTATTTCCATCTTTTACTAGTTTCTAATCGTTCTGATATGTTAAAAAAAGTAAGGGTTCATTCTTGTGCACAAATTAATTTTTTTTTGAAATGGAACATCTTTTTCTCTGCAGTAAATCTTAGCATGATAAACGAAAAGGATATCCATACCCAAAATAACATTAAACTCTACTAGAGGGAAACAATTAAAGTTTTTAGGTACATTCTTTCCTCCCATAAGGATAGGAAGGTTCTTATAGTTTATTTGTGTCTCAACATTTCTACATGGTGTTATTAACTTGTGTTCATGATTCATATATTGAAATGGAATTCCCAATTTACTAGAAAACATCTAAAAAATGAATGAGTGTCTTGACCCTTAATCTAACAACAGGTTGGCATAATCTGAACAAACAAACAATGTTTTTGATACTACTTTATATGATGTCCCAACATCTTCTAAATTAGTTCTAAATGATTTCACCACCCTTTTAAACATTAATTCTGGCTGCTTTCCCTCAGTTTAGTTCTTCTTTGGAAACTAATTTGTTTAATGACTCTTTACATTACACTTGAAACATTTTTCTGACTACAAATCCAAATTTTTCATACAATTTCCCAGATATTTTATATTTTAATTACATGCCTTATTCCCCGTTTTACCACATTGATATCACTTACTATAATTAAAAAGGCATTTACTATCATTCTTTTTACCAAAAGTTTAACAAATTATAAAATTATGTTTCATGAAATCTGACATTTTTTGAATAGTTCTTCCCATTATTATTCCACCTCAACCCCATATTCTATTGTTTTTCAAATAAGTCATGATCATCAGAAAACTCCATTTCCACCTTCTCCTCACAAAAAACAAGTTTTTTATAACTTTTGAACTCATGAGAAGATAAATCCCTTCGATATATTAGCTTTAATCTTAAGTATAAATGGTTGATTGTAATATCAAGATATCGTATCAAATTTGGACCATACCATTACAATCAAGGGAGATTTTCTTCATAATTAGCCACTGAGTCATCCTCTTGCCTCAATTCTGGTTATTGTTTTTCTATCCTAAAAAAAACCATCTATGGAAAATATTTCTCAAGAAACATATCATTGAATTCATCCCAATACAAAGCACCAATTTTTTCACTATCCCTGATATTTTTCACCATAGACCACCACAGATCGGCTTCACCATAAAAAATGGTAAACAAAAAGACTAACATTTTAATGTTATCAACACCCCATGAAATCAAAATTATTCTACAGGGATTTAATCAACCCTTCAACTAGCACAAGGTCAGATAATCCTCTAAATGATGGGGTATTCTGCCTTATGAAATGATCCACTACTAACATGTTCCTCTATGGTTGATTTGGCTGATCACATGCATGGTCACATCATCCATCTATAGCCTTAGTGAACTTTTCCATCACTCCAACAAACTACTCAGTTCTGATACCAACTATATGGAACCATCCTTAAAACATTACATAATCTTGAATTAAATGGATAATTCACATTGAGGATCTTTTTATGTTAAGAGTTATAGAGAATTAGGCCATAACTATTACAATACATCTCAAAAATTAAAAAGTATATACTTCTACCTAGTTTCCTTATTTTTCATAAATTAAAAAAACATGAAATAAGAGTCACGTCCTTTCACTTTTTTAGACAGCATGACATTTCCTTGATCCCATCCCTGACCTTATTAATATTTATGTTATGTGAACAAACATTTCAAAACATGGGATGAGCATAAAAACTCAGTAAGGGTTATAAAAAAATGAGATAAAACATTAGTTCATCAATACAGTCATAACATAAACTATTTAACATACCTCATGAAATCATATTACTTATTAATGTCACATTGTAATCACATATCATAAAGTTAACTTGGGGAATCCATAACATACTTACGTTGTATCTTTTAGATATATGTAGGGGTTAAATTTGGAATACCCATCACAATATATTCCTTAAATATCATAGAAGAATCAATCTTTTTTACCTTTTCTGCATTACCCAACGCATTGGAGAGCTGTCTCAGGATCACCTGACATAGGTTTATCACGGAACAACCCATTTACGTAAACAATTCCTTTTAACCATATCATATTCAAAACACATAAAACAAACATAAATTAATGAAAAATTGTCATATTTAAATCATAATATATCTATTAAATTCATTGACATAAAAAATCCATTTTCAAAACGATTTTCAATAACAAATTAAGTAAAAGTTTGTATGGTATTTTTTTCCTTATAAAAAAATTATGTCTTGTTAAGGAAGCCATAGATCTAATAATAATCATGGTGGTGGAAATCTCATTGTCACAACTTACGTTAAAAAGAATCATTATTTTTTGTCATTTAGTAAAAAAAACATCATAGGAATATATTTCATAAGAATGAAATGAAAATTAAAAGGTTTTTATACACCGTATAAAATAATGTCATTTATAAAACAAAATCTGTCTCAATGAAAGGAGACTTAGACGAAGTCCCTTAAATTGTGTCCGACTTGACCCGTTCGTTCTTTAATCTCTTGAATAATAAAATAAACATAATTTATACTTGTTTAATAACCTTTTTAATGATTATTATTCCATTTATATCACTTATTACCACATTACAAACATTCTGTAATGACCACCATAATAGGTGGTAGGAGAATATTGAGCAATCATCATTTCGTGAGGCAGTAGTTCACCATCCATAGAAACTGTATGTTTTATACCCATTAGATTGAGGTGTTTGTAAGTGTAGTTAGAATAATCCTCATAAATAACCTAGTATATTGAGAATATAGGTGTTGTTATAAAATGAAGTAATAAATAGATATTAGTGGGTTGGAGAAGAAAAAAATTAAGATGAAATGTTACCTTTAAATCGGGAATCACTCTTTGGTTTGAACCAAAAGGTTTACTTGAATTGCCTTCTGGCTAGGGGAAGGCTTCAATGTGGAATAGAAATATGTAGGAGAATAATTGGGTAGAGTTTGTACAATACAAGGGTCATGAGAGGTGTGAGTAATGGGTTATAGGTGAGGTATTTTTATAAGGGGGAGGATGGGCGCTTTAGGAATGTCTAAAAATATTATTTTATTATATAATGATTACCAGTTTCTAAATTCCCAAAACATATTAAATTTGAAGATAAAATGACTCTTGTTAAAAATTAAATCATAAAATAATAATTGGATTGGTTTTGATCATTTTTTATGTTTTATAATCTTATTTATTAAAATAATTAATTAATTAGGTAAACACTGCATCATTATTGTGTCATTAATAATTATATTTATTTGATGTCTAAAAAGTTATAAAAAAATACAATGAATTAGGAAATATAATTAGAATTAAAATTATTATTTATAGTACAATATAAAACTTATATATTCCCTTGTAATAATTGATTCTGTAAAAGATATATGTTTATGACATTTTTTTCATTACTATAAAATAATTAATATAATGTGTCATTATCACTCTCAAGTGGCTCCATGGGTACCAAAATTAACCCATGGATTCTGATGTTCAGACATATATTATACTATAGAATTTATTAACATGTTAGGGTAATTTAATATTATTATAATTTTATTTCATACCCTTATTTACAAAATATACCATTTAACCATGGTAAATAAAATATTTACTGAAATAAATATACAAAATGTCTAAAAATAAAAGATACCTATTTACACAATTGGGACATCATGATTCAAAATATGGAATCCATTTTTTTGAATTCAAAACAAAAAATTGGAGGAAATTGATTTAAAATTTATTACCGTAGTCCAAACATAAAGCATGTTTTTATGAAATAATAACTATCAAAAGAGTGACACTTTTTTATGTCCAATATCAAAGTGATAATACTTAAAATGGCCAACATTGAATCAAATTGTAAAAACATAATTAATAACACGTTAAAAAAATTTCAAAATATAATCTAAAAATATAAATACAGTAGTTTAAAAGTTAATTTGGAGTTGAAATACAGTATTTTTCACTATTCATTAAAAATGATTTTTATCAGAAAAATACGAAAAATTTACACAAAGTAAATTCTAATGTCTCAATTCTAAAGAAGAATTTTATTTTTCTCCAATAGAATATATAAATGTGTCAAAAAAATATTTTCATAGGGTTCTCCATCAAAAGGCTATAAATTTTCCTTTTAAAGAATTTTGGGATATTTATGATTAAATTGGATTCTTCCTTATTTTATGCCGATAAAATTTATTGGATTAATGTAAAAATATTTAACAAACATTTATATTCATATTGGTGTTAGTTTTATCCATTCCCACCAATACAATGGATAGTAATTGACTTCCATTTAAAATAATATTGTATTATTATTTTTCAGTATAACCCAACGTTGTGTGCAACGTAAGATTTCAATAAAACATGCTGTTGTGTATCGGGTACAACATCGAAAATAGAATCCCTTTTAAATTAAAATTAATATTTATTTCACAAATATTAATAAATTCGAAAATGATATAATTTTTATTTCCCATGGATGTTACAAGAAATATCTTACCTACATACTAAGATACAAAAATAACAAGTTGATAACAATAAACAATATATACTACTATTTACTACACATATAGTAACCCTGTTAAGAAAAATATAATTAAACAGATTATTAATTATTTTTAAAATGTAATTGTATCAAGGATGTAAGAACTCAGATCTTCATTTTAGGTATGGATTTTTATTTCGGGTTTTTATGAAAAAAAGTTGAGTTTTTGGAATTTTAAAGGGTACATATTATGTACCTGGTTGTCGCATGAGACCGTGTAATGGATATGTAAGGGCCGAGTACATGGTCGTGTGGGGTAACCTGGAGATCTCAAGAAGGGAGGAATGTTATGTAATGATCCATAAATTCCATGGAAACTTTTTTTCATAAATACATGGAAATTTTACGAGTCCGCGAAATTTTACAGCAAGTGATTCTGAGGCCCAGTGTGCCCGGAATCAATTTCTGATGTTTTGTTCGTGTACGTTCAGTAAAGGTACGAGTGAGATTTATAACTTTTGAACGGGTGCTCAAAATTGAAATATGATTGTAGAGTTGAACTCACTGTACTGGTATTCGCTTATGGATACATTCACTTCGACAATAGTGAGTCGAGGATAAATGTTAGCATTTGGGTTTTCTTTAATAAAATAATAAAATAAAGTGAGATACACCTTATTTTATTGCGCCACCATTGGAGTGTTGGTCGTTAAAATCTCTTCATGGGAGTTGGAGGTGGGGATACCACACCATAACCTCCCATTAGAGGTTATAGTCGTGGGGCCCACCTGATGTCAACCTCACATGTGAGGATAAATGTGGTGGGGACCACCCGGGATCGTATCCACTTAAACTCCCCAATAAAGTTAAGAAACATCTTATGCATCACATTAATTTAGGGGAGCCTCTTCACCTCTCCTACAATTTAATTTTTCTAATCCTCCACAATTAATGGGGGGTTACCTAGTTAATTACTCCATTTCGAATTGGGGTCAACTCCCCAATTATTACGTATTAACACACGTTAATTAATGAGGTGGAGAATTTTAATTTAATTCACCGTTTTTGAATTTGTGCCAATGAAAAAATAGATAATGTAACTTATTATTTAGCACAATGAATTCACTTGAGTGATTTAAGTTTAATCTATCAATGAGGAACTTCATCCTACAACGAAGAACTCTTGCCAATGAACAACGAAGAACACCGACGACGATCATTCTTCGACTTCCTATGTGACTCTTTCAATGAACGATGAATGAAGAATAAAAGGTAGGGGGATTAAATTAATTTATAGGCCCTGTTCTTCCCTCTTTTTTGGATACTGATGGTTGTTGATCTTCTTTCTTGTTAACCATTTACTATCACCATAAACACGGAGGATACGGGAAAACCTAACATGGCCCGACATCCACCTCCGATTTTTTTTCCTTATTATGGAATTATTCTGCATGGCAACGTAACAACAATTAAGAGACGATGGAGGAAATGACAAAGGTCACGCTACCGTCGGCCTCTGTGAACTATGCCACCCCCGCCGCACACCAGTGCTCCCGGTAGAACACCGCCTACTGGCGCTGGCCCGAGCCATGGCGATTCGGCCTGCCCGGCAGCCTCTCGGCTGCCGGCCCTCCATCACATGGCCTCCCATCGGCCTACCCGTGGACTAACCAGTAGCCCACGCGGCCTGCTGCTTCTCACGCGGCCTTGCCCGCAGCCTACCCGCACCCCGCGCGCCCTATCCCATGGCCTGATGCGCACACTGACGGCCTACCCATGGTGGTCTCGTGCCCCGCGCGGCCTACCTGCAGCCTCTGGTGCGCCCTTCCGGCCTGCCTGAGGCCTTCCCCACACCCTGCCGGCCTGCTCGTGGCCTACCGCGCCCTACCTAGCATGCACCCAACCTTCTGCACGCCCTTCCAAACTGCCATAGGCCTCTCGGACTCCAGAGCCGGCCTGCGACATCCATCGCGACGTCCCTGGATGAACTAGCTCGGCCTTCCGGACTAAACCGCCCGAGCTGTGCCCTGCGCGGTGTAGGCCATACAGACCCCGGCCCCTGGACCATGCCGCCTACGTGGTGACCTCCAGACCAAACTGCCCCCGCAGTCCAATGGGTCGGGCCCAGCGGAACGGGTTGAACCTTCAAGGATGACTGGGTCGACGCAGAATGGTTTGGCCCAGACTGGGTTGGGCCGAGTCGGTCCGACTGGGTCGGATCGGTCCCGGACCCACTAATGTCCCCTTTACATACTTTGGCCATATATTTGGCACATGACGTCTGTTTGACAAAAAGTCAGTGAAGTTGGTAATCATGGAGCATGACAGTCCCTTGTGCATACCCCATTGGATTTCGGGGTATTGTTGAGACACGGTCAGGTTGGATCATACGCAAAACCAACCGGGCCCCCGGGACTAAAAAGCTAATAACTCACAGACCGGGCATCTGATTGACGTGCCGTCCATTGCATTGAGACCCCAATGACGTGGTGGACCTATGAAATACTTCTACGTGGGACATAGTGATAGTTGGAGTATCGACCTGCAGATCATGGAGCAGATCCTCCTGAAGTCGAGCAAGCAAAGCATAGTGACCTAGTAGCTGGCTGAGACCTAACAACTGTTGCCCAATTCGACTCGGAGTGACTCGACTAGCCCAATGGAGAGTTCCTTGGTGTCATGGTAGACCCACAGTGTCAAGAGCCTCTATGTGATGTGGCTGATCCATGGTGGGGAGCGCATTTGTGTGACGTGACAAACCCATGGTACTCGATAGGAGGAGTACCTCAGCAGTCCATGGATACTGGGAAGCGCCTCTGTGTGACACGGCAGACCCACTTCAATCGATCGAGGAGGAGTACTCCATCAGCTGGGGTTCTGATAGTGTGAATGGGGTTGTTACATGATAGTACCCCTAAAATAAAATCCTATTTTGAGATAAGTCATTAACTTTTGTTGCTACCTTATAATTTAGATGGATTACTTGTTAACTTAGGTGTATGTATGGGCATATACCTAAGTGAGGTTATCTGTTGATTTCATACTTGGTGGGTTATCCTTGTTAGATTTTGTGAGACCTTTATGGTCTCGGGGTCCCTACTGTGTATCGTTATACTCACCCATGCATGGGCTATGACCGCACCTCATTGTGTTGGTTATAGATGACAGACAACACTGACTGAGGATCAGAGTAGCAGGAATGAACGGTACCCATAGAGGGAACTTATGACGAGTTGGTACACATAGGAGACTGACAGATGTAGAGTACTGAGGAGGTTATCTATACCTACCCTTCTATTTCAAATTCTTGTAGGATGACCCAGATGTTGCATAACATTTTCTTCAGATGTACTTGTTTTTCAGTTGTACTTGTTCTTTCCTGTTGGACTTGTATTTTCACCCATTTTACATTTCAGCACTCCTTTGTATAATGTTTTGCACAGTGTTTTTCTTCTAGCTCGTACACTATTGTGTGTGTATACACTTTATAAAGGCAATGCCTTCCCAGTTTTAGGGATTTTCCCCTTTGGTTCTAGTCACCAGCACGTGGCCTATAGAAGGCGGGCTTTGGGTAGTCGCGAAACGGGCCCAGGGGGAAGGGTCGTGATATAGTAATTGATTATCCTGTTCATATTTTTTTTAAAAGACACAATGTGTTTTTTTTCTTTATTTGTTAAATCGGACTGGGATCACGTCTAATTGGCCGGAAAGCCTTCTACTCGAATCATCTCATCCCAGAGCAACCATGGGGTGCGATTCATCTCAAAAACCCAATCGATTATATTTTCTCTAAATCAACCACTTTTGATTATGTTGGAGTCACCACAGTGATTTCATCCATCTTCTAGAGCCTCATTCCTTTATTTCTATTCAATTGTGAAATTTCCTCTGTTAAATGTTTTAGACGTTTTTGTTGATCTACGATGATCTAGGCTGATTTCATGGTAGACTCTAAACAATCTCGATTGTACAATGCCAAGGATGGTGTATTGTGATTTTCAATAGTTTTCCATTGAATAATATGAAAAAATTTCCAAATACCCTAGATTGGTGTATTTCATGTTTCGGGATTTTAACCCGGTTGATGCCTGATTTGCTTGGTTGTTTGAGTTTGGGATCTTGTTTGTAAATACGGTTATTTTTCTATTCAATGGAGGTGTTTTCCCATGTTTTATTTGATATTGACCATTTGGCCGAGCCTTTCCTTTTAAGAAGATTTTTTCCATGCCTAGTATTTTTAGGATGGAGTGATTTTTTTACTATTGTTGTGGTATTCCTTGTATCTTTTATCCAAGTAGTACTTTTAAGTTTAATTTGGCTGCTGAACTTCGTTTGTGTAGGATTTCCTTACACAGGGTTTTGGAAACATAATGTAGTAATACTATAGGGGGAATTGATGTTGAGGGCTACCAAAAAGATTCTATTATATTCTTTATCATGTCGCGAGACCACATGGGGAATAGACGTTGATTGCTCCCTCAAGGATTCTATAGTTACAGTTCTGAAACCACATGAGGAATTGACATTGAGTTCTTTCTCAAGGTGTATATAGTTATTGTTACGACAACACAAAGGGAATTGACATTGAGTGCTTTCCCAGATTGTCTGTTGTGTATTGTTAAAATACTATAGTGGGTATTGACGGTGAGATCCTCCTCACAGAGTCTTTGTTTACATGAGACCCTAGGGGTTAGACCATATTAGCTTAACTAGGAGGTTGTTGTATCCTAGTATTGGTTGAGCCAGAGGGGATATGCTTTGAGTACATCCCATATAATTAATTGTTTTAATTTAGATAATTAATTATCTAATGTAAATGAATGTAATTGAAACTATTGGAATATATAATTTTGAGTAATTCCTTATTCAGTAATAATTTTTCTTATTGCCTACCAAATATATTCACTAATAGTGAGGCTCATAAATTTGGGTGGTTACCTACTTGGATTTGTCTCAAACCATATCTGGGTCATGCTTTCGGGCTGTTATAGATTACATTGCTACATGGTTTGATACGTTAAATAACCCTTCTACTTTGGGTACTTGATTGCTGTGGAAATAGATAGCATATGACCAAGATGAGGCTTGCGATGCTGATTGAGATATTTACTTTTTTTCTTTCTAATTTGGGTTTTTATTGTATTCCATCACTGTGACATGTTTGGATAAATTCCATGATACTTATGACATTAATCATTATATATATATATATATATGCTATAGTTTGATATTTACTTCCAGTATTCCACTGTTTACTATTTAATGGGATTATTATTTCATCTTCTATAGTTATCCATTTCATACCACTACATTACAGTTCCAATGAGGGTATAGTTTCTCCATTTTGACACCCAAGGACCTCACTTCTAGTCATATGACCCTAGCATTTAGGGAAATGTAGTTGAGGCCATGTGAGAAACCGGGTAAGAGGCACCTCTGGGAAGCACACAGAACTAGGAAATTACAAAGTGGTGTCAGAGGTAGGTTCATTTCTTCGTCAAATAGTGTTTGGATCCTATAGACGGGGACAAGAAGGACTGGGTTGTCGGTAATAAGATGTTCATGGGAGTAGCTAAATCGTGTATAGGGAAAAGAAAAGTTACCTCGATTATTGAATTTTTTCTATTTTTTCAATTTTACAGTTGATTTGATTTCGCCATTTTGTGATTCACAAGATTTGTGTTGTTATTGTTGGTAATATTGAGGTTTTATTTCTATTGCAACCAGTTGATATTAGGGTATTCCATGTCATGAATCATATAGTCACTTACTAGAAATCACATTTCATGCAATCATGTCATGCCATTTAGGTTGAATTATCGATTTCATGTTATTGTGATAGATGTTGTGAAAGATAAGCATGATGTTGTGATATATTCATTGATATAATAAATTCTATTTGATAAGGAATTGAATGTGTATTGTTTTATTTGAATGAATGCCAAACTTCTGTTCCGGGGGTATTATAGTCCCTCATGGATCAAAATATGTCGGATCATTGAACCCTTGTACATGTATATGAAATGATGAAAATTCCAATACTTGATTCGTAAGGTGTATGGTCCCCCGGGATTGGAATTTGGTGCATTGATGTTTGTTTTAGTGTTTTATGGGTTCCAATGTAGTTTCTGAGGCTCACTGTCCTTAACACACCCTATAATACCAAATGTATATTGATGAATACATGTCATGTATCTTTCTTTTTGGGAAGGAACAGTTTATCTTAAGTACATAATATGTATTGTATATACATGTAATGAATTCTCTCACTATGTCACTAACTATGTGGGAAGATCCATGAGGTTGAAAAATCATTGGTGGAACATGCTACGTACCGGATGCAGATGTCGTGCCGTATAGACCATGTGTCCAACTGTGTGACCCATGACACAGATGGATGAAAATCAGGTAGTACAAGCTGTGTCCAGCTTGTTAATGTCTTGTAGGGCCGACCATATATCCGACCATGTGATAAATAATATGGGTCGGTGAAATCCTTTTAGTAGACACCGTTTCTAGCATGAACACATTGTGTATCATTGTTCTAGTATAAATTATTTGGTTAGTCATGTAGAAGAAATTGGGTAGGGTAAAGTGAATCATGTTCATGACATATCATTGGAGAACACACAATGTTTGGGGTTATACATGACCAAGGTTGGTAGGATCACCCACCCTTGTGAAGGCTTATAGGAACATGCCATTTAGAGTCCATACATGTTGTGTATACATGTTTTGAAAAATATGACTACTTTTCTTCTCCTATTCCATTCACGATCATCTAAATTTTTGTCCTAGATAATATGGATCTAAGGAGAGCGGTACACCTTGAAGATTAATTCCACCGATATGCCCACCGGGTGTACGACAGATATACAGAAACAAATAGAAACCCATAATTGTAGATCAAGGATTACTAGAAAACCCTCCAATCATTCCTATCATGGAACCAACAATAATGCAGATACAAGAGCCGATGCACAATTCCGAGAAGGTTTCGTGAGGTTCATGTAGGCCTTCCATAGAGCACAATATCCTACCCTGTCTATGGAAATATTGACACGAGTCATTCATCCATAGCATCCTCCCACTTTCTCTGGGGATAGAGGAACCCCGACTATAGAGTCATGGTTTGAATCCAAGTGATAGATCTTTGAGTATCTAGGGATTCCCCTAGAGAGGAGATTGAAGCACACTACAAATATGATATGGGATTAATCAAAGATATGGTGGGATGTGATCTCACTTGAATGATTCTAGAAGGTTATAGCTTGGGCTGAGTTTTAGTGTAGATTCTATGATTACATCATCCCACATACATTGAAGACCAATCGAGTCTTATAGTTCTTGTTTCTATTGCATGGTGTTGTTTGATTCATGGATTATTCTTCTCATTTCACAGAGTTCCAGTGATTCACACCCATTCTAGGGAGTGATGAGTTATTCCTTGAGAGTAAGTTTGAGGATGGTCTCAGGCATGAAAACCAATATCAAGTGAAAATTATCATATTAACATCCATTTATTCTATCGTCAACTAGTCTCTAATCATGTATTGAAACTTGAGGGATTCTAGAGCTTTGGGCCAAGGCAGATCAACATCTACAATGTTGGGACCAAATTCTGTATACAGAATGAATTTTTTTCAACATTTGTCAATATAGGTCAAAATGAAGAAGGAGGTGAAGAAATACTCTATAGTTTATGGACAATAAAATTCAGGAAATTATCGAACTGATCCTAAGTTCAAAGAACTTGTTCCAAAGGTGACACATTGTTTACAATAATGATTAATGGTAAAGAATAATCCATCTAAATATTATTGAAGAAGAATTATGATTTGAATAGTACCATGAAATTCATCATGTTTGCATGATAACTAGGCATGATATTTCATGATGAAAAGAATCATATGTTTTTTATGAATTAGATAGAGATTTCTGAAGAAACCTAGAGTGTGGGCGGGCTTGGTATTCTATGATGGTCATGATTTACACACTACCTCTAAATCATATGATTCTTTGCTAATTTTTTTTTCAAAAATTTCATAATTTAGGAGAACTATTGATGAATTACTTATAATGAAATGTGGGAGAACATATGAGGCCAGTAAAATTCATCTTTTACTGGAATGAATGATGTTGCTTGAAGATGGGGATGTTTCAGTACTTCCCAATTAAAAAATGATGTTGATAAAGTTGTTCAATCGAAGACTATATATTAATACAAATATGGTTCCTGATGAGAGAAGTTGTTAGTAGAATATGCAATATGAAAATGAAGAGGAATTGGTGCTGTTGGAAAATAATGTTGTGTGCAAGTACGAAGACATCTTGGAATGTTGCGCGTAAGTAGAGTTCAATGACTTGAACATCAAAATATGGAAGTGTAGAGGCTTGTGGTAAATATTGGTTTTTGCGTGCAAGATTGAGGGATGATTGGAATTTTTCTTGCGAGGAATGATTCAAGGTCAGATCATAGAAAATGGAAAAGGCATGAAGTGCATGAATGATTCAATAAGTGCACAAAAGATGAGGTTGGTGCAAAAAAGACAAATGATCCCAATGTAACGTCAAATGTGGGTTTGCACGACGTGTCAGGATCATGAATGACACATTGGGGTATTTGATCGTAGTGCTGATGAGGTCTATAAATAAGAGGTCACCCCCTCACATTTGCGATGCTCTACATTTAGAGAAATCCTGAGCATTGAGGGGTAAAAGAATTTTATGTAGACTGAGTTGTTTGATAGAAATAGAGTTGCACACAAGAATTAAATGTTTCACACAATAAATGAGTTTCACGCGTGATTGATGTTGGGAGGAAGAGGTGTTTAGAGAAAAAATTAAAATCATGCACGCGTGGCAGAAAAGTGAAACACAAGACAACTGAATGGTTTCATGAATATATTGAAGTCCCACATCCTTTCAACAAGTACTATGCACTCTTGATGTGTCTACAAAATAAGGATAACTACACCCTATATGCAAAGAAAAAACTACAAAAAGTGTCTGGTTTTCTCAAACTCTCACTATGATTCATGAAGGAGATCTCTTGAGTAAACAACCAATAAATATTTACCATTATAATTCATTGTGAATAAAGAGCCAGGAACCATTATTGTACTATGAAGAAGAATCACACATCCTCTGCATGATAGAATAATAGACATCGATCTCTCTCCTCGCACGAAGGTAAACACTCTCTAGTTTCATGATTTATACAAACTATTTTTAGGGGTTTTGATGTTTTTGGGATGAAAAACCATACATGCATGTAAAATAACATCTCCAAAAGGAGGAAGGAAGTATAGTGATACACTCATGTGTTGGTATTGAAAATTGAAGAGTGAGATTATGTAACTACAATATTGTAAAACATAATATTGTGTCAAAGAGAAAGAAGAGAAGAAGAAGAATATCATAGTAGGCAAAACTGAAGGACGAAAATTATTCACAGAAGTTTAATTGTAATGTTGGTAAGATGATCTTGTCTTCACTATTTTCATAATCACAAAGAGAGTTTGTGATCATAGAATGAAAAAAGAATAAATGTCAGTGCAACTCGTTTTTCACTGAAGAGGAAGGAGAAGGATCTATTGGTGTCGCAAACCCTATTCAATAAAATAAAATCAATCTTGGAAGGAAGTATAAAGAACCATCATGGAGTTGGATGTTGGACTATATTTTCTCTAGTTCCAGAAGAGGATGGTTTCCCTTCCTCCTCCAAAGATTAGGGACTCACACGGGTAAGGACTGTTTCGTTCCCCCTCTATTGTGTAGGGACCCAAACTAACTAGTGGATTGTTTTCTTAGTCATACCACTGTTATAGAAAATCATATTTTAGTGGAGAATCCATTCACTGTTCATTCCAATGCATGTTAAGGATTTAGCATCTCTTATTGAGTTTTGAACCCTGTAAAAATATCGTGTGCATATTTTTACTGCTTTCATATTATTTCATTCAACATGAAAATAGAATAAGATAATCAATATCCAAACTGGTCCAGAGATATAGGGATAAAAAGTAAAATTGGTTTAAATGACTCCAACAATGATTCCCCCCCCCCTCTGATTGTTAGGTATATACCAAATTAGTCCTCTCACATAGTTGGTGCTTCACTGGCTGATAGTATGAACCACCGTAGGGATTCTACATGTGGAGATACAACTATGTAAGATGCAACTTCTGGTATCTTGGTGGTACGCTAGAAGTGTGGAATGGGAAGGAATACAAGGACACATTTCCTGAGAGACCTAGTGGAGTGACGATATTACAAGAAAGATATGTCATCTTTAGTGTTTTTGCAAGTTCATCCCACTAGCAGCATGTGAAGAGGTTCTTCTATGAATCCTCCTTTAGGTGCAGGACGACTAGTTTTTCATCAATCTGAGAATAAGTGTTCTTTTGGCCCTTTAAGCTAAGGTGGAGGTTATGCTCATGGTAGCCAATCGGCAGGCTTTGAGTGACAGAAGGGTGTATCAGCTCAGGGTGGTCAGGAAGCGTCGTAGGGCCACAGTATAGGCCATTCTTTTACAGTGGAGAAGACCAAAAATATGAAGGATCTCGAACCCTCAACAATTTGAGGTACAATCTTGGTAGCCATAGTTTTAGTTTCTACACATTTTGATATAGGGGCTTCTCATAGTTATATATCTGTTTCTGTTATGGAGATCATTGGGCCCTATGTCCTCTCTTCTTCGGATATCATAACACCAGACACTCAGTTGGAGACATGAACAATTAGTTTTCGTCAGTTCAAGGGGTTCCCTCTTGAGGTCAAAGGGTTTCACATCTTATTAGACCTCTATGTCCTAGAGATGAAAGGCTATGATTTCATTCTCACAATTCACTAGTTTGTTCCTTTCCATGATGTTCATGATTCCTATCACTGCTGTGTGAATTTCACGTCATATGAGTGAGGATCCTTCCTATATAAGGGAAAATGGTATTTCCAGGTGAGCAGAGTAGGACCCGAGCATCATTGGTTGAGAGGAGTTACAACCCAGATTCATAGTCTATATTTAGATGACCATGGGACATCAAAGAATGACTTAACTCCAGTGGTAGATCATTTTAGGGATGCATTTCCATATTAATTTTCTTTTTTTTCCTGTGATGAGAGAGGTATAATTTTCTATTGAGCTTGTGATAGTAGCGGCAGCGATATCAATTCCTCCTTATATGTTGGCTACACCGAGTTAAATGAGCTCAAGAAGAAGTTTGAGATGTTTTTGGGAAAGGGTTTCATCCAACCCATAACGTCTCATAGGGGTTCACCTATTATTCCAGTGATATAGTTGGATTGTACCCTTAAGGATTATCATAAGCTGAACCAGTTGACTGTCAAGAACAAATATACTTTGTCGAGGATTGATGATCTCTTTGATCAGCTTTGATGTGATTCTGTGTTCTAGAAGAATGACTTGAGATCTGGTTATCCTCAGTTGGGAATTATACTATAAGATATACCTACTATATCCTTTCAAAGTCGGTATGGTCTATATGTGTATGTGGTTATGCTGTTTAGTCCCAGAAATTTGCATGTAGTTTTCTTGGTACTAATGAACCGATTGTCCAATCCATACTTGAATTTTGACATGGTAGAATTTTTGGATGATATATTGGTGTACTCTATCACTCAATAAAACAATTCCACACATCAGTAGTTCATTTTTACTTCCCTGAGAGAGCATTATTTATATATTAAGCTCATGAAATGCCACTTTTGATAGAACGAATTCACTTTGTCGGTAATGTAATCTCAGATATAGAAGTATCATTACACCTAGATAAAGAGAGATCATCAGTTTCCTAGGAATAAACATACATTGTCTCTGAGGAATGATTTTTTTAGGGTGGGATTGGTACATCAGATGTTTTATAATAGACTTATCATGCATAGCAGCACCACTGTCGAGCCTGACAAAGAAGGGTGTGAAGGTGTTCTGGTCAGATTCTTTTGATTTAACCTTTTAAGAGAGGAATGGTGGTTGACTTCAACACTTATACAAGTGTATATAGTGCCAAAAAAGAGTTATACTACTTTCATTGATGAATCACATATCGGGCTATGAGTAGTGATTGTCTTGGGGGAAGGAGTCGTTGCGTACATGTGTCAGCAGTTGAGGCCACATGAGAGGAATTACCAAATTCACGATCTAGATTTGGCTACAATTGTACATGATTTACATGGTCCGAGACATTATCTTTTGGATATAATTTGTTTTCTGTTAACTAACCTAATAAATTTCATGTATAATTAGACCATATGATCTAAATTTGAGACGGCGAAGGTGGGTTGAGTACCTTCAGTCCTTTGATTTAGAGCTTGCCTACAAGCCTGGGAATGACAACATTGTAGATGATGCATTGAGCAAGAGGAATCAGATACAAGGATATTAGGATGATAGTAGTGAGTGGTAGCTAATGTCTCTATTTTATATGATTCATTCGGAGGTGCACAACAAATATGAGTAGACTTTCCTTTATTCTGTATATGTTACATATACTCTTCATGAATGACTGTGAATGAGGTAGCTATCAGATTATGAAGAAATAGTCTTACGTGAGAGAGTGAGTTATGGGAGGACCCTATTCCTGGATTGACTATAGGAGAGGAGGATATATTGTGTTTTCATGGGCGTGTTTGGGTGAAAATTTACATACACAAGGAGATGATGTGGGATTTGAATTCACCTATTTGGACAGTTCATACTGGTGTCACCAAGATGTATCAAGATCTATACCATTAGTATCGGTGGCCTTGTATAAAGAGAGATGTTGTTGGTTTTGTGATGAGGTATTATACCTTTCTGTAGGTGAAGGCAGAGCATTAGCGACCAGCAGGGTTTTTGAAACAAGAACCCATTCTCGAGTGGTATTGGAATGATGTTGTGATGTACATCACGATAGGATTACCAATGTATCATCAAGGGAGAAACGCGGGTTGGGATGTCTTTGGAAGAATCATGAAGGTTTCAAACTTCTATCTAATAAATGAAACCAACAGTGATGATCATATTTGAATGTTGTGAATTTGGGAAATTGTACGTTTTCATGGGGTTCCTCACTCTATTGATTCAGATAGGGACACCTGTTTAACCTATAGAGTCTAAAAGGGACAAAAAATGGAATTTGATATAGAGTAACTTCTGAGTACAACTTATCATCCATAGATATAACGCCAGTCTGAGCATACGATATAGGTTCTAGAGGGAATTCTTAGATCATTCACCCATGATTTTGGAAGTTCAAGGGAGAAGCATATACATCTGGTGGAGTTTTCTTACAATATCAGATACCATGAATCTATTCAGATGAAACATTATGAGGCTTTGTAGGGTAGTCCATGCCACCCCTATTTTGGAATGAGGTAGGAGAGGAAGCTATAATGTGTCCTCATCTTGTCACGGAAACCACAGATCAGATACAATCGATTCAAAAGAGAATACATATTACATAGTCATGACAGAAGTATTATTTTGATCGACAGAGATGACCTTGAGAGTTCGAGGTCGGAGACTGGGTTTTTCTATGTTTCAAACCGGGGTCATGACATAAGAGGATTAGGTGACTGTGCATTATTTTTCCAAAGTACGTCAGGTGGTTTGAGGTCATAGAGAGTCTTGGGCCTGTTTTTAATGGTTTTAGTTACCTCAGAGGTACTGGGCTATGCAAGACATCGTCCACGTCTCTCAGTTTTGGAAAAACTTCTCTATCCCATCCAATGTTTTTTCGTCCCAAGGAGGTTATGTTGGAGGTGGATGAATCATTCCAGAATCATCCTATCCGGTGTTTTCATAATAGGATAAAGGTTTCCCATGGATGTTATGTTCCTCTAGTACGAGTGCAATGGTAGCATGGGTGATTATAGGATGAGACTTGGAAGAGGGAGGCCGATATGCGTTCATAGTGGTAGGAGCTGTTCGAGGATTCTTCTTCTTCATTGTATCATTTTAAGAGAAACCAGAGAAAGCATTTCATTAAGGGGGGATATTTTTAATAACCCCGATCTTCTTTTCAGTTATAGATCATGATTTTTAGTGATTTTGAGAAAAATGAGTTTCTGTAAATTTAGGGACTACACACCGTGTATCCGGTTTCCGCGGGTGACTGTGTACTGGCCGCGTAATGCCCACGTACATGGCCATGTCGGGTGACCTGGAGATCGCCTAAATCAATTCACAACAATGGAATATACACGCAATGTACTTTTTAAAGACATGACATGTATATTTATTTTATTCGTTAAATCTGACTGTGTTCTCATCTAATAGGAAGAAATGTCATATTGTAGACTCGTCCCTTCTAGGAAAAGATATAGGGCGTGATTCTTCACCAAGCACCTGATCGACCATACATTATCTAAATCAACCAATGTCGACTCCGTTGAAATCAACAATGTGATTTCTTACTTCTTATAGTGCCTCGTTCCTTGTTTTCTTCTATTTTGTGTTAAATTTTTGGTTTAACTTTTTAGACTTTTGTATATCTACGTTGTTCTAGGATGATTCACGGGATGACGCCAGACTATATTGATCATATAATGCCAATGTGGGGGCTTTTTCATTTCCATAGTTAGTATTTGAATATTATTTGAAAATGATATGAATACCCTAGATTGGGTTATTGCGTTTTTAAGGATTTTAACCCTGTCGATGCCTGCTATGATTGTTTCCTTGAGTTTGAGGTATTGTATGTAAATAGGGCTATTTTTTCAGGCTGTGGAAGTGTTTTTACATGATTTGTTAAATATTGACCATTTAGTCTATCCTTGGATGTTAGGCTTCTTGCTTTCCATGCCTTTTATTTTAGGATGGGGTGATATTTATCTAATGATGTGGTATGCCTTTTTGTTTTTTAGCCATGTAGTACTTTTATGATTACATTGGCTGCAAATTATAGTTTGTGCATGATTGATTTATATAGGGCTATAGAAAACTAATGTAGTTAGCCTAAAGATGAATTGACAATGTAACACATGAGACTTTTATGATAAATATTTTGTTTTTATGTTATATAAATCATCAAAAGAATCTTTCGCTGCACGCAATCGCGACCTTCCTCGATAGCGTGTGTAGTACGCAATACCGAGTTCATTAAACAACGATATATTATTATAATATTATAAACTAGCCGTTATGAATAGTATTAACTGAATTTTAAATTTTAAAACATTATTATTCATCTGACACATTTTCTAGAACATGGTAATAGAACAAAATATTTTTTTTGGGTAAAATAAGTATTTATAAAAAAATGCAGTTTTATGACCTTTTGATGGCGCACCCACATTAAATCTAGTTTTTGACACATTTATATATTGAATTTGACAAAATAAAATTCTTCTTTTGAATCAGGATATAAAAATTTACTTTGGATAAATTTTTGATATTTTTCTGATAACTTTCATATTTTGATGAATAGTAAAAATACGCTAATTTTTAATTAATTTTTTTTTTCATTGAGATAATTTATATGGTTAAATTATAATATTGAATGGTTTTAAAGTATATTTAGAATATATTTTTACCATTTAATATAATGTATGTCATTAGCATTAATTTCACATTGAATTCATAGGTAAAAACATTTCAATCTTTGGCAATGTTTTAACTTCTAAAAGCCGTTTTCTTAACAACAGGATTTATTTTAATGTAATTACTGCAACTTATATGTTTTGAATTTTGAAAAATGGATTCCATATTCAGAATCAGTGGGTCCAAATTATGTTAATAGATTACTTTTTATTTTTGGGCATTAGGAATAGTAACTACGGTAAATTTTATTTACCATAGTTAAAGGTAAATAGGGTAATTAAAGGTAAATATAAGATTATAAAATTACCCTAACACCTGAAAAAATCCTATTGGATGACTAAAAGTCGACCCATATCACCTAAGGGTCGGATTAGATTAATTTAATAGACATTTTTCCATGAAAATAATTTAATTATTAATAAAACCAGAGAATGTGACAACATATCACTTTCTTAAATCTTATACGTATAATAATTTTAATTTGGTGATAAACTTAATGAAACTTCGAACATGAATAGTATCCAGAAATCTAATAAAATTATATACATCATAGAAATTATTTCTATTTTTTAGGGATTAAATAATTATCATTAATTATGACACAATAGTGATGTTGAGATTATTTTATTAATTAAAATATCAAATAAATGGTTTTAAAATATTAAAATAATTATTATATGCACTATTTAATGTGCTCCACTAATTTTATAGATACATATGACATTTTATTAATCTATTAAAGCTTTTAGTTTGAACATATCCTCTGTATATATTTTAATTAAATTCAAATAAATGAATAGTTTCAAAATTGACAATATTGTTATTTTATAAAAATAACATATTATAAAATTGTTCAAAAATCACAAAAATATTTAAAAATTATAAATTAAAATTTATATGGTCTAAAATTTCATAAAGTGTCAAATTATGGAAAATTTACAACACATATGTAATTATTAATAATAATTTAAAATATAGAATATTATTACCACAAATAAAATTAAATTGATAAATAAGGATAAATCAAGTTAATAATGTTTAAAATAAATTCCTAACATGTCTAAATTTTATTGTATGATTATATTACAACCCTATATCATCTAACCTTATGATATGAGTCATTTTATAAGTTTCTATGTGGTGTTGGGATTTAATATAAACTAATATTTCTTATATTTCCAAAGGTGCCCCTCTCCTCCCTTATAAAAGGGCACCTCCTCCCTCTCATCCTCACACCAATTTGAGCCTTCAAGCACGGCAAAACCCTGCCCATTTTACTTTACCACTTCCCTCGAATCATCCTAGAGGTTCTGGTCTTCTTCAAAGACCAACCCTAGTGCCCTAAGAGGAGGTTGAGAAGAGGCGCGTCAAAATGAGGTAATATCCATTACCGATCCTTTCCAAATTATTTCTTCTACAACATCTTCTTATTTAATTGTTTCATTATGAAGTAATAACATAAGTATCACTCATATACCGATATGTTATTATAAGTTTGAAATAACCCTATTTAAACAGCTATACATCCTATGGAAAACAAAATCACAGCGCGTGCGTACGTACGGAATACCGTCTCAACGCCATGGTGTAATCTATTTTCCCCTACCACCTTACTTGTATGGGTATAATGATGTAAATAATTAATATATATGATTATTGTAATGTGATATTGATTTTGAAATAGTATACATACACTTCAATACAATTCCACAATCATGGGAATGATATCATCGCTCGTGCGTACGTACGGAATACCGTCTCCACGATGTGATGCGATTCGTTCTACATGCTCTTCATTGCATAATTATTATATAAATGAATTTAATGAATAAATATGATATATAGTACATTAATACAATTCTGGAAATGATGTATCTATAACATAAAGAGAACAATAAGAATTTATTCGACAAAACACGCATAAGAACACAAAGTTATAAACACGCGAATAACAAGTAGCAATGAAATATTACTACTAAGAAGCTAAGAATATGACCATATATGATATCATAACAATAATTATGATTCTGTAATAAGTAAATAACATTATTTAAATAATTATACAGGAGGTTCAGACACTTATAAGATAAATCAGACCTAAGGTAAGGGAAATATCACAATCTCATTTTTATCCGAGATTGTTTATATTCAATATTGACTGGGGTGTATTTTATCATCCACATCCATGTTTACTCAATATTTAATAATATTTACATCCACCTAAAATTTTTTAAAAACAATTTTACCCTTCGGTGAGTTTTTAGTAAAGGATATGAAAGGAATCTTTTGTCGTTTTTCATACGAGGTACTTTTTGACTTTTCCGACAAAAGTACGAAGAATGTTTTTTTACTTATACGGATTGAATGGATTTTTAAAACATTATTTCCAAGAAGCTTCCTTTAAAAGTTTTCATTTTTATTTTTATTCAACTTCTTTTAGTTTAGAATTGTAAGACATGTTAAGAAAGGAAAGGTGTTTTTGAAGCAGAAATGATATTTTCCTCAACAATGGAGTTCAAGTGTTTTATCAAAATTATTTTCCATCTAAGATAATAAAGGGTTCTGTTTCTATCCCTATTATTACATTGATTTGATAATGTTGTAATGGAATTATATTTGTATGAATTATTTTATCTTATATGAATTTTTTCATGATGTCATGATGTTTAAGATTCCCATTTTTATTACATGGGTTATGCTATGATGTATGGTTTATGATTTTGTGGAACACATAAGAATGGTATAATTATGAGATTGGTGAGACCTATATCTCCCTCCAATGAATTGGGTACAGATTTTATATCTCATGAGATAGACATGGCTGGAACGGTAGGTTAAACCGGTTCAATGAGACATGACTAAAACGAGGAGTGAACTCAGTTCAGAAATGGACTTTGTCCACTAAGATAGTCTTGGAAACGAGTCTTGACTGACAAGAAATGATTCTCTATGATTATGTGTGTATTCCACAAAGTTTCATGTTTTAAGATATGATTATTGGGATTACATTTCACTACTATGATTTATCCCATGTTATGAAATTATTATTTCTTTTACAGGTTTAGATTTCCAAAAGTTATGTTCTTATGTATATGATGTGATTGATATTTTATTTGTTTACCCTTATTGAGCATTTGAGCTCACCCTTTTGTATGTTTTATTTCCCCAGGCCAGGAAAAAGGTTATTAAGTAGGATATGCCAAAAAGGGACTCTAGATATGATGAAATAAATGGGAGGCAAAGTAGATGCTTTATAAACCAGTTGTTTATGTTTCCCAGTTTCTAAAGACTCTATAGCTATACGGTCCTTTCCTGGTTTTGTTATATGTTGTAATAAGTGTGCTTAAATTCTGAAGTAATGAAAATGTATGTAAATAATGGGTCGTTATAGACATTGAGGGAATCGTCAAAGGTTCTATTTTTTCACATCGCAAGACTGTAAGGGGGATTGACGTTTACTGCTCTCTTAAAGTGTCTATAGTTATCATTATGAGACCACCGGGGGAATCATTGTTTAGTGCATTCTTAGAGTGTCTATAATTACCATTACAAGACCGCATAGTTATTTTAGTTTTTATGATTCCTCAGAGTGTCTGTAATTTATTATAAACAACTATATGGGGAATTGATGGTGTACTGATTCCTTTGAGAGTCTTCGATTTCATGTTCCCAAAGTGGTCTTACCATGTGAGCTTTCCCAGGAGGTCATTGTATCTTTTTATTAGTTGAACTATAGGGGATAAACTATGAGAACATCTCATATGGTTGTTTATAATTTTTTTGATTAATTAAAAAATCTAAATAAATTTAACTGAAACTATTGGGATATTTACCTTTTTGAAATTCGTTGTTCATTACTACTTTTTATTATTTTATTCCATATATATTCACTGACTATTAGGCACAGATCATTGTGTGGTTTCCTACTTGTATGCATCTCACACCCTGTTTGGGTCTTGCTTTTGGGCCAAAATAGATTATATTAATATAGGGATAGAGAAGGGAAAGGGCCTTTGTACTCCGGGTTCTTGATTGATGTGGAGCTATAGAGCATAGGACCATGTTGAGTATTGCGATGTTGCTAGAGGTATTTACTTTTTTTCACTATAATTTGGTTTAGTACTGTATTCCAACTGTGTGAATTGTTTGGCTAATATCCTAGATACTGTGACATGCATCATAATATATATATATATATATATATATGCTAAAATTGTTTAGTTACATCAAGTATTCTATTTTTTACTATTTTATGGTGATGTTATTTCTCTATCTATTGTTTCCTGTTTATTTCTGCTACATTACTATTCCAATGAGGGAATAGTTTCCCCACAATGAAACCCAAGGCCCTCGCAGCTAGTCACCAGCCTCTTTCATTTTTGGGAAATTTTCTTGAGACTATATGACCATCTGAGTGCGGGGCAGCTCTGGGAGACACCTAGAAACTGTAAGTTACCGATGATGACATAAAATTCATAGTACATGTAAACATATGATTTTAACATTGTAATTTTACAAGTGAGTATAACATGAGAATAACTGCATGATGACACTAGAAATGTAAAATAGTATTACATAAAATAATACTTACCCATTTAAATTTAGATCAAAAAACAAAACACACTTAATAAAAAATTAATAAAGGAAAGGGTCATTGGAATTAATAAACATGATCCATGTGAAGAAAATAATTATCATTGGATATATTAACAAAACATAACAAGAAAAAAACAAGAAAAAATTACATTAGCATGGAAAATTATATTCATTAAACCCTATAAGGTCACTTGTAGTTGGAATAACCATACCTGATTAATACTAAAATTTTCTTAAGAGTATCCTTTTTTCCAAATTTATAATGTCATGTATCAGGATTTACAAATAATCATTCAACTCCATCTCTATTATCCAATCCTTGGATGAGCTATATTGGGCTCACCCATCCACCTAATGTATATAAGGATCACCATTCTTCATAAAAATATCAATGTACCATATCATAGTCATACAACATAATGCCTTGAAATTTTGTACATAAGGATAATAATTTTAATTTTAGTGCATTATTTACACATAGAAAGGAAATTGGTCCCTTGAAAATATATTTTAAAAATCATAATGTATCCTTATATATAATTTTTAACATATTATAAAATAATATCCCGAGTGGAGAATTTAAAACATCATGAGTTTTCCACATTACTGAATATAAATGACATAAAAAGAATTTGTAAAAATATTATTGAGTGAAATAATATCCCCCGATTGATTATCATATTTAAAAATAAAAAATCCAAAAAATATTATATAATTATGTAATATTTTATGTACTATTTGAAAAATATTAATAAATATCCAATTAAAATAATTTCCATGATGGTGGAAACACAATTTCCAGCTATCATTATTACCAATTAACAGTCTTGATTAACTGTTGTAAAGCATGTCAAAAGTGATCCATGTAGATAATGAAATGGAATTTTATTTCAATCCCTTTAAATATATGTTAAAAATTATAAGGTACAAACCTTAAACATTACATATTCTGGTTATTTAATACTAAAAATTACAATATTTTCCAAATGATCTTTTAGCATTACGGTTTTAGAGAATTAAGGATAACTCTTATAAAATAATATTATACATTAAAAGTGGAAAAATTTTATGTGTGTTAGTTTTCCCACCACACTAATTAATCGAAAATAAAATGTGGTTTATTTCCAGGATATAACATAAAGTTTTTCATCATGCCTTCATATTTTTCCTAATCATCCATTAACAATGTGAAAAACACATTAATACATGGGATAAGCAAAAAAATATTTATTAGGGACGTAAATTATTTGTAGAACCATTATTCTAGTGGAAATAATGAAAGAACATTTAATATTATTTTATCAAATCAAATAGAATATTTTTACATTGAATTAAACATACATGTTTTTCTCAAACAAATCCTTGAAAACTCATATCATGTAATTTTACCACCTCGAAGACATCATCTAGGAGAACACATGAACAAATGTATGTACAATATAGTAGAAATTATTTATGGAAATGTTTTTTAATAATAAAATTTTATTATATAACTGTTATTTGATACCGTAAGGTCCGTAAGAATTGTGATGGAGTCAATCTGTGACTGTTCCAATTACCAATAATATTTTTAGTTTTAAAAACTAAATATATTAATTTCGAAGTGATAATAAAAATATACTATGACCCCATTTTCATTAAAAAACAATTTTCAATTACAAAATACATAAAAAATATAGTATGATTTTTTAATTAAAATAACATATATGGTTTTAATGGATGATTAAAATTAAATAATATTAGTTGTGAATGAAAATTAATTATTTACATATACATTAAGGATAAAACATTATTTTTTTTCATTTTTCCAAAATATCCATATAAAACATGTAAAAATAATTTTTTTAAAAATCATTCGACGAAAATAATTATATAAATTGTGTTACATTATAATTATTTGTTATTAATTTAAATAAAAGTAGTTTTTGAATATTTACATGGAGGTATTGTTTTTTAAAATTAAATCATTTAAAATTTTAAAGGTATTTTTATATTATAGTTTCCAATTCACATAAAATTATTCAAATAAAAATGTTATGAGTGGAATCAATTTGACAATCAAAATCAAACAACCTGATAATAAATAAAAAAATCATATTATATTTCTCTAGGGGATGGATATACACCTCAAAAAATAATTTTAGTGAATAAAATATTTCCCAATGATAGGATATTGAGACGATCATTGTTATAAATTTCAAATCATAGAATTAGAAGTTAATATAATGAATAATGTATGTGTATCCTTTGTATCTCCACATAAAAAATTGTAAATACTACATGATATACTCAAAATTTATTTTACAGAGATGATTATCATGAAATATTTAAGAATTATAATTTTTACCCATAGGATGGAAATAGGATTAAATTATCCCCTAATACACATTATACTTCACTAATAAGTGTTAAATCTCTGTTACAATTGTTTTAAGTAGGTTATTACCTCATTTAAAACAATTTTTATATTCATAATTCCTTATTTGATGATTAAAATAATATATTATGAACCATTAATTATAAATATTTTAATCCCTTCATGGTTTCTGGTGCATTTTTTTCATGGTTTAATGATCAGTTATTTGTTGTATAATTATGAATGTCCTTGTAAAATTTTATTAAATATACAGAAGGATAATGGAATATTATATGTGAAATAAAAAAAAATTGATGGTCTAATGTAACATTTTTAAATCATACATATAAGGACGCGGCATTAGAACATTCCATAATCTTGAATTAAATGAAGAATTAACATTAAGGCCTTTTTAAGGATTAGAGTTTTAAAGAATTTGACAATAACTATTTCATTACATGAAAAAAATTACAAAGTAGACGCTTCTACTAAGATTTTTTAAAAAAAAAAATAAAAACTCTAAAAAAGAAACACGCCTAGTTCTATGTATAAGTCAACATGAAATTTCATTGATCCCATCCTTGACCATATTCATCTTATGTTCTATTGAAAACATTTCAAAAAGATGAGATGTGCATATAAATCTCAGTAAGGGTTATAAAATAAATAAAGAAAACATTATCCCATCAATAAATAAAAATCAATGAAACAAACTCTTTTTAATCATAACATATCTTACAAAATCATAAGATTTATTAATAACACATAGAAATCATAAATAACAAAGGTATCTTATAGAATTAATAATATACATACATTGTAGTTATCATAGCTACATAGGGAGTCACATTTGGTATACGTTTCATAATATATTCCGTAATTCACTTAGGTGAAACATTAACTTTTACCGATGCCATGTTACATAATGTGTTGGAATTCTATCTCGAGCTCACCCGCCCTGGGTTTATCATGGAACCACTTGTATACATAAATAATGAATAAGAACCATAAAATAGTAATAACACTATAAACAAGAATATGGGAAATATATCATTTCCACATTTCTATCACAATATATTATTTCATAATATTAACATAATCAATTCAGTATCATACTATTTTCAAAACCCATTTAAAACATTTAATATGGCGATTTTTAATCAACATGTCACATAACACATTGAAACTGTTAAAAGAATTAACTTTTGAAAAAATTAATTTCTATATCAACAAATCTATAAAAACATTCATAAATTATGTAAATTATTTAGATATATTTAGAATAGTAAATCATTAATACAATATTTTAGTTATGGAGTTCTTAACCAAATGAGAGATGCTGGAATACTAATATTTGAGGAATAAAATTTCATCAAAATATTATAATATCATGAGAATAAATTTATTATTGATATAATATGAAAAAGGATAGTTTATACATAATATAAAAGTGAGTTGGTGTATAATAACCATGAAGTCTCATGGGAATTTAAAAATAGATGAAATCCCACATAAAGACAATATCATTAGATTAATGATAAATCAATTAAATAATTATGTGTGAACAAAGAATACAACCAATATAAGTGGATATTAAGTGTAATATAATAGGATAAAATTCACCCATATTTATAGTAAGACATAATCAATAAGTATAAGTTTTACCCAAATAATTGATATTGTGTTAAGAAGTTCTCTTACCGAAATTTGACAGCCTAACGTCATCACATTATAAATGAGAAAATGAGTTGATGAGAGAGAAAAGTATATCTCATTGCATGGATGTAAAATTTACAAAAACAAATCAATATAAGAAAATATACCAACATAAGATAATTTAAATTAAAAGACATTATAAAAAATAAGCCTTTGACTAAAGAGTACGGTGAAATGCTCCCTTACCGATTTGGTAACATATAAAACACAGACCTCATTAAGGAAGGATCATAAAATGAAGATGTAAATACCCATAAATTAAATTTTATTACTCATTGAATTAAATCATTGTCAGTGCATTAACCACACAAAAAGAAATTAGTGGAAAATATAGCATGAATCTCACAAAAATAAAAGTGAGATTAAAACATCTAAGCACACTGTAATCAATTGAGTCACATGAAAAAAAGTTAATAAACACAAAATGAATCACAAAATATCACAAATATATAGTTATTCATGATAAAATATATCAAATAGAAGTACAGAACACACCACATGCAATAAATAAGTTCTGAACAAAGGAAATATTATAGAATTAAATGTGAGATAAGAAATCCCTTACCTCGTGTATGTCATGACTTGTTTGTGCCTTGTTCTTCCTGAATAATAAACATAATGTAATTTATACTTGATTAAGAACCGTTTTTAATATTTATTATTCATTTTATATCACTTATTACCATGCCATTAACGTCATGTAATCATTTAAGTTAGTAAGGGTCATTTTGTCGATATTTGGTACTTGAGTCAAAAATGAACACCTTATAATTACAAGATGTCAATGTGGTCAAGAGTCCATTATCTCTATAATGATTTTCATGATTTATATATCATATATATCAATTATATCTAGAATATATATATATTTATAATAGTAAATTACATTTGAAGACAAGAAATGAAATGCACCATTCCTCGAGACAGTAAGCCATACAAACACATTAACACTACTTTCATTTCTATTTATGGGTTTAATTTAATTATAACATAATAATACATAGTTATATTATTATTAAATTATAATAAAATATTTAATTTCAATAACACCATCTCTTATGCATCCCACGTATAGTATGAACGATTCCTATCACATTGAGCAGATTGTTGTTTGCACTTCCTCAAATAAAATTATCGCGTTTACACATAATGGAAACCATAAAGGTATGTTATAAATTAAAAATTAAGAATCATAAAGAAAACATAAACATATTACATATCATATATAAATTCAGTGTCTTCATAATAGCAACCATAAGAGGTGGTAGGAGATAATTGAACAATCGTCGTTTTAGGAGGCGTTAGTATTCCATCCACAGAAATAGTATGTTATTTACCCATTAGATGGAGGTGTGTGTAAGTGTAGTTTTAATACTCTTCATAAAATAATACTAGTATATTGAATATACTTTTTTTGTTTTAAAATAATGAAATATAATTATTTTATGGGTTGGAAAACTAAAATATAAAAAGAACATAAGATAAATTGTTACCTTAAAATGGGGTTACTCCCTTCGGTTTGAACCAAAAGAATTTCTTGAAGATCCTTGTGAATAATGTAAGGATTATATGTGTAAGTGGTAGATTTAGTTAGATTAATTGTGTAGAGTTTGGAAGATCCATAGGGCTTGAGATGCATGAGTAATGGGTTAGAAGTGTGGGCTTTTTATAAGGGGGAAGACGGGCTCTTTATAAAAATGTGGAAATATTATTTTATTATATAGTGATATTTGGTTTCTAAAGGTCCAAAACACAATAAGGTCAATGATAATATGACGAATGGTCATAATAAAATCACTCAATAATAATTTTCCAGGTTTTAGATATTATTTTTATCATTATAATCTTATTTATTTAAATCATTTTTTAATAAGGTAGTCAATGCGTCATTATTGTGTCATAAATAATGTTTTTCAATTGATGTATAAAATATATAAAAAAATAAATGAGGTAGAAAATATTTTTAGAGTTATTATGAATATTTATTTTAGAATATATAACTTATATAATCATATGTAAAAATTAATTTACTAAAAGATTTTTGTTTATGTCATTATTTTCTTTACTTTAAATTAATTAAAATGAAGTGTAATTAACACACTTAAGTGGCTTCCTGGTGTCCCAAAAAAACCCCAAGGAAGATCATGGTCATATATGACTCATAAAATAAGGTTAAGACACGTGTTAAAGTAATTTTTTATTATTATGATATTCTTTTTACCTTGAATTACCCTTATTACATTTGACCGCGGTAAACAAACGTCAAAAGTAACTATTCAGAAAACATATTTTAATTTTATTAAACCACATTTTTCTAACAAATAACAACCATGGATGTCATATTTTCGAAATTTAATTATCATAACTTGTAATATTTCATTTAATTGAAAAAGTCAGTTTTGAACTACTACTTAGTGGTTTCACTTTTCATAAAAAATTGATGTTTTTCAAAAAAATACCAATATTCAGCCTATACTATATTTGATATTCAGAATTCATAAATGATGTCTATTTTACCATATTAAAAACATAGATGTTGGATTAATTAATTTGAAATTAATTTCTGTTGTCAAAACATAAAGCGTGTTTCTAAGAAATATTAACCATTAAAAGATTGACACTTGTTTATGTCCAATTGAAAGAGAAATTAATTCCAATGACTAAAATTGGATTGAGTGGATAAAATAAAATCTAATTACACATTAAAAACAATTAATATGATAATATAACCATATATCTAAATTATATAAAAAGGCAGTTTTGAATTAAAATACAATATTTTGCACTGTTCATAAAAAATTTAATTTTATCAAAAAAATACAAGAATTTTACCCAAAGTGAATTTTGATGTCGTGATTCTAAAAAAGAATTTCATTTGGTCAAATAGAACATATTAAAGTGAACACAACTTGACATTAAGGGGGTTATCCATCCAAAGGCGGTAAATCAACCTTTTAATGTAAATAGTGTTTAAAATTAGATTCATTCATATTTTGAAACTCATACATATATTGGATATATTTAAAAACATTTAACAAACATGTAATATCATATTGTAGTTAGTTATATCAATTTATTCCAATAAAAATGCTTGGCGTTAACTACCATTTTAAATAATAATATTATATTATTGTTGTGAAACTTAAGATTTCAGAGAATCTCATTGTTGCGTATCGGGTACACCGGCGAACATAACATCCCCTTTAAATTAAAATAAATATTTAATTGAAAAATGATAATAAACCGAAAATAAGGTTATATTCTCTATTTAACTGTGATGTTACATCCTTTCCCATGTTTTGGGAATTACATCCTCATAATTTTAAATTTTTCATTGAAACTTCATTGAATGATCCACATCGGAAAAAGAGTCAATAAAAATATCACGTTAAAATAATAAAAGAGAAATAAAAAGGTCACATGAGATAGCCCATAATAGGATTCCATGTAGAAAAATTTGGATATAGAAGGGAACCAAAACTTAAAGGTTTGATGGAGAGTGGTAGAAAATATGATTAGGAGAATGTTAACTAAACGAAAATAACAAACTTGTGATGGGTTAAACAATCTTTGATTCCCGAGTAGGTATATTTAATGAAATGTTTTTTTGTTTTAAGTTACATATCAAATTGATGAGGAATATATTTTTGAGAATAACTAAAAACATAAGGAAACATACTTACATATCTTGTAAACATTCGTCCATTAATTAATCACTACAACAAACTCATCTTTTCTCCTAAATATGGGTATTCAAACTGACATGGTCGCATTAAAAGCACTAGAATCATCTTATATATTATCATATAATCCTTAAATGATAAACTATATAATTCCCATGTCTTCATAAATCAACCAAAACCAAAATGATTAGTGCAAGAGCAAATAATACCCAAAGAAGGATAATAATTTATAGAAAGAAATAATACTCTTAATCTCCAAAATTCAAAAAATAGTACACAAAGATCGTGAAAGACCATTCAATAAACATATGTCCTTAATATTATTCAACGTAACCCAATGGAAGCTTGTAACCCTAAACTCAGATGTATTTTATCACATAGTCTTCCAAAGTAAATCTAAACATTTATCTCTGAAAACATTGACTACTCTTGATGTCTCATTCTTAAGAGTAATTAACCTAATCAATTATTCTATATGTAGGTTAATAATTTCCTTAAATAATCCAAATCACACTATTTCCATAATAAAAACATGGATTCTTCAAAAATATTGTTCCTCCATTACTCATCAAATGAAATGATAATTATTCCTTGAATAAAATTTTTATATATCAATCATCTAGGTTACACATACTATGAAACGTATTATAAAATAATCCCATCATTAAAAGAGAATAAACACTTTTAAACCTTTCATCGTCTTAAAATCTACCATAACTCTTGAATCCTTACATGTTGACTTCTTACTCATTCAATGTTCTTCATGATCCATTAAAAAATATTTAACAACTTATTCTGAAATACATCTTTCCTACAAACATAATCAATAATTATATCCTAAGAATCAATAATATCAAAAAATATGTTAAAAAATAATACATACCTTTGATTAGTCATTATTAGTTTCTTCATCCACAATCAAAATGAAGTTAGGTATTGGTACACATATATTTGTACGATCCTGGGGATCCCATTCCTGAAACATCTTCATAGAACATCTATTTGTATAATGACTATGCACACCACATTTAAAACATTCTATTGACCCCTCTGAATGAACTTCTTTTACATTCCTATATTTAACTGGATACTTCCTTTTTCAATGGAAGGTTTACACATTATTACCATCATTCACACAACTATAGCATCTTTCCATCCATTTGAATCATTTTTCTTTGTGTTTAATTCCACATCCTTGAAACATAGGTTTTTTTAACATGATTGCCTTTATGATTATTACCAGAACTATTGTAGGGATTTCTTTATTTCATATATGATTCCTTATAGAAATCACTTTGGTGGAGGGGTTCAATCATGAATCTGGATAGTTGGTTGAAAATAACTTCAAGAGTTTTCATTGTGGCTCCCATTTCAGTCTGTTTTTTATTCATAAAATCATCATAATTTTCATCACACCCATTATTTTTTTGGTTCCTGCAAGATCCAGCCATTTAATAAAACAAAAATGAAATTTTGAGTATATTAGTAAAATCAACATATAATATCTTATGAAGAGGGTAAATACTAGGATAGACTTATTCATGTTATCTTAAACTCATTCAATTTTTATAAAACAAATATGGCTCTTTATAATATTCTAACCATTATGGGTATGTCACTTATTCTTAAATAACACCCTAACCTTTAAAGTTTTCTTAATCGACCTCTGATACCAACTATAATGACCTGACCATAAAACATTCCTTATTCATGAATTAAATGAATAATTTATATTGAGGATATTTTTGGGTTTATAGTTTTATATAATTAGGCTATAACTATTACATTACATTATAAATATTACTAAGTAGACACTTTTACTCGGTTTCAAATTTTTCCCCAAAATAAAAACTCTTAAAAAGAAACATGTCAAGTTCCATGTTTTAGACAGCATGTCATTTTCATGATCACATCCTTGACCCTATTCATCTCTATGTCCTTTGTAAGACATTTAAAAAACATGTGATGAGAATAAAAAGCTCAATACAGGTTATAAAATAAGGAAAACATTATCACATCAATAAATACAGATCAATGAAACCAATACTTTTCAATAATAACATACCTTACAAAATAAATATATTTATGATTATCACCCATAAATAATAAATGAAAAAGATAAATTATAGCATTCATAATATTCTTACATTTTAGGTATAACTTGTACATTGGGAGTCACAGTTGGAATACCCTTCATAGTATATTCCCTAAATCATTTTGGAGAATCATTAACGTTTACCTCCGTCATGTTACCCAATGCATTGGATAACAATCTCGAGCTCACCCTCCCTAGGTTTATCATAGAACAACCAATATATGTAATCAATTTTGAACAATCATAACGTACTAATAACACATAAAACAATCATAATGGAACGATAATATTTCCACCTTGATATGGCAGTATATTATTTCAAGATATTGACATAATCAATTAATTATCAAACCATTTTCAAAAAAACATTTAAAACACTTAATAATGAGATTTTTTAATAAATGTTTCCCATACTACGTAGAATATTTTAAAGGAAATAAAATTTTAAAACATCAATTTCCATATAAATTAATAATTAAAAAAAATTTAAAACATGGACATTAATGAGAACTATTTATTAGAAAAAATATTTAGTAAAATATTTTAGTTAAGGAGTTATTAACCAAAATATGGATGATTGAATACAAATAATTGAGGAGTAACATTTAATAAAAACTTTATAATATCATGAGAATAAAGTTATTCATGATATAATATTCCAATGGACAGTATATACACCATATAAAAGTGAATATGTTCATAACAACAATTAAGTCTCAAGGGAATGTCAATCGACATGAAATCACCTATTATGATGGTATCCTTATATTAAGGATAAATAAATTACATAATTATGTGTGACACATAAAAATACAACAAATATAAGTGGATATTTAGTGTAAAATAATCATAGTAAAGTAACACAAATTCATAGTAGGAAATAATCAAGAACTATAAGTTTAACCCGGCGATTTGAGATTGGGTTAAGAAGTTCTCTTAGAGAAATCTGATTGACTAACGACGTCACTTTAAAAATTTTAAAATGGGTTGTTGAGAGAGAAAAGGATATCCCAACAAATGGAAATAAAAGTTAAAAAAATAAGGATATTTAAGAAAATATCCCAACATATGATAATTTAAATTAAAATACTTAACAATGAAGAAGTCTTTGACTAAAATTTACGGTGAAAGGTTTTCTTATTGATTTAGTATCATACCAAACATACAACCAATGAATGAAGGGTAATTAAATGAAAATTTAAATATGCATAAATTAATGTATATTACACAAATAATGAAATGATGGGCAGTAAACAAACCACAGAAATGGAATAGTGGAAAATATAGCATGAATCTCACAGAAATAAAATTAACAACCTCTTACCACATTGTAATCAATCAAGTAGTATGAAAAAAAGTTTATAACCACCAAATGAATCACATAAAACCATGAATATAAAGATAATAATTAATATATAAATCAAATGGTACTACATAATACAACACATGCAATAAATTAGTGGGGAACAAAGGAAATCTCACAGAATTAAAAGTGAGATAAGAAAATCCTTACCACATGTCCGACTTTACTTGTTTGTTCCTTGTCCAACATGAATAATAAACTTATATTAATTTATACTTGACTAATAGTCCTTATTAATTTTTATTATTCCTTTTATATCACTTATTACCATGTTATAAACATTTTATAATCATTTAATTTAATAATTGTTGTTTTGTCGATATTTGGTATTTTAGTCAAAAATGAACACCTTATAATTACATGTTTTCCATGATGTCAAGAGTCCATTATCTCCATATTTATACTTATTATTTAGATATCATATATATCATATATATCCAATATATATATATATATATATGTAACCATAAATAACATGTGTAGATAAGAAAGGAAATGCACCGTTCATGGAGACGGTAAGCCGTACGTACACATTAACACTTCATTCATTTCTATTTAGTATTTTAATTGAATGAAAACATAATGATACATAGTTATATTATAATTCCAGAATAATATCAAATATAATTTCAATAAATATATCCTTTATAAATCCCACATAAGGTATGAACGTTTCATATTACTTTGAGGGGGTGGTAGTCTGCTCTTCCTCAAATGAATTTATCATTATACTCATAATGTTAAACATAATGGTATGATTTATATTAAAAATAACAAGCATAAAAAAATAATCATAATATATAGAATATATAAATACATTTCAATCTTAATGGCCACCATAAGAGGTAGTGGGAGATAATTGGAAAATCATCGTTTCGTGAGCCGTTAGTTTTCCATCCACAGAATCAATATGCTCTTTACCCATTAGATAATAGTTTGTGTAAGTTTAGTTTTAATACTCCTTATAAAAACATTATAGTATATTGATGATACTAGTTTTGTTATAAATTAAATTAAAAATAGTTTAGGGGTTGGGTAATTAAATTAACAGAAAAAAAACTTAGGAGAAAATGTTACCTTAAAATTTGGTAAATCCCATTGGTTTGAAACAAAATAATTTATTGAAGTGCCTTCTGCCAAATTAAAGGCATTCGAGAGTAAGATAAGATTCAAAGCATCATAATTGTTCATATATTGGATGATCCATGGAAAATGAGATGTGTGAGGAATGGGTTAGAAGTGAGGGATTTTTCTAAGGGGGAGGGGCACTTTAGGAAAGTTTAGAAATATTATTTTATTATATAATGATATTCTATTTCTAAAAATCCAAAACTCCCTATGGTTGAAGATAATATGACTCATAGTCGAAATAAAATCACCCAATAAGAATTGGACAGGTTATAGTAATTAATTTAATCTTCATAATCTTATTGATTAAAATTATTTATTAATGAGGTAAACACTGCATAATTATTATTTCATAAATAATATCATTTATTTGATGTCAAAAAATTATAAACAAATTCCAAGATATAGGGAATAATTTTAAATTTCTAATTAATATTTATAGTATAAGAGATAACTTGTATTACCCTATGTAAAAAATAATTTACTAAAAGATATTTTAATGTCATTTTGACTTTACATTAAATAAAATAAAACAAAGTTACATTATCACTCTAGAGTCTCTCTCTGGGGACCCAATATGGACCCAAGGATTCCCATGGTCAGCCATGGATCATCCAATAATGTTAGGATAAGTGTTAAGGTAATTATTTATGATTATAATATTTTTTACCTTGAATTACCCTATATACCTTTTACCGTAGTAAATAAAAGTCAAAAGTTACTATTCAGTAACATGATTTTCATCCTATTGTAGAATATTTTACATACTAATAACAACAATGTATGATGGAGTTTCAAAATTTAATTTATAGAAGTGGAAAAATTTCATTAAAATGAAAAAGTATGTTTTTAACTACTGCTTAGTGGTTTCACTATTCATCAGAAATTGATGTTTTTCAGAAAAAATCCATAAATTTAGCATAAGCTATATTTGATATTCTGAATTCAAAATTTTTGACTAATATACCAAATTAAAAACATATAAGTTGTATTATTTAATTTAATATTAATTCCCATTGTCCAAAGAAAAAGCAATTTTTTATGAAATATTAACTATCAAATGATTGAAAGTTGTTTATGTCTAATTTCAATGTGAAATTAATTACAATGGAAAACACTGGATTAAATGGTAAAAATATAATATAATTAAACTTGAAATCCAATTAAAAGGATACTCTAAACACATAAATAAATTATAATAAAAGACAATTTTGAATTAAAATACATTATTTTCCACTTTAAAAAAAAATGAGTTTTATGAGAAAAATACAAAAATATTTACCCAAAGTGAATTTTTATTTCATGATTATATAAAAGATTATTTTTGGTCTATTTCAACATATAAATGTGAAGAAATAGATTTAGTGAGGGTTCGCCATCAAAATGCAGTATATCAACCTTTTAAAGTAAATTTTGTTCAAATTTAGATTCATTCACATTTTAATCCACAACCTTTTATTGGATAAATGTAAAAAAAATTAACATACATGTATAATAATATTTGAGTAAGTTTTTTCATTCTCAGAAATACAACAACTAGTAATTAACTATGATTTGAAAAAATAATATTATATTATTTTTGAGCAATGTAATATTTCAAAGAAACATGTTGTTGCGTATCAGGTACGCCATTGTGCATATCATCCTATTTAAAGTAAAATTAATATTCAATTCCAAAATTTTAATAAATAAATAAAATTATATTATTTATTTACATGGGATTTTACAATACATGGGTATGATTCAATATGTAAAAAATTAATAATAAATATTTAGTTTTATATAGTTTTAACGAACATCACGAGCCAGTTTAGATTTATTTAATATTATGAGGAAATAATAGATAAAAAATTTGGATTATGTTATAATAAACCTATTAAAAAATTATTTATGTATATTTATAGTTTTATGATCATCCATGAAAGCATTAATGGAAAAGTAACAAAAAATATTCAAAGAGTTGATTAACCTACGTAACATGGTCAATTACTGTATTTCTTTTAGTTAGTGGATGTTATAATTGAAATGGATATGAGATATTTCATTATAAACATAATAACATAGTATATAAATGATACTATAGTTATCATAAATTTATATAAGTTGGAGTTGATGATAAATTACAAATAGATAAAAAATTAAGAGATGTGCTTTCTGAAAACTTCCTTTTGAATATCTTCTCTTTGAGAGACACTAGATGAACTTATATATGGTAATTTTGGAAACTATAAAAACTATAATGTGGGAAATGTTATTATAATAGGGTTGTTCAGATATAGGAGTATCGATAAGTATTTTGAGTCTAAATGATGTGGTGAAATGCGGTACTTATACATGAGTAGATGTGGGTTTAAATGATTAAAATATTGATATTTTTATATAAATCCAACCACATTGAGGAATAATTATATTCAAATATATTTGTAGGAAACTATTATTTTATAATAAATTCGGGATAAATAAAAATATAATAAAACAATTTATCTTTTTAGGTATTTTAATCCTTTACCCTTTAATAGTAACATGTTTCATTTTTTTCCCATATCGTGATAAATAATTTATTTTACCCTGCTACCTTTTGTTATGACTAAAAAATAAATTGAAAATGAAATATAATTTTGACCATATGTATCAAAATATAAAATACATTTTTGCGAGATCAATTCCCAAAATTGAAAGAATTATATTTAAAATGAACTTCCCCTACAAAATGAAAAAATAGGTTTTAAAGTTAAAACGTCAAACAACTAAAATATTTTTATATCCGATTTCAATAAGAAATTGATTCCAATTACCTAAATTGGAATTTTTGATGTATATTTTAACTTATTATAATTTAAATTTATTTGGATATATAATTTATCTTTATAAAAAATTTAGCTGAAAACAATTAGATTAATTGTAGTATTTCTCAGTGTTCCTAATATAATGAATCATGTTAGAAATATATCAAAAAATCCCCTTATTATAAATTTGATATTTATATATCTAAAAATATATTTAATTTATCAAAATAATTTTTTTAAAACATTCAAAACATTTTTTTAGAATAGTTTTACCATCAAAATGTGGAAAAACGTATTTTTGAAAAATATATCTTTTATTCTTAAAATAATATATATTATAATCATAGTCCAACCATCAATATTAGATGAATTTTTTAAAAAAATTATTTTATATATAAAAATTAAATTTTAATTAGATAATTCACTAATATTGATTATTTTTATTTCTTATCATAAAATTCCACATAGGATATAAATTTTGATTTTTTTCAAAGAACACTCTTTTTTATATTTTTTTTAATATTATTTATTATTTACTAATAAACATTAAATTAAAATTATAAACAGTTTTGCAATATATTTTCATAATTTAATTAATCTAATCTATTCAATACCTTCCAATTACTAGTTTTGAATGGTAACATTTAAATAATAAAATTATGTCCTTTGGGTAACTGTGATGTGGCGTATTTTGTATGATACTTTGAATAGTGATTCTTATTAAAATATGGGGTCATTTCCTTGTCCCACATTTAATAAATCACATCATTGAAATTCAAAATAGTGATTAAAGTATCAGGGGTTATACATTTTCAAATACCTTTGTTGAAATCCAACATCATAAAATGGTATAATAAATCATCCATTATAAAAGGGTGAGATGAAAGTATAATGGCCATGTATGATAACACATACATGGTTTCTATGAAAATAATTTGTGGAAATATAAGAGATAATATAACAATCAGGAAAAGACAGAACATGATGTGTAACATATTATTGAGATAGATAATTGTCTGAAAATTAATGATATATAAAGGGTAAAATGGTTATTTATTTCTTAGAAAGAAATTAAACAGAATAGAATTTTTATTGAATAATTTTTTTCCAAGAGTTGAGGAATTAAATTAACATAAAATAGTATAATGGAATATACATATCTGTAAAACTTATTTTTTATAATTATAATGTAATTCTAGAATCATTCAAAGAATTAGGATATGAGTCCCTAAAATAACATCAATCATAAAATAGATTATAGACCATAAAACATATAATTACCGTAAAAATAATTTCCAAAAGAAAACTAAAACATATGATTAAAAAAATCATTAAATATTCATACACCTAAAAAAATTCCATTATGTTCCATTTAATTAATTTTTGATACTATGATTTAAAACCACGGAAGGAGTGTATAAAACCATGAGTTTATTTTTAACCTATTATAATTGAAGAGCACCGTAGATATTTTTGCAGTACCCCAGATGTCTCAAAATTATCAAAATAAGTAGAAAATTATTTTCACACCCCTCGTTATTTCAAATCGTGATGATTTCAACCCAGAGTATGTATACATAGACACACATTATCATAATTAACCCACACATTATTTTCCATATTCGCACCCTAGGAATAAGTGTCCCTCCTTTTCTTGAACCCAACATTAGAGATCCCACTATTCCCCATGGTTACCACCATGCTTCCTCTGCCATGAGCGCCCAACAGATCTCGCTCAGTCACCAAGGCTCTATTTACCATCTCTGTGTAATAATCTATACACAGTACTACTATATATGAATGGAATTATTTATTTAACCCCGCTTAAAATATCCTTTCCTTCAATGAAGTGCTACCCGCCAACTCGAGTGCAAACCTCCTTATGTTCATAAACATAGTTGCATACTCTGTCACATACATAAGCACTTTCTTCAAACTGAAGAAATCAGTCGTATGCTGAATTCTGAACATATGTGGGTAGAATTGATTATTAAACAATTCCTCAAAGACATCCCACATCACACCCTGGTCCGTCCCCGTTTGGACTACCAACTCCCACCATTGAAGGGTATGATCTGTCAACATATACGTGGCCAACTTCACTTCTAAATCTACCAATGTTCCCAAGAACTTGAAAATCATCTTCATTATATTCAACCATGATTCCTCCCTATCAGGCTGTAAATATCCCCTAAAGATGCGTGGATTGTTCTTTTGAAAAAGAAGTGCATGATCTACATGCCTTGGTTCATCCGCTTTGTTTCCACATTAAACATCTTGGAAAGCATGCACTACACTTTGCACTAACTGCTGGTTCACCTGAAGCTTAGGTGCGACCATGTTCTCATAGGCCACTTCCTGTTAGTCTCTATGAAGCCAACCTAGTGCCGTTTATATAAACAGAAAACAAACAACCATGAGTCCCACTTCGATAGACATCATGAAATCCCATTTCAATTTTCATTACACAACACTAGCACAACAGGGCTTTCCACATTTTCCACATTTTCAATGTTTCACAATTTTTGAAAATCATTCCATTTTGAAAATAACCAATTTATTCACATTACAATTTCACACATTTGAAAAACCAATATTTCTCAATTCAGCGCTTAATACATTATTCCCAATGAAAAATGCATCCTAGTGGGAATTAATTTCTACCATGCACTCCATGCACGTCTCATTGGCTACACCCATCACAATGAGATATCCAATGCCTATAAGTGTCTCCGAAATACTTATGTACCCAACTCCCTGGTTACTTGAAGTTCAGCATAAAAGGGTCAGCAATGTCCTTTTATACTATACATTCCATGTTCCGACAATACTACACCTTGCTACCATCCAGACTTTAGGAATATACCATAAAGAATGTATACTCCAAATCCAAGAATCAACTCCAAAGGAATGAACAAGCTGATGCCACTTGTAACACCTCTCCCCTAACTCATTGTCTTGAGAAGGTGGTGATGTATACTTGGCCTTAAGTGACATTCCCAAGATACCAAAGGATTGAAATAAATTGTGATGGATTCAAGATCAAATTGGGGAATGATTTTCCCTTAAGACAAAACCGACCGATCAATCCATTAACCACCACTATATAATGCGTGTCAATAAAACATTCCAACATGAATTCCCAATAGAAAACAAAATGTTCCACAATACATCCATAAAACAAAACAAACAACACAATAATAGAGTACTATGTAGAAGACCAAACAACAAAGAACCACGTGCCTTGATACCACCACTGCACTACACCAAGCTCCAAGGTCCATGCTCCACCAAGATATCACGATGCACCACTAAAGGAGAGTGATGCCTTAACATTTCCCATGTCATGGTACACAACATTTTCAAAGACACCGACGTTCCAAAGAAGGGGGTGAGTACTAAAACATAGTAGGTTTTCCCCAAATGACTTCCCTACATACGATACTAGGATAAAACCATTAGCACATTTATATAAAACAATTTTATAAAATAATCACAAGTACAACAATTTACATAATCCAAACATGCGACAATCCATATCATCATTCACACACTAGCACTACATTTCCCAACAAGCAAATCAATGCACAACAAACAACCAAAAAAACAAACAGTGGAGCTTCCATCCAACCCGTTCACCCATTCACACCTAGTGGAACATCCTGACCACATCCAAATGATAGTGCTTCCATCCAACCCATTCACCCATTCAAATCTAGTGGCACTTCTCATCCACTCCTTTTATTGTGGCCCTTATGTCTACTATCCATCCACATTTTATAGTGGTTATTCTCGCCACATCCACACAACATTCCAATAAATCCCAACCAAGTATATAACACACCAATTTTATAGAAACATTCAATAAACCAATTCCATTTCATACCAAACCACTTCAATCAATCATCCGTTTATTGAAAACCATTTCCATGCCAAACAACATTTCAATAAAAACGAAATCTATATTGAAAACCACTTTTCCTCAATCATTTCCCCTAATAAATCTCAACAACCCATTTTAAAATATCTATTTTACAATCCAAAACAAGATCCTTTCACCATAAAACCCCTTTTTCCCAAAAATCTCCAATACATCACCCAAGGGATTTCCAACCAATTTTTCACAACAAATCAAAATTAATTTTTCAGCACAAAAATTAATTGCAACAGAGAACAAATAGTTCTAACCAAGTTTATTCGAGAGTGAAGCCACCAACCTTAAGGGTTATTGAGAAATCAACCCATAAGAATCCGAACCTCAAATCTGGCGAACACACCATCGAAACCTTTCTAGATCCCTTTCCATAACCATCACAAGACTAAAAATCAACATCCACGGCGACCACATCTCTAGATCTATACAAATCAAGTGTAGATCTAGAGAACCAAGAAATAGGGAGATGTGGATCTAGAGGAACCCACAAGAAACCCATGATGAGAGACTTACCTGGAGAAACCACCTTCAAAACACCAATCAATCTTTTCAAAACACTTCCAAACTGAGTGGGAGTGCACCCTCATCCTCTGAGAACATGAAATCCGGAGTGAGGCTCGAGTGACAGGATGTTTGGAGTGCTTTAGGTCAAGCATGAGGGAACCCAGATTTAAAAACCATAATTTTATGTGGCCGCATGTTTTGGAAAACTGTGCGCTAACCGTGGGAACACCTACTGCCTCGAGATCAAGGGACCACCCAGTTGCCTCGCAGAGTTTAGAAAACTGTGCACAGGCCGTGTGAAGCCTACTATCTCCCACTACATGGTTTCCTGGAGCATCCACGTGGTTTCCCCTAACTATGCTCATACTATTCTCCCTATGAAAAGTCTCCAAACTCATTCAAAACCATTCCAAACTCTCCCATCCTCTTCCCAAATCATCCCATGCACTTTAAACACATTAAAAGGCATAAACAAAGGCTACATACCTCAAATCATGGGTGCTAAAAAGAACCTCCTTGAAGAACCTGAGAATTATATCTTTTAACACCCCAAGATACCACGGTACGTTTTCCATTGAATAATGTAATATCTTGCATTGTACGTAACATCAAGATTTCATCAAACTACGACTAATCAAACTAGCCGTTATGAATAGTAATACCCATTTTTTGAAATTATATACATTTTGTTTTCCAAAATGAAATTAATTTTTGAATTCAGAATATGGAAATTAGATTAGGGTGAAATTTTGGTATATTTCTAAAAACATTCAATTTTTGATGAATATTGAAAAACATTGCACTATTGGTTTAAACCAATTATTTATTTAAATAATAATTTATATAATTTAAATTTATTTTAGGTAATAATATATAAACAATACCTATATAATTTCAATTTAATTCATTGGAGTCATTTTATAATAAGTTTATATATTTAAAATATTTATTGAACTTTTTACTGTCTTTTTCCCACCTCATAGGAAAATTTGCAAATATTCATAAAGCATAATTTTACTACTTCTATGAGTTGAATTTCATAAATCCAAGAGACATAGTTAATATCAATAAGTTAAATGTGGTTCACCAAGATGAAAATATTTTTTTTTGAATCGTAAATTTTGACTTTTATTTACCATAGTTAAAAGTAAATAGAGTAATTGAGGACAAAAATGCTATCATAATTACCCTAAAAGATGTCCAAATTCTATTTGATAATTATAATTCGACCAAAAACAGCATTAGTAATAAAATATGTTCTTCTTTGGTTTACATGGATTACATTAGGACATTTATTATTATTTTATTTAAATAATAGATAAAAGAGTTAAATCAATGTTTAATAACTAAAACATTTTTTATATAGGTTTATAGATGAGAAACATTTGAAAATAAATATGAATTAGAAATAAAAAAAAAATCATTCCTAATGGTATTTTATTTATAATTTTTATACCATAAATAATTTTATTTATTTATGACACAATGATGATGCATTAATTACCTTATTCAAGAATGATTCAAAATAATTGATATTATAAATATCCAAATAAATGTAATTTGACACTTTAAATGAATTAAACTAATTTTTTAGGTTAATATGACTTTTATGGTTGATTACATAAGTTTTGTTCGAAGTAATCAAGCTGTTATGATTTTTACAAAAACCAAATACTAAATAGTGTCAAAATTGACATAATTGAGTTTTTATAACAAATACTATATTATTAATTGATATAATATTCTTAAAAATCTATGTTTCAAAAAAATGACGTAGATAAGGTTATATATATAAATATTGAACCTCATGGGGTTCCATTATCTTGTTATTGTATTTTTATTAACTATATAATATAAAAATAATACAGAAATGGTAAATATAAAACTATTTAACTAAGTGTTAAATCTAATATATAAGGTTAATATGATGACCTAGACCTTTATACAACCTATTGAATGAGATTTTTTCGACCCATCTCTACCATATCCTCAAAATAATTATTTTTGGTTCCATTAATAACCAAAAATGATTTTATTATAAAATAATATTTCACGCTTTTCCTAAAGTGACCCTCACCTCTCATATAAAATTTCACATCCCCTTCTCTTAATTTCACACATCCAAAGCCTTTTGCCTCAGCGAAAACCTGCCCAAATATCCTCTAAACTATCCTCTATTCAACTTAGAGGCCTTACTTTGATCAGAAATATAATCAATATAGCCCTTTTGTTCAAATCAAAAAGAAGAACATGAATACGATGTAAATATTTCATAACCTCTTTCAAGTTCTTTTATTTTTCCACTTCCTCTATCTTTGTTGCTTCCATTTTGAAATAATAACTCTAGTATCTTATATATACTTTAAATGTTATTAAAATTTTACAAACATATTCATTATTCTATCAATAATATGAATGATAATGTCTCCATACGCGCGTACGTACAACTTACCATCTCCACATCGTGGTGTAGTTTGTTATTCAAACACATTATTTTTAGGTTGGGTATAATAATAAGTATAAATGATTTAAATAATTAATATAACATGTTATTTATTTTTTATATATTATATACAATACAATTACCTAAAAGTTCACCATCAATATAAATATATTATTTCTCATGCGTACGTAGAGATTACCATCTCCACGACCGCGATGTGATTTATTCCCCATCATAATAAATCATGAATAATTTCCATATTTTAATTAAAAATAAAGTATAAGAACGAAATATCATTATATATATGAATAAAATACATCGTATCCATATCAAACACGTCTTATGTAACTGAGCATATAAAGGAAAATGGATCGGTTAACACCCAAAACGATGATACTATTAAACTATTATTTATAAAGAAATATTTGAGGATCATATATGATATTATATTTATGTATATAGTCCATGAAAAATTTAATAACAATTATTTAAATATTATATAGGAGGTTAACATACAATCAACCAAGGAAATGTACAAGGTAAGGGTTAATTCCACAATCACATAATTATCCAAGGTTGTTTTTAAGTAAGTATTTATTGGGACCACATTATCATCCACATCCATGTTTTCATTAAATTTTAATTCAAAACATGTTAACTATTTACTATAATATAGGATAAAGTCAGTCATTCCCTTATTTGACCATATATGATTTGAATGGATTCTTTCTGCCATTTTTCAAACAAGTTACTTTATGCCATTTTTGACAAAATTACGGTAAGAATGTTTTTTAACTTATATGGTGAGTGTGGCTGTTTTTTGCCATTATAACATCTTGGAAGCTTCCCTTACAACCTTATAAAAATATTTCCAAAATAATTGTTTTCTTTTATAATTATATGACTTTTATATGAATTCAGAATATAAAGAGATATTTCTCTCAAAAAATTGTTGATTTCATCTATGTCGACATCATTTGGAGAGATTTTAAGCATGATTGATGTTGATTAATAGTGATAAAAATATTTCATAATGTATTGAAGGTTACGTGATATGTTTGACTGTGTATGTGTTATTTTTATACAATTCATGGTTTATGGATAAAGTAGGGATATTGTGTGTGCTAGTTTTAATAAGAATTTTTCTGTTATGTTTAACCTTTTCAGATGAGGAATGCATTGGACATAGTTAGTGACGGGTGGATCCCACTTTAGTTCTTCAATGAATTAGTTGGTCTCATGAGAAATACTAGTGTCTTGGCACATAGCCTTGAGAAAATATTTTGTTAGTCTCGGCAAAAGGCCTCGACTATGTTGTTATGATGTATGGAATTATGAATTCCATCATTATGAATGTGGGTTTTGATATTACATGTGATTATTCAACATGAATAATATCCATGAGAATAAGTAAATTGAATTATTTGATTTTATCTTTTCCATATTATGCTGAATATTAGGTTTGAAAGGATTTTTCATTATTCTTATACATTGCCTTAAATGTTTATGCTTATTATTGAATGTTTCCGCTATATAGTTATCCTTACTGAGCATCCATGCTCACCCATATAATTGTAATATTTTACCTAGGATGTGAAGAAGTATTTTATGGTTTACTTGTAGGGATATGATAACAATATATGTGTGTTAAAAAATGGAAAAATGTTGTGGATGTTTTTATTTCATGATGTAATGTAAAACTTATGAATGTATCTAGTACTTCCAAGGATACTAAACTGTTCGGTATTTCGGGACATGATTTCCTTGTATCATGCCCATGTTATGTATTAATGATCTAAATCTAGGTAACTCGGGTAGAGGAATTACAATTGGTATCAGAGAAGGTCTAGTACAATCATTGGAAGCTAGATTTAGAAAAACTCTGATTAGAGAACACTACCCTAAGATAGTTGTTTTGGATTAGTATAGAAGAACATCCTATAATTTTGGTACATTAAGAATTTTGTGATTTATTCAAGAAATACATCCATGTAATGATACGATAAGGTAGAGGCGGCTCTGGAATAGACATACCTAGGGGTAAACCCCAAAAACACTACATTGAGCAAGACTCAAACGGGAACTCGTGCACAACAACGAGCCTTGCTGCACTCTTGGTTACGATAATCCTGGGAGATATGCTTATTATAATTGTCATTTTCATTACAAAACATTATGAAGGGTTTATGATTATGTATTTACTAAATGAAAACATTTTTATGATTATTTATTATATCCCTATACTGTTCAATTTATGTTAACTATTTTACATGTTTTGAATTCTGTATTGTGATTCATAAACTAATACAGTGTATGCCATTGTTTAGAAATTTCACCTAGTGGAAGGAGTAGAAACCATATCAACCCACATAATCTAATTATGGATTTCTTTCCAACTCTAGATACTTATAGTGGAACTGGAGATGCAACTAGTGCTGATCATCTTTTCAGAATACTGGGATAATTCACTTAGGTTATTAATAATAACCTCACCTGAATGGAGAACCCTGATCTACAATGTGAAAGATATATGTTAGACCGCTTCATTAGAAAAGACCCATAAACATTTAATTGAAGTACAAATACATTAGTAATTGAGAAACATATAGATTCCTTAGAGAAAATATTTCATTCTTTGGGGAGTAGTGAAAGGGAAAAAGTTGTCATAGATGTTTATCGCCTCATGAGAGATGTAGATCAATTATGGTCATTAATCCACACCCCCAAAAATATTTAGAAGTATCTAACATGGAATATAGTGAGATTAATGATATTTTATTAGAAAAATACATTCCTCGTGACCATCGAATAGATATGGAATGATAATTTTATTTCTGATTCAAAAGGAGGATGAAAATGTCACAAAGTATAAGGTTAAATTTACAAGGTTATCAAGGCATGCAGCAAATTATATACATAATTTAAGGAGTAATATTGATCGATTCATTTATGGGTCAAAACCATTTCTCTATAATGAATTATTCTCATAATCCATGTCATCATACGAAGATATTGTCTCATCCTCTATCAAGACAGAAACAGAATTCAGTAAGTCTTACGACTTTAAAGATAAGCATGAGAAAAAGAGATCAGCTGAACACTATGGAAATGAAAATAGGGGAATAAGGGAATAGATAAATATCAATTCTGTGGTAAATTATTGAATAAACACCCCTATACATTCTTTAAGGGAATGAGATTCTGTTATAGGTGTAGAGAATAATCCCACCAAGGTCGTGATTGAAAGGGGAAGAAAAAGTGGTAAAAGATTAATTCTACAATTTTGGAGAAAAGGGGCATCAAGAAAACTAATGTCTTAATCGCCGAGGGAGAATACATCAAGAAAATTATAGGGGGAAAGGCCAAGATTATGCAATCACTACTGCTGAGGATGAAGCTAAGAAAGACGCGGTGGAAGGTAATTTAATGGTTTCCTCAAGTAATTCGAATGCTTAATTTGTATCTGGATCATCACATTGTTTCATATCATCCCAATTTACTATGAAAATTATATATTATCAATTGGAAATAAAAAGGGAGTTTTCAGTCAAAACTCATAAGTCAAATATCATTGCAACAATTCTTTGTGAATCAGTTTCCATTAGGGCATATAAATTTCCATTATATGTTGATCTCATCGTCATACCCATGATTGAATTTGATATAATCCTTAGTATGGATTGGAATTCGGACCATGATGGGAAAAATTATTGTAAAAAGAAGTATGTTGAAATTTTATTTGATGGTAAGGAGTAACATAAATTTTGAGTAGAATCATCACCACCTGATTCTTATATTAATCTGCCACCAGAGTCTCTACTAAATTTAACTATTGTAAAGAATAGAATGTTAGAATATAGGACGTACCTATTGTGCAAGAATATGGGGATGTGTTTCAAGAGGATTTACCTGGACATACTCCAGAATGATAAATTGAGTTTAACATTGATTTGCGTCCAGGTTCAAGGCCCACATCAAACACCCCTTATTGAATGGACACTATGGAATTAGTATAAATAAAGAAACAACTAAAGGAATTGATTAAAAATGTATTTATTCACCCAAGTGTTTCTTCATGGGGATCCCCAATTCATTTGGTCAAGAAGAATGTTGGATCTACGGGGTTTTCCACTGAATACATGGAGATTAATGTTATAACAATAAACAAAAACTATCCCCAACCTCACATTGATGATTTATTTGATCAACTTCATGGAGCTCAGTATTTTTCAATGATTGAATATCAATCTGGATATCATCTGTTGTGTGTGATGAAGGAAGACATTAAAAAATTGAATTTCAAACCAGGTATGGGCATTATGAGTTTACAATAATTCCTTTTGGATTGACTAATGAACTCTTCTATCTTCATGGATCTAATGAAAAGAGTTTTCAACGAAATATCATGATGACATTGTAGTGGTATTTATTGATTATATCTTAGGATACTCCAAAATCTACGAAGATCATGAAAATCACTTTTGCATTATCCTAAGGGAACTTAGAAGAAATGAATTATATGGGATGTTTAGAAAATGTGAATTCTGGATTCTGGATATTTCTTTTCATGGTCATATTGTCTTTAAGGATGGAATCTATATTGATCACTCGAAGACAATGGCTATCCAAGAATGGATAGCACCAACAAATATAGCTGAGGTACACAGTTTTATTGGTTTAATAGGTTACTATCGCCATTTTGTACAGTATTTTTCCAGATTGGAAAAGCCATTAACAACACTCTCACGTAATGGGAATAAATTTTTTTGGACAAAAGATTGTGAATAATACCTTGAATAACCTAAGAGTGTATTTGTAAATGCTCCATTCATGACTCTACCGACATGGAATGATGGGTTTTCTATTTATAGTGATTCTTCAAAGAAAGGACTTGGTAGTTTCTGTATGCAGAATGATACTGTTATTCCTTATGAATCATGGAAAATAAATATTCTTGATAAAAACTATCCCAGTCATGGTCATGAGTTTCCTACTGTAATATTTGTTCTGAAGATATGGAGACACTATCTGTATGGTGAAAATTGTGAGATTTATATTGATCATAAGAGTTCTAAGTATATTTATTCATAAAAAGAACTAAATATGAGGCAATTGAGATGACTTGAACTACTCAAGGATTATGATTGCACAATATAATACCACCCAGGGAATGAAAATAAGGTGGCAGAAGCTTTGATCAGAAAATATCATGAGGTTTTGAACAAGATGAGAGTTGAAAGGGATCAAATTTTCATAGATCTAGTAAAGTTGAATATGGGAATAACAATGGATGGTGAAACATCAATATATTTTCAAATGGTTGAAAAACCATTGTTACAAGAAATGATAAAATGTTCTTAGACTGATGATGAGTAATTTAAAAAGAAAAATAATTCTATGAACGGGGGTAGATTCATCGACATCGTATATAAGGAAGTGATTTTGAAATTTGGGAAGAGGATTTGTGATCCCAATATACCTAATCTGAAAAGGTAATTGTTTGATGATGCTCATAGATCAAATTTTTCTATACACTCTAGTATAACTAAGATAAATAGATATTTTGAATAACATTTTTGGTGAGACAACATGAAGAAAGATATTACTGATTTTGTGTCGAGGTGAATGGTTTGTTAACAAGTAAAAGCTGGAAAGCAACATCCAAGAGGATTCATGAAACATATTACCATACCAAAGATTAAATGGGATGCTATTATGTTGGAAATTGTTTGGCGGATAATAAAGACTCCTAGAAGGAATGATGCAATAAGGGTCATTATTGATCTTCATACCAAGTCATCAAATTTTCTTGCTACGAGATAAGATTTACCACTTGAATGTTAAGAACGAAATTATATTAATGAAGTTGTAAGACTTCATGGTGTACCCTTATCGATTATTTCTAATAATGATCCCCATTTAACATCACAATTTAGGGAAAGTATTCAGAATTCCATGGATACTGAACTTCATTTGAGCAATTCCTACCACCCTCAAACCGATGGACTATCAAAAAGGACTATTCAATCCCTATAAGACAAGTTGAGATATTGATCACATAACATTCAAGGTATGATGGATCAATTTTTAACTCAGGTAGAATTTTCCTATAAAAATAGCTTCCATTAAAGTATTCATATGGCACCATATGAAGCATTATATCTAAAGAGATGTCACACACCAACTTGTTTGGATGATGTTAGTGAATGAAAAATCGTAGGCCTATAACTTATTGAGGAAACTATGAAAAAATATTAAAGTTATCCAAACCCATATCGAAGAAGCTCCAAGTAGCCAGAATTGGTATGCCTGTAACAGATAGAAGGATTTGAAATTTCATGTTAGAGATCATGATTTCTTGTTGTTATCTCCAGGTAAAGGTGTTATACATTTCAGTTAGAAGGGTAAATTGAGTCCCAAGTACCTTGGACATTTCGAAATTCCCGAACGAATTGGGGATATATCTTACCATTTGGGAAAGCCTCCAAGTATATCCCAAGTTTATGATGTGTTCCACGTATCACTATTGGGAAAATACATGCCTTACCCAATGTATGTACTCACCTAAGAGTAGGTTCAATCGGAACATGATCCGTCTTATTGTGAAGAGTCTGTCAAGATTATTGAAACTAGAAAACATTTGTTGATAAATCTAACGAACCTCCTGGTAACAATTCTATGGAGAATGCATTAGATGGAAGTGGAAATGTGGTAACAAATGAAACTTATGATGAAAAAACACCTAAATCATTTTGTGTTGTATTATTCTATAAATTTCTAGGATGAAATTATTTGAAGGAGGGAAGAATATTACACCACAATCTTCCATAGTATGTTTCCCATTGAATAATTCAATTTCTTATATTATATGCAACTTCGAGATTCTAAAACACTATGACAAATCAAACTAGAAGTTATGAATAGTAATACTCAATTTTTCAAGTTTTATAAATTTTATTTTTAAAATGGACTTCATTTTTTTATTCGGAATATCGAAATTAGCTTAGGGTGAATTTTCTGTTTTTTTTCGGAAAATATTCGATTTTTTATTAATAGTGAAAAACATTGTGTTATTGGTTAAAACCAACCTTTTATTAAATAATTATTTATTTTATTTAAATTTATTATAATTCAAAATTGATACATAATTCTCATGTAAGTTCAATTTAATTCATCGGAGTCATTTTATGAAAAGATTAGATATATAAATATTTTATTGAACTTTTTACTGCCTTTTACCCACCTCCTAGGAGAATTTGAAAATTTACATAAAACATAATTTTACTACTTCTGTGAGATTATTTTAAAAAATCTTAGAGACACAGTTATTAAAAGTAAGTAATATGTGGTTCAATAAGATGAAAAATATTTTTTGTGAATAATAAATTTTGACTTTTTGTTACCATGGTTAAAAGTAAAATTGTAATTAGGGGTAAATATGATGTCATTATTACCCTGAACCATTTCATAATTCTATTGGATAACAATAATTCGAACAAAAAACCACAGGAATAAAATATGATTCTATTTTCTCTAGTTCTTTTAGATTAGGGAATTTATTATTATTTTATTTAAATAAGTTTTATAATAGTTAAATTCAAAGTTCAATAACTAAACCATTTTTAATATATGGTTATACATCAGATAAATTCGAATATAAAAGATCATTAGAAATATATTATGATTTCTTATGTAAAGGTATTTTAATTATAATTTTTAGACATTAAATATTTTAATGTATATATGACACAATGAAGATGCAATAATTATCTTATAACTGAATGATTAAAATAATTCATATTATTAATATCCAAATAAATGTAATTTGAAGATATTAAAGAATTAAACTTATTCTATAGGATAATATGATATGTTAGGGTTGATTAAATAAAATTTTTCGAAGTACTCATGATTTTATGATTTTCACAAATACCAAATACTAAATTGTATTAAAATTGACGTAATTGAGTTTTTAAAACATATAATGTATTATTAAATGATATAATATTCTTAAAAAAATAAGTTTAGGCCATAGTTAATAAATAAGGTTATATATATTAATTATTAACCACATGGTATTCGCATGTATTGTTAAATTATGTTTATTAATAATATAATATAAAAATACAAATACACATGGTAAATGTCAAACTATTTAACTAAGAGTTAAATCTAAATGATAACGATTAATTGATGAACTAAACCTATATAAAACATATTAGTTGAGAGGTTTTCGATCCATCCCCACCTCAGACTCTAAATAATTCAGTTTGGATCCATTATAAATAGTAATTTATTTCATTATAAAATAATATTTCATGATTTTCCTAATGTGACCCTCACCTCTCTTATAAAAGGCCACGTCCCCATAAAATTAATTTCACACCTCCAAAGCCTTTTGGATCGGCCAACCTCTACACGAATATCCAATAATCTATTCTCCCTTCAACCCAGAGGGCATAAATTGATCGGAAATTCAACCTAAAAACTCATTTTGATCAAATCAAAAGGAAGAACCCGAAGAAGAGGTAAATATTTATCCCCACTTTCATGTTCTTTTCTTTTTCCACATCCTCTTTCATTGTTGTTTCTATTATAAAATAATAAATCCAATATATTCTACATATTTTGATTTTATTTTAATGGTACAACCATAATTATTATTCTATCCATCATGTGAATGACAAAGTCACCACACGTGCATACGTACGGCTTACCGTCCCAACATCGTGGTGTAGTTTGTTATTCAAACAATTCATTTTTTTGATCGGTATATTAATTATTATAAATGATGTAAATAATAATTCTGAGTTGTTATTAAAACTATTTATGTGATTTAACATCCAATTACATACTATTTCACCTTCAATATAATGATACTGTTGCTTGTGCGTATGTACGGATTACCGTCTCCACGAACGTGGTGAGATTCATTCCCCATCATATTCATTCAAGAATAATTTTCAATTTATGATTAAAAATAATGTCTAATAACATAATATCATTACATATATGAATAAAATATGTCTTATCCATATCAAAAATGGATTATGTAACCAAGCATATAAATGAAAATAGATCAGTTAACACCCGAAATGATGATACTACTAAAATATTATTAACAAAGAAATATTACAGGATCATATATGTTATCATATTTATGTATATAGTTATTGTAAAATTTAATAACAATGATTTAACTATTATATATAAGTTTAATGTACCATCAACCAAAGAAATATACAAGGTATGTATTAATTCCATAATCTCTTTATTATCTGAGGTTGTTTTTACGTAAGTATCTAAAGCATCCTATTTATCTTCCACAACTATGTTTTCATAAAATGTAATTCAATTTTTTTTTTACTATTTTCAATGCTATGGGTTAAAATAATTTAGACCCTTATTTTTACCATATATGATTTCAAATGAATCTTTCAGTCATTTTCGAAACAATGTACATTATGGCCTTTTCGACAAAATTAAGCTAGGAATGTTTTTTTTTTAAATTATATGGTGAGTGTGACAATTTTCTTCCATTATAACATCGTCGAAGCATCCTTTAAAAGATTATATGAATATTTTCAAAATAATTTTTTTTCTTTTATAATTATATGAATTTACAATTTTTTCAAAATAAAAAGAGATATTTCAAAAAAAAAGTATTGATTTCATGTATTTCAACAACATTTTGATGGATTTTAAGCTTGTTTTATGTTTATTTATTATGATACAAATATTCCATATTTTATTGAATGTTTTGTGATTTGGTTGATTGTGGATGTGTTATTTTTATTCCATTCATGGTTTATGGATAAATTATTGACATTTCTTATGGTAGTTTTAATACGAATGTTTATTTAATGTTTAAACCTTTTCGTATGAGGAATGCATTAGACATAATATGTGATTGGTGGATTCCGCTATAGCTCCTCGATACATCGGTAGGTCTCATAGGAAAAACTAGTTTATTGGAACATAGCCATTACAAAATCTTATTTGTAGTATTCAAATGAGGCCTTGAAAATGTTGTTATGAAGTCTGGAATTATGCATTCCATTATTATAAAATTGGATATTGATATTTCATTTGATTATTATAATAGTAGAATATCCATGGAAATAAGTAAGTGGAATTATTTGATTTTATCTTTTCCATATTATGATGATGTTTAAGTTTTAAAGGCTTTTGTTTTAGTCATATACATTGCATAATATATTTATTCTTATTTATGAATGTTTCTGCTATATTGTTATCCCCACTTTGCATCTTAGCTCACCCCTTTCTATGTTTTATTTTTCCCCAGATGTGAAGAAACATTTTATGGGTGACGTGTAGAGATAGGCTAAGGATATAAGTGAGTTAAAAAGGGGAGAAAATGATGTTTATGTTTTTATTTCATTATGTAATGTAAAACATATGAATGTATCTAGTACTTACAAAGCTACTAAACTAATCTGTCTTTTGGGACATGATTCCTTGTATCATTCCAATTTTAAGTAATAATGCACTGACTCAGGGTAACTGGGGTCGGGGAAACACATATCTTATTGAAAAAAAGGATCTAGCACGTGGGGGAGATTCATTGGAATATTATGGAGAAGAATTTTGTCCATCTTTATGGATTTGAGTTGTGAGGATAGTTGGTGGTGAAGGTTGGTATCTTTAGTGGAGCATAAGAGTGTGTTTGGATTATTTTACTCATTGGTTTATTATTTTTGTAGTATAATATTAATAGTGTGTATTATTGTGAGTATAAATAGTACTTACTACATGTGACTTTGAAACAATGGAACCTAAATCAGGAAATCATCATCTATGACTCAATAATTCATGTATTTAACTTATATTATAAATTACGATTTTCCAATATGTACGAATAATGAAAAAAATAGAAAAATCACAAAAAACCAAAATAAATATTTTTCGACATTTATAATTATTTTTCAACATTTTTAATTATAATATTTACTTCATTTAATGAAAATAATTTTCAATATAAGATTAATATAATTTTTAATTAAAAATAACATTTTCTCATAATATTCTAATTATATAATTATATTAGATTTCATGACACATTGAAAAATTAATTATGGTCTCATAAAATTATCTTATAATCATAAGTCAACAAAATATTATTTTGTAAATATATTTTATGAAAATAATTTTTTTTGAAACATTTTATTACTTATAATATTTGAAATAAAAAATTATGATTTTTAAAAATACCAACACATAATTTATCATTTAAAACATTTATTTACATATACAAAGATACTAATATGTCATGTGCTCATTTATAAGATACCAAAATTTTCATTATACTCTCACATGTGATGTTACTATTATATTTTCCAAATTAATTTTTCAATGGGTCACATTCTTTTTTAAAATATCACATAACCATTATATTAGTTTAGGTTCTTTAATTTATAAAAAATAACTATTATTTTATTCATTCTTTAATTATATTTATTGTATTATTCTTTATAATAAGTGACTTATACTATAATACATTATAATAAGGGAATTTCTATTGATAAAATTCATGGTCGTTACATTCTTCCCCCATTATGAAATTTCACACACTAAATTTTGGTTTATATACAAGGGAAAAGGTGTGGGTATGTATCTTTTATCTCTTACTATAGTTCCCGTGGTTCCTATTTTTACTAATGATTCTACCATAATACGTTGACCATGTGAGTAGTATTATTTAATAATGAATTATCTCTAAGGACCAATATTTTCACTGACTGATCCTAATAAGAGATATACTTTTCCAATTATACCACCCCATAATTTTGTACAAGTATGGGATCTCGTATGTACTTCCTCATGAGGGTACTAGGAAGGCATCATGTATTTGAGGCATAGTTGGTGGATGTTCCAGTCGATAGGCCACATCCATGACATGATCATGAATATCGAAGGGGCCAACGTACCTAGGACTCATCTTTACCTTCTTACCACATGTCAAACTCCTCTTCAATGGATATTTGAAAAGGAATAATGTTTATCCAAAAATAGAACAGTAATTCTTGTTGATGATTATCCACAAAGATATTTTTTAATCTTTGGTCTTATATGATATTTTTCTGAATGGTTTTCAACTTTTCCATATTTAATTTATCTATTTTTTGTTCTACTAGAATACTTTCAACGAAAGCATACCATAATTTTAGTGTTCAACACCTTTTCTTATATAATTATTCATATGGGTTAATTTAGTGCTTGAGTGGAAATAATTGTTGTAAGAGGACTCATCCTAAAAAAAGTTTTTACCATCCTCAATTGAATTATATAGATCATGCTCTCAAAAATTATTCAAGTGTCTTAATATTACACTCCAATTTTCAATCAGTTTGAGGATGATAAGCCATAATTAAGTCCATTATATTTTGTAGAGCATGTTGGATACATTTCTATAACATGGAGGTAAATCTGGGAAATTGATCAATTATTATTTATAGTGGTACTCTAGACTTCCTTACCACTTAATTTATGTATATCAATTCACGTCCATCCATTGATAAGTTATATCAAATTGTGATAATGTAATATGTCCTTCAAAGTTGACCCAAATTCCCCAATATTACATTATTTCCTTTATATGTCCTCATAATTCTACTATCAAAGTCCATATTTCAGTTTTCTTATTTAGCATGTTTTAATGGTTAGTGGTTTTTTAATCCCCTTATAATTTATCAATTGGTCCATCACATATGGACATAACAGGAATATTGATTTATATTCAGTGATCCCCATCATTATATTGTATCACCATTAGATTTCGTAGAAATCTTGACATATCACTGGGATCCATTTTTGAATATGGAACATCGTGATATGTGACTCCTTTAGAATGAATTTAATTATATCTAGATCATATGGTAGTCATAGTCATGTCCCAAATCTTATGATCCCTTCCTCATTCATTATAAACTCTAATGATTTCCCATTTTTTATAGATTCAAAATTATTCTAAATCTAAATATAATTTCACTCGGCATAATCTATTTTATTTATTATGGATTATTGTGCAATACATTGACAATGAACTGATGATGTTCTATCCTTAATGATTCCCATGTACATCCTTATAAGATCTGAGAAGATTTTATCCATCTAAATTTTCATCATTTATAATGATGTAGGAACCTTTCGTGATAGATTATCGCAAATATAAATTTCAATAAATAGATGTTAGTAGATTGATCACCCATAATCTATGATGAGATTTAACCATCTTGGTCGGTTCATATTATGATCCATCTGTGTGAATATATATTTACGTCTCGTAATCTCCATATATATGTCACACTTTCCCCATAATGATAATTCCAATAGACTTTCTAGGAATATAACCATTTCAACAACCTTAAATCATGCATAGGATACTTTTTCTAATGAAATTTTAATTTCATTAATGCTTTGGCAATCACATTATCATTTGGAATTAGTATATAGCCTATGCCTTTATTTTATTCATAGTTATACAACACATAGAGATTCAAAAATTCCTAAAGTGTGAGTAATACTGATCTTATAAAACTCTTTTCATTCTCCGTAAAAATTAAATCACATTATCCTATACAAACATACATTAATCTATTCTTATTTTTATTGGTTAATTGTTTTGATCATCATTAGATTACATTCAAAAATAGTGAGTAATACCTATCTAGACCGAGCACACTCTAGATATCCATTATACATATCTTCATGGGCTGCTCCATCAATTTCCTTTTTCTTTGAAGGGAATATATATAGACCTTACCCAGTGATAACATTCACTATGAATGGTAATTACTCCCTCTATAACCCACCACTACTATAAATTGAAAAAAAATATACCTTTTTAATGTATTCAACATTATATTAAAAATCACATCATGTTCATCCTACTCTTAGAATATATCATAACATCATAAATAAATACCACCACAAAATTGTCTATGTAATATATAATGACTATATTCATTAAGACCATTTAAAGTGTTGTATAATTAGTTAATATAAAAAGATTCACTAAGATCGAATAATTTTCATACCTTTTTGCATGGAAATATTGGGAATATATCCCATACTCACCATTAATTAGTGATATTTGGAATGAAGGTCCACCATAGATAAATAATTGACCCCATATAGTTTATCCAAAAATTCATCTCACTATGAAATTATTTACTTGTTATTTGACATGATTTATATTTATCTAATGATAATTAATGTCGAGGAACAATGTTTTATAACTATTTTGGAAGAAGAAGACTGGGGAACCCCATGAAGAAGTACTTGAGTGTATAAAAACATTTTATATAGTGTCGAGTAACTTATTCTTATGTTATTATTTCAAAACAGTGGACATTATATATGGTTTCTCTTGTATAGGAAAATATACATGAATAAGTTCAATTTAGAACTCAACCTCTCATTCATGTGGATGGATATGAAATTAATCTTGAAATACATCAGTTTAGTCCCAAACAATGGGCATGTATTAAATCATGATCCTCTCATTATTATAAATAACATGGGCAAGATATTCTTGTTCATAAGGCAGTAATATCCATATTTAAGTTGTTGATTCTGAAATAGATTCTTCCTATGCTATACACATGTTTATAATTTAAGGTTTCTCTATGATGTGATGAGTGATATATGTTTTATGATTGTTATGTTTTTTTATATACGAATTTCCAAATCATTCCCAATATAATACCAAATTTCCCTAATGGAAGTAAGACATGATTTTTTAGGATGTTCATTCCAAATAAAATTACCATGGGAGAGTTTTAAACATTGGATGAAATAGTTTCTACATTTTATGTTCTCCTTGATAAATGTACATCCACATTCTGTGGTGGTGTTTGAATAGTTATAATAAACATGCATGACTTGAATGAACACATAATAAAACAATAAAATAGTACGTTTGAAATTATTAAATGATAAATAGAATACTTTTCAAAAAATCATTGTCAGGATCCCCCAATAGTACTGATAGAAAATGACCTCACTTGATTTCTTGGAAGGTTTTGTATTTGATTGACTCAAACTACTGTTGTCTTTGGTAAATGAATTGCACAATTCTCATGGTCCATGTAGTTGAAACACTTCACTATGGGCTGAGTTTAGATATTAACCATACATTCTTCTTCCAAATTAGTGGAACTCGTGACATCCCATTGGATCATATTAACCATATACAAACCTCTTAAAAATTTAGAAATTTTTTTTCTCCCCTAAACAATTTTCTAAGATGTCTCTCCAAGAAATTCATACCTTTGGGTTATTAGGTCTTCATTACATTATGGAATTTGTTTTTTCATCCATCCATATTAGAATATAATTTCTACTTATTTCATTAGGTGTAAGAGAAAAATTAGATTATTATATCACCATTTCAACTGTAATGTAATTAGATAAAATATTTTCATATCTACTAATGTCTCAAATCACGAAATCATTTCATATACTATGATTTAGTCTACTAAATACGTGCTCCACCTTGATTTCAGTGTTCATGAGAAAGGATGAGGCGTATCACACATTCTTTGTGATGTTTTATTCATTCACCCCACTAGAATAATATTATATTTTATTTAAAATGAGGAACTCTCTTTCCATCTTAAAATAGAGGGTTAATGGTATATATTCTACTAAAATGTACCCATTCCATGGAATCAATTTCCACCTTGGACATTGTATTCATCATCTGTGTCAACCTAGGATCTACTTCTTCAATAAAATTGATATACCTCCAACAAAACTGTATCTTCATATGAGAAATTGACGACATATAATATCTTATTAAAGGATTTAATCCATGATTTCATAGTTATTGGATCAGAATATACAATAAACATGGGATTCCATTTTTTCATAAAGGACTCAAATGAAACTTACTCTCACCTAGGACACGGAGGGTGTTCAACATGATTCATGTTATTATTCATAACTCATTCCAGTTGTGAATGTATAATCAAGATGTTTAGAGAAACTGTTCCCATCACATTTTGAATATCAATAAGGAAATTCAAAATTTCCCAACCCATTGATTATTTTCATAGGTTATTCCGCATAAATCGATTATCTAATAAAACTAATGTCAAATTAGCGAATCTTGAATACATATCTAATAAAAATATAAGATGTAAAAATTCAACATAAAATAACAATTCTATAAATAAAAATAATATTATAACATGGGATAAAATAAGAATCAATATAGGTATTCCATGGTGCTTTAATTATACATATGGTTATTACTAAATTTATCTAGTCCTAATATCCAGAAATAAGTATATCTGTTTATGATGTGTTCCATAGAGACCCTAAGCCTTTTCACATATTTTTATATTAATTAATTTATAATAAAAAATATAATACAAGCCAATGATTCTATATTCTAGGTTCTTTGGAAGAGTAGGAACATAATTACATCACATGAATATTTCGATAAGATAATAATATAATTAGGGGAATAACCATATGATGCAAACATATCACATGTTTCTGAATGTATAGGATGATCACATGAATTTAACGAAACAATAATTAACATATTGTAGAATAACATGTATAACATGGGACCATATAATAATGGAATCATTGAAATGTAGAAAATTCATATATCTTGACATAATCATGAATAATGGATAACCAATAAGACTATATAACATGGTTGACAAAGTCTCGTAAAGGAATCTAGTTCACTCTATGTCCCATTATTATTATCTCATGATATTAACAATACTAAATACATTGGAGAACTACCTTGGAGAACACATCATAACATGTTCATTCATATGAGTGCCACATAAAGAAAAATATTTATGTAATAAATCATATGAATAAGGTATACCCTAAAATGTGATGGGTATCATCATAATGTCATATAGCATAAAAAATTGTGTATCACCAATGGGTCCATGAATTAATAGATTTGAATTATATATGGAAGTTCAAAAGAGACGGAAGGAATAAATCAGGATATTTGATACCATTCTTAGGTGAAGACATGAAAAAAATAGTGTTTAAGAACCATTATAAATATAAAATTCTATTTCGGTTTAATGAAAATATTAATGATTTCATATAGATGAAAATGAATAATTGTTACTAAAATAACCATAAATAAACCAATATATATTTTCATTATATAAGTATATAATGTAGAAAAATAATTGTGGCTTAACCCAAATTATTGAGATCACATAAAATTGGGTAACTAATTAGAATTTACCATAAATAGGGCTTTCTTATCCTGAGGATTTGAGAAGGGAAACTTTTCAAAATGTGTATTTTCCCATCAAGGAATGACGTAATGTTTATGATAGTTGAGATTGTAACATATACGTAGAATGTAGATGATATATATAATATTATTGTAAAAAACTCGTAAATTTTAAATTAATATATTATCATATATATTGATATTTATGAATAAGATAATAAGTTTACATAAAAGGGGATTCTATTTACGAAAGCATACTCATGACCAACAACTAATATCTCTGAAAAAAAAATTTCACACAAGACTGAGTTGTTCAAAAAAATAATACATTATTATTATTATTATTTTAAATTGTAGTTATATCCTAGGAATTGTATTGGTGGGAATGAATTGAATATACTATATTATTTCTTCACATGTTTATAATGTTTTTACATTCATATAATAAAATTTAGAGGGTATAAATTAGAAAAAATTTAGTTTTATGATTAAAATACTACAGTATTTTTTAATATGATGTTTTACTGCCTTTAGATGGAGTTGTTTTTTAAAATATATATTTTTTACACTTTTATAAGATATATTATTAAATATAAACATATAATTTAATATTGGGACATAAATATTTATTTTCATTGAATTTTTCTTTTTCTATGATAAAATTCAATTTTTAATGAATATTAAAAAATAATTTTATTTTAGTTCCAAACATCATGTTCTTATAATTTACATATATACTTAGTTGATCCTTATAATTGTATTTAAATATTAAATGGACTATTTTTTTAATATTTAATTCAATTTTGGTTCTTGGATGAAATTTCACATTTGAAATTCGATTTAACTCATGTCAATATTTTGATGGATTATACTTTTAAAAAAACTCATATTCTCGTTTTTAAAACCATGAATGAATTTAAATTAATTATTATAACTTTTCTATCTAGAATATTGAAAATTTGATTCGTTTTCTGAGTCATAAGTTCAAATAATGTAAATTGGTCCCTATTATGTTTTGACATTATGAATAGTGACTTTATTAATTATTTTTATTTACCACAGTTACATAATAAATCATGTAAATAATATTAAAAATATTATTATAATAAAATGAAACTACCCTAAAAATATTTCTAATTATATTTTATGAGATATATAGTACAAACATTACCCTTGTGACAAATATTTGTCCCCTGAAATCCATTTGGGTGTGATTATGATATTTTTGACATTTAATTTAAATTTGAGAAAATGTTATCATAAAGATGATATTTATTACCAAAAAAATTATTGGATTAAATAATTTTTATATTCAACTAAAAATATTAATTATAAATCTAGAACAATTTCTTACATCATGTTTTTTATTTTTTTATTTTTAGATAAGAAATGAATTAAATTTATTTATTACAAAATGATAATGTCAAGATTTCATAATTAATGAAGGAATAAGACAAATGATATTAAAAATATTTAAATAAATTTAATATAACATAATATATTTCATAAATGGTTTTGATATATTAATATTACATGTTATAGGACTATAAAATGGTTAGTTTCGATGTTATCTCTCTCTTTATATTTTATTTAAATTCATCAAATTGAATACTACAATAATTGATCGAATTGTTTTTTTATAAACATAGTAATTTATTAAATTATATAAAAATTATGAAAATATTTAAAATTCAATAAGTGACTATGATAAGGTCAATAAGTAAATTACATTTCCAATATTGATAAATTGACCCCATAGAAGTAAAATTAATATCCTATTAATAACTAATATTTTGTTACCACATTTAAAATTAAAAGTGAATAATTGTTGGTAACCAGAAAATATTTGGTTTAAAATAAAATAAATACATGTCTAAAAATTATTTAGATTATAGGATTTATAAAAATACTCATATTATATTCTACATACTTCAATTTTGAGTCATTTGGATTAAAAAATTAATTTATATTAATTTCATATTTTAATAATTTCCATGGGTGAACCTCCTCTTTCCAATAAAAAGGTATCATCTCCTCTCCTACAATCACACTTATAAATACTTTTGTATCATCCATGATATTACAAAAAATCTTTCTATAATCTCTACCTAAATTTTTGATGAATTAGTTCTATTAGAAAACACTTCTTTGTGGTCTTAAGATGTTCTTTTGAGGTGATCAACTGAAGTAGAGGTATCATTTTCAAGGGTTTCTATTTTTTTGAATTCTCAACATAATATAAGCATTTTTATTCCATGATGAAATAATAACTCCAATATCCTCAATATAAATATATTGTAATATTTTAATATCATCCCCTATATCCATCTCTACTTCCATCAAATGGGAAAGGAATTAATGGTTCGTGCGTATGTATGAATTATCACAACCATGAATCAATTTAGTTTGTTTTCAATTAACATATATCAAGAAGGGTTATAATTAAGGAATTAATATTAATATTTTATATTCATTAAATATTTATAATTTTAATTTAAAGATATTTTAATTATATTTTTACCTTTCATGCACATACAAACAATTACATTGTTCGTGCATATGTGTGAACTAGCACCTCCATAAAACAATGCAAATATTTGTTATTTACCACATTACTTGTATGCGATATATAATTATATTAAAATTATTATAACCATTATATTAATATTATGATCATTATTTGATGATAAAATTATAATAAACTTATATCAAAAATGATCAATAGAAATTGAAAATGTTACTCATGTGTATGTATAACCTACCGTCCTAATAAAAATAACATTGTTCAAATTTAATAATAATAATTGTTGGATTCATTTAAAATATATTATTAATGTATAGAACTAATTATTATTTGAGGAATAATATTATGAAGGTGATGTATTTATGACCATATGGACTAGTGACATCAAATCCAAGTTCATTTTCAACTCATGTACCGAATATCGACAAAACATCCTATATGAACTTAAATAATTATATAATTTTTTAGCCTAGTAATATATGAAATAAAATAATGAATAACAATGAAAAATGTTCTAATGAAATTAAAAATTAATCTAAATTTATTATTCATGACTATAAAAATTTTACATGCTGAGTCGGGCTCACGGTAAGGGACTTCTTCTCAAAATCCTTTCAATGTAGTATATTTCAATAATTTACACCCTTTTATAATGTGATGAATAATCAACCACTTTTAATTTTAATTTCATTCCATTGTTTTCAATGGAAATCCCTTTTATATAAAGTGTTTTACTAAATGAGAAAAGTAAATTTTTTAATATATTTGACGACAATAGCATTTTTCGCCACCATAACCATTATTTGATATTTCACTTCATATACAAGACATAATGATTCAAATAGAAATATAAATAAAATATTCCATTTTTATGTATTTTGGTATTTAAAATGGTTTTTGGAAGGGATTGATTATATCAATATCTTGAAATTATACAATTTGATTGAAATTGTGTAAATGTTATTGTTCCTTTAAGCTTGTTTAATGTGTAATGATTATGTCACAATTCAGGGGAATTGCATATGAATACGGGTTTTCATTGATAAATCAAGGGTAGGTGAACCCATGATAGCTCTTCAATGCATCGAGTAATGTGACATCTGTAAACAGTAAGGTTTCTCCTAGGATATTTGAAGAATATACTGTTATGTGTATTCCAAACGTAACCATGAAGGTTACTCCCTAGGTAGTAATGACCGATATAATGTATGTATGATATGCATTACACAAGATAACTATATGATTATAAATTTCTTTGAGGCTTTCAAGAATATTATGATTTCATGTATTATATTAATTATTAGATGTTGTATGTGTAAAAATTATGATTTCATAGGGTTATAAATATTTTTCGATGATTAGTTTTATTTCCTTAATTAATATCACTTAATAATATCTTATTGGGATCATCCCGGGTTTATGAAATGTTTTCCATATGGTATAAGGATTGTTAAATTAAAGGAAGAAGTCTTGAAAAAAATTATCAATAAAAAAAATCATGTTTATTTTTTAAATTATTATAATGTGTATGAAATGGATGCTATTTTTGTTGTATAAACGTTGTATAAATTTGAGTTGTTGTACAATAGTTAAGGAACAATTCAAAAAAAGTCTATGCCATAATATATATTCATTGATATTCGTGAGATAACTCACGATTATGTTATTTTAAGGCATGGGGCCTTATATTTGGTATCAGAAGTCCGTTTATATTACAATAGGGGTTAGGATATTCTTAATAGAATATACATAAATGATTTATACTTTTTGGTAAAATAGAAATGATATTCCCATTGATGATTTCAATGTTGCATCCTCTTATAATTATTTGTTCTGAATGTTTTTCCCTAAAGGAAGTAGTGTATCTATACTGGGATGACATCAAGTTGAAAACCATCCTAATAAACAACATGAGATGGTCAGAATTGGAACTGAATAGTTTTTTGTAGTGATGGAATAGTTGAATCAGGTCATAAATGGTAGTGGTATTCATGCACAACATCAGCCAGATCAACAATAGGGGATTTTATAACCCCATCCCCACAATTTATACCCCTCTTGGACCGAAAATGCGAGAATAGAGATAATAACCCCAGAGTCCCGCCTCAAGTAGGCCCCGGGTTGGCGACTATCACCGAGGTTATATTAAACACACAAATCAGAGGCATTAAACTCTAAGAGAACACATGTAAAATAGAGAGATAATATAGACACCAACCAAAAACAAATCAAAATAAAATATAAAAGAACATTCCAAGTAAAGATATGTAATATCCTGGAAAACTACTACAACTAGAAGATGAAAATATAATAAAACCCAAAATAATGTAAAACTAGCAGAAAACAGAAGACCAGACTACTCTTAAAACCCCAAGATAGTAGAAACCATATTGATCTCCAACCTTCTCCATGTGACATGAAAAATAGTTTGTATAATAATAGGGTGAGTATAATAGTATTCTCAGTAGGATCCTCCCCAGAGCCTCCCATGAAAAAGTAATGAAATCATGATAAATAATAATGAAAAGTATGTGAATCTAACTCATCACATAAATAGGTATACTATGTTCCCATCCACACCACAGATACTATCAAAAAGAATCAGATATATGAGTATATAATGTAATAATGTAAATTCAAGGGTACTACGCTAGTACTTCCCCACTGGGTTTTAGCTTTTCCCCAAAGACGCATGTCCTAAGCATCTCTCTCCAAAAATTCTATCCCGCAGAATCCTTGGAAAAGCACCACAATATGCACCTACTGCAACAAAACCACCACATCCACACATTAAAATTAACCAAGAGTTTTCCGGGAGCCACCAAAACTTGCATAAAATGTATCATACGTTGGGAATTATACCTTAAGCCATTACGACCCTTACAATGAGAAAGGATTGTCAAGCCATCACAACCTATACATATTATACCTATATTAGTCCATTAGAAACTATATACAGAATATATGTGTGGGAATAACCACATGCCCTTATAGCCTTCTACACAAATATATTAAGAAACAAAACGTTCTGCCTATTAGAACAAGTAACTACCAAGAGATGAGAGCGGGGCCCAAGGGGTATTCCGCCATCCATCCCCCACTAGAATATTAGAGAAAACCCCACCAAGGATATGAATCAATAGGTTGTCAGTTTCCCTAACTGATAGGGTAGAGTTGCATATAGAATCACAAAAAGTACAGAATATACTATATGTCACAACCACATTATGGGAATAACCTAATCTTCGACTCAACTACATTTAACATCTCTCAAACACCCGACTTCCACTTCTAAGACAAGGTATCATATAATCACAAAACCATTTAAAGACCTTTAATAGATTACTTCATTAGATTTTTATCAGTTTTACTTTACATTAATTAATTATTTAATCATTATATAACCATGATGAATTTCCACATTATATTTCATATGTATCACACACAAAGTTCAATATTTTTTTAAATTGAATCCTTAGAAATGTGTCCCAACAAGTACTAACCCCATGGATTAACATAATTTATTCAATAATTTATTAACAACATTATCACATTCCCATTTTCCTGGAATTATAGAAAAAAATTTCAAGTTACAAAACACAATGGGGGTCAACACGATGATTATATAAACTACTCGTCGGGTCTTTTCCACCTATAGAAAGATCATATACCCACCCCCTCAAAAAGATAAACACAAAAATTGTGTGGCATACCCTGTGCGTTTTTGCACATTTTTGGAAGGAGGGTATGGAAATTGCCTGTATTGAGTAGTGCGTACACTATGGAAGATAAAGAACCCACATGAAAAAAGCATTCATCAAAACATTCACATCTATCCCGTTCAATCATCTCTGTTGTCCTCCCTAACACCCACATGCATAAACCAATGCATGTCTCCACTCTAGGAGTTAACTACTACAATAACATATATGCCTCTCTTCCCCCACATATTACAACAGCCTTCCAGGCTCATATCACAGTGCAAGAAGCATGAAAACAAACATCATATCAATTGGGCACTTGGACATTCATCAAGTAAGAGGGTATCATAGAACCCTACAACTAATTATCTTTTATCAAACAAAAAGTTCGTTAATCCATCATGAATTAACCTATTTATTATTGGTATTGTCCAATTTTAGGAAACTAAACCAGAAACCTATCACAAATTCATTAAACATGCTTACTACATCAGTCAAATTCCAGCAAAAACAACCATATTCATTTAAATTCCGCTTTATATTTTTCCAAAAAATTATCATTCAATTATAGCTTTATGTTCATTATAATTTTCTATCAAGAATGAAAAGATAATCAAATAAACAATAGATATCACACTATCTAGAAAAAAAGTTCCAAGAACATATGATCAATAAATATTTATTTATCCAGATCAAATATTTAATATGTTAATTCCATTATGATCTAGTGGGATAAAAAATTCTAACTATACTATTGTACATAAAAAATAGAGAAGAAATGAATCCCTAACCTCAAATGGTTCTTCAGTTTAATTATATGAGAATGATGCACACAATGGATTATGATCTCTTCCCCCTGTGACAACTGTATCCACCTGTGGATGCAGAGACACCACCGCACAAGTCAACACCCATGACAAGTCAAATAGGAACATTGAGATAGAATTACATAAAAGGATAAGGAGAAATAGAATTAGATAAACCCAAAAGACTGACAATTGATCATACCATATATCTAAGAGTGATCAATAGAGCTTGGTTGCATAAAAAATAGTCGAAAGCCTATCCAAGTAAGAAATTATGATTGAAGAACTCTTATGGGAAGCAATGGTAGGATTGATCATCTCACACCCGAGAAATAAGAGGATGAACTAGGGAGGAATATATCTCGTACTTTTAGAATATTTAACAGTGTAGTGGTTTTAGATTCACTGAATTTTCCATTATAAATGGATCGAATTAAAACATGTAGTTTGACCACGTAAAAGTATCCATATCGTTATGAAAAATTAATATTTGAGTTATGGCCTTTGAATAGGCCTTAGATACCTTAAAAAATGATTAAAATTCAATTTACATCATATGAAACATCAAAGGGGTGAAACTGTAGAATGCTGGAAGCACTATTCATGTACACAAAACATTGAAAAGTGAATATATGCTACAATTGGAAATAAACGTTCTGGAAAACTGTTCATGAACTCAAAATTTGGAAATGGAAATAGAGGCTACCATTGGACCTCAATGTTTTGTAAACACTTTTAATGAACTCGAAATTTTGAAAAAGAAATAGTGGCTGTCGTTGGACCTCACCATTCTACAAACACTATTCATAAACTCAAAATTTGGAAAAAGAAATAGAGGATACCATTGGACATCAAAATTCTGGAAACACAGTCCATGAAATCAAAATTTGGAAAAGGTAATAGAGGCCACCATTTGAAATCATCATTATGGAAATATTGTTCATGAACTAAAAATTTGGAAATGGAAATAGAGGCTACTTTTGGACCTCACCGTTATTGAAACATTTTTCGTGAACTAAAAAATGGCGAAGGAAATAGATGCTACCATTGGAATTCACCATTTTGAAAACACAGTTCATAAACTAACATTTTTTAATAGGAAATAGGGCTACCATTGTAACACACCATCCATGAAACACATTTCTTGAACTCAAAATTTGGAAAAAAGAAATAGAGGCTACCATTGCACTGTTCACAAATTACTGTCGTCGGACTGTTCACAAAAGGCTACCGTTGCTCAGTTCAGAAAAGCTTATCCTTGTACTATTCACATATGGATACAATTGTACTATTCACATAAGCCTATCTTTGGAATGTTCAAATAAGGCTACGATTTAACTTTTCACATAAGCCTACCATTACACGGATAACATTAGGCTACCATTTCACTATTCACAAAAGGTTACCGATGAACTATTCACAAAACCCTACTGTTGGAATAGTTCATCGAATTAGAAATTTTGAAACGTGTTGGGGATAAGTCACCTTGACCACCTGAACCCATCAAACAATAGATTTTTATAGTGGAATTGACCAGAGTGGTTTGGGACATTACATCTCTTACACCCTGACCCTAGTTGCCCAAAGTTTGTGCATTATTACATATCATTGTCATAATCAATAGAGATCATATACCGAATGAATGATTAGTTTATATTCCTGGGAACTACTAGATACATATATAAATATTACATTACATAATTAAATAATGAAAAAAAACATTTTTTCACCTTTGAACTCACTCATATCTCCTAGCCTATTCCTGTAGGATAATTATGATATAATACTTCACATCATGGGGATAAAAAAACATTGAAAGGGGTGAGCTCAGATGCTCGGTAAGGATAACAATATAATAAGAATGTTCATAAATGAGAATAAACATTTATTGTAATTTATAAGAATAAAACACATGATTTTTAAGCATAAAAATCATAATAATATGGAAAATATAAATCCAATAATTCCATTTACATGTTAACATGGATATTATACTTGTCGAATAATCTCATGTAATATCAATAGCTAATTTCATAGTGTTGGAATGCATAATGTTGGACACCATAACCACATAGTCCAGGCCTTGTTATAAGACTAAAAAAATATTTGGTCAAGGACTTCTGCCAAGAAACAATTTTGTATCATGAGACCTTCCAATGCAACGAGGAGTTATTGAGGGCCCCACCCTTCACTAACTAAGACCAATTCATTCCACATATGAAAACATAAAAATGCAATCTAACCATTTGTATTAAAACAAGCATATGAAATGTAAATATTGTATCCAAATACAATGAATGGTATGAAAATAGCATATCCACTGTCAAAAATAATTCATTTAATACAATATGGAATATTTAATAAACAAAAATATTGAATAATGAATGATATCGACATAGATGAAAATAATAAGTACAATTATTTGAGAGAAATATCCCCATTTCTTGAAAACATTTAATGGTCTCACTATTTAACATGAATTTTTTAAAAAATGATTTTTGAATCAAAGTGAACCATACCACAATGAAACTTTTAAAAGGATTTTAAACTTTAAATAACTCATACCTATATAAATAAATACATAAAAACATTTTTAAAACATGGTCATTAATGAGATTGATTTAGAAGAATAAATCTTTGAAATATTTAAAATAATATTTTAGTCAGAGTTCTTAGCCAACTGAGAGATGCTTGAATAAAAATAATTGAGGTAATTAAAAAATTATAATATCATGAGAATAAAGGGATTCATGATATACTATGTCAAATTATAGTATGTACACCAAATAAAAGTGAATTAGAGCATAACATCAATGTGGTATCGATGAAATGTAAATTGAGATGAAATCCCTTATAAAGACAATATCCTTTGGTTAAGGATATAATAAATGACATAATTAACTGTTATAAATATAAATAAACTCAGTAAGATTATATATTCAGTGTAAATCAATCAGAGAACCTTCACACATATTCTTGTAAAAACAAAACAAATGACTTGTATGTTTAACTCAATGAATGAAAATTGACTTAAGATTACTCTTATCACATTCATATCAATGAATTTAGAATTTATAAATTGAGTGATTATTTTTATCAAAAGTATATCCACACAAAGGGGAGTGGAAAATACTATATAAATAAAAAATATATTAATTTCAAACATAATCCTGGAGTAAAATAATCAATGAAGTTTGCGTAAAACCCAATGAGTAGTAACTGATATTTGAAATTTACATACTAATTTTATAACTTATGAAAAATACACACCATGAAATAAATATTGAAAAATTAATATATAAATACCCATAAATTAAAGAATATTACACAAATAATATAATCACTAGGTAGTACATACACTACACGACATGAATTAGTGGAAATATAGCATAAATCAAACAGGAATAGGAAATGATGAAAACAACATACCACGCTGTAATCAATCGATACAGAAGAGAAAAAGTTAATAACCATCAAATTAATTACCTAATACCATGAATATAAAGATAACACTGATAATATATATCAAATGGTACTACACAATACACCACATGTAATAAATAGTGGTGAACAATGGAAATATCCCAAAATTAAATGTTAGATAAGAAACCCATTACCTTGTACGTTTACTAAGAATAGGTTAAGTTAAACTCCTGTAAAACGGTGAAATAATTGTTATTAAATTATTAAATAAACAAATACATAAATTCTATATCATATATGGTCTTATAATATTGCAATATTAATGATATTTTAGTAGTATCTTTATTTTGGGTGTTAACAGATTCGTTTTCCTTTATATGTTTTGATACATAAGTAAGGCTTGATATGAATATATGTATTAGATTCATATCCAAAAATATATTATGTTCTTAATAATTATTTTCAAATCATCAAATGAAACTTATTATTTAATTGATATGATGGGGAATGAATTTCACATTTTTGGGGATGGTAATCCGTACGTACACACGAGCGACAATATAATTCAATTCATGGTAAAATAGTTTGTAATTGTATTGTATATAATATATAAAGAATTATTAACGTGGTTTAATTATTATTTATATCAATTTAATAATTATTATACCCATCCAGATAATGAAGTGTTGAATAAAAAACTACACCGCGACGTGGAGATGGTAAGCCCTCCTTACGCACGTAAGGTGACTTTGTCATTCATAGGATGCATAGAATAATGAATATTATTGAACCATATTTATAATAACATCAAATTATGTAGAAGGTAATGGAGTAATTATTTTAGTATGGAAACAACAACGAATTTGGAATTTGAAAAAGAAACGATCTTTGAAAGATGTGGAGAAATTGTTACCTCTTCTTCTAGGGAATCCTTCTGATTTCATCAAATGGGATCCATAGGTTGGATTTATGATCAATGTAAGGTCTCCAAGTTGAATTAAGGTTAGATGGAAGGATATTTGTTCTAGGGTTGGCCGAACCAAATGGGTTGGAGGTGGGAAATTATTAGAAGTTGAAGTACCCTTTAATAAGAGATGGGAGGGTCACTTTAGGATAAGATTGAAATAGTATTTTATTATATAATCAATTTACGTTAATAATGGATCCCAATGGATTTATATAGAGGCTATGGTAGATATGGGTCGAAATAACTTTAACCTATAGTTTGTAGACATGTTTAGCTCACAATATCTTTTATATTGAACTCTTGGTTAATAGGTTTAACTTTTACCATGTCATCTTGTATTATTACACTATATGGTTAAAGACATAATATAAACAGTGAAGATAACCTCAAGTGTTTCATTAATGATATATCTATAATTACATATTACCATTGACCAATCAATAAAATTTTATGAATATTATATCATTTAGTAATATAATATATGTTTTAAAAACTCATTTATGACAATATTGAAACTATTTTGTATTTGGGTTTTTTAAAAGTCAAAACAACATGATTAATTCGAAGAAGATTAATTCAATCAACCCTAAAATGGCATATTAATCAATAAAATTAGATTAATGCGTCAATAGTTTCAATTTAAATTTATTTTGATATTTATAATGTCAGTTATTTTAATCTTTCATTAATAAGGTAATTTTTTCTTTGTCATTGCGTCATAAATAAATATAATTATTTAATGTGTAAAAATAATAATTATAATACCAAGATTTCAGAAATCATTTTAGATTTCTAATTAATATTTATTGTTGACTTTATCTTATGTATAATCCTATATTAAATATGAATTAGTTATGAAAATTTGAGTTTAACTCTTTTAACTCTTCTTTAAATAAAATAATAATAAATGTCGTAATCTAATCCATGTGACTAAAAGAGGATCATATTTTATTACTAAGGTTGATTTATGTTGAAAACACTTATACAATAAAATGAGGACATGTTTTAGTTTAATTATAATATCATTTTTACCATTAATCACCTGATTTACTTTTATCCATCGTAAATAAAAGTCAAAAGTTACAATTCACCATCAATTATTTTCATTTTATTGAACCAAATTTTTCCTACTAATATCAACCGTGTATCGTGAATTTTTGAAATTTAATTCATCGAAGAGGTAAAACTAAATTTTATGCAAAATTGCTAACGTGCTTAGAAGGTGGGTAAAAAAAGTTTACAAAATTCAATAAAATTTTATACATATAATTTTATTATAAAATCACTCCAATGAAATACATTGAACTAATATGGATATTATGTATATTTTATAAATTAAAATTAATTTAAATAGAATAAGTTATTATTTAAATAAAATGTCGTTTTTTAGACAATAACACAGTGCTTTTCACTATTCATAAAAAATTGAAAGTTGGTAGAAAAACAGAAAAAAAAATCACCCGATGTTAATTTTGATATTACGAATCCAAAATTGATGACTATTTTACCAAATTAAAAAAATATATGTTTAATTAATAAATTTAAAATTAATTCTCATTCTCAAAACTAGAATGCGGTTTTTTTTAGAAGTGAAAAACTATCAAAAAATTGATATGTGTTTATATCCAATTTAAAAGTGAAATTACTTCTAAAGAAATAAATTGGATTAAATGATAAAAATATAATCTAGTTATACTTAATTACCATTAAAATGTATAATTTAACACTATAAATAATTTTGATTGAAAACGTTTTTTTCAATTAAAATTTAGTATCCTTCAATATTCATTTAAATATGAAACATATCAGAAAAACACAAAAAATTCATCCAAAATAAATTGTTATTTCCCTCATTAAATAAGGAATTTATTTTCATCAAATTTAATATATAAAAGAGTAAAATATTGTATTATTAAAGTTTCACCGTTAAATGGAAGAAAAACTTATTTTTTTTAAAAATTCTTCTTTATCAAAAAATTTAATTAGTCCTTTTATTGTATCTATGAAACACAAAAGATGAATTTTAAAATTATATTGGATATATAAAAAATTCAAAATGCTGTTATTTCTATTAAAAATAACTTTTTAAAATGCTAGTTTGATATGTCGTGGTGTGCATGAACTTGATGTTTCATACATCACACACTATTGTTTTATTCAAATAGAAGCCTTCCATGGAAGCATGGTGTGTTTCATTCTTCCCTCCCTCATGAAAATGTGCCCTCACTTTTTATAAATTTTCATCAGAAATAACAGGTATAAAATAAAAGATACCTTTGTGGAAAACCCACATTAGAAATTGTGTTAATATATTGTAATCTTAATAATAGAGAAATGGAAAAGAAAACCCCCCCACAAAATTAGGATTTATAATAAGAGAACATTATTGGTAATTATAATTGGAGGAAAAATGTAAATATTTATAAGGAGTGATTGAGGTCATCAATCAAAAAATAAGTAAATGGAAAATTGAGGGGTCTAAATCCATAAATTTATGATGAATAATATAAGGTATTTGGATAACACATTATTTGGTTTAAGAACCATTCCCTAAATTTTGAGAATTAATTTATTTATAGAATAAAAAAATACATGTTAATAAGAGTTCCATCGTCTAACTAATTTCTACCACAAAATCATCTTTCACTCCAAATGACGAGTTTTATAGATGACATAGTCACACCTAAATTACTATAATCAACTTACTGAGAATCAAATAATCCACAAAAGATGAACTACATATTTCTTGTATCATTAGAGAGTAACCAAAACCAAAATGGTTAGTACAAGATCAGATGATCCCCAAAAAGGATAATAAATTATAGACATTAATATTAATAATAATATATAAAATTATTCAAACAATACCCAAAGTTCAATAAATACCTTTCAATAAACAATTTTCCTCAAAATCCTTCAACATAGTCTAAACTAATATTGAAACCCAAATCTTAGAAGTATTTGATTATGTAGTCTTGAACGTTAAATTGTATCTCCAAATAACATATACTACTCTTAAGGTGACATACATAAATGTAATTATCCTAATGACATTTTATGTATGATATGTTAATAATTTATATAAATAAACTAAATAACTATAATTCCATTACAAAATATAGGTAAAAATCAACCATTACTCCTCAAATGAAATCAATTAGTATTCTATATTCATTAGAAATATTGTGTTCCAAACAGAGCGAACGTATTCCAATATAACATTTATCTCTTAACCATCAAATCATTTTCTTATACTAAGGATGTTCATTGGATAAACATAAGATCTTAGTCACACTTTGGTTGTGGGTTAGATTTCTAAAGCTTTGTCCAATGCGATAGGTTCTCACCCATTTTTTTATTTTCATTTTTCAAAAATTAAATTTTATAACATTCCAAAAATGAAACAAATTCCTCAAAATAACAATAACTTAATTTACCTTGAAATGTTAACTCATACCTTGTATTTTCATCCAAAAATTTGATTACATGTAATTACCATAGATTCAAGGATCATATAAACCGAAATTGTTATTAATAACTATATCCAGAATAAAAAATATAATTCTTCTCCAAATAGAATTTTCACATAAAAAACTAGAGGGTTACACATACAAGAGAAAAGTCTTCCAAAGTAATCCCATAAACAAAGTGCACTAATAATTTAAAATTTTTACCAACCATTAATTTCGACATATGTTCTTTATTGAAAAAGAGGATATTCTATAGAATAGAGAATCCATTCGGGGAATGCCTAGGTCCCCCACATTTACAACAACTCACAATAAATGGAATCTTGGGATCATTTTTATTTCCTGTCATATTAGTCTTCATTTTTCATTGTTAATTTATTACTTTATTTATTTCTTTCCCACACATAAAGAATTTCATTATTCTATTGAGTCACCATCCTAGGTGTCTCCTTACACATTTCCTGCATGATTGAAATCGAGCATTCTTTCCTCCATGGTCACCATTACTAGAGCTCTTATTATTCACCGCCTTTATTTTGTTTGCTGAGTCTACGAGTTGGTTAATATATATGTTGTTGATCACATTTTTTTGAAAACAGATTCAGCATGAACACAATAACTTTTACTCCTATGAAAATTCAATTTCTTTTCTCATTTACACCATTTTTTCATCCATGTACATCATGTTAAATGTTATTATGACTTCCATGGAATAAAAAATTTGACTAAAACTAAAAAGCATTGTTTGAGTAATAATTGTTATCAAATATTTTAGAGAATACCTTGACACCTTATCTTCAATCTAATACACTTTAGGATAACCATAGTTATTTATTGTCATCTTATATTAGAATCCTTCATACTGTTCTGTAACGAATATTTGAATTATCCTATGCATATACCTACAGAGTTTCGTAACCAAGTGTGCACCAAGGCTCGTTGTCTTACACCAATTTCTGTTTGAGTCTAGCTCAAAGCTGTGTTAGCAGGTTTTACACCTAGGTACATCTATGTCAGAGCCACCTTTACCTAATTATATCCAAACATGGATGAATTTCTTTGAAATCCCACATTTTATTTACATTATCAAAAATTTTGGATGTTATTCTATACTAATATGCAATAACTTTCTGATGGTAGTGTTCTCAAATCAAGGTTATTCTATATCTAGTTTCCATGGTTTCAAATAAACTTCCTTTGATACCAACTGTAACACCCCAAACCTCGTTACCCAAATTCTGTACATTATTACATATAATTATCCTGATCACAATTCATCAAGTCTCGAAATAACAATTACTTTAGTGGCCTTGGATGTACTAGACACAAACATTATATTTGCATTGCACCATAATATAAATAAAAACTACATTGTGTACACTTTGAACAAACTCATATCCCTTAGAATATTCCTATTGGTTAATCAGGATTTACATCTTCACATCTTGGGGAAAGTAAAAAATATAAAGGGGTGAGCTCAGATGCTCAGTAGGGATAACAATATAATAGAAAAATTCATAAATAAGCATAAACATTAAAGTAAATGTATAAGGCTAAAACACAAGACTTTTAATCATAAAAATCATCATAATATGCGGAATATAAATCAAATATTTCCATTTAAATATTTACATAGATATTCTACTAGTCGAATAATTTAATGTAATATCAATAGATAATTCCATAATGATGGAATACATAATGGCATACATCATAACAACAGTCATGGCCTCGATCCAAGACTATAAATATGATTTCGTCCAGGCCTTCTGCCAAGACACTAGTATATATCATTAGACCTACCAATGCATCAATGATCTATAGTGGGCTACACACGTCACTTACTATGTCCAATGAATTCCTCATATGAAATGGTTGAAACATAATCTAAACATTCGTATTGAAACGATAAAATGAAATATCAATATTTTAACAACAAACAATGAATGTTATAAAAATAGAACGTCCACAGACATACATAACTCATTCAATTCAATATGTAAGATTGTATCAACCACAATGAACAAGAATGAATGATATTTAGAAAGATGAATATAACCAGTAAAACAATTTGTGAGAAATATCCCCTTTTTCATGAAAACATTTAAATGTAAACCTTTTTATCAAGAAGCTATTAAAAAATTGATTTTTGAATCAAAATGACCCTGATCAATTTGAATATTATAAATTTAATATTAATTTTAAAATATTCATCTCCATATAAATAAATATTTAATACCATTTTTAAAACATAGTCATTAAAGAGATTGATTTACAAGAATAAATATTTTAAAAAATTAAAAATAATATTTTAGTTAGAGTTATTAACCAAATGATAGTTGCTTGAATACAAATAATTGAGGTAATGAAAAAAATTTAATATCATTATAATAATGGGATTCATGATATACTCTTTCAAAGAACAGTATGTACAACATATAAAAGTTAATTGGTGCATAACAAAAAAGGGTTCTCATTAGAATGTAATTTGAGATGAAATCCATTATAAAGACCGTATCATTAGGTTTAGGATAAATCAATGAATTAACTATGTGAGAAAAATATAAATACACTAAATATGATTAAATATTCAATGTAGAAAATCAGAGGATATTCACACATATTTTTGTAAAAACGAGACCAATGACTTGGATGGTTAACTCAATGAATGATAATTGAGTTAAGATTACTCCTATCAAGTTCATATCGATGACATGAGATTTTATAAATGGATTGATTATGCGTAACAAAAAAATATCCACACAAAGTGGAGTGTAAATTACTATATGAATAAAAAATAGCGATTTAACAGATAATCTTGGGGTAAAATAATCAATGACATTTGCGTAAAATACAATTAGTAGAAATTGATATTTGGAATTCACTTACCGATTTGGAAACATAAGAAACATACACTCCCTGAAAAAAGGATCATTAATTGAAGACGCAAATAACCATAAATTATAGTATATTACATAATGAATACAATCATGGTGTAGCAAATACACCACACAAAAGGAATTAGTGGACATATAACATGAATATCATGAGAAAAAAATTGAGATGAAAACACCTTACCACGTTGTAATCAATCGAGTCATATGTAAAAAAGTAAATAAAAACAATGAATCACATATTACAAGGAATATAAATAGAATCATGATAATATATATCACATGGAAGTACACAATACACCAAATGAAATAAATAAGTGGTGAACAATGGAAATCTTACGAAATTAACAGTGAGATAAAGAACCCATTACCTTGTACATTTCCTTAGTATAAGTTAGAATAAAATATTTTACAAGGGTGAAATAATTTTTAATAAATTATAAAAAAACCAAATAGATAAATATTATATCATATGTGATCTTCTAAAATTTCATTGTTAATGATATTTCCAAAGTATCATTGTTTTGGGTGTTAACTGATTCGATTTCCATTATATGTTCTGTTACATAAGTCGTGATTTTTATGCATAGTTTATATTAGATTCTTATCCATATATATATCATGTTATTAAAAATTATTTTTAAATCAGAAAATAAAAATTATTGTTGAATGGTTACGATGGGAAATGAATCTTATCACATTTGTGGAGAATGTAATCCATATGTACGCATGAGGATCAATATCAATAAATTTATGGTAAAATAATATATTTTTGGATGTTATATCATATATAAAGAATAATTAACTTGTTTTATTTGTTATTTACATCAATTGTACTCATTATTATACCCATACAAATAATGTAGTGTTGAATAAAAAACTACACCACAATGTGGAGATGGTAAGACTTACATACGCAGGTATGGTGACTTTTTCATTCATAGGATGGATAGAATAATGAATATTTTTATACCATATATATAATTAATTCATAGTATGAAGTATTTACTGGTGTTATCACATAGTTATTGAATCAAAAAACATAGTGGAAGTGGAAGATGATAACTAATTTGAAAGAGGTGGTTAAATTATTACCTCTTCTACAGGTGAATCCTTTTGGTTTGATCAAAAGAAATCCATAGGATGGCTTTCATATCTATGTAAGCCCTCTATTATTAATTGAGGGTTGTTGGGAGGAAATTATTATAGGGTTTTCCTGAGAAAAATAGATTTGGAGGTGTGAAAATAAGAGAAGGGGAAGTAACCTTTTATAAAAGAGGTGATGGTCACTTTAGGAAAATATTGAAATATTATTTAATTATATGATCATTTTCTTTTTTAAAATGGCTCCAAATAGATTTATTTAGAGTATAATGTGTGATGGGTATAAATACCTTCAACTAATATGTTTTATACATGTTTATTTCACCATATTTACATTATCATTAATTTTTAAATCATTGATAATTAGTTTAACTTTTAACATGCCCTCTTGTATTCTTACAATATATGGTTAATAAACCTACTATTAACTACCAAGAGAAACCCAAGTGGTTCATTAATAATATATATATCATTAGAAAAAGGATATCTCAGGATTCATATAGACCCGCGGAGCGCTCCTGCAGAACCCGTCGCGCAAGGGAAACCATAAGCTTGATTCTCGATCGTTTGCTGATGTTGTCGCTGGAAAATCAAAAGATGTGCTTCCTGCTCAACCTGATGTGGCACAAGAAATTTATGTTTTCCCGAAATCTTTTCGACATTGTGGGCAACCCGCGATTTCATTCTAAGTAAGTGAGTTAAACTTTCTTTCTTCTGATTTAAAATTTGTCTTGGTTGGAAAATTTATGAATCGAAGGCCTTCTTTGAAGTATCTTCGATCATCTCTAGAAGCAATAGGCTTTACGGGATTTGAAATCGGTTTCTTGAACCCCTCACACATTTTTTTCAATTTGCATCCGAGGAGGAATACTATAGGATTTGGATCAAGAGGTCATGGTCCTTTGGAGGGTTTTTACTGAAAATTATTAAGTGGAATCCTGAGTTTGATGCATATTCTGAATCCCCTATTGTTCCTATCTGGGTTAGCTTCCCAGAGTTAACTCTTCACCTATTCAAGAAGGAAGCCCTCTTCCCAATTTCTAATCTTATTGGGAATCCTTTGAAGTTATATTTTGAAACAAAAATGCTTTCAAGACCCTCGATATCTAGGATTTTTATTGAGTTGGATGTTTCCCAACATTTGCCCTCCACTATTTGGATTCAAAGTGGAGACCTTGCATTCTCCCAAGATTTTTTTTATGAAATATTTCCAGACTACTACTCCAAATGCGTAAGATTAGGACACAATTCAAACAAATGTGACAAAGCCAATGTTCGTTTTAAAAGTCTTAAACCTGTTTGGACAGAAAAGTATAAAAATAATCAAGAAAACATGGATGGACCTTCTAATTATGTCATTAGAAAAGATGATCTGGTGGTTAAGGACAATGAAAAAAACCCTGATTGTGTTACCAAGGAAAGAGATGATGGGGTAAATGTAAAATTGTATTCTCAAACACCTCGTGATCCACTCTCAGAATTTGTCAATGAAGTTCTTGCTGTCACCATACAACATGAGAATCTTGATGCTGATAAGAGGGATTCCACCCTCCTAACCTGAAAGTAAGATGAAAAAACTGAGGGTCATGTGGTTAACAAAGATGGACTTAAAGAGGAATCTCTCCAGGTTGTTGTTGAGAAGATACTTAAAGTAGGGGAATCATTTCATCTAAAAGATAGAAAAGGAAAAAAATTCATTATAGACTCAGATGGTTTTGTCACTCCACTCCCCATGAAAACTAGGAAACATAGAGAAAACATCAATTATGAAAGAATCATCATCACAAGATCAGTTGCGGCCAAAAATCCTGACCCTGAGGTTCCTCCACAACCAATTCCTATAGAGCCCCTGCCTGAATATCCACAAAACTCAGATAGTTTTGATTCAGACACCTTCTCGAGTGAAGTTGATGAAAATGACCCAGAATATAGAGATGCCTATCAGTATGATTATGATCTGGATTTTCCGAAGGAGCTTGACTCCTAGTTCGGGGAAAATGAAACATCTACATTTCGGAAGTATAAAAATAGTGAGATCAGTGCTCAGGTTTACCTGGATATCAGAAAGAGGATGTCTATCAAAGTTCCTGAGGAATTCAATAAGGATTCAAACTTTGATTTCATGAGTATCTCATGGAAATAAGTTTTGGATCTGGTTCACTCTTTGCATGACCTTTTGTCTTGTTGACTCTGGTGGGTGCTGAATGTTATCACTCTTACTCTTGAGTGTTTTCTCATTATTTTGACTCATGCTCATGTTTCTCTAATTGATGGATGAACTTTGTTTCTGTTTCTGGATTTAAAGGATTGAATTGGATTGATTGCACAACATAATCAAAGAATGTTTTTATGAATTCTGATGGTAGGTTTTAGGGGCTTTTCTGTTTGTTTTTTATTGCTCCCAGCATGCAGAAATAGTTTTTTGATGGAACAGTGGGTGTTTTACTGACTGCTAGGCTTGATGATCTCTATCCTGGTATCTCTTAATTAATGCAATGGTTTTTTTGAGTGATATAATTTTGTCTGTTGCTGTTGAAGTCTTGGACTGGAAGGATTTTATTTGGCTATATGCAATCTTCAGCCTTGGGTCCTCCACCTTTATATGATATCATGAATTCTTGATGCTTCTGTTCTGAATTTGGGAAGACTCAACATGGCTCTATAGATCTTGTATAGGAATTATGTGTGATTCTACATTGTTTCTTTGGGTTTTTTCTCATCAGTTTGGCTGGTCCTTGTGTTCTCAGTTTGGCATGAATTTGTTGTGAATCAGTTTCAAATTTCTACTGGATTTCTGCTATATATTGTTGGATGAACTTCTTAACTCACTTTGATAAAATTATTCAGTCTTGAACATCTATTTGTCCTACTGGAATCTTTACTTTATGGAGTCCTGCATTCACTGTCTTTTCCTGATGGTTTGGTGATCTGTTTGGTGGTTATCCACTAGAATTGTATCAGACTGTGCTGATTATGTCTTTTGTCCAGCTCCAAGTCACAGTTTTTCTCTTCTTTTGCTTTTAGTTGGGCGGGCTGCTGGTTTTGATTGCCTGTTTGTCTATGCTTTTTTACCTCGATTTGATTCGCTTGGAGGCTCTGTTTATTTCTGGTTGAGGGGTTGCTGCATATACTGTATTCTTCTTGGTTTCTGCTTTTGTTTCTTGGGTTATCAATTGCTATTTTGCTACCCGATCCCTGTTTCTGTCTGCTTTTGGGGATGATTCTGCATAAGATATTATTTCAATTGGTTATTTTGACTCCGGATTTGATGGTTTATTTGGCAGGATTACTCATCATCATGGAAGGTGCTACTTTTTTTTCTCTCTTTTTCAACCATTCAGTTTGGGGTGGGCTGTATGTATGCTTTCTTTGTATCCCCCCTTATTTTTCCTTGCTGGTGCAAGCACTTTGCACATCGTGTTTGTAATATCAACTTTGTTTTTAATAAATTTCTTTGGGGCATGAATTGGGAAACCAATTCATGTCACCACTTTTGAAAAAAATATCAATATATATTTCCTTTGGATAATCCTCATATTTTTATAAATGTTATATCATTTAAAAATAAAATATTTTTTTTAAACTCATTTATGTCAATTTTGGCACTCTATAGTATATGGGTTTTTCAAAAGTAAAAACAACATTATTAAATCAATAAAATTTCATTGAATCAACTCTCTCATGTCATATTAATATAAGAATTTCATTTAATTCATCGAAAGAATCAATTTACTTTTATATTGATATTTATAATATGAATTATTTTAAAATTTCATAAATAAGTCAATTACTGTATCATCATTGTGTCATAAATAAATTTAGTTATATAATGTCAAAAAAAATTAATCAATTTACCATAATGTTGGAAATATTTTTAGGTTTATAATCATTATTTATAGTCTAATATAACTTATGTATAATCCTATATTAAAAATTTGTTAGTTACGAAAATTTGAATTGAACACTTTTAACACTTTTTAAATAAAATAATAATAAAAGACCTAATGTAATCCTAGTGGACGAAAGAGGATCATATTTTAATCATTTGGTTGATTTTTGTCGAAATTTGTTTTTCCAATATAATTAGGAAATGTGTATGGGTAATTATAATATATTTGTTACCATTAATTTCCCTAATTACTTTTAATTGGGCTTAATAAAAGTCAAAAGTTACTCTCCAATAGAAATTATTTTCATCTTATTAGACCAAATATTAATTACTTATGTAAACCATGTCTCTTTGATTTTTGAAATTCAACTCATAGAAGTTATAAAATTACATTGTAAGCAATATTTCAAACATTCATAGAAGATGTGTAAAAATGTTAAAAAAATCAATAAAATTATATAAATATAATTTTATTATATAATGATTCCAACGAATCACATTTAAGCTAATATTGATATTATGTTTCAATTTTAAACTAAAATTAATTAAAATAAAATAAATAATTACATAAATAAAAAGTTGGCTTTTAAACAATAACGCAATGTATTTCATTATTCATCAAAAATTGAAAGTTGTCAGAAAAACTACCAAAAATTTAATTCAATCTAATTTTGATATTCCAAATAAATAAATAATGTCTATTTTAAAATATTAATTACATTGAAGTTATATTAATTAATTTAAAATTAATTATATTTTCAAAACCAGAAAGAAGGTTTTTTGAGAAGCAAAAAACAATCAAAAGATTGATTTGTGTTTATGTCCATTTTTTAAGTGATATTACTTCAAATAAACTACATTAAAATAATGATAAAAATATAATCTAATCATACTTTAAAACCATTAAAAATTATTATTTAAAACTATAAATATATTGATTAAAAAAATATGTTTTCAATTATAATTTAATATCATTCAATATTCATCAAAATAAGACATTTATCTGAAAAACAACAAAATTTTATCCAAAATAAATTTTTATCTCCTGATAATAAATTAGAATTTTATTTCATCAAATTGAATATATAAAAGTGTAAAATAATTTATTGGAAAGGGTTCATCTTTAAAAGGTTGAAAAACGGTATTTTTTGAAAAATACTTCTTTTATGGGAAAATTTAATTAGTCATTATATTGGGAAAAAGAAACAAAAAATATGAATGTTAAAATTATATGGCATATAAATATATTGAAAAATGTTATTATTATTATTCATAACCACTTTTTAAAATTTTATTTTGATACATCCTGGTGTGCTTTAACTCGATGTTTCTTTCATCGTACGCTATTGTATTATTTAAAGAGAAGCGTACAGTGGAAGCATGGGTTGTTACAACATCAGATACCTCTCAAAACATTCTTATCCTTGAGAACTAAAAACCCACCTAAAGGTAATCCAAATAGGGTCTGAAAATCCACCCATCGAGATACCTCTCAAAGGAGAGAAACCTATAATATGTAACTAAAATATTCAAGCTTATAGACATGAAAAGTCTATAACCGCAAAGGAAACATAATTTTTTTAAACATGAAAAGAGTTAAACATCAATCACCTCTGGGTAGTGAACATGTATCTACGGATAAAATTCCCAGGATCTCTTCTCCATGCCACCATAATGCCACAATCACTAACCAAGTAGATAGAATGTCTACAGAACACATTCCCATTGAAGTCTTGGATTTATACATGCCGCTCCTTGAAGGTAGCATCATCATCAACATTGATCTCTCCCCAATATATGAAATGAGAGTCATCATGAAGATAACATAGGATCTGTGACACATGAAAAACATCATGTATCTGACTCATTAGTTGGGGAAGTTCAACTCGATACACCATGGATTCCACAAGAGAGAACACCTCAAAAGGCCAACAAACCCAAGAGAAAGCATACTCCCATGACCAATCCTTCACTGCCCACTACATGGAGTCACCTTTTGAAACATGTGATTCCAAACATCTATCTCTATGTGTATCCTCTATTTATATTCATATGATTCATGATGATCCTGCATTGTCTTAATCCACTCATGAAACACCCAAACCGTCATTTTTGTATTATGCACTAGTTCGAGTCTAAGAATAGCTGACTCTCCGACCCCAGTCCAGCACAACAGAGAATGGAATGATTGGCCGTAAAAGGCATCAAAAGGACCCATAAGATTGTTGGAGTGGAAACTATTGTTGTAAGTGAACTCTGACAATGTTAAGTTCCTCATCCGCAAAAATTCACAATTCAGGACTCAAGAGCATAACATGTACTTCAGAGTCAGGATAGTCCGCTCTATCTGACCGTACATCTTATGATGAAATACAGTGCTAAGGCATAGATAAAATCCAGAAGCATGCTGGAGAGCTCTCCACACCTATGAGGTAAAATGAGGGTCTTGATAAGAGATGATCGTCATTGTGACTCCATGAAGTCTCACCACCTCTTCCAGATACAGCCTCAAAAAACTTTCCTCTTCACTTGGCGCCATGATTGTTATGAAGTGGGCTGATTTTGTTAAAAAATCCACTACCACCCAAATAACATCATGTTATCCCTAATATCATGTTAATCCATTAGTGAATTCCATTGATATGTCCTCCCACTTCAACAGAGGAATATCTAACAGATGGATCAGACCACCAAGAACACTCTGTTCGGACTTCTCTTTCTGGCTGACAAAACATCGAGAAATAAGATTTTCAACTACAGACTTTAGTCCATGCCACTAAAACTGACTCCACCAGGCTTAGTACATCCTTGTCTCTCCAGGATGCACAACTAATGGTGAAAAATAGAAATATTAAATAATAATCTCACACATATCCAAATGATCAAATGGACTTCCATGATAAAACAATCAGTGTTGATCATCCTCAGACCATCCATCAAGGGCCACGCCACAAAAAACTCGGTCTCCCCAGACATCCACCTCAAGATCCCCCAACTGGGACTCTTCCACCTGCTACACCAGAGATGACTGAACCATCATCTATAAAAGACTACCTCTCCCCCAAATTCTCCCATATCGAGATGTAATGCTTATAGTGATTACATTACTCACCTAGAATCACCATATTCACACACAACATAACTATGTTACTTCTAACTCAGTGCATCAGCTAAAAATTTCACCTTTACAGGTGTATACACTATTATGAATTGATATTCCTTTAAAAAATCCTTTCACCAATGTTTTTGTAAGTACATGTAATTCTTGGAGAAAACATACCCAAAACTCGTGTGATTGGTGAGAGCCATAATGTGCTCGAAAATCAGGTAATATATTAATAGATTCAGAGAATAAACAATTTCTTCCAACTCAATATCATGGGTGGAATAGTAATATTCTTGGGGATACAACTACTATGACCCATAAGATACAACCAAAAATTGATGCATTAGAACACAACCTAATAATAAATGTAAAGCATCATAGAATACATTAAACTGAACTCCATATGCTATATGGAAAGGAAATGGAGCACTTAATAACTTCTCCATTAGATACTCGAATGATGCTTGTCACTAATTAGTCCATATTAATGCCTGATCCTTCCTGGTCAAAGCTGTTAGAGGAGTCGCAACTCAAGAGAAATTAGTTATGAACATCTTGTTGTAGCCTACTAGACCAAGGAAACTTCGCACCTCTGACATTGTCATAGGGGATTCCCAAGACACAACTGCTTCTATATTCGATGGATCCATAGGTACAACCTACTGGGCTACAACATGCCTTAAGAAACATACATCTCAAGCCCAAAAAATTCACCTCAACAACATCCCAAATAGATTTTGTAGACAAATAACTCCCAAAATGGAATGTAGATTTTTAGTATTCTCCTCTTTATATGTGAAGTATACTATAATTTCATCAATGAAAACAACCACAAACCATTCCAAGAAATAAAGAACACGTCTTTCATCAATCCCATGAATACTTCTTGAGAATTCATCAGACCTAACGGCAATACAATAAACACGTAATGCCCATGATGACAATAGAAAGAAGTATTTGAAATATCACCATTCCTCACGCACATCTAATGATATCCTACCCACAAGTCAATCATTGAGACCCAAAATGGACCCCTCAGTTGATTGAATAAATCATCAATCCATGGAAGATGATAGAGATTATTTACTATCTTTTTGTTTACACGATGATAATCGATACACAATTGCAATTGTCCACCAGTCTTCTTTACAAACAAAACTGGTGCACGCCATGGTGACACACTCGACCAAACAAGAACACTTTATAACAGACCATCAAGAAGTATACGAATTTATCATAACATAGAAGTGTACATCATATATGATGACATTGAGGTGGGAGACACTTTGGGTTGTCGCTCGATCCCGAACTCGATCTATCATTAAGGGGTAATGCTACAACCTCTTCTGGAATGACATCAGGGTACTCTTCTATGACCATATGAATCGGAAACTACTAAAACTCTATTGAAGTTAGCATTATTTCACCAATCATGGATGATAAGGATAAAACACGTCACTGGCCCATCATAAGGTCTCCCTTGCCAAAAAACACTACCTGCTCTCCATCCGCATCGAAGAACACAAACTACCTCTAGTTGAAATCCATGATAGCCTACACCGAGTACAACCAATCCTTGTTGAGGCAGAAATCATATGGTTGTATCAGTAAACATAGTAAATATCTCCAAGAGTGGTGTTCCCCAGCACTAGCTCACAATCTCTACATACTTCAAACTAGTCACCTTGACCTCCAACTAGCATAGTCAATGCCAAGGGCACTGGAAGCCTCTCTAAATCATGTCTCACATCATGGAAAAGGATAGGTGATAAGAAGGAGTGTGTCACTCCTATATCAAACACGATATTAACCAAGGTATAAAACAAGAAATGTGTACCTCGAACGATGTCTAGCTCGCCTAGATATAGCAACACTAATGGTTGAATCTGACAATGACCTCTTCCACAACATCTATGACCCTGATGATGACAACCACCAAAGCCTCTATTTTCTCACTATGGATGGAGAGAATCATGTGGGTTTCCTATAACTATCCCATCTACCCTCTATGGATCCAAAGCTGGTACAACATGCTCCTACTGACTCAGCTAGAACTACCACAACCGAGGAACCTAGTGTTGAACTCCTAGTGTATGATGAATGCTCTGAAATTTCAGGAACTCACTCTATTGATGACCTCGACCGCCACAAGGAAAACAATATCATTATCCCTTGGAATAGGCCTAATATCCATTGTTCCTAGAGAAATGAGATGTTCAGGGATAGGACATACCCTCGGTTGAGCATAAACTCTGCCACCCTAAAAACATGGAACCCCAGGCCACAACTCTACATTATGAGGAATCATGATGACTACCCTCTCGTGATGATCTAGTTTGGGACAATTAAATCTCAATGATATTTTCCCTATCCAGCACCTCAATATATTTTTTCAGCACAAATGGGGTGACGAGGCACTAGATTTCTGGATGCAAAGCCTCCTTGAAATTCCATTCCCTGGACTCCTCATCTGGAAAAAGGTCTGAATCATATCGCAAAAGGATCCCGAATCAGATTCCAAAATCTCACACACTAGATCTACCACATAAATGTTTAATAAACTCTCAGTGATTGGATTACTTCACGTTTGAAGAAAGAAACTTTAATCTAAACTTCTCTTAGAACTCCTCTCATGATATCACCCACTCCTGCCAATCCTTGGGGAGAAAAAAACACCACGGCCTTGATGCTACACATAGCATCATCACTACCAAAGACACCTAGTTCTATTTCCAATAATGGATTGAACTAAAGCATATCTCAAACTCCTCCAACTAATATTCTAAGACTGCATCTGAAATGGATCCAACATACTTCTCCCGACTCAGCTGCTAAAACTCTCAGTGTTTCGTCCTCCATTTCTTGTCATCATCAACCTCTACCCTATGGTGATATGTTGGCATAGCTTGCTGGACATCTTCTATGTGATCTTGATGAGGAAGTTGACCTAGAGTAATACATTTAAAATAGAAAATAGTTAGATCTATTTAACCTCAAATATAAAACACTCAACAATAATTAATTAATGGTTTTATTTCACTAATTTTAGGTCAACATATCACAATTTCTAACCATTAAAACACACGCCCAAGGTTGAATGTTGCATGATACTTTCCTAGGACTCTAACCTATAACTAATATCACGTCATTTAATATCCATTGTATACATAAAGTTCTGTAGACAAAATCACACGAGGCCCTAAATTCCTATTTCTCAGCTGGTATCTAGTTTTTACATCACTTTCTATTCTTTACTAACATGGTTTCACTACCAAACCATGAAACCTCACCTATTCCTAACACCAAAATCCACCCTATCCCACAACCAGACCTCTAATACAACTCTATCATGACCCCCTCTCCACTAGGTGTACCCCTCCTGGACCGGAAATGTGAGAAGAAAGATAATGATCCCTCGAGTCCCACATCCAGTAGACCCTTGGTTGGTGACTATCTCCAAGGGTATAGTAAACACAAAAATGTGATGCATTACCCTCTAAGAGATCAAATGTAAAATATACAGATAATATATACACCAACCAACTAAAAATAAAACTTATATATAAATGAAATTCCAAAGTTCAAAATTTTATTTTCATTAAAATATTATACAACTAGAAGTGAAAAAATACTAACACTAAAAAAAATGTAAAAACAGCAGCAACAACAATCCTGAATAACTCATGAAACACCAAGCCAATATAAACTATCTTGATCTCTTACCTACTCCAAGTGACCTACAAACAATTTCTATATACCTTGGGTATGTATAATAGTATACAATATAGGATTATCCCTGGATCCACTCATGGAAAAGTAATGAAATCATGTTAATGTACAATGAAGAAGAAGTGAAACTAACTTGTTAAAAAAACATGTATGCTATGTTTCAAGCCTCACCATGGATACTCTAGAAATTTTTTGCAAAAAAGAGTATATAATATAATAATGAAAAATTAATAGTCCCCTCCTACTACTTACCCACTATTTTTCCACTTTTAGCCAATGCCGAACGTTCTAACCATCTCTCTCCAACACGGATTTCCCACAGACACCTGGGAGAAGCACCAAAACGTGCACCTCGTGCAAAAAAACCACCACATCCACACAAGAAACATAACCAGGTAGTTTCTAGAATCCACCATAGCTCGCATAACGTGTATCATACGTCGAGAATTATAACTCAAGCCATTACAGCCCATGCACTGAGTAAGGATCCTCGATCCATAACAACATATACATGCTATACTAATAGTATTCCATGTGAAACTATATCCAGAATATATGTGTGTGAATGAACACAAACCATTAATTCCATCTACAAACATATATGGGGAAAATTTACTATTTTGTTTACCATCACAAGTAACTACTAAGAGAATAGAGATGGTCTAAAGAGGGTAGTTAGCCATCCATCCTCCAACAAAAATTTTGGGGAAGTTTCCCCTAGGGATCAAAATTCTAGTGGTGTCATTGGCCCTAAATGACTCAGTGTAGTAGCGTATAGAAACAAAAAAAAATCAGAATGTACTATAACTCATAGCCAAACTGTGGGAAATACCTCACCTTAGACTCAATTTCAACTAAGGTCTCTTAGACTCTCGACTTCCACGTCAAAGACTAGGTATCCTATAATCACACAAATATTTAAAGAGCATTAATACATTACTTGATTCCATTTTAATTAGTTGCACATTACATGTATTAATTCGTTAAACATTAAATAACCATTAATAATTTCCCCATTATATATCATTAGCAACACACCCAATGTACAATGTTGCTTTTAATTGAAACCTCTGCATTATATCCCAATAGGCTCTCACCCCATGGTTTTATGTCATTTATTAAATCATTTGTCAATAACATTATTAATTTCCCATTTTACCAGACATTTTATAAAAACAATATACGATACTAAACATAAGGGGGATCAACACAGGGAGTAGATGAACTACCCATCGAGTCTTTACTGCCTATAACAATAGCATAGAACCATCCTCCCTTAGGAAGATAATCATGGAATGCACATCGCATAATCCATGCATCGCCGCCTATTTTTGACAGGAAGTCATGAAAAGTAGGTTCCTTGGGTCTTTGGGAAAGTAAGGAAGAAAAAAAACCAACAAGAAACATAAAGAATCCAAACATTCTCATCAAATCTGTTCCATCATCTCTGGTGTCCTCCCTAACACCCCAAGCATAAACTGATGCATCTCGCCACTCTATGTGTCAACTGCTGCAACAAAAAATAGGCCTCCCTGCACCCACTTATTACAACAGCCTTCCTGGCTCACATCACAACACAATCAGTAAGAAAAAACATCATATCAATTGCACAATTGGCCCTTCAACATGTAAGAGGTTAAATCAGAACCCTAAAAGGAATTATCTTTTATCAAACAATGTGTTATGTAATCCACATGAAATAACAGATTTATTATTCATAGGTTCCAATTTTGTGAAACCTAAAAAGTATGCTATCGTAAATTGATTAAGCATTCTTAGTGCATTAGTAAAATTAATAAAACAACAACCAGATTCATTTACATGCCTCTTTATATTTAACAAAAAATTATCATTTAATTATACCTATAAGTTTATTACAAATTTCCATCACGAACGAAATTCTAAACAATGAAATCATAGATATCACATTTTCTAACAAAACAATAGGCAATAAAATATAATCGATATCAATTTATTTATCCGGATCAAATATTTAATATGTCAATTTCATTATGATCCAATGGGCTAAAACATGCTAACTATACAGTTTCATGGAAAACAGTAGAGAAGTAATGAATCATCTACCTTAAATGACTCTTGATGTTCTTTATATGAGAATGATTCACACAATGGGTTATGATCTCCTCCCCCAGTGACAACTGCATCCACCCAAGGATGCAAAGACACCACCACACCAGTGACACCCATGAAATGTCCATATGGAACAAGAAGATAGAATTCTATAAAATGGAATGGAGAAATAGAATAAGATGATCCCAAAATAATGATGATAGATCATACCTTATATCGAATATCAATGGATAATGCTCGGTTGCCTCAAAAACAGTGACGAACCAATCCAAGGATGAAAATTTTGATCACACAACACTTATGTGATGTAATGGAAGGTTATAGCATCTCACTCTAAAAGACAATGAGGATAAACTAGGGAGGAAGATATCTCATCCATTTAGAATATTTAATAAAGTAGTGGATTAATATACTCTGGATTTTAGATTAACATAGAATTTCATTAAGCCATATAGTTTGACCACGTAAAAGTATCTAGAGCATTATGAAAATTTAATATAGGAGTTATGTCCAATAAATTGGCCTTAGAGCCCATAAAGTAGGATTTAAATTCCTTTTACGTCAATAGAAATGTAAAAGGGGTGAAACTGTAGGAAGCTGGAAACATTGTTCTTGATAATGAAATTTGGAAAAGTTAATAGAGGAACCTGTTGGACCTCAGCATTCTAGAATAACTGTTAATGAAGTCAAAATTTGGAAAAAGAAATATAGTCTACTGATGGACATCAATATTCTAAAAAAACTAATCATGAACTCAAAATTTAGAAAAAAGGAATATACGCTACTCTGGGAACTCACTATTCTGGAGGCACTGTTTATGAACTCAAGGTTTGGACAAGAAATTAATGGCTACCATTGGACCTCACCATTCTGTAATCACTTATCATGATCCCAAAATTTGGCAAATAATGGAGTGGCTACCATTTGACCTAACCATTCTGGAAACACAGTTCATGGACTCAAAATTTATCAAAGGAAATAGAGGATTTTGTTGGATGTTAGCATTCTGGAAACACTGTTCGTGAACTCAAAATTTTGGAAAGGTATTAGAGCCTACCTTTAGACCTCACTGTTCTAGAAACACAGTTCTTGATCTCAAAATTCGCCTAAAAAATATAGGCTACTATTTCACTGTTCAGATAAGCCAATCATTGGACTGTTCCCATATGGAAACTGTTGCACTGTTCACATAATCCTACTGTTGTACTGTTCACATAAGGGTAAAATTTCACTATTCATATAAGCCTACCATTGGACTGTTCACAGAAGGCTACCATTGTACTATTCACATTTTGCTATCGTTGCACTGTTTAGATAAGGCTACCATTGCATAGTTCCTATAAAGATACCCTTGATCTATTCATATATATCCTACCATTGGAACTAATCATCAAATATGATATTCGGAAATGTGAGGGGGATAAGTCACCTTGACCACCATAACACCTAAAACAGTAGATTTTCATAGAGGAATGGACTTTAGAGGTCTAGGACCTCACATATGAACATTTTAGTAGTGGATCATTTCATTAGGACACATATTCCATCATTTAGAGAATCATATCACCATGTGATATCTAAATTGGTCTATTAAAGCATTGGAAAATATTTTTGATATCATGTGGTGTTCACAAAATCAATAGGATTTTCATGTTGTTTACTACTTTGATGTTGAATTCGATAAGTGGTGGTATATGGTAAATCATTTCAAGGTATAATTGTATATTGATGATCATGATTGGTATGAATTCAAAGGAATCATTATAATAAAGTATTTTCCTAATGTAGTTCGACAAACGATTGAAAAACAAATTCTTGGAAATTAGGAATGATGATGAATTAGTGGATTTTTATGAATAAAAATACACTCGAACAGAATGGAATGCTTCAAATATATTATAAGATCCTGATTCTAAAATAAATCATTTTTACTCTGGAATAATCCCAATGCATCTGCTGGAATTATATTTTTGTGAGTTCAAAAGTTGTGAAACGATTGTTCGATGTGCATAGAAGGTGGAAATAGAGTTTTCTGATGATCATGATTTCTTTGGAAGCGAATAGAATAAGAGGTAAATGTGTGCATTGAAAGGGAAGAATTGTTTAAAAATGTTCGATGATAAGAATATTAAGATTATAGTTTGTGAATATTTTGGTAAGAAGCATACTGGGGAATCCCATTTAAATTTTATTAAGTGATTCTAATTTTGAAAAATAGGACACAAGGTTCATAATTGCATTGATTACGATTTTAGTAGTTGTGAGAGAAAATATGATTTAAAGTCTGCAAAATTTTATAAGTACAATAATATGTGTAAATATTTTAACAAGTTCCTGGCAATGAACTCAAATGATGGTAGGAAACCAGACTATAGGAATAAAGGAGGGGTGAAATCTTTTGCAACTACATCAGAAAATGATAGTCCATTAAATGAAACAGAATTAAGCACATTGCTTGTTTATTCATATTATTCCAATGTGTTGTTGCATTCCATATATACACATTATTTTATTTTTGATATATTTTGTAGTAAATTTGGAATTCCACCTCATGATATTAATGGAAAAATTATGGTAAAAACACTTGGGGAAATATTAAGGCAAAAATAAATTATAATATTCTTCATGTCTTTCTCTATGGATGGAATCTACCAACAAATCTTATTATTTTGCTACTATTAAAGTATGATGTTATTCTAGATAGGAATTTTCTTTCATTTAAATATGATATGATTAACTATAGATCTAAAAAAGTTTCATTCCAGGGTTTCATTCAATCTGTGTATAAGAATTAACACTTACCTTTTATAACATATCAGCAAATAGAGAATCTACTAAAAGATGGAAATGAATGATACCTTGTACATATTGTTGAAAAAAATGAATTATTGTGATTAATGATGCTTTATTGGAAAATGTGTGTCATAAGGTATTTCTTGAGTACATTCATGGTATTATACCATATTGGGAAGTTGAATTTACTATTAACATAGTTCCCAATCCTTACAGAATTTCAGAACACCCTTATCAAATTTATAAAATTGATCTTTTAGAGTTGAAGATGAAATTAAAGGATTTATTAGAAATGGTTTTACTCTACCTAGAACATCACCAAGAGGTTAACCTTTTGTGTTTGATAAAAATAATGATGTATAAATGGGAATTTTTATTGATTGTGGATCCTTGAGTAACATCAAAATTAAGAACAAGTATCATGTTCCACATAACAATGATTTTGTTGATTAGTTCCAGAGAGCTTAGTATTTTTTTCAGGTTGAAATGGTGTTGGGGTACCATCAGTTGAAGGTAAAGTAATAAAAAATTCTAAATACTATGTTTCACACTCCATATGAACATTATAAATTTTTATTTATTATCTCTTGTTTAACTAATGACCCTATTATATTCATGGATCTCATTAGTCGAAAATTCAATGATTTCGTGGATATGTTTGTGGTTGTGTTTATTGATGACATTTTGGAATGTTCTTAAAGTAGTGTAGAGTGTGAATGTAATTTATATATTTTATTGAAAAACATAAAAGAAAAGAAATTATATGTTAAATTCAGTATATGTGAGGTTTGATTAAATGAAATTTCATTCCTTATACACATTGTTTCAAAATAGGGAATAATTGGTCATCCTGCTAAAAAAAATTTGATGAAAAATGTCCAAGACCCTAAAGTATAACTGATATTCATAGTTTTCTTGGATTGGAAGGATATTAATGGAGGTTTGTGGAAACATATTCAGGGTCATCATTCCTAATGAGTATTTTAGCTTGAAAAGGATATATGATAATCTAGAAAAAATAATTTGATGAATATTTTTATGAATTTAAATGAAGATTGGTGAATGCTTTAGTTAATTCGTTACCTTCATAGAATGGTGAAATTATTATCAACAATAATGCTATATTGAAATGAAATGGTTTTTTCCTAATCCCAAATGATTAGGTAATTTGTAATGTTTCACATCAATTGAAAACTAATTAGATTAATTACAATACACATGATTTGAAATTATCTACTATAGTCTTTAATTTTAAAATATATAGGCATTGTATTTATGGATTAAAATTAAAAATATATACCAACCCTAAAAGTTTTATGTATTTATTCAATCAGATAGAATTTAACATGAGTTAGATAAGATGGTTGGAACTAATCAAGGATTATGATTTCACAATTCATTTTCATTGTTGAAAGGAAAACAAGGTGGGTGATGGTTCATGTCATAAAAGTAATGTTACATTATACATTATTCGTTTGTATCATGATCATTTTGTTAATGATATGATGAATATTTCCTTGGATGTTATTGGTGTAGTAAATATATATGTTTTGTTTCACGTTTTAGTGAAATCATATGTATTGGACAACATTTAGCAAGCATATTAGGAAGACAATGAGTTATAGAAACATGTATAATTTCTTCACAATGATAAACTTATTAAATTTAACATTGATAAATAATGTGTTTTGAGAGTAGGGAAGAGTTTATGTGTTCCATGTGATTCAAAATTTAATAATGAGTTGTTAGCTAATGCTCATAATACTCCGTTTTTAGTATATCATGCCAATACTAAGATATATAATGACCTCCGTGACTATTAATGGTGGGATGGAATGAAAAGATATATCTCTTCACTTATTGTGGAATTTTTTAATATTAATTTGGTGAAACATTATGCTCATTTCCCAAAGGGATGATTCCAAATTTTTATATACCAAATTGAAAATCGAAAAATTTATCCTTGGATTTCATTGTGGGACTACCAAATACTTATCAATGTAACAATGTGATTCGTGTTATTGTCGATAGATTGAATAAATTTAATCATTATCTTCCTACTCAAGATACAATGACTCTATATCGACCTTATCATTTGTATCCTTTAGAGATTTTCTGGTGATATGGTGTTTCTCACTCCATTTTATCTTATTTTTATCCAATGATGAATTGTTACTTTTGGAAAGGCTTTTAGAAGTCATTGAGAACTAAATTAATTTTCAATAAATCATTTTATAATTAATAAGAACTGAAGTTATAATGATGACTTTAGAACATGGAGTATATGATATGAGAATTTTTAATGGATTACTATGTATGATGGGATCAATGTACTACTTTGGATGAGTATTAATATAAAAGCATTTTTCATTCCAATATAGAGATTCCGCCATTTGAGAAATTATATGGAATGATGTGCTAAAATACATGTTTTTGTGATGATTTATATGAATGGATGTTAATCGGACCATAACTGGTTGAAGAAATGGATGAGAAGGTTCAGTTGATTCAGAAGCATATGAGGAAAGATCAGAACATGCAGAAAAGATATACAGATTATTGGACGAAGGATGTTTTTTTCAAGTTAGGTGATCATTTCTTTCTCAAAATGTATACATGGAATAGTGTTATGCATTTTTGAAAGAAGGGAATGTTTAGTTTTCTGTTCATTGGACACTATAAAATCTTAGTGGCAGATGGATTAGGTAACACCCCAAGCTTCCATGGTATGCTCCTCTTTAAATAATAGAGTAGTGTGTGTTGTACACAACCTTGAGTTCTAACACACTGTGACCAACAAAAGTAGCAGTTATGAATAGTAATAACAACTTTTTGAAATTATATAAATTTTATAATTCAAAATGGACTTCATCTATGGATTCTGAATATCAAAATTATCCTATGTTGAATTTTTGGTATTTTTCTGAGAACTTCCAATTTTTGATTAATAGCGAAAAATACTTAAACATTGTTCAATCTTTTGATTGACATTTTTTCTTAAAAACACTCTATTTTTTGTGACAGTTGGAGTTAATTATTAAATTAATTAATTCAACTTACATGTTTTTAGTTTTTTAAAATAGACATCATTTTTTAATTAGTAATATCAGATATATCTTAGGGTTAATTTTTGGTGTTGTTCTGAAAAACTTCGATTTTTGATGAATAGTGAACCCACTAAGTGGTAGTTATAAAACTGATTTTTCATTTAAAAGAAATTTTACCACCTCTGTGACTTGAATTTATAAAATATGATACACATCACTGTCATTAGGAAGTAAAATGTGGTTCAATGGAATTAAAATAATTTTTGGTGAATAGTAACTTTTATGTTTTATTAATCACGATTAAAGGTAATTAGTGTAACTTAAGGTAAAAATAATGTTATAATAATATAAAATTACATTTACACTTGTATTACCCTTATTGGGTGAGTCATGTCCGACAAAGACAATCCATGGGTCAACTTGGGGACCCCATGGAGCCTCTTGGGTAAGAAAATGACATTAATAACTTTTTATTTAAAGTAAAAATAAAATTGACACAAACATGTACTGTTTTACTAAAACAATTATTAGATGGGGATATATAAGTTAAAATTTCAACTATAAACATTAATTGGAAATATGAAAAGATTTCCTACATCATGGTCATTTTTTTATAATTTCTGGGAATTAAATAAATAAATTTATTTATCACACAATGATGATGTAGCGGTTACCTCATTAATGAACTTTTTAAATAAAATGAAAAGATATTGTAAAATATAATACTTACACTTGTAAAAAAACTATTGGATGGGAATATTTCAAACCCTTATCACCTTATCCTTGAAATATATCATTTTGGGACCTTAAAATCCGAAAAGTACCTCATATTAATGCAACATTTAATTACTTTCCAACAGTGCCCCTCTTCTCCTCTTATAAAAGGCCCCCACCACTACCTCCTTATTCACACCATCAATCCATTTGTCTCGGCCAAAATTGGCCCAAATAATCTCTCAACATCCCTCTTTTACTCCTATAAGCATATCTTTGGGCAGAATTCTTCCCAAGGAAGCCTATGGCTCAAATCAAAAAAGAGTTACCCGATTTTATGGTAATGTCTTATCTTATGTTATTTTGTTTTATTTTTCTTCTCCAACCCCTTAAAATCTTTTTATTCCATTCTTTTTTAAAAACACCAGTATCTTAAATATACTAGGTTTTTTATGAGAAGGATTTGATTTACACTTACACACACCTTCGTCTAATGGTTAAAGAACAAACTGTTTCTATGGTTGGTGAATTTCTGCCACACAAAACGATGATTGTTCAATCTTCTTTTAACACCTCTCATGGTGGCCATTATGATGAAACTATTTTTATATATGATATATATTATGATTATGTATTCCTTATTCTTCTGTATATTTCATTTATGGCATACCATTATGACTTCCATTATGGGTAAAGGCGATAATTTCATTTTAAGAAGTGCGGACTACCGCCACCTCAAAGTGATTTGAATCGTTAATGCCATATGTGGGACACATAAAGGATGGAGTTAATGATATTATATATATTATATTATACTAGAATTATCATATAACTTTATATCATTATTATTTCATTCCATTTAATAAGAAATAGAAATGAAAGTAGCGTTCATGCGTACGTACGGCTTACCATCTCTATGAATGGTGAATTTCATTTTTTTACCTCTAAATGTTACGTAATATTTTTAATGAATGTATATACTTTATATATATGATATATATGATATCTACATCATGAATATAATTCTTTAGATAATAGATATTCTACCACAAAAACAACATGTACTTATAAGAAGTTTATTTTTGACTCAAGTACAAATGATCGAAAAAACGACAGTTATTAACTTAAATAATTACATAATGTTAAAGAACGATCGAGTCAAGTCAGACACGAGGTAAGGGAACTTCTTAACCCAATTTATATTCTTTGGGTTAATCTCCTACTTTAAAATTATGTCATGATGTTATTATGTCCTATATTTTATTTGTACTTTATTTATGTGTACTTATAGTGAATACACATAATAGATTTATTTTATTTTAAAAAATTATCTTTGTAAGGGAAATTCTTAACCCATTTTCTATTCTTTGGGTTAATCTCCTACTTTCAAATTATTTCATGATATTATTATATCCTATATTGTATTTTTACTTTATTTATGTGTAATTATAGTGAATACACATAATAGATTTATTTTATTTTATAAAAATGATCTTTGTAAGGGAACTTCTTAACCCAATTTCCATTCTTTGGGTTAATCTACTACTTTCAAATTATGCCGTGATATTATTATATCCTATCTTGTATATTTAATTTCAATATGTGTACTTATAGTGAATAAACATAATAGATCTATTTTATTTAAAAAATGTTCTTTGTAAGGGACTTCGTCTCAATCTCCATTCATTGAAGAATATTTTGTTTTCTACAAAAATTTCTTCTATACGGTGTATAAACCCATTTGTCTTTTACATTTATTCAAAAGGAATCTTTATCTAAGATGTGTTTTACTAAACGACAAAAAATAATGTTTTTCTTGTCATACGTATGTGGAAACAATGACTTCTCCACCGTCGTGGCCATTATTTGAGTTTCAGCTTCCTCTACAAGCCATAACTTTTTTTAAATGAAAAATAAATACCATATTTTAATTTTCTTTTATTTTGGTATTGAAAATAGTTTTGATAATGTTTTTATTATATAAATGTGTTGTATTGATATGTTGTGATTGAAATGTGGAAATGTTATGTTTCCTTTATGCATGTTTTATGTGATAAGATTATGTTATGGTTTATGATATGTTTAAACCTGTTCATATGAGGAATGTATTGGACTTAATAAGTGAGGTTTGGAGCACGTTATAGCTGCTCAATGCATCGGTAGGTCTCATGAGACAAACTAGTGTCTTGGCACGAGGCCTTGAAAAAATTTTATTTGTAGTCTTAGCACGAGGCCTTGGCTATGTGGTTATGATAGTCTGGCAGAATGCATTCCATCATTATGAAAGTGGTTATTGATATTCCATGTGATTATTAGACTAGTAGAATATCAATGTGAATAAGTAAATTGCATTATTTCATTTCGTTTTTCCCATATTATGCTAATGTTCAAGTTTAAAAGGCTTTTGTTTTAGTTATACATTTCCTTAATTGTTAATGTTTAATTATGAAAGCTTCCACTATATTGTTATCCTTACTGAGCATCTGAGCTCACCTCTTCTAATGTTTTAATTTTTCCAGTATGTGAAGAAGTATATTATGAATGACCTGCAGGGATAGTATAAGGGGATATAAAGACAAGATGTTGTTGTAGTTTTGTATTACTTTATGATGTAATGTAAGACTTATGAATGTATCTAGTGTTTCCAAGGATACTAAACTAATCGGTCTTTCGAGACTTGATCTTTTGTGATCATGCCAATGTTACGCAATAATTCACCGACTCTAGATAACTGGGGTCAGGGGGTTATAGTTGGTATCAGAGGCAGTTTAGTACTAAGCTTGGAAGCTATATTTAGATAAACTCTGATTAGAGGACATATCCCTAAGATAGACTTTGAGGATTAGAATAGACGAACAACCTAGAATTTTGGTATTATACAGATTTTGTCAGTTTTCTGATCAATACATCCCTATCTGGATACGAGCAGGTAGAGGTGGCTCTGGCACAGATGTAGCTAGGGGTAAAACTCGAAAACACCGCTTTGAGCTAGACTCGAACGAGAACTGGTGCATGACAATGGGCCTTGCTGCACTCTTGGTAACGACACTCCCAGGGGATATGCTTAGGATAATTATCGTTTTCATTACAAACCACTATGAAGGGTTATGAGTATATACTTTCTCAATGAAAACATTTTTATGATTATATATTATATCCATATATAGTTCAATTTATGTTAAGTGTTTTGAAAGTTTGTAATTATGTATTTTGATTCATAAACTAATTTAGTTTATGCCATTGTTTAGAAATGGTGCCTAGCGGGAGGAATGGAAACTGTATCCATGCATGCACTACATGTAGGGATTTCCCTCCTACTCAAAATAATTATAGTGGTGATGGTGATACAACTGGTGATTATTAGATTATCACCATACTAGGGAAACTCACTCAGGTTATGAATAATAACCTTACCCGTATTGAGCACCCTGATCCGCAACGCGGAGGATCAATGCTAGACCGCTTCATGAGGAAACAGCCGCCAACATATAATATGGGTAAAAATCCATTAGTAGCTGAGCAATGGATAAACACCTTAGAGAAACTATTCCACGCCTTGGGAGTAGAGAAAGGGAGAAGATTGCCATGGTAGTTTACAACCTCACTAGAGAAGTCGATCAATGGTGGTCACTGATTCAAAACACAAAGGAAGATGAAGAAATATGAATTATGGAATGGAGGGAGTTTAAGGAAAAATTCATAGAAAAAATACTTTCCACCTGACCATCGAGCAGATATGGAAAGGAAATTTCTAAGTCTGAGGCAGAAGGAGGATGAGAATGTCACAAAGTATGATGCTAACTTTACAAGGTTAGCGACGCATGCTCCAGATTATATACATATCCTAAGAAGTAAGATTGATCGTTTCATTGATGGGTTAAATCCATTTCTCCATTGAGATTTAGTATCACAATCTTTCTAAACGTACGAAGATATTGTCTCATGTTCTATAAAGACAAAAAATGAATTCTCTAAATCTTATGACAATAAAGTAAAGCAAGAGAAGACGAGAACGGTGGAATAAGAGACAGATAAAGGGAAAAAGGGAAGAAGGATTTTCTATTATGTGATAATTGTGGGAAGAATCATCCTAGTACTTTCCTGAATGGAATGGGAGTATGTAATAAATGTGGAGAAAAAGGACACCAGGCTCGTGATTGCAATGGAATGAAAGAAGATGTCAATGTTGAATGCTACAATTGTAGAGAAATGGGGAATTATTCAAATGAATTCCCTAAGCACCAGGGAAACATAGCTAAGAAAAGGCCAAGGGATCAAGGCCATGCTTATGTTGTTACTACAGATGAAGCTGAATAATTATTGTATTCGTGATTTTGGACTCAAGAACTATATTATGGTTATAATAATAATGTGATATATATAAGTATTGTACTAAAGTACTTGTTTTTTTCATTAAGGTTTTAATATGATGAATGTAATAATATTTTTTGTATGTGACAATAAGAGAAACATTACATTCTTTGAGGAATTTGATGATACAATTGATTTTGGAATTTAGAGACCTTTTAGAGAATGTTTGGACAGAGGTATTTTGGATAACTATAAAGGTCGGAATGGATTAAGTTGAACTTTGGAAAGTATTTCTTAAGGTTAAAAATTTTCTAAAGATTTTTTTGGAATTTCATAATACTATAGATTTAGTAAAAGGACAACCTGAAGGTTGGGGGATAACCCGTCGCGTCGGACAAAGATGTAGGAATCAAACCCACAACCATAGTGTGATAGGCCTTTATTACCTACGACTTGCATACAGGAAGTCCCTGGTTATTACAAAATATTTTTCCTAATCTAAATTGTATGTGTTAATATTTGGAACCATATATAATTATGATAAATAGAATATTTTCAGTTCTATTACCTTTTGGAGTGAATGATGGGTTTGTGGTAAAAATTTATTAAAGAATGAATGTCTACATGACAAGTAATTATATTTCCTTACGATCTTAGTAAATCTCCTAAATAAATTCCTCACCTTTATGAAAGGTAACTTAAAACAAAAACGTTGTCTGTTAACTTTTACAACTGGGGATTCAATGACCGTTTAACCAATCACAAGTTTGTGATTTTCTTGTGGTTAACTTTCTCCTAATCTTGTTTTCTACAACTCTCCATCATACCTTTATGGTTTTTTTCCTCCATATCCATATTTTCATATAATCCTAGTATGGTCTATCTCGGGAGACATTTGTACTTCTCTTTCTTTATTTTAAATTTATATTTTTATTAACCTTATTTCCGATGTTGGTTTTCCACAAAGGTATTTTCTATTTTCAACCTTTTATTTTCAAAGTAAAATTTTAAATTGTGAGGAATTAATTTATTGAAGGAGGGGAGAATGTAACACCCCATGCTTCCATTGTACACTCCTCTTTGAATAATAGAACTGCATGGGTTGTACGCAACCTCGAGTTCTAACACACCACGACCAATAATAGTTGCAGTTATGAATAGTAATACCCACTTTTTGAAATTATATAAATTATATATTTCAAATTGGACTTCATTTTTGGATTCAGAATATCTAAATTAGCCTATGTCGAATTTTTGGTATTTTTCTGAGAACTTCCAATTTTTGATGAATAGTGAAAAATACTTCAAAACAACTTTTTTAATCAAAATAATTTATAGTGATAAAATATACAAATTAGTGGTTATAAAGTGTAATTATATTATATTTTCACCATTTTATTCAGTGGTGGTCATTAGAATTAATTTCACTTTGAAATTTGACATAAACAATTGTCAATCTTTTGATTAATATTTTTTCTTAAAAACACGCTATTTATTGTGACAGCGAGAATTAATTATTAAATTAATTAATTCTACTTATATGTTTTGAATTTTGTAAAATAGACATCATTTTTGAATTAAGAATATCAGATATAGCTTAGGGTTAATTTTTTGTGTTTTGAAAAACTTCGACTTTTGATGAATAGTGAATCTACTAAGTGGTAGTTAAAAAACTGATTTTTCTTTTAAATGAAATTTTACCACCTCTGTGATTTGAATTTCCAAAATCCGACATACATAATTTTCATTAGGAAGTAAAATGCGGTTAAATGGAATTAAAATAATTTTTGGTGAATAGTAACTTTTAAGTTCTATTAATGGCGATTAAAGGTAATTAGAGTAACTTAAGGTAAAAATAATGTTATAATAATATGAAATTACCTTTACACATGCCCTACCCTTATTGGGTGAGTTATGGCCGACCAAGACAATACATGGGTCAAATTGGGGACCCCATGGAGCCACTCGGGTAAGAAAATGACATTAATAACTTTTTATATAAAGTAAAAATAAAATCGACACAAACATTTGTTGTTTTACTAAAAAAATTATTACATGGGGTTATATAAGTAAACATTTAGACTTTAAATATTATTTTGAAACAAAAAAAATTTCCTACTCCATGGTAAATTCTTTATAATTTTTTGGAATTAAATAAATAAATTTATTTATCACACCATGATGATGCTGCGATTACCTCATTAATGAACTCTTTAAATAAAATGAAAAGATAATGTAAAATCTAAGACATACACTTGTCCAAAACCTATTGGATGGGTATATTTTGAACCCTTATCACCTTATCCTAGAAATATGTAATTTTGGAACCTTTGAAATCCGAAAAGTACTTCATAATAATTTAACATTTCATTACTTTCCAAGAGTGCCCCTCTTCTCCTCTTATAAAAGGCCCCCACCACTACCACCTTATTCACACTTTAAAGCCATTTTACTCTGCCAAACTATTCTGAAAGAATCTCTAAACTTCCCTCTCTTACTCCTAGAAGCCACACTTTGAGCATAATTCTTCCCAAGGAAGCCTTTGGCTTAAATCAAAAAAGAGTTACCCGATTTTATGGTTATGTCTTCTATTATGTTATTTTGTTTTATTTTTCTTGTCCAACCCCTTAAACTCTTTTTATTCATTTATTTTGTAACAACACCAGTATCATCAATAAAATAGGATGTTTTTATCCGAAAAATTTGATTTACACTTACACACTCCTTCATCTAATGGTTAAAGAACATTATGTTTCTATGGTTAGCGAATTTCTGCCTCACGAAACGATGATTGTTCAATCTTATTTTAACACCTCTCATGGTGGCCATTATATGACACTATTTTTATATATGATATATATTATTTTTATGTAATCCTTATTCTTCTGTATTTGTTATTTATGGCATACCTTTATGACTTCCATTATGGGTAAACGCGATAATTTCATTTTAGGAAGTGTGGACTACCGCCCCCTCAAAGTGATTTGAATCATTAATGCCATATGTGGGACATATAAAGGATAGATTTATGATATTATATATGATATTATACTGGAATTATAATATACCTTTATATAAGTATGATTTCATTCCATTTAATATGAAATAGAAATGAAAGTAGCGTTCATGCGTACGTACGGCTTACCGTCTCCATTAACGGTGAATTTCATTTCTTACCTCTAAATGTTACGTAATATTATGAATGAATGTATATAATGGATATATATGATATATATGATATCTACATAATGAATATAATTATGAAGATAATGGATATTCTACCACATAAAAAACTTGTAATTATAAGGCGTTTATTTTTTACTCAAGTACCAAAGATCGAAAAATCCACCGTTATTAACTTAAATAATTACATAATGTTAAAAACATGTTAATAAGTGATATAAAAGGAATAATGAACTTGAAAAATGTTATTAATCAATTAGAAATTAACTCTAGTTTATTATTGAGGAGGTTAAAGAACGATCGACTCAAGTCAGACACGAGGTAAGGGAACTTCTTAACCCAATTTATATTCATTGGGTTAATCTCCTACATTTAAATTATGTCATGATATTATTATGTCCTATCTTTTATTTTTACATTCTTTATGTGTACTTATAGTGAATACACATAATAGATTTATTTTATTTAAAAAAATGATCTTTTTGATGGAACTTCTTAACCCATTTTCTAATCTTTGGGTTCATCTCCTACTTTCAAATTATGTCATGATATTATTATTCCATATCTTGTATTTGTAATTTATTTATGTGTACTTATAGTGAATTCACATAATAGATTTATTTTATTTTAAAAAATGATCTTTTTAAGAAAACTTCTTAACATAATTTCCATTCTTTAGGTTAATCTCATACTTTCAAATTATGCCATGATATTATTATGTCCTATCTTGTATTTTTACTTTCTTTTTGTGTACTTATAGTGAATACACATAATAGATCTATTTTATTTAAAAAATTATCTTTGTAAGGGACTTCATCTTAATCTCCTTTCATTGAGGCATATTTTGTTTTATACACAAATTTATTCTAAACGGTGTATATACCCCTTTGACTTTTACATTTATTCAGAAAGAATATTTTTATACGATGTGTTTTACTAAATGAAAAAAAAAGGAAAGTTTTTCTTGTCATACTTATGCAGCGACAATGAATTCTCCGCCGCCATGACCATTATTTGAGTTTCGGCTTCCTCTACAAGCCATAACATTTTTTAAATGAAAAATAAATACCACCTTTTTATTTTCTTTTATTTTGGTATTGAAAATGGTTTTGATAATGTTTTTATTATATCCATGTGTTGTATTGATATCTTTTGATTGAAATGTGGAAATGTTATGTTTCCTTTATGCATGTTTTATGTGATACGATAATATTATGGTTTATGATATGTTTAAACCTGTTCATATGAGGAATGCGCTGGACTTAATAAGTGATTTGTGGAGCCTGCTATAGCTCCTCGATGCATCGATACGTCTAATGAGACAAACTAGTGTCTTGGTTCGAGGCCTTGGAAAAATCTTATTTGTAGTATTGACATGAGGCTTTGGCTATGGGGTATGATATTATGGCATTATGCAATCCATCATTATGAAATTGGTTATTGATATTGCATGTGATTATTCGACTAGTAGAATATCCATGCGAATAAGTAAATGGAATTATTTCATTTTATTTTTTCCATATTATGCTGAAGTTGAAGTTTAAAAGGCTTTTGTTTTATTTATACATTTCCTTAAATGTTAATGTTTATTTATGAAAGCTTCCGCTATATTGTTATCCTTACTGACCATCTGAGCTCCCCTCTTCCAATGTTTTAATTTTTCCAAGATGTGAAGAAGTATATTATGAATGACCTGTAGGGAAAGTATGAGGGGATATGAAGACAAGATGTTTTTGTAATTTTGTTTTACTTTATGATGTAATGTAATACTTATTAATGTATCTAGTGTTTCCAAGGCTACTAAAATAATCGGTCTTTCGAGACTTGATCTTTTGTGATCAAGCCAATGTTACACAATAATGCACCGACTCTGGGTAGCTGTGGTCGAGGCATTACATATTAGTTTCCCATAGAGTGGATATACATTCATATTTATCATACGTCAAAAAAATTCATGATTCAATGTTATGAAATTACTTGTTTAATACATATCAGTTTTTGAGTCTAGAAGTAATTCTGTTGGAAGAGAATATTTGTTATCATGAACAACTAGTATAAATTCATGATTTCATAGAGGTGGTTTCACAGAATAAGGTGATTCATCAAGTTCGGTCATTTTGAAATAAACCATATGGTTAATGAGGCATCATGGGAATATAACGATGATATAAGGTAGAAGCACCACCACTTATTTGATATGTGAATAAAATTTCGAGGATGCAGTTTACAAATTTAGGAACGATGTAACCAAATAGGTGATTTTAAAATAAGTCATTTTTATATCTATTTTTATTTATCAATTACATATTATGATTAAATAAATGGTGATGCTATGTACGATAATTTACTCAACAAGCACCAACATGTTTCTCTAAAATATTATATATTCACATGAGACTGAGTTATACAGAAATATAATGCATTATTATTATTATTATTTTATATAGTAGTTATCTCTTAGGTGTTTTATTGAAATGAATGTATATAACTATCTATAAAACTTTTACACATTTTTATTAAATGTTTTCAATTTCATCTAATAAATTTTGGAGGCTTGAAATGACAATAAATATACTTTTAATCTTAAAATACATTAATATTTTTAAAAGGTAGTTTTACCACTTTTTGATGGTGAATCATTTTAAAATCTAGTTTTTTTAAATTTTATATGTTCTAATTTTCAATATAAACTTATTATTTATATGTGGGACATCAAAAGTTATTTGTTTTAATTTTTTTATTTTTATGATAAAATTTATTTTTTTATTAAAAGTGAAATTACAGTTTTTTAATTCAAAGCCATATTTTTGTCTACTGTAGATAAATATTTTGGTTATACTTTTAATAATTTTTAATGTAAAATGTACCATTTTAATATCATTTGATCCAAATATTTATATTGGATTTAATTTCTCGTTGAAATTTGATATAAACACATCTCAATATTTTGATGGGTTTTACATGAAAAACCACTTTTCTAGAATGTTTAATGGGGATTATTTTTAAAAAAATTATATAACTTCTTATTTTTTAATTTTAAAAAAAGGATTACATATTTTTAATAATAAGTTCCAAATTATGTAAATAGCTACCCTTTCTTTTTGGACATGATGATTAGTAACATTATTAATTATTTTTTCCTTCCACGGTTAAAAGTCAAATACAGTAAATAAAGTTAAAAATAATATTAGAACAATATAAAACTACCCTAAAACATGTACTAATAATATTGGATGTGATATCTATGACCAAAAAACCCCATGGGATGAATATTTGTCATTTGGAATCCATTTGTGTTTTATTACGTCATTTAAAAGTATTAATTTAATACAATGGAAATATTATCATAAACATGACTCTTATTACAAAAAATAATTATTATTGGTTTATATAAGATATCTCATCTGAAATATATAGAAATTATAAATAATGAATTATTTAATAAATATTGTAATTTTTTTATATCTTCTAGACATTAAATATTTTATATAAATTTTGATATAATGATGATGTAGTGATTTCATTATTAATGAAAGAATCAAATAATTGATATTATAAATATTAAAATAAATATTATTTGACATATTTTATGATATAATTTTTTTATATAATTATATGAAATTTTATAAGATTATTTTTTTATGTTATCTCTTTTTTTATATTTTATTGAAACTCAGAAATTTCAATTATGTAAAAATTGAGATATTCGACGTTTTATAAAAGTAGTAATCTATTAAATTATTTAAAAACAATAAAAATCTTTTTAAATAAATTTTTTGTCAAGATAACTTATTAGGGTTTATTATGTGTCCAAATATTATAAATTGACCCCATATAAGTAAAATTAATCACCTCTTTATAAATAAAATTTAATTAAAAAATTTATTATTGAAAGAGAATAATTATTGGTAAATTGAAAATATATGGTTTAAAATAAATCAATAAATGTATAAAAAATATTGTATGATATTATTTCGAAGTAATATCCTGTTATATTTGACATTTTTTAAATTTTTTGTAATTGGAATAAAAAATTAATTTATATTAATTTCACATTTTAATAATTTCCAAGGAAGCCACTCCCATCTCCAATAGAAATGCACCATTCATTCCCTAATACTAATTATTCCAAAGGTATTTTTTAGACATTATCTACCCATACCTCTTATAATAATCAATCTCCACATTCTTGAGGAATTATTTTAGTCAGAACACCCATCATTGAGGTGTCAATGTGTTCTTCAAAGGTGATCAGCCGAAGAAGATGTTTCATTTTTTGGAGTTTCTATTATATCTGTTATTCCAAATCCATTAAATAATTATCTTCCATGATTTAATAATAAATAAAGTATCTATAATATAATGAGATTTAATTTTGTTAATATCATCCCCTAAATCAATCCCTACTTCATCAAATGGGAAAGTAATTAATCGTTCGTGTGTACGTGTGAATTATCATCACCACAAATTGATTAAGAACGTTTTCCCTTACTGTCTATCAGGATTAGATATAATGATGGAATTATTAATCATATGTGATATTCATGACATATTTATCATTTTTAAATTGTAATATTTCAATTCTGTTCATACCTTCCATGCACATAAAAATAATTGCGTCGTTCATCCGTACGTGTGAATTATCACCTCCACGAAGCGATGTGAACCATTTTCATTCAACACATCAATTTCATGTTTTATGTAAATATATTTAAATTATTATGATGTTATAAATAAAATAATTATCACTATAATAATATAAAATAGTAATTACGTTATATCAATAATGATCAATAAAAAATTAAAACGTTACCAATTCATACGCACGACCTACCGTCGCTATGAATATGACATTGTTAATTTTTAATTACCATAATTAATGGTTTTATTTAAGAACTATTTTTAAAATTTATTTGATTTAATTATGTTATTAATAATATTATAGATATTATTGTCTTGTAACCACAAGGACAAGTGAAATAAAATCCATGTTCATTTTCGACTGAAATAGCAATATTGGGAAAACATCCCATATGAACGTAAATAATTATATTATATTTTTATCATTATAATAAATGATATTAATGAAAAAATAAACATGAAAAAAAATTCATGAAATTTTAAATTAATCTATGTATATTATTCCCTAATATAAATATAGTACATGATTAGTCGGACTCCCATTAAGGGACTTCGCCTCAATCTCCATTCATTAAGGCATATTTCGGTAATATACACTAATTTTTTATATGGTTTATATTCATCCCATATAAATGTTAATTTCATTTAATTTTTTTTAAAATGGTTATATTTTATATAAACTGTTTTACTAAAAGTTAAAATTAATTTTTTAACATCTGTGGTGACCAAGACTTTTCCCCCGCCGCAACCATTATTTGATTATTGGATTCCTCTACAATCCGTAATGTTTTTAAATGAAAAATAAATACCTTTTTCAATTTTTATGTATTCTGAAATTTCAAATGGATTTGGGAAGGGATATATTATTTCAATATATTGAAATGATTTATTATAAATGCAACTGTGTGAATGTTTTTTAATTGAAGATTGTTTTATGGTTTATTATTATGTTATGGTTCATTGGAATTCCATCAAGACAATAGTGGGTTTGTGTTAATGAAATGGAGTGTGATCATGTGATTACTCTCCAATGCATTGGGTAATACTATGTTGGTAAACACTAATGTTTCTCCTAAGAGATTTATGGAATATACTGTCTTGGATATTCCAAACGTAATCAATAATGTTACTATACATGTAGTTGTGCAATCTACAATGTTATAATGATATGAATTTCGTAATTTACCATTTTTATTTAATATTTCTATGTGTTTATTCTGTAAATTTACATTTTCATGGAGTCTATCAAAGAGATTATGATTTATGGGTATAAATTATTATTTCATGCATTTATAAGTATTTGTGTAGTTACATGTTTCATTCTTTATTTTATATCCCTTAATAATATTTATTTTCTCACACCTTGTTTTTAAAATTTTTTCCACAAGGTATATCGATGGGTTATGGAAATGAAGAAAAAAAGATTAATTTTTACCAATAAAAAATTCATTTATATTTTTTAATAATTTATAATTTTGTAGAAACAGATTCTAGTTTAGTCATATCCACATTGTGTAAATTTTTGTTTTTATGTAATTGTTATGGATTAATTTTCTAAAACTCTAATATTGAAAACATATTAAATTATTATTCATTACATAACCCAATATTATAATTTTTTAAAGATTTGGGCCTTATAATTATAGAATAATTACATTGGTTTGATGAGATAGAACATGTAACCTAATAAAATGATATGGGTTTTGCAAGAATCACATCACTTATGAATGAAAGTGTTGTACAATTGATATTAATGGACTAAATAATAAAATTAAATTGATTAACTAATTTATTATGTATGTATTTTACATGTATTATATTTTTTAGAATATTATTATGTTAATTTATGGACTTTTAATGTGTCATAATTTATACTTTCATCCTTCAACAGTGTTTGATTCATTGATTTACATGATTACATCACTTATATAAATGTGTGAATGATTAGTTAAATTGGAAAAAATTATCTAGATTATAAATTATATTTTATTAATGATAATTAATAATAATTAATGGATATATATTTTATTTTTTTATATGCTATGCAGATGAATAGTAAGAATACTCTATAGTTATAACAATTTTGATAATTTTACTATTTTATTATCACAAAATAATAAATTTGTTTTGTTAATTAAAATTATTTTGTATACCCAATTCAATAGAATATATTACCTATATTACATATAATATAATATATTTTAAAAATAATTTTTTGACTATACTGGAAGAAGTATTTTACAATTAAAAAAATGTTACCCATGAAGCCGTCAAATAGGAACCTCACAGACGTTATTTTAATTTTTTTAATAAAATGATAAGGGGAAGAGAAAAGATGATGGGATTAACAATTTACATAAACATAATCGTATTTATAATAAATATTTTATTTATCAAGTAAAATGAATAAGGGGATGTTGGTAGAGAATAATAAAAGTAATGAAATTGAAATGAATATAAAAGAAAAGGTAATATGGTTTTACCAATTAAATTATCATCGTTGACAACATCCATGAGGAACATGAGAATAGTATTTTATCTTTACCAAAGGCTCCTAATGTAGTATAGATACATTGCAAGAGTATTATGTTTAATTTTTTCAAGATTCAATGCTTTGAGGATGGAAGATAAGAGGTGGGGAGGGGCTGTATTTTTTGTGGAGGAGATGAGTGTTTTATTATTATTTTCCTTGTTATTTTATTTTTATTATTTTCATGAATATGGATGGTCTGTACTATTGTGAATAAATATAGTAATTAGTTCATGTTAGTTCAATGAAATTGTGTATAAATTTTCTAAACATAATCCATGACTTAATGATTCATGAATTTATTATATACTGTAAATTACATTATTTCACAATTCCTAATGAAATTCAACTATTTGAGAAAAATACCAAAATATATACATTAACACCCTTTTTACATTTATAATTCAAAAGTAGACTCAATATAATGAAAATTATATTATATTTAAGAAAATATTAATTTTTAAACAGAAACTTCATTTACTTGAAAATTGTTTAAAATTTATAACTAATTTTATGATGGTTGGAAAAATTATTTAAGTTCTTGTAAAATTAAATTACAATCATATGTGAACAATATATTATTTTATCTATCTATTTTATGAAAACAATGATTTTCTAAAATTTTATTAAATTTAAAAATTTTAGAAAATATTTATTCTTTACAAAAAAATAACTCTTATTAAAAAAATTAAAAAAATATATTTACATATACCAATATATACATATATGAAATTTTCATTTAATTAAAACTCATTTTTTTATTTATAGTTTCATTAGTTAGAAAACTATTCAAATTGAATGATTTATTATTCATTTTGATCACATTACTATTCAAAATGCATGTTACTATTCGATTAGTATGGGTTACTATATTTCATAAAATTTAATCTATTATTTCGTTCACTATTCATTTATAAATTTCATATTTAATTATTTATTTTTTAAGTGATTTATACTATAATACATAATTATAAGGGGGAATTTCCATTTATATATTAATAGTTCGATATAGTTGAGGACGTTAGATTTGGCCATTTCATGTGATCTAATGAAGTATGATGTTGGGAGAGTGATTCAAAAAATTAGAAAGATATTAGAGTATAAAGATGACTTCTGAGAATAAATTGGGTGATTATAGGTGTTATTTATTCATGAGGAGAGGTGGGATTAAGTGATTAAAATAAATATTGTTTTTATTTTAATCCATCCAAATTTTGGTGGGATTAAATTCCTTGACATTGGAAGAAAATAAATATTTTAGTAGTATGATGAGGCATAGAATCTCCTCAAACATATATTTTTTTATTTTTTCATACTTATAATCATTTATCATTTTAACAGTATCTTATTTCATTTTTTATAAATACCATGATAAACACTTTTTTACCACGGTAAAATTTGTATGCCTAAAAATAAAATTCTCATTAAAAACCATATTTTGAACATAATATGCAAAATAAGAAATCCATGATACCTTATTTAATACACATAATTTGAGAAGGTATATTTAAAATTAATCACATAGTTATAATGAAAATGAAGAGTTAAAAGGTGAAATGTTCATTATATTAAAAGGATTTGACATGAAATTTAAATTTAAAGAAGATTAAAATATCCAAAATTTGATTTATTTTATTTATAATTTATGTAAATATAGGTTATAAAATTTATTTATAATCTTACTATATAAATAAATTAGATGAAAAATTATTTAAAAGATAAAATGTAGTAATTTTCACTATTCGTTAATAATATAAATATATAAAAATAAAAAAACATTAACATACAATAATTTTCATATTTTGATTTAAAAATACAGTTTTTTTTTCAAAATAAATCTATTAATGTTTCCAAATTTATATTTACAATTTATATTCCATCAAAATTGGGAAACGTATCTTTGAGTAAAATATATTTTTTTGTTCTTATAACTGGATTTACTATTATCATAAGTATATCAAACATATTTGATGAATGTGAATAAATATAATTTTATATAAAAAATATACATTTAAAAAATATCGTTTAAAAATAATGATTAATTTAATTTATTAAGGTAAAATTCCATATTGTGCATAAAAAATTATTTTATTAAAAAACCCCATTTTATTTAATTGGTTTTTATTTTTATTTCTAATTAATTAGTATGAAATGAAATAATTTAATAAAAAATAACACGCTATATTCCAAAAAAATTAATATCATTTATTACCTCTATTACATGAGATTTGTTATACTAGGTGTATTTAAATAATTATATTTATCATGATTTGTAAGAACGATGTGGGGTATGTTGTCAAATATTGAGAAAAAAAAATTATTTTTACGATTCATGGATGTTATAAATATAATGATAAAAAATTAAAATATCATTGTTTTAAAAAGGAATAAAATTTTAATGAGTTTGGATAACATGGATTTGGAATAGAATGATCCGAAATTTAATGGTTGATTCCTGATCCATATTTCAAAAAATCATAAATAGATTTCCATAAACAAAAAAAAGGATTAAGTGGAAAATAAAAATGTAAACCATACACGATATTATTGTATAAAAAATAAATATATTTCATGAAAATATGGTCATATGATTTCACCCTTATGATATGATGAACATAAAAAATATATAAAATAATGTAATTTTAAACATAAAACCATTACAAATTTTATATATTTGAATAGAAACTCATTCAATGAAAAATTATGATTTGGATTGGTAAATAATAGGATTTGTATGAATGATTATTTCAAAATTAAATCATTGGATTTCATGTACATTGATCAATTAAATTAAGTTATGTGACATGAATCATGTCTCAAGAAAACAAGATTAAGATAATTAAAACCATTTTAAAGATCATTACATTGGATGTGATAATTAAGCTAGGAAGATATTATTTGAATAAATGTAAATATAATTAAATCAATTAAAAAAATTATAATAGAATTTAAATATAAATTCAATCATAATAATGGAATAATAGAGTCATTTATGTGGATTAATAAAGAAATAATAGAAGATTATGTTAATAAACCCTTAGTAAATGGTGGACACCATGTTAAATACCTATAGTTGAAATAATTTGAATTTAAATATTAATTACCAATTTGTAGGAACAATTCATGATATAACATTATATATATATGTATTGAAAATATTAAATAGTAATTAGTTTTATAACATGACAACTAGGCTCAATTAAGAGAAATTGATATGAAATCCCATTTCTAGAGTCAACAATTTGCATGTATATCATTTCACTCATCTATAATGAAAATATATAAATTATTTATTAACCATGTATTAGTTTATTATTTAATATTTATATCATTTATTACATTTATCTAATTTACATATTTAATTTTGTATGTAGTTAATTCCACATTGGTTATGATGAAGATGTTCAACTGCTGATTTTTTTTATTTTCATAGAAACAATTTAATGAGTAAAGTGGAACACCCAAATCATAGATGAAATTATAAAAACCCAATAAATAACCAACAAATTCAAAATAAAAAAAAATAAACAATTCAATAAAATTATCAAAAAACATGAAATTAAGTAGGAACCCTCGCAGACATCACACGAGAATCATGGTGAGCCACATATTAACACCACCATCATCCTCGTCACCTCCACTGATGAGTGTTAAACATCATCTTCATCACACATACAATTACATCATCGAATATAAAATTGTTGAAGATAATGGAATGAATCATCATTTTTACTAATAAAATTACCATTAAATAATCTCCTTGAAATTGAGAATGAATTCTATTTAGCCAATACAAATCACCACCACCATAAAACCTCAACAAGCCATCATAGCATCAAAATCCCAAAAGATGAGGTCCAACAAAACAAAACATCACACTAACAATAAATACACCATGACTGAGATAGAAAACCACAAGATATAAAGAGACCAAACCATAGAAATAAAGAGCACACGAACTTCCCATGCCTCTAGAAATGTTCACACATACCACCAACAAGATCCCAATCCACCAAAACCCTATCATGTCATACTATATTTGAGCCTAACACAATATATTATTTAATAAAATAATAGTTCTAGATGAACAAGTATAGAAACATGCGAGATATATGATAGAAAAAATCTCATGCATAATGTGAGTGGAAATTTATTGGACAAGATATGTAGATTCCAAGTAAATAGTGCATCAGAACACGTCAATATTAAACAATGATCACATTAATTAATTTGGTCACCATCGAGCACAATTATAGTCCATCACCTCTAAGGGATTAAAGAACCAACATATCGATTCGAGAAGACTGCTACAAATTCCATGTGAAGTGGAATAAACTAGAAGAATCCACCGAGTTATTTTATATTTAATAAAATTGAAATCGGGAATGAAAAGCTACATGATGTAATAGGTAAGATGAAAAAACAAGGGTAATCATAAGAAACATGATAAGAAGGGGAGCCGAATGAAACCCTCAAGTATAAATCATTCAATATAAGAAAACCATACATTAAAACAAAACCAATGATAAAGAATAACAATCTATAAAACACAACCCTGAAAATCCCCTTATGTGAGACTGTATAAAAAATGAACACAAGTAGAAAACATAACAATTTATCACAACTGTGACCCTCAAGGATAATAATTCCATTTGGAATATATATCCAACTCATATTTATATAATGAAAATATTATGAATATTGTGTTATGAATGGTTATTGTTCTATAAAAACCAAATTAAATATAATTTAACAGTTTATTTATTTTAAATATTAATACATAAAAAGCAAAAATATGTGGAGGTTTATGAAAAATTAATTACAATTCAATCATAGATATAGTTGGTTTTACAGTTCCTTGAGTAGGGTTTATATTTTCCTATGAACATGGAATAAATATTGTAAGAATCGTTTTATCTACCAAAAAAATTTATTTTTTATCCTCATTATATCATTATTTTTTTAAATATTATATATAACATACACATTTAATGTTATGGAAAATTATTTACATCACCTTGTGTAAGTGATAATCCTTAATTCTAGATAAAGGATGTAATCATTTTTCAATGGATCTAAATGGGAGAAATTATTTTATATCATATATTTCCATAGTGATAAATAAGTCATGAATGTTTTAAATACGAATAAAATAAATAAAATTGATATTAGAGGAAATAATAGAAAATTAATCACATTGCTTTATTGGGGTGTTATTCATGACATATGGGAGAATGATGTCTTCATTACCAATAGGATGTGTAATGATATTAAATAATATTTTAAATTAGTAATAATTACTCTTATGTATTGTGGACATAACAATTTTATATAATCATTGTGGTTTAATAATAATTTAATGTGGTAGAATATAAAATTAATTGATAGATTTTGGGTGGGACAATTACCTCTAATTTGGTACAACTACATTTCAACCATTTTCTTGTACACATAGAGGGGTCTATGAAGAAGAACATGACCTCAAAATAATTTACTTGGATGTTTATAAGAAATTTTTTAAGTGTTTTTTAGATTTATTTGTCTCGAAGTGTTGTAAATAAAATAGATTAATATTTCCATTTTATAAGGATCATGAGGGACAGTTTTGGAAATCGGTGAAATATTGTCAAATAATACGTGTGTATCTAATGTAAAATGGTTCAAGAATACAGTATATTAAAATATATGGAAGACATAATCATAATTATATAAAAAAATACTAATATTTTGTTAAAAATGTTTAATGCTAATAATTAGATTTAAACACATAGAAAACAAAATTTAACCTCAATTATGGTAATGAGTTTTTTTAATATTAAAGGGTTATATGTAAAAATAAATGGTTAAAATTGGATAATATATGGAATATAAATGAAATATTTTACAATTTATCATCCCAATTAATCTCTTTTTTAAATAAACAGATTTGAATGTAACATAATAACAATATATTTTAACTAATATATCAATAATTTCATTTCTTAACACTTTTCATTTAGTGTGAATTAAAATAAAATAAGATAGATGTTGCTTTTAAATATTAATCTTTTATAAATTAAAAATATGTAATTAAGGACTATAAAATTAATTTGACACCATATATCCCAAAAAAATCACAATTTTAACATTTTTCAAATCATTTACAAGATTTTTCTATAGCACAGCCATAAATATGTCATCATTATGTAATCATTTAATTTAAATATTTTATAATTATTAATTAAAAATTAGTTACATTGATCAACATTAATTATAGTAAAATCAATATTTTAAAACCAAAATTATTTTTTTATATACTTTACATATTAATTATAATATTAAAAAAAATATTTTGAAATTTTTGACAGTATCCATTAATTAATATATTATAATGTTAAAATTCAAAGATAAATGGATTGAGATATGATATATTTATTATGTGGATGAATAGGTAAAAAAACCTATTGAACGAAATTAGTTATTATTATTTTTTTAATTAAATTCCTTTTGAAATTATTTTTATCCCAAACTAAACCATTTTACTTTTAATGTTGTAAAAAGAAATTATTATGCTTATTATTCGTATTTTCCAAGGATTTTGATGAAATAATTATATAATTTTAGTTTTGTTGTTTTAAAATATTTCATCCATTTTATGATGTCATAATAAATATAATTAGAATAATATAATTTCATATAAAAATTATAAAACATCAAGAAGTATGATTTTGAAGAAAAATGAATTTTCTATGTGTACTAATGTTTTATACTATTATTTTTATTATTAGGATTCCAATAATAATATTTTGGAATATTTTCAATAAAATATTACTAATTATATTTTTATTATAATGAAAAAATTAATGTTACTTTTTATTAAAAAAATAAATGAATATTTTTCTGTAAATCATTACGTTTCTCTTCTCAATGAATAATCATATGTTATAAATTTTTTCAAAATATCATCCATGGAAATTTAAGAATTTTTATTTTAAAAATAATAAAAATCTTATCTGATTAATTTTTTTGATTCAATAAATTTATTAAATTACTGTGTCATTAAAATAAACAACATTAGATTTTTTTTAAATTTTTTTTGATGTATAGTATTATTTTAATGAAAAATTTAAGTGTTATTTACAAACCACTAATCATTAGGTTTGTATTGAGTTAGACACACACACACAAACACACAAACACACACACACAGATATATATATAATAATAATGGTTTCAACCCTATTCATAACCACACATTTATTATCATGGTAATATGTATAAAATTTAAATATTTTTTTTCTTGGTTTGTTTTATCACATTGTTTTGTGTTGAATATGCTATTTTATATAGTAATAGTTTTATAATTCATGGATATTAATCATAATATCCATAACAGATAAGTGGGATCGTTTTGGTATTTTGTGTCTATGATTTAGTAGGATCCTTGAGTACAATGAATATTTACATCCATTTTGTCCAACTGCGCTCATAACATTTTTTATGTATACCCTTAAAATATATGTCTTGGTCAATTGATTATAATTTATCTTATATATTTTAATTTCAAATTAAAATAAATAAATAAAATGCAATATATAATTAAATGAATTGTCAATATCAAATCTCCCTGAAAAATAATATATTTTATAATATAATTATACATGATGTCTAGTAATGATTATAATCAATCAAGGGATCTCACATGAATCCCCAATTGGATGGAACATATCCCCCTAGATCAGGCACACCACATTACCCCTATAAATAACTCATAACACTATCTCAATAATCAGATCATTAATATCAATAAAATTAATATACAATTACATTACTTAAAATAAATGAAAAATAACATTATCTAATCTATTAAAACAATAATTTAGTATCATTGTTATATGATAATAATTTATAATCCTATCATTTATACATTTGAAATTCGTTGAAAAATTAAATCGAAGACCATCCTCTTAGAAAATCAATCCAAAAACAATAATCCTTATCTATCTTTAGACACCACCTATTGATAAATGAAAACATAATGTTTTTAAAATACTTTGTCAACATGTTATTAGAGAATCATTAGTTCATATAAAATATTATGACATTATTTTCCATATATAAACCATAAAACAATAATCAATAACCTCTATTTTCATATACTAATTTTAAATCATGCATATGCACATCCCTATAAAATAACATGATGTAATTAAACATTACTACTATAATGATACCAATAAAATACGAATAATCACTACACATAAACTAAAAAAATATTATAATAAAAAATTTCATATCTCCATGAAGGAAATTACAATTCCAAAAATTGATATTTTTAGTCTCTTTATCAAATTAGCCTCATACAACATTAATACATAATAAGACATTTATGTTAATTTTGATACAATCTTATATTCCCTGTATTAGATTTAAATTCCTCAATATTATAATTTATTACCTAGGGGTATATATAAAATAAAATATGTCTTATAATTCCCATCATATAGAGTAACATATGGGGAATGAATTATAAAACTATATGACATTATAAGTAGAATAATAGTCATCATTAAATAATAATTATAGATCATTAATCATAAAAATTTTATATTTTATTGATTGTGGAATTTGGAACAAACATAATAATTTAGCAATATATTAGACAGATCTTAAGAAATACATCATAACATTAGGGACAATTATTACTACATCACATCCACATATAAAATTACAATCAACTATATATATATCATTTATATATATAATGATCTCAAGTGAAAAAATACGTTACCAGATAATATTGATTCATATATAATTTTCTGTCCAACTTCTAAATCATTATATGATAATAATCAAACATTCCATTTAAAAAAAATATTGAAAACGAATAGTCGTCAAATATACTCATTATAAAATGATGTTTTTCAAAATATGGAATAAAATTATATAAGTATGAACAAAAATAATTGTTTTCAATAGAATATGATATTTTCTAGAAAATTCAAATGTTGTTTTAAATAAAATAATAAATATCTTAAAGTTGATACATTAGAATTATCAAAGCCCCATTAGAGGATTCAATATTAATGTAAATTTACACTATTTTTTATGAATAAAAATTCAATTAAAAGTGAAAACATTCTTTTATATATAGTATAGAATAGACATATTAATTAAAAGAAATTTATAATGGATTCAGTGATGATTTCATTTTAATCATGGGAATATGAGAAGCTAAATATCGGAAAATCCAAAATGAAATGAAAATATTTGTATTTACACCATCACAAATGTCTCAATTCAGTCCATCACATTTACACCACCTCTATAAAAATTAATTGGATAATCAATATTTTGTTGAAAATAATGATTTATTAATTTATTTTATTATTGACTAATTAATAACATTGTAATTTACTATTAAACATTCATTAATGATATTATGATTTGAAGAATTCTGTGTGTGTTTTTTTAGAATTTTCATTTCATGTTTCTGATTTATAGAAAAATTTTCATGAAAAAATTAATTCTTGAATAATAAAAATATATACAATTACATATTTTCATAATATTAATTTTGAAAACTAACTATCCCTGATGATGGTGATAGTTATTATATAATAATTTTCCTCATAATAAAGTAAAACGTTTATTAATATTATCTTTTTAAAGGGAGAAATAAGTAATTTTATCATATATTTATTAGAAATTATATTTTTAGGACCCAATAACACTTGTATATTTTATTCATTATTTAAATCCTAATACTTATTTCAATGATTGATTAAAATACATTCAATGTAGAGACCCAAATATTGATGTACATGGAAATTACATTACTTTTTCGCAATACTTAATACATAACAAAAATAGACACACAAGGACTGTAATAGTTTAGTGTCTTTGGAAACTCGGAACATAATCTTATAATCGTGCAGAAAGATCTTCAACATATCCCACAAAGATCTTACCCTTTTGGTTTTCTTACCTAAAACCTTTCTTTAAATCCTGGCGAAAATAAAACATATAAAAGATGAGCTCAAATGCTCAGTAAGGGTAAGCATGGATAAAGTAAAACAAATCATATACATTTGAACTTAAAAACATAAACATAATGTTTAAACATCAAAATCATGGGCAATGACATAAAACATGGCAGCACATGAGTCATACATCATAAATAAACATTAATCATGAAAAAATATCACGGTAATAAAACATTTGATTGTGGAAACCATTAAGCACATGATATGATTTCCATAGTAGCCAAGGCATTGCTTCCAAGACCATCTTAGTGGACAAAGTCCTATTCTTAATCGAACTCACTCCTCGTTCCATTCATATATTACTGAACTAGATTAACATACCATTCCAGCCATGTCTATCTCATGATATATAAATCATTAACCAATGAATTGGAGGGAGATATAGGTCCCACCCATCTCATAATGAAATCATTCTTACATGTGACACAACATAAACATAAATCATTCATCATAACCAAAAGAATAAAATGGGTTTCATAAACATCATCCCATCATAACATAATAGAAATAAAACAGATGGATTTCATTTCATCATAAGAAAAATCAATCCATGTAAATAATAGAGACATTATACTTGAAACATACACATATGAAATAATGTAATCTTAGATAGAAAATTGTTTTGATAAATCACATGAAAAGAATTATTGAGGAAAATATCCTTTCTTATTCAAAATAATTTTCTTTTCACAAAATTCCATGCAATCTAAAATGAAAAGGGATTTTTTGAAATTAACCATGCAATATTGTAGATGAAGCTTCAAGAAAATGAGGCGTTATGAAACTGTAAAAATTAGTCCACCCGTATAAGTTAAAAATAACATTCTCCTCATACTTTTGTCAGAAAAGTCAAAAAGTATCTCCTATGGTAAAGAAAAGAAAGATTCTTTACAAACCATGTAGTAAAAGTCAAAAATGGGTAAATAGGAATTTAAACATACATGAACCAATATTTGGGAAACAGGTACATGGATGATAAATATAAGCCCAGAAAATACTTATGAATAAACAACCTCGTAAAAAAACTAGATTGGAAAAGTTATTCCTTACCTTACATCTGATATGCTTCATATGTATCCAAACCTCCTATATAATGATTTAAATAATGTCACTGACTTATTATAGAATCATATTCATTGTTATTATATAATATATGGTTAACTTATGACTTTATACTACCCGTTCCTTGTAAATTCCATGTTAAAGAAGCATATTGGGTAAAATCGTTTCATTTATCGTACGTGTTTCGAGTGTTGTTCTTGATATTATTACTTATATACTGATTTAAATAATTCCATAATTTAAAACATGATTTATATATAATATATATCCAGCATATACATATATATGATAGATCGATAAATGGAATTAAATACACCGTTCATGCAGATGGTAGGTCGTACGTACGCATGAACGTTGTTTTAGTTTCCATATTGAATTGAATGGAATTAAGTACATTACATAAATATATATATACATAAATATAGTATCATTATTTTTTCATATATTTCATTAATATTCATTATATATTCTTTATAATCATTCATGAATGGTTAACATGAAGAAAAAATCTCATCGCGTCGTGGAGACGGTAGTCCGTACGTACGTACGAGCGATTATATCATTCCCATGATCGTGGAATTATATTGAAGTGTGTGTATAATATTTCAGAGTAAATATCACTTTAAAATAATCATATATAGTTTTTTATTTAACCCATTATACCGATCCATGTATGGTGGTGGTCGAAAACAGATTACACCACGGCGTGGAGACGGTATTCTGTACGTACGCATGCGCGGTGATTTCATTTTCTGTAGAATGGATTGATGGTGAAATAAGGTTTTTTCATATTTATAATAACATATCAGTATATATTTAATACTAATGTTATTACTTTATAATGAGACAACTAATGAAGAAGAATTATAAGAAGAAAGAAACATGAGAGAATCGGAAGAGGAGATTACATCTTCTTCGACACACCTCCTTTAAGACTTCTCTTAAGGAAGTAGAGTTGGTCTTTTGAGAAGACCAAAACCTCCAGAATGTTTCTAGGGAGGTGGAGAAGAGAAATGGGTAAGGTTTGGAAGAATATAAATTCTCAAATGGGTTTGAAGATAAGAGGGAAGGGGTGCCCTTTTTATAAGGGAGGAGATGAGCACCTTTGGAAAAACTTAAAATATTATTTTATAATAATGTCATATTCGGTTTCTTAATAGCTACAAATTGATTCATTTTGAATCTAAGGTGGGTATGGGTCTAACTCCTCTCTACCAGTAGATTTTAGATAGGTTTGGGTCATTATATTAACCATATATTTTAGTTTTATCTCTTAGTTAAATAGATTGACATTTTCCATGTCACTTTCTATTTTTATATTATATAGTTAACAAACATACCATATACATCCAAGAGACCCCCAAGTGGTCCATTAATGATACAACTATCATGATATAAGTATCTAGTCCGATCCATAGATTTTTAAGAATATAATAACAATTATTAATATAATATTTGTTTAAAAACTATTTTATGTCAACTTTGACACTATTTGGTAATGGATTTTTGTGAAAATAATAACATAATTATTAGTTCAAAAAAGCGTAATTAATTCTATACTAACATGTCATTTAAACCTATAAAATTAGTTTAATTCATAAAAAGTGTCAAATTACGTTTATTTGGGTAATTATAACATTAATTATTTTAATATTTCATTATCTAGTTAATTACTGCATCACAATTGTGTCATAAATAACATAAATTATTTAATGACTAAAAATTATAAATAAAATACCATTAGGTATGAAATGTTTTAATCTTTATAATTAATATTTATAGTATAATTTATCTTATGTATTACCCTATATTAAAAATGATTTAGTTATTAAACTTTGATTTTAACTATTTTAACCCTTGTTTACATAAATTAAAAACAAATGTCCTAATCTAATCCAAGTGGGCCTAAATGGTGATATTTTATTCTAGGGTTGTTTTTGGGAGAATTATGCTTATCTAATATAATTAGTACATTTTATAGGGTAATAATAATATCATTTTTACACTTAATTATCCTATTTACTTTTTAACGTGGTAAATAAAAGTAAAAAGTTATTATTCACCAAAAATTATATTCATCCCATTGAACCAAATTTTAGTCCTTGATATTAACCGTGTCTTTTGGATTTTTTAAATTCAACTCACATAAGTGGTAAAATTATGTTTTACGTAAATTTCCAAATTCTCCTAGGAGGTGGGTAAAAGACGGTGAAAAGTTCAATAAAATATTTATATATCAAAAATTATTATAAAATGACTCCAATTAATTACATTGAACTTATATAGGTATTATGTATCAATTTTGACCTAAAATAAATTAAAATAAAACAAATAATTATTTAAATAAAAATTGGGTTTTTAAATAATAACCCATTGTTTTCACTATTCATCAAAAAATTTAAGTTTTCAAAAAAATTCCAAAAATTCACCATAGGCTAATTTCGGTATTCTGAATCCAAAAATGAAGTCTATTTTGAAAGATAAAATTAAGAAAATTTTAAAAGTGGGTATTACTATTCATAATGGCTAGTTCATAATAACATTATAATAATATGTCATTCAGTGAAACGTGGTATAGCATACTTCACACGCTATCGAAGAATGTCTTGATTGCGTGTAATGCAAGCCAAGTCAGGGATGCGTGTAGTGAATGATCCGTTTGGTGTTGCGTATAACATAATCCAGACTTGTTTCATTTATACATTAAACAAAATCTATACTTAATATTGTATAGAATAATTTCCACAAAACGAACTTGAAATTGTGTGTAACACGAGCCAAGAATAGTGTTGCATATATGGCAAGCTAATACTGTGTTGCATATAGTACAAGCTAATCTTTTTTTAGTGTATAATAGAAGACATCAAAGAAATTAAAAATAATATATCTCATAAAATCTCGGGATGTTACATTCTACCCCCCTTAACAAAAACATACACACAAGGACCGTAATAGTTTAGTGTCTTTAGAAACTCGGAACGTAATCTTCTAATCGTGCTGAAAGATCTTCAACATATCCCATACAGATATTCCCCTTTTGGTTTTCTTACCTAAAACCATTCTTTAAATCCTTGGGAAAAGAAAACATATAAAGGTTGATCTCAAATTCTCTGTAAGGGTAAGCATGGATAAAATAAAACAAATCATATACATTTGATCTTAAAAACATGAACATAGTGTTTAAACATCAAAATATTGGTCAATGACATAAAACATGGCAGTACATAAGGCATAAAGAAACATTAATCATGACAAAATAGCATGGTAATAAAACATTTGATTGTGGAAACCATTAAGCACATGATATGATTTCTATAGTATCCAAGGCATTACTGCGAAGACCATCTTAGTGGACAATGTCCCTTTCTGAATCAAGTTCACTCCTCGTTCCAGTCCAGTATTACTGAACCGGATTAACTTACCATTACATCCATGTCTATCTCATTAGGTATAAATCATTACCTAATGCATTGGAGGGAGATATAGGTCCCACCCATCTCATAATGAAATCATTATTATGTGTTCCACGACATAAACATAAATCATTCATCATAACCCAAAGAATAACATGGGTTTCATAAACATAATCCCATCATAAAATAATACATATAAAACAAATGGATATCATTTCATTATAAAAAAATCAACCCATGTAAATAATAGAGACATTATACTTGAAACATATAGATATGAAATAATTTCATCTTAGATGGAAAATGGTTTTGATGAAACACTTGAAAAGAATTCTTGAGGAAAATATCCTTTCTATTTAAAAATAATTTTCATTTCACAAAATTCCAGTAAATATAAAGAGAAAAAGTTTTTGTTGAAAATAATCATGCAATCTTGAAGAGGAAGGTTCATGAAAATGAGGCATTATGAAACCGTAAAAATCCGTTCACCCATATAAGTTAAAAATAACATCCTCCTCGTACTTTTGTCGGAAAAGGAAAAAAATAACTCTTATGGAAAAAAAGAATAATTCTTTACAAAAATTTAGTAAAAGAAAAAAATGGGTAAAAAGGACATTAAACATAGATGAAATAATTTTTGGATAACAGGGTCATGGATGATAAATATAACCCAGGAAAATAATTACGAATAAACAATCTCGGATAAAAACGAGATTGGAAAAGTTATCCCTTACCTTACGTCCAAAATGCTCTGTATGTATCCAAAAATCATGTATAATGATTTAAATAATGTCATTGACTTATTAAATAATCATATTCATTGTTATGATATCATATAAAATTCACTTATAACTTTATATTACCCGTTCTTTTTAAATTCCATGTTAAAACAGTATTTTGGGTAAAATCGTTTCATTTATCATACGTGTTTCAACTTATTGTTCATGATATTATTTTTTATATACTGATTTAGATAATTTTAGTATTTAAAAAAAGATTTATATATAATATATATTCAGCATATACATATATATGATAGATCGATAAATGGACTTAAATACACCGTTCATGGAGACGGTAGGCCGTACGTACGCATGAACGCTGTTTTCGTTTCCTTATTGAATTGAACGAAATTAAGTAGATGAAATAAATATATATATACAAACATCCAGTATCATTATTATGTCATATATTTCATTTTTATTCATTATATGTTCTTTATAATCATTCATGAATGGTTAACACGGAGAATGAATCTCATCGTGTCGTGGAGATGGTAGTCCGTACGTAAGCACGAGCGATGATATCATTCCCATGATCATGGAATTTTATTGAAGTGTTTGTATAATATTTCAGAATCAATATCACTTTACAATAATCATATATAGTTTTTTATTTACACCATTATATCCATCCATGTAATGTGGTGCTCGAAAACAGATTACACCACGGCTTGGAGATGATATTCCGTACTTACGCACGCGCGGTGATTTCATTTTCCATAGGATGGATATAAGGTTAAATAAGGTTGTTTCATATTTATAATAACATATAAGTATATAACTAATAATGATGTTATTACTTTATAATGATACAACTAAAGAATAATAAGTAGAAGAAGAAAGAAACATGAGAGAATCAGAAGAAGAGATTACCTTTTCTTCGACACACCTCTTTTAAGCCTTTTCTTAAGGAAGTAGAGTTGGTCTTTTGAAAAGACCAGAACCTCTAGAATTTTTCTAGGGAAGTGTAGAGGATAAATGGGCATGGTTTGGCCTATCTTCAAGGCTGAAATGGGTGTGAAAAGTAGAGGGAAGGGGTGCCCTTTTTATAAGGGAGGAGAGGGGCACCTTTAAAAAATCTTAAATATTATTTTATAATAAAGTCATATTCGGTTTTTTAATAGCTCCAAATTGATTTATTTCTAAGATAAGGTCAGGATGGGTCTAAATCCTCTCAAAAAATATATTTTTGACCGGTTTTGGTCATTAGATTAAACTTAACCTTTAGTTTTAACTCTTAGTAATTAGATTGACATTTACCATGTCACTTTGTATTTTTATATGATGTTGTTAATAAACATACCATATACATCCAAGATACCCCCATGTGGTCCATTAATGAGACACCTATCATTATAAAAGTATCTTGGATGATCCTTAGATTTTTAGGAAAATAAAAACAATTTATAATATAATATTTGTTTAAAAACTATTTTATGTCAATTTGGACACTATTTGGTAGTGGATTATTGTAAAAATCATAACAGAGTGATTAGTTCGAAAAAAGTTAATTCATTCAATACTAAAAAGTCATATTAACATATTAAATTAGTTTAATTCAAAAAAAGTCTCAAATTACATTTATTTGGGTATTTATAACATCAATTATTTTAATATTTCATTATTTATGTACTTACTACATCACAATTGTGTCATTAATAACTTAAATTATTTAATGCCTAAAAATTAGAAATAAAAAACCATTAGGTAGGAAATCGTTTTATATTTCTAATGAATATTTATAGTCGAATTTATCGTCTATATAACCCTATATTTAAAATTATTTAGTTATTAAACATTGATTTTAACTATTTTAACCCATCTTTAAATAAAATATTAATAAATGTCCTAATCTAATCCAAGTGGACCTAAATGGTCTTATTTTATTCCTTAGGTTGTTTTTGGTTGTATTAAACTTATCAAATAGAATTAGGACACGTGTTATGGTAATAATAATATCATTTTTACTCTTAATTACCCTATTTACTTTTAACTGTGGTAAATAAAAGTAAAAAGTTATTATTCACCAAAAAATTATTTTAATCTCATTGAACCACATTATAATCATTGATATTAACCATGTATCTCGGAGTTTTGAAATCCCACTCACAGAAGTGGTAAAATTATGTTTTCTTTGAATTTCCAAATTCTTATAGGAGGTGGGTAAAAGACAGTGAAAAGTTCAATAAACTTTTTATATAACAAAAATTATTATAAAATGACTCCAATTAATTACATTGAACATATATAGGTATTATGTATCAATTTTTATCTAAAATAAATTCCAATAAAATAAATAATTATTTAAATGAAAAATCTGGTTTTAAATAGTAACCCAGTGTTTTCACTATTCATCAAAAATTTGAAATTTTTAGAAAAATACCAAAAATTCACCGTAGGCTAATTTTGATATTCGGAATCAAAAGATGAAGTCAATTTTGAAAGGTAAAATTTATAAAATTTTAAAAATTCGGTATTAATATTCATAATGTCTAGTTCATTATAATATTATAATAATATCTCGTTCAGGGAAACTTGGTATTGCATACTACACACGCTATCGAAAAAGGTCTTGATTGAATGTAAAGCAAGCCAAGTCAGGGCTGCGTGTAGTGAAAGCTCTCTTTGGTGTTGCATATAACATAATCAAAACTTATTTCATTTATACATTAAACAAAATCTATACTTAATGTTGCGTTGAATAATTTCCACAAATATGTTCTTTACTCTATATCTATTGTAACGTTATAATGTCGCTTGCCAAACATTAGGACTACCACCTTTTCCATTAAATGTTATTCAACTTTAAATTACACTTCAAATTGATTTTAATGAAGATATATGAAATGAATTTAAATATGATGTTTATTTTATATCAATTATTCCACGAATTTAAATTATTATGGATCATTCTATGGGGTTTTTGAGGAAAAATAAAAACAGAATTCATGCATAGGTAAGATCCTCAATCATAATGAACTGTGGAATTAATTTTTCTATCTATATCCACATGGGATGAATCTGTATCTATAAGTACAAATATATATATATGATATTTTACCATAAATAAAATTATATATATGATCCAACCATGATCAATATACAATTATAAAAATAGACAAAGAAAATATTTTATGAAAAATATAACATTTAACACCCCAAAATAATGATTTTAATATGGAATTAGTAATAATTTATGTGTCAAAAGAATATAAGTGGTTCATATGTGTTATTATAATAATATAAATTGTAAAATAATATAATTATAATAAATTTAAATTAATTATAATGTAGCTTAAATTTATTTGTATTTACACTAACACGAGGTAAGGGTTTTTTGTTATAATGTCAATGTTAATCTAGACTGATTATGAAAATGTTTGAATTAAAAAAATATGATGACCAATCTTGAATGAAAATATATAGAATTTTCTAATCAGATGGAGATTTTTATAGATGAGATATGTTACCTTCATTATTCACTCCTTAATAAATCTGGAGATATGAACAATGATTTTATGGAAAACTGATTTTATTACTCTCTTTAGTAAAAAAATATTGTATTTATGTGTTCTAAAAGTATTTTTATAAATGTTTTAAATATTAATTTGTTAATTTTTAATCCAAATTTACCCAATAATTAATTATTTATGTAATTTATAATACAAATCTTCTTATAATTTTTTGAATGATGTGATTTTAACTTTTTATTTGATATTTAAAAAGAAAACATTATTTAAATATATGTCGCATGCCAAATAAATCCAAAATGCACAACCTCTGAAGCCATTGAACCATATTTTTTATTATTCCAGGTCTATTTTTAAAAATAGTATTCCTTTATATTGTTTATTTTTATTCAAATAAATTAATTTTATTTGAATATTTTATTTTCATTAGGAAATGATCAAGTAACCAATTAATTGGATTTACATCTATGATTACATCTTTTTATGTTACCAATTCTCTAATATTGTCATTATAAATTTTTACCATACAATTCACTATATATATTCCCTATGATGATGATAATTATGTATTGTTCTATGAAATCCATTTAATATCTGGATTTTTATTAATTTCTGATGAAATCACTATTTAACATGTCTATTTTCCACTGGTAATGTTATGATAACATTTTTATATAACACAATTTATTTCTATAGGTTATTTTATAATGAGTGTTTTAAGGTCATATAGTTTATATATGTATGATTATATTTATATAATGTGTTGTATAAGAATTATATATCTTTTTAAGTCGTTATTTATATATGTATATCTCTTGAGATATTAATTATTGGAATGAGAAGTGATCTCGATTCCGTAAGGGACTATAGCAAATATGATTCTAATGGGATTGAAACTTTAAAATTGATAAGATGGATTGTGGTATGAAACCCATCCAATATGCTAATATTTTCAATGATATTTAACCAAGGATGCCATTTTCAATGATTATGTTCTTGTAATATGTGTTATTAAAATTTTAAGCTCTTATGGATCACGTTATTTGTTCCCATTATGATTCATGTCATATGAACATACAAGGATTATTCAATGATTTAATATTTTGATCTACTATATAACGGACATTGTTTTCAAATCTTCATATTTTTTATCATACCCCTATTATAAACCAATTATTAATTGGTCATTTCAATCACCCTCATTTACCCTAAATGAGAATCTTCCCCTAGAATTTATTTAGATTACTAATACCATGTTGTGAGGATTTATTTTCAGTATAATTTTTCATAGAGAAAATATAGGTATGAATAAATTATAGGGACATTCTGTATGTTTTTATGAACCATCTATTTGGGTTACTATATTTCAAAATACACATTTCATATTCTATTAGGTAATTGATAATAATTTTAAATAATGCATATTTATCTATTAAATATCTTCAATGATTTGATTTTTTTTGGGAAATATTAAACCACAAATGATTTTATTATATAAATATTTCTTTTATTTTAATCCATCGAAATTGTGGTGGGATTAAATTCCTTGACATTGGCAAAAAATTAATATTTTATAAGCATGATGAGGAATATAATCTCCTCAAACATCTATTAATTGTTTTTAAATTTTCCATACTTTTAATTGATTACCATTTTAACACTTACCTATTTCATTTTTTATAAATACAATGTTAAACACTTTTTTTACCATGATTACATTATATGCCTAAAAATTAAATTCTCATTAAAAAACAAATTTTGACCTTAAAATTCAAAATATGGAATCCATGATACCTAATTTAATACACATAATTTGAAAAGGAAGATTTCAAATTAATCCCATAGAGATATTGAAAACACAGGGATAAAAAGGGAAAAGTCCAAAATATTGAAATAATTTTACGTGAAATTTAAATTTCAAGAACATTCAAATGACCAAACTTGGATTTAATTTTTTATAATTTAACTAATTATACGTTATAAAAGTAATTTATAATTTTACTATATAAATAAATTAGATGTAAAATTATATTTAAGATAAAATGTTGTATTTTTCACTATTCGTCATGAAAGTAAACATTTAAAAATAACAAAACATTAACCTACTATAATTTTGAAATTTTGATTTAAAAATACAGTTTTTTCAAAATAAATATATAAATGTTTCAAAATTTATATTTTCATTATTTATTCTAACAATATTGGGAAAAGTATCTTTTAGTAAAATATAGTTTTTTGTTCTTATAATTACATTTACTCGTATAATAAGTATATGAAATATATTTCATGTATTTAAAGTAGTAAAATTTTATATAAAAATTATACATTTATACAATATCATTCAAAAATAATTTTTAATTTAATTTATTAAGGTAAAATTCCATTTTGTGCTTAAAAATGATTTTTATTAAAAAATGTATTTTATATTCAATTGATTTTTATTTTTATTTCTATTTAATTAGTATGAAATGAAATAATTTAATAAAAACTAACACACTATTTTCAAAATTTATTTAATACCATTTATTCCATCGATTACATGAGATTTTTTATAATAGGTCCATTTAAATAATTATATTTTGCTGGTTCTGTAAGAACGATGTGGTGTATCTTGTCAAATATTTAAACAGAAAAAAATAATTTTTACGATTCCTGGATGTTACCACTAAAACAATAAAAAATTAGAATATCAATTTTTTAAAAAGGAACATAGTTTAAATGCGTTTAGATAACATGGATTTGGAATAGAATTATCCCAAATTTAAAGGTTGATTCCTGATCAATATTTCAAAAAAATCATATATTGAGATCTATAAACAAAAAAAATGATTATGTGGAAAATGAAATTGTAAACCATACACATTATTATAGTATAAAAAATCAATGGTGTTCATGAAAATATAGTCATATGATTTCACCCTTAAGGGATTATGAACATGAAAAATATTGAAATTAATGGAATTTGAACCATATTACATTAAAAATTTTATTTATTTTAATGATAAATCATTGAATGAAAAATTATGATTTGGATTGGTAAAAAACATGATTTTTATGAATTATTATTACAAAATTAAATCATTAGTTATCAGGTACATTGATCAATTCAATAATGTTGTTTGACATGAATCATGTCTCAAGAAAACAATATCAAGATATTTAAAACCATTTTAAAGATCATTATATTGGATGAGATAATTAATCTAAGTAGTTATTATTTAAATAAATATAAATTAAGATAAATCAATTAAAAATAAATTATAATAGAATTTAATGATAAATTCACTAATAATAATTGAAGAATATAGACATTTATGATAATTAATCACATAATAATAGAAGATTATGTTAATATACCCTTAGTAAATGGTGGCCACCATGTCAAATACATATAGATGAAATAATTTGAATTTAAATATTAATTACCAATATGTAAGAACTGTTCATGATATAACATTACATATTTATGTATAGAAAATATTAAATAGTATTTAGTTTTATATCATGAAAACTAGACTCAATGATGTAAAATTGATATGAAATCTCATAGCTTGAGTCAACACTTTTCATGTATTTCATTTAAATAATCTATAATACAAATATATAAATTATTAATTAACCATGTATTAGTTTATTAAGTTTTATTTATATTATTTATTTCATTTAACTAATTTATATATTTAATTTCATACGTAGTTAATTCCACATTAGTTATGATGAAGATGTTCAACTTATATAATTTTTTTCATTTTCATAGAAAAAATTTTATGATTAAAGTGGAACACTAAAATCAATGAAGAAATTATAAAAACCAAATAAAAAAATCACAAATTCAAGAAAAAAAATCCAAAATTCAAAAAAATATATCCAAAACCATGAAATGAAGTGGGAACCTTTGCATAAATCGCACGAGAATCAAGGTTAGAAACATCAAAACAACACCATCATCCTCATCACCTTCACTTATTTGTGTTAACAATCATCTTCATCACACATTCAATTAATTCATCGACTATGAAAGGGTTGAAGATGAGGACATGAATAATCATGTTTAATAATATAATTATCATTAAATAATATACATGTACATGTGAATTAATATTATTTCCCAAATACAAATCACCACCACCATCAAACCTCAACAAGCCATCATAACATCAAAATCCTAGAAGATGGGGTACAACAAAACAAAAATTCACACTAACCATCAAAACATCACCACTGGCATAGAAAACCATATGATATAAAGAGACCAAACCATAGAAACTAGGATCATAGTAACTCCTCATGCCTTTAAAAATGATCAGACATACCATAAACAAGATCCCAAACCACCACCACCCCATCTTGTCATAGTATATTTGAGCCCAAAACAATGGATTATAAAATTAAACAATATGTCTAGATGAACGAGTCTAGAAACATGTGAGATAAATGATAGGAAAAAGATCATTCATAATGTGTGTGGAATTTTTTGGAAAAGATTTTTAGATTCAAAGTAAATAGTGCATCAGAATTCATTAATATTAAATAATGGTCTCATTGAGTCATTTGGTCACCATCGAGCGCTACTATAGTCCATCAACTCTAAGGGATTAATGAACCAACACATCGACAGTAGAAGTCTTCTACAAATTCCATGTAAAGTGGACTTGACTAGAAGCCTCCAAAGATTTATTTTATCTTAAATAGAAATTAAATTGGTAGTCAAAAGCTATATGATGGCGTAGATAATATTAAAAAAATATGGGAATCATAAGAAACATGATAAAAAGGGGAGAGGAATTAAAACCTCCAAGTATAAATCAATCAATATATGAAAAATGTACATCGAAATAATAATAATGATAAAGAATAAAAATCGGTAAAAAAACCCCTGAAAATCCCCCTATACAAGTCTATATAAAAAATTAACACGATTAGAAAACCTAACAACTCATCAGATGAGTGACCCTCAAGAAGAACAATTCCATTTGGAATATATAACCAACTCATATTTTTAAAAGGAAAATAGTATGAATATTTTTTTCAGAATGGTAATTGTTCTTTAAAAACTAAATTAAATATAACTAAATAGGTTATTTTTTTCAAATATTTATACTTTAAAAACAAACATACGTGGATGCTTATGAAAAATTAATTACAATTCAATCATAGATATAGTATGTTGGACATTTCCTTGAGTAGGTTTTAAATTTTCTAATGAACATGGAATAAATAATGTATGAATCATTTTATTTTCCCCAAATTTTATTTTTTATCATAATTATAACATTATTTTTTTAATAAATTATATATAACATACACATTTAATTTTATGGAGAATTATTTAAATAACCTTGTATAAGTGGTAATCCTCAGTTATAGATGAAGGATGTAATCATTTTTCAATGGATGGAAATGGGAGAGATTATTTTATATCATATATTTCTATAATGATAAATAAGACATGAATGTTGTATATATAAATAAAATAAAAAAATATAAATTGATATGTGAGGAAGTAATAAAAAATTGAATCACATTGCTTCATTAAGGTGTTAGTCGTGACATAAGGGAGAATGATGTCTTCATAACCAATTGGATCTGTAATGATAATACATATTATTTTAAAATATTAATAAATACTCTTTTTTATTGTGGACATAACAATTATATATTATTATTATGGTTTAATAATAATTGAATGTGGTAGAATATAAAATAAATTGGTAGATGTTGGGTGGGACGATTAACTCTAATTTGGTACAAATCCTTTACAACCATTTTCTTATACACATAGAGGAGTCTATGAAGAGGATCATGACCTCCACATAATATAATTGTATGTTTTGAAGATAATTTTGAAGGGTTTTTTAGATTTATATGTCTCAAAGTGTTGTAAATAAAATAGAATAATATTTCCATTTTATAAGGTCCATGAGGGAAATTTTTGTAAATAGATTAAATATTGTAAAATAATATGTGTATAAATAATGTAAAATGGTTCAAGATTACCTGAGACAAATATATGGAGGACATGAACATAATATAATAAAAAAATATTAACTTTTAGTGAATTTTTTAATGCTAAGTATTAGATTTTAACCCATAGAAAACAAAATTTAACCTCAATCGTGTTAATGAATTTTTTGAATATTAAAGTGTTATACGTAAAAATATATGGTGAATATTAGATAATAGGTGGAATATGAATGAAATATTTTACAATTTATGATAGCAATTATTCTCATTTGTAAATGAACGGTTTTGAATGTAACCTGATAACAACTTATGTAAAATAATATACAAATAATTTCATTTCTTAACACTATTCATTTAGTGTGAATTAAAATAAAATAATATAGAAGTTGGTTTTAAGTATGAATCTTTTAGAAATTAAATATATGTTATTAAGGACTATAAAATTAATTTGGCACTATATATCCCCCCCCCAATAATCACACTTTTATCATTTTTCAAATAATTTACATGAATTTTCTATAGCACAACAAAAAATATGTCATCCTTATGTAGTCATTTAATGTAATTATTCTATAATTAAATGTAACACCCCAACCTTCTATGGTACGCTTCTCTTTGAATAATGTGATAGCATGTGTTGTACGCAACATCGAGTTCTAACACACCACAACCAATCAAACTAGCCGTTATGAATAGTAATACCTACTTTTTGAAATTATATATATTTTATATTTAAAAATGGAATTCATTTTTGGTTTCTTAATATCGAAATTATCCTAAGATGAATTTTTGGTATTTTTCTGAGAACTTCCAATTTTTATGAATAGTGAAAAATATGTAAATTTTTTTTAATCAAAATAATTTATAGTGATAAATTATATTATTGAGTGGTTTAAAAGTATATTTAGAATATATTTTTACCATTATATCTAATGGTGTTCATTAGAATTATTTTCACTTTGAAATTGGACCTAAACAATTGTCAATCTTTTGATATATATTGTTTCTTAAAAACACGCTATTTGTTGTGACAGCGGAAATTAATTATAAAATTTATTAATGCAACTTATATGATTGGAATTTTGTAAAATAGACATCATTTTTGAATTCGGAATATCAATTATAGCTTAGGGTGAAATTTTGGCATTGTTCTGAAAAACTTCAATTTTTGATGAATAGTGAAACTACTAAGTGGTAGTTAAAAAAACAGAATTTTTCATAAAACTTAATTTTACCACTTCTGTGAATGGAATTTCAAAAATCCGAGAGACACGATTAATATCAAGAAGAAAAATGTGGTTCAATAAGATGAAAATAATTTTCGGTGAATAGTAACTTTTTACTTTTATTTACCACGGTTAAAAGTAAATAGGGTAATTAAGGGTAAAAATGATATTAATATTACCCTAAAACATGTCCTAATTCAATTGGAAAAGTGTATCTCGACCAAAAACAACCTTAGGAATAATTTATTATCATTTAGGACCACTTGGATTAGATGAGGACATTTATTATTATTTAATTCATAGAAGAGTTAAAAGAGTTAAAATCAAAGATTATTTACTAAAACATTTTAATATTGGGTTATCCATAAATTAAATTCAATTGTAAATATTCATTAGAAAGATAACAATATTTCCTAAATACTGATATTTTATTTATAATTTTAAGACATTATATAATTTAATTTATTTATGATAGAATGATGATGCAGTAATTATAATAATAGTGAAAAATTAGAATAATTGATATTATAAATACCCAAATTAATATAATTAGAGACTTTCAATAAATTACACTAATTTTCTAGGATAATATGACATATTAGTATTGATGTAATTGACTTTTTTCGAAGTAATAATTCTCTTATGAGTTTCACAAAAATCAACTATTGAATAGTGCCAAAATTGACATTAAAGATATTTTAAAACAAATATTATATTATTAATTGATATTAAATTCCTAAAAATCTAAGGCTCATCCAAAAGACTTATATCATGATAGGTGTATCATTAATGGACCACTTGGGGGGCTCTTGGATGTATATAGTAAGTTTATTAACTATATAATATAAAAATACAAAGTGACATGGTAAATGTCAAACTAATTAACTAAGAGTTAAAACTAAAAGATAAGGTTAATATAGTAACCCAAAACTGTCTAAATTCTATTGGTTGAATGGTTTTCGACCTATACCCACCTTAACCTTTTAATAATAAACTTTGGAGCCATTAAAAATCGAATATGATATTACTATAAATTAATATTTCTAGCTTTTCCAAAGGTGCCCCTCACCCCTCTTATAAAAGGGCACCCCTCCATCACATTTATTCACACCATCAAAGCCTTTTGGTTCCGCCAACCCCTACCCAAATACTCTCTAAACTTCCCTAACTACAACCTAGAGGCCTTAGTTTGTTCCTAAAGCCAACCTAAGGAGCCTTTTTGATCAAATCAAAATGAAGAACCCGAAGAAGAGGTAATGTTTTCACCACCCCTTTTCAAGTTCCTTTCTTTTTCCACATCTTCTTTCTTTGTTATTACCATTCTAAAATAATAACTCCAGTATCTTATATATACTGTGATGTTATTATAAATATGGTATAACCATATTCAGTATTCTATCCACCCTTTGAATAACATGTCACCATGCATGCGTACGTACAACTTATCATCTCCACGTCGTGGTGTAATTGTTATTCAATATATTATTATTTGGATGGGTATAATAATGATGTATAATTTATGTAAAAAATAAATATAACATGATAATTATTCTGTATATATAATATACCATCCAAGAATATATTATTTTAATATCAAAAGAATGACATTGTCGCTCGTGCGTACATACGGACTACCGTCTCCACCAACGCGATGAGATTCATTCTCCATCATATCCATTAAAGTACAATTATAATTTGATGATTTAAAAATAATGTTTAAAAACTTTATATCATTGTGTATATGAATAATATACAGCCTATCCATGAAAAACATGGCTTACGTAACAAAACATATAAAAGAAAATTATTAAGTTAACACCCGAAACGATGATAATTCTAAGATATTATTAACAAAGAAATGTTAAAAGATCATATATGATATCATATTAATGTATATGATTCATTAATACTTTAATAACAATTATTTAATCATTATAATGGATGTTAACCTACCCCCAACCAAGTAAAAGTACAAGGTAAGGGGTTTCTTATCTCACTTTTAATTCTGTGATGATTCCATTGTTCACCACTTATTTATTACATGTGGTGTCTGTACTGCCCATGTTTGTATTAATTGTGTAATATACTTTAATTCATGTATATTTACATCATTATTGTATTATCCTTATTTCATGGGTGTATGTTTTGTATGTTACCAAATCAATAAGGGAATTTGAAATTTCAATTTCCTCTCATTCGTCTTTACGCATACTTCATTCATTATTTTACTCCAATATTTTGTGTGGAATCACTATTCATTTGATTATGTAATAATTTCCACTCCCCTTTCTGTGGATATAATTTTTATACACATAATCACTCCATTGATAAATTCTCAAGACATCGGTATGAACTTGATAAGAGTAATTTTTACTCAATCTCGATTTGTTGAGATAAACATCCAATTCATTAGTGTTGTTTTTACTAGAATATGTGCGAATGACACTTGATTTTTTTACACTGAATATCCTATCATATTTAGTGTATTTATATTTGTCACACAAAATTATGTCATTGATTTATCCTTAACCTAAGGATACAGCCTTTATGAGAGATTTCATCTCAATTTACATTCCATTGAGACTTCTTTGTTGTTATACACGAAATCACTATTATGTGGTGTATATAATGTACTTTGACATAGTATATCATGAATCCATTTATTCTAATGATATTAAAAAGTTTTGATTACCCCAATTATTTGTATTCAAGTGTCTCTCTTTTGGTTAGAAACTCTAACTAAAATACCCTTTTTAAATGTTTTAAAGACCAATTCGTCTAAATCTTGCTCACTAATGTCCATGTTTTAAAAAATGATTTTAAGGATTTATTTATATGGAAATTAAAGTTTTAAAATTAAAAAACCTTTTGAAAGTTTCAAATTTGTATGGGACACTTGGATTCAAAAATCAATTTTTAAACGGCTTCTTGACAAATAGTGTGACTTTTAAATGATTTCATGAAAAAGGGGGTTATTTCTCTCAAATAGTTTTGATGATTATTTTCATCTATGTCAACATCCTTCATTATTATTGATTTGTGTTAATGTGATACAATACAATATTCTATATTGTATCGAATGAGTTATTTTTGACTGTGGATGTGATATTTTTATACCATTCATGGTTTGTGGTTAAAGTATTGACATTTCATATGCGAGATTTAATACGAATGTTTATGTTGTGTTTAAAACTGTTCATATGAGGAATGCATTGGACTTAATAAGTGACTGGTGGAGCCCGCTATAACTCCTTGATGCATCGGTAGGTCTCATGAGACAAACTAGTGTCTTGGCACAAGGCCTTGGAAAAATCTTATTTGTAGTCTTGGCACGAGGCCTTGGCTATGTGGTTATGATAGTCTGGAATTATGCATTCCATCATTATGAAAGTGGTTATTGATATTTCATGTGATCATTCGACTAGTATAATATCCATGTGAGTAAGTAAATGGAATTATTTTATTTTATCTTTTCCATTTTATGCTGAAGTTAAAGTTTAAAAAGGCTTTTGTTTTAATTATAAACTGCCTTAAGTGTTTATGCTTATCTATGAAAGCTTCTGCTATAATGTTATCCTTACTGAGCATCTGAGCTCACCCCTTTCAATGTTTTATTTTTTTCCCAGGATTATGAAGAAATAATTTATGAATGACCTGCAGGGATAGTATGTGGGGATATGAAGACAAGATGTTTTTTATGATGTAATGTAAAACATTATGATTGTATCTAGTGTTTCCAAGGATACTAAAATAATCGGTCTTTTGAGACTTGATCTTTCTTGTGATCATGCAAATGTTATGTAATAATGCACCGACTCTAGGTAACTGGGGTCGGGGCGTTACAGTTAGCATCAGAGGAAGTTTAGTACAAAACTTGGAAGCTAGATTTAGATTAACTCTGATTAGAGGACATAGACTTAAAATGAACTTTGAGGATTAGTATAGAAGAACTTCCTAAAATTTTGGTACTGTAGAGATTCTGTGAGTTTTCCGAGAAATACATCCTTGTCTGGATACGAGCAGGTAGGGCGGCTCTGGCACAGATGTACCTAGGGGTAAAACTCGAAAACACCGCTTTGAGCTAGACTCGAACGGGAGCTGGTGCACGAAAACGGGCCTTGCTGCACTCTTGGTTACGACACTCCCGGGGTATATGATTAGGATAATTTACATTTTCTTTACAAACCGATTTGAAGTATTATATATATAATATGAGAGTAAATGACCTTGGTTAATCGTAATGTGTTTCAAATTGAAAATATGGTGACATGTTAATCTCTAAATTATTTTATGACTACTATTACTCACACAATGATTTCTGGTTTTAGCCAATGGCTGGAATACAAGGAAGTCATAGTGACTTTGAGAATGATGTACAAGGTGGGAATGGTGGTGGAAATGAGCAACAAAATGGAATGTTGATAGGCGTAAAAAATATCATATTTATGCCAAATCAATTTTCCAAAAATATGATCAACAATATATATATTAACCAATTCTCGGACTCAAAAAAGAAGAGAAAGGTGATGAATGATAAGAGCTCCAGAAGTGGAGACCATGGAGAAAGGAATCCTCAATTTCCATCATGCAGGAAATGTGGAAGGATACACCCAGGAAAGTGTCTCAATGGGACAAAGAAATTCTTTACATGCGGGAAGGAAGGACATAAAGTGAAGAATTGCCAAAGAGAAATTAAGAGTACTATGGAAGAAGATAAAAATGGTCCCCAAGAGTCCATTTACAGTCATTTTTCGTAAGTGTAGGGGACCTGGCCATTACCCGAGTGAATGCCCAATTCTATACGATATTTTCATGGTCAAAGAAGAATCTATGTGGAAATAAATGGTTGGAGAAATGTTTAAAAAGTATTATTGCTCCTTGTTGATGGGTTTACTTTGGAATAATTTTATCTTGTATTTGAAACCCCGCGGTTTGGCATGTGAGAATGACATTTGAGGAAGAATTACCTCTTCTCTTATGGATATATTTATAAATAATCATTTGGTTTTATATGATCGTTGGGTTTGAGGAAATTATATGTTATCATAATTTGGGATGAAAATGCAATGTATGAGATAATATTTGTGGTTAAATTATGTTATGGTTATTTTGAGGAATTTATTTCATTTTGGTAATATTATAAAATATAGTTTTTGAAAAAGGACAACACACAGACTGTGTGACAACCCATCGCGTTGGACAAAGCTGTGGGAATCGAACCCACAACCAAAGTGCAATTGGGATTTTTCGCCTACCACTAGACTACGTGAAGTCCCTGGATAGTGTGACTAATTATTTTTAGTTAAATGATTTTATCGATAAATAATACGTTGATTTGGGTTCTTATGTCTTATGAAATGAATACCCTTGGAATAGGAAAATGATTTGGTGATTAGGTTATAGATGCGATTTTGGAAGTTGTTCGCTTTGTTGTGAACACTATATGCCCAAGGAAAATATAATAGTATGTGATTTCATTTGAAGAGTAATGGTGGATTTTTATTTATGTTTTTATTATTGATTTATAGTGATTTGGGTTGTTTATGGAAATGATTAGGTTAATTACTTTTAAGTATGTGACTTTAAGAGTAATTAATGACATTTGGAGATACAATTTGACATTTAAGACTACATTCTTAATAAGTTTTGGTTTCCAATATTAGTTTTGATTGTATTGAATGATTTTAAGGACAATTGATTATTGAATGGTATTTATTTAACTTTGGGGTATTGTTGGTTTAATTTTGGATATTAAGATTAGTGTTTATTTCTCTCAAGGAATATCCTTTTGGGGGATCATTAGATATTGTACTAACCATTTTGGTTTTGATTAATCTCTAAAGACAATGTAAATATATAGTTCATCATGAATGGATCATGTGACTCTATAGAAGTTTATTCTAGCTATTCCAGTGTGACCAAGTCTTCTTTAATACTCATCGTTTAAAAGAACGAGTTAGTGGTGGAAATTTATTAAATAATTAAACTCTACCTAAAATGTAAGTATATATCTTTATATTCTTAGTCAATATCCTAAATTAATGTAAGTTAAAACAAAAAAATGATGTCCGTTTACTTTCCTACTAAGAGACTAATGGTCGTTTGTCCCAACACAAGTTTGTGGTTTTCTTATTGTTAACTTTCTCCTGATCATGATTTCTATCCCTCTCCATCAGAACTTGACACTTAGTTTATCATCCATATCCATGTTTTCCTACATGGAATCTGAGTATGGGTTATCTTGGTTGACCTTTATACCTCCCTTTCATTATTTTAAAGTGATAGTTTTATTGACTCTTTTTCTGATGTGGGACATTCCATTATATTACCAAGCACATTTTTTTAAAAAATTTCAAGGATGCAATTTATTGAAGGAGGGGAGAATGTAACACCCCAAGCTTCTACGATACGCTTCTCTTCGAATAATGTGATAGCAAGTGTTGTACGCAACATCGAGTTCTAGCACACCAGAACCAATCAAACTAGCCGTTATGAATAGTAATAACTAATTTTTGAAATTATATATATTTTATATTTCAAAATGGACTTCATTTTTTGTTTTGGAATATCAAAATTATCTTAAGATGAATTTTTGGTATTTTTCTGAGAACTTCCAATTTTTATGAATAGTGAAAAATACTTAAAAAAACTTTTTTAATCAAAATAATTTATAATGATAAATTATATTATTGAGTGGTTTCAAAGTATAATTAGAATATATTTTTACCATTTTATCCAATGGTTTTCATTAGAATTAATTTCACTTTGAAATTGGACATAAACAATTGTCAATCTTTTAATATATATTGTTTCTTAAAAACACGCTATTTGTTGTGACAGTGGGAATTAATTATAAAATTAATTAATGCAACTTATATGTTTGGAATTTTTTAAAATAGGCATCATTTTTGAATTTGGAATATCAATTATAGCTTAGGGTGAAATTTTGGCATTGTTCTGAAAAACATCAATTTTTTATGAATAGTGAAACTACTAAGTGGTAGTTAAAAAAACTGAATCTTTCATAAAACTTAATTTTACCGCTTATGTGAATGGAAGTTAAAAAATCCGAGAGACATTGTTAATATCAAGAAGTAAAAATTGGTTTAATGAGATGAAAATAATTTTTGGTGAATAGTAACTTTTTACTTTTATTTACCATAGTTAAAAGTAAGTAGGGTAATTAAGGGTAAAAATTATATTAATATTACCCTAATACATGTCCTAATAATATTTTAAAAGTGTATCTCGACCAAAAACAACCTTAGGAATAAAACATTATCATTTAGGTCCAGTTGGATTACATTAGGACATTTTTTATTATTTAATTCAAAGAGGAGTTAAAAGAGTTAAAATCAAAGCTTATTTACTAAAACATTTTAATATAGGGTTATCCATAAGTTAAATTCGATTGTAAATATTCATTAGAAATATAATAAGATTTCCTACATAAGGATATTTTATTTGAAATTTTTAGACATTAAATAATTTAATTTATATATGACACAATGATGATGCAGTAATTACCATAATAGTGAAAACTTAGAATAAATGATATTATAAATACAGAAATAAATATAATATGAGTCTTTTTAAGAATTAAAATAATTTTCAAGGATACTATGACATATTATTATTGATTTAATTGACTTTGTTCTAAGTAATAATTCTGTTATGAGTTTCACAAAAATCTACTATTGAATAGTGTCAAAATTGACATAATAGAGTTTTTAAAACAAATATTATATTATTAATTGATATTAAATTCATAAAAATCTAAGGTTCAGCCAAGAGACTTATATCATGATAGTTGTATCATTAACGGACTACTTGGGGGTCTCTTGGATGTATATAGTAAGTTTATTAACTATATAATATAAAAATACAAAGTGATATGGTAAATGTAAAACTAATTAAATAATAGTTAAAACTAAAATATAAGGTTAATATAGTAACCCAAACCTGTATAAATTCTATTGGTTGAATGGTTTGCGACTATCCCCACCTTATCCTTTGAATAATCAACTTTTTATCCATTATAAACCGAATATGAATTTATTATAAATTAATATTTCTAGCTTTTCCAAAGATGCCCCTCACCCCTCTTATAAAAGGGCACTCCTCCTTCTCATTTCTTCACATCTTAAAAGCCTTTTGGTTCGGCCAACCCCTGCCTAAATACTCTCTAAACATCCCTCAATACAACCTAGAAGCCGTAGTTTGATCAGAAATCCAACCTATGGAGTCTTTTTGATCAAATCAAAAGGAAGAACCCAAAGAAGAGGTAATGTTTTCACCACCCATATTCAAGTTCATTTCTTCTTCCACTTATTATTTCATTGTTATTACCATTATAAAATAATAACTCCAGAATCTTATATATACTGTGATGTTATTATAAATATGGTACAACCATATTCATTATTCTGTCCACCCTTTGAATAACATGTCACCATACATGCGTACGTACGGCTTACCATCTCCACGTCGTGGTGTAATTGTTATTCAATATATTATTATTTGGATGGCTATAATAATGATTTATAATTCATTTAAACAATAAATATAACATGATAATGATTATGTATATATAATATACCATCCATGTATATATTGTTTTAATATTAAAAGAATGATATTGTCGCTCGTGCGTACGTACGGACTACCTTCTCCACGAACGAGATGAGATTCATTCTCCATCATATCTATTCAAGTATAATTATCATTTGATGATTTAAAAATAATTTTTAAAAACATTATATCATTCTGGATATGAATAAGATACAACCTATCCATTAAAAACATGCCTTACGTAACAAAACATATAATAGAAAATGAGTAAGTTAACACCCGAAACGACGATAATTCTAAGATATTATTAACAAAGAAATGTTAAAAGATCATATATGATATCATATTAATGTATATGATTCATGAATAATTTAATTAAAATTATTTCAACATTATAAAGTAGGTTAACCTACCCCAACCAAGGAAATGTACAAGGTAAGGGGTTTTTTATCTGACTTTTAATTCCGTGAGAATTCCATTGTTCACTACTTATTTATTACATGTTGTGTGTGTTCTGCCCATGTTAGTATTCATTGTGTAATATACTTTAATTCATGTATATTTAAACCATCATTGTATGATCCTTATTTCATGGGTGTATGTTTTTTATGTTACCAAATCAAAAAGATAATTTGAAATTTTAATTTCCACTCATTCGGCTTTACGCATACTTCATTGATTATTTTACACCAAGATTATGTATGGAATCACTATTCATTTGATTATTTCATAATTACCACTCCCCTGTCTGTGGATGTACTCTTTATACACATAATAACTCCATTTATAAATTCTCAAGTCATCGGTATGAACTTGATAAGAGTAATTTTTACTCAATCTCGATTTGTTGAGATAAACATCCAATTCATTGGTGTTGTTTTTACTAGAATATGTGTGAATGTCCCTTTATTTTTTTTACACTAAATATCCAATAATATTTAGTGTATTTATATTTTTCACACATAATTATGTCGTTGAATTATCCTTAACCTAAGGATACGGCCTTTATGAGAGATTTCATCTCAATTTACATTCCATTGAGACTTCTTTGTTGTTATACACCAAATCACTTTTATGTGGTGTATATAATGTACTTTGACATAGTATAACATGAATCAAATTATTCTCATGATATTAAAATGTTTTTATTACCTCAATTATTTGTATTCAAGTGTCTCTCTTTTAGTTAGAAACTCTAACTAAAATACCATTTTTAAATGTTTTAAAGACCAATTCTTCTAAATCATTCTCATTAATGTCCTTGTTTTTAAAAATGGTTTTAAGGATTTATTTATATAGAAATTAAAGTTTTAAAATTAAAACTCCTTTTGAAAGTTTCAAAGTGGTATGGGACACTTTGATTCAAAAATAAATTTTTAAATGACTTCTTTACAATTAGTGTGACTTTTAAATGATTTCAAGAAAAAGGGGGATATTTCTCTCAAATAGTTTTGATGATTATTTTCATCTATGTCAACATCCTCCATTATTCTTGATTGAGGTTAATGTGATACAATAAAATATTCTATATTGTATCGAATGAGTTATGTTTGACTGTGGATGTGCTATTTTTTTACCATTCATGGTTTTTGGTTAAAGTATTGACATTTTGTATGCTATTTTTAATATGAATGTTTATGTTATTTTTAAACGTGTTCATATGAGGAATGCAATGGACTTAATAAGTGACGGGTGGAGCCCGCTATAGCTCCTCGATGCATCGGTAGGTCTCATTAGGCAAACTAGTGTATTGGCACAAGGCCTTGGCAAAATCTTATTTGTAGTCTTGGCATGAGGCCTTGGCTATGTGGTTATGATAGCCTTCCACTATGCATTCCATCATTATGAAAGTGGTTATTGATATTGCATGTGATAATTCGACTAGTAGAATATCCATGCGAGTAAGTAAATGGCATTAATTTATTTTATATTTTCCATTTTATGCTGAAGTTCAATTTTAAAAAGGCTTTTGTTTTAATTATAAACCGACTTAAGTGTTTATGCTTATCTATGAAATCTTCTGATATAATGTTATCTTTACTGAGCATCTGGGCTGACCCCATTCAATGTTTTATTTTTTTTCCCAGGATTATGAAGAAATAATTTATGAATGACCTGCAGGGATAGTATGTGGGGATATGAAGACAAGAGGTTTTTTTATGATGTAATGTAAAACTTTATGATTGTATCTTGTGTTTCTAAGGCTACTAAACTAATCGGTCTTTCGAGACATGATCTTTCTTGTGATCATGCCAATGTTATGTAATAATGCACCAACTCTGGGTAACTGGGGTCAGGGTATTACATTAATAATAACAAATTAATTACATATATCAATATAAATAATAGTTAAATTAATATTTTTAAATCAAAAATACGTTTTTATATACTTTACATAATAATTATGACATTAAAAATAATATTGTGACATTTTTGACATTATCAGTTACTCAATATATTATAACGTTAAAATTCAACTCTAAATTTATTGAGAGATCATATATTTATAGTGTAGATTATTAGTTAAAAATAGTCTAATTGAATGAAAATAATTATAATTTTTTAATTAATTTAGAGCCTTTTGACATAACTTTTATCCCTAACTAACCCATTTTAATTTTAATGTGGTAAATATAAATTATTATGGTTATTATTCATATTTACAATGGCTTTTGTTGACATAATTATATAATTTTAGTTATAATGTTTGTAAATATTTCCTCCAATTTTTGATGTTCCAATAAATTGAATTGGAATAATATAATCTCATATAAAAATTTTAAGGCATCATGAAATGTGATTTTCTAGAAAAATGAATTTTTTAATTATACTAATGTTTTTATACTGGTATTTGTATAATTGAGATTCCAATAATAATATTTTGGAATATTTTCAAAAAAAATTTACTAATTATATTTTTAATATAATCAAAAAATAAAATATTCTTTTTATTTACAATAAAATAATTAAATATTTTCTGTAAAAGGATTGTATTTCTCTTTTCAATGAAAAAAAATACGTTCTAAATTTTTTCAAAATATCATCCTCAAAAATTTAACAATTATTATTTTAAATAAAATAAAAAATTTAACTGATTAATTTTTTATAGTTTTCATAAATTCATTATCATAATATATAATTAAAATAAATAATTTCAATTTTAAAAAATTATTTTTAATGTATAAAATTATTTTAATGGAAAAATGAAGTATTATTTAGAAACCATTAATCATTAGGTTCGTATTTATTTGGACCCACACACACGTAGATATATATATATATACATATATATATACATAAATGGGGTCAACCATATAGATAACCACTAATTTATTATCATGGTAATATGTATAAAATTTAAATATTTTTTTCTTGGATTGTTTAATATCATTGTTGTGTGTTGAATATGCTATCGTACAAAGTAATATTTTTATAATTCATGTATGTTACACATAATATCTATAACAGATAAGTAGGATCGTTTTGTTATTTTGTGTTTTTTATTTAGTAGGATCCTTGAGTACAAAGAATATTTACTTCCATTTCTTCAAAGTACACTCATATCATTTCCTTTATGTATACCCCTAAAATATATGTCTCGGTCAATTTATTATAATTTATCATATACATTTTCATTTCAAATAAATAAATAAATAAAATGTTCTCTGTAATTTGATGAATCTTCAATATAAAATCTCCTCAAAAAAGAATATCTTTTATCATCTAATTATCCTCAATTTCCAGTTATGATTATAATCAATCAAGGAATATAACTAGAAACCTCGAATAGTTGGAACATATCCCACTAGATCGTACACACCTCATTACCCCTATAAATAACTTATAACACTATATAAATAATCAGATTATTAATTTCAATAAAATATATATATAATGGCATTACTTAAAATAAATAAAAAATAACAATATCAAATCTATTAAAAAAATAATTTAGAATCATTATTATAGGATAATAATTTATAAGCCTATAATTTATACATTTGAAATTCATTGAACAATTAAATTGAAGCCTGTCATCTTAAAAAATCAATCCAAAAACAATATTCTTTATCTATCTTTAGAGACCACCTATAGATAAATGCAAACCTAATGTTTTAAAAATACTATATCTGAATGTTGTTAAAAAATCATTAGTGCATATAAAATATTATCCCATTATTTTCCATATATAAACCATTAACCAATAATCAATAAACTATATTTTCATCAATTAATTTTAAAACATGCATATGTGCATGCCTATAAAATAAAATGATGTAATTAAACATTACCACTATAAGGATACCAATAAAATATGAATCATCACTACACATAAATTGGACAAAATATTACAGTAAAATTTTTCATATCTCCATGAATGAAATTACAATTCCAAAAAATGATATTTTTTTTGTCTTTGTAAAATTAGGTGCATACAAAATTAAAACACAATAATTAATTTATTTTAATTTTGATCTAATATGATAGTCCCCCTATTGGATTTAAATTCCTCAATATTATAATTCATTACCTAGGGATATATATAAATTAAAGATTTATTATCATGCCCAACATGTAGAGTAAAATATGGTGAATGAATTATAAGTCTATATGACTGTATGAGTAGCATAATAGTCATTATGAAATAATAATAATAGATCTATAATCATAAAAAAAATTATTTTATTGATGGTGGAATTTGGAACATACATAATAATGTAACAATATATTAAACAGATCATTTGAAATACATCTATCATTATGTACAATTATTACTACATCATATCCACATATAACATTACAATAAACAATATCTATATCATTAATATATATAATGATCTCACGTGAAATAATACACTTCCATATAAATTTTATTCATATCTAATTTTGTGAACAACTTCCTCATAATTATACGATAATAATAAAACATTCCATGTTAATCAAAAATATTAAAAAATAATAGTATTCAAATCAACTCATTATAAAATGACGTTTTTTGTAATATGGAATAAAATAATATAAGGATGAAAAAACATTATTGTTTTTAATGTAAGAAGATATTTTCTTGAAAATTAAAATGTAGTTTTAAATAAAATAACATATTTAGTAAATTTGATACAATAAAATTATCAATGACCCATTATAGGACTAAATATTAATGGAAATTGACAATTTGGATGGTGAATATAAATTAAATTAAAAGAAAAAACATTGTTTTATATATAGTAATGAATAGAAATGTTTATTAAAAGAAATTTATAATGGATTCAGAGAAGATTTTTTATAATCTTTGGAATATGAGTAGTTAAATATTGGAAAATCACAAATGAAAAGAAAATATTTGGGTTTCCACCTTCCCAAATGTCTCAATTTGAACCATCATAATTACACCACCTCTATAAAAATTAAGTGGATAATAAAAATTTCATTGAAAATGTTGTTTCATAAATTTATGTTATTATTTATCAATTAATATTTTTGGAATTTTATATTAAACATTCATTAAAGATAAGATGATTTGAAAAATTTTGTGTCTATTTTTTTATAATTTTCATTTAATGTTTTTGACTTATAGAAATATTTTAATGACAAAAATTTCCTCTTGAATAATAAAAATATCTACAACTACATATTTTTATAATTTTTATTTTGAAAACTAACTATCGAATATGATTATGGTAGTTATATAATTATAAATGTCCTCATAATAAAGTAAATCTACCAATAAAATTATGTTTGTAAAGGGACAAATAGATAATTTTTTCCTATATTTATTAGAAATTATATTTTCAGGACCCTATAACAACATTATATTTTATTCTTTATTAATATCCCAGAACATATTTCAATGTTTTTTTAAAATACATTCAAAACCCAATCTCACTAAATCGGAATTTGGTATACTAATGTACCATAGACGTTAAACAATTAATATGAATATGGAAAAATAAATTTTAAATATTATTTATAACTGTTTTTGAGGACACATATATATTGACATATAATCTGTCAATTTTTCTAAATGACATTATATGATTTAAAAATAAATTTATCTGAATAAAAATTGTAACATATTTTTGTGAGAAAACATTATAAATATTTTCTCGACATTTATACATTTTATTTAAATAAATTAAATTAATTTTTGAAAGCACCATTTAAATAATATCTAATTATAAATTTAATATAATTTTTTATAAATATCGATTTATTGATGAATAGTGAAAAATAGTATTTTACATAACATAATGTTATGTTTCAATAATATAATAAACGGTTTTTTAACGTTGATTAAAAATTAAAATTATAAAATTTAATTACAATAATTAAACTAATCCCATTATTCATAATTTTATATTGAGTTTTGCAATGAAATATGTTATTCTTAAGAAATTATTTTTTTAAGGAAAACATATTTTTATCAAATTAATTAGGATGAATTTGAATTTAAAATATTCAAATTCAATTAATTGATTATGATAAAGTAATTTAAAACTGAGAATAATACTTTATGAATTTGGTAATACATCCAATTTCATTTTTTCATACTGAATTGATAAAAAATTTAAAACTTTTTCCATATTTTTTGGTTAAAATAAGTTTACTAAGGGTTACATTGTGTTATAAAGAATTTTTTACCCACTAAACAAAACTATTTCCTATTTTATAGGATTATTAGGACCTAATAATTTCCAAAAAATATTTGTCTATCTATTTCTAGGTATTTGGAAAGAATATGACTTTATTATACGGTAATATTTTATTAGTTTTTACCCTTTCCCTCTCCTTAATCCATTCAAGGACATATCTCCATTAACTTCATTACAACACATTAACAAATTTAGATCATTGAAAAAAATTAAATTCACTATTGAAAATTATCTTTACATTAATCAAATGTTATTTTATCTAAAAATACCATTCCATGTAATATTAAGAAAAAAAGTATACTTATCAATAAAAATGTAATCATCATGCCTGAAATATTTAAATTTGGTTAACCATCATCATTTTAAATGTCATTGGTATTCATAAGTTAATAATATATTCATTATCCCAGATATATGAAAATTTTATATTGACTATTTAACCAAAATTATCCCCTATCTATTTAATTAAATGATAGTTGATAGTATTATTCAGGTATACTTGTAGAAAACCAACTACATATAGAGAAAGAAGACATTTTCTATCACCACATATCATGGACGGTTATAATGATGATTTTAATTCATACATATAATTTTTATTATATATTTAATATTTTATAATTAGAATATCATAAATATGTTCTTAAATTTCTATCTATTATAAGGTGATAATGTCACTTGTCAAACATGTGGACTACCACATTTTCCATTAAATGTTATTCAACTTTAAATTAAACTTTAAATTGATTGGAATGAGGATATATATAATGAATATTTATAAGATGTGTATTTTATATCAATTAATCCACAAATTTTAATTATTATGGATCATTCTATAGGGTTTTTAGGGAAAAATGAAAACATAATTCATGCATAGGTAAGACCCACAATCATATTGAATAGTGGAATTCATTTTTCTATCTATATCAACATGGGATGAATTTTTATCGATAAGTAGATTATAAATATATATGATATTTACCATAAATAAAATTTTATATATGATCCAACCATGATCAATATTCAATGATCAGAACTTCCAATGAAATTTTTTTATGAAAAATAAAACATTTAACACCCAGAAATAATGATTTTAATATGGAATTAGTAATAAATTATGTGTTAAAAGGATATAAGTGCTTCATATGTATTATTATAAAAATTTAAATTATAAAATAATATAATTATATGCAATTTAAATTTATTGTAATGTCGCATATATTTATTTTTATTTAGTGTAACATGACGTAAGGGATATTTTTATAATGTCAATATAAATCCAGACTAATTAAGAAAATGTTTGAACTAATAAAATGTATAACCTATCTCTAAAGAAAAAATATAGAATTTTGTAATCACATTGGGATTTTTGTAGATGAAATATTTTACCTTCATTATCCACTCATTAATATATCTGGGGATATGAACAATTATTCTATGGAAAACTCATTTTATTACTCTCTTCATTAAAAAAATATTTTTTAGGTGTTCTAAAATTACTTTTAGAAAAGGTTTTAATATTATTATGTGTATTTTTAATCCATATTTACCCAATAATTACTTTGTTATGTAATTTATAATATAAATATTCATAAATTTTGTTGAATGAGTCGTTTTTTTATTTTTATTTATCAAATTTGAAAAGAAGTCGTTATTTAAATATATGTCGCATGCCAAAAAAATCCTTAATTCACAACCTCTAAAACCATCGAATAATATTTTTAAAATACCTAAGCCTATTTTTCAAAATATTTTTCCTTTATATTTAATTATTTTTATTCAAATAAATTAATTTTATTTGAAAATTTCAGTTTCTTCAGGAAATGATCAAGTAACCAATTAATTGGATTTACATCTATGATAACATCTTTTTTTATGTTACCAATTCTCTAGTATAGTAATTATAAAATTTAACCATCCAATTCACTAAATATATGACCTATGATGATGATAATTATGTATTGTTCTATGAAATCCATTTAATATCGGGTTTTTTTTAAGTTCTGATGAAATCACTATTAAACACGTTTATTTTCCAATGTTAATGTTATGATAAAATTTTTATAAAACACAATTTATTTCAATATTTTATGTTATAATGAGTGTTATAAAGCCTTATAGTTTAAAATGTATGATTATATTTATATAATGTCTTATATAAGAATTATATATATCTCTATGTCGTTATTTATATATGTATACCACCTGAGATATTAATTATTGGAATGAGAAGTGATCTCGATTCCGTTAAGGAATATATCAACTATGATTATAATGGGAGTGAAACTTTATAATGGACAAAATGGATTGTGTTATGAAACCCATCCAATATGATATTATTTTCAATGATCATTAACAAAGGATGTTAAATTCCATGATTTTGTTCTAGTAATATGTGTTATTAAAATTTTAAGCTCTCAAGGATCACGTTCTTTATTCCAAAAATGAGTCATGTCATATGAACATCCAAGGATTTTTCAATGATTTAATACTTTGATCTACTATATAACAGAAAGTGTTTTCAAATCATAATATTTTTTTTTCATACCCTTATAATAAAACAATTATTAATTGGTCATTTCAATCACCCTAATTTACCCTGAATGTGAATCTTCCCTTTGAATTTATTTAGATTACTTATACCATGTTGTGAGGAATTATTTTCAGTATAATGTTTGTTAAAAAAAATATAGTTATGAAGAAATTATAGGGACATTCTGTTTGTTTTTATGAACAATCTATTTTGGTTACCGTATTTCACAATGCACATATCAAATAATATCTGGTAATTGATATTAATTTTATATAATGTAGATTTATATATTAAATATCTTCAATGATATGATATTTTTGTAGAAAAATATTAGTCCACTAATGATTTTATTATATAAATATTTCTTCTATTTTAGTCCAACCAAATTGTGGTGGGATTAAATTCCATGACATTGGTAGAATATTAATATTTTAGAGGCACAATGAGGCATAAAATCTCCTCAAACATCTATTAATTTTTTTTACTTTTAATATTATAACATTTTAACACTACCCTATTTCATTTTTTATAAATACCATGTTAAAGAATTTTTTTACCATGGAACAATTATTATACTTAACATAAAATTCTCATTAAAAACCATATTTTGAACTTAATATTCAAATTATGGAATCCATGATACCTAATTTAATACACATAATTGGAAAAAATAGATTTAAAATTAATCCAATAGAGATAATGAAAATGCGTGGTTAAAAAGTGAAATGTTCAAAATAATTAAAGGATTTTTCATGAAATTTCATTTTGAAGAATATTAAAATGTCCAAAATTTGATTTATTTTTATATAATTTAACTAATTATACTTTATAAAATTTATTTATATTTATACTCTCTAAATAAATTAGATAAAAAATTATATTTAAGATAAAATGTTGTATTTTTTACTATTCGTCAAGAATGTAAACATATAAAAATATAAAAACATTAACCTACTATAATTTTGATATTTTGATTTTAAAATACAGTTTTTTTCAAAATAAATCTATAAATGATTCCAAATTTATATTTAGAATATATATTCCAACAAAATTGGGAAAAGTATCTTTTATTAAAATATTTTTTTTGTTTTATAATTAGATTTACTCTTATCTTAACTATATCAAACACATTTGATGAATTTAAAGAAATTACATTTTGTATAAAAATATACATTTAAATAATATCTTTCTAAAATAATTATAAATTTAATTTATTAAGGTAAAATTACATTTTGTGCATAAAATAAAATTATTATGAAAAAACCTTTTATATTCAATTCGTTTTTTAATTCTAATTAATTAGTATTAAATGAAATAATTTAATAAAATTTAGCACACTATTTTCAAAATTTATGTAATACGGTTTATTCCCTCAATTACATGATATTGGTTAAAATAGGTGTATTTAAATAACTATATTTACCGAGTTTTATAAGAATGATGTGTGGTATCTTGTAAAATATTGAGCACAAATTTTTTTTTTACAATTCCTGGATGTTACAAATATAATGATAAAAAAATAAAGTTCCATTTTTTAAAATGAACATAACTTGAATGAGTTTAGATAACATTGATTTGGAATAGAATGATCCCAAATTTAAAGGTTGATTCATGATCACTATTTCAAAAAAAAATCATAGATGGATTTCCATAAAAAAATGGATTAAGTGGAAACTGAAAAAGTAAACTATACACATTATTTTAATATAAAAAATTAATGTAGTTCATGAAAATATGGTTATATGATTTCACCCTTAAGGGATTAAAAACATGAAATATCTTTAAATTAAATGAATTTTAAACATAAAACCATTTCAAAATTTATATATTTGAATAATAACACATTGACTGATAAATTATGATTTCGATTGGTAAATAACAGGAATTTGATGAAATATTATTTCAAAATTAAATAATTTGTTTTCATGTACATTATTCAATTAAATAAAGTTTTGTGTCATGAATCATGTCTCAAGAAAACAAGATTAAGAAAAATAAAACCATTTTATTGATCATTACATTGGATGTGATAATAAATCTAGGAAGTTATTATTTGAATAAATGTAAATAAACATAATTCAATAAAAAATAAATTATAATAGAGTTTACTTATAAATTCATTCATAATAATGGAAGAATAGAGACATTTATGAGTATTAATACTGCAATAATAGAATATTAAGTTAATAAACCCTTAGTAAATAGTGGACACCATGTTAAATACCTATTGATGAAATAATTTGAATTTAAATATTAATTACCAATATGTATGAACTATTCATGATATAACATTATATATTTATGTGTAGATAATATTAAATAGTAATTATTTTTATAACATGAAAATAAGTCTCAATGAAGTAAAATTGATATGAAATCCCATAGTTAGAGTCAACACTTTTCTTGTACCTCATTTAACTAATCTATAATGAAAAAATATAAATAATTTATTAACCATGTATTAGTTTATTCAGATTTCATTATATCATTTATTTCATTTATCTAATTTACAAATTTAATTTCATACGTAGTTAATTCTATATTGGTTATGATAAAGATGTCCAACTCCTGTATTTTTTTTGATAATTTTCATAGAAACAATTTTATGGGTAATTTGGAACACTCGCAGACATCGTATGAGAATCCAGGTGAGCCACATCAGAACACCACTATCATCCTCATCACCTTCACGGACTTATGTAAACCATAATCATTATCACACATACAATTACTTCATCGACTATGAAAGGTATTAATATAAGGACATGAATCGTCATGTCTACAAATACAATTACCATTAATTAATCACCTTGACCTTTAGAATGAACATTATTTAACTGATACATGTCACCACCACAATTAAAACCCAATGAGCCATCATAGAATCTAAATCCCTGAAGATGAGGTCCACTAAAACAATAATTCTCACTAACCATTAAAACATCACCGCTGAGATAGAAAACCACAAGATATAAGGAGACCAAACCAAAGAAACGAGGAGCACACTAAATTCTCATGCCTCTAGAAATGATCACACGTACCACCAAAAAGATCCCAAAACACCACAACCCCATAATGGCATACTATATTTGATCCCAACACAATGGATTATGAAATAAAATAATAGGACTATATGAATGAGTCTAGAAACATGTGAGATAGATAATAGGAAAAACATCCTGCATAATGTGAGTGTAAATTTATTGGACAAGATATATAGATTCAAAGTAAATAGTGCATAAGAATACATCAATATAAAATAATTATCTCATTATGTCATTTGGTCACCATCGAGCAGAACTATAGTCCATCTGATTAAAGAACCAAAACATCGACTAGAGAAGACTCATACAAATTCCATGTGATGTTGACTAGACTAGAAGCCTCTACAGAGTTATTTTATCATTAATAGAAAAAGATTTGGTAATGAAAAGCTATATTATGTCATAGTAAAGATAAAAAATAGTAGGGGATTCATAAGAAACATGATAAGAAGGGGATCCGAATTAATCCTACAAGTATAAATCAATCAATTTAAGAAAATTGTACATCGAAATAAAACTGATGATAATGAATAACAATCCATAAAACACAACCCTAAAAATCCCCTTATACGAGACTATATAAAAAATGAACGCAAGTAAAAAACCTAACAGGTTATCACTAGAGTGATCCTCAAGGAGAGAAATTCCATTTGGAATATATAACGAACTCATATTTTTAAAAGAAAAAAATATGAATATTTTTTTCAGAATGGTAATTATTCTATAAAAAACAAATAAAAATAAATAATTAGTTTATTTCATTCAAATATTTATACATTAAAAACAAACATATGTGGATTCTTATTAAAAACTTATTAAAATACAATAAAAAATATATATATTAGGTTGTACATTTCCTTGAGTAGTGTTTACATTTTCCTAGGAACATGGAATAAATAATTTAAGAATTGTTTTTTTTACCAAAATTTTATTATCCTAATTATAACAATTTTTATAAACAAATTATATATAACATTAACATTTAATGTTATGCAAAATTATTTACATCACCTTGTTTAAGTGGAAATCCATAGTTCTAGATGAAGTATGTAATCATATTTCAATGGATGGAAATGGGAGAAATTATTCTATATCATATATTTCTATAATGATAAATATGTCATGAATGTTGTATATATGAACAAAATAAAAGAATATAAATTGATATGAGAGGAAATAATAGAAAATGAATCACATTGCCTCGTTGGGGTGTCAGACGTGACATATGGGAGAATGATTTCTTCATTACCAATAAGATTTGTAATGATATTAATTATTATTTTAAAATAGTAATAATTATGCTTTTGTATTGTGGACCTAACAATTTTATATTGTAATAATGGTTAAAGAATAATTGAATGTGGTAGAATATAAAATAAATTTATAGATGTTGGGTGGGACGATTACCTCTAATTTGGTACAACTCCTTTACACCCATTTTCTTGTACACATTGAGGGGTATATGAAGAAGAAAATTACATCAAAATAATATACTATGTTGTTTAGAAGAAAATTTAGAAGGGGTTTTTAGAATTATATGTCTCTAAGTGTTCTAAATAAAATAGAATAATATTTCAATTTTATAAGGTTCATGAGGGATAGTTTTTGAAATCCACGAAATATTGTTAAAGAATATGTGTCTAACTAATGTAAAATGGTTCAAGGATAACATTGATTCAAATATATGGAGGACATGAAAATAAAATAATAAAAAAGTATTATTATTTTATGAAATTTGTAATGCTAATAATTAGATTTAAAACCTTATAAAACCAAATTTAACCTCAATCATGTTAATGTATTTTTTGAATATTAAATGGTTATATGTAAAAAAACGGTGAAAATTAGATAATAGATGGAATATAAATGAAATTTTTTATAATTGATCATCCCAAGTATTATCATTTTTAAATGAATGGTTTTGAATGTAACATAATAACAACTTATTTAAAATAATATTTCAATAATTCCATTTCATAACATTATTCATTTAGTGTGAATTAAAATAAAATAATATAGAAGTTGGTTTGAAATATTAATCTTTTAAAAATTAAATATATGTTATTAAGGACTATTAAATTAATTTGACACTATATATCCTCTAACAAAATCATACTATTAACAATTTTCAAATCATTTACATTATTTTTCTATAGTAGGGGAAAAAATATGTCATCATTAGGTAATCATTTAATATAATTATTTTATAATTAATAATTAAAAATTAAATACATTTATCAATATAATGTATTGTTATATTGATATTTTAAAACCAAAAATACGTTTTTATATACTTTACATAATAATCAAAATATTAAAATCAAAATTTTGACATTTTTGACATTAACCATTACATAATATGTTATGATGTTAAAATTCAAACCTAAATGGTTTGAGAGATCATATATATATAGTGTGTATGATTAGGTAAAAATATTCTAATTGAATGAAATTAGTTATTATTTTCTATTTAATTTAGAGCCTTTTGACATTATTTTTATCCCTAACTAATGGATTTTACTTTTAAAGTGGTAAAAGGAAATTATTGTGGTTATTATTCATATTAACCAAGCCTATTGATGACCTAATTATATCTTTTTAGTTATGTTTTTTGAAAGTATTTCATCCATTTTATGATGGTCAAATAAATATAATTGGAAAAATATAATTTCATATAAAAATTTAAAAACATTAAGAAATATGATTTTCTAAAAAAATTAATTTTTTAAGTGTACTAGTGTTTTTATACTTTTATTTTTATAATTAGGATTGAAATAATAAGATTTTGGAATATTTGTAATAAAAAATTAGTAATTATATTTCTAATATAATAAAACAATTAATGTTACTGCGTATTTAAAATAAAATAAATGAATATTTGTCTGAAAAAGCATTATTTATCTCTTTTCAATGAAAAATTATATGTTTTTAATGTTTTCAAAATATCAACCACCAAAATTTATGAATTATTAATTTTAAAATAATAAAAATTTTATCCGATTAATTTTTTATTGTTTCTATAAATTAATTATCCTAATGTATCATCAAAATAAATTGCTTCCCTTTTATCTAAAAAATATTGTTTTTGTATAAAATAAAGTTAATGGACAAATGAAGTGTTATTTACAAACCATTACTCATTAGGTTTGTATTCCGTTGGACACACACACACACACAGATATATATATATAAATAATAATGGGGTCAACCCTATTCATAACCCCAAATTTATTATCATGGTAATATGTATAAAATTTAAATATTTTTTTCTTGGTTTTTTTAATCACACTGTTGTGTGTTGAATATGCTATCGTACATAGTAATGTTTTTATAATCCATGGATATAAAACATAGTATCCATAAAAGATAACTGTGATTATTTTGGTATTTTATGTTTATGATTTAGTAGGATCCTTGAGTACAAAGAATATTTTCATCTATTTATTCCAACTGCACTCATACCAATTTTTTATGTATACCCCTAAAAGATATTCCTCAGTCAATTAATTAAAAATTTTCTTATACATTTTATTTTCTAATAAAAATAAATAAATAAAATGTACTATGTAATTAGATGAATCTGCAATATAAAATCTCCCCAAAAAATAATATGCTTTATCATCTAATGATCCTTTATGTATAGTTATTATTATGATCAATTAAGGAATCTTACATGAATCCCCAATTGGTTGGAACATATCCCACTAGATCATGAACTCCCCATTACCCCTATAAATAACATATAACAATATCACAATAATCAAATTATTAATATCAATAAAATTTATATATGATGACATTACTTACAATAAATCAAAAATAACATTTTCTAATCTATTAAAATAATAATTTTGTATCATTGTAATTGGATAATAATTTATAAGACAATACTTTATACATTTGAAATTCAATGAACAATTAAATTGAAGACCATCCTCTTAGAAAATGAATCCAAAAACAATATTCATTATCTATATTTAGAGACCACCTATATATAAATGAAAACATAATGTTTTGAAAATACTATATCTACATTTTTTTAGAGAATAATTAGTTCATATAAAATATTATCCCGTTATTTTCTATATATAAACATTAACCAATAATCAATAACCTCAATTTTTATAGAATAATTTTAAAACATGCATATGCACATGCCTCTAAAATAAAATTATGTAATTAAACATTAAATCTATAAGGATACCAATAAAATATTAATCATCACTACACATAACCTAAACAAAATATTATAATAAAATTTATCACATCTCTATGAATGAATTTACAATTTCAAAAAATGATATGTTTAGTGTCATTGTCAAATTAGGCTCATACAACATTAATACATAATAAATAATTTATGTTAATTTTGATCCAATATTGTAGTCCCCCTATTAGATTTAAATTCATCAATATTATAATTGATTACCTAGGGATATATATATAATAAAAAATGTCTTAAAATGCCCAACATGTAGAGTAAAATATGGGGAATTAATTATAAATCTATATGACAGTAATGAAGCATTATAGTCATCATTAAATAATATTAATAGATCTATAATCATAAAAAATTAATATTTTATTGATGGTGTAATATGGAACTTACATAATATTGAATCAATATATTAGACAGATCATTAGAAATACATCATAACATTATGGACAATTATTACCAAATCATATCGACATATAACATTACAATCAACAATATCTATATCATTTATATATATAATTATCTCATGTGAAATAATACATTACCATATAAATTTGATTCATATCTTATTTTGTGACCAACTTCCTCATCATTATATGATAATAATCAAAAATTCCATTTTAAAGACAAATATTTAAATTGAATAGTCTTCAAATAAACTCATTAATAAGTGATGTTTTTTATTATATGGAATAAAAATATTTGAGGATGGACAAAAATTATTGTTTTTAATGGAATTAGAGACTTTCTTGAAAATTAAAATGTACTTTTAAATAAAATAATATATTTCGTATCGATAATACAGTAAAATTATCAATGACCCATTATAGGATTGAATATTAATGGAAATTTACATTATTGTAGGGTACTATAAATTCCATTAAAAGAGAAAACATTCTTATATATATAATAAAGAATAGAAATATTAATTAAAATAAATTTATAATCGATTCAAGGAAGATTTTATTATAATCCTCGGTATATGAGAAGTTAAATATTGAAAAATCCAAAATGAAAAGAAAATATTAGGATTTCCATCTACCCAAATGTCTCAATTTGGTCCATCACATTTACACCACCTCTATAAAAATTAAGTGGACAATCAAAATTTCATGGAAAAAGTTTTTTTATTAATTTATGTTATTATTGATTAATTAATATCTTTTTCATTTTCTATTAAACATTCATTGAAGATAAGATGATATAAAGAACTTGTGTGTTTTTTTATTATAATTTTCATTTCATGTTTTTGATTTATAGATAAATTTTCTGGACAAAATTTACCTATTTAATAATAAAAATATATACAATTACATATTTTTATAATTTTTTTGAAAAGTAACTACCCAAGAATATTGTGATAGTTATATTTTACGAAATGTGCTCATAGTAAAGTAAAATAACCATTAAAATTATGTTTGTAAAGGGAGAAATAGATAATGTTTTCATATATTTAATAGAAATTATATTTTCAGGATCATATAACCCTAGTATATTTTTTTCATTATTTATATCCCAAAACTTATTTCAATGTTTGATTAAAATACTTTCAACACCCAATCTCTCTAAAACATATTTTATTAGACTATCTTAACTTAGACGTTAAATGGTTGATATGAATAGGGAAAAAAATTTAAATATTAGGTATAATTATTTTTTATGACAGAAATATATTGACAAATAAGCTCTCAATTTTCAGAAATGACTATTTATGATTTATAAATAAATTTGTATGAATAGTAATTTTTAATTATTTTTGAGAGAAAACCATATAAATATTTTCTTCACATTTATAAAGATTATTTTAAAAAATTAAAATAATATTTATATCACCATTTAAATACTATCAAATTATAAATTTAATATAATTTTTTAAAAATTTATTTATTGATGAATGGTGCAAAATAGTGTTTTACATAACATAATGTTACGTTCCATGTATTTAATTAATAAATTTTTTTAACGTACATTCAAATTTGAAATTACAAAATTTATTTAAAATAATAAAACTAATCCCATTATTCATAATTTTATATTTAATTTTGGAATGAATCATTTTATTCTTAAGAAATCATTTTTTATAGAAAAAATATTTTTATCAAATTAATTAGGTTTAATATTAATTTAAAATATTCAAATTCAATTAATTGATTCGGATTTAATAATTTGAATACATAGAATAATATTTTATAAATTTGGTAATGCATCCAATTTCATCTATTTCATAATGAATTGTCAAAAAATTAAAAAAAATTCCCATATTGTTTGGATGAATTATGTTTACCAAGGGTTACACCATGTTATAAAATTTTTTATACCCATTAAACAAGACTAAATCCTATTTTATAGGATTACTAAGACCAAATAATTTCCAAAAAAATAATTTTATAGCCCTTTCATGGAATTTGGAAGGAATCAAACTTTATTATATTATACTATTTTATTAGTTTCTATCCATTCAATCTCCCCAATTCATACAAGGACATCCCTCATTTCAGTTCATTACACCACAATAACACATTTAGATTATTGAAAAAATTAAAATCACTATTACAAATTATCTTCACAATAATCAAATTATATTTTCCTTAAAATACAATTCTATGTAATATTGTGAAACAAACAAATGTATGCTTAGCAATAAAAATGTAAACATCATTCCTGACATATTAAAATTTGGTTCCCATTCAAACTTTTATATATGATTGGTATTCATAAATTAATAATATATTCAACATTGTATATATATGAAAATTTTCTATTGACTTGTTAACCAAAATTATCCTCCAACTGTTTAATAAAATGAGAGGTGATAGTGTCACTCATACACAGTTCTAGATTACCAACTCCATGAAGAGAAAGAAAAAATTTTCAATCATTATATATCATGGATGGTTATTATAATGATTTTAATTATTATATATAATATTTATAAGATATTTAATATTTTATAATTATAATATCATAAATATGGTCTTAACATTCTATCTTATGTAAGGTGATAATGTCGCTCGTCAATCATGTGGAAAAACACCTTTTCTATTAAATGTTATTCAAAATCAAATTACACTTCAAATTGATTGTAATGAGAATATATTAAGTGAATTTATATATGATGTGTATTTTATATCAATTATTTGACAAATTTAAATTATTATGGATCATTTTATGGGTTTTTTTTGGAAAACTGTAAACATCATTCATGCTTAGGTAAGACCCACAATAACAATGAACAGTGGAATTAATTTTTCTATCTATATCCACATGGGATGAATCTGTATTTATATGTACATAATAAATATATATGATATTTTAATATAAATAAATTTATATTTATGATCCAACCATGATCAATATACAATGATAAAAATAGCCAATGCAAAATTTTTATGAAAAATAAAACATTGAAAACCCAGAAATAATGATTTTAATATGGACTTAGTAATAAAATATGTGTTAATAGGATATTAGTAATTCATATGTATTATTATAATAATATAAATTATAAAATAATATAATATTAATAAATTTAAATTTATTATAATGTAGTCTAAATTTCCTTTTATTTAGCCTAACATGGGGTAAGGGAATTTTGTCACAATGTCAATGTTAATGTAGACATGTTATTAAAATGTTTGAACTAAAGATATATTATTACCTATATATAATGAAAATATATAGAATTTCCTTATCAAATAGGGATTTTTATATATGAAATAATTTACCTTCATTATCCACACCTTATTAAATCTGGTGATATGAACAACGATTTCATAGAAAACTGACATTATTACCCTCTTCAGTAAAAAAATATATTTTATTGTTATAATTTATTTTAGAAAATGTTTTAATATTATTATATTAATTTTTAATCCATATTTACCCAATAATTACTTTTTATGTAATTTATAAAAAAGATATACTTATAATTTTTGGAATGAGGTGCTTTTGACTTTTTATTTGAAATTTAAAAAGAAAACATTATTTAAATATATGTCACATGACAAAAAAATCCAACATTCACAACCTATAAAACCATTGAATCATATTTTTAATTTATACAAGTCTATTTTTAAAAATATTTTTCATTTATATTTGTAATTTTTATTCAAATAAATAAATTTTATTTGAAAATTATATTTTTATCTTGAAATGATCAAGTAACCTATTAATTGGGTTTACATCTATGATAACATCTTCTTTATGTTACAAATTCCCTAATATGGTCATAATAAAGTTTTACCATTAAATTCACAACATATATGCTTTATTATGATGATAATTCTATATTGTTATATGAAATCCATTTAATATCCATATTTTTACTAATTTATGTTGATATAAATATTAAACATGTCTATTTTATACTGGTAGTGTTATGATGGAATTTTTATAAAAGGAAATTTATTTCTATAGGTTCTGTTATGATGAGTGTTTTAAGTCCTTATAGCTTATATATGTATGATTATATTTATATAATTTGTTGTATAAGAATTATATAACTCTCTATGTATTTATTTATAGATGTATGTATCATGAGATATTAATGATGGAATGAGAAGTGATCTTGATTCCGTAAGGAACTATATCAACGATGATTATAATACGAGTGAATCTTAACAATGGATATGATTGATTGGGGTATGAAACCCATCCAATATTATAATATTTTCAATGAAATTTGACTAAGGATTTCATTTTTTATGATTAAATTATTGTAATATGTGTTATTAAAATTTTATGCTCTCTTGGATCACGTTCGTTGTTCCCATTACGATTCATGTCATATGAACATCCAAGGATTATTATATGATTTAATATTTTCATCTATAATATAACAGACACTGTTTTCAATTTTAATATTTTTTCTCATAACCTTATAATAAACCAATTATGAATTTGTCATTTAAATCACCCTCATTTACCCTAAATGATAATCTTCCCATAGAATTCATTTTTCTTACTTTTACCATTTTGTGAAGAATTATTTTCAGTATAATGTTTCTTAGAGAAATTATAGTTAAGAATAAATTATAGGGACATTCTGTATGTTTTTATGAACCATATATTTAGGATACAATATTTCAAAATACCCATATCATATACTATTTGGTAATTGATAATAATTTTATTTAATTTAGATTTATCTATTAAATATCTTTAATGATTTTTCTTTTTTGGAAAATATTCGTAAAATAATGATTTTATTATATAAATAGTTAGTTAAATTTTAAAATAAATAGTGGAAAAAATATTGAAAAAATAGGATATTTCTTTTTATAATCGAACATCAGATGTTATAGAATAAAATGATAGTTGGTTTCCTACAAAATAATATCAATCTGGATACTCTAGGTTGGAGTGATTTTGGTAGACATTCATGTATGGGTGAAATTTTAGAATGAAATTGGTTGAGTACATAATAGACTTCATTATGGTCTATGGTGATTATTCACGCATAAAGGACATTGATTTTAACTCTTAGGGGATATTATAAATATCATGTTTTGCATACATTTTCACAACATAGATGTTTCTGGATGACATAACACATTATATAAATAGACACCCAAATCATTTATTATTTTAGTTCCTTGGGAAACGGGGAAACATAATAACTGGTACATAATCAAGCAAAATTTTATCCCACTAAATTAATATTCACTGGAACACTTCTGAGACACATCAATCATAGTACTTATCTTAATAAAACATGGAAAATGAATCATAAATTGGGGTGAGATCATATTCTTAGTAAGGGTAAAAAATAGAATCATTTAATAATAAAAAAGATAGTATTGGGAATAATAACATGATCATAATATTTGAATATCATATTCTAAAAATCATAAGATCAGATACAAAAATCATAGCATAAGTCATGGAAGTATATAATATGTGAATCACAATGAAATAAAGTACATAATCAAAGAAAACATAAAATAGGATTAATTAATGTTTTTTTATGAAACATAAGCATATAGCAGACTTTCTATAGTATTCAATTCATTTATTCCAATGACATATTACTATCATGGGTTCACTCACCATACTATCTTGGTATTCATGGTTCACACTAATGAACATCTTAGTAGTGTGAGTTCACTTCTCATACCATATTTGTAGACATGGTTCACTCCCAAATTGATATTATTATTCAATGTACACTTCTATGAACATATTAGTTTATACTATGAGATATTAAACATTACCCAATGCATTGGAGGGAGATATGGGTCCCATTCATCTAATAATAAAATTATATATACAAATTCTTCAAAATCATAAAAAATTCATATCATGCCCATGAAGTGAAATTGGTATCATAAACTTGTGGTTATAAAATAACACATGAGAAATGATACAGGTTTAGTAACCATTTCATCAAAATCCAATCATGTGAATAGATGTGGGTTTTAGAATCATTTAACCACTAAAAAATAAATTATTTTAAAACAATCATCTTTAAAAATATTAATCATTATAGAATGAATATAATTGGAATGATTGAATCATATATCCATAAAGTAATAACTTATACAAAATTATTTCATCATATAGGAGAACAAATTATGAAAAAACTTTGGAAATTATTTTAGGAGGAAAATATTTTTTATGTATTGAAAAACCATTTTAAAAATATCAAAAATCAATTAAATTTTTTTTTGGGAATGCAATTATCAGAAATTATAAAATACAATTTTATAAAACATAAATCATTTTCAAAAAACCATTATCAATGAATATTATCATCCATGATCATTTGTGAAAATTTTTTATAATAATTTTTAAAATATTATATTTTAATTAAAAAAGATTTTTGATCGAAGAAAGAAATAAGGTATGAATTTTCTAAAAAAATTCTTAATTATCAAATGTTCCAAATAGTAAAATAATGTATTAGCACATTAATATATCATGAATAAATATAGGATAATAATAATCAAGGTTTTTCTTGAGTGGTGGATTTTAATATTTAATCAATTGAATTATAGTGATAGATAATCTCGATAAACATTGAGATTATTTCTATAAAATCATACCAAATGGTAACATGATATTAAACACTCCATGTAAGAAAATAGAATTAAATGAATCTGAAAGTATCATTAATTTAAAACATTTGTTATATAACATCTCATGTAAATGTATATACACCACAAAAATAATGTTGTCACATCACAAAATATATTCTGAAAGATGGAAAATCGAGACATAACAAACATAGTGAATTGGTAAAATTTAAACATATAACCTATGAAATAAATTTAATTGAATTGATATTTTAATACCCATATAGTTAAAAATAATTACAATATAATCAACTGATGTGTAGTATATGCAGGACAAAAATGAACTGAGTTGTCTATGTGTCATGTATCTCATGAAAATAAATAGTGAGATGAAATTCCCTTACATTGTATCATAACTCTCCTCATACTCATTAAAACCACTTTTATAATAAATATAAGTTTATTATACATATATAAATGATCAATACTATTATATCTGATTCCATTTATGGTTTTATTATTAATTTACATTAACCGCTTGTTAAAATGTCATGTTAGGGTTACGCATCGGGCCATATTCACCTTGTTTTTTTCATGTGTTGTAAATTGTTATATATGGTATCCTTATATATATATATATGTATATATATAATTTTATAAATAGTTTAAAACATCATATAAATATCATTTCTATTAATTTTTTTATTATAATAATCTATAGAATATAGATGTATTAAATGGAATACACCATTCACAAAGATTGTAGGTCATACGTACATATGAACAATGTTTCTATATTATGATTGTACTAAAAGAAACAAAGTAAATGGCCTATATTTATATATATTTATATATATTGTAATTATTGTGGAATTATTTAATCATATATTTATATATAATATGTTCATTAATCTACCCCATAGTACATTTCATATAGTGTGGGAATTAATCACATCTCTTTGAGGAGGAAGTAGTCCACATGTCCACAAATTATTTAATCATATTTATAGAGGATGGATGGTATAAATGTATTTGATATAACATTATTAAAGAAGAATAAATACATAATATATATAATATATATCATTTATAAACATATTTTTCATCATGATTCCCAACCCTAAAATAAGGTAATGGAAAACTGAACAATCATCATTTTCTGAGGCGGTAGTTCGCCATACACTTAAACCATATTCTCGTTTCCAATTAGATAGATGTGTGAGTAAATTTTGGTAAAATAAACATTATGATAAAATCTCATTCTATTGAGAGAAATATTTTTATTACATAATACTAGAATATGGTGCATTTAGGGGGTGGATAATGATAAAAAAAACAACTGATATTAAGGAATAATGTTGCATCATATTTGGATTAATCAGTTTTTCATACACTAAACGGGCATCCTCGGATGGATATAAACTAAAATTGAGGAATCAATGAGTAAGGGAGATATGTTAGTAAGTGGAATGGTATAATTTTTCCAATCATAAATGATTTGAAAATTTTGAAGGATGGGGATATATAGTGGCCTTATATAAGTAAGAGAGTGGACATCATTGGCATTTAATGAAAACAAGATTGTTATAACCACGTTTTTCCTAAAACAAGCCACCCTAAACCGACTAAAATAAAAAATTAATATTTTATTAAAGATGTATTTATAAAAAATTGGTGTCATGCATGATTCTACGCAATTTATTCTCCTAAGGTAATGGTTTTTTCCTTTTTCCATCATAATATTTCCTTAATTTTTGTGATTAATATTAATTAATCTATCTAATTTTATTGGTCAAAAACTAATTTTAAGTCATTATAAATTATGAATTCCTCTAATTTAAAATATGGAATCAATTTTTCCAAATTATAATCACATATACGGATGAAATTATTTTAAATTAATACTACATAAGGGAAGACAATACTAGTTTTAAAAGTGGAAATGATTAAATGTTACTAATGTTTATATATCCAACATCGATGTGAAATTGGTTCTAGTGAGCTACATAGGATTATGTTATTTAAATTTAATCTATTTATACATTAAATAAAAATTAATAAATAGTATATCCAAATAAAAAAATTAAATTAACAATTGTGATTTAATTAAAAATTCATTATTTTTCAGTAATCATCAAAAACTAAGGATTCTTATAAAATTAAAAAATTCACAATAAGATAATTTTTCAATTAAGTTTTAAAAAAATTTATGCATTTTATCAAATTAAATTTCTAAATGTGTATGAAAATAATTTTATTATTGTTTCTATAAGGACATAAAAAATGTTTCTTTAAGAAAATATTTATTTTGTACATATAAAGTCTTTAACAAAAAAAATATTTCATTATGAATATTTATTATTTATATGAAATTTTATAAATAATATTTTAAAATTATTTATCATAATTAGTTGTAAAATGATAAATGGATATGTTATAATTATATCGCATAAATAATTATAATAATAAAATGATGTTTCATAGAAACTATGTGTTGTGTGTAACACACATGAAGTCGATGTTGTGTGTAGAATAAGCCTATTTGATGTCATGCAAACATAATTTCTTTACATAGTGAATTACTAGACATCAATGATAAATAATTCATTTGAAAAAAAAATCCATAAAAACTCAAGATGTCAAATTATACAAACCATAAAATGAATTTCATCCCTGAAATTCGAGATTCAGGTAATAATAAATGAGGATAATTATACTTTATCATGTCATAATTTTCCTATGTATTTTCTTATAGTTAGTTATTTTTTTAATAAGAACTTTTGGTAGCTGAGTAGTCCTATTTTGTAGAAATTTCTTTATGAAATCCAAAATTTCAACAGGTTATTCCAATTAAGAAAATCATTCTCTAGCGGTATGAACTCTTTGTTTAGTACATTTTAAGGGAACGATATGGAATTCACCAATAGTTATACATGGATCACATCATGTATATGAGAGATATTTAGAGTAATTTCCAAACAATTGGCTACCATCACGACATGATCATGAATTCTGAAGGGACTGATACACCTAGGGATTATATTCCATTTAATTTTGAACCATATAACCTTATTCTGAGATCAATTTGCACAAACACATTCTTATCAACATCAAATTATAAATTACTCAGTTATTTATTACTAAAAAATTACATACAACATTTTTCTTCATTGATATTTTACTAAATGATCCTAGCATTATAATCCATTTCATCACCGAACTCAAGTCCCAATAGCATTCTTTATCAAACATCACCTCGAACATAGAAATTTTACATTTATTTGTGTATATGGCTTCATAAGGTTCCATATAATTTATTGAGTGAATGATATTGTTTTATGAAAACTCAACTAGAGGATGGTTTTGATCCCAAACACCTTTTAAATCAAATGAATAATATCTCAAAATATCTTATAGGGTTTAAATTGGTCCTTCCGACTAACCGTATGTATGTGGATTATTTTTAATGCAAAAAAATCAATTATTTATCATGTGAAAGCTAATGAAATTTCAACAACATTGTGGTAAACCTTGGATATGGATTAAATACAATGGAATTTGGTACTCCATGAAACTATTCCACTTTAGTAATGTATATCCAAGAAATATTATCAAAACAAAATTATTCATTAATTATAATGATGTGTTCTTATTTTTTTATGAGTGACTACCACCGATATAGAATTAAATAGTTCAGAGTTTTATAGGAGTCAAACTATAAAATCTGGAGTTTTATTACCCTATTTACATTATGTCATATGAATGGGATACAACCTCACAATAGAATTTTTTATTTCATCAATAAAATGTTGCAATACCATGAATTAAGATAAGATCTGCTTGATATCCCTCTTCATTCCTATCCCATCCGAATTATTCTTTCATACCCATATATATTTTCAGAAACTAGGATCAATAAATAATGATGAAATCTATTATTCCTCTAATATATCCTTTTTAAATACATTATCAATGCAACAAATATGTGGTTCATATAACATATCATTCCAACCTAATCAAGGTTAAACTTATGAATTTTTCTAACCTTATTTTTCATCTCTACATCACCCTTTTATCCCTCTTTAATCTTAACATGGATAAAGGATTTACTATTCATTTGATGAAGATAAAAATTTTTCACATCCTTTAGTATTACTTAATCAAGGCATTTTTTTTAAAAAAAATCATATCTTTTGCGATCCTCATCATAGAAAAGATAACATGATCCATTAGACTCAAAGTATCAGCCACAATTTTGTCTTTCCTAGAATTATAATATATTGAGAAGTCATAATCATTTATCAAATCTAACAATATTCTCTAGAGAATATCCAACTCATTATGTGGGAATTTATATTTCATAATTTTATTACCAACATAAAAATCAAACTATTTTCAATATAGTTAATACGATTAAGTTATTAATGAAAAACTTAGAACAACAAACTCCAAATGATGAGTTGGATGATTTTTATAATGAATCATAAATTATCCCGATGAATGGTCTATAACCATGGTATTATACATAATAACTATACCAAAACCCTTCATGGATGAATCACCCTATATTAAAAACCCTTATACAGTACATGGTAATGTATGTATTGGTGTGCTAACTAATCATTTCATTAGTTCTTTGAAATTTTCATCACATTCATCTATATAGAGGAACATGACACCCTTACTTGTAAACATGTTCGACGGATAAAATAGTCCCGATATATTATTAAAAACAATGGATAATATCTAGATAGACTATTAAATCAATCGATATCTATCACATTAGATGGTTTAGGCTGTCGTTCAGTATCCTCTATCATTCATGGATCTACTACACTACCCTTTCATGAGATCATGTGGCCCAGAAATTATCCCTTTTGAAGACAAAATTTAATGTTTGTAAAATTTGCATATCATTTTTCTTTATTTAGGTACATTGGTAATATTGTCAAAAATTATTTATTCTCATCCTTTCTCTTTTAATAGATAACAATATCATCTATAAATTCTACCAAAAACTTATAGAGGTATTCTCAAAAGAATCTATTATTTAAATCCATAAAGATATGAGGGGAATTAGTAAGAATGAACGACATCAAAATATATTCATATTGTCCATACCTTGTACAGAATTCCATATTGGGTATATATTACTTGATTACCATCAATTGATGACATTGACACTGAAGGTCAATATTTTGAAATGTATTAAGCACTGTGCAGGTTATCAAACAAGTAATCAATACAGGGAAGATGATACATTTTCTCGATCAATTCATAACAATCAATGTAGAGTTACATAGATAAATGTTTCTTACAAATAAATAGAATGTTCCTACTATGGTGACACACTTGTATAAAATTGTCCCTTATCATTGTTTTATTGGTGTTTTCTCTTCAATTGTGCAAGTCACTCGAGGTCATTCTATATGTTTTCTTTGAAATAGTTTTGGAACAGGGTATGAGTTATGGTTAAAACTATGAATAACGTTTTAATGTAAGGCTAGGGAAATAACCTAGAAATATAACCTCAAATTACAAAACATTAGTCATATTATTGATTTTGAATTTCCCCACATCAATTTGAGAAAACCATACCGTAAATATTAGAATTTACACCCATACAGTGGATGTAATCTCCACAGGATGTTTACACTTATCGTCTCAATAATGTATGATCATATATGGGTTTGAAATGTCCAATATTACTTTCGTTACATGAAAATTGATGTGGGATTTAAACATAAGAATATAATGCATGCCAAAGACGAAATGAACTCCACAAATGGAAGTATTGTATGATTTTTAGAAAGCACATTCCCAAAAACACCACACAGATATAAATCAAATTCATGGAATGAAGCCATCATACAATTAAGGGTTTTAAAAAATAATTCCACATCTAATATTTTTTTTAAAATATTAATTCCCAAAAAATATAATTAATACATGATTGAGTGGGTAAATATAGAAAGAAAAAAATAAATTTTTTATAGTGAATGATTATTTTACTCAGAACCATGTTGTTATTGACCCACTTGTCTGAAATATCGAAGAAATGAGATTTACCGTTTTCCCTTAGCTTAAGAGGTTGATGAAAATGAACACAATCACTATCCCTTAGGATTGTTAACTAGTTTTCATTATTTTCATTATCCTAATACTTGTATCACTAAAGTGTAGGAGGTTCATTAGGTGACACTTTTTTCTCTGTTCGCATGGTTGGCTAAGGTCTTCCAATCACACCAACAATAAATTTTATAATGTCCTACCCATATATGATTGAAATGATTATTATACCACTTAAGGATGATTCATACATGCTTATTCACACACATAGTGTAAAAAAGAACGGTCAACATATTCTATTTTTGGTTATTATATCATCCTTTAAATAATATATTACCTTTCTTCTCAAAACCATGAATTTGGTATTTGTCTACTACCCCCATTTCAATGTTTATAACATGAAGAACACTCACTTTGTAGATAATATTGTCTTGTATAGATGATTCCAGTATAGAACATGGCAGTAAGAACCTTGATAACCTATCAAATTTACATTTGGTTTGGAAGATAGTTCCTTAAGCATGACTCACAAGACTTGTGAAATTTTCCTTATAGGTTTGAAAAATTCATTTCCCAACTCTTAAACTCATGAAACACATTCTCCATCTTAGTATGAATAACCAATGGAATGTACATATCAATTAATAAGATCTTGAACTTTTCAAAATACATGGATTCAATTTCCATTATCTTCCTAGAATTCTTAATTTGGGTCTTTTACAGGTCTTCTTCACCATATAACAAATATTCAAGTAGAATGACATTATCATGCTCCATAAAATAGAGAAAGAAGAATATCATATCAGTAATAGTCATCATTTTTTCAGTAACAAGTGGAACATAAAACCTATTTAATAGAGGTGGATGTTTCCACATGGAAGGCTGAATAGAATATTTCCACTAATTTTCACATTTTGAAGTCCACCATTACATATAGCTTAAGACAACATTGTGAGCATTACAAGAAGAGTTTTTTGTATTTCCCATATTTTTATTTTTGTTTAGGATAAAAATTACAGAAATATCTATCAATATCCCCATTAACATTTTCACCTCAATTTCCAACAATTGAATAAAACCAAAACGCATATATTAATAAACAATTATCTTTGTGGGGAACCACATAATCATGAAAATTCACATATAGGATGTCTAAATACAATTCCATTATTAATATATGACAACATTGGTTTATACTAGGTTATTCAAAACTAATTATAATTAAATATAATCAATGTGATTCATGAAGTGTTTGTGAATTTCCATTGCATATCCCTCTGGTCTGTCAAACCAGATGTGAAACAAGGCCTACTATCACGTAGAATGATATGCCAAGTCAGGCCTCAAACAATTTGTTGTATTTTTTACTACTAAGTAAAATTATTATAGATCCATATACACTTATATTATCTAGGAAGATATGTCTAACTACTATACCACACACTATTTCATTTACCATGATCCTAGGTAATTTTATGATACATTTCATTATCATTAGAAATTTCATTATCAATTTCTATAGGGTTCTCACTGTGGTTTCCCCATAATATATTCCAATGGTTAAAAAAACATTTCATCTAATACAAATTATTGTGACCCTCGACTTTAACACATTAACATAATAAATTATATTCAAAATACTTAAATATTATAAAAATGGAGACTCAAATACCATTAGTCTACTACATTTATTAACATGGAAACAGACAAAATGGTACATAAGAGAGCTATATTATCTCCTAATAGGTTTTTATTCACTTTAACCCTTCAAATACACATAAAAAATAATAAATATCATCATACACTAGGGAAAAAATTAAAAATTGGGTGAGCTTAGATTATCTGTAAGGATAAAAAAGAGAGACATATAAGAATACACAAGATAATATTGGTATGAGACTATGATTATAACATTAGAAGATCATACATTGCAAATTATATGTTCATAAACATGATTCATGACATAAATCAAGGAAGTTCATAAGATATGATTCATATAGTAATAATGAACATAATACATGAAAACGTAACAAAATAATAAGACATGGGATTTGTCGAAGATTTATAAGAATATGAAACTATTTCCATATCATTAAATTCAATTCTTCCATATCTATATTAGTAGTATGGGTTGATACCCCATAACATCATGGTAGTAAATATTCCATCCATTGGACATCATTATATCATATTTCACTCCTTATAAAAACACATGGATATCATGGTAGTCATGGTTCTCTCCCAGGAACCTCTCAACATATCTCATTAGATATAAATATTTACCTAATACATTTGAGGGAGATTTAAGTCCCAAAAATCTCATAATGGAATCATACATACATGTTCCACAAAATCATAAAATATAACATCATAACCCATGAAATTTAATGGGAATCATAACATGTTACCATATCATAACCTATAGGAAAAATATAATTGTATCATGATAATTACATTGAAATCAAAACCTATGAATATAAGTGGGTTTCAAAAGCATATCTCCTATTAAAAATCCATCAAATTTCCTAAAATAATTCCATAAAGAATTATACCATTCAGGGAAATGATATGAATGAATAAAAGAATAATTTCACTAGAAGGGCATGAATAAAAAAATTATATGTCATCTTATATGGAAATATTTTATGTAATATCATTTAATAATATTTCATCAGGAAAAATACATTCTTCCACGAAAAATTCCTTTTAAAACAGAAGACATTTTTGAAAATATTTTTTCTAGAAAATCATTTTGACAACATATAAATGATGATATATGAAACCAGAAAACATTTTCAAAATATTTTTAAATGAACAGAATAATTAAATATAAATTTTCTGGATACATTTTTTTTGAAATATGAATTATTTCTGACCGAAGACTGAAATAATATCAACTTTTTCTTAAATAGATTTTCATTATTATATAAAGTAACAAATAGTAAAAAATTTGTACTTGTACCTGGATATGTATTTAATATATAAATTATAAGAAAAATATTTATAGTATATGAGATAAGGTTAATAATATTTCATTTATAGAATCATAATCAAATACATTTCTAATAAACAATGAGATTGTTTAATGAAATCCTACAACATTTTATCATTACATCGTACTATATTGGTATACAAATTGAAATAAATGATGCATAAAATATCATGTAAATATTGATATTATTGATATATCATGTCTAATGGAATTATATAATCCACTAAAAATAATGTTGGTGCATCTCAAAACATGTGTCTCAAAAATGTAATTTGAGACAAAACTATCTTAAATATTTTGTAAAACATGAAACACAATCCCCCAAAAATAAATATCATATAATGGTAATGTGAATAACCAAAAATTTAATAATAATAATCCTAGAATACATTATTGTGTTATATATTCTCCAAACAAAATAAATTATTGTTGAGTAAGTCATGTATCTAAATGAAATAAAATGTGACATGAAATTCTATTACCTTGTGTATTGGCTCTTTAAAAAAATTCAAAACCTAATGAATAATAAATATAATTTTATTAGATATCTACAAAAGAAAAATATTCTTATAACAAAAAACATATTTTTTCTTACTATTACTTCATATTACATGATTGATAACAATTTCATGTTACAGTTATTCTTCAGGTAATATTCTCTTTGTTTTTCATATGCATCTTAATTTTTTATATATTGTTCATTTATATGTATATAATGATTTAAATAATTTAAAATATGATATAAATATCATTTATATTATATATACGGGTGTTATAATAATATATTTAATATATAACAACGGAATGGAATACACCATTCATGGAAAAGGAAGGTCATACGTACACAAGTATGCAATTTCCATTTTATTTTGATATTGAAATAAAGTAAAATCAAAATAAGTATACACATGAATTTATACCATAAATCAGGTAGAAATACAATATAATATATATATATATATATATTTCATATAATTTAACTAACCCATCATTAATATATTCCATGATGAGTGTGAATGAATCAAATTACTTTGAGAAGCCAGTAGTCCTCACACCCACAAATTATTTTATTGTATTTATAAAATATGAAAAGTATAATGAAATGTGTTATAATAGAATTATATAGTAATAAAGACGTAGTAAATACAATATATATCATATATAAAAATTATGTCTATCATAATACCAATCATTGAATGGGGGTAATAGAAAAAAAGAATATTCACTATTTCATGAGGTGGTATTTCACTGTACAGATAACTCGTAATGTCGATACACATTCGTTGGATGTTCATATAAGTGTAGATCGATGACATATTGTAATAACATATACATATTTTTAGGTTAATTTTTTAAATTTTATAATCATCTAAAAATTATATTTTATGGGTGGTGATAGAATTGTTAATAAAGGAGGTTAGTAAAGGATGATACCTCTTTTTTGGGTAAATACGTTTGGTTTTTACAAATGAATTCTTGGGGAGGGGGGGGTTGTTCCCCAAGGGAGGCTTCAATGAGTAAGTGAAGGATTTTGGGAAGTATATTGGTAATAACTTTTCATAAACTATGATGTTTTATATGTGTTATAAATGAGTAGATTTGGAATCCATTTAATTGGATGAGAGAGGAAACCCATGGCATTATTGAAATCATGTTAGGTGTATAAACATTAAAAAATACTCATCCAAAATTGACCCCAAAAAAAAGAGAAGAATTATTTCCATTATCTGGCCATCCAATGGGATATACATAAGTGCCTAGGTCATTGGGTCCTCTATTGTTCAGTTTTACTTCATTATTATGAAAAAAATTTCCCCAATAAAAGTTATTAATTTTAAATACATTCACTAATATTTACTATAAAAATTACTTTAATTGTATTATAAAATATTATTATTGCAATTATTGAATAAAATTTTATTATGCCCCTGGCTTAAACCTTTCTTAATATTGAGTTATTTCATGAATACACATTGAGGATCTTTTCAGGTTTAGAGTTTAAGAGAATTAGGACATAACTATTGCATCTCAAAAGATTAAAAAGTATACACTTCTACTATGTTTTCATAAAATAAAAACTCTTAAAAAGAAACATGTATAGTTCCATGTTTTAGATAGCATGTCTTTCGTTGATCCCATCCGGGACCCTATTCATCTTTATGTCCTGTGGAAAACATTTCAAAAACATGGGAAGAGCATAAAAAGCCCAGTAAAGGATACACAATGAAGAAAAACTATTAGTTTTTCAAAACAACAAGTAAACAAAGAATAATTTATCAAAGTAATAATTTTCACCTTTATGAAGTAGTAAAAAACTCTTCACTGAATAAAATATCATTAATTACCATTTTCTAACCAAAAGATTATCGCAAAACCCATATAAAGAACACATAACATATAAACGTAACTTGGGACATAAACATAATTAAATGGAATAACCATACGGCTGACTTCCAGACATATCACTTAATGGAATATCCATACGGCTGACTTCCATACCCAATGAATTGGAGGTTATAACATAACCACCCGTCCTCGTATTCACGGCACCACCCGTCATATGGTTTATCACGTAACCACCCGTCAAATTTCTAAGTACCATTATCAAATCATAACACATAAAACAATTATAAAGGAAAGAAAACATTTCCACATTTCAAGCACAATATATCACTTCAATATATTAATATAACCAATGCATTTTCAATACCAAAATACATAAAAGAGTATATGGTATTTATTTACTTTTAAAAATACAACGGCTTTTTGAGGAAGCCAAAGATCAAATAATACTCGCGACGGCGGAAAGGTCGTTGTCACCGCGTACGTTAAAAAGAAACATACTTTTTTTCATTTAGTAAAATGCTTCATATAGAAAATATTCCTTTCAAATAAAATTATAAGTCAAAGTGGTTTATACACCGTATAAAATAAATTTGTGTATAAATCAAAATATGCCTCAATGAAAGGAGATTGAGACGAAGTCCCTTACAAAGTCGGTATCCATAGATTAAGGATAAATCAATTACATGATTATGTGTGACAAATATGAATACAACAAATATAAGTGGATATTATGTTTAAAACAATCATTGGTCCTTCACACATACTCTTGGAAAAACAAAACCAATGACATAGATATTTAACTCAATGAAATGAGATTGAGATATTATTTCTCATTCAAGTTCGTCTAAATGACGTAAGAATTTATCAATGAGATGATTATGTGTAGAAATAGTATATCCACACAAAGGATTGTAGAAATTACAACATAGACAGTCCACACATAATCTTGGAATAATAAAGTCAAGAATTAGAGGTTTAACCCAAACAATTAAAAGGGGGTTAAGAAGCTCCCTTACAGAAATTTGACATCCTAACGGTGTCATTTTAAAATTCAGAAAATGAGTTTATGAGAGAGAAAATGGTATCTCATCACTTGGAAATAAAATATGCATAAATAAGTATATATAATAACATATCCCAACATAATATTATGTGATTTAAAATACATAACAAAAGAAGTCTTTTAAAAAGAGGAGGGTGAAAGTTCCCCTTACCGACATGGGTAACTTTCGAAACGTACACCACATGGAAGAAGGGTCATTCAATGAAGATGTAAATACCCATAATTAAACTTATACTACAAAAAGAGTATAATAATGTTCAGTATATACACCACTCAAAGGAAATTGTGGAAAACATAGCATAAATGTCACGGGAATAAAAGTGAGATGAAAAATCCCTTACAAAAACTCAGTAGCCTAACAGCGCCACTTAAAACAACCAAAAATGGATTTATGAGATCAAATAGGGTCTCTCGTAATATGGAAATAAAAATTACAGAATTATTAATATAAAAGAACATCCCCAAACATAATAAACCTGAGCTTAAATGAAATGACATAAAAGGGAGTACTTAAAAAAAATGGAGGTAGGATCCCTTACCTCGTGTCCGACATGAATCGATCATTCTTTAATGTCATGAATAATAAAATGTGGTCAATTTATAATATCATAAGTTCCTCCATTAAATATTATTATTCAGTTCATATCACTTATTACAATGTTATAATAATTGGTTAATAATGTGAGTTCATATCAGACATTTTTTGCGATGTTTGGTACATGAGTCAAAAATGAACTTGTTTGAAAATGATTGTCCATGTAGTTATAAATAAATCATATCCAGAATATTATTAATGATTTAAATATCATATATATCCAGTATATATTCATTTTATACTATTCCATTAAATTTTAAGATAAAAAGAAATGATATTCACTGTTCATTGAGACGGTAGGTCGTACGTACGCATGAACGCTACTTTCATTTCTTTGTCATATTAATAGAATTAAAAATAATTGAGAGAGATATATATTATAATTCCAGTATAATATATATTTTTTATAGGTCACATATGTTCATTAGTTTCATTCTTTATACATTCCATGTTTTTCATGACTGAGTCATATCACTTGAGGGGGCGGTAGACCACACTTCCTCGTATGAAATTATCACAATTGCACAACATGAAAAGCATAAATTTATGTTATAAATATAAAATACAGAATAATATGGGAAGAATAAATACCATATATATGATATATAAAATATAGTGACATCATAATGTCCACCATGAAAGGTGTTAACAGAAGATTGAACAATCATCGTTTCGTGAGGCAGTAATTCACCATCCGCAGAAACAATATGTTCTTTAACAATTAGACAGAGGTGTGTGCAAGTGTTGCTCGAATACATAACATAAAAAAATCCTAGTATATTTTTGATACTATTCTAGTTATAGAATAAAGGAATAAAAAGAGTTTAGGGGTTTGGAGAATCAAAATAAAAAAAAGAACACAAGTGAAGACATTACCTTTAAATCAGGTAACTCCCCTTGGGTTGAATCAAAAGGGTTTCATGAAGAGCATTCTACCAAAGGTGAGGCTTCGATTAGGAAGAGAGGTATTTTTAGAGATGAAATTCATAGGGGTTGGCTGCCCCAAAGGCTTGAGAGGTGTGGCTAAGGTCATAGAGGTGGGGGCCTTTTATAAGAGGAGATGAGGGGCACTCTTGGAATGTTATAAACTTTTACTTTATTATAAAATGATTTTCAGATTTTAAAGGCCCCTAAATTATATATTTCGAGGATAATGTGATAAGAGTTCAAAATACTCCCATCCAATAGGTTTTTTACATGAGTATGTCTTATATTTTACATTATCTTTTCATTTTATTTAAATCGTTAAATAATGAGGTAATTGTTGCATCATCATGGTGTCATAAATAAATTAATTTATTTAATGTATGAAGATTATAAAAAATATATCATGATGTAGGAAATAATTTTATATTTCTAATGAATATTTATAGTCAAGATTATGATTTGTATAACCCTGTGTTAAAATTGTTTTAGTAAAACAATACATGTTTGTGACATTTTAATTTTATCTTTAAATAAAAAGTTAATAATGTCATTTTCCTACCAATAGTGGATCCATGGGGTCCCCAAGTTGACCCATGGATTTTCATGGTCGTCCATGACTCATCCAATAAGAGTAGGACATGTGTCAAGGTCATTTCATATTATTATAACATCATCTTTACCTTTAATCGCTATTAATAAAACTTAAAAGTTTCTATACACCAAAAAAAAATTTAATCTCATTGAACCTCATTTTACTTTATAATGACAACCATGTATGTCATATTTTAGAAAATCAAATCACAGAAGTGGTAAAGTTTTATTTAAATGAAAAATCAGTTTTTTAACTACCACTTAGTGGTTTCACTATTCATCAAAAATTGATGTTTTTCAGAAAAATACCAAAAATTCACCCTAGGTTATACATGATATTCCGAAATCAAAAATGATGTCTATTTTAAAAAATTAAAAACATATAAATTGAATTATTTAATTTAATAATTAATTCCCGTTGTTAGAACAAATAGCGTGTTTTTATGAAACAATATATATCAAAAGATTGACACTAATTTAAGTCCAATTTCAAAGTGAAATTAATTCTAATGACCACTATTGGATGAAATGGTAAAAATATATTATAAATGTACTTTAAAACCAATTCAAAATATAATCTAATCATATAAATAAATTATATTAAAAAGTGGTTTTGAATTAAAATACAACATTTTTCACTATTAATTAAAAATGAACTTTATCGGAAAAATACCAAAAATTTACACAATGTAAATTTTGATGTCCATATTCTAAAAAAGGATTTTATTTTGTCAAATAAAACATATAAAATTGTAAAAATTATATTTAAAAATGGTTCTCCATCAAAAGGCGATTAATCGACCTTTTAAAGAATATTAGAAGATTTATGCTTAAAATTGGATTCATTTGAATTTTAAGCCTCTAACATTTATTGAATAAAACTAAAAATATTTGACAAACATATATAATCATTTTTTAGATAGTTCCGTTCATTCTCGCCATTACAATGGATAAGTGTTAACTACCATTTAAAATAATATTATTTTATTATTAGAGTGCAACATAAGATTTCAAAGAAACATGTTGTTGCATATTGGGTACGCCATCGAGCATAGCATTAACTTTAAAGAAATATTATTATTTTATTCACAAATATGGACAAATATAAAAATGTAAAAATCTTTTTTACCTGGGGTGTTACATCCTTCCCCCCTTTTGGTAATTGTGTCCTCGCAATTTTAAAATTGGGCTTCGAAACTTCATTGAAAATCCCACATCGGAACAAGAGTCAGTAAAACTATCACTTTAAAATAAATAAAGAGAATTACAAAGGTCACCTGAGTTAACTCATACTATTATGGAATGTAGGAAAACATGGATATGGAATAAAAAACAAAGGGTCATGTTCTAAGGGAGAATGATAGAAAACATGTTTAGGAGAAAGTTAACCACCAGAAAATCACCAACTGGTTATGGGTTAAACGGTATTTGATTTCCTAGTAGGAAATGTTAACGGACAACATTTTTGTTTTAATTTACTTTTCATTGAGGAATTTATTTATTATCTTAAGTAAATCATAAGGTAAAATACTTACTTGTCGTGTAGACTTTCATCTTTTACATTATTTATAACACAAACTCATACATTTCTCCAAATGATGAGTATTTAGGATGACTTGTTCACATTAAGAGCACTGTAATCAACTTTTAGAGAATCACCTAATACACAAAAGTGAACTATATATTTCTCATGTCATTAGACCTCAACCAAAACCAAACCAAAAAGTTAATACGAGGTCAGATAATACCCCAAAAGGATTTTTTTTAACAAAAAGAAAAACTACTCCTAATCTCCAAAATTTGTCAAACAAAACCCAAATGTCAACGAATACCATTTAATAAAAAACATTTGTCCATAAAATTCTTCTAGGTAAACACAAATAATATTGAAACCCAAATATTTTAAGGATTTAATCACATAGTCTCCCAAGGTACAAATTAACATTTATCTCTAAATAACATCAGTTTCTCTTAAAGTATCATATTGAAAAGTAATTAACCTAATCACATATCCTCCATGATAGGTTAATAATTTCCCTAGATAACTTAAAATCAACTTACTCTTGATTCATAAAATCAACTGACTATAAATAATTATTCAAACTAATTAGGGACTTCATGTAGTCCAGTGGTAGGCGATAAATACCAGTCACACTTTGGTTGTGGGTTTCATTCCCATAGCTTTGTCCGACGCGACGGGTTTTCACATGGTCTGCGTGTTGTCCTTTTTCCAAAAATATATAATCCTTAAAAAATTCCCCAAAAAGAGAAAAAAATCTTCAAAAATAACCATAACATAATTTAACCTCAATTTTACCTCATGCCCTTCATCTTCCATCATAAAATAAAGAAACCCATAATTACCTCAAAAGTAAAGATCATATAGACCCTAATGGTTGCATTTGTAATTATCACATGAACTTCCACATCGAGTTGGTTCTCTCATACATGATGCATTTGAGAACTCACCAAGGTTAAAGGGGTTAATCATGACTTTTTATAGCTGGTATAGAATAACCAAAAGATTTCTCATTCAATCTTCCCTTTCATCCAGTCTCTTAATCATAGAAACACCACAGTTTCCTTCAAATCCATTGTCACATTGGCACCTGGTAGATCCATCCATTTACTGAAACCAAAACTTCCAGTGTGATTATATCAACAAAATCATCATGTACTAACGAGGAAGATAAACACGAAGATATTATTATCCAAGTTAACTCAAACTCATTCCAACTTTCATAAATAATAATGAATCTATCAAATATAATAACCATTGTGGTTATACACAACTTGTCACTTATGCTTAAAAAAAATATAACCTATAAAGTTATCTAAACCGAACTCTGATACCAACTATAATTCCCGACCTTAATCCTTACTTAATCATTAGTTATTTCAAGAATACACATTGAGGATCTTTTCAGGTTTAGAGTTTTAGAGAATTATGACATAACTATTACATCTAAAAAGATTACAAAGTATAAACTTACACTAAGTTTCTGTAACATCCCAAGTAAGTAATGAATAATAGATATTTTTATCTATGTCTATTAATGATTAAGATAGCATTTTAGAGGCTTAAAATGAAAATAAATACAATCTTATGCATGGAATACACTAATATTCTTAAAAGATTGTTTTACCTCCTTTTGATGGAAAACCCTTTTTAAATCTATATTTTGAAAATTTTATAAGCTATGTTTGTAAAAATAAACTTAATCATTATGATTGGGACATCAAAATTTACTTTTTGTGAATTTTTGGTATTTTTCAGACAATGTTCATTTTTTAATGAATAGTGAAAAATACTGCATTTTACATCAAAACTGCTTTTTAATCTAATTTATTTATATGATTAGATTATCTTTTGAATTGGTTTTGAAGTGAAATTAGAATATATTTTTACCATTTAATCCAATGGTGGTCATTGGAAGAAATTTCACTATGAAATTGGACTTAAACTAGTGTCAATATTTTGATACTTATTGTTTCATAAAAACACGCTATTTGTCATGACAGCGGGAATTAATTATTAAATTAATTAATTCATCTTATCTGTTTTTAATTTTGTAAAATAGATATCATTTTTGAATTAGGAATATCAAATATAGCTTAGGGTGAATTTTTGGTAATTTTCTGAAAAACATCAATTTTTGATGAATAGTGAAACCACTAAGTGGTACTTATAAAAACTAATTTTTCCGTTTAAATGAAATTTTTCCATCATTGTGTTTTGAATTTAAAAAATCAGACATACATGGATGTCATTAATAAGTAAAATGTGGTTCAATGGGATTAAAATAATTTTTTGGTGTATAGTAACTTATTAAGTTCTTAATCGCGATTATAGGTAAATAGTGTAGTTTAAGGTAAAAATAATGCTTTAATAAAATGAGATGAGCTTGACACATGTCCTACCCTCATTGGTTGTATCATTTCCGACCATGAAAAGCCACGGGCCAACTTGGGGTCCCCATGGAGCCACTTTGGTTGGGAAATGACATAAACAACTTTTTATTTAATATTAAAGTAAAAATGACACTAAAATGAGTTATTCTACTAAAAAAAATTTACATGGGTTTATACAAGACATATTTTTTTCTATAAATATTAATTATAAAGATAAAAATATTTACTACATCATAGTATTTTTTTTATAATTTATATACATTATATAAATTAAATTATTTATGACATCATGATGATGCAGCGATGACCTCATTATTTAACGATTTAAATAAAATGGAAAGATAATGTAAAATCTAAATCCTACACATTGACAAAACCAATTGGATGAGTGGATTTAGAAGAATTATCACCTTATCCTAGAATTATATCAATGTGGGACCTTTTGAATCCGAAAATCATATTAAAATAAAGTAACTTATCTTTACTTTCCAAGAGTGCCCCTCCTCTCCTCTTATAAAAGGCCCCCAATTCTACCTCCTTACCCACACAACCAAAGCCTTTGGCTCGGAAAACCCCTTCCCATTTTGTCTCTCCACTTCCCTCTCTTACTCCTTGATGCCTCAATTTGGGAAGAAGTCTTACCAAGGAAGCCTTTGATCTCAAACCAAATGGAGTTACGCGAATTTAAAGTAATGTCTTCTTTGGAGTCATTTTGTTTTATTTTGCTTCTCCAACCACCTAAACTCTTTTTATTCTTTTCTTTTGTAACAATTACAATATCCTCAATATACTAGGATGTTGTTATAAGAAGTATTCGATCTAAAATTACACACACCTACATCTAATGGTTAACGAACATACTGTTTCCGTGGATGGTGAATTTATGCCTCCCGAAACGATGATTGTTCAACATTATTTTAACACCTTAAAAGGTGGCCTTAAGATGTCACTATATTTAAATATGATATATAATATTTTTATGTTTTCCTTAAGCTTTTGTTTTTTTCTTTTTGGTCGTACCTTTATGGTTTCTATTATGGGTAAACGCGATATCTTCATTTAAGGAAGTGCGGACTACGGCCCCCTCAAAGTGATTTGATTAGTTAAATACCATATGTGGGACATATAAAGGATGGAACTATGATATTATATATTATATTATAATGGAATTATAATATACCTTTATATCATTTTTATTCCATTCTATAAAATACGAAATAGAAATGAAAGTAGCGTTCATGCGTACGTACGGCTTACCGTCTCCATGAACGGTGCATTTCATTTCTTACCTCTAAATGATTATGTAATATTATAAATGCATGAATTTACTGGATATATATGACATATATGATATCTACATCATGAATACCATTCTGGATATAATGGATACATGAACAACTTGTAATTATAAATAGTTTATTTTTGACTCAAGTACCAATGATCATTAAAATGACCATTATTAACTTAAATAATTACATAGTTTTCATGACATGTTAATAAGTGATATAAAAGGAATAATGAACATGAAAAAGGTTGGTAAGCAAGTTGAAATTAACTCAAGTTTATTATTCATGACATTAAAGAACGATCGAGTCAAGTCGGACCCGAGGTATGGGACTTCGTCTCAATATCCTTTCATTGAGGCATATTTTGTTTTATATACAAACATCTTTTATACGGTGTATAAACCCCTTTGAATTTTACGTTTATGCAAAAGGAATCTTGTTTATACGAACCATTTTGCTAAACTAAAAAAGGGAACGTTTTTGTCGTACGTATGCGGCGATAATGACTTCTCTGCCTCCATGACTGTTATTTGAGTTTCGGCTTCCTCAACAAGCCATACCTTTTTTTAAAATAAAAATAAATACCATGTTTTACCTTTATTTTATTTTGGTATTGAAAATGGTTTTCATGATGTTTTTATATCAATGTGTTGTATTGATATCTTGTGATTGAAAGGTGGAAATGTTATGTTTCCTTTATGCATGATTTATGTGATATGATTATGTTGAGGTTCTTGGACATTATTATGAAGACGGGTGGTTCCGTGATAAACTAAGGGCGGGTGAGCCCGATATAGCTCTCCAATTTATTGGGTAACGCGAAGGAGTGAAACGTTAAGGTTTCTACGAAGAGATTTAGGGAATATACTGTGATGGGTATTCCAAACGTAACCAAGAGGGTTACTCCCTACGTAATAATGTTATAAATGCCTCAAGTTACCTTTATGTATTATGATTTATATGATTTATTCATGATTTGATGAGGTATGTTAAAGTGCTTATGTTTTATGGGTAAAGTATGATCTCATTATTATGTATATATGTACCCATGTTTCCATTCCATATTTTTATATCCCTTACTGATCTTTTTATGCTCATCCAAAGTTTTTTTGAAATGTTTTTCACAGGTCAAGGGAAAGGTACATGATATGATGATAGTGTCAAGGAAGTTTCAAGAAATACTCCATGTTTTATTTTAAATATGTTTCCATTGATGATAATGAAGAATACTATCTTTATGTAACAACTTTGTTTATATATGGAATGTAATGTAAGTTTTATGATATAATTCTCTAAAACTCTAAACCCAAAAAGATCCTCAATGTGTAATATTGTAATAACTCAAGATTATGTAAGGTTTAAGGCTGGGGCCTTATAGTTGGTATCAAAGGTCGGTTTAGATAACTTTAGGAGTTAGAATTATATTAAATGATTATCCAAAAATATTTTTTATGGTCAAATTGAAGTGATATAGCATTTGAATGTTGCCATGTTGCTTCATCTAAGACATGTTTATTCAGAATGGTTTTCTACAGAGGAAACATGGAAGCAGTGCTAGGAAGGCATATAGAAGGAAATAACCTTCTGAATCAGCATCCTGAGATGGTCAGAATTGGAACTGAACAGTTTGTTGCAGAAATGGCACAGTTGACTCAAGCGATAAATGGTGGTGGTATCCATGCACGAGATCAGCCAAATAAACCGCAGAGGAACATGTCATTGGTGGAACATTTCATGAGGCAACATCCCCCATCATTCAAAGGATCATATGACCCTGTGCTAGCTGAATTGTGGATTAAAGTACTGGAGAAGATTTTTGATGTCATTGGGTGTTCAGACAATCAAAAGGTTAGTCTTGCTATTTACCGTTTGGAGGGTGAGGTAGATCAGTGGTGGTCTATGGTTAAAAATGTTACGGATGCTAATGAGATTGATGCTCTTGACTGGGATGAATTCAAAGGTATGTTTCTTGAGAAGTTTTTTCCTAAGGCTGTTCGAACTAGGATGGAAAACAAATTCTTGGAATTGAGGCAAGAGGAAGACTCGGTGGCTACCTATGATGAAAGGTTCACTCGATTGGCAAGGTATGCTCCAAATTTTATCCGAGACCTTGATAGTAAAATCAATCATTTTTACTCAGGATTAAAGCCAAAATATCAAAGGGAATTAGCTTCTCGTGAGTTTAAAATTTATGAAAATCTTGTTCGATGTGCTGAGAAGGTGGAAATGGAGTTTTCCGATGATCAAGTGTTCTATAACAACCAACAGAATAAGAGACCGAGGTGGCAGGAGAATGGTAAGAATTCTTCAAAAAGATCTGATGGTAAGAAAACTATGTTTCCATTTTGTGATAAATGTGGCAAAAGGCATATTGGGGAATGTCTTCTAAATTTTGGAAAGTGCTACCGATGTGGTAAGATGGGACATAAGGAACGTGATTTCACTGAAAAGGATCAAGGTGAAGATAAGACCAAATTTGATTTATAGTTATTGAAATGTTTTAAGTGCAATGAGATGGGTCACTATGAAAATGAGTGTCCGACAAAGAGCTTGAGTGATGGGAAGCAGTTAGACTACAAGCAGAAAGGGGTGGTTAAATTCTTTGCAACTACTTCAACAGATGTCAGGCCATCAAATGAAGTTGTATCAGGTACTTTGTTTGTTTTTTCAGATTATACCAGTGTGTTTTTTGATTCAGGGTCTACACATTCTTTCATCTCTGAAACCTTTTCTAGTAAAATGGGAATACCATCTCAAGAAATGACTCCTGAACATTTGGTAAAAACACATGGGGGAAATGTTAAGGCAAAAAGAATTTATAAGAATCTTCATATCCTTATAAGTGGAAAGAACCTACTTTCAAACCTTATTGTTCTACCTCTAGTAGAGTTTGATGTTATCCTGGGTATGGATTGGCTCTCTATTTACCATGCTATGATTGACTGTAGAGATAAAGAAGTTTCTTTTCAGAAAGACTTTCAGTTTGTGTACGAGAATGAACCCTTACTATTGACAACTTATCAAGAGGCCGAGAAACATGTAAAAGATGGAAATGAATGTTACCTTTCACACATCGTTGAAAATAAAGGAACTATTCAGATTAATGATGTGCCAATGGTAAATGAGTATCCTGATGTTTTTTCTAATGAGTTTCCTAGAATAATACCAGATCGGGAAGTTGAATTTACTATTGACTTAGTTCCTGATGCTAATCCAATTTCAAAACCCCCTTATCGAATGGCTCAAATTGAACTTTTAGAGTTGAAGGAGGAACTGAAATATTTATTAGAGAAAGGTTTCATTCGACCTAGCACATCACCATGGGGTGCTCCTTTCTTGTTTGTTAAAAAGAAAGATGGTTCAATGAGACTTTGCATTGATTATAGAGCCTTGAATAATATCACTGTTAAGAACAAATATCCTTTGCCTCATATCGACGATTTGTTTGATCATCTCCATGGAGCTCAGTTTTTTTTCAATGATTGACCTGAGATAGGGGTACCATCAGCTGAAGGTAAAGGAGGAAGATATTACGAAGACCGCGTTCCGTACAAGATATGGCCACTATGAATTTGTAGTAATGCCTTTTGGGCTAACCAATTCACCTGCTTTATTCATGGACTTAATGAATAGAATTTTCCATGAGTTCTTGGATAAGTTTTTGGTGGTTTTCATTGATGATATTTTGGTGTTTTCTAAAAGTAAAGAGGAGCATGAAAGACATTTAAGGGTTATCTTGCAAACCTTAAATGAAAATAAACTGTATGTAAAATTCATGAAGTGTGAGTTTTGGTTGCAACAAATTTCTTTCCTTGGTCACATTGTTTCTAAAGATGGGATAACTGTTGATCCTACAAAAACAAAAGTTCTGGAAGACTGGCCAAGACCCACAAATGTAAATGAGATTCGTAGCTTCCTTGGTTTGGCAAGCTATTACTGAATGTTTGTTAGAAATTTTTCATTGTTTTCTAGTCCAATGACTAAGTTAACTCGGAAGGGTGTTAAGTTTATCTGGACAAAATAATGTGATGATTGTTTTCAGGAATTGAAAAGAAGATTGGTGAATGCTCCAATTTTGGAACTTCCTTCCAGGAATGGTGAGTTTGTTATATACAGTGATTCTTCATTGAAAGGACTTGGTTGCATCCTAATGCAGAATGATTAGGTAATTTCTTATGCTTCACGATAGTTGAAAACTCATTAGGTAAATTACCCTACACATGATTTGGAATTAGCTGCAGTTGTTTTTTACTTTAAAAATTTGGAGGCATCATTTGTATGGAGTAATGTGTGAAATATATACCGATCACAAATGTTTAAAGTATATATTCACTCAGAATGAATTGAAAATGATACAAAGGAGATGGCTAGAATTAATCAAGGATTATGATTGTACAATTCATTACCATCCGGGAAAATCAAATAATGTGGCTGATGCTTTGAGTCAAAAAAGTAATGCTTCATTAGCAATGTTGTGTTTGGAACGTGATCCTTTGGTTAAGGATTTGATTAAATTTGGCATAGAAGTTGTTGGTTAAGGAATTTCTTCTGTTTTGTTTCAGGTATCCGTGAGATCATCTCTATCAGATAGAATCAAGCAAGCACAGAAGCAAGACAGTGAGTTGCAGAAAAAGGTAGAGCTGGTTTAGAAAGGTAAGTTGCCTGAATTCAACATTCATAATGTTTGCGTTTTGAGATTTGGGAAGAGATTGTGGGTGCCTTGTGATTCACAGTTGAAGAGAGGGTTGTTATGTGAAGCTCATAGTTCTCCGTTTTCAGTTCATCCTGGCAGTACTAAGATGTATAGAGATCTGCGGGAGTATTACCGGAGGGACGGAATGAAAAGAGATATTGCTGATTTTACTGTGAAGTGTTTGACTTGTCAGTAGGTTAAAGCAAAGATGCAGTTACCGAAAGGGATGCTTCAGCCTTTACCACTGCCAGAGTGGAAATGGGAAAACATAACCATGGACTTTTTTGTGGGATTACTGAGGACATCTCGAGGTAATAATGCAATCTGGGTTATTGTTGATCGTTTGACTAAATCTGCTCATTTCCTTGCTATAGGAGATAATTTTTCCCTAGATCAACTTTCCCGTTTGTATCATAAAGATATAGTCAGGTTACATGGATTTACTCTCTCCATTGTATCTGACCGTGATCCTAGGCTCACTTCTAACTTTTGGAAAGGCCTTCAGAAGTCGTTGGGTAGTGAATTAAATTTTATTACAGCTTTTCATCCTCAATAAGATGGGCAGTCAGAACGAAAAATTCAGACCTTGGAGGATATGCTACAAGCTTGTTCGATGGATTATTAGGGAAGTTGGGACCAAAATTTTTCTTTGGTTTAATTTTCATATAATAATAGTTTTCATTCCAGTATACAGATGGAACCATTTGAGGCGTTATATGGGAAGCGGTGTCGAACTCCAGCTTTCTGGGATGAAGTGGGTGAAAGGAAGTTCATGGGACCAGAATTGGTAGAAGAGATGGTAGGAAAAGTTCAACTGATTCAAAAACACATGAGAACAGCTCAGAGCAGGCAGAAGAGTTATGCGAACAACAGGAGGAAGGATCTCTCTTTTGAGGTAGGTGATCATGTTTTTCTCAAAGGATCACCATGGAAAAATGTGATGCAATTTGGTAAGAAAGGAAATCTGAGTCCAAGGTTCATCGGACCATATGAAATTCTGGAGAGAGTTGGATCAGTTTCATACCGGGTGGCTTTACCTCCGAGTTTATCTCAGGTACACAATGTTTTTCACGTTTCGATGTTGAGAAAGTATATGCCAGATCCATCTCATGTTTTGAGTCCAAAGGTAGTTCAACTGGAAGAGAACCTATCTTATAAGGAACAACCGGTCCAGATTCTTGACCACAGGGAGCAAGTGTTACGGAATAAGGTGATTAATCAGGTAAAGGTTTTGTGGAAAAACCACATGATGGAAGAGGCAACATGGGAATCTGAAAATGCAATGAGGGATAAGTACCACCATTTATTCGATAAGTAAATAAATTACAGGGATGCAATTTTCTAAACGGGGTAAGGATGTAACATCCCAAGTAATTAATGAATAATAGATATTTTTATCTATATCTATTAATGATTCAGATAGTGTTTTAGAGGCTTAAAATGAAAATAAATACAATCTTATGCATGGAATACACTAATATTCTTAAAAGATTGTTTTACTGCCTTTTGATGGAAAACCTTTTTTAAATCTAGATTTTGACAATTTTATAAGCTATGTTTGTCAAAATAAACTTATTATTTATGATTGGGACATCAAAATTTACTTTGTGTGAATGTTTGGTATTTTTCAGACAATGTCCATTTTTTAATGAATAGTAAAAAATACTGCATTTTACATCAAAACTGCTTTTTAATATAATTTATTTGTATGATTAGATTATCTTTTGAATTGGTTTTGAATTGAAATTAGAATATATTTTTACCATTTAATCCAATGGTGGTCATTGGAATAAATTTCACTTTGAAATTGGACTTAAACTAGTGTCAATCTTTTGATACTTATTGTTTCATAAAAACACGCTATTTGTCATGACAGCGGGAATTAATTTTTAAATTAATTAATTCATATTATATGTTTTTAATTTTGTAAAATAGACATCATTTTTGAATTCGGAATATCAAATATAGCTTAGGGTGAATTTTTGGTATTTTTATGAAAAACTTCAATTTTTGATGAATAGTGAAACCACAAAGTGGTACTTATAAAAACTGATTTTTCCGTTTAAATGAAATTTTGCCATCATTGTGTTTTGAATTTCAAAAATCCAACATACATGGTTGTCATTAAGAAGTAAAATGTGGTTCAATGGGATTAAAATAATTTTTTGGTGAATAGTAACTTATTAAGTTCTTAATCACGATTAGAGGTAATTACTGTAGTTTAAGGTAAAAATAATGCTTTAATAAAATGAGATGAGCTTGACACATGTCCTACCCTCATTGGATGTATCATGGCCGACCAAGACAAGTCATGGGTCAACTTGGGTACCCCATGGAGCCACTTTGGCTGGGAAATGACATAAACAACTTTTTATTTAATATTAAAGTAAAAATGACACAAACATGAGTTATTCTACTAAAACAATTTTTACATGGAGTTATACAAGTCATATTTTTGACTATAAATATTCATTAGAACTATAATAAGACTTTCTACATCATAGTATTTTTTGTATAATTTTTAGATATTACATAAATTAAATTATTTATGACATCATGATAATGCAGCGATGACCTCATTTTTTAACGATTTAAATAAAATGGAAAGATAATGTAAAATCTAAACCTACACATGTCCAAAACCAATTGGATGAGTTTATTTCGAAGACTTATCACCTTATCCTAGAATTATATAAATGTGGGACCTTTTGAATCCGAAACTCATTTTAAAATAAAGTAACTTATCTTTACTTTCCACGAGTGCCCCTCCTCTCCTCTTATAAAAGGCCCCCACCTCTACCTCCTTAACCACACTCCAAAAGCATTTGGCTCGGCCAAACCCTACCCATTTTGTCTCTCCACTTCCCTCTATTACTCCTTGAAGCATCACTTTGGGAAGAAGTCTTCCCGAGGAAGCCTTTGAGCACAAACCAAAGGGAGTTACCCGATTTAAAGGTAATGTCTTCTTTTGAGTCCTTTTGTTTTATTTTGATTCTCCAACCAACAAACCTCTTTTTATTCTTTTAATTTGTAAAAACTCTAGTATCATCAATATACTAGGATTTTGTTGTAATAAGGATTCGAGCTACACTTACACACACCTACATCTAATGGTTAAGGAACATACTATTTCCGTGGATGGTGAATTTATGCCTCCCAAAACGATGATTGTTCAACATTATTTTAACACCTTCAAAGGTGGCCATTAATATGTCACTATATTTATATATTATATATAATATGTTTATGTTTTCCTTAAGATTATTTTTTTTTCTTTTTGGTCATACCTTTATGGTTTTGATTATGGGTAAACGCGATATCTTCATTTAAGGAAGTGCATACTACCACCCCCTCAAAGTGATTTGATTCGTTAAATACCATATGTGGGAAGTATAAAGGATGGAACTATGATATTATATATGATATTATACTGGAATTATAATATAACTTTATATCATTATTATTCCATTCTATAAAATACGAAATAGAAATGAAAGTAGCGTTCATGCGTACGTACGACTTACCGTCTCCATGAAAGATGCATTTCATTTCTTACCTCTAAATGATTATGTAATATTATAAATTCATGCATGTACTGGATATATATGACATATATGATATCTAAATCCTGAATACCATTCTGGATATAATGGATACATGAAAAACTTGTAATTATAAAGGGTTTATTTTTGACTCAAGTACCAACGATCGTTAAAATGACAGTTATTAACTTAAATAATTACATAGTGTTCATGACATGGTAATAAGTGATATAAAAGGAATAATTAACTTGAAAAAGTTTCTTATGAAAGTAGAAATTAACTCAAGTTTATTATTCAGGACATTAAAGAATGATCGAGTCAAGTCGGAACCGAGGTATGGGACTTCATCTCAATCTCCTTTCATTGAGGCATATTTTGTTTTATACACAACCTTCTTTTATACGGTGTATAAACCCATTTGACTTTGACGTTTATCGAAAAGGAATCTTTTTTATATGAAGCGTTTTACTAAACGACAAAAGAGAATGTTTTTGTCGTACGTATGTGGCGACAACGACTTCTCCACCGCCGTGACCGTTATTTGAGTTTCGGCTTCCTCTACAAGCCATACCTTTTTTTAAAGAAATATAAATACCATGATTTACCTTTCTTTTATTTTGGTTTTGAAAATGGTTTTCATGATGTTTTTATATCAATGTGTTGTATTGATATCTTGTTATTGAAAGGTGGAAATGTTATGATTCCTTTATGCATTTTTTATGTGATACGATTATGTTGAGGTTCTTGGGAATTATTATGAAGACGGGTGGTTCTGTGATAAACTAACGGCGGGTGAGCCCGATATAGCTCTCCAATGCATTGGGTAACGCGAAGGAGTGAAACGTTAAGTTTTCTTCGAAGAGATTTAGGTAATATAATGTGATGGGTATTCCAAACGTAACCAAGAGGGTTACTCCCTACGTAAGAATGTTAGGAATGCCTCAAGTTACCTTTATGTCTTATGATTTCTATGATTTATTCATGATTTTATGAGGTATGTTAAAGTGCTTATGTTTTATGGGTAAAGTATGATCTCATTCTTATGTATATATGTACCCATGTTTCCTTTTCATATTTTTATATCCCTTACTGAGCTTTTTATGCTCATCCCAAGTTTTTTTGAAATGTTTTTCACAAATCAAGAGAAAGGTACATGATATGATGATAGTGTCAAGGAAGTGTCAAGAAATAATCCATGTTTTATTTTAAATATGTTTCCATTTATGGGAATGAAGAATACTATCTTTATGTAACCACTTTGTTTATATGTGGAATGTAATGCAAGTTTTATGATATAATTTTTAAAACTCTAAACCCGAAAAGATCCTCAATGTGTAATCTTGTAATAACTCACGATTAAGTAAGGTTTAAGGCTGGGGACTTATAGTTTCCATAAAATAAAAACTCTTAAAAGGAAACATGTCTACTTACATGTTTTAGATAACATGTCTTCCCTTGATCCCATCCTTGACCCTATTCATCTTTATGTCCTGTGGAAGATATTTCAAAAACTTGGGATGAGAATAAAAATCCCATTAAATGATACACAAAGAAGGAAAACTACTAGTTTTTCAAAATAACAAGTAAACCAAGAATACTTCATCAAAGTAATACTTTTCACCTTTATGAAGTAGTAAAAAAATCTTCACTGAATAAAAGATCATTACTTAGCCTTTTGTAACAAAAAGATTACCATAATACCCATATAAGGAACACATAACATATAAAGGTAACATGGGACATAGTCATAATTAAATTGAATAACCATACGGTCAAAATCCATAGATATCACTTAATGGAATAACTATACGGCTGACTTCCATTCCCAATGCATTGGAAGTTATAACGTAACCACCCATCCTCGTATTCACGGTACCACCCGTTATATGGTTTATCACGTAACCACCCATCAAATGTCCAATTACCATTAAAAAATCATAACACATAAAACAATTATAAAGGAAAGAAAACTTTCCACATTTCAAGAAAAATATATCACTTAAATATATTGACATAAAAAATCCATTATCAAAACCAATTTCAATACCAAAATACATGAAAGAGTATATGGTATTTATTTACATTTAAAAATATAATGGCATTTTTAGGAAGCCAAAGATCAAATAATACTCGCGGCGGTGGAAATGTCGTCGTCACCACATATGTTAAAAAGAAACATACTTTTTGTCATTTAGTAAAACGCTTCATATAGAAATGATTACATTCGAATAAAATTATAATTCAAAGGGGTTTATACACCATATAATATAAATTTGTGTATAAAACAAAATATGCCTCAATGAAAGGACATTGAGATGACGTCCCTTACAATGTCGGTATCCATAGATTAAAGATAAATCAATTACATGATTATGTGTGAAAAATATGAATACACCAAATATAAGTGGATGTTAATTTTAAAACAATCAATTGTCATTCACAACTACTCTTGGAATAACAAAACCAATGACATAGATATTTAAATCAATGAAATGATATTGAGTTATGATTTCCCATACAAGTTCGTTTAAATGACGTAAGAATTTATCAATGAGATGATTATGTGTAGAAATAGTATATCCACACAACGGATTGTGGAAATTTCAACATAGAAATTACACACGTAATCTTGGCATAAAAAATCAAGAAGTAGAGGTTTAAACCAAATAATTGAAAGTGGGTTAAGAATCTCCCTTACAGAAATCCGACAGCCTAACAGCGTCACTTTAAAATTCAGAAAATGAGTTGATGAGAGAGAAAATGGTATCTCATCACTTGGACTTAAAATTTACATCAATAAGGATATATAAGAACATATCCCAACATAATATAATGTGATTTAAAAGACATAACAAAAGAAGTCTTTTAAAAATAGGAGGGTGAAAGTTTCCCTTACCGACTTGGGTAACTTTCGAAACGTACATCCCATGAAAGAAAGGTAATACAAGGAAGATGTAAATACCCATAATTGAAATTATAATACATAAAGAGTATAATAATGTTAATTACACACACCACTCAAATGAAATCGTGGAAAACGTAGCATAAATGTCACGGGAATAAAAGTGAGGTGAAAAAACCCTTATGAAAACTCGGCAGCCTAAGAGCACCACTTAAAACATCCAAAAATGGATTTATGAGATCAAATAGGGTCCCTAGTAATATGGAAATAAAAATTACAGAATGATAAATATAAAATAACATCCCCAAACATAATAAACATGAACTTAAAAGAAATGACATAAAAGGGAGTACTTAAAAAGAAAGAGGGAGGTAGGATCCCTTACCTCGTGTCCGGCATGACTCGATCGTTCTTTAATATACTGAATAATAAAAATTGATCAATTAATAATTTCATAAGGTCCATCTTTAAAGATTATTATTCAGTTCATATCACATATTACAATGTTATAATAATTGGTTAACAATGTGAGTTCATATCAGACGTTTTTGTCGATGTTTGGTACATGAGTCAAAAATGAACTTGTTTAAAAATGATTTTCCATGTAGTTATAAGTAAATCATCTCCATAATAGTATTAATGATTTAAATATCATATATATCCAGTACATATTCATTTTATACTATTCCATTACATTTGGAGATAAAAAGAAATGAAATACACCGTTCATGGAGACGGTAGGCCGTACGTACACATGAACGCTACTTTCATTTATTTGTCATATTAATGGAATTAAAAATAATTGAGAGATATATATATTATAATACAAGTATAATATATATGTTTTATAGGTCACATAATTTCATTAGTTTCATTCTTTATACATTCCATGTATCGCATGAATGAGTCACATCACTTGAGGGGGTGGTAGTCCACACTTCCTCGTATGAAATTATCCTAATTGCACAACATGCAAAGAATAATGGTGTGTTTTAAATATAAAATACAGAAGAATAAGGAAAACATAAATACCATATATATCATATATAAAATACAGTGACATCATAATGGCCACCATGAAAGGTGTTAAGAGAATATTGAACAATCATCGTTTCGTGAGGTAGTAATTCGCAATCCAAAGAAACAGTATGTTCTTTAACCATTAGACGGAGGTGTGTGTAAGTGTAGATCAAATCCGTAACATAAACACATTCTAGTATATTGAAGATACTGGTTTTTTTATAAAATAATGGAATAAAAAGATTTTAGGGGTTTGGAGAAGCAAAATAAAACAAATGAACACAAGTGATGACATTACCATTAAATCGGGTAACTCCTCTTGGTTTGAACCAAAAGGGTATCTTGAAGAGAATTCTGCCAAAGGTGAGGATTAAATGATGAAGATAGGGATATGGAGAGATGAAATGGGCAGGGTTTTTCTGAGCCAAAGGCTTGATAGATGTGGATAAGGTGGTAGAGGTGGGGGCCTTTTATAAGAGGAGAGGAGGGGTACTCTTGGAATGTTATAAACATTTACATTATTATAAAATGATTTTCGGATTTTAAAGGTCCCAAAATTATATATTTTGAGGATAAGGTGATATGTGTTCGAAATCCTCCCATCCAATAGGTTTTTGACAAGTGTAGGTTGCAGATTTTACATTATCTTTTCATTTTTTAAATCTTTGAATAATGAGGTAATCACTGCATCATCATGGTGTCATAAATAAATTAATTTATTTAATGTCTATAAATTATAAAAAAATATCTTGATGTAGAAAATTTATTTATCTTTCTAATGAATATTTATTGTAAAAAATATTTGTAACACCCCATGTAAATAAAGAATATGACATTTTTATATTTATCCATATTTGTGAATAAAATATTAATATGATTTTAAAGGGGACGCTATGCTCGATTTCGTACCCAACATGCAACAACGAGTTTCTTGGAAATCTTACGTTGCACTCTAATAATAAAATAATATTATTTTAAATGGCAGTTAACATGTAGCCATTGTATTGGTAGGAATGGATAGAAATAACTAAAACATGATTATATATGTTTTTAAATATTTTTTCATTTATCCAATAAAAGATAAAGGCTTAAAATACGGAAAGAATTCAATTTTAGGCGTATATGCCCTAGTTTTCACTAAAGGTTCACTTATCGCCTTTTGATGGAAAACCATCATTAAATATGGTTTTGTTTACTCTTATACATTCTATTGGACCAAATAAAACTATTCTTTCGAATCGGGACATCAAAATTTACTTTGTGTAAATTTTTGGTATCTTTCTGATAAAGTTCATTTTTTTAATTAATAATGGAAAATGTTGTATTTTAATTCAAAACCTCTTTTTAATCTAATTTATTTATATGATTAGATTATCTTTTGAATTGGTTTTAATGTGAAATTATAATATATTTTTACCATTAAATCCAATAGTGGTCGTTGGAATTAATTTCACTTTGAAATCAGACTTAAACAACTGTCAATCTTTTGATACTTATTGTTACATAAAAACACGCTATATGCTCTGACAGCGGGAATTAATTATTAAATTAATTAATGTGACTTATATGTTTTGAATTTGGTAAAATATATTTCATTTTTGAATTCAAAATATAAAATATAGCTTAGGGTGAATTTTTGGTATTTTTCTGAAAAACTTCAATTTTTGATAAATATTGAAACCACTAAGTGGTACTTCTAAAAACTAATTTTTTGTTTAAATGAAATTTTACCACTTATCTGTTTTGAATTTCAAAAATCAGACATACATGGTTGTCATTAAGAAGTAAAATGTGGTTCAATGACATTAAAATAATTTTTTGGTGAATATTAACTTTTAAGTTCTTAATCGCGATTAGAAGTAATTAGTGTAGTTTAAGGTAAGAATAATGTTTTAATAAAATGTAATGACCTAGACGCATATTCTACCCTCATTGGATGTGTCATGGCGGACCAATAAAATCCATGGGTCAACTTGGGGTCTCCATAGAGGCACTTTGGTTTTAAAATGACATAAATACATTTTTATTTAATGTTGAAGTAAAAAATGACACAAACATGAGATGTTTTACTAAAAAAAATTTTGCATGGGGTTATACAAGTAATATTTTTGACTATAAATATTAATTAGAAAGTTAAAATGATTTCATATATCATAGTATTTTTTTATAATTTTTATACATTAAATAAATTAAATTATTTATGACATCATAATGATGCAGCGATGACCACATTATTTAACGATTTAAATAAAATGGAAAGATAATGTAATATATAAGAACCAAACATGTCCAAAACCTATCGGATGAGTGAAATTAGAACCCTTATCACATTATCCTTGAAATACATCAATTTGGGACCTTTAAAATCCGAAACTCTTTTGAAAATAAATTAACATTTTTAACATTACAAGAGTGCCCCTCCTCTCCTCTTATAAAAGGCCCCCACCTCTACCTCCTTACCCACACTCCCAAAGCCCTTGGCACGGCCAACCTCTGCCATTTTGTCTCTACACTTCCCTCTCTTACTCCTTGAAGCCTCACATTGGCAGAATTCTTCCCAAGGAAGCCTTTGACGTCAAACCAAAGAGAGTTACCCGATTTTAAGGTAATGTCTTCACTTGAGTCCTTTTGTTTTATTTTGCCTCTCCAACCCCATAACCTCTTTTTATTCATTTATTTTGTAACAACTCCAGTATCTTCAATATACTAGGATGATTTTATAAGGAATATTCGAGCTAAACCTACACACACCTATATCTAATGGTTAAAGAACATACTGTTTCTGTGGATGGCGAATTTCTGCCCCATGAAACGATGATTGTTCAACACTCATATAACACCTTAAAAGGTGGCCATTAAGATGTCACTATATTTATATATGATATATAATATTTTTATGTTTTACTTAAGCTTCTGTATTTTTCATTTATGACATACCATTATGGTTTCCATTATGGGTAAACGCGATATCTTCATTTAAGGAAGTGCGGACTACTGCCCCCTCAAAGTGATATGATTCGTTAATTCCATATGTGGGATGTATAAAGGATGGATTTAAAGTTATTATATATGATGTTATACTGGAATTATAATATACCTCTATATCTATATTATTTCTTTCCATTAAAGTATGAGATAGAAATGAAAGTAGCATTCATGCGTATGTACGGCTTACCGTCTCCATGAACGGTGCATTTCATTTCTTATCCCCAAATGTAATGGACTATTATACGTACATGTATATAATGGATATATATGATGAATGATACATCTAAATTATGAATATAATTCTGTAATTAAAATATACATACCTCTCATTTAGTTATAATTCCATTAATATGACAAAGAAATGAAAGTAGCGTTCATGTGTACGTACGGATTACTGTCTCCATGAACGATGCATTTCATTTCATACCTCTAAATGATTATGTGATATTATAAATGCATGAATATTCTGGAAATATATGATATATATGATATCCAAATCAAGAATATCATTCTGGATATAATGAACCATTGACCACACGAACAACATGTAATTTTAAGAAGTCCATTGTTGACTTAAGAACCAAATATCGACAAAACAAACATTGTTAACATAAATGATTACATAATGTTTATAACATGTCAATAATTGATATAAAAGGAATAATGAACTTGAAAAGGGTTCTTGATCAAGTATAAATTAACTCAAGTTTATTATTCAGGACGTTAAAGAACGATCGAGTCAAGTCGGACCCGAGGTAAGGGATCATACTCCTCTCTTTCTTTTTAAGTACACTCTTTTATGTCACTCCTTTTAAAGCTCATCTTTCTTGATATTGGGATGTTCTTTTATATTACTATTACTGTAATTTTAATGTTCATATGATGAGATACCCTATTCTCTCTCATCAATCCATTTTGGAAGTTTTGAGTGGCGCCGTTAGGATGCCGAATTTTCGTAAGATATCCAACCTCTCTCTTTCTTTTTAAGTAAACTCTTTTATGTCATTTCTTTTGAGCTCATCTTTCCTATGATTGGGATGTTCTTTTATATTACTCCTATTGTAATTTTTATGTTCATATGATGAGAGACCCTATTTGATCTCATAAATCCATTTTTTTTGAACGCTTTAAGTTGTCACGACCCGTCCTCGGGGCCCGTGCCGTGACTACCCCAAGCCCGCCTTCCATAGGCCAGGGGCTGGCGACTAGCAGCAAGGCGAATATCCTGGAAAAAGGGAAGGCATTACCTTTGAAAAGTAAACAAGCACCACATAATAAGCAAGCGGAAAAGTAAGCACTAAGTAAAAACTGTAACAAACTGTGATGAAAGTAAAAAGGGGCCGGAAATACAAGCCCAACTGTAATGTACAACTGAAAAGGGGAAAACAACAACTGAAAACAAAGCCGCAGCATCGATCCATCCTCTGAAGGTTCCACCAGAAGGGTGGGTACAGATAGCCTCCACAACTCCTCGGTCCAGCCGTCCGCTCCGAGTACGTCCCGCCGAGTGGTCTACCTCCAGGTACCGTCCTTCTCCGCATGCCCCCACCACGATCAGCGATGTCCGTCATCTGCAACCAACACAACGAAGTGCAGGCATAGACCATGCAGGGGTGAGTATAAAATACTTAGTAGGGACCCGGATACCCCCGATGGTCTCCCATAATCCACAAATGATAATCCACAAAGGAAAGATACAATCACGAAGTAGTATCCCACACGGCTTAGGTATATGCCCATACATATACCTAAGTCATCAATTCCTGTTCATCTCTAACATTCGAGCCCAAGAACAACCCAGTCCACACATGAAAGAAAAACGTATACCCCCACAGGATAGCACAACACAATCCACAATGGAGAGGAAACAGTAAATCCACACAGGATAGTTCAACACAATCCACAAAGGAGAGTAACACAAGATTCACCTCACACAAGTATACTTCTTCGGATGATGATAAAGATGATCACTGATCCATCTAAGTCGTTGGACCCACAAAGGATCGATAGGTACTAACCCCCGCAATGACCCACACAGGATTGATAGGTAACTAACCCCCACAAAGACCCACATAGGATCGGGCCCACACAGGACCTGTAGGCGCTGGCTCACACAGAACCGCTGAGCGCTGACCCACACAGGATCGGATCCATAGAGGATCTGTAGCACTGATCCACATAGGATCACTGAGTGCAGTAGTCGTTGCAGTCCACTAAGGGTCTCTGCACAGTTGTCGTCGAAGTCCACTGAGGATCTCTGCACAGTCGTCGATGTCGAAGTAGCAGTCGCAGCCAGCTCTAGGGTTCCCGCACACAGAAAGCTCGTTTGGGAGGGTCTGCTACACGAGCCGAGAGTCTGATACATCAACTGACACAAAGTCCTAAGTTGATGTATCCAAAAGTTCTGTATCGTCAACAGGAACTCAACGTCATAGAAGGTGCGTCAATCAGACGCCCGGTCTGAGAGTTATTGGCTTTTTCGTCCTAGGGGCTCGGTTGGTTTTTTAGACAAAACCAACCCGACTGTACTCCACCAGCGTCCAAACCTCGGGAGGAGTATGCCAAAAGATCCCTCTCACTTAGAGAAATTCAACAAAGTCGATGACACGTCAATCGGACGTCCGGAGCTCGAGATATGAGCATTTCCACTTCGAGGGCCCGGTTGGTTTCGTGTACGAACAAACCCAGCCGAACACAAAGTATTCCGAAACCTTGAGTGTGATATACCAAAACGACCGTATCAATACAAGGAACGTGTTTCCGCTGACGGTGCGTCGTTCGGAGGCTCGTAGCTCAAGTTACGAGAAAAAGACCGAAAATTGTCTGAAGACGGGGGGTCCGGGCCCGGGTCGACCCGACCCGACCCCCCATGGGTCGGCCGAACTGGGTAAACTTGAACCGGGTCGACCCGGCCGGACCCGGTCCGGTCCGGCCAGGGCGCAGCCCGACCGAGCGGACCGGCCCGGCTCAGCTCGGATGAGCGCCGTAGGTGCCACGGGGCGCTGCCCCCGCGGGTTGGAGGTGTCGCAGCCCAGCGTTGGGGCCGCGCTGGAGCAACAGACGCGGCATGTCATCGCATACCGGGTGTGCGAGCCGGACCTGTGCGGCCGTTGGCCGCCGCAGTCGTGGCATCAGCCGCGACGGCCCTGTCCGGCGCCACCGCGCCGGCGACCCGCGCTGCCGGTAGCTTCCCTGGGCCACCGGAGTTGCTCTAGTGGTCCTTTTTCCTTCCCGTCTGCGCCGTTGTTCCTCCTGAGTTCCGTTCTTCACTACGGGATCATCAAATTGGCCTTGCGTCACGATTTTCAATCGCCCACCAAATTCGAACATCAAAGAAGAACGGCGGAGGGTTGTCGGGCCGTGTTCGTTTGGCCCGCACCCTCCGCGTTAGATAAAAACAACGGGAGAATAAAACAACAATTCAAAAAACAATTTGAATGAAATGAAATTGTTCATAAGAATCCGGGTTCTTTATTTTAAAAGGAACTTTCATGAGAAAAAGGTATTTCCAAAATAAAAATCCCTACCTCGCCAAGTCGTCGCACGCGGGTTCTTCGCGGACTTGATCGTCGCGGAAGGAGGCGATCGTCGCGTCGTAGAAGGCGTCGCGTCGTCGCGGAAGGTCGTCACGTCATCGCGGAATACGGTGCGCGTCGACGAACTCTGAGGTTCAAGAACAACAGATTAAATTTGAATAATTAAATCTGTGGGTTGTTAAAAACCACAAAGGAGTTTAAAGAATCACACACACTCACCTCAACGGATGATCGAAGGTTTTTGTCGCGGAGGAAGGAACGTCGCAGAAGAACGTCGCGGGAGAGGGAAACGTCGGCGTTGTTGCACACGGCGTCGCATCGTCGATTTCCGCGGGTTCGGCGTTCTTCGTCGGGGGCCGGCGTTCTTCGTGTTCTTCGCGTTCTTCGTGTTCTTTGCGAAGAAGGGTGAAGGCACAAGAACTTCTTTCAAAAGCCTCTCAACGTGTAATCCTCCAAAAGACGGCGTTGGTCTTATTTTATTATTATGCCAAAAAATGAAAAAAGAGGTAAGTAGCGACCCATTAATTCGTAGAATTAATTCAACGAAAGAAACCGCCCATTTTATTCACGAATAAAACTGCCCAATTAAATGGTGCATTAAGAATTTAAGAAAACACGTCAGTTGACTTTCATAAAGACAGGTTTTCGCGTGTGCGTTACTTAGCAGAAAAGAAATGGTGGGGCTCGTGCGGGACCCACCCCACAAATATCCTACCAAGAGGGTAGGATATTTTTGGATAGCATCCTATCCAGAGCAACTCAACTTAAGCAACTTTAAGTGGCTTCAAGTGGCTTCCATGTGGCATAAGTGAAATAAAATAAAGTTTTTCGTACAATTATTTTATTTCTTAACTTTATGACCACAAATTAAAAAGCACAACCGAGAAAACGCAACTCCGGAAGAGGTGTTTCTAAGCAAATACCAGCCCTGTGATTCCATCGGTGCCCGCAGAATTCGATTCCGGGCACCGGTTCAAAAGTTAAAAAAACCCACTCGTCCGTTCACTGAACGTACCCGAGCCAAACTTCGGAAAATGATTCCGGGCACACCGGGCCTCGGAATCAGGTGCCGTCAGAAACTGCTCTCTTGTAAAATTCCAAAGAAAATTATGAAAAAAAGTTCCTTGAAATTTACGGGTTTTTACATTACTCCCACCTCAGGGCTTTACGTCCCCGTAAAGATACATCATAAACTTGGGAAAGAAATGTGGGTACTGAGCACGCATCTGAGCCTCCCACTCCCAAGTGCTCTCATGGAGGTTCCTATGCTGCCATATGATGTGCACCAGAGGAATCGATCATCCATGTAGGACCTGCTCCTGTCGATCCTCGATCTTCACTGGGACCTCCGCAAAAGTCGCCCCATCATCCACGTCTAGCTCCCCATGGACAATGATGTGCGTCGGGTCGTGCACGTATCTCCTCAGCTGAGATACGTGGAAGACGTCGTGCACCTGGTGGAGGTGAGGTGGTAGAGCTAGGCGATAAGCCACCTCGCCAATCCTGCTGAGGACCTGGAAAGGTCCGATGAAGCGTGGAGACAACTTGCCGCCTCGGCCAAATCTCCGTAATCCACGTCGATGTGAGACACGCAAGAAGACGTGGTCGCCATCCTCGAATTCTAGTGGCCTCCGCCTCTTGTCAGCATAAGACTTTTGCCGGCTCTGAGCTGTCCTCATCCACTCCTGGATGACCTGGGCCTTCTCTTTCGTGGTCCGGACCATCTCTGGTCCCACAAGTGCTGACACCCCAGGGTCTGTCCAGCACAAAGTAGATCTGCAAGGTCTGCCGTACAACCCCTCGTATGGTGCCATCCCGATAGTGGAGTGGTAGCTGTTGTTGTACACGAACTCCACCAAGGGTAGATGGTCCTCCCAGCTGCGACCAAAGTTGAGGACACATGCGCGGATCATGTCCTCGAGAGTCTGAATGGTCCTCTCCATCTGACCATCCGTCTGAGGGTGAAAGGCGGTGCTTAGATGTAGCCGCGTCCCGAACGCCTCCTAAAACCCCTTCCAAAGCCCGGAAGTAAAACGAGCATCCCGATCGGAGACGATAGACGATGGCACACTGTGAAGCCGTACAATCTCCTAAACATAGAGACGCCCCAATCTCTCCATTGATCCATGCTCTCTGATGGTCAAGAAGTGCGCCGACTTGGTGAGTCGGTCAACAATCACCCAAATGGAGTTGTGACCTCTGGAAGTGCGTGGAAGTCCAGTCACGAATTCCATAGATATGCCAGCATACTTCCACTCCGGGACCTCTAAGGGTTGTACCAAGCCTACTGGTACCTGATGCTCTGCCTTCACCTGTTGGCAGGTGAGGCACCGTGAAACGAACCCTGCCACAACCTTCTTCATGCTCGGCCACTAGTGCTATCGTCTGAGGTCCTGGTACATCTTCGCCACTCCAGGATGTACCGCCAAAGGAGAAGTGTGAAACTCTCTCAGCACCTCCTCCCGTAAAGCAACTGGTACCATGGTACGTCCACTGAAAAGGATGTTGTGCTCTACTTCAAGGGATAAACCATCAGGTGCCTGTCCTGAGGATATTTGTGCACGCAGTGTCTCACAGTCAGAGTCCCCACGCTGCGCCTCTCTGAACCAATGTAGAAGTGGAGGAGAGACTGTGAGAGACTGAAGGAAGGCTGCTCTGTCCCTATCCATGAAGGATATCTGCAAGGCGGCTAGCTTCTATGTCGCCTCCTCAAGTAGTTGAATGCCCGTCCTCCTGTTGAGGGCATCAGCTACTACGTTCCCCTTCCCAGGAGTATAGAATATCTCAAAGTCATAGTCCTGGGGGAACTCGAGCCATCGCCGCTGTCTCAGGTTCAGTTCCTTCTGAGAGAAGATGTACCTGAGACTCTGGTGGTCAGAAAAGACTGTAAAGCGCTCGCCCATCATATAGTTCCGCCATGTCTTCAGAGCGAAGACCACTGCTGCTAACTCCAGGTCATGGGTAGCATAGTTCTGCTCATGCGGCCTCAACAGACGTGATCCATAGGAAATCACGACCCGCTCCTGCATCAATACACACCTGAGTCTGGTCCCTGATGCATCGCAGTAGACTACATATCCAACTCCCACCTCAGACAACCTTAAGATAAGTGCGCTGGTCAATCTCTGTCTCAGCTCCTGAAAGCTCTGCTGACATCTGTCTGACCACACAAAGGGTTTCCCCTTCTTCGTCAAAGTTGAGAGTGGTGTCGCAACTCTAGAGAAGTCTGGCACAAATCTCTGATAGTATCCGGCTAGACCCAAGAAACTCTGCACCTCCGTCATGCTCCTGGGTGGCTCCCAAGCTAGCACTGCCTTGATCTTCGCGGGATCCACTGCAAATCCCGCCTCAGAAATGACATGCCCCAAGAAGTGGACCTCACGTAACCAAAACTAGCACTTCGAGAGCTTTCCATAAATCTGGTGCTCTCGGAGTGTGTCCAGTACAACCCGCAAGTGGTAGGTGTGCTCCTCCTCTGTGGTCGAGTACACCAAAATGTCGTCGATGAAGACCATGACAAATCGATCAAGGTATGGCTGGAAGATCCTGTTAATGAGGCTCATGAACACTGCTGGAGCGTTGGTTACGCCGAAAGGCATAACCAAGAACTCATAGTGGCCATACTGACACCTGAATGCCGTCTTCTGCACGTCCTCGTCTCGAACTCTGAGATGATGATAGCCTGACCTGAGGTATATCTTCGAGAACCACCGTGCTACCTTGAGCTGATCGAAGAGGTCATCAATCCTCGGTAGCGGATACTTGTTCCTCAATTTCACCTGGTTCAGGCGACGATAGTCGACACACAGTCGCAATCTCCCGTCCGCCTTCTTGGTGAACAAAATCGGGGAAGCCCAGGGTGAAACACTGGGTCGGATGCACCCCTTGCCCTGCAAGTCCTTCAACTGTACTCGTAGCTCTCGAAGCTCAGCGGGGGCCATATGATACGCTGGAGTGGATATCGGGGATGTCCCGGGGTATAGGTCAATATAAAAGTCTACCACTCTTCGAGGAGGTAGTCCTGGAACGTCGTCGGGGATGACGTCCGCATACTAATCCACCACTACAGGAAAACTAGGACTCTGCACGTCAACTGATTCAAGGATGAGGCTAGCCAACTGATGAGTGATGGGCTGCCCTCTCCTCTGTGAGAGTCCCTCCTGTGCTGCAAAGGCTCCCTTCTCACCGGTGAAGGTGAACCTGCTCCCGTCGGTGTGCACACATCGCACCTTGCGCCTAAAACAGTCAATCTGAGCATGGACTGTAGATAACCAATCCATGCCCAAAATGACGTCGTAAGGCCTTGACGCCGCTACAAAAAGATCCCAGCCGAAGCTCTCGCCTCCTAGAGTAAGCTCACACTACCGGAACCAGTGCGTAATCGTCGAGTCTGCTCCCATAGTGGTCTCTAGCCGTAAGGATCGATCCAACGGCTCTGTCGGAATCTCCGAGCTCCGAACAAGGGCAGCGGCTATGAAAGAGTGACTCGCTCCTCTATCTATAAGAACTGCAGAAAGGGTGGAATAGACACAGATTGTACCTCGAATCCCCTCTGGTGCGCAGTGGTCATAGGCCTCCACTGCCTAGAGTTGTGCCTGTCTCTGCCTGCCAGTTCCATGTAGTCGGGGCGGACCTCCTGGTGGTGGTTGTGGCAGAGCCTCAAAGCGTCGCCCACCACCTGCTGCTCGGCCAGCTCCACTTCCTCGTCCGCCTCCTCCCTGCGCACCGCCAAGGCCGACCCTCTACCTCTGTTTAGGTGGCCCCTCCACCGTCTGCTGCTCCTCGGTACGGCGGGTCGGGCAGACACGAGCCATGTGGCCCTGTCCGCCCCATGCGTAGCACTGCCTGCCTCTCGAAAGACTGGCTCCACGCTGTGTGCCCTGCACTGCTGAGCCAGTGTCCCGAGGTCGTCTGCCGGAAGGTCTGGTCTGCCTGGAGCCCTGAGTCATCCGCCGGCTACCTGCTGCCGAAGACTCTGCTACCTGCCGCCCTGTCGTAGGTCTCACTACTGAAGTAGACTCACCGAGAAAGCTCTCGATCAGAAGGGTTCGCTCTAGCACTCCTGCCTGGGTCGGGATGCTGAGGGAGATCAGCGATGCCCTGATCTCATGTCTCAAACCCTGCACAAAGGTCCGGTCCCGGAAGAAGGGGTCCCGTACCATGTCGATCGAGTAGCGAGAAAGATCAGTAAACCTCGCCACGTACTGGGCGACCGTCAAGCTGCCCTGTCGCAGCTGAAGAAGCTCCTGAATGTGCACCGCACGGAGGGTGGCTAGGACGAACTCTGAGCGGAAGAGGCTCTTGAAGTCCGTCCAGATGATAGAGGCATCATCGTGCACCTGGAGCATCAAGCTCCACTATCGTCCTACTGCTGCGTGCAGTAGGCCTTCCACGAGGATCACCATGAGGTCTGCTGGTGTCCTCACTAGCCTGAAAACTCGTATGACTGCCTCCAGCCAGTCCTCGGCTGCCTGGGGGTCCGTCTCCCCATGAAACCTGGGTGCTCGCTGGCGCTGGAACTCATGCAGAGCTTCGAGGCGACATGCATCGTTAGCGGTCGGTGCTGGAAGCATCAGGGGCTCAGTGGGTAAAGGTACCGCTGGTGCCTCTGCTGTCAATGAGCCCTGTACCGAGGCCTCGTCGCTTGGTGGGCTATCGTCGCGCTCTACTCTCAGAACCCTAGCTGGCTGCCGTCATGGGGACATCCTGAATAGGAAACAAGTGCGCCACGGTCAGAATAGTATACCTGGTGAGCTGACACAAGTAATCACAATGAAAACATGAAACACACACACAATCAATGTTTTCATGCATTAAGTCGGAAATCAGAAGTCGGGGTCCTGGTGTACGGATACGTTGGCCGCTGCACCAACACTGGACTCCCTGGACTGATAACCACACCCAATACGATAAACACTATTGCTTCACATAGAAGAAAGATCAGAGTCTGCGGTAGAACCAACCACCTTTGATACCAATTTGTCACGACCCGTCCTCGGGGCCCGTGCCGTGACTACCCCAAGCCCACCTTTCATAGGCCAGGGGATGGCGACTAGCACCAAGGAGTAAATCCTGGAAAAGGGAAGGCATTGCCTTTGAAAAGTAAACAAGCACCACAGAGTAAGAAAGTGGAAAAGTAAACACTAAGTAAAAACTGTAACAAGCTGTGCTGAAAGTAAAAAGGGGCCGGAAATACAAGCCCAACTGTAATGTACAACTGAAAATGGGAAAACAACAACTGAAATGAAATCCGCAGCGTCGAGCCGTCCTATGAAGGTTCCACCTGAGAGGTGGGTATAGATAGCCTCCACAGCTCCTCGGTCCAGCCGTCCGCTCCGAGTACGTCCCGCCCACTGGTCCACCTCAAGGTACCGTCCTGCTCCGCACGCCCCCACCACGATCAGCGCTGTCTGTCGTCTGCAACCAACACAACGAAGTACGGGCATAGCCCATGCAGGGGTGAGTATAAGCTACTCAGTAGGGACCCCGAGACCCCCGAAGGTCTCCCAGAATCCGCAAAGGATAATCCACAAAGGAAAGATACAATCACGAACTAACATCCCACACGGCTTAGGTATATGCCCATACATATACCTAAGTCATCAATTCCCGTTCGGCTCCAACATCTGAGCCCAACAACAACCCAGTCCACACAGGAAAGAAAAATGTATACCCACACATGATAGCACAACACAATCCACAAAGGAGAGTGAAGAGTAAATCCACACAGGATAGTTCAACACAATCCACAAAGGAGAGTAACACAAGATTCCTCTCACACAGGTATAGTTTTTCGGATGACGATAAAGATGATCACTGATCCATATAATTCATCAAACCCACAAATGATCGAAATGTACTAACCCCCGCAATGACCCACACAAGATCGATAGGTAACTAACCCTACAAAGACCCACATAGGATCGGGCCCACACAGGACCTGTAGGCGCTGACTCACACAGAACCGCTGAGCACTGACCCACACAGGATCGGATCCACACAGGATCTGTAGCACTGATCCACGTAGGATCGCTGAGTGCAGTAGTCGTCGCAGTCCACTGAGGATCTCTGCACAGTTGTCGTCGAAGTGCACTGAGGATCTCTACACAGTCGTCGCTGTCGAAGTAGCAGTTGCAGCCAGCTCTAGGGTTCCCGCACACAGCAAGCTCGTTCGGGAGAGTTCGCTCCATGAGCCGAGAGGCTGATACATCAACTGACACAAAGTCCGAAGTTGATGTATCCAAAAGTTCCGTATCGTCAACAAGAACTCAACGTCGCATACGGCGCGTCAATCGGACGCCCGGTCTGAGAGTTATTGGCTTTTTCGTCCCAGGGGCCCAGTTGGGTTTTAAGGAAAAACCAACCCGACCATACTCCACCTGCGTCCAAACCTTGGGAGGAGTATTCCAAAAGATCCGTCTCACATAGAGGAATTCAACAAAGTCGACGGCACGTCAATCGGACGTCCGGAGCTCGAGATATGAGCGTTTCCGCTCCGAGGGCCCGGTTGGTTTCGTGTACGAACCAACCCGGGCGAACCCAAAGTATTTTCGAAACCTTGAGTGTGATATACCGAAATGACCGTCTCGATCCAAGGATCACATTGCCGCTAACGGTACGTCGTTTAGAGGCCCGTAGCTAATGTTACGGGAAAAAGACCGAAAATGGTCCGAAGACGGGGGTCCGGGCCCGGGCCGCCCAACCCGAGCCCCCCTGGGTCGGCCGAACCGGGTCAACCCAAACCGGGTTGACCTGACCCGGTCAGACCCGGCTGGACCCGGTCCGGTCCGGCCGGGGCGCGGCCGGCCGATCGGACCGGCCCAGCTCGGCTCGGCCGAGCGCCGCAGGTGTTGCGGGGCGCTGCCCCCGCGGGTTGGAGGTGTCGCGGCCCCGCGTTGGGGCCGCGCTGGAGCGACGGACGCGGAATGTCGATGCATCCCGTCTGTGCGAGCCGGACCCGCGCGGCCATGGGTCCGTTGGCCGCCGCAGCCGCGGCTTCAGCCGCGACGGCCCTGTCCGGGGGCGTGCCGGGGCGTCGCCGCCTCCGGCCGCCGGCGCCGCCACGCCGACGGTAGCTTCCGCGGGCCACTGGAGGTGCTCCGGTGGTCCGTTTTCCTTCCCGTCTGCACCGTTCTTACTCCCGGGTTCCATTATTCACTGTGGGATCATCAAATCGGCCTTGCGTAACGATTTGTCGTCGCCCACCAAATTCGCACGACAACGAAGAACGACGGAGGGTTGTCGGGCCGTGTTCGTTTGGCCCTCACACTCCGCGTTAGATAAAAACAATGGGAGAATAAAACAAAAATTCAAAAAACAATTTTAATGAAATGAAATCTTTCATAAGAATCCGGGTTCATTATTTTAAAAGGAACGTTCATGGGAAAAAGGTATTTCCAAAATAAAAATCCCTACCTCTCCAAGTCGTCGCACGCGGGTTTTTCACAGATTTGATCATCGCGGAAGGATGATATCGTCACGTCGCGGAAGGCATCGCGTCGTCGCGAAAGGTCGTCGTGGAATACAGTGCGCGTCGACGAACTCTGAGGTTCAAGAACAACATATTTAATTTTAATAATTAAATATGTACCTTGTTAAAAACCACAAAGGTGTTTAAAGAATTGCATACACTCACCTCAATGGATGATCGAAGGTTTTTGTCGCGGTGGAAGGAACGTCGCAGGAGAGGGAAACGTCGGCATTGTGGCACACAGCGTTGCGTCGTCGATTTCCGCGGGTTTGGCATTCTTCGTCGGGGGCCGGCGTTCTTCGCGTTCTTCGTGTTCTTCGTGAAGAAGGGTGAAGGCACAAGAACTTCTGTCAAAAGCCTCTCAACGTGTAATCCTCCAAAAGTCGGCGTTGGTATTATTTTATTATTACACCAACAAATGAAAAAAGAGGTAAGTAACGACACATTAATTCGTAGAATTAATTCTACGAAAGAAACCTCCCTTTTAATTCATTAATAAAACTACCCAATTAAATGGTGCGTAAAGAATTTAAGAAAACGCGTCAGTTGAAATTCATAAAGACGGGTTTTCGCGGGTGCGTTACTTAGCGGAAAAGAAACGGTGGGGCTCGTGCGAGCCCCGCCCTAAAAATATCCTACCAAGAGGGTAGGATATTTTCGGATAGCATCCTATTTGGATCATCTCAGCGTAAGCCTCTTTAAGTGGCTTCAAGTGGCTTCCAAGTGGCTTATGTGAAATAAAATAATGTTTGTCGTATAATTATTTTATTTCTTAACTTTAAGACCAAAAATTAAAAACCACAACCGAGCAAACGCAACTCCGAAAGAGGCGTTTATAAGAAAATACCGGTGTTGCAATTCCATCGGTGCCCTCAGAATTTGATTCCGAGAACCGGTTCAAAAGTTAGAAAAACCAGCACGTCCGTTCACTGAACGTACCCGAGCCAAACTTCGGAAAATGATTCCGGGCACATCGGGCCTCAGAATCATGTGCCCTCAGAAACTGCGCTCTTTTCAAATTCCAAAGAAAATTAAGAAAAAAATTTCCTTGAAATTTACGGGTCTTTACATAAGTGGTTCCGTTAGGCTGCCGAGTTTTCGTAAGGGATTTTTCATCTCACATTATTTCTGTGACATTTATGCTACATTTGCCACTATTTCCTTTGAGTGGTGTATGTAATGCCCATTATTATACACTTTGTGTAGTATAATTTCTTTTATGGTTATTTACATCTTCATTGTATGACCCTTCTTCCATGGGGTGTACTTTTTGAAAGTTACCCAACTCAGTAAGGGGACCTTTCACCCTCCTCTTTTTAAAAGACTTATTTTGTTATGTCTTTTAATTCACATACTATTATGTTGGGATATGTTCTTCTATATCCTTATTTATGTAAATTTTATGTCCAAATGATGATATACCCTTTATCTCTCTCATCAACTCTTTTTGTAAAATTTTATGTGACGCCGTTAGGCTGTCAAATTTTACCAAGGGAACTTCTTAACCCAATTTCGATTTCTTTGGGTTCAACATGTAGTTATTGAATGTGTCATTCTTTGAATATATGTGAATGACCTTTGACTGTTTTACACTTAATATACACTTATATTGGGTGTATTTATATTTGTCACACATAATTAGGAGATTGATTTATCCTTAATTTAAGGATACCTTCTTTATAATGGATTTCATCTCATTTTACATTTTGAGACTTAATTGTTGTTATGCACCATTTCACTCTTATATATTGTGTATACTGTCCTTTTACATATTATATCATGAATCCCTTTTTTCTCATGATATTATAAAGTTCGGATTAAATGTTATTCCATAATTATTTGTATTCAAGAGTCTCTCATTTTGTTAAAAACTATTTAACAAAAATAATGTTTTAAATATTATAAAGATTTGTTATTCTAAATCTTTATCTTTAATTTCCATGTTTTCAAAATGGTTTTATGTATTTATTTATATGGAAATTAATGTTTTAAAATTATAATTCCATTAAAATATTCAAAGTGGTATGGGACACATTGATTCAAAAATCTCTTTTAAATGGTTTTTGAAAATGGATTGATTAATTCAATATCAGGGAATTACATATTGTGATTGAAAATGAAATGTTGTTATTAAAATGTTTATATTTTCAATATTTTATGTGTAATGATGGTACATGGACATTTTACTGGTGGTTACATGATAAAGCATATGACAGGTGGTGTCGTGAATACCAGGACTGGTGGTTACGTTATAACCTCCAATGCATTGGGTATGGAAGTCGTTCGTATGGCTATTCCATTAAGTATGTATGGAAGTTGGCTGAATGGCTATTCCATTAAGTGATATGTGTGGAAGTGGAACTTATGGTTATTCCACTTAAGTATGTTTATGTCCCAAGTTACCTTTATATGTTATGTGATCCTTATATGGGTTTTATGGAAATCTTTTGGTTACAGAAGGGTAATTAATGAACTTTTATTCAGAGAAGAGTTTTTACTAATTTGAAAAGGTGAAAAGTATTACTCTGATAAATTATACATGGTTTACTTGTTGTTTTGGAAATCTAATTGTTTTCATTCTGTTTTTATCGCTTACTATTCTTTTTATGATCATCCCAAGTTTTTGAAATGTTTTTCACAAGACTTAGCGTGGAATAGCGTCAAGGATGGGATCACGAGAATGTCATGCTACCTAAAACATGGAACTAGACATGTTTCTTCTTAAGAGTTTTTTTATTCTATGGAAACTCAGTAGAAGTGTCTACTTTGTAATCTTTTGAGATGTAATAGTTATGTCCTATTTCTCTAAAACTCTAAACCTGAAAAGATCCTCAATGTGTAATCTTGTAATAAATCAAGATTAAGTAAGGTTTAAGGTTGGGGCCTTATAGTTGGTATCAAAGGTCGGTTTAGATAACTTTAGAGGATAGGGTATCCTCTAAGCATAAGTGACATTACCATAATGGTTAGGATTTCAGGAAGAGTCCTAATTTTAGATAAAGTGAATGAGTAAGTATATATTAGTGTTTATCTTCCTCATTAGTACATGATGATTTTGTTGATATAATCACACTAAAATTTCTATTTTTAGTGAATGGATGGATCTAGAAGGCACCAATGAGACAACCGGTTTGAAGGAAACTGTGGTGGTTCTCTGATTAAGATACTAGATAAAATGGGGGATTCAATGAGGAAACTCGTGGTTGTTCTAAACCAACTATCAAGGATTCATGATCAACCACATGAACCTTGGTATGTTCTATAATGCATCATGTACGAGATGACTAATAAATGTGGAAGATCATGTAATAATTATAAAGGTAACCATTAGAGTTTATATGATCCTTACTTTTGAGGTAATTATGGGTTATTATATTATATGTTGGAAAATGAAAGGCATGAGATAAACTTGAGGATAAAATATGTTATTATTATTTTTGAAGATTTTATATCTTTTTGGGGAATGTTTTAAAATTATATAGTTTTGGAAAAAGGACAACACACAGACAGTGTGAAAACCCGTCGCGTCGGACAAAGCTACGGGAATCGAACCCACAACTAAAGTACGCCTGGTATTTATCGCCTACCACTAGACTACGTGAATTCCCTGGTTATTTTGACTGATTCTTTTTAGTTAGATGATTTTAGGAATTAAGAGTATGTTGATTTTGGGTTATCTATGAAAATTTATTAACCTATCATGTAGGATATGTGATTCGGTTAATTACTTTTCAATGCGAGACAATACGAGAAACTGATGTTTTTTGGAGATAAATGTTACGATTTAACTTGGAAGACTATGTGACTAAATCCTTAAAATATTTGGGTTTCAATCTTAGATTGGTTTAATTTGAATAATTTTATGGAAAAATTGATTATCAAATGGTCCTCGTTGAACTTTGGGTTTTGTTGGACAAATTTTGGAGATTAAGAATAGATTTATTTTTATAATGGGTTATCCTTTTCTGGATTATCTGATCTTGTACTAACCTTTTTTGTTTTAGTTTTGGTTAAAGCCTAAAGACATGGGAAGTATATAGTTCTCTTTTTTGTATTATGTGATTCTCTATAGGTTGATTATAGTACTCTTAATGCAAACAAGTATTCCTAAATACTCGTCTTTTGGAAAAAATATGAGTTTGATTAAGTAATCTAATAAAAGATGAAATTCAACATGATAAGTGATTATGTTTCCTTATGAATAAATTACTCAATAAAAAGTAACTTAAAAAGAAAATGTTGTCTATTAACTTTTCCAACTGGGGAATCGAATACCGTTTAACCCATCACGAGTTTGTGATTTTCTTGTGGTTTACGTTCTCCTATACATGTTTACTATCACTCTCCCTCAAGAACATGACCCTTTGCATTTTCTTCCATGTCCATGTTTTCCTACACGGAATCATATTATGAGTTAACTTTGGTGACCTTTTTACTTATCTTTCTTTATTTTAAATTGATTGTTTTACCGACTCTTTTTCTGATGAGGGACTTTCAAGGATGTTTCCAAGCTCAATTTTAAAATTGCGAGGACACAATTCCCAAAAGGGGGAAAGGATGTAACACCCCAGGTAAATAAATAATATGAAATTTTTATATTTATCCATATTTGTGAATAAAATATTTATATGACTTTAAAGGGGACGCTATGCTCGATGGCGTACCCAACATGCAACAACGAGTTTCTTGGTAATCTTACGTTGCACACTAATAATAAAATAATATTATTTTAAATGGTAGTTAACATGTAGCCGTTGTATTGGCGGGAATGGATATAAATAACTAAAATATTATTATATATGTTTTTAAAAGTTTTTACAATTATCCAATAAAAGATAAAGGCTTAAAATACGGAAGGAATTCAATTTTAGGCGTATATGCCCTAGTTTTCACTAAAGGTTCACTTATCGCCTTTTAATGGAGAACCATCATTAAATATAGTTTTTTTCACTATTATAAATTCTATTGGACCAAATAAAACTCTTCTTTAGAATCGGGACATCAAAATTTTCTTTGTATAAATTTTTGGTATCTTTCCGATAAAGTTCATATTTTTTAATGAATAGTGTAAAATGTTGTATTTTAATTCAAAACCTCTTTTTAATCTAATTTATTTATATGATTAGATTATCTTCTAAATTGGTTTTAAAGTGAAATTAGAATATATTTTTACCATTAAATCCAATAGTGGTCTTTGGAATTAATTTCACTTTGAAATCAGACTTAAACCAGTGTCAATCTTTTGATACTTATTGTTTCATAAAAACATGCTATTTGCTCTGACAGCGGGAATTAATTATTAAATTAATTAATGTGACTTATATGTTTTGAATTTTGTAAAATAGACTTCATTTTTGAATTCAGAATATCAAATATAGCTTAGGGTGAATTTTTGGGATTTTTCTGAAAAACATCAATATTTGATGAATAGTGAAACCACTAAGTGGTACTTATAAAAACTGATTTTTCGTTTAAATGAAATTTTACCACTTCTATGATTTGAATTTCAAAAATCCAACATACATTGTTGTCATTAAAAAGTAAAATGTGGTTCAATGAGATTAAAATAATTTGTTGTTGAATAGTAACATTTAAGTTCTTAATCGCGATTAGAAGTAATTAGTGTAGTTTAAGGTAAGAATAATGTTTTAATAAAATGAAATGACCTAGACACATGTCCTACCCTCATTGGATGTGTCATGTCCGACCAAGAAAATCCATGGGTCAACTAGGGGACCCCATGGAGCCACTTTGGTTGGAAAATGACATAAAAACCTTTTTATTTAATGTTAAAGTAAAAATGACACAAACATGAGATTTTTAACTAAAACAATTTTTACATGGGGTTATACAAGTCATATTTTTTACTATAAATAGTAATTGTATAGCTAAAAATATTTCCTACATCATAGTATTTTTTTATAATTTTTACACATTAAATAAATTAAATTATTTATGACATCATAATGATGCAGCGATGACCTCATTATTTAACGATTTAAATAAAATGGAATGATAATGTAATATTTAAGACCCAAACATTTCCAAACTTATTGGATGAGTGGATTTAGAACCCTTATCACCTTATCCTCTCAATACATCAATGTGGGGCCTTTAAAATCCGAAACGCTTTTGAATATAATGTAACATTTTGTAACTTTACAAGAGTGCCCCTCCTCTCCTCTTATAAAAGGCCCCCACCTCTACCTCCTTACACACACTCCCAAAGCCTTTGGCTCGACAAACCTATGCCCATTTTGTCTCTCCAATTACCTATCTTACTCCTTTAATCCTAACTTTGGGCAGAAGTCTTCCCAAGGAAGCCTTTGATCTCAAACCAAAGGGAGTTACCCGATTTTAATGGAATGTTTTCACTTGAGTCCTTTTGTTTTATTTTGCCTCTCCGACCCCCTAAAATCTATTTATTCATTTATTTTGTAACATCTCCAGTATCTTAAATATACTAGGATGTTGTTATAAGGAATATTAGAGCTACACTTACACACAACTACATCTTATGGTTAAAGAACATACTGTTTCCGTGGATGGCGAATTTCTGCCTCACGAAACGATGATTGTTCAACACTCATATAACACCTTAAAAGGTAGACATTAAGATGTCACTATATTTATATATGATATATAATATGTTTATGTTTTACTTAAGATTCTGTATTTTTAATTTGTGGCATTCCTTTATGGTTTCCATTATGGGTAAACACGATATCTTCATTTAAGGAAGTCCAGACTACCGCCCCCTCAAAGTGATGTGATTCGTTAATGCCATATGTGGGACGTATAAAAAATGGATTTAAAGTTATTATATATGATGTTATACTAGAATTATAATATACCTCTATATAATTATTATTTCTTTCCATTAAAGTATGAGATAGAAATGAAAGTAGCGTTCATGCGTACGTACGGCTTACCGTCTCCATGAACGGTGCATTTCATTTCTTATCCCCAAATGTAATGTACTATTATAAGTACATGTATATAATGATATATATGATGAATTATACATTGAAATGATTAATATAATTCTGGAATTAAAATATACATACCTCTCATTTAGTTTTAATTCCATTAATATGACAAAGAAATGAATGTAGCGTTCATGCGTACGTACAGATTACCGTCTCCATGAACGGTGCACTTCATTTTGTACCTCTGAATGATTATGTGATATTATAAATGCATGAATATTCTGGATATATATGATATATATGATATACAAATCATTAATATCATTCTGGATATAATGAACCATTGACCACACGAACAACATGTAATTGTATGAAGTCCACTTTTGACTTAAGAACCAAATATCGACAAAACAAACATTGTTAACTTAAATGATTACATAATGTTTATAACATGTCAATAATTGATATAAAAGGAATAATGAACTTGAAAAATGTTCTTAAGCAAATATAAATTAACTCAAGTTTATTATTCAGGATGTTAAAGAACGATCGAGTCAAGTCGGACCCGAGGTAAGGGATCCTACTCCTCTCTTTCTTTTTAAGTACAATCTTTTATATCGCTCCTTTTAAAGCTCATATTTCTTGATATTGGGATGTTATTTTATATTACTATTACTGTAATTTTTATGTTCATATGATGAGAGACCCTATTCTCTCTGATCAATCCATTTTGGATTTTTTGAGTGGCGTCGTTAGGCTGTCGAATTTTCGTAAGAGATCTGACCTCTCTCTTTCTTTTTATGTACACTCTTTCATGTCATTCCTTTTAAGATCATCATTCCTATGATTGGGATGTTCTTTTATATTACTCCTACTGTAATTTTTATGTTCATATGATGAGAGACCCTATTTGATCTCATAAATCCATTTTTTTGAATGCTTTAAGTGGCACCGTTAGGCTGCCGAATTTTCGTAAGGGATTTTTCATCTCACATTATTTTCGTGACATTTATGCTACATTTTACACTATTTCCTTCGAGTGGTGTATGTACTTCCCATTATTATACACTTTGTGTAGTATAATTTAATTTATGGGTATTTACATCTTCATTGTATGACCCTTCTTCCATGGGGTGTACTTTTCAAAAGTTACCCAACTCAGTAAGGGGACCTTTCACCCTCCTCTTTTTAAAAGACTTATTTTGTTATGTCTTTTAATTCGCATACTATTATGTTGGGATATGTTCTTCTATATCCTTATTTATGTAAATTTTATATCCAAATGATGATATACCCTTTATCTCTCTCATCAACCCTTTTTGTAAAATTTTATGTGACGCCGTTAGGCTGTCAAATTTTACCAAGGGAACTTCTTAACCCAATTTCGATTTTTTGGGTTCAACATGTAGTTATTGAATATGTCATCCTTTGAATATGTGTGAATGACCTTTGATTGTTTTACACTTAATATACACTTATATTGGATGTATTTATATTTGTCACACATAATTATGAGATTGATTTATCCTTAATTTAAGGATACCTCCTTTATAATGGATTTCATCTCATTTTACATTTTGAGACTTCATTGTTGTTATGCACCATTTCACTCTTATATGGTGTGTATACTGTCCTTTGACATATTATATCATGAATCCCTTTATTCTCATGATATTATAATGTTCGGATTAAATGTTATTACATAATTATTGGTATTCAAGAGTCTCTCATTTTGTTAAAAACTATTTAACAAAAATATCATTTTAAATGTTTTAAAGATTTATTATTCTAAATCTTTATATTTAATGTCCATGTTTTCAAAATGGTTTTAAGTATTTATTTATATGGACATTAATGTTTTAAAATTATAATTCCATTAAAATCTTCAAAGTGGTATGGGACACTTTGATTCAAAAATCTCTTTTAAATGGTTTTTGAAAATGGATTGATTAATTCAATATCTGGGAATTACTTATTGTGATTACAAATGAAATGTTGTTATTGAAATGTTTATATTTTCAATATTTTATGTGTAATGATGGTACTTGGACATTTTACGGGTGGTTACGTGATAAACCATATGACGGGTGGTGCCGTGAATACCGGGACGGGTGGTTACGTTATAACCTCCAATGCATTGGGTATGGAAGTCGGCCATATGGCTATTCAATTAAGTATGTTCGGAAGTTGGACGAATGGCTATTCCATTAAGTGATATGTGTGGAATTCGACCTTATGTTTATTCCACTTATGTATGTTTATGTCCCATGTTACCTTTATATGTTATGTGATCTTTATATGGGTTTTATGGTAATCTTTTGGTTACAGAAGGGTAAGTAATGAAAGTTTATTCAGAGAAGAGTTTTTACTGCTTTGAAATGGTGAAAAGTATTACTTTGATAAAGTATACATGGTTTACTTGTTGTTTTGGAAATCTTACAGTTTTCATTCTTTGTTTATCCCTTACTGAGCTTTTATGCTCATCCCAAGGTTTTGAAATGTTTTTCACAAGACTTATCGTGGAATAGGGTCAAGGATGGGATCAAGGGAATGTCATGATACCTAAAACATGGAACTAGACATGTTTCTTCTTAAGAGTTTTTTTTATTCTATGGAAACTCAGTAGAAGTGTCTACTTTGTAATCTTTTGAGATGTAATAGTTATGTTCTAATTCTCTAAAACTCTAAACCTGAAATGATCCTCAATGTGTAATCTTGTAATAACTCAAGATTAAGTAAGGTTTAAGGTTGGGGCCTTATAATATGACTTGTATAAACCCATGTAAAAATTGTTTTAGTAAAACAATACATGATTGTGACATTTTAATTTAAATATTAAATAAAAAGTTATTAATGTCATTTTCCTACCAAAGTGGCTCCATGGGGTCCCCAAGTTGAACCAGGATTTTCGTGGTCACCCATGACTCATCCAATAAGGGTAGTACATGTGTCAAGGTCATTTCATGTTATTATAACATTATAATTACCTTAAATTACACTAATTACCTTAAATCGTGATTAATAAATCTTAAAAGTTACTATTCATCAAAAAATTATTTTAATCAAATTTTTCCACATTATACTTCCTAATGACAACCATGTATGATGGATTTTTGAAAATAAAATCACAGAAGTGGTAATGTTTAATTTAAACGAAAAATCAGTTTTTTAACTACCACTTAGTGGTTTCACTATTAATAAAAAATTAATGTTTTTCAGAAAAATATCAAAAATTCACCCTAAGCTCTATTTGATATTCCGAATTCAAAAATGATTTATATTTTACAAAATTCAATACATATAAATTTCATTAATTAATTTAATAATTAATTCTTGTTGTTAGAACAAATAGCGTGTTTTTATGAAACAATATATATCAAAAGATTGAAACTAGTTTAACTCAAATTTCAAAGTGAAATTAATTACAATGACCACTATTGGATTAAATGGTAAAAATATATTATAACTAGAATTTAAAACCAATTCAAAAGATAATATAATCATATAAATAAATTAGATTAAAAAGTGGTTTTGAATTAAAATACAACATTTTTCACTATTCATTAAAAATGAACTTTATCGGAAAAATACCATAAATTTACACAATGTAAATTTTGATGTTCAAATTCTAAAGAAGGATTTTATTTTGTCAAATAAAACATATAAAATTGTCAAAAGTATATTTAAAAAGGGTTCTCCAACAAAAGGCGGTTAATCGACCTTTTAAAGAATATTAGAATATTTATGCTTAAAATTGGATTCATTTTCATTTTAAGCCTCTAACATTTATTAGATAAAAGTAAAAATATTTGACAAACTTATATAATAATTTTTTAGTTAGTTCCGTTCATTCCCACCATTACAACTTCTAGGCGTTAACTACCATTGAAAATAATATTATTTTATTATTAGAGTGCAACGTAAGATTTCAAAGAAACTCGTTGTTGCGTATTGGGTACGCCATCGAGCATAGTGTTACAATTAAAGTAATATTAATATTTTATTCACAAACAGGGATAAATATGAAAATGTCATATTCTTTATTTACCTAGGGTGTTAAAAAATTTCCAAATTAGAATCACAAATTTGGTAGAATTTTATTTAACATTAATCCAATAAAATGGGATGAAACAACAAGTATGTTAAGTAAAAAACATTAAAACATTGCAATATTTTAATATCCGATTATAGTTTGAAAATGGTTCCAATGACCTAAATTATAATAAAATATTTATATTTGATATTATTATTCATTATAACCAAATTAATATATAATATATCTATATAAAAACTATATGAAAAATGGAATTGAAATAAAATACAATATTTTATAAAATTTATCTAAAAATTATGTTTCTCAAAAAAACCCAAAAATTCACCAAAAGTTATTATGACATTATAACATTTAAAAAAAATTATTTTACAAAAATATATTTTTAAAATAGTCTACAATTTGTTTTTTTAATTTCCATAGAAGGTATAAAAAATATTTTATTTCAAAAAATAGTATTTTCAAATATATAATGACATTACAAAAATTACATATTTCATTATCAAAATGTTATATATATATATATAAAATTATTATAAATAATATATGAAAATTATTTCTTACAATTTATATTAATGTCTTTAATGACTAGGTTATAGTAATCTCATTTAAAAAATTAAAAATATTAAATAATATACTTTAGACACTCAATTTTTCCTGTAACCTACAGAATGATGTTATTGCGTATAGCATAAGACAAGTTGGTTCCATGTGAATGAAATTCATGACACAATGCATTATAATAATATGATGAAAATTAATACATTTGAAAAAAAATCACCATAAAATCTCAGGTTTCTAGAGATATGATTTGATTAAATAAAATTTCATTTATAAAATAGTATAAAGTAATTAAATATATCATAACCAAAATGAACATTGTATATACTTAATGTTTTATTATTTAAATATTTAATAAATTATTTTCCATGATAATGTGGTTTACCACATTGTGTATTGTTTCTAAGACTATGGATTTTTTATTTTTTCAATGATTGAAACCCAATCAAACATGTTAATGATAAATTTGATAGAAAATATAATGATACTTAAATAGAAGAATGAAATGATGCATGAGATTGAATGAAAAATATTTTTTCTTTTATTACAAAACATTATAAATATATGAATATTTTTTGAAATAAATTTTATTAAATGAAAACTATTGTGTTACATATTGTTTTAGAAACATCCACCTTAATTTAGTGGGGTGACTAATCCAGTAGTTACTTGGATATTGATTAGCACAATTGAAAATATAAATTCAATTAAACAGTTTTCAGAACATGAGAAAACTATAATTATATTTTTATTAATTTAATGGAGAACTATATAATAGTAGGATGTAATTATTAAAAATTAAATACTATAAGAAATTATATGTATGTATTAATATGAGTTTATGAGATTATTTTTCATCAAGTTCATGAATCGTTTCGTCATACAAAAATAAGTAAGGAATTCCTTGTGCTAATGAAAACGGATGTTGAATCCACCAGTCATATGAGGATTTTTTTTCAAGAATTATGATGAATGTATTTTTTTAATAATCAAAATAGTTATATTATTATGTTATTCGGTGGCATAGACCAAATCTTCCATTAGAATTTGATATAAGAGACATCAGAAATTTGGAAAATATTAAACAATGTGATTTAAAGGTGAAAGTATATATTGGAGTTACCTGTCAATTTAAATTTTTCTAATGGAAAATAATGATGTAAATAAAATAAATTTAAAAAATTAAAAAACATTGAGGGATGAGGATATTGTTTAATTTATTCTCATATTTTTGAAGGATACAGGGAGAAAATTATTTTAATAGGATTGGTAAATTTCATATTTGTGGAAAGAATGGTCATTTGTATATCATATACAAACGTGATGGGAAGATGATGATAAATAATGATAGATATAATGTAATTTAAAATGCATTAACCACACTCCAATATTAAAAATTGTATCTATATTGGAAATATTATAACCTATTATCAGATATGATCGTTAATATTGATGATTGACCATCAGAAACACCAAATACTAGTTAAAAAGGTTAATATTATGTGATCACAATTTTCAATGTTCTAATGATAACCATATAAATAAAAGTAAACATAACACAAATTCAAAATTGATTGTGTCTTTTTATCTACATATACCCACTCACATATATGTACAATATTTTCTCTAGAAGTCAAGATAACACCTAAACAATTGCATGTCATATTATCAATGTAAATACCTAATATTAAAATGTTTTCATCTAATGAATATTATTATTATTTAATTTATATTTTTTGGAATATTCTACTTACAAATCTTGTTATTTTCCCTATTGTTCGATTTTCTGGTATGTGAGATATAAAATGTATTAACCTATAGAAATAATACTTAAAATAATAAGGATAGAATGTTAGGTTTTTTAAGTCAAGACTACTTATAATTATCACATTTTAGGTAAATTACTAACATTGGTAGAAAATTTCATCATTTGTATGATTCTTGATTCCAATTAAAATTGATGTTAATCTCATTTTGTTTGGGAGATTCTAAAAATAGAAGTTATTCCCATTTTATAAGAGTTTGGTGTTGTTTTAATATGTGTGATTCATATTCTTCCACATAATTTTGATGTTGAATATTAAATAGAATTCATACCCCCTACAATACCTATATTATTCAATCCATATAAATTTTCCGGAATTCAGTTTATGTATGTTAATAAAAAACCAGGAAAATATTGTCAAGGGATTCATTAAACGTGTTTGTATCCATGGGATTCAGTTGTTATTTTTATTATGATTATCTAGGTATTTATGGGTTCCTACAGTGATTGTTAGAAATATAGAAATATCATAATAATGAATAAGTATAGTACACTATTTATTAATTAATTTATCAATAAATTATGAGGTGTGAAATACTATTTTATGATTTATCATTGTTCTAGATATCATCAATTATGATTCATAGAGGACAAAGACATGGAAAAATTCTATAAATAGTGGGGACACTAAGGATTTATAGTGATTTCATTTGTCCTTAACCATGATCTAACTATAATTATGAAATTAATAAATAAATTCATTTTATATTAACATGATAGTTTACTGTTTTATTTGTGGACAATAAAATAATATATTCAAAGAAAAATGATTTTGTTGAATATAAATTTTGGATTTTTATAATGAATATAATCAAGGGTAAACTATATGAATAATGTAACATGGGTGAAGTTTGGACATAAATTTTTTTTAAGGGTCATATATTTTCCAGAGAGGGTATATGAGTTGATCAATATGAAATGAAAAATAATTAATAATGGTATATACCTATAGATGCAACTAAGATCTATAGTTATCATTTATTGGATGAAATTTTTATATTTATTGTGGATTATTTTTAATATCTATCTAATATAAGAACCATGTAAAAATAGATGTGATCCACATGACTTGGGATATATGAATGTGTTGATAATTTAAAGGAGTTTCTTCCATGGTATGTTAGGGAACCTATTAATACACTACAATATAGTGGAGAATTTTATTACTATTATCAATTTACATCACTCTATTAAATTTAACAAGATATCATTGGAATTAACATTTCAATATACACCTCTAGTTTAAAATTAATTAGGAGGATATCAACATCTCATAATAGTTGAACATGAAATGTATTGTTCGACAAACAAATACATGGTCTGATGTATCTCCATGGGTTAGATAATAGACGAAGAAGTATTCTGTTATCTATATAGGAACAGTATGGATGGTGAGTTTGTTGGAGCCTCCCATTGGGTCCATAGTGTCTCACTAGTGGTGTTTTCATGGTTAAATGTGTAAAACATTGCTCCCCATGTTAGAAGGAAATCTAGTGGCATAGATCATGTTTCAGAATACCATTTTAATTGTATAATTTCATCACCTAAATCCTTCATTTAGTATCGCAATTCCAACCCCTTTGACCCTAATTAATTGTTACTGAACATAAATTATTATCAATGGATTTTGTGAATTATCAAATATATGTTTTTGGTTATTGAATCTACAAATAATTCATGACATCCACATTAAGTTTTTTTCTTACAAAAAATGTTGAATTCAACACACTCTTTCTCATTATATTTATTCCATATCTGATGTGGTTTTTTTATCACAATATAAAAGATACAAGGAGTTTTGTGATGATTTGTGTCTTTATTCCTTAGAATTTTTCTTTTCTTATGATGTGGAAAGCTGCCTCGATATGGGGAAATGCTTGCTTCTAGTATGTATTCCTAGTTTGACTGCACTGACATTTTGTGGGTCTAACACATAGATTTTTTTGAATAAAGAGTTTCTTTTATGTATTATATTATCATTTTTTATTAGAATGGTTGAATTTTTCATATAAGTTGGTTATTACTGTTGTATTTTATTTTTCTAGATATTTTTTTATTCCGATTAACCTAAAATTTATTTTTCAATATATCCTATGATATAATGTAATATTTACCCTCTTTTATCAACAATTATAATTCTCTAAAACTTCGCTAGAAGAATCATATGTGTGTAATCTCTTACAATTAAATGCATTTAGACATTATAAATATTATATAACTATGATTAAAAAAATATATAGAATATTTTAAAACGTTGAGGATTACAAAAATTAATTTCTAAGCATCCCAAATCATTTTAAAAATTATCATCCACTAAAAAACATTTCAAAAAACCTGAAATAAATTGAGGAATGTATCAACCTCTTTTAAATTCACTTAATCAATTATAAATTATGTTTTTAACTAAAACATCATCAATATTTAGACAAAACAGAAATCACCAATCATTTAAAAATTAAAAATAACAAAAAAAACATTTCTCCTTTATGTAATCACATATTTACTAACCCCCTTTAGAACTATTCATCATTGCAAGGAAATATTGACCCTAATCCTACAGTCAACTAATAGAATGAGACACTATTCAGATACCTAAAAACCATATTGAGAGTTTTTTTTAAAAAAAATTATCTTGAATTAATAATAATTCTAAAAAATTATCATCATTCCGGATGATAATTATATATTTTTCAAAATTTAAAAAAACTGTAATGAAAAAATTGCATGATCCACTATATCATAAAATTACAGGTCCATAATAATTCTCCTCATATAAATTATATAAATAATCCTTGACAATGGACCTCAAATTTTAAATCAGAAATTCAATGTATCCTTCCAGTCATGGTCATAAAAACCCTACATCCAAATAATATTCAACACTAAAAACCTCTGAAATAATTGTATAAATAAAATAATCACTTATATATACCCAATAATGATTCTATGCATACCATTTTTTTAAGAGTTCCAACTTTAATGGTGTTAAAATTATCTAGTTGGTGTTATTAATTTATATCATTTTATTTATCACCTAAGATTTACAACACAACAACCCAATACTGTTGTCATTTGAATATATAGTAAAATATCTAGGAATATATACATAACACAAGTCCCCCTCAATGTAATATTATTTGTTTTATCCATAATTTGATAGATTACAGTGACATAGTCACTCCACCAACACATTTTTAGGTACACCCACCATGTGTGACCATCTTACAATAGTTTGCCATATATATACTATTAGTAAATATAAAATCGGATTGAACTCATCTATAATCAGGTGATTACAACATCTGGTTATATTTTTATTATCCCATAGAAAATTGCAACTTTCACTAAATAATATCGAAGAAATATTATAATCTTCATTTGTTCCCAAGATATGTAATCATATTTTTGAAAGAAAACATTCAATGTTAGTTCAATGTGTTTTGATCATATATATAATAATCTATGCTCTTTTGATTTATTTATCACAAATCCATGATCATGATAATTTCCAATAAAAACTTTTTTCCAAAAAAGACAATTAGAAATTCTTACTCATGTTTCTTATATAATAATATATCATAAAAACCATGTTGGATTCCAAATATTCCGTAAAACATCTCACAATCACTACACAATTAATTAAATATTATTTTATTACACACCTCATCATGAAATATCATACCAAAGTCTTCATCCTTAATCTATATAATTAAACAAGCTTATTTTTTACTATTATGAAACATTGTACACACTCTAAAAACAAATCATCACAGTAGAGAACATTTTACAATAATTAATGAAATCTATTAATTTCATAGCTATCATATAGATGAACACTTGACTAGGTATTCATAGAATTTTCCCTGACTAAATTGTATCATTACCACATAACAAACCAAAAAACATGTAACAAATCATCCCTAAAATGGTTTATTTATGTCATACTTATTAAAAACATTTTGACCACTATTTTATTCCATTTCATTATAATAAAGATATTGTAATTTTTCCTTTTATATTATATTTAATCCTTTTACATTGATCTACCACATCTGATTCTTATATAGATGATCTATTAATATAACTAACACCTTAAATTAGACCACAGGGAAACACCTTCATTGAATTCCAGGATAATAAAAAAATTTAAAACATGCCCTTCCATTATAATCTAATATATATTCAAAATTATCACATTATCATTCACTGAGCCCATAAAAACCCATTACCAAAAACTACAGAGTCTAGATACTATGGTGTCATGGAAACTGTCCTAATATTATTTTACTCCATATTTTTAGACACCCCATATGAGTCTCATGGTAATGAAAATGTATTTCCAAAAATATTACATTGACATTTTGTGAAATCATATAATATAACAACCAGACATTTATTTAAATTTTCATTTTTTCCTCACCCTAGTAGTTTTGTAACTCACACAACCACATATTCATATGATAGATATTTTACGAAATCCACCCATTAACATATCAAAACTGTCCTATAATTCCATTCACATCCATTATTCACCATGATCACCTATCTGAGGCTATTCTTTAGTCAGAAGGATAATGTACCTAATCAATTACAAATATATCCATTATACTTATTACCAAATAATCAATAAATTGAATTCAATATAAATTAACTAGATCTAAAGGTAATTCTTTAATGATAGAAATATCGCAACACAAGAAGAAACCATTTTTTAAATATAAAAAACTCATTTAATTTCAATTCCTATAATAAAACCATGATAGAAAATATAATTTATCCAACTCAAACAGAAATATAACTCCCATGACTCCCATATATGATGGAACTATTAGTCCTACAAAAACCCCTCTCTTTGGATACCATTATATTCTACATATAATCTCTACTAATATGTAGAATTAATATTACTATTTAATTACCACAACTAACACACTAATTTGTTAATATACATCGAAACATCATTAGTTTTTTCCACCATAGCCACTGGTAATATCCTAGAATCAAATCGAAATTGGAGAAACCCCAATGAAATTATCTTATATTGAAAAAGATACTATAATTTAAACACACCTACAATATTTTTTAGCTATATACTGTAATTGTATCATAATCAAGCATACGACCCACTCTATGGTACCAAACCTCACCAGTCATCCACATACCAGACTACACATGGATGATCATGGTAAAATCCACATTAATATAAGGAAATATTCTTATAATGATTCATATGTGGAATTGATATCTTATTTTACCTCAATTATGTAGAGTTCTACAAAAAAATGATTTACGAAATCAAAAAAAATATGGTAATGTTTCCCCTATTACCAGCCATGACCATTATTATTTTCATTTTACTCTATAAATTGTTTCAAAATCCAAAAAAAAGATAATCATTTCATATGAAACTACATTCCTACTGTGATCCCTAAAAAGACACATCATTCCTCCACATTCTAAGGGGAATTGTAAAAACTCAACCAAATGAAGAAATCCTTCTAACTAAGAATCACACAAAATATTAATCCCAAATATACAATGATAATCATAATACTCAGGTGACATGGACATAATCTCATTTAGAAATTCTCCAAAAACATAATGTAAACGTTGTACAATGTTATGGACTATCATATATTCTATTTTAATAACTCATATACTAATAAAAATGAATCAATGCTAAATGAAAACATTTTAGAATACCAAACCATTTAGCTCCATAGTATCTAGATTAGTGCCCTATATGGCCTTATCCATGCCACATGAAATGAAGGTGTCTTCCGATTATATGTAATGCTATAGTGTGATATCATAGAGAGGAAATACCCTTATAAAATTTCTATACATGAAATTGGAATGAATTATATTGTATTCAAGACAACACACATAATAATATATAATTTTTTTTTCAAATCCACTAGAAATACATAATATTACAAACAATATATCAAAACCAATTGTTCTATTATTTTCAAAATATTTATAAAGACACTATGAAAATATAAAATTGGAATATCATTCCCATTCCCAATATAGATAAATATAATTTAAAAATAATCACCTCATTTTGCTTTATTCCACATATACTCCCATATCATAACTCCAACTAATTCATCCAATTCAATTATCCACAATAGTTCATCTTCCTTATATATACCTTTGATCATGCAGTCCTCATAGGTAAAAATTTGTCAAGGACTATAGAAAATGTTGTTTTTATAAGTCAATAAGCCAACAATGATTGTGTCCCCTAATATAACCATAATATATGGTTCATATATTGAGATATATTATGAGAATAATTAGATAACATCGGATATAAAATAACAAATATCGTCATTAACCTTCAGGTTATGTGGTCACCATCGACACCAAACAAACCTACATTAGTTAGCAATATATTTCTATGTCAATGTTACATCATCAACAATGGGGAATATAACACATGTTACATCCTAGGAATTTATAATCATATAATAAATGAATTATAATTTTAATAATTTATATTATGAAATATATTTTATAAAACTATGTAATTTTAGAGAATAAAAATAAAATTAGGTTATTTTGATGTGTATTATTTTCAAAAACATCACCTTTATTATAAAAGATGAAGTAATAATGTATTTAATATACAAATACTACATTATAATATGGTAAAATAAATTATTTTATCAGTGAAATATGATTTTATTTTGATATTAAAAATTAAAAAGAAATATTAATAAAAAAATTACATATTATTTTCAAATTATCAATATATAGATAAATAATTTATTTTACTTAGTCAATTTGATCATTTATATTTTACATGATATATATTAATCAATTGACATTATTTTCATAAATTATTAACTTATTTCTATATATATATCTTTTATTTTACTTAATAAATTATTTGAATAATTATGTAATTAAAACATAGATTTGTAATTTAAATTTATTGATTTTGAAAAATTATTTTTCTGAAATCTATGGTAATGTTACTAGAAATGATAATAATAATAATAATTAGAGTAATAAATAAGTGTAAAAAAATTATTTTAAAAATATATTATTATCTTGTGTTAATAATTTTTATAAATATGTAAAAATATATTATGTCTCCCATTTTATAAAATCAGGAATCTATATAATTACATTATGATAAAAATGAATTTCATAAATATATATATATGTAGATAAATGAAGAAAAGGTGAAACGATAGTATAATTTTGTAATAAAATAATAATTTTTTATTGAAAATATGAAATAACGCGAGATATTAAAAATGGTGAAAACATTAGTTTAAGAAAAGAATATAAAACATTTAAAAAATGATATATGTTTTTAAAAATGGTAAAGGAAAAGTAAGAAGAAAATTATAATAAAATTAATGAAAAACAAAGCCTATATTTGTGGAGAAGTAATTGTATTTTCTCCACCTCATCACAAGATAAAGACCCACGACATGATAATATATAGTATTATCATGGTTTTTTGATAAGGTAAGAATCCCTTTCATTTTAGTTTAAATATTATTTTTAAGACTTATGTGTTTAACCCTTTTTTGATGATAAGAAGTATGTATGTATCTAGGGATCATAAAAAGTCTATAATATGGTTTTGGTTAGGTTTTGGCATCGAATATAGTTACCAATAAACTCTTGGGCTAGGGTGTATGGTTAAAAAACCATGCGATGGATGGTGGTAAGGTCTTTTTGGCCACATGATTAGAGTATAACAAGTAATATCTTCCTCATGAGTGTGCAGTAGGTTTCATTAAATTAAATTTTTTTGATAGTGACATACATCACAGTTACAACATTGTTAGATAGAAAACTATGGGTAACCATACATGTTCTCCTGGGTACTTATTGCAACTGTCTGAAATAACACATTGTTAGAAAAATTGTGTGTCTAAACCATGTGACACAATTTATTTGTGTGAAATAATTATTTCTCCTATAAATTTTTTTTAACTATGGTTTCCATCTCCCTTGGATCATTTCATATCATGGTAGGGGTAATGATTGGAGATTCCCCTTGATCCCAATATTGGATTTGATGCCACTCTTCCATCTGATATCTAATTCAAGCATGGATCATCTTAGAAGATATGTATCTGTAAAGCATATGTTCATTTGTATACATTCTTTATTCTTATGTAAATTAATTACACTATTTTATTTTAGGCTACAATTCCCAAATATCCCATTTTTAACTGTTTATTAATATTTCAATTAATCCAAAATTAATCTAGACTCGATACTGGACAATCTCTCTCCTACCGAGTGGGGGTAGGTTGTCTATACTTTTCATTTGGAATTTGGTTCTTTTAAGAGTGATCATAAGATATCTGCATGTTGAACTATTCAGGGAAGACAAATTTTTGAGAGGGTTACATGTAGTATATGTAATCAGACATAGTGATGATTCCAATAGGTTTTGTTGTGATGTGATAGATCCCATTACCTGAATTAAGGTCACCCATTAGGTGATCATTTAGAAAATGCATTAATTAAGCCATGTTAAATTGAATAAAATGTGAAATTGATTTGTTTAGATGTGTGGGTATACACATATGTAGTAATTAGATTTCATAAAGTGAATTTTTGGAAACTTTTGATATCGTAAGGGTAAAAAACATGTTTTATTATTAAATGGTAAATGGGGATTATGGGTGGGGAATCCCATATGTATTGACTAAAATGTAATTGAATAAATGAGTGTGAATACTCATGTTGTCTGTGACCAATGAATTTATATTTTTATAGGGGTGGTTATACCCTTATGATTTTGTATAAATACTTGTTTATAATAGTGATCATTGGGTCGATAAACCCATAGTGTATGATTAAATCGACGTCATTAGTGGTTATTGTAATTTTTTGTGTTACATGGTATATGGTTAAATGGATTATATGATTGGTTATACTCATATTAGAAGAAATTGTAAATTTGATTATAGGAGTTGGTGTAATCATAATGAAATGAAATGGTTTATATTAGTGGGAATACTCATATGGAAATTAAATGGTTTATATGAGTTGTAATACTCATTTTGTTTTAATTCAATGAATGAATGATCGATTACATGGACTCTCCCGAGATCATTAATTTGGTACTGGATTACTTGTGTTCATTATGACCATTGGGACTTGATTCTATTGGATTCCTCAATCTTTACTACTCCATGGATCTGATATTCTCAGACTCTCATAGGACACATTGGTAGAAATGATATTAGGACTCTAATCATTGCGTAGATCATGTTTCCCTTGGGATGTGCATGAGACTAGGTGAGGATTCCTTAGTCCTCTACAAATTCGACCTGGGACTTCATAGTCTATAAGGTGTTATACAATGAGATTTTTGGATATGATAATTCATTTTAAAACATGGTTGTGGCTTCTAACACAATTAAAGATACGACTATGTCGTGGGTTACATGAGATATATTAATGTAAAAAAATATCATGTGACGTGTTTACTTATTTAAAGCTACCATGTTAGTAGCTAAAATTTATATAGGTGACCTTGAGATTTATTATTTATTACATATCCACAATACGTATATTCCATGGGAATTTACCCTTACAGTATTGTTTACATAAGTTGGTTTTACCATGTTTCACTTTTATTCAATAATTTACACGTACTTCTGTGTGGTTAAATACTATGATGTTTATCTCACACCCTCTTTGAGACTCCTTGGGGACGAAAATTGATAATATAGTTGTAGGAGTATGTATAGAAAATACCCATAGTTTATGTTGTTGATCATTTCTTTGAATGAGGAGAGTATGAGACCAAGATGAGGCTTGCGATGATAGTGGGACAACTTTTTGGACTTTTTTTTGTTTTTGAGATATTTGAATTAAATAGTATTTCTATGAATTATTATATCTTCTTCTTTAAAACTAGCATCATATACATTATTATATATGTTTTTTTTCTTGTTTTTTTGTACTCAGGCCTTTTCTTTATTTTTAGCTGACTATTATTTATTTTCTTTCTCTATTGATTGTGTTTACATTCATTGTGATAGTCTAGTATTAAGAGAATAGTCTCCCTAATGACTCATCCAGTCCCCCTCTACTAGTCTAAAAACATGAGTGTTTTGTTAGATTCACTTGATACCATATATCACAACATGTTCATGGAACTTTTGAGTGGCACATGGGTTATGAATGTCACAAAGTATTATCAAATGAGACTTTTCGGGATTGACATATTATTTTTGTGCTGATAGATAGGGAAATAAAGGAATGAAATTTGTTAGTAAGATGATCATGGGAGTAGATTCCATGAGAACAAGGAAATTCCAAATTGAACTGAAATGAATTGTGATTTTTTTAATTCATACTATAATAATATATTTGATTTTACCATTGGGAGATGCACTTGAGTTTTAAGGTTACTATTGATGCACTGGTGGGTTCTAATTCTATTTCAATCCAATTACATGATGGTGATTCATATCATGCATCGCACAGGAACATGATAGAAAGAACATTCCATGAATATTTAAATTCCAATCAAGATGCATTACCTATTACATTCTATTGTGATAAATGTGTGATAGTTTAATTGATGGGGATAGAGGAGTGAAAACATTATTAAATTCATATGTTGTAAGGGACCATATAGAGTAAGAATTGAAAAACCAATGAAAAAAAATTCAAATGTGATTTATTATGTTTGGATTCAATTATAACTATTTACTCATTTAATTAGATGTAATGGACCCTCGTGGATTCAAAATTTTTAATCCCCTAGTTAGTATTCTAAAAAAATATATTTGAAAATGAATTGGAAACATTAAAAAAATTATATAGACTTGACATAGATCCATATTTTGAGTGTGTAATAGGTATGATATCTATTGTTTTTATGAATGTCCATTCTACAGTCTTGGAATTATGAGTAGGATATGGGTTAACATGATTTTTAAGAGGGGTTTGACTTGAACAATGCTTTTGAGATTCATGCTTTGACTATTTAAATTTTTGAGGTATATGTTTGGAATTGTTGATAGATTCCCACATAATGACATCATGTATTATACATCATGGGATGTGAAGACCACTCTCTGGAGGCAGTGGGACATGTGATTACAATTGATCCTCTTTTAGATCTAGTTATAGTACGATAGGACTTTTAAGACTCAAGTACTGAGGGATAGTTCATTGATGTTTTCATTCGCTACATGAAGACATTTCAAGAGGCGTTGAAGCCATCTGGGTCCACAGATGAGCTAATATGGGTGCTCCAGCAGTAGAATCTTACCACATTTTTATGTTATGGAGAGACAGTAGAAATAGATCTCTGGAAATTGACCACATTTCCAAATTTTTATCATTTGTAGACACCACCTAGGTGGAGGGTCATGATTTCTACTTACATGATATGTGGAGTAGAAGAAAACTGGTGTGATGTACTAACCATGTTGATGGGATGTAAAGTATCGGTTGGGATGACTTACAGACAAGATATTTTGAAAATAATTACCAAGTAACTCTATGAGCATAGTGGGCCAGTGAGTCCTTGTGTCTAGAGTAGGTTGCAATGATGGTTATGGAATACTCGTCACGCACTATAGAGATGCAGCAGTTTGTTCTATTTTATAATAATGATGAGATACTGAGGGTGAGAAACATCAAATAAGGTCTAAGATATGATTTAAAATCTCATGTCAATGTGATCATATTTACATATATAATAGAGATTGTGAATCATGAACTAATTACATAGGTTAACCTGAGATAATATGGGGTTAAATAACATTGGAGTATGGTTCCTCACCGTAGATGATCTATGTCTTTAAGAAAGAAAGTCAAAATTTTAGGCTTCTAGTGAGGTGAGTTTTGGTCGGGTTTTGATTACTAGTAGTGTGGTGTTTTTTCATCTATGATGTATAAGAGAACACATGATGAATTAGTCTGACTATAAACGTACAGAGGGATGATACTTATAGTTGGATGGGGAACATGAAGAAAATTTGTAGGACCTTCACGGTAGATGTGAGTGGTAGGCGTTATATCTAACATAAGTATATAAAGTAGGTTACATAGATCCATGTTAGGAAGTGAGATGGAGTAGTGTTCGTCAGTTTAGGCGGGGTAGTGGTGTTCAATGAAGAGGCATACAGACACTAGTCACATGTAGATATCATTGTGGGCCTACTCCCAGATGTGAGGTTGTGTCATAGGGCCACAATGTCGGGAATTTCTATACTGTGAAGCATATCCCCAAGAAGAATGGCACTGGACTGTCTATTGCGATATGTATGATCTTTGTAGCCTATACTATTTCATCTAATCTTTTATATATAGGTTCATGACATATTATAATTTGTTCAACTATTTTGAAATTCATTAGTCTTTTTTTGTTCATATTTTGAGTGTTTTTTAATGGAAATACTATTAAAAATCATAACAGGTGATGTGTGCATGTGTAAGGAGTTACCCCTTATGTTTTGTGGGGATCACATCATCTGATGTTTTTATTTCCTGTATAATATGTTTTCACATCAATTTCACGAGGGAGTGGCTAGTATATTACAAGGATTACATTTACTTTTATCCCAGTTAAGAGACTTTTAAATCACCATAGGATTCAGTGTCTTCTCAAAATGGTGAATGGGATGTCAAAGGGAATCAATATTGACACGAGGATCATGGGACTTCACGATGTTATCTGGGGGACACCATGTTAATCTATAATTGGCTCTCTATGTGCTTTCAAATCAACCCCTTGTATAATCTATATGTGGATCACCCGTTTTCAATAATTATGATTTACCATATCATTAATATAATACTATTTCATAAAACGATTTTAAATTATCTTTTAATCCCATATAAAAACATATTCAAATAAAATATCATCCTTATTCAAGAACCCATTTTCAATAACAAATCACACTTTACCTTGAAAACCCAGTTTCAAAATATAACTTCAAAAAAATATAATGATAGGTTTTTATTTAAGGAATCACGGCATATTATAATGTAATAATGATATATGAATAATGTCCATAATGAGTGAAATTTTTCTATCGTTATATTTGTTAAAATAGATGATTTTTTCATTTTCCAAAAAGTTTTACAGAAAAAAACATAAAAAGATTTATTTATGAATTTATTTACATGAATTCAAAATATACATATAATTACATTTATGACTCTTTTACATTAATATTAATATTTATGTAAAATAATATCAAGAATATTAACATGAAAAAATATATTTGATAAGTAAATCTATAAACATTAATGATGTCCCACACCATTTTAAACATTTAAATCATAATCCATATAAATAAATAAAATATAAAAAACATTAAATAAAACGAGAATAAATTTATTTGTTGTATTATTTGTAAAATTTTATTCACATACCCCTCATAATATTATAAAGGTGCATATCGTCAATATGTTCCTCAATGAACAAAATTAAGCCGAAATCTTCTAAGTTGAGTCTGACTCACCACATAAAGTAGTTATCATAATTAATAATAAAAAAATTTAAATTATAAACAATATTGAGACCATTTTTATGATTATTTTTTATTTTAAATAAGTTATTATCATGATATATCAATTTCCAATTTTTATAAGATTACATTGTTCATTTTGATGATATTCGGTCCTTGAGTCCATAATTAATTTGGTATTATGTTAATAGTTGAAGTGGTCATTAGTCCATCATATTTAGAAAAAAAATTATGAAAACATTACAACTTTTATATAAAATTTATAATCTAAAATACATTCATTAAATATTGATATAAAGAATGAACTATGTTACAACAAATGAAGACTCTAGGTCATACGTACACATGAGTAACCTTTCTAGATTTCAGTGATCATTATAAAAAGTATTTATTTATTAATATTGTTTCCCATAATAATAAATATATAATATATTACATATTTGAAATTTATTTAAACTTATATTTATCATCTTTTTGATTTGGTGATGAAAAATAAATTGCATCACTACATGGATAAGATAGTACAAATGAATAATATTATCATTTTTCAATGCATGGAATGATAAAAAAAATTAAATATTATATTTTAATATTGGTTGATACTTCAAGAAATTAATTATTTATAATAATTTAACCATTATAACCAGTCTTGAGGGACAATGTTGGAAGAAAAATTACATCAGTTCATAAGGTTGTAGTTCACCGTACAAACAAACAATAACTATTTTCCCAACAGATGGTAGTGGAAATAAATTTGTGTGATGATATTTACATAATAACATATCATTATATTGAGTATAATATATTTATTATATATTAATGGTTTAGGTAGGTTTTATGAATGTGAAGAACGAAATAAAAATACACATAATAAAAAATGATACCTTTTCTCCGGACAACCTCCTTTGATTAACTCATTACCGCATCTAAAGTGGGTGTTCTGACTACAATAATGCCTCTAGAATGCAGGGATGGATCATATTATTTTATTTAGTAAAATAATTTCTAAACAAAATAGGTTTTTATGATTAATGAAAATAGAATAATGGGTTCCCTTTTATAATAGCGGTTAGGGGAACGGTTGAATTATTCAAAAGAAAAATTTATGAAAAATTTATTTTCTAATAAAATCTACTCAATACAAATATCATTAGGATTTATGATTATTTTGGGTTGATTAATTTTCAGTCCATAAAAATTAGATATGTCTTGACAATTTTTTTATACATATATTTTATTTGAACCATTATTAATATCAACCCTCATATTAGGTAATTTAAATTTTGAGTGTTAATAAAATTACTACAAATAAAAAAATTCAAATAAATCAATAATTTATTTATTTTTAATACTTATATCTATATTCTGGTCAAAAAATATATTTTTATGATTTTTATATCATTTAATTTGTCATAATTAATTTTGAACTCTAAAAAATGTCAATTTTTACTCTGTTCACTACTTGATTTTTTAAAAATATATTAACAACTTGATATCTTCAAAAGTACTATATTAAATCATCCATAATAGTTAAAAGGATTCTCTAGGGTTAATTAATGACATAAATTGTATATTATTTTTTTTATTTTAGTAATTTTAATAATATTTATTGGATTCTTCCGTTAATGAATGAATTACAACATCATCATTATGTCACCATTTAATGTAGTTATTTAATAATTCAAAAATATAAATAAAATAACATGATGTAGATAAACATTTTCTATTTATAAATTATAATTATAGTTAAATATATTACATATATAACCTCATATTATAGTTATTTGACCTGTTACTTACAAGGGGTGTGGCAAAGCTGACTTTTCAATGAATATAATAATACATATTTCATACTATCACCCAATTGGATTCCAAAGTTTGTAATCTAACACAAATAATGATTTGTTTTAAAAAACCCCACTAATGAAATTAAGATAATTTTTTTGGGTAATTTTATTGTATTGTAATATTATTTTTTCCGTTAATTATAGGACTTACCCTTAACCATTGTAATAACAAATATGACTAATGTTACTATTCATAATGTCAAAAAATAAAAAGGAAATATTTATAGATTTTATAACATCTCATTAAAAATATTTAATCATTTTTTACTTTCAATACTAATAATTTTATGAAATTAATTAAAAACTAATAATGTTTATGGGATTATAAAATTCATTTTTTCATGTAAAAACATTCAATTGATTAAAAAGTTTTTATTTAAAAATTCTATGTGCAACTAATTACAACGACCAAAATTGGAATAACTGATAAAAAAGATGAAATTGTAATTTAGAACAACTAAAATATTTAATTTTGAACTATAAATTAAATTTATCAAAATGTAGTTTTCAAAAAAAATACAATATATTTTCTATTATTCATTAATTGTGAATCTTTTCGAAAAAATACCAAACATTAACCATAGAAAATTTTGATACTCCACATTAAAATAATAATTTAAACCTCTAAAATAAAACTAAAAAATGTATAAAAACTATATTTATGACAAGTTCTCCAATAAAATATGGAAAACATTTGTTTTTAGAAAAATATATGTTTTATCAAGAAAATCAGATATGATTGTATATCATGTCCAAAAAAACATTGGATTAATTATGTTATATATATATATAATTAATATAATGAAAAGGTTATTTTATTATTTAGTGGTATAATACTGATATGTGTTCATTTAAATAGTTTTTCAAAAAATACATTTTGTTTTATTTTAAGAACAATATATATTCATTTATAAATAATTGGTCACCAAAGATCATGTTATATACATTTGTAAACCATTTGTTCATTATTTATTTAATCATCTTCATTACCTCCATTATAATGACAATATGATAACTACCATATTTAAATAATAATTTTTTACTTTCTCATTTATACTTGATGTGGTCTATCATTAGGCCATCAATAATATTATGTCATTTTGAAAAAATTATAGATGTTACACAACTAAATGTACATAATTTATTTTTATTTTTTCACTATTGCTTTAATTAAATTTAAATGTATAACTCTCCAAATCCAAGATTGTAAAAGGTCTCAATATGTAAATTTACCTCTCTATTTTTTAGTTTTCTTTTATAAAAAAATACACAGCATTTTGAAGTGTTAAACCAGGAAGTGTGTGTTCGGGAAATGACACGCAATATAAGAACAATGCTCTAAAAAAATAAATACATTATATTATTTATAAGTTGTATATTATAAATGAATAACAATTCTAATATTTCTTAAATATGAAGATGAAAATTCAGAACATTATTAAGTCCGATGAATGAATTGTGAAGACACAATTATTCTATAGTGGGTGGGCAGTGTAACAACGAAGATGTTTTTATGTGATTAAAAAATGAATAATAATTTAATTATATTATGTTCATAAATATATCTTATAAAATTAAGTGATATTATTTGATCGAAATAATATTTGATTATTTTGATTTATATTATATCAAAAAATGTATCCTTTATTGTTCAAGATGTAATATTGAAATGTATAATTTTGATATAATGTGCTATAATATATTTTAATATATTATTATTGGTAAAAAATAATATTTTCTTTTAATAATAATAATTATAATCAAGTATTTATTTATGAAAGATGTATTATTTTGAATTATGACTATATTAACCAAAAACTGATTTCATTTAGATAATTTTATAATTTAATTATATTTTTATATTTTTTGATAAGTTAGACTTATTTTCATAAATTATTCAATTATATATATAGAAGTATATATATATATTGTTTTAATAATAAATGTACATGAATTTTTATTTTAAATAATAGAATGATTTATAATTTAAATGTCAAAATTTGGATATATTTATTTTATGCAATTTAAGGTTAAGATATTATTAATAATTAATATTAAAACCTATTTTTTGAAAATATTATTATTTAAATATAATATATTGTATAAATATATATAATTATGTTCTAATTCATATTTTATGAAATCAAAAATAGTTATAATCATTTTATTATAAAAAATTAAATTTCAATTATATATATATATTAAAAAAAAGAAAAACATGAAATGAAAATAGAATAATTTAATAAAATATTAATGATGACATGAAAAGAAAAACTCAAAATGTGATATATTAAAAAATGTGATAATGTGAGTTTTTAAAAAACAAGATAATACTTCTAAAAAAATGGGATACATTGGTTAAAAAATGATGAAGATAATAATAATATTTTATAGATAATGAGTAAATAACAATGCTTAGATGTGTGGTTTTGGAATTTTAATTTCTTCATCATGTCAAGTGATCCTTCCATATGGCATGAATATATATATATATATAATGTATAAAATGAACCTAATTGGGTAAAGATAACTCATGTTTTTTAGCAGAGGGATATATTTTATGGTAATATAGGTCATTGTTTTGTCTTAAATTTGCCAACTTCTCTTGGATGCTCGAGGAACCTGATAAATTTTGATATATAGATATGTGAGAAAAAATGAAAAACACCCTCTATAATTATAATTCTCATGGATATCCTCTCTACTAGTAAATTTCACCTAGAAGGTTGGATTTTTGTAACACCTTTGGTTTCGAATAACATGTAAGGGAATAAGTATTTATTTACATTTATTGTGATCGAATTTATTTTTAAATCATTATTTTTGTTTAAAAATTTATATATTTGTTTAAGTATATTTAAAATTTTATATTCTATTATAAAATTTTCTTAGTATTTAATCTATTTTACAGAGTTTCTTTTTAGAATGGATTGATTTTAATTTATTTTCAAAAAATGATTTTAATATATAAAATGTTTATAAAATTCCATTAACTTGTTATTTTCAATGAACATTGTATACATGAATCCATTTATATATATATATATATATTTCATATATAATGATATATGTATTTTCTATTTTAATTTAAATGATTTATTTTATTATTGATATAATTTAATTGTTTCTTTTTTAAATACTATTGGAAATGATATTATTTTATATATTGGATATACATTTTTGTAAAACATTCAATTTCCCCAATATGTAAATGATAATAATTATTATTTTATGTGTGAATTTTTTATTCTTTCTATAATATTCATTCATATCATTAGATATGGCCGTCATCTAGAATATTATTGAAATATCAGACATTTTTATCCTACTATTCATTTAATTTATTAATAATATATATTTATGCCATAAAAATAGGGCCAACTATTTATTATCAAGGATTAAACATATTCACTGTTTTTTTAATTATTTATGAAATATGATTATTCCTTGTTAAAAAGTATGTAAGATTCCATTATTTTAAGAAAATAATTTACATGTGTTAATTAAATGAATACATCATAATAATTGATAATTTGAATACCATCCAAATGATTTATAAAATTGGGACTAGTGTATCGAATGATAAGATATAGTAAGGGGAGTGAACACATGTTTTCAACTAGATTGTGTACCATATGTTACTTATTTATGTTGTCTTATGGTTTTATTATGTATGATTTAGTATCATATTTAATTCAAAAAAGTTATTTTCAAAAGGAGATATCCAAATAATTATTCCAAAATATTATTATGTTTTTATTTAATGGTGCTCAAAATAATATGAAATTGTGATATTTCAATGTTTGGAAAACATTTTTCTATGTATTAATATTATCACATGAAGTATTATAAACCTATTTCTAAATTTTTTTAAAACCAATAAATTGAAAACATATATACTCACCCTATGTTTAAAAATTATTTACCATATATTTATTACAAATTTTATAAAGGCATTATCTTTGATTATTGTGTTAATGAATATGAAGATATCTAGTTTTTTTTCATCTTTTTTAAATTTTAATAAATATTTTTAAATATTTAAAATATAGTCTAAAAACATTCTAGTATGTGGAATGATAAGTATATTTTTTACTTTTCATTTATAATAATATTTAAACAACTTTTTTGTGTGTTGAACCGAAGGGAAAGTTCAAGGATTCACAATAACCACCAAAAATCACCATGTTGCATCATACTGAAAGGTGTCTCCTCGCTCAACCAGTCATAAAAATATCATTCACCAATGAGTAATTTCTCCCTCATGCCTTTATATAATATACCTATGAAATATTTAATCATAAAATCTTATATATATTGATAACATATGTGAATCATCAACCTCATGACCATTTTATAACATACTGCCCATGAAGATATCCTCCCCAAATCCACTGTATATGGAACAGTGATGGAATATATCCTCCCACAATACCATATATAACTTAAAATTCATAAGTAATCTATTCACATTATAAAATTTTAGAATATCACCTTGCATGAAACAAATTGTACTCATGATCCTTCTTAAAATATATACAATGTGTAACCATGCCCTTCCACCTAAATATGTTAGAATTTCTCCCACATGAATCAATTTCTTAATGTTGTCCATAATCTTTTGCATATATTCTACTTATTATTATAAGAATTTTAAATTAATAAATATAAAATACTTGTGTGAATTGATATTTTTTTGTTTTATATTAATAATTCATACTACAAAAATAATAGATAATATGTATACATCATCAACCATTTATTTTATGATAATAATTAACCTAATTAAGGATGTAATATATAAAATCTTTCTTTATATAAATGGAAAATAGAATCCTTATAATGTGTGAGATCAGAATATCAATAATGGTAAAAAAAATTAGATATCAATGGCCACATAATCAGAACATGATAATAAGGGTATTTGAACATTAACATATCACATCAATACCACAAAAATAAAATAAATAGTCATAAAATGAATTAATATAATAATTAATGTATTATAAAATGATATAAATCATAAAGCAATCAACGATCATCATCCAAAAAAATGACATTGGAATTTGTTCAAATAAATACACTGGAATACTTTGTGTGGTATTAATAATCATATGAATCATATGTTAGGGATACCCACCATGAAATTCATTTCATGCTCTTCTTATAATAAATACATGTGTACTTGATTCTGTAATTTAATATAATCTTATGTACAGTTTTTCTAGATTTTTTATAATATCTAATGTACCCTTAATTTTGATTTTGAAAACCATTTTTATAACAAATGATATCATAGATAATTAATCCTATCATAATTCATTTCCACGATATATATATATATATGACCACCATTCACATATAGATTTTCATTTCATATATAAGATTCATCTTCCTGATAAAATTATTCATAACATAAACCATGAATGGAAAATTGGTTTAATCAATATTTTATAATCAAAATAATAAAGAATATAGAGAAATAATAAGTCTGTTTAAATTGAATCATTTTGACCCAGTGCAAGTGTGTTCTTGTGTTATCTTTTTTGACCATTGTTTTTCTCCTTAAAAAATGATTATTCCAACTATATTGTATGGAAGTTCACATTTTAGTGAATATATTATGGGGGATGATGGCGCCGGGGTTACTATTCGTCTACATAAAATTATTGATTATAAAATGGTTGTTCGATCAAGATGATCATCACTGTCTGATCTTCTAAGGAACTATATTCACCAAAAATAACTCTATTGTTCCTTATCATTCCCCAGTACACAGCATTTCAACATATTTTCTATTACACCCCCATATGAAAACAAGACATTCCTCATGTATATGTCCTACACATAGTGTACCACATAACCCCCCATAAATCAATATTAATTTTCCAGGGCACCAAATATGTATCCTTCATTCTACCGATAATAGGATTTTACCCCTAATATATGAGAAATCATAATGGAATATATAAATATACCATAGAATCTTGGCATTGACGAAAATAAAAATAAATTTATATAAAAAATTATGTTTATTTCAGTCAAATATATATATATATATATATTTATATATATATATATATATATTTATTTATCAAAGGAAATAAATATTATAGAACTTTCCATTATAATTGTCACCTTTATCAACATGTAAGTATATCGAACATCACAAATCCTCAATCATGTATATTCACAATATAATATGTATATTGATTGTGCTTTAATGGTGGATTTGATTAAGAATCTCAACTTATTCATCAATATTTACAATCATGAAATTAAAGAACGCAAAATTCAATAAATAAATTTATAGAAAGCTCCCTCGTTGCCCATTGTAATAACCCACTATATATCTATATTTCTCAGTTCGTTCAAAATAACATTTGAAATCCTTGGATAATGATAAAACCATTCCCCAATCATTTTATGGTTATCAATTTCATGTTAAATGAGGAATATATTTAATTTAATGGATTTAATTTTTTTTTAATAAATCATCTATTGAAATGAATTTTTAAAAAACAACACTTTCTTTTTTTTCGTATTGTCTATAAAAACCATATTTATGTTATTGTATTATTTTTAACAATGTATCAAAAACTATATTTCAAAAATTATTATTGTATATAATAGATTTATTTTATAAATATAATTTTCTAAAAATTGTGATATTAATATTTTCAATGACAATAATTTAAATTATGATTTAATGTATTATATTAATACCACATAATGTGATGTGAATACAAATTTCAATTATTTTATCAAATATATATTTCTTTAAAAATAATTAATTTAGGTAAGGGTAATTTTTCACGATAAATTATTTCTTCTAAAAACCATAATCATGTTATTGTAAAAATTTCAATGTAATTTTGTTATACATATTATTATTAAAAACACTATAACGTGGGTGAAGTAATTTCTATTTTATTCTCTCAATTTATATTTTTTAATGTTTTTCAACAGTTAGGTTATAATTATATATGATAAGTGCATTTTAAAAAAATCATTAACTTATGTAAGTAAAATTATGTTCTTAATAATTTATAGATTTTTAAATGAAATTCTTTTTTTCTATGTGTTATGACTTTGAATTTGAATAAAATTACCGTTTTATATGTGGGAATTCACTATTTTTAATATCCCAATTGGAAAATTTATTATTTTATTTAAAAAATTATTTTTTCGAGGAGGATGATAAAGATATCATTTTATATATGAAAATCATTTTTATGTAATTATCATTTATAATAACATGTATAAACTTGAAATAAGTTATTTGATGAAATTTAATGATATATATGGAAAAACATCTCTAATTAAAATCATTATTAGTTAAATTATTTTAAATTTTAAAAGAATTCTAGATTTGGTCTGATTTCTTATAGGTATTTTATGATTTCTAAAATGAATTATCATTTAATTTTAAGATATTTGAAAATATTTTTCCACTCTAAAAATAATTTATCCATGATTTGAATGGTTTTTAAAGGATTATAAATGTGAATTGAATGCAGAAAATTTTTTCACTTAAAATCTAACATGGAATATTGGAATAAAATGAGATGATGAAGAATGGGGACTGGAAACGAGGTATGATAAGGATTTTATCCCAAACACGACTCTACTGGTTCCCTCTTAGATTTCATAGGGATATCATTGTATTATCATAATCGTTTCAAATTTACTATTTAAAAAAATATTAAATGAGAAATTATTTTTTTTGTATAAAAGGATAGATATTTTGGAGTGAAATTCGAATTCAAAATAGTATGTATTATTAACGTATTTATATAAATTTTTTTGATTATATTCTTGAAAACCTATTATGATTATTTTTTGAAATTATTTTTGAAATGTTTTATATTTGATAACAATGATAAAATTTTCAAAATAGTTTATGGAAAATATTTCTTAATGGATTTTTCCTATTTTTAATACCCCATACTAGAAAATTTTATGCACACCGTAAAATTATTTTCTAAGGCACCTTAGTAGTTCAAAAAGTGTTTGGGATCATTTTTGGACATACATTGAGTGAAGCCAAAAAGTTTTTATTCATAATTTTTTTAAAATCTAATATATTTTAAGAAAGCATTTATCCATTTCCCAAAACATAGAGTGAAAAGATCCTTAGTTGTGTAAAATAAAATATATTTTTATGTAATTATATATATATATATATATTTGTGTGTGTGTGTGTGTCTATTATAACGTCCTAGTTCTGGGTGCCACCAAATGGTGCCTTGGACCAAGTTGGTCACATGACCTCTAGCAGATTTACCCAAACGACAAAGGTTTTTAACCAGTAGTGAGGGCTAAGGTCAGATAATTGGGAAACTATACCTTCATAGGAAGAGTATACATAGAATAATAAAAAAATAGTTAACAATAGAGGAAGATGTAATACCATACAAAAAATGTAAACTATGGAAGACTGATAGCGATGTATCAACTGCATAATATATTAATTATTCATGTCACATGTGTCTAGGAAATCATCCAAATGAGTTACAATACTGGAAATACAATACTAACACCAAGTACAGAAAACAGTAAACTCCAACATCATCCCAAGCCTCATCTTGGTCTCATGCTCTCGAACTCCAATAACAATCAAGTACATGATGAAGAACATGCTTTATTTTATCTATATCTGCAACCACACAATCCGTTTTTGGCCCATAATACTGATCTAAATAGGGTGAGAGACGAATCATAGTAGGAAACCTCTAAAATATCCATCCCCAACAGTTAGTAAATGTAAATAGATAGAAATATACAGAAATGAATCAATAAACATGGATGAACATGAATGTAAACAATCCTACAGTTTCCAAATACATTCATGTTCATTTATAAGTTATTCAAATAGTTGAATAGTGTATACTCAAGATATAGCCTTCGCTTTGTATCCCCCTATATAATTGTAACAATAGACATCATAGAAGGCCATCTAAATAACTAAGTATGACCATGTCTATGCTTTTGTATTGTCTTGTAAGACTCATTACAATCATTTATTTATTCACAACTAACCCTCTAGAAAATATCTCACAATATAACTCATATGGTCACACAAAACCTAGATTAACGTTAATGACCACCTAAGTAACTCTCATGGCCTATAACCTAGTATAAATAGCATTATTATTGTATACATGACCTATGATTAGCTCTCATGGTCTATTCCCCCTAGTTCTATATATTACAAATAATTATAAATGTTTTCAGGTTGGATCTCACGGTCAATAACCCCTGGGTCAAAATATATACCAAGGTTCTCATGGTCCTGTGTAAATAAACAGGGAAACCACCACAATTTTATGGGTCCAAGGATATCATGGACCATATTACAATCAGTTCCCATTCTATATCATAGAAGCACATGAAATCTATAATTACTACATAGAAAACATTCAGAATCAAAACACATGAAATTCATATATTCAATCAACTCCATCCTAATCAATTATAAGCATGAAAACAATCTATGCCTCAAAGGTAACCTATTCCAAACACCCATAAAAATATATAATAGGGAAACACTCACATGGGGTGTCCCATAAACATGTAATCAAACCATAAAAAAATGCTACAACCCATTTTGAATCAATTATATCATAATAGGTTGATAATTGGGGTAAAATACAAAACATGACAAACCTAAAACATGGATATTCATCACTTTAAGAACCTATAATCCAACAACTATCAAATAAATTCACTAACCACCTACCTCTATATTGTATGAAGAACCATCTTGAATGTCATCCCATAAATCAGAAATGAAAGATATCCATTAGTGTTAAACCAATGCATCTGACGTCATCTCAATCAGAGCTCAGAAAAAGAATCGGTGGCTCAAACAATGATCATCGCTCTTGGCCACTCCTGGATAAACCAAGGATAGATGAATAATTATCTGTAAACGAGACAGATCCTTGCACTGATATATATTTTTAAAAATAAATGTACACAACATGTTAATTTAATGTACACACCTTGTACTATGCCCAACTGTCCCCCACATTAGGTTGTCTTCCAAGTAACCGATATAGCCTTATACTCACCTGTGACCCATCTAGTACACAACTACACGTGGAAACCTGGTACATGGTGTGTACATTGAAAATTTCCATTACATCCATTTTTACTCAAATACATCGCAAAATAAATATCCATACATGCAATGATTATCTGGATCAATTCAAACATCCCCCCTTATAGCAATATACTCATAATTTCTAATCTAATAGAGGTAAAAAAGTAAACCTCTAAAACTCTTTCCATTTTCATTTTACATTGTCCTCCATCTCCAAAGTATCGTCTTGTACTCGCCTTTTCTTCCATAAGACCTATACCAGAGGAACATACCAACCATAGAGGACCTTTTTTGGTGATCTTGATTCCATATATGGGCCTTCTCAAATGATGCATCCACCTCCAACTCAACCTAATAATGTAGAAAAATATGATATGTGGTTAAAAATTAATTCCATAGATGAGAAATGTGAAAGATTTCAAGCATATCCCAATACCTTTAATGTAACTGCAACTAATAGGCAACTTGACAGACTCTCTTCAAAACCTCAAACGGCTCAGCGTATCTCATTAAAATCATTCCTTGTCTCTTAATCCCCTTGTGTACCAACCATGATGAGACATTTAAGAAAAAATGATATTTTACCTCGATCAAAGGAGGTCTTCTCAGTCGATCAACAAAAGATTTCTAGTAATACTGTGTAGTAGTGAACCTCTTCTGAATCAAATCCACTTTCTCAGCGGTCTCCTGGACAAGAAGAGGTCTCATCACAACTTCCTCTATTGCCTCTAGACAACATAGGGGTGATCGACACGACCTGTTGTACAAAGCCTCACAAGGATCCATCAAAATAATTTCCTCAAAACTATTGTTATAGAAAACCACCACAAAGATTATGTTTATTTCCCAAGAGCCCCAAAAGTCTAGAACTCATTTTCAATGCATGTCCTCAAAAAATGTATTGTGATCACAACCTTCCATCTGTTTGGGGATGGAAATTTTTACTCATAATTACCTATGTACCCATAGCCCTCTCTTGTCCCTTCCTGACATAGGAAATAAATCGGTTGTCCATGTTTGAGATGATAATGGGTGGAACCCCATGAAAATGTATAATCACATGTATTCACAACCATCTAATCTAATCAACACTAACGGTTTCCTTGATCAACAAGAAATGTTGTTCCTTCGTGATTCAATAAAAAATAACCCAAAATGAATGATTCTATTGAGGCGATCATGGTAAACCCATCACAAAATCCATCACGACATAATTCCACTTACACTAGGGAATGAGTGACAGCATAAAAAGACATTATGGTTGTTGATGCTCTACCTTCCCCAGCAGAACGGTAAAACATCTGATAATAAAACTATAAAAAAATGTCTCCATACCTAGAAACCAATACTAACTATGTAGATCTTGATATATATTGGTTTCACCAGGATGAACTTCCCAAACCGAGGAATGAAAATCTCAAAAAATCACCTCGTGTATTCCTTCTAACACAAATACATTCATGTGGAAAAGTATGACATCATCATCGCCTAAAATCCACAACGGATTAGTGACCTCCCCTGATGCACTCTCCGGCAGGATTTGACCTTAAGAATCTGATAGTTTCCTTATTCTCAATCGATCAAAAATAGTAATGGTAATAACTATAGATGAAAGAATCATCTTTCTCTACCTATTGTGAATTTATAAATTCATTTCATTTAATTGAGATATATTATTCCACTCAGAAAGGGCCTCCTAAACTAACTGTATCTGAGTCCTCTTGCTCGAAAAATCATCCGCTGCATTAAATTTTCCTGGCATGTAGGTATGCTCAAAGTCACAATATAGACTATACTCAACCCACCATTGTTGTATAAAATTCTGATCATTCTGTGTAATGATATACTTTAGAATTTTTCGGTCAGTTTATACCACAAAATTCACTCCCAAAAGATAATGTCTTCAACAACTAAAAGCATGAACAACTAAAACTAACTAGAGATCATGTTTTGGGTAATTCTTCTCATGTGGCCTCAACTACCATGACCCATATATAATGAGTCTTTTCCTTTTCATAATCACTACTCCCAACCCGAGACATGATGCATTGCAAAAATAGTGTAACTCATGCCCAACTCTATCAAAATCAGGATCGATGATGATGTAAATATCACATTTAGCTCATGAAAGAGTGAATCATATGAATCAGTCCACAAGTACTTCACAAAATTCTTAGTCAGGCCTATCAGTGGTGCTTCTAAGAATCAGAAGTCTAATATACAACACTTATATTAACCAAACATACCTAAAAGACATTGTATCATAGAGAAGTTTTTTGGATTATCCCTGTAATCTGCTGTTTTCCCATACTCTAGGTCTACTGATACTCTTGTATAATAGATAACCTAACCCAGGAAGTGGATATTGTCCATCCAATTGTGGTATTTTATGAGATTAACCCATAAATTATGTTCTCTCAATGTACCCACTATGATATCAAGATGGGTGACTTGGTTGTCTCTAGTTTGAGAGTACACCATGAAATCCTCAATGAAGACTAATAGAAATTAATTCATTTAATGATGGAAAACCCTATTCATATGTGCTATGAAATCTTCATGTGCATTTGTGAGAGCGAAAGTGTAGAACCAAATAATTGTATAATCTATACCTTCTCCAAATGGGTTGAATATATATATATATATATGATGGTCTAACATGAAAATTATTATACTATAATCTCATTTCAATATTTTTGAACACCTGAGCTCCTTGAATATGATCAAAGAGATCATTAATCATTGGTAATTTATATCGGTTCTTGACCGTCAATAGGTTCAACATCCAAGATTCGACACAATGTCTCAGGGTACCTTTTCCTTTATTGCAAAATGGATAAGAGAACCCCAAGGAGAATCATTGGCTCAGATGATACCTTTTTCCTGCAACTCCACTAAATATTTCTTGAGCACATATAACTCTGGTTTATCCATCCTATCAGGATGAATGGACACTGGTTCCACTCATGGAACATGATCAATAGATAAGACTACCCCTCAATCCCAATGAAAAATTGAAAATTCTTCTAAAAATACATCCTTGATGTGATCCAGCAGTGTATGAACATCCATAAGTGAAGTCTCATGGTTATCCAGATATAAACAAGAAAAACGGGTTATAAATCCTCACAACCCAAGATTCTCGGGTCCAACTTTTCCTCTTAGAAATACCATTTTCCCTTTTGTAGAAAAGTCCTTCACTCTGGTGATGTGAAAATCACCCTATGGAGATAGTAGTCAATGAAATCCTAAAATGAGACTTACCACCACATTCTGAGAATGAAATCAATGCCTATAATCACTAAGACACAGAGGTCCTATATGAGGTGACATCCACCTACCTCAAGAGGTCACACCTTGAACTAAATTACACAAGACATCCTAATCACCAATGGAGGTTATGTGATCATGCTTCTATTGGGACTATTCCATAACAATAATCCAACATGTATTGCGACCCTATGACCCTCCCTGACTACACTGAGCTGATCCACCCAGCTATCGCAGAAATCTTATCATCTAGATACCCTAGACCAGACCAAATCCTTGGCCTAATAGCCCTGATGAACTCTAGTTCCTTGAATGGGAATAAAATGGTTGTCATACTCTTGAAAGTAAAATCATAATAGATCCCCACTCACTATCAATTAGTGAGAAAAACTAGATAAAATTATGAATATGACTCATCTTTCCACATGCTTGGTAGTCAACTCGGTCTCTCAAGAACTGAGGTATTGTGTTCCCACTCGTCCTACACTGGTTGCACCTCATCTGGATAACTATATATAAATAAATACTACTAGAATCACCATACGGAGGCTCCCTACGACACATCCTGCTATCATGTGATGAATTATTAGTCCTTGATGTTGATCCTCTATGGATTTCATCTCTCAACTCACTCAGGTCGAACTCAGTAATCAGCTCTTAGTTCACTATGTCTATCACTAAATTTATCCTAAAGAAATTCACATGTGATCGAATGTCATACATGGGCCCATACTCAAATCACCAATCCCAATATAAATCATCACATCATATCATATGTGTGAAGTGATGATGCAACATAAAATGAGAAGAGTATTCCATAATTAAAACATCTCCCAGATCCAAATTCATGAACTCTCAAAATCGATCATCCCAAAAAGTCTTGTGGTAGAAGTAATCATAGAAGGTCCTCTAAAACAATTCACAATCCATATGTTGATGATGTACCGCCTTTGAGATATCATCGCTCCATATCTTGGATGAATCATATATCATGTACATCACAAGCTTCAACCTCCTCTCTGGTGGTGTCTGGAGATTCTCAAAGATAGAGATAATGGCCTCCAACCAAGAAAAAGGGAGAGGATGTGATTACTGGAACAACATCTTCAGCATATCCTTAATCAAGGAAGGATGTTGTGAAGCCTAAAATGTTTGCATTATACATGTAAATCCTTCATGGAACTGCGAATTAGAGCATGTTTATATTATAACAACTTGGTCCAATACAGGTATGATCAGATGATCTACGTGTAGTCCCACATATACAATTTCTAGTGTCTAATCAACACCCTGTAGATGGAGTACATCCAGAGGATGTCTTGTCTGCATGACTCTGCAATGTCAACAGTACACCTCAGTAGATGATTATTAAGGAAAAGAACCTAGAATTTGACGAACGTCGCATGAGAAGAAAATAATTCTATTCCAACCAAATAGGGTTACAAGTCATGTATAACTACCACACGATGTGTTCCATTTAAGACTTACATGGGAATGTACCTCTTCCAAAACAGGTTTTGTAACACCCATACAGATGGCGTGTTCCTTCAGACACACGTAGTGTGCTTGAATTTTTCCTTTTACCCTTGTACATCTACATTGCATTAACCACATGGGATCCTCTACAATAACATTACAAGGCCCGTTCACCTTAAACATGGTGTGTTCCAGTTATGTCTCATCCACCCATGCCATCGGTCACACGACTGGATAGACGGTTCATACAACACAATGTGCAATACTGGTGCACAGAACGTTACACTAATGATTTCTAAACCCCATAAATTTCTCAAACATTTAGTCACACATTCAAGAACTACACTACTTTTATGGATAGTACATAGAGTGTTATTAAGAAAAGTTGTTTCATCCAAAACAGAAGAACACATAGTGTGTGTACATAAAACCACATGTCGTGTTGTTTGGGATTCCAGATAGTAATCCTATAAAACATGTTTGGAAACCATAATTCATAAAATTTTCCCCATTTCAGGAAAATTTATAACCCATGAGAGTAAACACTCTTGTAAATAAATATATGGAATCCTTATTCATATAATAACATGAAAAAATTCAATAACATTACAAACATTATCCACAAATTTTTGAACCAAGAAGGCCCAATACACCTTAGGGACCAAAGTTTGGCATCCATTAAATTGAATTTTACATATTCTAATACCCAATCAAAATATAATTTATTCTATCATTAAATATATTACAAAAACATGCATATCTATAAAAATATATATCACAACAACATGTAATCATTAATGCACCTGATATGGAATGACAAGAATTCATTACATGTGATCTCTTAAAAGTTCCAATATGATGGATTAAATGGAATTCCCTCATCTAATCGTGTTTCAACAGAAATAGAACCTCAATAATATCAACAATTATAGTACAAAATATGCATGTCACCCAACGGTTAAATCATATCAAGTGTAACAATAGAAATAATAAAAAAAATTGAAATATCGAGGTAAATTTGCTTTTCCCTATACACAGGTTTTCTACTCATCGACAAAGCTTATTAAAAACTATATATTCATTCATATTACTATATATGGAAACAAAATAGTAAGAAAATTTAGAAAAGAATCTTTATTTAGACCACTTTAAAATGTCCCAATTATGGGTTCCACCCAAAGGCGCACCAGACCCAGTTGGTCACATGACCTCAAGTGCATTTCCAAAAATGGAAGAGGCTGCAGACTAGCAGTGAGGGACATGGTTTGAAAACGGGGAAACTGTGATCTCATTCGTAATGTGTACACATTAGAATAAAAAATATTAAATAACAGTGGATGCAGTAATACCATACAACAAAAGTTAAGAGTGAAAGACATACAGTAATGTAAAAACTAGAGCATTTATAAATGAGGCATTCCACATGTGTGCATGAAAACATCCAAAAAAGTCACAATTATGGAAATAAAATTCAAAAGAAATGAAAATAAAATATTAAATTCTAACATCATCCCATGCATTAGCATGTTCCCATGCTTTCCACCTCAAATGACAAAAAAGTGCTTGATGAAGAAGTGTGCTTTCCCTTATATATACCTACTACCATATAATTTTTTGGGGCCCAAAAGAAAAACGAAAATATGGTGTGAGACGAATTCTAGTAGGCAATGACCAAATTATTTATGTGTAACATTTAGTGATTGTATATAATAGGCAACATGCAGAAATGAACTAGTATGTACATGAACCAAAACAATCCTACAGTTTACAATTACATTCATTTTCATTTATAAATTATTAAAACCATTTAATAGTGTACCATTGGGATATATCCTAATCTCATTATTACATTGTATTATAGTAAAAAATGAAATCTCATATGACTATCCAAAGGACCTTGTTAGACCGAGTCTAATCACGTGCTTTTGCTTGGCAGAATTGTCACAATCATTATGTTATTCCCAATCGACCCTTTGGGAATGCTCTAACGGTCTAACCCTTTTGGACCCACATAACATAGAGTAAAGAAAATGACCTATTATGTATCTCTCACAGTTAATACCTCTAGTCTATAAATAATAAAAAATTTATAAATTTAATCTAGTTAGCTCTCAAAGTCAATACCCCCTGGGTCACCATAGATTAGATAATCATAAATGACATCTGGGTATTTCTAACAGTCAATACCCCATGAGTCAAAATCAATGCCATGGATCTCATGGTCCATTGTATATAAACAGAAAAACCCACACATTTGTTTTGGTCCTAGGCTGTCACGGTCCATTGGAAGATCGACACGCATACCATATCATAGAAACGCATGTAATTTATAACTACTACAGAGCTAACATTCACAATCATAGCACATGAAATAAAAATAATCAGTCAACTACATCCAAAAAATTTCAAGGCATGGAAACAAGGTATTCCTTATAGGAAACCTAGGCCAAACATCCGAAAATAGAAAAACAAGGTAAACAGACCCATGCGGTGTCCAATAAACAAGGAATCAAACCTTACTCATATTCTACAACCCCTTTTCAATTATGTAAAAAATGTTAGGTAGATAATTGGGATAAAATACAAAACACACAATATCCCAAACATTGATATTAATCACATTATGCATATATAATCTAATGACTATCAAAAAAAGGTACAAACAACCAGCATCGGTGTATTACAAAGAACACTCTTGAAAGTCGGCCCTTGAATCAGCCTAGAACTTTGTAGATCGATCGGATTCTAATGCACCCTGCGGCATCTCTATTGTTTCTCAAATAGAGAATATAGGGCTTGGACTTTGATTATCACTCAGGAATAATCCAATGATTGAATAAGAATGTTCGGTAAATGAGACACAGCTCCGCTCTGATACATCTACTAAAAAAAGTACATGGTGTGTTTATTTAATGAACATGGTTTGTACTACCCTCAATTGGCCCCCACATTTAGTGGTCCTCTCGGTCACCTACATGGCCATCTACTTGGTCGTTAGATGGCAAGTACATGATTACCTATTATAACTGGGTATAATGTGTTTACTCCAAAGTACACGGAATATGCATAAAAAGTTCCCAATTCTTCCATTTTTCCTCAAATACAACTCAAAATAATGATCCATATATGTAATAAAGATTTGGGCCCTTAAAAATATATTATTTTTTGTATGAGATATGGTAGTTTATGCCACATCCAATTATATTTTATATGACTCAGATGGTTTAGATAACCATTAAGATATTGAAATATTCTCATAAGGATAATTTACGAATTAAATGTTATCTTTCTTATTATCACTAAATTATTATAATATAATTATAAAGTATACACATAATTTGTTAATCATGGTTTTATTAATTATGTAGTATGAAACTGAGAATTTATTTAAGTATGATGTATGTATTATGATAGTAGAAACCAATTTAGGGCAGAATTTATTTTATTAGGGGGGGTATGTAAAATAAAGGCAATTTCTATCATCTTTTGATTTTGATAAATTGGAGTTAAAATGGATTATTTATTAATTAAAATAAACTATATTATGTTTTCCCATAATATTATATGAAATTGAATGATTATAATTATGAAAATCATGATTTTATTATCACTAAACCATCAAAAGTTTAAATAATTATTGATTTTAAATCTTTCATTAACTACGATTTTCAATTAAAATTAAAATAAACTCTATGGAAATATATTTTGGAATGTATATAAAATTATTATTTGAAATGTTTTAATAAAGTATAGTTATAATTTAATATTATGATAAATTTTGGTATATATGTATTAAATATTATATTTTTGATAAAATTTATCAAAATAAAAATAATTAAACATCAATATAATGAAATATGTAAATTTACAATTTAGATGCATAATTGAGTACATGTATGGTCATAAGTATTTACTATTATTTTGAAAGTGATTTATTTAAAACATTCATTTCATTTTAAATTATATAAAAGACCATTTAATTTTAAAATATATATTTATTATATTATTACATTTGAGTAACATACTATCCATTTTAAAAAATATTAATCTTTAATATTAATTTTTATTTAGTTAATAAATAATGTCATATTATTAATATTGTAGTAAGAGTAAATATTAATAATTAGTAATATCACATTATATTAAAATGTAATTTTATGTTATCGGTGCTAATGAAATACAATAAAAATTATAATTCATTATTAATAAATATCATATAAAATTAACTAATCATTAACATGGTCAATAGTAAATTTATGTATGTAATTATAATGATTTAATTTGTACATAAGTAATTTAATATTTTTTTAAAAAAATATGTTATTTAGTAAGAAAATATCAATATTTAATTATTATAGGTAATATAATTTGAAAACTTCTTAGAATTTTGACGAAACAAAAATTGAGTGTATATACATATATGTATATATATTGTTAATAAATTGATTAATTTATGGTAATTATTATTAAAAGATCATATATAAAATGTTTTTCCACTTGTTGAAGATAACCATCCTAATCAACCATGAATTGTGGTAGAAAATATTATACATCCTGAGGATCAAGTTAGACTAGTGTGCATGAATGTTATTGATGAGGAAACATACATAAGAGTCTTGATGTCATAAGGGGAATATGACACAAGAATGGTGTACTTTGTGGCGTGAAATGTGTTAGAGGGGAAGGATTTACCCCTTTTATATGTGGGATTGTGTTCTATTTTCCAAACCTAGTTCCATTCTAAAACCAATCATAGTTACAAATGAAATATATGGATATTATCTATCTCAAAAAATTATGATAAGTGGTTATAAAGAAAGGGTTACTATTCACCAACCCCAAAACACCAATATTTAATTTTTCATATAAATAAGAAATATATCATTAATATTATATACAGAATAGTGATATTACTCACTGCCAAATGATATTATTTCTTATGCTTCCATAGTAAGATACATTTGAGTTACATATTTTTATACTTTTCCTTATGAATCATGACATTGCTCCTGAGTATGACCTACATATGGCTCTACATCAAACCCACTAGCACTTAATTTTATTTCCTATAGGGATTAATTTATATGAAAATGTATCCCCTTCATAGGTTTTTATACCAAAAAGGATGATGAACACAAATTTAATGCTTTTAAAATACATGTAAGCATGACTAGGGTGAAAATAAACATAAATCTAGATAAATAATGGAAATTTTTATTCAGGGTTATTCATCCTTTAATATATATATATATAAATTTTTATGAAAATCATAACGATTACATTTACATTTATAAATAAAAAATTTATTAATAATCGATAAGCTCGAAAATGTTGATTCTTTGATATTGGATCTTCACAGAGTAACAGGTATAATATTTCAAACTTTAATGTAGTTCCCTTTAAAATCATATATTTCCCCTCTATCCTTAGAAAACTACAATTCCAGTACAAAAACATATAAGTTTAAATATACATAGAACTCCACAATCACATAGAGAAAACCACATATAAAATCTATCTCTTTATCCCTTAATCTATACATCAATTTCCATGATTTGGTAGTAAACAAATCATTTTCCCAATCACTTTTTGGTTATTTGATTCATGGTGCATGAGTATTATCTTAATATTACTATTTTCGTATTTTAGTATTATAATAATATTAATTTTTTCATATTTTTAAATAATACCATTACACCATTGTTCAAGAACATTTTTTATTCTTTGATGATTTATTTTAAAATAATTGTGATTGTTTTTAAAAAAGTATTTGGGGATGTTCATATAAAACTATTATCTTCTATAAGGGAATTATTTTAAAAGTTCTATTTTCAGGAACTTCTCTATTATCGATATTTTCAAATAAATTAAAAAATTTAATGATTTTATGTATTAATTCAGAACCCATTAATGTGATATAAAATATAGATTATAATTTTTAACTATATTTATTTCATTCAAAACATATTGTTTTTTATAATGATCAATGATTCAAGAAAAAAGTATTATAAAAATAGTTAACATTTATGTGATAATTTTTTTGGAAAAATATTTTTCAATTATTATTACTATAAAAAATATATATCTAAGGCTACCGTAATTTAAACAATAAACATTCAATTTATAATCTATCAGCAGTTTTTTCATGAATTTTATAATTTTTTAAGGGAACAGTTTTTAAAAAAAATATTTTATACAAGGGGAATTATTTCTATATGAATTTCAATATTTCAAATAAAAATTCTATTAAATATTAATATGATTTTAAATTTTAATATAATTGTAATTTTATGTGTGTGAATGTACATTTTTAATTGTATGAATTCTAAAAATTATAATGTTATGGAAAAAAAATATTCTTGGTTGAGGATAATGTTATAATTATATATGAAAAATTTCCTTGTATTTCTCTAATTTCATTTCAATATGATTGATAATTATATATAATGTAGATTTCAATTACATACATTGTATTTTAATAAGTCATTTTCAAAAATTTAATTCCATTATTATTATATTTATAAATAAATATTATATTCAATTCTATATTTCTCCCAATTTTTAAAAAATAATTATTATATTCTGAACAGATGGTTTCATAAAGGTTAAAAAATGATAAAATTATTATTCTAATTAAAAAAATGTTATATATGTTTTTGTAATTTTTTTATTGGATTATAATTGAGAAATCAAGGCTTCACAACAAAATTAACTAATGTAAAACATAGAACAAAAATATCAAATGAGATAATGAGGAATGGAGAAGGAACCCAAATCCTCAAGAGAAAATTATGCAAGGGGTGATAATATGTAAGATACGAACCATTCTGGAGTTTTCATAGGCATGATTTTTGGTAAAATTTGTTTTTACATAATTCACTATGATTGTAATTATGATCTAGGGAGTGTTGGGGGTGGAGGCTAAGAAAATTTTGGAGAAAAATGTTTTATGCATGAGTTGTCCATGATTTTCCCAAACAGTGTGGATGTCAAATAGAAGCTTTATACTCTTTGTCCTTTTGAGGAAATAGATCTGGCATAGTTAAATTACAGTTCTGGATGCCTTGTATGAAAACTGTGCAAGGGCCCCTTAAAGTAGTGGCTAACTCACAAATAGCGCACAATTTTTCTACATGTGCTACTAAATCAGGCATGAGCAATCATTGATATCCTAATATTATGGATCTCAATAATTTTCAACATTTAATTCCCTATTTCACCTTTTATATGGACCTAAATCATAATTTTTCATTCGAAAGAGTATGTTAAGGTTCTCCCATCGACTCTGATGGATTCCAAATCCATATAAACTTTTTTCATTGAGATTGAATGCCCGAATCGACTATCCACTCACTACTTAGTATGTGGATCTCATCTCAATGTCTTTTCTCTTCATTATCCTCTCTCTCTTTCATCCATTAATGGATGAAATCATATGTTTTATTAGATGTAAACCAATATGGTGAAATCTATATATAGCATTGGACATTTTGATCTTGTTTTTTAATATCTTGATTTTGTGATATTTATTTATATGTTTAGATCTAGAACTAAGGTCCACATCGTTGAGAATCTCAAATTTTGTTGAGATATCCATTACATGAATGTCAATAAATGAATTACGGTAGGTTTTCTAAACTCTAATTCCCTTAGTTGTGGATTCTATCTGTGTTTGAGAAATTATAGAACTCGTTGCATCGTTTAGAAATTGATTTTAAAAAATTGGGTTAATTTGGTCGACCAATTTATTTATCAATTTTTTTATTCAATGATTAATTGAGTAATTAATCATGAGAATAAGGGGTTTCCCTATTAGATAATTAATTTGGATAAATTTAATATGAGATTTTGTTATTAAAATCTATAAAACAAATCATGGGATTAATTATGAGATATCGAATTGGCTATGTTTAGTTAATTAGTGCTTAATTAATTAGGTGCTTTTTTATTATGATATAGATAATTAATTGGGGGATTAATTATCATGATTTTTGATTATGAATGGGTTAATTAATTCTATAAAATATATTTTTGTTATATGAATTGCGACATTGAATAATTAAATGATTGAATGAATTAATTATAAATGATTGAAATCTTTAGTAAATTGTTGAGTTAACTAATGTTTTTTTTGTATTTACTTAATTATTTTATTACTAATGGGATTTATGTGGATAATTAATTATGAATTAATTATCTATGAAAAAATGGAAACATGATATTTCAAATTGGGAAGTAAAATTGGTAACATGGTCATCATACATATGAGTAATAGAATGGGGACACGATCATTGTAATGAGAAGTATACATGGTAAAATAGTCAATATTCATATGAGTAATTGAATGGGAACATTGTGATTCTATTGAGGAGTACGTATGGTAGAAGGGTCATATTGCTTATGTTAGTGATAATGCTATATTGGGTAATATGTCATATAAATATGAAATTAATGAATGGAAATAATGTCACTCCGAGTTATTTACTCACATGAGAATATTTTGAACACCAAAAGAAGTTGAATAAGGTTATGAGATATCATTGAACCATTGAATACTTTGATCTGTAACAGTAATTAGTTATTAAGAGAAGATATTACATATAGAACACATTGGGAATATCATAAAGACGAAGCTAGTATTGTGTTATCGGTCTCCTTATGAACCCTAGAGTTAATGTAGTTAGATAAGAATAAAGTATAATGTAAAAATTGTTTTTTTATAAATTGTAATTAATTTTTATAGAACATCATACAATATCTTTTGATGGAATAGTTTTAGACATCATTGGTTGTGGCATACTAAGTTGTGATCATATTCAACTTAGGGTGCTTGATCGGTACCTGAATATACTAAACTGTTATATGATTTGATAAAGGAAAAAGTCCTCTGATGGATTGCTGGTTAGAAATGAGCTTCAATTAGGGGACTATACATGTTTCATAATCCATTTTGGGGAGTTATAATGTATTTAAATTTATTTTCATTATAGGCACATTACACTTATACTGGCATAAAATTCCATCCATTTCAAATGAGTATTGTATTTCCTATTTGTATATCTTATGACATGAGTATCATTATAGATATATATATTCATCTAAATTTTATTATATATTTTAATTGGTGTTTTACTGTGATAAATTAGTGTATATTTTCCATACGTATGAATTACAAGACCCTTATTTCTAATTGGAATCCTCTAGCTTATGAGGAGGCACACATGAGGTCTTCTAGTGAACCATATCAGGGAACAGTCAAGTGGAACCCATGATAGACATTAAAAAGTGGAATAAGAGGCATTGTCCATTTTATGTACCAGTGAGGGTGTGAGGCCCATCTAGGGAGGGGTGTATTATTGAAATCCCACATCAAAGAAATAGAAGCAAGAAGTACCCATTTATATGGGGGTCTAGATATCTATCAAATCATGGTTTATTTTCTTCTGGGTTTCTAAAGGGCCTGAACAGAATGAGATTTGAGTCTACATGAATCATTCTAGGAAATTGGGGTTATATTAACATGAATTATTTTAGGCATTTATGTGAAAACAGGTTATGGGTATGATGTTAAAGATGAACTATTATACTTATTTGTGAGATTAAAATGAAAAATGTTTTCAAACATGAATTGAAAACGGCTGAAAGTGATATATAAAGAGACTGATTTGGTATCTAAATCGAAAACATGATTTTGATAGTGTGTTTACCCGTGTTAACCAAAACCTAGGAGGAGGATGGTTAACATTATTGATTGCAGCTTTGTTTGAAAATGTGGAGAGATTATTGGGAACAAATATGTTATCACCTATTAGGATTATCATCCTATAACGTAAATGTTATATGGTTGTGTTATGTGACCTGATACGTGTGTTTGGCAGTGTAAAGAGTATACCACCACGATGCATATTGAGTGGAAAACTGAGGGGAATGACTCGGAATGTTTTTCTTCGTTTTGGGACTTGGGGAACCAGTCGTGCTTGCGAAGATGAAGGGGAGCAGTTCTGGGATATTTTTTCTTGCATCATGAAATAAAAGGTAAGGTATCAAGGGAAGGATGTGAAATGTATGTATGATTAGACAAGGGATCTTCATTTTCATCACCCACATACCTTTACTAGAATGTGAACCTATGGGATCTAAATTATGGGATTATTCCATAGAGACAATACATGTCCTTTTGGATACTCATGCTTAAAGGAGGGTAATGTTTGATGCTTATATACTACGAGGATCAGTAATGTGCTGGTGAGATGTTCAGGCACGAACTATACAAACAAATGATATGTTACGTAAGGAATTATTAGAGGGGTTCTTGGAACACTTTTATCTAAAGACACATAGACAAGAGGTTTCTTTTGAGATCACACAAATGACCACAGGTAGAATGTTGGTGATTGAATATTTTGGATTCTACACAAATCTATATCTCTTTCCTCTTATGTTGGCAATAGATGAGGCAACTATGAAGAATTTATTTTAGGATGGACTTAATAGTGACATTTTATCCCATGTGAATATCTTAAAGATGATGATTTTTACATATGTGGTGGATCGCGCTTTAATAGTTGACATGAACATTAGGGAGGTTTCCAATTATAGATAGGTTGTTGTTACATAATGATAAGGAGGTGTGAATTCTGAGAGTATGAAGCATAAATATGAAAACATTATCCATGGAAGTGGGATTCAGAGTACAAAGATGATTGGGTTGATTGGATAGGACCTTACTGAGGTGGTCATTCATAAATATGGTAGGCTAGGACAATACCATTGATATAGTTCCTAACCACTAGTAGAGTGTTGATCTTGCAGAAAAATGGGACATCCAGAGCATTTATGAAGATCATAGAGACAGACTGGTACTGATGGAGTAGATGCGAAGATTTAGAGTATGGGGATAGGACATTCTACATCACATCATATTTGAATTTGGAGTTCGACTAGCCAACGATGTAGAGTTAGTAGACACACTTATTTTGGGACGAGGAACCCACATCTTTAGAGTGGTTCTACTTTGGGAAGTTATACAACATCATAGGGATGATGGGAATCATAGATACATGTCATAAATCCTACACTTTATATAGTGTGGCAGGGCCATCGATATCAAGATGTACTATTCTCATTTCTTCTACTTTATCTAGTGCCTTTAATGATACTGATGCCTCTCAATCCTTTATATCTATAAAATCTTTTGATGTTTTGAGCTTCATGGGGGAGTTTCTAACTAGGGTAATGACAATAGACAAACCATTTGAAGTGCGGTCTAGAGATATAGGTCTATGCAAGGTATGTTCAATATAGATCATGGAAAACCATTTCTTATGTGATATATATGTATTTGTTATGAACAAATTTGAACAGATTATAGGGATTTATTGTCTAGTCACCTACCTTGCCTACCAAGATTGATACCATAGAGGAGTGACCATTATGTCTGCTATGGGTGAAAATTACACTCACAGGGGAGTGTGGGATGTCCTGTAAGTCCAAGTCGGGTCAATTACTCAACAATTATGGTAACTCATGGCCTATGTTTCTAGTCTATTGTTGGATGATAGGGGTGTTATGCAATATTTCCTTCAACCATTATTTGAACTATTTATGGATTTAATTCCTAATAACTTCTCAGGGATTCAACCTGAGAGAGATGTATAATTCCCTATTATTCTAATATCGACGGATGAGACAATGTCTATTCAAATGTATAGAATGTAACCGACTGAGCATCAAGATATTAAGACTCAATTGGAGTGGTTGGAGGATAAGGGATTTTTTCATCCATGTACTTCTCCTTGGGAATACTATATTTTGTTTGCAAAGAATAATGATAAGATTTAATGATTATGTGTTGATTATCAAAAGTTAAAAAAGAAAAAGTGATGAACTGATATCCTAATATTCAAATAAATGATATTTTTCACTATTTTAATTGGAATATTGTGTTTTAATATATAGATTTGAGATCAGGGTATCCTTAATTAAGATCACGGAATCATGATATACTAAGGACTAATTTTAGGAGTATTTATGGCCTTTACAAGTTTTTTGTAATGTCATTTGGGATAAAAAATGAACCCGAAGTGTTTACAGATTTGAGGAAAAGGATCATTCATTTGTATTTGGATTAGTTTGCAGTGGGTTTTTAAGACATATTAGTGTACTCCATTGCTCTTGAAAATCTTCCCCAAAATCTTGACATCGTCATGGATACACTGAGAGATAATAAATTATATGCCAAGATATGTAATCTTCAGTTTTGGATTGACTACGTTCACTTCATGGGATACATAATCTCAAATAATTTTGTGTTATCAGACCTAGAAAATGTACGAGGAGTGGTTTCATGGGAGCATCCAAATAATGGTTATGATATCCCAATATTTTGCGGTTTAGTTGGATATTACATGAGATTCATCTAAGACTTTTCCCATTTGGTAACAGCGCCTACGAGATTGACCAAAAAGGAAGTAATGTTTGAATGGGCAGAGGCTTATAATATTGATTTTTTGGAGTTGGAAAAGTTTTTAACATAGTCACTATTTTTGATCCTACTTGATTTAGGTGACAGGTATAGGGTTTATTATGACACATATAGGATCAGACATGGAGCTAGATGATGCAGGGAAATCAATTTGTTGTGTATGGTTCTCAACAATTGATGCCTCATGAATAGAATTTCCCTACACAGGACCTCGAGTTGTCAGTACTGTTTTATACTCTTAATTGATAGAGGCACATTTTTTGTGAAAAAATTTATAGTCTATATAGTTCAAAAGAGCGTGAATTATATATTTTCACAAAATAACTGTAATATTAGAAAATAAAGGTTGGTTTTTATTATATGCCATATTTTGATGTTGATATATAATATAAGATCGATAATGGAAACAATGTGGATGATTCCATGAGTATTAAAACTCTATCTCATATGGTTCAATAGATGAGTGATGTGTGGAAGATGATGACTATGCTGGATAAAATTTATGGGGTAGTTCAGGAGAGTAATGAGATGATGGATCTGGTTTCAGTTGTAGTGGATTCAATGCTTTTGAGATGGATCAAGGATAGAAATTTTGAGGATATTTAGTGATTATACTTGAGAAAATTATTTGAAGATGGGAAAGATCTTCAAACTATTTGATAGATGAGGATGAGATCATCTGTGTGAAGAATCTATTGGTTGTTCTTTCGAGCATGTGAGAGGAGCCCATGCAAGAATTTCAGGCCTCAAAATTAGTTTTTTGTCTAGGTGTACAAAAAATTTACCATGAACTATGATGAAAATTTTGGTAGACAATCATGAAAAAGGTGACAACAGGTTTTGTGACTAGATTCTTCACCTACAAGTATGTAACGGCGAAGCATCAACAATCTGGTGGTTTTCTAAAATCGTTGTCTATCCTGGAATAGAAGTGTGATGATATGAATGTGGATAGTGTGGTGGTTCTGTTGAAGATTATTTGGAAGAGTTATAATATTTTAGTAATTTTGGATGGACTAAAAATGGTAGTGCATTTAAAACCTATAAGGGAAACCATTATAGTAGAAAAGATAGGATAATTGTACGTTCGAGAGATAGTCTGTTTGCATGGAGTTCCAAAAACTATATTTTTAGAACATGATTCATTGTAATCTTTGTGCTTTAGGTAGGTATTTTAGTAAGATCTTATCACATAGTTATATTTTAGTATGAATTTCCACCCATTCACAGATTAGTAGTCCAAACATACTATACAGGTCCTTGAAGACATGCTAGGGGAATGTGTGTTTGAATTCAATGGATCATGGAAAAATTACATAGCATTAGTGGATCTAACCTATTTAAAAAGATATCATGGAACTATATAGATGAACCCTTTCAGGTATGCTGGTTAGTGGATGGTGACTTAGAGTTGAAGGGATTGTTCTCATGCTGGAGACTTTAGAGTAGGTACTATTGATTCAAGAAACATATGGCTATAGTTTAGAGTTGAGAGAAGTCATATTCTAATAGATTAACATGACCTCGATATTTTACATAGGGTGATCATATGTTCTTTAAGGCATCACCTTGGTTGTGTCTTCATATGATATAATGATTGGGAATGATGGAACCAATGTTTGTTGGACCCTTAGAGATATTGGAGAGAATTGGGATGGTGGCATACCGGTTGGATCAACCATATAGATACATCACTATGAATGATGATTTCCATGTATCAAAACTATAATGGAATCAACCCAAACATTCTCATTGGATTTATTTGGATGAGGTTGACCATGATATGAATGTTTCCATTCGTAATCATCTGATGTCCATGTTGGATCACAGTGAGAATGTGATGTGGGTAAAGATCCTGTTGAATGTTCATGTGTTATCGAATTATGGAAATGTTAAAGTGAACTAATGGGGGTGATAATTAGATATGAGGGTTCATTGGGACATTATTTTTGTCTTGGAATATTTTAGTGGCATGGGAGTGCATCTTGAGGATGAGCTGTTATAAGGCTAGGAGATTGTAAAACCCCGACCTATTCTGGAGTTTTCTCAGGTGTGATTTTGGGTAATTTCTGTTTTTACATGTGGGACATTGATGGGAGTTATGACTTTTGCTGACTTGCAGTGGCATTTAACAAATTTTTTGATAAAAAAGTGGTTTGAACTGTTGAAACACAATTTGATCAAAAAACGGGGGTTGTTAAGGAGAAACAGTGTGATCTATGATCTATTGAGACTGTAGCTTCACCATGATTAAATGATGTCTTTGGAGGCCATGTAAGGAAACCATGAAATTCCCCCCCCCCTTAATGTATTGTATAATTCACAGTTAGCACATAGTTTTCTAACTATGTGACCAAACTAACACGGTCCATTAATGAGATTCAAGAAATTTTGATCTCAGTCATTTAAAATTTTAATGACATTTTTCACCTCCTATGTGACCATAACTCACATTTTTATTTCCATATGGTAAGGGATGATTCTTCCATCATCTCAGAGAGAATACAAGTCCATAAGAACATTGTTCATTGTGATTGAACGACTGAATATATTACTAGCTCTCTTCTCATAATTTTAACCTAATACCAATACTTTTTATGTTCATTATCCTCTCTCTCATTCATCTATTGGTAGAGTATATATTATATTTTCATTGAGGTAATCATAGGTGGGGAGATATTGATCCATTATTGGTGGAATGGATCATGTTTTGTTATATCATAATATAATGATCTTGATTTAGAAATATAGATATAGAGCCTCGATCAATATCATTGTACTTCCTGTATTTTGGGGGATTTCAGTTGAATGAATGTCCATCAAAAAATTGAGATAGATAGTATAAAATATAATTCCCATAGACATGTATTTTGATAAATGTATGTAAACATTTATAATTTATAGATTCCAATCATAATTGATTTTCCTAAATTGGGTTAATTTGGTTGGACAATTGATTTATCAAAGATTTATTGAATTAAATGATTATTTGAAGAATTAATTAGAGACAAAGTGGATTCCATATTAGATAATTAACGTGGGGGAATTTATTATGAAATGTAGGGATTGAAATCAGGATAATTAATTAGGGAATAATTATGAGATATCAAAATAGATAATTTGATATAATTAATTATTAATTAATTTTGTGGTTTAATATTATGATATATATAATTTATTCCAAGATTAATTATGATGAGATGATATGTACAATGTTAAAATTTTTTATGAAAAAATAATGATTGGTATATGAATTGATACATTGATTAAATAACAGTTTGAATTAATTACTGATGATTGAAATGTTTAGTTAATTGTTTGGTAAACTGATGGATTTATTTTTTAATTAACTGATTATTTAACAGGTAATTGGATTGATATGGATAATTAATATTAATTAATTATGTGTGAATGAATAGGAACATGGTCATTCAAATTGAGATGTGAAAATGGTAAAATTGTCATCATACATATGTGTAAGAGAATGTGATCATTGTCATTCTAATCATAAATATACATGGTAATATAGTAATTATGATTTTAAGTAATATATGTGGAACATGGTCATTATATTGAGGAGAATGTATGGTATCTTGGTAATATTACATATGATTTTCATATTTTAACAATGTTAATGTGGCTTATAAATGTAAAATTATCAAATGGATATAATGGAAATTCGAGTTATAGACTCACGGAAAGAATATTTCAAACTCTGGTGTGATTTCAATTAGGTAATGAGATATCATAATCCCTTTAAACAAATTGAGCATCGATAAGATGTAGTTTTAATGATATGATATTATCTATGGAAGACTTCAGGATCTAGCACGAGATGAAGCTAGTGATGGGTAATGTTCCACATTGGTTCCCCAAGAGTTAATGTAGTTAGATTAGAATAAATGATAATGTAATGAGTAGTTAATTATGAATTGAAAATATTTCATATATAACTGTATAAACTATCATTTTATTGTACTATTTTTAGACACTATTGGTGGTGGCCTACTGATTTTTACTCACACCCCACCCAGGATTCCATATCGGTACCCAAATAGATTATATTATTACCAGACATGATAAGAGCCAAATCAAGGGGTATATTCTTGATTTCGGATGGAGCTTAGATTAGGGAATATGACATGGTTCAGAACCCGTTTATGGAGTCAAAATATATTTAATTTATGTTTCACTATACACACATGACGCTTATATTGGAATAGTATGATTTCCACTTCGTTTATGTATTATATTTTCAATTTGGTTATTTTATGAGATGTGTATATTTATGCTTATATATATACTTCCTCATTGTTCAATTTATTTATGTAGAAATTTTACACTCATAAATGAGGGTATTGTCCCCAAATGGATAAATTTAGTGACCATCAATACATGTTAGAAACCTCTATAATATGGGGGGCGCACATTAGGTCACATAATAAACCAAATTGGGGAATTTTGTGTATGGGCTATGCTGTAAACATTAAATATTCTTGAGTTTGGATCAATAATTTACATTCATTCACATTGGGTATCCTTTCAGGTTTAATGTTTTATAGAATTATGACCTAAAAATTACATTCCATCACAAATGTTACAAAGTATACACTTCTACTCAATCGAGTATTTAAATAATAATAAAAATCCGTAAACAAAAAAGAATTAATTTATAAATAAAAAATAATCTTGAATTATTCTATTATATTATCCTTCTATATAACACGTGAAAAACATTTAAAAAATTTGGGATCACCATAACAAGGTTAGTAAAGAATGAAAAATAATGAATAAAAACACTAGTCCATAAATAATTAAAATAAATGTAAACATTTTTCCTTAAATCATAATTTTCACCCATAAAAAAATTAATTAGACTATATCAGAAAAACATAAGATTCCAACAAAACATCATATTGATCAAAAAATAAATAACTTGTGACATAAATATCATACTTACATTTTAGCTTCAATATCTACGTAGGGAGTAACCAAGATAGTTACCTTTTGAATACCCATGAGAGTATTTTTCAAAAATATCTTCGGTGAAACATTAACCTTTACCTCTTCCATGCTACCCAGTGTATTGGACACATATCTTGGGCTCAACTGCTATAGGGTTATCATGGATCCACCCGTATTTGGTTTATCATGTAAACAGCTACAAAATGTCTATGTACAATTACATAATCACAAAACATTAAACATTGAAACTATCAACATTTCACTCATTAATCAAAATAAATAAATTCATGATATTGAAATATTTAATAAATTTCCAATACCATTTAAAACATTTAATAATGTTATTTTTGAATAAAATATTCACATTCCATTTTGAAACAATTTAATATAAATTAACATTTAAAAACAATGATGACTTTATAAATAAATCTTTGAAACCATTTTTCAAACATGAAAATTAATGAGAATAGTATTTATGTATAAATAAGTAATCATTTAAATCAATATTTTAGTAAATAAAGTCTCATAACACTTGAGATAAATATGAATAAAAACACATAAATAATAACATGAAACGAAACATTAAATATCATATAAATATTGAAATTTATGATATAAAATTTTAAAACGGTTGTATATACACCTTATAGAATATTAACGGTGCACTACGCCATGATATCCTTCAATGAACAAAGATCGGGATGTTGTCCCATACAATTATCATAACATTAGATTAAGGATAAATCAATTGAATAAATATGTGTGATAAATATAAATGCACCCAATATATTTGTGTATTCAGTATAATACAATCATATGTCATTCACACATATTATTAGATCGAGAAAAACCAATGACACCGATATTTAACTCAATGAATGGAGAGTGAGTTAAGATTTCATTTAAATTGTCTATATAAATTACATTAGAATTTATTAATGTGGTGACTATGTGTATCATTAGTATATCCACACAATGGGAAGTGTAAATTACAACATAAATAAAAAATGGTTATTTAACACATAATCATGGAATAATATATTCATTAAAGTATGTGTCAAATCCAATGAGTGGAAATTGTGTTTTGAAATTCCCTTAAAAAGATAATTATGTAAATAATGTAGAAGAATAATTTGTATTCAATACATGTACAAATAAATAATTTATTAATACAGGATTAGACATCCAATGTTATGTCTCACATAATTATAGCATGACATAATCATTAAATAAAATATTAACCCAATGAATGAAAATTGGGACAAGAAGTTCCCTTACAATGTTCAAACAAATGACATAAGAATTTATTAACTGGTTGATTATGTGTAGAAATAGTATATCCACACAAAAATTAGAGGAAATTAAACCATAAAAAAGTAAATAGTGATTCCATGCATAATCTTTCCATAATATAATCAAAAAAATATATGTAAAACCAAATGAGAAGAAATTAATTGGATAAATTCACTTAAAACAATTATTTAGACTAGAAGTGTTGCATAAAATTTTAGAAAATTAGTTGATGAGAGAGAATATGGTCTTTTATCACTTTGACATAAAAAACACAGTAATAATGAAATATAAGAACATATCCAACATAATAAAATAGAAATAAGAAGGCATAATAAAAAAAATTATAAGTAAAATACCATAATATAGTAAATCATTCTATATTTCAAAAGACTATTTAAATTCATAATGATCAGTTATATAACCCTATATAAATAAATTTTATATTAAATGATACATGCTTATGTTATATATCCATTTTCGTGAAATAAATAATTTTGAAATGTCTTTTACACAATCATGTTACTCCCAAATTCAAAAGGGTCTGCCTATGGATGCTCAGTGTTAGAAATATCTCACCGAATATGATTAAAAAAAATCTTAGGGATGTTTTATATTTTTATAATATTATTTTTTACACTTATTTACCTGATTAACTCTTTAACCATGGTAAAAATAAATAATTATTATAGTTACTATTCATAATATCTAAAAATAAAAGGTACCTATTTACACAATTTGGACCTCATGATTCAAATAATGGAATCCATTTTCTCTAATCTAGAACATAGAATTGAATGAAATTAATTTAATATTAATACCAATTTTCAAAACCAAAAATTTTATTTTTAAAAATTATAAATTATCAAATTAATGATATATGTTTATCTACAATTTAAATGTGAAATTAAATCCAATGAAAAAATTTGGATTATATGGAAATATATATTCCATTTATATATTAAAATAATAAAATAGTATTAGCATCAAAATGAATAAATAACATGATTTAACGATATAAATTTTCTCGATGGGAAAAGTTATTTTCAATTTAAATTTTTAAAATTTTTATTATTCATCAAAACATGATTGTTATAAATAAAATATCAAAAATTAAACCATTATATTATTTGATGTCTCTCTTCTAAAGTAGACTTTTATTTTTTCAAATAGAACATATAATGTATTTAAAAACTAAATTTTAAAAAGGTTAGCCATCAAAAGGTAGTAAAACTACATTTTCATACAAATACTTCCATTATCTGAAAAATTCAATTTGTTTTTATATCTTATGTAGATAATATATAATGTTTTTTTAAAAGACTAAATTTAATATATAACATATATATTTCATTAAATATAAACACATAAATAGTGATATGATTTATAAACACAACTATTATCATTTAAAATATGGGTATATGAAAACACATCCTTTATATTCAATTTGATTTTATTTTAAAATCTAATAAATTTGGAAACCAAATAATCATTAATTATAAATCTGTAAAAAAAATTCATAATTTATTTGATACTATTAATTCATTCCATTCCAATGACTAGGTTATAACATTAGCTTTTAAATAATAATATTTTGTTGTCTGTTTAAGCCCGATATAGAGAATCGTGTATGCAATTGAATATAGCGTTTCTTTTTTAAAACTCGGGTGGTCAAATCATTTCCACCTTTTATAAATTCTGTCATCACAGTTTGAAAATTTGGATTATAAACATCATTGAAAATCCAACATCGGAAACAATATTCAATAAAACTCTCACTTGAAAAGAAATAAAGAGATGTACAATGGTCAACTGAGATAATATATACTGGGATTCCATGCAAGAAAACATTGATATGGATGAAATGGTTGAAATATTTTTTGGGTGGAGAGTGATATAAAAATTTATTACGAGAAAGGTAATAACCCAAAAAATAAACTTGTGGTGGATTAAATGGTCTTTGATTTCCTAGTAGGATAAGTAAACAGGTAATGTTTTTGTTTTAATATACATTTTATATAGATGAGTAATCTATTTATGATATTTACTAGGAACACAGTGGAACATACTTACTTTTCAAACATATTTTCATCCTTTAATAAATATCTACCAAAAACACATCTTTTCTCTAAATGATGAATATTCCATATTAAGTATTTAAACCTAAAGTGAAAGAATCAAATTCTATAGAATCACATAATATAAAAATGATGAACTATATATTTCCCATGTATTTATATATTGATAAAAATCAAAATGGCTAGTATAGGATCAGGTAATTACCCAATAATAATAATTTTTTTTAAAGATAAGGACAAATTTTAAACACCAAAATACAATTGTAATTCCCAAGTTCAACATAGAAAATTCAACAAAAATATGTCCTTAAAATCCCAAATAATAATCCAAACTATTATTGAAACAAAAAATTTAGAAGTACTCGATAATATAGTCATTCACAAAAAATCTAAACATTTATCTATAAATAACATCGACTACTCTTAAATTCTCATACAATAAATTAATTAACCTAATATCATATTCCCTATGATCAGTAAATCATTTCAAAAAAATAACACAATTTTTTACATGTCCACAAAAAAATTGTTTGTCCTGTATTAAATTTAAATCGTTACCCATCCACTGATATCCCATATTATTCGATTTTTCATTATAATATTGTATTATCGAATGAGAGGATGTATTCCAATATAACATTTATCAATTAATAACAAAATTTTTTTCCTATACTAAGGATATATATTCTATAAAACAGTATTTCCCAAAACCAACTTATTCTTGATCCATACAATTATTTAGCTAAAAATAATAAGTCATACCTCGATTATTATGGCCTCTCATAATTTGATGAGTTGTATCCCATGTTGTGGGTTGAAACTTTTATGAAACTCAATAATAAAACTAATATGTTATATCCTCAATGGTTTTCTTTTGACTCTCATTTTCATCCCAACCCATGATGACATCAACATATTAATTTGTGAAGTCTTATATATGTTTTAAAACTTTTTCACCCCCATATGAAAAAATAAATATTCTTACAGTAGAAATAACATCATTCCTTTATCATGGTGTCCACCTGGCTTAATCGTCATCTGGTTCACATGAATAGAAGTTTCATGCATTGAAATAATTATTTAACGATCCATCAAAATAACTTTTTTCCTTTACCCAAATTCACCTTGTACAACAAAAGTCATTTGGGTGTTCATATAGAAATAGTTTCAGAAAATAATCATGTATAACTTATTATTTCAAACCGTATGATAAAACATGATTATTATAAAAAGCCAGGCCATGTTTTAATTGAAACATTTAATAAATGCACATTTTTAAATACAAAAAGAATTTTTTGAATGACGTTATTTTAAAAGAAAATATAAATAGGATGTGTAGGGGTCTCTTTATTCAGTACCTTTTTTGAAATCATAACATGTTTTAGAATTCTGCGATAAGGTAACATATTTTAATATAAATTGATAATAATCACCTTTATTGAATAAATTAGAATATTGAAAACATAGTATTCGATTAAATATAACCCATGATCCTTGATGGTTTTAAGTAATTGTGGAGGTATTTTATATCCGAATCAATTTCTTGAAAGTGAGTTGTATGTTAGAAAAATAATCAACATCATTAGAACATGACTTTGTAATAATTATTTTAGTTAATTCATATGTAACAGATAGGAATTTTGTTTGAGATCCTCCTCCTTCCATTTTTAATCGAATTACCATGATCTAAAAAGTTATAATACATTGATTTTTTAAAATCCTACATAAATATAGAATATAAAATTTTCATATTTACAAAAATTTGGAAATAAATATTAATTTCACATTAATGGGGATCATATGTTTAATGGCATACCCGTTACGCAACAATAGTTTTATTTCAAATCTTATATTGAACAAAATGCTTAGTTAAACTGAAAAATAATACTATAATATTATTTTAAATGATAGTTAATTCCAAGCCATTGTATTGGTGGGAATGGCTAGAACTAACTAAAATATGAATATACATGTTTGTTAACCGTTTTTTCAATTTTCCAGAAAAAAATTAGATGCATAAAATGAGAACGAATCTGATTTTAAGCATAAATACTATAATATTCATTAAAAGGTTGATTTCCCGCCATTTAATGGATTCCACTCATTAAATCTTGTATTTTCACTTTAATATTTTGTATTTGGAAAAATAATATTCTTTTTTAGAATCGGGACATCAAAATTTTATTTGGATAAAATGTTTATAATTTTCTGATAATGTTCATTTTTTAATATTGAAAAATACTGTATTTTAATTCAAAATTTCCTTTTAATCTAATATATTTATAAGGATATATTATATTTTAAATTGTTTTTAAAGTGTAATTATATTATGTTATTACTTTTTAATAAATTTTTGGTCAGTGGAAGTAATTTCACTTTGAAATTGGACATAAATGAGTGTCAATCTTTTGATTGCTATTATTTCATAAAAATACCTTTTTTTCTTTGAAAACTGGAATTAATATTAAATTAATTTCCGCCAATTTTCGGTGATGTATTTGGAAAAATGGATTCCATTTTTTGATTCAGGAGGACCACATTGTATAAAAATTTAACTTTTATTTTTATACATTGTAAATATTTACCTCAGTAAATATTTTATTTACCACGGTTGAAGGGTAAATCTGGTAAATAAGAATAAATATGAATAGCAAATTAAATTATAATATTATTAAATTACCATAACATTTTTCCTAATTATATTTATTGAAAACTCCCTGATCATGGGAAACCTGGGAAAATTTTGGGACCCCATGGAGCCACATGGGATTGATAATGACACTTTATATTAATTTCTTTAAACTAACAAAAAAATGACCTAAACAAATATCATTTAGTAAATCAATTATTACATGGGGTTATAAATTTATCTATTTGACCCGGAATATTTATTTTAAATCTAAATAGATTTCGTACATCATTATAAGTTTTTATAATTTTTATATATCAAATATATTTAATTTTTTATGACACAATAATGATGTAGTGTTTAACCCATTAATGAGTCATTTAAGTAAATAAGATTATAAAAATTAACAAAATATACAAAAACCTATCAAATTATTATTGGATGATTTTATTCTAAACATGATTCATTAATTCTTATACTTCAATGAGTTTTGTACCTTTAGAAATTGAAAATCATTTTATATTAAAATAATATTTTTAAAACATTTATAAAGATCCCCACCTCTCCATTATAAAATTCCCTCACTTATAACACATATCTAACACTTCTCAAGCCTATTAGATCAAAAAAAATTCCCAATTAAGATCCCTACATCCCTCTCCTCCTCATAGAAGCATCTCCTTAGGCAGAAATCAATTCAAGTAAATCTTTTGGTACAAACCAATGGGAGATACCTGATTTAAAGGTAATGTCCTCTCATAAGTTCTTTTGTTTTATTTAACTTATACAACCCCATAACTTCTATTTATAATTTTATTTTATAAAAAAACAGTATAATAAAAATACTAGGTTGTTTTTATGAGAAGGCTTCGAACTAAACTTACAGAAACCTCCATCTAATGGTTAATAGAACATATTGTTTCCGTGGACGGTGAACTACTTCCTCACAAAACGATGATTGTTCAACTATATCCTAATGCCTCTCATTGTGGCCATTATGATTTCACTATATTTATATGTAATATATATTATATTTATATTTTTTCTATGATTTTTTATTTTCCATTTATATCATACATTTTTTTCTTCCATAATGGGTAAACGTGATAATTTCATTTAAGGAACTGTGGACTACATCCCCCTCAAAGTGATTTGAGTCGTTCATGCCATATGTGGAATGTATAAAGACGAAGATAATTAAATTATTTATGATATTATAGTGGAATTATAATATAACTACTTATTATTACTATTTCATTCCATTAAATATGAAATGGAAATGAATGTAGCATTCATGTATACGTATATAATGGATATAAATGACTTATATGATATCTAAATCATTAATATTATTCTTTATATAATGTAATTTTTATTACATGGAAGATTTGTGATTACAACACGTTCATTTTGGACTCATGCTCCGAACATTGACAAAATGTCCAATATGAACTGAATTAATTAACTAATTGTTATTGAAACGAAATAAGTGATATAAAATGAATAATAAACAATAATAGGATTTTAATAAAGTATAAATTAACTTACAATTACTATTGAAGAATAACAAGTAACAAACTAGTCAAGTCGGACATGAGGTAAGGGGTTTTTATCTAGCTTTTAATTCTGTGAGATTTCAATTGTTTGAAAATTATTTATTCCATGTGGTGTATTGTATACTTCCATTTGATATGTATTATCATTAATAACTTTATATTAATGGTATTATTTTATTAATTGGTTGTTTATTAACATTTTTTCCTAAGACCCGATTGATTACAACATGGTAAATGTTATTCATCTAACATTTTAATCTTGCGAGAATCATGTTATATTTGCTACTATTTCATTTTGTGTGGTGTATGTAATACCCATGATTGTATTATTTGGGTAATAAAATTTAATTTATGGGTATCTAAATATTCATTGTATTATCCTTAATTCATTTGATGTATGTTACATATGTTACCAAATCTGTAAGGGTTCCTTTCACCCATCTTTTTTTAAAGACTTCTTTTTGTTGGGACTTTTAATTTACATCTTATTTTGTTAGATAATGTTATTATATACCCTTATTGATGTAAATTTTATTTCCAAGGGAAGATATTCCATTTTATCTCTTAGAAACACATTTTATGAATTTTAAAATGACGCCATTAGGCAGTCCTATTTCAATAAGAGAACTTCCTAACCCAATTTCAATTCATTGGGGTTAAAATTATACTTGTTAATTATGTCATTCTATGAATATGTGTGAATGAGATATCATTTATTAACACTAAATATCAAATCATATTGAGTGTATTTATATTGGTCCTAAATTATTATATAATTGATTTTTCCATAATCTATGGATACCGTCTTTATTTTGGATTTCGTCTCAATTTACATTCCATTGAGACTTCATTGTTGTTATGTACCAATTCACTTAAATATAGTGTATAAACATCAATTTGATATATTATATGATGTATTATCCTAGTATTAGGATATTATAATGTTTGATTAATGTTTTGCCTCAATAATTTGTATTCAATTGTTTGTCATCTGGTTAGGAACTGTTTAACTAAAATATTGTTTTAATTTTTTTAATGATTTATTCTTCTAAATCATTCTAATTATTGTACGTTTTTTAAAAATGGTTTTAAGGATTTATTTATATAGAAATTATTGTTTTTAAATGTTAATTCCTTTAAAATATTCAATATGGTATGGGACACTTTGATTCAAAAATCACTTTTGTAAATAAATGGTTTACAAAATTGTTTGATAAATCATTGATTATGTTAATATCATGAAATGATATATCATGATTGTAATGCAGAAATTTTATTTTTAATTTATTCTTGATTTTTGTGTTATTAATATGTTATGGTTCATGGGCATTGATTATGTATACAAGTAGTTTCGTGATAAACCATGGGTGGGTTTTACCGAGATATCTCTTCACTGCATTGGGTAACGTGATGGAGGTAAACATTAATGTTTCTCAAAAGATATTTAGAGAATATATTGTGATGGGTATTCCAATGTAACTCCATACATATCTTTGGTAGGAAAAATTTATTAATGTTTTGTATGCCACAATTTAACATCATGATTTATTATTTCGGTGTGTTATTCATAAATATTATGATTTCATTAGGCATGTTAAAATCGAAAAGTATGGACTCACTAAATTGTATTTATTTATGGAATAATGTTTTCTTTCTTTATTTTATAACCCTTACTGAGCATTTTTGTTCATCGAAGGTTTTTGAAAAAAATTTCACAAGACAAAATGTAGAACATGGTCATGGATGGGATCATGGAAAAGACATGTTGTCTAAAACATAGTATTATACATGTTTCTTTTTAAGTGATTATATTTTATAAAAAAATTATACTGAGTAATAGTGTCTACATGTAATTTTCAAGTGGATATGTAATAGTTATGGCCCAATTCTCTAAGTCTCTAAACCTGAAAAGATCCATAGTGTGAAATATTCATTTAATTCAGGAATATTTAATGTTTTAAGGAAGTGTCCTTACAGATTGTATTAAATTATGGTTTAGAAAACATTAGGGATTATATGTATTCATTAATCATATTCCTAGCCCCTATGTCTATTATTTTAGTTAAATCCTTATTTAATAAAATTTTCAGATCAAGGAATGTCAGTTACAAATGGAAAGAGGTGGATCTACAATGGAATTCCTATCTATTCTTGATGAAATTCTTTCAACAATAATTGAAAATTCATGTCCAGATGGTTGTGAAACATTTTCTAGCATACAAATCACTTGCAAGTAGTTTTTTAAGATAACCACATCCTCAACTATAACTCGATATCATCATAGATCATGGGTTGTATTTAATCAAACCCTATTTTCACAATATTCTAATATTTTCATGAAAGTTAAATATTGTCAATGCATTTTAAAATATTTTACCTCATCAAATTATTTTAAGCATATTATGATTTTGAAAATGATGCTAAAGAAGGATACCCTCGCACAACCTATTTATATTTTCATTTATAATATGGTCTCTCATCACATACTAAGGGTATTTAATAAGTACCATTTATTGAAAGTTTAAACTCATAATTAGTCTAATTATTTTATATAAAACATGTATTATCATATGTTTTGAAATTATATGTCATACATGATTATTTTCCGAACATCTTTTCCTTAAAAAAAATATGACCCATGTTGTACAATGTGTATTTTGATGAAGGAAAAAAATGATTTTGAAGGATCTTTAAATAATTTTTGAAATGAATGGACCCTCTACATACATGATCCATATTTTGATAAAACCATTTGGATACCGTGATCATGGTATGGTGTTATTTAGATTGGTAATAGTTTTATTATATCATAAGGACGTGAAACAAACGACAATATATAAGATGTTGAGGGATTAATGTATTGGGATGAAAATGAAATTTTTATGATACTATTTCAGGTTAAAATATGTTAGGGTCATTTTTTTGTTTTATAAAAAGGAAAACCTGTATGATTTTTGACATCCTGTTGCGTCCAGAAAGGCCGCATGAATCAATCCCACAACCGAAGGGTGACAAGGGCGCATCGCCTACCACTGTCCAACATGATGTCCCTGGCGACTATGGCTTATTCATTTTTGTTAAATGACTTTATGGATCAAAAATATGTTTTTTTGGGATATTATTTTTTATCAAATGGACATAATTATAATAGGATAATGATTTGGGGATTAACTAATAATGGTTATTTTGGAAGACATTATCTCTTTTGTGAACACTATATGCTAACGAAAAATAAAACACTGTGAGATTTAATATGTGGAGTAATGGTTGAAATATTATTTTAGAGGAATCCAAGTTTTCATAGTGGACATAAGGTGATTTTTATTATTCATGGAAATTATAATTCTATTGAAGAAAAAATGTGTTTAGGTTAATTACTCTTCAGTGTAAGACTTTATGAGTAGTTGCTGTTTTTGGATATAAATGTTTACGATTTACTATGGAAGATTATGTGATTAAATCCATTAGTGTTTTGGTTATTAATCATATTTTGGATTATTTTGATGAATTTTATGTACATTTTTATATTGAATGTTATTTTTTGTACTTTGGGTTCTTTTTGTTGAATTTTTGGGATTAGGCGTAGTATTCTTTTTTATAAAGGATTTTATTTTTGGAAATTATCTGATCTTTTACTAACCATTTGGTTTTTGGTTAGTGTCTAAAAAAATGTGAAAAATCTATTCCATCTATAGTGGTTTAAGTTACTCTATATAAATCAATTATAGAGAATTCAATGTGAACAAGTCATCTTGAATAATCATCCTTTGGAGAAAAGATCAGTTTATGGTAGAAATATGGTAAATGATGAATGTCTACATGAAAAATAAGTATGTTTCCATATTTTCTTATTGAAGCGATTAAATAAATTCCTCAACTTCATGAATAGTAACATAAAACAAAATCATTGTACTTTAACATTTCCTACAGTGGAATCAAAGACCGTTTAACCCATCACTAGTTTGATATTTTCTGGTGGTTAAGTTTCTACAAATCATGTTTTCTACAACTCTCCATTAAAGCAGGATGGTTTTTCCCCTACCATATCCATAGTTTCCTACATGGAATCCTAGAATGGGATATCTCATGAGACATTTGTATTATTGTTTCATTCTATTAAAGTGATATGTTTATTGACTCTTTTTCTGATATGGGATATTCAATGATGTTTCCAAGCTCAATATTAAAGTTGCGAGGACGCAATTATCAAAAAGAGGAAGGATGTAACATCCTAGATAAATAAAGAATATAAAATTTTCATATTTATTAAAATTGATGAATTAAATATTCATTTTTATTTAAAAGTGTTTCTATGTTTTTTGGCATACCTGATACGCAACAATGAGTTTCTTTTAAATCTTATGTTACACACAATGCTGACCCATAGTGAAAAATAATAATATAATATTATTTTAAATGGTAGTTAATTCCTAGGCATTGTATGGGTAGTAATGGATAGAAATAACTAAAATATTAATATACATGTTTTCCCAATGTTTTTACATTTATTCAATAAATTTGAGATGCATCAAAAAAGAAAGAATCTGATTTTAAGCATAATGACTCTTATATTCACTAAGAGGTAAATTTATCACCTATTGATGGTGAAACCACTTTAAATCCAGTTTTGGACACTTTTTTGATCAATTTGAAAAAATAATATTCTTCTTTTGAATGGGGACATTGAAATTTACTTCGGATTAAATTTTGGTATTTTTCTGATAATGTTCATTTGTTTAAAAAAGTGAAAAATATTGTATTTTAATTCAAACTACCTTTTAATCTAATTTATTAATAAGGTTATATTATATTTTTAATTGGTTTTAAAATTTAATTATATATATTTTTTAATATTTAATAAAATTATTTCCATTATAAGTAATTTTACATTGAAATTGGTCATAAATAAGAATCAATATTTTAATAGTTGTTATTTCTTAAAACCACGCTATTTGTTTTGACAACAGGTATTAATCTTAAAATAATTTCTGACACATATGTGTTTTGAATTTTGAAAAATGTATTAACTATTTGGAATTCGGTGTTCCAAATTTTATAAGTAGATATGTTTTACTTTTAGACATTTTAAATATTTACCTCAGAAAATATTTTATTTATCATAGTTAAAGGATAAATTTGGTAAATAAAGATAAGAATTAAAATTATAATAATATAAAATTACACAAACATGTGTCCTAATTATATTGGGTGATACATTTAAGACCATGGGAATCCTTATGTTGATTTTATACCCCATTGAGAAACTTTGGAGTGATAATGAAACATTATATTAATTAATATAAAGTAATGAAAAAATTGACTTAAACATGTATATTTAATAAATCAATTATTACATGTTGTTATATAATCTATCACATAGAGTGGGAAAATACATATTTAAAATATAAGAACTTTTCATACATCCTAATATTTTCTTATTTTTTTTAGACATCACATAAGTAAAATTATTTATGAATCATTAATGATGCAGTGTTGTCCTCATTAATGAATGATTTGAATAAAGAAGATTATAAAAATTAAAAAATATACACAACCTATCCAATTATAATTAGATGAATTTATTTCGAACCTGAGTCATATTATATTCTACTTTAACATGATTTGGATATTTATAAACTGAAAATCAATATATAATAGAATAATATTTTTTAAACATTCCTAAAGTTCCCCTCCTCTCCCTTATAAAAAGACCTCACTTGTAACCCATTGCTCACACATCTCAAGACCATTGGAACATCCAAAATCTGTCCAATTTATGTCTCTACATCCCTATCCTACTACTATAAGCCTTCACCTAGGCAGAGGGCAATTCAATTAATCCTTTTTGTTCAAACTGAAGGGAGAGATCTGATTTTAAGGTAACATTTTCTCTTAAGTTCTTTTGTTTTATTTTACTTTTCACACCCCAAAAATTATTTTTACTACTTTATTTTATAACACATATAGTGTACACAATATAATAGGTTTTTTATGTGATTTATTCTAACTACACTTAAAAAATCCTCCATCTAATGTTTAAAAGAACATACTATTACTGTATATGGTGAACTACTGCCTCATGAAATGATGATTGTTCAATTATCACCTAATGCCTCTCATGGAGGCCATAATAATGGAACTATATTTATATGAGATATATATTATATTTATATTGTTTTTATCTGTCATTTTATTCCATTTATATCATAATTGTATGGTTTCCATAATGGGTAAATGTGATAATTACATTTGAGGAAGGGAGGACTAACGCCCCCTTAAAGTGATATGAATTTTTCATGCCATACGTGGAACATATAAAGGATGGATATAATTGAATTATATATTATATTATTATGAAATTATAATATAACTATCTATCATTACATTTTCAATTCATAAAAAATGAAATGGAAATGAAAGTAGCATTCAAGCGTACGTGCGACCTACCATCTCTATGATCGAGGAATTTCATTTCATATCGTCAAATGTTATGTACAATTATAAATACATATATAATAGACATATAATATATATGTGATATATAAATCATGAATATTATTCTAGAGATAATGAAATTTTTATGACATTGTCAATTTGTAATTATAATAAGTTCATTTTTGACCCATGTTTCGAACCTCAGCAAAATGTACAATATAAACTCAAATAATTAAATAATTGTTATAGATAAGTAATAAGTTATATTAAAGAAATAATATAAATTTAAATTGTTCTAAATAAAGTATAAATTAACTAATTTTTACTATTCATGAAGAAAATGAACAAATGAGTCATGATAGACATGAGGTAAGGGGGTTTTATCTCACTTTTAATTACGTGAGATTTCCTTTGTTCGACAATTATTTATTGCATATGGCATATTGTGTACATAAATTTGATATATATTATAATAATTCTCCTTATAATTATGGTATTCTGTGATTCATTTGGTTTTTATTAACTTTTTTTCATACAACTTTATTGATTACAACGAGGTAAAGGGTTTTCATCTCACTTTTTATTCCAGTGAGATTAATGGAATATTTTACACTATTTATTCTTTTGCGGTGTATATACTAGAAATGATTTTATTCATTTTGTAATATAATTTAATTTATGGTTATCTATATCTTCATTATATGATCATTATTTAACAGGGTGTATGTATTGTATGTTACAAAATTTGTAAGGGAACCTTTCACCCTCTTCTTTTCAAAAGGCTTATTTTTGTTATGTCTTTTCATTTACATATTCATTTGTTGGGATATGTTCTTATATATCCTTATTGATGTAAATTTTATTTTCATGTGATGATATACCATTTCCCTCTCCTTAACGGATTTTATGAAATTTAATGTGATTCTTTTAGGCTGTCGAATTTCTATTAGAGAACTTCATAACTGAATTTCAATTTATTGGGGTTAAACTCTACAGGTTGATTACGTCATGTTAGGAATATGTCTGAATGACCTATGATTGTTTACACTGAATATAAAATAATATCGAGTGTATTTATATTTTTGACAAATAATTATATAATTTATTTATTATTAATCTAAGGATACCATCTTTATTACGGATTTCGTCTCAATTTACATTCCATTAAGGCTGAATTGTTATTATGAGCCAATTAAATTTTTTATGGTCTATATACTTCCCTTGGACATATTATATCATGAATATCCTTAGTATAATGAAATTATAGTCTTTTATTAATGTTATAAATCAATTATTTGAATTCAAGAATCACTCATTTGCATAGAAACTTTTTAGCTAAAATATCATTTTAATTTTTTTTGATTTATTCTTATAAATATTTCTCACTATTGTACTTGTTTTAAAAATGGTTTTAAGGATTTTTTTATGTGGAAATTATTTATTAAAAATGTTAGTTCCTTTAAAATATTGAATTTTGTATGTGACACATTGATTGAAAAATAAAATTATTAATTAAATGTTTTTGAAAATTGTTTGATAATGCATTGATTATGATGATATATTTAAATGATATATCGTGATGCAATGCCAAAATGTTATCACTCCATTATTATTGTTTTATGTTTTGGAAATATTTTATGGTTCCTGTGTATTATTTATGTATATGGTTGGATCCAAGATAATCGTATGGCGGGTGAGCCCGAGATTGCTCTCCAATGCATTGGGTATTGTGACAATGTTAAATGTGAATGCTTCTCCTAAGAGATTTATGAAATATAATGTGATGGGTATTTCAACGTACCTCCTGACATAGTTGTGAGAGAAATAATGTAAGTATGTTTTGTTTGCCATAAGTTACCATTATGATATATTATTTCTGTGTGTTATTTATAAATATTATCTTTTCATAAGGCATGTTATGATGGAAAATTAGGGTTTCATTGAATTGTATTTATTAATTGTATAATGCTTCCCTTCCTTATTTTATAACCCTTACTGTGTTTTTTTCTAATCCCATGTTTTTGAAATACTTTTCATCGAACTTAAAGTGTAATAGGGGTCATGGATGGGATCAAGGAAAAGTAATACTATCTAAAACTTGGAACTAGACTTGTTTCTTTTTAAGAGTTTTTATTTTATAAAAAAATTTACATTGAGTAATAGTGTCTAAAAGTAATTTTCAAGTTGATATGTAAAAGATATGTCCTAATTCTCTTAAACACTAATCTTGAAAGATCCTTAGTTTTTATTTTTCATTTAATTCATGATTATGTAATATTTTAAGGTCAATTACTTAGAAATTAAACAAAAATAATAAACATAGATAATTACCACATGGTTATCCAAAACTCACAATCCCTAATGTTTGTCTAAACAGACCTCTATTACCAACTATATGTCCCTGGCCTTAATGATTAAAAAATCATTAGTTTTGATAAATAATTTAAGTTCATTCACATTTTAGATATTTTTGGGTTTAATGTTTTCATGAATTAGGAAATAAAAATTATATTTCCTCAAAAATACCAAAAAGTAGAATATTTTACTCAATCCAATTTTTTCACAATAATAAATCTCCTTAAAAAACAATAAATAATTTTTTTGATTAAAATATTCTTGAATTTTTCCTTTATTTTATCCTTACTTATACCATATTAATATAATTTCAAGAACAAGGGATCAGCATAGAAATCCCATTAAGGAATATAAAATAAGGAATAAAACAATCAGTCCATGAATATTTAAAACCCATCAAATTATTTTCACAAAATCATACTTTCCACCCATAAAAAATAAATTACGTTTCTTACATTATGTAATCATAATATTCCAAAAAAAATTTATTTAAATCATAAAAAATGGTAACTTCTAGCATCTATATAATTCATACATTATATCATTAATAACTCCATATAGATTAACAATCAAAATTACATTTTTAATACCAATCACAGTATATTTTTTAAATATATGTTGATAAACCATAATGTTAACCTCCATTAGGTGACCCAATTCATTGGAGAGCTATCTCGGTCTTACCCATGCAAGAATTATCATGGAACTGACCATATTTGGTTTATTACATAACCACCCTTCAAATTTCTATGTACAATTACATAATAATAACACATAAAATATTGTAATTATCCACATTTAACTCATCAATTAGAAAAAATCAATTCCCGAAATTGAAATAATTAATCCATTTCCAAATCCAATTAAAACATTTAATAAATATATTTATGAATCAAAATTTCACATAACTCTCTGATACCTTCAAAAAAACATTTAAAAAAATTGTTGTCCATATAAATAAATCCTTAAAACCATTTTTAAATCAAGGACATTTATGATAATGGTTTAGAATAATAATTCATTAAACCATTTAAAACAATTTTTTAGTTAACGGGTCTCGTAACACTTGAGAAACACATGATTAAAAAGAAATAATGAATATCTTAAAAAACAAAAAAAAATTAATGATAATATATAAATTAATTATATAAAAAGTCATAAGGTTTGTATATACATCTTATATGATATTAAAAGTGCATGATATTGAGATATGCCTTAATGTCAGGATATTGAGACATAGTCGATTATAAAGGTCATATCATTATATTAAAGATAAATCAACGACATAATTATTTTTTAAAAATATAAATACACCCAATATTAGTTGGTATTCAGATTAAATAAATCCCAGGTCATTCACACATATCATTGTAATATGAAAAACCAATGACATGGATATTTAACTAAATAAATTTATATTGAGTTATGATTTCACTTACATAATTTTTCTAAATAAAATAAGAATACATCAATGTGTTTATTATGTAGAGAAAAATTATATCCACAAAATGGTAAGTATAAATTACAAAATAAATAAACTAATTGTGATTCCACATATAATATTGTCATAATAAAATAAAAATAATTACGCGTTAAACCCAACTAGTGGATATTGAGTTTAGAAATTCCATTATAAATATCATTTTAAAAATAACAAAGATTTAGTATATGTATAAACTATAAGTACAGAAAAAGAAAATAAATCTAAAAGGCATGACATCCAATTTTATTTATCACTTAATCATAACATGGAATAATCATGGGGTATAATATGAACCCAAACAATCGAAATTGGGATAAGAAGTTCCCTTACAATGTTCTTATAAATGATGTATGAATTTATCAATGGGGTGATTATGTGTAAGAATAGTATACCCACAATTAAATATTTTAAATTAAAAAAAATACAAAAGTAGATATTCCACACATAATCATGGCATAATATAATCAACGAATTATTTGTAAACCCCAATAAGTGGAAACTGTGTTTTGAAATTTCCTTATTAAAATTCGGAAACCTAACAACATCACATAAAAATTTAGAAAATTATTTGATGATAAAAGTAGGGTATCCCATCAGTTTTAAATTAAATGGAAAACAATAAGTATATATAATAACATATCCCAACATATGAAAATTGAACATAAATGACATAACATAAAAAATCCTTTTACTAATTTATGATGTTGAAAAGATCCCTTACCTTGACTCTGAATTTCCTTGTTCATTCATTATATTCTAGAATTAAAAAATATGTTAATTTATAATTTCATAATAAAAATTTTCAATTTTATTATTCATTTAATATTACTTATTATCATGTTATAAAAATTACATAATTGTTTATGTTCACATCAGCTGTTTAGTCGACATTCGGTACAGGAGTCGAAAATGAACTCAATTTCACATATATTTCCCACGTAGTCAAATTAAATCATCTAAATAATATTATTAATGATTTAATTATATAATATACACATTATTTATTTATTTATATTAGTCCATAACATTTGGATATCATAAATGAAATGCACAATTCATGGACATGGTAAGTCATACGTACATATGATCTCTACATTCATTTCTTTGTCATATTAAAGTAATGAAAAAGAAATGATAAAAATGTATTATTTAATTCTAGTGTTAAAATATGTTATATTTATTATATAATTTCGTTAAATCCAACCTTTATACGTTCCAGGTATGTCATGAACAAGTCCTATCTATTTGAGGGGGGTGGTAGTCCTCACTTTCTCAAATGAAATTATAATATTTAAATAGTATAGAAAGAATAAAGGTGAGTTTTATAGAAGAATAAAGAAATAATAAATATAATATATTTCATGTATAAATATCGTTTGATTATATTTCCACCATGATAGTTGGTGGGATAAAATTAAACAATAATCATTTTTTGAGTTAGCAGTTGTTCGTACCAAGAAATTGTATGTTCATATCCATTACATGGAGGTGTGTGTATGTGTAGTTAGAATAAATTTGATAAAAACAACCCAGTATATTGACGATAATACTATTGTTCTATAATCAATGATTAATAAGATCATTGGTAATGGAGATTGCAAATAAAAACAGAAACTTGAGATAAGATGTAACCTCTAAATATGGTAACTTATTTTGATTTGAGTCTGATGGATTTCCTGAATTTACTTCATACCCAGGTAATGCTTCTCGGATAAAGGGAGGGAGGTTATGAGATTATTTTATCATTACATGGAATATAAATGCTTCTTGAGGTGTGTGAGTAAGTTGGTAGAGGAGGTAGCTTTTCATAAATGGAATTAGGGGAACATTAGAAATGTATTGATATATTATATTATTATAAAATAATTTTCGATTTTTAATAGTTATAAATAAGGAAATTTAAATTTTAAGATGATTATGGGTCTAAATACTCTCAAAAAATAGGTTTTAGAGATGTTTATGTTTTAAATTTAACCTTATCATTTTGCTTTATACCTTAATTAAAAACATTATCTATAACAATGTCCTCTTTTATTTTAACAATACATGGTCAATATAGTAACTATAAAATTCCAATAATACCATATGTACATCATTAATGTCATTTTTAATATTATTGAAGTAATTTTTCCAAATATTATACTTTTATGACTATTAAATCATTCAATAAAAGTTTATTTGTTTTAAATTCTCATTTATGTTAATGTTGACACTATTTACTAATAGATTTTTTTAAATGTCAAAAAAACATTATTTTTTTGAAACCAATGCATTGATGAAAATATAATATGTCAATATAATTTCAAAAATTCGTTCATGTCATAAAAGTAATAAAATAAAATTTATTTTAATATTTATAATATTTTTTATTTGAATATTTAATTAATAAGGTAACCACTTCATCATCATTGTGTTATAAATAAATATATTTATTCAATGTCTTAAAATTATAAATTAAATACCTTCATTTAGGAAATATTTTTATATTTATAACAACTAATTATATTCATAGATATCAGTTATATAAACCTAATTTAAAATTGTTTTATTAAAAGATCCATGTGTGTGTTATATTTCCCTTTTAATGAAATTAATAATTATAAAATGTCATTTTCACATTAGTGAGGCTCCAAAATGCCAAAATATATACTTAAGGATTCTCTTGGGGATATATATCTCATAAAATTGGATTATAACACATTTTAGGGTAGTTTTATATTATTATAATATTATTTTTACCATTATTTTCCTGATTTACAATTTAACAATGGTAAATGAAAATAATTATTGAATATAATATTCATAATTTAAAAAAACAATAGGTAAAATTTTAGAAATATTAGTCTACATGACTAAAATTTGTTATCCATTTTTTAATTCAAATCATGTAATTAACAAAAATTATTTTAAAATTATTTCTCGTTTTCAAAACTAGAAAATGAATTTTTATGAAGTAAAAAACTATCAACAAATTAAAATGTATTTATGTATAATTTAAAAATTAAATAACGAAATGAGAAAAATATGATTAAATTATAAAATTATTTTCCATTTATACCATTAAAACACTAAATTAGTTGATTTAACTATATAAATTATCTCAATAGAATAAGTTTCGTTCAATTTCAATTTAGTGTACTTTTATAAATCATTAAAACATGACCGTTGTCAAAAAATGAAAAAAATCATCCAAAGAAAATTATGATGTCTATAAATTAAAAAATACGTTTAATTTTTCAAATAGTCTATATTAAGGTGGAAATACAATATTTTAAAGCGGTTCTCCATCAAAATCAAGTGAAACATTATTTTTATAAAATTACTTCTTTTATGCAAATATTTCAATTTATAATTATAACATATCTAGAAAACATATGAGATGAATTGAAAACATTAAATAGAATTTATAACATGTATTTTTTATTAAATAAAACCCAGAAAGTGTCATATGACTCTATAAACAAATTTATTTTCTATTTAAATAATATTTTATAAGAAAACATCTATTATATTCCATTGGTTCTTATTTCCATTTCTAATAAATATGGAATCAAATAAATCATCAGTTAAACATGTTTCAACCGTATTTCGTAACTCAATTGATACTATTCATTTCCACTGTTCATATGACTAGGAAATAATGGTGACATTTAAATAATAAAATTTAGTTGTTCATTTATGCTTGATGTAGAATATCATGTATTCTATTGAACATAGTGTTTCTTTTTTAATGATCAGGATGTTACACCATTAGGGGGATCATGGGTACCTACTACAATGGTAAACATGTGTTTGTAAAGGTTTCCTATTTATAATTTCAATATGTAAAAAGAAACAATTTTCCAATAATTGTAAAGGGGAATTACATATTTTTTCATAGGATATTTATATTAAAATTAAACTTGTATTACAAATGATATATTTTTTTAGGGATTTGAAAAAATTATTGTGATATTTTTGAAACCCCTAATTTGTTTATTTAGATTGTTATTTTTTAAATTTTTATATATCTGATATAACAGAATAAATTTTTGAAAAATATTTTGAATAGTTTTTTTTAAATTATATTCTCTAGTTTTAAAATATATTAGTTGGATTTTTTGATTAAATAATGTTGTAAATTCACATTCATAGTATTAGAATATTTTGAAATGGGTTTTATTTTATATAAGTAGCTATTTCAGGTAAATCCAAAAAAATATTTTGATTATAACATGTAGCACTGTAATACATTGTAATAACTTTTCTCCTTATTCTCCCAATCCTAGAACAAACATATCATTAGATGTGTAAATGACTGTATATTTTTAATTTATTTTTTATAAATAAAATAATAAATTATCACTGACATTGTATCTATAATAATAGGTCTTATTATATCATATCATTATAGTCATATATCAAAACCTACATCCATGGTGTAATTTATAAGACTGCATTCTACCCAAAATTCAAATATATGTTTCACTAATGTTTTTTCATATAACATTTATTTCAATGTGAAGTTGTAGTGTTGTGATAGTAAATTCAACAATCATTATTTTCCATTTCATCAGATATCTCGTGTCCCAATATATTACATTATCCATAGTTATCCCATATCGTTAGATTTCTATATTTAATTAAATACATTGTTCCATAATGAAACCACTATGTTCTCAAGTGAAATCTATTTTTATATAAATAAAAACTACAAAAAGTTTTTCAAAACATAAAACATTGAAATTTAGAGAATATGATGTTCATATTCTCTATTTGGATTGAATGGTCATCTCAGTCTAACCAAATATCTAACCATGAAAACATGTAATGAACTATAACTGTACATATCAAGGTTGCTAATGAAATCACCTGAAATTTGTGGTTTACCATAGATAAAGACTACATATAATATATTGTGTCACTTAAATAAATCATATCACATACTCAATATATATAAAATAAATTTGAACAATGGTGTAAAAAATTCGATATAATTGAACCATGGTTACTTCAAAAAGATTTCGACTACATCCAAAAATTGAATATGAATTTTAGCCAGATTTTTATTCAAATGAAGAAATTGATATTCATATTTTCCCATTTACATTCATGTAATTTCAACTGTTATAATAAACTGGTATAAATATATCTCTCAATCATAACCATTTAAAATAGAAAGAAATCTTATACATGAATCAAATATCTATTTCCCTATCATCCGTTGACAATTACAATTTAATATCTCTATACATGTTTATACTTATGGGATGAATGTGAAATTGTTAAAATATTATATTTATAAAGTAGATCATTATTTAGATCTTTAATTAAATGTACAAATACATTTTAATAATCTTAATAATTATATGAAAATGAATTATGAATATTGGAATATTTCTCACCACCATTTTAATCACTCCATCATCCTTATTTGACTCTTTGTTTATCACATTGATTGATGTTTTTACATTAATGTGGGAAAGATAATAATTCACCAATTCCTTCAAGATTATATGTACCATCCATTTAATGTTCATAATTATATGATCTTTTTTATTTTCATCACATAAAATACAATATGATATTATCAATTTGATGCATCAAAAACAATTCATACATTATAATGGTAGTAATATATTGAGAAATAATTGTCTTTAATAATATCCAAAAAAACATTTATAAGATATATTCAAATATTTATGATTGAATATATTCTTTATATTTTTATTATTAGTGTATTTTCATATATTTAAATGTAAATATAAGGCCTACATGTCATCTGTACAATGATTACTGCTACTAAACACAGTTTCGATGTCGTTGATGTTTTATCATGAACTATCAATTTACATGTGGTACAATATATCACTATATCATTATGCACCCTCCAATGGACCAAAGGCCTTCATTGTTTTATTGTTTTTTTGATAATCTGTCATTCAAGGGGTGAGGTGGAACCCTTACAAGCCCTGTAAGAATAATTAGTACGTGTCCCGTATGCCTTAGAGGAATTCATTGCTCGTAGGATTCAATCATTACATACAACCCAAACTAACAACTTGGAACTCCTCCTCCACATCATCTTCATCAAGAAATCGACTCACCACCATTGCATGGCTGTTTGGATAGGCTTTCTTGGGCATGAACATGTTTTTCCCTAAGGTAGGTACCATACCATTTCATTATTGCAATCCGTTTTTCTTCCGCTATGGAGAATTCTCTTTTATCATTCTCTTTCTGATGCTTTATCCTTGTAGGTTATTTAGTATTCATCTTCATTAATGGTGTCCCGATGGTCTTGAGGTGGCCTTAAGGCCTTACTGACACGAAGGCCTGGGTGGCCTGAAGATTTTAAATGACTCGAGGAACAAATCAGTGGCCCAAAGGCCCAAACTGGGGAATATTCCTGGCTGCTACTATGCATACAGTTCCAGCTACAGTACCCACTATAATACCTTCATCAGTACTACCTAGGTCCTGCTATTGTAATTCTACTGTACTACTACAATAACTGGAAATTATCCTCTACCTAGATGTGATCTCAGGTCTCCTTTATTCACATATAGAGTCCTCACCAACTAGGTCGAGGCTCATGTGCTCATTAGGAAAAATAATTCATCCTAGCCTTTATTTGATTTTTTTTACTATTAATCACAATCCTCGTTATATAGGAGGGATGATTGAATATAAATGAACTAACCAAAATTCTCTTCAGTTCCTTGAAATTTTCATCAGATTCATCTTCAAAATTGATCTTGTCTCCCATTAGAGTGACATGGGTTTTAGAATTAGTTATCTTTTAAAATTCCATAAAAATATATTTATTATATTCATCAAATCACCTAAAACATAGTATCATAGTAACTTTGGTATTTCTCTGATAATGTTCAATATCATATAACATTGATGGATGCACTAATATACCAATATATAAGCTGTTATGTCCCACATATGTATGCATATATTTCCACTATTCATAATTGGTAAATTTTCTATAAAAATATTCATTTTTAATGTCTTTAGTGTATTTACCGAGTGATATTAAATCTCTTCTGTAGCCTTTATATATATAAAAATATCATATATGAAGACTACCATAAGAAAATCATGTTACTCACTAATAGATATCTTCATTAAATACATGGAGCTAGTCAGATAAATACTAATACATATTGGAATCAATAGAAATTCATTTTTTATATTACCATAAACTGAAGGCTATAATTGGTATGAATTCAATTTTTAACTATAATGGATGGTTTCATGATAGATGAAAAACCGCAAGAAAAATATTTACCCCATTTCATTTATTGATTATATAATAAATACAAATAGAAGGATACTTATTCATTATTCAGATATCATTCATTAAAACATTATCAATGATGATTTTTATTGATATGTATTTCTACTTAACAAAAAGAATCGGATTACCCCTGGGTGGGGCACATGGCCGAAAGAATTCATTATCAATGTTATCCTTGACTTTATTCTCCAACTCCAACATCTAAACCATGGAATCAATGTTCATTTTCATTAAAAAATGAGTAGATACATGTATAATTTCTTTTGAAAATAAATCTATATAACTGAGAAAAAAATACATAACAATTTTAAGAATCTATCAAAACCCCCCATGCAATATTAATATATTCAATGTGGAGTTTTTCCCCAAACATTCTAGATAAATACATTTAATTAGTGTCAATAAGGATAAATTTAATTTATATAATCTAAATTATTGTTTCATGAGAAATCAATACATTTTAATGTGATCATAAATTAATTTTTTATATCTTATGCGATTCCCCCATTTATTAATGTTTTTAGGAATCATTTTATATTGAGTTAATAAATTCTAAAAATAACATAAAATATGAGTATAATAATAATTTTATAGGGTAAATTCCGAAAAAAAAATTAATTTTTATCTCATTATATGAAGTGTATTATATGTTTCCATAAACATAATGATCATCATATTAGTTGAAAACAATATACTATCATCCATGGACTTGGAATTATCTATTGTAGAATGATATTGTCTCTAAAATTTACATATTTCCCACTAATAAGGCAATAAATTATTTGGAATATTATTTCTATATACCTAAATTTAAACCTAGAAAACATATACCAATTTCATTGATACAAACTCTTAGTTCTTCATCTTACATTCTTGAAATGAACGAAAATTAGACTTATTTCCAACAAGATAATTTTAATTTGAAATTAAATAACATTAAATTTCCAATTATTATAAATATTCAAAAACTAATATATTTAATTTTATCTATAATATATAATAATATATAATATTAGAATAATATAAATGTATCCCTTTATTTCAATTATCTCATTCTACTACTCACAAAAAGAATCATTGCAATTTACATCATGTTTTTTGTCAGAAACATTTATCATAGTTCCAACCATTGAATAAAGCCAATATTCAAAATGTGAGAAATGAAAAAAATATGGAGAAAAAATATAATCACGTAAAATCAGTCAAAATATTTCTAAAGAACGGATTTTTTCGAATCTATTAAACCGTAGGATTAACCTAGGTCATCACTGATTGTAATATATTAAAATCAGTCATAATAGTGTAAAATTAATGTGTGCATTAACTCAAGAGTATTCCCTTTGAATAATTTCCATAGTGATTTCTATTATTCCCATTAATCTATCACAAGCGATGATTGAGTAAATATCTAATCCACCCATTTTAGTGTTACCACAACTATGGTAATATATTCCCCATTATCACCAACATTAAAATATGTAAATACGAATATAAATTCATAGAAAAAACACATAAATTGTCTATAATATTTTATGTTATCATATTCGTATGATTATCTCAAGTTTTTTCAATAATGTTATCCCTATATAATTTCCAAAATAAACTAAAAAATACTCTATTACAAACTATGGTGGACCATACATTACATAAATAAATATTACATATTATATTATGAATAATCAATACATAAAATTATGATATGTGACAAGATCAAAATGGTTTAGTGTGTTCAGAATCATGGATAAAGAATAAAATGGTAATTAGATGACCTATATATTCTCCCTCTTATTTCATAAAAACTAACACCCTTCATAATCTTTTTATTCTTAAGCCATCCAACATATCATGATGAAATTGAAACAAAATAATGGGCGATCTAAGATTCTGAATATGTGTAAAGATGGTATATATCAATGATCACATACATATAACATTATAATAATAGTATAATAGCATGAAATTAAAATTTAAATATCATACCTAGAAATGTATTGACGAATAACATGATTAATCACATAGAGCATATAGTATCATAAGAAATGAATCATAACCGAATCGAACAACATGTTCACTGAAAAAATATAATTATAATATGTTCACATGAAAACAATTTAACAAAAATTATAGAATAAAAACAATCATAAAAATCTGATATCATGTCTATCCTTTATGAAAATAATCACATTTTATTCTTGGGATACAAACACATGTACATCTTTTGGGATTGGGAAAATCTCCCATGGAAACTCATTTATGTTCCAGATAACCTTCCATTTACTACTTATGGGTATTTGGAAAACATCCATTATACCCCTGGTGGGTGTAAAAAATTAATAATTACCAAATGAATTCGAGGGCCAAATATTATCTGGGCCACCAATCGCGTATTCAAAATCTATTCTCTTGTATATTTATTGATCATGAAAAAATTAATCATAAATTTACCAATGGAAAAGAAAAGATGATTCATAAATATTTCATTATCACAACCATAAAATATCAAGAGAAATACTAGTTCTGGTATCAAAGAATCATATCCCCAGTGATAAATAAGACACAAATATGGATGTTATGATAGATGATTTTTTTAAAACATCATTGGAAATTTCTCAAGGAATAAACCATTTTAATATGTAATAACATATTAGAAATGTAAATCATTAAAAAATATTAAGTAATGTTTCTTTATGAACATAAAATGGAAACTTTTTATGAAATTATCAAATAAAATAGTAGTTGGGATGCTGGTAAATTTTATCATTAAGTAAAAGTTAAAATGAAAATTTCTTTCAAATAATTGATAAAAATTCAAAATTACCTCGTATGGATGAGAATAAAAAAATTCCAATTAAACAATTACATAAAAATAAAAAATGGTTCAAATTATGATATGAATTTATGTGGTATTATTATAAAAATTCATAAAAACAATCAAATTATGATATAAACATTGATGAAAGGATTCTTGACCATAGAGGGAGATAAAAATAGTTTTTTAAAAATATAATCTTTTGAAATAGTGAGTAATAAAAGGGATAAAAATGAATTTAAATAATGAAATATAAATAAATATAATATCTATATTAAAATTCATTGAATTTTATAGATAGATATCATATAAATTCATCCTTATAAATTAGCGTATAATCTATCTCAGAAAAATTGATATTGTATGTTAAAACCCTATCATAATTTAAATCATGATTCATATAAACATTATAGACTTTTAGAAATATAATATTTTTTAAATCATTAATAAATTCATTCAAATACTTTAAATATCATACATAATAAACTTATAATATTTCAATACCCATTTCGTAAAAATTTCTTATCAAAATTGTTAGTCCTTAGTATTAACTAATTTATTTTTTATGTAAGTTTCAGTCCACAATTTTGATCCATGAATATTGATCTAGATTTCAAAATCTCAATAATATTTATTATGATATAAATATTAAATATATTGACTATATTAATATTTATAATAATACATAAAAAGTAGATATATAGATATGAATTATATATTTCTTAGATATGGTAGTCTGTATGTACACATGATGGTTGTTTATTTTTGTAAAGAAAAATATTTATTAAAACCCCAAGAATAATAAATTTTTAACCTATTTCATCATTATACAATAATGATCAATTCAAAAATATAATTTATAAATATTAAAATTATCATAATAATAAACTATGAATGGTGGAGATGGATAATAAACTATATATATAGGTGGAGGCTGTATTCACCTGTATTCACGATCAATACATCATCATCCCATATTATGTAATAGTGGTGGATATGGTTGTGAAAAAATTCATAATATTTAATTATTATATTGGTTATAGTAATTAATTCATTATATTTCATGTAACATATGTTAACCATAGGTGTATTATTTAATAAAAATGAAATAGAAATGTAAAAAGTTATTCCTATTTTTAGAGATGATGCATTTGGCTTGTATCCTAAGCCTTAAAATGATGGATTAATTTTCAAACAATAAACTCTAAAAAATTGTTGGTTTTATGAAAATATTATGCTAGTTGTTGAAATGGTTAAAAATATATTTGAATATAGAGATGATATTTTATAGGGTTCCCAATTATAATAGAGGGATAAGACTTAATGGAAAATTATCAAATTATTAGTATATAATATTATCATTTTCATTAATAATTCATCCAAATTACTAATATGAATAAATAATATGAGATAGGGTTTCAATATTTCCATTAATTGAGATTTACACATGTTTTTCTATAATATCAAATATATCCCTTAGTTTACCACCAAGGTAAACATGTCATAAACTTAATCGAGCTAACAAATATTTTCTTATTTTTCCTATTCAACATGAACAAACAAGAATTACGGATCATTAATAAAATTACCTGATGATTCTAAATTGGTAATATATTTTTTAAAATTCAATTTATTCAATTTTATGAAGATAAATTTAATACCTTACACCAAAATATGTTGGCAATTGTCTTTTCAAAAAAATAATTTTTTTTGTGTAAAAATGATTTATGCTAAAAAAATGTATAATATTTATTATAATGACATTGATTATATATTGTTTAATAAGAAGTGAAAAAATAATTTTTAATATAAATCAATAAAAATTGAAGAATTTTTAATGACTTGATTAAAAAATATATATCTCTATAATATTTTTATTATTATTCTATTCACTAAACATTTATTATTTTTCAGAAAAGTTCAAAAATTAAACATCATGGAAAAATTTATATGTTGTTTTGAAAATGATATAAAATTTAAGAAACAAAATTTCTAAAATTTGAAAATTTTAATTATAATATTCACATAGAAAATGTATTGATTATTTTTTAAAGAAATTATATTTCAGAATCATATATTGACTTAACTAATAATGGTATTCATACATATTATAACATAATCTATACGTTTGAATAATATAAACCAATTATAAATATATTTCATAGTGTTATTATTTTCAAAAACCCTTTTAATGTAACTAATTTCTTATAGAATCATATTATATCACGGTTCTTATAAAAATGTGGTTTTGTATTAGATGATAAATTGAATAGATCATGTTTATTTCTATTGAAATAAATATAAAACCATTTGTTTTTTCATCTCCATCCTTAAATTTGTTTAGAAAAATATTATTTTTTAATTATTTAACAGTGATACATAGTAACATGATCGATAAGAAACAATTTCATTTAATTTTTAATGATTAAAATTTATTTTTAAAATATGGAGGGCACTAGCCCTTGTTGGGATTCAATCCATACTCCTATGATTTACTGCTATAATTTCCCAGATATATCAAAAAATTTCATCCATAGGTTCAACCTAGTGAAGAAATTTTGTTACTAGATCACAAAATGATGAAAACCGCCTCTTGGTATCATTTATATCATTTCCAAATATATGACCAATGATAATCACTAAAATAGAATAACATCATAGTTATTATAACATTGTAAATAAAAAATACGTTTTTCAACAAGGAATGTCCTTTTGAAAAATACTAAATCCAACAAAATTACCTTTGCGAGGGAATAAATTCAAATCATTAAAAGTCCACTATGATCAAACATTAGGTTTATTCACCTCTAGGATCCCCTCATTTAGGTACACTTAATCATGGTCTAGAATATGACTATATGTGACTATGGAAGACTACAACTATTTAGGGGTCCATCATGACTCATTATACTTTCGATCTAAACATATAAAATTTAAGGAAACATTTCACTTATATATTATTTTCAGTTGAATAAATGTTGGTGGAATTAATATGAAATTCTCTACTAAAAAAATATATAAGACAGAGATTTATTTTGTGACTACCTTCCTCTCACATGGAATATCATCTCACATAATATCACTGGTGGATTCTATATTATAATGATATAATTGAGAAATATATGAATGTCAATGAAAATAGTTATAATGTTTGATATCATGTTTAATTATAGGAAACAAATATAGATATCAACGTTGAATTGAATTGGAATGATAAAAATACATCATTGTATTCTTCAGATAATATGGTACACAAATCATTTGAAGAAAAAAAGATCTCTCTATTTGATTAAAATGGAAAATATAAAAAAATATGTAAATTTCATATAGTATTGTATCCCAAAAATTTAAAAATTACAATTTTATATTTCATTTGATAACTCAATAAATATTAAATAAAATCTATAAAAATTCAACAAACTCAATTTTGGGTTAATAATTGGACCATGAGTTATTTCCCATAGATACCCTTATCTATCAACCATGATGTTGGGGGACCATTGCATATTTCATGATGATGAAAAATAATTTTCAACTTTAAAGGGTAAGAAAGTGATAAATATTTCTGTTTCGACAAATTCATTCAGATAACCTATTATATATTATGTAATAAAAAATTATTTTTAACTGGCTATCCCCAATACATCACAATTTTTTGAATTTGTAATATCAATGGAATCTTACATAATACTTCAAAATAACTATTGATGGATGGATTGATAACCTGTTGGTAATGAATAAAAATTACCAGAGAATAAAATATACGTCAATAGAAGTTCAAACATTTCGAAAAACACAACTAAAGCCATGTCTCCCACAGACGCCAAGCCTATTCTCCCCATTCCACTATCACACCTCTCTAGTGAAACATACAAGCATGCCTTACCCACTAGACCCAAAAAGTATTATTTTTAGTTAAACAAGACCTAATTAGACCAAATTATAAACCTATGGGAATATTAGTTGATTTCCAAATTATCATTTCTCCTTATAATCATGACATATTCCCTATCTATATTTAGATACCGTAATAAATTATAAACTAAGCGATATTAATCGAATGAGAGGGCCGTTATATATATCAGAGTTTTTATACCTCAATACCCCTAAATAAATACCATTAACTTATATTTCCACACAAAAATATAGTGATTTACATGTAATTGGTGATATCGTAGAGTAACATTTACATGAATTTAGGAGTGGTAAACCTATACCACTTAGGAGAAAATTTTACCTTGTTCTACTAGTTGGGAGACCAGCTATCCCCAGTTTCTACTGTGGGACTAAAATCCATATTATACCTATAGAAAATTACAATTGATATATTCTCACTATCATGGTAACATAACCTTTTTAATTCTACGTAGACCCCTTGGGGAATTAATCTATCATGAATGACCATATTGCTTTGGGAACTTATTTGGTTGGATCCACACCCAATACCTCCAATTAGGATAAAAACATTCATTCAATCCCATGCTTGGATACCACATAAAATCAACATTAAACTATACAGAATCTACTCATCTAGGAATACAACTTCGACAACCTATTAGAAAATACTCCCATCACACTACATGATATAAATATAAATGATCATATATTTTAATATACGATTTCCACTATTGAAGATAAATATTATGGATTTAATTATCCACATGTAAAATAGAACTAAAATGAATGCATGATATATTTATAAAGATAATATTTATATTATTAACTAGTATGTGTGAATGAGAGTCACTAGATATATATATATGTATTGATATGACATTTTTATATATGGATTCATTTATACCAATTTATTGAAATATTTTTTGTGTTTAAAAATATATATATATTTTTTCTATTTTAATTTATTTTAAAAAATAGGAATATTTTGATAAAATTTGATTTCATTAAAATATAATGTTTATTTATCTGTGATATTTTTATTTGTGATTTCTAAAAATTATTAATATTAATAAATAGTGAGAAAATTGAATTTTTTAATTTATTTTTTATTATACTTTTTCTTTTTAGTGATTATTTAAAATATAAGATTATAGTATTATAATTTCAGAAAATATTCCAAAATTATGGATTTACAAATTCATTATAACATTAAGATGATTTTTTTTGTGTTTTATCTTAACAGATAGATCTTCTTATGGAGAGTGAAAAATTTAGTTTTTATAAATAATATTAAATTTATTATAGAATAATAATATATGTATGAATAAAAAACTCATAAAAAATTATGTAAAAAAATGTATTTCATTATTGAATTTATAATTTTATAATTTTTTTCTGTAATTTTCATTAACATATTTGATATTGTAGAACATAATTTATTTTTTTAAAATATATTTTTTATGTACATTATAAATGTAGTAGATTAAAGTTTTTTTATATATTCTTAGAAGTGTAAAAAAATGGATATATTATTTAGAATATTTAGTTGATTGTTTTGGAATGAGATAAATTTTATTTATGGGAAAAATGACACGTTACCTTAGGAAATAACATATTTACCATGGAAAAATTAAAATGAAATAGTGAAAATTATATTGGTAATGAGTTGAGAACTATTTTAAAAAATAAAATGAATGGTTGGTTGAGGAATATATTGAACTTATTTCTTCCCTTGTTATAGTATTTCTCAATTTTGGAAACACATTCATTAAGAGTGACTATAACATCAATTTTATTTTATGGTTGTTTAGAATATTTCATCTGATTAAACATAAAAATCCGGAACTCCTATATCCACAAACCCTTTTAATAACCCCCCAATATGTAAAGCCAAAATCTAATCTGATTTCTCATTTACATTTATTTAAACAATAATGTTTTTATTTTATTCTAAAAACACATCATTATAGGGATTGATCCAATTTCAAAGGATATAACCCATGAGGATGGTTGAAAGATTCTAAAAATTACTTCCATGAATAAATTTCATTATTGGAACATATTCTACATCACATTCCATTATATTTAAATATAATTATAACATTATAATAATTATTATACATCCTTTTTTCTATTGGGATGGTAATGTTTGTTTTACTATAAACTCAGAAATTTATGTATTTTGGTGAATTTCCAAAAAAAAAAACCAATAGATAAATTAAGTTCCATTTTGAAGAATGATTTTCATTTTATCAAAATAAATTTACTAAAATTGGTTAATTTATTTCATAATATTGAAATTATCTTTTTGAAAAAATTCATTAAAATAAAATTTACTAAAAATGTTCATATTAATTTTAGTTTTTCGGGTTGATTTTAAATTTTTTCATTATACTATTTATATTTACGTATTTGAATCATGATAATAATTATCTATATAATGTTTTATAATTTTTAGCTCAGATTACTATTCAAATTGTCATGTAACTATTGTAAATTTCCATATTACCATTCTTAATGGATATATTACTATTCTAGTATCCATTTCAATATTCTAACAATCACTTTTCCTCCTATAAATTCTACGTCATTCTGTCATTCATTATTCACCAAGATTCCTTATAAATTTATAACTATATATTTTCAAAATCATCCATTTATTTACTAATATTTCATTTTTTTCAATGATTTTTTTTTCACGGGGGTCATGATTATTTTAGATTAATGAGATCCATAATTTCACATTCTACTTTTGACAAATTATATTTTTCCCATTGAAATTTTTGGAATTTTCAAAGGTATTGTTCATGGTAAATATAATGATAAATATTATTGAAAGAAATTGGAATTTGGTTCCTTTTGTATTTAAATAATATGATACTATCTAATATAATATTACACTCATTTATATCAATAAACATATACATTATACAAAATCAGGATTATTATATTCAATATTGTGTTATAGTTCTAATGGTGATAATTCTAGGGATATATCCCTTGCTTATACTAACAAGAAATTTAAATGGATTTTAATTTTTTATATTACCCATATATAGAAAGAAAATATATATTTTCTTCTAAGAGAAAGGTATTAGAGGATAATATTCTAGGAAAAAAATTATTTCCCCTGAATTTTGTTATATTGATGATGGATAATATATGGGATTTCCACTTCATCGTTTTCTGTATAACTTTTAAACCATATGTTTTTTTAGAACCAATAATAATAATTTTTTATCATGTCATTATGTTTCTCGATAAAAATATGTAATATCTTGTTTTGGTTTTATTTATTTCAATTTTTTAAAAATTTTAATAAAATTTTAAATGAGTTTTGATTGAAAAATATTAGGGGTAAAAGTATATATATTACTAATTATTTTCTGTCATTGTTTGAAATTGAATTATTGTTAAAAATTAATTTGAAATTAAAATAAAATGATAATTTTCATTCATAATGGTGAACATGTCCATTAATAATCTTAAATATACTTATTTTAATGTTCTAGTTCTATAAAAATTATTTTTAGAAAAAGATATATATTTTATAACATGGAAATGATTTTTATGTATTTATTTGGATAAATTCATATGGAAAATATATCTTATAAATAATATTTAAGCTATTATTTTTTAAATTATTCATGAAATGAATTTCATGGGATCATTGGTGAATTCATACTTTTCGTATGAGCTCAAACCCCTTATAGCAACATGTGGGTTTATATCTAGTTGTAATGTTTCTCACAAGATCCCATGTATATTTCACTGAACAATTATTACACATGTTAGTATATATATTAATGTTGTTGTAAATGTGTTAAGATACCTGGGTAGTAATTGAGGAGTTCGTGTAGTGGAATGTGTTACAAATTCATTAATGGGATTTTTATGTATCAGCAAATTTATGAAGATATTATTAATTGTATTTACCCATTTATTTTGTAGATTTCTTTGTGTATTTATCTTTTATTGTGTCCCTGTATTACATATATGGATATTACATCATTCTAGGTGATTATTCAGTACATTTCAAAACTACATGCTTGAGAACTATAATATTTTAGTGCATTTGGAATAATAGAAACAAAATCATCTATCATAGTGAAAGATGTTGGAACCATGATCTTCTATGCATGATATGGAGTACGGTTTGTGGTTGTTTTCAATCAGCAGTGGCAGTTCAGAATTTGTACTCGCAAAGAGATCATAAAGTTCAAGAAGACAATAGTATTGAAGGTGGCTTCATTTCCTAGTGTTTGAAAATTTTTTGGGGTCCAAAATTTGGAAGTTGGTGAGCATCGCGAAACTAGGATTTCCATGAAGATAAAAATTAAATATGGCAATGGCATGAATTTCGTGATGAGTGGCTTAATGGTTTGGAATTCACGAAGACCAGAATTATGGAGGTGGTGATTCTTCCTAATTATGTCAAAGCTTCACGAACGGCAGCGGATGAAGAGCATCGCGGCGATGAAGAGCTCTGTGAGGGGGCTTTGCGGAGAAGGCGTAAAGGAAATTATGGAACACTCCATGATTATGACGAGCTCCGCGAATGGAAAATTTTCGTACTCCTTCGCGAATTTGAGAGAATTTCGGCGGGAACATCGGAGCTTCGCGATTTGAGCTGACATGGCGATGTCTTCCCGCGGAAGGGTCGAGGGTCGGTGGAATCTCCTATAAATACAGGTCGAACCCCTTGATAGACACACAGAGAGCTCTCAATGAAAATCATTTTCTCTCGGTTCGCAAAGGTCACTCACGAAGGCAGTGTGCTTCACAAAAGAGGAGCTTCGCGGCGGCTATTCTTGCTTCGTGAAATTCTTGTGCCCCGTGTTGGATCGGTGAGCTTCGCGAAGAGGCAAGAGCTCCACGACAGCCAAGCATTGTGAAGGCTTGTGCATCGCGAGAGTTCTTCGATATTGAGCTTCGCGAAAAGGCAAGGACTCCGCGAAGGCTTGTTTGAGCTTTGTAAAATTGGGATCCTTGCGAAGTAGGGTACTTTTCGAGGGCCCTTTCCAAAGGTTGTTTTCCCAGTGGACAAGGGAAAAAGAGGTATTCCTCAGTAGATGAAATTTGGACATTAACAGAGCATCATCATAGGACTCTGACGCCAGTAAAGTCTCATGCTGAATAGGAGACAAAGAACTTCATGCCTATCTATTGAAGAGACATTCACGTCTATAAACTGAGCGGGACTTCACCAATGGCAGTGAGCCAGGGGGAGTCAATGGGAGTGTCCCGAGGGAAGCAGTAATCTATCCATGAACCTTTGTAAAGGCAGTGAGCATGGGACAGAGTGGTTGTGCCCCAACCTTTGTAATCCACAACTAGTGAATATTAGTGGAATTAGGTACAACCGACAACTTGTCGGCGTATGCTGCTTGTACGTAGACCTTAGAGGTGAACCAAGTAAAAAGTGATGTGTCTTCTCTGTGCATGTGAATGTTTTCTCTCTGATCATATTCATCTTATAGGTTCAACAAGTTCCTACCAACGTGGGAACAAGATTCATCACATTAAAAGAAAAATTTGTCACCTTGATTCACCCCTCCCCTCTCAGGGTGTCCCGGGGTCCTTCTAGTGGTATCAGAGGTAGGTTTCTAGTGTTGAATTTGTCCTTTATCGACATGGAGAATGTAGTCAATATCAGGGGAGTCCCTCACTTTGATGGAATTAATTTCTAGATCTAGATGAATAGAATGAGATCTCATCTAAGATCTCTTCGAATGGAAGTTATCTTTTCTATTGTGAAAGGAATACAAGTCACTGACCCAACATGCCTAGCTATGACTGAAACTGACAGGAAAATTCTCGATGCAGATGCTATAGCACAAAATGCAATTACTACATCCCTTTCTGATCAGATCTACATAATGTTGATGAATTGAACCTCAGAAAAATCCATGTTGGATAAACTGTAGAATAGTTTTTAAGGAGATAGAAAAGTAAAGGAGGCGAAAGTACAAGTGCTGCACAATTGGTTTGATGATCTGATGATGCATCCAGATGAGAATGCAGACTCTTTCTTCAGTCAAATTACTGAAGTGGTTGGAGAAATTCGGGGTCTAGGGGAATAAATCAAAGACATTGATATTGTAAAGAAAATATTAATAAGGCTTCCACATCTGTACAATGCAAAGGTGTCAGCCCTGGAAGAAAGAGATCTTTCAAAACTTTCTCTGGGTGATCTACTTAGCAGCTTGGTAGCATATGAAATGAGAGTCAAACGAGAAGATTCTATGACTCGTGTGAGAAAGGAAATAGCATTCATGTCCATAGATAAACTGAAAATCTCAAAAGATAGTATTGGTGAAGATGAAGAAGAAAAATAAATTTGTTCACTCATTGCAAAGAAGTTCCAGAAGGGGAAAGGGAAATTCAAAGGGAAGTTACCTCTCGCATGTTTCCATTGTAGAAATGTTGTGCACATTGCCTCTCAGTGATTAAGAAAGATCAATGATGAAGATAGTGAAGATGAAAGCTTCGAGAATCCTTAGAGAAGGTTCTTCAAAAAGGGAGACTTCAAATCTCTAAAGAAAAATCAAAGGAAGAGTATTGTCTGTCAAGAGGAAGCAGATGATAATGAATTCTGTGATGAAGAAGAACCAGAATTCAAAACTGGGAACCATGCTTCCATGATGGTCACTATTGAAATGTCAAAAGATAATGGTGGAGAAGAACAACTGATAACTTGTGTAGTTCCCGAGATGCAACATAAGAATGCCATTAGTAAGCTTAAGATTAAATGTAAGAGTTGGAATAAGTGTAAATCAATTGTAGAAGAATCAACTGAATATGTTGATCAACTTGAAGCTGAGATTGAACGACTGGAATAATTTGTGAAGGTACAGTCTAAAATAATTGAGAGAAATGATGATGTAGTGGATCTAAAGCTGAGAATTGAAGAGCAGGCAAAGGTCATCAATGACCTCACCTATAGACTTGATGAAAAATCCAAGACTACTGAGGGTCTTGATGAGGAAGTTGTTACTCTAAGGAGTAAACATGAGACTGAATCAATTCCAAAAGAATCGAGGAAGAAAATACAGTTTGGAAGATTCTCATATGCAGAATTACTAGATAGAGCCAAGTGTGGTTTAGATGGGGTTGGGAAAATTTTGAGTGATCAAATACCCGCTTGCATTGGAAAGAGTGGAATTGGTTATGAGGCCGGGACATCAATTTTTGTAAGTGAAAATATCCAAAAGAAAGATAATATGAAATTTGAACATGTTGAAACGCTACCTAAGCTACCTAAAAAGGAACCCTCAATCCAAACTAAAAGGAGAACTGAAAATTATCCTCAAACATTCAGAAATGACATACAATATAACTTTTCTCCCAAGGAAGAAGGTATGAGGATAAATTCAAGTGAGAAGACATTTCCACTGATGATGTTTCAGTTCTTTGGCTATCTTGGCCATACCATGTCTTATTGCGAAGAGGCAAGAAGCTATCCGAATAGAGAATATATAGAAGTTCAAAAAATGAGAACAAATTCATATCCTAATTCTTATAGAAGAAACAATTTCATTGGATATAGTTATTGTTGTTTTACCTTTGGTCATAAGGATGCTAATTACAGGAAGAGAAGGGACATGGACACCTCATACCGAAGTACAAGACAAGTCAAGTCTCATCAATAAGACAGTGTTTCTCGTTCAAACGGGTTTTCTCCTCTCAAAGACGATTTTGACTATGAGGAACCTGGGTATGATGAAGAGATAATTAAAAGGCCATCAGTTATATATACTCAGTCCAATGATTCATGGAAGGAATGGAAGAAGATCGAGAAATCGAACCTTGCAGAGGTGGCCCTCAATGGTACAAAGAACAATAGTACCTGGATTCTGGATAACGGTTGTTCATCGCATATGATAGGTAATGATGGCCTGATAACTAATTTCAAAAGGATGGTTGATGGTACAGTACGATTTGGTAATGAAGGGGCTCTGAATATCAAAGGGAGTGGAAGTACCGAATTATCTAATGGATAGCTACAGAAGACTGAAGTCCTTTATATAGATGGCCTATGTCATAATCTCCTCAGCGTGAGTCAACTCGGTGACTCGGGACTTATAGTTACTTTTAATCAGAAAGGTTGCACTATCAAGGTAAATACATGTAATTCACTTATGAAGGGATGCCGAAACGAAGGCAACTTGTATCAGGTTGATAGTGAAGAAAATGTATGTTACATGACTGTTGAAGAAGAAAACAATATGTGGCATTGGAGACTAGGACACATCAATCAACAAGACATGGAGAAAATATCAAAAACTGAGAATTGTCATGGAAATTCGCAACCTGAAGCATGAGCATGATAAATCTTGTGATGCTTGCATTCGTGGGAAGCCGGTCTTCATTTCATATCGGCCAAAGAAGAAAAGGGAATCTCACATTCTTGATATGATTCACACAGATGTATGTGTGTCAATAAATGATGCTGGAACTCATGAAGAAAGGTACTTTGTCATTTCCATATATGATTACAGTAGAATGGCATGTCTGTTGGTCATTCACAGGAAACGACAAGTGCTTGACTTCATGAAAACATATCGGCGAATCACCGAGAATGATACCGAACGAATAATCAATGTGTTTCGATCTGACAGTGGAGGAGAATACACGTCCATTGAATTTAAAAATTCTCTGGAGAATAATGGGATACAACATGAGGTTGCTGCTATGAGAACTCCACAACAAAATATAGTTGTTGAATGTAGGGATAGACAAGTGTACAACATGGCACGAACTATGCGGATTTAGAGTCGTATTCCATGACATTACTGGAAAGAGGTTGTTCAAGCTGCAGTGTAAATCCAGAATCGAACAAGACTTTATATGGGTGAGACTAAGACACCATATGAATTGTGGCCTGGACGAAAGCCTTCTTTAAAATAATTTCGTGTCTTTGTAAGTAAATGCTTCATTATGATCAAAGAAGGAAATCAAGGGAAATATGGAGACAATGCAGATGAAGTAATTTTCCTCGCATAGTCAATGAACAACGAAGCCTACAATTTTTTAAAAAAGCGTTTAGGAAGGATTTTGGAAATCAGTGATGTTAATATAATTTAAGATAAAAGCACACATTCTTCGAGGATGTCATATGCTGGTGTGATAGAAAATTAGGAAGAAAGTGTGCATGAAGAATATACAAATGCAGAAATAGAGGAAGTTTTTCAAAACACTCAGCAGTCACATCATGATGTTGACTCAGAAGAAGAATCTGAAGAAGAAACTGTGGCTGAAGAGAATGCTACTGAACCTTGCATTTGAAATCAAAGAGCTGAGATTGATCAATCCAACATAATTGGGGACAGAAGTGCACCCACTCAAACAATAATGATGAGGAATAACATGCAATCTGCATTTCTATCAGTTGAAGAGCCATCCTCATTCGAAGAAGCTGCAATTGATGAATCTTGGGTGAAATCCATGAATGATGAATTAGATCATATTGAAAAGAATCATACATGAGATCTTGTCCAGAGAACTGAAGGTCACAATGTGATTGGTACCAAATGGATCTTCAAAAATGAGTTTGATGAGCATGGAAGTGTCATCAGAAACAAGGCACGACTGGTATGTAAAGGATACTCCCAGATTGAAGGCATTGATGTTGATGAAACCTTTTCTCCAATGGCTAGAATGGAGTCAATCAGGCTTTTCCTGGCCATGGCACTCCAATGAGGATATAAAGTATATCAAATGGATGTCAGGACAACATTATTGAATGGTGTACTCAAAGAAGAAGTCTACATTGAACAGCTAGTGGCCTTTGGTTTTGGTACTGATGAAACAAAGGTCTGCAAATTGAAGAAATCTCTATATGGTTTGAAGCAGGCAACACGGGTGTGGTACTCACGACTGGATTCATATCTCAAAAAGCTGGAATTCAAAAGAGGAGGAGTTGATCACAATCTCTATGTGAAGAATTATCCAAAAGATCATTTCATGGTTTTAGTCTAAGTTGATGATATCATATTTGGTGGCTGCAGGCAGAAATCAGTGAACGAATTTGCCAACCACATGAAATCAGATTATGAAATTTCTATGATTGGGGAGCTCACATATTTCTTGGGGAAGCAGGTGATTCAAAAGAAGTAATACACATTCATTTCTAAGGAAAAATATGCAAGAGAGATGATGAATAAGTTTAATATGAAAGACTCCAAACCAATGTAAACTCTGATTGCAATTGGAAATAAACTTAGAAAGCATGAGGATAGAGACTCTATTGATCCCACCATGTACAGGAGGATCATTGGGAGCCTACTGTACCTGACAGCGACATGACCAGATATTGTCTTTTCCACATGCCTTGCGGCCCGCTTTCAAAGTAATCCAAAGGAGGAACATATGGCGGTAGTAAAAAGAATCATGAGGTACATTAAATGTAAGCATAAATTCGGGTTAATTTTTGCTGCAGGCAGGGACAGGGAATTATCATCGTTTTCGGATGATTACTGGGCTAGTGATGTAGTAGAAAGAAATTCCACTAGAGGTGGAGCTTTTTATATTGGGAAGAAATGTGTTGGCTGGTTGAGCATGAAACAAGAAAGTACTTCTCTTAGTACTGCTGAAGCTGAGTATATCTCTACCACAAAGGCACGCACTCAACATCTAGGGATGAGGCAACAACTAACAGATATTGGTGATGAGTTAAAGAAAAAAATGGTGATTTAATGTGATAACAAGAGTGAAATTGATCTTAAGAAGAATCGTGTTCAGCATTCCCGTACAAAACATATTGAAATCAGGTATCGATTTATCATAGAAAAAGTTGAACAAGAGGTGATTAGAATGGATCATGTGGGAACTGATGAGCAAGTGGCTGATATCCTGACCAAGCCATTGTATGTATAAGGCCTCGACCTTAAACATTACTTAATATTGAATTAAATGAATAATTCACATTGAGGATCTTTCAGGTTTAGAGTTTTAGAGAATTAGAACATAACTATTACATCTCAAAAGATATACAAAGTAGACACTTCTACCAAGTTTCCATAAAATAAAAAACTCTTAAAAAGAAACATGTCTAGTTCCATGTTTTATATAGCATGAAATTCCCTTGATCCCGTCCTTGACCTTATTCCACATTATGTCCTGTGAAAAACATTTCAAAAAAACATGGAGTGAGCATAAAAAGCTCAGTAAGGTATACACAAAGAATGAAAACTGTTAGTTTTTCAAACATAAAGTAAACCATGTATACTTTATCAAAGTAATACCTTCACCTTCATGAAGTAGTAAAAAACTCTTCATTGAATACAATATCATTACTTAAATTTTTGTAACCAAAGTATTACCATAAAACCCATATAAAGAACACATAAAATATATAAAAGTAACTTGGACATAAACATACTTAAGTGGAATAACCATACGGTCGACTTCCACACATATCACTTATTAGAATAGCCATACGGCCAACTTCCATACATAATTAATGGAATATCCATACAGCCAACTTCCATACCCAATTCATTGGAGGTTATAACGTAACCACCCGTCCTGGTATTCACGGGACCACCCGTCATATGGTTTATCACGTAACCACCCGTCAAATGTCCAAGTACCAATATAAAATCATAAAACATAAAACCAATATAAAGGAATGATAACATTTCCACATTTCATTCACAATATATCATTTAAATATATTGACATAATAGAATCATTTATCAAAACCATTTTCAATACCAAAATACAGAAAAGAGTATATGGTATTTATTTTATTTTAAAAACATTACGGCTGGTTGAGGAAGCCAAAGACCAAATAATACTCGCGGCGACGGAAAAGGTCGTTGTCACCACGTACGTTAAACAAAACATTCCTTTTTTCGTTTAGTAAAACGCTTAGTAGAAAAAGATTCCTTTCTTATAAAAGTAAAAGTCAAAGGCGGTTTATACACTATATAAAAGAATGTTGTGTATAAAACGAAATATGCCTCAATGAAAGGAGATTGAGACGAAGTCCCTTACCTCGGGTCCGACTTGACTCGATCGTTCTTTAACGTCATGAATAATAAACTTGAGTTAATTTCTACATTATTAAGAACCTTTTTAAAGTTCATTATTCCTTTTATATCACTTATTGCCATGTTATAAACATTATGTAACCACTTAAGTTAATAATGTTTGTTTTGTCGATATTTAGTTCTTAAGTCGAAAGTGGACTTATTACAATTACATGTTGTTCATGTGGTCAAAGGTTCTTTATATCCAGAATGAAATTCATGATTTGGATAGCATATATATCATATAGATCCAGAATATACATGAATTTATAATATTACATAATCATTTAGATGTAAGAAATGAAATGCACCGTTCATAGAGATGGTAAGCCGTACGTACGCATGAACGCTACTTTCATTTCATTGTCATATTAATGGAGTTAAAACTAAATGAGAGGTATGTATATTTTAATTCCAGAATTATATTCATCATTTAGATGTATCATTCATCATATATTTCCATTATATACATGTACTTTTAATAGTACATTACATTTGGGGATAAGAAATGAAATGCACCGTTCATAGAGATGGTAAGCTGTATGTACGCATGAACGCTACTTTCATTTCTATCTCATACTTTAATGGAAAGAAATAATAATGATATAGAGGTATATTATAATTCTAGTATAACATCATATATTATAACTTTAAATCCACCCTTTATACGCCCCACATATGGCATTAACGAATCAAATCACTTTGAGGGGGCGATAGTCCGCACTTCCTTAAATGAAGATATCACGTTTACCCATAATGGAAACCATAAAGGTAATCCCAAAATAAAAAATACAGAATCTCAAAGAAAACATAAACATATTATATATCATATATAAATATAATGTCATCTTAATGGCCACCTTTGAAGGTGTTAAAAGAATGTTGAACAATCATCGTTTCAGGAGGCAGAAATTTGCCATCCACGGAAACAGTATGTTCTTTAACCATTAGATGTAGGTGTGTGTAAGAGTAGCTCGAATATTTCTTATAAAAACATCCTAGTATATTTAGGATACTGGAGTTGTTACAAATGAAAATAATAAAAAGAGTTTATGGGGTTGGAGAAGCAAAATAAAACAAAAGGACTCAAAAGAAGACATTACCTTAAAATCGGGTAACTCCCTTTGGATTGAGCTCAAAGGATTCCTTGGGAAGACTTCTGCCCAGTGTGAGGATTCAAGGAGTAATAGAGGGAAGTGGAGAGACAAAATGGGCAGGGTTTGGCCGAGCCAAAGGCTTTGGGAGTGTGGGTAAGGAGGTAGAGGTGGGGGCCTTTTATAAGAGGAGAGGAGGGGCACTCTTGGAAAGTAAGAAAAGGTTACATTATTTTAGAATGGGTTTCGTATTTTAATGGTCCCAAATTGGTTTTTTTAGAGGATAAGGTGATAAGGGTTCTAAATCCACCCATACAATAGGTTTTGGACATGTGTAGTTTATAGATTTTACATTATCTTTCCATTTTATTTAAATCCTTTATTAATGAGGTAATTACTGCATTATCATGATGTCATAAATAATTTAATTTATTTAAAGTCTAAAAATTATAGAAAAACTATCATGATGTATGAAATATTTTTATCTTTCCAATGACTATTTATAATCAAAAATCTGACTTTTATAACCCAATATAAAAATTGTTTTAGTAAAACATCTCATGTTTGTGTTATTTTTACTTTAACATTAAATAAAACGTTATTTATGCCATTTCCCAACCAAAGTGGCTCCATGGGGTCCCCAAGTTGACCCATGGATTGTCTTGGTCGGCCATGACACATCCAATAAGGGTAGTACATTTTTCTATGTATTTTCATTTTATTATAATATCATTTTTGCCTTTAATTGCACTAATTACCTCTAATCGCGATTAAAAATTTAATAAGTTACTATTCACCAAACAATTATTTTAATCTCATTGAACCACATTTTACTTCTTAATGAAAACCATGTATGTCGGATTTTTGAAATTCAAAACACAAAAGTGGTAAATTTTAATTTGAACGAAAAATCAGTTTTTATAAGTACCACTTAGTGTTTCACTATTCATCAAAAATTGAAGTTTTTCAGAAAAATACCAAAAATTCACCCTAAGCTATATTTGATATTCCGAATTCAAAAATGAAGTCTATTTTAAAAAATTTAAAACATATAAGTCACATTAATTAATTTAATAATTAATTTCTGTTGTCATGACAAATAGCGTGTTTTTATGAAACAATAAGTATCAAAAGATTGACACTAGTTTAAGTCCGATTTCAAAGTGAAATTGATTCCAATGACCACTATAGGATTTAATGGTAAAAATATTTTCTAATTTCACTTTAAAAACAATTCAAAAGTTAATATAATCATATAATTAAATTAAATTAAAAAGAGGTTTTGAATTAAAATACATTATTTTACACTATTCATTAAAAAATGAACTTTATCGGAAAAATACCAAGAATTTACACAAAGTAAATTTTGATGTCCCGATTCTAAAGAAGAGTTATATTTGGTCCAATAGAATTTATAAGAGTGAAAAAAACTATATTTAATGACGGTTTCCCATCAAAAGGTGATAAGTGAACCTTTAGTGAAAATTAGGGTATAAATGTCTAAAATTGAATTCTTTCTGTATTTTAAGCCTTTATCATTTATTGGATAAATGTAAAAACATTTAAAAAAACATATATAATCATATTTTAGTTATTTCTATCCATTCCCGCCAATACAATGGCTACATGTTAACTACCATTTAAAATAATATTATTATATTACTAGTGTAAAACGTAAGTTTTCAAAGAAACTCATCGTTGCATATCGAGTACGCTATAGAACGTAGAAACCCATTTTAATTAAAATTAATATTTAATTCGTAAATATTAATAAATATTAAAATTCTTTATTCTTTATTTACCTGGGATGTTACATCCTTCCCCCCTATTGGGAATTGCATCCTCGCAATTTTATTCACTTATCAAAATAAGTGGGGGTATTTATCCCTCATAGCATTTTTAGATTCCCACGTTGCCTATTCTACCATATGGTTTTTCCACAAAACCTTTACTTGGTGGATTACCTTATTTTGTAACACTTGCTCCCTGTGGTCAAGAATCTGGACTGGTTGTTCCTCATAAGAAAGGTTCTCTTCCAGCTGAACTATCTCTGGACTCAAAACATGAGATGGATCTGGCATATACTTCCTCAACATCGAAACATGAAAAACATTGTGTACCTGAGATAAACTCGGAGGTAAATCCACTCGGTAAGAAACTGATCCAAATTTCTCCAGAATTTCATATGGTCCAATAAACCTTGGACTCAACTTTCCTTTCTTACCAAATCTCATCACACTTTTCCAAGGAGAAACCTTGAGAAAAACATGATCACCTACCTCAAAAGATAGATCCTTCCTCCGGTTATCCGCATAACTCTTCTGCCTGCTCTGAGCTGTTCTCATGTGCTTCTGAATCAAATGAACGTTTTCTGACATCTCTTCTACCAATTCTGGTCCCATCAGCTTCCTTTCACCCACTTCATCCCAAAATTCTAGAGTTCGACACTGCTTCCCATATAATGCCTCAAATGGTTCCATCTGTATACTGGAATGAAAACTGTTATTATAAGAAAACTCAGCCAAATAAAGATGTTGGTCCCAACTTCCCTGATAATCCATCAAACAAGCACGTAGCATATCATCCAATGTCTGAATTGTTCGTTCTGACTACCCATCTGATTGCGGATGAAAAGATGTACTAAAATTTAATTCAGTACCCAACGACTTTTGAAGTCCTTTCCAAAAGATAGAAGTAAACCTAGGATCACGATCGGACACAATGGAGAGAGGAACTCCATGTAACCTGACTATCTCTTTATGATAAAAATGGAAAAGTTGATCTAGGGAAAAAGTATCTCGTATAGCAAGGAAATGAGCCAATTTAGTCAAGCGATCAATAATAACCCAGATTGCATTATTACCTCTAGATGTCTTCGGTAACCCCACAAAAATGTCCATGGATATATTTTCCCATTTCCACTTTGGCACTGGTAAAGGCTGAAACATCCCTTTCGGTAACTGCCACTCTGCTTTAACCTGCTGACAAGTCAAACACTTCATAGTAAAATCAGAAATATCTCTTTTTATTCCATCCCACCAGTAATACTTCCACAGATCTCTATAAATTTTAGTACTGCGAGGATGAACTGAAAACAGAGAACTATGAGCTTCACATAACAACTCTTTCTTCAACTGTGAATCACAAGGCACACACAATCTTTCCCCAAATCTCAAAACACAATCATTATCAATGTTAAATTCAGGCAACTTACACTTCTTAACCAACTCTACCTTTTTCTACAACTCACTGTCTTGCTTCTGTGCTTGCTTGATTCTATCTGATAGAGAAGATTTCACTGATACATGAAACAAAATAGAAGAACTTCTTGCACCAACAACTTCTATGCCAAAGTTCATCAAATCAAAAACCAAAGGATCTCATTCCAAACGTAGCATGGTTAATGAAGCAGTACTTTTTCCACTCAAAGAATCAGCCACTTTATTTGCGTTCACTGGATGGTAGTGAATTGTACAATCATAATCCTTGATTAATTCCAGCCGTCTCCTCTGTCTCATGTTCAATTATTTCTGAGTGAATATATACTTTAAACTTTTGTGATCAGTATATATTTCACACTATAATCCATAAAAATGATGCCTCCAAATTATTAAAGCAAAAACAACAGCAGCTAATTCCAAATCATGTGTAGGATAATTTACCTCATGAGTTTTCAACTGATGTGAAGCATGAGAAATTACCTGATCATTCTGCATAAGGACACAACCACGTCCCTTCAACGAAGCATCACTATATATAACAAACTCAACATTCCTGGAAGGAAGTGCCAAAACTAGAGCATTCACCAATCTTCTTTTCAACTCCTGAAGACAATCATCACATTCTTTTGTCCAGATGAACGTAACACCCTTCCGAGTTAGCTTTGTCATTGGACTAGATAACTATAAAAAATTTCAACAAACCTTCGGTAGTAACCTGCCAAACCAAGAAAACTACGGATCTCGGTTACATTTGTAGGTCTTGGAATTCTTTAACAACTTTTGTTTTAGCAGGATCAACAGTTATGCCATCTTTTGAAACAAATTTGACCAAGGAAAAAAATTTGTTGTAACCAAAACTCACACTTTCTGAATTTTCCATATAGTTTCTTTTAATTTAAGGTTTGCAAGATAACCCATTAAATGAATTTAATACTACTCTTTACTTTTTAAAAACACCATAATATCATCAATAAATACAACCAACATTTTTCACCTCAATCAACTGAGCCATCACTGCAACAAACTGTTTAGTTCTGATTCTGACCATCTCAGGATACTAATTTGAAAGGTCATTTCCCTCTGTATGCCTTCCCATAAAAGTTGATCTGTTTCCTCTATGAAAAAACATTCTTAACACAGAAATATCTCAGGCTAAGAAACATGGAAATCTTTAAATGCTATATCATTTCAATCATACCATAAATTAATTTATAAATTTAACAATTTTATAACTCCTAAAGTTGTCTAAACCGACCTCTGATACCAACTATAAGGCCACGACCTTAAACATTACTTAATATTGAATTAAATGAATAATTCACAATGAGGATCTTTTCAGGTTTAGAGTTTTAGAGAATTAGAACATAACTATTACTTCTCAAAAGATTTAAAAAGTAGATACTTCTACGATGTTTCCATACAATAAAAAACTCTTAAAAAGAAACATGTCTAGTTCCATGTTTTATATAGCATGACATTCCCTTTATCCCATCCTTTACCTTATTCCACATTAAGTCCTGTGAAAAACATTTCAAAAAAACTTTGGGTGAGCATAAAAAGCTCAGTAAGGTATACACAAAGAATGAAAACTATTAGTTTTTCAAACATCAAGTAAACCATGTATACTTTATCAAAGTAATACCTTCACCTTCATGAAGTAGTAAAAAACTATTCACTGAATAAAATATCATTACTTACCTTTTTGTAACCAAATTATTACCATAAAACCCATATAAAGAACACATAACCTATATAAATGTAACTTGGGACATAAACATACTTATGTGGAATAACCATATGGTCGACTTCCACACATATCACTTAATGGAATAGCCATATGGCCAACTTCCCTACATACTTAATGGAATAGCCATACGGCCGACTTCCATAACCAATGCATTGGAGGTTATAACGTAACCACCCATCCTGGTATTCACGGCACCACCCGTCATATGGTTTATCACGTAACCACCCGTCAAATGTCCAAGTACCAATATAAAATCATAAAACATAAAACCAATATAAAGGAATGATAAAATTTCCACATTTCAATCACAATATATCATTTAAATATATTGACATAATAGAATCCTTTATCAAAACCATTTTCAATAACAAAATAAATAAAATAGTATATGGTATTTTTTTTTTTTTTAAAACATTACGGCTTGTTGAGGAATCCAAAGACCAAATAATACTCGCGGCGGCGGAAAAGGTCGTTGTCACCGCGTACGTTAAAAAAACATTCCTTTGTGTCTTTTAGTAAAACACTTAGTAGAAAAAGATTCCTTTTGTATAAAAGTAAAACTCAAAAAGGTGTATACACCGCATAAAAGAAAGTTGTGTATAAAACGAAATATGCCTCAATGAAAGGAGATTGAGACGAAGTCCCTTACCTTAGGTCTGACTTGACTCGATCGTTCTTTAACGTCCGGAATAATAAACTTGAGTTACTTTCTACTTGATTAAGAACCTTTTTAAAGTTCATTATTCCTTATATATCACTTATTTCCATGTTATAAACATCATGTAACCATTTAAGTTAATAATGTTGGTTTTGTCGATATTTGGTTCTTAAGTCGAAAGTGGACTTCTTACAATTAAATGTTGTTCGTGTGGTCAAAGGTTCTTTATGTCCAGAATGACATTACTGATTTGGATAGAATATATATCATATATATCCACCATATACATGTATTTATAATATTACATAATCATTTAGAGGTATTAAATTAAATGCACCGTTCATTGAGACGGTAAGCCGTACGTACGCATGAACGCTACTTTCATTTATTTGTCATATTAATGGAATTAAAACAAAATGAGAGGTATGTATATTTTAATTGCAGAATTATATTCATCATTTAGATGTATCATTCATCATATATATCCATTGTATACATGTACTTTTAATAGTACATTACATTTGGGGATAAGAAATGAAATGCACCGTTCATGGAGGCGGTAAGCCGTACGTACGCATGAACGCTACATTCATTTCTATCTCAAAATTTAATGGAAAGAAATAATTATGATATAGAGGTATATTATAATTCCAGTATAAAATCATATATAATAACTTTAAATCCATCCTTTATACGTCCCACATATGGAATTAACGAATCAAATCACTTTGAGGGGGCGGTAGTCCGCACTTCCTTAAATGATGATATCACGTTTACCCATAGTGGAAACCATAAAGGTATGCCCAAAATGAAAAATATAGAAGCTTAAAGAAAACATATAAATATTATATATCATATATAAATATAGTGTCATCTTAATGGCCACCTTTGAAGGTGTTAAAATAATGTTGAACAATCATCGTTTCGGGAGGCAGAAATTCACCATCCACGGAAACAGTATGTTCTTTAACCATTAGATGTAGGTGTGTGTAAGTGTAGCATGAATATTTCTTATAAAAACATACTAGTATATTGAGGATACTTTAGTTATTACAAAAGAAAAGAATAAAAAGAGTTTAGGGGGTTGGAGAAAAAAATAAAACAAAAGGACTCAAAAGAAGACATTACCTTAAAATCGGGTAACTCCCTTTGGTTTGAGCTCATAGGCTTCCTTGGGAAGACTTCTTGTAAAACCCCAGGTAAATAAAGAATATAACAATTTTCATATTTATCCATATTTGTGAATAAAATATTAATATGACTTTAAAGGGGACGCTATGCTCGATGGCGTACCCAACACGCAACGACGAGTTTCTTGGGAATCTTATGTTGCACTCTAATAATAAAATAATATTATTTTAAATGGCAGTTAACATGTAGTTGTTGTATTGGAGTAAATGGATAAGGATAACTAAAATATGATTATATATGTTTTTAAATGTTTTTACATTTATCCAATAAAAGATAAAGGCTTAAAATACAGAAAGAATTCAATTTTAGGCGTATATGCCCTAGTTTTCACTAAAGGTTCACTTATCGCCTTTTGATGGCGAACCGTCATTAAATATAGTTTTGTTCGCTCTTATACATTCTATTGGACCAAATAAAATTCTTCTTTAGAATTGGGACATCAAAATTTACTTTGTGTAAATTTTTGGTATCTTTCCGATAAAGTTCATTTTTTAATGAATAGTGTAAAATGTTGTATTTTAATTCAAAACCTCTTTTTAGTATAATTTATTTATATGATTATATTATATTTTTAATTGGTTTTAAACTGAAATTAGAATATATTTTTACCATTAAATCCAATATTGGTCATTGGATTTAATTTCACTTTGAAATCGGACTTAAACTAGTGTCAATCTTTTGATACTTATTGTTTCATAAAAACACGCTATTTGTCATGACAGTAGGAATTATTTATTAAATTAATTAATTTGACTTATATGTTTTTAATTTTGTAAAATAGACTTCATTTTTGAATTCGGAATATCAAATATAGCTTAGGGTGAATTTTTGGTGATTTTCTACAAAACGTCAATTTTTGATGAATAGTGAAACCACTAAGTGGTACTTATAAAAACTGATTTTCCGTTTAAATGAAATTTTGCCACCTTTGTGTTTTGAATTTTAAAAATCTGACATACATGGTTGTCATTGAGAAGTAAAATTTTGTTTAATGGAATTAAAATAATTTTTTGGTGAATAGTAACTTATTAAGTTTTTAATCGCGATTAGAGGTAATTAGTGTAGTTTAAGGTAAAAATAATGTTTTAATAATATTAAATGAACTTGACACATGTCCTAGCCTCATTTTATGTGTCATGGCCGACCAAGACAAGCCATGTGTCAACTTGGGGACCCCATGGAGCCACTTTGGTTTGGAAATGACATAAATAACTTTTTATTTAATGTTAAAATAAATGACACACACATGAGATGTTTTACTAAAACAATTTTTACATGGGGTTATACCAGTCATATATTTGACTATAAATATTCATTGGAAAGATAAAAAGATTTCCTAATTCATAGAAATTTTTTATAATTTTGTAGACGTTAAATAAATTAAATTATTTATGACATCAGGATGATGCAGCGATGACCTCATTATTTAATGATTTAAATAAAATGGAAATATAATGTAATATCTAAGACCTAAACATGTCCAAAACCTATTGGATGAGTGTATTTCGAACCCTTATCACCTTATCATAGATATAAATCTATTCGGGACCTCTTAAATACGAATACCATTTTGAAATAAAGTGACTTTTCTTCACTTTCCAAGAGTGCCCCTCCTCTCCTCTTATAAAAGGCCCCCACCTCTACCTCCTTACCCACACACCCAAAGCCTTTGGCTCGTCCAACACCTGCCCATTTTGGCTCTCCACATCCCTCTCTTACACCTCGAATCCTCACTTTGGGCAGAAGTCTTATCACGGAAGCCATTGAGCTCAAACCAAGGGGAGTTACCTGATTTAAAGGTAATGTCTTTTTTTGAGTCCTTTTGTTTTATTTTGCTTCTCCAACCCCATAAACTCTTTTTATTATTTTGTTTTGTAACAACTCCAGTATCCTCAATATAATAGGATGTTTTTATAAGAAGTATTCGAGCTAAACATACACACACCTACATCTAATGGTTAATGAACATACTATTTCCGTGGATGGTGAATTTATGCCTCCCGAAACGATGATTGTTCAACATTCTTTTAACACCTTCAAAGGTGGCCATTAAGATGTCACTATATTTATATATGATATATAATATATTTATGTTTTACTTAAGCTTCTGTATTTTTTATTTGTGCCTTACCTTTATGGCTTCCATTATGGGTATACGCGATATCTTCATTTTAGGAAGTGCGGACTACCGCCCCCTCAAACTGATGTGATTCGTTAATGCCATACGTGGGACGTATAAAGGATGGATTTAATGTTATTATATATGATTTTATACTGGAATTATTATATACCTCTATATAATTATTATTTTTATCCATTAAAGTATGAGATAGAAATGAAAGGGGCGTTCATGCGTACGTACGGCTTATCGTCTCCATGAACGGTGCATTTCATTTCTTATCCCCAAATGTAATGTACTATTATAAGTACATGTATATAATGGATATATATGATGAATGATACATCTAAATGATGAATATAAATCTGTAATTAAAATATACATACCTCTCATTTAGTTTTAATTCCATTAATATGACAAAGAAATGAAAGTAGCGTTCATGCGTACGTACGGCTTACCGTCTCCATGAACAGTGCATTTCATTTCTTACCTCTAAATGATTATGTGATATTATAAATACATGTATATTATAGATATATATGATATATATGATATCCAAATCAGGAATTTCATTCTGGATATAAAGAACCTTTGACCACATGAACAACATGTAATTGTAAGAAGTCCACTTTTGACTTAAGAACCAAATATCGACAAAACAATCATTATTATCTTAAATGATTACATAATGTTTATAACATGTAAATAAGTGATATAAAAAGAATAATGAACTTCAAAAAGGTTCTTCAGAAAATAGAAATTAACTCATGTTTATTATTCAGGATGTTAAAGAACGATCGAGTCAAGTCGGACCCGAGGTAAGGGATCCTACTCCTCTCTTTCTTTTTAAGTACACTCTTTTATGTCATTCCTTCTAAGCTCATATTTCTTGTTATTGGGATGTTATTTTAAATTACTCTTACTGTAATTTTTATGTAAATATGATGAGAGACCCTAATCTCTCTCATCAATCCATTTTGGAAGTTTTGAGTGGCGTCGTAAGGCTGCCGAATTTGCGTAAGAGATCTAACCTCTCTCTTTCTTTTTTAAGTACTCTCCTTTATGTCACTTCATTTAAGATACTATTTGTTATGATGGGGGATGTTCTTTTATATTCCTCTTTCTGTAAATTTTATTGTAATGTGATGAGATACCCTATCTGATCTCATCAATCCATTTTTGGAAGTTTTAAGTGGCGTCGTTAGGCTGCCGAGTTTTCGTAAGGGATTTTTCATCTCACTTTTATTCCCGTGAGATTTATGCTACATTTTACACAATTTCCTTTCAGTGGTGTATGTACTGACCATTATTTTACTCGTTGTTTAATATTATTTCATTTATGAGTATTAACATCAATGTTGTATTGTCCTTCTTTCACGGGGCATATGTTTCGAAAGATACCCATGTCAGTATGGGAACCTTTCACCCTCCTCTTTTTAAAAGACTTATTTGGTTATGTCTTTTAATTCACATAATATTATTTTGGGATATGATCTTCTATATCCTTATTGATTTAAATTTTAAGTCCAAGTGATGAGATACCCTTTTTATCTCTCATCAACTCTTTTTCTGAATTTTGAAGTGACGCTGTTAGGCTGTCTAATTATTGCAAGGGAACTTCTTAAACCAATTTCGATTCTTTGGGATAAACTTGTACACCTTGAATATGTCATTCTGTGATTATGTGTGAATGTCCTCTGATTGTTTTACACTTAATACCCACCTATATTTCGTGTATTCGTTTGTCAGACATAGTTATGTAACTGATTTATCCTTAATCCAAGGATACTGTCTTTGTAAGGGACTTCATCTCAATCTCCTTTCATTGAGGAATATTTCGTTTTATACACAACTTTCTTTTCTATGGTGTATAAACCCCTTTGACATTTACTTTTATACAAAATGAATCTTTTTCTTCGAAGCGTTTTACTAAATGACAGAATGGAATGTTTTTTTTCACGTACGCGGTGACAACGACCTTTTCCGCCGTCGCGAGTATTATTGGGTCTTTGGCTTCCTCAACAAGCCTTAATGTTTTTAAAATAAAATAAATACCATATACTCATTTATGTATTTTGGTATTGAAAACGGTTTTTATAATGGATTTTTATGTCAATATATTTAAGTGATATATTGTGATCAAAGTGTGGAAATGTTTTCTTTCCATTTTATTTGTTTTATGTCTTATGATTTTTATAATGGTACTTGGACATTTGACGGGTGGTTACGTGATAAACCATATGACGGGTGGTTCCGTGAATACCAGGACGGGTGGTCACGTTATAACCTCCAATGCATTGGGTATGGAAGTCGGCCGTATGGCTATTCCATTAAGTAAGTATGGAAATTGTCCGTATGGCTATTCCATTAATTGATATGTGTGGAAGTCGACCGTATGGTTATTCCACTTAAGTATTTTTATGTCCCAAGTTACCTTTATATATGTTATGTGTTTTTTATATGGGGATTATGGTAATATTTTGGTTACAAAAGGGAAAGTAATGAACTTTTATTCAGCGAAGAGTTTTTACTACTTCGAAGAGGTGAAAAGTATTACTTTGATAAAGTATACATGGTTTACTTGTTGTTTTGAAAAACTAACAGTTTTCATTCTTTGTGTATCCCTTACTAAGCTTTTTATGCTCATCCCACGTTTTTGAAATGTTTTTCACAGGATATAGCGTGGAATAGGGTCAAGGATGGGATCAAGGGAAAGTCATGATACCTAAAACATGGAACTATACATGTTTCTTTTTAAGAGTTTTTATTTTATTGAAATTTAGTAGAAGCGACTACTTTGTAATCTTTTGAGATGTAATAGTTATGACATAATTCTCTAAAACTCTAATCCTGAAAAGATCCTCAAAGTGAATTACTCATTTAATTCAATATTAAGTACGGTTTAAGGCTGGGGCCTTATAGTTGGTATCAAAGGTCAGTTTAGATAACTATAGAGGTTAGAGTATTCTCTAAGCATAAGTGACATTACCATAATGGTAAGGATTTCAGAAAGAGTCCTAGTTTTAGATAAATTGAATGAGTAAGTATATCTTAGTGTTTACCTTCCTCATTAGTACATTATGGTTTTGTTGATATACTCACGCTGACATTTCTGTTTTTAGTGAATGGATGGATCTAGCAGGCACCAAAGAGACAACAGGTTTGAAGGAAACTATCGTGGTTCTCTGATTAAGATACTAGATAAAATGGGGGATTCAATGAGGAAACTCGTGGTTGTTCTAAACCAACTATCAAGGAGTCATGATAAACCACTTGAACCATGGTATGTTCTGTAATGCATCATGTATGAGATTACCAATCGATGTGGATGTTCAGGTAAAAATTATAAAGGTAACCATTAGAGTTTATATGATCCATACTTTTTAGTTAATTATGGGTTATTATAAGATATGATGGAAAATAAAGGGCATGAGATAAACTTGAGGTTAAAATATGTTATGATTATTTTTGAAGATTTTATCTCGTTTTGGGGAATGTTTTAATAATTGTATAGTTTTGGAAAAAGGAAAACATGCAGACCGTGTGACAACCCGTCGCGTCGGACAAAACTGCGGGAATCGAACCCACAACCAAAGTGCGACTGGTATTTATCGCCTACCACTGGACTACGTGATGTCCCTGGTTAGTTTGACTGATTCGTTCTAGTTATATGATTTTATGAATAAAGAGTAAGTTTATTTTGGGTTATTTATGAAAATGATTAACCTATCATGGAGGATATGTGATTATGTTAATTACTTTTCAATACGAGAAATTAAGAGAAACTGATTTTGTTTGGAGATAAATGTTACGATTTAACTTGGAAGACTATGTGACTAAATCCTTCAAATATTTGGGTTTCAATCTTAGTTTGGTTTAATTTGAAGAATTTTATGGACAAATTGTTTATCGAATGGTCCTCATTTAAATTTTGGTTTTGTTGGACAAATTTTGGAGATTAAGAATAGATTTTCTTTTTATAAAGTGCTATCCTTTTCTGGATTATCTGATCTTGTACTAACCTTTTGGGTTTTGGTTTTGGTTAAATTCTAAAGACATGGGAAGTATATAGTTCTCTTTTTTGGGTTAGGTGATTCTCTAGAAGTTGATTATAGTACTCTTAATGTGAACAAGTCTTCTTAAATACTAGTCTTTTGGAGAAAATATGAGTTTGTGTAAGGAATCTAATAAAAGTTGAAAGCCAACATGATAAGTGATCATGTTTCCTTATGAATAAATTCCTCAATAAAAAGTAACTTAAAACAAAAATGTTGTCTATTAACTTTTCCTACTGGGGAATTGAATACCGTTTAACCCATCACAAGTTTGTGATTTTTTTGTGGTTAACTTTCTCCTAAACATGTTTTCTATCACTCTCCATCAGAACATGACCCTATGTTTTCTCCAGCATGTCCATGTTTTCGTACATTGAATCCTAGTATGGGTTAACTCGGGTGACCTTTTTACTTATCTTTCTTTTTTTAAAAGTGATTGTTTTACTGACTCTTCTTCCGATGTGGGACTTTCAAGGATGTTTCCAAGCCCAATTTTAAAATTGCATGGATGCAATTCCCAAAAGGGGGGAAGGATGTAACACCCCAGGTAAATAAAGAATATGATATTTTCATATTTATCTATATTTGTGAATAAAATATTAATATCACTTTAAAGGGGATGCTATGCTCGATGGCATACCCAACACGCAACAACGAGTTTCTTGGGAATCTTACGTTGCACTCTAATAATAAAATAATATTATTTTAAATGGAAGTTAACATGTATCCATTGTATTGGAAGGAATGGATATAAATAACTAAAATATGATTATATATGTTTTTAAATGTTTTTACATTTATCCAATAAAAGATAATGGCTTAAAATACGGAAAGAATTCAATTTTAGGCGTATATGCCCTAGTTTTCACTAAAGGTTCACTTATCGTCTTTTGATGGCGAACCGTCATTAAATATAGTTTTGTTCACTCTTATACATTCTATTGGACCAAATAAAAGTCTTATTTAGAATCGGTACATCAAAATTTACTTTGTGTAAATTTTTGGTATCTTTCCGATAAAGTTCATTTTTTGCTGAATAGTGTAAAATGTTGTATTTTAATTCAAAACCTCTTTTAAATCTAATTTATTTATATGATTATATTATCTTATTAATTGGTTTTAAAGTGAAATTATAATATATTTTATCCATTAAATCCAATAGTGGTCGTTGGAATTAATTTCACTTTGAAATCGGACATAAACTAGTGTCAATCTTTTGATACTTATTGTTTCATAAAAACACGCTATTTGTCATGACAGGGGGAATTAATTATTAAATTAATTAATGTGACTTATATGTTTTGAATTTTATAAAATAGACTTCATTTTTTAATTCGGAATATCAAATATAGCTTAGGGTTAATTTTTTGTAATTTTCTAAAAAACTTCAATTTTTGATGAATAGTGAAACCACTAAGTGGTACTTATAAAAACTGATTTTCCGTTTAAATGAAATTTTGCAACCTTTGTGTTTTGAATTTAAAAAATCTGACATACATGGTTGTCATTAAAAAGTAAAATGTGGTTCAATGGGATTAAAATAATTTTTTGGTGAATAGTAACTTATTAAGTTTTTAATCGCGATTAGAGGTAATTAGTGTAGTTTAAGGTAAAAATAATGTTTTAATAATATGAAATGAACTTGACACATGTCCTAACCTCATTGGATGTGTCATGGACGACCAATAAAAGCCATGGGTCAACTTGGGTACCCCATGGAGCCACATTGGTTGGGAAATGACATAAATAACTTTTTATTTAATGTTAAAGTAAAAATGACACACACATGAGATGTTTTACTAAAACAATATTTACAAGGGGCTATACCAGTCAGATATTTGACTATAAATATTAATTGGAAAGATAAAAAGAATTCCTAAATCATAGGAGTTTTTTATTATTTTTTAGACGTTAAATAAATTAAATTATTTATGACATCATTATGATGCAACGATGACCTCATTATTTAACGATTTAAATAAAATGGAAAGATAATGTAATATCTAAGACCAAAACATGTCCAATACCTATTGGATGAGTGGATTTAGAACACTTATCACCTTATCCTAGAAATAAATCAATGTGGGACCTCTTAAATACGAATTCCTTTTTGAAATAAAGTGACTTTTCTTCACTTTCCAATAGTGCCCCTCCTCTCCTCTTATAAAAGGCCCCCAACTCTACCTCCTTACCCACACTCCCAAAGCCTTTGGCTCGGCCAAACCCTGACCATTTTGGCTCTACACATCCCTATATTACTCCTTGAAGCCTCACTTTGGGCAGAAGTTTTCCCAAGGAATCCTTTGAGCTCAAACCAATGGGAGTTAACCGATTTTAAGGTAATGTCTTCTTTTGAGTCCTTTTGTTTTATTTTGCTTCTCCAACCCCCTAAACTCTTTTTATTATTTTCTTTTGTAACAACTCTAGTATCCTAAATATACTAGGATGTTTTTATAAGAAGTATTCGAGCTACACATAAACACACCTACATCTAATGTTTAACGAACATACTGTTTCCGTGGATGGCGAATTTATGCCTCCCGAAATGATGATTGTTCAACATTCATTTAACACCTTAAAAGGTGGCCATTAATATGTCACTATATTTATATATGATATATAATATGTTTATGTTTTACTTAAGATTCTTTATTTTTCATTTGTGGATTACCATTATGGCTTCCATTATGGGTATACACGATATCTTCATTTTAGGAAGTGCGGACTACCGCCCCCTCAAAGTGATGTGATTCGTTAATGCCATACGTGGGACATATAAAGGATGGATTTAATTTTATTATATATGATGTTATACTGGAATTATAATATACCTCTATATCATTATTATTTCTTTCCATTAAAGTATGAGATAGAAATGAAAGTAGCGTTCATGCGTACGTACGGCTTACCGTCTCCATGAACGGTGCATTTCATTTCTTATCCCCAAATGTAATGTACTATTATAAGTACATGTATATAATGGATATATATGATTAATGATACATCTAAATGATGAATATAATTCTGGAATTAAAATATACATACCTCTCATTTAGTTTTAATTCCATTAATATGACAAAGAAACGAAAGTAGCGTTCATGCGTACGTACGACTTACCGTCTCCATTAACAGTGCATTTCATTTCTTACCTCTAAATGATTATTTCATATTATAAATACATGTATATTCTAGATATATATGATATATATGATATCCAAATCAGGAATGTTATTATGGATATAAAGAAACTTTGACAACACGAACAACATGTAATTGTAAGAAGTCCACTTTTGACTTAAGAACCAAATATCGACAAAACAAACATTATTAACTTAAATGATTACATAATGTTTATAACATGGAAATAAGTGATATAAAAGGAATAATGGACTTGAAAAAGTTTCTTAAGAAAATATAAATTAACTCTAGTTTATTATTCAGGACGTTAATGAACGATCGAGTCAAGTCGGACCTGAGGTAAGGGATCCTACTCCTCTCTTTCTTTTTAAGTACACTATTTTATGTCATTCCTTATAAGCTCATATTTCTTATTATTGGGATGTTCTTTTATATTAATATTACTGTAATTTTTATGTTCATAGGATGAGAGACCCTAATCTCTCTCATCAATCCATTTTGGAAGTTTTGAATGGCGCTATTAGGCTGGCGAATTTTCGTAAGAGATCTAACATCTCTCTTTCATTTTTAAGTACTCTCCTTTATGTCACTTCTTTTAAGATCCTCTTTGTTATGATGGGGGATGTTATATTATATTCCTCTTGCTTTACATTTTATTGTAATGTGATGAGATACCCTATTTGATCTCATCAATCCATTTTTGGAAGTTTTAAGTGGTGTCATTAGGCTGCCGAGTTTTTGTAAGGGATTTTTCATCTCACTTTTATTCCCGTGAGATTTATGCTACATTTTCCAAAATTTCCATTGAGTGGTGTATGTACTGACCATTATTTTACTCATTGTGTAATATTCCTTCATTTATGATTATTTACATCAATGTTGTATTGTCCTTCATTTATGTATTATGATTTTTATAATGGTACTTGGACATTTGACGGGTGGTTACATGATAAACCATATGACGGGTGGTTCCGCGAATACCAGGACGGGTGGTTACGTTATAACCTCCAATGCATTGGGTATGGAAGTCGGCCGTATGGATATTCCATTATGTATGTATGGAAATTGGCCGTATGGCTATTCCATTAAGTGATATGTCTGGAAGTCGACCGTATGGTTATTCCACTTAAGTATGTTTATGTCCCAAGTTACCTTTATATATGTTATGTGTTCTTTATATGGGTTTTATTGTAATATTTTGTTTAAAAAAGGGTAAGTAATGAACTTTTATTCAGCGAAAAGATTTTACTACTTCGAAGAGGTGAAACGTATTACATTGATAAAGTATACGTGGTTTACTTGTTGTTTTGAAAAACTAACAGTTTTCATTCTTTGTGTATCCCTTACTGAGCTTTTTATGCTCATCCCATGTTTTTGAAATGTTTTTCATAGGACTTAGCATGTAATAGGGTCATGGATGGGATCAAGGGATAGTCATGCTACCTAAAATATGGAACTATTCATGTTTCTTTTTAAGAGTTTTTATTTTATAGAAATTTATTAGAAGAGATTACTTTGTAATCTTTTGAGATGTAATAGTTATGTCCTAATTCTCTAAAACTCTAAACCTGAAAAGATCCTGAATGTGAATTACTCATTTAATTCAATATTAAGTAAGGTTTAAGGCTGGGGCCTTATAGTTGGTATCAAAGGTCATTTTAGATAACTTTAGAGGTTAGGGTGTCTCTAAGTATAAGTGACATTACCATAATGGTTAGGATTTTAGAAAGAGTCCCAGTTTTAGATAAAGTGAATGAGTAAGTATATCATAGTGTTTACCTTCCTCATTAGTACATGATGGTTTTTTTGATATACTCACACTGACATTTCTGTTTTTTAGTGAATGGATGGATCTAGTAGGCACCAAAGAGACAATAGGTTTGAAGGAAACTGTGGTGGTTCTCTGATTAAGATACTAGATAAAATGGGGGATTCAATGAGGAAACTCATGGTTGTTCTAAACCAACTATCAAGGAGTCATGGTAAACCACTTGAACCCTGGTATGTTCTGTAATGCATCATGTATGAGATGACCAATCTATGTGGAATTTCATGTAATAATTATAAAGGTAACCATTAGAGTTTATATGATCCTTCCTTTTGACGTAATTATGGGTTATTATAAGATATGATGGAAAATAAAGGGCATGAGATAAACTTGAGGTTAAAATATGTTATGATTATTTTTGAAGATTTTATTTCGTTTTGGGGAATGTTTTAAGAATTATATAGTTTTGGAAAAAGGACAACACGCAGACTGTGTGACAACCCGTCGCGTCGGACAAAGCCGTGCGAATCGAACCCACAACCAAAGTGTGACTGGTATTTATCGCCTACCACTGGACTACGTGAAGTCCCAGGTTAGTTTGACTGATTCATTCAAGTTATATGATTTTATGAATTAAGAGTAAGTTGATTTTGGGTTATTTATGAAAATGATTAACCTATCATGGAGGATATGTGATTAGGTTAATTACTTTTCAATACGAGACATTAAAAGCAACTGATTTTGTTTGGAGATAAATGTTACGATTTAACTTGGAAGACTATGTGACTAAATCCTTCAAATTTTTGGGTTTCAATATTATTTTGGTTTACTTTGAAGAATTTTATGGACAAATTGTTTATCAAATGGTCCTCATTGAAATTTGGGTTTTGTTGGAAAAATTTTGGAGATTAAGAATATATTTTCTTTTTATAAAGTGTTATCCTTTTCTGGATAATCTGATCTTTTACTAACCTTTTGGTTTTTGGGTTTGGTTAATGTCTAAAGACATGGGAAGTATATAGTTCTCTTTTTTTGGGTTAGGTGATTCTCTAGAAGTTGATTATAGTACTCTTAATGTGAACAAGTCTTCCTAAATACTCGTCTTTTGGAGAAAATATGCGTTTGTGTAAGGAATCTAATAAAAGTTGAAAGTCAACATGATAAGTGGTTATGTTTCCTTATGAATAAATTCCTCAATAAAAAGTAACTTAAAACAAAAATGTTGTCTATTAACTTTTCCTACTGGGGAATCGAAAACCGTTTAACCCATCACAAGTTTGTGATTTTCTTGTGGTTAACTATCTCCTAAACATGTTTTCTATCACTCTCCATCAGAACATGACCCTATATTTTCTCCTTCATGTCCATGTTTTCATACTTGAATCCTAGTATGGGTTAACTCGGGTGACCTTTGTAATTATCTTTCTTTTTTTTAAAGTGATTGTTTTACCAACTCTTCTTCCGATGTGGGACTTTCAAGGATGTTTCCAAGCCCAATTTTAAAATTGCGAGGACGCAATTCCCAAAAGGGGGGAAGGATGTAACACCCCAGGTAAATAAAGAATATTACATTTTCATATTTATCCATATTTTTGAATAAAATATTAATATGACTTTAAATGGGACGCTATGCTCGATGGCGTACCCAACACGCAACAACGAGTTTCTTGGGAATCTTACGTTGCACTCTAATAATAAAATAATATTATTTTAAATGGTAGTTAACATGTAGCCATTGTATTTGCGGGAATGGATAGAAATAACTAAAATATGATTATATATGTTTTTAAATGTTTTTACATTTATCCAATAAAATATAAAGGCTTAAAATACGGAAAGAATTCAATTTTAGGCGTATATGCCCTAGTTTTCACTAAAGGTTCACTTATCGCCTTTTGATGGAGAACAGTCATTAAATATAGTTTTGTTTACTCTTATACATTCTATTGGACCAAATAAAACTCTTCTTTAGAATCGGGACATCAAAATTTACTTTGTGTAAATTTTTGATATCTTTCTGATAAAGTTCATTTTTTAATGAATAGTGTAAAATGTTGTATTTTAATTCAAAACCTCTTTTTAATATAATTTATTTATATGATTATATTATCATTTTAATTGGTTTTAAAGTGAAATTAGAATATATTTTTACCATTAAATCCAATAGTGGTCGTTGGAATAAATTTCACTTTGAAATCGGACTTAAACTAGTGTCAATCTTTTGATACTTATTGTTTCATAAAAACACGCTATTTGTCATGACAGCGGGAATTAATTATTAAATTAATTAATGTGACGTATATTTTTTGAATTTTTTAAAATAGACTTCATTTTTTAATTCGGAATATCAAATATAGCTTAGGGTGAAATTTTGGCAATTTTCTGAAAAACTTCAATTTTTGATGAATAGTGAAACCACTAAGTGGTACTTATAAAAACTGATTTTCCGTTTAAATGAAATTTTGCCACCTTTGTGTTTTGAATTTAAAAAATATGACATATATGGTTGTCATTAAAAAGTAAAATGTGGTTCAATGGGATTAAAATAATTTTTTGGTGAATAGTAACTTATTAAGTTTTTAATCGCGATTAGAGATAATTAGTGTAGTTGAAGGTAAAAATAATGTTTTAATAATATGAATTAAGCTTGAAACATGTCCTAACCTCATTGGATGTGTCATGGCCGACCAAGAAAAGCCATGGGTCAGCTTGGGGACCCCATGGAGCCACTTTGGATGGGTAATGACATAAATAACTTTTTATTTAATGTTAAAGTAAAAATGACACACACATGAGATGTTTTACTAAAACAATTTTTACATGGGGCTATACCTGTCAGATATTTGACTATAAATATTAATTGGAAAGATAAAACGATTTCCTAAATCATAGTATTTTTTTATAATTTTTTAGACGTTAAATAAATTAAATTATTTATGACATCATGATGATGCAGCGATGACCTCATTATTTAATGATTTTAATAAAATGGAAAGATAATGTTATATCCAAGACCTAAACACGTCCAAAACCTATTGGATGAGTGGATTGACAACCCTTATCACCCAATCCAAGAAATACATCAATGTGGGACCTCTTAAATCCGAATACCATTTTGAAATAAAGTGACTTTTCTTCACCTTCCAAGAGTGCCCCTCCTCTCCTCTTATAAAAGGCCCCCACATCTACCTCCTTAAACACACTCCCAAAGCCTTTGGCTCGGCCAAAACCTACCCAGTTTGGCTCTCCACATCCCTATCTTACTCCTTGAAGCCTCACCTTGGGTAGAAGTCTTCCCAAGGAATCCTTTGAGCTCAAACCTAGGGGAGTTACCCGATTTTAAGGTAATGTCGTCTTTTGAGTCCTTTTGTTATATTTTCCTTCGCCAACCCCCTAAACTCTTTTTATTCTTTTCTTTTGTAACAACTTCAGTATAATAAATATACTAGTATGTTTTTATAATAAGTATTAGAGCTACACTTACACACACCTACATCTAATGGTTAACGAACATACTGTTTCCGTGGATGGCGAATTTATGCCTCCCGAAACGATGATTGTTCAACATTCTTTTAACTCCTTCAAAGGTGGCCATTAAGATGTCAATATATTTATATATGATATATAATATGTTTATGTTTTACTTAAGCTTCTGTATTTTTCATTTGTGGATTACCTTTATGGCTTCCATTATGGGTATACGCGATATCTTCATTTTAGGAAGTGCAGACTACCGCCCCCTCAAAGTGATGTGATTCGTTAATGCCATACGTGGGACGTATAAAGGAAGGATTTAAGGTTAATATATATTATTTTATACTGGAATTATTATATACCTCTATATCATTATTATTTCTTTCAATTAAAGTATTATATAGAAATGAAAGTAGTGTTCATGCGTACGTACGGCTTACCGTCTCCATGAACGGTGCATTTCATTTCTTATCCCCAAATGTAATGTACTATTATAAGTACATGTATATAATGGATATATATATATGTTGAATTATACATCTAAATGATGAATATAATTCTGGAATTAAAATATACATACCGCTCATTTACTTTTAATTCCATTAATATGACAAAGAAACAAAAGTAGCGTTCATGCGTACGTACGCCTTACCGTCTCCATTAACAGTGCATTTAATTTATGACCTCTAAATGATTATGTGATATTATAAATACATTTATATTCTAGATATATAATATATATATGGTATCCAAATCAGTAATGTCATTCTGGATATAAAGAACCTCTGACCACACGAACAACATGTAATTGTAAGAAGTCCACTTTTGACTTAAGAACCAAATATCGACAAAAAAACATTATTAACTTAAATGATTACATAATGTTTATAACATGGAAATAAGTGATATAAAAGGAATAATGAACTTGAAAAAGGTTCTTAAGAAAATATAAATTAACTCAAGTTTATTATTCAAGACGTTAAAGAACGATCGACTCAAGTCGGACCCGAGGTAAGGGATCCTACTCCTCTCTTTCTTTTTATGTACACTCTTTTATGTCATTCCTTATAAGCTCATCATTCTTGTTATTGGCATGTTATTTTATATTAATTTTACTGTAATTTTTATTTTCATATGATGAGAGACCCTAATCTATCTCAACAATCCATTTTGGATGTTTTGAGTGGCGCTGATAGGCTGCCGAATTTTCGTAAGAGATCTAACCTCTCTCATTATTTTTTTAAGTACTCTCCTTTATGTCACTTCTTTTAATCTCCTCTTTGTTATTATGGGGGATGTTATTTTATATTCCTCTTGCTTTAAATTTTATTGTAATGTGATTAGATACCCTATTTTATCTCATCAATCCATTTTTGGAAGTTTTAAGTGGCGCCGTTAGGCTGCCGAGTTTTCGTAAGGGATTTTTCATCTCACTTTTATTCCCGTGGGATTTATGCTACAGGTTCAACAAGTTCCTACCAACTTGGGAACAAGATCAATCACATTAAAAGAAAAAGTTGTCACCCTAATTCACCCCTCCCCTCTCAGGGTGTCCCGGGGTCCTTCAAAAGATTATCACCATATCCCATAATGACCTCCACCATTAGCACATCTTCCGAAAACCGTTAGTTGAAACTCGAGGAATGGAAAATTAGAAAGGGGTGAGCTCAAATTCCTTGAAAGAGTAAACTAGGGTGTCATGTAAGAAAAAACATGAATATAGTGGTATGATAACATGATAATAACATAATGATATCCTACCATGAATATTAATGATCATTAACATGAGTTATGGGATAAATTTTAGGAGTTCATAAGACATGATTCATAATGTAATAAATATCATGATCCATGAATGTTATAACAGAATAATACATAAGATTTGGGGAGTACATATGAGAATAGAATGTTTTTTGTCATAGCTACCTTCAATGGCATTTATACCATGATATGATTGGTCTACAACCTACGGACATGTAACATGGTTCGGTTAAGAACAAATGTGTCCTCATACATTTATGAATTTTCTAAAACACATGTACGTTTTTATTAGGCATGTGATAAAAAATATATACCCAGTTTATTTTATAATTGGGCTACAACCCATGTACCTTCTTACAATTAGGCATGTACTACAACCTGTGTAACCACTCTCTTTTTATCATGGAATACAACCAATGAACCTTCATGCATTTGGAAATGTGCTAAAACATGTTTACCATCTTAATTATATTCCTAGGATACAATCAATGTACCTTTTGATCTCATACACAACTTACCATTACCAAAATGTATTATAGGGATATATAGTTCCAACCAATCTCATAATAACATCATTTATAATTGTGCCATAGGATAATAACGTTATCAACATATCATGACCCCTAAAAAGATATAGCTATTATAAAAATAAAATCATATCCTACGAAATTAATTGTGTATAATTTACATTTAATCACATAATAACCAACTGAAAATATATAGGTCTATTAATCATTTTAGCAAATAATAACCACTGAATAGAAGCATGATTCAAAATAATATACCCATGGAATAAAAAAGAATTTATTAAATTCTATGACATTAGGAATAATCCATTCTTAGATGATTATTAACCGAAACTTTTTATCACCTCCTATAAATACATTTGTTATAAAAATTTATTTCATATTATATAGATAATAATTTAGATATACCCTTAAAAAAATGTTTTTATAACATAAAGCCTTTTGAAAACAGCTAAAAATTTATTTAAAACATATAAAATAATATTTGTATACAGTAAATAAAATTTAAAATCCTTTTACCTTAAAAATTATCTTCAAGGATATTTTTAAAATATATTAGAAAACAAAAAATGGTATATTGAATACTATATATTACCAATAGAAGATATATATTTTTTATATTTCACTTAAAAAACATTATCGTAAGTAGAAAATACAGGGAAATGGTTCTAAAATATTACGACATCATGAATAAATATAAGAGAATAAAAATCGTGAGTGTTTTTTAGATATAGATCATATGATTTCATCAACGAAAACATACACATAAAAAATCCTGAAATGAGATGATATTGTCTCAATAAACACTTATAACATAGTGACATGGGATCATACTCCCCTTGTAAAAAAATGAAAAAAATGAATCATTAAATGTCATGAAAATTATTATATTCAGGATATTACATGTAAAATAAATGTATGTACTCATTTAAAAAAATATTTATGAGCATAATGATTCATGATAATCAAATAATGAAATTAGAGAAAGAACTATTTTACTAATTTGGTATCTTTTGAAACTGAACACCCAGGAAATAGGTTACATAAAATAAATATTTTTATTCCCATTAATTAATGCACAAGATAAATATTATATAATCATCTTTCATACATACAACACATCAATGTATAGATTGGCGAACAATTCATGTATCTTATGGATATAAAATGTGAGAAAAATCCCACTACATTGTGCCTTGATTCTTACCGTACATGTTCAAAACACCTAAAAAATAATTATAAATTCATTATAAATATTTAATAGAATGATATTATTATATATAATACCGTATAAATTTTTATTATGACCTTATATTACCCTCTTCTTAACAATCCTACGTTAAGGTTTCAAGTCGGGTATGATTTTCTTTCTTTTTCATATGTGTATTAATTGGTTTTAATATTGGTCCTTATACTTATATCATGATTTAAAAATTTAATCCATGTAATAAATATCATGTATTTAGATTATATATGTATTATAATAATCTCTATAATATATATTTATGAAACAAATTACACTGTTCAGGGGGATGGTAAGCTGTAAGTATGCATGAACACAATTTCTGTTTTATTTCCATGTTGAGAGAAAGAATGTAAAAGACTAATATATATTTGTATACATATTATTATTAAAATAGATTTATGATATCAAATTATATATATATATATTTATATATTTACTAATATTATACTTACTACATTCTGTGTAGTGTATGAAGGAATCATGTCACTTTGAGGGGGCGTTAGTCCACACATCCACAAAATAAATTATCATATTAACATTATATGGAACGAATAATGTATGATGAAAATAAAAATTACATAAGATCAAATTATTTATAAATATAATATATATCATATATAATTTTATTATCCACCATAATATTTCCATTGTTATGTTGTAATGGAATAATGAAAAATCATTGATTCGTGAGGCCTTAGTACCACTTAATCAAAAATAATATCTTTGTTACCCATTAGATGAAGGTTTGTGTAAATTTAGGTCAAAAAATTTACATAATAACATTAATTTATATTCAAGATAATGTTTTATATATATTCATGGAAAAAAGTGATCTAGTGGGTGTAGAAAACCCATTAATGAAAGGAATTGAGAGAAGGCATTACCTATTAATAGGGGAACTCCTTTAGGATTGGGCCTAATGGATTCCTTGGTTTGATATTTGTATAATGGAACATTTATTAAGAGTAGGGGAAGATTTTTATTACATGGATTTTATAGGTTGTTTCAAAAATATTAGGTTTTAGTTGTTTGAGTAAGTGGGAGGGACGGTGGCTTTTTATAGGGAATGAAAATTAAACTCTTTGAATTTTTAGAAACAATTTAGTTGTACACATGTTCATACATAAAAAAATCATGTATGTCTAATAAATATCAGTAATTTATTGTTTATGGCTGACATATGGAATGAAAATGGGGTTTTCATGACTAAAGATACCATTTGGGCCCTCAATTTGGAGGATTTGTCACTATTTGTTCATAATTTTGCCTTAATCATTATGATTAAATATAAATATCATTACTAATAATTTTGATCATAAATTAACATTGTATTATTAGACACTAAATATTATACTTAATAAAATGATTATTTTTTGTTTCCGAAAATTCAAATCATATAACTGGAAAAATTAACGTTAATTCTAGTCCTTTAGGCATTAATAAAGAATGTGAATTTAGTGTAGAAAATTGTAAACATGATTGTTAAAATTTTATATTGAATATAAAAGAGAAATATATTATAATGATTTAAATTGTATTAATATAGGTAATAAGTATGTAATATGTGATTAAATAAAATTAATAATATCATTTTTCATTATTTAATGATAAAATTAATGGAGGTTTGTTACTAAAAAACAGAATTTTTCACAATTCATCAAAAATTGATGTTTCTCAGAAAAAGCCCAAAAAATATTCCTTTGATAATTTTGGTGCTCTGAATTAAAAAATGATTTTTCTTTATAAAAATAAATTTTAAATTTTTTATAATATATATTTTTTTATTAAATTCAATTCATTCAGGAATAAATTATTTTGAACATTGTTGGATTTTACCAATAATCATATCATTCATTATAAATAAGTTTTTTAAATAAAAAATTTATATAAAATATTTTAACGGTAGGTACTATTATTGAAATAAATATTTTTAATTGAAAGGTTATAATTATTTGATTTAAATAATTATATAATGTGATATTTAGTAGAATCTCAGTGTTGTGTGCATCATACGTTACGTTAGTGTTTCCTGTAACATATTCCAAGTGGTATTCCATGTAAGTGTTGTTTGTAATGTAGTCCAAATCAGTTCCATGTGAAATAAATATTTAACATAGTTTTTTATAGAAAAGAAAAAAAAATAATTTTTTATTGTAAAACAATATTGGGTCCATAAAAATATTTTATTTTGTATTCTATTAGTTTCCATATTCATTTATATGTAATTAGTAATCTATAAATTATTATTATATCGTAAAAAAATGAACTAAAATATTATTTAATACTGTTCATAACCTATAATTTATCGCCATGGTTGTAACTAAATATATGAAAATAATAATATTTTAATAATATATTATTGTTCAGTAACCCTCAGTCTTAGGAGTTATGCATTTTATCGGGGAAATTCATTATAGAATATAGCACATGTGTTGCATGTAGAGGATGGCAATTTCTGTGTTGTGGGTAAAGACTTAATAACATAGTGTTTCATATTACACAATCTAATCCTAGTTCTTTAATAAAATAAAATATCTTTACTTTTTCATGTAATAAAAAATATTAAAATGGATAAATTAAATAAAAAAATTATTCACATAATTTCAATGTGTTATAGTACACCAGTTTTAAAATTAATTTATATCTCTATGTTCATATAGTTTATCCAATTTTAATATATTAATGTTTCATTCATTTAAACCCACATCATACAAACTAATATTAACACTTCCATTAAAAAGGGAATGTTGGAACCATATATGTTACCCAAAGTATCATATAACTAGTTTTCCACATAAGATAACAGAGTTTGGGAGTAATTATATGACTTGGATGAATAAAGTAAATATTAATATGTAGTGATCTAGGTCATCAATAAAAAACAATTGAATGATCAATGAAATATTAAGGCCCTCAATGTCAAAAACATGTGATTATTTTAACGACCCTTGGATCAAAAAATAATGTTTTGGGATAGTACATTTTCTAATTTTATAATTATCTAATAAATGAGTAATTATTTTATAGACCAAGAAAAAAAATAACATTTTCATTCTTTGGTTTTGAATTTATCATTTTCCAATGCATTAATTTATTAAATAAATGGATGCTTAGAAATTATAATTGATGAATGAAGCACTAAAATACACTTTTGGAATATATTCTGGCCCATAAAAGAATGAATAGTTTATCTATTAATTTATAACTATTAACAAAAACAATCGTGGTTAATAAATTATTATATAAAAATAATAAGAAACATTATTGTTTCGTCATAATTAATTATTAATTACAAACAATTATTCCATACCAATTAGATCACATATTCTAGTGGTAGGTATGAATCCCTTAACATCCTTATGTCATGGGTTCAAGACCCATGATCTTTCTGAACATGATTTATTGTCACTCAACATACATGATGTCCTTTTCAAAAACCAAACTAATATAATTTCCGAAAAAAATAAGATTAACATCCTTGAATAATGATTAATTAATTAAAACTCTTATAGTCGAGGTTTTGGATACAAACTCATTGTATGAATAATTCCTATTATCGTTATCATAAACATTTCATGAATGATGAACCTTATAAAGCTTCTAATAATTGAAAATCCCAATATTTGGAAATAATTTATTGAAATAAGCTTAACATTGATGCACTATATATCTGAAAGTACCACTTGTTTGTCTAATTCCAAACATGTGAATTCCCTTATCATATATTCCCTTGAAACATATTAATAACCATAATTACTCTAAATCTTCTTAGAAAACATGCTTTCATCATTATTCCAAATTATTCTGGATATGTTCATTAAGTCCAATAATTCTTTAAACTGCATTATTGATAGCATCACCCACATATTAAAAATTACTTACATAGTTCCATGGTTATCAGTACCATATAACTTAATTATTTAATACATCATTACCTTAACATAAAGAAATATTAAGGGTTTTAGTATAATAGTCAAAATATCACATTTTAATTAAATCACATCACCAATATATTAGGAAAATTCAATAAAAACATGTAAATACATTGAAAAAAAATTGGACCAATCCATGTATACTTCATCATTCATTTATTTTTTTCTAAACTAAATACATAAAACATCGATTGCATCATACATAATCCATTAACAATGTAACCTCATCCTATTACATAATACCACATTCCTTTTATAATCCACTATTATTCTATTCGTAATCAATAATGTATCCATTATTCACAACACATTCATGATTTTAATATGATGATTTACCCTCGGAACACTTATTTTCATAATTATCATTTATTCCACCCATAAAACACTAAACCATTGATAAATAATTAGAGAGGCCAATATTCTCAACAATTTTGTTAAGAAAAATCTCCATGTTTCCATAAATTGACTTAATTTGTGTCCTTCATTTCCATATTGAAAGAATATTCTTGTTCCCAAAATACTTTCCCTTTATTGATTCGTTCGGCACTCGTTACATAATGGAAACTGATTCTTCATCCATACATGGTCTCCATAACCCAAACTCTTAGAGAACTCATTTTTCCCATCCTAGTTGAATTTGAGTGTTTTTAAAGGTTCACATTTATAATCATGTTCTATGAATATAGATTTCTCATTATCGCAACATATTTCACTCTATTGATCACCCCACTCGACTTCTCATCCCAAAATCATCCATCACATTCAATATTAATCCATATCCTTCCGGTTTATACCATATACTAATAAAAGATGAATAGTGTGAGCATCATTTTTCATATTAGAAAACCATATCATCATGAAGAAATTTACTTATTGAATTCCTAAATCATGATACCTTCCTTAATATGTGACACCATAGGTTCATCCTAGTTTATTCATAACCAACATATATCTAAATCCACCACGATGGTTCATCGAGAGTTTATGAATTTAAAAACCATATCCCTGATGAGTGTGTAGCATGACCAATATCTATGTACCATATTAGCCTTAGTCAGACCCATAACATCATTCTAGATTTGTTACCCCTATCTTTGTTTGTTTCAGACCCACATCCACTTGTATTTTCTAGACATGGATGTATTTCTAGGAAACCACTCACATTGCCCTTTAGAAAAATTCAAATACATTTTCATAAATGTTGACACATACTTATACTTATCAATAGATACATATCTATAAATCACCTTTGAAATATACCTAGATATTTCACTACTTTTTTCCCAACAAAGATTCTAATGGTTGACTATATTAATCATTTGATACCAACTATAGTGACCCGGTCATGACATACATAGATATAACATCATTTTAGATAAAATTTTTGAACATTATTAAAATAAATGCATGGGAATAATAATAGTTCAGTGTCTTTGGAAGAATGGAAAAAATATTATATCCAAGTGAATGATCTTAACCATATCCCATAAATATATCAATTTTAAATAATATTCATAATACCATTCTTTACAACCTTGTGAAAGTGAAAATAAAATGGGGTGATCTATGAAACTCAATATGTGTAATAAATGTTTAAATGTAAGAATAAACATGATGATAGTTGTATAATAACATGATCATGGTATTTAAGACCATACCCTGTATTTCAAAAATCATAAATATGAGTAATGTGATAAATCGTTGTAGTTCATAAGACATGTATCATAACAAAATAAACAAAATGAGAGATGAAATCATATGAAATAATAAGACATAGTATGTGTTTCAAATGTATAATAATAGAAAATTTTATGTCAAATATACCTAAAAATGCCATTATAACAAGTTTGGATTTCGGTAACACCTCTGTACTTGATGTAAGATGGAGCTAACAACCCGTGTTCTATATTACATTAAATATTGGGCTACAACCCATGTTCCATATTTTTTTCAAGCTTGGGATACAACTCATGTACCCTCTTCCTTTTAGGCTTAGGCTACAACCCATTTATCTTCTTTATTTTGGGTATGGGATAATAACAGTGTACCCTATTACTTATATGCTTAGTCTAAAACCCATGTATATTAATTTTTTTTGGTATTGGGATACAACTTCTGTACCCAATATTTATTAGGATAGATCCACAACCCATTTAACGTTAGATATTGTATACATATAATGCATTGGTGTGAGCTATACGTACCACCTTTCTGAAAATAAATCCGTCCACAAATGTTCTAAAATTTAATAAATCATTCAAAAAATCATGACTCATAAAAGTATATTTTTAATATAAACATCAAATCATAACATATGAAATTAAATGACTATCATTAAAATTTCATCACATCATAACCAATGTAAAATGGATAGGTTTATTTATCATTTCATAAATGCATTACGCATGAATAAATGTGGGTATCAAAATCATATACCATGTTTAAGAGAAATGGATTTCATACAGGCCATGAAATTATGCCTATCTTATTCATAGCTTTAAAATGAATGAAAAATTTGCATCATATCAAAGAATGAAAATATTAAAATATGTGGATGTAATTTTAGATAGAGAATAATTGTGATATATCATTCGCAGATTTTCATTGAGGAAAATATCATTTCTTCATCGAAAGTGTTTTTTACAATACAAAACCTTCTCAAAAACATTTTCATTGATAATTGATTTTATAAATTATAAAACATTCATTCAATAAAATGAAACATTTTTAAAATCAGATCTCTCATTAATCATATCATTAAGGATTTTTGAGGATCATTTTTGTATGAATTTAAAAAACACGTGGATTTTTAAATAAATAGATTTCTAGACGAAGAGAGATATGATCATATTTTATATAAAAACAATATATTTTGTACTAATGAGAGGAAAAATTTTACAATCACATGAGGATATCTTAAATAAATAGTGTAGAATAAAAATAATTAATGTTAAAATGATATGTATCATAGGATTTCATCAAATTATTCATAAACATAAACAATCTCAAAAAGTGAAAACACTGTCGGAATAAACTCATATAACATGTTGACTAGGAATCATACTCCCCATGTATGATATGTAAATGACATGAAGCATAAAATATCATGAAAATAATTATATTTATGATATAACATTTAAATTCGATATATATACATTTCGAAATTAGGTTTTAGGTGGATGAAAAAACATGAGTCTCAATGAAGGAAAATTGAGACAAAATTGTTTTAACAATTTGGTATATTTTGAAACATAAATTCTATGATAGAGAGGTAATAAAAGTGATTTATTTATAAATATGTATTTAATTTCATGATATAAAAAATATAATCATGGTTAGTAAAAACACCACACAAATGGACTGTATGGCGAACATAATATATGTCTCATGAAAATAAAAAGTAAGAAAAATATTGTTACCATGGTTATTGAATCTCATCATACACGTTCAAACCAACTGTTTAATAAATTTAAATTTATTATACATATTATAAATAATAATAATATTATTTCTTATATAATAAATATTTTCATTGTGACATTATATTACCCTCTTTCTAACAATCCTATGTTATTGGTTCACTCCGTGTAAGGTTTTAATTTTTTTGATATGTGTATTAATTTCTTATATTATTGTTCATTATAGTTTTATAATGATTCCAGAAAGAAAAAATGATATAAATATAATTTATATCATTTATATTTTAATTTAAATAATTTAATGTGATTACATGTTTGAAATATAATACAAAATTTATGGAGACGAAAGGCCATACGTACACATGAACTTTATATCCGTTATATTTTTGGTTTTGAGAAAGAATGTAAAAATTATATATGTATGTATATATATATCCCAATTTAATAGTAGGTTTATTATATCATATATATCAAATATATTCACTATAACTATACATAATAAATCTATGTGGTTAATAAATGAATCACATTGCATTGTGGGGGCGGTAGTCCCCACTTCATTAAATGAAATTATCATGTCAACATAAGATGGTATGAATAGAGGTATGTTCCAAAAAAAATTATATATTCATAAAGAAATTATCAATATAATTTATATTATATTTAATCATATTTTACATCATAATTTCAACCATGATAGGTGCTAAATAAAAAATGAAAAATCATTGTTTCGTGAGATAATATTTCATCATACAGAGAAAGAGAATGTTTGTCAACCATATGATGGAGGTGTGTGAATGTATAGGTCGAATGACATACATAAAAAATAATATTTTATATATGATACTATTTTATTATATAATTATATATTAGTTAGTGTTTTTGGGGATGATGAATGAAAATAAAGAAATGATTTGAGGGAAGATGTTACCTTTTAGTTGGGTACCTCTTTTTTGTTTCTGTCAAATGGATTCATTAAATTTCCTTCTACCCAAGTGTGGGATTATAATAAGAACATATTATTTATTGGATTTTGAATGGGAATATATTTTATGAACATAAGTGTTCGTTGAGTTGTGATGAAGTGGTAGAGGTGGTGGATTTTTATAGGGTAGGAAAAGGACACACATTGAATTTTTAGAAATAATATATCTTTACACATGTTATAAAGTAAAAAAATCATATAAAACCAAAAATATTAAATAATGGAAGGTTTATGGACTTGATATGGACACAAATTGGTTTTTCAACAATTTTCTAAACCGTTTGGGTACTAAATTCAATGGTATAGTCCCAAATGTAGCTAAAATTGTCCTCAATCATTGGGATTAATTTTAATAACATTTACTAATAATTTTGGTCAAATTATAACATGGTTATTTTAAAAAAACATATTAAATTTAATAAAAATGTTAATTTCAGTATTTATAAAACCAAATAATAAAATAAAAAAGATTTAGAATAACACTAATCTTTCAGACGAGACGAAATAATAGGTTTTTAAAGTAGACAAATGATTGAATGATTGTTATGATTTTGTATTCAATTTTAATGTGAAATTGATTAAAATAAATTAAATTGTATTAATATATGTAATATGTATCTAATTTTACCATAAATAAAATTTATAATATCATTTATCATTAATAATTAATTTAAAAAATGACATTTTTACTAAAAAATAGTACTTTCACTATTCATCAAAAATCTTATATATATGAAAAAACCAAAAAAATTCACCCTAGGAAAATTTGAATGTTATGAATTATAAAATTAAATTTTTATTGTCAAAATAAATTTTATATTGTTCCTAAAATAAATTTTATTATTAAAATTAGATCATTCAAGATAACAATATTTTTAACATTAAAAGAATTTACCAAAAACCATATATTTCATTATAAATATGTTTTATTAATATTTAAGAACTTATATATATATTTTAAAATTATTTATTAAAATTCCTAAATTAAATTTTATCATTACAGTTATAATTATCTCATTTACCAGAAAATATCAGCTAGAGGTAAATCCTCTGACAATTTATTAAGAAAATAAAATGTATTGTGAACAAGAAAAACAAGCAAGAAAAACCAGTTACATGTCATAAAAGTCATACCCCTCATCACACCCATTATATAACACATCCTCTGTAGTAGATAATTCCCATTCATAGCTATCATAGTGCTTCAGGACCATCGTATATTTCTGTCTAAGATTCAGTTTCTCTAAGGATAACAACTCCTTAGAGGATTGCCTGACAGAGGACCTAGTTGACACCAGCTTTGGCAAGTCATAAACCTTCTTCATTCTTCTTTTAACTGTGGGAGGTTCCTCATTTACAAAATTTTTCTTCCCATCCTTGAAAACATCACTAATGGAAGGCCTGGCCAGATCCCAAATATTTTCATTGCCACCATCCAATACATCCCCCCATTTTCCAAGAATTACCACCTCTTGACATGCATCAGTCAGGATCCAGTTCTGCTCAAATTCCACATTGATATCTATCATAGACAAACACCGTGGAGACACAACAAAAGAATTACAAACATCCATCTCATTTCTTAAAACATCCTCTTTGACAAACAAAATCGTGTGACCTTACTTCATTTGAGGGAACCCATTCGACTCATCATTACCCAATTCCTGAAAACTGTTGCATGTATCAACTGTATTCTACAAACAAAAATCAGAATTCAACTACAACTGAAATTCTATAATAGATGGACAAACATGAGGTGCATCGTGAGATTTCCCATCAACTGAACTCCTAGCCAGCTCCCCCTCCTTCTTCTCAACATCACCAGCTTTGATCATCCCACTATCTACTGTAATCTGCAAACCACAAATAGAATTCAACTACAGCTTAGAATCCTTAACTACTGGATAAACATGAGGTGCAACCGAGCTCAATGCTAGCTCCCCCCCTTCGGTTTAATATCATCGGCCTTGATCACTTCACTGTCAACCCTTCCAATAGTAAATTGACCAACATGACTTTTACCATGCTGCAACATCTCACCTAAAGAAGCAGGCACTCCCACCTTGTAAAAACTCACTATTGCGGGACTCGTATGCCATGTTGATGTTGTGTGTCACATAAACGAATTTATTTCTAAGTGAAATTAATTTTTACTTAGTTAATTATTATAAATAAATGAAAATTTAATTTATTTTTGTAAATCCACCTTATGAACATAATAATACATTCTTTTTGATTCAATCTGTTTTCATCTTCATGTATAATGAATTGGTAACCTATGAATTCATATAATATTATATAATACAATATATTTTCATATATTAGATAATAATAATTAAAACTGCTAAGTTAACATTAATGTTTTATATTTTTATGTTATAAAAATCATATTTTAATTATATATTTTAGTATGGTAAAACATTTTCTTGTGTGTTATGTATGTAATAGAAGAAATTAATTGTGTTTATAATGCAGGTTATCGTCAAATTTTGTTGTAGATAAATATATCATTTCAGTTGTGTATAATTCATTATTAACATGGTGTTGTGTATAAAAAAATCCAAACATAGTGATTTAATAAAATAAATCACCATCACTATTGAATGAAATGGAAAATATCAAAAAAGGAACAATTCATTCAAAAAATTGACCCACAATATCAATGTGTGTAACATTCTCCATGTTGTATAATAAAAATATATATGATTTCATTATCAATATATTTAATGAATTATATTACTAGATATAATTTATATTGAATCTTTATATATTCATTTGAAGTAGGGTTTATTTTTATTCTTTTTTTATAAAAAACGTTTTATTTAATAACTATGGAATTTTAATGGATATATCAACCATGTTGAAATAATGACTGCATTAAAATTTCATTAATATATCTGTTAAAGGATAAAAAAATACCACTCTATTATAGTTTGATTACCTTATTCTTTTCACCCACCTAACATAATCAGAATCGTGCTTTTGGCCTTATGAAGTTTTTTTCCAAGTGATGTATCAGGTCGATCTGAGCCCATTCGTTACATGAATTAATATCTATGGTTATTTAAAAATTTGTACGCACATATCAATTTTACAAATCTTGTAATATATTTATTTTGATATTCAACATAATAAACAATCCCTTTATATATTAAATATAATCATGAATGGAACTAACCACTTCAAGGATATTACTGAGGAATTTATTAATATTTTCATTTACATTCTTCAGTTAGTCATCGATCTGGTTAAATAGAACATTAAACATCACACCTCTATTTTTTCCCTCTTGGGAAATTATGAAACATATCTCATATATCATTTATGGGTTTGGATATCATCACCTTCATAAATGATTGTATTAAAATTGATTTGAATCTATAATTTTATAACATTTCCTGAACATTGAGAATATTATTTCCAGCTTCTTCATTATTCATTTAGTCACATCGCTGATTGTTTTTCTATGGATAAAATTTGAATTTTCAATTATATTAAATTATCATTCATAGTATATTATATATTAATTCTATATTTTATAACAAATTTAATTAGTGTGTTAATCCTCAATTGTGTTATGGAAATTTTTTATACAAAAGTAATATTTGAGACTAAATATTAAAGAGGAAAAAATTTATCAATAATATAGAGTGTTTTAACTAAAATATATATAATATCCTATTATGGGGTTAATTGACGTGAACAAATATCAACCTAGAACAGATCATGTTTAAATTTCTATATGAACACATATAACATTGAATTTAATACATATAATCACACAGATTTTATATGAAAATTAATGAGGAATGACATAAGTATTTTATCTATGTCAGAATTATGCACCACATATATATATAATATAATTTTTTTTAATGTTCCAAAAAATAATTAATTCACTATCATTATTAACTTATGTTATTTAATCTCACTTTCAATTCCATGTGTAACACATTAAAAATATAATCTTTATTCTCCTCCATTTGAAACTGTAACAAGAATATTTCATGTAGGCCGAATATACCGAATGTGAAAAAGTATAATACAAAAGAAATTTCATATCGATTTTTTCTCTTAGTCTATTAACTATAACCAAAAAACTATTTATGATTGTATTATTTCATTAGTATAACTACACTACACAAACAAGATTAATTCAATAGTCTCACATTGATATTATCTTCATATTTTAATATTTTATCTTTTTTATCAATTATTTTAAAATCAAAATTTACATCAATCATCATATTCCACATTTCTCTATTGAATAGTTGTAAAAACTAATTCTTAATAGTTGATCCACAGTCCCATGAAAGGTATATATTTTTATAAATAAAATTTAATCCAAATCATACAATTATAATAAAAATTTAAAAATTGGTGTATATATGTAATTAATGGTGTCACTATGTAAAACATGATGTAGATGATTATTTAATTGTACCACCATATAAATAATAACCTCAAATTTAATATCATAAAAAATTATAAATATTTATATTGTTATGAAAATATTCAAACACATTATCATGTAGTCTTCCATAAAATTATATTTAGTTTTATCTTTTCTATATATGTTGATTAAATTAAATATTACAAATAATTACATTTTCCTATGATTCTTGAAATGAATGAGTTACATTTATTTTATTTTTATTGAACAAAATCCATAATATGATCACTTTTTACTATGATCATGTAAAATTAATGATTAAGGCCTTCATCATGACATCCAATGTGACATTATTAACCATTTATGCTCATTATTTAATCTATCTAAAAACTCCATTACAATTTATCCTACCAGGAAAAATATTATATCCCATTTTTTTTATCATAACCATGTAGTCTTGATATTTACAAAAATATAGGTATTTTGGAAAACAACCACCACTGAAAATGATCCCCCAAAAACGGTGATTTCTATACATTGATGTGGTGTAAATGACAATGATTTTTTTTATCATTATAGTTTAAATTTCATATATATATTTTTATTCCAACACATAATAAAATCAACAATCTAGAATATATCTATATCTATTAAAGCAATATAATAACCACTATGTTGATTATTCCATTAAAGTATTATTTTCCATTGAACATCGTCAATATCTCTAAACATCAGTATATATTGTGTAGACTCCATCGATATTTAATGTAACATCATGTAAAGTATTTATTGTATTAATAAACCCCATATTTTACCAATAATTGTTTTTTGGGGGTTGTTTCAAGTAAAATTCTTATATATTTCAGAAATTATTGGATTGTGCATCGTCGGCACACTATATTACCAAATCGTTCACCCTCTTAGGGAAGACTATAAAAACTCATATTGTAGTATTTTTCAAGGACATTATAATATATCAAAAAAATTTAACCTATAAGGAGACACTAAGTAGTCTACTTAAAATAAGTGCACGTTTAGTTAGCATGATTTTATTAACCATGCGGCTCTACATAGTTAACCATGCAATGAATTTCGTTAATGTGAAAAATATTATTTTAATATTCTAAAACCCTCAATTTATATATTGGACAGACGGAGAACGCACCCATATGAGTTCTTCCTCCATTGTATCAATAATATGTATTAATTGATAACTCATATCCCACCCAGAGGAAATTTTATGCTTGAGTAACACCCAACGTGTAACACCCTAAGCATACATGGTATGCTTCACTCTGAACAATACTATAGCTTGAACTGTACGCATCGTCGAGTTATATCACACCTCTACAAATAAAACCCACTGTTAAAAAAGAATTTATGAATTGTAATACCTACTTTCTGAAATTTTAAATATTTTATTTTTTAAAATGGACTTTTTTTTGGATTGATAATATAAAAAATTTCTTATGGTTAATTTTTGGTATTTTTCAGAAAACAATATATTTTTTATGATTAGTGAAAAACATTGTGTTATTGTTTAAAAAATACTTTTTATTTAAATAAATATTTAAAATTTAAATTTATTTTAATGTCAAAATTGATACATAATACCTATATGAGTCAAATTTAATTCATTTGGGTCATTTTATAATAAGATAATATATAAATAATTTTATTGAAATTTTAACTGTCTTTTACCCACCATCATTGAACTTTTGTAAATTTTCATAAAATGTAATTTTAGCTCTTCTATGAATTGAATTTAAAAAATATGAGAAACATAGTTGAAATCAGTTTGTTAAAAGTGGTCCAATAGGATGTAAATAATTTTTGTTGAATAGTTACATTTTAATTTTATTTACGATGATTAAAAGTAAATAAGGTATATAAACGTAAAAATGATATTATCAATACCCTAACAGATGTCCTAATTCTATTGGCTATGTTTTTTTTCGACCAAAATCAAAATTATGAAAAAAATATGATCCTTTTTTGTCCACTTGTATTAGATTATTATATTTATTATATTTTCATTCAAGAAGTGTTAAATGTGTTAAATTCAAATATTATAAACTAAAATATTTTTAATATAGAGTTATAAATAATATAAATTTGACTATAAATATTCATTTGAAATCAAAAAATATTTCCTACATCGTAGTTTATTATTTTAATTTTTATAAATTAACTAATTAAATTTATTTATGACACAATGATGATATAATAATTAAATTATTAATGAAATATTAAAATAATCAATATTATAAAGATTAAAAAAAATTAAATTTAAGCATTGGATGCCATAAACTAATTTTACAGGTCAATATGAAATCTTAGGGTAAATTGAATGTATATTGTTCACAGAAAACATATTATTATGACTTTCACAATAACCAAATATGAAATTGTGTCAAAATTGACCTAAATGCATTTTTAAAACAAATACTATTTTAAAAAATTATATAATGGACCGAAAAAACTTGTGGTTCATGAAATGGACAGAAATAATGTTATATGTGTCATTAATTAGTCACTTGTTTTTATCATGGAATTTTATAGTATGTTTATTAACCACATAGTGTAAGAATGCCAGAAGTCATGGGGAACGTTAAAATATTTAATTTGAGTTAAATCTAAATGATAATAATAATATGGTAACCCAAACATGTCTAATACCCCATTGTTGGGGGGGGGGGATTTATAACCATACCAACCTTATCCTCAAAATAAATTCATTTGTACAAATTATAAACGAAAATGATTTTATAATAAAAGATTAATTCCACCTTTTCCAAAAGTTCCCCTCACCTCTCATATAAAAGGATACTTACCCTTCTCTAAAATTAATACCTCTAAATCCATTTGTCTTAGACAACCCCTACTAAAATATCCTCTCAACTACCCTCACATAATCCTAGATTACATAATTTGATAATTAATATATCTCAATGATCCCTTTTGTTCAAATCAAAAGGAGACACCCGAATAAAAGTTTATTATTTTTTCACCTCATTCAATGTTCTTTTCTTCCTCCACTTAATATTTATTTGTTGTTTAAATAAAATAATAATATATTCAGTACCTAACACATATTGTGATGTTATTATAATTAGGTTAATTCCATTTTCGTTATTCTTTCAATCATATGGGTGAAAAATTCATGATATGTTAATAGTTACGACTTACCGTCTCTACGTCGTGGTGTAGTTTGTTATTCAACACTTCATTATTAAATGGTTTTAATACTGAGTATAAATGATGTAAAAAATAAATAGATCATGTTAATTATTGATTTATATATAATATACCATCCAATTACACATGATTTCACCATAAATATTGTAACATCCCATGTAAGTAAAGAATAATATATTTTTATATTTATGTCTATTTATGAATTAGATAGTGTTTTAGAGGCTTAAAATTAGAATAAATCCAATATTAGGCATTAAATACTCTAATATTTTTAAATTATTGTTTTACCACCTTTTGATGGAAAACCATTTTTGAATCTAGAGTTTGAAAATATTATAACCTATACATACCTAAAAACACAATTTCTTTAGAATTGGTACATTGAAATTTTCTTTGGATAAATTTTCGGTATTTTTCTGACAATGTTCATTTTTAATGAATAGTGAAAAATACTACATTTTACATCAAAACTGATTTTTCATCTAATTTAATTGTATAGTTAGAGATTTCTTTTGAGTCATGGCTGACCATGGAAAGATTTTTACCGAACTTGAGGGCCCATGAAGTCACATGGGTGTAATAGTGACATTTATGACATTATTTTTAAAAAGAAGAGAAATATAACAAAGGTTAGTATATCCTAAGTAAAAAGAATTTAATTTTTTTTACGTAAACTATCTCTTAGACAATAAATAGTCATTAGAATGCTAAAAATATTTAATACATGATGGTATTTGTTTATAATTTTTTTTACATTAAATAAATAAATTTATTAATGACACCATGATGATGCAGTGATTACCTCATTACTGAACGATTTAAATAAAATGAAAAGATAAGGTAAAATATGAGACATAAACTTGTTGTAAACATATTATATGGGTGTATTAAGAACCCTTATCACCTTATCCTATAAATATATCATTTTGGGACCTTTAAAAAATGAAACTCATTTTATAATAAAGTAACATTTCAAGACATTACAAATGTGACCCTCCTCCCTATTTTAAAAGGCTCCCACCTCTACCCCCTTACCCACACCTCTAAAGACCATGGATCATCCAAAATCTACTCATATAATCTCTCTAAATCCCTCTCTTACTCCTAGAAGCCTCGCTTTTGGCATAATACTTTCCAAGGAATCCTTTGGCTTAAATCAAAAAGCGTTTCCTGATTGAGAGGTAATGTATTCTCTCGAGTTTCTTTCTGTTATTTTACTTCTTCAATCACCACTATATTATTTATATTTTATCCTGTAATAAAAACAGTATCCTAAATATACTAGGATTTTGTTCAGATAAGGATTATACCTGCACTCACACACACCTCTGTCAAATGGTTAATGATCATATTGTTTCCGTTGGTGGTGAATTACTGCCTCTTCGAAACGATTATTGTTCAATATTTATTTAACACCATTCATGGTGGCCATTACGATGGAACTATATTTATATATGATATATATTATATTTATGTCTTATCTATGATTTTTTATTTTATTTTTAAAACATACCTTTATACTTTTTGATGTTGTGCAAATGCGATAATAACATTTGAGGAAGTGTGGACTACCGCCCCCTCAAGTGATGTGACTTGTTCATGAAAAACATGTAATTTATAAAGAATGTAATTAATGAAATTATTTTACCTATATAAGCTATATATTATACTTGAATTATAATATATCTTTGTCTCATTTAGTTTTAAAGTCCATTAATATGACAAAAAAAGTCAAAGTAATCTTCATGCGTACGTACGGCCTACTGTCTCCAGGAACGGTACATTTAATTTCTTATCTCGAAAATTTATTGAAAATTATTAAATACATATATAATGGATATATATGATATTTAAATCATGAACACCATTCCAGAGATGATGTACTTATATCTACAGGGACAATTCTCTTCAAACAAGTTTATTTTTGACACATGTACCGATCATCGACAAAACATATGATATGAAATCAAAAATTTAACTAATTATTATAACTTGATAATAAGTTATTTGAATTTAATAATAAAATTTAAAGGACGTCCTTAAGAAATTATAAATTGACCAAAGTTTATTATTTAGGAATATAAATAAATGAACAAGAGAAGTCGAACATGAGGTAAGAGAGTTCATCTCAATCTCCTTTCGTTGAGGCATACTTCAATTTGTATATGACCTTATTTTGTTATTTGTATAATAATCCCTTTTTACTTTAAATTTAATTACAAAGGAATCCTTTTACACGGAGAGTTTTACTAGATGATAAATGGAATGTTTTTGTCTTAGGTATGCAGCGACAACGACTTCTCCGCCGCCATGACCATTATTTGAGTTTCAGCTTCCTCTACAAGACATAACATTTTTAAATGAAAAATAAATTCCATGTTTTAATTTTCTTTTACATTGGTATTGAAAATTGATTAGATAATGTTTTGATTATATCAATGTGTTTTATTGATATCCTGTGATTTAAATGTCGAAATGTTATGTTTCAATTATGCATGTTTTATGTGATAAGATTATGTTATGGTTATTGCGAGTTGTTTATGATGTTGGGTGGTTCCGTGGTAAACTAAGGGTGGTTGAGCCCGATATAGCTCTTCAATTCATTTGGTAACGTCATGGAGTTAAACGCTATGGTCTCTCCGAGGAGATTTAGGGAATATACTATGATGGGTATTCCAAACGTAACCATGAGGGTTAATACCTACGTAAGATTGTTATGAATTCCCCAAGATAAATTTATGTATTATAATTTCTATGAGTTATTCATAAATATTATGATTTCAGGAGGTATGTTAATGTGCCTATGTTTTATGAGTAAAGTATGATTTCACTAATTCTTATGTATACATGGACTAATGTTTCCATTCTGTATTTTTATATCCCTTACTGATCTTTTTATGATCATACCATGTTTTTGAAATGTAATTCAAGGTAAATGGAAAAGTATATGATGTGATGATAGTGTCTAGAAATTGTCAAGAAAGAAACCATGTTTTATTTTTAATATGTTTCCTTTGGTGGAAAAAAATGAATATTGTCTTTGATGTAACCACCTTGTTTAAATGTGGAATGTAATGCATGGTTCATGACATAATTCTTTAAAACACTAAACCTGAAAAGACACTCAATGTTATTTCTTGAAATAACCCATGATTAAGTAATTTTTAAGGTTGGGGCCTTATAGATGGTATCAAAGGGAGGTTTATATAACATTATGAGTTAGAATTATATTAAATGAGTATCCATAAATATATTTTTACATTATGGTAAAATTGAAATGATACAATATTTTATGATTTCCATGTTGTTTCATCCGAGACATGTTTCTTCATAATGGTTTTCCATAGAGGTAACACGGAAGCCGTGCTAGGAAGTCATACAGAAGGAAATGACCTTCCAAATCAATATCCTAATATGGTCAGAATTGGAACTAAACTTTTTGTTGTAGTAATGGAGTAGTTGACTCAAGCGATAAATGGTGGTGGTATCCATTCATGAGATCATCCAGATCAACCGTAGAGGAACATGTTAGTGGTGGAACATTTCACGAGGCAAAATACCCCATCATTCAGAGGATCATCTGACCATGTGCTAGATGAAGGGTGGATTAAAGCACTGGAGTAGATTTTCAATGTCATGGGGTGTTCATAAAATCAACATGTTAGTCTTTATGTTTACCATATGGAGGGTGAATCAGATCGGTGGTGGAAAATGGTTAAAAATATCAGGGACGCTGATGAGATTTATGCTGTTAACTGGGATGAATTCAAAGGTATGTTTGTTGAGAAATAGTTTTATAAGGTTTTTCCACTTTGGATGGAAAAAAAAATTCTTAGAATTGAGGCAAGAGGACGACTCAGTGGATACTTATGAAGAAAATCTCACTCGATGGGCAAGGTATGCTCCATATTTTATCCGAGATCTTGATAGTAAAATAAATAGTTTTTACTCAGGATTAATGCCAAAATACTGAAGAGAATTAGATTCTCATTAGTTAAAATTTAATGAAAAGCTTATTTTATGTGCTGAGAAGGTGGAAATGGAGTTTGCTGATGATCAAGTGTTCTATGACAACCAACTGAAGAAGAGACCGAGGTGGTGGGAGAAAGGGATGAATCCTTAAAAAAGAATTAATGATAAGAAAAATATGATTACATTTTGTCATAAATGTGGTAAAAACCATGTTGGGGAATGTATTTTGAATTATGGAAAGTGCTTACGATGTGGTAATATGGGGCATAAGGCTCTTGATTGCACTGGAAAAGATTAGGGTAATGGTAAGAACAAATTTGATTTATAGTTTGTGAAATGTTTCAAGTGCAATGAGATGGATCATTATGCAAACGAGTGTTCGAAAAAGTGCTCGAATGATGGGAAGCGGTCAGAGTACATGCAGAAAGGTGTAGTGAAATCCTTTGCAACTACTTTAGAAGATGATGGGCCACCAAATGAAGTAGTTTCAGGTACTATGTTTGTTTTTTTCTGATTATTCCAATGTGTTTTTTGATTCAGGGTCTACAAATTCGTTCATATCTCAAAAATTTTCTACTAAATTGGGAATTACATCTCATGAAATGACTCCTAATAATGTGGTAAAAATAACTGGGGGTGTTGATGCAAAAAGAATTTATAAGAATCTTCTTATACTTATTCTTCGGAAGAATCTACTTGAAAACCATATTGTTTTACCTCAAGTAGAGTTTGATGTTATCCTGGGTATGGATTGGCTCTCTGTTTACCAAGATAAGATTGACCTTAGAGCTAAAGAAGTTTCATTTTAGAAAGGATTTGAGTTTTTGTAAAAGAATGAACCCTTATTATTGCTAAAATATCAAGAGGCCGAGAAACTTGTAAAAGATGTAAATGAATGTTACCTTGCACATATTTTTGAAAACAAAGGAACAATTCACATTAATGATGTGCCAGTGGTAAATGAGTATCCTGATTTTTTTCCTGATGAGTTTCCTAGAATAATACCAGATCATAAAGTTGAATTTACTGTTGAATTAGTTCCTGATACTAATTCAATTTCAAAACCACCATGTCGAATGACTCAAATTGTAATTTTAAAGTTGAAGAACAATTCCACGATTAATTAGAGAACGATTTCATTCGACGTATAACCTCACCATGTAGTTCTCCAGTCTTATTTATTGAAAATAAAGATGGTTCAATGAGACTTTCCATTGATTATTGAGCCACGAATAACATCACAGTTAAGAACAAATATCATTTCCCTCATAATGATGATTTGTTTGATCAGCTCCAGGAAGCTCGGGATTTTTCAAAGATTGACTTGATATCGGGGTACAATCAGTTGAAGGTAAAGGAAACAGACATTCTGAAGACCATGTTTCGTACAATATATGGCCATTATGAATTTTTAGTTATTCTTTTTGGGTTAACCAATGCACCTACAGTATACATGGACCTTATGAATAGAATTTTCCATGAGTTATTAAATATGTTTTTTGTTTTTTTCATTGATGATATTTTGGTGTTTTTAAAAAATTAATGAGGAGCATTAAAGACACTTAATTGTTATTTTGAAAACCTTAAAACAAATGAAATTGTATTGGAAAGTAAGAAAGTGTGAGTCTTGGTGGAAACAAATTTCATTCCATGGTCACATTGTTTCTAAATATGGAATAACTCTTGATCCTGCAAAAACAAAGGTTGTAAAATAATGGCCATGAACCAAAAATGTAACTGAGATTCGTAGTTTTCTTGGTTTGGCAGGATATTATCGAGGTTTTGTTAAAAATTCTACACGGTTGTCAAGCCAATTGACTAATCCAACTCAAAAGGGTGTTAAGTTTATATTGACAAAAGAATGTGATGATTGTTTTCAGGAATTTAATGGATGATTGGGGAATGCTCCAGTATTGTCCCTACCATCCAGGAATGGTGAGTTTGTAATCTACAATGATGCTTCATTGAAAGGACTTGGTTGCGTCCTAATGCAGAATGATTATGTAATTTCTTAAGCATCACGTCAGTTGAAAACTCACGATATAAATTACCCAACACATGATTTGGAATTATCTGGTGATGTTTTCGCTTTAAAAAATTGGAGGCATCATTTGTATGGTGTAATGTGTGAAATATATACTGATCAAAAAATATTAAAGTATATATTCACTCAGAAAGAATTGAACAGGAGACAATGGAGATGGCTAGAATTAATCAAGGATTATGATTGAACGATTCACTACAACCCAGGAAAGGAAAATAAAGTTGTTTTTGCTTTGAGTCGAAAAAGTAATTCTTCATTAACCATGATATTTTTGGAAGGAGATCCTTTGGTTTTTTATTTGATAAACAATGGAATAGAAGTTGTTGGTGAAAAAATTTCATCTTTTTTGTTTCAGGTATCAGTGAAATATTCTCTATCAAATAGAATTAAGAAAGCACAGAAGCAGGATAGTGAGTTGCAGAAAAATGTAGAGCTGGTTCAGAAGGGAATGTTACCTGAATTCAACATTGCTAATGATTGTATTTTGAGAAATTGGAAGATATTGTGTGTGTGCCTTGTGATTCAAAGTTGAAGAACGAGTTGTTATGTGAATATCATAGTTCTCAATTTTCTGTTCATCCTAGAAGTACTAAGATGTACAGAGATCTGTGGGAATATTACTGGTGGGATGGAATGAAAAGAGATATTGCTGATTTTTCTATGAAGTGTTTGACGTGTCAATAGGTTAAAGAAGAGTGGTAGTTACTGAATGGGAATCTTCATCCATTACCAGTTCCATAGTGGAAATGGGAAAATATATCCATGGAATTCATTGTGGGATTACCGAAGACACCTCGAGGTAATAATGTAATATGGTTTATTATTGATCGGTTCACTAAATCTGCTCATTACCTTACTATACGAGATACTTTATTTATAGATCAACTTTCTCTTTTGTATCTTAAAGAGATAGTCGGGTTACAAGGATTTCCCCTCTCCATTGTATCTGATCGTGATCCAAGGTTCACTTATAACTTTTGGAAAGGCCTTCAGAAGTCATTGGGTACTGAATTAAATTTTAATAAAGCTTTTCATCCTAAATCATTAGGGCAGTCAGAACGAACAATTCAGACATTGGAGGATATGCTACGTGCTTGTTCGATGGATTATCAGGGAATTTGGGACCAACATCTTTCATTGGTTGAGTTTTATTATAATAACATGATTCATTACAGTATACCAGTAAAACTATTTGAGGCATTATAAGGGAAGTGGTGTCGAACTCAAGATTTTTGGGATGAAGTAGGATAATGGAAGTTGATGGGACCAAAATTGGTAGAAGAGTTGGAATAAAAATGTTAGATGATATAGAAACACATGAGAATATCTCAGAGCAGGCATAAAAGTTATGCAGAAAACAGGTGGAAGGATCTCTCTTTTAAGGCATGTGATCATGTCTTCCTCAAAGTTTCCCAAGGAAAAGTGTGATGTGATTTGGAAAGAAAGGAAAGCTGAGTCCAAGGTTCATTGGACCATATGAAATTATAGAGAAATTTTGATCTGTTTCATGCCGAGTGGACTTTCCTCTGAATTTATGTCAGTTATATAATGTTTTTTATGTTTCAATGTTAAGGAAGTACATGCTAGATCCATCTCATGATTTTCATCCAGAGGTCATTCATCTAGAAGAGAATCTGGCTTATGAGGAATAACTGGTCCAGATTCATGACCCCAGGAAGCATGTGTTGCAGAATAAGGTGATTCATCAAGTAAAGTTTCTGTGGAAAAACCACATGATTGAAGAGGCAACATGGGAATTTGAAAATGCAATGAAGGATAAATACCCCCACTTATTCGATAAGTAAATAAATTGTGGGGATGAAATTTCATATAGGGGGAAGGATGTAACATCTCATGTAAGTAAATAATAATATATTTTCATATCTAAGTCTATTTATGAGTAATATAGCATTTTAGAGGCTTAAAATGAGAATAAATCCAATCTTAGGCATAGAAAACTCTAATATTTTTAAAGGATTGTTTTACTGCCTTTTGATGGCTAACCATTTTTAAATCTAAAATTTGAAAATTTAATAAGCTCTATTTGTTTAAATAAACGATTTCTTTAGAGTTGTGACATTGAAATTTACTTTGGATAAATTTTTGGTATTTTTCTGACAATGTTAATTTTTAATGAATAGTGAAAACTTCTCCATTTTACTTCAAAACTGCCTTTTCATCTAATTTAATTTTATACTTAGATTTTCCGTTTAATTGGTTTTAAAGTGAAATTAGAATATATTATTACCATTTAATAAAATGTTGGTCATTGGAATTTATTTCACTTTCAAATTGGATATAAACAATTGTCAATCTTTTGATAGATATTACTTTTTGAAAACACGCTATTTGTTTTGACAGCAGAATATTTTTTTTAAATTAATTTCTTCAATTTCTGTGATTGGATTTTGGTAAAATGGATTCCATATTTTGAATCAAAAGGTCCAAATTATTTAATTATGACTCTTTTGTTTTTGGACATTATGAATAGTAACGACAATAATTATCGTTATTGATCGTGATTAATTAGTAATCAGGTAGTTATGGGTTTTAATATAATATCATAATAATCAAAAATTACCCCAACATGTGTCCAAATCCTATTTTTTGACTCATGTAGGACCATGGGATGCTTGTTACCGATCTTTAGTTCCCATTGAGTCCCATGGGTGTAATGGTGACATTAATTACATTATCTATAAAAAGAAGAGAAATATAAAAATGGTTTGTATATCCTAAGTAAAACAATTTTAATTTTTTTAAATAAGAAATCACATAGAATATAATAATTAATTGGAAATCTAAAAATATTTCCGACATCATGATATTTTTTTTATAATTTTTAGACATTAAATAAATAAATTTATTTATGACACCATTAAGATGCATTGATTACCTCATTAATTAATGATTTAAATAAAATGAAAAGATAAGGTAAAATCTAAGACATAAAATTATAGAAAACCTATTTGTGGGAAGGATTTCGTACCCTTATCACTTTATCCTCGAAATATATCATTCTAGGACCTTTAAAATCCGAAATCAATTTTATAATAAAGTAATATTTCAAGACTTTGCAAAAGTGACCCACCACCCTCTTATAAAATCCCCCAATTCTACCCCCTTACCCACACCTCTCAAGCCCTTGGATCCTCCAAACTCTACTACTATTGTCTCTAATCTTACCTCTCTTACTCTTAGATGCCTCACTTTGGGAAGAAGTCTTTCCAAGGAAGACTTTTGATCAAATCAAAAAAAGTTACCCGATTTAGAGGTAATGTCTCCTCTCGAGTTTCATTATTTTATTTTCCTTCACCACTAATCACTATCTTATTATTATTTGATACCATAAGAACACCAATATCCTCAATATACTATGATTTTGTTATGATAAGGATTCTACCTACACTCACACACACCTCCATCTAATGGTTAAAGAACATAATGTTTCTGTGGGTGGTGAATTACTGCCACACGAAACGATGATTGTTCAATCCACTTTTAACACCTTTTATGGTGGCCATTATGATGGAAATATATTTATATATGATATATATTATATTTATTTCCACTCTATACTTCTGTATTTTATATTTAGAAGATACCTTTATTCTTTTCATGTTATGAAAATGCGATAATTTAGTATGAGGAAGTGTGGACTACTACCGCCTCATGTGATGTGACTCGTTCATTACAAATATGGAATTTATAAATAATGTAATTAATGATCTCATGTTGCCTATATAAAATATATATTATACTAGAATTATAATATATTTATTTCTCATTTAGTTTTAAAGTCCATTAATATGAAATAAAATTAAAGTAGCTTTCATGCGTACGTATGGCCTACCGTCTCCATGAATGGTACATTTCTTTTCTTATCTCTAAATTTTATGGAATATTATTAAATATATATACACTGGATATATATGACATTTAAATCATGAACACCACTCTGGAGATTATTCACTTATAACTACACGATCAATTCTCTTCAAAGAAGTATATTTTTGACTCATGTACCGAACATCAACAAAATGTATGATATGAACTCACATAGTTATCTAATTGTTATAACATCATAATATGTGATATTAATTGAAAAATAAACTTAAATGTATGTCCTTATGAAATTATAAATTTTCCAAATTTTGTTATTCATGATTACAATGAAACGAACAAGACAAGTCAGACTTGAGGTAAGGGACTTCATCTCAATCTCCATTCGTTGACGCATACTTCAATATATATATGACCTTGTTGTATTAGTTGTATAATAAACCCTTTTGACTTTTAAATTAATTCAAAATTAATATTTTTACACGAATCATTTTACTAAATGACAAAAAGAATGTTTTTGTCTTACATATACAGCGACAACGACTTCTCCGCCACCGTGACCATTATTTGAGTTTTGGCTTCCTCTACAAGACATAACATTTTTGAATGAACAAGAAATGTCTTATTTTACTTTTCTTTTATTTTGGTATTGAAAATGGTTTTGATAATGTTTTTATTATATCAATGTGTTTTACTGATATCTTTTGATTGAAATATGTAAATGTTATGATTCTTTTATGCATGTTTTATGTGTTATGATTATGTTATGGTTATTTGGTATTTTTAATGATGATGGGTGCTTCCATGTTAAAATAATGGAGGGTGATCCCGAGATATCTCTCCAATGCATTGGGTAACATGATGGAGTTAAACTCTATGGTTTTCCCAAAGTGATTTAGGAAATATATTGTGATGGGTACTCCAAACGTAACCATGAGGGTTACTCCCTATGTAAAATTGTTATGAATGCCCAATGTTACCTTTATGTCTTATAATTTCTATTAGTTATTCATAAATATTATGATTTCATTAGGTATGTTAATGTGCTTATATTTTATGAGTAAATTATGATTTCATTGATTTTTATGTATACGTGGACTAATGTTTTTTTCTTATTTTTATATCCCTTACTGGTCTTGTTATGATCATCCCATGTTTTTATAATTCATTTCAAAGGTCAAGGGAAATTTAAATGATGTGATGATATTCTTAAGGAAGTGTCAACAAATAAACCATGTTTTATTATAAATATGGTTCCTTTGGTGGAAAAAATGAATATAGTCTTTTATTTAACCACCTTGTTTAAATGTGGAATGTAATGCATGAATTATGATCTAATTCTCTTAAACTCTAAACCTGAAAATCTCCTCAATGTGAACTCTTGAGATAACCCAAGAGTAAGTAATGTTTAAGTCTAGGGCCTTATAAATTTAATGATATTATTGCTCGCCTGTATGTACGTCTTACGATCTAAAAGATGTGATGAATTTTCAACCCCCATCATAACTATTCAAGAATAATGATAATTTGATGATTAAAAAAATAATGTTTATGAAAATAATATAATCTATATATGAATCACATATATGCTATCCATAACAATAATGACTTATGTAACAAAAAAAATAAAGGAAAACATGTTAGTTTACATATGAAACAACGATAATGCTATAATATTATTATCAAATCAATATTTATTGATCTTATATGATATAATATTTATGTATTTGGTTCTTTTACAATTTAATAACAATGATTTGACCACTATACATGAGGTTACCGTACCCTCTTCTATGTAAAAGTTCAACTTAAGGGGTTTCCATCTCACTTTTTATTCCTATGAGATTCATGATATATTTTCAAATATTTACTTTTGGTTGGCGTATGTAATAACCTTGATTTTATTATTTGTGTAACATAATTTAATTAATGAGTTTATACATATTCATTATATGATGATTTTTCATTTTTTTCTGCTTCGCAAGATATGAAATTGGTAAGTGAACATCAAATTTAAATTTCAAAGTAATGGGATTTACACACACTTCATTGATTATTTTACCCCATGATTATGTGTGAAATCAATATGTATTTATTTTTTAGTAATTTATACTCCCATTTGTGTTTACATAATATTGATACACATACTCACCCCACTGATAAATTTAAAATTCGTTGATATGAACATGATAAGGGTAATCTTATCTTAATTTCCATTCATTCAATTAAACATCCAAGTCATTAGTTTTGTATTCACAATAATATGCTTGAATGTACTCTGATTGATTTACACTAAATATCTAATATTATTGAGTGTATTTTTATTTTTCAAATATAATTTTTTCATTGAATTATCGTTAATTTATAGTTACAGTCTTCATAAGGGTTTTCATCTCAATTTACATTCAAGTGAGGCTCCATTGTTATTATGCACCAATTCACTATTATATGGTGTATATACTGTTTTTTGACATAATATATCATGTATCCCTTTATCCTAATGATATCATAATGATTAAATTAATTTTATTCCTCAATTATTTGTATTCAATCATCTCTCATTTGGATAGTATCACTTCATCTAAAATAACGTTTTAAATATTTCAATGATTTAATCTTATAATTATTTCTCATTAATGTCCTTGTTTTAAAAATTGTTTTTAATATTTATTTATTTTGATATGAATGTTTTGAAATTAAAATTCCTTTAAAATGTTCCAAAGTTGTATGTTACACTTGGATTAAAAAATCTATTTTAAACGATATCTAGGATCAATAGCATGACTTTTAAATGTTTTCAAGAAAATGGGATATTTCTCTCATACAGTTTTACTAGTTATGTTCATCTATGGAATTATCCTTCCTTGAGTTTTATTCTTAAATTAAGATTATTTATTATAATACAATATTCAAAATTTTATTTAATGAGTTATGATTGACATTGGATGCGCTATTTTTATATCATTCATGGTTTGAGGTTACGATATTGATTTTTAATATACTACTTTTAATATGAATGATTAGATTATATTTCACCCTTTTCATTAGAGTAATTAATTGGACATAGTATGTGATGGGCGAGGCCCTCTATAGCCCCTCTATGCATCGGTAGGTCTCATGATGAAAACTAGTGTCTTGGCATAATGTCTTGATGAAATTTTATTTATTATTCATGGATCAAGGCCTTGACTACATGGTTAGGATGTCCTTCATTATTAATTACATCATTATTATATTATCTATTGACATTACATTCAATTATTATACTAGAAGAATATACATGTAAATAAGTAAGTGTAATTATTTGATTTATTTTTTCCATATTATGTTGATGTTTAAGTTTAAAAGAATTGCATTTTATACTTATACATTGCCTTAAATGTTTATTCTTATTATTGATAAATTCCACTATATTGTTAGCCTTACTGAGTTTCTGATATCACCCCATTCTTAAGTTTTATTTTTCCCAAGATGTAAAGATTTATATTATCACAGACCTAAAGGGATATTCTATGGGATATGAGTGTTTCCAAAGGAGACAAAAAGTTGTTTTTTATTAAATAATGTAATGTAAAAATTATTATGTGTCTAGTACTTTCAAGGCTACTAAATTGATTGGTCTTTCAAGAATCGATAACATGTTATCATGCCAATGTTATGTAACAGTTCACTAACTCTGGGTAACTGAGAGAGGGACATTATAGTTGGTATCAGAGGAAGTTTAGTACAAACATTGGGAACTATATTTAGAAACACATTGATCAATGAACATTACCCTAAAAAACACTTTGAGGATTAGTATAAAATAGTATCCAAAAATTCTGGTATTGTAGATATTATGTAGTTTTTTCAAAAAAATACATCTTTATCGAGATACTACTAGTGGTAATGGTTCTGTCATAGAAGTACCTAGTAGTGAAAAATCTGGCAAGCTATTTTTTGCTTTACCCGGGGTATCCTAGTACACGACATCATGCCTTACTGGGCACTTGGTTTGACACTCCTGTGGGATATGCTTAGGATAAGGTCTAAGGATATTCTATAAATTATTTTATGACTATTGTTAATAAACCTATGCTTCATGGTGTTAGCAAATGGATGGATTCCAGTGAAGTCATAGTAACATTGAACATGATGTACATGGTGGGAATGGTGGTGGAAATGAGAAACAAAATTGAATTTGGATATGCATGAAAGATATTATGATCATGTCAAATTATTTTTCCAAAAATATGATAAAAAATATATACATTAACCAAATCTTGAACTCAATAAAGAGATAAATGTAAAGAATGATAAGTGCTCTAGCAGTGGAGACCATGTTGAAAAGAAAGATCAATTTCTATCATGCCATAATTTTTGTAGGAGAGAAAAAATAATGTGACTCAATGAAAAAATGATATGATTTATTAGTGGGAATGATTGAAATAATGTACAGAATTTCCAAAGAAAAATGAAGAGTACTATGGAATAAAATATAAATGAACCTAATAATCCATTTACAGTTATTTTGTAATTGTAGGGGACCTAGGAATTACCCGAGTCAATTCCCTATTATATAAGACAACCTCTATGTCTAGGAAGAATCTATGTGAAATTAAATGAATGGACCAATGATTAAAATTATTAATTATTCTTATTGATGCGATTACGTTGGTTGAATTTTCTCTTATATGTGTAACCATTATGTTTTTTATGTTAATGTTTTATTTGAGGAAGAGTTGCTTTTTTGGATATAGTTATAAATAAATATTTTGGTTTATATGATCCTTGAATTTGATGAAATTACAGGTTATTACATTTTGGATGAAAATTAATATAATGAGATAACATTTGGGGTTAAAATATGTTATGGTTATTTTTGAGGAACTCATATCATTTTCTATGAATGTAAAAAAATTATGTAGTTTTTGAAAAAGGGTAACACGCAGACCGTGTGACAACCTGTCGCGTCGGTCAATGTTGCTATAATTGAACCCACAACCAAAGTGAAACTTATTTTTATCACATACCACTGGAATATGGGAAGTCCTTGGTTAGTATGACAAATCTAGTTTAGTTAAATGATTTTATGGACCAAAAATAAGTTGTGTAATGTCCTGGAACTGTCTTCTCCTTTCCTTTGTGAAAATGTGGTGCTGGAGGTATTTTGGGATGTCAAGGTGACTTAGGGGTGCGTTTGGGTGGACTTTTAAGGAAAGATAAAGATAAATATCTTTCTCATGGTTGGTGCACAATTTTCATAAACCATGTGGCCAAATCATGCATGGTTGGTTTTGGAGACAGTGGATAATATACGGTTAGCGCACAATTTGTCTAACCATGCGGCCTAACCATGCGAGGAGTGTTTGACAAGGCAGAAGCTAACACACGGTTAGCGCACAGTTTTCCAAACCGTGTAGACTAACCTTGTGGGCACTTAATGTTAGATCCTAAAATTGTAGATCTGAACTCTTTTACCTCTAAATGGTTCGTTTAAGCCTCTAAGTAGACATACCTCAAGATTACACTTCCATGGAGGTAGAAGAACCTCTCCCAAGTGTTTTGTAGGAGATCCGTATGCTTCTCTTGGCGAATCGAAGCCGATTTCTTGAGGTATGTGATTGTTCATTCTTGGTTTCATAGATTTTCTTAGATCTACTCCCCATCTCCCCTCGTTTTCTTAGATATACGCTTGTTATGGGTAGATCTAAGTGTGTGGATGTTGAATATGATGATTGTTGGACTAGGTTGTGTTATGAGAGGAGATCTAAGGATGATTCGTGGAGAATCGACCCAGTTCTCTTGGGCGTTCTTCGATCGTTGGTGTCTTCATCAAAAAACTATTAAGGTATGGTATTTGTGGCTTCTCTAACTGTTTATGTGCAATCGTAGAGTTATAAGGATTTGACCATTGGATCACAATGAAAATGACCTAATTAAATACTTAAACTTGATTAAAAGACTTGGTTTGATCGCTTATTGTTGCATTGTGTCGTGATAATGGTTCTCCACTTGATTTGCTAGATAGTGTGATATCTATGCCTTGCTTGTTATCATGTTGCTCTTGAAAAATTTTATAGAGAATGTAATGCCAGAATTTATTGATAATTAATCGGCTAAAGATAAAGAGGAATGTAAATGAATCTGGTTGTTGTTGTTGCGGATGATGTCCCAACTTTATGTTAATCAAAATGAGGCTGATGATGTGTTTAATTCAGTTGGTTGGTAAAACTAAATTCTGTTGGTTCTTGTTGTATTATGGTCAGATTCCTTATTAATGGTCCAAGAGCCCAAACTGATGTGATGATTACTTTCATGTTGCTTGTGCTGTGATTTGATACTGAATGGATGTTGGGATGTGGGGGCATGGAGGCCTTGTAGTTGTGGCAGCAGATGGTGCCTAGAGTGGCGAGATGCATCAGTTTATGCATGTGGGTGTCAAGGAGGACACCAGGGATGATGGAGTGGCGAGATGCATCAGTTTATGCATATGGGTGTCAGGGAAGACACCGAGGATAATGGAATGGGATGGATGGTTTTGTTGGATTCTTTGTTCTTGGTTTGGTTGTTTATTTGTTTTTATTTTCCCCACTGCTCAAGGCAGCTGGTCTTGCTTACCCTTCTTCTGAAATGGGCGAAGACACATGGGATATGTCATGTGCTTTCCGTGTTTATACTCTATAGGGATAATGGGTCTACGCTCTTGCTATAGGTGGCACAGACTCGACGGGTAGTACATCTACTCACCGTGTTGAGCCCCCTTGTGTTTAGTAGCACAAGATTCTTTTCTAGAATGACTGGGAATAAGGGAATGCAATTCTGTAATGAATTTTTAATAAATGATGTTTTCCCATGGGGTTGAAGGTTGTTGAAACATAATGATGAGGTTGAGAACTTTTGAAGGGACAATGGATTTTGGATGTGATGTTAATGGAAATTAATGTGGTCTTGCTCTTGGTCAATTAATGTTTGATGAATTAATTGACATACAATGGAACTGATAAAAAAGATTAAAGTAACGTAATAAGGCTCTTTAAATGGTTGTGTGCTTATAGGATACCTAGTCTTAGAAGTGGAATCCCGGAGTCCGAGAGACATCAGCTGCAGTTGTATCTAAGACTAGTTTATTCCAATACTGTGGTTGTGAGTTATACTATATTCTATAGTTTTTGTGTTTCTATACGCTACTCCACCCTGTCATTAAGGGAAACTAGCACCCTAGCGATTCTGATCCCTGGGGGGGGGGGTATTTTCCCCAACATTCCGATGGGAGGGTTAATGGCTGACTACCCACTTTGACCCCACTCTCTTCTCTTGGTAGATACTAGTGCCATTAGGCACATCAGTTAGTTTTCCCCATATATGTGTGTAGAGGGATGAAATGGATTGTGGTTCTTCACACACAAATATTCTTGAATATATTATCCTATTTAATACTATAGGTGTAACGTGTATAGGTTGTGCTGGCTTGAGGATAATTAATCTGTGTATGGGTTGTAAGGGCTTGAGGTATAATACCCGACCTATGATACACGTTATGCGAGATGTGGTGGCTCTCAGATGCTACCTGGTTACTTTTGGTTGTGAGGATGGTGTGGTTCTTAGCCCATGTGTCTTCAGGCAAGCCTTTGTGGTGCACGTGGTGCAGATTGTGGATCTTATCCCAGGTGTATTCGGGAAAGCCTTTGTAGAGAGATGCACAGGACGAATGTTGTTGGGGAAAATCGGTAAACCAGTGGGGAAGTATTAGCGGGGTACCCTTGATATTATTTACCATATGATATATTCTTGTATGCATTACTTGGTGAGAGTATCCATGGTGCGGTTGGGAACATAATATAGGTATTTAGGTGACAAGTTAGTTTCACTGTTGTTCACTGTGCTTCAGCATGCTTTCTTTAATTTTGCACGAGAGGCTTCGGGGAGGATCCTACTGAGTACGCTGTTATACTCACCCTTCATATATATAAACTTTTTTCAAGTCACTTGGAGCAGGTTGGAGATCATGCGGATTACTACTAGCATGTGGTGGCACGAGCTGTTCGGGCTTGTGGTCGCTGCTGTTTTTACTTTCTTTTGGGTATTTGTAGTTTTCCCTTTCAACTGTGGTATTTTTCATAGTATTTCATATATGTACTTAGGATTATTTTATATTTCGATTATGATATGGAGTTGTTTGGTGTCTATCTTATCTCTCGCTTCCGTATGTGTTCTCTTAGAGGGTAATGACTCCCATTTGTGTGTTTGTTATACCCTCGGTTCTAGTCTCCATCCCGGGGTCTACTGGAGCGGGGACTCGGGGGGTCATTATCTTTCGTTTCACATTTTCGGCCTAGGATCAGACACTTTGTTGGGAGGGGATCGTGAAAGAGTGGTTTCAGAGGTTTGGTTGAGGGATAGGATGGAGTTTGGAGTTTGGCACAGGTGAGGCTGCATGGGCTGGTAGGGAAACAGTGTCATTCATGTTTAGGAAGTGAGGTAAACACTGGATACCAGCTGAGAAATAGGCGTTTAGGGCCCCCTATGATCTGATGTATGACCCTTTATGTTTACAATGGCTACTAAAGAAGGTGATACTAGTTTCAGGGTATATACCTATGAAAGGATCATGCATCATTCTTCTTTGTGCATGTGTTTGAATGGGTAGACCTTGGGATAGGTTAACCTTAATTTAATTAACGAAAAAAATTAATTAATAAATGTTGAGTCTTCCATATTCCTGGTTTAAGAGCTCTAACAACTTTTTATTTTATAGGTATGGATTCAGGTTGACGTCCTCATCAGGTTTGCATGAAAAATGTCTAGCAGGCTGTTCCAGCAGATCGCTGCAGGGTAGAGGTCGATGATAAAGTCACATAGAAGAAGAGACTCTAAGATTATCAGCGGTAGAGTCAGCAGAAGTATGAGGGCTCTGTTTCAGATGTATTCACAGAAGACTGGTTGGAGGAGGTTGAGATAGGATTCAGTTTGATCTATGATAGGAAGGAGCACTGGGTGTCCTTGGTTGTGATGATGCTGTGTGGAGTAGCGAGGAAGTGGTGGTTATTGTTCCTTGGGGATTGTGACGAATCAGCGGTCTCATAGGAGGAGTTCCAAGACATGTTTGTAGTCGAGTTCTTTTATTCAACTGCGAAGGAATCCAGTTGTCAGGAGCTTCTTACCCTTAGACAGGGGAGCTGCAGTGTTCGAGAGTTTGGAATCTGTTTCAGTAACCTTTTACGATATTATTCAGAGTTGTTACAGGATGAGGAGGTCAGGGTGATGCATTTCGAGGAGGATTTGCATCCAGAGATCCATCGTTAGGTGAACCCATTTATGTAAAACACATATCATGAGGTGCTGCCGAGGGCAGAGGTTACTGAGAGGACTTTTTCCAGGACCGGATCATCACGAGAGGAGAATCAGCATGATCCCTCACGAAGCAAGGTTGTGGTCGAGGTTTCCCAATTTTCAGGGCAGAAGAGGTTCCGATCAACCGGGGGTAGGTCTCAGCCCTTCAAATATCGTTTCATTGGAGGAAGCAACTATAATGCCTAAACCAAGGGATCGGGTTCTTGTTTTTATAGCGGTGGTCATGGCCATCAGCAGCGAGAGTTTTTGACCTTTAAGATTGGTCATTGTGCACCAGGCGCTACACTTTAGGTTCTTCTATTGAGGTAGTTCCAGCCGAGACTGTAGGAGCCAGTTGCACCAGCTTTAGATTAGCAGAGGGTAGATGGAGGATGCAGAGGACAACTCCATTATGATCACAGTCCTCGGAGAGTAGAGTGTGGCCATGGTGGTGGTCGTCATTATGGTCATAGAGTTCATGGAAGAGTTTGTGGTCAGATTCATGCTCTAGTGTTTCCATCACCAGATGAGACACATTCCATTCGTGGTACCCTTTTCTTGTTATCTACCATGGTGTATTCCTTATTTGATTTAGGAGGGACACACTCCTTCATATCACCTACCCTTGTCCATGCTTTGGGACATGAGGTAGAGAGGATTCCAGTGCCCTTGGTGTTGACTACGCCAGTTGGAGGTTGAGCTGACTTGTTTGAAGAATGTAGAGAATGTGAGCTAGTGTTGGGGCAACATCGCTCTTGGGGATATTTCCTATGTTTAAGAATACAACCATATTATGTCATCCATGGCATGGAGTGGTTGTACTCCGTGTAGGCTATCATATATTTTTTCTAGAAGGTGGTCATTTTCATTGGTGCAGATGGAGAGAATGTGGTGTTTTTTGATGAGAGAGATCCTTGGTTGGGTCATCGGCACGTTCTATCCTTATCAACCATGGAGGATGATATGATGTTGAGTCCTTCAGAGGATCAGCAGTTGGGGTCTCCTAGGGTCATAGAGGAGTACCCTGATGTCTTTCCAGAAGAGGTTGTAGCATTACCACATCGACGAGAGAACGAGTTTAGGATCGAGCTATAGCCATGAGAGTCTCCTATATCTATGTCCTTGTATAGAATGTCTCCTTATGAGTTATGAGAGCTATGTATATAGATTGATGGTCTATTATAGTGTGGTTTTTTTCAGCCAGGTGTTTCACCATGGGGTGCATCAGTTTTTTTCATAATGAAGGCTGACGGCAGTTTGAGGTTGTGTGTTCATTATCATCGCTTAAACAAAGTTACAATAAATAATATTTATCCTCTTCCTCAGATTGATGATTTATTTGATCAACTGAAGGGCGCAATTTGGCTCTCAAATATTGACTTGCAGTCAGGATATCATTAGATGCATGTGAAGGATGAGGATATCCCGAAGACTGCTTGCTGTTGTCGTCATGGGCATTATGAGTTCGTTGTAATGCCGTTTGGAGTGACGAACGCTCCAGATGTGATCATGGGATTGATGAATGTTCTGTTCCGTGAGTTCCTAGACAAGTTCATGGTAGTTTTCATCGACGACATCCTTGTGTACTCCACATCTAAAGGGGAACAAGCAGAGCATCTATGAGATGTTTTGGGAGTTCTTCGCCAACATCAACTTTTTGGGAAGTTGTCAAAGTGTGATTTTTGGGCTCGATAGTCCGTTTCATGGGGAATGTTGTGTCTCATCAGGGAGTAGCTGTGGATCCATTGAACATAGAAGTCGTTGTGTCTTGGGAATCCCCCAAGACAGTTTCAGAGGTGTGAAGTTTCCTTGGGATCTCAAGATACTACAAATGGTTCGTAGTCAATTTATCATGGTTTGTGACTCCTCTGAAAGATTTGACCAGGAATGACCAGGCTTTCGTATGGACTAATCAGTGTCAAGAAGCTTGTGAGTATCTAAAGGAGAAGTTATTAAGTGCTCTAGTTCTTTTTCTTCTAGATGAGGGAGCTCAGGTTGACATTTTCTGCGACTCTTCACATCTAGGTTTAGGATGTGTCCTCCTGAAACATAGGTCAGTCATTTCTTACAGGTCTCAGTAGTTGCGTCCCCATGAATGCAACTATTCCACCAAAGATATTGAGTTGGAAGTTGTGGTGTTTTCTCTGATGTTTTGGATACATTACCTCATTGGTGAACACTTTGTGGTTTTCACTGATCATAAGAGTTTGAGGTATGTTTTTTCTCAGTGGGACTTGAACATGCTACAACGTCGGTGGATGGAGTTCTTATAGTAATACAACTTTGAAATATTGTATACACCTAGAAAAAGGAATGTTGTAGCAGATTCGCTGAGCCTAAAGTCATGTAGTGATGCTATGCATGAATCTGGTGATTCCTAGAGAGTAATGGAAGGATATTCAGAATAACATCTTGATATGGGAGAAGTATGAGGTAGAGGTTATCTTTTTCAGATGATGATATAGGAGTCCCTGATGCAGAAGGTAGAAGAGTCCTAGTTGGGGGATCATGACGTGGAGGTCTGGAGAGACCGAGTTTTTTTTGTTGAGGCCCATGATGTTTGGTCGGAGGATGAACAACAACGAGTGTTGTATCGGGGAAGACTTTTTGTTCACATGACGATGCACGAGACGATTATCTGAGAGTTCCATAGCTTTCCCTTAACAGTACATCCTTTCGTGGCATAGATATACTGATCCTTGAGGAGTTAGTTATAGTGGCCAGGGCAGAAACGTGTGGTTGCAGAGTTTGTGTCTCGATGTTTAGTCTGCCGGAAGTTGAAGGCTGGACACCATGTTCCAGTTGGTCTTCTTCACCCATTAGAGTTTCCTCAGTGGAAATGGGAGGACATCTCAATGGACTTTGTTACAGGATTACCTCGAGCTCCGAGAGGAAATGACGCTATTTGGGAGGGAGTGGATTGTTTATTGAAATCATCCCACTTTATTGAAATCATGGAGTCATGCTCTGTGGAATTTTTGACGAGGCAGTATCTGGAGGAGATGGTGAGACTCCATGGAGTCCCTAGGACGATCATTTCTGATCAAGATCCTCATTTTACCTCCAGGGTGTGGAGAGGTCTCCAACATGAATTTGGTTCCCAGCTATGCCTTAGCACAACTTTTCATCCTCAAATGGATGGTCAGATGGAGCGAACCATCCAGACTCTTGAAAACATGTTGAACTCTTGTGTTCATGATTTTGGAGGTTCATGGATGATGCACTTACCCTGGGTGGATTTTGCCTACAATAATAGTTTCCACTCCACCTTTGGTATGAAAACATTTGAAGCCTTGTATGGATGGCCTTGATGTTCTCCGTTGTACTAGACTTGGGTCAGAGAGTCAGCAATTCTCTAACTGGAACTAGTGCAGAATACAACATAGATGGTTCAGGAGATTCATGAGAGAATGAAGGCAGCACAAGATCGTCATAAATCATATGCTGATCAAAGGAGGACACCCTTGTAGCTTAATTTTGTGGACTATGTGTTTCTGAAGGTGACTACCCATCATGGGCAACAAAGGATTGGTCGTGGGAGCATGCTTTCTGCCATGTTTTTCTAGCCGTTCGAGGTGTTAGCTCGTGTTGGAACTGTGGCGTATCGAGTAGAACTTCCCCCTCAGATGAGTCGGATACATGATGTTTTCCATGTACCACAGCTACGTTGTAATCTTCATGAAGACTCCCACATCATCGATTGGGGATAGATCGATGTTGATGATGATTCCACCTTTGAGGAGCGACCTTTGGAGATCCAAGACCGTATACAGAAGGTGTTGCGCGGGCATTCCATCCCCCTAGTTCGCATCTTGTGGTGAGACGGTGGCATGGAGGAGAGTACCTGGGAACGTGAATCACATATACGTGCTCAGTACCCAGAGTTGGTTGATGTTTAACTCTTTACATGTATTGTGGTAGTTGATGTGGTTATGAACCATTCATGTTTATGAGATGGAATCATTTGTGGCTTTGCTGACTTTCTCTCATTTGAGAGGTATTTCGTTAGGTGGTTGCTTAGACCCTGTTTTGTTTTCTCTTTAGGTGGGTTTTTAATTCTCGAAGACGATAATGTTTTTAGTGGTATCTGATGTAATGGCCCGGATTTCCATTGTGAAAATGTGGTGCAAGAGGTGTTCCAGGATGTCAAGGTGACTTGGGGTGCATTTTGGTGGACTTTTATATAATGTCAAACTGAAAAATATTTCTCATAGTTGGGGCACTGCTTGCCTAAACCGTGGGGCCAAATCGTGCAAGGTTGGTTTTGGAGATAGTGGATGATGCACAGTTATTGAACGGTTTGTCTAACCATGTGTCCTAACCATGCGAGGAGTGTTTGATGAGGCAGAAGCTAACACACAGTTAGCGCATGGTTTTCCAAACTGTGCGGACTAACCATGAAGGCACTTATAATTAGATCATAATATTGTGGATATGAACTATATTGCCTCTAAATGGTTCTTCTAGGCCTCTAAGAGGCCATAAATCGGGATTACCCTTCTTTGGATGCAGAAGAACCTCTGCCAAGAGTTTTGGAGGTGATCTAGAGGCTTCTCTTGGCGAATCGAAGTCGGTTTTATGAAGTATGTGATCATTATTTCTTGGTTTCATAGATCTTCTTAGATATACTCCTCATATTCCCTCGGTTTCTTAGATCTATGCCTGTAATGCATACATCTAAGTGTGTGGATGTCAAATATGATGATCTTTGGTCTTGGTTGTGTTAGGAGAGGAGATCTAAGGGGGACTCTTGGAGAATCATCCTGGTGTTATTGGGCGTTCTTCGACCACTGGAGATTTCGTAAAAAACGGTTGAGGTAGGGGATTCATGGCTTCTCTAATTGTTTGTGTTCAATCGTAGAGTTAGCATTATTTGGCCTTTGGATAACAATTAAATTGACCTAATTAAATACTTAAACCGGATTAAAATAATTGGTTTGATCGCTTTTTGTTGCTCTGTGTCGTGATAACGGTTTGCCTCTTGATTTTCTAGCTAGTGTGATATATATGCCTTTCTTGTTACCATGTTGTTATTGGTGATATTTTTAATGAAAAAAATCTAGAATTAATTGATAATTAATTGGATAAAGATAAATAGTCATGTAAATTAATCTGGATATTGTTGCTGTGGATGTTGTTACAAATTGATGTTAACAAAATTGAGGTTGATGACATGTTTAATTCAGTTGTTTAGTAAACCTGAAATCTATTGGTGCTTGTTGTATGAAGGCTGGATGCCTTGTTAAAGGGCCAAGAGCCCAAACTAATGTGATGTTTACTTCCCGGCTGCTTGTGATGTGATGTGATCCTAAATGGATGTTGTGATGTAGGGGCATGGAGGCCTTGTGGATGTGGCAGCGGATGATGCCTAGAGTGGTGAGATGCATTGGTTTATGCATGTGGGTGTCAGAGGAGGACACAAGGAATGATGGAGTGGCAAGATGCATCAATTTATGCATGTTGCTATAAGGGAGGAAATCAGTGATGATGGAATTGGATTGATGTGGTTGTTGGACACTTGGTGCTTTGTTGTGTTGTTTATCTGCTTTTATTTTCCCCACTGATCGAGGCAGCTGGTCTTCTTTACCATTCATCCGAAAGGGGCGAAGACACGAGGGGTATGCCACGTGATTTCGGTGTTTATCCTCTCCAATGAGAATGGGTCTAAGATCTTGCTATAGGCAGCACCAACTCGACGGGTAGTATATCTACTCACCGTATTGAGCCACCAAGTGTTTAGTAGCATAGGTTGCTTTTCTAGAATTCCTAGGAATATGGGAAAGTAATTCTATAATGATGGTTTGAATAAATGATGTTAACCCATGGGGTGGGAGTTTGTTAAAAAATATTGATGAGGTTGAGAATATTTGAAGGGGTAGTAGATTTTGGATGTGATGTTAATGGAGTTTAATGTGGTCTTGCTCTTGGGTAATTAATGATGGATGAATTAATTAACATACAGTGGAATAGATAAAAAAGAAATCAAGTAACCTAATAAGGAAAATTAAATGGGTGTGTACTTATAGGAGTCCTAGACTTAAATGTGGAAGCCCAGAGTACAATAGATGTTAGCTGCAGTTGTGTCTATGACTAGGTTATGCCCATAGTGTAGTTGTGAGATATAATATATTCTATACTTTTTGTGTTTCCATACACTACTCCACCATGTCAGTAAGAGAAATTGGCACCCTGGGGATTCTGAGCACTGGGGGGTGTTTTCCCCAACATTATGAATAGAGGGTGAATAATTGACTACCCTCTTTGACCCCACTCTCTTCACTTGGTAGATACTAGTTCCATTAGGCACAACTGTTAGTTTTCCACATATATGTGAGTAGAGGGTTGTAATGGCTTGTGGTTATTCACACACATATATTCTGGATATAGTATCTTATGAAATACTATAGGTGTAACGTGTATAGGCTGTGATGGCTTGAGTATCCTAACTCAGTGTATGGGCTGTAATGGCTTGAGGTATAATACCTGATGTATGATACTCGTTATGCGAGATGTGGTGGCTCCTGAAAACTAACTTGTAAATTTTTGTTGTGAGGATGGTGTGGTGCTTAGCCCAGGTGTCTGCAGGAAAGCCTTCATGGTGCATGCGGTGCAGATTGTGGATCTTATCCCAAGTGTATTCGGGAATGCCTTTGGAGAAAGATGAACATACGTATGTCGTTGGAGAAAAGTAGAAAACCAGTGGGGATGTAGTAGCTGGGTACCCTTTATATTCATTACTATATGATATATACTTGTATGTGTTTCTTGGTGAGACTAGACATGGTGAGTTTGGGAACATAGTATACCTGATTAGTTGACGAGTTAGTTTCACTGTTGTCCACTGTGATTTATCATGCTTTCATTACTTTTTTACAAGAGGCATCAGGGAGGATCCTACTGAGTGTACTGTTATACTCACCCTACGTATATATAAACTTTTTTTCAGGTCACATGGAGCAGTTTAGAGATCAGGCTGGTTACTACTAGCATGTGGTTGCAGGAGCTGTTCAGGCTTTTGATCCCTACTTTTTTTACTTTCTTTTGGGTATTTGTAGTTTTCCCTTTCGGTTGTAGTAATTTTGCATGGAATTTCATATATGTACTTGGTTTTCTTTTATATTTTGGTTCTAAGTTGGAGTTCGTTGGTGTCTATCTTATCTCTCTCTTCTTCATGTGTTCTCTTAGAGGGTAATGCCTCCCATTTGTGTTTTCATTATGCACTCAGTGCTAGTCTCCAACCCGGGGCTTACTGGAGGCGGGACTCGGGGTTCATTAGATATCTTTTCACATTGCCATCCCAGGAGGGGTAAACATTGTGGGGAGGGGGATGTGACATGTTGACTTTCAAAACTTATGATTTATCAAATGTACATCCTTATTACATTAATATAATTTGTTGATTAATTGAGAAATTTTATTTTGGAAGACATTCTCTCTTTTTAAAACACTATATGCCTAAGTAATATATAATAATATGGTATTTCATTTGAGGAGTAATGGTTTATATTTTTTGGAAGAATCTTAGTTTTATTGCTGAATTATAGAGATTTGAGTTATTTATGGAAATTATTAACCTATCATTGAGAATATTTGACTGGTTTAATTACTTTAATGTTTATGAATTTAAAGTTTGTCGTTGTTATTTGGAGAAAAATTTTATGATTTATCATTGAAGAATATGTGATAAATTCCTTTTTACTTTTGGGTTTCCAACTTAATTTTTATTATTTTGATAAATTTTACGGACAATTGATTATTGTAAGGTATTTGTTGAACATTGGGTATTTTTTTAATATTGGGAATTATGATTTGTATTTATTTCAATAAAGGATAATCCATTTTGTGGATCATATGATCTTATACTAACCATTTTTGTTTTTAATAATATCTTAAGACATGATAAATATATAGTTAAACTTTTGTGGATTATGTGATTCTCTAGAAGATGATTATAGCGCTTCAGGTGTGACAAAATCACCTAGAATACTAATCATTTGGATAAAAGATGAGTTTGTGGTAGAAATTTAATAATGGATGAAACATTACATGAAATGTACATATATCTGATTATGTTCTTAGTAAATATCATAAATAAATTACTCAAATTTATGAAATTAACTAAAAAAATACTTTTTATGTTTACTCTTCCTACTGGGTAATCAATGACCGTTTAACCCATCACAAGTTTGTGGTTTTCGGTGACATAATAGTCTCCTAATCAAGATTTCTATCACTCTCAATCAGAACATGAAGGTGGGATTTCTCTTTAATATCCTTTTTTCATACATGGAATCCTAATATGGGTTATCTCGGGTGGCCTTTGTACTACTATTTATTTCTTTGTAAGTGATTGTTTTGTTGACAATTTTTCCGCAGTGGGATTTCAAAAAAGATTTCAAGAAATGTAGGTCCACTAGTTTTTGTTTTAAAGTTTTAATTTTGAGGAAGAAATTATTTGAGGTATGGGAGAATGAGACCCCCCCCCCATGATTCTACAATATGATTCTCTTTTAATAATAGCAAATCTTGCATTGTACGCAACATTGAGTTCTAGTTCACCATAACCAATCAAAATAACTGTTTAAAAACAACTATGAATAGTAATGCCCACATTTTGGAATTTGATAAATATTATTTATCAAAATACTCTGCATTTTTTTATTAATAATATCAATTTTATCATATGGTAATTTTTTTGTATTTTTTCAAAACATTCAATTTTGGATGAATAGTGAAAAACACATCGTTATTGTTTAAAACCGACTTTTTATTTAAATAATTATTTTAAATTTAAATTTATTTAAATGTAAAAATAGATACAAAATACTTATATTAGATCATTGTAATTAATTACAGTAATTTTATAACATGATTAGATACATAATTGTTTATTGATCTTTTTACCATCCTTTACCCACCTTCTAGGCACATTTGCAAATTTTGTAAAACATAATTTTCCACTTGTGTCAATTTAATTTAAAAAATCGGAGAGACACTGTGACATCAGTATGTATAATTTGGCTAAGTAAGATGATAATAATTTATTTTGAATAGAAATATTTTAATTTTATATACCAGGGTTAAAAGTAAATATGTTAATTAAATGCACAAATTAGATTATAATTACACTAACAATTGTATAAATTGAATTGTATAAGTGACTTTCTTCGAAAATGAACCTTATGACAAAACTTTGATCCTTTTTTCCATTAGGGATTATATTAAGACATTTTTTATATTTTATTTAATGAATTGTTAACAGTGTTAAATTAAAATTTTATCAACTAACCCTTTTTTAATATAGAGTTATGCGTAAGATAAATTCGAATATATAAATATTCGTTGCAAATATAAAAATATTTCATAAATAATAGAACATTATTTATAAATTTTAGACATTAAATAATTAATTTTATTTATGCCACAATGATGATGCAGTTATTACATTATTAATTAAATATAAAAATAATTGAAATTATAAATATTAAATTCAATTGAAATTTAAACTTTTGATGCCATCCACGAATTTTATCGGTAAATAGGACATTTTAGGGATAATTAAATTGATTTTTTATAAGAAATATTATTTTAATAACTTTCACAAAAACGAAATATGAAATAGTGTCTAAATTTAAATAAATTCATTTTTAAAACAATTACTATTTTGTTAAATTATATAATTTTTCCAAAATCAATGGTTTGTCCAATGAAATTAAATAGTGTTATATATGTCATTAATGAACAACTATAGGTTCTCATGGCATTTAATAGTAATTTTGTTAACCATATAGTGTAATAATAAAAGAAGACATCGTAAACAATAAACTATTTAACTAAGAGTTAAATTTAAAATATATACTAAACAAGGTAATCTAAACATTTATAAAACCTATTTTTACTGGATTTCGACGCATTCCAACCTTATCTTCTAAATAAATCCATTTGAATCTATTTTTAACCGAAAATTATTTTATAATAAAATAATATTTCATGATTTTTCTAAAGTACCCCTCACCTCTCTTATAAAATAGTACTTCACCTTATCTCAAAGTAACACCTCCACAACCATTTTAATCACCCAATCCTTGCTCAAATATCCAACCAAATACCCTCACATCATCTTAGAGTATTTACATTGATTAGAAAGCCATCCTATGGTGCACATTTGTTCAAATCTAAAAGAAACACCCGAAGAAGAGGTAATTATTTCATCACCTATTTTGAAGTTATTTTCATCATCCACATCATATTTATTTGTTTCTTCAATACCAAAATAATAAATCCAATACCTCTTACATACTGTGATTTAATTATAAATATATTAAAACCATATTCATTATTCAATCCATCCTATGAATGATAATGTAACCCTACATGCGTGCGTACAGCTTAACATCTCCAAGTCATAGTGTAGTTTTTATTCAAAATATCATTATTTGGATAGATATAATAATGAGTATAATTGATGTAAATAATTAATATAACATGTTAATTATTATTTATATATAATATAGCATACCATTACATAATATTTAACCATTAATATAACGATATAATCGCTCGTGCATTCATATCAGTTACATTATCCACGACGCGATGGGATTTCATTCCCCATTATAACTATTCTAGCATAATGCTCTTGTGATGAAAAAATACAATATTTAAGAACACAAAATCATTTCAGAGATGAATCAATTTTATCTTATCCATAACAATCATTACTTATATAAAAAAACATATAAAGGACAATGATTTAGTTAACACCCAAAACACTGATACTACTGATATTTTATTTACAAAGGAATATTAGTGGATTGTATATGATATTATATTTATGTATATATTTATATTATAATATAATAAAAATTATTTAACCATTATATAGGAGGTTAACATACCCTCGACAATGTAAATGTACTAGGTAAGGGGTTTTCATCTCACTTATTATTCATTTGAGATTCATGATTTATTTGCCTTTATTTCATTTTGTGTGGTGTTTGTACATCTGATGATTTTATTATTAGTGTAATAGACATTAATTTATGGGTATATAAATCTTAATTTATAACCCTTTTTTAATTGTGTATATTCTTTGTTAGATACCTAATTGGTAAGGGAACTTCTTTTTTCAATTTCAACTCACCGTGTTTTACACACACTTTATTTATTATTTTATTCCATGATAATTTGTGAAATTACCATTTATTAATTTATGTAGTAATTTTTACTCACTTTTGTGTTGATATACTTTTGATACACAAAAGTATCACTCAATTGATTAATTCAGAAGTCATCGATATGAACTAGATAAGGGCAATGTTAACTCAATTTATTTTCATTGAGTTAAACATCCAAGTAATTGGTTTTTTTTAAAAGAATTTGTGTGAATGTACAATTATTTATTTACGATGAATATCAAATAATATTGAGTGTATTTATATTATTCACAAATATTTATGTCATTGATTTATACTTAATTTAAGGATATGGTCTTTATAGGTGATTTTGTCTCAATTCACATTCAATTTATACTTCTTTGTGGTTATGATCCAATTCACTTTAATATTGTGCATATATTGTCCTTTGACATATAATATCATTAATCCCTATATAATAATTATATAATAATGTTTTGATTAATGTTATTCCTCAACTATTTGTATTAAATCATATCTCATTTGGTTAATAACTCTTTAACTAAAATATCATTTTAAATATTTTCAATATTTATTCTTCTTATTATTTATCATTAATGTCAATTTATTAAAAATGGTTTTAAGGATTTCATTATATGTACATGAATGTTTTGAAATTAAAATTCATTTCAAATGTTTCAATGTGGTATGAAACACTTTTATTCAAAAATATCTTTTAAACGTCTTCTTTGAGAAATGTTGTGACTTATAAATGGTTTCAAGAAATTGTTAATATTTTCCTAAAATAGTTTTATGGGTTATTTTAATATATATCAATATCCACCATTTTATTTTTTTCTTGATTGAGGACGATTTATTATAAAAAAATTCCATATTGTAATTAATGAGTTATGTTTGACTGTGGATATGCAATTTTTATACCTGTCGTGATTTCTAGTTAATGTATTTCCATTTTGTATAATAGTTTTAATTTTATTTTTTACATTAAATTTCAACATTTTCATATGAGGAATGAACAAGAATTAGTTAGTGACAGTCAGGGCCCTCTATAACCCCTCGAAGCATCAGTTGGTCTCATGAGAGAAACTAGTTTCTTAGTACAAGTCCTTAAAAATATTTTTATTAGTAGTCTTTGCATGATGCCTTGGATATGTTGTTATGATATCCCGCATTATGTATTCCATAATTATGAGAATTACTATTCATATTACATGTGATTATTCAACTATTAGAATATCCATGTGAACAAGTAAATGGAATTATTTTATTTATTTTTTCAATATTATGCAGATGTTTAAGTTTACAATTCTTGTATTTTAGTTTTATACATTGCAGTAAATGTTTATGCTTATTGATGATAGTTTCATCTATATTGATCTCATTAATGGGAATCTGACCTCATCCCATTTTTATCTTTTATTTTTACATGTTATGAATAATTATATTATGACTATCCAACTTGTATATACTTTTGTATATGACTGTGTCCAAAGGGGACAAAAATTTGTTATTTTTTATTTCAAAATGTATTGTAGAAATTATTTATGTATCTAGTAATTCCAAGGATACTAATTTGATCAGTAATTCCAGACATAATATCTTCTAATCATGCCATTATTATGTAATAATGCAACGAATCTCGGTAACTATGGTCGGGGCGTTACACTTCGATCATCCTTTGTTAGTTTCCTCAACCTTCTCTCAATCTCTCGTGAAGTAACATCACCTCACTAGGGTTCTTAAGATCCCGTTATTTCCTTGTTTATATAATTCGATTTTTTATTTTAAACCTATGTTATATCCTTCATTAATAGATTTTGTGATCATTTTTCTTCATTGATAAAATCTATATTAGGGTTTTGAATTACGAGATCAGTTGATCCTAATATAGGTGGTTTCCCCGTCATGCACAATTTATATTATCCCTAAATTTATTTATTTAATTCAGATTGATTGGATGAAATGAAATTTCAAGAATTCAATGAAATTTATTTCAATTGTATTTTTATAAAAATAGAAATCTATTGAATTCGGAATAATTTTTTTTGAATTTAAATTGTAAAAACCCCAAGTCTATTAAATTAGAGTGAGTTTATATGAATTTTTTAATTTATAACAAATAATATATATTTTGAATTTGAATGAAATTTATTTAATTAAATTGTTGAATTTAATTTTGTAAATTTTTTTTTTGTAAAATTGTAAAATACCCCAATTACATTGTATTGGGATTTAATTATGAAATAGATGGAATTTAGAGGGAATTTAATTGGTGAATTTAATTATTATAATAAACTATGAAATTGAAATGGGAATTGGTTTAAAATTATTCTTTATTAAAATTGATTAAAATGTAATTGTTTATATATAAATAGACTTTATATATGAAATGGAATGTTTTTTTTAAAATCAATTTTCAGTTATAAATAGAAAATTGGAATATTTGAAATAAAGAATGGGATTAATAGTATTTTTATCATTCTTAAAAAAATATATATATATTTATTTATTATCTGTGAAATAGAAAGACATTAGTATTTAGTATGTTATAGGACAATAAAATATGATATAAAAAACCATAATTTGGGAATGACAAATCCCTTCAGAGATGGTGATCAGTCCTCTCTGGCCTGGGTTTAGTGGGACACATATAGAAATTTCTAGGCCCACTCGAGTGTGTAGAATCCAATTTCATGGAAATATCATCCCCTAAAAGTCATATGACCAGGTTTCTTTCCTGTTAATATTTCAAATGAATATATTCCATTAATTTAAACCTCCTTACATTCCTTGTGAAATTATATAAATTATACTATATAAAATGTTTTATTAAGACGTAATTTTGTAAATATTCATCCATTTGAAATTTGATGATTTTGTTTAATGTATATTTATCATTTGAAAATTATTTACATCATTATATATCTAATTAATGATGTTTTTAACAATTATTTTTAAATAATGAGCATATTTATTTGAAAATTGAAAGCACATTTTTTGGTTAAGGAAAAAGTTTTCAACAGTTATGAAATCCTTGGTGATACCCTACTAGTATTTTATATCACACCCTTTCTATTCCAATGGATGCCTTTAATATTATCCTGTAAATGGGTTGAGAAGGGGTAAAGGGAGACATATATGTGGTTCTTTAAATTGATATGTGCAAATAGAGAGTTGAATCTATTGGGACTTGGGTAGTTTATTATCCAGTTATTATAGTACATTGTTTAATCAATTTTCCTTTTATATACATGTTTTCCATTTGGTACACATCACCCAGTATGGTTTCATTTCAATGAATACTTCATTGATACCTAATTTCTAAAAAACAAGTGGGATATTCGTTTCCACATACATATTTTGTGACCCATGTTATAGTCACCAAGCCATGGGGATTGAGAATTTTCTTCGAGGCATGTCTTGATTGTATCAGTTATTAGGTTACTAGGTTACCATAGATACTTTATGAAAATGTGGTATCATTTGTCTAGGTGGACATTAAAATATTATAGTGGGAATTCATTTGTGTAATCCTATCGGGACGTATGAAGTATTCTTGATTATTTTCCAGGACATCTTTCACTGTAAACATCATTAAGGCACGTGGGGTTGTTAAGAAAGGCTGACTTGATGATTATTTCAAGTCTACTCCCTGATTTTGAATAGCATGGATTGAAATACATTTCATGTTTCTCTATATTATGGTATTAAATTACGTTATATCTCTATTTTTGTGTGAACATGATGTCTTTATTGTAACTTATTGATGTCATGTTGCATTATGCCTCTGAGAAGACAAGAAAATCAGATCCATGATGAATATGTTGCTTAACCACATCGGGTGAATCTTATTACAAACATGAATATGTGTGAGGTGATTATGATAACTATCTATGATCTAGGATAGGCACAACCACTACTCTACATCGAGGCTCAATAAATGGATCCTAAGAGGTATTCTAAAATAATTTTAAATCATGAGTACCTTTTCCATAAGAATTCATTATAAAATTTTTGAAATGATCCTCGCATGTTTTCGGAGTGATTGAGTTGAATGGATCAATTTTTTGGATTTTTAGAAACACACAAATAATCAAGATAATGTGTGACATCTTAATTATAGAAGGACTGAACTGACGATGGTGAGACACAATGGTGACATAGAAGAAATATGGGGTCTAATGGTGGAAAGACTTCAATATTCCTATCACCAGACATTTCCATCATGTGTCGATAATTTTAATGAAGGCTTCCAAGTATTTAAAACTCTATCATGATGACATAACCATGAGAGAGTATATAGAAAATATTTTCAAACTTTTGAATTTTTCACCAGAGATAATTTGAATAAGAGGATTAAAAATCTACAATTCAGGATCAAACATTATCATGATATTTTTCTCTCATGTTTTCTACCTAAAGCTTAAATATTTTTATAATGTACTGTATAGATAAATAATGATATCGATGAACTTTAAATCATGTCCTTGTTATGAGATACTTAATTCCCCCCATATGGTAGTCCTTATTCTATTTCGAGATGGGAGAAGTGAGATTATTCTTCTAGTGCTTCTCAATAATACGGTCACTCTTGTCTTCCAGTTGTACCTGAAAGAGTCCCTTTTATTTTTTAATTGTTTTTATGTTTTGGATATTAAATTTGGATTTTCAATGAGGTACCGAAGGTATGTTGTTATTTTGGATGATTAGGTCACCTGTAAATATTATTCTATGTCTATTCCGCTCCACATTGTGGCATAGGATCATTAACACCACCTAAATATATGGCGCAATTAGATTTTTCTCATGAAAATGGGTTCTAGAAAATAGAATATATAATTAAGCTTCTTCATGCACTGGAAGTGTCTTTAGAGGATTTCTATATGAGTCCAGTGACCATATGAGGTACCATCACTATTACATTATCATTAAGGGATGATTTATTTGATGTTTTTATATAACTATTATTTATTTCAAAACCTTTTTATAATATTATATATATTCTTACATAGCATTTATACCATCCAATTGATATTACTACAATCATTGGTATAAAGAGTGATCAAGGTCTCCATAGTATCACTTTTGTTTTCTCTCAATCAGTCGATCAACATGTTTTGAAGTTTATGGTTCTCAACCTGAAATCAATTGAAATATTTTTTTGTAAAGAGTGTCTCATTTCCAATAAATACCATATTGATTATTATCTTCGACCATTCTTCTTCACTACACCCGGTGGTGTGTGTATATTTTTTCTGAATAGTGGTACCCAAGGTCAATAAGTTCCATAAAATCATATCAAGGGTTTGGTAAAATAATAAATGTGTTTTCTTTTGATATGGAGAATGAAAATTTGTGTCGTGATCTCACTATATTTTTCACCAATTTTCCTGATGTGATTTCTTTTATTTTTTGGGTTTTCTTATAGTAATAGAGTTTGAGTTCCCTATTTAATCAGTTCCTAATGCACAACCAGATTCTTTTCCCTCATGAGGCATGTGACCATCTGAAATGATAAAGAACAAGTCCCCAGTTCGAAGACCATCTAGTTATAGTCTTTATAATCCAAATTATGTAACCTTAGGGTACACCTATTAACTTTTATAAGAAGGTTCATTGTTCACTATGCGATTTCCTTGATTATAGTAATCTAAATTGAGTTATGTTAAATAACAAGTATCTATTTCCACGGACTGATCATCTATTGGACATGTGAGAAGGGGGACATACTTCTAAAATATCATCCTTTGATCTAATTTCCATTAGTTGATGATAATGTTATATTTCACTGCATAAAATACATTTTAGAGTAGTGATGTGAGCGTTTTTGTTGTAAACCCCTCAATCAATATTTTCCCTTTTAATGTAGCATAGTGGTAACCACAGGGTTGTCTCTTGAGGAAGTTGCTGTTTGAGTTGTAAAACTGTCACTTTTGTTATTTTTTTTGTTTTTAAAATAATGAAAATGGGGGTTTGATTAACAATTTGAAAATAAAATTTTAATTAAATAATAAACTAAAAATAATTTTAAATTAATGATAAAGTGGGTTTGAAAACAAAATTAAAAAGAGTAGTCGCAGACAAGCTTCACCCTCTCGGCCACTCCCCTCTTCCTTGTATATAAAAAAACATCTCTTATTTTAAATTCCTAAATGTACCCCCAAGGACCCCAAGGTTTACACTCAAATTTGAAATGAAATCATAATTAATACTTCAATATGACTGTGGTCCCACCTATAGAAGTGATTCAATTACATAAATACCTCCAAGTAATTGAACCTAATTGAATTCTCTATGCTCAATGACAAAACCTCACCAAAGAATTTTAAATAGCGGAGTCAATTGTTCTACTTTATAGATGAAAAAATGGTCAAAACAAATTTGTTGAAAATATATTTAAGAAATAAAACAACCAGATTCATTCAAAAATATATGTTCAAGAAAAATTAAAAAATATATTACACATTAAAATCCAAACTCATAAGAGAGTGTCCGTCAGGTGTCGTCGCCCGCAACCACTTGCCGCTTAGCCTTGCATCACCTCAGAAGCCTTCATCTTCTCCATTGAATCTTAAAAGGAATTAATCTTCTTAAGGATAAAAATCTCAACCTTCCCCTTTGCTTTCTCTAGCCAACACCCTTTTTGACGGATGGGGTGGTGAAGAATGGAATGATTCTTGAGAGGTAGGAGCACCCCTTCTTTTATAGGGAGATTTCATCTTCAACAAATTGTCTAGTTTTAGACCTATTAAATGGAAGATTCACGCGTGGCCCTCTTCATAAATATTGTTTATAAATGTCTTGTACGTCCACCCTCAAAATTTAAGATTAATTGGACGCGTATTGAAGGATTTATGGGTTTTCAATTGAAAATCGATTTCTCTGGATGAAGCATCCTGGAAGCTTCCTTCAAAACTCTATTACTAAACGTCCATAATAAAGGATTCAAAACGGATTGAAATTTATTTTGGAGAAGAGACTTTGAGTCCTCTATCATATCTAGGTGTAATTGCATCATTTGGAGTAGTGTAGGACTAAATTTGTTTCCATTAACAATGTAGGGTCAACGCAGTCCACCCTGAACAATTGTCAAATTCATTGATTTTTTTGGGCATCTAGAATATCGATTCATCCCCGGGTCCTGAAGAAAAAGTTGAAGGAAATAAAATAATAATTCAAAAAAAATCGAATCACAAAATTTGGAAATATATTTTATGATAAATGGACAAAATACCCCTGTGATAAAAATCTGTTAAAAATCAAGAATTATGCAATTTAAACTTTTTATCCCAAAACACACACTAAATCCAAAATTGTTACAAATAAGATCAAATTGTTAAATTTGTGTGGTTTAAATCATTTAAATATACATTAAAAATATTGTAAACATTAGCTCTATTAATTCCCCCACACTTGGCTCTTGGACTCCTGGACAAGTGAGCACGGTATCAAGAAAAATAAAACACATACCAATGGAGTTTACCAATTTACCACAATGAATTAAAAAGATATCATGCCTCATTAAAAACAAATATTTAAAATTATAAATTCAAATCATTCAATCCATTTCCACTTATTTTGTCTTCTCATGGACACAAAAAACTTTCCTTGCATTCATTTTCTCTCAGCACACAATATAGATTTGCAATAAAGCTTTTCTCATCCAACTCATGCAAGAATTACCATAGGCTTGATAAATTTCTACATCTCCACCCGATGTGGACCAAGAACATGTGATTATAATGAGGACTTTACAGGGTTTTTTTGTGGCTTGGGGTTGGTAGGTTTCAAATGTGAAAAATATTGTGGCAGAATAAGGAGGGTTTGGCTCTTTTTGAAGCAGAAATGCATGATTCTAATTTTTACTCAAGTATGGTCTCCTCCATATTATCCTCAAATAATAAGCTTCGATATTCTGTTTTCTACCCCATTCCATCAATATTTCAGTAGCAAATATGAATTTTTTTTGAGTGCTCTAGATTGGGCACAACTTATTTCCATTGCGATCTCCAGACAGTCATAGCTCCTAGGAAAATATATTCCAGCATCACAAATATGTCTTCAATATTTGAATGTCTTACCAAAGAAACAAAAAATGAGGTAGCACATCATGAGTAATCACCCCCCCACACATTAGTTCAACTAGATCATTCATTTATACTTCCAGAGCATGTTGGAAAGGGAAATTTGGCCTGTAATGTGGCTATCCTAACAGGCTATACCTGGCAACTAAGGGCTCACGAAGGATAAAATGTTCAAGTTAGGCCGAAAATAAAGAATAATCATGAAAAGGAGGCTCCAATATTCAAACAAATGCCTCAATCATTTTAATCACAAGTATTTCAGCCCACAATTTTTGATAGAAATAAATCATGTTATGGTTTAAACAAACATTAATTGGTTCTCTCAAAAAAAGAGCTGAATGTAAAGAAGATGTAAAAATGGGTCCAGAGGCCTCACAAGAATGAGAATTTCAATCATAATGTCAGTGATATGTGCCATGAGATTTAAAAATCAGTGGTCTTTTCAATAATTCTCCACATTTTGGAACTTGAAACAATGACATTTTCATCATTCATATATGTTCAGTTTCAAAGGATCATTCGGTTCAATCCTTGGCATGAGTTTCAAATGAAATTCAAGAAATTCGAAAACCTTTTTTTTTTGAAAAAGAGACACGAAGAAAGAAATAAATGGAAAGAAATTTTGACAACAAAAAATTTCAAAAAAAAAATCGTAAAAATATACTATACCCAGCATTGTGTCCCCCACACTTATTCTATGCAATGTCCTCATTGTGTAGTTTTGTTTAGCATGAAATTCAAGAAATTAATGACAAAGAAAAAATAAATGATAAGGAAAGACACAACCTTGCATCAATTATATTCTGCATCATGAAGTTGAATTTCCTCCCCTAGAGGATCTTGAAAATTTTCTCAAAATAGCTTTATCCTATGCCCATTGACAGTGAATGATGTAACCTTCTCTGGATCTTTAGTATGTATTGCCCCAAAAGGAAAAACATGAGTAACAATGAATGGACCAGACCATTTGGAAGGAAATTTACCTGGGAAGAGTTTCAATATGGAATCAAATAGCAGAACTTTGTCTCCCTCCTTGAAGTTTTTGTTGAGAATCCTCCCATAATGAAAGGTTTTTCTTCTCTCTTTTTATAACCTCGAGCTTTCATAGGCATTATTCCCGATCTCCGCCAACACCTGAAAACAATATTTTCTTTCTTTCCCAGTAGAATATAGGTTCATGTTACATGTTTTTACAGCCCAAAAGGATTTGTGTTCTAACTCAACTAGAAGATGACAAGCTTTTCCATAGATAAATCTAAATAGTGACATTCTAATGGGGGTTTTGAAAGCAGTTCTATGGGCCCAAAGAGCATCATCAAGTCTCAAACTCCAATCCTTTCTATTTGGGTTCACTGTTTTTTCTAGGATTTGTTTGATCTCCCTATTAGAAAACTCATCCATTCCGTTTGTTTGAGGATGATAGGGCGTAGAGACCCTATGATTAACACCATATTTCTTCAAAATATATTACAAAGTCCTATTACAAAAATGGGTACCTTGACCTGTAATTAGAAACTTTGGAAATCAAAACCTTGAAAACAAATTTCCTTTCAAAAATTTGGACACAATTTTAGCATCATCAGATCGGGTGGGGATAACCTCTACCCACTTGGACACATAATCAACAGCCAACAAGATGTAGAGATATCCAAATGAATTAGGAAAAGGACCCATGAAATCCATTACCCATACATCAAAAACATCACAAGACAAAAGTGGGTTTTGTGGTATCTCATTCCGCTTGGAAATCATTCCTTGGAATTGACAATTTTTACAGGTTTTTCAAGATTTAGAAGGCATCTCTAAAAATGGTGGGACAATACAATCCTGAATCAAGAACTTTTCTTGCTGTTCTCTATGGTCCAAAGTGTCCTCCACTATTTAATGTGTGGCAGAAATGTAGGATGGATTGAAATTCAGAGTTCGGAATGCATCTTCATATCATTTGATAACTACTAATGTGCCATAAATAAGGATCATCCCAAATGAATTTCTTTGAATCCCATCGATGTTTATCAATTTGATGTTTGGAAAACCAATGTGGGTGTTCCTCAGAAGCCAAATAGTTTACAAGATTATCAATCCATGGTATTTCTCTTTGAGTAGCAAATAAATCCTCATCTGGAAAGGTTTCCTTAATTGGGGAACACATCTGAAATTTTCTATTCTCAATAGATGGTATCCTGCTCAAATGATCAGCAACAAGGTTATCACATACTTTCTTATCTTATATTTCAACATCAAACTCCTGTAAAATCAAAATCCATATCATAAGTCTTTGTTTTTCATCTTGTTTCTTCATCAAGAATCTGATTTTAGAATGATCAGAAAAAACAATCACCTTGGAGCCCAGCAGATAACTTCTAAATTTGTCTAGAGAAAAGACAACAACCAACAGTTCTTTCTTAGTTGTTGTGTAGTTTGATTGGGCTTGATCAAGAGTTCGAGAGTCATAGGCAATCACATGATATTTCTTTTCTATTCGTTGACTCAATACTTCCCCAAGAGAAAAATCAGATGCATTTGTCATTGTTTCAAAGGGAATGTCCCATATAGGAGTTTGAACAATGGGAGGGATTATCAATCTTTGTTTCAGGTCATGAAACGAATTTATGCAATTCTCATCAAAGACAAATGCGACATCTTTTTGGAGTAATCTGGACAATGGATGTGCAATCGTATTGAAATCTTTAATGAGTCTCCTATAAAATCCAGCATGCCCAAGGAAGGATCTCACATCTCTCATCATTTTTGGGTATGTTAATGAAGAAATAACCCCAACATTGGATTAATCAACTTGAATTCCATCACGGGACACAACATGTCCAAGAATGATCCCTTTAGCAACCATAAAATTGAATTTTTCATAATTTAGAAAAAGGTTCATTTCAATGCATGTTTTCAGGACATGTTCCAAGATTTTCAAACAACTTTCAAAAGATGATCCATACACAGTGAAGTCATCCATAAAAACTTCCAGGCATGTTTCCAAAAATTCAGAGAAGATGCTTATCATACACCTTTGAAATCTTCCTAGGGCATTACATAAACAAAAGGGCATCCTTCTGTATGAAAAAGTTCCAAATGGGCATGTGAAAGTAGTTTTCTATTGATCCTCAGGTAAAATGTGAATCTGAAAATATAAATAGAATCCATCCAGAAAATAGTAGTGTGTTTTTCCAGCTAGTCTTTCAAGGACATGATCATGGAATGGTAACGGGAAGTGGCCTTTCCTTGTAACCAAATTGAGTTTCCTTTAATCAATTCAAATTATACATTTATTTGGAAACCTTATGGGGATAATATCACCAAATTCATTCCTTGAGATTGTAAATACACCTTTTTTAGGAACAACATGGACTAGACTTACCCATTGACTATCATATATGGGGAAAATAATTCCAGCAGCCAACAAGGTGGTGACTTCTTTATTCAAAACCTCCAAAAGTGTTGGGTTCAGTCTTCTTTGAAATTGTCTTACCAGTCTAGCATTCTCCTCTAGTAAAATTATGTGCATGCAAACCGAGGTGTTGAATCCTGTTAGATTAGAGAGAGTCCATCCTATGGCTTCCCTGTGGGACTTGAGAACTTCCAAAAATTGGTTGTCCTGGACTTCTGACAAATCTTTTGAGATAATTACAGGGAATTGTTCTTTATGACCTAAGAAGGAATACTTGAGGTTATCTAGAAGGGGTTTCAATTCTATAACAGGTGTGTTGGTTTCATTGATAACAGGGAACTCTTCAGAAGTTAGGTTGTATAGTGAAGGTCCATGTTCATCATGGTGATCTCTTTCTATGATCTCAATACTTGTTTCATGTGAAAAATTGGAAACCTCTCCTGGAATACCACTAACAGATTCAGTGTTTTCTAGAAATTTATCTTCATCATTGCTCAGATATCGAGTCTCAACATCCCAAGACTTTTCACAATCTCCAATTTCGTCCTCATTTTGTTCTAATTCAGTATCATGAAAATTTCCATCTTTTTCCACATTAGTTGGTATTTCATCGTAGAAAAAATCAGGTAACATGCCAGATGAAAACCAATCAATCATGTTTACATGGGGAGTTGAATGATCATCAACTGGGTGTTTCATTGAATGATAAATGTTGAAATGAACAACATTTCCTCCAAATTCTAGTGAAAGTGTTACCTTGTGAACATTAATGATTGCTTTTTCTATTTTTAGAAATGGCCTCCCTAGGATGAGGGGAGAACGTTTGCTAAAACTATCATCTTCCATATCCAAAACATAGAATTCAATAGTAAAAATCATGTATCTCACTTGAACGAGAACATCCTCTATAACTCTAGCAGGTTCGTTGGTACTTCGGTTTGCGAGTTGAATGATAATTCCAGAGGGTTTCAAGTCTCCAACCTAAATATATGAGTAGACAGAATGTGGCATGACATTGATGGAGGCCCCTAGATCAAGCATCACAAATTTAAATTCAAATTTCCCAATGGTACAGGGAATGGTAAATGTCCCAGTGTCTTTACACTTGACAGTAAGTTCATGTTGAATCATTAATGAAACATTCCATACTAAGTTTACTTTTTCGCCCCATTTGAACATTCTCATGTTGGTACACATGTCTTTTAGAAACTTAGCATACCTCGGAATTTGTTTCACAGCATCGAGCAATGGAATATTGACTTGTACTTTATTTAATGTTTCCAAAACCTCCTTATACAATTCTTTTTCAGCAATTGGCATTGGTGGTGGTTCACACCTTGGATAAGTCAGTGGAGGTTTGAATGTTTTTTGGGTATTCTGAGTATGTTTTGGAGGAACATGAGGACCAGACATCCTCTTCCAATAATTCATTGTTCTTTAAAACAAGATTTCTTCTCTTGACTTTGAGTTTCTATCAACTTCAGATTTTTCATCATTTTTATCATGGGTAGGATTTTCATCAACAGTATCAGCATCATGATTTATGTTCTCAATCATAGGGTTGTTCAATTTTGTTTCACTCCTAAGTTCAATTGCACTCAAATTTTCCTTCCCATTATTCATCGGATTTACTTGTGGTTGTGAGGGTAAACCACCACTCATTTGATTTGTTATGAAATTAATACTAGAGGAAAGTTGACCCATTTGAGTCATCGAGGTATTCATTTTGTTATCCTGCTGTTTTGTGTATTCTTTTAGTTCCCTCATTTCCTCTTGTTGTTTCCTCATTACTTCTCCAAGGTTCCTATCAGAGTTTTGAGTGGGAGGGGTAGGGTGAAAATTACTTCCAGAATGAGCATTGGCTTGCTCATTGAAATATCTTGGTTGAGGATTACTTGATTTTCCTTGGAAGAATCCACTTGGTTGTTCAGGTTGATGAAATCTTTCATTTGAGTTGTTGTTCCATCCTAGATTGAAATTTTGGTTGTTTTGAAATGGTCTTTGATGTTTTGTTTGAAATGGTCTTCCAGGAAAAACTGCATTGCAGTTCTTAGGAGGATCTTGCATTTGTAGGCATTGGTCACTAAAATGTTAATTCGAAGAACAAATCCCACATTGGACATGTAGTTGGAAAGATGCTTCAGGTTTGGGTTGGGTTGGTGGAGTGTTAGACAACATTATTGACCTTACCATGGTGGTAAGATCAGATAGTTGACTTGCAATTGTGTTGTTTTCGGGACTAGTTGTAGGGAATTCTTATGCAATATTGACATGAAGAAGGCCTCTGGTTCCAAATTGTTGGGAATTCTGGGCCATGTTTGCAATTAAAATCCTAGCAGCAGCTGCTGTCTTATCAACTAAAGATCCTCCCGCAGCAGCATCGATCATACTTCTATCAGTGATACAGAATCCTTCATAAAAGTATTGAATGAGATGTTGGTCACTGATTTGATGATGGGGGAAACTAAAACAAAGATGTTTGTACCTTTCCCAATATTCGTGAAGTGTTTCTCCATATGTCTACCTAATTCCACAAATCTCCTTTCGAATGGAGGCAGTTCTAGACGTAGGGAAAAATTTTCATGGAAAATATTTTTTAATTTATTCCAATTTCTAATCAAGGTGGAGTGAGAATAGAAAAACCATTCTTTAGCAACTCCATCTAGAGAAAAAGGAAATGACCTCTACTTCATTTGATCATCATCGACTCCATGAGGTTTCATGTTGACACACAAGTAGCTAAATTATTGGAGGTGTTTGTGTGGGTCTTCACCAGGAAACCCATTGAATTTGGGAAGCTGGTGGATGAAACCGGACTTGATTTCAAATCCAGCAGGGGAATCAGGGTACTCTACAGGATTCTCGTGATTTTCATCATAGGACGAAGCCAGTTCATTCAAAGTTCAATTTTCAGCCACTTGGATTTCAGTTTCAACTAATTCCCTCATAGGTGTATTGGTGGAAGATTCACAACTTGAAACTTGTGTATTATTACCTCTAACCCTAGTGTGAATAGTTCTATTAATTTTAGAATCTAAAGGTAACAAGTTCGGTTCAGAAGTTCGGGTCATGCAAGAAAAAATAATTAAAATAAAATCAACTCTAGAAACCTCCCCAGCAATGGACCCAGTTGATTTGAGCATTTTTTTCGTAAAACCATCAATCAATATTTTCCCTTTTAATGTAGCACAGTGGTTTCCACAGGGTTCTTTCTCGAGGAGGTTGCAGTTCGAGTTGTAAAACTGTCACTTTTGTTATTTTATTTGTTTTTAATGAAATTAAAATGGGGGTTTGATTAACAATTTGAAAATAAAATTTTAAGTAAATACAAAAATTAAATAATATTAAAGGAAAGATAAAGTGGGTTTGAAATCAAGAATAAAAATAGTAGTCACAGACAAGCTTCACCCTCTCAGACACTCCCCTCTTCCTTGTATATAAAAAACATCTCTTATTATAAATTCCTAAATGTACCCCCAAGGACCCCCAGGTTTACACCAAAATTTGAAAAGACATCATATTAAATACTTCATATATGACTGTGGTCCCACCTATATTAGTGATTAAATTACTTAAATACCTCCATGTAATTGAACCTAATTGAATTCGCTATGCTCAATGACAAAACCTCACCATAGAATTTTAAATAGCGAAGTCAATTGTTCTATATTATAGATGAAAAAATGGTCAAATTTTTTTTGTTGAAAATATATTTAAGAAATAAAACAACCAGATTCATTCCAAAATATAGGTTCAAGAGAAATTTAAAAAGAGATTACACATTAAAATCCAAACTCAGAAGAGAGTGTCTGTCGGGTGTCGTCGTCCGCAACCACTTGCCGCTTAGCCTTGCATCACATCAGAAGCCTTCATCTTCTCTATTTAATCTTCAACGGAAGTCATATTCTTAAGGATCAAAATCTCCACCTTCCCCTTCTCTTTCTCAAGCCAACACCCTTTTTGACGGATGGTGTGTTGATGAATGGAATGATTCTTGAGAGGTAGGAGCTCCCCTCCTTTTATAGGCAGATTTTATCTTCAACAAGTTGTCTAGTTTTCGACTTATTAAATGGCAGATTCACGCATGTACCTTTTCATAAATAATGTTGATAAATGTATTGGGCGTCCACCCTAAAAAAATTAACATTAATTGGACGCGTATTGAAGGAGGTATGGTTTTTCTATTGAAAATGGATTTCTATGGATGAAGCTTCCTGGAATCTTCCTTCAAAACTCTATCACTAAAAGGACATAATAAAGGATTCCAAACGGCTTGAAATTTATTGTGGAGACGTGAATGGGAGTCCTCTGTCATATCCAGGTGTAATCGCATCATTTTGGGTAGTGAAAGCCAAAATTCGTTTCCATTACCAATGTAGGGTCAACGCAGTCCCCCCGGAAACATTGTCAAATTCATTGATTTTGTTGGGCCTCTAGAATATCTATTCAGCCCTTGGTCCTGAAGACAAATTTGAAGAAAATAAAATAATGATTCCAAAAAAATTAGAGTCACAAAATTTGGAAATATATTTTATGATAAATGACCAAAATACTCCTGTGATAAAAATCTGTTAAAAATCCAGAATTATGCAATTTAAACTTTTTATCCCAAAACACACTCTAAATCCAAAATTGTTTCAAATAAGATCAAATTGTTAAATTTTTTAGGTTTAAATCATTTAAATATACATTAAAAATATTTTAAATATTATCTATATCAAGTAGTTAAATCCATTAAAAACTATTTCATTCACATTTACCTAACTAATTCTCATATAATTTTTATGTATTTAATGTTCATGATTTTACATGAGTATTTAGATACCTCTATGGTAGTCTTTGTGGGTGAAATATTCAATTACACTATGTATCATGAAGATCATTTTCATTTTCCTTGAGAAATATTGAGTTTCTTGGGAAATCATCTCCTTTATTCCAACATTTAAAAATTATATATCTGGAATTAGGAATTGAATTTCTCAGGACACATGGTGTAGGAATAGGGAATATGAGATGATACGTATATGTTCATGACATCTATGACATGGGAACAACGATGAAATGTTTTTGAAATTTGGAGCTTCTTGTGTTTAGATGGAAACTATCACTAGATTGTAATGTACCTCTCAAATATGGATTCTCTTATGACTGCTCTAACTTTGAAGGGATTTATTTTTCCATGGCATGAAAATTTTTAGATTCAATTTTTACATTGATATATATTTTTAATACTTAATCATCGTTGACTTTACCAGAATTCAGGCAGTGCTATGTAGTTTTCTATGATGTATTATGTTCCAGAGTGGGATGTGTTATTATGCATGGTGATTATAATGACCTAGTCATCTATTTGATATTTAAATAATATTTATTACATAAAAATTCATATAATAAAATTCTAATGTTCTAGAGATCTAGTTTTATATGGGAAAATGATCATTATATATTAATTTAAAACATGAATTACACTTCTTTATAAAAAACTTTTTTTAGATGACCACAACTATCCACCGTACATAGAATTCCATGGTATATCTTATGGAAATACATAAGAAATGATAAAGACATTATGAATGTAAGGAACTCAACAAGGAATAAAATAAAAATACAATATATGTTAGGAAATATTCATATCAATGGATCAAAATAGGAACATGAACATTAAGTCATGATGTTGTATGATAATCATAACATGGAAGTGTGGAAATAACATAAAACACTGAATCATTCAGATAAAGGAATAAGGTAAACCCCTGTCACAACATGATGCAAAAATTTCATATAATGGAATCCTTAAAACAACTATCCCATCATTATTTATCAATATACTAAATATTACCCAATTTATTTGAGTGCTGTCACGGTACACCATTCATAATCATTTCAATATCATGCTTCAGTGTGCTACGTAGATCACATAACATGGATAAAATCAACATAATAATTTTTTCAATAATCAAGGAATGTTGAATTCGTAGCATTAATTCACAATTCAATAATTATGTGTTCATAATGGAGAATACAACTGGTAGAGGAATGTGTATTGTATTCAATACACGATTATTTGTCTTGGAAGATAATGGTGTGATTTTTACTCCATAATAGTGTAATATTGAAATTCCTAAAATGTGTTGATTAAAGAAATATGGGTCTCTCATCATTTCTACTTGGTTGGTAATGTATGGGGACCATGGAAAATAACATCCAAATGGGGGAAATGGAATCTAGATGCATATTATAAATTAAATGCTTGAATGGAAATGAGAAGACGAAAATACCATACATGATTTCTAAATAGTACATGGTCGTTTTAAAGGATCATAGTAGAGATTATTGAGAGAGAAAGTAAGAACCCATGGTGTATAACTAAAATTTATTTTAAGCAGATATGGAAGAACCTATGCTAAATCAATCTAATGGAAATTAGAAAGCATGGCCTAAAAGTGGTGTTTTATGAAAAATGAGGAATGGGGATCACTTATGATATTTTAGCACAATAATGAAATAGGTAAGGGTAAAAATGGGGGAGGATAAATGATCCATAATTTAAATAAAAATCAATTGGATAATATTGTAATTCCGAAATACATATATCAGAATAAGAAACTTAATGTAAAATTACTACACTCAATGATTGATCATGAATTCAAAGTGGAGGAGACAAATGCATTACATGGATGTGTGATACCAAAGGCATTAGGGAGGCTTATTGGTATGTTGGGGGGAACCATGGTGTGACACTAGGGCTTATGGGGAAGGGTGTGGTTGAGCATCAAAGATAATTAGTTTATTGAATCGGGTGCTTGGTGGGTTTCTATTGGAAGTGTGTAAGAATTCATTATTATTTTGGGTTAGGAACCTACACCATGAAATATTCAAAACCAAAAAAAAATCCCATGATACCTGGACAAGGTATCTAAAAATTTTTGTGCTATAAGTTATTTTAAAAGGATAAGTGACAATGATATTTAAATATATCATTTTCTTATGTGGAGGTGAGTCACACATTAAGGGAAATTATCCTCCTCCCTCTTATAAAAGCCCCCAAATATTCCCCCATACCACACATCTCAAGACCTTGGATCCTCCAAACTCTACTAATATTATCTCTCTACAGACCTCTCTTAATCCTAGATGCCTCACATTGGGAATAAGTCTTTTGATCAAATCAAAAAGAGTTACCCGATTTAGAGGTAATGTCTCTTCTCAAGTTTCTTTCTTTTACATTCCTTCAACACTCACCACTATCTTAATATCATTTGATACCATAATAACACCAGTATTCTCAATATACTAGGACTTTTTATGATAAGGATTCTATCTACAATCACACACACCACCATCTAATGGTTGAAGAACATATTGTTTCTGTGGGTGGCGAATTACTGCCTCACGAAATGATGATTGTTCAATCTTCTTTTAACACCTTTCATAGTGGCCATTATGATGGTAATAAATTTATATATTATATTTATTATATTTATATTTTCTCTAGGATTCTGTATTTTATATTTAAAACATACCTTTATTCTTTACATGTTGTGCAAATGCGATAATTTCATATGAGGAAATGTGGACTACCGCCCCCTCATGTGATGTGATTCGTTCATTCCAAACATGGAATTTATAAATAATTTAATTAATGAACTAATTTTACCTATATAACATATCTATTGTACAATAATTATAATATATCCATGTCTCATTTAGTTTTAAAGTCCATTAATATGAAAAAAAATGAAAGTAGCGTTCATGCGTACGTACGGCCTACCGTCTCCATGAATGGTACATTTCATATAATAACTCCAAAAATTATAGAATATTATTAAACACATATATACTGGATATATATGACATTTAAATTATGTAACCACTCCGAAGATGATGCACATATAACTACATGGACAATTCTTTTCAAACAAGTTTATTTTTGACTCATGTAGCGAACATCGACAAAACATATGATATGAACTCACATAGTTATAAAATTATTATAACATGATAATATGTGATATAAATTGAATAATATACTTTAATGGAAGTCCTTAAGCAATTATATTTGAAAAAAGTTTTTTATTCATGAATATAATGAAATGAACAAGACAAGTCAGACTTTAGGTAAGGGACTTCGTCTCAATCTCATTTTGTTGAGGCATTCTTCAATTTATATACGACCTTATTTTATTAGTTTTATAATAAACCCATTTGACTTTTAATTTCATTCAAAAGGTATATATTTACATGAATCATTTTACTAAATGAAAAAGGAATGTTTTTTTCTTATGTATGCGGCAACAACGACTTCTCCGCCGCTGTGACCATTATTTGAGTATAGGATTCCTCTACAAGCCATAACTTTTTTAAATGAAAAATAAGTGTCATTTTTTACTTTTATTTTATTTTAGTATTGAATATGGTTTTGATAATGTTTTTATTATATCGATGTGTTTTATTGATATCTTGTGATTGAAATGTGTAAATGTTATGTTTCCTTTATGCATGTTTTATGTGATACGATTATGTTATAGTTCTTGGGAATTTTTAATGAAGTTGGGTGGATCCATGATAAACTAAGGGCGGGTGAGCCCGAGATATATCCCCAATGCATTGGGTAATGCAAAGGGGTTAAACGCCCTGGTTTCCCCGAAGAGATTTGGGGAAAATAGTATGATGGTTATTCCAAACATGAACATGAGGGTTACTCCCTACATAAGAATTTTATGAATGCCTCAAGTTACCTTTATGTATTATAATTTCAATGAGTTATTCATAAATAGTATGATTCCATGAGGTATGTTAAAGTGCTTATGTTTTATGATTAAAAAAACATTTCATTAATTCTTATTTATACATGGACTAATGTTTTCTTTCGGTATTTTTATATCCCTTACGGAACTTTTTATGCTCATCTCATGTTTTTGAAATGTTTTTCACAGGTAAATGGAAAATTACATGATGTGATGATAGTGTCTAAGAAGTATCAAGAAAGAAACCATGTTTTATTTTAGATATGTTTCCTTTGGTGGAAAAAAATGAATAATGTCTTTGATGCAAATACCTTGTTTAAATGTTGAATGTAATGCACGATTTATTATCTATTTATCTAAAATCCTAAACGTGAAAAGAACCTAAATGGAAATTATTGAGATAACCCAGGAGTAAGTAATGTTTAAGGTCAGTGACTTATAAATAGAATGATATTATTTCTCACATGTACGTACGTCTTACCATCTCCAAGATGTGATGAGTTTTCATCCCTCATCCTAGCTATTCAAGAATAATGATAGTATGATGGTTAAAAAATAATTTTCAAGAACATAATATAATCTAGATATGAATCACATATATCCTATCCATAACAAAAATGTCTTACGTAACAAAACATATAAAGTAAAACAAGTTAGTTTACAACCGAAACAATTATACTACTGAAATATTATTATTAATTCAATATTAGATGATGATATATGATATAATATGTAGGTTTGAGGTTATTTTATAATTTAATAACAATGATTTAACCATAATACATGAGGTTAACTTACCCTCTTCTAACTAAAAGTAAAACGTAAGGGGTTTTCATCTCACTTTATATTCCTGTGAGATTCATGATATATTTTCCAAAATTTACTTTTGGTTTACGTATGTATTAACCTTGATTGTATTATTTGTGTAACATACATTAATTTATGAGTTTATACATATTCATTATATGGTCATTCTTTCATTGTTTTTATACTTCACAAGATAACCAATTGGTAAGCAAACATCAAATTTAAATTTCAACACATTGGGATTCACACACACTTAATAGAGTATTTTACCCCATGATTATGCGTGAAATACCGATTTAGTTATTTTTTTAGTAATTTAAACTCCAATTTGTGTGGATATAGTATTGATACACATAATCACCCCACTGATAAAGTTAATATTCATTGATATGAACATGATAAGGGTAATCTTATCATAATTTCCATTCATTGAGTTAAACAGCCAAGTCATTAGTTTAGTTTTCACAAGAATATGTGTGAATGTTCTCTGATTGATTTTCTCTAAATAGATAATATTATTGAGTGTATTTATATTTGTCACTTATAATTTTTTCATTGATTTATCTTTAATTTATAGTTACAGTCTTCATAAGGGTTTTCATCTCAATTTACACTCTATTTAGACTCCTTTGTTAATATGCACAAATTCACTGTTATATGGTGTATATACTATTTTTTGACATAATAAATCTTGTATCCCATTATTTTAATGATATTTTAGTGTTTTAATTAATTTTATTCCTCAATTATTTGTATTCAAGCATCTCTCGTTTTGATAGGAACACTTTATCTAAAATAATGTTTTAAATATTTTAATGATTTATTCTTATAAGAATTTCTCATTAATGTCCTTGTTTTAAAAATGGGTTTAAGTATATATTTATATAAATATGAATGTTTTGAAATTAAAATTATTTTCAAATGTTTCAATGTGGTATTTGACACTTTGATTCAAAAATCTATTTTAAACGACATCTGGGAAAAATAGCATGACTTTTATATGATTTCAAGAAAAGTGGGATATTTCTATCATACAATTATACTAGTTATTTTCATTTATGTCATTATCCTTAATTGAATTATATTCTTAGATTAGGATTATCTATTATAATACAATATTCAAAATTTTATTGAATGAGTTATGAATCAATTTGGATGTGCTATTTTTATACCATTCATGGATTGTGGTTAAGGTATTGATTTTTCGTATACTACTTTTAATATGAATGTTTAGATTATCTTTCAGCCTTTTCATTTGACGAATGAATTGGACATAGTATGTGATGGGTGAGGCCCGCTATAGCCCCTCGATGCATCGGTAAGTCTCGTGATGAAAACTAGTGTCTTTTCAAAAGGCCTTGATGATATTTTTATTATTAGTCATGGCACGAGGCCCTGACTATATGGTTAGGATGTCTGTCATTATGAAATACATCATTTTTAGACTAGCTATTGATATTACATGCAATTATTATACTAGTAGAATATCCATGTGAATATGTAAATGTAATTATTTGATTTATTTTTTCTATATTATGCTGATGTTTATGTTTAAAACGCATGTATTTTAATATTATACATTGCCTTAAATGTTTATTCTTATTAATGATAGTTTGTGCTATATTATTATCCATACATAGTGTCTAATATCACCCCTTTCTTATGTTTTATTTTTCCCAAGATGTGAAGAAGTATATTATGAAAGACCTGTAGGGATATTCTTTGTGATATGAGTGTTTCCAACGGAGAATTTTTTTTTATTCCATAATGTAATATAAAAATTATTTATGTATATATTACTTCCAAGGCTACTAAATTGATCGGGCTTTCGAGAATAGCTAAGATGATATTGTGCCAATGTTATGTAATAATTCACTGACTCTGGGTAACTAAGAGAGGGGAGTTACATTTGGTATAAGAGGAAGTTTACTACAATCCTTGGGAACTATATTTAGAAAAACATTGATTCGTAAACATTAACATAAGATAGACATTGAGAATTAGTATAAAATAATATCCAAAAATACTGGTATTGTAGATATTATGTGGGTTTTCCTAGAAATACATCTCTATTGGGATACTACAACAGGACGTAGTTCTGTAATAGATTTACCTAGTTGTGAAAAATCTGACAACCTATTTTTTGCTTGACCTGGGGTATCCTAGTACATGATAACATGCCTTAATGTGCACTTGGCTTGACAATCATGTAGGATATGCTTAGGATAAGGTCTCATGATATTTTATAAATTATTTTATGACTATTGTTTATCACTCTATGCTTTCTGATTTTAACCAATGGATGGATTCCAGTGAAGTCATAGTAACATTGAACATGATGTACAATGTGGGATTTGTGGTGGAAATGAGAAACACAATTGAATTTGGATAAGTGTGAAAGATATTAAGTTCATGTCAAATCATTTTTCAAAAAATATGATCAACAATATATACATTAACCAAATCATGAACTCAACCAAGAAGTTAAATATGGATAATGATAAGAGCTCTAGCAGTGGAGACCATGGTGAAAAGAAAGATCAATTTCTATCATGCAAGAAATGTTTACAGAGACACAAAAGAATGTGAATCAATTGAAAAATGATATGATTTATTAGTGGGATAGAAGGAAATAATGTACAGAATTTCCAAAGAAAAATGAAGAGTACTATGGAATAAAATAAAAATGAACCCAAGAATCTATTTATAGTTCTTTGATGTAATTGTAGGGGACCTATGCATTACCCAAGTCAATTCCCTATTCTATAGGATAACCTATATGTAAAGGATGAATCTATGATGAATTTAATGAGTGGACCAATGATTAAAATTATTAATTATTTTTATTTATACGATTACGATGGATTAATTTGCTCTTATACATGTAACCATTATGTTTTTATGTGAGAATTTTATTTGAGGAAGAGTTCGCTTTTTTGGATATAGTTATAAATAATTATTTGTGTTTATATTATCCTTGAATTTGATGAAATTACAAGTTATTACATTTTGGATGAAAATGAAAGAAATAAGATAACATTTGTGGTTAAAATATGTTATGGTTATTTTGAGTAATTAATTTCATTTTCTTTGAATGTAAAAAAATTATGTTGTTTTTGAAATAGGACAATACGCAGACCGTGTGACAACCTGTCACGTCGGACAAAGCTGCTAGAATAGAACCCACAACCAAAGTGCAACTTATTTTTCTCACCTACCATTGGACTATGGGAATTCCTTGGTTAGTATGACTAATTTTTTTAGTTAATTGATTTTATGGATAAAAAATATGTTGACATTTAGAACTTATTATTTATCAAATGTATATACTTATTACATTAATACTATTTGTTGATTAATTGATGAATTTTATTTTGGAAGACATTCTACTTTTTCGGAATACTATATTCCTAGGGAAGATATTATACTATGGTATTTCATTTGAGGAGTAATGGTGGATTTTTTATTTTGGAAGAATCAATGTTTTTATTGCCGAATTATAGTGATTTAAGTTAATTATGGAAATAATTAACCTATTATTGTGAATATGTGACTTGGTTAATTACTTTTATGTTGTTTAATTTATGATTTGTCTTAGTTATTTGGAGATAAATGTTATGAATTATCATTGAATACTATGTGATCAAATAAATTTTAATTTTAGGGTTCAAACTTAGTTTGTATTATTTTGAAGAATTTTAAGGACAATTGATTATTGTTAGGTATTTGTTGAACATTGCGTATTTTTTTTAATATTGAGAATTATGATTAGTATTTATTTCTATAAATGATTATCCATTTTGTGGATCATATGATCTTATACCATCCATTTTGGTTTGGATAATCTCTAAATACATGGGAAATATTTAGATCATCTTTTGTTGATTATTTGATTCTCTAGAAGATGATTATAGCACTTCAGGTGTGACAAAGTCATCTAGAATACTCAACATTTGGAGAAAATATGAGTTTGTGGTAGAAATTTAATAAAGGATGAAACTTCACATGAAATTTATGTATATTTAATTATTTTCTCAGTAAATATCATTAATAAATTACTCGAAATTATGAAAATGAACTAAAAATAACTTTTTCCGTTTACTCATCCTACTGTGCAATGAAATACCACTTAACCCATCACAAGTTTGTGGTATTCTATTATATAACAGTCTCCTGATCATGTTTTCTATCACTCTCCATCAGAATATGATAGTTGGATTTCTCATTCATATCATTTTTTCATACATTGAATCCTAATATGGGTTATCAGTGGTGACCTTTAAACTTCTATTTATTTCTTTGAAAGTGATAGTTTTGTTGACACTCTTTCCGCAGTCGGATTTCAAAAAAGATGTTTTCAAATGTCAAACCTCTAGTTATTATTTTTGATTTTTAATTTTGAAAAATAAATTATTTGAAGGATGGGAGAATGAAACCCCCATTATTCCACAATATTCATCTCTTTGAATAATACCAAATCTTTCCTTGTACACAACTTTGAGTTCTAGTACACTATAACCAATCAAACTAACTGTTTAAAAACAGAAATGAATAGTAATACCCTCATTTTGGAATTTGATAAATTTTATTTTTAAAAATAATATTCATTTTGGTATTAATAATATTAATTTTATCATAGGGTTATTATTTTTGTATTTTCTATGAAAACATTCAATTTTGGATGAACAGTGAAAAACACAACATTATTGTTTAAAACTGAATTTTTATTTAAATAATTATTTTCAATTTAAATTTATTTAAAAGTAAAAATAGATACATAATACATATATTAGTTCAATGTAATTTATTGGAGTCGTTTTATAATACGATTAGATATATAATTGTTTATTTATCTTTTTTACCGTCCTTTACCCACCTTCTAGGCGCATTTGCAAATTCGCATAAAACATAATTTTACGCTTCTGTCAATTGAATTTAAAAAATTTGAGAGACACTATGAAATCAATATGTAAAATTTGGTTAAATAATATGATAATAATTTTTGGTGCATAGAAATATTTTAATTTTATTTACCACATTTAAATGTAAATAGGGTAATTAAATGTAAAAATTAAATTATAATTACACTAAAACTTGTATTAATTATATTGGATGAGTGTTTCTCGACGAAAATGAACCTTATGAAAAACATTTGATTCTTTTTGTACCACAAGGGATTATATTAAGACTTTTTTTATATTTTATTTAATGAACTGTTAAAAGTGTTAAATTAAAATTTTATCAATGAACCCTTTTTAATATAGAGTTATCCGTAAGATAAATTCGAATATATAAATATTCATTGTAAATAAAAAAATATTTCCTTCATAATAGAATATTATTTATTACTTTTAGACATTAAATAATAAATTTTATTTATGACACGATGATGATGTAGTGATTACATTATTAATTAAAGAAAAAATAATTGATATTATAAATATTAATATAAATGTAAATTTAAAATTTCGATGCCATGCACTAATTATATAGGCACATAGGACATTTTAGGGAAAATTAAATGAAATTTATTTCTAGTAAATATGATTTTAATAACATTCTCAAAAATAAAATATGAAATAGTGTAAAAATTGACATAAATGTATTTCTTAAACAAATACTATTTTGATAAATTGTATATTATTTCTAAAAATAAATGGTTTTTCCAATAGAATTAAATAATGTTATATATGTCATTAACGAACCACTATTTGTTCTCATGGCATTTATAAGTAATTTTATTAACCATATAGTGTAAGAACACAACAATACATGGTAAACGATAAACTATTTAACTAAGTGTAAAATTTAAAATATATGGTAAACACGATAATCTAAACGTGTATAAAACCTATTTTTAGTGGATTTCGACCCATACCCACCTTATCTTCTAAATTAATCCATATGAATCTTTTATTAGTGTAATAGTCATTAATTTATGTGTATTTAAATATTAATTTTATGATCCTTATTTAAATGTTTATATGTTTCGTAAGATACCAAATTGGTAAGGGAACACATAATTTCAATTTCAACTCACAGTGTTTTACACACACTTCACTGATTATTTTAATCAATGATAATTTGTGAAATAACTATTAATTTATTTATGTAGTAATTTTTACTCACTTTTTTTTTTGATATACTTTTCATAAACATAATCACTCAATTTATTAATCCAGAAGTCATTGCTATGAACTTGATAATGGAAATCATAACTCAATTTCCATTCATTGAGTTAAACATCCAAGTAATTGGGTTCGTTGTTAAAAGAATATGTGTGAATGTAAAATTATTGATTTACATTGAATATAAATTAATATTGAGTGTATTTATATTTTTCCCACATAATTATGTCATTTATTTATCCTTAGTTTAATGATATGGTCTTTATAGGTGATTTTGTATCAATTCACATTCCAATTATACATCTTTTTTGTTATGATACAATTCACTTCTATATTATGTATATACTATCCATTGACATATAATATCATTAATCCATATATAATCATTATATAATAATGTTTTTATTAATAGTATTCTTCAATTATATGTATTCAATCATCTCTCAATTGGTTCTGAACTCTTTAACTAAAATATCGTTTTAAATATTTTCAATATATATTCTTCTTATTCTTTATCACTAATGAAATTTTTTTTAAAAACGTTTTAAGATTTATTTATTTGGAATTCAATGTTTTAAAATTAAAATTCCATCCAAATGATTCAATGTGGTATGGGACACATTGATTCAAAAATCTTTTTTAAACGTCTTCTTTGATAAATTTTGGGACTTATAAATGTTTTAATGAAAATGTGAATATTTCTCTAAAATATTTTTACGGGTTATTTTCATCTATATCAATATCCATAAATTTATTTTATTCTAGAATGATGATGATTTATTTTAAAACAACATTCCATATTGTATTGAATGAGTTATGTTTGACTGTGGATATGCCATTTTTATACCAGTCGTGATTTGTGGTTAAAGTATTTCCATTTTTTAAACTAGTTTTAATGAAAATGATTAGATAAAATTTCAACCTTTTAATATGAGGTATGAACTAGAATTAGACATTGATGGGCATGGCCCTCTATATCCCCTCTATGAATCAGTATGTCTCCTGAGACAAACTAGTTTCATAGCACAAGTCCTTAAAAATATTTTTATTAGTAGTCATTGCATGAGGCCATGACCATGTGGTTATGATGTCTGAAATTATGTATTCCATAATTATGAGGCATACTATGGATATTAAATGTGATTATTTGAATAGTAGAATATCCATGTGAACAAGTAAATGGCATTATTTGATTTATTTTTTTCCATATTATGCCGATGTTTACGATTATAAGTCTTGTATTTTATTTTTATACATTGCAGAAAATGTTTATGCTTATTGATGATAGTTTTAACTATATTGTTATCATTACTGAGCATATGAGCTCATCCCATTCATATGTTTTATTTTTTACATGCTGTGAAGAATTATACTATGACTGACCAAAATGGATATTCTATGGGATATGACTGTGTCCAAAGGCGATACAAATTTTTTGTTTGTTATTTCATAATGTAATGTAAAAATTATTTATGTATCTAGTACTTTCAAGGATACTAATCTGATCAGTCATTCTAGACATAATATCTTCAAATCATGCCAGTGTTATGTAATAATGCATCGAATCTTGGTAACTATGGTCAAGGTGTTACACTTCTATCAACCATTGTTAGTTTCTTCAACCTGATCTCTATCTCTCGTGATGTAACATCACCACACTAGGGTTCTTAAGATCATCTAATTTCCTTGTTAATATATTACCTTTTTTTATTTAAACATATGTTTTATCGTTTTTTACTATATTTTATGATCGTTTTTCTTCATTGAAAAAATATATTTTTTGGTTTTGAATTGCGAGATATTTTTATCCCAATGTAGGTGGCCACCTCGTCATGCACAATTTATATTGTCCCTAAATTTATTTTTATAATTCCAATTGATTGGATGAAATGATATTTGATGATTTCAATGAAATTTATTTCAATTGGATTGTCATAAAAATGCAATTCCATTGAATTGGGGTAAAAATTTATTTTGAATTTATATTGTACAAACTGAAAGCCCATTGAATTAGAGTTAGTTTACAGAATTTTTTTAATTTATAACTTGTAATTTATATTTTTAATGCGGATGAAATTTAGTTATTTAAATTGTGGAATTTAATTTTGGAAAATATTATTTTTGTAATATTGTGAAACATCCCCTTACATTGTATTGGGATTTCATTCTGAAATTGTTGGAATTTTGAAGGAATTGAATGGTAAATTCAATTTTTAAAGTGAACTGTGAAATTGAAATGTGAATTGGTTTTAAAAATTTTCTTTATTTAAATTAATTAAAAGGTTATTTTTTATAAATAAATAGACATTATATATGAAATGGAATATTTTTTTATTAAAATTTGATTTTCTATTTTAAATGGAAAATTGGAATATTAGAAATGGAGAATGGGATTATTTATATTTTTATCATTCACAAACAAATATCCAATAATTTATTTTTTACATGAGAAATATAGAGACATTGGTATTTAGTGTGATATATTACAATAAAATATTATTTCAAAAAAATAAAAAACATAAATTCGGAATGACAAGTCCCTTAAGAGATGGTGAAGATTCCTCTTTAGCCCGGGTTTAAAGGGATGCATGTAGAACGTTCTAGGCCCCCTGGAGTTTGTAGAATCCAATTTCATGGAAATATCATCCCATAAAAGTCATATGACCAGGTTTCTTGACTATTATTATTTCAAATTAATATATTCCATTAATTTAAACCTCCTTACATGCCTTGTGAATTTATATAAATTATATTATATAAAATTTTTCATTAATACATAATTGTGTAAATATTCTTCCAATTGATTTTTGATTATTTTTTTTAATGTATATTTATCGGTTGAAAATTTTTTCCATCATTATATATCTTATGAATCATTTTTTTAATAATTATTATTAAATATTGAACATATTTATTTGAAAATTGAAATCATATTTTTTGGATAATGAATGAGTTTTAAACAGTTTTGAAATCCTTTGTGATACCCTACTAGTCTTTTATAACACACCATTTCTATTCCTATGGGTGTTTTTAATATTATCCGTTAATGGGTTGAGAAGGGGTAAAGGATGACATAGATGTGGTTATTTAAATTGATTTGTGTACATAGAGAGTTGCATCCATTGTGACATGGGTAGTTTATCATCCAGTTATTATAGTACATTGTTTTATCAATTTTTCTTTTATATAAATGTTTTCCATTTGGTACACATCACCTAGTAGGGTTTCTTTTCTATGCATATTTTTTTGATATATAATTTCTACAAAACACGCGGGATTTTTGTTTCCAAATACATTTTTTGTGATCCCATGTTATAGTCACCAAGCCATGGGGATTGAGAATTTTCTTCCAAATATGTCTTGAATCGATTAGTTATCAGGTTACTGGGGTACCTAGGATGCTTCATGACAATGTGGTACCATTTTTCCAGGTTGAGATTAAATCCTAAAGTCAAAATTCATTTTTGTAATCCTATCAGAACATATGAGGTATTCTTGATTAATTTATAAGACATCTTTCACTATATCCATCATTAAGGCATGTGGGGTGGTTAAGAAAGGATGACTTGCTGATTTTTTCTAGTCTACTCCCTAATATTGAATTTGATAGATTGAAATACAATTCCTATATTTCTATATGATGGAATTAAATTATATTATCTCTATTTTTTTTTTGTTAATATGATGTCTTCCTTGTTATTTATTGATGTCATGTTGCATTATGCCTCTGAAAAGGCAAAAAAATCAGATCCGTGATGAATATGTTGCTTAACACATTGGGTGAATCTTATTACAAACATGAATATGTGTGACGTTATTATGATAACTATCCATGATCTAGGATAGGCACAACCACTACTCCACATCGAGGCTCAATAAATGGGTCCTAAAAGGTATTCTCACATAATTTTAAATCAAGGGTTCCTTTTCCATAAGAATACATTATACATTTTTTTAAATGATCCTCACATTTTTTTGGAGTGATTGAGTTGAATGGATAAATTTTTTGGGTTTTTTGAAACTCACAAAAGATCAAGATAACGTGTGCCACCATAATTATAGAAGTAATAAACTAATGATGGTGGGACACAATAGGGATAATGAAGAAATATGGGGTCTGATGGTGGAAAGACATCAATATTCTTATTACCAAACAAGTCCATATTGTGCTGATACTATTAATGAAGGCTGCCATGTATTTCAAACTCGATCATGATGACAAAACCATGATAGAGTATACATACTATATTTTTAATCTTGTGATTTTTTCATAAGATATAGTATTGAATAAGATGATGAAAAATATACAGTTCAAGATCAAACATTATCATGATATATTTTCTAATTTTTTCACCCTAAAGCTTACCTATTTTATTGATTTTCTATATAGATAAATAATGACTCAGATGAACTGGAAATCATGTCAGTGTTATGAGGACTTTCTTTCCACCCATATTTAAGTCTTGATTCCTTTTATATAAGGGATAAGTGAGATGATTCTTCTAGTCCTTCTCAACAATATGGTCACTCTAGTCCTCTTGTAGTGCCTAAAAGAGTCCCTTTTATTTTTTAATTGTGTGTATTGTTTGTATATTCAATTAGGTTTTTCAATAAGGTACCCAAGTTAATATGTTATTTTGGATGATTATGTCACTTGAAAAAATAATTCCATTTCTATTCAACTCCACATTGTGCCATAGGATCTTTAAACCCACCTAAATATATGGCACAATCATATGTTTCTCATGATAACGTGTTCTAGAAACTAGAATCTAGAATTAAGCTTCCTCACACACTAGAAGTGTCTTAATATGATTTCTATCAGTGACCATGTGAGGTACCATCACTATTACATTATCTTTAGAAGATGATTTATTTGATATTGTTTTATCACTATCATTTATTTCAAATCATTTTGATAATATTATATATATTCTGACATTGAATTTATCCCATCCAATTGAAATTACTATAATCATTGGAATAAAGAGAGATCTGAGTCTCCATCGTAACACTTTTGTTTTGTCTCAATCAGTTGTTCAACCAGATTGGATGTTTATGGTTCTCGACATGAAATAAATTTACATCATTTTCGGGAAAAAGTGAATCATTTCCGATTAATCCCATATTGATTATTATCTTCGACCATTCTTCTTCACTACACCCGATAGTGTTTAAATATTTTTTACGAATAGTGGGACCCAAGGTTAATACATGCCATAATATTTTATCAATAGTTGGGGAAACTAATAAGTGTGTTTTCTTTTGATATCGATCAAGAATATTGGTGTCGTGATCTCACTATATTTTTCATCAATTTTACGGATGTTATTCATTTTTTTGGGTTTTCTTATAGTAATAGAGGTTGAGTTCTCTATTTAATCGGTTCCTAATTCACAACCATATTCTATTCCTTCATAACACATTTGACCATATGAAATGATAAACAAGAATTCCACGTTCAAAGACCATATTGATAATGTCATTATACACCAAATTATGTAACCTTAGGGGACACCTATTCACTTTTATAAGTAGGATCATTGTTCACTATGCATTTTCCTTGATTATAGTAATCTAAATTGAGTTGTGGTAAATAAAAAGTATATATTTCCATAGACGAATCTTCTATTGGACGTGTTGGAAGGGGGAAATACCTCTAAAATATCTACCTTTGATTTGGTTTCCATTAGTTTAGGATAATATAATACTTCACTCAAGAAGATACCTTTAAATTAGTTAAATCCATTAAAAAACTATTTTTTTTACTTTTACCAAACTAATTCTCATATAGTTTTCATGTATTTAATGGTCATGATTTTCCATGAGTATTTATATACCAATATGGTAGTCTTTGTGGGTTAAGTCCTCAATTACTCTATGTCTCATGAAGATCATGTTCATTTTCCATGAACAATTTTGAGTTTTTTGAGAAATCATCACCTTTATTCCAACCATTAAAAATGATATATCTGGAATTGGGAATTGAATTTCACAAGACACATAGTGTATGAATAGGGAATATTATATGATACAAATATATTCTTGACAACTCTGAATTGGGAACAATGATGAAATGTTTTGGAAATTTGGAGCTTTCTGTGTTTAGATGGGAACTATCGCTAGTTTTTAACGTACCTCTCAAATATAGATTATTCTATGACTGCTCTAACTCTGAAGGGATTTGTTTTTACTTGGCATGAAAATTTTAGAATTCAATTTTTAAGTTGAAATATATTTTTCATACTTAATTGTCGCTGAATTTCCCAGATGTCAAGCAGTGCTATGTAGTTTTCTTTGATGTATTATGTTCCAGAATGGGATGTGTTATTATGAATGGTGATTATAACTACCTAGACATCTATTTCATATTTAAATAATATTTCTTACATAAAAATTCATATAAGAAAACAATAATGTTCTAGAGGTCTAGTGTTATATGGGAAAAAGATCATTATATATTACGCTAAAACATGAAATACTATTCTTTATAGAAATTTTCTTTAACATGACCACAACTATCCATCATTCATAGAATTCCATGGGATATCCTATGGAAATGGATATGAATTGAGAAACATATAATGAATGTAAGGGACTAAACAAGGAATAACATAAAAATAATATATATGTTAGGAAATATTCATATCAATGGATCAAAATAAGAACTTGAACATAAATTCATGATGTTGGATGATTATCATAACATGTAAGTTTGGAAATAACATAAAAAAATGTATCATTCATGCAAAGGAATAAGGTAATCCCCTTGTGAAAACATTATGTAATAATTTCCTATAATGGGATCCTTAAAACAACTATAAAATCATTATTTATCAAGATAATAAACATTACCCAATTTATTTGCGTGCTATCATGGAACACCTTTCATAATCATTTCAATAGCATGCTTATGTCTACTACGTATATCATATAACATGGATTAAATCCACATAATAATTTTTTCCACAATAAAGAAATATGGAATTCATACATTTAATTCACAATTCAATAATTATGTGTTCATAATGGTGAATACACATGGTAGGGGAATGGGTATTTAATTCAATACATGATGATTCGGCTTGGAAGATAATGGTGAACTTTTTACAGCATAATTGGGTAATATTAAAATTCATAAATTGTGTTCATAAGAGAAATATGGGTATATCAACATTTATACATGGTAGGGAATGTACGGGTACCATGGAACATAACATCCAATCATGGGAAATGGAATCTAGATGCATATTATAAATTAAATGCTTGAATGGAAATGAGAAGAAGAAAATCCCCTACGTGATTTAACCATAGTACATGGTGGGTTTAAAGGATCATAGTAGAGATTTATGAGAGAGAAAGTAAGAACCCATGTTGTATAATTCAAAAGTATTTTAAGGAGTTATGTAAGAACAAATGCTTAATCAATCAAATGGAAATTAGAAGGCATGGACCAAAAGAGGTGTTTTATGAAAAATGAGGGATTGGGATCACTTATGATATTTTAGCACGGAAATGGAATAGGTAAGGGTACAAATGGGGGAGGATAAATGATCCATAATTTTAATAAAATAAATTGGAAAATATGGTAATTCCTACAAACACATTTCAAAAAAATAAACATAATGTACAATAACTATTCTCAAAGAATGTTCAGGAATTCAAAGTGGAAGAGACGAATCTATTACATGGATCTGTGATACCAACGACATTAAGGAGGATTATTAGTATGTTGGGGGAACCACGGTGTGACAATACAGATTAAGGGGAAGAGGGTGGTTTAGATTCAAAGATTATTTGTTAATCTAATCCGATGATAACCTTTATATAATTTTATTACGTCACTATTTGGTCATTATGATGCCCCAAAACAAATTGTATGTATATACAATATTTAATTTTTACCCAATAATTTGACTGTCTCATAAAATTATGATAGTCTGACCAATTTATAATTTTTAAATCTTGATTCCCAAAAGAAAATTAATTGTATCCATATAATTTTCTAAATAAGGGAATTTTCTCTTTGAAAATTAAATCAACATTAATTAAAAATTCATGGGTTTTAATAAAATTAGTATTTAATGCATAATAAAATTTATAATTAAATTCATAAAATTTATATGATCATTTATATTTAACAAATGTAATCTCATAATAATAATTTTTTAAAATATTATTTAATTCAAAAATCCATTATTCCATCTTAATAAATTTATTATTGAACTATTATTATTAACCAAAGAATACTACTTGTCCATTTGAAAATCATGTACAATGTCACAATAATATAATGAATGTATATTCATTATTCTATAAAAAAATAATGACCATAATTATAAATTTATGGTCTTGTTACATATAAGTTTATTATACCCGAAATACACACATTGAGTAAGGTGTTCTGTGGAGGAGATTTCATGGGGTCGTTCGATGAACGTGGTTTTTTTTGTGATCTTGATGAGCTTGAACTTCTCCCATAATCATTTTTTCTCATTCTAAATTAGTAGGATAATCATTTGGGATTGTTCTAATTAGAAATCCTTGAAATTATATCTTCCTTAGAATATATAATTATTGGGATTTGTAGGGTATTATCCAACTGGATGAGCCAATCACTTCCACTGTCTTTGTCAAAGAGATTTATTAAAACCTTAAATTTATAGTACATATGAGATCACTATTAAATGTATATATTATCAATGGTAAGGATACTTAAAATCCATTTAAATATTATTGGATATAATAAGAAAAATGAGTGCACATGTTTTCTATATGCCTTAGACATTAAAATAATTGAAATTTTATTCATAATAGTTGTATGTATTTACATTGATCAAGTTGTTTCGTATAAGCCTCATATGGATTTCCCATAGGAGAATAATTATCAAACCCATGACTACAATATTTCAGATTTGATGTACACAGTTATGATTTTGGAAGCATTAATTTTATCTGGAAAGGTTTTCCATACATTCATACCAAAATAGATTGAGTTATATATTCCCTCAAAAATATTTGAATCCCTTCTTGGGCCATAAGATAGAATACCTATAGAATTTTAATTTTAAAATTTCATATACCCTAGGAATGAGAATGTAATTATAGATACATTGATTAGGAAATGTTTGACCCAGAAGTGAAATACTCAATGGTGGAGTAGAACATGATGTCTTTCATTTCAATGATTCATATTAGAGTTTTGTAATTAGGGGTGATGGTTTTATATTCCAATCTTCAGATGACAAATAATCTTATGTAATTGATTCATCAAGATCATAAAATAGATGATTAATTCTATAGATTTAGATTCTCTCGTAATTATCATGATTTTGTGTTATATTATCCATTCTCCAATGTGGTAATTCTATGCTTCCCAAACCATTTTGTGTTATATTATTCATCAAGGAATGATGGGGTGGGGGATTCCCTTAACTCCCTATGGTATGTGCACCCAGGAACAAAATATATGTTTTATGAAATGATTCATAATTTTGGTATTCCATCCATGATATGAGGAATTTAAGATTCCTTCCCTCATTATAATCTGTGCCAACAGGTTATGGCATAGAACAAGAAGACTTCAAGTTTTCTTCAGACACATCCAATACCCACTTTCACATGGTATGATATCTCTATGGAATTTGTGGTTACATTTTCAGGTACCTATATAATAGATAATATGATATGGGTTGTGATCAATAAGTTGACTAAATCGGTACATTTTATACCCATTATCAATATAACTAATGAAGAGGATTGGTGAAATATCTATGTGAAAGTGATTATTCTGTTTCCTAGAGTGGTATATACTATAGTTTCTAATAGCTGACATCATTTAACTTATTTATTTTATAGTATTTAAGGAAGAACTAGGATCTCATGTCTATTTCAGTATGGCACACCATCCATATTCAGATGTCCAGACCAAAATTACTATACAAATTCATAAGGATATGTTTCTATATTTTGTTCTCAGCTTTTGTTGGGAATGGGATGATCTATTGATGATGGTTGGGTTTTAATTTATTAATTGATACTAGTGCATAATCAGAATGGATCATTATGAGGGATTGTATCAATATCCCTGCATATATATATTATGTTGGTTAGATATTAGTGAACATTCTTCTGTGGACCATGCATTGTCCAATAGGCAATTAAAATGATTTAGAATATTCATTAGATAATTTTGATGGAACAAAGATGATGATTTTTTATGGTCATCTGCATTTCAGACCATTAGAATTCAAATTTTTTGAGTAGGTGTTCTGGAAAATTTCACCCTGTTTTTTTCGTTGACAACTTGGGGGTGGGGAACTTCTCATCATTTTTGGTACATTTTGTGGTTGGTGAGAATATGGTAATTTTTTAATTCCATTTGGATCAACAACCTCATAATATATTGATACATAATGTCATCCATGTATATCATCTACAAATGTATCTATCAAATCCATCTCATGTTAAGAGATGGGAGGATATTATGTTTAAACTAGAATTTTCAATGACAGAACGACCATTCATGATTGTTGATTTCACATACACAACAATTAATTGAATGAAGAAATCCTTCGTTAATGTTCAATGGTATCAGGAATATATTTCTTATGATGCATGGGATAAGGATGCACCGATTAAATAGTAGTGTGCTCATTTTATTTGGTATGATGATTCATTATATGCATTATGGTGACTAATGTTTCTATTGTGGGGAGGTTGTAACATCCTATTAATTTTTTAAAGTATTTCTAAACCCATATTTTTTTCATTAATTGGTTTGGTTTCATTTGGGGTTGTTTTGGGTAATAATGTTAAATGATTTTAGCAATTATGGTATACTATATAGTATCCACATAGTTTCCCAAACCCAGAAAATGAGGTTTGACACAGATTTCACATGGATTCATAGAACACATTCCCTGTTTTTTGAAACTATGAGGGGCAATTATAATCTATGCACATGTAGTCCATATGGATTTTCATATCATATGGATCTTCCAAAAACATAAAATGAATTTATTTATTCTAAAAATATTACATTAAATTCCAAAAACCCTCACATTATGTAACATACAGACCTATCATTACCCCCATACAAGTTCTCCTCCCATGGAAGGAAAAAATAACATACCTTGCCCTATTGGATCCCTTATAGATGAGAATCAATGCTTGAGGAAAGCCCATAGATCAATGCAGGTTAGTATCATAACCCCGATCTCTATCTAACATAGTCACTCATATCATATCTAGGGTATCTTGGATCATCATATTTCTTTGTGTATATTATACCCAATGATTTGAGATCTTAAACCTAGGTTTTATCTCCATTTCCAAAACTCGGTTATCGTTACTTTTCATTGATAAAACTTGACTAGGGTTTGACATTGTGAGATATGTAGATCATAAGGTAGGTTCCTAGATCAGGATTCACAATTTAGAATATCCCTAGATTGGTTTATTTACAATAAATTTAGGAATTAAATGAAATATATTTATTTTGATGATATGTATTTCAATTAATTATTCGAAACCCCATAACACTATTGAATTGGGGATTTAAAAAATTGTGTTTCTTCATGAAATTGGATAACACCCCTGACCATTTAAGTGTTGGGTATTTATAAAAATTTGTTAAATTTGAATATTTATTGATTTATATTGTGTGTTTGATTTAAATTTTTTCAATTAAATTTAAGTATTTAAATACATAAAATTTATTTGATGGAAAATTGTGAAAACACCAATTACAATGAATTGGGGGTTTACTGTGATATTGGTGATTTTTTTTGAAAATCAAATTGTTTCATTTAATTGTGGAACTGGATTTTTTAAATTTAATTTTGAAATCATTTCAAATTATTATTTATGAAAATGTATTAATTTTTTATATATAAATTGTAATCTTTTATATCTTATGATGAATGTTTTTTTATTAAAACCCGATTTTGGATTTGGAATAGGAAATTTGTATATTTGAAAAAAATGGATTATTTTTAAACTAAGAGGTCTGAATATAATTATCATATTATTCATGTGTCATTATATCACATGAAATACTTAGGATTTTTGTATATTATTGTACATAACTCTACGATTAAAAATGTTTCCAAACAAAATTTCTACTCATCACATCTCTTAGGTGATTGTAATGATTCATCATTGGCATGATATCAATAAAAAAAATTATATATTTTTGTGTCACCATGTGTGTTGGGATCCCTTAACCTAAAACTAACATAAAATCTAGGGCATATAACCACATTCCTTTCTGTATTTTAATTAAAATTAATTTATGCCATTGTTGTAAAATGTATTACATGCCTTGTAAATTTATTTAAATTGATTTAAAACAATATTTATTTTAGTTGTTGTTTTTTAAATATCCCTTCAATTGAAAAGTAGAGATTTTGTTTAATTTATTTACATTATCTGATAAAATCCACCATTTGAAATGTAATGCCTCAATTTCATTAAATATGAATTAGAAATTCAATACTTGTTTATTTGAAATTTAATTCCTCTTTATTTTGTAAATTTAAATGTTGGAATCTATGGTATAATACATGGTGATAACCTACTATATTTTTTTCTAAAACCCAATATATTCTTTTGGGGTCTTCCATATTATCCATGTTTAGCTTCGATTAGGGTTAAATAACCACATCATGGTGGTTCTATTTGTTGATATATGGATATTGAGAGTTTCACCCACTAGGACAATGGTAGTTTATTTTCTCGATTTTATAATGCATTGATATATTACATTGTCATGTTCCTCATGGTTTGACTTCTAGATCACATCTCATAGTTGAGTTTCTATGGTATTAATACTCTCTTATTACCATGTTTCTACAATGATTGTTTTAAAATCGTTCACACTTCTAATTTGTTTGAATTTAGATTCAAGTCGCCAACCTATGGGTAACAAGAATTTCCTTTGGTCCATGACATGAACGACTTTGTTACCTGGTGACACGGGTACTCAGGCTGGTTCGTGAAATTTATACAAGCTAATATTCTATAGTTTTATATAAATTACAATAAATAAAAGTAATTTTTATTATGATTCAAAAATAATCCACTAATTATCCATAATTACATCCTTCGTCTATTAAATAAATTATATTAAATTAAAAATAAAGGATTATCATTTCAAAAATTAATGATTTGTGTTTCACTATAATATTCCATTAAGTGCATATAATTATGAACTGTTTATTTATCACATAAATATACCTTAGATACATAGTTGGAAACCATATAATTGGAACATGTTCCCTCCCCATAAAAAAGGGTTACCTTCAGATAAAAAAATAATTTCTAATAAATTTAAATAATATATTTTGGTTCCAATATTAATGACATGAACTATGATTAATATATAAAGATAAAACTTAAAAATGGCATATTTTCCAAAATTATACAATAATTTATCAAGTATAATATTTTAAATGACCCAATGAATAATTTTGATAACTATAGATATCCATTATGGAATTATAATAATAGAAAATTATGTATATTATTATTCATTAATGAAGTTCAATATCCATTGATACTCGATATAATTGATGAGTGGTGAGCTAGATGATTTATATCTCGTCACATGATTCAAAACTAATAAAACAATTACAAACTATAATCATATAATTCAATCCACATATAGTAATATATGAATAATCTATGGGTATCACCATATAAAAAATGGTGATGTCATGAAAAATATCAGAATTTAGGCTTTTTTAAATCGTAAGAATCAAACAGATTTTAATGAAAACAGACATCGTTATATAATAGTATAAGAATAAATAAAACTATCAGTAAAAATATTCTATTCCATAATATTTTCATAAATATATAAGAAAATAATTTTTCCTTAGATCATGGATTGAGATTCTAGAATTAAGGTCTATCTTATAATAATTATATATTAATCCATAAAGTTTTCTAGGAATTGATTTATTGGAATAGTTGGTGAAAACATGTGAATAGATTAGTGCATATAAGACTTGTGACAATGAATAAAAACTTTTATGGATTGTATTTCTAAATAATTCAAAAAAAAAGTAATATAAAAATGTGAAGTGGGGATAAATTTAGATATTTGTGTGACCAACATAGGTGGTATGGATGTAACAATTTATTTGGTAAAAAAATATACAAATCAATTAAAAATGGATTTGGTTCCGAAGTCACAAATATTAAAAATATGGTTTTATTTTATGAATTTATGAGTAAAAACAATAGTATATAATTGATTTAGTGTACCCAAAATGGAAAAAAATCATAAACATGAATTCAATTAGGAAGCAATGTGGGAGGAAAACATGTGACTAGTCTTAAGGTTGTTTGTTTTGGCATTACATTGTTATAGTTTGAGATAAGACTCTATCCAAATATAGTTCACAATTATTGTTTTATTTTAAACATCATATTGGTGATCCACAATAATAATGATAAAAAAACAAAATGATATTATAACAAGACACATGGTCTTATATATAGGAAAAACAAGTCAAAAGGTAAATTTTTATAATTTTAAAAAATCAATGGTGATTCATTGAATGAAATGTTTAAATATATTTACATCAAAAATATGAATATGTTTGGTTGAATTTATTTTATTTCCATGATATTATGAAATGCTTTTTTCTTATAGTTTTCACCTCATAACAAATAGTCATATAATATGCAACGATGATTATGTTCTTTTAGAATGTAAATTTCTATATATATTGAAATTATATGGAAATTAAGAAGTTGATTTGTAGTTTAATGATATGTGATAATATACTACATGACCAATATATTAGAACAGTATGATGATTTATTTTTATCATATAGTCTGTGGTTATATGAAAATGAGGCCCTAAAAACTTGAATAATATGTGAATAATAAATATTTGATAGAGTTTAAGGTTCAAAGGAGTCTAATATTCAATAGTGATTATTTTAGGTAATTAATTTTAATAACTAATGATAACAGCCACAGCATATATTTTATGATCAAGTGCGAAAGACTATGAATATAATGATTAAGGTTTTTTTATAATTTGTTATGATATAACTCGTAATTGAAGGAGGTGAAACACAATATCTGTCATGGATGATTGAAAATTAGTGTCAATTATATTTAAACTTATTCAATGTAATGGGGACATAGAATTTGGGTTCCAATTATTTTGAAAACATTCCTATTATCAATAAAAGTATTGTAAAAAGTAAAAATTATTTATGAATGAAAGAACCAAGAAATCCACTGTGCTTTATACTTTGGGAATTTAATTTTGATCGAATAATAAATTACGTAATTATTAGAGAATAAATATATATCGATTTATAATTCACATTTCATGATTTGTGACTATATATATATAGTTATTTGATTATAAATAACCATATGAAGTGCGGTAACAGAAAACATATACTAAAAAACATACAATATTTTATAAGGTTGGTCTCGAGAATGATTCATTTGTATACAATGACAATGCAACAAATGATTGAAAATATTATATTCATAATTTATATAATTTCATTCAAATATTTTCTATATGATATTTTTGAGTGTATTTTAATTGATAGATATTATTCATTGAAAAATTACAATAATGGTGTTTTTCATGAGGAATAATTTTTTTTTCGTTCAATGGGCCCTAGATCAATAATTTTGTGTAATATAAAAAAATGATCAGTATAAGAAATTAATTTACTATAGTTTCATGATATAAACAACATATAGAGTTATATATTAGAAATAATGACCCCACAATGTTTGGTTTGAGGTACCATAGATCAATGATTAATACTGGGAATTAAAATTGTATAATGTGGAATTGATAATAATATAAAATGGGGTTAAAATGGAATTTTCAAAATAAATGGAAAATTTTCAATCAAGATATCAATTTTTAATGGAAATATTTAGATTATTTTTCAACAAAAAAAATTTATCATCTACTTCATTACATTTTGTCAATGAAAATTATTATAATTTATTACGGTTATAAAAAATCGGTGCCCAATAGAATAATATGTAAGTATTTTTTTTTGAAAAAATACTTATGTTATATAACATAATTATAAAGAAATTATAATATATTTATTCCATGCTTAAATTACTCGATGATAAATTTGGATAGAAATTACATTGAGTGTGTGTTTATAAATTCACATTTGTAAGTCAACCTATATAATTATGTTGTTTTATTTATCTTAAACATGCGTCAAGGTAATCTATGAATTATATGATCTTATGTAATTATTTTTAAGTTAGTGATTTTAATTATTCTTTATGGAAGCATATTTATCTATGGAATTTTGATTAAGAATTTTATAATAAATTAGATCATCAATTTGTCTTTGATGAATTCTTCAATGAATTAAAAATTGCTTTCATTATTTTTTCCATTCGTTCGACAAACATGTATGTAACATAATTATTTTCTGGATAGAATCTACTTCGACCAAATTTTATCATCTTACACTACCTATGCACCAATAAGGTAACCATTGGAGATCACATATAGGAATATTTTTTATTGGAATGTTGATGGTTAGAATAGTGGAATAATGAAGATACTATAAAATGAAATGGTTTCCCCATTCAAGTGTAGTTGTAAAAATAAAAAATCATGGAAAATGGAAATGGGGAATCACTAGTCGTTTAAAAGAATGGGAGTAATTGAATTGGGTGAATGTTAGTAGATCATTATGTTGTAATTGATAGAAATATTCAATCATTGAATCTAGGTGATTTGTAAATTTTTAGACGAAAAATTGGTTCATTCATCATATAAAAAATTAAGTATTCTATAGTTTTGGAGGTTGGTGTAGCAACTCGGCTTTTTGGCCCTGTAAGACTTTGGAATATTTCTACGAATAATTCCAGAGCTAGGCGCGAAGACGGCATGCGATTCCGAGGCCCGATGTGCCCGGAATTAATTTTATAAAAATATTAAGTTATTTTTTATACTATGCATGTAGCGGGGGTGTGATATCTCCTAAACGGTAGCTCAGAGTGGTAATATGAGGGCACAGTTGTGTACGGAACGTGCCGTTTACCCTAGGCAAAGTGTAAACATTGCGGGCGCGGGCCTGCGGTGAGAAACGCCACCAGGGGCGTTTTTGTAAATAAGTGGCGAAGTTAGTGTGCAAGCGTCAGCTCGAATAACTTCTGAACAGAGTCTCGGATGGAAAATTTGAGTCTGCCGATGTTTTTAGAATGGCACGTTTACCCTAGGGGTGACCTTACTTTTGTTCGTATCGGGCGTCGGGTCCGAGGCGGGTTTGGCGCCGGCGGGTGGCTGATATAAATATCAGCACCCCCCCCCCCCCCCTCCTTTATCAATCTTCTTGACATTTTTCACTGTTATTTAATGTCTCTCCACCGAATCGAGCAAACGAGGTGCCCACAAGCTCGGATTTCGACGGCGGACGTTCCAGGAGCGTGCAGCGGAAGCTCTGGAGCACGGATCTAATGCAGAACGTCGGCATTTCGCCCGCGAGGTAGGCGGTTTGAGTTTTAAAATCTGGGTCCCATTTTTTGTTTTGTTTTTCTCCAAATTTTCATAAGGTTTGTATAGTTTGGGTCCCGAGCTTTCCGAAACATGTTTTGGATCTGAATTTGGAGCACCGGGGTGTTCCCGATGGCTCCCGAAAATTTTCCAGTGAAAACCCATTTTTCCAGCGAGACCCACGGCGGCCATGGCAGAATCAGGTGAGTTCCGCGGCGGTGTGGTGGTTTCCGACTCTGGCACGGTGGAGTCCGGTGGCAGCGCGGTGGTTTCCGGCGACCCTTCGTTGGTCCGACCAGATTGTTTCGGGGGTTCTTTAAACCCCCGTAACTCGCAAACCGTAACTCTGATTTGCGATCCGTTTGCGGCGACGTGTTCCTTGCATCGAGACAGACCCTTTGAACTCCCTTTGAGAATTTTTTGAGTTGTAATTTTGGCCCGGGGGCTAGAAATGTCGAATAAAATAATAATATATTATTATTTTACGACTTCGGGTCATTGTAACTTCTACCCAGAGCGTTCGATTGACGTGCCGTCAGTGGCGTTGAGACCCTGATGGTATGACGGAGTTTTTGAGTTGGTTCCCGGGTGTTGGGACTGAGAACAAGGTGAGGGGCCCATGAGGATGGGTTTTGACTTTTGCGGAGAAACACAGCTTTTGCACCAGGAGTCCGATTTTGGCAGATGCATAGTCGATCCTGTATGTTTTTCTGAGATGATCACAATGATGCGATCTGTTCGACGAGTTTCGGAATCCAGGTGTGGGCCCCACCCGAGATGGCCTTCGGTGATTAGTACATTTTTTATCGGGTGTCCGTTTCGGATGAGCGAGTAGTCGTTTTCGCTTGTTTTTCTGATGGGATCATAGTGGTATGATCCGCTCGATGGGTTTCTGGATCGTTGTGTGGGCCCCGCACATGCAAGCTACGGTGAATAGTCCTTTTTCACCGGTAGTCCGTTTCGGGCGAGTAAACAGCCTATCCTGCATGTTTTTCCGCGTAGATCACGATGGTGGCCTCGGTATTGGCCTTGGTGGTGTGCAGTGTGGCGTTGTTGCGGGTCGCTCAGGTTAGCGACGTTTTGGACCAGCAGTGGTTGAGGGTACTCCCTTGGTTCATTCCCACGAGGGTTCGTGTGGTGTCACAACCTTCGTATATGTTTGTGATCCTCCCAATGGGATGTTTAAACTGTTAGAGTTGTGGCATCCCTCCGGTGGGCCCGGAGTGGGATACTCTAGCACCTTTTCCCTAGATTGGGTTGTCGGTATCGCTGTGACCGCTTATTCAAGGGCGGTGATACCCTATCTAGCATATTAACCCCGTAGGGTTTGTGGCATCATCAGGATTATGATCCCCTACACGGTGGGCCGTACTCAGTAGGGTTGTGGTATCGTCGGGTATACGATCCCGTACTCAGCATTAGGTGTATAGTAGGGATTCGGTATCATTGGTTATGTGATCCCCTACTCAGTGCGTGGTTTTAGTAGGGTTGCGGCATCGTCGGTTGGATCCCCTACATCGCGAGTTATGCAAGAAAGGGTTTCGGTGTCGTCATGACCACCTTTATATGGGTGATAATCCTCTATCTGTGTGACGTGCTTCTATCTAGCGCCAGATCGGGTTGTGTTATCCCCCAGCGGATCCTGGGAGTGATCCCCTATCTGTGAGAACTACGATTGCCAGATCAGGTCGTGGTATCCCCCAGCGGACCCTGGGAGTGATCCCCTATCTGTGAGCTTCGTATACCGAAGTGGGTTCTGGTATCCCCTAGCGGACCCTATGAGCAATCCCCTATCCGAGGAGTTTGGAGGTCCTGTTGTTTCTGCGAGGTTTCCTCAGTGATGCTAACAGATGATCATGATCTATCCGGTGAGCATCTGAGAGGTTTGTGAGAAACCTGATGGAGTGTATCTCTCGGATGAGTGTCATCTGGTATGACTGTGTTCGTGCGATGTACCCTCCTGGTTGGGACACTATCTGGTGTTGAGGTCGGTACCTCATGTGGCTTTTTGTGTGAGCTGATTATATCTGGATTGTTCACGGTCTATATATGGGCATACACTTGAGCTGAGCTGAGATGACTAGTTGTGTTTATCCGAGGATGGTCACGAGATGGAGTTTCTCTCTCATCTGGGTTCCCTCTGGCTGGGTTGAGCGGACCGTTGCCTTTCAGTTGCTCCCTTTGGTTTTGGGTTTTTTGGGTGCCTACTGAGTATGTTTATACTCACCCATGCATGGGATTTTCCCACACATGTTTGTGTCTTGTGCAGACCACATGATTTTTGACGGAGTCCTAGGAGGACCTGGAGCAGGCGGATCTCAGTAAGCGAGTTGACCGGGGTGTCTACCGGAGCTGTGTCTAGGGATCTTTCCGGTGGGTGTTTGTGGAAGTGTTCCCCTTCTTCAGAGCAGGTTAGACGTTCTTTGTAGTTTTCTTCTGTGGGCCCTGTTTTCCCCTTTGTACTTTTGCTGATTCACTCTGGTTTGGGATAGATTGTATGCATGCATTTACTTTTCAGTTTCTATATCTCTGCACTGTTGCATGGAGGTGTTTTTGGGTGTGTGTGTACAGGTACCTTAGGCTAATGCCTCCCATGTGTGTGATAGCCTACTCGGCGGTGGTCGCCAGCCCCTAGCCTATTGGAGGCGGGCTTGGGGAGTTGCGGCTCGAGCCCCGTTGGGTTGGGTCGTGACAGCTAGGGTTATGTGGGTTTATACTTATCACCCATAATCTATCTATAGGCTGAAATTTATTATACATGGGGAAAATTTGATGATGTTTGCCCTAAAAAAATCAAGGACAAAAAAAATGACCCACATGGCATTCCACTCTAAGGGAAGATAATTTATTTCTGATGTGCTTGATCGAGTTGTATATGGGATGATCCACATGAGGCTATGTTTCCCTATATGACTTCTATTGTTCCAAGAATTGATCCAATGATTAATAGATTCTTCATAATATTACTAGATCAAATTTTATCTATATCTAGTATCTATAATTAATGTTTTCAATATATAACATAACATGTGATGATCTATGAAAACAAACATTTACATTATGACATGAAAATTCATCCATATAGATATATACATCATTTACCGTATAGATACATGTTATATATAAATTCTGAACATTTAATAGAACATGAAGGCTAATACAACATTATTTTTATGCATCTACATCATATAAATCAAATTATTTTTCATCCTTTGGATTATATATACTTTTCTTTTATGTTATCACCCATTATTCAGTATTTGAAATATGTGTATACCATTTTAATTGTTTCCCAATATTGAACATGATTTTTTATCTCTACATATAATCATCATTTTCTTATCTACATGTTCACATTTTAGAGGATCATATCCACAAAGAGATGAAATTAGATAATGTTGGTGATAATGTATCAATAGGTGTAGGGTCGGTAACACCCAAATTGACACATAATTTCTAGGATACTAGTATATTATAACCTTTGTGTTGGAAATCACATTAGAGGATATAGTTCTGAAGGTTATTTATTGGTCATATATATATTCTTGGGGACATCACTCTATCAACATTGGAGTGGTTTGGGTCGCAAAGAGTAAAAGCGGGGAAAATCCTCCACTATGAAATGGATCATTGGTCCACCACCAACATATGTAATTGTTTTACAATTATATATGTTTATAATTTACTCTATTAGGTCAAGTAATCCATTTTATTATTTTAAATCAACAATATTATTAGGATCATATTTTAGATAAGAATAAGGTATATTGATAGGCCTTGGATTCATGAGCGTATTGTGTTTTTAAATACTAGTGTTTCATCTATTAAATGAATCAACATATTTTGTTTCTTTCAACTTATAAAAAACAAATGGGATATGAATTTTGTGACATTAAGATAATGGAGATGATTTGTGAATATATAGTTACTAGGGTTAAATGATATCTTATATAGGTTGACATTAATAAATTAGATTGATATTTTACAATGGAATTCCTTACCATTTTGCATATCCTGTATCCATTAGGTATATCCTTTATCCATTGAACATATATTTATTTTTATGATGAACATTTCTATTATATTATATTTAATTAATGGAATTATTCAATCTTATGATTACTATAACACAAACAAATTACTTATTATACCACACTTTTTTCAGTGCTGGTATTTCATAGATGACTGATGGACTTCATAGATGTGAATAAAATCAAGTTGGTGAATTTGAGAAATATAGTTTCAATTGGTTTATAGTGGGAGATAATTGCTAAGGTACTCAATTGTATGTGACGTCATACAAACGAAGATTAAACACACATGTAATGATACTTTCTCATTTTGTTTATTTTTTTCTATAACTTTATTTTCATTAATTAATTTATTTCAGGAAGATATACTTTTATTTTGATGGTATGCCCATGAAAAATTCAGAGTTTTGTAATAATCATAATCATTACATGTTATAAAATTAGTGGAAATTAAATATTCTTGTATATTTTGTGGGTTTTCAGTAAATATTGTTCTAGAATCACATTTTTTGATTTATATATCATTTTTATGTTTTAATTGTGTATTTTATATCTTAATATTCGGATCAGCTTCTTGGAAGAGTTTGGGAAACATCAAGTGCATATTAGGGTGTTTTCATGGGCTTTCACTATTGTGTCTTTTTTGTGTGAAATATTACAAAAAACAACGTCAGTGATTATAGACAATGTAAATTTTATAACTATTATTATAATATATATATATCAAAATCATGTTTATCAAATGCTTTGGATGATAACATATGACTCCTGGGAAAAAATGTGCCATGTTTGTGGAATTCTGGTCCTTGGAAAAAGAATAACGAGTAGTTGTATATAAACCATGAATATATCATTAAAACATTATTGAGGAGTTCCAGTATTGGTTTCCATGGTCTATGAGATATTTTATAATATGTGAGGCCATACAATTCGAGTTGTATTTACCCAAACAGTGGTGACTGCACTATAGGAGAATAGTTTATAAAACCATGACGCTTACATTATTTTCATTAATATGTGGAAATTATCTCCCATTCGGATATTGGATTCTCCCACCATCTCATTCAATACTAAATTCATACATGGACCAACATCCCTCACTTACTCCATTCTTTCATCAAAAGTCAATATTTGGTGTAGTTGTTTTCTATAATCATTGACATGTTAACGTGTGATTATACCTAGTATCCCTCTTTTATTACTCATCAATAGTATTTGAATCTTTTGGGGTATCATATTTAGGGTTTTTATATCTATTCCACTAGAGGATGGTTGAAATTACTAGCAATGAATTTTATTCCATGATCAACCGAAAGAGGATATCGTATAATGCGGAATTCATGAGATCATACATAATTTATATGAATGAATTATTCCCAATTTATTTATTTTATATTTTGAATAATTGTAATGGTACATTACAGGATTTTTTTTCAATTGTAATTCATTTTTTGGGAAATGTTTTAAGAATAAATTATTTTCCACCTACTAGAAATCGATCACAGTTAAAGGTAGAAATTTATCTTGGAAAACAATTTAAAAATTTATGAATATTTGTCTTCATTTTTACAATTCAATATAAATGGTTATAATTAGATCCTTCTATCATGAGTAATGAAGAAGCAGGCATTAATGTCGGTAGGGTGTGGTTTCGTGAAAAATTAAATGGATGTCTCATTAAGAGTTAAGATTGTTTCTACGTCGTATTCTGATTGCTTTTACTAAATAATTAATTGTGTATATATGAATTTTTAATTTTAGTTCTCCCATTTTATGATTTTTTTGGTAGGATTTGTGATATATATAGTCTTTGGGTCAATTATAGATGGGTTTTGTTTAGAGACCCTCTCTGATGGAATGGATTTCATTAAAACACATAACAATTTTTTTTCATAGAGATGAAAAGGGGATGATATTATATAATATTCAAAACATGGAATTATAATTAGTCTTATATGTGTACCATTATTGTTTTTTTTATTGTGTGATGTGTGGTTAAGACCTCAATGAAGATAGAGGTCAATCATGAATTTTTTTTATCAATGATATATATGAAGTCCACAATGGTGTTTTGATATAGAGACATATTGATGAGTATAGAGTGGTGGGGTTTTACTTGAAATCCCATTGATGAATATAATGTTCAAGATGTGGTTTTGAACTGAGATAATGGTCTTGATACTTATTGAAATAAAATTCGCACGGATTCATCGGGTCTTTAACGTGGTTCTTGGAATGATTCAAATATGGAGGGATGGACTTGTGAATGAAATCGGTGCCTACTATGTGTATCCTTATAATGTACTTATTCATTGAGATTAGATTTTATTTTTTTAATGTGAGAGAGGATTTAAAACTATTTTTAGGGGTTTATATTGGGTAAAGTCATTATTGAGGGATGCAATTTTGTGTAGCGGGGTATGACAACAAGGAGTTATGAACAAGTACATATTGGTTTGAGTGACCCTATTTAATGACCTTGTATAGGAATTTCATCGGGAGGATTTCCATGTGGGTGTGTTTGTGGTTAGATTTCATTCAGGTGAATTGATTGCTTCTTGTTATTTCCCATCTGGTAATGATGTTAAAAGAGTAATAAATTATAAGTGAAGTGACGATTATGGGAGTGGTCAAATTTTTAGTCATTGAATAAGTTTTTTATTTCTATAATTAACTGAATTGTATGATTGATTTTATTCAATTCATATGGTGAAATATGTTGTTTTGATCCATATATAGGGTCAAAAATATTTTCATAGAATAAAACATATATTTTCACCTTAGTCCCTAGATAGTTGTAGTTTGGACACACTATTTTATTATTTATATTAAAAATATCCTTAATTTTATGGACCCCTTATTTATGGGTTATTATAATGATACTTGTGGATATTAATTCATAGCTGTTTATTATAGGAGTACAAAATTCGTATGTATTATAATTTGGGTGTATCCTTGAGTTTTTTTTATTATATCATATGAAGGATTTTGTTATAAAGGAAAAAATAGTTAATTATGGATTTGGATGAATAAAAACCAACTGATAAGTTTTCATCTCATAGGGGCATGAATTAATTATTATATGATTTTTTATAGTGAAGAAGATTATTTTTGTGCCCTCTAATGATTATTGTCCACTCTTTGTTCATAAGATATACTGAGATATGTGGGTGGTATCTCAGTGTACATAGAGTTCCAATCACTATTTTTGACCCATATATATGATCCATGGAACCTAATATCCATATATTTTTATGTCTTTGATGTTTAGGTCGAGATATTAGTATCCATGATTCATTCATGTTACTGTTTTATACATTTCAATAAGTTTTATTGTTTGGTTAGTATGCTTGATATCTGTATCGTGAAATGGAGACCCATGTGTTAATATATTTATGGAATTGAACAAAGAAAGATTGGTCAATATCAGTTGTCTTATTATAAGTGTATGATTTAATGTTTTTTATTTTACTAAATGTTTTACAATATTATTCTATTTTCCATTTTTTTTCTATTCTAGGTTTACCATCTGTTGTATACAATTATTATTATAGAAAATTGTTGGTACATTATTCGGGGTTCCAAACAGACATTTATTTCTTGATCGAGAAGGACATATCATGTGAAGTCTATTGGGTGGGATATAAAATTTTATCAATTTCATAAAGAGAAGGAATGTGGGTTAACTCAATGATACAATTTGATCGACTATTTATTTTTATTATCCATTATTTATTCTTTATTTGTGATATCCTTAGTGGGTGATCAATTTTTTTCATTATATATCACTACTGTGATTTTTTTTGTCAGATTACATTTATTATAGAATATTGTTGTTTCAGTGAAATTTACTAGGTAATGTAATAATAGTGAACTCTATTATGATGATGTAGTCTCATAATTATATTTCATTAGAATTTTGCTGATAATATGTTTTCATTGAAAAATGTGTATGTATGATTGATACCACATATTTATATAGATCATATGAAATGTTTGGTTGATCATTGTTAGTTTATAACAAGTGTTATTGATTATATAAATATTTATGATGTTATAAGTTAATGTTGTGTATTGTATATTCATTTTAGTAATAGGTAATTTTATTCTATGAACTCATGTCTATAAATATTTCATATCTATATTAGTCTGCAGCTTCTAGAATATTATTGGAGAACATGGGGTCTTAAACATAGTCTATAAAGATCCCATGTGTGGTCACTATTACTTGGGTGTTATTAGAATACTATAAAAGTTTATCAATTCTATGGAGTTGATTTTAATGTTATAAATATTATTTGTACATGATATGGAATTTATAGAAGTTATACTAAGGGGTACTGTGTTTTTTATCATACCAAGGATACCTAAATATGTGTGGTGGATATCATATAAATTCATTAAGACTCCAATAACATATCAGTCACCACAAATCACTAATAAAATTTAAACAATTAATTTTAAAACTGTGTGATTAATAATACATACAACTCTTGTTCTGAGGTCTAATACAGGTATTCAAATAGATGAACATGTGTCTCCCAATAAAAACAAGTTGATTTATCCAACCTGAATTTAGATATGGATTATAATGTATTTTTTAACAATGAGTGAAGGGAATATATTTCTCAATATGTGGTTCAAATATATTTTTTATAAATGAGATGATAATGAATTCCTTGACTGAAATTGAAAACTATTATCTACATGTGATATGTGTGGTATTGTGATAGACAAGAACCATTATTATGAAGAGTGAATGTTCCTCAAAAGATATAATATATATTTTTAGTAAATTATTTTCCATTCCAATATGTTTTAGAAACACATCGACTAGGTAATGATATTTAAATATTTTTTACCATTCATGTTGTCACAAATAATTTCAAGATGTTTATTTGAAACAACTATTTTATTATTATTCTATGATTGGATATTGAAATCCTTCATCAGAAATACAATTGTTTGATTATTTAAATGTATTCAATTCAGTATATTTTTAACCCTTCATTCTATAATCATTACCATTATAATATTCAGATGTGTAAAAAATGTTCATCATGATAAGGAATTATATTTTTTTCCTATGAACTCAAATGCTAAATCATGCACTATAATGTTTATTTACTATTTTATATTATAACATCTTGAATTCCATTAATACTCATGTAAACTTGAGTGAAAAAATTGTATAGTGACTTTCATGGTTATAATGTATGGTAGTCATTAGTGAAGGATGACACCCCATATAAATATCCAGAGCAATGCCATTGATGCATCTACTTAAAAAGTGGAACATTGAGTGTACATAATTCCCTATTATTGGATATGTATCTATCCATGAAAAATATGTAGTGAGGGATACAATAGGGACATAATACCTACATATTAAATATTATAGGGAACAACTATGTCACTACATTTATATAATCTTTTTACAACATAGTGCATCTATAATAATGAAATTGATGGTCATACATGATGAGTAGATATATAAATATTGTACCTAATGGTATTTTATTTATTATTTGTGATTTCACACCTAAATAGTTTTATCCCCAATTTAAGTGTTTTAATTTCATTTCCATTAATTTTATTAGATTATAAATGAAGATTCTATAGTATTTATTTATTGGAACACTATATTAATATATTTATACTGATTATAATCATCATTTTCTTTATGAAAATAAATTATTAGTCGTCCCACAAATTTAGGATTTTTATGGATTCATACTAATTAAGATGATTTTATATGTTCAATAATTAGAGTGACTTGGTATATTTATTATAATGTATGTACATATGGTTAGGGCTAAGCATCTTGTTATTAGATATAATAATTCAACAGTTTGTGATTTTAGATAGTCATGATATGTAATATATAATTGAATGATTATCCATAGTGGATGATGAACAAACAAAAATTTTCTAGGTGGATAGCATAGTGATTTATTTATCATGTTATCAAAATTAATTACTAATTTATTTATAGTTTATTACCATCATAATTTTATACATATCATATATAGTGGTTTCTATTAAGAAGATATTTTGTAATTTGTATACAAATTAGAAATATATTTTTTGGATCTATTGGAACTCATAAATTAATGGAATGTAATAAAGGTATTCATATAGTATTAACAAGGTTTTATTTTATATCATTATATTTTTTATCAGATAATAATTATAGGGTTGGGATTCATTCATAACAAGAGTCATTAAGAAATCCTAATGATTTATTAATAACAAAAAAATTAATTTTATACCATTTACTGTCTTGTAAATATTTTTATGTGGACTTTATCGATTCAATCATTTATCAAATGATAACTCAGAGAATATATAAAAATATTTATTTTTGATTCCCACTATAAATAGAACATTGGAAATGACCTATATTGGCATTTATTAGATCATCGACCATTTTGGAATGGTGGGAAACTTTATGGGAGTATTATCTCACCAAAAAATTAAATCATTATGTTTTTTGATTATTCTCAAAAAATTGGTATCCATTAGATTGATCAAATTTTTTTTATTGGGATGAAATTGATCTTTAGTACAACACCTTAGTGGTTGAGTATGAATTATATATTTTAGATCATCAGAATACGGTGTTGTGTCATAACATGACCCCCTTTGTATTTGTACTATGGAAGTAAAAAATAAGATATACATGAGATATTTTTAATGAATAATTAACGATACACTAATTTTATTATTTATTTTTGAGTCCTGAATATTATGTTTATTATATAAATAGAAAATGCCAATGTTAGTAAAACTTCCAAACCCTCAAGGGTATATGTATTTTTTTTATTTTCGGACTATCTTTCCCATATTTGAAATGAAGGATTTATGGGATGATAGTGTAGATATTTTTTATTTTTTCTAGATATATTTTTGGTATATGATATATACAAATTTAGATGTAATAATTTTATTTTCTATCAAGAAATTAATGAATAATTTTTCATAGATTTTCTATCCAAGAGAGTGTCATGGAAATCTATATTGTTGTTTGACATTCAGACTAAATTAATTAGCTTCTAATATTCAAGGGTATTATAGCCATTATTATTTTCCATCGTAATGATCCTTCATTAAGGTGATAATGAGACCATATAATTGAGGATTGTACATTTATTTTCTCACCATATGGACTAACCATGTTTCCTATACTGATTTTATAAAAATATACATTTTCCAAAAACCTATGGTCATTAGTAGAAAAAATATTACCTATTTGTCTAATTAGTCTGAAGAAACATGTACTTATTTTCAAAATAAGTTATATAATGGTAATTTAAGGATCATCCTTCAGTTTTAGTCAATATATCTAAGGAACTCTCTAATTTACCCCAATTTTATCATCCTTTTCTTAGATATTTTCTTAATATATTTTCTCAATCATCTGTTAAAAATATTATGGAAATTTATTCATATATTTGTAGGTTTTGGAGACAAGTTTTTATTTTTTTAATATTTACAATATGCTTAAATGTAACTAATCACTTCATTTACAATAACATAATTTGAAGGTGTCTATGATTCCACCATTATTCAGGTATGAGTGTCAATATAGTCATTCATTGTAATTGAAGAAAATATAATTCATACATTAACCAATTATTTTCAATATGAAAATGATTAATAATATATCTATGAGTGTGGTTGTGTTTAATTATATATTTTTTGAACTCGAAAGTTATTTAATTGGGGTTTTCCATTATTAATAATTTTATTTAGTTTTTTTCTATTAATTTATTGAAGGATGATTTTGAATTTTGTTGGATTTTATAAAATGTTAATGGTAATACAACTCATATAGAAATGTTTAATTATATTTTTGGAATGGTTTTAGAAGAAATATTTTGTGAAAACATAGCACATAAAAACATTTTTAGTGTGATCTTATGGACATATGGTACTCATTGTGAATATGATACTAATATGGTTGTGGTTGTGATATTATAGACAATGGAATGAGTTAGTATAATTACGATTATATCTTTAATTTATTATGTTTCTTGTCTGTTCAAGTTTCATATTCTCATAGGATAAAAAACATGTTTTATTTCTTTTGTTTATGATAGGGCTACACTATGCTTTAATTTCATTGATGTTTCTGTTATGAGAATCCATGGATGGTTTTTATTATTTCCCTCCATCTCATTAAATTAATATTTTTATTTTTATAGATTGATATAATATATATATTTTATTAATCAATGTTATGTTTTTTGAAATCCATTTCGAAGTGTTTTGAATATATTAAACATGTTTCCTTTAAAATAATAAAATAAAATTAACATTGAAGAATAAATTTTATATATTCAAAATTGCATCAAAAAGGGTTTATTACTAAAAACCTACATATCCCATTAGGCATATGATGATTTATTATTTTGTAATAATGGCAATAGTTAGTTTGCTGTAACACCACAAGAGTTTATATAATGATTATTTTATTATGAATTTAATTCCTTTAATAGATTTTGTTGCATGAAACACTAAGCATAAATCAATCTGTAATATACTGGAAAAAATTATTATTTTTACATGAATATAGAAACCTTGTTGTCAAATTGGATTGTATAAATAGGAATAACCCTATTGTGAAATATATTTAATTTTTTGGTTCAAGTAAATTTATTTTTCTATTTTTTATTAAATAAATTAATATATTTTTAAGTAAGACCACTTTATTAGTCATAATTGTTTCCTCAAAATATGAATTTTATTTATTAATGAGACGAAATAATTATATTTTTTTGAACTTTTTAAAATAAATTTACAAAAAATCGTTTATTTTTTAGTCAAAATGTCAATATTATACTATGAACAATTTATATACTTTTCTAATAATATTTAATGATACATGAATTGTGAATAAAAATAGTTTTAAATCAAAATATTATTTTATTTTATTTTATTTTTAAATAAATGTTTATTTTTTATTAGTTTATAAGTTTAATTAGTTTTTTATTGATATATTATTTTTCATTGAAATTATATTTTTTTCATGAATTTTTTTAATGTTTGATACTTAAAAATAAATTTGGGGATCAATTGTTTTCTGTTGAATTTTGAAAGTTTAATTTAAAATTATATTCCTCTATTTTATTTTTATTTTTTTTAAATGTATTCCATATTTGGATTGGGTGTTCCAAATTTTTTAAATAGGACTATTTTAATCTTTGAAAACATGAATTTTAACCATTGTAATTGTTATTATAATGGTTAGGGGTAAATTGGGTAATTATGTGTAAAAATAATATGACATGGATTATAAAATAACACTAAAAAATTCCTTCATTGTATTGTATATTTAATTTTGGGTCATAATCATCCATGGGTATAATATATGACCTTTTTTATCCTCTTCATCCACATTATGAATATTATATTATTTTATATTAAAATAGTCAAGAATGTAAAAAAAATTAATTTAATAGGTTTAATATTTTTAATATGCTATCCTACAGAAGCATTTTTCTTATTATTAGTTGGTTTTTAAAAGATAAATGATTAAAATACATGTTAGTATTTTTTTAATTTTTAATTATTAAATAATTACTTTAAATTCATACAACAAACAGTTGTTGTAATTAATCAATTAATTAAAATATAAAATTAATGATATTAAATCTATTAAATTAAATATAATATTCTAAATTAAATTTGATAAAATAAATTTATATATTATTGTGAAATGTTTACGCTATAATAAAGAAGTATTATAAAATTTTACTTATTTTTGTTGATATATATTTTTTCATACCAGTGAATTGAATCAAAATTTAATATAATAATAATAAATGTGATTTTTTTGTAAATTATTTATTAATGAAATGAATATAAATAAGAAAAGGGTGATATTATATAGTAAAACATGTAATATCCTATGAATTGATAGACAATTTGAAACCAAAACACACTCAAAAAGTCGTAATATATTTTAATCATTTAATAACATCCAAAAGAGCCCCTCACTTCAATTATAAATGGGATCTTTCACAATGACTTTTTAACACCACTTTAATCTTTTTTTAACAAACCTTTCCCTTTTCACTTTTAAATGATTCTTATCAATTTTTTTCGGTTATCATATTTCTAATGAACATCCCAAGACTCCATCAAAAGACATTGAAATAATCTTATCCAAATAAGAGGTAATCATTTTTACAAACTCATTCAACTTCATTTATTCATTTACATGAACATCATATATTTTTTAACCAAAATTATTAAATCCATTATAATAAATATAAATATATTCTATTATAATTATAATTATGGAAAAATCATATTCCACCTTTTATCCATTGTAGGAAGAACGCAATCACTAGTCAGGCATATGTATTAGTTAACATATCCACCTAGAGGCATAATTGGATATCAATCATTACATTACATGTATGGTTCTAATTTTGATAATAATGAATATATATAATAATTCTTAAATAATATTTATTATTTAAAATTAATATATCATCCATTTCCATGTTCATTCACCAGTAAAAAAATAATTTCATTGCTTGTGCCTATCTACAATGAACTATAACCACAACCCGATGTGATCCATTTATAATGGTAATTATTAATGAATCATTAAAGGTTATATGGTTATTATTTATTGATCTCCCTATACCTTTTCAAAAACGCCGATTCTCCGAATGCTTGGTAATTTAGATGGACGATACCTTTGCTCAGACAGTAGAATGAAGGTGCTATTCCATCCAATTTATCATCGTATTTTTGTTGAAGTTGATGTTTCTAAAACTAATGTTTAGTATTTTTTTATATCTATGTGTGAGGGGTTCTTGTATAGATAAATGGTTTTGGTTGTATCATGGTTTTAGTTTTTCTCGTCCTGAATAAGATTGGGTCATTGTACGGAAGGTTTGCAGACACAGGGGGTCAAAATTCTCAGGTGATGCTGACACGGAGACTCGATCTTTAGCTCAAGCTCATGAAGGTAAGACAATGGATATTGATGGCAGTATATTATTGGATATTGGCAGAGGTTCAATCTTCATGACTAGGAAGGATGTGTGTTTGAGTAAATCGACTGATGGGATGTCCAAGAGCCATGCAGGGGTTTTAATGTCTAATCCAAAGGTATCTGATATTTTTAACAGACTAAGAAAGTCATTGCTGGTACATCTGCATGTAATACATTGTCCATGGCTGATACTGGCCACTTCTGTGATAGTGCTTCTCTGAGAGTGGTTCAGTTGGATGTGAGTAACATTGCTGCGACTAGGGTGGAAATCAGTGTTGAGAAGGCTATTGGAGAGGGGATAACATAAGGTAACACTTTCCTATCCATTTCTGTTTCGTTTTCTAATGTTTTAAAGATGGGTAGTGATGCTATTTCCAAGGAGGGGTTGCTAGGTTTTGTTTAGGAAAAAGATCATCAATCTAATAATATGAATACAAGGGGATCTAGCCCAGAAATCCAGACTCTGATTAAACTATATAATATTTTTTCAGTGATTGAAGTGGATGATTGACAGTTTTTAGCAATTATTGATAATAATAATAGACAATTTCAATAGGACGGGGAGCAAATTATGGTTCTCAAGACATGAATATTCATGGAAAATGAGGGGATATCTCAGATAGTGACTAGGAAAATGATAGTGGCATGTGAAGAACTTCATATAGTGACATTTTTCAGGGTGGTAAGAAGAAGGTTTCGGGAAATGAGGAAGTGAAGCTAGTCTCAGAAAGAACAAGGCCGATGAAGGACTATTCTTATCTGCCGAAGTCGATGTCTACCAGGTCCTCTGTCATGTAAGGAATAGTTGTATCTATTGTGAATAAGGGTATGCAATGTTCGATGAAGTTTCTATCATCAGAGAAATTGAATCTTTGAAATATTTTTTCCAAGATCCTGAAGCACAATGAAAGCTCGGAGTGGGAATCGACTACTACGGAGGATGAAATCTATCATGGATGTGATGACTAGTATGATTCTTATGATTTTTACTTGTATTTTATTATTTTAGTATGTTCTTGCTATACATATTCCATTATTTTAATAAATGTTCAGTGATATGCCTCTAGTTGATATTTTCTTGTATTAATGAATGGTTATATAAATACTGTTAATGATTAATTACTATATTTGTTTCATTAAAATAATTTTGTATATGATTGATATATATAGAAAATGCAAGGGAATTGGGCAATTCATTTCAAAAATTGCATGATAAAACAAGTTAATTAACACCAAATATAGTGTAAATAATGAAATATTATAAATGAATGTATGGATGGATGTTATTAAATTGGTGTATAATATATTATAACTAAGAATATGTTTTTTTTAAATAGTGATTTTTTAAAAATTGATATAAAATAGCTCTGAACACAGTTTATGAATGTCAAACCAGATGTAAGGATTTCTAATTTCACTTTAATTTTAGTGATACATTCAATGTTATACACTTTTTTGAGTTGTATATAATTAATATTTGATATAATATATATCATTACTCTATTTTTCATCAAGATGTTTGAAAATTCAATTAATGTTTCTTCTTTCACGGGGCATAGTGTAAAATATATACCAATATGATAAGGGTTTATTTCACAATATAATCATTATACAATATTGTCTCTATTTAACATCAATTTTAGAATATTTCTCATACAAGTACATGTATTGTAAAAAATATAGAAACATTTTTTATTTTATTCTATAATTTTTAAAAATTATGTTTTCCCTAGTTTGATGTTTTCAAAAGGGTTTTGAAAGGAATTTGTTTATCATTTAAAAAACAAGGTACATTTTTATATTTATAAAAAAACATGGAAGGAATTTTTAATAACCATATAAAACATTTGAATATTTTCACACCATCCTAAAAATTAAATCATTAAATATGTCATTACATTATTACAAGATTATTTTCAAAAAAATATGTCTTTATTACACTTGAAGTATTTAGATTTCATAATGATTATTTCAATGTAAAAATTGAATTATTATAATAATAAGATATTTTTATTTCTATAATTTAATTCCATTATCCATTAAAATATATTATGTAGACTTGGTACTATTATGATTCCATTAATCATATTTATTTTTCTGGTTTACGATTACCTAGACTGGTAATGTATTGAAAGTATTTAAGACGAGTTCTTACAATATAGATACATATTTATTTTAGTTAGGAATATTGATTAAGTTATATTCTCAATTCAAATTAAGAATTAATTTGACTCTGTAATTGATAGGTAGGTCTCATTATAACCCATATATGCATTTACAGATCTCATAAGACAAATTAAATTGTGTTATTCAAGAGGAATTAGCCATTTATTTGTAGATGGTTTCACCAAGTCCTCGATAGTGTTTTAAGATGTCATGGAAAACTCCTCATTTTCATTTTTCAGACGTACAAAATTATATATTCCATCATTTTGTAATATAGTATTTATAATTTTATTTTTCATGATATCTATAGATGCATTTCAATGACATTTTAATACTTTATAGGGAATTATTTGACTATATATAGTTTTTGAATTATAATTTTATATTGTAATTTGAGAAAATTTAATTTTTAATTCAACTATTAATATTATTCTCCAAGAATATTGGATTATTCAGTCATTTGGGATGTGAGTGTTTAAATTTATAGCTAATGTAATAATAAAACAATCATACTAGAGAGAATAGTTTCATGGTATCTAGCATTTTCAAGTATCATGATTATTTTTTGGCCGATGATAATTTGTTAGGGAGTTGGGATGGTGGAGACATAAAATCCAAATAAATAATGACATTTTTTATGGATTTTTTTCGATATTAACCACTACTAATTAATGATTCATTTTAATCATTCATAAGAAAATAATTTTATCATCATTGATTATTCTTATAAAAAAATTTATAATTAATTGAATAATCTGTTACCATTTAATGTATTTTATTGCTGTGCATGTAGACTTATATTATTTTGTGAATGTTCTGGATATTAGTATTCAGGTAGACCGGGACATGTTAAAGGGATGAAAATTAATGTATTCTTGATCCAAATGATTATAGTGATACCCTAATATACCCATAAATCAAATGTTCAGAAAAAAGAATTAATTAGATATTTTTTAAGCTGGTCGTCTTATATTAGGGTTTTACCTCATTTATAAAAATATTATATGGGAATAATAGGTTAGTTAGAATAGTGGTTTGTTTTGTCTTTTGATATAATTGAACATTGTGGAAACGTAAAAAATCCAATTAGGCTAACTATCTCTACTGAAATCAATTAATGACACAATATATCAAAAAATTAATGATATTAATGATTTTTTAAAAATTAAATTGATAAAAATGAATGATCATTAAATAATAATATGGGAATAGATGTAATGATAGAATAATTATAATCTAGTAGTATAACCTTAATTGTTACATAGAATCCTGGAATTGATTTCGAGGTGTCACATAAACTTTGTAAACATGAATAATTAAATTATTTGGAACAAATGTTATTCATGTCATTAATTCATTGGTCATGTCTCACAGATAAAACATAATATCATTTTATCCAAATACAAAGAATAAATTATTTATAATTATTTAATCATCTATATGAATAACAAATGTCTAAAAATATCATTTCAATGATTATTAACAATACTAGTGTCATTTGTATTTATAACATCATGCAGAAGGAATGATATATCTACCCCATGAATAGAGATCTATTGAGACATAAATCATTACCCAATTGATATATATACTACAGATTTTATTTCCCACTCATCACATCATAATTCATTATTAATATGTATTCCACATGAATATTCTGACAATAATATATTTATAAAAAATTATAACATTATTATGCTTGGAAATAAAATTTTCAAGAAAAATAATAATGTAAAACTCCATTTAAATACACATCATCCTTGAAAATGATGTATAATGTGTTAATATAGTATATTTTGAAAGGTATATATATTATTAAATAATTTTATAGTTAATTTAATATATGGATATCTTGGTTAACACACTTCTATTAAAATAAATAACTATTGGTTTTGACTAAAATATTTCATTAAATGAAATGTTATATTTATTCATATATTTTTTAACCAGACATAAAATTTGTGATGGGTCATTTCAATAATTAAGATTTCATTTCAACAACATGGAAAATGCATTAGATCTTTGAAAAATAATATTTTCATAAATTTTACGTAGGATCTTGTTTTATAATAACACTATCCAAGAGAATAAGACTTAATAAATATTAAAAATTATTGAATATAAACTAATATTATTAATGTTGAAAAATTTTATTATGCGATAAGAAATCAATGATATTTTAGTCAAAATAAATAATATTATTTGGTAAAATATGTAACCGGTAATAAAAAATGTTTTTAGATGAATAAGATATATATAATAACTTGTATTTCATTAAGAAATTATTTACTAATGAGAAACTTAATATTTATAAATTATTTTAATGTCTAATCGTGATAAAAATAGAAATGAAAATTAAAGGGATAATATGAAAATAATTTCCAAAACAGTTTTTTATGTTGTTATAATAACAATGAAATGAAAAAATATTACAAATCCAAGAAATAATATTATAAAAAATTTAAAAAAAATTATACATATGATAAAAATTCCAAAAAAATCTATTAATTCAAATATAATTATATTTTTAATAATAAATGAGGCTTGCTAGTAATTGAAACTGATTACATTGTAATAATTTTTGGGTTAAACATAAATAAATATAGAAATTTATGTATAATAAAATATGTATCCCCAAAAAATTAGTGAAACTAAATTTTTGGGGTTCTATATTAATCTGATGAAAACTGTGAAGCAAGGATGAGAGATATAGATGGTGATGAAGAACAAGTATTGAAAAAATATGAATTCATATGAAATGAACATTTATGAAGATCATAATGTGTAATTTATAAATAAAAAAAGGATGGAAATATATGTTCAATTCCTTTAAAATAGATATAAATTAGTTAGATAAAATTTTAAATATCATTAATTTTTTATATAGAAAAAAAATATATGTTATAAAAGAACAACTTGTGAAAATAATGGGGACATAGAATGAAATCCCATACCTTAAGTCACACTTCATATTAGTACATGTAACTACCACATGAATATAAAAATTAATATTATTAACAAGTTAAATAATAATAATTTTAATCAATAATTAATTATATGTGGTTAAATATTTTTCTTATGTGTTACATTTATTATATAATTTTTACTTCAATGATCTACTTAAGTGTTATTGGTATATTTTTCACACTAATTAAATATGATTATAATGGAAAAACATTTCAAATATTTGTTTATTAATATCACGAATAATTGAGTATGATAATTTTTAATTATTTTATAACAAATGTTATAGTGTAAAAATATTGTAAAAATATAATTTCAAATAGTCAATAATGATTCATTATGTATTTTTTGGTGATTTAAATTTCTATGATCATTGTTTATTTATACCAAAAATATAATTGAAAATTAATCATTAAAGAATCACAATAATTTTATATATATTATATAGATTCATTCAATCCATTTTTAGAAACATATATTTGAGGAAGTAATAGTTTTTCTAGACAATATCATTATAGATGGATATATAGGTCATGAACCACTAATTGTTTTTGAAAAATTAATAATAAGTTGAATTTATAATTTTCTTATTCACTATATATAATATTGATCCTTTTTTTAATTTATTCATTTAAATTATTATAAAAGAATTAATATATTAACGAAACTAATAATGAATGATGTGATGAAAAATTCCTTACATTTCCCGTAAAGGTATTGAACTGACAGTAATATTGGAGATAATTTCATTATAAAATATTTTATATGAAGGTAAATAAGTTATATTTCACCAATATAATAAAATTTCATTATATTAAGGATATTTATTTCATTATATATCTATTTGTATAATATATTGTTTGGTAGAAATGCATATTTAATGCAATTTAAATGAAAAAGGGTGATTTGGAGTTCTTACAATACTCATTGGGAAGCATAATTTTTATTTCAATTAAGTCACCGTGATGTGGTATTTTATGAGTATAAACATTGATTTTATGTATAATATTATTTTTTTTGGAATATTTTAGATTACAAATGTGCTACATGGTTTATCTAACAAAAAAATGGGGTTCATATGCATGGTATTTGTATGTGTGTGAGAGAAATGTTTCGAATAAAACATTACAGTAAAATATTAAATATTAAAATAATGAAATAATGGAACATAATTTAATTAGTAAATGTGACATTAAAATATAAATATTACAAATAAAAACCAAACAAATAATTTATATAGACTGTTAAAAAATGCAATATTTATATGGTGCTTATAAATATTTTAAAATTTTAATTTTAATTTTACCATTTGAGATAAAAATAATATCATCACTAAAATATATTTTTTATAGGAAGAATAATACAATTATGACCATTTTATTAATTTAAATTCTAAATATTTATAATTAACATTTAAATATAGAAGTATAATAAATTTAAAAAATTAAATAAATTAAATTCATTATAATGAGTGGTTACATTAATTTTTTTCATTATTTTAAAATAATTTTTTCCTTGATAATAAATTATTTAAAAAATTAAAACATAATTTCATATTTATATAATATATTTTTCTGTTTGAGAGAAATTGTTTTTTTAATTATTTATTTACGTAAACAATGTTTTTTATTGAACATAATAAAATTTATATTCAATACAATTTTTATGATAATATTATATTTATAATCACATCATTATATATATATATATATTATTTATACAATGATAGAATAATATTTTATATAATTATGAAATTTTGTTTTCAAAGGAATATATAATGAATTTATTTCACTATTAAAATTTTAGAGATTATTCTTATATTTATAAATGAAAAATTATCTATTATCAAAATATGATAGTACTTTCATTGAATTGATACAAAATCATCATATTCTTGAGAATTACACTTCATGAATAACCTCTTCTTTTATATCTTTGAGTTTTAATTTTTTATTAAATTCTACCATTTGTGGATATTAATTTGGAAAAATGAATAGAATATTTTAAATTAAAATATATTTTATTATCTAATAAGTTCAGAATATTTTTATGTACTAAAAAAATTGAAAGAGTAAAAATATCATATCGTTGTAATGGTGAAAATGGTTTACAGGTTCTTAAACTGAAATGTTAATATTTAAAATGACTGAAAACTTATCAAGGTTATATTAAATGGAAACATATAAAATATTTCTCAAATAAGGATAGAAAATGGTCCATTATGGGTCCCTATCCATGGCATATATCGCCTAGTTTGATTATTCATCCATTGTAGTAATGCTTTTTTGTGGAAACCACAAGGAGGTTATCTCAAAAATTGGACTGTGAGTAACTAAGAATATATAATTTATTAATTAGTCCACCTACTAAACATATTCATCAGTTATGATGATATAATAATAGTAGTTATTATCAAAACACTTTTGAAGAAAAAAAGTGAAAAACCGGAAGATCCAACATTACAACTAAATAAAACCATTAATGAGAATAAACGAGATTAGGACTACATGAAATACCTCTCCACAAAAACTACAACGTGATAAAAAGTCTTCACAATTGCATGACCGCTCGTCTTCCTGTCCCGTGTAGACTTCCACGGGCCCATTGCCGAAGGCAGAGCCATACCCCCTAGAACTTCCAAATCCAAATGGCATGCTCAGGTGAATGATTTGTGCTCTAAACCTCATCTGAAACAGATGCTTGTAATATGCTGTTTGAAAACACACCAAAACTTCACAGTGAGATCGTCCAAAAGATTCATCCAAAAACATATCATAATAAATAGAGGCACAACCAGAGAAATATAGTAGAATCATCCAAAACCAAGAGCAGATTCCTCCAAAACCAAATGAAGATCCTCCAAAAAAAGACACAAAATCACCAACACCAAAATGCCAAACTTGATCCTTCAGGGACCATAAAACCAGAAATGCACTCCAAAAAATCGGAACACACAGATCACCATTCGTCACCCATCCATCAAACCTTGAATGCAAAAGATTTTGCATGAACATGAAGAGAACAAGCTGCGAGACAAAATCATACCCCATGCCGCTGGATGAAGCAAGAAGAGATGGACACAAATAATAATCCAAGACGCCAGTCCAAATCTAACCCGAACAAGACCAGATCTGACCCCATTCCCTCACACATGCCGCCTGTAACTGGAGATCAATCTGATTAAAGGAGCACACCGCTCGAAGAGTCAAACACGAAGATGCAGAATGAGTTTCACCCGAAAAAAAACCTGAGACACAAGTCCAGATCATACCCAAAGAAAACAAGAACTGACCCCACGTCATCGCACATGATTCTCAGAACGAAGTCGATATAGGAGTACACCGCCCGAAGCTGAATCTTCTGCTCCATATCCATAGCTGTTGATGACGACCGACATCAGAAGCCCGTAGCCCTTGCACACCGCTACAGAAATAGTGATGCACATAGCTGAATCGACGCGGTTGAATATGGACAAAAAACAAAGCTCGAATCCCTAGCACGGCGCTGCAGATGCTAGGAGGTCATGGCTGCAACCGTCGTCTGACGCCTGAATCCCAAAGCCTGAGGCCCTAGCATGCCTCCGCAGAAGAGAGGTGAGTTGCGACCGAAGCTGCGGCCCCCCGATATAATAATAGTAGTATCAAAAAAGTAATTTTTTTTTAATTTTTTATTTAAAAACAACAATATATATCCTCCTACATAAAATGGTAAATGAAACCATGATTGGTGTATGCAATAGACTACGTCATTATGAATTGATGTACTACATTTTTCATTGGTGACTATCACAAATTTTTTTTAATGATCCATTTAATGTATATATTTGATATTTTAAGCATATTTATATTCCCGTATTATTATTTCATACATACCCTAACACTTTCAATTCAATAGAATATATTATATATTGGCTCGTGTGTATGGTGGAATTCTGCCTAACAATGCATTATGACTAATTTTTTTCTATTTAAATTCACAGTGTCATAAATATAATTTTAATGAATATATGGTGTATATGTGAAATGATAATGATTGTAGAAAATATATATAAATATGAAAATATAATATATCATATAATTGTAACATTTTGAAATTATAATGAAATGAAAATATTATACATTTTTAGGTGTAGACGGTTGCCTCTATTTAGCTATGTGGTCCATTTTATTCACCCAATCACAAGGTTGATATATAAAAGTCTATGTAATGTAATAATATTATATTTATGATATATTTATAATTATATAAATATAATATATATATCCTCATTTTATTCCATAATGATCATCGATAAATAAGATTGTTATTTTTGTATATATACGACCAACTATCTCAATTATTATGACTTAGTTCATTTTTCTAAAAAATTCACTAATTACCTTAAAAGTAAAAAATATGAATAAATATGAACATTATTTCATGATTATATTAATATATAAATATTGATATAATGTCTTATTTGAACATAATCCAAAAGCTGACTCTATTATGAAATAATGAACCGAATGGTCTCAAAACACCCACCTAGGGATTAATTTATTAGGTATTTAAATATGAAATTAAAATAAATAAATTGAATGATTAATTTAAATTTTATTAAACTTGAAAAATGATCATATTAAAAAAATAAATTCATATGATCCAATTCTATAGGAGCATAAATAAGTAAACATGGAATGTTAATATAAGAGGTATATGACATTGTCGTAATTTTCACACATTAAAGAATATTTTAATGTTATGGAGAAAATTTATTTTTTTAGATTTTAGACAACACATAATACATGAAATTAAATTAACTAATCATAATTAATTATTTTTTATGAACTAATATGAACTATTTCTTCCAAGGGGATTCGAGTTGAATGTCAAAATGTCTTACAAAATATAATAAGTCATCTAATATTCACTAGGTTATATTACATATTCAATATATATGATATTATAAGATTATGTGGGAAAATACTTTTATTATATTATGATGTATTTATACAAGATTAATTATAATTAAAACTAGATATAGAAAAGAAATTCATTTTTTAATTATCACTAATATGTTATGATCATTTAAGTGGGTTCTCATCTCAAATTGACTTTTTTAAAAAATATATAATGTTATACAACTGTATCATTATTAAGGTATATAAAATATAAATTTTAAATGTCATATAATTATAATATATATATTCATTATATATAATTTATTATTTTAGGTTAGTCCTACATAGGTATTTTTATTGACGAGTTACAAATGTGGAAATGGAATTATGATACAATATCATTTTATTTCAGGATTGTTTATGATAAAGGTTCTTCAGAGGGGATTAATATGATCTCTATTTCATGATAAAATTATCATTTCTTATCCAATATTTATGAACATTCTCATAATGTTTAACTAATATTCTTCCATTATTTGATGATGAAATATCGAGAAATTTTTGTGTAAGTAAAATAGAATAGGTATATCTTCTAGATCTGAAATATTTATCGTTCATATTAATGATTTCTAAAATGTTTTCCTGATTGATATATTATAAACATAAATATTTTCCAAAAGTATATTTCCATGAAAATTGACCTTATTTTAATGGGTTTTAAATATAATATTATTAAAAAAATTTAAAATGTCTACATTTATGTCCTTTATAATATTTTTTAAAAGAATGTTTATTTTCTAACAGTAACAAAATTAATGGGTTTACTCACCATCCTGACAATGAAATCATTGAAAGATTTGTTTTCATGTTTCAATTTATATTTTCAAAAAATATTTTTTCCTTAATTTTTGACAATGATTTAGATTTTATATATATTTTTTAAAATGGAATTTATATATCATCGTGAATTTATCTGTGTGATCATTCAAGATCATTTTTTATCCAAGAATATATAAATTTGATGAAAATCTAAATTAATTTGGTTATTTTACAGCATAATGTTTTTAATGATAATTTAGTTTTATTACCATTTATCAAATTCAACTACCCTTGATGTTACTTATTGTCAATAATGGATATAATATATTTATTCCTTTATTATTTTTATCTATATAGAATATGATAATTTCAATTAGATTTTCATGGAATCAATATCATTCAATGGATTAATAACATATCAATGTGATTCGCAATAAATCATTTTAATTTTCATGATATAAACTTATTTCAATGATATTTTTATTTCAAACTATTATGTTCGATGTGTTAATATTGTTTCATGAATATTTTCACGGAACCCATTTTTATCAACAAGTAAATATTATTTTTAAAGAGATATCCAGGGAAGTAATTTATTTTTCATAGTTTAATCATGTTATTAAATGAGTAATTTATTTGGTTTCTTTATAATGATTTGATATTCATATGTACATTATTTATGTTATGGGTCATGGAAAATTTGATGAAGTGATGTACCCCATTATAGCTCACAAGTGACCATAATATAGATTATAAAATTGGTTCATCTAGATATCACTCTAAAAAATATTGTATGGAATTTTATGGTATATTAATTTCATTTGTACGTGTCATGACCCTTCCCCCGGGACCTGTGCCTTGACTACCCCATGCCCACCTTCAATAGGCATGGGGCTGGAGACTAGCACCAAAGGCGTAAATCCCTAAAACTGATAAGGCATTGCCTTTAGAAATTATAAACACACACAATAAAGTATAATATAGACTCAAAACACGAATTAAAAATGTATACAAAAGGAATGATGAAAAGTAAAGGGGTCAGAAATACAGGAACAAATATAAAGTACATGTACAACTGAAAAGGGTAAAAATAGGTGAAAGGTGTAAAGAAACTCCTGGATTGTCCTCCATTGATCCTACATAAATGGTAAGTATAGATAGCCTCCACAACACTCCATGTTTTTCCATCTCTTCTGTGTACCATCACGTCGTGGGGTCCACCTCTGGGTACTATCCAGTCCAAGTCCACTCAGACTCGGTCAGCGTTGTCCATCCTCTGCATCCAACTCAATGAGGTGCGGGAATAACTAGTGCATGGGTGAGTATAACGATACTCAGTAGGAACCCTGAGACACACAAGGTCTAACAAAATCCAGCAAGGATAAACCACAAAGTAATAAAACAATAGATAACCACACTTAGGTATATGCCAATACATAAACATAAGTTATCAAGTAATCCATCTCAATCACGAGGTAAACTCAAAAGTTACTGACTCATCACAAACATGATTTTTATTATCAAAGCCATGGATTCTGGGGAACTCCTCCACTATTTAGTACAGTTGGGATGGAGCCACAACCAGGAACTTCCCACTAAACATTGACTACTGAGGTACTCCTCCGGTCGAGTATCATGGGTTTGTCACGCTCATACAGAGACACCCCCCACTATGGGTCTGCCGCCAACTATCAGGCGCTCCCCACTAGGCTAGTCGAATCAGACTGAGTCAAATCGGTCAAGCAGTTGTTAGGTCTTAGCCTGCTACCATGTATATGTACTTCACTCGCTCGTCTCCCTGACGGTCCACTCCACGAGCTACAGGTCGATACTCCAACTTTCACAAAGTCCCATGTAGAAGTATCTCAATTGTCCGACTCGTCATATGTATCTCAATGAAACAGACAACACGTCAATCAGACTCCCAGTCTGTGAGTGATAAGCCTTTTAGTCCCGGGGGCCAGGTTGAATTCATGTACAATCCATCTGGACCAAATCTCAACATTACAATGAAATCCATTGGGGTATAATCAAAGAGACCATCACATTCCATGAATACCAGCATCGTTTATAGTTCGTCAAATAGACGTCTGATGCCAAAGATATGACCAATGAAAGTAAAGGGGTCGGTAGTGGCCCTGCTTCCAGTCGAATCCGGTCAGAACGACTCGACCCAACCCAGTCGGGGTTGAACCGGTCTGGGTCGACTCGGTCAGACGCGTTGGGTCTGACCCGGCCCATTGGGATGGTCATCCCGCTAGGTTCGGCCCGGTCCGCTAGGCCCAACCCAGCAGACTGCAGGTGCGGTTCGACATGGAGGTCACCATGTAGGCGGCTCTTCCAGGAGGCCAAGGTCAGTTCAGCTAGCGCCGCGAGGGGTATGGCTTGACGACTAGGCTCGAGAGGTCGGAAGGGCTCCGAGGGGCTAAGTGGGGCGTGGGCATGCTGGGGGTGCGGGGGCAGGCCGACAGGTTGCCGGGCAGGCCAGCTGGGCGAGGGGTAGGCCGACAGGGCACTGGGCAGGCCGCACGGGAGGCCGCGCGGGGCGCTGGTAGGGTGCTGGCAGGCCACACAAGTCATAGGAAAGGTGCAGGCATGCCTCACACCGACCGGGTTGTCCGGTTCGGCACAGTTTTGGCCAGCGTGGGCCGTTAGTGTTCGACCAAGAGCATCGTGGCACCGAAGGGGCGGCGTGATTCGCAGAGGCCACAGGTAGTGCAGCCATTGTCATTGCCACCTTCATTGTTGCCGCCTCATCCTGATGTCTAAGAAATAACACAAATGATCAGTGTAGGGAGTCAGGCCACACATGTTTGGCCCGAACCCTCTGCGTTTAGAGGTGATAAAAATTGGTTCATCAAAGGAGAATGATGAACAAAAATTTCAGACAATCCTTCGCATCGATTCCATTCAAACTAAGATCAGGAAAAGAATGGTATATAATTGAAAGTAAACCCCATTCCTGGATTGTTGGGCGTCTTCAGTGAATTCAATGGAAGAATATGTAGTTTTCGCTAGTCACGTCTTCCGCACTCTTCAACTCCCGAATACGCACGACAGTTGTGGAAGATGCTTCACATCGGTAGGTGTCTGAGGAAGAAGTATGTTGAAGAAGTCTGTGGATGACTGTTAGTGGCTTTCTTAATTGAAAAAACACACTCTTCATTCTTCGTTCGTCGTTGGGATAATGGTCCTTCGGTGCGAGCTTTCTCCCAATGATCCTCTAATCCTCCTTTTCCAATAAAATAAAATCTAGCCCTCCAAAAAAAGATTTTCTTATATTTTATATTATTGATTATAAAATTAAAATTGTTGTATTTAGTTAAATGATATGACTCATTTAATTAATGTGGAGGAGTTGACGTAATAACCTATCTGTTGGCACAATTTATTAATGAGGAGGTCAAGAGGATACCCCCCCTCATTAATGAGGGGTGTTGAATGGTTTTCTTCTCCTCCCATTAACAGGGGGTTAAACCCTGTGTGGTCCCCACCTCACATATCATCACATTGAGAAGTTGAGTTTGGGTGGGACCCACCACCATAACCTCTAGTGGGAGGTTAAGGTGCACTGTTCCCACCACCAACATCCATGAAGAGATTTAAACCACCACACACCAAATGGCGGATCAAATAAAATAATTTGTAGGGCACATTATTTTTTTATGAAAAATCAAAAACTAATATCTACCGTCAACTCAATGCCATCAAAGTGAAAGTCTCCTTATGTGATTACAGGAGTTGCGAGTTCAACGGTGCCCTCATATTTCAATTTTGAGCACATGTTCAAATGTTATGAAAACCTGCTTGTACGTTAAATGAACGTGCCCGAACAAAACTTCAGAAGTTGATTCCAGGAACACCGGGCCTCAGAATCAATCCTGGGAAATTTTCACAGACTCGTAAAATTCTCGTATATATACAAAAAAAATTTCCCTGGAATTTTTGGGTCATTAAATTCTCTCCAACTCCAGGATTTACGTCCCCAAAAGCTACAACTCGAACAATGGGAACAAGTGGGGGTACAGAGAACACATTTGAGCCTCCTGATCCCACATGCTCTCAGGTAGGTTCTTGTGCTGCCAGCGAATGCGCACCAGAGGTATCGACCGTACATGTAGGACCCACTCTTCGTGATCCTCAATCTCAACTATAAACTCTGTGAATGTCACCCCATCATCGACATCCACCTCTCCATGGTCGATGATATGAGAAGGTTCATGCACGTATCTCCTAAGTTGAGATGCATTAAAGACGTCGTGCACCCGTAGCAACTGAGGTGGAAGAGTCATGCGGTATTCCACGTCGCCTAATTTGCTGAGGACCTGGAAAGGTCGGAAGAATATCGAAGATAACATGTCGCCTCGGCCAAATCTCTGTCGACCTCACAGAGGTGAGTCCCATAAAAAGACGTGGTCGCCCTCCGCATACTCTAGAGGTCGTCGTCTCCTATCAGCATATGACTTTTTCCTACTATGTGCAGTCTTCATCCATTCCTGGATGATCTTCACCTTCTCTGTGGTAGCTCTTACCATCTTTGGTCCCACCAGTGCTGAATCCCCATGGTCTGTGCAGGATAAGGGTGATCTACAAGGTTGTCCGTACAAGGCCTCAATAGGTTCCACCCCGATAGTGGATTGATAGCTGTTGTTGTACGTAAACTCCACCAATTTAAAGTGATCATCCTATCTGTAACCGAAGTCGAGGAAACAAGAATGCATCATGTCCACGAGGGATTAAATGGTCCGATCCGTCTAACCATCCTTCTGAGGATGGAATGCGGTGCTACGACACAGATGTGTCTCAAAAGATTCCTACAACCCCTTCAATAGCTGGGATGTAAAACGTTTTTCATTATTGAAGACAATCGAATAATATACTCCAGGTAGCCGCCAAATCTCTTGCATGCAAAGGCATCCCAATCTCTCTACTGAAACCTGCTCTTTGATTAGTAGGAAGTGGGCCGACCTGGTGATTCAGTCATTGATCACCCTAATCGAGTCGTGACACCTAGATGTACATGGAAGACCCGTCACAATGTTCATGGATATCCCATCCCACTTAAACTCTTTGACCACTAAAATCTATACCAAGCCAACTGGTACCTGATTCTCTGCCTTCACTTGCTGAAAAGTGAGGCATCGAGAGACAGACTTTGCTACTACCATCCACATACATTTCCACCAGTGCTGTCGTAGAAGGTCACGGTACATCTTCTTCACTCCTGGATGTACCACTAGAGGGGATATGTGGAAATCCCTCAACACTTCCTCTGGAAGTGCCACTGGTACCAAGGTACGTCCTCTGAAGAGGATGACGTGCTCACCACCTTCATAAAATATACTAGGTGCTTGACCTGTGGATATAAGTGCACGTCCTATCTTGCAGTCAGCGTCCCCATGTTGTGCCTCATTGACTCACTGAAGATTTGGAGGAGTGACTGTAAGAGACTGATGAAATGCTGCTCCATCTCAGTCCACATAAGAAATCGATAAAGTAGCTATCTGCTATGTCGCCTCTCCAAGCAGTTGTATACTAGATCTCTTACTGAGCGCATCTGTAACAATGTTCCGCTTCCCAAGATTATAGACTATCTCGAAGTCATAGTCCTGAAGGAATTCAAGACAATGTTGTTGTCTCAATTTCAGGTCCTTATGAGAGAAGATATACCAGAGAATCTTGTGATTAGAGTACATGGTAAAAAGTTCTCCCATAACATAGTGCCACCACATCTTCAACATGAATTCCACTGCTACTAAATACAGGTCATGGGTAGTGTAGTTCCTATCATGCTTTCTCATATGGTGAGATCCATACGCGATCACAAATCACTCCTACATCAAGACACACCTGAGTCCAGTTCCTGATGCATTGCAGTAAACTAACTACCCTACGCCTTCCACTGGAATCCTCAAGATGGGGTCACTAGTCTGCCTTTACCTTAGCTCATGAAAGAACTTCTGGCATCTGTCTGACCACATGAAGGGTTGCCCCTTCTTCGTCAAGGCTGATAGTGGTGTTGCGACTCTAATGAATTCTGGAACGAATCTCCTGTAGTATCCATCCAAACCCAAGAAACTTTGTACCTCTGTCACACTACTGGGTGGCTCCTAAACATGTATCACCTCAATGTTTGTTGGATCCACTATAACTCTCGCCTCTGAGATGACATGTCCCAAAAAATGAACCTCTATGATCAAAAACTGGCACTTCGAGAGCTTAAAATAAAGTCAGTGCCCTCCGATTGTATCCAGTTCTACCCGAAAATGGTAGGAATGATCCTCCTCAGTAGTCGAGTAGATTATAATGTCATCGATGATGATTAATACAAAGTGATCAAATTATGGTTGGAAGATCTTGTTCATGAGTCCCATGAATACTGCTAAAGCATTGGTTACACCGAATGGAATAACAACGAATATGTAGTTTCCATACCAACATATGATTGTCGTCTTATGCACATCCTCATCTCAAACATTGAGCTGGAGATAGCCTGATCTGAGGTCTATCTTCGAGAACCACCGTGCTCCCATCAGCTGATCAAGGAGGTTTCCAATCCTCGGGAGTGGATAATTGTTCTTCACAGTCACCTGGTTCAAGCAACGGTAGTCGACACAAAGCCTCAAGCTCCCATCTGCCTTCTTGGAAAACATAATCGGGGCTTCCCAGGAAGAAACACTGGGTCAAATGATTACCTTCCCCTACAAGTCCTCCAACTGTACCCGCAGCTCACGAAGCTCAGTGGGAGCCATCCGATATGCTGGTGTAGTTATCAGTGTCATCTCAAGGTACATGTCAATGTACAAGTCCACCTCTCTGTGAGGAGGTAGTCCAAGAACATCGTCATGGAAAACAACTGCATACTGGTCTACTAATACAGTATATCTCAGAATCTCCACATCAACAACTCTGAGGGTAAGGATGGATAACTAATGAGTGATTAGCTGCACCCTCCTACGAGTAAGTCTGTCTTGCCCAGTAAAGTCTCCATTATCGCCACTGAAGGTGATCCTTGTCCCACCCATGTAGAAACATTACACTTTGCGCCTAATTCAATCAATCAATACATAGACTGTAGATAACCAGTCCATACCCAAGATGACATAGTAAGACCTCGACGCCACTACATGGAGATCCCAACCAAATATCTAACCTCCTAGAGTTAGCTCACTCTGCCTTCACCGGTGCATAATCGTCGAGTCTACTCCCGTAGGAGTCCTTAGAAATTAGGACTGAGCCAATGGCTCCATTGGAATCCCCAAGCTCCATATGAGGGCAGCGGAAATAAATGAGTGACTGAAACTTGTGTCTATAAGAACAACAACTATGGTGGACTACAAACAGATCGTACCAAAAATCATATCCGGAGCAAAATGATTAGAAGCCTCAACTGCTTGGAGCTAAGCTCTCCCCTGTCCACATACTCCCTGTGGTTGGGGTGGACCTCCTAACAGTGTGGGCGGTAACACCTCGAATCATCGCCTCCCAACTACTACACGACCAGCTCCTCTACCACGTCTGCTTGCTCTCTACAAACCACCCCGATTGAATCTCAGTCTCTGCCATGGCGGTACTTCGACCATCTGGTGATCATATGAACGGTGGGTCGGACAGTCACGAGCCATGAACCATGCCCGCCAAATGAGTAACATTATACACTCTTGGCATGAATGGCTCTGTCTCCACTTCGGGTGCCCCGCCCAACCGATTCTAAGTCGTGCGGTTGTCCACCTGTAGGTCTGGTCCACTTGGACCTCTGCGACATCATTCTAATGCCAACTGCAGAATACTCTACTGCATGTCGACTAGTGGTGGGTCTCGTTGCTGGAGTCTACTCATCATGGACACTCCCCACTAATATGGCTCTCTCCAACACCCCTGTCTGCGTCGGGATGCTGAGGGAGATCATCAAAGCCCTGATATCTCACCTAATTCCCTGTTCGAAGGTCCGGGACCTGAAGAATGGATCCCGTACCATATCAGTCGAGTAGCACGAGAGGTCGGTGAACCTTGCTGAGTACTTTTCCATATTCATGTTTCCCTAGTATAGATTGATTATCTCTTGTATCTGCACCGCATGGAAGTTGGCTGGGATAAACTATACCAAAAACAGGCTCTCGAAGTCTTCCGAGAGTAGTGTCTCCTCATCATGCACCTAGAGAATTTGGCTCTACCATCTCTCTATTATTGCCTGAAGGAGACTCGCGGAGCGGATCACCATGAAGCCGGCTGGTGTCTCTACCAGTATGAAAACTCTCACCACAGTATCCAGCCAATCCTCAGCTGCCTGTGGGTCCATCTCTCTTCTGAACCTGGGTGGCCTCTGGTACTGCAACTCATTCAACACGGTCAATAAGGGTGAATCATCTATTTCTAGGTTGGGTGGCATAGGTGGCCCAAGAGGAAGTGGTACCAGTGTTGCCTCTGCTGGTGCCTCTAATGGAAGAGGGCCCTACACCTATTCCTTATCGCTCGGTCTACACATACAACTCTCGGGGCTCTAGTCAATTGTTCACGGGGAGACATCCTTATTTAAAATGATGTGACACGGTCAAATGATTCATACCTGGTGAGATGAACTGTTTGAGCTGAAATATTGAAAAAAAATTCAAAACACACACAAAATCAGTGTCATAGTGCACTGAGTCACAAATTAGAAGTCAGGGTCCACGTGTATGGATACGTCATCTGCCACACCAATTCTAGACTCCCTGAACTGAAAACCACACTTAATACCCTTAAAACTATTGATTCGCAGAAATAAATGATCAGAGTCATATGTTCTATTGTAGAACTGACTCTTCTGATACCAATTTTTCATGAACCGTCCCCCCAGGGCCCGTGACGTGGCTACCCCAAGCCCACCTTCCATAGGCTAGGGGATGTCGACTAACACCAAAGGCGTAAATCCATGAAAATAAGAAGGTATTGCCATTATAAATTACAAAAAATCACAATAGTGTATATGCTAAAAGTAAAACACTATGTAAAACTGTATAGAAAAGGAGTGCTGAAATATAAAGGGGCCGGAAATACAAGCCCAACTGTAAAGTACTAGTACAACCGAAAAGGGAAAATGTAGTTGAATGGTGTCATGAATATCCTGGATCATCCTCCATAGATCCCAGATAAATGGTAGGTGCATATATCCTCCACAACACTCCACATCCGTCCATCTCCTCTATATACTGTCACGCCGTGTGGTCCACCTCCGGGTACCATCCAATCCTTGTCCACTAAGCCTCGGTCCTCGCTGTCTGCCGCCTGCATTAAACACAACGATGTGCAGGTATAGCCCGTGGAGGGATGAGTATAACGATACATAGAAGGGACCCCGAGACCCTCAATGTCTCACAAAATCCAACAAGGATATTCCACAATGTATGAGAACAAGAGATAACTACACTTTGGTATATGACAATATATATACCTAAGTTATCAACTAATTCATCTTAATCTTGAGGTGAACTCAAAAGTTACCGACATAGCTCAACCAGGATTTTTATTATCGAAACCAAGGCTGTTGGAGAACTCCTCCACTGTCGAGTATAGTGGGAATGTCTCTACAACCTGGCGCTTCCCCCTAACCTTGGACTGTTTAGGTACTCCTCCCGTCGAGTACTGTGGGTCTTCCATGATCATATAGAGGCGCTCCCCACTCTGGGTCTGCCGCCAACTACCAGGTGCTCGCCCTAATAGCTTGCAGAGGTATTCCTCCGGTCGAGTGCCATGGTTCTGCCACCAACTACCAAGCACTCCTCTACAGTGGATCTACCGCCAACTACCAGGAGCTCCCCACTGGGCTAGTTGGATCACTCCGAGTCGAATCTTTCAAGCTATCGTCTGGTCTCAGCCAGCTACAAGGTCTGCATTCTCCGCTTTCTCATCTCTGGGAGGGTCCCCTCTACGTGCTACAGGTCGATACTCCAAATGTCAGAACGTCCCACGTAGATGTATCTCAAAGGTCTGCCTCGTCATAGGGGTCTCAATGCAATAGAAAACGCATAAATTGAACTCTAGTTCGGTGAGTTATATTCTTTTTAGTCCAGGGGGGCCTATTGGATTCATGTATGATCCAAATTGACCAAATCTCAACATTACTTTGAACTCCAATGGGGAATACTCAGAAGGACTATCATGTTCCAAGATTACCAACGCCGCTGACGGATCGTCAAGCAGACGTCATGTGCAAATTATATGGTTAATGAATGTAAAGGGGTCGATAGTGGGACAGGGTCCGGTCTGAGACGGTCGGACCGACTCGGCCTGACCCAGTTTTGTCCGACCCTGTCTGGTCCGACCCGATCTGACCCGCTGGGTCTGACCCTATCCATTGGGTAGGTAAGCCCGCTAGGATCGGTACGGTCTGTTGGCCCCGACCCGACGGTCTGTGGGAGAGGTTTGGACTGGCGTACACCGCGTATGTATCTTAACTCGGAGGCTGGGGCCGGTTCGGCGAGCGCCGCGAGGGGCGCGGCCCGACAGAGCGGCCCGGGAGGTCGGTAGGGTGCCAGGATGCCACACAGGGCGCGGGCAGGCTAACAAGGTGCTGGTCAAGGAGCATGCAGGCCGACGAAGCACCTGGCAGGGCGCGCAGGGCGTGTGCATGGCACCAGGAGGACGCCCGGGGTGCGGAAGGGCACAGGCAGGCCGGATGGGCGCCAGGCATGCCACAAGGGGTACCGAGTAGGGCACAGGCAGGCCGAGCTGGCCGGTTCGGCGTGGCACGAGATGACGTGGGCTGACGGAGTTCATCCAGGAGCATTAGTGCGCGTTGGGGGCATGATTTGCGGAGGCCACATGTAGCACGACCTTTGTTGTTGTCACCTTCTTCGTCGTCACCACATCGTCATCTCAAAGAATGATAAAAAAAATCGGTGGAATGATTCGGGCTGTGTTAGTTTGGCCTGCACCCTCTACATTTAGAGGTGATGGAAAATGGTACATAAAAGGAGGACGATGAACAAAAATTTCTTACAACCCTTCGCATCGATTCTTTTCAAAAAATGATGAGGAAAATAAATGTATATTACTCAAATTAAACCCCCTACCTGGATTATCGGGAATTGACAGTGATTTAGCAGGAATAAGATGTAGTTGTCGCTCGTCGCGTCCACCACACTCTTCCACTACCTAATACACACGACGGTTCTAGATTATGCTTCACGTTGGTAGGTCTCCATGGAAGTAGTCTACGGAAGAAGTTCATAGATGATTGTTTACGGTGTTTTTTCGTTGGAAGAAAGCATTCTTCGTTCTTCATTATTCATTGGGAGAATGGTTCTTTGTTGGGAGCTTTCTCCCAATGAAACTCTTATCCTCTTTTTCCATCAAAAGAAATGTTATCACCTCCAAATAAAAGATTTTCATTTATTTTAGATCACTGAGTTTAAATTGAAATTGTGGCATTTAATTAAATGAGACGACTCATTTAATTAATGAGGTGGAGTTGGCATAATAACCTATGCGTTAACTCAATTAATTAATGGGGAGGTCAAGAGTCTCCCCCCTCTTTAATGAGTGGTGTTGAGAGGTTTTCCTCTCCTCCCATTAAGAGGGGGTTACGCCCAGTATGGTCCCCACCTCATTTATCCTCACAAATGGAAGTTGAGTTCAAGTGGGCCCCATCACCATAACCTCTCAGGGGAGGATAATGTGTGGTGGTCCCACCACCAAACTCCATGAGGATGTTTTAACCACCACACACCAAAGGGATGATCAAATAAAATAAATTACAGGGAACTTTATTTTTGTTAAGAAAACCGAAAAACTAACATATACAATCGACTAACTACCATCGAAGTGAAAGCATCCTAAAGAGATTATCTGCGAGTTCAACGTTGCCCTCAGATTTCAATTTCTAGCACGGTTTCTAATATTATAAAAACCCTCTAGTACTTTTACAGAACGTACGTGAAAAAAAAATTCAGAAGTTGAATCTGGGAACACCGGGCCTCAGAATCACACACCATAAATTTTCGCGGACTCGTAATATTCCCATGTATTTAAGAATAAATTTTCCACAGAATTTCTTGGTTTTACATTAAGGTTTCTAATGGTAGGATGGGAAAATGAAATAGGGGGTGACATGAATTCCATAAAAAATATTCTTTAATGTTTTTTGGAAATATAAATCCTTGAATAAAAAAATAATGTATTTAAACAAAATATCATAAATACATATATATTTGATCATTTATATTCATTATATAAAGCGAGATAAATTCTCATTTAATGTAATTTTTAAATAATTATTTTTAAAATAATTTACATAATCAAACACATTATAAACTACCTTATTAAAAGTAATAAGAGAAGTAAATATTTTTTCTGTAATTAAACTCAAAATGATTAATAAAATAAATCTACATAACTATAAAATCAAATAATAGAATTTACAAAAGTGGTTTGGTATCAAGATAATACATAATCCCCAATACTCAATAATAATCCTCTAGAAAATAGTGTTTTAAATAATAAATTGGTCTAAATCATGGATCGAGTTTTGTTATAAATAGTAAACCATACAATTTAGTCACCTAGTTATTTCCATATTAATATATTGGATGAAATATATACCATATAATATTTATAATCATCCATAATTATTCATGGGTATACAAATTATTAATCTAAGAGATTATTATTTACTATCCAATATAAATAAGGACATTATTTTTATTGATTTACTTAGTAATAAAAAACACATTATAAATGTAATGAATAAAAAATTATCACTAATATAGAATAAGATAAATTTGGTATTAAATGGTTTGATCTTATTTAGTCGATAAATAGATATTTATTTCATCTTTGAATATCATATGATGAGTTTTTATAGAAGGTCGGGGGAAGCAAAGTATCATAGAAACATTTCTTCATTAGAATGTATAATGTTTAATATTTTATCCACCGAGTAAAATTATATTTACCTAATCATATATATATATATATATCAAATTGAGAATAATTGAACATCATGAGATATATTATCTAACATATCCATTACAGAATTATAATTATTCATTAATTTAATGGATCTATATTTAATTATTCATTAATATATGATTTATATTTTAATCTATTAAAGAGAATGACATTATCGAATGTTCATATAAAAAATTACACATAGGTGATGATATATGTGTTCTACAAAGGAACACCACATAGCTGGTTAAGTAATTTTTTTGATTTTTATATGTGTGGTCTAATTGTTGTACATGATTCCTACATTATATATTCAATGATTTATTTGAATTTATATAGATGTTTCATGGTTAGTGAATTATTTAATGTGTTAAATTCATTTCCTCATGTAAAATGTTCATGACTTCATGCAGTAAGCTTTATTACATGTGTGGTAACTAAAAATTTTGATACAGATGTTTATAATGATAAAATATATTTTTTGTAACACCTAATGTATGGTAGGTTAATTTTTTATTCTGATCAGGTGATTCTAAATGTGTTTTCAGTTACACAATGCAAGGTAGGATAATATTCAATGAGTGGTTAGTTTATGACTTTGATAAATGTTCTTCATATTTCCAACACTATGATATTTTCTAAGGTCTTTTGATAGAGTACAACATCTAGTATGGTGGAACAATAACTAGAACATCACGGTTAGTTCAATTTCATTAGATTGTAAGCATATTTTACAAGTTTGTAGTTTCCCTGGTAAATATCAGACTTGACCCTTTTTCGAGGATTGTCTAGGAAACCATTTACAAACTCAAAACATGAAAATAATTAAAAAAATAACAATGACATGAGTTCATTAAAAAATAGATTCTAGTATAATCCTATAATATACACCATTATTTTGAGAAGAAATAATGATGATAAAATTGAAATTGATTGCATATAATAAAAGTATGATTACAAAATACTGAAATATATATTTAGAAATTTTTTCAAATAATTTAAATTAATCAAGTGAAATTATTTTCATTTATTTAATCTCTACCACAAATTTACTCCCCCTTTTGGGGTTATCAATAGGTCAAAAAAAATATTTATGGGTATTATTAATATAAAAAATCGGAATAGTGTATCCATTAATATATCAAAATAGATTACAAAATCATTAAAAAAAATATTATAAGCTCATCAATATAAGAGCTTAAAATATTAAGAAGAATTTTGAACATATTATACATGTATAGGAAGAATAATGTCTTTCATTTGGACACTGTGGATGGTGTAGATATAGTCTCAGGAGAACATTGTGATGAAAATACAATAATATATACATAGATGGAGATTGGTATATGTTATTGAATATATAGGGAATAAGTTAGGCCCAAACTTCTTATGATAGATGATGTACGAGGTAGTAATAAATTAATGGATGATGTGGCTCGCACATGTATCAAAGATTTATATTTTCAAAGACCCATCAATCAATTGAAGTACCTAAAAATGATGATTTGTTCACAATAACAAGTGGAAATTAATCTCAATTAAAAAATTATTTCTTGGATGTAAATGATTAGAAACCAAAGTAATAAATCCATAAATGTATGATTTTATCAATTTTTTCAATGAGTTATGAAAATTGAAAAATGCATTCTTCACCTTATCCATCATTTTTTATTTGTTCATAGATTTGTATCTATAAATTATATATGATGAACAAGGGATGTATGGTTCATGATCTGAGGGATATGGATAACTAACATGATGTCTACCACCTAACTCTAGAGAATCATCAAATTACCTATTATATTCATTAACTATTAAATAATGAATAATATGGTGAGAATACACACCAATTCATGTATGAGTATGACCAATGATTTCATGGAGAGTGTTCTGAATAGAAGTTATTGTAGAATACAACCCATACATTATTAATGATCAAACTCATTAATCAATGATCATTCAAGTGTCATTTAACAAAGTGAATATCAGGTCCACGTTGTCCATTTGGAATTCCTCCATGATCTTCATCTTCATAATAATGATTATCTTTATAAAAAGTAAGTGGGTTGTGTCAATTATCCCTAATATAAGGCCACCATCAATTGACTATATAATATTACTCCAAATAATATGAGTTCCTTCAATGATAACCCCAACATCATCAGATCAAATTGAATGTTCACATTTTGGATGATCCCCAAAATCTATTCTTGCTTCTGTATGAGTTTATACATTTTCATCCACTAATTAATATTCCTATTATTGAAAAAATAGTTTTTATTCTTTTTAATAATAACAAGAAAAATCATCATCTAAATAATTGACAAATTCAATAGGTTCGAGACCTATATCTGATAGATCTTTATCTCTACCATGATACAATACTAAGTGGTAAGGGTTGTATTTTTCCTATTAGATAGCCACCAATTCATGTTTTAATGAATTCTAGTTTAATATACTTTAATTATTAATATTTTAACTAAAACAATATATATTATCTGAAGTTATTATTTCATCCAATTAAGGAATTAATCCTAATTAATCTATATATGATGAAATGATGTTATGATATTTTAATGACCTAAATATTAGGCCTGGATTACATAGCACTGTGATATTTCTTATGAAATATCATCATAGAAAAATATGAAAACAAATTTTCATAAAATAAAAAAATAACATGTCACAATTCATTTGGATTTTAATTTAAAAATTTCTCAAGAATATTTCAAATTGGGTAAATTTATCATGGATCATACATTCTCCATTAAATTAATAGTAGTGGGTCTACTGAGATTTTCTTATCTAGTGATCTTATCTAATCTATTCTAAAATTTATAGTGTGGATGATTATTTAGATAAAAACTATTTCAATCAGAAAACACTCTTTTTTGAGGTACATAAAATCACCATCACATCAAATCAACGTGAATTACAAATCAGAAGAACTTACATTTTATTTGACATTAAAACAATAATCTCAACTGATGTTCTAAATTCATGTATAAAACACCATTATTAATTTCATATAAAAAATAGTTCCAGTGATAATTAATACAAACATACAACTTCTATTCATGAATCGCATTCCAAACAAGAGATCCCCTTGATTTCAACCATTATGTATCATGTTTTTCTATGATTGAACATGAAGATAAATAAGAAGAATATTATTTGGAATCATATATTCTATGAAGATGGATTTCAGCTTATTATAATTATTTGAAGGAGGTTAATGAATAGTAAATATGGTTTCCAAAATTCTCTTCATCCTATTGATTTTGGATCTATTGATGATCCCATGGAACAAAAATGGGAGAAAAACACAATGGATTCAGTTATTGAGTGAAGGGTATGTGGAAGGAAAATCTTATCCGCATAAAATATATGAAAAGGATTGATGTTAACTAATGGAAATGAAAATAATTTTATTGAATTCAAATTCAAATTATATTTTAAATTAATAATGAATTAAAAGAAGAAATAATTAAAATAATCCCCCAAAATATATTTCTTAAAAAATTATAAATTGATATACATGGTATGCTTACTGGACATGGATATATGATAACATTATCATTGTAGACATGCATCCCATTACCTCATAGTAGGTTTTTTATCATTAAACCATGACGTTCAAAATGAGAGAGATCTAACCATATAAACATGTAATCATGGTTTAAATAATGACCATTTAAGTAAGTATTTATAGTATGTATGATATTCATATGAATGATTTTTTAAATCTAGTTAGCTAATCATATGAACAAAAACTAATGGTTTCCAAACTGACTATGTAAAGAATACTTCACTGTGACTTCATGAAATGCTCAGAGAAAAAGGTTGAATAGTTTGAAACATTAATCAAATATTATAACTGAATTAAAATAATTAGAATTAACATATCATTCCTAATTCATGTTTGATAAAATTTATATGAAAGACAATATAGGGTTTTATAAATATATCAACCAGATGATGTCAGTTCCAATAAGTTATAGAGTCATATCACCATTATAGAAATGATCTCTTAGAATATGATTCTTCATATAAATAATTTTTTATTCATGATTATGAAATATGATTTTGAGAAATATTTATCAAACATGTATTATAACAATATAAAAGAAAATTTCATAAATTAACATTATAATCTAGTAATGTATGTTGAATCCATAGAATCTATGGACAAAAACTAACTACTACTATATATTCAGATTCACTAGTTGATATTTCTGCATAGTTATATTTTTATTTAAATCATGAAACCTGAGATATTTTAAAAAAATACTAGTGCCAAAAGTTATTTTTCATCATCAATTACTTCCACTAAAATTAATATTCGAATATCTAATTAAATCATAGTTATTTCATTCATTTAAATTAATCATATGGAGACATAATTTTTTTTGGTTTTAGAAAATTATTTTGATAGCATTTAAATGTTATCCCTTTGGATTTGATTAAAAAGGTTCACACATACACAAACTATACAATACATGATGCTGACTAAAATATGAATATTTTATAATTATAATCATAACTATATATGTTGTTTGATTAACTCGTTTCCTAATTTTATCAATATACTACTTGAATTATGTTTTCATTGGAGTATAAATACCATTGGTATTTTCCATTCCGAAAAGTATTATGATAAAATTTCTGTATTTATTTTGAGTTAAAATAACTCCTTCATCAATTTGAAAATATTAAATTTCAATGATGAATTTTATTTCACTTGTCAAAAACTAATTACAATATTTTCATGGTCATGGAAATTAAATTTTATTTTGTAGAATAATTAATAACTTACACAATTATATTCCCAAATATAGTATTAGTTTTTTGTATTTGGGAACATGGAACGTAATATCTTAACTTGGTGAATAATATTCAACATCTCCAATAATAATCTTCCCCTTTTCTTTTCCTACCTAAAACAATTATTTATATCCTAGGGGAAATAAAACATAAAAAAGGGTTGGGTCAAATGCTCAGTAAGTTTAAACGTGGAGAACATAAAACAAGCCATTAATATTAGAATGTAAAAACAAGAACATATTTTGTAAATACAAAAATTTAGAGCCATGAAATAAATATTGGCAGTATTTAAGTCTTATATCATAAATGAACATTAACCATGAAGAAATATAATTGAATAAAACATGGAATTAAGGAAAATGAATTAGAATATAATATGATTTTCATAGTGGCCCATGAATTTATTCTTATACCATCATAGTGGTCAAATTCGGTTTTTGAAATGGCTTTTCATTCAATTCAATCCATGTATTAGTAAACATGATTTAATGACTATTGTAAACAGTTAATAATGAATCTAATTTACTTGTCATTCGAGTCATGTCTATCTCATGAGATATAAATAATTACCCGATGTATTGGAAGTATATATACGTCCCACACATCTCATAATCAAATAAATATTAAATTTTCCAGAAAAAAAATCTTTCATCATAGAATATCTCTTGAAATAAAATTGGTTTTCTCAAACATCCTTCCATCATAAAATACTGCATATAAAATATACTTCCATCACTAAAAAATAAAATCATTATTGTAATAGGGAGATAAAAAACCATATTTAAATCAAGTTATCATAAATGTAAATAAATTTTTCTAAAACACATGTAATGGATTCTTGATGAAAATATCATTCTTTCTTGAAAAATAATTCCTTTTCATTAAACTCCCTTCAAATTTAAAAGAAAATATTTTCATTAAAAATAAATTACAAAACGTGTAAGGTAATGATCATGGAAATAAGGAATTATGAATAGTAAAAATATATTAATGATGTATATTTTAAAAAAATTCCTATACATTTTACAAAAAATGTAAAAAGATCCTCATATTTTAAAATATAAAATATTCCATTCATACCACTTAATAAAAATTCATCAATGAGTAAAATTGACTTTAATCAATTGTAGATAAATTGAAATAATATTATAGATTTCATAAGTAGGAAACACGTACATGGTGGATAGTTATACCCTAGTAAATACTTATGTATAATAATTATAAAAAATTAATGATATTGAATAATTATCTCTTACATTAGGTCCGGAATGCTTCGTATGTATCCGAACATCCTCTTTTTCGACTGTCTTCTATTGATTTTCACAAAAGGTCTCTATAGGATGGATTTCTGTCCAATGAATGGCCTCTAGAATGATGTGACAAATATTTTAATTGGAAATGTGTAGGGGGTTTTCGAGGAAATGGTTGTTGAGCTACGATTAGAAGAGAAAGAGAAGTTCTATTTTATAGGAGAGGTCAGCGGCACATTAAGAATGTCTTAAAATATTAATTTATTGTAAATTTATTTCAGGATTCTAATGTTAGAAAAATCATTTATTTAGAATATAATATTACTTTATATAGAAATAAAATAATCCAATAAAAATTTTACAAGTTTTTAATTTTTTTAATCCTTAAATTTTTGTATTAACCCTTATTTTACCCCTTTAATCTTACAATGATAACATATTATTTACAATTTGTGTGTTAATGTAATTTTCAGAACATTTCAAAAGACCAAAAAATGGGAATTTATGAAAACATTTTACATATCTTGTCCATTTTAAAGAATCTACATTTTTTTGTAATTTTATAACATTTAATAAACTATTTTATATTTCATGTAATGTATTAGGTTAGTTTTGACAATATTCATAATTTACTTTTTCCCAAAATTTGTAACTACATTAATACTTGTAAAAACACATTAACTGTATCCTAAAATGTAATTTTCATTAAAAAATTTCATTCATGAATTAAATTAGGACATATAATAATTATTTTAATATTAGTAATTTTATTTATTTGATTTTTCTCTAATTGAAATAATTATTGTATCACTATTATGTCAATATTTATAGTAATTGTTAAACCTCTAGAAATTCATAATAATCTCCAATTATGTAGATAGACTTGTTATATTTATTAAGAGTATTTGTTTTTGTTTTTTCATCTTGTTTATCACTACATTAAATTTATTATACTTATTAATGATAAGATACGTACATGTTGTCAGTTTCTTTTGTTTTAATTATATTTACATCATATTCATGTTGAAAAGTCCATTAAATGATTCAATTATGACCCTTATGTGATATTTTTAAACAATAATTAATTTAATGGTATTTTGATATGTCTTAGGGTAATATAATTATATTTATCACATTACTTGTTAACATAATTTACCAGATATACCATTAAATATGGTAAATACAAATTACCATAGATGTTATTCATAATATACAAAAAAAATTAACATATTCAAATAATTGGGACCAATTGACTCAAAATGTGGAATAACATATTCAATAGTTAATTCATATAAATTGTAGTAATTAATTAAAAATTAATTATCGTTGTCAAAGCGATAAAATTATGTTTTTTAATTGTCAAACTGATCCAAATATTGATGTGCATTTATATATAACATTAACATTAAATTCTGTAAATGAACATAATAGTATTTAATGATAAATACATATTCTAATTATACTTTTAAAAAACAAAAATGTTAATCTTTCTATATAAATAAATTAAATGAAAATTTATTTTTAAAATAAAAATAAGTATTTTTCAATATTCATAAAAAAAGTAATATTATTCGAAAAATACCCAAAATTCATCAAAAATATATTTTACATTCATATTACAAAGAATAATTATATATTGTTGAAAGTAAATTTTAAAATATTAACAAATTATATATAAAATTTATACTCCATCAAAAGGTGGTAAAATTAGAATTTTTGATAAACGCTCATTATATCTGTTGAATTGAATTAGTTCTTATATCATTTCTAGAAAACAGATAAGATGAATTTTGAAAATTAAATTGAACATATTGCTCATATAATTCAATAATAAAATTCATAAAGAGTGATTTTCTTATTTTATAATCTCAGTTATTTGAATTTAAATAGTTTTTTCAAAAAAAAATTTCTTTTAATTAAAAAGGGTTTTATTTTAATTTATAAATAATGGGTCAAAAAATTACTAATTAAATGACTGTATAAAAGATATTTTCATAAATAATTCAATAGTGTATAGTCCATCCATTTTAACAACTCTCTTTTATGTTATCAAAATAGTATTTAGTTGTTCACATGTACTCGGTCATGAGTGAAATGAATAATAGAAAACGAACAAGATATTTTGTGTAACGCAACCAAGAATGGTGTTGAATATACTGTAAGTTAATATGGTGTTTTATATAACAGAAAATAATTTTGGTTTATCTTACAAGACAAGAAATCAATAAAAATAAAAATAATATATCTCTTAAAATCTCGGGGTGTTACAAAAAATCATTTCAATTTCACTTTTCTTCATTTATTAAAATTCGATACTCAAATAATTTATTAAACATTAAAAATTAGTATCATTAAAATATACTTGTACTACTGAATAATCATCTAAAATTATTTTATTAATTAAATTATGATCATATTTTCTGTATGTATAACCTTTGAAATAAAAAATTATTTGACAATATCATTCCAAAATATAGTATATTGTTTTAATAAAAAATAATATTTTTTTTAATTTAAATAAATGATTTGTAAAGTGCTTGTTTTTTAAATCATGGTTATTTTTAAAAAAATAATGATTTTTAACCCCATAATAATTTAATAATTAAGTCTTGATATACATTTATTATATTTTTTATTTCAAATGAGATTCAATTTAAGATGTATTCTAAGGGATTCGTGTCAAGATATTGTTTAAATGGTTTCCACATTATCATTAATTTCTTCATAACTATATTATTTTTTTAACCAATCTAGTGTAGATGATGACTATTTATCTTACATCATGAACCATTTTCTAAACTTCCTATTTTCTAAAAGTTATATAGTCTTTGGGGAATTAAACTAGTAAACATAATTAATTTCATTTAAATTAATTTGACACATCTAGAATATTGATTACTAAAAATCATAATTATTTTATTTATTGATGATCTTCTGTACAATATATGATAAAAAATCATGACATTCAACCTTATTTCATTATGAATTTCTATCATGAGTACCATTTACTATTATTCCTAGGATAAAAACAATTGGAGGACATATATGAGTCCTAATATATATCAGTATATATGATTTTGAAACCTTCTTCACATATATAGGTTCACGATAAAGATGTTTTTCATAACTGTGATTATTCATTAAAAGATTTCCAGTATAATTTTCCTTGAGTTTATTTTTAATTTCCAAAATAGAAGTGTTATCCTTAATATTTTTGAAGATGAAATAGGCTTAGGGGGATATATTTCCTCTAACATTAAATATAAATATTATTCAAAAATAATACTCTGTGATTAAACTATTGAAATGATTTACCTGATATATAATGTCTAAATTATATACAATCATTACTATTAAAATTAAATATTATATAATTCTTTTTTACAGAGAATAATTTATTAAAAACCTTGAAATATAATGCAATTAACAATTGGTCATCTAGAATTCTATAATTGTTAAGCTGTATTTTTAACAGATGTATACCTAAAACAATGTTATAAATATAAAAATTTGTAATCATATATTCTCTAAGAAAATATACATAGGTAAATATATCTTATTTATCATGTTATGATATATTTCAGGAATGGCGCTATTTGCGCAATCAAATACACTATTATATTGTGCCATCCTAAGAAAAAATAGTTGCGATTATTCCTATATTGTGATAATTTTTGTTCATACTATATGATTTCATACACAAAACAACGATAACTTATTATGATCGTAATTATATTTTAACTATGATATTCTATAGATTTAGATGTTTTAGAAAAACTGTAACAACCATCACATATATGAGAAAGGAAAACCAGTATATTTTTAATATACATTAGATTTTATATAATAATTTCATTCTTATAAAATTGATACAATAGAGGTTAAAAAATACATTTCAACAAGAATTAATTGTCTAAAATTGATAAATCTATATTTACTGTAATTCTATTTGATTAATCTTTTCAATTAAAAGAAATTATATGAATTTTTGTTTGGGAATTAATGTTTTATTTAATCATTGAATAAAACAGTAATATATAGATTTCTATGTGTGTGTATTTTTAAATGGTTTCATATCTATTTCTAAAGAATATACTTTTTGTAAAACTTATTTAAACATGATACTTTTTAGAAATAAATTTAAATATACTGTGTAATGATTTCTATTTCTCAATATGGAAAAACTAAGGTACGTTTACAAAAAAATATTACAATAATTATTTTAAAACATAACATGAAAACCATCATCAAACTGTTATGAAATTATATTTATATTATATTTCAACTCATCTAAATAGTATAATTTACAAATTCAAACTGAGTAACAGTTATGAATTTAAATAAGTTTCTCAAATTATTATCCTGGTTAAATTGTTCCCAATGATGAAATTTATAACAAAAAAATTTGTGAACATTTTGATTACTGAGTAGTTTTATTCGATATTTCTGGATCATCCCCTCTCTTGGTAACATAGTTTTTTACAAAAAATCATCGCCAAGGATTCTTACAAGTTAGATTTAATAGAAAACTGACTTTGCAATCTCGTCTTTCATGGGTCTAGAAATTTTTTTAATAATAAATTTGGGAAAAAATAATGGTTTTAATATTGTAATATTATAAAATATATGAGTCTTAATCAATAATAATTTAATATGCCTAGACGAAAAAATACTTCTTGAAGAACTAGATAAACTACAACATGAGAAAATTTTATTTCTATTAATTTTTCAATGTCTTTGTAGAAATTCTATTGAAGTTGTATATTGTTTTGTTTTTTATTCTTCAATAATATATATAAGGGTTTTTATCAATTATTGAACTTATAGATAATTATATAAATGATCATATGATAATTTCATATCATTATTTTCATTATGAAATTTTATATTTTTATCATTTTTGTCTATATGATATATTTTAATCTAAGATAAAAATGCAGGCTGCTTCTTCAAAAATATATAATTTTGGTTCATTAATTAAATGTTTCTTCAAAATAGATACAATATTCAAATAGTAAGTCAATTGAAAAAAATTCAATAACTGTTTTAATATTATAATTATTTTTAAATATGATCAGTTCATTGAGGAAAAACATTTAAATCATCTAATATGGTTTTTTATAAAAATGCTAATAGTTTTTCACTTAATTATCAATTAAAATAATTTTATTCTATTGAAAAAAACTATATGGGACTCCAAGAGGCCTTAATAGGATTATATATATATTTTTTCTAATATATCTTGTTATACATCATATCTTGTAGTTTATTTTGATGTGTATTTTTTATCTTACACTAATAATAGATTACATAATTTTTAGAATGGTTCTTCCTGGAGTATATCCTCCAATTTGACTTTCTCATATGTCCCCATATAATTTGTATTTATTTTGATATTATTTTTATAATATAAGTTTTTTATCTATATTTTTATATGTTCTAATTTCTCATCATAATTATTATGCCATTCTTCATCACATAAACAGTTTCTATTTATCTTCAATATTTTTTAAAGTCAGACATCATAATTGATATTATCTTCATATTTCTTTTATTCTATTGTTATTTTATTTCATAAATTTAATATTCATACATCATGAACAATCATTAAATATCATTGTATGAATTAATTATTTAATATAGAGTCCCAATCCCGCTGTCTGGTAAACATCTAGGTAGGTGCATTCCTTATAACTGCAAGTAGTTAGTTTCCCATGAGTATCAACCAAGTTAAAAGTTTAATTTAATATTAGATACAAATTAAGTAATTGGTTATTGGGGTTTAATTTTGAATATATCATGTTTAATATTATAATTATTAATACACATTTCATCAACACACTGAGTTTTCACATGATGGAAAAACCAATGTATCATAAATTTCAAAATTAGTTTTTCAGAAAGTAATTATTTTAAAATGTTCATCACAAAAATCATTTTATAAATTATTCATATCATTTCCTTTATATTTATATTTTTTTTTCAAATCACTCAAATTAAATCTTAAATTTTTAGGCACTTCATATTTATCCTTTATAATAGTTTAAATTTCAAAACACATTCTTTTAGTATTTATTTTAATTTTACACTTCTATAGATCATAATTGGTGTCATTAATATATACTGTCTATTTTATGATTCTATTTACAATATATTATAACCCATAAAGATTTATATTTATAAATAATAGAATTTTTCTGAATGATAAATGATGCAATTTCATAGTTATTTGACATTCTAGAAATCCTTTATTTGTAACTTGTTGTTGTATTAGACCACTCGATATGTGGGATTAGTTGAGTTTCCAATAAATCCCATGTTAAAAACAATTGAAACATTTAAATATTCCAATTTAATAAAAAATAAATATTACAAAAGTATTAAAAATATATTAATTTGATCTTTCAAATAATTTCACAGAAACATGATCATTTCTCAGTTAAATTAACTTTAAAACACATTCACATGTTAAGATATGCCACATAATATAAATAATTATATAAATACGATATTATGAATAAATATAAAATTAATTTTTGTTATAGTTTAATAAATAGAATTGTAATTATAAATAAAAAAATTATAAAATCACATGGTGTAATTTAAATAAGTGTTTGGCTCTTAAGTATAGACTCAATCACCTCCCAACTGAAATATACTAATTCCATGTGATTTATTATAAAATAATGTCTTCCGCATATTGTATAAGGATTCAAAATAAATAGTACATAATACTATCTAACCACTGACTGTGTTCTATTGTATTACATTGGATAAAAATACACCATGTCATGCACAACCTATTCGATAGTTATTTATAGGAATTCAAATAGAATATTTTAGAGGTTTTATCATGTACTATCCTATTATGAATCATAAGTATGTATATATATATATTGAGTAACATAAAAACATTTCATGAATTAATTAATACATAAAATAATATTTTAAATTGAATAATATAATTTTTTTTTCAAATCACTGTAATCAAATTAACAAATCATTATGATTTTATTTCATATCCTAATGAAATCAAATTAATTTTTCGAACTTGTATTATTCAGGAACTTTTTCTATAGAATGTACAATATATATTAGTTTTCTCCAATGTGTATGGCTATTTTCCTTATATTCTATATCTATCCAATTGAAAATAATTCTACTAAAATAGGTGTATTATGTAATATTACTACAGGAGAATAATAATTATGCATTAAAAAATAGGTTGATAATTTAATTTATCAAAACTAGAAGATGAATATTTAATAAATTCTATGATTATGGATTCCATGAATGGCCATGATGCTAAATAAACATATTTTAATACATATTCATTTTGTAGAGGCATACCATATAATGGGTTCATTTACATAGCCAATTTCTTTTTCTGAGTACATATCAACATAAGAAGTTTGGTAACATAACATATTTTCTAGAGTTTTTGAATGAGTAGTTAGTTCATTAATGTTTTTAGTTATTTTTCTCATGTTGTTGGATCATGAATTAATTTATTAATATAATTTAATCTTTTTGTCACTAATAATTTGGATACACATTATTAAGAAAAGTCATAATACATTTTTTATTACTTGTCACACAGTAGGTTGGTTTTTTCTTGTGGCCTAATGACATTATCTGTGTGGTCTGGTCTAGAATTCATGGAAGATTCTACTTCATTATGTAGCCATTCATTACATAGGAAAAACTATTCACATATAACTCATATAGTGAAGATTGAATGTGATTTCATTAATTGTACAATATGAATTTAGTTGGAATGATATATTTCCAATTGTAGATCATTCAAAACCATCAAATGGTAAGAATATAGTACATATTGTAATATTTCACCATAAGGTTAAGACATTTCCAATTTCTTATGGTCTTCTATAAATCCATTTACCAATAAAAAAACATTATAATCTGAAATAAAAATATAAAAATGTTTTATTATCATTTAAATAATATGGTTTTGGTCTATGAAAAAAATATCCATGTTTTTATCAATAAAATTATTGAAAATAAAATTTTTATAAATTAAATATTAAAAAGGTATTTTTATATTGGAATCAAATATCTCTGTATCATGTTTATGAAATACTACATTTGTTTTTTCAATAAATGTTTTTAATATAATGTATCACTATTAATGAATGAACCCCATTATGGGATGATCAATAACTAAAAAATGAAAAAATTAACAGCAATATTAATATAAATAAAAGAAGAATAATATAGAAAATCCATCAATATACCAAAAGAAATAATATAACATCCTAGAAATGGGACCCACTAAGCGGTGCACCAAGATGCATTGCCACATGACCTCATGGACGACTCCTCTTACAACAATGGTTGTCGACTAGTAGTGAGGGTATAATAAATCATGTGGAGGAGAATGTTCACTATTTACTAGATTAATCAAAAACATATAACACATCCAATAAAGGGATAACAAAAAATAATCAAAAAACAAGCATAAACAAACATTTACCAAACATGGTAATTGGGAAAAATATATATATAAATATTCGATGTGAAGCTAACCATGAAAAATGTGAAGAAAACCCCAAAACAATGGAAAAAAACTGAATCCCGAAAATGATACCTAACTCAATGTGTGGATATTTAATCATGAATCTCCTAAACCCAACTAAATATCCAATAATATTTTCGTTTCCCCTATCCTGACACCAAATTATGATATGCTCTTGAGTACCAAAAGATGGCCCGAGTGTGTGTGAGTAAAATATATTATGGCACCACCATGATTGTTTACAAATGTTTAGAATAAACCGATAGTCGATTCTTGTATAAAATACATGGCATGGTAAATAAATTACTACTCTTGTAACATTAAATTATTTTTTTCATTTATAATCATTTCCATATTCATTTCCATTTTGAGAACATAAATCATATTCATTAATAAATTCATATGCATCAAATGTTCCATGGTTGATGCATTTACATCTTTCACATAACTACTTACGTAAGTCAATTATCATGCATTAGGGAATGGTCAACGAATCTTTATATCTTGGGATAACCCATATACCATTTCCATACAATAACACATTTACCATAATAAAAAATCCCCAAAAATTATACCATTTAATATATTCACCAATATCCATTCATGAATCTATTTATGAATTAACAATATCATATTCCTTAATACAATTATTCACTTCCAATACAATTTCATATTTCATTAGACATATTCACGTTAAATCATTTAATCCATTTTTTCACATTATTCTATATAATTTATTATTCCACTACCAATACCTACACATAACGACTATTAGTTCCATTTTACGATTTGATCCCGAATAGAACCATATTTATCATATGCTATATTTTAACATAAGTGATATATATGCCAATATCACAATTTTCCATGTTTTGGAATATTGGATAATCATATGGGTGACTTTAAATCAGTCAAAACAACATCAATGTGTCTAATAGGGATCATTATGGGTTCAAATTATCATTTAACAAATTATTTTCCCAAACATTACTCATGGAAAGAATTACAAAATGTGGGGGATGCAACATTATACCCACACATGGAAAAATCTACATCAAATCTATGAGATATAAAATTTAGACCACATAACTAGAATATGATGATCATAGACCACATAACCTTCTCATTATATCCAGAATAAAGTACCCCTATGTAATGACCCGCCAATTATCATTGGCTTGAGAGTACAACGTGTCATTACTAGGCCTTAAGGGACATACCCAAGACGCCAAAGGCTGATAATAAATGCCTAAGGGTTTCAAATATAAGATAGTAAATGATTTACCATTTAAGAAAAAAAACCATAAACCAACCATAACCAAACATTCATTATATGATGCATGAACAAAAGAAACAACCATCTCATGCATTACCAAAAGAGAACTACACTGTCCCACAAATCACTACATAACCAACACAAAATCATCATTCCAAGAGGAAGACTATACAAATGACCAAACACAAGCCAAGACACACTCCACATCTCCACACCGAGCTCAATGCACCAAGCACCCACACATCTTCCAAGCATCACAACAATCCAATAGTAATGAGGTGCCTTACCTTTACCTGTGTCCCGGAATATGACATCTACAAAAGCACAGACATGCCAAAGCAGGGGTGAGTATAAAACTCAATAGGTTATCCCCGATGACTTCCCTACTCACGCTACTAGGATAGAAGAGTTAGTAAAAATTATATAAAAACAATTTATATAAATCATTTTCTAAAAAATTGTTTAAAACTAAATATAAAAAAGTTTCCAAAGCCATTTGTAACTAAAATCATCCAAGATCAATCGAAACCAATTTTCCAACAAGTTATTTTTCTAGAAAAATAACCAATCCATCTTTAGAACCATTCCACAGAATCCCATTTTGGAATATCGAACCATTTCACAATCACATTCAACCAACCATGCATGATACATGGGAGAGGGGAAAATCCCCAACCCTTATCCATCCCAACCATGATGGGGTAGACTTATACCCTTATCCAACCCAAATTCAATTGAATGGTTGATGAGGGAGAGCCCAAACCCTTATCCATCCCAACACTGATGGGGGAGACTCCTAACCCTTATCCGTCCCGAATGCAATATGAATGTTTGATGGGGGAGATACCTAACCCTTATCCATCCCAACAATGATGGGGGAGACTCCTAACCCTTATCTGTCTCGAATTCCCGTGAACACACACAACCATCATGTCAAAAACCAAGGGTGTCAAATCAATTCAAACCATTTCAGTGCATAACAATTTCAATGCCAAATTATTTCAATAAAACTCTCTTTTTATTTAGATACAAAATACATTAACATTGTTTCAATCTCAACTCATTTCAATAAAACACCATTTTATTGAATACCCATTTTTCATCAAACCAATTACAATTTCGGAAAATCCATAATTTAAAATCAACATTTTAAATTCAAGAAGCCAAATCACTTTACACAACAATTCACCAAGATTTCGCAATTTCAAAAAACCCAAAAATCATCAGTAAAAGAGATTTATTCCATGATTTTTACAATCAAATCCATTCAAAAAAACTGATTTGATACTAAGACAATCAATTCTAGAAAGAGGAGTCGAGATTGAATCCACCTACCTCATCATATTAGGCAAAACCAACCAATAGATGAGAAACACCAACAAAACCGAGTCAACTACTCCCCGAAAACTCCTTAAATTACTTCACCTAGTACAAACAAAACAAAAAAACAACATAAAATTAATCCATTACCTTGGATATACCAACCTAGGGCGTAGATCTAAGGATCTAACAAGAGGGAAGAATGAGATCTATGAAAACACAAGGAAAAGATACTTAACTCGATCAACCGTCCTCTAAATGCCATGGAAACCCTCTGGACCGCTTCCAAAATGCCTGGTAAGTGTTCTCCCACCTTCACTATAGTGAAATCCCGAGTTAGGGCCATATAGGATCAAAAAAGGGTGGGATAAATTATAAAACAGATTAGATCCTTAGAAATTTGATCTAAGTCGACCCCGCGCACGGTTAGTCCGCACGGTTAGTCAAATCGCGTGCTAACCGTGCGGTAGTCAATTCTTGGAAGGGGTGCTCCGCACAACCTCCTCACATGTTGTGCCCAAACCATACGCACATAGTGCTGTCTCCACTATTCAAAGTTACAACACCTACATGGCTTCCGCACGGTTTGGGCCACCCGTGCGAGGTTCGTGCGTCACCACCTTTTTTACCATTGAAACTTTAAAAGTCTTCAATCTCTCCACAAACATTTATCATATAATTAATTTACTTAAAAACCATAAAACACGAGTTACTTACCAGAATCCGTGGGTACTACATTCTCCCCACCACTGGAACTTCTGTCCCCAGAATTTAGATAACGATTGCTTTCTTGAAAGAGTTCTGGACACTTATCTTTCATTTCTTTCTTGCGTTCCCAAGTCTCTTCCTAAATCTGACCATGTTGCCACAAAACACACACTAGACCAATTCTTTTTCAACGAACGTATTTCTCTGGGTTATCCACAATTTGTACCGGTATATGTATTAATGAAGCATTCGGCTATAGGTCAACGTTACATCATCTGATCACATGGTCAGAATCAAGATGATACTTCTTCAACTGAGATACATGGAACACATTATGCAATGCACTGAAACATGGTGGTAATGGAAACTGATACGCCACCTCTCCAACCCTTTATAGTATCTCAAAAGGGACTATATATAGCGGAGATAATTTTACCTTCCCCCCAAAACGACGATGTCCAATCCATTGGGATATTCTCAAAAAGATATGCTCACTCACCACAAAAGACAACAGTCTTTAGTGATGATCCACATAATAATTATGAGGACTCTGTGCATTCTCCATCCTCCTTTTTATAAACTGAATCATCTTCGTTGTTTCTTGGACAATGTTCGGCCCAACTAGTGATGTCTCACCTGTTCCCACCCAACATAGTGGAGAACGATAAGGATTCCCATACAATGTTTCAATCGGAGCCATGCATATTGAGGCTTGATAGTAGTTATTTTATGAGAACTCCACTATGGGTATATGCCTTTCCCATGAACCCCAAAAATCCATTACACAAGCCCGGAACATGTCTTCCAATGTATTTATCATTCTTTCGGATTGTCCATCCGTCTGAGGATGATACGCCGTACTCATATTCAACTAAGTTCCTAGGGCTGTCAGTAAGGATCACAAGAAATGATATGTGAGCCTCGATAGACACTATTACACCATGCCTCTTTACCACTTCTTGGATATATATTTTTGGATGATCTTCCACCATATTGGACTCACGAATAGGAATGAAATGGGAAGACTTGGAAAGATGATCCACTATCTCCCAAATAGAATCATGTTTTCGGACCATTCATGGAAGATCTGTAACAAAATACATTGTTATATGATCCTGTTTCCACACTGGGATAAGTAAAGATTGTAAGATACATGCTTGTCTCTGGTCCTCTGCCTTAACCTGCTGACAAGTTAAGCACTGCGAGGAGAACTCAGCCACCGTCCTTTTCATGCCTCTCCACCAAAACTGTCCCTTCAATGCCTTATACATCTTCTGTATTCCTGGATGAATAGCCCATATGGAATAGTGGTAAGCATGAAGGATTTATTATTGAGTAGTTAAAGGTACAACCATCCGATCTCAAAATTGCAAAATCGAACTCTCATTCAGCTTCCATCCCTTAATTGTCTCCCCAAAATTGAGTTTTGAACTCATTTGCAACAAAATATACATCGGTTGAATGTTCCTCTTATAATATCTCCACCAAATCAGGATCAAGCGCAACTGGAAAGAAAAATGCAACATCAGCTCGGTCTTCACATTCTATACGCATGTCGGCTAGGACTGACATCAACTGCCACCCATTTGAAGCTTCTTTTTCCAACTGAGCATATGACTTTCTGCTTAATACATCGGCCACAGAATTTCCCTTACCCAGTGTACACATCAAGTTAAAGTTGAACATTTGAAGATACTTTATCCATCTCCTCTTCCTTTTATTCAAATCTCATTGTGATAAAATGTGTTTCAAGATTTTGTGATCCGTAAACACAGTAAATTTCTCACCAAAGTGATAATGCCTCCATGTTTTCAAAGAATTGACGACTGTAGAGAACTAAAAATCATGTTTTGGGTAGTTATTTTTATGCACTCTCAACTGTATTGAGCCATAACCAATAACATTGTCTCCTTGCATGAGAACACATCCCAACCCATATCCTGATGTGTCACCATACACCACGTACCCCTGTCCTGATTCTAGAAAAATCAAGATGGGTGTTGATGTAAGGTGAACATTCAACTCTTGAAAAAATCTCTCACATCCTTAATCCATTTAAATGAATTGTTCTTCATTGTCAATGCTTTCATAGGTGAAGCTAGTCGGGAGAAGTCACACACAAATAGCCAGTAATAACAAGCTAGACCATGAAAACTGTGTATCTCAAAGACATTATTTAGCGGTTTTCAAGAAAGAACAGCTTCTATCTATTCTGGATCCACTAAAACACTTTTATCAAAAACAACGTCACCCATAAGGCGTACTTCTTGTATCAAAAAGTCAGACATTAATAATTTGGCGTAAAATTTATGGTCTCTCAAGATTTCCAACACAATCACCATGTGTTTCTCATGCTCAGACCATGTTCTTGAAAACACCAATATGTCGTCCAAAAACACCACAACAAAAGTATCCTGATATCACCGAAATATCCGGTTCATCAATGCCATAAATTCTACCGGTGAATTCGTAAGACTAAAATGAATTACTATATATTCGTAGTGGCCATATCTGCTTTTGAAAGATTTCTTCTGAATAAACTTCTTCCGAACTCGCAATTGGTGATATCCTGACCGTAAGTCAATCTTAGAGAACCATTGAGTTCCCCCTAAATTGATCAAACATGTCATCAATGTGTGGAAGTGGATATATATTCATTATTATAACTTTGTTAAGTTTATGATAATCCACACATAACCTCAATTTTCAGTCTGCTTTCTTTACAAACAATACTGGTGGTGCCCACTGAGACATGCTTAGCCGAATAAAGCCCTTTCTTTCCAGATCCTCTAAATGCACTTTCAATTCACAAAACTATGTTGGTGACGTCGTATAATATGGAAGGGAAATATTATTGTTCCCCTGAAAGAGATCAACCGTAAACTCCACTTCCCTTACAGGTGTTAAACCTGAGAAGTTTTCCTGAAAAACATCAGGAAATTGATCCACGATTACTGGATAACTATCATATGTGATCTCGTCCATCGATTCCATGATTAACGCAGCAAACTGCTAAAAGGGCGTTTCCACTACTGGTTCAAAATATTCTGTTGCACCTGCCTTCAGCACTCTTTATTTTCTAACGAGATGTTTGACGCCATCCTCAGTCGCAAAATTGACTATTCTACTTTAACATTTGATGTGAACCCTAAACTATGTCAACCAATCCATACCCAGGATTATATCATATAAATCCATCTCCAGCATAATGTTCCCACCTGTTCCTGTGGGTATCATCATACTTCCTCCTCCTATAACTTCTGAGATGTCTTTTTTATCTGTTGTTGCTCTGTTTATCATCTCCATATATTCCATAATACAGAGCATAGTTATCTTCGAGGGAATCTCCTGTCACAATCCTGATTCAAATATGCATGCCTTCAGCGACACACTTGCAGCAACATCCGGTGCAAAGAGCAATAAATTCATGAATTTAGCCGCATAATCTATGATAGAGAGACACTCTCACTTCAGGCTGAAAGAGTACGTCTTCCTCTGTAGTGGAATATCCTCTTGTCCTTGATCCACCTTAACATACACAACTAACTCCCACCACTGTCCTGCAAGATCCTTCAGCATATACGTTTCTAACTTTACTTTCAGTTCTGCTGGTGTGCTGATGAAATTGAAGATATGATTCATTCTACGCAGCTACACCTCCACCTTTTATGGTTTAGAATCTCCCCGAAAGATGGGTGGAATCTGCTTCCTGAACTGGACGGAATGGTCTACATGGCTTGACTCATCCCTCCGATTCCCCATGTCCACAGGCTGAAACTCTTGAACTATACATTGGACTAGCTGCTGGTACAGCTGTGGCTCATGTGCTACCACATTCTCCGTAGCTTCTTCAGTTTGGTTTTTACAACTCCTAACGGGTTCCATTAACCATACAAACGATGCACACCATTAGTGTCACTTCCTAGAAATTGAAGGCTCGTCATTCCAATTTCTATCACACCAACTATCACAACATTGTTTTCCAAAGCATCCTTTTACCCATGTTCAATAATTTCTGAAAACATTCCTCATGCCTTTTGGAAATCAACCCATTTTCAAAATACACTAAATACCCTATTTTGAAAATCATTTACTGGAAAACAATTTCTGCATTTTGCAATAATTTTCACCGTTCCCGAAATCATAAATCATCCTTCACAATGAGATTTTCAATCCTAGTGGGAATTCATTCCTCTAATTCATGTCATGCTCATCTTATTGGCTAAACCCATGAAAATGATATTTGTTATCCTATATGTGCCACCAAAACAATTATGTACCCAACTCCCTGGTAACATGATGTTCAACATAAAAAAGATAGCTACATATTTTTATGCTCTACATTCCAGGTTATGACAATCCTACTCCTTCCTAAGATGACCACCCAAGGAATAGATAACTAAAAATTCATCTCCAAGACCATGAAAAACTGATGACTACTTCGTCAACAAATAAAGGAACAAGCTGATTTCATTTATACCCCAAGGACCGAACAAACTGATACCATTTGTAATGACCCGCCAATTCTCAATGGCTTAAGAGTACAAACTTTCATTACTAGGCCTTAAGTGACATCCACAAGACGCCCAAAAGATGAAAATAAATTCCGAAGGGTTTCTAATATAATTTGGGGGATGATTTACCATTTAAGAAAAAAATAGACCAACCATAACCAAACATTCATTATATGATGCATGAACCAAAGAAACAACTGACTCATGCATTACCAAAAGAGAACTACATTATCCCACACATCAATACACAACCAACACAAAATTAGAGTACCAAGTGGAAGACTAAACAAAATACCCAACACAAGACAAGACACACACCATGGCTCCACCCCAATCTTCGTTCACTAAACACTCCCACATCTTCCAAGCATCACAACGAAACACAAGAAATGAGGTGCCTTAGGTACACCTGTGTCCTAGAATATGACATCTGCAAAAGCACCGACGTGCCAAAGCATGGGTGAGTATAAAACATAGTAGGTTTTCCCCAATGACCACCATACTAACACCACTAGGATATAAGAGTTAGAAACAATTATATAAAAACAGTTTATATAAAACATTTTCTCAAAAGTACTTTATAACTAGATATAAACAAGTATCCAAATCCACTCATAACCGAAAGCTTACTAGAGGAATAGAAACCAATTTTGAAATAAGTTAATTTTCCAAAAAAAATAACCAGTCTATCTTTTCAACCATTACACCAAATCCCTTTTTGGCATACCCAACCATTTTACAATCCCATGTAACCAACCATGCATGCTACCTGGAAGAGGGGAGAATCCCTAACCCTTATCCATCCTAACCATGATGGGGGAGACTTCTTACCCTTATCCAACCCAAATCCACATGAATGCTTGATGGGGGAGATACCTTACCCTTATCCATCCCATTGCTGATGGGGGAGCCTCCTAAACCTTATCCGTCCTGAATATAATATGATTGGGTGTCGAGGGAGATCCCTAACACTTATCCATCCCAACATTAATGGGGGAGAATCCTAACCCTTATCTTTTATGAATTCCCATGAACACACACAACCATCATGTCAAAAAACAAGTGTGTTCAATCAATTCAAACCATTTCAATGCTTAACTATTTAAATGCCAAATCATCTTAATAAAATTCCATTTTTATTGAAAACCAAATCCATCAACGTTGTTTCAATATCAAAAAATTTCAATAAGACACCATTTTATTGAAAACCCATTTTTCATCAATCGATTTACAATTTCATCAAATCCATAATTTAAAATCCAGATTTTAAATTCATGAAGCCAAATCACATTACAAAACATTTCACCGAGATTTAAGACATTCAACAAAACCACAAATCATCACTTAAGAATATTTATTCCAAGATTTTCACAATAATATCAATTCAAACAAACCAATTTGAAACTAATCCAATAAATTATAGTAAGAGGAGTCGAGAGTGAAGCCACCTACCTCAACAAATTAGGAAAAACCAACCAATGGATGACGAATGCCAACAAAACTTAGTCAACTACTCCCCAAAACCTCCTTAGATTCATTCCAGTAGTACCAAAAAAACCCAACTTAAAAGTCATCCATTACCGTAGATCTACCTACCTTGGGAGCAGATATAAGGATCCAATAAGGGGGATGAAGGATATCTTAGAAAAATCAAGGAAATGAGGCTTACCTCGATCAACCGGCCTCTAAATACCAAGGCAACCCTCCAGATCGCTTCCAAAACTTCTGGTATGTGTTCTCCCACCTTCTCTATAGAGAAATCCCGAGTTAGGGCCGTCTAGAAGAAAAACGAGTGGGTTTAATTATAAAACAGATTATATCATTAAAAATAGGATCTATGTTGACCCTACACACGGTTGGTCCGCACGGTTAGTAAAATCGTGCGCTAACCGTGTTGTAGTCAGTGCTTGGAATGGGTGCTCTGCACGGCCTCCTAGCACTGTTTTACCAAACAGTGCGCACACCATGCAGTCTTCACCGTCCAAAGTGACACCACGTGAAAATTTTTTGTGCCATTTGGGAAACCCATGCGAAGTCTATGCATCACCACCTTTTTCCCTTTGAAACTTTCAAAGTCTTTAAACTCTCCCCGACCATTTCTCTTATGCTTCATGTAATTAAAAAGCATAATACTAGGGTTACTTACCATAAACCGGGGGTACTACACCCTAATGGACTCAATATCTTATTAAAATGAATATTATTTATTTACAGATTCAAAATAAAAAAAATCTACAAGCTCTAATCTGAATAAGAGAAGCCAGAGGAGCATTGGACTTACCCGGTGCTTCAATATGCACCCTACTACACTCTAAATATCCTAAAATCATAGGAGATAGTTCCACGGGAATCTTCTATAGAAAAGTATCACCATTAGGGATTGATAATGAAGAAATGTCGAGATAATAGTTTGAGAAACATAATATATTGAGGGACCAAAAATGTAATTTCCTAATTTTTAATGGGGAATTTAGTTTGGATACATGGTTTGAAATACATTTCACAAACCATGAACCTACCTTTATCCAAGATGGATTATGTGACATGATTACATAAAAAGGTAAAAAAAATTTAAAAACATTTTTCCAACTGTGTGGAATGCCTCTATCAATTATTGCACAGTTTTGCCTTCCACCTCACATTGTTTTCATTGACCGTGCACTAACTATGAAACATGCACATAACGGAACAAAATCACAATATTTTGTGTCCTAGACCCACAAAACACCCATGAACATCCTAATACATGTTGTAAAAATTAATATTTCCTATTATATGGTATTAAAATTAAACTGTATATAAGAACATACATCCATGAAATCTAGGATCTTACAACCACCCCACCTTGTTGTCCTTGAGCATCTCTTCGCATGCTTCAATGATCTTACAAGCTAAAAGACCAGTTCAATGAGCTTATATATCCATCTAAATCTCTAATGTATCATTATCAACATTTACAGGATTCCAAAAATAAAAATAATTGGAACATTCTTTCCCCGCAAAACATTTTCACTATGATCCAAAGTACAAACCGAGTGTTCCTCAAAGTACACATCAGCTCAAGATCAACCTCATCACAATGAATCATGTGATATGGATTAAGATTATAGTTTTAAATTCCTCACAAATGAATAAAATAATACATGAATCTATACCATTATGGAAGAGAAAATTGATACACCATAAGTATGATACTCTCCCCAACCTCAAATTTTCGCAAATAACATGTGTAACATTACACTGTTTCTGAATCTAACAGTTCCCCAACCATAGAGATAGCCAATAAAACAAACGGTCAGCCGCCATAAATTGTAGATGTCCTAATATATTATCCACAAACGAATTTATTATACTATAATCCATTGTGATATGTTTCAGAATTAATCGATCCTAATTTGATGTCTTATGTAAGAGACTTATACCCAAAACAATGACTCCCCATACTCCATAAAAAAGAGATCTTCATATTCTATAATAGATTGAATCATATTAATCCATATTAGATGTAGTCTAGAAACAATTATTATGGGAAAACTGAGCCACACATAGATGGTTTCCCTAAGATACACTAGGGTCTATGACATAATATCGCAACATGTCCTCCAACACCCATGGTATTCACCAACTGCCATAAGTGTGAAGGTTGAAATCGATACTAAAGAAAACCTTGGTACCAAGAGAATTATATAATCCATGCCATATGTTCCATGTAATACACAGATTTTTGTCTAAAACTATGTTCCATGATTCCCCATGCAACCAAACTACCTCTCTACAATGCAATTGACCCAATTAATCAACAGGTAATTTATCACTAATTCATAATAAGTGAGCCACATTAGTCAACAGATCCCCACATAAAAATATTCTATCATTCATTCAAGAATATCATGAATGACACAAAATAAAATACATCATTAAATCATCCAATTTCAGTCTTGGAATGTGAAATGTTTGTATGAACCCACCCAACTGATAATGACAATCCCTAAAATGATAGTAGGAATGGAATCAAACCAAAAAACATGTAACCTATTTCTTCAGCACTGGCCCCCAATACTTTCTATTTGGATCAAAAATATATTTAGTATAAACTAGGTTGAGAATACCTCTAAAATTCATTAATTTCATACAACAAATCTTCTCACATGCACATTGGCACAAGAACACATCCCCTCTATTAACTGATACCAGTATTGTAACGACCAAATTTTTTGAAAAAATATTGTTTCCAAATTTTGTGTGTTATTTTATTTATCATACTCAACAAAAAATTTCATTAGATAACATGAGTATAATTAAAATGAGACTGTTGGGTTTTGAATATTATATGACCGTTAGTCAGTATGACCGTTGGAAACTGAATGTTGCGACTATAGTCTCTAAATACAAGTGATCGTGGTTATTTAATATAGAAAGAAGATTTGATGGCCTCATCCAGTAGTCTTGGACCGATAGAAGCCCATCTTACAGAACTTGGGAAGGAGATAGCACCAATGTGATTTTCTCTTGACCAAATCCCAATCCAAACATCATCATGTGAATATTGAACGGAATCACCTTCGTGAGAAGTTCAAACTGATAGAAATTACTACTCGTGCGATGTTGGCCGAGCCGCCCTCAGATTATCTCACCATAGAACATCTTACACTTAGGTCCTATTATAGGGTTATAATGGTCCATGTATGGAGCGCATAATCCTTTGTTATAAATAAAATTGTGTTGTCTTCTTACAGTCAATTTTGGGAGTTTTCAAATATTCCAATAAATATAAGATGTATTTTATTGATGTACTTTTAAAAAACGATATTTTAAAATATAAATGTAAACCTTAAATAATTAATGATGTGTAATTATTATCAAAAAATGGTCTTCTAAAAATGTGTTCAGTAGGAAATTTAGAGACTAATAAGACCAACTTAATTTTTTGATGAATAGTAAATTATGAACAATGATTTTATACTTAGGATTAGTAATGTGACCAAATGGATTAGTAATCTCACTTAAAGAAAGTATTATTATAATTTAGGCACCTTGATTAAGTAGTGTGATTCAATAAAATTGGTAAATAACTGTTTCATTAATTATTAGTCATGTATTAGTTATTTCGGGTGAATAGAGTTTTTTAATTAAAAAATCAATTAAATATATTTTGAAAATTATTTTTATAAAATGTAATTTATTTTTGAAGTTATAGAATCGATATTATGTTAAGGTAATTTTCAAGGTTTTTTCTGAAAAAATGAATATTCAGTGAATAGTGTTTTTATTTAAAAATTAAATTAAAAACTTTTAGAAAATTATTTTTATAAAATAGAGTTTATTTTTTAATTTGGAGCATTGATATTATGTTAAGATAAATTTTTGGGATTTTTCTGAAAATGTTGAATTTTCAGTGAATAGAAAAAATATAGTTTTAGGGTTTCGGTATGTTTAATGACATCATGACTGCATCATGATGATGCCATGAGATATTTTAAGGGATGATCGACTAAAGGGGATGAATTTCTATTTTAGGGGTCCCATGTGGCCAAAACCATGGGCAAATACCATGGGCAGGCCCATGGTTTTTCCAAAACCACTAGTGAGGTGTCTGTTGAAATTATTATTGTATCACCTCCCTTTCCCTATAAATACCCACCCTTTCCTCCTTTATTTTTCAATCCCAAATCTACCCAAACTAATATCTGGTCTCATTACCTCCCAAAGTGTCCTCACAAGGTTTCCCCACGCCCTCAAAGTCCCAACCATCGAGTTATAATTGTTACGTTTTAAGGTAAGGGATCCAACCTCTCTCTTTCCTTTCAAATGCTCTCTTTTAAGTCATTTCATTTATGCCCCATGTTCATATGTTGGAGGATGTTCTATTATTTACCTCTTACTGCCATTTTCATGTTAATATGATGAGATATCACCTCTTAATATCATCATTTCGTTTTATGAATGTTTAAGTGACACTGTTAGGCTGCCGAAGTTTTTGTAACAGATTCTTTTACCCTTCTCTTTTTGAAGTTCTATTTTCTGGTCAAGTCTTTCAAGTTCCTTTTTATTATGTTGGTGTATGATCTCTATATCTATTATTATGATATTTTATTTTCATATGATGATAGACCCTATTTGATACCATCAATTCATTTTTTTGAAGTTTATGTGACGCCGTTAGGCTGCCGAATTTTCATAAGAGTAATCTTATTTTTGTCTTCCTTTCATGTTCTTCATTTCATATGGTATATCATTCAAATTTCATTAACATGTTATTAAATCCTTTATATTATATCCCCCTACTGTATTATGGATCATTTATGAGTGGTTGACCCATGTCCCCTCTCTTTTCAATGTTTTCTAAAACCCTACAACATAGCCGTTATGCTGCCAAATTTCTATCTCAAAATGTATCTCTCCTTTTCTCAAATTATTTTATTATATTAAGTGAATACTCAATGCTATTTCTTCTAAAGGGGTAATCCCATATATACAAAAATGTTCTATTTTATATTCTGGTATTTACATACATGATACCCACTTTCCTTTTCTGTGGGTTTAATGTGAGATAAATATCATATCTTTAAAGAAGTTTTTAAAACGTTATGATTATGAAATTAAACCCATTTATATTATGCTATATGGGTTATTTATGAAATATTGGATGATAATATATTTGTCTCACATTATAAAAAATTAAAATTTAAGGGTGTGCCATGATATCCCTCCAATGCATTGGGTAAAGATTTAATCTCTTGAGATCACCATTTTTAACGATATCTTGGTGAATAACCTTGTTAATTTTTAATGACACCCTGGGGATGGACCTTGGTGAAACAGAAATGATTGTCTCAGTTAAATGTTTTATCCACATCTTAAAATTATGAAATAAGTTATTTTTTTTATGATATGCCTCATGATTTCTTTCTCATGCCTTAAAGTTCTTTTTCATGACATTATTGATGTATCTCAAGATCACATGTTAAATGTTTCCCTTGTTCCCCTTACTGGGCCTTCTGCTCACCCATTCTTTTGATGTATGTCCCCAGGTTATGCAATGCAGTAATGAACCTAGGAAGAACATAAGGAGAAGCCTTTCAATTGTTTGAGAAGAATGTTTTATGTTGTTTTCATGTATTAATTTCTTGGTTTCCAAGACACTAAACCTTAAATATCCTCGGTTTTGTATAATTTAAATGAATGTTTATGTGATAAAAAGGCGGGATGTCATAGTCGGAATAAAAGGGAGGTTTAGTTATTTGTGGAAATTAGGATATGAAATCATTATGAATAAGCCTATAGAAAATTTTAAATATAGGAAATCTTCCAGGTATTTTGGTGAGTTTTGAGTAAGTGGTTTATTAAGAATATACATCCCTGTCTGGATACGAGCAGGTAGAGGAGGCTCTGGCCTAGATGTACGTAGGGGGGTAAAACCTGAAAACACCGATTTTTTCTAGACTTGAACGGGAACTGGTACACGACAATGGGCCTTTCTTCACTCTTGGTTATGACCCTCCCGGGGGATATGCATTGGTAAAATCATAAGTTTAGTATGAACCATTTTTAAAGGAATAAAGATAAAATAAAATAAGGATTCATATAAGAATATATGATCTTGGACCCCCTAGATTAGAACCTAGGGGATCACAAGTTAGGATATAATTGTCTTCAACAAGTTTATAATTATATGATTAAAGTTTCCTTTTCATGATTATTGGCTAAATATTTAATCCCCTGGTTATACTTTCTTTTCTTAGTTAATGGCGGGAAATAGAAGAACATGTACCAACAACCAATGTGATAGGAAATGTGATGATTTCCCTATTAATGGGATAGAGATGATGAGAGATCATATTTAACATATTGTGATAATGCCAAACCAACTATCAAAAATAAAAATTAATAATTGGTACCTAGTTGAATGCCCAAATTCATAAAGGAAGAAGAATACGAAGTCTCAAGGATGTTTATCTAATAAAGTTGATAAGGGAATGAAGACCCAATTCCCTTGTTACAAAAATTGTGGAAAGGGGCACCATGGATAACGTCACAAAGGAACCGAGAGATGTTTTATGTGTGGGGTGATAGGTCATAATGTAGCATATTTCTTCAAAAAAATGGATAATGTGATGAATGGAGATAAGGTTCGATCTAATGTACCTTATGATTTTCAATGTCCTAAATGCGGAGAAGTTGGAAATTATCCAAGGAAATTATCTATTAGAAGGGATGAGAAGCTTGATGAGTATCATCAATCTTCAAGGACAGGGGAACAATGAAAGTCCTATGCTGAGACAGATCATGATGACTAAAGTACATGTAACTTCTTCGCAATAATTGTCTATGTCATTTTGTATTTTAGTTCGTGCCCTATGATAATATATTTAATGTTTTTAAGAACATCGAGTTACTACCTAAGTTGATTTTATATCATTAAGGAAAACTTCTATTGTTATGTATCACATGTTGATCTTATGAAGCTGTTCTACCTAAAAAAAGATTATTAGGGGATTAAAAGATAAATATTATTTTGGAAGACGTTCACTATTTTGGGAACCCTATATGATCAAGATAAATAGATTACTATGGTATTATCTTTGATGAGTAAAGGTTGACTTATATTTTTAAGAATTGATTAATTTAAGGTGAACTTATTGTAATATAGGTTACTTATGGAAATTATTAACCTATCATATGAAAAATATGTTTAGGTTAGCTACTTTTGTTATAAGATGTAAGGAGTGGATGGTGTTGTTTGGAGATTAACAATGAGGTTTATTTTGGAAGACTATGTTATCAAATCCTTCTTGTATTTGAGTTTCAATATTAGTTTGGTTTATTTTGAGGAATTTTAAGGAAAGTTATTTATGTAATGGTCTATGATGAACTTCGCGTAGTACCATTGAATTTTGAATATTTAAATGTAGTTTCTCTTCCTATGGGGTTCTTTATTTTGGAAGAGTTTATTTATCTTACCCTTTCTGTTTTTGGGATAATGTTTAACGATAGAAAAAATAAATAGTTAATCTTTGGTGGATTATGTGATTCTCTAGAAGATTATTCTTGTTCTTTTGATGAGATCAAGTGATTATTTAATGCTTAACGTTTGGAGAAAAGATTAGTTTTGGTAGAAAATTATTAAGGGATGAAACTCTACAAGAAGGAAAATATATTTCCTTGTGTTTTTATTCTATGTAGTAAATTAATTCCTCAAAACGATGAAAATTAAGATAAAACAAAAACGTTGTTTGTTAATGTTTCTTAGTAGGAAATCAAATACCTTTTAACCCATTATAGGTTTGTGATTTTCTTATTGTTAACTTTTTTATAATCCTGTTTTCTATCTCTCTTCCTCAGAACGTGACCCTTTGTTTTCTCTTCCATATCCATGTTTTCCAACATAGAATCCTATTATGGGTTAACTCGGGTGGCCTATGTACATCCTTTTCATTCTTTTAAAGTAATTGTGTTACTGACTCTTTTTACGATGTGAGACTTTCAATGAAACGTCCATGACCAATTTTAAAAATTGCGAGGACGCGATTTCGTAAGGGGTGAAGAATGTAACGACCCAAAATTTTGAATAAAACTTGTTTCCTAATTTTGTGTGTTATTTTATTTTTTATACTCAAAAAAACTATTTCATTTGATAACATGAGTATAATTACAATAGACTGTTGGGTTTTGACTATTATATGACCATTAGTCAGTATGACTATTGGAAACTGAATGTTGCAACTATTGACTCTAAATACAAGTGATATTGGTTAATTAATATAGAATGAAGATTTGATAGCCTCATCCAATAGTCATGGACCGATCGAAGCCCATTTAACAAAACATGGGAAGGAGGTAGCACCACTGGGCTTTGTTCTGGACCAAACCCAAGCTGAACATCATCGTGTGAAGCTAGAATGGAATTGCCTTCGTGAGAAGTTCAAACTGATAGAAATTACTACTCGTGCGATGTTGGCTGAGCCGCCCTCAGATTCTCTCACCTTAGCACACCTTACCCTTAGGTCCTATGCTGGGGTTATAAGGGGCTATGTAAGGAGACCATAATCCTTTGTTATAAATAAAATTTATTTTTCTTCTTATGGTGAATTTTTTGAGGTTTCAAATGTTCGAATGAATATAGGATGTATTTTATTGATGTATTTTGAAAAATGGATATTTTAAAATATTTATGTAAACCTTAAATAATTAATGATGTGTAATGATTTTAAAAAAATGGCCTTCTACAAATGTGTTCATTAAGAAATTTAGAGTCTAATAAGATTAACTTGATTTTGGAAGAACAGTAAATTCTGAACAGTGATATTATGCTTATGATTTGTAATTTGACCAAATGGATTAGTAATCTCCCTTAAAGAAAGTATTAATATAATTTAGGCACCTTAATTATGTAGTGTGATTCAATAAAATAGATAAATAACTGTTTCATTAATTATACGTCAAGTATTAGTTTTTTAGGGTGAATAGTGTTTTTTAATTATAAATTAAATTCAAAATATTTAGAAAATTATTTTAATAAAATGAACTTTATAGTTGAACTTATAACATCGATATTATGTTAAGGTAATTTCTGGGCGTTTTTCTAAAAAAAATGAATTTTCGGTGGATAGTGTTTATATTTTCAAATTAAATTAAAAATATTTAGAATTTTTTTTATAAAATGGATTTTATTTTTTAATTCAGAGCACTGATATTATGTTAAGGTAAATTTTTGGGAGTTTTCAGACAATGTTGAATTTTCGGTGAATATTAAAAATACAGTTTTAGTGTTTCGATATGTTTAATGACATCATGAGTGCTTCATGATGATGTCATGAGATATTTTAAGGGTTTTTCGACTAAAGGGGTTGATTTATTTTATGAGGTGTCCCATGTGGCCAAAACCATGGAATGATATCATGGTCAAGCCCATGGTTTTTCCAAAACCACTAGTTAGGTGTCCCTTGAAATTATTAAAGTATCACTTCCCTTTCCCTATAAATACCAACCATTTACTCCTTTAGTTTTCACTCCCAACTCTCCCCCAACGAATCTCTAGTCTCGTTACCTCCCAAAGAGTCCTCCCAAGGTTCCCCCAATCCCGCAAGGTCCCAGCCTTCAAGTTTTAGGAGTTATGAATTAATGTAAGGTATCCAACCTCTCTCTTTCTTTTCAAATATTATCTTTTAAGTCATTTCTTTTATGATCCATGTTCTTATGTTGAAGGAAGTAATTTTATATTCCTATTACTACCTTTGTCATGTTCATATGCTGATATATCCCCTATTACACTCATCATTTCGTTTTATAAATGTTAACGTGATGTCGTTAGACTGCTGAAATTTTTGTAACAGATTATTTCACCCTTTTCATTTGAAAGTTATATTTTATTGCCAAGTCTTTCAAGTTCCTTTTTATTATGTTGTAGTATGATCACTATATCTATCATACAGATCTTTTATGTTCATATGACAAGAGACCCTATTTGATCTCTTCAATTATTTATTTAATGTTTATGTGACGCAGTTAGGCTGCCAAATTTTCATAAGAGAGATCTTAATTTTGTTTCCTTTAATTTTTTCATTTCATATGGTATATATTTCAAATTTCATTACCATGTTCTTAAATCCTTTAAATTATGTCCCCCTACTTTTTTATGGATCATTTATGAGTGGGTGACCCATGTCCCTTATTTTTTCAATGTTTTCTAAAACCCTACAACATAGCTTTTATGCTGTCAAATTTCCGTCTCAAAATGTCTCTCTATTTTTCTCAAATTATTTTATTTTATTAAGTGAATACTAAAATATATTTCATCTAAAGAGGTATTCACATATATACCAAAATATTCTATTTTAAATTCTGGGATTTACATACTTGAGGCCCGCTTTCCTTTTCCGTGGGTTTAAAGTGACATAAAGATAATGTCTTTAAAGCAGTTTTTAAAACGATATGATTATGAAATGAAACCCATTTATTTTATGCTATAAGGGTTATTAATGAAATGTTTGATGATGATAAATGTGGCTCACATGATAAAAAATTTAAATTTAAGGGTGAACCCTGATAGCACTCCAATGCAATGGGTAAAGGCTTAATCTCTAGAGATGACCATTTTTAACGATATCTTGGTGAATAACCTTGGTTATTTTTAATGACACCTTTGGGATGGAACTTGGTGAAACAAAAATGATTGTCTATGTTAAATTTTGTAGCCACATCCTCAAGTTATGAATTTTTTTATTATTATGATATGCCACATGATTTCTTTCTCATGTCTGAAAGTTCTTTTTCATGACTTTATTGATATATGTCAAGTTCACATGTTAAAAGTTTCCCTTTTTTCCCTTACTGGGGCTTCTAATCACCCTTTCTATTGATGTATATCCCCAGGTTATGAGATGAAGTAATGAACCTAGGATGAAAATACGTAGAAGCATTTCAAGTGTCTAAGAAGAATGTTTTATGCTGTTTTCATGTATTAAGTTCTTGGTTTCCAAGACAGTAAACCTTAAAGATCCTCAGTTTTGTATAATCTAAATGAAAGTTTATGTGATAAAAAGGAGGGATGTCATAAACATATCCTACTATCCAACCAGAAGGTGACTATCAAGCATTAAGGATTCCATTCAATGATATACATTTATAATCCTTGAATTTATAATCCTTTATCTAGCTCCTATCTTACAACTAAAATTCAACATATGCAAGGTGAATCTACCAATGGATATCTTTTACCTCCAGACGAATCTAAGTAAACAACGCCACATTTCCCCATTTAGAACACTCTTCTTAAACTTCCAGATTCTGAGATATATGAACCAATGCTTCTGAAAAATGATTCAATTTTTACTATAGTTATAGAAAATAAAAAATATAAATTCAAAGTATTTAAACATTATTATTTGAAAAAGATTAAAACAAAGCTATGATAATATGTACACTATGTGTTTTTTATATGTGTGCTGGATGATTCATTCCCTTAAAATGTAATGTATCCAACATGTTATTGTGTGAACCACTGGGGCTAGTACGTGGAAATGTGTTGGGAAATGAATTTCATTAGGAATACCCTTATGGGAACTATATGAAAAACCTTGATCTTCCAACATCAATATCACCCCAACACCAATAATAGACACATCACAAAATATGGTATATTTCTTACCCTGATATATTTGACCATGATTAATGTTGTAGTCAATAGATTCATTAACTATTTTAAATCACCCTTAAATTCCGTAGATCATTCAAAAATAATTCCATTCATGGTGAATCCCAATATTGGCGCTTCAAAAAGGGAAGATTAATTGAATAACATTAAAAAATAGTTAGATAAACCAAGAAAACATATTATTGCATAAACATTATAGGGATGATCCCATTATAAAACCACCTATACCTTTTCAGAATCCACTAAAATGTCTTCCTTAGTAATGGTTTTACCAAAAACAATGCATCCTAACTATCTAGAAATGTCCTTTGGATTTATTTTCATACATTCTATTTCTATCATAATGTACATAAGATGATTTAATGAGGCTTTTAATGACTATCATGAGAATCATAGTATATGAAGATATCATAAAAAAATCATTTTTTTAGATATGCATGAAAATTTCAATTAATTAGAGCCATTAACATTTTCGGTGCATTACTTATCATGAACGAAATCTCAAACAATCATACAAATCATACCTTCTACTAAAATTATATTGACGTACGTTAGAAGGTCTCACCACTAACTGATGATTCCTAGACCTCAGATAAATCTTGTAGAACACGCAATCATCGATTATCTGGTAAAATTGATTTTCAATTTGAGGAATTTGGTATATATTCATAACATTCATATGATTCATCTTGATATAATATATACACCATGATAATGATCTATCAGTATTAAATGAATATAACACTAGATAAACCCATGGTGACATTCTAGAATGAATGAACACTTTACTCTCTAACTTCTCTATCATACTCATATGATCCAATAGTTCTACCAGTTTCATTATACATGGAGGAATGAAAACTTGTTCTATTCATGGTTGAAAACCTATTATTTTATTTACACCCATCCTGGGTGGGATCGATGAGAATTCATTTTGAAACACATCCTGAACCCCATAAACCATTGGATAAAAAATATTTCTCTACTCCCTCGTCATCAATCATTAGACATGCTAGTTGGGCTATGTGATCATACTACTATCGATAAACTGCTCTTTCATAGCCTAATCTAACTTCTCATTCACATTTATATAAATAAATGTATCCACCATGATATTTCAGGGATACATGATAAATGTATCAATAAATGTGATCATGGAACAACACTAGATAGTCAATTCCCAGAATTAGATCATAACATGACATCTCTAATATATACAAGTTCCATTAGAATTTGTGCCCACAATCTTTAAGGTCGCACCCCAGGAATTGAATCATATTTTATTCTCAAATTCCTAATGGTGTAGCTGTTGAAAAACCCCGCAAATAAGAATAAAAGAATGTGAATCAAAGATATCAATCACTGAACTAAAATCATATAAGATACACATATCATACATCAACTGGTCGATTGTTCAACCTTTCCACTACATGTTTAGACTGAAATTCATGGTGTTTTCGAACCCTAAACTCCAATACCAAGGATATGTCCTTGGTGATGCACTACCTGACTGGTATGGATGCTCTCATCCCATATTACATAGATCGACACCTCCACTGGTACGACCAGTCAAGATCCAACTACCAACATAATATGTGTTAACTAACCAACTAGATGCACTCGAAATTAGTGTTGAACCCCCTATTAAACCAAGTATTTGAGTATCCATAGATAAAATCTAAACATTCCACATTCTTCTGCATGAATTTCACTCAACTGGTTGTCAGGGGAACTGACTGCACAAGGTCTTTATACTTCCACAATAATAGAAAAAAATTCAATCACGACCAAGAGATACATCTTCTCTATTATGACTACTCGTTACCCCCCCAGCCTCATGATGGATTAAATTCTCAAAAAATGGTTTTCCTACATTCAAATGTCATGCTATTATGTCACATAATTGGATATACACATCCACTACAAGAACCCTCCTTAACATTACCTTACAAAATAATGGAATTATTCAGCACATCATTAAACCAATACAAATGTAAAATATTCAACATGGACTTAATATCATGTCTATGTCCACATTGGAAATTCCTCACAACAAATACCTCACCCCCACCAAGTATGGACCAAAATTATCCGAGTAGGCGAATCAACCGGTGAAATAATCACTAACAATGATTCGGGGGTCAACCTCATATACATGGCAACATCCTCTTTCTTATGGTCTCCAGATGGAAATTTTCCTCAAATGTTTTCCAGAAAAATTTCTGTATCATTCTGTCATCTTGTTGCATCTCATACAGAACATCCCACATGTACATCTCATACCTTAGAGTATATAAGCCACCATATTTACCATCTATTCAATGGGAGTCTCTCGGTAATCATGAATCAGCTAAATAAATTCTATCTAGAACTCAAATACATATAGTCCAAAATCTCCAAAAAAATTAAGAGGGTGTAGAAATTGGAACTCTATTTTCATCTTAAATATACTTAGCATGACCCTCTATGGGTCTAATTCGATCAACTAAATAAATTTAGAGAATTTATAATGGAATTTTATTTTTTTCCACTTATTCAAATTCACCGGGTTACCCTCTTCCACTATAGAGGAGCATTATCAGTGGAATCCTCTTATATCCCAACTCGTACACAATGAAATGGCAGTATATTCATACAATTTCATTAACACAAATCATAACATATAACCCAAATCATTCAAATTTTCATGTAATAAATATTGCCACAATCCATAACAACCAATGCCACTATATTATCCCAAATGACATAATCTACTCTATAACACTACCCTCAAACATTCCTAATAGATTTCATGGTTAGCATGAGGTATCTAACATACATAAAATCAATCATTCATTATACACATGTTCAAATAGATTTCATCACTAAAAACAAAAAAAATCTTATTTAAGAAAAAATTTCATTCCACATCATATTAAAAACTACATTTAAACTCAAATACAACACCTCATTAAGCACAATTTCATTAACCATTCATATCAAATTAATTTCATTTAACAAATTTCATCACTTTTAGTAGAAACAATTTTCTGTAAATCTAGAAGAATATAAAATTCATTCCAACATTTATATCTCATACACACATCTCGACTGTACGTATCATGATTCATACTGTCTATCTTCATATATGCCTATAATGACACAGGAATTCACCTAATCATTTCATTTCAACAATGAGAAAAACATAATAATGTATGAATATCATACAATAATTTCATCACAAAATAGTTAAAAACCATTAAACTGTAACATCACAAATCAAGAAAAACAATTACCACCCTAGGTAATCAGGTTCTACATTTTACATGGGTTAGCTTCTCCAATGAACAAGCTCTTTTCCAAAGACCGACACATCCTAATATATTATATACCATCCCAAATTGCTATTATACAGATAATAACTATTTTGTTAATAGTTTGTAACATCTTGGACTAACAGTAAACTATCTGGTTCCCCTGAGCGAAATCACCACATGACATCAAGGATCCCTCCCCAAATGCCAAAGGATGCCAAAAAACTATGAGGGTCTGATAAATCATGTGTGGAGAGTTTACCCTTTTTATGAGAGGATTCCATAGTATATAAAACATGAAATAATAGGACAAAAACAAACAAAACATAATCATGCATTACCAAAAATATCCCAATCATGTGACATGACACAACCAAACATAAATATTCCATGTTAAGCTAACAGTTCAAATATTGGAGGAAATCACGATAAAAAAAATACATTTTAAAACATGAGTTAACTCAATGTCTAGATCCTCGTTCTTGAATATCGATATCCCAAATAAACTACCTATCATAGGGGAATTTCCATTTTCAAGACATTCAATCACGAAATGTGCTCGGGTACCGATCAGAGGCCCCAATAGGGTGTGAGAAAAACACAGTATGACACCAAAAATGGTGTCTACAATATAACAATTTAAAAAATAGTGCATTAATGTATAAAATATATTAATAGGAAAACAAATGTAAAAATTGGGTTATATTAATTAACCAAGTTCACTTTAACCATTTCCATCATCATTTCCATTTTCTACCCATAAATTGTTTTCATTATAAAATTCTTCTTCATATACTATTACATAGGTTAGGAATTTACATATTCCACATAATTTCTTATTCTAATAAATTATCACAAATAATGGAATGGTGATGTTTTATAACTCACAATGTACAATGTTTTAAATAAATAATTATAACACACATACCATGGAGGCTCTCCCCAGGTATTGTCATCTAATATTACAGTTAGTGGCCTAGAGCCTCAGTTACATTCCATAATCCATGCACTAATGATTTGGGTTTAGAGCCTCATTCCATCCCAACATATGGAAGGATCCACATTCCTTTATCCCACACCACCAATCCATGTGCACATTCTTATCCACTAATTTAACAAATATACGAAATCATGATCCATACAAAACAAAACTCAAAACATTCAAATTTCACAAGTAGTCTAACACATATATCATCTTTATTCATTAATCCTTTAATGAATTTACCATTTACATATCATAACCCAAATGACCTATATCTAATTTCCATACATTAACCCATTTATCATAATAAAAATTTCCATAAGTTATTCCATTTATCATTTTCATCAATAACCATGCATTTATCCTTTTATATATTAAATATTTCATATTCTTTTATCAACATACACAGTAACATTAAAATTCCGTAAACCATTTGACACATTCATGTTAATTCATTTAATATGTATTTCACATTATTACAAACAATCCTTTATTCAACTTCCAAAAAAAATACACAACCATTACTGGTGCCTTTTTATGATTTAGAACAGCACATCGACACATTTATCATTGGATTTATTTCATCATAATTTATACATAGGATTACATCAAAAAAATTCATGTTCGTGAATATTGGAACACCTCATCGGTGGCCCGAAAATAGTCCAAACAACCCCAATGCATCCCATGCAGATAATGAAGGGTTCAATTCATCAGTTATCCAACTATTTTACCTAATCACTCTTGAGGAAACAAATTAACAATAACTGTGAAAAAATTTCATAACCAATGATGAAAAATATACAAAAAACATAGGGATATGACCTGTAGACTGCATACATTGACTCAGATGATAAATGAACCCTTTGATATTGAATTGGATCTATATTACTGAAGCCCTTGAATCCTTATTATGTGATTCACTAGAAAATAAGTATGTATGGAATTAGAAAAATAATAATAACTCTACAAGCTGTAATCTAGAAATGAGAAGCATGGGGAGTATTAGACATCCCTTTATATTCGGTATGTTCTTAACTACAATTGATGATGCCTAAAATCATATTATATTATCTGTTAGGAAGAATTGGTTGAAATGGTTCATCACTAGGGATGGTGTATAATAAATTGGGCGGAAAATTAGTTCACCAACCAATAATTCTGTTGGGGGGATGGTAATTTCTAAATTTTTTAGGAGGAACATTATTTGGTTGCACAGCTTTCCAAATCATGTGAAAATAATGTGCCTCTCTCTATACAAGAAGGGTTTAGTCGCATAGTTACCTTGGAAGACCCACATGTTATGAAAAGTCCTTATCCAACCATTGGGAATGCATCTATATAAGGTATCATTTTTGGTCCTTCCCCTCACACTTTACACACTGACCATGCGCCAATCCTACCACATGCAAACAATTTCACAAATTTCACTTTTATTGTTGTCCCAAACCATCATAACACCCACAAGAATCATTAAACACATGATAAACTTTTAAATAGCAATATTTTTTGTATTGAAATTATAATTTAAAAAAAACTACATCTCTTGTGTATAAGAATTTATAGATTACAAATATATTACCAAAAAATATTTCAAAACTGTTCCAATCAGAGAAACTAATCTGAATCCAAATGTGAAACATCTATGACTTCTTTATTGAAAATATAGTCCTTTATAATAGATTTAATGACATGATTATAATTATTAAGAGGATAAAATGAGGAAAAAATTTATCTAATAACATCATACCTTGAAACTGGCCTCATATATATTAAATAATTTAATAGAGTTTAGACAAATGGTATGATTTTAGAGGTGGTAGAATGCTGGGATAAAGGAGTGGATGAGGGGAATATAATAGATGTGAGAGAAGTATAGAGATACTAGTCTGTCAAGTTTTATGAGTGACTAATACTCTTGAGAATCATTATCCAGATCTTAAAGAAAACCATCCCTATTTTAAAATTAAATCTCCACTAAATATGATTGATGCCTATAGTAACAACTCTAAAAATATCATAATTTATAACAACTTGGAAAGAGATGTAAAATTTATCAAATTATTTCTTGAACATATACATAATTTATTATTCAAAAAATTATTAAATAATTATTGACATTTGATGAAGAAGGAAGGGATGGTGAAATTAGATATGGAGAAGAATTATCATCCCGATTCATACCACAAACCATATGTGATCCTTATATAGATAATTATAATTTTAAACTATTATATAATCACCAACATATAAGAATCCTCACCTTCTCGGGTTAGAATAGGCCCAATGATATCATATAGAGTATGATAATAATATGGAATTACCTATGACACTATAATCCATTTCCCTTTATTAACATTTGTAATATAAGGTCCTTAAAGACACATTTCAAAAGAGAAAAGGGATGGTCCACTATGTCTAGATGGACAACCTCTATGATCTACTATATAATAATCAAGATAGTATAAAACAAGAATAAAGATCCATGTTCTTATCACTCGTACAAGGTTCACCAGTAGTAGAATAACTTGGGGTGTTTTTACTAATGTGATATGTTTCTATGATTTCACAAAAATCATAAAATATAATTGAGTAATACCATTTTGTCTCCTCCTGAAAAGACATAATGGATTCATCATCAATGGTCTACACATCCTGTCACATCATCATTATCCCATTCTCCCTCATATAGATCACCATAATCAATAATAAACTGAGAAATACCATTACAAGAATTGATTCAAAACATCATTAGGATAGAGACCTCCATCGCAAAAAATAGTTATGTTTTGTAAGATACATTAATGGTTTATACTACCAAACATTTTTCTATATTTCATTGAAACATTATTGTTTCAATGGATTCCAGTTAAATCCTATTTAGGTGCATATATTTTTAAAAAGAAAATTCTTTAGATGAAGTAATTGAATTACCAAATTGAATAACTAATCCTTTATTCTATAGTAAGGTGCAAATAATATTAGGATAGTGTAAAGAACCAATGATTTTTTTTCAAAATGTATTCCACATGTATCATAAAATTTCTGCGAAAAATAACCTAAACATCATTCCACTGAAAATACAATAAAAACTCGTCTGTATGCTTCATGATAATAATGTCTCTTTTTATGGGAATATATCTTTTTGAATAAATATAACCATAATATTACATTCTCTAGTTAATTCAAAAAAAATGTTTCTTCTAGTATCAATAGTACCATTTATCTTATCTTATATATTTTGAAATTAAATATGTCGATGGTTAACTAGATATGAGCTCTGTTAATATCCAATGTATCAATTATGAGTTTCACTAAAACAGTTCTCCCATATCCTCAATGATAATTGAAAAACATCATCATTTATCCTTGATGTTACAATATCTATCAAATCCCCAATGTTAAACATAAGGTTTTAATAAAACTAATTTTAATGTTCTTGATAAAGAAGCATTCCATATCCATTTATTCAATCATCTCCTTCCTATTGTTGACACTCACTCCAATAATATGATATTCTCAATATCAACCATTATGAATTGACATATATACTGAAACTAGATGATCATTTAGATGTGGATTCATTATCATTTATGACATTATCATTTTATATTTCAACATATTTAACATCATAAAGAGAGGTTACTAAACATGAAATTTCATTTCCCAACTTTTTTTATTATCGTTGGAATCTTAGAAAGAGACCGAGGATTGAAAATTGTGAAACTGATCCACTCAAAATTTCATAACATGATAGTGGATATCTATTGTAAATTAAATTTAAGGATTTAGATTCTGATTCAAATTCTATTTTAAATCATTTAGATATAAAAATAATAAGAACATTAAAATGAGTCCTAGTCAGATTATTTCTCAAAAAATCAATGAAAATATATATGGTTGGTATATTAACCATATATCAATTATATCATACAAATATTCGGAATTATAACAATGACCATATAGAAGGTTTTCTAACCATATGGCCAAAAATATCACAGTAAGTATACCATAATCTTATAAATAGGTATTCATATAAAGAATAATGTTTCTTTTCTTAAATAATCATTCTTCGTATATTGAACATATGAATAAGGGTCAATGGATGGTATATTAACCTCACGAAAATAGATCACAATAACCCTTCCTACTATGTGAATCATAAAACCATGTTACTTCATGAAAATATAAATGAAATAATTAAAAAGATTAATAGATGAAATTTTATATTTTACAAAATTAAATCACATAGACATAATTTATCATTACCTATTAATGTTTGATATATATGATCATATTAAAATTAATGGATATTGGAAATTTTTCAGAATAGAGAAGTTTTGTACTAATGAATTAAAGATTAATATTACCTTTCATGAAAGGATATAATAGAAAGTGTTATCATATATCAATATTCATTCTTTTAGAATTCGATAATTTATTTTTAAGATTTTTTATCACAATTCTATTATAACAATTTATAGAGACATTTTAGAATTGATATCCATATTCTAGTAATGTATATTTAATCTAGAAAATATTTATGCAACATCTAATTAAAATTATATACTAAGATCCAATAGTGTATAATGCCAAATTGTTCTATTTCATACTACACCGTGAAACTAGAGAAATTCCAAAAAAGAGAAATATTGCCAATGTTCTTTTTTCCCATAATTAAAACCACCAAAATCATCATCAATTGACTAATAAAATAAAACCCTTATCAACTCTAGTAAAAAAATCATATTGTGTATTTATTATTTATGTATCTCAATATTATTAATGGAGTTATTAAATGTGTGTCCTTTTGATTTTATTGAAATTGAGATAACATACAATCACTATACGTTGTTTCAGGCTTTCGAGTAGTTACATGATTTATTCTATGAATCATACATTTATAAGTCATTTAATCCACATATTTTCTAATTACATGAATAGGCAACATCATTATAGTAGTTAATTAATTAACACTTCCATTAGTACATTCTATCCTATATATTTTATAACAATTTATTGTTTACAAAATTTAATTTAAAATATGATTTTCATTAATTTGGTAAATATGGAATCCTAGAAAAATTTAATTTCACCAATAAAACTCATTTTAAAATCAATTTTAATTTTTTTAAAAACTCATTACATAAATAAGTTTTTTATGATCCAAAAATTCATATCATTAAAATATATTTATAATAATAGAATTTTTTTTAATTTATATAAATTAATAATTTAGTAAAATATATTCCTTCAGTAAATCCATTTGATATAAGAAATTATCCGAACTTGTCTTACCAATAAATAGGTGCCAAATTTATACAATATAATGGTTTTGTTAATCTAAAATCCTGATTTATAAAGTGAGGGTGTTGAAATATAGGGTTTTCGCAATAAAATAATTTATATTTGTTTAACACTTTTTTAAAGAACTCTTTTAATCATTTTCATATAGTTTTAAATTTTAATCTCCTATGTATGAAATAAACATTTTACAATATTCATTTATAAATACACGAGAACATGATTCCACATTAGAAATACATCAGTTTTTAATATATATCTTTATTATAAATGATTATTTATTTCATACTATTATACCTTACATGTATAACATTATTTTGAAGTGTCCCTTATGTTCTAAGAGGTTGGCAGTATTTGGGGATTTCCAGTAATTACAAGTCCATATTTATTTAAAAATGTTTTACCTCTTCATGAATAACAATTTCCTATATTTCATCATTATTTTCTATATTTTAGTTGTTCAATTCAGGAAGTGAAATTAAATCTTCCTTTTCATCCTTATTTATTAGATATTATATATTATGAGTTCTTTCATATATGACACATACAATGTCATCTAAGGGATTATACATTTATCTCAAAATTGATATTGGAATAGAATTGATTGATACATAATTTTCATCTGTATATAGGGGTTCTAGATATTCATTATAATTGTGAGAATTCATTACAGGAGATCTGTAAAAATTATCACTTTGTTTAGCAGTTATTTCTAGATGGGAAATTCCATCCTCAATATTATTGAATGAGGTATTATGATCATGATTATTTATTTAAAAAAATTAAATGTTAAAATTCATCCATAGAATTAGGCCTTTCATAAATAACCATTTCCGATTTTCATTAAATAGAAAATTTAAGGAAAATTTCATCAAAACTATTTGATGAATTTTTTTAAAATATCAAATTTATATTAAGTAGAAAATTTTTATACCTAAAACCTCTAAATTAATTAATATTTTCTGTGCATTTACAATATCTAGAAGGCCTTTTCATTAAAAGAGTCATAAATAAATATCATTTTATTATATAGTAGAATTTGTTTATTGAGATAAACAAAAAAAGTAAGGTATATCATAACCTTAAATCATGGTTTGAAATATTTTTTAAAGGGTTATATTTTTCTTATATACAACAATATTCTATTGTGTGGTCCTAGGAGAAAAAACATAATGATTGTTACCATAATGATAGAATAATGACTCAAGATCAACATTTTAAAACTCAATAAAGTGATAACATAGTTTGGTATTAATGCTATGCCATAATTTTTTCCATAATGATTTAGAATATAATGAAAAAAGGAAAGGCCATTTGATTTAGAATAACATAAAGAGAATTATATATTTATTTTATAATTATCATCTATAATGTAAGATGAATTATTTCAAAATAATCTATATACTTGAGAGGGTCTAAAAAATTCAAGTTATTCATCTGTAAAGGTTGATAATTTTTGACTAATTTATCTATTTTGATATTTATTTTATGATTATTTTAATTTTTATGGGAATATAATTTTTTTTATAATTATATCTTGGGTATCTACATGACTAATACATTCTTATTTAACATTATATGTGATTTTATAATGAAATTTATCAGTATTCTATGAATAAAAAGAGAATATTTTTCTAAGGAACTAATGAAAGAAAATTTTGTAATTAATAAAAAATTTAAATTAGTAATAAAATAATTTTCATTTATGAAAATAATAAATACTAAATAAAGTTTGGAAAAAAAATTAGAATTTTTGTTGAAAAATAACATGAAAAACATCATCAAATAATTGTGAAATTATAAGAATATTTTTTTAAATCTATCTATATATAAAAATTAAAAAATTGAAAATATACTAGAGGTATATATTTTTTCAATATCTAATTATTAATTTTTGGTAATATCACAAATGTGACATTTCCACCACCCACGTTAACAATAATTTCGGCAATATAGTATCCTATATTAATTTTATAGAACACTCACTATATATGATCTAAAGTTGTTAACAGGATCTCTCAAAAAAGGTTTCTTTCAGGAAATTTTAAAGAAAATATAATATTTGTACACATTTTTTTTCTCCATGTATGTTTATAATATGTGATTTATTTATCTATAATTGTTTTAATGGATTCGTAGAATAACAACATGGGATCTTAAAAATGATTATTTTATTATGTTCAGTAGTGAAAAAAATAAAATAAGTACTTGAAGAACATGAACATTGAACAAATTTATTTGTATTAATTGTTTTTGTCTAGGTTTATATCATATTATAATATTATTGATGGGTTTTTCTTATATACCAAGAATCATGTTATGTGTTTTACATAAATTAGTTAGTAACTTTATAAATTACATTAATTTATAATTTGTTAATTTTTTCACTTTGTTTTCAATAATAAATTTATCATTTTAGGAATTTTATATAATATAATATTTTTTGGTACAATATAAAAATGCAGGATCCTACATTAAAATTTTATATATTTCCATTAATTAATACTAATGTATTTATGAATATTAAAATATTAAAATAATTCAACATTAGACATATTCCCATGAACATTTTTATTCTTGAAATAAATTGAACTATGAGAATAGTATATAATAAAATAATTCAATACCTTGGTTTTGGATTTCATAAATGATATATGGGCCTTCTAGATTATTTCTCAATTGATTAAATTTAATTCACATGAATTATCCTTTGAGGACCTCCTCACATCCATAATATCATTTTTGTTAAATTTTTATTTTTCTATGAATTTATTTTTATACATGCAATATGGATATTATTTAGGGATGTGACCGTTTCTCTTACATTCGTAACTGTTACATGATTTTAATAATCTTCCTCCCTCTTATATTTTATAGGATTCCAATTTTTTTTCATACATTAATCGATATTTAGGTTTCATGATGAAAAAAATTATTCTATATAAGGTTTTGAAAAATCATTCTACATATTCTATTTCCTCATAATTAATAATTGAGGATTAATCATCATAGAAACATTTACGTTGGATACCTTATAATTTTTTAATGTCAAAATTCATAAATTCTCCTATTTTACATTCCTTATTCTTCGTCTTAAATTTTATCTCGTTTTTATTTTTCATACACCATTTGCTTCCATATATTAATTTTCAGTTATAACTAAATTGTTTCAATAGAGTCCCTTATTGAAACTAAAATTTTTCTCCACCTATCTGGTTTAGAACTCAGAAGTATCATCCCTTGATCATTTTCAGTAATTTATTTTCATAGAGAATGCATCATGTTCACAATTTCATTGAACATAACATAAATATCATTAATTGGACCATCTAGTTTCATCTTGAATTAACCATATTAAATAAAATATGTATTAGAGAACATTTCAATGCCAATCGATGTTATTTCATGAGAAACAACCATTCTATCTAAAAAATAATAAGGTGTGGTCCTATAATATTTTATGTTTAACTCATCAAATCATCGAAATGTTTTTAAATATTTTATAGTTTTATATTTATTATTATAATATTATTTGTATGATTACTCCATGTACCTATCCTAATTTTATGTAGTTAATAAATATCTTATATTAAGTTCAAAATGTAGATACCCATTATTTGAATATGAATTTTATTTTTAAAATCTCATTGAGAATAATTGGTTCCATTAATGTAGGGTTTCCAATTAATGGAAATCCATCACTTCATATAATTATATATAATTACATGAACATATAAACAAGAGAAATTTATGATCATTAATTGCAACTATATCATAGATAATAATTTTTTGGACAGGTTTTGGTGCCAAATTTTTAATGTAGTGTCCATCTCAATATGGGGGTGAAGTGAGATCCCTAATAAAATTTAGATTAATACGAAATATAAAATTTAAATAAAAATATTTAATAAAAATATCAAAATTAATTAAAAAACATTATAAATATTATTTTTCAAATTAACATTTTTAAGCTTGATCAAGGCTTAGTTTTGAATGAATTTCAAATAATTTTACATTTGAATATAATTTATTTAATCGATAATAATTTTTAATCATAAATTAACACAAAAATAAATGTATTATTTTTTAATAGTTTATGAAAAATTATTATTAAATTTAAAAAAAAATGGTAATCACATAAAAAAATTTAAATATGGTTTTAGGTCTCAATAGGGTAAATAATCACCTCTAATAAGAAATCACCAACATTAAATAGATTATTATAAAATAAAATGATCCATATCATGGAAATGGTTTTCTAATAAAAAAACACCAAACTATCTAGGAATGAAGAGTCCTCTGTAGCAATACTTCGGAAGAGAAAGATACCGGGTCATGTATGACGTCATACATATTTTTTTTTTTTAATAATATTAAAATATTTGATTTTTATTGTCATTTAATATTCATATTGGAAATGTAGATTTGGTTTATCAATAAATAGGGTTGAATTAAATCATAGTTTGAAATTAAAATATAACATATATGGGAATGATAATAGAGTAAGAGAAAATTGGTTCAGCTCATTCTAATCATAATTTTTTGAATAATTGTATTTTATTTCATCTTTTAATATCTTCAAATATGTTTTTCCAAAATATTCGATAAGATAATGTACTATAGAGGAATTGTTTTAAGAATGCACAATGTATATTTTGTTTTATCCAATGCATGTGACTTTTTTATAAATAATATCATTCTATCCACTAAAAAATTCATAAATATAAAGAATGATATTCTATAATCTTCCCACATAAAATATTAATTTTTCTTTAATGTTTTAGATCTATAATTAATTTTTCAAAGGGAATTTTTGGAGATTTAAAACACACAACACAAATGATATTGATGATTGGCCATTTATCCAAATCTATATTGGTGTTTTTCAAAGGCATACAATGTATCCACTTTATTCACATAACTTAATTCAAAATTATAAATCTTATGGAAATATGAAATTTGAAAAAAAAAGTGAATTGTTAATCATTGTCGAGTTGATGAATACATTGCACATTCATTTGATTTCTTCAGGTGGTCACTTCAGTTTCACATGATTTAGATTCAGGACCTATGGTGGTAATATATTTTCATCTCATAGATATTATAAATTCATATTCATATTGATAGTAAAATATGTAAAAAAAGATTGTATACCTTTTCCGAGTAAAGTGATTAATTAATATTGTCATGTGAGTATCAGGGTTCATTCAATTCCACAATATTCAATATGTTCATCATCAATGTGTAGATAGTTCGTGACATGGAAAAATATTCATATATAAAAAAATGTAAGTAGTTTCCACAAGGGTTAATGTGGTGTAACAGATGATATAAGGTGTCACTAAAACAATAACATCATGGTTTTTTCATAGTCATTATATATTAAGCATATTGCACACATGTACACTTTTCATGGAAATGGTTATGCTTTTAAATTTTCCATGTTTGAAAAAACTAATTTATTAATAAATAATAATCAATTAAATCATGAAATGATAATAAATATTTGGTATTAATATGATAATTAGTTCTTGGTCTACAATAATAGGAAATATAAGGGTTATGTATGAGGTCAATGGGTAAGATGTTCTAATATATTGAAATATTTTCTTTGAGATTTATATTTGTTTTTAATAATGACATTGATAAATATTTATATAATATTTCTCATGATTATTAATTAATATAATAGTTTAAATTCTAATTTATTTTTTAATTTTTCCATGGTTGAATTTATAGGTATTTTTATATATGATTTATCTTAACTAATGTTCATGCACTTTGATTATTTCATGATACCCTTTTTCTCATATTTTAATCATTGGTGAAATTCAATTGTTAATCCTTGTTTAATCCCATTATAAGGATTAGATATCGAAATTTTTTTGATTTCATTTTTCTGAGTTATTATGATTTGTGTAAAAATAATTAAGCTTATAATGGTTTTATTTGGATTTTTATGGTGACCTAATATGAAATTTGAAAATTCGGGTATCATGGAAAACATACTATATTTAGTCATGGGTAATTTTTATGAATTTTTCCATGTTTTATAATATTCTTAGTATAAAAGGTCGAATTCAGAATAAGTGATCCAATATTGGTTTTTCTGTTTAGTTTTAATGGAAATAAGGGAGAATTTTTATTTTTATAGAATCATGAATTATAAAGAAAATTTCCAATGTACTTGATCTTGGAGTGTAGGATATGGGTAGTTTCAATTGGGATAAAATTGGGGTTTAGTTAAATTTTAATATTTTAGGTTATTCAAGTTTGTTTATCTAAAGATTTATGGATTCCATAATGTGTTTAATAGTTCCATGTTATCATAATTTTATTTTATTTTGAAACCCTTTTGAGATTTTAATTGATCAATATCTATGATTATTAAGAATAAATTTAAATAATAATTTTTGGTAATGTATATATAACCCATTGATTAAATATGATTTATTAGTTGAGGTAAAATACCCTTAATTTTTTATTGATTATTTTAATTATATTAGTGAATTTTAGGGTTTATCATATCTTTGATGATGACATAATTATGGGTTTTTAAATATTTTGGGAATGTTATATGAATAATGGATATACATTTTGTTACAAGAGTTTAAATTTGATTACTGTTATTTGGAAATAAAAGATAAAATAACCTTATAATATTAGGTGATCAAAACCATGTAATTATTTTGTTTTAGTCATTTTTAGGGATATTTTGAACAATATTAAGAAAAAATATTTATGGAAATACACAATATGAACTTTTTTGGTTATGTAAATTAATGTTTATTCATTTTCCTAAATATCATAACATTGGCCTAACATTTTGCTTTTGGATAATTTCTAGATATATAAAGAATACAGATTTTTCATTTTATTGATTTATTGGTCTATTACTAGTTTATTTTATTTATTTAGGCATTATGAATTAATCTTGAATACTTACTGTTTGGAGAAAAAATGGGAGTGTGGTAATTGTTTATAAAATGTTGAAATGAAACTTTCCTTGTATGTATATTTTTATAATGTTATTATTATATATGGAAAAGGAATTTTCATACACTATGAAAATATCATTAAAATTCAAATGTTATCCTATTATTTTTATTTATGATGAAAAAATAGTCATTTACAAGAAATTGTTTTATAGTTTTATAGATATTTACATTCTCATAAACATTAACATTATTTTGAATAATGATATCCTTCAACCACCATCATTATTTTAGAATTGTGTTTTTTCCATGTCAAAATATTCACCTCCCAAAAATTTTCACTTATTTGGAAACACGATATCTATTTATCTGGATGACCTTTGTGCTTCCATTTGTCTCATATCATGAAGTTGTTTTATTAACACTTTTTAACTATTTGGGCTTCAATAATGGTACTTTCAAATTTCCATCATTTAATTACATAATATTCAAATTTAGTGGAATAAATTAATTGTTCATATGCATATTGTATCAATCTATGATTAAAAAATTGAAGTTATTTTTTATTGAATAAATGACATGAAACACTTATCTTAGATAAACCATTAAATAATATTATATTAAATATGTCAATTATAACAATGGCTTTAAATAATAGGTTATCAATATCATTATATACATTATTAAATACTTAAAAAAATATTATACAAATTTATAATTTATTTATAAATTCTTACTAAATAATCAAAACAAATATTACTAAAGTACTAAAAATTAAAAATATCTTTTTCTAGACAAAAGATTGTTTATATTTATTGTGAAAAAATATTATAAATAAATGATTATAAAATTAAGAAAATAAATAACAAATAATAAAAAATTTAGTTTTTAATTATAATATCATAGTCAATAGAGCGTGATGTCTTAATCTTTTTTGGAAAATAATTATTTTTCTTTAAATTGTGAAATGTAATAATTTTTTTGAACCTTCATTTCATTCAAAAAAATATATTAATTCAAAATTACAATTATAATTAGACTTTAATTTAATGTAACCTATGTGTTATTTATTTATATATAATCCAATTAATTAAATTTGAATAATCTTTTTAACACATTTTATATAAGTTAATTTTTTGGGATTAAAAACATGGTTTCTCAAAAAATTGTTTTAATGTGCAAAATGGTTTCTCATTTAAATTAAATACAAACTACCAAATGATGAATTTTTTAAATGAAATAAATATATTATATATTAAAAAATATTAAATTCAATCACTTATTTAATGGTTATTGTAATAAGTTCAATTTAACGTTATCTTATTCGAGAATAATAATGTTTTTTAAAATATTTTCTCATCAGAGCCATGAGATTTATAGAAAAATTAAATTACTCAATATAATTAAATTAATTTCAATATAATGAATTTATTATTATCAATAATTACAATTTGTAATATATAATTTATAAAATTTAATTTTTGGTCATAATTAATAGAGAAAGAAAATAAAAATAATTTATATTTATTAATGTGAAAACATGTTTACTGGTTGATTAACTGAAAAAGATAATGTTTAACTGGCATAATAAAATGTAATTTTTTTATTTGTAAGTATATTAACCTTATAAAATTTATTTAAAGAAAAGTCATATTTGGTAACTTTGGGACTTCTAAAAACAACAGTATCACATATCATATACATAAAATTAAAAGTTTTTCAGTATCCTAACTAATAATATACCACCATCACTACACACATCTTGACACATTCAAAGCCTTAAGGATCTACATATTCCTGCCAAAATACCTACTCTACCTCCCTCCCCAATTCTTGGATCCACCATTTTGATAATAAATTCATCTTAATATGTTCTTGGAAGCTACCATATTGAGTTTACACAAAGAAGATGTATTTTGTTCAAATGAATGTTTTTAATTTGATTTCATCTTCCATCTACATTAAATATTATTATATTTTTCTGATATAACAACTCAATTATCTCTCTAATACTGATATGTTATTTTGTTAATGGAATATCTTATATACATCTCTTTATATTAAATATGAATCAAAACCTCATTTATTTGCGTGGGAGAGTACTACCTAATGAAATGATGCAATTCATTTTTAATGATAACCTCTCATGGATTTCTATAATTATGGATTTAATATATATATATATACATATAATGAAATAATAATTATACGCCTTCGATTTTTATATCACATAGATATTATTAATTTTTATTCAATATGGAATAAGATAACATCGGTCGTTTTTATGGAAGAAAAACGATTGACAAGGAAATGTGATTCATTTTTCATTATCATATATTATATAAGAAAATATGGATAAATATAATTAAAATATGTGATATATGTTAAATTATTATGATATTAAATGCATATTTATCATTTTCAAGATTAATAATCATTTAATTTGTATTTTCTTCCATTCATATAAAAATTATAACATCGTTCCAATTACCCGAGGACTAACATGTTCAAAAAGAGATGAGATTATTATTCAAAACAACAACACATTGAGAAAAATTATATCTATATTAAAATAAATTATTTTATAATTCTGATATTTTTTTATTTATATAATGATAAACTAATTCTTAATAGTATTATATAATGATAATTTAAAAATGGAAAAGTTACTCAGGCATATCTAAAACCTACTATCTCTGATATTTTAACATAGTTCATTTTAAAAAATTAATAATGGGTTTTCAATGATTAATTTATGAATAAATTTGAAAACTATTTCATGGTAATTATTTGGTTAGAGTTGAATCACTGTCCTCTTAGACTATTGTCAACACACCAAGGAAATTTCAAAAAATTGAAATGAAAATCTTTAAAACCCCTGAAGTGTACATAACTGATTTTGTAATTTAATATTACATTAATAATGAAAAAAATAAACTATTTAAAAGTAATTATTAAATACTATATATGAATTGAAATTAATTTATATATTATTATTATATATGATTTAAAGGAAATATATGGAATGCATATGCTAGAGGGAGCATATTTCATTGCCATTTTCGATCATTAATAAATATTTAAATGGTAAAATCATAATTTTCATTATATTATGTATAAACATCCCATTTTACCTAAAATATCATAAATCATAAATATATAATAATTTTTTTGATTCAATTTGAATTATTTATTCCAACGGGATTTGATTTAAGAGTTTTTATATGGTAATAAATTTCGTAGCCCAGTATATTTCAATTGGGTTATATAAATTAATCATTTATTATTATATTCATTGATTATCATTGAACATAATAATTTTTATAAAAGTTTTTATTTATATTTTTTATCGTATCTCATTCAAAATACATAGTCTATAGATTGAATAATTTTAATAACAATGATATGAACATTGAAATAGTTACTTATCTTATTTGTTTTCATTGGGAATTATGATGTCATATAGTCAATTATTATTATTATTAGGTCTATCTAATTACACATGGGCTTAACATATTATGAATTTTATTATTTATCTAATATTTTATTTATAATTTGAATTTATTATTTTTAAAGCTTATGATTGAGGAGTTGCGATAGCGTAAATCATTTTATGATATAATATCCTTTATCTTTGTGATTAATTATATTGAATATACCATGTGTTGTAATATGATATTATTTGATATGAATACATATATTTTCATCATATATTGTTTTTAATGTGGTTACATTTTTTAACTTATATTTTTTCTATTAATTTTTTAAGAAATATCCTGAATATTTTTAGTTCAAACAATGATCTTCTATCTTTCTTTTAGTTTGAAAATATTTATCATCCATATAATTTTTTTCAAAAAAAAATTCAAATGAATAATTATATAATAAAAAATGATTTTTTAATTTAATAATTTCATTTCATTAATCAAATTTCAAAAAATCAAAAGGTAATTTCACTATTTTTTCAAAAATTGATTACATATTCAAACATTGAAAAATCATTGAATTTTTTTTTAATTTTATATCAAATAAACCATGAAAATATTATCCTTCAATTTTAAAAATAGAAATTTTTAATGAATAAATGTTATTAATAAATATATATGTTCATGTAAATTAATTACATAAATTATTTAGATTGAATTTTTCAGATTAGTTTATTTTTAGAAAATTTATTTTATATTTTCATCCTGAAATGATATAAGTATGATTTCATGTTCATTTTCAATATAATTTGACATCCATTGATTTTAAACTTTTTATAAAGTTTATTTTTATCAAGAAAATATTTAAAAAAAATTAATGTTATTTCCATTAATCAAACTAAAAACCCCTTTGATTCTACTTATTCTTCGTGGGATATGTTTTTTAATGATATCATCGTCATTTATTCTCTAAATGGAATTTTAGGGATAATTGATATTTCAATAAACCCATTTAATTTCAATGGTATAATCATATATCAATAATATTTTCAAGTTGCACATTTCGTTAACATGGGTTAATCATATTTAAAGAATATTTTTATAGGGCATATGTAATTTCGATGGGATAATTAGTTTTCAAAGATATTATCATCCGAAAAATTTATTTTCCATAGATTAATAATGTCCCGAAAACATTTTCATAGAACTAATATAATTTCCACGGGTTAATCACATTATTAATAGAATAATATTTTTTTATCTGTTTCATAATGAGATTCATGTTATAAATAATTTATTAATGTTATGGATTATAGAAATTGTTTATGAATGGCACAAAAACATATTATCTCACGGGTTAGCCTGATGTAGATTATATGATGGGTGCACCTTGATATAGCACCAATTTATTATGTATTGAAGAGTATGAAATGGTTATAATATTATAAAGGGTTCTATAAAGATTCAATCATGTTTAATGAATATGAATTTCTAATATAGAAACATAATTTATTAATAAATTTTATGTGTTTCTAAGGATTTATTTGATCAATATTGATGTCAGATGGGTAATAATAGTTTATTCATATAAAAAATACCCTTATTTAATATTTATAATATGTTTCATTTTTAATTGTACTTTTATTTATGGGTATGATTTCACTTATTTTATCATCATGCCCATTGATGACACAATCATATTATTTTACTCGTATTTCTCTCAGTGCTGATATTTCATTGTTAATACATTTTTTCCTTTATAATGAGAACGAGTTCACTATTACTTTTTTCATTTTCCCCAGGTTATGAAGACTCAATTTTTATTAAATATTTATATAAGGGATTATTTTTGGATTATTTTCATGACTTAATATTGATTATCAAGAGCATTGTATAGTGGATAAATACTCCCTTGAGGTCATGGATGTAATTTATATAAGTGTTTTTTCATATTTATCTACAAAACTACACCTAAAATATCCTTTGGTATATATGTGGTCCGATATTTTCATTATAATTTTTATTGTCTAGATAGTAAAAATTAAGTCAAATTTATATGATTCATATTATAAAAATTAATATATTGTTTTTTTTTCACCATTGATTGGAGTGCAGTTTCCGATATATTATATTAACATTATGATAAAATAATGTATCCATTAATGTATAATATAAATTTGAAAAATATTTCTATAAGGGATTTGTATATATAATAAAAAACAAAGAGTTAATAAAATAAAATATATTCATATTAAATTGATATAATTTTTTTAGAAATATAAAATAATTTCTTCCATTGAATGTTACATTAAACCACTAAATGAAATTATGTCCTCTAAATTCATCTCATTTATAAAAATCCATTAATTATTATCAATTTAATTTGGGATCAAGATACAAAATATAAGTATTATCATAAAAAATATCACTCTTATGTATTCATTATAAATATGTAAGAAATATTTATCCAATGTGGTCATTATTGTTATAAAAAACCTAATACCCTACCTAAAATGGTGATAAACATAAGGATCTATACATAACTATTTGTAATCCAAAGCCCCAAAAATATTCACACAACTCTTTATAACAAATGAGATACCCCCAAACTTTAATTCATGATGATGTTAAAAAATATATTATTTTAATACTTTATGTTCATTGCATCCAAATATCAGGATGAAAAAATTATTACCTTTTAGAACATAGAACATAATTCATCATCAAATTTTTTTATAAAAATAAATTATTATAATTTCCATATATATAGAGATGTTATATTATAAAGTCACTCAATTTATCAGATATAATCACTTGTGATAATGGGTAAATGTATTAATGGAGTCATGTAAAACATTTATAATGTGATAAAAACATATAATGTTAAAATATATCATAAAATTTGAATGACATGATCGAAGTATTGATATAATTAAATTACAATGTGGAAAAATAGTGAATGGTTTCATGGTTTTAATTTATGGATTGAATAAACATTCTTCAAAGGGAAACATGTAATAGGATTTTGGATGTGAAATGTGAATATTAACCATTAAATGTAATGTAATGTTAGAAAAATATTATTAATGGAATAAAAATGTAGATCATAGAACACTTTCAACACAATATAAGATTTTCTAAAACCCCCTGCATAAATTCTAAACATTCATATCATCTTATTCATGAATAACATATGATTACAAATCTCATAGAATAGATTAGGAAGAATGATAACTTCATGTTCATGAATATCAATATGGATGATTCATACACTACATGGACCAGATAATGAAAATACATTATACATTATAAGCTAAATAATAAATAGAGGGATATATATAATTAAATAATCTCATGCTACATAACAATTCATCATAAAAATATGTTCCAGATGAATATTAATTAAATCATATATTCATTAAAAACTATAACATGATTACACATGGTAATAAAATTGATATTGAAGGAAATATATAAACACTCAATCTAAAACCCTTTAATTATAAAAATGATGTATAATTTATTTACACTATATTAAATAAAGGATATATGGTTTAGTAAATAGTATCACCAGTCAATAGATTCTATGTATATTAATGTGAACACCCTTTAATCACTAAATGAATGTTTGGTTTTTCTGAGTCAAAAGTCATTGGAAGAAGAAATAAATTGATATAGAGTTTACAAAATGAAAATACAACGGTAGTGATGAAATATTTCTCTTATATAAATTTCCTTCTCATAACACAGAAAAAGTATAGGAACATTGATAACAAAATTAAGAATTATTTAGACATGTAACACTTTTTTGATAATACTATAATATATGGTAATTAAACTGAAAATTTTCTAAAATGGGGTGGATATAAAATAGAATTTTAATTTATTAATAATATTTTATATGTAGTTAAGAAATAATAAATATTTTAATAAAATAGGTTCTATTTTTTCAAGAAATGACAAAATAAAAAACAAAATATCATCATTACGGAAGACGAAAATGAAATAAAATATAATTATAAATAATTTTTTTGCAATAAAACATATAATCTAAATAATTTTATTGAAATAATTATTCTGAATAAATTAAATCTTATATTTTATGTGACATATTTGAATAATATTCTAAATATTTTATAGACATTTTAAAAAAAATGAAATATATAAATTTTAATAATTTATTTTTAAAATTTTATAGAAATGATTTAATAATAATTATTATTATTAATTAAACCTAAAAATAATTCCATTGAAAAAAGTATAATGAATTTTTATGATCAATGTAGCGAATGTTAGTAATTAAAAACTATTTCCTTATAAATGTCATGGGTTTTGACATAAATGAATATAGAATGAGAAATATAATGGTTTAAATATACATAGAAAAAAGGGATTAAATGGGGGTATATTGTTTTTAAATTATTGTTATTAAAAATTTGGTATTATAATGGGAGACATATATTGTGATAAAAAACATGTATTTAAAAATTTAGAAATAACGGGAATGTAAACATTATAGATATCATAATGGTAAAACTATAAATCTTCATTAGTGGGAATGAGTTAGTTGGTTCATAAGAAATGGATATAAATACATTAAAAATTAATTTTATGATAATTGTATTGAGTTATGGAGGGTTATATAGGTAATATAATTACCAAACGTGATTATCATGGAGTATTCAAAAATAATAATTACCACATGACATTAATAAACAATGTACACATGACTATACATTGAATAATCAATATAAAATTATTGGACACTTTATTATGAAAATATACTATCAATATTTCTTTTTGGGATTTTATAATATTATATCCTTAGATATTATATGTAATATTTTTTTCAATGATGTTAACTTTCCATGATAGCTTCAATTATACGCAACAATGTGTTTTAACAAACTATAAAAAACTATAAATCTTATTATTCAAACAATATAGTTATTATCTATCCATAAAAAATGATGGATTAAATGGAAATAAATAGATTTAAAATATTAATTATAATGGTTTTGAATAATTAATCCTTTTTAAAAAATATTTTTAATTTCCAATAATGTATTTATATTATACAAAATTACATTTTTTTTAAAAAAATGTTTTCGTAAATATTTTTTAACAATGTGAAGAATAATTTTTAAAACATTTAGAAATTGATTTTTCAAAAATGAAAAAAAATTGAAATCAAAATTTCAATATTGGAATAAGCGTAGTTTTTTTATTTTTATAAAAATTTTAGTTTTTAAATGAATAGTGATATTTCATGGTTTTTAAAAAAAAATTAATTATCATTTGATGAATTGAAGATATTTTTATTGTTTTAAAATTGTTTTAAAATATAAATGATTTAAATTATATAATAATTAACCTAATTCATATAATTAGAATCATTTTTTATATTTTATTTTGAGGAAAATATTTTTAAACCTTTAGAAAATTTTCTCTTTGGAAAAATAATTTCCCATCGTGTCTATTTGTTTGATATTAATTTATGTTTTTTCGCTTCTAATAATTTATTTTGATAATATTATTTTATACTGGAATAAAAATAATTTACATTATATATTAAGGACAAATTAATCTTTGACCAAAATTAATAGTAAAAATTTGTTTACTATAATTAAGTAAACATTAGGATAAAAGTGGGCTAAACTATGACGTTATGGGTTAAAAATGAGTAACAATGTCTAACATCCCTCTGATATAAAAATATACAACAAATAATTTATCATACGTAAAAGGAACATTTTTTGACCTTCTTTAATGCGAGAAATGTGGATACAACCTTTTCATTCCTAAACATATTGGTTTATCTCTCAACACACATTAAATCACACTGATTATTTTATCATATTTAAAAATCTAGAAACATTTAGATCAAAAAATATTATAAAAAATATATTTCTAAATTCACACATAACATATTATAAATCTTATTTTTGTTACAATTAAATCAATGGATGAATTTTGGTACAATCCAAAGGATGTTACCTGAAGAAGAGGTACCATTCTTCAATAAGAGATAATATTTTATTTCTTCTTCAACGTCAATAAATTATTTTTTAAACATTATGATATAATATCCTTAGTATCATTAATATAATATGATATTTTTATTTAAATTTAATTGCCAATATCTATTTCCACTTCTATAAAATGAGATACAAAATCGTTATCCATGTGTATGGTGGACTACAACCTTACAAATATATGTTCATTATTTTTTCATAACCACCTATTCCAGATGGAAAAAATAACAGATTAATTGTTTATATATGGAATCAATTTTATTATTATACATATCAGGTTATTATATATCATATACCACCTTACATTCCATTTAGTGTGTATATAATAACGTCGCTCATGAGTGTCGTGGAAAATGACCTCACGAAGAGATGAAATTTATTCATGCATTTAATATACTGTTATTATGATGGATTCATTGAAAATATTTGATATATTTATTTTGAAAATTATTATATATTGGTAATAATTAATTAAAAATTCTTTATATAAATCCATTGATATAATTGACATAGTTCCCATGCGTATATATAGTATATAATCTTTAGGAATTCTATATTTCATTTTCTAACCCTAACATTTATAGATTAATATAAATATATTTATCCAGAATATATATAAAATTTAAAAATTTATATATAAATATACCCAAAATTTAATCATTACCATTATAATTTGAAAAAATATAAAATCAAAATAAAATAACAAATTATTTATTATCTGAATTGCGACATTAACATATTATTTTCTAATAACTGTTATTGAAAGGTAATTAGAAAATAGTATATGGTATATTATATATATGTATGGTTATTTAATGGACATATAATAAACCTATATTTGTTATATGTGAAAAGATTATTTTAATGATGGAATTACAGACTAATAGTGGAAGTGTTTTTCCTCGATTTTCTTTCTTTGAGACAGTGGTTATGTTATACACATATAATATTTTTTCACATAAATACATTGAAAATTTTACATTTAAAATGATTTATTAATTTAATATCATGATACACTATGTTTCTTTTTTTATTCTTTCATATAGATTATGACTTAATGTACTCGGTGTTGCAATGGATTTATTATACAATTTAACCATTTATTGTGATTTGTCATGATTTTCATCCCAATGATGAAATATTATATTATATCTCACAATATTCTCATATATATTATTCTAGTGTGGCTATTCATATAAAATATATTTTTTAGATTTATTTTCCTCTGATAAATATAAAATAATGGAGAAATGTTTTTTCCATAATTGAGACAGATTTAAGTAGTTGATTCATTATTATTGAAATTGTTATAACTTATGAAGAATTAATTAGTTTTTTATAGATGGTATAAAAAATCTTGTCACATATATATAAACATTTATGGATGAGACTACTATTTTATTTTATAAATGATCGATCAAATGTAACTTAGGAAAAGAGATCAACTTTTTTATGATGGTTGAATTACTTGTATTAGGAAGTATATTTACCTATTAACATGGATTGTTTTTCTTTACATTCTGATTTTCTTGGGATATGATAATATTATTGTAATTATTTATAATCCTGGGATGGCTAGGACTAGATAGTTGATGTTATATAGGAATAGAGGCATGGGGTTTTGGTATTATTGTAAACTTTCAATGGCTAAATACATGGTGGTATAATCATGGGTGATGGGGATTAAATCAAATATTATGAGAGGGTCTGAGTTTTGGATTTCCCATTATTTTGGTTTAGTTTAATTTTTCCATCGCAACGAATCTATTAAATTTATCATGATCATATTTTATAATTTACCAACATAAATTTCCCCACGGATTGAGGCATATCTATATTCAATGTTTCATCTATTGATGGTTTAGTATGATGTTTCCACAGAGTACCAAGAATTATTAAATAATTAGTAGTTTTTATTAAATTATTAACCCCTAGGGTTATTACAATGTACTGTATGAATGTTAAATATGTCGTTTTTAAGAGATAATTTCCCAGAATGATCATTTATATATTATCAGTAAATTATATAAAATATGAGAATATAATTATGGATTTCATTTTGGGAGCTTTTGTGAAATCAAAATTTATAATGAGATTTTTTTTGATTATTGGAATAATTTTTCTTTATTTTCTTTCTGTATGAGATATTATTCAATTGAATCATTTTAGTATAACTTATGTTAATGAAATAGTTATGACTTGTTTATTTCAATTATATAATAAATTTATATCATGATATGTGGTTTACAACAATTATTTCAAAAGGGAATTAGAACTCATTGGGAATTAAGTTATTTTTTTTGGTATATTTTAATTGCCAATTTAAGGTATGGTTAGAGTGAAAAATAATGTTTTGAAGAATATTCATTTGTCTTGTTTTGGGAATAAGATGAAATTTATGATATTAAAATTTTATTAATGTAATTTTATATTAATAATTATATACATTCAAGTATATATATTTTACAAATTCATTCATTTTATGAGAAGTGGTGAAAACTAAAAAATGGTGGGAAAATTTAAGTAAAAGGATGTTATTGGGGGTTTAATATTGTATATTAAATAGTTTGGAAGATATATATTATTTATTAGCTCATGGGGATAGATGAAATCATGTATAATATTTGGGAATATTATTAGAGGAATGATATCTTGTTTATTGAAAGATATTGTGATTTTTCTTATATTATCAACATTAAAAGGTGTTACGTATTTTTGATGGAAATGAAACATAATTAGACTAACCATGGAATAATATAAATTTCCCAAAAAAATGGGATACACTTAATAATAAATAATCTTACCATACTATTTTTGGACCTGATGTGTTTAATATTTCATTACTAATAAAATATGTACATAATGTATCTCATGTTCTCTGTATATAAGTGGTATTCTTTGAATAAACTCATTGTTATATAGATAATAATATTTAGATCCTATATCTGAGAGATAAATTATTATGGAATAATGTGTCTGAGAAGGCTAAACTAGTATTGTGTAACTATTTGTTTGATGATTTAACATGAGAATATGAAAATGGTATTATGGAAAAATACAGTAACATGTAAACTTAAATATTAAAATTATGAGGATTATATATATATAATATATGAATAATAAAAACATGGGTATTGATATTAATAATTAAATTTAATGGTTATTAATATTAGTGAATATATTTTTTCGATTAATTTTCACCGTAATAACTAATTATAAAATTTCGTCCTGAAAAATATTGTTTTATTATATCCAAATTGTTTCCATAAATTCATTTTTAGTAATTACTAGTTAAATTTTATAATTTTTTTATTTATTAAAAATAGACTTATATTTTTTATGATTATATAAAATATATGTCATACTAATTTTTCTATTTTTTTTGAAAAAATTGATATGTTTGATAATAGTTATAAATATTTATTTTCAAATACCACAAATTTTTATATTCAATTATTTATTCAAAAGTTAGAAATATAAATTAAATTTATATTTATATCATGTTATACTATATTAAATATTGATAACATTACAAAATTAATGGCGAACAATTCTACATATTATTTTTGTTTGACACCATTCTTTTCAAAAAAAACCTATTTTTTTAACCAGTTTCTCATTGACTATTGAAGAAATATATTAAAATTTAATTTAAAAAATGATATACATTTACTCATATTATATGGAATCAATATTTTGGGTCATCGTATTCATATTTGGTAGTGAGTTCAATTTCATTTATGGTAAAATTCAGTTGTTACCATGGAAAAATTTATCATTGTGGTAATTGTAAAACTGGTTAATGTGGTGATAAATTTATGATATAAGAACTAAAATATCATCGATAAATTAATCAAATTTATTATTTTATGATTTATTAGTCTTTTAATGCCTAATTATTTGAATTAGTTTTTAATGTATAATCATTATAGAGCACATTTATTATAGTTTATGGTATATAAAATTTTAATGAGTGATACTACCATCATATATAAAATGGAACCTTGTCTATTAAATTATCCAGAAATCTTGATTGTCAAATATAAATCATGATCTACCCAAATTTAATACCAAAAATACTACACATTTCACATTGTTCATTGTGTCGCAAAAATAAACATCCGATAAGGATTATGTTTTTTTCAAAAGGAAGATATCCAGGATGTGGTTTGAGTCTTGATAGAAATATTTATTTGTTGTTGCTTCAAAATTTATAAAATATATTATAAATATTATAATATAATGAGAAAACATTATTATAACGAATGGATATTATTTTTTTTGGGAAAAACATATTCCTCGTTCCATCTTTTGGGAAATGAGAACATTACTCTGGTGCTTGTGTTCACTAACACCTCCATAATGTAGTGTGATTTATTTTTCATCACAAACCTATAAGACCAGTATGAATGATGGATTTAATAAATATATATTATACTTAATAAATAACTGTTATGTTATTAATATAATATATTATATACCTTCTAACACTCCTATACGTTTTCAAATTAAAAATTTGTTTATTCATACGTGCAGACAACCACCTCCAAAAATTTATATCGTTAAATTATAATTAATATTTCATATAGATTTTCATAAATGTTTATATGAGGTATAAAATATATATTTATAATTAATTATGATTATATATCCAATTGAATAAGAACATATTTTCCCACATCAAGTAAAAAATTCTATTTTTTCATAATATATTAATTGACCTCAACATGTTCAATGTAATCATAACAATTATAGTATATAAATAATGATTTTAAAAAAAGAAATTAAATGGAAAATCTCATTGGAATTAACAAGGAATGTTTTATTATGCATAAATAAATATATTAAAATTATTATTATATAAGAAAATGAAGGATGTACAAGGCGAGTTAGGAGGAAATGTATAGTATGTTTCCTTAAAATGTGGATTTAATTTTATAAACTATATTCCCACATGTCTATATACATAAAATTGGTTTAAATAATTTAATATCTTTTTAAAGTTATTTATATGTAATTTCTATACTACATATTACTAGTTTTTAAATAATTAAAATGAATATTTTATATAATATCTATATGATATAAATTTCCCTTTCTTTACAATTTGATAAATTAATAATTTTTTAACATTTACAACATAAAGACGTATTGTAAAATAAATATATATTATTAACTATCAGGATTCCTATAAAAGAATATATGGATTTTTAGATGATATTATTCTTGTAGCTCATTGATTTTATTGTTTTTAATTGATTTACTATTAAATAATATTTACTTTCACTTTATAATATACGTGAATGTGGTTTTTATTATAGGGTCTAATGAAAAATTAATTTTGTCTTCTAGAGTAAAGGATAACTTTTTTTAATGATATATTTTGATCATATTTTATATGGTTGTAAGTGATCGCCATATATCTCTAATTTATGGTATGAAAGACATTGATATCTTATTCGTTTTGTAATATTACTGAGTGAATAAAACGTAAGTTACTAAAAAAATATGATAGAAATTTTCATGAATCGTATTCTTTTGTAAGGGTTATGGTTAGGGTTATTATAAAGATAATGTTCCAACATACCAATTTTTTTGTTAAATTCATTTATAGGTTATCTTATGAAATTTTTATAGATCATATGTTAACACATTGATGTAATTAATAATGTAATTTTTATGATCTTTTAAATGTTAAATTTTTTCTCATGAGTGCAGTTATATATATATATACTATGTTAATGATTATGAATTTTACATTGAACAAAACTTTTTATTAAATATTTTTTCCTGGAAGTAGTTTTATTTGTTATGTAAATGATTAATTTGAACACCAATGTTAATTTTTATTATTCATAATTTCTTTTTTTATTCTTATTTTTTCAAATAAATAATGAGGCTCCATTATATTTACATCCTTTACATGTACCTTTTCATATCTCATCCATGAAAATGTTTTTCTTAGGTCTTAGTGATGTTAAATTATTATAAAATGGAAAATGTAGACATGTATTGAACAATAAAAATGTAAACACTAAAACATTATTGTCCAAAAAGAAAATATTTTAAGGAATAAATGTACATTCTTTTGAAACTCACAAAATCTTCCCTAAATTTTTTATTGATTATTGAATACAATTAATCATAAATGATTTTATAATTGAATAAAAGAAACCCCCTAGTTTAAATCATGAAATAATGTGTTTTATGATAATGTAGGTAATATATTTTATTTATGAGAGTTAATTATGTTTTTACTCTTAAGATATTGGGTCCCAAAAATTTGAAAAAATATTAATTGACCAAAATGGATCTCTAGTGACCATTTTTACAATCATTCAATAAAATTGGGTTATTTTTTATCCTTATTCAATATTTTTCTGAATATATGTTATGGTATATTTTTTTGGGCTAATATAATATTTAAATAATAATTATTTCATAATCATAAAAATTAATATTTTAATATATCTTACATTGCACCATGGGTGTATTATTTTTAATGATAGTTCATTCTAAAATGTGTTTTATTACATGAGCCATATATTATATTTTAAAACATTTATCGAAGGAATAATACATTTGTGAAATTGAATATTAGTATACTGGATTTTACTAATTGAATATAAAAATTGTATAATAGAAATCCACATAGAAATATCCATTTGAAATTACACAACCCAAAACAGAATTTATAAGTTCCATCATTGGTAGATTAATATTGAAAAAGAGAGTTACATAACATTTCAGTGGTTATCAAATATAATGTAATAAATGTAAATCTACAAAGATATTTTTTTACTATTAGTCTTTTTATTTTAATATTTTCAACATTCATCATTATTCCCATTCTATCAACATTCCCTATGAGTTTTATCAAAATTCATTATGATTAATGATAAATCTGCTAATGAAAAATATTTTCAATAGAATAGTAATATAGAAAATTATAATTTTATATTAATTTTCTCTCGTGAATTGAAAATAAATTTTAAAACATGTTTAAAATATTATTAATATTTTTCATTATTTGATGAAAACAATAGATTTTAATGATTCTGAGCATATAGAATTATTTTCTTATATATGTGACATTCTTATATAAAGAAAACGAGTAATTTAAATTTAAATATTATTATGTTAACATGTTCTCACTAAAAATTTAATTGATAAATTATTAGGTATTTAATTTTATTTTCTCATTCATTTAAAAAAATGAATTATGATAATTTTACATATAAATTTGGGATGATCCGTTTAATAAAATATTCATTAACATAAACCCATTTTAACTATTATTTTATCTAAAATAAATGATCATGACATTGAAATAAGGATAGAGTTTACATATTATATACCCTCCATCATTCTATATCCTCATTTTTCGTTAAAACTATGCAAAAACCATGATATATTATAAAATAGTGGATGATATTTGCACACAAATGATTAGGGATGAATCTATATGAGGAAATTGGGCATAAAGTTTATTATAGATTATAATATTTTTTAGACCAATGAAATTTGGAGGAGAAAAATATTATTTGGTCCACAATATAAGTTTCCAATGGAAGGGATTTAATTATAGGTATATTATGTTATTGATCCAAGCCATGTTGATAGGTGGAAATGGAAGACCATTCAATATTTATACAATATTATAAATTAAATACCTTATGATTAGTCTTTACTGTCAATCATTGTTTATTATATGAGAAGTGGTATTGAGGAGACAATTTATCACTATTTCACATTTCATGTGGCCATGGGTCACAACCCGTGTTCTTCAATAATATAAGTATCATTATGTACCCAGTGTACATTAATTGTTAATAATTGGGACTGAAATTTGTGTCACATAAATGTCATCCTAAGCATTCTAAAATATAGAACGTGCTGTTTACATTTATAACACACCAAATATCAATGTTCCCCTACAAAATATGTATTATTTGGAATTGTTATGTACACATGGTTTGATTCCATTGTGTGTACCCACAATACGTTCCACCCATCCTAAGTATCTATACAATTCAGGTACAATAAATGACATTATAGGGATATTTCTATATGATAAAGAGTTTAGTAACAACACAAAAATAGATATTCAGGGGGATCCAAAATACCATTTACCCAATAGAGACATTCATTCTATATAATTTCAATATTAATTAGACCTTAACAACTTATACATAGTAACCATTGAGTCCTAAATACCACCTACCTAAAAATAAGTTTATTTTAATATATATTCTACTGTAATTATAGTATTTTTTTGTTGTTGTGTTTTTTTAAACTTATAAGTAGTCCATTTTTAGATATTTCCCATTTAATCATGATGTCTGATATTTATTAATTATCTTAGGATCATTATCAATTAATTAAATTCCATAGAGGATGGTTGATTCAGAATGATAATGATAACGATAGTTGGTGTTATAGTTGGAGTTTACATGCTATCATTAATCCCTGGCGATACAGCATATCTAGTGTATTGTGAGTCTATATATTATTAGATTTATGATCCACATTTGATTAATCATAATTCATACATATTCCAATAATTTTTATTTTTTGATGGTTCTCGTACATCCTTAATCTGGATGAGTTATGGTACACAAATACTATAGGTGGGATCTAGTCACCACAATGTCTTGGGGAATGATTCCTTTACAAATAGATTTCAATGTTTTATTATCTGATAGGTAGATGTTATTCTTTTATTAGGGTGTTATACAACCTCATATGATCTAAACAGTATTAAATGTTGTGTGTCTCCCATTATGATAAAATGAATGTATCATGAAATTCCAAATTTATGGTAATCTCTTATTATTTTATATAATGGTGGTGCAATTTTGAGACACACACACCAATATGGTATCATAATAAATAAGTCATGTTACTATATTATTAATTTTCTTCCATTAAATTAAAAATAACGTTCAAAAAATAATTGATTTCTAGGGGATACAACCCCATATGGAACTGAGTTTTGGATAATTGTAATATTTGTTTCCATAATTTTATTATACATAATGGATATATGATTTAATTTGTGATTATTATTATTTTCCTAAAATTTAATTCATTTTTTAAGAAATGTTATTAATGTTTAAAAATATTTGGATTTTTAATGGGTTTGTTTATAATTAACAATTCAGAAATTATATACCAAAAAATGTTATTTCTACTTTGGAATTAACCAGTTTTCTATGACCATTGAAGATAGAAATTTGAAAGAGTTGGTGGAATATATTCACAGTTGATGACTGTGGAGTTTATTAGGAGATGTTTTTTAATATATTATATTCGATTATTTTTCAGAAAGTGGAGGAATCATCTATATCCATGACTTAGTGGAGAAAGTTTGTTTTTAATTTTTTAAAACATTATTCAATTTATGGTCTTTCCAATATTATTTAGAATTTATTATTTGAATTTAATGCACGTGTCACATATTTTTCAACTCAATGTGTATATATATATATTGATTGTAATGTTGGGTTTTACAATTTATTGCAAACATATTTATTTTAAAGGTTAATCACGGAAATGTCATCCCATGTATGGAAATTCATTCCCGATGCATGTATATATGTTTGATCCTATTGGATGTGGGCATAGGGTGACACTATTGACATTCTATTAGTATAGGTGATGATTTATCGGTTAATGTCATATATGGAGATGTATCTTGCAGAAATATATAATATATATTATTTAATTGTATTTTCGTGAAATTTATATCAATACAATGGTTAGCTAAAATTACATTTTTTTAGGATTTCCATTTTCATCTCAGACCTATATAGGAATCCTACTTATATTATAGTAAATTAATTTATTTATGAAAATAAATATTTTATAAAAATAATATGATGGGGATATGGAATATGGTGATTGTGACTTGAATTTAAGTAACACATCTTACTCATTAATATCCATGTGGGTCATTCAACTATGATGAGACACATGAATTACAATATCATCCCTACTATGATCAATAAGATATGTGTATTGTTTAACCAAATCACTAAAATACTTATTTTGTAGCATTACGATATACATAAAATATGACCTAAAATAAAAATTAACAATTGTGTATACTATATAAGAAAGTTGGGTTATATCACCCCGAGATATTAAATATTGAAGTTATGCTCAATAATATACATGAAATACAACACTGAGATTGTACACAAAATTAAATAATATTATTTAAATTTTTCGAATTATACCAAAATGTTAAATTAGAATGTATGAATGGTATCAAAAAAATAAAGAAATTTATATATTTATCTTTTTCTAAATGAAAATTGAATCATTAGTTATTCTTAAATAATAAATAAATTTTAGGTAATGTAATTTTATTCTTTAATTTTTTTTTCCAACACACTTTTCTTTCATTTTGTGAAAAAATATTAAAATTAATTTATAATAGTAACATAAAATGTATTTCATAAAATGAATTTTTTTAAAATACTTCTATAAAAATTAACGTAGTGAGCTATTTTTTTTATGTTTTGGAAATTTTTTAATTTATATTAAATATTGAAAAATATTAATTATTTTAAAAGTGTACTACAATGAAAATAGTTGAATAAAACACCCATTATTCTCTGAATTTAATTCCTATTAATATAAATTTTTTATATTAAATCATATTAGTTATATTTTAATCATCTAAATAATAGAATTTTATATAAGATTATTTTTGGTATTAAAAAATGTTTTTTCAATAATACATTTGAATGTTAACAATGACTCTCAATTATATTTAATTATAAAAACTAATATGATAGGATTTTTAATAAATAATATATTATATAAAGATAAATATGAATTTAAATTCATTACAGAATCATGCCAAGTTATATTTTCCACTTAAAATCGGTTCATGCTTGAAAAAAAATCTTCAAACCACACTATTTACTTATGTATTATTGTATAATTTTTAAAAAAAATTATTAAATAAAACTCTTTAAAATTGATTCCATATTTTAATGTGTCATGATTTATATTATAAAAAATATATAAATGAAGTTGTTTTCAATACGATTTCTGAAAATAGTGAATACAATATATGTTGGTTTGGGTGAAAACATTCTTAATGGGGGAATTCCATGATTCAGGTCAATGTTTCCACCAAGACACATCATATTTATGGAATTAAAAAATAGAAATGAGGGATAGTTCCTCCCAATGTTTATATTGAAAATGTTTGGAGGATTGTTTTCCTCATCATGTCTATTTTGAGTTCATTTTGAAGTTCTAGGTGTATGACCAATCCATGTTTAATGATGATAAGTGGGAAAAGGGAAATATAGATTTAGTATATAATTATTGTAACCTAGATACTATACATGTCATCAAGGTGATATTGGTGTCCTCTAAACAAAAATTTCATTTTTATGACATGTCCTCATGATACTTTACCATTAACATCGACGTATAAAAGACATTGTTTTACCAGTAGAAACAATTTTTATAATCCTGTATTGGTGGCTCCATCCAAGATGATCAGTGATAAAAAAATATGTGTCAACTATGTGTGTTGAATCAATGATGAGGGAGATCCAAATAAAAATTACATTCATAGTTGTGTTTGGAACCTACATTGTATCCTAATTATATGATGAACATTTACAATCCATGATCATATTACTGATACTATTGTGTTTTTCAGTACATATGGATTTTAGGGACTTACTTTTCCAACCATGATAATGAGTTATCCTTAGGAATGTTATGTTGGGATTATTTATAGTATAGTTTATCCACATTCATATGACATTGGAAATGTTACACATAGAGAATTTAATTCTATGAACATCTACTTTTCTACAAAGGTGGAGAAGTATTATGTAATCAATAATGTGGATTCGACATATTTACCCCTCTATATATAGTATGTTTATATATATACACACAACATGGACTACCAGATATCCACACTTGATTATCAAATTACCTTATTCAGCGTTGAAATTTATATGTGGGGTTATGAGAGTCTATATATAATGGTCTCTGTATGACCACTTGATTATTCATTAGTATCCTAAGGTTTCATGATTTTGAGATAGAAGGGAACTTTTGGATATGTGTGGAATGACATCACATAGGACAGGTGGTTGTTAGGGAGCATAATCCACCTTCAAGGATCGATTACTTATTCAACCCATGGTTTGAATCCAATTAGATCTCACAGTTTTACCTTAGGATGGGTTATAAATAGTTATATGTTTGAGAGGGGAATGTGTCAAGTGTGTATTGAAAATATTTATCTCCACAATGAAGTTACTGATAGAATACATTTTTTCATATTTATAAGTAATCATTGGTCATATATTTAAATTCATTAAAAACATGTAAATTATTTATCAAAATAAATAGTTTAATATGGTTATATTAATAATAATAATTTTAAAACTATAAAATTTTAATTTTTTAAATCTAATTTCATTTTTAAAATTCATCAGGTCAAAATAATCTTAGGATTAATTTTAGAGAATTTTCTGAAAATGTATAATTATTGGATATTAATAAAAAAATATATTATCTTTTTTCATATGGTGAAGATATAATAATGGTATAAAATTTTTAATCATATGTAAAGACTAAATTATGATATTTTAAAATAAATATTGTAATAAATAATCCATTAAATGTATATTATGCATTATTTCATGGTAAATATGAATAACATTTTCAAAGCTGACACATTGCCATTACAATGTTGGAAAAGTCAAAATGGGGTCCCTATAAGTAATAACTGTGATTTATAAATAATTTCAATGAATGATTAATTAAATATTAGGTATTGATGATAATTTTTACTGATATGTTCTAATTTGATTGTTATATAATAATAATATTATCCAAATGATTTTGAAATGATTCTATAAGGCTCGAAAAGACAAATTATAAAATTAAATAAATCTTCCTCACATGAATATGAGAAAATATACATAACAAAAATATATACAATATTATATATATCTTATTTAAACTGTTTTAATAATAAAAACTTATTTTTAATTTCTTAATATGAAATAATTTCTATCAAACCTTATGTGACACTAATGAAATACGTGTGCATGCAAGAGGGAAATTGACAATATGATTTTTTTAAATGACAAAAATATTGGATAAATATTATCATAAAAGAAATTTTCATAAAATATAATCATTTTTTTCTAATTTAATACATTTTGGATGAACGTTTTTGACTCTACTTCCCTTATAATATTTCATTTGATAGAATGTAAAATGATTCCTACTATGGTATTTTATTAGTTTAACATTTTAATATATTGTTTTCAAGATGAAAAGAGCAAAAATAAAAATTATATTGAAATTTAAAACATGTATCTTCTTCATGTAAATTTATATTAATTTTTTTGGAATGAAATAAATACATTATCTTCTTGCACATAGATGATGAAATAATTATTAATTTAATGAAAATATAAAATAAATGATATCAAAAATATTAAAATAAATATAATTTTAGATATTTATGTGTATCAACTAATTATATAGATAAATATGACTTGTAAAGAATATTAGAAAATTGTTTTTTTTAATCTGAACAATTGTTTTGAGATTTTTAAGTCATTATAATGAATTGTATTAAATTAAAAATTAATGAATTTTCATGAATATTTTATTTTGAAAAATTATTTAAAATTATAAAAAAATTTGAAGAATGACTATTAGGATAATATATTGTCCTAAATTTCATCCCCTATGATTTAAATTCCATTTTAATGTATTTTATTTTATAAAATCATTATTATATTTTAATATTTTATCAAATCCATAAAATATCCCTCGCCTCAATTAGAAAAGGCACTCCTTATACCTCATCAGTTCCCTGAAATGAACCTTTTATCTCAACTATAGTTGGTCAAATTATACTATAATTATCACTAGTTACATTCTAGTTGTTCTAGTCTCACCAAAAGAGTAATTCCAAGGTCTTTATTGTTTCTTTCTAGAAGGTGACATTAAGGTTGTAAAATCTATATTCTTTCACTTATTATTTATTCTTATCATCTAATTTATCCTCAACTCAAAAAAAGTTACTATATAACTATAGTATTATATATATAGTGTAATTTTATTATGTTCATGGAATAGTTTTCACCAATTTTCATCTCTTCTCCATTTATTCTTAAAAATGAAAACATTTTCCAGGGTATGCAATTCACAACCATGAGGGTCTATGAGATTTCATTTCCATTACTGCATTAATGGAAATTATAAATTTTAAAAATAGGTTGATTTAAATATATAAATATATATATATTATACAGTAGGAAATTTTGGAACTAATATATGAAATAAATATGAAAAGATGAAAACTAGATCATGATGGTTGGAAAAACCACAATAACAATCTAAGTATTTTATATCAATGTTTAATCAAATGAATCAACATCATGTTATATAGAAAAAAGATAAATGGAAACATTTATAATAATTAATGTGAATTAATAATATCTCACTACAGTTATATATTATTAATTATTTTTTACAATAAAATAAATCATTACACACAAATGATCCAACCATTAAACCATGAAATTAATACCCTATAAAAAATAATATTAATTAATTATGTTTAATAAACAGGTATATTGATGTAATAAAAAGATAATATAAGTTAATATAAATATAAATGTCTTTCATTAATAAATTATAAACATTCCTTAAACAATTATACAATAATATTGAAAATGTTTTATGAATTTCGAACATCAGGTAATAATTTTTCAAAAATCCAATTTTGATTTTTTAAAGAGGAAAATTAATTTCATATATGTAATGAATTTAATTTAATTATTCCGTGTAACATAAATATTTTTAATCATACATTATATTTTTATATAGTTACTTTCTAAAAACACATTTTACATTGGAATTTTTATTAAATGGGTTACTTTTAAAATAGAATGATAATTTTCATTTTAGTTTTTTATGATGTAAGAAGTGATAATTTATGATGATGTTATGGTGCATGGGAATTTTTTTATGATGGGTGGTCATTTATAAACAAATAATTTGTGGTTATATGATAAAACATGGATTGATGTTTATTTTAATAACTAATGATAGGTGGATCTGGGATAAACCAATGAAATGTTGTTTCGTTATAACCTATAAGGTATTTGGTACTCTAGTGCTGGAGGTTTTCCAAATTAGTTACTAAATGTTTAATATTGATATTTAAAATGTTTTAGAAAATGAAAAACATTACTCTTATATGGTTTCCTATGAGTTTTCATGTAAATTATTTGATTTTAAAAAGGAATTATAAGGATATTTTTGTACTAATGTTTCCTTTTTTGGTGTAAAAATGTATGTTTTTAAGAAAATGTTTTCTGTGGTTTTACTAAAAGTATAGTATAAATTATTTTATGTACCATTCTATTGTTTTATTCACGTAGAAAATTTTAAATTGTGTTTCAAATTTTTTATAGGGGACTCGAGACATGTATTAACTCAATGGGAAAATTGAATATAATTTTCATGAAAACCAATCTTGTTTTAAATTACAGAAAATTGTTTTAGGAATAAATATATATTTCATAAATGTTTCCACTTCTAATTTATGAATTTAAGAGGTTTGACATATTTTTAATGCTCTAAAACTCTAATCCTAAACCATGATGGGAATATTTATAAATTTAATTATAGTTTCAATTCACATGAATTTGTAAAGTTTACAGTTGGGTCCCTACCATTGGTTTCATTGTTTGGTTTTCATAAATTTATCGTATATGATAAATTTAATAAAATACCAAGACATAATTTTACATTATGGTTAACTGATATTGAATTTTAAAATTAACATTTTTTCTAATATATTCTGGTTCAGAATGGATTTCCTCAAAAGGATACATGGTTTCTATGGAAGGAAGGAATCAAAATGATAACAAGCTTTCAAATTAGTATCCTGATATAAATGGAATTGTAACAAGATAGTATTTATAGTGATGGATCATTTTTAGACAATATATAAATAGTGGTTGTATCTATGAAATATGGAATTCAAATCAACCACTTATGGATTTGTCCATAGTAGATCATTTTATGATGCAACATCATCAATCTTTTAGTGGAACCATTGTTCTTAATAGTATCCTAATGATGGTTAAAATCCCCATAAATTATATTAGACATCATGGAATGTTTAAAACACCAATATTTATAACTATAAATTTTTCATTTTTAATGGTATGTTGACTGATAGTGATTTTTGGTTATTAATACTTGATAAGAGATGATATACATGTTATAGAATGGGATGATTTTAAGTGTATTTTTTTGAAAAATTATTTTAAAGTGTTTGATATATTCATTATAGTGAATAAATATAGAACTAATGAATAAGTAAAAATATTTTGTAGTCGGAAATGAAGCATATTTTACAATATGGGACATGTTACTAGTAGAATATTTTCAAGATATTTATTGTAAAATTAATTGAATTTACTAAGGTTTGAAATCATTTTTATGAAGAGAATTGGATTAAATATATTTTTAAATTAAAAAAAAACTTTATGTACTGTTGGAAAATATAATATAGAGCATATTGACATGTATATTCATCATGATGAAAATACTAAGAATCATTCTTGATAGAATGCATCAGAGAATAATTCATCAATGAAATTTCGGTTAAGAAATTTATATTCCGATCAAAAGATATGTTTGGTTAAAAGATCCAAGAGAATGTCTCAAAAAAACTTTGAAATTATATCCATGTGGAATATTTGGGCACAAAGAACACTAAAGATGGGAAAATGAAAAAAAACTTTTGAAAATATGATTCAAATGGATTCATTTGAGATAATATTCTAACATGTGTCATATTTTTGTTACCCGGGTTGAAAATAAACACATTTAGAAATATAAGGGTTATAAAAAAAATTCCAACTACTATGGTTTATTTTTTTCCATCAAATGAACGCTTTACTAGTATGTTTCTTTTGTATTCATATTTTTCTTATATCTTGTTTATTTCTTGATATTATCATTATTTTATTTATGTGATTTTTTTGAATACTGTTAATATCACATCATGATATTAAGATAAATATTTTTTTCAAATCGTTATGTGGATGTACTAAATTTTCATAGATTTATATAAATAATCATAATGTTATCCATTAAATGGTCTTTCCTACAAATTTTATATAACTACCCATAGTTTTTTTGATATTTTTTTGTTTATTGATAGGATTTCAATATATCATTATCAGTCATAATTTAGATATATTAATTTATTATTTAATTATTTTATACCATTAATAACAAAACAAGAAGCATATAACATTACTATAAATTACATAGTATGTTACATAAAAAAATCTTTTGTACAGAATGAAACTATTAAGATTAATGACTATAACACCCCAATATTTTATGAAAAATATTCTTTTTAATTTCATTGATGTCTTGTATTGTATGCTACACCAAAAGGAGCTTACACTACATGTATCCCTGACTCGACTTTCATTATACTCTATCGCGACCTTCCATGATAGCGTGTGTTGTACGCAATATCGAGTTTCACTAAACAATGATATGTTTTTAAAAAAATAAAAAAACTAGCCATTATGTATAGTAATACCAACATTTAGAAATTATATAAATTTTATCTTTCAAAATTGACTTCATTTTTGGATTCGGAATAATGAATGTAGCCTAGGGTGAATTTTTGGAATTTTTCTGAAAGCTTTCAATTTATGATGAATCGTGAAAACACTAGGTTACTATTTAAAAAACGAATTTTTATTTAAATAATTATTTATTTTATATAGATTTATTTTAGGTCAAAATTTATACATAATACCTATATATGTTCAATGTAATTAATTTGAGTCATTTTATAAATATTTAGATATATAAAAATTTTATTGAACTTTTCACCATCTTTTACCCACCTCCAAGGAGACTTTGGAAATTTACATAAAACATAATTTTACCGCTTCTGTGAGTATAATTTTAAAAATCCAAGAGACATGGTTAATATAAAAGACTAAAATGTCATTAAATTGGATGAAAATATTTTTTGGGGAATAGTATCTTTTTCTTTCATTTACCACGGTTAAAAGTAAATAGGGTAATTAAGGGTAAAAATGATATTATAATTATCCTAACACATGTTCTAATTCTATTGGATAAGTGTAATTCGACCAAAAACAACCTTAGGAATAAAATATGACCATTTAGGTTCACTTGGATTAGATTTGGACATTTCTTATTAATTTATTTAAAGAAGGGTTAAAATAGTTAAAATCAAAGTTTAATAACTAGATCATTTTTAATATAGGGTTATACATAAGATAAATTAGACTATATGTATTCATTAGAAATATAAAAATATTTCCTACCCAATGGTATTTTATTTATAATTTTTAGACATTATATAATTTAAGTTATTTATGACACAATTGTGATGCTGTAATTACCTAAATAATGAAATATTAAAATGATTTATGTTATAAATACCCCAATAAATGTAATTTAAGACTTTTTATGATTTACAATAATTTTATAGGTTAATATGACATGTTATTATTGAATTAATTATCTTTTTTCGAACTAATCATCCGGTTATGATTTCCACCAATATCCATTACCAAATAGTGACAAATTGACATAAAATAGTTTTTAAAAAAATATTATATTATTAATTGTTATTATATTCCTAAAAATATAAGGATCGGCCAAGATACTTATATCATGATAGGTGTATTATTAATGGACCACTTGGGGGTCTCTTGGATATATATGGTATGTTTATTAACTATAAAATATAAAAATACAAATTGACATGGTAAATGTCAATCTAATTAACTAAGAGTTAAAACTAAAAGATAAGGTTAATATAATGATCCAAACAAGTCTAAAATCTATTGGTTGAGAGTATTTCGACCCATCCCCACCTTAGATTCGAATTAAATAAATTTTAATCTATTAAAAAACCAAATATGACTTTATTATAAAATAATATTTTATGTTTTTTCAAAGGTGCCCCTCTCCTCCCTTATAAAAAGGGCACCCCTTCCCTGTTCTCTTCACACCCTTTTGAGCCTTTAAGATCATCCAAAACCTACCAATTTCTCTTCTCCAATTCTCTAGAAATATTTTGGAGGTTCTGGTTTTGTAAAAATACCAACTCTACTTCCTTAATAGGAAGCTTAGAGGAGGTGTGTCGAAGAAGAGGTAATATCTTCTTCTGATTCTCTCTTATGTTTCATTCTTCATCTACATCTTCTACTTTAGGGGTTTAATTATGAAGTAATAACATCAGTATCCCTCATATACTGGTATGTTATTATATAATATGAAACAACCCTATTTTACCTTCTATCCATCCTACGGAAAATGAAATCACCGCGCATGCGTACATACAGAATACCGTCTACACGTCGTAGTAAAATCTGTTTTTGACCACCACCTTACATGGATGGGTATAATGGTGTAAATAAATAACTATATATTATTATTTTAATGTGATATTGAATCTTAAATATTATACATAATCTTCAATATAATTCCACGGTAATGGGAATGATATCATCGCTCGTGCGTGCGTACGGATTACCGTCTCCACGACGCAATGAGATTCATTTTCCATGTTAACCATTAATGAATGATTATAAATTATATATAATGAATAATAATGAAATATATGACATAATAATGATATTGGATTTATGTATATATATATATATATATGTATTTCATCTAATTAATTCCATTCAATTCAATAAGGAAACGAAAATAGTGTTCATGTGTACGTACGACCTACCGTCTCCATGAACGGTGTATTTAATTCCATTTATCGATCTACAATATATATGTATATGATGAATATATATTATATATAAATCATGTTTTACATTCTGGAATTATGTAAATCTGTATATAAGTAATAATATCACGAACAACAAGTCGAAACACGTAAGATAAATGAAACATTTTTACCCAAAATGCAGCTTTAACATGGAATTTACAAAGAACGGGTAATATAAAGTCATAAGTGAAATATATATGATATCATAACAATGAATATGATTCTGTAATAAGTCAATGAAATTATTTAAATCATTATACAGGAGTTTTGGATACATACGAATCATATCGAACATAACGTAAGGGATAACTTTTCCAATCTCATTTTTATCCGAGATTGTTTAATTGTAAGTATTTACTAGGGTTACTGTTATCATCCATGCCCATGTTTTCTAAAAAAGTTTTCAGGTATGTTTAAAGTCATTTTTAACCATTTTTTAAATTTACCACATGTTATGAAAGGAATCGTACTATTGTTTACCACACGAGGAACTTTTTGTCTTTTCTGAAAAAAGTACGAGAAGAATGTTATTTTTAACTTATACAATGTGAACGGATTTTTACGGTTTTATAACACCTTATATTCATGAAGCATACTCTACAAGATTTAATGATTATTTTCAACAAAATCCTTTTCTTTTGAATGTAATTTTGTGATAATAAAATGATTTTAAAGAAGAAAGGATATTTTCCTCATGAAATCATTTCAATCATTTTATTAAAACAATTTTCCATCTAAGTTGACATTATTTAATATGTGTATGCATCGAGTATAATATCTCTATTATTTACATGGATTCACTTTTCTTATGATGAAATGATATCCATTTGTTTTATATGGATTAGGTAATGATGAGATGATGTTTATGAAACCTATTTTATTGTTTGGGTTATGATGAATGATTTATGATTCTGTTGTGGAACACGTAAGAATGATTTCATTATGAGATGGGTGGTACCTATATCTCCCTCCAATGCATTGGGTAATTATTTATATCTCATGATATAGACATGGCTGGAACGTTATGTTAATACAGGTCAATAATACAGTCCTGGAATGAGGAGTGAACTCGATTCAAAAAGGGACTTTGTCCACTAAGATGGTGTTGGAAGCAATGCCTTGGCTACTATGGAAATCATATCATGTGCTTAATGGTTGCCACAACCACAGGTTTTATTCCCAGGATATTTTAGCATGACTAATGTTTCTTTATGATTTATGCCTTATGTACTTAATTGTTTTATGTCATTGCCCAAGATTTTGATGTTTAAACATTATGTTCACGTTTTTAAGTTCAAATGTATATGATTTGTTTTATTTTAACGATGCTTACCCATAATGAGAATTTGTGCCTACCCTTTATATGTTTTCTTTTCCCTAGGATATAAAGAATGGTTTTAGGTAAGAAAACCAAAAGGGGATGATCTTTATGGGAGATCTTGAAGATCCTTCACCACGATTAGAAGATTATGTTCTGAGTTTCCAAAGACACTAAACTATTACGGTCCGTGTGTGTATGGTTTTGTTATGTATTAAGTATTCCACCAAAGTAATGTAATGTCCATTTACATCATGATTCAGGTCTCTACATTTGGTATTAGAGGAAATGTTTAGTTAACATTTGGAAACTAGGATGCAAAAACTTTACTGAAATCCATAGAGATATTTCTAAGGTATGTCTAGGGATGTCTCTAAGGTTATGTATAAGTGTAGGTTATAGACCTAGAATTCTGGTAATGATATTAGAATTTAACCTATGATCTTAGATATTGAAGGTAATCCCCCTTGATTATAATTTTTTCCTCTCACACTATTCTTTTTGGGTTTTAGAAAATGGCTGGAAGCGGGATGATTCACGATAATGGAGGATATGATAAACAAAGGAATTATATTCTTCATGAGAAACCAAATGAAATTGGATCTTCTGGTCCACATATTGTTATTATGCCTAATCAGAAATCTCATAATATAATCAATAATCTCAAAATTAGTATGTTTCCCGACTCATCTAATAAGAGAAAGATGGAGTTTTGCGATGATCATAGAAGAAAGAAAGTTCAATTTCTCTCCCGTAAATCATGTGGGAAGAGGCATCAAAGAGAATGTTTCAGAGGAACTGGAAGATGATTTGGGTGTAGAAAAGAAGGGAACAAATCCAGTTAGTGCAAAAGAAAAGGTTCAGTTAACACCATGGAGAAGCATAATGGTATTTCTATGACATCAACAATGATTAGATGTTTTAAAAGTGGAATGTATGGACATTATGCAAACCAATGCCCTAAGGGAAAATTTCATGAAGAGAATCATCAGGGTCATATGGGTAGTATTTATGTGGATGATGATGAGGAGACTACAAATGATATATGAGATGAAAGAAGTGTTGATGCTTGGTCAATGGTTTATGAAGGTAGTGGAATGATTGAATTTTTATCAAGAGTTATGTTGTATAGGTAATTTAATGGTACTATGGAATAAATACACATCTAAGTATTGTTACACTATTTTTTTTCTAAAATATTTGAATGTATATGTTTAATGGTACTCGTAACCATGAAAGGTTAATTCATATATTTTTGGAAAGTAGATGATTTGCGTATAATGAAGGGATAAGGAGATAATGAGATGTTTTATAGTATTGATGAGCTCATGGCTGATATAAGGACAATGTGATATCATAGTTTGAGTATATAAATGTATTGGGATTTTGGTTTGTGTAAAGAGTTTACTTTTGACATCATTCATTTTTTCACTAAGATTCAATGGGTATAAACATTTCAAGAGAATAAAAGATTAAGGTATTCACATGTTTTGAATGTGATCAACATGATATATCTTTTGATATATAAGGGATAAATGATGGTATTCACGTGCTTGTTATATGACCCATTTTTGTAATTGTTCTCGTTATACTATGAGTTTGGAAAGAAGTATTTTGGATAAGCCTAAATATTGGAATTGATTATGTTGAATATAATTTATTATTGTTTAAGGCTAGAAATTTATTTCGATATTATTTATAGAATGTAATAATAGTGTAGTTTATGAAATGGGAGAACCTGCAGAATGGGCGACAACCCGTCGCGTCAGAGAAGGATATGGGAATCGAACCCACAAACAAAGTGTGACAGGCCTTTATCGCATACCACTGGCCTATAGGAAGTCCCTGGTTAGTAGATACCGGTTTTATTTTATTATGCGCTATGATAGATGAAGTATAAGTCCATTTTAGCAACTATATACGATTAATCTCAGCATAAGAGGACTTTTGTATATTTAATAAATTGTGCTAACGTTTTTGCAATAGAAATAGATCAATGAACTATCATTCTATCGCATAATCTGCTAACACTTCACATAAGAAAAATTCAACTTCATTTCTTTAAGAGATGAAGTGGAAATTGTTCGAGTCACAAGAAATGGTGAGATTTTACCAAAATCAATTTAGTATTTCTTTTAATTCAACAATTATTAAATTTTAGGGAGATTATCTTGAAAACAAAAATTGTTGTCATAGTGCTCTCATATATGATGAATCGGATGGTACCTTAGATCAGGACTAATTTATGGCTCTGTGAATGTTGGCTTTTTTCATAGCCATGTCCTCTACCACTCTTCATCAGAAGTTGATGGTTATATTTCTCTTCCACATCCATATTTTCACCTATGTTCTTCTATGTGGAAACCAATTGATTAGTTAATTTGGGTAACTGTTACGATTCATACTTTTGTTTTTAATGTCATGTTTCAGTATTCCTTTTTACGATGTGGTTTTCTATGAAATAAACAATCAAGTAGTAAACCATTTATAACCTCGACGGATTTCAAGGGCGAAATTCATTTTAAGGGGGGTAGAATGTAACACCCAGAGATTTTATGAAAAATATTTTTTTTAATTTCATTGATTTCTTGTGTTGTACGCTAAACCAAAAGGAGGTTTCAATACACGCATCCCTGACTTGGCTTGCTTTACACGCAATCATGACCTTCCACAATAGCGTGTGTTGTACGCAATATTGAGTTTCACTAAACAACGATATGTTATTGAAATATTATATAAACTATCCGTTATGAATAGTAATACCCAATTTTTGAAATTTTATAAATTTTATCATTCAAAATTGACTTCATTTTTGGATTCTTAATATCAAAATTATCCTAGGGTGAATTTTTGGTATTTTTCTGAAAACTTTCAATTTTTGATGAATAGTGAAAACACTGGGTTACTATTTAAAAACCGAATTTCAATTTATATAATTATTTATTTAATTTAAATTTATTTTATGTTAAAATTGACACATAATCTCTATATATGTTCAATGTAATTAATTAGAGTCATTTTATAATAAATTTAGATATATAAAAATTTTATTTAACTTTTTACCGTCTTTTACCAACCTCCTAGCGGAATTTGGAAATTCACACAAAACATAATTATACCGCTTCATTGAGTGGAATTTCGAAAATCAGAGAGTCACGGTTAATATCAAGGACTAAAATGTGTTTCAATGAGATGAAAATATTTTTTGGTGTATAGTAACTTTTTACTTTTATTTACCACGTTTAAAAGTAAATAGGGCAATTAAGGGTAAAAATGATATTAGTATTACCCTAAAACATGTCCTAATTCTATTGTATAAGTGTAATTAGGCCAAAAACAACCTTAGGAATAAAATATGACCATTTAGGTCCACTTGGAATATATTAGGACATTTATTATTAAATTATTTAAACAAGGGTTAAAATAGTTAAAATCAAAGTTTAATTACTAAATAATTTTTAATATAGGGTTATAAATAAGATAAATTAGACTATAAATATTAATTAGAAAGATAAAAAGATTTAAGACCTAATGGTAGTTTATTTATAATTTTTAAACCTTAAATAATTTAAGTTATTTATGACACAATTATGATGTAGTAATTACCAAAATAATGAAATATTAAATTAATTGATGTTATAAATACCCAAATAAATGTAATTTGAGACTTTTTATGAATTACAATAATTTTATAGGTTAATATGACATGTTTTATTGAATTAATTAACTTTTTTTGAACTAATCATACTGTTATCATTTTCACAAAAACCCATTACCAAATAGTGTCAAAATTGACTTAAAATAGTTTTTAAACAAATATTATATTATTAATTGTTATTACATTCCTAAAAATCTAAGCATCAACCATGATACTTATATCATGATAGGTATATCATTAATGGACCACTTGGGAGTCTCTTGGTTGTATATGGTATGTTTATTAACTATATAATATAAAAATACAAAGTGACATAGTAAATGTCAATCTAATTAACTAAGAGTTAAAACTAAAAGATAAGGTTAATATAATGATCCAAACCTGTCTAAAATATATTGGTTGAGAGTATTTAGAACCATCCCCACCTTATCTTAGAAAAAAATCAATTTGGATCTATTAAAAAATAGAATATGACATTATTATAAAATAATATTTTATGTTTTTCCAAAGGCGCCCCTCTCCTCCCTTATAAAAAGGGAACCACTTCCCTCTTCTCTTCACACCCTTTTGAGCCTTGATGCTTGGCCAACCCATGAAACTTTCTCTTCTCCACTTCCATAGAAACATTTTTTAGGTTTTGGTATTCTCAAAATACCAACTCTACTTCCTTGAGAGGAAGCTTAAAGGAGGTGTGTCAAAGAAGAGGTAATCCCTTCTTCCAATTCTATCATGTTTCTTTCTTATTCTACATATTCTTCTTTAGTTGTTTCATTATGAAGTAATAACATCAGTATCACTAATATACTGGTATGTTATTATAAATATGAAACAACCCTATTTCACCTTCTATCCATCATACAGAAAACGAAATCACCGCGCGTGCGTACGTACGGAATACCGTCTCCACGCCGTGGTGTAATCTGTTTTCGACCACCACCGTACATGGATGGGTATAATGGTGTAAATAAATAACTATATAATATTATTTTTAAGTGATGTTGATTATGATATATTATACATAATCATCAATACAATTCCATGATAATGGGGATGATATCATCGGTCGTGCGTACGTACAGACTACCGTCTCCACGACGCAATGAGATTTATTCTCCATGTTAACCATTCATGAATGATTATAAAGTATATATAATGATTAAAAATTAAATATATGACATATTTATGATACTGGATTTATGTATATATATATGTTTGTCATCTACTTAATTCCATTCAATTCAATAAGGAAATGAAAACAACATTCGTGCATACGTACAGCCTACCGTCTCCATTAACGGTGTATTTAATTCCATTTATCGATCAATCATATCTATGTATATGCTGAATATATATTATATATAAATCATGTTTTAAATTCTGGATTTATGTAGATAATTATATAAGTAATAATATCATGAACAACAAGTCTAAACACGTATGATAAATAAAATGATTTTACCCAAAATGCTTCTTTAACATTGTATTTAAAAAGAACGAGTAATATAAAGTCATAAGTGAACAATATATGATATCATAACAATGAATATGATTTTTTAATAAGTCCATTACATTATTTAAATCATTATACAGGATTTTTGAAAACATACAAAGCATATCGGATATAAGGTAAGGGATAACTTTTCCAATCACATTTATATCCAAGTTTGTTTAATTTTAAGTATTTACTGGGGTTATTATTATCATCCATGCCCATGTTTTCTAAATATTTTTTCATGTATGTTTAATGTAATTTTTATCCATTTTTTAATTTTAACACATGTTATGAAAGGAATCTTACTTTTGTTTACCAGACGAGTAACTTTTTGACTTTTTAGACAAAAGTACGAGAAGAATGTTAATTTTAACTTATACGACGTGAATAGATTTTTACGTTTTTATAACACCTTATTTTCATGAAGCTTACTCTACAAGATTTAATGAATATTTTCAACAAAATCCTTTTTTTTAATGTAATTTTGTCATAAGAAAATGATTTTAAAGAAGAAAGGATATTTTCCTCAAGAAATCATTTCAAGCATTTTATCAATACCATTTTCCATATAAGATGACATTATTTCATATGTGTTTGTTTAAAGTATAATGTCTCTATTATTTACATGGTTTCACTTTTCTTATGATGAAATGATATCCGTTTGTTTTATATGGATTACGTTATGATGAGATGATTTTAATGAAACCTATTTTATTCTTTGGGTTATGATGAATGATTTATGTTTGTGTTGTGGCACACATAAGAATGATTTTATTATGAGATGGGTGGGACCTATATCTACCTACAATGAATTGGGTAAAGATTTATATCTCAAGAGAAAGACATGGATGGAACAATAAGTTAATCCAGTTCAGTAATACTGGACTGAAATGAGGAGTGAACTCGACTCAGAAAGGGACTTTGTCCACTAATATGGTCTTGGCAGCAATGCCTTGGCTACTATATTAATCATATCATGTGCTTAATGGTTGCCACATCACATGTTTTATTCCTATGCTATTTTATCATGATCAATGTTTACTTATGATCTATTCCTTATGTACTTCCATGTTTTATGTCATTTCCCAAGATTTTGATGTTTAAACATTATGTTCATGTTTTTAAGTTAAAATGTATATGATTTGTTTTATTTTTTCCATGCATAACCTTACTGAGCATTGGAGATCACCCTTTATATGTATTCTTTTCCCCATGATTTAATGAATGGTTTTAGGTTAGAAAAGCAAAAGGGGAAGATCTTTATGGAAGATGTTTAAGATCATTCACCACGATTAGAAGATTACGTTCCGAGTTTTCAAAGACACTAAACTATTTTGGTCCTTGTGTGTTTGTTTTTGTTATATATTAAGTATTCCAAAAAATTAATGTAATTCCTATGTACGTCAAGATTCCGGTCTCTACAATGACATTCCAATAGTGAATGAATTCATTGATTTGTTTCATTGCGATTTTATTAGTTTTATTTTATATTGATGAGGATTATTTTATTATTGCCTCAATTTTTTATTCTTATCCAATTTCAAAAACCTCTTTTCATATGTATCTGGGGAAGCTTTAAATATTGAAAATTCTATTGTAGAAGTCTCTTAATAAGGGTTTTATTTAGACTAGAAATTTTTCACGAGGTTCTCGGATTTTTTTTCTGAGAAATATATATGGTTCCGTGAGGCTTTTAATTGATTATAGAGTATTTAATAACTTCATTTTTAATAATATTTATATCTTTTCACATTTCAATGGATTGTTTGGTTAGCCATAGGGAGATCATTATTCTAATAAGATTAACATGTGATCCAGGTTCCATCTGCTAAAGATGAATGATGATGATATTTAAAAAATATAATTATATATTTTATATGGGAGATATAATTTTTTCTTTATTCCCTTTGGGTTATAAATTCCCGCAATTATATTTGTGGATCATATGTACAGTCTCATCTGTGAATATTTGGTTAAGTTTTTGGTTATAATTATTGATAATTTTGTGATTACAAAAACATTCATTCTATAGGAACATTTTAAATGAATATAGAATAAGGGTTAATCATACCAAAACTATTTGGTTAATGGATGGAAGAGACAATGAAATTTCAATGAGATTCAATGTTTTAATGTATTATGAAAATATTACGTCCATTTTTTTTGAAATAATTCCATGTATATATAGCCAGCTAACAAATTTAACTACAAAATAGATAAATTTATACAAAAAAGATAATGTCATGTTTTTTATGAACTAAAATTAATACTTGTTAATTTTCAAATTTCTCAATTATCTTTTAAAAGTATGGTTTTTTATACAAATATGAATTATTTAAGGTATATGGTTTCATTCTAACACAGAATGAAAATATTTTTTTTATGCTTCATGGAAACAATATAATCATGATTATATTATACTACATATGATCATAAACTATTTTTATATTGTTTTTCTTAAAAAAATATTTATTAATCATCTATGTAGATCAATTTTTGAAATATATACTGACCATAAAATATTACATAGTATATTCAGTCATAAGGATTTGAACATGAGTTAGAGAAGAAATATGGACTTGTTAAGGATTTTGATTCCATGATTTACTACCAACAATTATAAGAACATAATGTTGACAATGTTTTGACTATAAAAATAAATTCTAAATTATCCACATTATGGGAATAATTTTTATGTTTTTGTGATCTTGAAATACCAATGGTTTGTTTCAGGGTTCCATAAAACCATATTTGTTAGATAGAATCAAACTTGACAAAAAAATCATTTTTAGTTGCACAAAATTGTATTAATTTTGATGAAATGTAAGTAATCATAATTTAATGTTGAAAATTAATTTATTTTTATATTAGGGAAGATATTATGTGAAAGTTGTGATTTTTAGTTTAATAATGAGTTCATAGGTGAAGATTATATTTCTCCGTTTGTAGTGCATAAAAGATATACAATGGTGTATATAGAAAATAGAGAGTATTACAAGTGAAATGAAATGAAAAGTGAAATTTTAAATATCACCAAGAAGTTATTGACTTTTACTCTGATTAAAGAAGAAGGAGATGGTTAAATATAACTATGGATTTAATGGTTGGGCTATCGATAACATCTTGAGATAATGATGAAATTTGTTTTATTGTTGATCGAATGAGTATATATGCACATTTCCTTCCAATTCAAGATAACCATTCTTTAGATCCACATTATTTGAATAATCTCAAACATATAGTCACAATACATGGAGATACCCTCTATATTGTTTCTAATAGTTATCCTATTATAACCTTTTGATTAAAGTAATTGAACTCAGAACTCATTTGTAACTGAATTCAAATTTAGGATATCATTTCTTCTATGATATTATCGAAACGATAAACAAACAATTATGACCTATGAAGACATACTATGTTATTATACATTAGATTAACATGTAATTTATGGTTAAAATCATTTTTAGTTAAATATTTTTACAATAATAATTTTCATTACCATATAATAATGTAAAAATATTAGTTATTATATTCAATTAAGTGTCTAAAACTATAATTTTGGAATTAATTATTTAATGGAATTTTTATTAGACCCGAATTAGTGTAGGGCATGGTTGAGAAAGTGAAAATGAGTCAGCAACAACTGAGGAAAGAAAATAGCTTGACAAAATGTAATGTGGATAATTGAATGAAAGACCATTCAGTAAATGTATGTGATCACGTAATTATTATGATTTATACATGTATATGTGTTATTAATTTTGGTAGGAATGGAATCTTATGTCAAATTTTTATAATGACATATAAAATTATGTTGAATGTGGGATAAGTTTTCAAGATAGTGGCTTTAACTCATTGTTTATCCTTGGTACATATTATCTTTGTGTTTTGATGTTATTAAAGAATGTTCTAGATTGAACTCATGGACTGAGAAAAAAACTCTTTAGTTTGAAGAGAACATTATTTATTTTAAATCTCATGTTGATATTCATTACAATATAGGGCATGCATGTTGGAATAAGGTAATTCATGAATTTATGATTTTTTGGAGAAACCATATGGTTAAACAAGCATCATTGGACTATAAAAATGTTATGACAGAAAGGTATCCCCCTTGATTGAATATGTTTTCAGTATTTTGAAGAAGAAATTTCAATAAGGGTGCAGGATAATGTTTGACATTTGTAATGATAGATTAATTATTTTTCACAATTAATAGCATTCTTGAATTAAATAGTTAATTTCATGGTAAATATGCAATGTAACTATATAAATTAATATTTTTATATGAGTATATTACACATATTAATTTTTAAAAAATATAATATTTATTTAAAGAAAAATATTTATTTTTTCAATTTATAGTATCAAAATTATCTTTATATGATATTTTTTTCATTTTCATATAATTATAATTTTTTGGGAATTGTATAAAATAATATTTTTTAATAAATTATATTATATTTTGTGAAATAATAATAACATAATTATGATATAATATTTATTGAACCTATATAATGACTAATGAGTGACATTATAATATAAATATTCCATGAAAAAAATTCATCACATGCAAAATACTATTTATTACATGATAAATAACAAATTTTCCTTCATTATTGATGCAGTGCCTGCGAATCTTTGTAAAAGTAACACATGGATCCTTGTAGATAATAATTGAGAGATAAATATTAGTATATTGAATATTTAAATAAATAATATCTATTTATAGTGAAATATAATAATATTTTAGATATTTTGAGATATATGACGAGAATCATATCCTAATAATTGTACAATTATTGTACATCGAAAGTAATGTCAAAATGAAAATTTAAAAATGCTTTCTTTACATCGTTTTTTAAATATATATACATGATGAATAAAAAATAATATCTCAAATCTGAATATTTTAGTTTTATGATCATTAAATTCTTAACTTTCTTGTTGGAAATAATTACCTTTAAATTAAATTTTAATCACTAACATTGTTCTTTTCCAAGAAGAAGAAAATTCAATAAAATGAGTCATTAAATGACCAAAAAACATAACTACATATTATTATATGGTAATTTTCAATGATAATAATCCTTATGTTCAATTTTGGATTTATAGGATACACAATATTTAAATTATGTCCCATATAATATTAAATTTATTTGAAAGTCAAATTATTCACAATATGATTATTAATTAGCTTTACTTTTTAATATTTATTTTTTTCATAAGATATGTATGACTGTAAATATTAAATATAAATATTATGTATTTATCTTATTCATGATTTATTTATTATATTTTTAGGTAATAAATTATTTCCTTAAAGGCTATCACAACAATGATGCAGTAATTATGAAATTAATGAAAAAAACAAAATAATGATATTAAATATATTAATAAATATAAAATTTAAGATAATTAATAGGATACATGTATTTATATTAATATATTACTTGAATGGGATATAAAAGAATGTTGGATTTATTTTGAATTTTTTAATCTGTTTTATGTTATATTAATGAATATTATTGAATTTGACAATAATGTTTCTTTATGAATATAATATTTTATTAAATTATTTAAAAATAAAATAATTATTGAAAAAATATATTGGGTATATGATATGGTCGAATATTCCATCCCGTGTTAGTTACCTAGAATTTTTATATCATTCCATCGTAAATAGACATATTATATTTTAATATATTATGAAATTCAAAAAATACCATCCCAACACTTATAAGAAGGGTACCCGTTCCTTCACATATTTTCACTAAAAAGGTCCTTTTACCTTGAATATACGATATCAAATTATAATCACCTCACATCTATCCACATTATACTATTTCTCGTATAGAAAATGTACAATTCAATGTTCCTAATGGTTGTTCTCAAGGATGCATTATTCAAGAGGTAAAATTATCGTTCTCTATCGTTTGAATTCCTTCTATCATCAATATTATACTCACCCAAATTCAATGATTCAAGATAACTATATTATAATATATATATATATATATATATAATGTAATTTTATAGTGTTAATGTTATTTTGATTTTAAAATATCTTCTCTCATAATTTTGTTTATAAAAATGTAAAAACCATCCATGGTTTTTCAATTCATCTCCATTGCGTATGAGGGGTTTTGTTTCCCATTAAGATATTAATGTACACATTAAATTCACATATAATTTTTATATATGAATTAAATTTATATATTATATATGTTCCCATATTATTGAATTAATATATGTTCACTATATTTTAAAAAATGAAACTAGATCATGATTGTCAAAAAACCATCCAAAATAAACAAAAAAATATAGAATTAATGTTTTATCAAAATATTCAAACTAAATTTTGAATAAAAAATTATTTATTAAAAATTTATAACAAAAGTAATGATTTTTTAAAAAATCAGTCAACTTCTATAGTAATATATCTTTGGGATAAATAATCCGTAATTATTCCAAAATAAACCTACAATGAAATGAAGAAAAAAATACACCAAAACACTAAAAAATTAATTTTATTAATAAATTTGTCAATTGATGTTATACAAATATAAAATAAGGTTTTAAAAATATGAAACAAATTATTTAATAAATTAACAACATTATTTAGACCATTATTTTGATGTTTTGTGATAATTTAATCGAAGTCAAACCTAATGTAAAGTACATCCATTTAAAAAATATTTTTTATGGTTACTTTTTAAAAATGATTTTTTTTACATATATGGAATGGATATAATTTCATCATATAATTTCATCTTGTTATTCTAAATCATTATTTTCAAATTTATATTCTTACATTGGTAAAAATTTATTTTATAATCATGTATTTATTCAAAATTAGTGAATTTCTAAATGGACATAATATTTTTGTAAAATATTGTTTTATGATGCATGATTTCATGATTTATGATGTTTTCATGGTTCTTGGAAATGATTTATGATGACGGGTTGTTCTGTATAAAACAAATAAAATTTGATTTGAAAAAAAATAAATGATGGTTGTTAACATTATTAACTTATGATGGGTGCTTCCATTATAACTAATGGATGGTTGGTTAAAGTATAACATCAAATTCATTGGGAAATATAGAGTATAGGTTTGTAAATATTTGTTACAATATATTTTAGAATTATATTGAAAATGATTTACCATGGTACATAATTTACTATTATATTCTATCTTATGACTGTTGATGTTAATGGTTTTTATTTTATATAGGTAAGACAATTATATTTTTCAGATAAGGATATTGTTTTAAATGTAAAAAGGTATATATTAAAAATATCTGATGAATTTAATTCCATAGATAGATAGTATCCTTTATTATATTTCCATTGATGATATTTTATTCTCATCCCATGTTTTAAATTTTTTATCCGAAGATTTATTGGGGATCAAGGAACATCTGATATAATTGGGAAAATTGTTAACATTTTTCTTTAAGATGAAACATGTTTGATTTTATAAAAATTTGTTTTATAGAAAAATTAATTCGATGTATATGTGTCATATTTTAAGGTATGATTTTACCATTTAGGATTTATTCATTATTCAATAAAACTCTAATCATAAGAGATTATCTAGATTGTAATAATGTAAATTCTATTTTAGAATCACTAGAATATGTAAGGTTTAAGGCATGGTCATATAGTTTTTATAGTTTATTTGAGTTCCTGGTGATATAATTTGTTGTGTTGAATAACCTAGAGGAGTTATTGTGACATGTGACTTGTATCCTTAATCCATATTGGATGTGTTCATGGAATTCTTAAAATATGGATTCCTTGTTCCCTCGGTACTATTTTTGGATCATAAATGGCACTAAATGATAGTAATTATCATGCCCTGGATGTTCAAATCATATTTTTTCTTTCATTGAGTCATTTATATAATAAAAGGATCACATCATGGGATATTTCATCTCATACATAGTATTAACAATGGTTAGATCAGAGGATTATGTGGTGGGGGCTGTAGTGAAGCCTAGTTCATGGTCATTCTAGTTTTTTCTTATATTGAGGTTTTTAGTAATCTATTTTCAAGCTAGGTGATACAGTAATTAGCATATTTTTATCCTTTTTTTAGGATAATAAAAAATACCGCTAGAAATATCTTCTTACACCTACACATCATCATTAGGCTAAGAAGGAACTACCTGAGGATAACAACCATGAGATATTTTAAAAAAGATATCCATTAGATACATTCCAAATTATTTCCATAAATGTGGGGAGCATGAAATATTTCTTCATAGATGGTCAGTGGAACTAGTTATCTTGTATAAAAAGGTGTAAGTAGGTTGTTCCCCTTATTAGTAAAAATATAACAAGGGTAATTGTACTAAGATTCATTTAATTTTGGTTTGATGGAAGAAGTAGATTTCTATTATTACAATGTTTAAATCTTTATTACTCACCAACATATGACTAGAGACTATGGAAATCAATGTTAACTATTGAACCCCACCGATTTATTGTCACATAATGGTAGATTCAATAGATCAAGAGAAAAGGAATAGATGTGTGAGAACAAATAAATTTTAAATTAAAATATTTAATAAATGACTTTTACTGTTCATGAATACAAAATTTATATCTCATGGATAAAGAGATAGTTTTCTTAAGAGAATGTTATTGGTCACATATCATGCAGCTAGACCAACATGCAATATGACCCTTCCCAGGTAGCCATGAACTGAGTGAGGTATAATTTACACATGACATTATCCAGGAAAGAAAGTGGTGTACACTGGTTGTACATGGGAATGGGTGGGTAACCATGCATAGTACGGTATATGGCTAGGTATATGAGAATAGTTATAACAACATAGATATAGCCAACTGCACATGGACTGTCCCTGTGTGGGTGATGAATTTCGTCTTCCACTTATACAAATAGAGTACAATGACATCGATTCACATCCATATCTAGAGCATAAGATGACCATGTAAATAGGGGGTAACACACCTTGTATACACCCATACAATGAATAAAATTCCTTCAATAACAAATTCATCTCATATATTCAACTTTTAGACTTGGATTTCGGCCGGGGAGTAGCATATACTATGTTTATTCTATATAAAACATGATAGTGGCATTGGTTTTGCAATATGATGACAGTAAATATTTTATTATGTTAGTTCCGTTCTCTAATCATTAGAGTTTTATCGAGGTCATTTCTCCCATGTTACACCAAGATATATGTTCTCTAAATTATTTAAATAAATGATTTAGAGGTCAGTACGCCCATGTTTCACAAGATAATGGTTTTAACATATTCCATAAACATATTATGTTTGGGTAAGTAATCCACTATCAAAATGGGGTTTGTGAGCCACATTTTTTTACACATGATATATTTGGGTTTGTATTTAATGACCATTACATGGTTTTGGATACCTATATCTTTCAAAGATGTATGTTTTGTAACCACTATCTAATATAGTGTGTGGATTCTCTTCCTATAGAGTGTAACACATATATATCTTCAAGATCTAATGGCGTGCGGGTTATCCACAAGAGTTTTGTCTCTCTTAGTTATAGATCACATGTTTTCAGTGTTGGTTCGTCCACATATAGACTGGTGCGGTTAACTGGCATACACGGATCAGAGCTATATTGTAACGTCCCGACCCGACTAACCACTAAGAGGGTGGTTGTAATGGGGGATCACATGGCCTCATGTGTACCTCCCCGTATGATAGATGATTTGGAATATAAACATGATTCTATTTATGGTACCGAGGGGGTGACTGAACCCTCTAGATCAGAGTAACACATCTGTTTTATCAAATAATGTATAAGAGAAAACAATAAAAGAATTAAATAAATGTATGACAATGTGTAGTGGATAATAATATAATATTTGAATAAAAATGACCAATTATAGCTTACAACAATGCACGTATGATAGATGATGCTACAATTAAATGAAATAGAAATTTTCAACAAAACAGAAATCCACAATGATCAACTCCTCAATAATCCTAAGAAATATCCCAGTCTAATTATAAATAAGTACATTTTATATAGAACATCACCAGAAATTTATTACACATCCATGAATTATTTTAATGTAATTTTTAATTTATTTTTTTTCTTAATATGATTTTGGGGTATCCCATGCATTTTGGTGGAAATTGTGGGTTTTCAAAATCTGGGCCCAAAAGTGAGCCCAATTCCAGATTTAAAGGTAATTTTTGTTTCATTTATAACTCCAAAAATTTTCGACATTTTATATGTACTTATATTTCCAATTGGCATCCATGTGAATATTAATCCCACCATATCAATTTGGACCCCATATAAATCCATAATAATAATGGATTTGTGTTTTTTATTAAGGTTTTAGTCCATCCCATAAGCCCAATTCCTGTATTAAATTATTTATTTAATGTTTCAATTTCTGAATAATTTTGTACTGTTTTTATTGATTTAACCTTCCATGAAAATAAAAAAACCGAAGGCTCACTCTCATTATCTTTTTATCTACATTGGAGCTCCTTTGGATAGCAGATTATGGAGAAAATTCTTAGGGTTACTCAAATCGTATAGATCGAAAAAGGTAATTTCATTCATTCATAAACCATTAAATTTTCACATTTCTCTTTGATTTATGTCCTCTATTAACCAAATAAAATTCATTCTATCATACCAATATGTTTTAATTTCTTGGAGGTTCATCCATTAGTGGATTTGGGGTGATTTCTTCATTATTAGTCAACGTATGTGATTCTTTCCTGGTTTCATCCATTTTCGTTAGGGATTCCTCCCTCATTCATGATGTTACAAAATTTCAAAAAGATCTATTTAGAACATAGGGTTTTATTTGTTATCATTTTGGTAAAATAATGTGGTTTAGGATTAACTTTCACCCCCTCGTGGTGCGATGGTGGAGCAGTTGATGTTTCAAATCTGGTTTTGAGGATTTCGACACAAAAATATATGTGATTCCATATGTTTCCATTTTATGATGAGTTATATTAATGTAGTGACTCATTTTTTAAAACCTTCTTATGTTTTTGGTGGTAATATAACTACATACAATTTATTTTTTTAGGCATTTAGTTCTATTGTTTTATTTTAGCATGAAATTTTGTGTTTTTCATGTGTAACTATTTTGGTACTATTTGTGTATATTTTATAACTTATGAAATTGGTTTAATAAATAATGTATGGGCCCCCAATTTTACTTTTTTATGCTCTTGGTGTTAAATAAGGTTTTATAGAGGGGTTTTGAATGGGTTTTATGTGTAAAACAATGTAATGTATCTTGAAATTGTTTTATGATAATGTTTGTGTTTTCATGTGAATATTTTCTGCTATTAATGGAGGAGATTTTATAATACTTAAGAGTGGTTTATTAAATCATTATATTGCTTCCAATACTGTTTTCAATTTGTATTGGTGTGATTTTTTCCTTGAAAGATGGTTTTGAAATGGTTTTTCCTTGCAAAGCGTTAGTAGACACTTTAGAATTATTTAATGAATGATTTGAATGGTTTATTGATTTATGAAAGTGGTGAAACTATATTGGAAAACTATTTTGGATTGTGCATATTTTGAAATGGTCAATTTTAAATGTGAAAGGTGATTTTATTTTTTGTGTATTCTCTTGGAAATGTTTTATAAAAATGGTTAACGGAATTACTAATATATGAAAATTATGTGAACATGTGATGGGATATTTCGTGTGATTATGATGTGAAAATGTATTTTATATGAAAATTGAATTGTGTAACAGGTTATTGGGCTATGATATGATGTTTATAAGCTTGCTAATTATTTTAGAAAATTGTTAATGGATGCGTTGAATTGCGAATGATATGGAAAATCTGTTGTGGTCTATTTCTATGTGAGTGAGATTTAATAATCAATTTGAATGAAAAGGGGGATAATGTGATTATGTGATGTACATGTGGTCTGTTTGGTTGATGTGTGATGTGGAAGTGGTATTTTTTGATCATATTATATTTTATGTCTTGTCGAACATGTATGAGCACAATGTGGATACTCGGGCACCTAGGTGGGTGTATGTGCACTAGTATGCTAGAGATCCCATGTGGTTTGGCCTCAATTTCACGTAGTAATATTGATGCTTACAACACTAATTAAAAAATAATGAGGATTATGATGATTGGGGACCACTAGGTTATCGGTATGTTTCCGACTTGTGGCTTCTGCCCGAGATCATATATTGTGATGGTTACTCTCATTGAGATACGAGGTACCTGGGACCCACATTGAGCTAGTGCATATGGGATATTTCTTATTTTACATGCTCATTAGATGATTTACTCTTAAGTTAGGCATACATTATGTTTTTGGTTGAAATTTCAGAAGCATTGGAATTTTATTTAATAGTTTTAATTCTTTAAAATATACCACATGAAAACTGTTTTTATTTTTAATGTTCTACCTTTTAGAAATTGTAATTAGTATTTCATGTTTTTGAAAAAATTTGTGCTCTTTGTATATGAATATTCATCACATGGAATCTCATAGTTGTGGTATCATACTGTGCTTTTTCTCACACCCTACTTATACCGTTGGGTGTAAGTAGACATTCTGATTTTTTCATAGGTTTAGGTACAACTTTTGTGCCTATGATTCGTGTTTATTTGGTCCAATGTGATGCAGTTTTGATGAGATGGCTTGTGAAAGGTTCCTATTTCCATGTGGTGAATTCTAGGACATTCATTTATGGTTTTTCTACCTTTTTAATAGTATTTGTACATTTTTTATGTTGTGTAACTAAATTCTGAAATTTTATAGTAGATTGTTTTTTTAAATCCAGATTTAGTTTATTGGATTAATTTGTTGTTTTATGTTTATAATATCAGGTAATTCATTCCCAATTTGAGTTTATGATACCTTGGAACTTGTTCCAGCCCCTAGGGATATGGAAGTTCATTCTTTCCTTGTCGTGAGCAACGACTGTTACCTATTTTTATGGTGACCAGATTCGGTTTGAGAGTAAATGGTATCAGAGGTTGTTCACACTTTTGGGAAATGTTATTAGGGGATAGTAAGGATAGTAAGGAGTTATGACTATCGGGACTTGACAATCCTGTTATGGATTGTTTGCATGTCCATCACATTCTATGATGAAAATCATGTCTGTTGGGGATGTCAGAAGTTATCTAAGTCTTTTGTTTTTATTTGTTTGATGACGATTAATGGAAATTTAAAGAGAGTTTAGTTAATGGTCTCAGTGAGCTCATTGGGCCTTGAAATCCATGTTGAGATGGGGAAATGTCCCTAGATAACTCTATGTGATGGTATAGTGAATAAGTAATGGCCACCAACTATATGTCAAAGTCACACACAGAAACTAGTTTCCTCTCACATTTTCTTGTGTTCTATAGTTTTGAAATCATAAAATGTTTGTTTTAAAGAAAAAATGCATTGGTTTTATGAATCATAATGTATTTTTTGGAATTATTTTCTAATTTAGGGGGAATGTTTGGATTTGAGAAATGGTGTAACTGAATTTTCAGAATTTTTTTCAAATGGAAAATGTTGTTTTTACAACTCTTTTGAAAATAAGAACTATGTTAATATTGGTTTTGAAAAAGTGTTTCGAATAGAGTATTATAAAATATTGAAATATTTTTAGTGGGATGAGATGTTTTTAAATTGATGTGAATGATTTAAATGTATGTTTTAATCTGAATGGTTGTGCCTTTCTGATTTTTTTTAATCTATCAACTAAGATTTTGATTTTTTAGTCAGCAATATTGAGAAAATGGAAATATTTGTTGATTGTTTTGGTTTTGAAAAGTGGAAAGAATTTTTGATTTAACCTTCAGTATTTCCAGGACTAACCACAAGGATTTAGTTATATGGGATGATGGATGGTTTATGGAAAGGATGTACAAGTACCAGGATGGATATGAGGAGGGTTCCTGGTGTGGCACAACAACATGAATGTGTGAGGCCCATGGGGTACCATTGGTGGATATGCTAACTGCTGAACTGATTGTATCCACATAATTGTTTTTAAAGAAACACATGATGTCTTGAGGACTGGTTTAGGATGGCGTGTACTATGCATTTTTAAAATGATGATGTTGTATGATTTTTTTGAGTCTAATAACCCCTCTTGTTTGAACTAGATTTTGGGTTTGTGTTTAGTCAGCAAGCTGGGTTGAAGGTCCAGTTAGTGGTCTATTCAATGCAATGTTTCGGGATGCCTTTATAGTGGTTCCCATCATGTTGTTGGATCTAGTTTGTGGAATTTCTTGACGAATTAAGCATCTTGGTTGGGTCCTTGGGTTTTCAACATGGATAAGCTATGCCCCCATTAAGTGTCAGTGCACTACTGATGTGCAACCTAGATTGTTTCACAATTTGATAATCCTCCTATTGAAAAACATAATGATTATTTACTCTTTATTTGTAGAATGAGTCTACACACATTCCTTTTTGGTTATGTCGATCCCCTTGTAGTGTGTGTGTGCTCGTGGAAGGTTGAAGGAGACATTAGTTTCTTAATTTACCAAATTCGTCGTATGTGGAAGTCATTTGGGGTTGTCCAGGGGATGAGTATCTGTATGTTTTGTACGATATCCTTTAAGTCTTTCGTATTCTCTTCGAATAAGGGGTTCATGTTCATCTACATGCGTGGGAAATCTGGGCATGAGAGGCCTTTATGGACACTTTCTGAAATTATGTGATGTTTGAGGATGTTGCAAAAGGCTCCCCTAAATGTATTATTTATATTAGTCACATTGGTCATGTCTGGTGACGTGATGTGATGTCTTGTTCTTGTTTGAATGTAATGGTGATGTCTTACAGTCGTATATTGGTCATTGTTTTGTCAGAAGTGTGTCTCATTTCAAAAAATCATGACATATTTTTTTAGAGGAAGGTATTTCTATATATAATTTCCCCATTACATTTCAAATCTAATGAAAAAATGGGTGTGGTGTGTGTATCGTCAAAGACCTTATTTTAGTGATTTCAAGTTAAGGATAGATGAGTTTGGAGTGAGTTATGTCTTGGTAAACATGTCTGGGTTTGCAGGGTAGTAGTTTTTGGTACATAAAAAAGGATTTTCATATAGGGGTTTCCAATTCCTAACTATATGGAAGAAGATTCTTCTATCATTTGTGCTCCAGCCACAGGTCTTGGAGTGATGTTGGCACGTAGTTAGGTTAAATCCTTGGGCCGTTCCATCCTTTGTACAAATTCATATCCTCTCAATGAATGATGGTAATATTTTAATCCTCTGGTTTAATCATCTTGTTTATATATTCTTGTTTTGTGGTTGAGGATGGATGACATCGTTTCATTGTTGTATCATGAGTTCATACATTCCCCATTACATTTCCTTCATGAGTTTGGAGGAATGTTGGAAATTTGGTCTAGGCATATAAAAGAGCATGGTTTTGTGCATGGTTCATTGTAACTGTTCTCCAACCTATGGAACCATGCGATAAATGATAGTAGCTACCACAAAGTTGTGTTCCATGTCCATCTAACCAAGTAAAGTAAACACATCTATCAGAATGCCTAGCAGAGTTAGTGAAAGGTTTCCTAAACCATGTGATCGCACCTAGTATTAATCTTTTGTGGACTTTTTGTGTTGGACCATTCTAATCGGTTTAGATGTTTTGTTCTTATGCTGGGGGGACCCACTATGAGTCTCATGTACGTTATTTGGGAAAAATATAATGAGTTTCTACCACGTATTTTGGGGAGTCTGTTCAGGCTTCCCCCTATTAGTGTCACAATCGTGTCTTTGTAAAATTTGAGTTGTCTTTTATGGTGGTGATCCTATTTGTGTCTTCACATACTAGTAACTCAAATTGGACCTTGGGGTTTGATAGGCTCTAGGTAGCTTTGTTCAGTGTTATCTAACTATATACATATTCCTTGTGTAAACGATGGGAGTTGAGAATTCCCAATAGTCTATTTAAAGAAAGGTAAGTGAACAATGTTCATTGTTGTTATTTGTTTGGTTAAATTGCTAGAATCTTGTTCGGATAGTGTTTGACGAGTTTTAATTTGGTTTAAAATATGGATATACGTGATAATTTTAGGATGTGTTGTATGTTTTGGTTTTTGAAATAATTCCTTCCATGAATTATCAATTGGAGGTGTTTTGGACTTGGGGGGTGAAACATAGCCAAGGTGTCCATTTGAGCCTTTCAGTTGGGTTTTGTTTTTGCCTTTGGCCTTGATATGGCCTTCCAAGGGAGGAATGTTTTATTTTGGAGGGAATTTTCATGTCCATGACCTATTTAATTGGTATTTTTCATATAATTTTCATTATTACATTGATTTGGGGGTTTCCCATGAATTTTGGTGGAAATGGTGGGTTCTCTAAATTTGGGCCAAACCGTGAGCTTCATTTCAGATTTAAAAAATACTTTATTTAATTTTATAACTCCTTAAATTTTCATCATCACACACTGACTCAACATCCCAATTGGCATACCCAAGAATATTAAAACCACTATATTAATTTGGACTCCATAGGAATACACAATAATGATGGATATGATTTTTTAATAAGGTTTTTAGCCAGCCCGTAAGCCAAATTCCGGTTTAAATTATTGTTTTAAATTTTTTTATCATTTTATTCTTTTATTATTTATCATTGATTACACCTCCCACAAGAATAAAAATCCTTGAGACCCACCCTCATTATCTGTTTAGCCACTTTAGAATTCGTTTGGATCGCGTATTAGGGCGCAAATTCTATGGTTTCTCAAATCATATAGATTGGAGAAGGTAATTTGATTCAATCATAAACCATTCAATTTTTACTCTTTCTACCCATCTGAGTCCCCACATAACCTAATAAGCCTCTTTAGACCCAAACTATATGTTTTTATGTTCAGAGATTCAACCATTTGATGATTTGGGGTGATTTCTTCAAGATGGATCAAGGTATGTGATTCCTTCTTGGTTTCATCCATTTTTAATTAGGGTTCCCACCCTCTTTCAGGATTTTATAAAATGTATAGATGTTAGGGTTCGATCCTAGTGTTTTTTTTGTCTTTTTATGAAATCTGGTGGATTAGGGTTGGTTTTCACCCCTTTGTGGTGTGGAGGTGCTACTGTTGATGTCTCACACCATGATTTGAGGGTTTCATCACAAAATGGTAGGTGATTCCATGTGTAACCATTTCATGATGAGTTATCAGGATTTATTTATACATTTTTCAAAATTTTAATATGTTTTTTGGTTGATAAAACTATTTATGATTTATTCGTTAATGGTTTTAATTTTATAGTGGAATTTTAGCTTGAAATTTGGCCCTTTTCATGTGTATCTCGTGGGGTATTATTTGGGTGTATTTTATAACATATGAAATTCATTTAAAAATCATATTTGGGCTTCCAATTATACATTTAAATGGTCTTGGTGTTCCATTGTGTTTGAAATAAGGTTTTTAATGGATTTTATGTATAAAACCATGTTATGCCTCATGATTGTGTTTTATGAAAATGATTGTGTTTTTAATGTTCATATTTTGTGGTTTTATTTGAGGTGATTTTATAATACTTCATAGTTGTTTATTAAATCATTATAGGGATTCCAATTCTGTTTTGTAATTGTATTGTTGTGGTTTTTTTTCTTTAAATATGGTTCTGAAATGGGTTTTATGTGGAAAGATTGGTTATACTCATTTTAATTGTTTTGTAAAATATTTCAATGGTTTAATGATTTATGTAAGAGGTGAAACCATATTGGAAAACTATATTGGATTGTGTATATTTTCAAATGAATCATTTTAAATGTTAAATGGGTTGTCCTATGATGTGTATCCTTATGAAAATTTTTATAAAATTTCTTAACAGAAATACTAAAATGTGAAAGTGATGTGAATGTTATGTTGGTTGTTTTGTGTGAGTGTGATGTGAATAACATATAGCGATTATGAAAAGAGTTTTTTGTAACATTTGAGAGGGCTGTTATGTGATGTATAGTATCTTGGGAAAGATATTATAAAATTGTTAAAGGATGCGATGAATTGTGAATGATATGAAAAATGTGTTGTGTGCTATTTTGGTGCGAGTTCGATGTTAAAATAAATTTGAATGAAAATGGGGATGATGTGATTGTGTGATGTACATGATTGGTTTTTGGTTGATGTGTGATGTGGATGCGGTATTTTCATGTGTAAATTATAAATAATGGATTGTTGAACATGTTTGAGCACCAGAGGGAACCCCAAGTATCTAGGTGGGTGGACATGTACCGGTATGCTAGTGATCTCGTGGGGTTTGGCCATAGTTTCACGTAACAAGATTAACACATGTGACAGTAAATAATATATGATGATGATGATGATGATTGGACACAACTAGGTTACGGGTATTTTTTCTACTAGTGGCTCTTTCACTATAATAGATATTATGATGGTTACTCTCACCGAGATACGAGGTACTTGGGTCCCACAATGAGATAGTGCCTAAGGGTTATTTCATATTTATGTTTCTCATTAGATGCCTCACACATTCCATCAGCCTACAATATGTGGGGCTAAAAATTTCAGAAGCTTCAGATTTTTCATTAAATGTATTCATTTCTTAAAATAACCCACTTCAAAATTGTTTTAATTTTTAAAGTTTCATCTTTTAAAAATTGTAATTAGCATATCATGTTTTTGAAATCATGAATGATATTCGTCGTTTAACATTTATCACATGGAATATCATAGTGGTGGTATCCTAATGGGATTTGGATCAAACGATACATAAACATTTGGGTGTATGTAGAATTTCTGATTTACTTACTATAGGTCAAGAAACATTTTTTTTCCTGTGGTTAAGGTTTTAGGGGTCCAAAATGATGTGGCGTTGTGGATATGGATTCAGGGAAGTGCCTCTTACCATTTGAGGGATTCATGGGCTGTCATTTATGTAGAGACCCTAATCTTGACATACATGGACATTACATTACATTTTCGGAATACTTAATACATAACAAATACAGACACACAAGCACTGTAATAGTTTAGTGTCTTTGGAAACACAGAATATAAACATCTAATCATGTTGAAAGATCTTCAACATCTCCCATAACAATTTTCCCCTTTTCGTTTCCTTACATAAAACCTTTCTTTATTTCCTGGGGAAAATAAAACATAAAAATGGTGAGCTCAAATGCTCAGCAAGGGAGAACATAGAGAACATAAAACAATCCATAAACATTTGAAAGAAAAAACATGATCCTGAAATCTAAACCTTAAAACCTCGATCAAAGACATAAATCATGGAAGTATGTAAGGAATTTATCATAAAGGAACATCAATCACGATAAAATATCATGGGAATAAAACATGTAATTGTGGAAACCATTCAACACTTATTATGATTTCCATAGTAGCCAAGGCATTGCTGCCAATACCATCTTAGTGGACAAAGTCCCTTTCTGAATCGAGTTCACTCCTCGTTCCAGTCCTGTATTACTGAACCGGTTTAACTTGATGTTCTAGCCATGTCTATATCATGAGATATTAATCTTTACCCATTGCATTGGAGGGAGATATAGGTCACATCCATCACATAATGAAATCATTTTTACTTGTGCCACAAAATAAACTTACATCATTCCTAATAACTCAACGAATAAAATGGGTTTCATAAACATCATCCCATCATCACATAATCCATATAAACGAAATGAATATTTCATCCTAAGAAATGTGAAACCATGTAAATAATAGAGACATTATACTTGAAACATACACATATGAAATTACGTCATCTAAGATGTAAAATGATTTTGATAAAACACTGGAAATGAATTCTTGAGGAAAATATCCTTTCTTCTTCAATATCAATTTCTTTTCAAAAAACGTCATGCAATTTTAAAAGAATAGGATTTTTTTGAAAATAGTCATGAAATATTTTGGAGGAAGCTTCATGAAAATATGGCTTTATATGACCGTAAAAATCCTTTCATGCCATATAAGATAAAAAACATTCTTCTCGTACTTTTTCCAGAAATGTCAAAAAAGTATCTCGTAGAAGAAATATTCCATACATACCATGTATTATAAGTCAAAAATGGGTAAAAAGGGCTTTAAACATACACTAATCCATTTTTAGGAAACATGGACATGGATGAGAACAATAAACCCAGTAAATAGTTACGAATAAACAATCTCGGATAAAAACAAGATTGGAAAAGTTGTCCCTTACCTTATGTCTGATATTATTTGTATGTGTCCGAACATCCTGTATAATGATTTAAATAATGTTATTTACTTATTACAGAATCATATTCATTGTTTTATATCATATATGGTTGACCTTGGTATTCCATGTTAAAGTAGTGTTTTGGGTAAAATTGTTTCTTTTATCGTACGTGTTTGGACTTGTTGTTCTTGATATTATTATTATTATATCATGATTTAATTACTTTAAGAATGTAAAACATGATTTATATATCATATATATTTGGTATATATATATAATAGATAGATAAATTTAATGAAACACATCGTTCATGGAGACGGTAGGCCGTACGTACGCATGAACGCATTCTTCATTTCTTTTTTGACTTGAATGGAAGTAAGTAGATGAAATATATATATATATGTATACATAAATCCATTAGCTTCATTATTTCATATACTTAATTATTATTCATTACATATACTTTATAATCATTCTTGAATGGTTAACATGGAGAATGAATCTCATCGCGTCGTGGAGACGGTATTCCGTACGTACGCCCAAGCGATGATATCGTTCCCATGATCGTGGACTTTTATTGGATTGTATGTATACAATTTATGAATCAATATAACTTTACAATAATCATATATAATTATTATTTACACCATTATAACCATCCAAGTAAGGTGGTGGTGGAAAATAGATTACACCACGGCGTGGAGACAGTATTCCGTATCTACGCACGCATGGTGATTTCATTTTCCGTCGGATGGATAGACAGTGAAATAGAATTTTTTCATACTTATAATAACATATCAGTAAATTAGTGATACTGTTGTTATTAATTAATAATAAAAAAACTAAAGATGAATAAGTGGAAGATGAAATAAAGTTGAAAGAATCGGTAATGGACATTACCTCTTCTTTGAAGCACCTCTTTGAGACCTCCTTTTAAGGCACTAAAATTGGTCTTTGAAGAAGACCAAGAAGTCTAGGATGTTTCTATAGAAGTGGAGAAGAGAATTTGGAAGTGTTTGTCCGAGCTTGAAGGCTCAATGTGGTGTGAGGAATAGAGGGAGGTGGTGCCCTTTTATAAGGGAGGAGAGGGGCACCTTTGGAATAACAAACAATATTATTTTATTATAAAGTCGTAATATATTTTTAATAGCTCCAAATTGATTTATTTCGAAGATAAGGTGGGGATGGGTCGAAATACTTTCATACAATAGAATTAAGACAAGTTTAGATATCTATTTTAGCCTTATCAATTAGATTTAACTTTAAGTTAAATAATTTTACTTTTACCGTGTCTTTTTGATTTCTTACACTATAAGGTTAATAAACATACTATAACAAGCCAAACTAACCCCAAGTGGTTCATTATTAATATATAAATCCTTATCTAAGTTATTTGGCAGAACCTTAGATTTTTAGGAATAAAATCACAATTAATAATATAATATACTTTTTAAATGCTATTTTATGTCAATTTTGACACTATTTGGTACTTGATTTTTTGAAAATAATAGTAGCATGATTAGTTCGAAAAAAGTTACTTAAATCAATAAAAACATGTCATATTAACCTAGAAAATTAGTGGAATTCATAAAAAGTCTCAGATGACATTTATTTGGGTATTTATAACATCAATTATGTCAATATATCATTAATTAGATAATTACTGCATCATTTTTGTGTCATAAATAAATTAAATTATTTAATGTCTAAAAATTATAAATAAAATACAATTATATAGGAAATATATTTTGATTTATAATGAATATTTATAGTCTAATTTATCTTATTTATAACCCTATATTAAAAATTATTTACTTATTAAAATTTTATTTTAACTATTTTAACACTTCTTTAAATAAATTTACATTAAATGTCATAATCTAATCCAAGTGGGCCTAAATGGTCATATTTTATTACTAAGGTTGTTTTTGGTCGAATTATACTTATCCAATAGAATTAGTACATGTGTTAGGGTAATAATAATATCATTTTGACCCTTAATTATCCTATTTACTTTTAACCGTGGTAAATAAAAGAAAAACGTTACTATTCACCAAAAAACTATTTTCATCTCATTGAACCACATTTTAGTCATTGATATTATCCGTGTCTCTCGGATTTTCTAAATTCCACTCATATAAGCGGTAAAATTATGTTTTTTGAAAAATTCAGATTTTTAACTACCACTTAGTGGTTTCACTATTCATCAAAAAATGAATATTTCCAGGAAAATACCAAAAATTATACCTAAGATATATTTGATATTATGAATTCAAATAATTATGTCTATTTTACCAAATTCAAAACATATCAGTTGCATTAATTAATTTAAAAATTAAGTCCCACCGTTAAAACAAATAGCGTGTTTTTAAAACATAATAATTATCAAAAGATTGACACTTGTTTATGTCTGGTTTAAATGTGAAATTACATCAAATGAAAAACATTGTATTAAATGGTAAAAATATAATCTAAATATACTTTAAACCAATTTAAAAAGATAATCTATCCATATAAATTATTGCGATGAAAAAAAAGTTGTTTTTAATTAAAATATACCGTGTTTTTACTATTCATTATAATATGAAAGTTATCAGAATAATATGAAAATTTTATCCAAAGTAAATTTTTATATCCTGATTCCAAAGAAGAATTTTATTTTTTCAAATTGAACTTATAGAAATGTCAAAAACTATACTTAAAGTGGGTGTTCCATCAAAAGGCGGTAAAACTACATTTTTTGAAAAATACTTATTTTACTCGAATAATTGATTTTGTTCTCATACCATGTTCTAGAAAATGTTTATGATGAATAATAATGTTATAAAATTCAAAATGTAGTTGATACTATTCATAACGGGTAGCTCATATAACATGTCGTTGTTTAGAGAAACTCAGTATTGCGTACAACACACACTATCGTGGAAGGTCGTGATTACGTGTAATGCAAGCCAAGTCAGGGATGTATGTTGTGCAAGATACTTTTGGTGTAGCGTACAACACAAGACATTAATGAAATTAAAAAGAATATTTTTTTCATAAAATATCGGGGTGTTACATTCTACCACCCTTAAAATGAATTTCTCCCTCGAAATTCGGCGGGGTTAAAAATGGTTTACTACTCGAAAGGTTCTTTAATAGAAACCCACATCGTCAAAAGTAAAACCAAAACATGGCTTTAAAAACTAAAGTAAGAAATGTAATGGTTAACCAAATTAACTCATCATTGGGTTTCCATGTAGGAGAACATATGTGAAAATATGGATATGGATGAAAAATATGACCTTCAAGTTCTGATGGAGAGTGGTAGAAAACATGGCTATGAAAAATCTAACAATCACAAAGCCATAAATATGTGATGATCTAGGGTAACATCTAATTCATTGGATATAAGGGCACTAGACAACATTTTTGGTTTTCAAGATCATTTCCCTAATGTTGAAGAATTTGAATTAGAATGAATACTTAGTTTATTTTGGTACAATCTCACTGTTTTTCATGCCGTGAACAATTTCCAATTCATCTCTTAAATAAATGAAGTTGAATTTGTTATTCATGAAGTGTTAGCAGATGATGTGATAGAATGACGGTTCATTCCATCTGTCTCAAACAAAACGTTATCAAAAGTTATTAAATATACATAAGTCAATCAATAGTGATATTAATCATATATGGTTCCTAAAATTGACTTATACTTCATATATCATACTTCTTATTATAATAAACTAGTTTCTACTAAACAGGGACTTCTTGTAGGCCAGTAGTAGGTGATAAAGGCCTATCTCACTTCAGTTGTGGGTTCGATTCCCATAGCCTTGTCCTACGCGATGGCCTGTCGCCCGTCCTGCAGGTTGTCCTTTTTCTAAAACTACATTTCTATGACATCCCATCAATAATATTGAAAAAAGTTCTATCCTTAAACAATACTAACTTATGTCTAACATAATCCATTCCAATCTTTATGCTTATCTAAAATACTTTGGTCCAATCTCATAGTATAATGAAAACAATTTCTTGAAATTCCATCAACCAAGCATGTGAATACCATCATTTATCCCCCATATATCTTGTTGGTCACATTCCAATCATGTGAATACCTTAATCTTGTATTCTATTGAAAAATGAATACCCATTAAACCTTAGTGAAAACATGAATGCTGTCAAAATTTAACTCTTTCCACATACCAAAATCCAAAAATTCTATATACTCAAACCATGATATAACCTTCTCCTTATATCAGTCATGAGCTCATGAATACTATCAAACATTTAATTTTCTCCTTAACCTTTCATTATGCGCATATCATCTACATTCCAAAAATATATTAATAACCTTTCATGGTTACTGGTACCATTCATCATACACATTCAAAAGATAAGGGAAGACAACAGTGTAACAATCCTTAGATGTCTCTTTATTCAACAGTACCATGATATTACTTATAAAACATTACACTTGAAAAACATGTAATCATTCCACTCCCTTCTTAAACCATTGACTGAGATTCAAAAATTCTTTCAACTCACATATCATTTGTAGTCTCTTCATAATCATCAACATAAATACTACCCATACGACCATACTAATTCTCTTCATGAGACTTTCCCTTAGGGAATTAGTTTTCATAATTCCGGTACATTCCACATTTAAAACATTTAACCATTGTTGATGTCGTAGAAATACCATTATCCTTATCCATGGTGTTAACTGAACCTTTTTCTTTGCACTTACTGGATTTCTGTCCTTCTTTTCTATACCCAATGCATCTTCCAGTTCCATTAAAACATTCTCCTTGATGCCTCTTCCCACATGATTTACATGAGGAGAATTGAACTTTCTTTCCTCTATGATCATCATGAAACTCCATTTTTCTCTTATTATATGAGTTGGTATACTTACCAAAGTTGAGATTATTGATCATATTATGAGATTTCTAATTAGGCATGATAACAATGTTTGGACTTCCAAATCCCATTTCATTTGGTTACTCATGAAAAATATAATTCCATTGTGCATCATATCCTCCATTATCGTGAATCTTCTTGTTTCCAGCCATTTTCTAAAACCCAAAAAGAATAGTGTGAGAGGCAAAAATCATGCTAGGGAAAACAATATAGTAAAGGGGGGTACCCTCAATATCTAACATTTTAGGTTAAATTCTAATATTGTTACCGTAATTCTAGGACTATAACCTATACTTATACTTAACCATATGGACATCCCTAGACATACCATAGAAATTTCTCTAGGGATCTCACTAAAGTTCTCGAATCCTAGTTTCTAATGGTTGACTAAACCTTTCCTCTGATACCAACTGTAGAGACCCGAAGCTTGACGTACATGGACATTACATTACTTTTCCAGAATTCTTAATAAATAACAAAAACATACACACTAGGACCGTAATAGAGTAGTGTCTTTGGAAACGCTGAATATAAACATCTAATCATGTTGAAAGATCATCAAAATCTCCAATAACGATCATACCCTTTTTGTTTCCTTACCTAAAAACTTTCTTTATTTCCTAGGGAAAATATAACATAAAAAGGGTGAGCTCAAATTCTATGTAAGGGAAAACATAGAGAACATAAAACAATCCATAAATATTTGAAAGAAAAAACATGAACATGAAATCTAAACCTTAAAACCACGGGAAAAGACATAAATCTTAGAAGTAAGTAAGGCGTTTATCATAAAGGAACATCGATCACGATAAAATAGAATGGGAATAAAACATGTAATTGTGGAAACCATTAAGCACTTGTTATGATTTCCATAGTAGCCAAGGCATTTCTTCCAAGACCATCTTAGTTGACAAATTCCCTTTCTGAATCGAGTTCACTCCGCGTTCCAGTCCTGTATTACATAACCGGTTTAACTTGATATTCCAGCCATGTCTATCTCATGAGATATAAATCTTTACCTAATTCATTGGAGGGATATATAGGTCCCGCCAATCTCATAATGAAATCATTATTACTTGTGCCATAAAATAAACATACATCATTCATAATAACTCAACAAATAAAATGGGTTTCATAAACATCATCCCATCATCACATAATCCATATAAAAGAAATGGATATTTCATCATAAAAAATGTGAAACCATGTAAATAATAGAGACTCTATACTTGAAACATACACATATGAAATAATGTCATCTTATATGTAAAATGATTTTGATTAAACACTTGAAATGAATTCTTGAGGAAAATATCATTTCTTCTTCAAAATCAATTTCTTTTCACAAAACGTCATGAAATTTTAAAAGAAAATTATTTTGTTGAAAATAGTCATGAAATATTTTGGAGGAAGTTTCATGAAAATAAGGCTTTATATAACCGTAAAAATACTTTCATGCTGTATAAGTTAAAAAAACATTCTTCTCATACTTTTTTCGGAAAAGTAAAAAAGTACCTCGTAGAAGAAATATTCCATACATACTATGTAGTAAAAGTAAAAAATGGGTAAAAAGGACTTTAAACATAAATGAAACCATTTTTAGGAAACATGGACATGGATGATAACAATAACCCCAGTTAATACTTACGAATAAACAATCTCGGATAAAAAAGAGATTGGAAAATTTATCCTTTACCTTATGTCCGATATGCTTCGTATGTGTCCGAACCTCCTGTATAATGATTTGAATAATGTTATTGACTTATTAAAGAATCATTTTCATTGTTCTATATCATATATGGTTGCCCTAGGTATTCAATGTTAAAGAAGTGTTTTGGGTAAATTTGTTTCTTTTATCGTACATGTTTGGACTTATTGTTCTTGATATTACTATTACTTATATCATGATTTACATACTTACAAAATGTAAAACATGATTTATATATCATATATATTCAGTATATATATATAATATAGATAAATTAAATGAAACACACCGTTCATGGAGACGGTAGTCCGTACGTACGCATTAATGTTGTTTTCCTTTCTTTTTTTACTTGAATGGATGTAAGTAGATGACATATATATATATATATATACATAAATCCAGTATCTTTATTATGTCATATATTTCATTATTATTCATTATATATACTTTATAATCATTCTTAAAAGGTTATCATGGAAAATGAATCTCATCGCGTCATGGAGACGGTATTCCGAACGTATGCATGAGCGATGATATCATTCCCATGATCGTGGAATTGTATTGGAGTGTATGTATACTATTTAAGAATCAATATCACTTTACAATAATCATATATCATTTTTATTTAGGCCATTATACCCATCCAATTAAGGTGGTGGTGGAAAATAAATTACATCACGACGTGGAGACGGTATTCCGTAAGTACGCACGCGCGGTGATTTCGTTTTCCGTAGGATGGATAGATGGTGAAACAGGGTTGTTTCATACTTATAATAACATATCAGTATATTAGTGATACTTATTTTATTACTTCATAATGAAACAACTAAATAAGAAGATGTGGCATAAGAAATAATGTTGAAAGAAACGGTAATGGACATTTCCTCTTCTTTAAAGAGCCTCTTTGAGTCCTCCTTTTGGGGCACTAAAATTGGTCTTTGAAGAAGACCAGGACCTCTAGGATGTTTCCAGGGAAGTGTAGAAGATAATTTGGCAGGGTTTGGCCGAGCTTGAAGGCTCAAAGTGGTGTGAGGAAGAGAGAGAGTAGGTTCCCTTTTATAATGGAGGAGCGGGGAACCTTTGGAATAACAAAACATATAATCTTATTATAAAGTCATATTCGGTTTTTAATTGTTCCAAATTGATTTATTTAGCAGCTAAAGTGGGTATGGGTCGAAATCATCTCATCCAATATAATTTAGACAAGTTTAGGTTTCTATTTTAACATTATCATTTAGATTTCACTTTAAGTTAAATAATTTTACATTTACCGTGTCTTTTTGTTTTCTTACACAATAAGATTAATAAAAATACTATAACAAGCCAAAAGAACCCCAAGTGGTTCATTATTAATATATATAACCTTATATAAGCCATTTGTCCGAACCTTATATTTTTAGGAATAAAATAACAATTAATAATATAATATTTGTTATAAAAACTATTTTATGTCAATTTTGACACTATTTGGTACTTGATTTTTCTGAAAATCATAACAGCGTGAATAGTTAAAAATAAGTTACTTATATTAGAAATAACATGTAATATTAACCTATAAAATTAGTGTAATTCATAAAAAGTCTCAAATTACATTTATTTGGGTATTTATTACATCAATTATGTCAATATTTTATTAATAAGATAATTACTTCATCATCTTTTTGTCATAAATAAATTAACTTATTTAATGTCAAAAAATTATAAATAAAATACCATTAGGTATTAAATCTTATTATATTTCTATTTAATATTTATAGTCTAATTTATCTTATTTATAACCCAATAATAAAAATGATTTACTTATTAAACTTTGATTTTAACTATTTTAACCCTACTTTAAATAAATTTACATTAAATGTACTAATCTAATCAAAGTGGGCCAAAATGGTCATATTTTATTCCTATGGTTGTTTTTGGTCTTATTATACTTATACAATAGAATTAGGACATTTGTTAGGGTAACAATAATTTCATTTTTACCCTTAATTATCCTATTTACTTTTAACCGTGGTAAATAAAAGTAAAAAGTTTTTGTTCACCAAAAAATATTTTCATCTCATTGAACCACATTTTAGTCTTTGATATTAACTGTGTCTCTCAGAATTTCGAAATTCCACTCACAAAAGAGTTAAAATTATGTTTTATGAAAAATTCAGTTTTTTAACTACCACTTTGTGGTTTCATTATTCATCAAAAAATGAAAGTTTCTAGAAAAAATACCAAAAATTAGTCATAAGCTATATTTGATATTATGAATTCAAAAAATGATGTCTCTTTTAAAAAATTAAAAACATATCAGTTTCTTTAATTAATTTAAAAATTAATTGTCGTCGTCAAAAAAATAGCGTGTTTTTAAGAGATAATAACTACCAAAAGATTGACACTTGTTTATGTCTGGTTTAAATGTGAAATTACATCCAATGACCAACATTGTATTAAATGGTAAAAATATATTCTAAATATACTTTAAACCTAATTAAAAAGACAATCTAACCATTAAATTATTGTGGTGAAAAAAGTTGTCTTTAATTAAAATATACCGTGTTTCTACTATTCATTAAAATATGAAAATTATCAGAATAATTTGATAAAATTATCCAAAGTAAATTTTTATACCCTGATTCCATTGAGGAATTTTATTTTTTCAAATTGAACTTGTATACATGTCAAAAACAAGATTTAGTGTGGGTACGCCATCAAAAGGCGGCAAAACTACATTTTTTGAAAAATACTTATTTTACTCGAAAAATTGATTTTGTTCTCATACCATGTTCCAGAAAATGTGTAAGATGAATAATAATGTTATAAAATTCAAAATTTAGTTGATACTATTCATAACTGGTAGTTCATATAACAGATCACTGTTTAGCGAAACTCAGTATTGCGTACAACACACGCTTTCGTGGAAGGTCGCGATTGCGTGTAATGCAAGCCAAGTCAGGGATGCGTGTTGTGCAAGCTCCTTTTGGTGTAGCGTACAACACAATAAATTAATGAAATTAAAAAGAATATTTTTCATAAAAAATCGGGGGTGTTACAATTTATGTTTTTTTACTTTTTTTAATTTTTATTGAGAATAATTTTATATTTTGTAATTAAATTATGAAAATTTATAAAATATGATTTTGTTTGAAAAATATAGATTCATTTTATTGGATTTATTTTCTATTTTATGTTTATAATCTCGGGTAAATCCTTCCCAATTTGCAGTTTCTGAAACCTGGGAACTTGGGCAAGCTTATGGGGATTTGGAACGCTCTTCGAGCCTTATCATGGGATGAGTTTTGTGTCGGTTTTGATGGTGACCAGATTTTGTTCATGACATGAATCCAAAGACATGTGACAATGAAGATCTAATTGGATGCTAAATAGCACATGAGCATGGTATGAGATATAAATCCCAATAGGCCACCACCCACAGTGTCTATCCCATTCTATTTTGTGCAATTCGTAATAAATGATAGTGTGACAGACATTGTTAATGATATCTGATGAGAAATTAAAATTTTGAATCTTTTCTTAGGTTCTTAAACAGACACAAACCCAAACAACTTTTTCCCCACATAGCCAAATATTTATTTATGTGGGTAGATCCTCCTGCATTAAGTGGGATAACACAAATCTGTGGAATAATATCTTGATGAGGATGAATCGCATAGAAAAAGACAATAATCATATGGTCTCTACCACATGCTAACCAAAAACACACCCATATGGCATATTTAGAATCTCACCCATAGGCTATCCAAAATCATTCCATGAATCATAATTAGAATCTCAAACTTCTGCTATCCAAAATATCTTCCTCATGCATGACTATAATATTTTTCTAAGCCATCATGTCACAGTTAATACTACTCTTTAGAATCTGACAATAGTATATTATTTTTCTTCAGGCATGCAATAATTGTGCGCCTATCCCTCAAGTTGTATGAAAACATGAACTAAGCCCTCAAGCGTCACATTAAACAATAGTTTTATATTGGAATGTCAAAAAAAAATTATAGAAACCTCATTTATTAATCACATCGATATCAAATAAGCTCAAAATCTACGAGAACATAAATTCAATTATAGTATCAAACAAACTAGATTTATCATCATAATACACAATAGAACATTTATAAAAAATTAACATATATCAACCAATTCTACTGATTAATCTAGGTTCTTTATTATCATCATAATTACATCAAATTTGTATAATTAATCAATCAATCCTATAATCAGTAATTCTAATTACCCAGTTTAGCCAAATCCATTATACCATAGGAAATCACCAAATTTATTACTATACCACCTCAACAGACTAATCCAACCATCATACAATTTATCCAAATTATCACAGGGCTTTAACATCAAATAGACCAAGTCTTTATAATTTCTAGGCCTCGCACACCTATTTGTTGAAATCAATTCTCAGTCTCCTTTATTTTGGACTTAATGGAATCTAATAGATTACTATAAATGAACAATAATATTTTAATAGTGATTGTTTGATTTAATTGGTCTTGTAAGAAGTTCCACTATGTTCAAATATATTGCATATACATGATTTTTTTTACTAAAAATGATTTTTTTTTTTAAAAATGTGACATCAATCCCTTTTTCATTAACTCAACAAACATGAAAAAATGGTTTAACAATCCAATATATATGCTGACCTTTTAAAACATTATGTTCTAAAAATATGTGCTTATTAAATTACCTATATTCCAAGTCATTCCACCATATTCAGTTCCATTTCAGACTAATTCATTGCATTTAAACTAATTGAGCATGAAACAAAATTCTCATTATTCAAGGGGGATAAAATACTAATATTCCACATAACTAGAACTAACATGAAGGAAGGTGTAAAACTCAAACTAATGAAAATATTGATATAATAACTATCACAACATATTTATTGAGAAGAAACTCAACGTTAGATTGATGGGATTTATAATAATGTCGTGAATTTTTTTATTAAAAAAAATTAATTTATCTTATTTCATAATTACTTCTAATTAAAGAAGAAAAAAATTTATAAAACCCACCATACAAATAAATTTGTTAATTAAAATTGATATGAACTTGAAATTAATTAAATAATGTATTCTCATGTTTAAAAGTGTACGTAAATGGATACTAACTCATGTTGTAGACAAAGTCTGCAATCGACACTTGTTAGAGTTGGAAACAACCAATAAAAACAACCTCAATCATGCACACACATAAACACACACACACACACACACACACACACAGAGAGAGATATATATCCTTTCTTTCTGTCATGTATTCCCCTCACAATGATTGAATGCATATAAGGAATATATATATATATATATATATATATTCATACCTATGTATGTGTTTGTGTATTACCCAACAATAAAAGTCCACAACGAAATTATATGAACTATAAAAATATACTGACATGGTTCAACTCGCTACAATATAATTTCATTGAACCATAAAATAGATAAAGTTCCCTAATAAAAAAGGTGAAACACTGAAGCAGATTTATTCCTTGCCTCATATGGTGGTGAAAAGGTGAAATGACATGGAACTACCCCACAGAGTATCAATAAATTAATAGTGAACCAATAACACTTAAATAGGATATTAACAATGTATTTATTTTTCTTAATGGACAATTAACTAGACCATGAATGGTGGAGAAACCAAAAAATCCCATTGAACATCAATCACAAATAATAAAATAAAAGGAACTAGTAAATCACATATGCAAAATAAATAAATAGAACATTAACAATGAACGATGGAATCCATACCCAAATTTGATGACAGGAGGTCCGTGGACATCCAAACCACTTACCCTTCAGTTGAGTTAGAATAAATATGAAAAATGGGGTTTAAGGATTCCTTTAAACACCCTTATACAAAAATAAAGAATAGAACCCAGTTAAAAAAACCTAGTTTTTTTTTCTAAATATTAAGGGACGATTGGAATACCAAAATAGGGAAAAACGAAGGTGGATAATGATGGAGTAGGCCTTAGCTAGTCATGCTGAACTCAAAACCAATGCTTTCCACATATGAGAATGTCTCCTGGAGGGAGGTCTCAAGATAGGTAGGTCGGCCATGGAGGAATCATGTGAAGAAGGAGGGGGGAGGTGTCTACGGAGGGGTAAGGGAAAACCCGTTACATGTTACATATAATAATAATAATAATAAAATTATTATTAAATAAATTATTATATTTTAATTTAATATTTTAATTTAATTCATGTAATTATTTGAAAAATAAAATTTAGTTTTCTGAAGATGACCACAATGTTATAGACAATACTTGTGCCTTGGTGAGTAATCCCAATCCATTTGGTTTTCAGGGTAGGTGCTTCCAAAACACAAAGTGGAACCCAAGAAACTTATTATTCCCTCACAACTGTAAAAAAATATCTAGTAGTGTTCCACAATTATGAATTGTGTTCTGAATCCTGATATTAAAAATAGAGCATCATGCAATTACAAAAATTAAAATTCCAACTGAATTATCATATAGTTCAAAACATTGGATGTTAATATCATCCATAAATTAAACTCTTCATCCTGGAGAATCCTTCAAAAATAATAGAAACATCACCCAACCTATACATGGTCCTAATGTTTCATTGAAACTATCATGTTTCATTTCCCAATACACAATTCCACATTTATAAATTTATAAACACATGAATATTAATATATAAAATCCTAAATAAATTCTATTATTTCCCCTAAAACAATGTTACGGATGAAAACTAATCTCATTCAGTTAAAGACACAATAATTTATCCATATTGATAAATGTCCTACCGTAGGTACTTCCCACCATAGGCTTTACAATTAAAATTGGGAATGATTCAGATCCGTAGTAGCATCCACCATTGTAATTTCCTACAATACATTCATTTTAGTGTTCAAGATACTATTCTTACATGATATAATTTTTTTAAAAAATGACCAATTTCCCATCAACCAAAAATACCACGTTAATCCAACCATTCATGAAAACCCATAGCTGGCCCAAAATGTAATTTTATAATATGATGACTTGTGAGAAATGGTTCTTCACTGAACATTCCATTGAACATGATATATAACTAATCAATCCACTACATGAAACATTTAATGAATGTGATCAATATATAAACACATCATTTTGCAAGATGAACTGTGATTCCTTCTTCCAAGGTATCCTATATTCATTTAGAACACATCTACTGAAGTCAACAACTGATGTATGGTGGCGTATCACTATTTAAGAATCACTGATCCTGATAAGATTTCTTGTATAACCTCATATTGGAATTATTTTAGTGTAACTAACTATTTTATTTTAGTCTATAGTTTATGTTTATGAGTGATATGTTCATACAAATCCATGATATCCACTTTAAAACATTAATGGATCCTAGAGTGGCAGTTGGTTGGGGGTCACGTCCAAGGCATCAGCTAGTGTCCACTGTTTCATCTAAGAAATTCCTAAAGGGGAACCCAAGTATCACTCATGACTAACCAATACATGATAAAAACTTTAGGTTTAGAATGGAACTGCAATAATGAACCACCAAAAAACCTCAACATCTCTTAAATCATTAACAAGACGTAATTCTGAAACTCTCATAGTGCATCAAGGACGAAGTCAAGATATAGTAAATGATAATCTATCATGGAACAGTACACTAATAGTATTTTAATGGTTACCAAAAATAATATATCCATGCCACTATTGTTCGATACCTTAGAATAATCTTGGCTTCACTACTGAAGCACCATCATAAATCGATCGTTGAGATTTCACCACCTAAGGCATCCCATGTTCATTTATGATTGACCTCTAATGTCCTCCCATGACCAAGAATGTTTCTCAGAGGATGAATACACCACCATCTATAAAAAATTAATATTTCCAAGAAATCATTGACATGAGTTATACATAACAATTATTGTAACACCCTGATATTTTATAAGATATATTCTTTTTAATTTCTTTTATAACTTATGTTTTATGCTAAAACAAGATTATATTGCATTATACGCAATACCATAATAGCTTACAATATGCACACCACTAATCATTGATCGTGTTACACACAATTTCAAGTTCGTTTGATAGAATTTATTTTACGCAACATTGAGTGTATATATATATATCCAATGTATAAATTAAATATGGATGGATTCTATTATACGTAATAACAAATGAATCTTGCACTACACACAACCCGGACATGGCTTTCATTACACACAATCACGACCTTCAATGATAGCGTGTGCTGTACTCAATAACGAGTTTCACTATACAACGATATGTTATTAAAATATTATATAAACTTGCCATTACCGATATTAATACCCAATTTTTGAAATTTTATAAATTTTATCTTTCAAAGTGGACTTCATTTTTAGATTCGTAATATCGAAATTATCCTAGGGTGACTTTTTGGCATTTTTCTGAAAACTACCAATTTTTGATAAATAGTGAAAACACTAGGTTACTATTTAAAAACTGACTTTTTATTTAAATAATTATTTATTTTATTTAAATATATTTTAGGTCAAAATTGATAAATAATATCTATATAAGTTCAATGTAATTCATTGGAGTCATTTTATAATAATTTTTTATATATAAAAATTTTATTGAACTTTTCATCGTCTTTTACCTACCTCCTTGGAGCTTTTTGCAAACTCACATAAAACATAATTTTACCGCTTCTGTGAATGGAATTTCAAAAATCCAAGAGACATGGTTAATATAAAAGACTAAAATTTGGTTCAATGAGATGAAAATAATTTTTGGTGAATAGTAACTTTTTACTCTTATTTACCACCGTTAAAAGTAAATAGGGTAATTAAGGGTAAAAATTGTATTATTATTACCCTAACACATGTCCTAATTCTATTGGATAAGTGTAATTCGACCAAAAAGAACCTTAAGAATAAAATATGAAAATTTAGGTCCACTTGGATTAGAATAGAACTTTTATTATTAATTTATTTAAAGAAGGGTTAAAATAGTTAAAATCAAAGTTTAATAACTATATAATTTTTAATATAGGGATATACCTGAGATAAATTCGACAATAAATATTCATTAGGAAGATAAAAATATTACCTATATAATGGTATTTTTTTTAAAAAATTTAGACATTAGATAATTTAATTTATTTATGACACAATGATGATGCAATAATTATATTATTAATGAAATATTAACATAATTGATGTTATAAATACAAAAATAAATGTAATTTGAGACTTTTTATTAATTATACTAATTTTATAGGTTAATATGACATGTACTTATTGATTAAATTAAATTATTTCGAACTAATCATGCTGTTATGATTTTCACAAAAAATCAATTACCAAATAGTGTCAAATTGACATAAAATGGTTTTTAAATCAAATATTATGTTATTAATTGTTATTATATTCCTAAAAATATAAGGATCGTCCAAGATACTTATATCATGGTATATGTATCATTAGTGGACTAGTTGGGGGTCTCATGGATGTATGTGGTATGTTTATTAACTATATAATATAAAAATACAAAGTGACATCCTAAATGTCAATCTAATTAACTATGAGTTAAAAATAATAGATAAGGTTAATATAATGATCCAAACCTGTCTAAAATCAATTGGTTGATATGATTTGGACCCATCCCCACTTTAGCTTCGAAATAAATAAATTTGGAGCTATTATAAATCGAATATGTCTTTATTATAAAATAATATTTTATGTTTTCCAAAGGTTCCCCATCCTCACTTATAAAAATGAAACCCCTTCCCTATTCTCTTCACACCCTTTTGATCCATGAAGATTGTCCAACCACTGCCAATTTCTCTTCTCCACTTCCCTAGAAACATTCTGGAGGTTCTGGTCATCTCAAACGATCTACTCTACTTCCTTAAGTGGAAGCTTAAAGGAGGTGCGTCGATGAAGAGGTAATCTCTTCTCTCGATTCTCTCAAGTTTTTTTCCTCTTCTACTACTTCTTCTTTAGTTGTATCATTATAAAGTAATAAAATAAGTATTAATTATATACATATATGTTATTATAAATTATAAACAACCCTATTTCACCTTCTATCCATCCTACGGAAAACGAAATCACCGCGCGTGCGTACGTACGGAATACCGTCTCCATGTCGTGGTGTAATCCATTTTCGACCACCACCTTACATGGATGGGTATAATGGTGTAAATAAATGACTATATATGATTATTATAAGGTGATATTTATTCTTAAATATTATACATACACTTCAATACAATTCCACGATCATGGGAATGGTATCATCGCTCGTGTGTACGTATGGACTACCGTCTCTACGACGCGATGTGATTAATTCTCCATGTTAACCATTCATTAATGTTTATAAAGTATATAGAAAAAATAATCATGAATTATATGAAATAATAATGATACGGAATTTATGTGTATATATATGTATTTCATCTACTTAATTACATTCAATTAAATAAGGAAATGAAAACAACGTTCATGCGTACGTACGACCTACCGTCTCCATGAACGGTGTATTTCATTCCATTTATAGATCTATAAAATATATATGTATATTCTGAATATATATTATATATAAATAATGTTTTACATTATGTAATTAAGTAAATATTGATATAAGTAATAATATCTATAACAACAAGTCGAAAGACGAACAATAAATGAAACGATTTTAACCATAACGCTGCTTTAACAGGAAATTTACAAAAGAACAGGTAATATAAAGTCATAAGTGAACCATATATGATATCATAACAATGAATATGATTATTTATTAAGTCAATGACATTATTTAAATCATTATAAAGGCGTTTCAGACACATACAAATCATATCAGACATAAGGTAAGGGATAACTATTCCAATCTCGTTCTTATCTGAGATTGTTATTCGTAAGTATTTACTGGGGTTATTGTTATCATCCATGCCAATGATTTCTAAAAATGATTCCATGTATTTTTAATGTCCTTTTTACCCATTTTTGAAAATTTACCAGATGTTATGAAAGGAATCATACTTTAGTTTACCACACGGGGAAATTTTTGACTTTTCCGACAAAAGATCGAGATGAATGTTATTTTTAAATTATATGGCGTGAACAGATTTTTACAATTTCATAATGCCTCATTATCATGAATATTACTCTACAAGATTTTATGAATATTTTCAGAAAAATACTTTTCTTTTAAGATTGCAATGAATTTTGTGAAAAAAAATGATTTTGAAGAAGAAAGGATATTTTCCTCAAGAATTCATTTCAAGTGTTTTATCAAAACCATTTTCCATCTAAGATGACATTATTTCATAAGTGTATGTTTCAAGTATAATGTCTCTATGATTTAAATGGTTTAACTTTTATTATGATTAAATATCCATTTGTTTTATATGGATTATGTGATGATGGGATGATGTTTATGAAACCCATTTTATTCTTTGGGTAAGGATGAATGTTTTATGTTTATTTTGTGGCACAAGTAAGAATGATTTCATTATGAGATGGTTGGGACCTATATCTCCCTCAAATTCATTGGGTAAAGATTTATATCTCATGAGATAGACATGGCTAGAACAGTAACTTAATCTGGTTCAGTGTTATAGGACTGAAACGAGGAGTGATCTCGATTCAGAAAGGGACTTTGTCCACTAAGATGGTCTTCGCAGAAATGCCGTGGCTACTATGGAAATAATAACATGTTCTTAATTGTTTCCGCAATTACATGTTTTATTATCATGATATTTTTTCAGGATTAATGTTTCTTTATGATTTATTCCTTACGTACTTCCATGTTTTATGTCATTGCTCAAGTTATTGATTTTTAAACATTATATTCATGTATTTAAGTTCAAATGTATATTATTTGTTTTATTTTCTCCTTGCTTACCCCTACTGAGCATTTGAGCTCACCCTGTTATATGTTTTCTTTTCCCCAGGATTTAAAGAATGGTTTTAGGTAAGAAAACAAAAAGGGGAAGATCTTTTTGGGAAATGTTGAAGATCATTCACCACGATTAGAAGATTGTGTTCCGAGTTTCCAAAGACACTAAACTATTATGGTCCTTGAGTGTGGGTTCTTGTTATTTCTTAAGTATTCCGAAAATATTATGTAATGTAAATGTATGTCATGATTTGGGTCTCTACCGTTTGTACCAGAGGAAAGGTTTAGTTAACCTTTGGAAACTAGGATGCGAAAACTTCAGTGAGATCCCTAGAGATATTTTTATGGTATTTCTAGGTGTGTCCCTAAGGTTAAGTATACGTATAGGTCATAGTCCTATTATTTCAGTAACAATATTAGAATTAACCCTAAGACATTATATATTTAAGCTACTCCCCCTTTATTATGTTGTTTTTCCAGTCACGATTTCTGCCTCTCACACTATTCTTTTTGGGTTTTAGATGATGTATGGAACCCGAAGGAACCGTGTCGATCATTGTAATGGACAATGTAATGATTGTCCTCATGAACAAAAAAAAGTTATGGGAGATGGAGTGGAAAATTATATTTCTATACTTACACAAGCTATGAATCATTCTGGACTTCCAAATGAGTAGAGAAGGGAACAACATTCTATGGAGTCCTTCATGATGCAATGTCCACTTTATTTCAATGGGTCTTCTGATCAACTTTTTACTGAACAATAGATTAATACCACTGAAAAGATATTTTCCACAATTTTTTGTTCGGAACATGAACAAGTCATTATGGCTATTTACCATTTAGAAGGTGAAACAGATCAATGGTGGACTCTAATTAAGAATACGAGGCCCCGAGATGAAATTGAATCCATGGAATGTGATGAGTTCAGGAACTTATTTTTCAATATGTACTTCCCTCATATTCTTCGAACATAGATGGAAAAGGATTTCCTTGAGCTTATGCAAAAGAATTACGAATCTGTTCGTATATACGAAGCAAATTTTACATGGCTTACAAGGTATGCATCTGGCTTTATCATCCAACCAGAAAGTAAAGTTGATCGATTATTCAGTGAATTAAATCTAAGTCTTCGGAGGGCATTATCTATAAGAGAATTCTGTATCTGTGAAGAAATTGTGTGTTGTTCTATGAAGGTAGAAATGAAAGCTGGTGTTACATATCTATCTCGTGGTTTTGACAAGAAACATAATATGGAGTTCAAGGAGAAAACTCAGATTAATGGTAAAAAGAAGATGAATGATTCTTTATGCTCAAAGTGTGGAAAGAAGCATGGTGGAGATTGTCTTAAAGGGACTATAAAATGTTTTAGGTGTGGAAAATAAGGTCATCGAGAAGCTGAGTATCGATGTAATGGAAAAATTGTTGGTAATGATGTTAATAAAGAAAAGACTACAAAGAATGCACCACCAGCACTCCAACGCTTCAAGTGGAAGGAAATGGGGCATTATGCTAATCAATTCCCTAATCAAAGGGTTAATGATGATCAATGTGAGCAACCACATAAAGAAAAGGAAAAAAGTAAAGTCATGCGATCACCATTTTTTATTTTGAGTATGAAAATGATGGTCTGTAATGATTAAGTATTTATGTAATGGGATTTTAAAATAGTATCACGGAATCTCATTTATGGCATCTTGGAATTTTGGAACATCTATGTATTGGTTTTCATTATTTATATGGTATCGATAACCATCAAATGTGATTGACGTATTTTTGGAAAGAAGATGATATACACATAATGAAGGAATAATGAAAAAAATGAAATGAGCTCATGACTGATATAAGGACAATGTTATATCATGGTTTGAGTGTATAGAAAATTTTGGGATTTTGGTATGTGGAAAGTGTTAAATTTTGACAGCATTCATGTTTTCACTAAGGTTCAATGGGAATTCATTTTTCAAGAGAATAAATGATTAAGGTATTCACTTTTTTGAAATATATTATGATATATGGGGGATAAATGATGGTATTCACATGCTCGGTATATGAAATTTCTAGTAATTATTTTCTTTATACTATGAGCATGGATAGAAGTGTTTTAGATACGCCTAAAGATTGAAATGATTTATATTGGACATAAGTTAATATTGTTTAAGGATAGAACTTTTTTTGATATTATTGATGGAATGTTATTATAGTGTAGCTTAAGAAAAGGGAAAACATGCAGAACGGGAGACAACCTATCACGTCGGACAAGGTTGTGGGAATAGATCCCACAATCGAAGTGAAACATGACTTTATTGCCTACCTTTGGCCTATAGGAATTCACTAGTTAGTATAAACTAGTTTTATTTTATTAAGCGGTATGATAGATGAAGTATAAGTCAATTTTTGGAACCATATATGATTAATCTCACAATAGATGGACTTATATATATAATGTTTTTTAACCTTATGTCTGAGACAGATTGAATGACCAATCATTCTATCGCATGATCTACGAACACTTCACGAAAGACAAATTCATCTTCATTACTTTAAGAGATTAAGTGGAAATTGTTTAAGGCACAAACAACAGAGAGATTGTACGAAAATCAAGTAAGTATTTCTTTTAATTCAAAAATTATTCAACATTAGTGAAATGATATTGAAAACCAGAAATGTTGTCCTAGTGCTCTTATATCTAATGAATAATATGGTACCTTAGATCATAAAAAATTTACGGATTTTCTATTGTTGGATTTTTCATATCCATGTTCTCTACCACTCTCTATCAGAACTTGACAGTTAGATTTCGTTTCCATATCCATATTTTCACCTATATTATGTTATGTAGAAACCCCAGGATAAGTAAATTCAGGTATCCATTAAATTTCATACATTAGTTTTCAAAATTAAGCTTTATTATTTGTTTTTACGATGTGGGTTTATATTAAATAAACATTCAAGTAGTAAACGATTTATAACCCTGACAAATTTTAAGGGAGAAATTCATTTTCAGCGGGGTAGAATGTAACACCCAGAGATTTTATAAGATATATATTTTTTAATTTATTTTATATCTTCTTTCTTATGCTACACCAAGATTATATTGCATTATACGTAATACTGTAATATCTTACAATATGCACAACACTTATCTTGGATCATGTTACACACAATTTCAAGTTAATTTGATAAAGTTATTTTACGTAACATTTAGTGTATATATATATATCCAATGTATAAATGAAATATAGTTGGATTCTATTATACACAACAACAAATGAATCTTGAACTACACACAACCCTAACTTGGCTTTCATTACATGCAATCACAACCTTTTACGATAGCGTGTGTTGTACGCAATACCGAGTTTCACTAAACAACGATATGTAATTAAAATATTATATAAATTACCCGTTATGAATAGTAATACCCACTTTTTGAAATTTTATAAATTTTATCTTTCAAAATGGACCTCATTTTTAGATTCGGAATATGGAAATTAGCCTAGGGTGAATTTTTGGTATTTTTCTGAAAACATTCAATTTTTTTGAATAGTGAAAACACTAGGTTACTATTTAAAAACTGAATTTTTATTTAAATAATTATTTATTTTATTTAAATTAATTTTAGGTAAATATTGATACATAATATCTATTTAAGTTCAATTTAATTCATTGGAGTCATTTTATAATAATTTTTGATATATAAAAAGTTTATTGAACTTTTCACCATCTTTTAACTACCTCCTAGGAGATTTTTGCAAACTTACATAAAACATAATCTCACCGCTTCTGTGAGTTGAATTTAGAAAATCCAAGAGACACGGTTAATATCAAGGACAAAAATTTGGTTCAAGGAGATGAAAATAAATTTTGATGAATAATAACTTTTTACTATAATTTACCACGGTTAAAAGAAAATAGGGTAATTAAGGGTAAAAATATTACCATTTAGGTCCACATGGATTACATTTGAAAATTTATTATTAATATTTTTAAAGAAGAGTTAAAATAGTTAAAATCAAAGTATAATAACTAAATCATTTTCAATATAGGGTTATACCAAAGATATATTCAATTATAAATATTCATTTAAAATCTAAAAATATTTCCTACATAATGGTATTTTATTTATAATTTTTATACTTTAAAAAATTTAATTTCTTTATGACACAATGATGATGAAGTAATTATTTATTAATGAAATATTAACATAATTGAAGTCATAAATACCCAAATAAATGTAATTTGAAACTTTTTATGAATTAAACTAAATTTTTAGGTTAATATGACATGTAAGTATTTATTTAATTAACGTTTTTATAACTAATCATGTTGTTATGATTTTCACAAAATTTAATTACCAAATAGTGTCAAAAATGATATAAAATAGTCATTAAAACAAATATTAAATTATTAATTGTTATTATATTCCTAAAAATATAAGGTTCGGCCAAAATACTTATATCATGATATATGTATCATTAATGGACCAGTTGGGGTCTCTTGGATGTATATTGTATGTTTATTAACTATATAATATAAAAATACAAAGTGACATGCTAAATGTCAATCTAATTAACTAAGAGTTAAAGCTAAAAGATAAGGTTAATATAATGACCCAAACCTATCTAAAATCTATTGGTTGAGATAATTTCGGCCCATACCCACATTAACTTCGAATGAAACCAATTTGGAGCTATTATATACCGTATATGACTTTATTATAAAATAATATTTTATGTTTTCCAAAGGTGCCTTTCTCCACCCTTATAAAAAGGGAACCCCTTCCCTCTTCTCTTCACACCCTATTGAACATTGAAGCTCGTCCAACCCCTGCCCATTTCTCTTATACACTTCCCTACAAACATTATGGAGGTTCTGTTCTTCTAAAAAGACCAACTCTACTTCCTTAATATGAAGCTTAAAGGAGGTGCCTCGAAGAAGAAGTAGTCTCTACTTCCGATTCTCTCAAGTATTTTTCCTCTTCTACTTCTTGTTCTTTAGTTGTATCATTATAATGTAATAAAATCAGTATTAATTATATACTAATATGTTATTAGAAATATTAAAAAACACTATTTCACCTTCTATCCATCCTACGGAAAATGAAATCACCGCCCGTGCGTACGTACGGAATACCGTCTCCACGCCGTGGTGTAATCCGTTTTCGACCACCACCTTACATGGATGGTTATAATGGTGTAAATAAAGAACTATATATGATTATTATAAAGTGATATTGATTATGAAATATTATACATACACTTCATTACAATTCCACGATCATGGGAATGGTATAATCGCTCGGGCGTACGTACGGACTACCGTCTCCACGATGTGATGAGATTCATTCTCCATGGTAACCATTCATGAATGATTATAAAGTATATATAAAAAGTTATCATGAAATATATTACATAATAATGAAACTGTATTTATGTATATATATATATATATATATATATGTCATCTACTTAATTCCATTCAATACAATAAGGAAAAGAAAACAGCGTTCATGCGTACATATGGCCTACTGTCTCCATGAACGGTGTATTTCATTCCATTTATCGATCTACCATATATATATGTATATTATGAATATATATTATATATAAATCATGTTTTACATTCTGGAATTAAGTAAATAATGATATTAGTAATAATATCAAGAACAACAAGTCGAAACACAAACAATAAATGAAACGATTTTACCCAAAAGTATGCTTTAAAGTGGAATTTACTAAAGAACAGGTAATATAAAGTCATAAGTGAACCATATATGATATAATTAAAATTAATATGATTCTGTAATAAGTAAATGATAGTATTTAAATCATTATATAGGAGTTTCAGATACATATGAATCATATCAGACATAAGGTAAGGGATAACTATTCCAATCTCGTTCTTATTTGAGATTGTTATTCGTAAGTATTTACTATGGTTATTGTTATCATCCATGCCAATGTTTTCTAAAAAAAATTCATGTATTTTTAAAGACTTTTTTACCCATTTTTGAAAATTTACTACATATTGTGAAAGGAATATTTCTTTTGTTTATAACACGGGAAACTTTTTGACTATTCCGTCAAAAGTCTGAGAAGAATATTATTTTTAACTTATACAGCGTTAACAGATTTTTACGGTTTCATAACGCCTCATTCTCATGAAGCTTACTCTAACGAATTTTATGACTATTTTCAACAGAATACTTTTCTTTTAAAATTTCAAGGAATTTTGTGAAAAGAAAATGATTTTGAAGAAGAAAGGATATTTTAATCAAGAATTCTTTTCAAGCGTTTTATCAAAAACATTTTCCATCTACGATGACATTATATCGTATGTGTATGTTTCAAGTATAATGTCTCTATGGTTTACATGGTTTAACTTTTCTTATGATGAAATGTCCATTTGTTTTATATGGATTATGTGATGATGGGATGATGTTTATGAACCACATTTTATTCTTTGGGTTAGGATGAATGTTTTATGTTTATTTTGTGGCAGACGTAAGAATGATATAATTATGAGATGGGTGGGACCTATATCTCCCTCTAATAAATTGGGTAAATATTTATATCTCATGAGATATACATGGATGGAATGGTAATTTAATCTATTTCAGTGTTACAAGACTGAAATGAGGAGTTAAGTCGATTCAGAATGGGACTTTCTCCACTAAGATGGTCTTGGCAGCAATTCCTTGGCTACTATGGAAATCATAACATGTTCTTAATTGATTTTACAATTACAAGTTTTATTATCGTGCTATTTTATCAGGATTAATGATTCTTTATGATCTACTCCTTACATACTGCCATGTTTTATGTCATTTCTCAAGATCTTGATGTTTAAACATTATGTTCGTGTATTTAAGTTCAAATGTATATGATTTGTTTTATTTTATCCTTAAATACCCTTACGGAGCATTTGATCTCACCCTTTTATATCTTTTCTTTTTCCCAGGATTAAAAGAATGGTTTTAGGTAAGAAAACAAAAAGGGGAAGTTCTTTATAGGAGATGTTGAATATCTTTCACCACGATTAGAAGATTGCGTTCCGAGTTTCCAAAGACACTAAACTGTTACAGTCTTTGAGTGTTCATTATTGTTATGTATTATCTATTCTGCAAAAATAATGTAATGTCCATGTACGTCAAGATTTGGGTCCCTACTATCATCATGTGCATTTAATCAAGACCGACCATTCTACAATTGTCTTCATTGGCAGTGTTCCATCTACACATAATGTCACATATTTAACAAAACAAACATAAAAATCCACACATTTTGAGTTTACTAATAATAAAAATAATCATTTTATAGAATATAAATAAGGATATAGGTCGGATCATCAATAAAACAACTGTTTAAATTTGTTTTATGAAACCAAAAACCAAACTGACAAGTGCATAAAAACACTCGAGTATCTGAATTTCTTCTTGATCATTCGGATGACATGATTTCCATAATCCCAGAAAACTCTACCTTGGAGACAACCATAGTTCATACCCATCAAAAAACGCTCATAAAATCTTACTAAAATGAACCGGATTTTTACGTCCTTAATATATCGATGGCTACAAAATATAATGATGCACAATATGCCGATATTTCTACAGAAACATAACATCTTGAATAAAATAACTAAGTACCAAGAATGGGTCATGTAATTGAAAATCTAGTTTACGATGGCCGATGCCTATACTACTAGCTATAAATAATACTTAACCAATGCTAACACCCATAAAAATGGTCAAGGATATAATGAAAACCCACTCAAACAGGTGTCTAATTGAAAAATAAACGTCCTAGAACAAATAACATCACCTAAACGAATCCAGTCTCTAGAAAACATATAGAATTTAAATAAAATTTTTAATATAATGGTTATACATACCATGATCATTCACCTTACGGGAGAAAAACATCGAATCTACAACTAGGTCACAAAAAACTAAAAGTCACCATGTTCAATTTCCTACTATCTAAGCCATTTATAAAAAAATTCCTAATAAGAATTTCACATTTCTATTTCGATGAAAATAAAAAAATAGAATCCAAAGATACCCAATCACAAGGGTTTAAGTGATGAAAACTACATACAGTACAATTTTTATGCTACAACATTTATTCACATTTAATCTTTAAATCGGTAAGTTATTTAAAATAAAACATAAATGAAAAAAATAAAATTTTCCTAAAAAATATTTTTTAATTTTTTTACGTTAATTGACATTCCATCATATATTAGGAAATTTATCAAAATAGTTTTCTTGTAATACAAATGGAATCCTAAATGCATCTCATTAAGCTAACTGATGTTCTTCAAAAATAATGTTTATAATAATTCATTAATTATAATAATTATAGACACTCATTAATGGTGATCTCACATGATACATTCCTCAACCAACACGCTCAGGTCTATTTGTTAGTTTACGATAGGATACCAATTAATTCATATATAAGTTAAACAAGTATTTCATTTCAACACTATCTCAAAATAAACAATGGTTAGTTTAAAAATTGTTCGATTACATGATTTTTAATTTACAAAATCATAAAGAACCCATTAAATACATGTATTCAAAAAAATACCCATCAATTAAATTTATTCCACATTAAAAAAAATTAATTAGTATCACATTTATTTTTACAAAATTCCTATATCCATTTATATTTATCCAGAAAACCCATAATTTCAACTAGAAATAAACATAGAATATCATGTTATAATATAGAAGCATGAAATATATACCATAAATCATAAAAAAGATAATACTAAACACCCAATAATTATATGCATTTTGGAAGTATAATGAAATAAAAACCATGGCATTGCACTCAGGGAAGAAAATACAATAAAAAATCCAACTAAAATGAAATTAAATATAATGATATATACCTTTCATGTTAATTCCTTTGTTACAATAAGGATTCATGCTATAAATTATCCATGTAGAAACAAACCAAGGGTAAAAATACTTGAAATTACATAATTCATATGTAGTAAAAAGTACATCATCCACTCAAGGAGAAAAGAAATTAAACAATAATGACAAACATCATGAACACTAATCATAACCCTGAACACTTGGTCAATTCCCATTCATGAGGTGATTAGTGTGAGCCCCATATATATACAGAGTGCTGAAATAATCTTATTATCTTGTTAATGAAACCGAAATAATAAGTCAATTTAAAAAATGAAAATTTACTCTCCTACAATGTTGTAACCTTCCAAAACATCTCACCAAAATTAAATTGGCTAGACTGGTGTGTCCCATGGCCTCATACACTCCACCATATATGCTATATGAAGATTACAAGTAACGAAGGTCTATTGATATTATGGTTGGGAGTCTATATCAACAAGATAAATGCATCACAATAGTTTTATAAGATAATAAAGAACAGGAAAAAACGAAAACAATAAATAAATAAACAAAAAAGTGCAGTGGAAGATTAATTTTATATCTGAAAAAAATATAAAACACCAATTTAATACAACACATGAATGATTGATGGATATATAAGTAAAAGTAGTAAAAATTTTCAATTGAAGTGAAAACCTGAATGCCCAACTCCATGATCAACCTGAGAAAGAAAACAACCATTTGATACATATTTCCCATGTACACAATAGGACATAATAAATTAATTCAGATACCTAAGATAATAATTATCAACTTAGGTTCTAAACAATGCCCGAGTAGGGTGTGATAAGTGAATCTCCATACGCCGATACCCATGGTTTCTATCCCAATCCATTTATTTCATTTAATAATATATAATATTGTGAAACACATTATAAATGAAATGTGACTACTTATCCTATAATAACAACATGTTATATGATACTAAACACACCCCCATCTCATTCCACTTATATCAGACTAAGTTTGATATCTATATATGTGGGTAGATCCTACTTCATTATTAAGGGCCTCCCAAACCAGTAAAATAATCTCTTATAAAGGATGAATATCTTTGAAAAAATACCAAAATAATATGATCTCTATCATCAAGATAACCAAAACCTAAACCTCAGTAATTACTAGAATATCACCCCTAGGCTATCAGAAATCCCACCCTCTAAGCTAACTAGAATCCTTCCCTCAGGCATTCCAAAATCCTTCTCCCAGGTATAACTAGAATCTCTTCCATAGGAATCATGTGATTGTCCAGGTACTTGTCTGGCATTCAACATAAACTTATAATCTTCCTGATGAACTCAGTACATGTTCCATTATCCCTCAGTTGATATGAAAACATGAACCACTCCCTCATGCATCATATTAAACGTCAGTTGTATTAGGACAATGTCGATATGTAGAATAATATAAAACCCTCAGGTATCAATCACAATGATATCATTTAATCTCAAAATCCAAAGAAAGATAAAACCCAATTATAGTATCAAATATACCAGATTGATCATTATATGATACACCAATAAATTTATAAAAAATTACCATATTTCTTCCAGTTCAATTAATTATTCCGAGTTCATAATTATCTACAAAATTATATCAAAACACTATAATTAATCTATAGAACCTAAAATCATTAATATTAATTATCTATTGTAGCCAAGGTGATTCTTTCAATGAAATCACATATATTATTATTAGGTATATTTTAAATTTCAAGACAATAATAAAACAATTTATCCACATTTTTATTGGTTATGAATGTCAAATAGGCAATGTTCGAAAAATTTCAATGGCTAGAACACTTATCATTTGGCAGCAGGTCTCAACCTCCATTCCTTTTGACCCAATAGAATCCAAGGGATATTTTGAAATACAAAATTATAATATAATAGGTATTATCAGATATATTTTGTTTCATGTAATGTTCTAGTGCAATCAAATATTTTACATATACATTAAAAAAATTAAATCATAAAAATGTGATTTTTATTAGACCACTCACATCAATCCCATTTAAATTAATCAAATTAAACATAATAAAAGAAATGATTTAACTAGCCTACATATATGTCATCCACTTAAACCAGTTTATTCTCATAATAAGTCATTTTTATATTAACTAGAGGTGTGATTGCACCACCCTATAAAGATCTATATCACACTAAATATTTAATAAATTCATTTAATTAAATAATTCACGATAAAAAAATCATATTATTAAAATGGAAGAAATACCAACTATAAACATAAAAAGCACTAACAAGAAGGCATATGGAAAACTAAAACCATATCTATGATTAATATACATCAATATCACTAATTTTTTCAGTTGATTATAGTGAACTTCCAATTAAGGGGATTTCTTTTAAAATCATGACATTGTTTTTTCAAAAAATAATTTCTCTATTTTTTTCATTACATCCAATTCACTAAGGAAAGTATTTTAGATAACCCACAATATAATGAAAAACATAAAAAATGTGAGGGAAGTGAAAAAAATTAATAAATGAATTGTTAAATATAAAAGGGATATGAATTGTATCCTTCCTCAAGAAGTATGCTTTGATGACACTCAACACGTGTGACATTTTTTGGCGAACAATCAAAACCACCCCCACCAGTAAGCACATACACTTATATACATACATACATATATATGTATATATATATCATTAATTCCAATTCAAGTATTCCCAATTAAATGAGGTAATATGTACGACAAATATATAAATATATATATACATTCTTTTATGTGTGTTTTCTCCTCAAAGTAAAATAGAAATTCAATAAAACAATTATAAGAACCATATAAATCATCTAAAAATGTAAATACACTACAAAATAACTAATACAAACATTAAAAAATAACCTAAATAAAAAATGGATAAAAAATGCTGCAGATATAATCCCTTACCACAGATTGCAGCAGGAATATAAAATGACCCGACACATCTCAAGAACCATTAATAAATTATAAGGGCGTAAATAACACGTAAAGACCTTAATTAAAGATTTGAGAATTAATGTATCATATAAATAACATCACCTTGAAGGGTGGAGGCAAACCAGAATCACACGGAAATTCCGTAACACTTAAAAAATTGAAAAAATTCATTTATCACTAAGGACAATAAATAAATAAATTAAGAGGAAAAAATGAATTAAGGAAACCTTACCTAAAATTGATGACATGTGGTCTGTGGGGATCCAAAAAACATTATATTCTATGGATGTTGGAGGAATGCGAACTGATGGTATCGAGGGAGCCTTCCCACACCCTATTATGTAGGGAAAAATGAAATATATTGAAACCCTTACATAGCATTTCATCTGATTCGTGATGGGAATAGGGGAGTCCAAAATAGGCCAATGTGAAGGATGAGAAGTAGGGAGAAGGACCTACATCTTTTAACATAAATAAAAATTCAATGATAACTGCAATGGAGGAAATCACATTGAGGGTGGTCTCATTGTAGGGGGATTTTCTATGGCTAGAATTGTGTGATGATGGATTAGGGTATGACAGGTGTGTATAAAGGGGATAGGGAAACACCCATAAGAGATTACAAAGATAGTAATAAAAAAATAACAATAATAAAAATAACAACAATAATAATTATATTATTTAATCATTTACCTAATTTTATTTTAAATATTAATTTATATATTATATATAAAGAAAACAGAACATATTTTTTGATATAGAGGTACCCATAGATTTATAAAAACTATACTCTATAGTCATTGAGCCCAACCATTTGGTTTTAGAGCTCGGTGCTTCAGAAACTCACCACAACAGCCGAGAAACTTCTTAGAACTTCAAATGAGCCCAATAAAATTACATATAAGTGATACAACATCAAGAATTTCATTCTGCGTCCCTATTTCAATAATGTTATATCTATTAACTAAAAAAATTAAAATTCCATATGAATCTTCAATATGTTCGTAACATAGGATTTTACATATATATCACTCAGCTTTCATTCCATGTGGTGAAGAGGGGTCCCCAATACATTGTTTCATATGTTGATGTATTGGATGATGGGAATTATACATGGACATTGGAGATTTTGGCCTATAAAAAAATATTTTTTGGTGTGTGGATAATGATATATCCTTTAACATTTATTAGGGGATTTTTGAGGGGAATATCTCATTGTTTATTATTTTATTATTAAATTTTAATATTCATGACATCATTGGATTGATCTAACTACATCGATTGTAATATTCCCTTTTCTCACATTTATTATTATGGCTCCTTACTAGGTATATATATACTGACCTAATATGGGATTTTCATGTAAGTTTTATTCCTTAAAAAATGATGGCCAAATCATTGGAGACCATGGGGGATAATTAGGATAATTGGAAACATTGATCATTTATGAATGATGGGACTATAATAAAAGGATTTAGAATATCTCACATAATAAATTTATTAGTATAACATTAATTTATGTACATTTCTCATATTGGTAAATTATTTTTAACATTTTAATGCATCGGTTTAAATATTTTCATTAATTGATGTTTTTCGTAGAGTTTGTTTAATGCATGGTATTTATACTAATTTATATTATTTTATATTATATTTAGTTGTACAATTTCATAGAGATATATGGGATTCAGAATAAAGGTATATTAGGAAAAGGCCATCAATTATATTTTTTCATTCCCAATTATTGTCACATTTTCTTTGCATTGTTGAGTCACTGGCTTGGTTGTGTGAGGAACTGTTGGAGGGTTAGCTTGACCAGTTGGGCTAGAGCATGTTGTTTTACCCTCTGCAGGTCATTTGGGATGTGGTGGATAAAGAGGGGTAGCTTGCCATAGGGAGGGACCATGCTTGCATGGGATCATCAAGTGGCCTTCTTCGGGGTGAACGGTAGCTGCTTATGCTTGGAAGAGGTTTTTTCTCATTTTATGTTTGTTGTTGTTTGGTAAGTGTTTTAACGTTTTGTTTCTCACTTTTACCTCAAAAGTGCCTTTCAATAAAAAATAATTTTCAGTCAACGAGTCACATTTTCTTGGCCTATCAATGGTGGGCTTGTAGTTGTGAAAGATCTTTTATTTTCTTGATAGGAAGGCCACTATGGGTTCATTAGGTATAATATTTTCCTTTACTATAAAAAATTAATATGATCGTCTAGAAAAACATGATGTGATTTGGTTTTTATATACATTTCCCAATTATGATGTCAGAGGAACGGAATCTTGAATCTCACATAACTAGTATTTCTTCTTGAAATTTAAATCATTTCAAATTGAATTATGTTTCAAGGATATATCCATTTTATATTGGTTATGTTTCTATGAAATACCTTAATTTCAACCCATTAATAAATTTTTTAGGGATATTTTTCATGTAATCATTGGTGAAATAAATAAAAATGGAATTTATATCGAATGATTAATGATATAATTTAATGGTTCCTTAGGGATATTCAATCATTAATTATATTTTTTATTTGTAGGGATGCATCCTTATATTAATAAACACATTGGAATTATAGTTTTTAGAATTGGGGTATATTTTTTATAATCTTACAACATTATTTATTTTTGATATTGTAGGATATTGACGTTTTATTCATCATTAAATAACTGAATAATTTACAATATAATTAGTACATTCTAGTTTTATATCGTTTGAATGGTTTCACATCATTAAGAGGTACTAAACCATGATAAAAAATTTAATAACTCTTTATACCTTCAAAATAATTTTTGAATCTATCAATATAGTGTTAGGTACATCATTTTTCATAAATAGTATGATTGATTAAAGTTGATTATAAATGTAAATAATAATGAAAACACATGTATATGTTGATGAATTGGAATCATCTTAACACGTATCGATTTAATAGTTGGGAAATTTATATAAATTCACTTAAATTATATTTCTAAAAATTAATAAATCATTACCATACCACAAATTATTGGAATTTTATTTATGTAAACTCAAAGGATCATTTTTTCATAGTAATATTAATTTTATTGAATTTTATCATATACAACAGATCCACAAGGATGATGATATTGTCACACCACTTGCATGATTTATCAACATAATAATTTATATAAATGTATATTGTTCAACCATGATACAAATATAATAATAATATATTTTCGACTTTTAAAACACAAACATATATTTTAGAATGATTGAAATAATTTTGTGTAATTACATGTACTTCGATTCCTATTTTTTAATAGCTTTTTTATATTATGGGGATTTTCAAATATGATGCACTAATAAATTCCAAAAACATAAAAGAATGTTAATGATATACAATTGTCTTATCAGTCATACTATCAATACAATAAATAATTTCTTCCAGAATTTATTTCAATGTTACTAAAATAAAATATTGATTTGTATTGATTTGAATTCAATTATTATAGATGGTATTTTAGTGTTCCAGTTCATGGATGATCATATAGATAAAAATAATCAAATAAAAAATAATCTTGTGGAATGTAAATCACTATTATTACATTATATGAGGAATGAATAGATTGATCAATACTGATTTGAAATATTCGGTAGTCCATTAAATTATGTTCTTTACATCCTAAAATATTACAATCTTATTCCTCTATAATTTCTGGAGCATCAAAGAAAAAATTTCAATTAATATCCTACGATCTGGAGGGAATAAATATTTTCTTTAATCAATGTGTATTCTTCAGTTGTTTTATCCTCTTTTTTAACACAATTCATGTAATTATGATAAAATTTATAAATATTAGGTTTTATAGATTCTATATAAATGGATGTAGTCATCTCCATGTATCTTAATTAAAAAATAATAATTCACTGATTCTAAAAAATTACTACACACCCAATTTTTTAATATCAAATTATATATTTATTGAGATTAAATTCATCATATGTGGATTGAAAAGATGGGGAAAAATTATTTTCTTCTAAATATGGAATAGGATTAAAAACCAAATTTCTCTACAATAATTGAAAAATTAATAATTTCACTGTTATATTATTTTTTATCAGGCGATATGATTTCTAAAAAAATTATGAGTCGTTTAAATATGAATAATTGAATGTGGAAATAAATATTTAAATTATTATATGTATTTACAAGCACAATCACTAAATCATTTGGGGTTTTCAACCTATATCTACCATTGTATTTTTATCAACATATTTTGGATAATATCAAATATTAGTGTAGAATGATTCAGAGGAATAAAATGAAAAAATGATATCATAAAGAACAACCCCATTTTCCAAAATTGATTATTTCAATCACTGATGACATGATGCATGGGTGCTTTCATGTAAGTGGTGAAATGGATTTTGATGAAAATAATTGAATATATTTTATTGAAAAATAATATAAAACTAATTATTAGATTCCATTTATTCAAATATAGAATCTAATAAAATATAATATAAGACACATTTTTAGTTTTATCATAAAAGTATATCAGTATAATGGATGTTTCTAAGTAATATTCAAAACATAAATATTTTAATCTGTTAAAAATGTAATTAGTATTATTCAAGCAGTTTTTCTCCAAAGGGATTAACAAATAATCACATTGATGAGTTACAAATATAGATAATTAGGTCAATTAATTCCTTTTAAATGAAATAATTTATATGGATATAAAAAATTAAAAGCCAAATAGTGCATTCATTAAGATCATGTTCATCATTAAATTGATCATCATCAATGTCTTGAGGTGTTTTAAATTTATGTGGATTTTTTAAATCTATACTAAATAATTTCCTAAGATCAATATAGAAATAATCATTGAAAAATATTGAAATTATTTATATTATGTTTATAAGTTGTGTTAATTCAATAAATTTTTACCATGAGGATGTATATATCAGGGAATAGGCGTCTCCTCCCACATGTGGTGTATATGGGACTTCGTTTAAATATGTATATCCTTTTAATTCATGATATAATAATACTTTCTTAATTTATTAAAAATAAAGATCATTCATCATGTTATTTTTTCCAATGACAATATTTTTAAGTCGTACATAAATTTTTTTTAAAAATATTATATAAATAAAGGGTTTAATAAGGGTCTTTTGATAAGAATGTATTACATATTCCATATTTATAATATATAACTATCTACATTTAATAGTTTGAATATTACATTCAAAAATGGAACCCTAATTATCATTAATACCTTGATAATGTCACTTTGAAATGTTAGATTAGGTGTGATGAGTGTTACAGGGTTTAAATTAATCATTCCACCTAATTTAACAATAACTTTTTAACTAGTATTACAATTTGGATAGAATATGTTCACTCAACCTTATCATATGATTTTGTAAACTATGATTCTGATGGTAATTTCATTTTAAATTTCAAGGAATTATTTTTGGGAAGATTTAAAATCACATTAGATGCTTCATTAAGTTATATATAATTGATTTTATACTCAATTTTAGTGTTTCTATTATTTAAAACCATTTCAAAATGATGATAAAAATATAGAAGAGAAAAAATATTTAATTTATTATAAAGGATAAAGATTAACCATGAATAAATCACATGGACCAAATAAGGATAATATTGATGGGTCTATTCTTTTCAGTTAGATCTTTAGAATCCTATATTTCTATTACTGTTTTGGATTCTTAGAAATCATTTACGATAGTGAATATGGAAACAAAATATAATCATGACGTAAATAGATTCAATGTTGTTCAATTTTTATTCAATAAAGTATAATAATATACCCATGGAATATAGATATTTTTCCCAAACATTACAAAACATCACATAACATAAACCAAAAATATAATATTATATATAAAAAATACTATTTTCAAACAATAATCATATCATTATGAAATTTACTATATAATAAAAACTAATTAATTAGTAATAAAAAATGTAGGAAATATATAATAGAAAATAAAAAACATTTAACCTAACCATTTAGAAAATGTTATAAAAAATGAAATATAAATTACATTGGGAAAAAAACTATGATAATTAACAAATAAGACTATTGAAAACAATAAAGAAACTATTCGAAAATAATAAATAAATTTCAAGATGAAAAATTTATATAAAATTTTAGTTGAGGGTATAAATTTTCATTTTAAAAATATGGTAAATCATTTTTAATGAAATTAAATTATCATTTTTTAAGGTAGAAAATAAAATATTTTGAAATAATTATTTTTTAAATAGTTAATGGTGAAATAGGTTTATTATAGTTTAAAAATTTGATATTTTACAATGTAAAGGATAAAAAATTTGTGAATTAAGTAAATATATTTCATTAAAGTCTATAAAAATTGATAGGAATTATTATAAAAAATAATAATGCGCATAAAAATATTTATTGGTCTGGGTAAAATCTATTCATATAAATCATAATTTCAATTGAATATAATGTTTTAAGACAATATAACATCAAAATATGTAAAGACAATATCAATACTGAAATATAATAGTAAAACAAAATGGATTAAGAACTTATGAAAAGATTTGAGAAAGAAAAGCCCCCTACAACCATTGAAAATTTTGAATAAATAAACCATGGGAGATATAAATTTCATAATATTATGGAATATAAATATATATTAGAGAATTGTTTTAAAATAATAAATGGGTTTTTATTTTAAAGATAAAATGTGAACATGATATATGACATAATTATGTCACCGAGTATTCAAATTTGAGACAACGATCCACTTATGATTTTACTATCATCTTAATAAAAACACCTTGATAGAGAGGGATTGTAATGTAAAATATAATTTTAAAATTGATATATTATTCTTATTATTATATATCAAATAATATGAAATTCCAAAATAGAAATTATAAATATTGATTAATACAAAACATGTCTCAATGGAAGGTATTTGAGAAGAATACCCCTTTATGAATAATTAATGAATTAATCAAAGGATCATTAGTTGATGATCATGAAATGGAAATTTAAATCTCAACAAATGGATGATATTTTCTTATATTAAATTAATAATAATTTGAACAAATATATATAATATTTATATTTAATGTATAAAATATATCCAATGGATAAATAAACGAAATAATTCAACCCTTACAATTATTCATTCTTAGTTGAATTATGTATAACCCCCTATAAAAATGATAAATAAAAATAGTATAAGTTATAAAATCTTTTTTCTGTTCAATATATTTTCTTATAAATCAATTTTTATCATTTTGATGAATATATTCTTTCGTTATCAATTATTTCAATAGTTGGGTGTTAGAACAATATGTTTTTTTCATACAAATGTCATAAAGAAAAGATTTATTCTCATAAAGTTGTATCCAGATCATCATTATAATAAAATTCAATATAAAATAATAAATTTTGTAATGATTACATATAAATCTAGTTTTAGGGGAAACTGTTGACCTCAATTTCATGAAATATAAATTGTGATGAACTAGTTTAATATGTGTTTAAGTATCTAATGGTGATATATATAAAAAATAAATTTTGAATACATAATTCTATAATCAATAAAATAAATTAATCATATCATTATTACATTATATGTCCACGATAATAAGTAAACTTTTAGTTTATTTCATAAAATTTATAATATAGTTTACGTAATAAGTTAAATCAACCAAATTGGTAATGCGTTTTAAAGGTTAAAGTGAAAGGATATATATTTATAAAATGATAATGTGACATATAATGAAGATTATATTTTTTAAGAAAAAAAATATCCTCCTTAAAATAATTCTAGTAATAATCAATCATTGGTGGGGATTAAAATGAATGTTTTTGTCATGTATATGTTAGTCTTCATGCACACACAAATGATATTTTCGTTTTTCATAAACAAAATTATAGATGAATATATTATGGAAATTCATATTATATAATAAAATTATTTTCTATAAATTAAAATAATAAAATTATATTATAATGGATTCAAAACATTAAAAAATAGTTATTATTAAAATAAATGTAACATATATACTCATGTTAGGAATATGAATATTCCTTATAATTCTCCATAGAACTGAAATAATTATGCAAAAAAATAGTGATTTAAAAATTTTGATCTTGGAATATGCTTTTATAATGATTAATTTTTTATATTTTCATGAATAAATTTGTAGGATATTTTTTTCCTCAAATTAGAGTAATTGTTACCCATTTATATGTGAGGGGATTTTGGATTTGCATGATACCATTTCCATCTCAATAATGTGATAATACAATTGAATGGTTGATGGATAAAAAACATGAAAGTGTAGAGGTGAATATTTTTGTGTCAAAATTATGATCATTTAATCATTATTGATTTATCATACAATTTCAGGGGATAAAAGGATGAAAAATAATTATTCCATTGATATTGTCGAAAAAATACTAAATGAAAAAATTTAAAAACAATAAGAATATTCCTCTAAAATCCATTTAAAAAATTTAATGATTAGTAAAAATAGCATTAATGAGTATTTTGAGAATATTATAAAAATTAAAATAATTTTTTTTGATACCAAAAAAATGGATGAGAAAATATTTTCAATCGAATATATTAATAAATTTACTTTTTATTAAAAACATTGTTTCAGACACATGAATAAATTTATGGAGTAAAATTTAAGAAAAAGAAATATTTTACTAAAATAAATAATGGTGATGGAAATATCTAATGTTCATGGGATATAGATCATAATTATTACCTAGTATTTGTATAGTTATAAACAATTATGGTAACCATTGCAATTTTATAAAAAAGTCCATTACAACTTCGGTAACATTAGAATCATATTCCTCATTAAAGAATTACATGAACCCAAACATAAATATTTAGAAAATAATTTGGTGGATGATATAAAATTTCATAGGATTTGTATATACACCAAAATAAATTAAATTTTTGGTGAATACTTCATATGTATAACAGAATTAAAAAAGGGTCATAAAAATCCCTTAACCTATGTCTTGACATTCATTTCACACTTTAGAACCAACTATTCTTAGAAGAACCTCACATGTTTTCTAGTTAATAATTTCATAGTGGTCTTTTGGAATCAATATATGGCATCTGGTATGTTTTTAGATTAGAAAGTGTTAGGTTTTTTTTTGGGTTGACTAAAATAAACGGCTCTTTCAGTGCGGATAAGGGAGGATAGGTGGTGTCCATTCATATGTGTGGGAGATTAAATGCTTAAACTTATGGATAATAATAATATATACGCATATTATTAACATTCCAATTAGATTAAAAATTGAATATTGTCTAATAATATATGTGATTGGATATAATTATTTCAATAAAATTGGAAATTGAATTTTTTAGATTATTTAATCTGATATATGTTCATATTAACTCCAAATAATCCCTTTTTAAACAGAAAAGATGCATTTAATTTTTCATTTTTTCAATATTCATTACAAAAACAATTCATGTAAACATATTATATAAAAAATTTGCAATATTCCAAATATGTAACCCATATTTAAAAAAAATTCCATGAAGATGTAGTACATCATTTATCATTAACACTACAAGAACGGCAAATAATTTGTATTTAAATGAATAAAATTCAAAATTTTAAAAATATTTAAAATAAAAATTAAATATGAAATTAAAAAAATCATTTAATTGATCAGTTAATATAAAAGTACATTAATTTTAATTATATAACTAAATTAAAATAAAATTTAAAAGATAAATTCCTTGAATTGAATGATTTATTTTAATAAATATTATTAATTTCATAATACATGTCACGCCCCAGCCCCAGACTACCACAAATCATGTGCCGTTTAAATAAAACATGGTGTGTAAATTTTTTATAAATGGAAAAGAATATTATTACACATCATGTTCCACTAATTAGGACCTTCTCATTTTAGTGTCTGGAAAACCAGAAATAGTAATTAAAATCCTTCAAAACTGAATGAGAAAAGAATCTCTACAAAGATACCAAAATTTAGTTTAACTAAAACCTACTAAACCTATAAAGTTTATGTTAAATAATATGTTGAGCATAAAAGAAATTTGTATGGGGGTTTTAATGTAATATACCCTTTGAAAACAGTCCATTATTATTATTCATAACGCATTATCTTTAAAAACTTTTCTATACCTGAAACATAACTTCTTACCCAAAAAAAATCAAGGGAACATTTCAAGGAATATTTACCTATATACAAAGAAACATATTCCAATCATAAGATTGATTATATAAAATGTATGGTGTGAATCATATAAGGCATGATTTATTCTAACTGTAATAAGTTTTTCATGCGAAAGTGAAAGTACAGAATTGAAAAATGAATATAATACATGATCAGAGATGAAAAAAAGATAATAACTTTAACTTATTCCATTACAAACTGCAAATCATAAACTAGCAGATAAATCTCTGAGTGTTGAATAAACATTATGCCATAAGCATTTACTTCTTCTTGTAACCATAAGTATAGGCACTTAACCTAGTATATTATACATGTCAAATATTCAATTGGTTAGTTAAATATCATGAACATAACGAGGGATTGTATAATGTAGGAATGTGTAATGGCCTCGTTCCATGGCCTAATTTGTCTCATGAGAACCACTTCTTCCACATAGGGCATTCATTAACTCGTCCCCAACCCATATTCCTTTCATTAACAGATCCCTAATGCATTATATACTGATTCCAATACATTACTCATATTCAAATGTATGGTCGTATATTAAATGTGTCCCGTACAACTTTTAAAAATTTATTTCTCTAATCCATTAATGGTCATAACAATTTAATTATATTATTTATAATTTACATATAAATTATAAAACATGCACATACGAGTCAATAAAAAAAAGTTAAAAAATGCATGTAAATTTAATAAATTATAAGAATGGTATGTATACTACATCACATTTGATGATATCTATTGCACATAATGTACATGATTGCTCACATAAAATTATGACTATGAAATTCCAAAATCAATAATATGAAAACATATTATATTTAAAATGCATAATATAAAATCATCAAGTATTGAATACATAACTAATTTAAATATTAACATAATATTACATGTGAGGTTTTAAAAGAAAAGTTTTCTAATCACTCACTACTTGCATTTCTACGTATAACATACCACAATAGTACTCTCAATTATTTACACACAGTGTTTAGAATAAAGAATCATGAAAATCACCATACCTCTAACTAATGTAACTAATACCATTTAAAAACATTTGAAAATTAGAGAGTCATACATATGCATATATTCACATACACAAATTTTAAATTATATTTGGAAAATACAATCTTTTCAAATACTGAGTACAGTGTAATCTCTGTATACACAAACATTTATATAAGGGATTGTATTTTTAAACTGTTCATTCTAAACGTTTCATATACTGAAAAAATTTATAATTAATTCATATCAACCATTGGAAAATCCAAATTAGATTTAGGATAACATGTTTTATATATATATCTGTGTGTGTGTCTGTGTGTGTATAATCAAATATATTCAGTATATATAAAGGTCTTACAGAACAATGTAATGATACATATATGTTTTAAACATACTAATATCATTAGTTAAATAAGGGTTGATTAATATCAAATAATTCCATAAAATAAAAAATGTTTTTTATAAAAAATATAAATATAAATGTATATGTATACGTCAATATATAGAATCACAAAACATCACACATCTTTGCATGATGAAAAATTAAGAACATCATTTATGGACAAACATTTTCCACCATTGATGGAATCCATAAATCTCATACTGAACCTTATATATATATGAATATAAGTATATACATACATATATATTCATATATATATATATATATATGTACACACAAACACACAAATATATATATATATATGTATATATATTCAACACATTACATCGAATGAAAAACTAAGTCCTTAACCGAGTTTGAAGAAGGAGAGAAAGTACAGAAAAGATTGATGGTGGAACTGGAAAAAGGGGAACCCATAGTGTTCAGGTAAAGAATGTGTTATATATATAAACTTTATATAATATCCCATTTAATGAAACTTCCAAGGAAAACTAAGGCTCCTCGTTCTAAAATAAGATTGAGCACAACAGTCTTGTGGAATATGAGAAGGATGGAGGGGCCTCCAAAGGTCATGGGTGAGGGAAAAAAATAAAAGTGGAGAGTATCGAGATACTGTTGCTATGATGTGGGAGAATGAAGAAGAAGGTGATGGGATATGGTTATGAAAAAAAAACAATAATTTGATATTAAATCGAAAAAGATCCAGTGGATTTGTTGCATCCACGTGTTTTTAATAGGTGGAATGGTAGAGATACAATGTGGATTGGATCTGATGGCTACGAAAGACTCATATATTTAAAAAATGGAAGAATGATCATGATTATATCAGATTCAATCAGATGGTTGCAAGAGATGAGACATTTTAAAAAGGATGGAAGGATAAAGAGTAGATTCGATGGAATTGAAACTGCTGATAAATATGTGGTCCAAAAACAACTACTACAAGGAATCGAAGACTAAACCGGTCTGACAGCCCAGATTTCGCATGGTGAGATCTGAAGACTTAGATGTGATCACGCATAAAAAATCATATCACACATCACAATGAAATGGGTTCTGTGGATTCCTTATAACCTAGAGTTTGTTGGCATTATTCTAGACATCCCCATCCCCCTTCCCCAGTACTGCCCCATACTGGGACTCTGTGGGAGTGCTTCTATACCCACCACTATCACTATGCTACCCTTCATGGTAGCGCGCTCTGGATCACTTATGCACGAACGCACATGAATGTTCGTTCCGTACTATGCATACCTGCATGAATAACTTATCACACACCATGCATGTATATCGTTGGACCATTAGCTAGGGGTTCTGGGAGATTTCCACCAAGGCCTTGAATGACATGGCCTACTAGTTTTTCCACAGCTAGGTTGGGTTCTGTCCCATATTTTTAAAAGTAATATAAACTTACTATATTTATAACCAAATACTATAATTAACCTATCATGATTAAACCAAATCCTTAATCCAAACATCACATTAGCTTATAAATATTTCTGTTTCAAATCATTAAGGTTAATCTATCATTAATGAAATCCCAACTAGTAGTATATTTAAAATCAAAACATACTTTTAATTAAAACTATTTTATTCATCTAGGGATGAAAAAAATTTCATGGTATATTTTAAAAACACTTCAATACCCAATCCACTATTTAAAAGAAAATACAACCATAGTTATTAATTTCATATTCCAAAATCTATGATTTAAATATAAGAAATATGTTTCTTGTACCAAAAACATATAGTATCATGTACATAATTCACTTGGTATTTCATTTAAAACACAAGGGTTATGATTCAAACATATTTTAAACGTTAAATGATTTTCCTTCTATTTAAAATAAAAATATTATATAACAAAAAAGTTTATAGTTATAACTAAATTACAAACTTTAACACTTGGAAAACTCTTTATTCATAGAAACATAAATATTACCACCAGAATACCCAATGGTTATAAGGTCTTATAGTCGTTAGTCACTTAGCGATAACCTCAAGGAGAAAATGGTATGATTATATTTATGGCCTTTTAATAAAATGAATAGGGAGTTCCAAATTCAAGATAACATGGTGATGATGGCGCTCATCATTCCTCTCATGCTTAGCACAATTTTTGTAGTTCTGGTTATACTGTTGTTATTCATGACATATACAAAGGGCACCTACAATTTAATTGGGATTTTTTTTGTATTGGGTTGCCTCCCTATGATATAATAGACCTTTTGGTATATATCCTAGGGTAGTTTGGTTCTCCAATATTATTTTAATGTATTCATTTTCAGTGATAATTTAATAATGAAAATATTTTATTTATTTGAATGTATTGTTTGGGATATCATGGGAACAAAGTAAAAGTATAAAATATTGTTATTACATAAGAAATATGTTTGGGGAATAACTTTATTCCCCCTTCATAGATTTTCATCCTCAGAATTCTCAAATAGTCGAACAAACATATCAGCAAAACCAGACACACATCACATCCAATATCCCCTACCAAAGTCTACCAACATTGACAATCGAACGATTACCCCACGGTGGATCCTTATAATGGTTTCTAGTCCCTTTATGGGTTTGACCCAAATACACCGAGAGTAGCTTGGATCATCCCCAGGCATAAGGAATTCAGGTTTCCAAAGAGAGGCTTGTGTGGTGTGGAGGTCAGAGATTTGAGAGTGGACTAGTTCTCTATAAATCCTTCGATCTATGTCGTGCTTGAAAACTATGAAGTCATAGAGCACCTCATACGTAAAAAAACATAGGACATAGAATAGATAAACTGGTTAGAGTTCAGCCTCCAAATCATCTTCCTAAAACATTTCAAAGGAACGATAGTTCATAGATAAGGTAAAACCTATAAATAGACCTTCGTGGTATTTCCCCATCTTCTTAAACTCTAAAAATTGAGAATTTTCCATATAGTCCTTTATCTATCACTTTTGTAGTAATAGAGGTTATTTGAGATGAGGGACACATTATAAAGGCATTTTCAGGTCAATCATAGGTTTTCTAAAGGGTTGTAGTCTTTAAAACATGACTTGACAATTATAAGTTCTAGTAATTTGGTTGTGAGTTATAAGAGGTTGGTTGGTGAACTCACATATTCCATCTAAAAAACTCAAGAGACATGTTTTACTTTGTAATACATTACCATAATAAACAAATATGTTATTTTGTAAAAGCATGTTAAATTTTTACAACATTAATATAACATTATCCATGTAAACATGGTTCATAAAACTCAAGGTGTAACATAATCAATTACTCCCTCTCACAACTCACATGTAATTTTTTCCTAAAATCCTCCAAGATGAATCTTCGCCGATTTAACCAGAGTTATTTATTTCTCCAGTTTCTAGTTATGCGGATCCTAAAAGCAGCTCAAAATTATTCAATATCATTAGTCCAAATACAATTTGGGAAACTAGGATAATATACATGTGGATTTCTATAGTTTAGTGTTAGAGAATAATGATGTGTATCTAGTAGAGAGACATCAGTAGAATCAAGTATTTGATATAATAATGGGAAGACTCATCCCAAAAAAATTCAAAGTCCATAACATGACCACATAGACCATAGTTCAAGAATTGACATAGGTACACTTCTCAAAGGTCACCCTCCTTGGCAGCCTCATGGAAATCTTCTCAAGGTGAATCATTCCCTCCTATGGTGATGAATTTAAATAAACCATCAATGTATTTTCCCTTCCTTGCATAGAATGGTAATTGGGCATTCATCATAAGAAAATATTCAAATCCTACTCCTTATAGATGTTAGAGTGTAAGAGGATAATTGGATATTTAGTAGAGGTGTTTTAACAACAAAATTAAAAGGTTTTCAAAAACCTAGTATCTTTTTTAAAATGAATTTCCCACTATAGTTTCTAATACTTTCGTTTCAAGAGACAAAAGGCATGATTAGTTTTCCATCTGATTTTTTTTTCAGAAAACTTCCACTTAGTAAGACATTAAATTTTTTTTGATGTTGTTCTAATTTACCAAGGATTTCTAAACCAATATTGTGTTCCCTACTATCACTCTCCAGCCCAAGAATCCCACAGAGCTGTGTGGATATAAATATAACATGGTGCTTAATTTTTTTTATAAAATTATATGATGATTATTAGACATCATTTTATACTAAAGAGGAAAATTTTGGTTATGATTCTGGAATAAAAGATACAATAAATAATAATCCATCAAAACTGAAAGGGAAAAGAATCTCCAAAAAGGTTCCACCATTGAGTGTAACTAAAATCTTCAAAACCTGTAATACATAATTTATAAATGACACTGAGAATATAAATGCGTAAAATGGGGGTTTTAAAATAATATACCCTTTGAATAAATTCCTTTAAAATTATCCATAAAACATTTTCGTAAGGAATTATTCCATATATGAAACACAACATTTTGTCCACAAAATACAAGTGAATATTTCAAGGAATATTTATAGTGTTACAATGAAACATGTTCCAATATAAAGCATTGTTATACAAAACATGTGGTGTGAAACATATGAGGCATGAGTTATTCTAACTGTATCTTGTTTAACATGTGAATTTGAACGTATATAATTTAAAAATTAAAGTAATACATGATCACAGTTATGCTTAAGATAATTACTTTAAGGTCTTGAATTACTAACATCAAATCACAAATTTTCTGTTAAATCTTTCAGTTCTATTTAATCATTATTCCATATGCATTTACTTATTAAGATACTCATAAGTATAGGCTCTTAAACATGCATATTATACTAGTGGAATATTAACTTGGTTAAATAAGTATCATAACCATAACTAGGGAATGTATAATGAGGGCTTTTTTAAGGCCTCGTACTACGACCAAATCTGTCTCATGAGTACGATTGATGCATCATAGGGCTTCCATTAACTGGCCTATAACCCGTAGGGAAATCATTAAATAGTCCCCAACACATATCACTTTCATTATCTAGTCCCAACCCTTTATATACTAAGTCCAGTATATTCTTCATATGCCAAAGTAAGTTCTTGTAATCGATTTCCCTCCTATAACATTGAATATTTAATATCTCATTTCATATTATTGAAGGTTTCTCATACAACTTTGAATAATTTTTTCCTTAATCTAGAAATGGTGATAATAGTTTAATTACATTCTTTACCATTTACTTATATATAGTTAAACATGAACATATGTGTCAATAACCAATGTATAAATTTCCAGAAAATTTAATAAATAAAAATAATGATATGAAGATTTTATCACATGTTTTTATATCAATTGAAAATAATTTATAGGTTTGGTTACATAAAATTATTACTCTGATATTCCAAATTCATTAGTATGAAAGCATATTATATTCAAAATGAACAATGGAAATTCATCAAGGATCGAATACATAAATAATATAAAGGTAATAAAAAATTTCATGTGAGGTAATAATCACATAATGGTCCAAGAATTCATTAATTACATGTTTTGTATAACATACAACAAGGGTACTCTCATTTATTTTCACACAATGTTAAGAATAATGAAGCATGAAAATATAAATACCTCTTACTAACATTAATAATTCTATTTAAATACATATTAAAATAATTGATTCATACATATATATATATATATATATATATATATATTCATATATGAAATTATTTCATATTATTTGGAAAATCCAAAATTATCTAGGATTGAGTGTTTTATAATATGTGTATAAACAAAAGTGTATATAAAGGATTGTATTTTTAAATTATTCATTCTAAACCTTTCATATTATAGAATCATTTTTTATTAATTATTATAATCCATTTGAAAATAAAAATTAGATTTATTATCAATGTTTATATATATATATATATATTTATAATGGAATACAAATACTATATATAAGGCTCTTAACCCAACAATTAAATGATACATACATGTTTTAAACATATTTGGAACATTTATTACATGAGTGTTCATTAATTTAAAATCGTTCCATAAAATACAATAGTTGTGTTTATAAATCATATAAATATATATGTTCTTTCATACTATAATATGAGAAATCATAAAACATCACATGTCTTAGCGTGATGAAAAATTTAGAACATCAATAAGGACAAAAAATTCCCCACCATTGATGGAATCAGTAGATCTCATACTCAACAATATTTTTACATATCCATGTATGTACATACATATATATGTGTATATATATTCAAAACCTAACAAGTCCAAATAAACTAAGTCCCTTGCCTGGTTTGAATAAGGAGAGGAAGTCCGTAGAAGCATGATTGTGGCGCTGGAATGATGAGAAACTATAGAGTTCATCTGCAAAATGTGTTATATATATAAACTGTATATAATATAATATTCAATGAAACATAGAAGGAAAATCTTGGCTCCTTGGTTTAAAATACAACAGAGCACGTTGTTCGTGTGTAAAATGAGAATAAATGAGGGGCCTTTCAAGGTCAAAGGTGTGGAAAATGAAAAGGATAGACTTGAGAGTTACTTGTGCGGCACACATGGGAGGACGAAGTTGAAGGTGGTGGGAGAGGGTGTGTAAAACAATGGATGGTCAGGATTAAATATAAATAGATCCAATGGATGTCATGCGTCTTCAGTTTTTAAAAAGGAGGAATGCTTGAGATCTGTTATTGGACAAATCACATGGCTACAAAAGATTTGGAATAAACAAACGGGTGAAACTGTCACGATTAGATCAGATTTAATTGGAAGTCTGTAAGCGGCATGACATTTTATAAAGGAACAAACATTCATGATTAGATACGAGGGTATCAAATAGATGATAAAAAGTACATGGATAAACTGATGCTGCTGGGAATCGTGGAATGAACCGATTGTATGGCTCAAATCTCGCGCGACAGGATCTGACAGCTTAGATGCGATCCCACTTAAAAGAACTCATCCTTCATCGAAATGGATTGGGCTTCACAGAATCATTATAAAATATGGGATTTTTTAATTAGTTCATGGATCCAACTACCCCGCCCTAGTACCGCCCGTATCAGGTCTCTCAAGGCATGCTTCTATGCGCACCCCATCTACCGTGTTTCCCCGCCCCGTTGGCTCGCTCTGGAACCCTTACAAACGCACGACCATGTGCGTTCAGGCCTGGCTACGCATACCTTCACATGAGACATAGCATTCACCCTTTGTGAAGTACCCTAGTCCATTTTCAAGGGATTCTATGTGATGCCCACGAAAGCCTTAAGTGGTCCGTCCTACATGTTTTCCCTCATCTAGGTGGGGCACAAATCCATTTTTTGAAAAAGTGTGTTAAATTCACTATTTTTATAAAAAAAGAATATAATTTACCTATCGTGATTAAAAAAATTCCATAATCCAAAAATTTCACTAGTTTATAAACATTTATGTTTCAAAACATTATGGTTAATGTATCATAAAAGAAATCCTATGTAGTATTATATTCAGAATCCAAACATCATTTTAATAAATACATTGTTTTTATTCATATATGGATGAAAAATATTTTAATATAAATTTCTAAAAAACATAAATACCTAATTCACTATGTAAAGTAAAATACAACCATAGTTTTTAATTCCATTTTCCCACAGGTGTGTTTTGAAACTGAAAAATAATTTTCATGTTCAAAAAACTAGTATCAAGTACATACCTTACTAGGTATTTATATTAAAAGAAAAGGATTATGATTGTAACCCATATTAATCAATAAATCATTATCCACCTATGATATATAAAAATATTTTATTACAAACGTGTTTATAGTTATATCTTCAACGCACACATTAACACTTGAAAAAAATCATTATGCATAGACACTTTAAATTAAAACAACATAATTCCCAACAAATATATGGTATTATAGCCATTTGGAAATAAAATATCACCTCAAGGAGGCAACAGTCAGATTGCCGTTAAGGGCATATATAAAAAATACAAGGGTGTCTCAACTTCAAGACAACAAGGGGAAGATGTTTCTCATCATTCCGATGTTTCTTAGAATAGTTGATGTGTTTATGGTTATACTAATGTTCATCATGATAGATCTGATGGACCCTTAAAATTTCCTTTGGCATTAAATTGTATTGGGTTCTCTACTAGCGATTTTAATAATCCTTTTAGTAAGTATCATAGGGTAGTGAAGATCTATGGTCTTATTTTTACATAATAATTTTCCATGTTCTTTGAATAAAGAAAGTTTTGTGTTTATTTGCAAGTATTTTTTTGGATACCATGTGAATGAAGTAAATTCATAAAATATGGCTATCTCATATGAAATATGTTCAAGGTATCATAATACACATAAAAAAAATTAATTGTACAAAAATAATAAAAAAATTATTCCAATGAAAAAATTTAAATGTATATTTTATATTTTACTTTTATTTTTAAAAATAAATTATCCAAATAAAAAAATATTACTTTTACTATTTATTAAATAAATAAATAAAAAAACATTTCCATAATGAACTTTTAAAATTACAATAAAATATTTATAAAAACTAAGAAATTTTTCATCAATATATTATCATTATATATGTTCATTAAAATTAATGTTGTAAATATAGTAATTAATCTTTATAACTATATTTATATAAGAAATGTAATTGTGGGTTAGTATAAATAATAGTATAAATAGTATGTTGGTATTTGTTAAAATACATTGTTGTATGTAACACAAGATTTCAAATAATTTAAATTCTTCGGAATTAAATATTCTATAAAATCTATTGGTGTAATATAATGATATTTCTTTTACATAATAATTTTTTATTTAAAGTGAGGTGTTAACTGATGTTGATTTAATATAGTTGAAATAAAAATTTTAAATTTTATGGTCCTCTTGCTTATCTCACAAGAGGAATATAGTTTTACTGTCATCGTGTAGAAAATTGAATGATTTCAAGGAATATTTATATCATAATGGGAGTTAAAAATATTAAATTTTAGGTTTTCTCTAGGTATTGTGTTTTTTTGGGGGCATTTCAGAAATCATCACCACATACTATCAGTTTTTCATTAAAATTTTTAATAAAATATTGAAATTGTATAGCTTACTAACTTCACCAACCCCTAATAACCATGTGATATGTCCTTTAATATGATTCAGTTGTAATGAAATACAATCCAAATAATTCATCATGGGTTTCATTACAATTAAATATCTATATTCCACTCAATACATTGACCAAAAATATTATTCCAACATTGAAAATTAAAATTATATGTCCTTGGTATATGTCTTGAACCTTGGATCATGATATTAAATTTTGGTATTCTAACTATATTTTTCCATCCTCTTAGATAAAAATTGAAAAAACTATACATGAAGAAACCCATAATTTAATAAGGATACACAATTCCAAAAAATTAAATCATGTTTATCATTCTTGAATAAAAATATACATACATTTTAAATAAAGATTTACAGTTAACCCCTATTATCAATTGTTCTCATCATGTAAACATTATTAGATCCACATTTTGATATATCCGCACTATGTAGAGAGTGAAAAAATTTCTAGGAATTTTTAAACAAAATTTTAATATTCTCTCATTACAAGTTTCCCATGTTGGGATCATCATTCTTATGTTTCTATTTGTTTTAATATGATTGTATATATATAATGAAAATGATAGAAAATGATGTTTTTAAAATGGTCACTACCCAATAAGAGTGATTATTTTAGTTCAGTATCATCGTTTTTATTAAACTCATTCTCAAATCTGATGGGATAATGATTATAGTGTTTTTCTATAAATTCAATTTTGAGATTATATCGGCAACCAAATTCATTTATCGTGGGGATAAAAAAACCTATATTTTCAATAAAGCTGAATGCCTAGTCCAGCTATAATTCATTGATGGATATTTATACGTCATGTGTAGATATTACTCCACATATATAGGTTCATTACAACACCATTAATGAATTAAATAAAATGTACATTTTATAATGTTGTAGCGTTTCTTGATTCTTATTCCTCTAAAATTACATGTGCAGTAGCATGAAAGTGAAAAATCATCATTACTTGTATGAAAGGTAGTGTAAAAAACGTTTTTTATGTTCAGCAAATAATCATTAACATTGATTTTCATATGATGGTGAAATAGTAGCATATGATGGTAAATTCTCCTTTATCACAATTTCATGCATTGTGGTTAGAATATTTATTACCCTTGAAATATTATTAGAGTCCCTTAACATGTTTTTCTATAATGATCTAAATAATAGATAGAATAAGTAATTAACTAGAGTATTTCAGACCCTAATAAATAATTAACCACGATGGATGATAAATAATATCCTTCATCATTTTTGATATAAATTATAGTATAAAATGATTGACCGAAATTCATTGATTGGTTATAATCATATTTTGAAATTCCCTCGATGTAATATTCTAAGAAGGGTATAATTGAATATTCATAATGGTCATAGAAGATGCCACCTCTTTACATTATACTATCAATACAAGACTAGGCCATGTTGAAATTTAATCATCGAGAAGGTGGATTGAACATGATATAATTACTTGTACAATCTTTGTTGTCACAATTCTAATATAATAAATATTTATGTTGGATGTTTAGGTGTTTTATAAGAATAACCACATCCATGAAAGTGGTGAGGATAAAAATGAGTTCAAGATACGTTGACTCAAAATAACGCTTCATTACATTCACAACATAGAGAAATGAAATACATTGATGCTTCCATGAGATTTAGAATACTCTATCAATAAGAAAAAAACACCTTGTAGAACATGACACCACACCTAAATGAATTGAATATTGTATATCCAATAAAATGAAGATATGCCAACTAGAATATCTGGGATTGGCCAAGATTTTACTCTAGAAGAAACCAATCAGGTTACATTCATTGAAAAACGGTACCATAATGGTTGTATTGAAATTATCTGAGACCTATCATTTGGATGCATAATACTAAACACAACACATCAAAAATTAAATCGTTATCAATTTTCATTTTCATAGAAAATACCTCATGGAATAGAAACATCAACATTCTTATTAGGGAAAACCCCATTTATATATGAATCAATTGTATAAGAATGTGTTGGTTATCATTAACATAAAATTTAATATTACAATGAAATCATTGAATTTCCCAATCAAAACATTCTTCTGTTTAATTCCTTCTAATATCTATGTTAAATAGTGTCGTGAAAAAACAAAAATACTATCCTCACAACTCAACATAAATATTATTCAAACTAACTAAAATTTGTTCTTTAATTATAATCTTACCTTCACAATTATCAAGGTATTGAGAATTTATCATCGAGTTTTCACTTTTTATGATGTTATAATGCATTATGAATATCAATGAACCAAATTATTATGAATTTAATATGTGGTAATTTTATATCTACCATACAAAATTATTTATATTTGTTTCATATTTCTTGTGTATTAAGGACTCAAAAAAGTGTTTGTCTGGTACGAATGGGGTGATTCCTTTATCTCGAGCATATTGAGTATAATTTTATAATTATTCATCATGAATAAATCACATTGAAACTCATTTCTAATGGATATATTATGATTCTATTTCTAAAATATCAAAAAAATCATCATCTTATATACTCTTTCAATAAATCATTGTCAGATTGAATCATATAAATTATTCAATCATACTAACCTATAATTGTTTGCAATTATATTACAAATATATATTTCAATGAGATATAATGTAAAACACACTTTCTGAAAAACATTAGTTTTTTCATGGACTATAGTTATAAATTATTCCACCAAAATATTCTTTCCAAAATAATTATCTAGAATAATTATTATCTTTTAATAAATAAGTTTTTCTTGAACATTTATATTAGTAATGAAGTGAATTATTTTAAATGTAAATATTCTGGATTTAATTATATTTAGTTATATATATATAAATTTAATTTTCAAATTTAACCAATGTGGAATACATCCCTCATCATCATATAGTATTTTTTCATATATTATTTTCAAATTGAAAAATGAATTTATTTGGGCTATCATTATCATTTTTCCTTCATCTGGTCAAATCATTCATATCTACTACATATATGAATCACAATATGATATAGTGCATATGTTAGATTCATACATCTCAATGATAAAATTTAATATGAAATATTTAAAATGAAACTCCATGGGGATGAATACTAATAATGATAGAATTTTTTTTTTCAAAACATAAAGACACATATTTTAGACATTATGATAATATTTTTATTAATAATATATTGTTTAAATTCTCAAAATAGCATTCAAAAAAATTTTAAAAATATATTTTACAAATTCATAATGAAAGAAAACTATTAATATTTTTTGTCATTGCCAATCATGGACTTTAGCATCACCCCGTCAATATAGTGATTAATTTTTTTTCTTCATTCATCAATAGATGATAAATATTATATATTAATAGAATTAGATAGATCAATCAATCGTCCAAGAAACTTCTTCTTGATAACTTCCTTATATTCATACTTATAATTATTTGATAACCATTGATAAAAAATAAAACATAGACAAAATTAAAGAATCAATATTCATCATTTAATATGTATGAATGACCATAAAATTAAATATTTCAATTTGAAAATATTTTATCTTTTATCCCCCACATAATTTTTATTAATTTATTTCACATCTAACCCCATTACTTATATTCAAATCAATGTATTCGGATAACGATACCAATCCATCCATAAGTCATGTTACATAAATCATTTTACATAATTTCTATATGAGTGTTACTTAATGTAGTTAACTAGAGTATTTTATTTATAAAAAATCATTGTCCATTTCTAATTAAATTTTATTACAATTGAGATGTCAAAAAACAATCATTCCTTTTCTCGATTTAAGATTGAATCAGTGACTCAAAAATTGAGTAGATTAAATCAATATAAAACTTTTATCATTACATAAATAGATATGTTAAAATAATTCAAGTACAAGTTTCAATTATAACCCATCATGTGACATTTTCATTTATCAGTATTTATTAATTTGACAATTAATTCAATTTATCCGCATTTGTAAAAAGATGTATTTAGAAAAAATAAGAATGACCGATTAGAAATGATAGAAATTTTTGAAACACCATGATTTCTTATGAATTATATTTTTGCAGATAAAATAAATTCATTTTACCCTTTCATTTTATTCTAAATTATTTAATGATTTATTTATATGAAACACTAATTTTATCTTGTGATACACCCAACACTATGTAAAAAAATATGATGTATTATTAAAATATTATTATAGCTATCACCTATCCATTTTAATGTTGGGTTTGAGAAAGATCAAATTAATTAGAAAAATATGGTCGATAAATAATTAAAAATTTAATATTTTTCTATAAAATTAAAAAAAATTAATTTTAAATGTATTGTTAAATAATGAAATCCCATTTCAGGAAACATATTATTCTATACATAGACACGATTTATTTCAATATATTAGATAATATACATTTGATGAATGATTTTATTAAAATTAATATATTATATATTCAATAAAATGTTTCACAGTAATATTTTATTATTTATTGAATGGAGAATGTTATAAGAAAAAATTACATAAAAAGATGATTTTTCTAAAAGGTAGGTTTATAGGTTTGTAATTGCACACTTATATTAAAACTAATTTCAAACACTTTTATAAATGTTTAAAATCAAATAATAAATATTAATTTTGATATATGAATATCAGTCTTGTTATATGTTGATATGTTTCAATTGTTATGAGATATTTAATTTTTTTATAAATTTGTAATAATATATAAATTTAAAGGAAAAAAACATTATTTAATTGTTTATATATATTAATAACATTTTAAATGTATATTTAAGTATAAATAAATATATTTTATATAAAATAATATATTTTAATTCAATAGAATCGATTTTTTATAGAAATTGAATATAAAAACATTATAAACATTAAAATATTTACATGTTAAAAACATTCATTTTCTTCATGAATGTGTGGTTATTTTTAAATAAAAATCAACAATTATTTTGATTTGAAATTTAAAAAATTGATTATATATTTAGAATAAGAATAAAATATAATTTATAATAAGGCCAAAATAAATTTATACTATAATTATTTATGATGAAAGTAAAAATTAATTACTTTGGTTTAAGAAAAATTGAATTTACTTAGTGGTTTTGCAATGAATATATGGTTTAGGAGTGACTGAAAATTGGAGAAAACCCCATTGGGATGAAATATTTCATCCCTTCTGAACCTATGACTAAATTTTATGTGTTTTGGGAACATTTTCCATGAAAATTAACCATATAATATGTTATTTAAATAAAATGACATAAAATGTATCGTTCATTACATTTTCTTCTTATAATAATTTTTAGTATAGAAAACAATATATGGGGTCAGTAATAATTATTAATTAGGATGATAATTATGTTTATTTATCATGAATATTTATTTTTAAATTTTGGATTTTATATACATACATTTAATTATTAATCTATGCGAACAGAAGAATTTTTGTTGTTCTTAATAATATAAATGAAATTATATTGATAATAGTAAAATTGAATCAAATTTATTGAATTACTATGTCACGTTAAAATATATATATATACACACATAATTTTATAGTTGTTTTAAAATAATTTATTCTATTTCTATGACTTCATTCACTATGTTCCATTCTTAGATCATATATTTCATATTATTATGAATATATTAACCTCTAAATGGTAAAAACATCATTGGAGTAGTCAATGATTAAGTTGTGTTTTTTTCACCATACATGTGAATCACTCAATAAAATCAATTTTGGAGATACTTGAGATATAATTTACAACCTTCATTTAAATGCATTTTACGATTTACAAGAATGTCACTCCTCAATTTTAAAAGGAAACTCACTATCCTTCTCCATCACCCATATCAGGATATATTTAAAAACCAAAACCTTCTAAAATAACTTCTAAATTACCCTCTAATAATCATAGAATTGTTATTATTTTCATAATGAAAAAAATGATTTTTCAGTGAAAACCTGTGTTGGATTCATGAAGAATTTGTAATGTACTTCTAAAATATTTTTTAATTTATTTCCCAATTTATATATTTTAAATATTTTAATATAGTAGTAATATAATAACATTACATAGATATATATATGTATAAGATTTTTCGTATTTTTATGAAATATAATCACCCAAACATCTGTCAAATGTGTTACAAAATCATCGTGCCTGTGTCAAGAGAACCACCCCTCAAAAAAAGATGTCACTCAGTCAAACTATATCTATAATTCCTTAAGGATGGTTTTAATAAAATTATGTTATATATTTTAAATAATAATTATAATATAATGATAATATATGTATATATAAATTATGTTTCTTTATTTCAAAATTATATTGAAATGAAAAAAATGTTCATGTGTATGTAAAACCTACAGTCTCTATAAATGGTGTATTCCAATTAAAATAACCAAATTTTATGTTATAATATTAATAAATATATAATTAATATATAACATATATATAAAATGGATTCAACTCAAGATATTGTGAAATAATTATATAATTAATTGTGAAAAATGACATGTCTAACAATGTATCTTCAAAATGGATATGTGATTGTTTTATAATAAGCATATTTTAAATATATAGATATTTTTAATGAGTAAAAGAAGAATCGAGGTTTGAGGTATGGGATTTACATCAATCTTTTTTACTTTTGTGAGACAAATAATATATTCACAGTCTATTGCTTATACATGGTGTATATATTTCCCATTATTGTACATTATGATTTTAATACATATAATTAATTTTTCATTTACACATTCATCTTAGAACCTATCTTTCATAGGATAATGGTTTCCATTTTACCAAATATGTAATGGAATGTTTTATGAATTATTATTATTTGAGACACATGTTTTGTTATGAACCTATATTTTTGAAAAAAATTGAATTTAATTTACACATGAAAATATTTTTCATGAATTTACATCATATAAATATTTTTTAGATACATGTAATTTTATACATTCGTGGGAGTTATGATAAAATGGTTCCTTGGTGTTTATAATTTATGGATTAAATATCATCATATATCTATAATGTTTGTCATTATGCTTTAAATGATGAAATATTATAATTCACATCTCAATATTTGTCATCATTTTTATTAGAACCTGTTAATTTATTATAAAATCATGTAATGGATTGAATTTACCTCTCTTTTGAAATAAATATATTTATGAATATGTTTTATTGAAAATATTAATTTATTTCTGTATTCTCATAGAAATATATGTATATTCATTTCCTTTATTTTCAAAAATGTTTTCAATTTTTAAAATGATACATTTTTATAAAGTTCAAGGAAAATAATATTGAAATTTTTTTATGATTTTAAATTATTATTTTCAAATAATTTTTATTTTCATTAAGAAACCATCTGAGTGAACTTTCGAATTACTTCTTCATCTATGATGCAATCCTTATAAGTATTTTATTCATTGTTAGGGATATGATACAGGGAAACGATTATTATTAATTCCATTAATTGATTACGTTTGATATGATCTGTTTATTTACAAAAAAATCAATTCTCTTTCATGGGATATATCAGGATAAAAATATTATTAAAACCATTTCATGAGTTATTATATGATAAATATTTACGATATTGTGGAAGATAGATATATGATTTCATTTAGTGATGGGTAGGACCAAAATCTATATCCAGTGAATTAGGGAATGATAAATAATGTATAACCTTGAAAGCTACCTTAGTGATTATCAAAACCCATAGATGATGATATATGGGTGATTAGTCCAATACCAATGATGAGGGTACACTAGTGACTAGACGAATCCAAAATATTAGGGTACATGAGTTGTTTTCTTAGATACAATGATGATTGTATATGGGTGGTTAGGCCATGATTGTAATATAGGGTACAGTGGTGGTCATCCCAATCCCGAAAATGGTTCAGTGGTGGTCATCTTGAGAATAACATGTTTTGAATGTCTTTTTGGGTAGAATCACATCATATATTATATTCTTATTTGTATGCCATAAATCGAAGTATTCATAAAATTTTGTGATCTCATAGATCACATTATTTAATTCCCTTATGATACATGTATTATTTACAAAAAATACTTATGACATTGATTATGATTATAGCCATTGAAATGTAGGTTATGGTTTTCATATGATATTCTCACATTCTTATACATTTATGTCCATGTAATTCATACATATGACCATTATTTACTATTCATAGTATTTGAGCTCACCCAATATTACGATTTCATTCCCCAAGGTTTGAAGAAAGGTTTTATGTATAGTTGGGTACTAAATGGGTAGATATTATTTTGAAATATTAACGATCTTCTAGCAGATTAGATGAAAATAGTTCCTGTATAAATGGATCTAAAAATTAAATGTCCCCATGCATGTGGAAATTTAACTGAATTAACATTATTAAAAAATGATGTAACATGCATATATGAGAAGCATCAGTTTCTATAGTTTTTATCAATGGATTTATTTAGATAACCATTAGGAACTATAATGAGAGAACATTGTGGCGATCTATTTAGAAATTTTTATGTATATGGAAGTTTAAGGATGCCTCAAATTATTGACAGATAAATTGGAATATTGTTATAGTATTGATAGAGTGGTTTCAAATTAATTATATCCCTGTATAAATACTGAATGAGAATTCAACCCATTAAAAAATGTAAATATGGGTAACTACAATGACAAAATTGAATTGAACTAGACTCGATCCGGAATTGGTACATGACAAAAGAAAATTTTTCAGAACTAGTTTGACATTCCCAGTGGATATGAATAGAAAATCAAAAAATCATTATGTACAATAATAAGGTATTTAAATACAATTTATCTATTTATAACCTAGTATTAAATAGAGGATTCAAATTTTAATAATGTGTTCTTATGATTTAGACATAATATTATAAATTTTCAATGATTATGGTGTTTTAGAATATTATTTGTTCTCCTAACACTATGTTGATTGGTTTCAGTAAATGGAAGGAACAAATAAGAAATAGGATAACATTTAATGTGATGAAAAATTTGTTGTTGATTTGCCACGTCTGATTCTCAATGAATTGAATGATATTATTCCATATGAGTCACAATGAAATGTGGCTAACAATATAAAACATAAAAAACTCAAGGAAAGAAGAAATAAGATAATGATATAGTTCACTTATATTTGGAATAATGGATACAACATTATATGTATGATTCAGTTTCCTCTCTGATTGAAGTGTTTATAGAGAAATTGGGGAAATTACATGACTATAACTGGGGGGATCATTAAATATTGAAGGGGAACTATTAATTCCATAGAATTTAAAAAAATTTGATTAAGGTGATAGATAATTCAGTAGATATATTGAGGAAAACCAGTATTGGACCACCTTTTTTCCAGTGATTCATTTTTAAAGTAGTTTGGAATGATGTGAATCAACGCCCTCTTAAAAAATCTCATGAAATGAATCAACACAGTTGTACATGAATTCTGTTTTCTAATGATGACTAGGAGACTATGGATCACTTAAAATAGTAATGTGTTATTAAGGAAAAATATCATGAAGTATCGTTAATTTATTGAGAATAATGTTTTATGGTTGATGTATTTTTTTATTGGTATTCTATAAATATGGAATACATAATGACAATTTAAAATAATTTTTTTTCATTTGGGATTTCAAATAATATGTTGAATAAATATGATGACCATGAAAATTTATTTAATGAAAAGGTTGTATTTCATGTAAAAATAATTAGTAATTTATGAAAATTGATAATAATTTCATTAGGATGAAAACATAATGATTTGATTGGATAGAGATATATTTCAAAAGAATAATGTAAATTGGAGAGTGCATATTACCTCATAAAAGATTAATGATTTATTTTCAAATTATTTATTCTTACATGTATGTAGTTTAAATAATTATTGGATTATATGAATATAGTCAAAAACTTATGTTCTATGTAATGAATGAATAATAATTTGTGTCTTAAAAATAGTTTTATAGTAATTTAGGTTATTATATTGATTCATGAAAATGAGTGATGCATGTATTGAAATGATTAATATGGGAATATAAAGATAAAATATTTGATATATGGAGGATCATTGATAACCTTATTATTAGAATTATATTGACTTAATTTTTAATTTTATGAGTTAACATCTTTTAGAAGAGTCAAAATGTTTAAGAATTTATGAAATTGTATATGTTGAAATTTGAATGAGGTATTAGAGTTTAAACTATTATTTCTCTATAATAATATTTATGAATATTAGATAACCTATGATATCAATTTTCTGTGATGATAAATAAAGATACAATGAATAAATTATGATTTTATTTATGGATATTATTATACATTAGTTATTTAGTCAAATCAATTAACCATTATTTTTTATAGTAAATGATGATGTGTAATTTGATCAAGAAGCAAATAATGGTTGGGATCATTCATATGAAATTGAATGAAAAAAATTAAGTATATATTTTAGTGAAAATTAATTTTATTTAGGAAAATGATTATGAAATAAAATGATTTTAGGTGATCATAATTTTTATGATATCAATGACATATCTAATCCAATTTGGGTTATTATTTTTTTAACCAGTTTCTTAGGATCAATTCTCTTTATAACACTATATAATTATTTACCATTTTCTATAATGTCCAAATATTAAATTCTAAATAATTTTATATGATGGAGATACCCAGTTTTGAGTTTCATTAGGTAAATATTATATTCTCATCAATCAATTATTAATGTAAATTTGTTCGTCATTTTTATGATGATGGTTTCTATGAAAGAAACGTCGAAATATAAAATCATCAATTACATACATGGATTTTGGGCGGGAAATTATTTTTATGGGGGGTAAACTATACAACCATAAGGATTATGGAACAAATTTATTTGGATAAACTAAAATTAATTTATGGGGTTAATTGAATGATACACCATGTAATGTTATCACTATATGCAACACCGACAATAACTTCCATGAGACACAACACAATGTTTTAATAAAATGTGAAATATTATTAAAATTTTATTATAGTTATCACATAGAAATTTAAAATTAAGGATCGAAATTAATTAAATATTTTGTGAAAAAAATTTACAATACTTTTTTGTTAAGGACTCTTTTTGTAACCAATTATTTAAATTTCAATATAAAAACAATTTTAAATAATTAAATTTCATTTTGAAAAGATAATTTTTTTAAAAAAAATATTTTTTCCCTCTATATTAAACAAACCAAATTTAATGATTTATTTTTATAAATTTTATAAACATATACATTATATATTTGATAAAAAAAATTACATTCATCTTATGTCTTTTTTAGACTATATATATCAATAAATCAAATTTTGGACAAAAAATATGTATTTTTCTAAACTATTGTTTTCCAACATTTTAATGGAAGTTATATTTCAAAAATTATTCATGAAACTTTATTAAATTTCATTTTACAATATAAAATTCATTTCTATTATATAAATATAAATATTATCTTATGATTACTTTCAGTATTTTTTGAGATGATTCATTTTTTGATGAATAGTGTAAAATTATGAATTTTACAGGAAAACGACATTTTTTCAAAATATTTATATAGTTAGATTTAATTTGATATTGTATTTAAAGTATGATTAATGAAATTAGGTATATATTTGTATAATTTAAGTAATTTTAATCAATTTTATAGTTTAATCTGATATAAAAAATTATAATCATTTGAACATTTTCACTATAGAACATGCCTTTTTGACACATTTGCGGGATTAATTTAAAATTCTATTTGCTCGTTTTTGTAAGATGAGTTTTTAAAATGGGAATAAATATTTTTTGATAATAATAATTTGTAACTTATAACCAGTCCAACATAATTCATTACAATGATTATTAAACAAAATCTTTAAAATTAATTATAGTGATTAATGAGAACATGTATTGTGTTAGTATATTAACATTCAATATAAGGTTAATAATGAACCAAAATAATAATAAAATTATAGAAATAATATTTCACTTATGATATTATTATATAATAATATGTTTTTGGGGCATATTCACATGAAACTGACAGTAATAATAAGCTATGTAATGAAAATAAAAAAATTGAATATGACATTCTATTAATTTTTATAATGATTTTGAATATGAGAAAAAATAAATTGGTTCATTTATAAATATTATTTTTTGAGATAATTTCTTTTTACTGGGAAAATTAATTTTAAATATTTATTGATCGTAAGGTTAAAATAATTCTTTTAAGAAACACCAACATATGAATTATTTAGTTAAATATTATATTATTTAAATGATAATAAGAACAATAAAGGTGATGTAAATTTAATTCATTGTCATTTAAAAGAAATTTTTTAGATGAATATATAATTTTACTAAAGTTTTAACATAATTAATTATATTTTAATTTTTCTCTAGATATTTTTTAATTAACATTAACTGAATTATGGGATCGATGTAATTAATATAATTTTATAATTTTATAATTTTTTTAAGTAATTAAAAATTACAAAAAAAACTTATGATCTATAAATTTATTATTATATAATAAAACATATTATATATTCTCCATCCATGGACTAATTTATCTTTTATAATGACTATGTAAATCTGTATATAGTAAAATTTTTGTAATAGTGATTATGGTTGAAGCGATGTTTTTCAACATTACATGTTCTTGTGTTAAATAAAATTTACTAAAAATCAATGTATTTATATTTAATTAATTATATAAAAAATATATATTAATTTATTTAAATTTATATAATATTTAATGCTATGATTTATTCTAATGAATAAATTACATACGTTAGAAAATGAGTCAGATTAGTGAGAAATAAATTTTTTATAATAAGGATAGTTTACTGTAAATGAAGTAAATATTTTAAAAATGATTATAAATATTGATTTAAGGTTATTAATGACCATATAATGCTACCACTCATTTAATTATCTATTGTGGGTCATGTTAATTTACAATTCATCAACAAATATTGATTAATTTTGAGAATTTACATGATTACACCCCTCCAAAATTATAAAATGGCACTCACTCTTCCACATTATTTTAACCTCTCAAGCCATTTGGATCATCCCAAACCTAAAAATATAACCTCACATCATCCCTTTAACTAGAATATAATCATATTTTATCAAATATCATTACATTTAGGTTTTTAATGAAAACATCTGAGGATACCAATAGAAGATATATTGTTCTTTAAAAATAGTTTTAATTTTTTTCCCTTCTCCTTCTCCATCAATTAATTTTTTTATCATTATTATATAATAAATTATGTACCAATTATATAATAAATTTTTTACATTATAATGATATACTCAAAATTAAAAAACCCAACCATCAAATAGTTTATAAAATTTTGATTCATGCGTTTAGCGGACTATTGTCTGGTGAATCGATGCCGAATTTTTTCCCTTACCATCATTCATTTTTCAAAGTAATTATTGAAGTGATGTTTATATATAATATAAATGATATATTTTATTTTTCTAATATTATTTAATTTCTTCATCACACATAACCATAGAGCTTCCATTTTTTTGGATTATGACTACTTCTTTCACGTGTACAGAAAATTACCACCTCTAGAACTTATGTTAGATGTTTATAATATACAAAAAATGTACTGAGGAACAAATTAATAAAAATTTGAAATATGTATGACATAATAATTTTTTTAATTATAATATATATATATATCATTAAATTTTTTGTCATTTAATATGACAAGAAAATGGAAACAACAATGATGTGTATATAGGACCTACTGTCTCCATGAATGTTGTAAATTATTTCTCATATCCATATTTTATGGAACTAAAATAATAAATATATAATAAATATATATTTTATTTATACCTTTATTTATATAATATACATTTTAAATCCATGATCTATGTATGAATACTATTAATGATATGTCAATATATGTATAAAAAACATATTTTTTATATGAAACATAACTTTTACATGAAGTTGTCAATTAATATGTAATAAAAGTAATTACCAATTCATATTTCTTATTATATATATGAATATAATTCTCTGATATATTTATAAAAATCATATAATTTTTATAATTAATGTTTGAATGGGTATTATAAGGTTTAATACCAAAGGTAAGGGATTTATGTCTCACTTTGTTCTTTTGAGATACACAAGCTATATTAAGAACCTATTTCCTCAATATTGTGTATATATTTCCCATGAATGTATATTATGATTATTCTCAAATTTTAATTTTATATATGCCACCATTATAGGATATATATTTCATGGTGATATGTTTTCAATGTTACAAATGCGATACATGGAATTTTTTCTCAATTTTCCTTATATGAGACGATTATTATGTTATGCAGTAGTAATTTTTCACAAGGTATATATACTGTAAAGACCTGGAAATTATGTGGAAATATTTTTCTTAAATACATGTTAATATTATATGTCCATGAAAATTGATGACGCAAGATTATTAGGCCGGTGTGCCCAGAATCAATTTCTGATGTTCTGTTCGGGTACGTTCAGTAAACGTACGAGTGGGTTTTTTATAACTTTTGAACCAATGATCGGAATTGAAATATAAGGGCACCGTTGAACCTGCAACACTGTTATTCATTTAAGGATACTTTCACTTCGACAACAGTGGGTCGAGAATAAAAGATAGTTTTTCAGTTTTCGTGGATGGAAATAAAATAAAGCGAGATTCACTTTATTTTTATTTCAGTCTCCATGTGGGTGTTTGGAGGTGAGTCCCACTGAATCTATTACCTCTTTATGGAGGTTGTATGTGGGGACCACCATTCCATAACCTCCCATGATAGGTTATGGTGGTGGGGACCAATACGCCTTAACCTCCCATGTGAGGATTAATGTGGTGGGGACCACCCGAGACCACATAACATCCCAATTCTGAATAATAGTGTTGCGGACCACCTGACCCCTATTAAATGAGAGAAGTGGAAAACCATTCAACCCCCTCTTTAATTTGAAGGAGTCTCTTGAGTTTCCACCACATTAATGTTTCAACACACCCAATTAATGGGGCCAAATCACCAAATAATTTGAATGTGCAAACAAACATTTAGTTTTCTTTTTCAAATCTTTCCAACAAAATAGAAGATTTTATAATATATTATTTGGAACATACATTATTTTTTCTGGAGAGTAGAGCTTGGGAGAAAAGGAGTTCTCAAACAAAGAAACTCATCTTCCAACAAAGAATGTCGAAAATGATCTTCTAAGAAACTTCTTCCACAAACACCTACCGAAGTGGAGCGTCATCCATAACCGACGTGTGAGCTCTGAATTAGAAGTTTGTGGCAGGTGTGATGAATGGTGAAAAAACTATCTTCATCCCTGTGACTCCATAGATTAACAATGAACAAAGGTAGGGGTTGTATTCTTTTATGTCCCATGTAATTGTTTTTCAAAACAATGAACGTGGTTATGTTTCTTTTTACGGGTGAGTTTTTTTTCATCATTCTCCTACCTTGATGGACCAAGTGTTATCACCCAAAACACGGAGGGTGCGGGCTAACCAACATGGACAAGAACCCTCCACTATTTTTGTATGTGATGATCTTTGGCATGGCAATGAGGCGACAGAATGACGAATGCAATGATCACGCTACCCGCGACATCCGCGAACCGCGCCGCTCTCGCGATGCTCCGCCCGAACTAGCTCCACCACCTCGGGCCGAACCGTGCCACCCCCCGGCTTCCGTGTTACGCCGGCCACGCCGCCTGTCAGCCGCGCCAAATATCGGCATGGCCGCCGATTTCCTTGCTGCCTTCCAGTTGGGCCATGCTCTGCCTGGCCGCCCACCGCCCCACTTGTCGGCATGACTGGCCTCCTCCCGACCGAAGCGACGCCCTCGAAGCAACGGATTCCCAAGCCTGCTCATCTACCCCATCGTGGTTCCCTAACCAAACAGGCCCGACCACTCCCTCTGAGTCGAGCCGCACCGGGCCACACCCACACGGTGCTTCAGGCCGAACCTGCCCTGATCCTGGGAGAAACCGCCTACGTGGCCTGGTGGGATGGACCCAGCAGGCCGGGCTGAACCTTACAGGCCGACTCACCCAACCTGTAGGGCCCGACCCAACAGGTCTGACCGGGTCGGACTAGACCTGAGTCCACTACCGACCCTTTACTTTCTTTTAGACATATCTTTGGCACCAGACGTCTATTTGAAGAATTGATTGCGGTGCTGTTAATATTGAAGTGAAATGGTCCTGATTAGTATACCCATTGGAGTTTAGGGATTAGTTGAGATACTATCAGGTTGGATTGTGCATGAATCCAACCGGGCTCCCGGGACTAAAAGGCTTATTACTCACAGACTGGGTGTCTGATTGACACACCTTCTATTGCATTGAGACCACTATGACGTGGTGTTCCTTTTAAAATTTTCTATGTTGGACTTCATGATAGTTATAGTTTCGTCCTATACCTCGTGGAGCGCATCCTCCAAGTAACAAGCGAGCATAGTACAGAGACCTAGTAAGTTTTTGAGACCTGACGACTGGTGACCGATTCGACTCAGAGTGAATCTATAAGCCTAGCGGGAAGAACCTTGGTTTCACGACAGGCCCACAGTGGGGAGATCCTTGCCGTCGCGGAAGACCAACTGTACTTGACCGGAGGATTACCTCAGTAGGCTACGAGGCGGAGCACCTTGGTGACACGAAAGACCCATGGTGGGGAGCACCTTGGTGACGCAGCAGACCCACGGTACTCGATAGGAGTAGTATCTCAGCAGTCCAAGGATCGTGGGAAGCGCCTTGGTGACACAGAAGGCCCATTATACTCGATAGAGGATGAATTCTCCATCAGCCGAGTTTTTAACATTGTGACAGGGGAAGTTACTTGATACTACCTCTATAATAAAAATCATGGTTGAGTAGAGTCATTAACTATTGTTTTTACCGCATGACTGAGATGGATTACATGATAAATTAGGTATATGTGTAGAAATATACCTTTGTCTGGTAATCTGTTAATTTATTACTTTGTGGGTTTTCCTTGTTGGATTTGTGAGACCTTGGGGGTCTCTGGTTTCGTACTGAGTATCGTTATTCTCACCGCTGTATGGGCTATACCCTCACCTCGTTGTGTTGGATGTAGATAACAGACAATGATGACCGAGGCTGAGTTTACCAGGACTGGACGATACCTTGAGGTGGACCACATGACGTGAAGGTACACGGAGGAAATGGATGGTTGTGGAGTGTCGGGGAGCATATCTGTACCAACCCTTCAGGTATGATTTCCCAGTGGCAAATCCGAGATCCATTTTCCATTTTTCCGGTACTTTTACTTTTTTTCCATGTACTTTATAGGTGGGATTGTATTCCTGTCTCCCTTTAACTTTTCAACACATCTTTTGTATAAATTTTTATTTATTATTTTTTTTCATCTCGTACTCGATTGTATGTGTCTTGATGTTATAAAGGAAACACCTTCCCAGTTAAGGAATTTACGCCTTTGGTGCTAGTCTCCAGCCCCTGGCCTTTGGAAGACTGTGTTGGATTAGTCACGGCATGAGCCCCAAGGGACAGGTTGTGACAAATTGGAATCAGAGGAGTTAGTTCTGCTGTAGAACTTAGGACTCTGATATTTTGTGTGGAGAAATAGTGTTAAGGGTACTAAGTGTGTTTTTAAGTTCAGGTAGTCCCGTGCTGTTGTGGTGGCCGACATATCCCTACAACAGGACCCTGACTACTGAATTCCGACTTAGTGCACGAAAACATTGATTGCGTGTGTGTTTTCAAAAATTTTCTGTATGTTATCTCAACCAGGTTAGCTCAGTAGGTATAATCTTTTGACCATGTTTCATCTGTTTCATTCTAGATGCCTCCCCGTGGACGACAAGCTAGAGACCATAGAGTTATACTTGCAGATATTCCACCAATCAAAGAGGCTTCGGTGATGGGACATCCTCCATCGAAGGCATAGTTGGCACCACTACTCGTTGGTCACTGATTCCACCATCCCCAGCAGCAGACGGTGCATGCCACTTGAGCGCATTACATGAGTTCCAAAATCAGAGGCCGCCTAGGTTCAGGGGAGAGACGGAACAACATATAGCTTAGGATTGGCTGGAGGCTATGGTGAGAGTCTTCAGACTAGTAAAGACACCAACTGACCTTATGGTGATCCATTCTGCGAGTATCCTTTAAGTAGTAGTAGGATGATAGTGGAGCCGGATGCTCCAGGTGCATGAAGAGTTTACATTACTCTTGGAAGACTTCGAGAGCCTATTTAGGTGGAGTTTTTCCTAGACAACCTACGTGCAATGTTGATACAAGAGCTACTTCACCTGTAATAGGGTAGCGTGATGATGGCAAAGTACTTATCAAGGTTCGCCAACCTCTCGTGTTACTCCATAGATATGGTAAGAGTCCCATTCATCAAGGCATGAACCTTCGAATAGGGGCTCAAGCAAGAGATCAAGACTTTGAAAATCTCCCTCAGCATCCCCATGAAAGATGGGGTGTTGGAGCAAGCCCTATTAGTGGAGAGTTTCCTTTCCGAGCATTCACCAGCAGCGAGAACCGCCATCGGGTGTCACGTAGTGGATTTTTCTGCAGCTAGTAGAATACATATGTCATAGAGGTCCAAGAGGACCTGACCTATAGATGGAATACCACCAGACACAAGATCGGTTTTGCGGGGCACTGGAGATAGAGCCATACATTCCAAAGGTGAGAAGTGTTACATATTCGGCGGGCAGGGTCACATGGCTCATGACTGTCTCACCCACCGTTCATATGATTAGTAGATGGTTGAAGGACCATCCAGGCAGAGGAATAGATTCGGCCGAGGGAATCCCCAGGGTGCAGGTTTACGTGGAAGAGGAGATGGTCGTGCTAAGATCATGGAGCTCTAGAGATGATTCAAGGTACAGTTAGTGTCTACTCCACCTTTTTTGCAGTTCATATAGACCCAGGTTTTAGTCACACTTTCATTTCCACTTCCCCCATTCGGATCTCATAGATTTTGACGGAGCTGTTTTCTCGATCCGTACGGCAAGAGACTCCTACGGGAGCATACTCGACTATTATGCACCGGTGCCGATAGTGTGAGCTTACTCTAGGAGGTGAGAGCTTCTGCTGGGATCTCATCATAGTGGCATCGAAGCCTTACGATATAATAATGGGTATGGACTGGTTATATGCAGTCCATGATCATATTGACTGTATTAGGCACAAAGTGTTGTGTTTCAACACCGATGGGACCATGTTTTCCTTCACCGGTGAGAAGGGAGCCATTGCAACACATGACAGACATACTCGGATGATAGTGAGCCGATCACTCATTAGTTGGCCTACCTTACCCTCAGAGGAGTTGATGTGGAGAGTCTGACTTATCCTGTAGTGGTGGACCAGTACACAGATGTTTTCCTTGATGATGTTATATGACTACCTCCTCACATAGAGGTGGACTTATATATTGTCATGTACCCTGGGACAACACTTATATCTACACCATCATTTTATATGGATCCCAATGAGCTTCTCAAGATGTGGGTGCATCTAGAGGACTTACAATGGAAGGGATTCATCAGGACCAGTTTTTCTCCCTACGCAACCCGGATTATGTTCCCCAAGAAGGCAGATGAGATCTGGAGTCTCTGTGTCGACTACTGTTGACTAAACCAGGTGATCATTAAAAACATATACCCACTACCAAGGGTTGATGACGTCTTTGATCAGCTAAAAGAAGCACAGTGTTTCTCAAAGATAGACCTCAGATCAGGCTATCACCAACTCAGAGTTTAAGATAAGGATGTGAAAAAGATAACATTCAGATGTCGGTATGACCACTACGAGGTCTTGGTTTTGACTTTTGGCGTAACCAATGCTACAATAGTGTTCTTGGAATTCATGAACATGATTTTCCAGCCTTACCTATATCTTTTTGTCATAGTCTTCATCGATGATATTCTGATCAACTCAACAGCTGAGGAGGATCATGCCTACCATTTGCAGGTAGTACTGGAAATGCTCCGAGAGCACAAGCTTTATGGTAATCTCTCAAAGTGACATTTTTGGATCATATATGTTCACTTTTTGGGACACCTAATCTCGGAGGCTATATTTTTAGTATATCCAATGATGATTGATGTGATACATTCTTAGGAGACAACCTTGAGTGTGACGGAGTAATAGAGTTTCTTGGGATTGGCTGGTTACTACAGGAGGATCATGCTAGACTTCTCTAGTGTTGCAGAACAACTATTATCCTTGACAAAGAAGTGGAAACCCTTTGTGTTGTCAGAGATATTCCAGATGATATTTCAAGAGACGAGGAAGAGGTTGACAAGTGCCCCCATCTTGAGGCTTCTATAAGAAGGAGTAAGGTACATAGCGTAACATGATGCATCAGGGACCGGAATCATATGTGTCCTAAAGCAAGATCGAGTAGTGATCGCGTATTGTTCTCAATAGCTCGGACATCACGAGCAGAACTATGGTACCCATGACCTAGAGTTAGGAGTAGTGGTATTTTCCTTGATGATGTGGCGACACTATGTGATGGGAGAGCATATTATCATGTACTATGATCACAATATATTAAGGTATATCTTCTATTAGAAGGTCATGCACCTAAGAAAGCAGTGTTGGCTTGCGTTCCTCTAGGACTATGACTTCGAGATAGTCTACACATTTTGGAAGGGGAACGTTGTAGAAGATGCACTTAGTAGGGGATCTGGTATACATCTTCTAGGCGAGGATACAGAGCAGCTGGCTGCTTTAAAAATATACTTTGTGGATAAGGATGGAGATGCCGTCCTTTAGTACCTTATATTCACTCCCCCACTTCTTCAGCGAGTCATGGAGGCACAGGATGGGGAAACTGACTCTGAGACAAGTCGTGCTCAAATATCCAAAGGGGAGGCACCTGATTGATTCTCTGAAGGTGGGGTGCACATCATCTGCTTCAGAGGATGTACTATGGTACCAATGTCAATTCAAGAGGAAGTGTTGAGGGAGTTATACACATTCCCTATATTGGTACATCCAATAGTGGTGATGATATACCAGGACCATTGACAACAGCACTGGTGGCCAGGAATGAAGAAGGCAGTAGCCATGTTTTTCTCTCGATGCCTCACTTGTCAGCAAGGGATGGCAGAGAATCTGGTACCAGCATGGTTGGTTCTCCCTTTATAGGTACCAGAGTGGATGAGGGATGGGATATTCATGGACGTCGTGACCAGAATTCCACGTTCATCCAGGGTTCACGACTCGATTTGGGTAATCATTGATCGCTTCACCACGTCGGTCCACTTCCTACTAATTAGAGATCAGGGTTCAGTATAGATCTTGGGACGCCTCTATTTGTAGAATATTGTGTGGATACATGGAGTACCTTCATCTATTATATTTGTTTGTGACACATTGTTTACATCCTGGCTATTTAAAGGGTTGTATGTGGCTCTCTAGATGAATCTTCGTCTGAGCTCTGCCTTCCATCCTTAGTCGGATGGCTAGACTAAGCATACCATTCAGACCTTCGAGGATATCTTGTGTCCTTGTGTCCTCGACTTCAGTCATATTTGGGAGGATAACTTGCCTTTGGTGGAGTTTTCATACAACAACAACTATCACTCCACCATAGGGATGACACCATTTTAGGTGTTATATGGTCAACCTTTATGATCACCATTGTGATGGAATGACCTTGTGGAGTAAGCACTAGTAAGACCAGAGATGGTACGGGCTACTACAGAGAGGGTGCAAACCGCCCAAGAGCGAATGAAGACTTCACAAAGCAGACATAAGTCGTATGCTGACAAGAGATGGAGGCCACTGGATTTTGAGGATGGTGACCACGTATTTCTATGGGTCTCGCCTCGACTAGGTCTGTGGATATTTGGATGAGGCGGAAAGTTATCACTGAGGTTCATCATACTATTCCAAGTACTCATTATAGTTAGCGAGGTGGCTGACCGCTTAGCTCTTCCACCTCAGTTGCACCGGGTGATCGACGTCTTCCATGTATATTAGCTGAGGAGATATGTTTCCAACCCTTCTGACATCATCGACCAAGGAGAGATATACATCGAAGATTGGGAGACATTCATAGAGGTTCCAATGGAGATTGAGGATTGATAGGTGCATGTCATACATGGACAGTCAATTCCTCTGGTTCATGTTCGCTGGTAGTACAGGAACATCCGGGAGAGCACATGAGTGTCAGATGCTCAGATGCTTGCTCAGTGCCCCAAATTGTTCCCTTATTACGAGTTATAGCTTACAGGGACGTAAATCCCTGAGGTAGGGAGAATCTAAAGACTTGGAAATTCTGTGAAATTTTTTTCCTTAAATACATGGCAATTTTACGAGTCCGCTAAAATTGACGGCACATGATTCTGAGGACCAGTGTGCCCGAAAACTATTTCTGATGTTTTTTTGTGTACATTCAGTAAACATACGAGTGGGTTTTTTTAAAATTTTAACTGGTGCTCGGAATTGAAATCAGAGGGAACCGTTGAACTCACGGCACCTGTATTCGCTTAAGGAGACAATCACTTCGATGGTAGTGGGTCGAGAATAAAAGTTAATTATTGGGATTTTTTGGAAAGTAATAAAATAAAGTGAGCATTACATTATTTTTATTTGATCCGCCAAGTGGGTGTTTGGATGTGGTTCCCACTAGATCTATAACCTCATTATATCGGTTCGAAGTGGGGAACACCCGGCCATAACCTCCCATTAGAGGTTATGGTGTTGGGAACCACCACGACTCTACATCCCTGGTGAGGATTAATGTGGTGGGGAAAACCCGAGACCACATAACCTCCCAACATAGAATAATAGGGGTGGGGACCCCTCAACCCCTATTAAATGAGAGTAGAAAAAACCCTCTCAACCCCCTCTTTAATGTGGACGATCCTCTTGAGCTTTTTCCAAATGAAAGTTCCCAATAAACCCCATTAATGGGGCAAAATCCTCCCATTAATTTGAATGTTCCAACAAATGTTTATTATTCTTTTTGAAATCATTCCAATGAAATAATAGATTTTATAATCTATTATTTGACACATCTATTCATTTTTGGGACAGGAGAGCTTTGGAGAAAAAGAGTTCTCCAATGAATAACTTCATCTTACAATGAAGAACACCGACAACGATCTTCTTCAAACATTTTCCCTGAACACCTACCGACATTGAGCGTCTTCCACAACTGATGTGTGAACTCAGGATTGGAAGTGTGCGGCAGACACAAGGATCAGTGATAACACCATCTTCATCCCCACGACTCCGTCGACAAATGTAGAACAAATGTAGGGGTTGTTTTGTTTTATGATCCATGTTATTCATTTTTTTCCAAACGAAGAATGAGGTTATGTTTTTTTTCAGGGGAGTTTTTGTTTATCGTTCTTCTACCGTGATGAGCGATGTGTTACCTTCATAAATGCAAAGGGAGCGGGCCAAGCCAACATGGCCCAACCCCTTCATCGTGCTTGTTTGTGATGATCTTCGGCATGATGATGAGGCAACAGAACGATGAAGGCAACAATCATGCTACCAGCGGCCTCCATGAACTGTACCGCCCTCGAGGCGCTCCGACTGAACCGGCTCCACCTCCTCGTGCCGAACCGCTCCGCCCACCGGCTATCGAGCCGCGCAATCCGCGCCCACTCCCGGCCTGGATTCACAATGCACAACCGCCCGCTGGCCCGCCTGCCAGCATACCCTACTGCCCGCCGGCCCGACTGGATCCATGCCCCGCTTCTCGCTAGCCCACCTGGCACCCAGCCCTTCCGATAAACAGCATGGATTCACCCTTCCCGGATGCCTACCAGCCCGGACACTCCCTACCCGGCCGCCTGCCGCCCCACCTACAGGCATGCTTGGTCACCTCCCGACCACAGCGGAGCCCTGGTCACGCCGAATTTTCGAGCCATCCCACGGCCCCCCTCGCGGCGCCCTGGCCGAATCGGATCGACCTCACCCTCTGGGCCGAGCCACACCAGGCCGCACCCTCGCGGCACTCTGGGCCAAACCGGCCCTGAGCACAGGAATAACCGCCCATGTGGCCTGCCGGGCTGGGCCCAGGGGGCCATGCTAAACCTAATAGGCATGCCCGCCCAATGGGATGGGCCAGACCCAATAGGTCTGACCTGGTCGGACCGAACCCGGGTCCACTACCGACCCTTTACCTTCTATTCTCCATATCATTGGCACTGGAGGTCCGTTTGATGAACCATCGGCGGTGCTGGTAATATTTAAGAAAGATGGTCCCTTTGAGTATACCCCACTAGAGGTCGTGGCTTAGTTGAGATACAGTCATGATGGATCATGCACGAATCCAACCGGGATCCCGGGACTAAAAGGATAATAATTCATAGATCGGGCATCCGATTGACGCGCCTTTTGTTTCATTGAGACCCCTATGATGTGGCAGACCATTCAGATACATATACGTGGGACTTATTGATAATTGGATTATCTAACTGTAGCTCATTGAGTGGATCCTCCCGAGACGAGCGAGCATAGTGCGGTGACCTAGTAGCTGGTTGGGACCTGACAACTGATGACTGATTTGACTCAGAGTGATTCGACTAACCTAGTGGGAAGCGCCTTGGTGTCATGGCAAGCCAACAATGGGGATCACCTTGGTGTCATGGTATACCCATGTTACTCGATAGAAATAGTACCTGAGCAGGCTTCGAGGGGGAGGACCTTGGTGACTTGGCAGACCCACGGTGGGGAGTGCCTTGGTAACGCAGCAGACCCACTGTACTCGACCGGAGGAGTACCTCAGCAGTCCAAGGTTAGTGGGAAGTGCCTTGGTGACTTGGCATGCCCACTGTACTCGATAGAGGTAGAGTTCTCTAGAAGTTGAGGTTTCGACAGTGTGATTGGGGTTGTTCTTGATACTACCTCTAGAATAAAAAACATGGTTGGGCTGAGTCAGTAACTTTTGTGTTTATCTCCTGATTGAGATGGATTACATGAAAACATAGGTATATGTATGGATATATACCTATGTGGGGTTATCTATTGAGATCATTATTTTTGGTTGATCCTTGATGTATTTGTGAGACCTTTAAGGTGTCAGAGTTCCTACTGAGTATTGTTATACTCACCCTTACATGGGCTATGCCCTCACATCGTTGTGTCTGATGTAGATGACGGACATCGCTGATCGAGGTTGAGTGTACCAGGACTGGATGATACCTGGAGGTGAACCACACGGCGTGATGATACATGGATGATACAGATAGATGTGGAGTGTTGTGGAGGCTATCTGTACCTACCCTTCAAGTAGGATTTCCCGGTGGATGATCCAGGAGTCGTTTTCCCTATCTACAATACTTTTACTTTTAGTTTCATATTACTTTACAGTTGGGCTTGTCTTTCCATCCCACTTATATTTTTCAGTACTATTTTTTGTATACAGTTTTATTTAGTGATTTGTTTCAAGATCGTACTCGTTTGTCTGTGTTTTCAAGTTATAAAAGCAATTCCTTCCCAGTTTTGGGATTTACGCCTTTGGTGATAGTCACCATCTCCTGGCCTATGGAAGGCAGCCTCAGGGTAGTCACAGAACGGGCCCCATGAGATGGGTGGTGAAATATACTTTTCTATTGGAATATTATATCAATAATATTCTTATATTGATGATATTTAATTCTCATGTAATTTTATCCTTTTGTGGGGATTTTCAATCAATTTTAAAAATGTGGTAAGAGTTTGTTACAACAATCTCATTGGCCATCTGGATTAGTTTTTATAATACATTAATATGTGAAATATTATGATCCATCACTCAATAATTATTTTTAATTTTATCATCATATATTTATTCATGATATATTAGTTTAATGGTGTGATTTATACATTCTTTGGTACATTGAATAATTTAAAGAATATTTTTACAAATATCACACTCCGTTTCTCTGTTAGGTATGAAATATATGATCTAAAAAAATTGATTAATAAATATGTTTTAAAATGTATTAAATTAAATTTTAAAATCAATTTAAGGGATATAGTTATGGAATTTTTTTATTCTATAAAATTACATAATCATAGAAAGGTTATTTTCCCAAACAAAATCTGGATGTGATGTTTTAAAAGCATTCTACATCATATATGATATCATTTGATATATTATATGTATTACTTGGGATATGATCCATTGAAAAACTATATTTTCACATTGAGTAGTTAATGATTAATATTAAATGTTTTCTGTAGAACCATTTTTTCATCCACAGGTTATACCATTATAAAAATCTTATGAAACTCGATTAATTTAATGAGTTATTCTATAATGAGATCATTATAAAACTATATTATTTTTCACATGTTATGATATGATGATATTTTTATGGAAAATTATTCATCTTCTGGGTGATGAAATGATGATATTTTATTATCTTGTGTTATACTAATTTATGATTTCAATATTTAATGAGAGAGACCAACATTTCTCACGAACACATTGGATAACAATAAATTGTTTATGAGCACAGAGGGTACATAAGAGATTACCCCATGACTATAGATGATGGTACATGGTTTATTACCCATGCCCAAATATTAGGGTACACATGTGATTATACCAAAACTGAATATGAGGTTACCCATGTGGTCATCCCAATCCTAAAGATGATTTTTATAGGTTTTAATCCAAATACCATGAAAGAGAATTGAATATAGTTATACCAAATTCTAATGTAGATACATAGGTGGTCATCATAAGCCTACCATGTTATGAATTTATTAGGATTCATCCTCAACAAAAGATTTTATATTCCTGTTTGTATTCCAAAAATATTATTTTTATTCCAATGTTTTTTATTCCTGGATGCTAATCATTTATTCCCTTATGAGTAATTTCTTATGAAATTCTATTATTTATAACTTCGCTCATTTTAATGATATTTGAAAAGAAGGGCACTAATTTCATATGTTTTTCACATATTATCATACACATATGTTCATATAATTCCTTCATTTATCCCAGCATTACCCTTACAAGGAATCTGATATCACCCATTCTTATGATTCTATTCCATAGGTTTTGCTGAATGGGTTTTTTGTAGGATAATTCATTGAAGAGTGAAAAATTGGTTGATAATTATGGGAAACATTGATGATATTAAACCATATTAGAATATAATATTATATGATTTTAAATTTACTAAACTATAATTGTGAATTTAAATGTGTTAGTGTAAAATAATGAATATTCATATAATAAAATACTAGATCTATGCATGAAAATAATGGGTCAATATATATGGAATCAAGGGAATGGATTGGTTAATCTCTGTAAATTGGAATGAGATAATATTACTGTGATCCCTATAGATACTTATAAGAACATTTCCGTGTATTTATTTAAGGATAAGTATGAGTTTGAGCCACATTTAGTAATTTTTTTGGAAATTATTAATTTATTGAGTGACTGTAATCCCAAATATTACATCCAATTCTGTATACTACATGTCTATTTTGAAGATGAATAGACATAAATTTGGTTAAGTACACCAAAGAAACATTCTAAGATAGACTCAAACTAAAACAGTTACATAACACCCTAAACATGGACGGTGTGGACCAAACCAACATGGCCCGAACCCTCCTCCATTATTGTTTGTGATGGTCTTCGGCATGGAAATGAGGCGACGAAATGAAGAAGGAAATGATCGCGCTACCTGCGGCATCTGCGAACCGCGCCACTCTCGCGATGCTCCACTAGAACTGGCTCTGCCACCTCTGGATAAACTGCGCCACCCATCATCTTCTGAGTCGCACCGGCATCACACCCCATCGGCTGTGCCAACTCCCGACCTGTCCGCCCCCTGCCCGGCTACCTACCAGCAAAACCACGCTCTACCCGACCGCCCCACGCCCCTCCTATCGGCCTGCCCAACTGCCTCCTGACCAAAGCGACGCCCTAATCGCACCGGCTTCCCGAGCTAGCCCATGGCCCCCCACATGGTGCCCTAGCCGAACAGGCCCGGGCACGCCCTCTGAGTCGAGAGGCATCGGGCCACACACACGTGGTACTTCGGGCCGAACCCGCCCCGAGCCTGGGCCGAATCGCCCATGCGGCCCGCTGGGCTGGGCCCAGCGGGCAGGGCCGAACCTAACAGGTCGGCCCACCCAATCGACCAGGCCAGACCCAATAGGTCTGACAGGGTGGCCCCACAATGGGTCAGGCCAGATGGGGTCGGGCTGGGTCGGACTGGACCCGAGTCCACTACCGACCCTTTACTTTCCTTTAGACATATCGTTGGCACCAGACATCTAACTGAAATACTATTTGCGGTGCTGGTAATCATGAAGTGAGATGGTCCCATTGAGTATATCCCACAAGATTTCAGGCTTTAGTTGAGATACCATCAAGTTGGATCGTGCATGAATCCAACATTTCTCCCGGTACTAAAAGGATTATATCTCACAGACCAGGAGTCCAATTGATACACCATCAATTGCGTTGAGACCCCTAGGACGTGGAAGACCATTGAAATTCATCTATGTGGGTCTTTGTGATAGGTATAGTATCGAAATGTATCTTGTGAAGTGGATCCTCCTTGTAATGAGTGAGCATATTACATAGAACTAGTAGCTGGCTGAGACCTGACTACTGCTGACCGATTCGACTCGGAGTGATTTGATAATCCCATTGCGAAGCGCCTTGGTGTCGCAACAGGCCCATAGCGGGGAGATCCTTGCTGTTGCGACAAACCCACTGTACTCGACAGGAGGATTACCTCAGTAGGCTACGAGGGGGAGAACCTTGGTGACGCGGAAGACCCACGGTGGGGAGCACCTTGGTGACACAGCAGACCCACGGTACTCGAAAAGAGTAGTATCTCAGCATTCCAAGGTTATTGGGAAGTGCCTTGATGACGTGGCAGTCCCATTGTACTCGATAGAGGATGAGTTCTCCATCATCTGAGTTTTAAATATTGTGACTGGGGATGATACTTTATACTACCACTGTAGTAAAAATCATGGTTGAGGAAAGTCAGTAACTTTTTTGTTTAACACATGATTGAGATGGATTAATTGATTACATAGGTATATGAATGGGAATACAACTATGTGGGGTTATCTGTTAATTTATTACTTTGTGGTTTTTCCTTGTTGGATTTGCAAGACCTTTAGGGTCTCGGGTTCTATACTATGTATCGTTATACTCAGCCCTGCATGGGCTATACCCCACACTTCATTGTGTTGGATGTAGATGACCGACAATGCTGACCGAGGTTGAGTGTACCAGGAATGGACTGTACTTGGAGGTGGACCACATGATGTGACGGTACACGGAGGAGACGGACGGTCCTGAAGTGTCGTGGAGGCTATCTATACCTACACTTCATGTACGATTTCTCGGTGAATGATCAGGGAGCCATATCCCCTTTTTACAGAACTTTTACTTTTATTTTCCTTGTAAATTATAGGTGGGATTGTATTTACGGCCCCCTTTTACTTTTCAACACTGATTTTTGTATACAATTGTAATTATTATTTTTTTTCAGCTCGTACACTATTGTATGCGTTTTGAAGTTATACAAGCAATGTCTTTACAGTTTAGGAATTTACGCCCTTGGTACCAGTATCCAGCCACTAGCCTTTGGAAGGCGGTGTTGGGTTAGTCATGACATGAGGTCCGAGGGACATGTTGTGAAAAATTGGCATCAGAGGAGCCAGTTCTACCGTTGACCTTAGGACTCTTATCTTTTCTGTGAATAAATAGTATTAAGGGTACTAATTGTGGTTTTTAGTTCAGGTAGTCCAGTGATGGTGTGGTGGCCGACGTATCCCTACACCAGGTCCCTGAATACTAAATTCCGACTCAGTGCACAAAAACATTGATTGAGTGTGTGTTTTCAAAATTTTTATCTATGTCATCTCAACCAGGTTAGCTCTGCAGGTATAATTTTTTGACAATGTCACATATATTTCATTCTAGATGCCTCCCCGCGAACGACCAGCTAGATCCCAAAGAGTTATACTCATAGATATCCCTCCACGAAATGAGGCCTTCGTGCAGGGCCCTCCTCCAGCAGAGGCACAAGTGGAACCACTACCTGTTGGGACACCGATTCCACTAGCCCTAGTAGCATACGTTGCACGCCACTTGAGCGCATTGAATGAGTTCCAACGTCAGAGGCCGCCTAGGTTCAGAGGAGAGACAGAACCACAGACAGCTGAGGATTGGCTGGAGGCTATGGTGAGAGCCTTCAGACTGATAGAGACACCAACCGACCACATGGTGATCCATGCCGCGTGTATCCTTTAGTCAGCAGTAGGCAGAGAGTGGAGCCTGATGCTCCAGGTGCATGACGAGGAAACATTACTCTAGGCAGACATCGAGAGCCTATTGCAAGTGGATATTGTCTTAGAAAACCTACGTTCAATGCAGATACAGGAGCTAATTCACCTACAACAAGGTAGTGTGACGGTGGCACGGTACATAGAAATGTTAACCAACCTCTCCGATTACTCCATAGATATGGTACGAGTCCCATTCTTCAGGGCTCAAACCTTCGAGTAGGGGCTCAGGCGAGAGATCAGGGATTTGATAATCTCCCTTAGCATCTGGATGCCAGATGGGGTATTGGAGAGAGCCCTATTTGTGGAGAGTTTCCTTTTTGAGATGTCACCAGTAGTACGAACCACCATCGGCAACATGTAGTGGATTTTTCTGTATCTAGTAGTAGAAAAATGTCTTTGAGGTCAAAGAGGACCATACCTATAGCTGGACGACCGCATTACACAACATGGGTTTTGTGGGGAACTAGAGACAGATCCATACATTCCATGAGTGGGCAGTGTTACACATACAGAGGGCACGGTCACATGGCTATGGACTATCTGAGCTGTTGTTCATATGATCAGTAGACATATGAAAGGCCTCCTAATAAGATGCTGAGATTTGATCGAGGCGATCTACAAGGCGCATGTAGACATGGAAGAGGAGTTGTTCGTGCAACTGGCAGTGTGCAATGTGTCGAGTTGTTACCACAACCACCAGAAGGAGGTCCACCCCGACTGTTGAGAGTAGGTGGACATGTGAGATTTCATATCCAGGGAGCTGAGGCATACGATCATGGTGCTCTAGAGATGATTCATGGTACAGTCTGTGTCTACTCCACCTTTGTTGCGGTTTATATAGACACAGGTGTTAGCCACACTTTCATTTACACTTCCCTCATTAGGATCTCAGAGATTCTGACGAATCCGTTTGCTCAATCCTTATGAATACAGACTACTACGAGAGAAGAATCGACTATTATGCCTTGGTGCTAGCAGTGTGAGCTTACTCTAGGAGGTGAGAGATTCATATGGGATCTCATCGTAGTGGTGTCAAGGCCTTATGACATCATAATGGGTATGGAATGGTTATATAATGTTCATGATTAGATTGACTTTATTAGGAACAAAGTGATATGGTTCCGCATGGATGAGACCTGGGTTACCTTCACCAGCGAGAAGGGACCCTTTGCATCACATGACGGACGTACTCGGAGGAGGGTGAGCAGATCACACATCAGTTGGCTGGCCTTACCCTTGCAGCAGTTGATGTGGAGATTCTGACTTATCCTATAATGGTGGACTAGTAAACGAATGTTTTCCCCAATTATTTTATAGGACTACCTCCTTGTAGAGACGTGGACTTCTACATTGACTTGTACCCAGAGACGACACTAATATCTACACCAGTGCTTCAGATGGCTCCCATGGAGCTTCTCGAGCTGTGGGTACATCTATAGGACTTACAGGGGAAGGGATTCATCAGACCCAGTGTTTCTCCCTGGGAAGCCAAATAATGTTTTCCAAGAAGGCAGATGGGATCATGAGGCTTTGTGTCGACTACCATTTCCTAAACCATGTGACCGTGAATAACATGTATCCACTACCGAGGATTGATGACGCCTTTGATTAGATGAAGGGAGCACGGTGGTTCTCGAAGATAGACCTCAGCTCAGGCTATCACCGACTCAGAGTTCGAGATGAGGATGTGCAAAAGATAACATTCAGACGTCAGTACTGCCACTACAAGTTCTTGGTTATGCCTTTTGGCGTAACTAATTCTCCAGCAGTGTTCTTGGGACTCATGAACGGTATTTTCCAGCCTTACCTCGATCTCTTTATTGTAGTCTTCATGGACGACATTCTGATCAACTCAACTACTGAGGAGGATCATGCCTACAATTTTCAGGTAGTACTGGACACACTCCGAGAGCACCGAGTTTATGGTAATCTTTCAAAGTGATAGTTTTGGATCAGAGAGGTTCACTTTTTGGGACATCTCATCTCGGAGGCCGGATTTGTAGTAGATCTAGTGAAGATTGAGGCGATAATTTCTTGGGAGCCACCCTTGAGTGTGATGAAGGTACAAAGTTTCTTTGGATTGGCTAGGTACTACCAGAGGATCGTGCCAGACTTCTCCAGTGTTGCAGTACCACTATTATCATTAAAGAAGAAGATGATACCCTTTGTGATGTCAGAGAGAATCTAGTAGAGATTTCAAGAGCTGAGGTAGATGCTGAATAGTGCCCCATCATGAGGCTTCTAGAGGAAGGCGTAGTGTATGTAGTGTACAAAGATGCATCAGGGACTAGAATTGAGTGTGTCCTGAATGCTTGAGTGAGTAGTGATCTCGTATGGTTCTCGGTAGCTGGGACAGCACGGGCAGAACTATGCTACCCTTGACCTAGAGTTATCAGTAGTGGTCTTTGCCTTGAATATGTGGCGAAAATATCTGATGGGAGAGCGTATTACCGTGTACTCTGATAACAATATTCTATGGTATATCTTCTCTCAAAAGGTCATGCACCCAAGAAAGCGGTGTTGGCTTGAGTTCCTCAAGGACTGTGACTTCGAGATAGTCTACACATTTGGGGAGGAGAACGTTGTAGCAGATGCACTCAGTAGGAGATCTGGTATACATCTACTAGGCGAGGCGACAGATCAGCTAGCTACTTGTAAAATATCCATTGTGGATAGAGATGGAGAAGCCATCCTTCAGTCCCTTATATTCACTCCCCCACTTCTTCATCGAGTCATGGAGGCACGGGATGGGGACGCTGACTGCATGACAAGTCGTGCTCAAATATCAAAAGGGCAGGTACCTGATGGATTTTCAGAATTTGGGGTGCACATCATCCTCTTCCGAGGACGTACTATGGTACCAATGTCACTTCATGAGGAAGTGATGAGGGAGTTACACACATTCCCTTTTTTGGCACATCCAATGGTGGCGATGTTGTACCAGGACCTTCGACAACGACACTAGTGGCCAGGTATGAAGAAGGGAGTAGCCATATTTGTCTCTCGATGCCTTAATTGTCAGCAAGTGAAGGAAGAAGATCAGGTACCAACATGCTTGGTTCAGCCTTTAGAGGTACCACAGTGGATGTGGGATGGGATATCCATGTACGTCGTGACAGGACTTGCACGTACATCTAGGGGTCATGACTCGATTTGGGTGATCATTGATCGACTCACAACGTCGGCCCACATCCTTCTGATAAGAGATCAGGGTTTAGTAGAGATATTGGGACGCCTCTATGTGTAAAAGACTGTGCGGATACATGGAGTAACTTCATCTATTATCTCTGTTCATGATGCACAGTTTACTTCCCGGCTGTGGAAAGGGTTGTATGAGGCTTTCGGCATGCAACTGCATATGAGCTCGGCCTTCCATCCTCAGACGGATGGCCATACTAAGCATACCATTCAGACCCTCGAGGAAAAGTTGTGTTCTTGTTTCCTCGACATTAGTTGTAGTTGGGAGGATATCTTGCCTTTGGTGGACTTTTCATACAACAACATCTATCACTCCACCATAGGGATGACACATTTTGTGGTGTTATAGTGACAACCTTGTTTCTCACCTTTGTGTGGGACTGACCTTGTGGAGTAAGAACTAGTGGGACCAGAGATGGTACGTGCTACCACGAAGAGGGTGAAAACTATCTACGTGCAGATGAAGACTGCACAAAGAAGACATAAGTCGTATGCTGACAGGAGACGGAGGTCTTTGGATTTCGAGGATGGAGACCACATATTTTTATGGGTCTCATCTCGTCTAGGCCTATGGAGATTTGGCTGAGGTGGAAAGTTATCTCTGAGGTTCATCGTACCTTTCCAGGTACTCAGTATAGTTGGCGAGGTGGATGACCGCTTATCTCTTCCACCGTAGTTGCACTGGATGAACGACGTCTTCCGCGTATCTTAGCTAAGGAGATATGTTTTAGACCCTTATCACATCATCGACCAAGGATATCTAGACATCGACGATTGGGCGATATTCACAGAGGTTCCAATGTAGATTGAGTATCGATAGGTGTAGGTCGTACGTGGATGACCATTACCACTTCTGTGCGTTCAGTGGCAGCACATGAACATCTAATAGAGCACATGGTTGCGGGTTGCTCAGATGCTTTCTCAGTACCCCCACTTGTTCCCTTAGTTCGAGTTATAGCTTACGGGGACGTAAATCCATGAGGTGGGGGGACTGAAAAAACCCAGAAATTCTGTGATTTTTTTAATTAAATACATTGAAATTTTACGAGTCCTCTAAAATTGATTGCTCATGATTTCGAGGCCCAGTGTGCATGAAAAAAATTTCTGATGTTTTGTTTGGGTAAATTCAGTAAACGTGTGAGTGGGTTTTCTTAACATTTTAACCGGTGCTCAGAATTGAAATCTGAGGGCACCGTTGATCTTGCGGCACCGATATCCATTTAAGGAGATATTCACTTTGACGGTAGTGGGTCGAGAATAAAAGTTATTTTTTGGGTTTTTGTGGATAGTAATAAAATAAAGTGAGATTCACTTTATTTTTATTTGAGCCACCATGTGGGTGTTTGGAGGTGGGTCACACTGGATCTATAACCTCATTGTATCGGTTCAAAGTGGGGAACACCATGCCATAACCACCCATGAGAGGTTATGGTGGTGTGGACCACCACGACACTACATCCCATGTGAGGATTAATGTGGTGGGGAACACCCGAGACCACATAACCTCCCAACAATGAATAATTGGGGTGGGGACCACTCAATCCCTATTAAATGAGAGGAGAGGAAAACCTGTCAACACCCTCTTTAATGTGGACGATCATCTTGATCTTCCTCCAAATTAATGTTTCCAACACACCAAATAAATGGGACCAAATCCTCTTATTAATTTGAATGTTCTATGAAATGTTTAGCATTATTTTTGAAATCCTTCCAATGAAATAATAGATTTTATAATCTATTATTTGACACATCTTTTCCCTTTTGGGAAGATGAGAGCATGGGAGAAAAAGAGATCTCCAATGAAGAACATCATCGTACAACGAAGAACACCGACAACGATATTCTTTGAACTTCATCCTCGAACACCAACCGACATGGTGCATCTTCTACAACCGAAGTGTGAACTCGGGATTGGATTTGTGCGGCGGATGTGACGATTGGAGAGAACACCGTATTCTTCCCCAAGACTCCATCGACGAACTACGAACAAAGGTAGGGGTTGTTTTCTTTTATGTGTCATGTTCTTCATTTTTTTCAAAATGAAGAGTGAGGTTTTGTTTCACTTTGCGGGTAAGTTGTTGTTCATCGTTCTCCTACCTTGATGATCCAAGTGTTACAACCGTAAATGCAGAGGGAGTGGGCCAAACCAACATGGTCCGCCCCTTGTGAATTTATTGTTTGTGATTTTCTTCAACAAGGAAATGAGGCAACATAATTATGAATGTAACGGTCGTGCTACATGTGGCCTCCACTCACCGTGTCACCCTCACGGCACTCCAACTGAATAGGCTCCACCACCCCAGGCTGGACTGTGCCGCCCACCGGCTTTCGAGTTGCGCCTTACATGCCCACTCTCAGCCTGGCTTCACCATGCCCGGTCGCCCGCCTGCTGGCCTACCCTGACGCCCGCCTGCCCGACAGGCTCCCGTCCCCGCCGCCCGCTAGTGCGCCTTCCACCCTGCCCTGCTAGTAGCCAGCATAGCCGCTCCCTTTCTGGCCGCCTTCCGGCCAGGCCATGCCTTGCCCAGCCTCCCACCGCCCCACCTACGGGCCTTACCGGTCGCCTCCCGAACACATCGGCGCCGTGGCCACACCGAATTTCTGAGCTGGCCCACGACCCCCGCACGGTGCCCTTGCCGAACCGGATCGAAAACACCCTCTGTGTCGAGCCCTGCTAGGCCACACCCTCACGACACTCTAGGCTGAACCGGCCCTGAGCCTAGGTCAAACCGCCCATGGGGCCTACCGGGCTGGGCTCAGTGGGACGAGCCGAACCTAACAGGCTTTCCCAGTCGAATGGGTCGGGCCAGACCCAACATGTCTGACTGGGTTGACCCAGAACGGGTCAGTCCGACTGGGTCGGACCGAACCATGGTCCACTACCGACCCTTTACCTTATTTTCACTATATCATTGGCACCAGAGGTCCATTTTAAGTACCATTAGCGGTGATGGTAATATTGAAGAGAGATGGTCCCTTTGAGTGTACCTCACTAAAGGCCGAGGTTTAGTTGAGATACGGTCAGGTTGGATCGTGCGTGAATCCAACCGGCCTCCCAGGACTAAAAGTCTAATACCTTATAGACTGTGAATACGATTGATGCACCTTTTGTTGCATTGAGATCCCTATGATGTGGTAGAAAATTGAGATACATGTACATGGGAATTTGTGACAGTTGGAGTATCAACTTGTATCTTTTTGAGTGGATCTTCCCGAAGACGAGCGAGTATAGTGCAGATACCTAGTAGTTGGTTGGGAACTGACGACTGCGGACCAATTAGACTCGAAGTGATTCGACTAGCCTAGTGGGAACCTCCTTGGTGTAATGAAAGTCCCAAAATGGGGATGGCCTTTGTGTCGCGGTAGACCCACGGTACTCGACAAAAATAGTACCTCAGCAAGATTCGAGGGGGAGCTCCTTGGTGACGCGGCAGACCCACGGTGGGGAGTTCCTTGATGACGTAGCAGACACACTATACTCGACCAAAGGATTATCTCAGCAGTCCAAGGTTAGTGGGAAGCACCTTGGTGACGCGGTAGGCCCACTGTACTCGATAAAGGAGGAGTTCTCTAGCAGTCGAGGTTTCGACAGTGTTATTTGGGATGTTACTTGATAATACCTCTAGAATAAAAATTCTGGATGGGCTGAGTCAGTAAATTTTGTGTTTATCTCATGGTTGAGATGGATTACTTGATAAATTAGGTATATTTATGGGCATATACCTATGTGGGGTTATCTGTTGATTTCATAATTTATGGTTTATTATTGTTGGATTTGTGAGACCTTGAAGGTCTCAGCGTTCCTACTGATTATCGTTATACTCACCCCTACACGGGCAATGCCTGCATCTCGTTGTGTCTGATGCAGATGACAGACAGCTCTAACCGAGGTTGTGTGTACTAGGACTGGAAGATACCTGGAGGTGAACCACACGGCATGACGATACATGGATGAGACAGATAGACGTGGAGTGTTGTGGAGGCTATCTGTACAAACCATTTAGGTAGGATTTTCCGGTGGACGATCCAGGTGTCTTTTTCCATTTTTCCAGTACTTGTTCTATCAATTTCCTTGTACTTTACAGTTGAGCTTGTATTTCTAGCCCCCTTTTAGTTTTCAACACTCAATTTTGTATACAATTTTATTTAGTGTTTTGTTTCCACCTCGTACTCGTTTGTTATTGTTTTCATGTTATAAAGTCAATGCCTTCCCTGTTTAGCGATTTACGCCTTTGGTGCTAGTCGCCATCCCCTGGCCTATGGAAGGTGGGATTGGGGTAGTCAAGGAACGAGCCCCGAGGGACGGGTTGTGACATATACTTTCGCATTGGAATATTATATCAAGAATATACTTATATTTATGATATTTTATTCTCGTGTAATTTTATCCTTTCATGGGGATTTTCAATCAATTTTATAAATGTGGTAAGAGTTTATTACGACAATCTCATTGGCCATCTGGATTAGTTTTTTTAAAACAATAATATGTGAAATATTATGATCCTTCACTCGATAATTATTTTTAATTTTATCACAACATATTAATTCATGATATATTAGTGTAACGGCGTGATTTATACATTTTTTGGTACTATGAATAATCTAAAAAATATTTTTATGAATATCACACTCTATTTCTCTGTTAGGTCCAAAATATATGATCTAACAATTTTTTTTTATAAAAATGTTTTAAAATGTATTAAATTATATTTTAAGAACAATTTTAGGGATATAGAGATGAAATTTTTTGATTCTATAAAATTAAATAATCATAGAAAGGTTATTCTCCCAACAAAAATATGGAAGTGATGTTTTAAAAGCATTCTACATCATATATGATATCAATTGATATATTATATGTATTACATGGGATATGATCCACTAAAAAAACTATATATTCACATTGAGTAGTTAATAATTAATATTAAATGTTTTCTATAGAACCATTTTTCTTCCACTGGTTATACCATTAAAAAAATCTTATGAATCTCGGTTAATTTAATGAGTTATGTTATACTGAGGTCATTATAAAATTGTATTCTTTTTCACCTGTTATGATATGATGATATTTTTATGGAAAATTATTCATCTTCTGGGTGATGAAATGATGATATTTTATTATATAGTGTTATACTAATTTATGATTTCAATATTTAATGAGAGAGACCAACATTTCTCACTAACACATTAGATAATGGTAAATTTTTTACGTGCACAGAGGGTACATATGTGATTATCTCGTGACTATAAATGATGGTACGTGGTTTATTACCCATGCCCAAAGATGAGGGTACATTGGTGATTATACCAAAATGGAATTTGATGTTACCCATGAGGTCAGCCCAATCCTAAAGATGAATTTTATGGGTTGTAATCCAAAGGCCATGAAAGAGAATTGAATATAGTTCTACCAAATTCTAATCTAGATACATAGGTGGTCATCACAAGACTACCATGTAATGAATTTCATAGGATTCATCCTCAACACAAGATTTTATATTCCATTTTATATTCCAAAAATATAAATTTTATTCCTTGGTTTTTCATTCCTGGATCCTAATCATTTATTCCCATATGAGTAATTTCTTGTGAAATTCTACTATTTATATATTCGCTCATTTTAATGATATTTGTCAAGAAGGATACTATTTTCATATGTTTTTCACATATTATCATACACATATGTTCATATAATTTGTTCATTTATCCCATGATTACCCTTACAAGGAATATGATATCACCCATTCTTATGATTCTATTCCACAAGTTTTCATGAAAGGATTTTTTTGTAGGTTATATCTTTGATGAGGGAAAAATGGGATGATAATTGTGGGAAACATTGATGATATTAAACAATATTAGAATATAATATTATATGATTTCAAAATTTACTAAATTATAATGGTGAATTTAAATGTGTTAGTGTAAAATAATGAATATTCATATAATAAAATACTAGATCCATGTATGAAAAGAATGGGTCACTATATATGGAATCAATGTTCTATAGGGTTATTCATAAAATTTATTGAAATATTTGTGTCCTTAAAGGATATAATTATTATAGTTATGATGTGAACATGAGACTCCACCCATTTGGTGAGGTATCTTTATGTGCATCCACGAGACCCATGTTTAAAACCAGAAAGAGGCATATTTTTCGGGTGACAGTAGCTAGTACTGTAGTAGTACTATAAGAGAATTATAGCAGAACTGTACACTGTGCGGGTACTTTTGCAGAACTATACACTGACCATGTACTATAGAAAAACTATATACTATGTGGTATAGTAGTAGGCACTGTAGGAGATATTGTAACATGTACAATTCGGTATTGTAGAAGCTGGACCTATTCACCATGGGCCACATGTTTTAGCTTGATGTCCATAAGGCTTTTGAGACACCTAAGCCTTCAGGTCTGTAAGGATTTAGGGCCACCTTTAAGGCCTTATGGCCACATCAAGGCATTCAGGCCACCTCAAGGACTTAGGGCCACATGCAGTTTCCCCAGATAGACTCTTCAAAAAATAGTAGCACTAGAAGATGATTCCAAGCAGGTTCACTCACCAGAGTCGGGCCAAATGGATTTGGTAAAATTAGATGGTATGGCTATGTCATTCGGACCAGCCTGTACATGCATGAGAAGACTAGCCATACGACCATGAGAATGTGGAGAGATACTTTCATGAGACAGATGCTGGGGAGGTCCACTTACTTGTAGATAGTATGGTTGATTTCCCTAAAACCTTTTGGTCATGTAATCTCCTAAGCCTACAGGCTATGTAATCTCTAAGCCTACTAGCCTTGTAAGGGTTCCCCCTCATCCCATTAAAGGGGGGTTATAAAAAATCAATAAAAACTGAAGGCATTTGGGCCATTAGGGTTGATAGGTATAATGTATCATGATTTTCACATCCCGATAAAAAATATCCTACCAAATTTATTATGTGTATTATTTCATATCCAAGTGAGAGTGATTATCATAAATGTTTGTTATTTTCACTATTCAATTTATAATAAGGTGATTATTCTGAATTCAGTGAATAATAATGGAATTTTTTCAATTCATATACATTTTAAATTAGATATGAATATTTCTCTATATAATTTTGACACTATAGTGAATTTAATGGTTCATTTGGTGGGAGAAATAAATCTTTTCCAACCAGCATATCTATAACGGATGTATCATATTGATAGTTAAATAAAGATAATGATGTGATATGTGTAGAATCTATATCATTGGGAATACCAAATTATTGGGAAGTATATTTTTTAGGAGGAATCAATGTTTTGTAAAATCTATAATCTAAATTAGAGCACATTAGATTTCCTCTACCTCACCCTGAATGAGATAATAATTATAGAAAGGGGGTTGGTGGATTGAATGTCAAATCGTTGATAGGTGAACATATAAAGAAGGAAAATTTATAAATAATGACTAACATAGATTATGCTCAACTATATATAATATTTAATATTAATTATTTGAAAACTGATATCCAAATAAGAAATATATGTGGCATTTAAAAGACCATTAAAATACATTTTTCCATTGAGTAAAGAGACCATTCTTTATATATTTGTTTCTTTGGAATTATTGAGATATTTATTGGGGGGTAAAATATTAAATTTGATAAAATGGAATAGATATGACATTAATGGATATACATTTCATATTAATGATAAGGGTATCAAATGTGTAGATCATAATTGCAGAGTATTGGTTTTCGTAGAAGAAATTCATTTTTCAAGTCCTAAAGAAAAAAAACCTATTTTCTCAAAATATTTATATTAATGAATAATTAAATAAATATAAGAATATAGTAAAGATAAATTTCAAGTTCTAGTTTTTAACTGAAAATAGTTTATCAGAAATAATAGTGTTAGAAATGATAAATTTGGAATAACACATAAATTTTAACAGATATGAATTTACGACTGATCATTTTATAATGGAAACACATGGAAAAAGTTTTATTTATGATCCTAGCCAATATGATATATAGTGGAATGCATTCTTACAAGAAAAAATAGTTTGTTGGTGACAATAAAACTAAATATGATGATGATTTATGTGAAAGCCATTTTTCCATAAATTTTTTTACAGATAACATTTATGAGCATGACATAGACATGGTTTTTCCCGTATAGAATGATCAAAATATGGAATAATTTTTTTTAGTAAATTAATAATATTAGAGGTAAAATATGTTTACTTCATATTTAATTTTTAAAATTTAAAAAATGGAAGACATATTAATTTTATTACATTACTAACAAAATTATTATAACTATAATGTGAAATAATTTCTATATATTTGTTCAGATTTTATTAATTTACCATGTTTACCCTTACATAACATTTCTATTAATTGAAAAATTATTCTTTTTTGGGTAAAAATGATTTGTTATTTCTGATTATTTTTAATATTGACATGATATTTCCATATGTTTTTATTCAATTATATGAAATTTCATGTCTCATTACACTTATCATATTTGATAACGATGAAAAACATCATTAAATTTTGCTAACATTTAATTTAATTTATTTATTTCATAATTATTCATGTATTATTTACATTAGTATTGTGATAGTTGAATTTGTATATTTTTATTCTAATTTTGTTTTGATTAGATTATTGGAAGATGACATATCAATCAATAAGTCCACCACATAATTCTAGACTTGTTCGTACTCATATATCTGGGGAGGAACATGGACATGATCTTTTTTTATGAACCCCATCCTTATTTACCATAGAAATATACTCTTATTGGTCACATTTTTTTTGAGATTTCATATATGTGACATCAAATGTTTAAAAAAATTATTAGATTCTCATAGCCATCACAAGAGGATGTTGTTAGACATTAATCATAATGGAATTCCAATGGGTCAAAATTCAAAAGAAACCCATAGTTTTATATCCTTTCATGGAAAATGTAAATTCATTATTTTGGATTAGGATTGGAGAAGTGCTAACAATTTGACATCATATCACTCGTAGTAGAACATTTTTCTATGATTTTTTATTTATGTTTTAATTATCCTCATATGTGTATAGTAATATATGTTTTTCCCCTTCATATCATTTGACATATGATATATGTAAAATTGAAGGAATCTAGAGGGAATGTTTATTGTTGGCATTTAAGATATTGTGGGAATTCAAATTGACACTCATATAATATTTCATTTTTTTCATAGGAATCATCAAAATCCATGTGGTATGTATCCATTAATAGATAATGACACATGGAAGAAATTTGTGGAAAGTTGAAGGCAAAAATATTTTGTGGAAAGTACAATATTTTTAGAAAAATTTTATGTTATTGATATTATTAATGATTTAATAATGATCAAATTAGTCATAATTCATTAAAATTGATAAGATCTTATTAGGTGATACAATTTAAAAAGGTATAATCGCATACATTATCTAAGTAGGGGTATAAATTATTGGAAGAACAAATGATGGTTGGAAATATTCAGAAATTGAGAATGGATTTTTCATGCTCTGTAGAGGTTTTTCCTCTATAAACCTCAGCTAGACATGAAGAATGTATTAGGGATCCGATGCATTGAAAATAAATATATGGAATATAAGGGTTGAGAGTAGTAGTTGAGTGGATTGAAAAATGATTTTTCATCGATTTATTTAGGATAATTCAATGCTTTATATTTTTTTATTCATTATAAAATTTCTCAATTAATGTAGATAGGATTCCCTTGATTATTATGGAAGTCATGGGGCCTTTTTAGATGATTTTAGGAAGTATAATTTAGCAATAGGGTTGGGAATAAATGAAGAACCATTACATGTATACGGTTTTTTACAATGTGTATTGGGTAATAAAATATTTCCACATTCCTCATTTTCAGAAGTGGCGGTTGTTTTACAAAAAAATTTAATCTTTGGGGGATCATTATGAAGATATTAATTAAATGATAGAAAATATGATAAATGATTTAGTACAGTCAGTGTTCCTAGAAATTCAAGGAATGTATTAGACTACACCACCACCTCTACCAATAGTTATCACTCCTCCACCACCTCTTGTAGACCCCACTACTCAACCTACTCATATACCCCCTCCCCTACATCATTACCATTATTGTGAGTTATATGTTGATGGTACAAAAAATCATATTGTTGCACATGGAATTATATTATATATTTGATATATCATTCATCATTAACTACTACAGTTAAATCATCATAAAAAATAAATGATATGAAAAATATACCAGCTCCAATATTGTCACCAACAAATGAGGTGAGTATAAATCGGATGTGTATAGAAATGTTTTTAGTTTGTACATCTAATTTTTTTTGACATATTACAGTAGTGGTATTTGTATATATTTTATTTTATTTTATTTTTAATTATATTTGTTTTAAAAATTTAATATTTACATATTTTATAATTTATTATTGGAATACATTTAATGTATATAATTATTATAAAAAACAACGTATTCAAAGTGATATGATATCATAGAATGATTTTTGTAGTCATGATAGCTTGTTGACATATTAAAATTTGATGTCGAGTCGTTGGAGATTGTAAGGGATATTGGTGTTTGTGGGAATTCCATTAATTTGGAACATTTGAAAACTAATATCATGGTTGATGTTAATAAAGATCAGTTGAGAATCATCACGATGTATACTTTTTTCCATGTAAGTATTCAAAAAAAAATGATTCAGTGCGTTAAATTTTAGGTAAATTCATACATAGGTAATACTTTTTTATGATACTTTATAATATGTGTTTGATGAAAATAATGTTATATTTATATGTATATATGGACTTGAAATTATTTTCACCTTTATAGAGGACATTAACTGAAGATGAAAAAACAATTATACTATTGAATGCTATAAAATTGATTAAATTATTCAGTGTTGGATATTACCTTAACATAATGAATATTATATATATATATATCATAGTGTTATATTACATTTCAATTATTATCTAGTAACAATAAATGATATTTTATATAAGTGTGAATTGGATACTGTGTGTTTTAGGTCCCCAGAAGAAGACCTTGTACTGCTTATTCTCGATCCATGGTGAAGTGTTACATGGAATAATATAATGTGGATATTATGTGTTAATATTTATATATCAAATAATTTCAACTTGTTCACTTATGAGGATTTAATAGGATGGATTTTTTTATAATCATTTTCATAATACTTTATCATTTTATTTTTACTACATATTAAATGAATTCTATTTAATTTTTATTTTTTTGATTACACTCAGTCATATATTGAAGTATTGACTTGACCCAAACATGTAGATTAGAAAATAATTTTATATTCTTGGCCACTTTTATTTTCATTTTACTCAATAATTTAATTTTTAATTCAATAATATTAAATATATTTGGATTGGAAAATAATTATTACTTGTATGGTTAGATCTAGTTTGTTTCTATCCATTATATTAATGCCAAAAGCTGAAATCATAATTGTATTGTATTGGAAAATTATTATTATTTTTTCCATTGGATTTCAGTTTATTCATAATGTATATAGTAATTTTTAAATTATAATTATAATTTTGTTTTGTTGGTTGTTTTTAGCGAGCTGAAAAGATCCTTTTTTACTCAATTTTATAATGTTTTTTCTTATATATAGTTAACTGGAGAGTGTAAAATATAATATTTAAAAAAATTGTGTTTTCATGCTTTTTTTAAAACCTAAGAAAAATATATTCTTAATTGGTTGTTACAAAGGGTTTTTTATAACCTAAGTGAAAACAAAATAATAATGATGGTTTTTTTTGGTATCTATATGTTAAAAATTCTGGAAAACAAATTATTCACATTGTTTGACATTTAATAAACATTGAAATCCCATTTTGAGAGTGTTCTTAAGTCTGTTATACTATAACCGACATGAAAAACATATACAATTATTTATTCAATATTAGTTTTTTAACTGATGTGGGAAATAAATTTTCAATGCCACTTGTAATAATGGTTCCATATTACCATGTGCATGAATATGGGAACTAGGGGTACATTGGTGGATCGTAAATTTCTACAAGTACACTAGCAGTGTTTCACATAGAATGGTTATACAATTAAAACACTATCTAAATGATGTATTTCACGAAACCAATATGGGGGTTTACTAATCAATCTATTTTCATATAAATTTCATTGTTTTTTGAATATGGTTTGGTAGAGAAAACTATTATAGAACATTCATTACTATGTGAGGATCCTTGTAAAAAAATAGTTATTGTATCAATGGACTATGTTTCCATCATTATTTACTTTTTGAGGTAGTTGGATATTATTAATTTTGATATTTTAAATTTTTGAATGATTTTTTCTTCTTTGGAGTGAATAATTATTGTTTTATTGTTATTTAAAATCATTTATTTTGAATATGATTTTAGACATATTTTAATAGAGGAATTACCATTATCTAAAATAATTTTTGAAAAATTTATTTCATCCATTTTTTTGATAAATGAACATTATGGGTGTTTGTTATAGTGTTTTGTTATTAAACACTTAATGGGATCCTAATAGTTTTTTTCTATCACACCATACATACAATTATGTGTGTGTAGATCATGATTCACCTAACACATGTAATTGAAATATTATTTATAGATGATCTAGGTTTCTATGATTGTGAGGTACATAGATATGGTAATGATATAGAGGGATATTAACACATCTATCCCATATATGTTGGTTTTAATTGATTTCATGTACATGTATTTCACATTTTTGGTTTTGGAAACTATTTTCAAAGAACTTTTTTTAGATTTTACACATTTAAATCAAATGTTTCATGTTGATATGGTTATATATATATATATATATATATATTCTATTTCTGTATTCCATGGTCAATAATCATTTGTAAAACCAATCCAAACTATATTTCTTGATTCCCATGCATCAGTTACCAAGCATGAGTATCGAAAAATCAAAAACAGCCTTTCTATGTGTTTAATCAGTGGTTCTTTTCAAGGACGACCATGGTTGGTTATTGATAGTCCAAAATAGAATGAGAAACTAATAATTTTATAAATAATGACGAATATATAAAAAAAAATAATGTAGATAAAAATTAATAAATAGAAATTTATATACCCTAAAATTATATTGTGCATGTTAAAATTCTACCCACTATTCAAATTTATAATTTTATATTTTCCTCAACACATTATATTATATTATAAATGAGAGGGCTTCCCTTAACTCCCCTATAACCCTCATAAATTCAGTCACCACTATTGTAATCCCTTGGTTAAATTAGGATTTAACAAGTCCTCTAATTCGCCAATTTGTTCAATGGTACACTAAAATCATTAATGTGAGTACTTATTACACCCTGAGATTTTGTGAAAAAAAATCGCATTAATTAAATTCATTTTTTACATTTATTTACAATAACATATCTTTTCAATGAATTAGATTGAAAAATGGGATTATCTTATATGAAACACAACATCAAGATTAAATAAAACAAAACATACAAGTAAATATTTATTATATAATATGATAGTTATCACATTGAAATTGAATAATGCATATGTATATTATTATAAAAATTGGAATAATGTGAATTTTATATATTTATATAAAATTTAATTTTATTTGACCAATTAATTATAAGTGAAAAATTAAAAATAATGATTATCTTTTTATTACAAGCTATTTCTATGAGAAAAAAACATTATTTCCCTTAATAAATAAAACATGTCACTTTTAGGAATTTAACTTTGACAAATTTATATATTATATAGTCAATAAACTTTTTAAAAACATACTTATGTGTTTTCAAAATAAATGATATTAATATTTATTATTTTTCACTTAAAAATATATTCCTCTAAAAAGTAGTATTGTCACAATTTTTTAAACATATTTGAAAAGTAAATTATGACACATTATAAAAATTTATTTGATAAACTAGAGTCAATTTTTAAAATAATGATGTAATAATTATATTATATTATGTTCGTGTAAAATTCAATATCGGTTTCCACACACCGATGAACTGTCATAGTCGGTCACATGACTTCATGCATGCATGCCTATATCACATAAGCTATCGACTAGTATCTATGGTCTGATAAGTTGATCATGGGAATAATATACCCTATTTTAACAAATTAAAATGCAAATTGAAAAATAAATACAATAGTAGAATAATATATATAACCATATAAAATTCTAGGTTCATGAAAAACAATGGTTGATGTACAATATCCAAATAAAAATGAAATCATGTCATGGTAATGCATGTGACATGAGCCTAAAATAAAGTGCAAATTTAAAGGCATTGACTACTCCAAGCATGTCCTAAACCATGAGTACTAACTCCAACCATGATTCATTGATACGAATCTAATTATCTTGGTGAATTTTTCATTCACATGTTTTCCATCCATGGATTCTATTCGATTACCAATCAGAAAACCAAAATAGGGTTTGAGTATATCTTCAAAAGACACCGCTAATGGTGTCTAAAAAATATCATGTCCACATAAGGTTTATGCATTTTAATGAAAAAATAATTACAATATATAAGTAAAAAATTTTCAACTTTTCAATTATTGTTTATTAAACTACATTAACCACCAGGTTCCCATGGACAACAGTTCCTCAATTCCTCTTTCAACCCACCCCGGTTAAGAACCATATAACTAATTCAATTTATATTTCATTATATAGTCCACATAGAATTATATTTCAATGAAATATTATGGTTGTTTCACGCCATTTTGAGTTTCCCATTTATTAATCATGCATATATATCATGGTCATATAATGTCATGTCAAACAACCAAATTCTCAATCAGAATTTACATCATGGGCATATAGAAACAAGACTAGATCCAAAATTCTTAAACCTGATGGAATTTAATTTGACTATAACGTAATTTATAACTATCATTTTATCAACCATGTAGATATATCTATGAAGTTCATATATTTTCATGTCAAGTACACCATTTGATAATTAGGCATATATATGATTTCGAAAAATCATCATTTCTATCACTCCACTTATCAACCATGTTGATGTCATAATTTATCACTACATCATATCAATTATTATTAATCAACCATAATCATCATATCATAATAAAACATTAATTAATTAACAATTTTATTATTTCCAGTCCATTAATTTATTTGGCAATTAATTAATCACAAAAATACCCATTAATTATTAGTATATTTATTTAATCACACCGTTTAACTCGATAAAAAATTAAAAAATTAGTCATCCACTACATGACCACTAATTAAATAAAAAATTTATTATTCATTTCACATCCCCAAAACCAATAATAAATTCTCAATTAGTTATTGTAAAATTGAAAATTGATTATTAGGATAATTAACTCAAAAATTAATTTTCCTAAATATCACAATTAAATTGCCTAATAATTAATCTATCAATTGATTATCTCATTTCCATAATGTAATACTATGGTAACTAATCTATTATTTAATTATCCCATTTCCATAATTCAATTTCTTTTATATTTATTTCATTAAATAATTATCTTATCTCCCACATTCAATTATTCAATGATTTCTGCCATTCCCTAATTAATAAATTTACCACATTAATGAATTCAATTTAGGAATTCAAGTAACTAAAAAACTCTATAGATTTTACACCTACATTTATTTAATCAAAATAATGATGATAAAAATTGATTATTAGACCCCCTTCCAAGATTCATTAATAATATATCACCCAATAGAAATTGATGAAATATATAAGTGCGAGAACATATATTATTATATGTATCCCTAAATCCTAAATAAATATTGGTAAAAAAATATATATTTAAGTAGAAATATAGATCGACATTCCAATATCTAGATTAACCTTATATAAATGTTAATATAACAATAAAGGTAGATTTCATGCCCAAATAGAACAAGTGGAAGAATGAGGATAAATCCGAATGTTACATGATATTGTAAATATATCGGGAGGGATAATGATCATTGATATGAGAATTATATAACAAATAATGTTGGTCAAACGACCTTTGAATCCTTCTTCAAAGTGACAGATAAGCTAGTTACCTCCTAGTTGTGAATAAGGGTCATAATTGGTGAGTTATGGGGTTTCGATAGATTTTAAAATTAATTTTTGGTTTATAATAAAAGTCATTCAAAATTTCGTTAGTCAGGTTTCATGACATTCCCTAATCACGCACCAATAATGTAACACCCGAGACTTTTATGTTATATAAATCATCAAACAAATATTTTTCTACACAACACGTGCTTAGATTTCTTTACACGAAATCACGACCTTCCTCGATAGCTTGCGTCGTACGCAATACCGAGTTTCACTAAACAACGATATGCTATTAAAATATTATTAAAACTAGCCGTTATGAATAGTAATAACCACTTTTTGAAATTTTAGAAATTTTATTTTTCAAAATGGACTTCATTTTTGGATTCGGAATATCAAAATTAGCCTAGGGTGAAATTTTGTTATTTTTCTGAAAACATTCAATTTTTGATGAATAATGAAACCACTAAGTGGTAGTTAAAAAACTGAATTTTTCATAAAACTTAATTTTACCGCTTCTGTGAGTGTAATTTCAAAAATCCGAGAGACATGGTTGATGTCAGTAAGTAAAATGTGGTTCAATGAGATGAAAATAATTTTTTGGTGAATAGTAACTTTTTACTTTTTTTACCACGGTTAAAAGTAAATAGGGTAATTAAGGGTAAAGATGATATTATTATTACCATAACACATGTCCTAATTCTATTGGATAAGTGTAATTCGAAAAAATACAAACTTAGGAATAAAATATGACCATTTAGGCCCAAATGGATTAGATTAGGACATTTATTATTAATTGATTTAAAGAAGGGTTAAAATAGTTTAAATCAAAGTTTAATAAGTAAATAATTTTCAATATGGTGTTATATATAAGATAAATTCGACTATAAATATTTATTAGAAATATAAATATATTTCCTACATATTTGTATTTTATTTTTAATTTTTAGACATTAAATAATTTAACTTATTTATGACACAATGATGATGCAGTAATTATCTTATTAATGAAATATTGACATAATTGATGTTATAAACACAAAAATAAATGTAATTTGAGACTTTTTATGAATCCCACTAATTTTATAGGTTAATATGACATGTTAGTATTGATTTAATTAACTTTGTTCGAACAAATAATTCTGTTATGATTTTCACAAAAATCAATTACTAAATAGTGTGAAAATTGACATAAAATAGTTTTTAAAACAAATATTATATTGGTAATTGTTATTTTATTCCTAAAAATCTAAGGTTCGGCCAAATGACTTAGATAAGGTTATATATACTAATAATAAACAACTTGGGGTTCGTTTGGCAGCTTATAGTATGTTTATTAACCTTATAGTATAAGAACACAAGAAGACATGGTAAAAGTAAAATTATTTAACTTAATGTTAAATCTAAATGATAATGTTAAAATAGGAACCTAAACATGTCTATATTATATTGGATGAGAGGATTTCGACCCATCCCTACATTAGCCTCGAAATAAATCAATTTGGAGCTATTTAAAGCCGAACTTGACTTTATTATAAAATAATATTTTTTGTTATTCCAAAGGTGCCCCTCTCCTCCCTTATAAAAAGGTCACCTCTTCCCTCTCTTCCTCACACCACATTGAGCCTTCAATCTCGGACAACCCCTGCCAATTTATCCTCTCAACTTCCTTAGAGAAATCCTAGAGGTCCTGGTCTTCTTCAAAGACCAATTTTAGTGCCCTAAAAGAAGGTCTCAAAGAACCACTTCAAAGAAGAGGTAATGTCCGTTACCGATTCTTTCATCTTTATTTCTTCTTCCACTTCTTATTCTTTAGTTGTTTCATTATGAAGTAATAACATCAGTATCACTCATATACTGATATTTTATTATAAGTATTAAACAACCCTATTTCACCATCTATCCATCCTACGGAAAAAGAAATCACCGCGCGTGCGTACGTACGAAATACCGTCTCCACGCCGTGGTATAATCTATTTTCCACAACCACCTTAATTGGATTGGTATAATGGTGTAAATAATGACCATATATGACTATTATAAAGTGATATTGATTCTGAAATAGTGTACATATACTCCAATACAATTCCACGATCATAGGAACGATATCATCACTCGTGCGTACGTACCGAATACCGTCTCCACGATGTGATGCGACTCGTTCTACATGATCTTCATTTCACAATGATTATATAAATGAATTGAATGAATGAATATGATATATATTACACTAATACCATTCTGGAAATGAGGAATCTATAACCTAAAGAGAAGAATAAGAATTTATTCGACAAAACACGCATAAGAACAAAAAGTTATAAACACCCGAATAACAAGTAGCAATGAAATATTACTAAGAAGCTAAGAATATGACCATATATGATATCATAAAAATAATTATTATTCTGGAATAAGTCAATAACATTATTTAAATCATTATACAGGAGGTTCGGACACTTACAAAGCAAGTCAGACCTAAGGTAAGGGAAATATCACAATCCCATTTTTATTCGAGATTGTTTATACTTTGGTATTTACTGGGGTGTATTTTATCATCAACATCCATGTTTCCTCAATATGTAATATTATTTCCATCCACCTACAATTGATTAAATCCATTTTTACCCTTTGGTGAGTTTATAGTAAAATATATGAAAGGAATCTTTTGTCGTTTTTTCGTACGAGGTACTTTTTGACTTTTCCGACAAAAGTACGAGAAGAATGTTTTATTTTAACTTATAGGGCATGAATGGATTTTTAAAACGTTATTTACAAGAAGCTTCATTTACAAGTTTTCATGTTTATTTTTAATCAACATCTTTTAGTTTAAAATTGTATGAAATTTTAAGAAAGGAAAAATGTTTTTGAAGTAGAAAGGATATTTTCCTCAAGAATGGTGTTCAAGTGTTTTATCAAAATTATTTTCCATCTAAGATAATAAAGGGTTATGTTTCTGTCCCTATTATTACATTGATTTGATTATGTTGTGATGGAATTATTTTTATGAATTCCTTTATCTTATATGAAATGTTTTATGATGTCACGACGTTTAAGATTCCCATTTTTATTACATGGGTTATGCAATGATGTGTGATTTATGATTTTGTGGCACACATAAGAATGGTGTCATTATGGGATTGGTGGGACCTATATCTCCCTCCAATGCCTTGGGTAAAGATTTTATATCTCATGAGATAGACATGGCTGGAACGCTAGGTTATACCGGTTCAGTGAAACAGGACTGAAACAAGGGTGACTCAATTCAGAAAGGGACTTTGTCCACTAAGATAGTCTTGGAAATGAGTCTTGACTAACAAGAAATGATTCTCTATGATTATGTGTGTATGCCACAAAGTTTCATGTTTTATGTTATGATTATTGTGATTACATTTCACTGCCATGATTTATCCCATGTTATGAAATTATGATCTCTTTTGTAGGTTAAGATTTCCAAAAGTTATGTGCTTTTGTATATGATGTGATTGATATTTCATTTTTTTACCCTTACTGAGCATTTGAACTCACCCTTTTGTATGTTTTCTTTCCCCAGGTCAGGAAGAAGGTTATTAAGTAGGATATGCCAAAAGGGACTCTAGATATGATGAAATAAGTGGGAGGCAAAGTTGATGATTTATGTACCAGTTGTTTATTTTTCCCAGTTTCTAAAGACACTATACCTATACGGTCCTTTCGTGGTTTTGTTATATGTTGTAATAAGTATGATTCAATTTTGAAGTATTAACAATGTATTCAAAGTATGGGTCATTATAGTTGGTATCAGAGGAAAGGTATAGTCAACCTTTGGAAACTAGGATGTGAAAGCCTTAGTAAGATCCCTAAATATAAGTCTAAGCATAGAACACAATCTTAGTGGTTTAGAAATGGCCATGAATAGCCTAGGATAAGACCTTAAGTGTGAAATTTTATTCTCGATTATGTGTTTTTCCTATTATAATTAGTGTTTCTCACACTATTCTTCTTGGTTTTAGTCAATGGCTGGAACCCGAAGGAATCGTGTTAATGCGGAATGTGGCGGGAAATGCAATGATTGTCCCCCTGAGCAACCAACCGTTATGGGAGCTGGAATGCAAAATCATGTAGCCATGCTCACACAACTTTCTCAAGTTATGAATCATGCAGGACTTCCAATCGAGCAAAGGAAGGAGCAACATTCTGTTGAATCCTTCATGAGGCAGCGTCCACCTTCTTTCAGCGGGTCTACTGATCCATTAGTTGATGAACAATGGATTAGTACTACTGAAAAGATATTTTCAGTTCTTCAATGTTCTGAACATGATAAAGTTATCCTAGCAGTGTATCGTTTGGAAGGAGATGTTGATCAATGGTGGAATCTTATTAAGAATACAAGACAAAGGGATGAAATTGAGTCCATGGAATGGGACGAGTTCAAGAACTTAATTTTCAATAAGTACTTCCCTTTTATTCTCCGAACAAAGATGGAGAAAGAGTTTCTTGAACTGAAGCAAAAGGATGATGAATCTGTTGGTACCTACGAAGCAAATTTTACAAGACGTGCAAGGTATGCTTCTGGTATTATTATACAACCTGGGAGTAAGATCGATCGATTCTTTAGTGGCTTAAAACCAAGTCTTCAAAGGGTGTTAGCCATAAGGGACTTCAATAGCTACGAGGAAATGGTTCGATGTGCTCTCAAAGTGGAGATGGAGATTGGAGTAACCCATCAGTCATATGGGTTTGATAAGAAGAGGAAAATGGAATTCAACGGAAAATCTAAAGAGCACACTGAAAAGAAGATGAGCTTTCCCTTATGCTCAAAGTTTGGAAAGAAACATGGAGGGAGTTGTCTTAAAGGGACAAGTAAATGTTTCAAATGTGGAAAGGAAGGTCATCGGGCATTTGAATGCCGCGATGATGGGAAGAAGATGTCTAATGATGCAAACAAAGGAAGGGATACACAGAATGAACCTACTACACTTCAATGTTTCATGTTCAAGGAGATGGGGCATTATGCCAATAAATTCCCTAATCCAAGGGTTGATGATGGTGGTCGACTTCAACAAACTCTTAAGGCTAAAGACAAAGGAATGTCACATGCAATTTCTATCAGCGATGTGGAGTACGATAACGATGTGGTGAAAGGTACACTTACCATCCACTCTAAAGTAGAAAATGTTTTATTTGATTCTGGATCCACCCACTCTTTTATTTCTGAAGAATTTTCTAAGGGTATCACTGTATTACCTCAACAATTAGATGTTGAGATAGCTGTGACAACACCTAATGGCAAAACAGTCGCATCAAAAGTTTATAATTTTTCTCCGATCGAAGTTTGTGGGAAAGTGCTTCCTACAAATCTTGTGATCCTTCCTATAGTGGAATTTGATGTGATTCTCGGCATGGATTGGCTTTCTTTATATAGAGCTCATATCAATTTCCAAAGAAGGGAAGTCACATTTCATATTCCAGATCAATCTATGATCGCCTATCAATACAAGGATGAACATAACCTTCCAGTGGAAATTTCTTCCATTTTATGGGTATTGATTCCACTAAATGAAGGTTATTTATCTCAAATGGTTGGTGAGAAACTCACGATTAAGATTATTCCCATCGTATTAGAGTTTGATGATGTCTCTCCGGAGGAATTACCGGGTCTTCCACCAAATTGTGAAGTTGAGTTTTCAATAGAACTCGTACTGGGTGCTTTGCCTATTTCAAAGACACCTTATAGAATGGCCCCAATTGAGTTGCAAGAATTGAAGAAGCAACTCCAAGAGAATCTTGATAAGGGATTCATATGCCCTTGTGCGTCACCTTGGGGAGCACCTATTCTATTTGTTAATAAGAAAGATGGATCAATGAGACTCTGCATTGATTATCGAGAACTTAACAAGATCACTATCAAGAACAAATATCCTCTCCCGCACATTGATGACCTATTTGACCAACTACGCGGACCTCAATACTTTTCCAAGATTGATCTTCGTTCAGGGTATCATCAATTAAGAGTCAAGAGGGAGGATATACCAATGAGGGCTTTCTGTACAAGGTATGGACACTATGAATTTATAGTGATTCCATTTGGTCTTACTAATGCCCCTGCTATCTTCATGGATTTGATGAATAGATTCTTTAGAGACTATCTTGATCAATTTTTGGTAGTTTTAATAGACGATATTCTTGTCTATTCAAAGATCAAGGAAAAGCATGAAGATCACTTGAGAATTATATTGAAGACCCTGAGAAAGGAGAAGCTTTATGCCAAATTTATCAAGTGTGAATTTTGGCTTCAAAAAGTTTCATTTTTGGGTCACATAATCTCAAAAGAGGGGATATATGTGGATCCAGAAAAAATAGAGGTTATCGAATGATGGTGGAGACCAACAACAGTAACTGGGATCCGAAGTTTTCTTGGTTTGGATGGATATTATCTACGTTTTGTGAAATATTTTACACGATTTTCTAATCCACTGACCAAGTTGACTCGGAAAGGAGTTAAGTTTTCCTAGACGTAGGAATGTGAAGAGAATTTCACGGAGTTGAAAAGAAGGTTATCCAGTGCACCTGTGCTCACACTGCCTTGTAGTGGAGAAAGGTTTGTGATCTACAGTGATGCATCCAAGAAGGGATTGTGGTGTGTTCTTATAAAAAATGATATGGTGATAGCTTATGCCTCACGATAGTTGAAAATCCATGAGCATAATTACCCAACTCATGATTTGGAGTTAGCTGCGGTAATCTTTTCATTAATGATTTGGAGGCATTATCTTTATGGAGAAAGGTGTGACATTTATACTAATCCTAAAAGTTTAAAGTATATTTGCACTCAAAAGGAGCTGAATATGCGCCAAAGAAGATGGTTGGAGCTGATTAAGGATTACGACTGCTCAATCCATTACCACCATGGGAAAGCAAACAAAGTGGCAGATGCATTAAGTCGACAAGACCATGCCAGTTTATCCATGATGAGGATCACAAAAGATAAAATATTTATGGATTTACAAAGGATGGATATTGGAATTATAATGGAAGGGGAAAATCTTATCTTTCTCAAATGAATGTTCAACCATCTATACATGTGAAGATTAAAGAGGCACAGAAATAAGATGTCGATTTACAAAAGAAGGTGAGAAATGTTCCAGAAATCAACCTTGATTGTGATGGGATAATAACATTCAGGAATTGGGTTTGTGTTCCTCCCATCCCCGAATTAAAGAAGGAGCTGCTGGATGAGGCTCATAGTTCATCATTCTCTATTCATCCTGGAAGCACGAAGATGTATAGGGACCTGAAAGAGTACTTCTGATGGGATGGCATGAAAAGAGATGTTGCTGAATATCTCTCTCAATGCTTGGTTTGTCAACAAGTTAATGATGAGAGAAAAAAGTCTAAGGGGATGTTACAACCATTTCACATACCCGAATGGAAATGGGAAAAGATCACTATGGACTTTGTCACAGGACATTCTAAAACATCCAAAGGCAATAATGCTATCTGGGTCATAGTTGATCACCTTACAAAGTCTGCACACTTCATTACTATTAGAGAGGATTTCTCTCTGGATCATCTTTCCAGGATATATGTAAAGGAAGTGGTAAGATTGCATGGAGTACCTCTTTCTATTATATCTGATCGGGATCCGAGATTTACCTCGAAGTTCTGGAGAAGTCTTCAGCATAATCTGGATACAGAGTTGAGTTTCAGCACTTCTTATCATCCTCAGACAGACGGTCAGTCTGAGAGAACAATTCAAACCCTATAAGATATGTTGAGAGCTTGCTCTATGAATTTCAAAGGTGGTTGGGATCAACACCTACCTTTGGTGGAATTTTCTTATAATAATAGCTTTCACTCTTGTATTCAGATGGCTCCTTATGAAGCTCTCTATGGAACAAAATGCAGGACACCAACTTTCTGGGATGAAGTTGGGGAAAGGAAGCTATTATGACCCGATCTCATTGATGAAATGGCAGAAAAGGTCAGATCTATTCTAAAACACATAAGAGCAGCTCAGAGTCGATAGAAAAGTTATGCCGACAACCGAAGAAAAGACCTAGAGTTTGAAGTGGGTGATAAAGTGTTCTTACGAATATCTCCCTGGAAGAGGGTTATGAGATTTGGAAAGAAGGGGAAGTTGAGCCCTAGATATATCGGTCCTTTTGAAATACTGGATCGTGTTGGGAAGGTATCTTACCGATTGGTGCTTCCACCGAATCTCTCTCAAGTTCCCGATGTGTTCCATGTATCTCTCCTGAGAATGTACATACATGATCCTTCACATGTACTCAGCTCAGAAGTTGTACCGCTGGAGCAAGATCTTTCTTATGAAGAATAACTGATAGAGATTCTGGATCGTAGCAAAAAAGTCCTACGAAACAAGACCACTCGATTGGTGAAAGTTTTATGGAGGAACCACCAATTAGAAGAAGCTACATGGGAGCTTGAGGATATGATGAGGGAGAGGTATCCTCATCTGTTTGTTACAAAGTGACGAATTTCGAGGGAGAAATTAATTTTAAGGGGGGTAGAATGTAACACTCTAGACATTTATGTTATATAAATCATCAAAGGAATCTTTTTCTATACAACACTTTCTTGGCTTTCTTTACACAAAATCGCGACCTTCCTCGATAGCTTGCATCGTACGCAATACCGAGTTTCACTAAACAACGATATTCTATTAAAATATTATTAAAACTAGCCATTATGAATAGTAATAACCACTTTTTAAAATTTTATAAATTTTATTTTTCAAAATGGACTTCATTTTTGGATTGGGTATATCAAAATTAGCCTAGGGTGAAATTTTGGTATTTTTCTGAAAACTTTCAATTTTTGATGAATAATGAAACCACTAAGTGGTAGTTAAAAAACTGAATTTTTCATAAAACATAATTTTACCTTTTCTGTGAGTGGAATTTCAAAAATCCAAGAGACACAGTTGATGTCAGTAAGTAAAATGTGGTTCAATGAGATGAAAATAATTTTTTTGTGAATAGTAACTTTTTACTTTTTTTACCACGGTTAAAAGTAAATAGGGTAATTAAGGGTAAAGATGATATTATTATTACCCTAACACATGTCCTAATTCTATTGGATAAGTGTAATTCGACCAAAAACAAACTTAGGAATAAAATATGACCATTTAGGCCCACTTGGATTAGATTAGGACATTTATTATTAATTTAATTAAAGAAGGGTTAAAATAGTTAAAATCAATGTTTAATAAGAAAATAATTTTTAATATGGGGTTATACATAAGATAAATTAGACTATAAATATTCATTAGAAATCTAAAAATCTTTCCTACATAATTTTATTTTATTTGTAATTTTTAGACCTTAAATAATTTAATTTATTTATGACACAATGATGATGCAGTAATTATCTTATTAATGAAATATTGAAATAATTGATGTTATAAACACCAAAATAAATGTAATTTGAGACTTTTTATGAATACCACTAATTTTCTAGGTTAATATTACATGTCAATATGGATTTAATTAACATGGTTCGAACTAATAATTATGTAATGATTTTCACAAAAATCAATTACTAAATAGTGTCAAAATTGACATAAAATAGTTTTTAAAACAAATATTATATTGGTAATTGTTATTTTATTCCAAAAAATCTAAGGTTCGGCCAAATGAATTAGATAAGGTTATATATATTAATAAAAAACAACTTGGGGTTCGTTTGGCTGTTTATAGTAAGTTTATTAACCTTATAGTATAAGAACACAAGAAGACATGGTAAAAGTAAAATTATTTAACTTAATGTTAAATCTAAATGATAAGGTTAAAATAGGAACCTAAACTTGTCTAAATTATATTGGATGAGAGTATTTCGACCCATCCCCACCTTAGCCTCGAAATAAATCAATTTGGAGCTATTTAAAACCGTACTTGACTTCATAGAAAAAATAATAGTTTTAGTTATTCCAAAGGTGCCCCTCTCCTCCCTTATAAAAAGGGAACCTCCTCCCTCTCTTCCCCACACCACTTTGAGCCTTCAAGCTCGGCCATCCCATGCCACTTTCTCCTCTCCACTTCCCAAGAGACATCCTATATGTCCTTGTCTTCTTCAAAGACAAATTTTAGTGCCCTAAAAGAAGGTCTCCAAGAAGAACTTCAAAGAAGAGGTAATGTCTGTTACCGATTCTTTCATCTTTATTTCTTCTTCCACTTCCTCTTCTTTAGTTGTTTCATTATGAAGTAATAACATCAGTATAAATCATATACTGATATGTTATTATAAGTATGAAACAACCCTATTTCACCATCTATCCATCCTACGGAAAAAGAAATCACCGCGCGTGCGTACGTACGGAATACCGTCTCCACACCGTGGTGTAATTTATTTTCCACCACCACCATACTTGGATGGGTATAATGGTGTAAATAATTACCATATATGACTATTATAAAGTTATATTGATTCTTAAATAGTATACATATACTCCAATACAATTCCATGATCATAGGAATGATATCATCACTCGTGCGTACGTACAGAATACTGTCTCCATGATGTGATGCGACTCGTTCTACATGATCTTCATTTGATAATGATTATACAAATGAATTTAATGAATGAATATGATATATATTACACTAATACCATTCTGGAAATGAGGTATCTATAACCTACAGAGAATAATAAGAATTTATTCGACAAAACATGCATATGAACAAAAAGTTATAAACACCCGAATAACAAGTAGCAATGAAATATTATTACTAAGAAGCTAAGAATATGACCATATATGATATCATAAAAATACGTATGATTCTGGAATAAGTCAATAAAATTATTTAAATCATTATACAGGAGTTTCGAACACTTACAAAGCAAGTCGGACCTAAGGTAAGGGAAATATCACAATCTCATTTTTATCCGAGATTGTTTATACTTTGGTATTTACTGGGGTGTATTTTATCATCAACATCCATGTTTCCTCAATATGTAATATTATTTCCATCCACCTACAATTGTTTAAATCCATTTTTACCCTTTGGTGAGTTTATAGTAAAAGATATGAAAGGAATCTTTTGTCGTTTTTTCGTACGAGGTACTTTTTGACTTTTCCGACAAAAGTACGAGAAGAATGTTTTATTTTAACTTATATGGAATGAATGGATTTTTAAAACTTTATTTACAAGAAGCTTCCTTTACAAGTTTTCATGTTTATTTTTAATCAACCTCTTTTAGTTTAAAATTGTATGACATTTTAAGAAAGGAAAAATGTTTTTGATGTAGAAAGGATATTTTCCTCAAGAATGGTGTTCAAGTGTTTTATCAAAATTATTTTCGATCTAAGATAATAAAGGGTTCTGTTTGTATCCCTATTATTACATTGACTTGATTATGTTGTGATGGAATTATTTTTATGAATTCCTTTATCTTATATGAAATGTTTTATGATGTCACGATGTTTAAGATTCCCATTTTTATTACATGGGTTATGCAATGATGTATGATTTATGATTTTGTGGCACACATAAGAATGGTATCATTATGAGATGGGTGGGACCTATATCTCCCTACAATGCATTGGGTAAAGATTTTATATCTCATGAGATAGACATGGCTGGAACGGTAGGTTATACCGGTTCAGTGAAACAGGACTGAAACAAGGGTGACTCGGTTCAGAAAGGGACTTTGTCCACTTAGATAGTCTTGGAAATGAGTCTTGACTAACAAGAAATGATTCTCTATGATTATGTGTGTATGCCAAAAAGTTTCATGTTTTATGTTATGATTATTGTGATTACATTTCACTGCCATGATTTATCCCATGATATGAAATTATGATCTCTTTTGCAGGTTAAGATTTCCAAAAGTTATGTGCTTGTGTATACGACGTGATTGATATTTCTTTTGTTTACCCTTACTGAGCATTTAAACTCACCCTTTTGTATGTTTTCTTTCCCCTGGTCAGGAAGAAGGTTATTAAGTAGGATATGCCAAAAAGGGACTCTAGATATGATGAAATAAGTGGGAGGCAAAGTTGATGCTTTATGTACATGTTGTTTATGTTTCCCAGTTTCTAAAGACACTATACCTATACGGTCCTTTGGTGGTTTTGTTATATGTTGTAATAAGTATGCTTCAATTTTGATGTATTAACAATGTATGCAAAGTATGGGTCGTTATAAACAAACCGCCTATTATGTTAGGGCTTCACATTTCTTCTTTTTAGGGAACATTTTTTTCCCAACTATGATCCATCCATGTTAACCCTTAGTGTACAGTGTTCCATGGTTACCTCTATTTGGAACATGGTTTTCTCTAACCATGCACTAACATTTCTCATCACATTTTTTAGGAATTTTTCTTAATTTTCACACAAATACACCCCATGGGATACATATAATTCAAGATAAAAATTATTCACATTGATCAATTGAGAATGGTCAGGGTGATACATTAAATATTTTACCACATTGAAAAAATCATGCATAATACCATATTACTATGGAAGAGCCAATTGGTGTGGAACTGGACTGATTCACTCTACATCCTCAATAGGTATAACAAATCTAGGCTCCATCATTCCATGTTTTCATATTCTATTATGACCCATCCTAGGTGACACCCAAAGGAATACATGATCACACTCTATAAACATTTGGTGTTTTCTCAATATAAAATCATAAAACTCTTAACTAATACGTTCCATAGCCATACATTTCCAAATCAGATTATCCAGATCTGAATTCTGCAGAATGGGAATTAGTTCCATCAACTATGAATCAACATCCTATATCTATCATAGAATTAATCTACATGACCCTCCATAATATTCCTCATATGGTTATTTCTGTATAGTTTCCTCATAACAATTTTTATAGGAAAATACATCTTAGTAAAAGTGATTACCCTAAGAACCACTTATCTAAATCACACATCCCCATAACATATCCTCAATAACCAATATAGTACAATCTAACTACTCATCTGTTTTTGGTTGTATTGTCATACTAATAAAAATTGTATACAATGTTCCTTATATGATCCCTAAAAGAAATGTGGAGTAAAGCATGAGTCGAAGTATGAAACTATACATTTTGGAACACTAAGTGTATGACTATTTATTGAACATACAAAACTCTAAGATTATCCACTAAGAAATTATTTCATATTGGTATTAAATTCACTAATTCATTCAGTCGATCCAGAACAACCCAAATAGAATAATTCATCCAATCATTAATCTTAATACCTACCATATTATATAATTTCACATCATTCAACATCTATTCTGGAATGGACTATTGCTGTTGAAATCTTGCAGGTCGTTGATGCTATACCATCACCTATTGATAGGTGTATCGTCATATCATAAACCATAAAATATAATTTTTCATGCCCATACACAAAAAAACTATTCTCATAGGTCATGGAACATGTGGTTCACATGTAGATATCCCACCCTCTTCAAGGAACATAATTCATTCATTTGATCATATTGTATTCTAATAATGACAAAAACCTGATTCCTACCATAGATGATCTCATAATTATATTTGTTATAGTCTAATGGAGACTCCCCTCCCTTAAGGATATTTTTCAAGGTAAAACAAATTATATCTTAAAATATCAGGTTTATATTTCACCTCCAGATATTAGACTCCTTGGAAATTGATATGAGAGTCATCATTTATTGTTTCTCTAGATCCAATAAATGCATCCCAGTTAAAAAGGTCATAATCATTTACTCACCATTAGGCTCCTAAACCTCCTGAGTCAGGGATTTCAACTAAAATATTCATACACCCTATTTCCTTTCTCAAGAGTATATTCTAGAATGAAATAAAATAATTTCATATATTCCACTCCCATATCCTTTAAAAGATCCAAATATCTATATGATAAGATACAACTTCATATATTAATGATTCATAATTCTTGGAAAATATATAATGTTGACATTGATTTAATATATAATTCCTTATAGCCATTTCTGGATCATGTGTAGTGTAGTTGCCTTCATGTGGCCTCAAATGTTGAGTCTTATATAATATGACTTGATCTATATGCTCAACATATCTTCTATTATAATCATAAATTTTTAAAAATAAAACATTTCACAACTCCATCCCACAAGGTGTTACCCTCCTATTTCGGCAATGGTCTAAGGGAGATATTACCCCCCTAAGTCCCACATCTAGTAGTCCCCGAGTTGGTGACTAGAACCAACGATATATTAAAATCATAAATGATAGGTATTAACCTCTAAGAGAACACATGTGAACGAGATATACTAAAAAGACACCAGGAATCTCCAACTTAGACTGCATAATAAAATAAATACAATGTTAACAATTGTAATATCATTAAAAACAACTATAACATATAAAAAACATCAAGTACAAAAGAAAAGTATAAACAAGAGCAAACATGAAGCACAGACAGCTCCTGCAACCCCAAGCCAGTACTAACCTGCCTAATCTCACTATCTCCAACTGACCTAAAAAATGAATATTATATATAAATAGGGTGATTATAACTATATACTCAGTATGATCCTCCCCGAAGCCTCTTGTGAATATGTAATGAAAGCATGCTAATAAACAGTGAAAAGCAAGTGAAACAAACTAGTCACATATAAAATTATACTCTCTTCACAACCTCACCATGGATACTCTCAATTAGTATTGCATAATAGTGTACATAATATAATAAGTAATATCAAGGATGCCATGATACAACTTACCCACTATTTTTTCACTTTTCCCCAACGTCGCACATTTTATGCGTCTCTCTCCTGAAGGGAATTCTGACAGACACCAAGGAAAAGCACCACAACATGCATATAGTGTAGTAAAACCACCATGTCCATGAGAAAAAAAGCATCCAGGTGGATTCTGGGATCCATCACAACATTCATAATGTGTATCGTACGTCATTAAATATAGCTCAAGCCATTATAGCACATACACAGAGTAGGGATCCTAAAAAAATTACAGCCTATACTTGTTACACCTATAGTAGTACATATAGAACTATATCCATAATATATATGTGTGAAAATCCACAAGACATAACATACCTCTAAACACATATATGGTGAAATCTAACCAATGTTCCTACCATCACAAGTAACTACCAATCAAACAGAGTGGGGCCAAAGGGGGTAGTCATCCATCCATCTGCCCACCAGAATGGTGAGGAAAACACCACCCAACCCCCCATTAGGCTCTGAATCCTCATGGCATATCATTCCATAACTAACGGGGTGGAGTATCATTTAAAAACACAAAAAGTACATAATATACTATACCTCACAACCACACTATTGGCATATCCTAGTCATATAATCAACTATAGAAAACATCTATCAGACTCTCGGCTACCACTTCTAGGACTTGTCTTCCTATAAGCAGACGACCATTTAATGATAATTATTACATTAACGCATTACCTTTTTATCAGTTTCACATTACTTTAATTAATTCACTATACAAAAATTAACCATTAACAATTCCACATTAAATTTCATTATCATCAGTCCCAACGTCCTTTTTCCCTTAAATTGACACCTTAACATTGTGTCGCATCAAGCTCCAACCCCATGGGTTAATCATCAATCCTTAATTAATTTATTAGCATTATTTTAAGTATCCCATATTTTTAGTAATTCTATAAAACATTAAAAAATTCTAAAAAAAGGGAGGCTCATCGTGGTGAATAAATGAACAACCCTTCATTTCATTGCCACATATAGAAATGGAATAGAACTATAATCCCATGAGAATATAAACACGGAATGAAAATGGAATATCCTATATGCCTTCTCCCATTTTGGAAGGAGGGTATGAATAACCAGCTTCCTTGAGCAGTGGGGAATGAAAAGTAGATAAAAAAACAAAAAATATTAATCCCACATCCAAACATTCATTTCCAACCCGGTTCATTATCCCGGGTGTCCTTGCTGACACACACATGCATAAACTGATGCATCCCGCCACCCTTGGAATCATCTTCTACCACAACTAATGGGCCTCTATACACCCACATATCACAATAGTCATCCAGGAACACATCATAACACATGAAGCAAGAATAAAAGATCATATCAATTGGTCTTTTGGCCCTTTAACAATGCATCTCACCTGCAGACACAATGACCTATCACAACTACAAGCATAACGATCATGGCCTTTACAAGCAAGAGGGCAACTCAGAACTCTACAAGGGGTTATATTTTTATCAAATATAATGTTTGTTTATCCATATGGAATTAACTAATTTGTTATATATAGGATCAAACTATGGGTAACCTAAATATAATTCCATCATAGCTATCACAAATTGATTAAACAAGACTACTGCATTAATTTGATTAACATCAAACAACAAAAACTAAATTAACATACATTCCTCTTTATCATTTGACAATTAATTATCAATTAATGTCTATTTATATTCATTAACAATTTGAATCAGTAACAAAAACACTAACCAAAGGAAGCATAAATATTACATTTTCTAGCAAAACTAGATGCAATAACGTATTATCAGTATCAATTAATTTATCCACTTCAAATATTTATTATGTTAATTCCATTGGTATCTAGTGGGGTAAAATATGATAACACTATAGTTACACATTAAATTATTTAGAAAAAATGAATCCCCTACCTAAAATGGTTCTTGACGATCATTATACGAAAACAGTCTTCATAATGGATCTCGATCGTCTCCTCCAGGGACAACTCCATCTACCCAAGGAGACTCCATTAGAATTGTAGAGATCATATTCTATAACATGGCATGGATAATATTGAAAATATTAACCCAAAACAATTATGATAAATTATACCATATATCAAAGATTGTTCGGTACTTCTTGGATGCACCAAAATAGGGGGTGCACTAACAACAAGAAGAACATCAAGGGTAACAAACTCAAGGGGATGCACGTTTGATTGCACGACACCTACATGATGGATATAAATGTTCTAGAATCTCACACCATAGAACAAGGACAATGAACAAGTGAGTAATACATCTCACCCCTTTAGAATATTTAATGGTGTAGTGGTTTATGATATGTTGTATTTACCATTAAAATATGATCACATTAAACTACACGGTTTGACCATGTAAAGGCTTGCAGAAACTTAGGAAAATTTTTATAGGAGTTAGGGTCTTTTAATTCACTTTAAATAACATAAAAAAAGTCCTTGAATGTGTTTAACATCAAAGAAAACATTTAATCAGCAAACCTAGAAAAATCAAGACATTTGGAAAATGGAAATATTAAACTGTTCTAGAAACACTGTAGACTCCCTGGAAGAGAAACACTATAGACTCACCATTCTAGAAACACTATAGACTCACTAGTCTATAAACATTGTAGACTCACTTTTATTGTGAAACCATATCTATGACACCGATTCTGTGACACCATGACACTATTTATAAAATTGGATGCATTGTTCACATAACTATAAATTTGGAAAAGTGTTGTAGATGAGTCACCTTATCCTCCCAAAACACATCATCCACCAGATGTTTGCAAAGGAATGGCCCAGATAGGTATGGTCCATTACATCATATAACTCTAAAATCATTCTCAACCTCTATAATCCACTGTAAAGACCCGTAAATTTCAATGGAAATTTTTTCTTAATTTTCATGGAGATTTTATAAGAACACATTTTCTGATGGAACCTTATTCTGAGGCCCGGTGTTCCCAGAATCAATTTACGAAGTTTAGCTCAGGTACATTCAGTAAACGAATGAGCGAGTTTTCCTAACTTTTGAACCGGTGCTCGGAATCAAAATCCATAGGCACCGATGAAACCACTGTGCCTATAATTGCTTAAGAGAACCTTTTTCGGAGTTGAGTTTTCTCGGGTGAGGTTATTAATTAAATGGGTTAAGTAAAGAATAAAAATAAAAAGTTGTGCTACAAATTTTATTTCTATTCTAGGTAGTTTAAACCTAAGCTTGGTGGTTGGAGTCGGACCCACTAATATTCTAACTCCCTAGGTAGGATATTAGTGAAGTGGGGCCCACACGATCCCCACCCTTTCAACTTCCTCAAACCCCCATTAAATGTGTAACACAACCGCACCCCACTTTAATGAAAAGTTAACCCTCTTAATTAATTAATTGATTAAGTTATTCAATGTAATTAATTGAGGAATTCATTTCGAATTTCCAATTGAACGTTGGCTTGTGTGTGTTAATTAAATAAGACAAGGTCTTATTTAATGAAGGGTTAGTTTCGTTGTGCGAGAAGGATTAGGAGAGGATTTTGTCAAAGACATCGAATCTGCATCTTCTTCATTGGAGAACGTGAAGAACGACGATGAATTACGGCCTTCGATGGAAGACAATGAAAAACAATAGTTCCCCGGAGATCGACGATGCGACGCCGTGTACCGCGACACCGATGATCCTCTTCTCCGCGACGCTGATGATGATTATGGAACCTTGTTCCGTGATGCCATCTTCCACGACAATTATTTCCCGTGATGAACCTTCGTTTGACGACACTTTGAGGTAGGGGTTAATTGTTTTTTCTTGTGAATTATTTCTTTGTCGTTCATCGACTTCTATTTGGGCCGCCTGTTATCATAATAATGGGAGGAGGTCGGACCGCATGAACACGGCCGACCCTCCTCCCCCTTTGATGATTGTACATGTTACAGTATGAGAAAAGGCAGCGCGGTGCAATGACACCGCGCTGAAACAATGAAGAACGGGCGAAGAATTGCGGCGCCTCTGCGCCACGCCGAAAAACCACGAAGAGGCCGCGGCAGGAGCGGGGCCACAGCAGAGGGGCGCGACGCCGGTCGGACAAGGCCGCAGCTCAATGACGCGGCAGAGCAAGGTGGTGTGGGCAAAACCGCCAGCCGCCAGCACCTCGGAGGAGTGGGACCACGGTAGTCCCGCGACGGCAGCACCGACCAGCTAGATCGAGCCGGCCGTTTCGGAGGAAAGACGGGGGGTCGTAACCACCAGCTGAAAAGGAGCGGCCCCCACGTGGGGGCCGTGGTTTCAATCAAGTGGGCTTCCCCCCTCCCGCAACGGCTCGACCAGCACCGAGCTGGCCGTGCGGGGCGCGCCGCGCCAGGACAACAGGCCACACGAGCCGCGCCGGCAGGGTCGGGCCGCACCGGCCGGGCCGGGCCACACCCACAGGGTCAGGCCGTGCCCTAACGGGCTAGACCCGGACCCGGTTCGGGTCGAACCGGTTCGGGCCGACCCAGGGGGGTCTCGGGCCGGGTCGGTCCGGGTCGGTCCGGGCACAAAAACCCCCAAAAAGAAGACAGGTTCGTTCCTTTTCCCATATCTTGGGCTACAGTCCTCCGATCGATGCACAATCATTTTCGATGTGATCCTTTTATCGAGACAGTCATTTCGGTATATTAGACTCAATTTTTCGGAGAACTTTGTGTACGATGGGTTGGTTTGAACATGAAACCAATCGGGCCCTCGGAGCGGAAACACTTATAACTTGAGCTCTGGACGTCCGATTGATGTGCCGTCGACTTTTTTGGATTCCTCTTAGTGAGATGTACCTTTCAGATTACTCTTCTTGAGGTTTGGATGCAGTTGGAGTGTGGTCGGGTTGGTTTTGACTTAAAATCCAACCGGGCCCCTAGAACGAAAAAGCCAATCACTCTCAGATCGGGCGTCTGATTGACGCGCCGTCTGTCACGTTGAGTTCCTCTCGTCGATACGGAACCTTGGGATACATAAACTCCGGAATAAGTGTCAGTTTATGTATCAAACCCCTTGGCTTGTGGAGTGGACCCTCCTGGAATAGAGTAGTTTGTGTACGGGAACCCTAGAGCTGGCTGTGACTACGATGAAGACTGCACTGAAATCCTATGTGGGTTTGGCAGCGATGAAGACCATACTGAAATCCTCTGTGGGTTCGATGGCGATGAAGACTGCACTGAAATACTATGTGGGTTTGGAAGCGATGAAGACTATACTGAAATCCTACATGGGTTTGACGATGATGACTACTGTTCTTGTATCCTACGTGGGCCTGAGAGTGTTTGACTCTGTTCTTGCTATCCTACGGGGGTCTGCCAGAGTAGCTGGTCTGTATCCTATGTGGGTCTGACAGCTTAGCTGGTTTAGTATCATTTGTGGGTCCCAGCATAGATGAATCAGTGGCTATATCTGATCATGTCTATCACCATAGGAAGAAGTATACATATGTGAGATGAGTCTTGACATTCAATCAATATCTTCGATATGATTGACTTTCTTTCCTATGTGGATTGGGTTGTGTTATCCTGTGTGGTTTGGGTTGTACAATCCTATGTGGACGTGATCGAACTTGGGATTGGGTGTTGGAGCTGAACTGGAATTGATGACTTAGGTATATGTATGGGCATATACCTAAGTAGTGGTGGATGTTACTTCATGATTGTATCTTTCCTTTGTGGATTATCCTTTGTGGATTCTGGGAGTTCTTCGGGGGTCTCAGGGTCCCTACTGATTAACATATACTCAGCCCTACAAGGGCTATGCCCGCACTACATTGTGTTGGATGCAGACAACGGACAATGCTGATCATGGTTGAGGCTTGTGGAGTAAGTCGATACCTGGAGGTGGACCACTGGGCGGAATGTACACGGAGCGGACGGCTAGACCCAAGGGGCTGAGTAGGCTATCTGTACCTACCATTCAGGTGGGACTTCCAGTGGACGGCTCGACGTTGTTTCTTTACATTCAATTTCTGTAATTTCTTTCCAGTTGTACTTTACTTTCAGTTTGGGTTTGTATTCTGGCCGAGTTACTTTTCCGCACGACTTTTGTACCGAGTTTTATTTAGTGTTTACTTCTGAATGCTTACTCTTTGGTGTTTGTTTACATTATAAAGGCAATGCCTTTCCCTTTTGTCGGGATTTACGCCTTGGTTCTAGTCACCAGCCCCTGGCCTATGAGAGGCGGGCTTGAGGTAGTCACGACATGGGTCCTGAGGACGGGTCGTGACATCCACTTCAAAACCAAAAGGAAAATAAAATTGGTGTATGAACAACCACCCATTTAGATACCTCCCAAAAGAGGGAATGACATAAGAAATATCAAAAAATAATGCCATATTATAAACAAGAAAGTTCTATAACCACAAAGGCAATTTTTTACATGAAAAAATTTAAAAATAAAACATCTTGGGGTATTGAACATGTATTTACTACTCATGTTCCCATGTACTCTCACCCACACCACTGTGTCACCACAAGACATGAACAAAGGGTATTCAACACCCACAAAACACCTTCTCCTTGCGGTCTTGTATTTCCACAAGCCCGTACTTAAAGGCCACATCATATTCAGCATCAATATCACCCAATCAACGATGTTAGAGTTATCATGAAGATAATGGCAGAGCCATTACACAAGAAATAAATTGTGTATCTGGATCATAAACGAGTGATGTTATTCTCGATATGCCACAGCTCTAACATGAGCCAACACCTCAAAAGTCCTAATAAATGGGGGGTGAAAGCTTACTACCCTCACCAAATCATCACTACCCAAGACAGGGAGTCACTTTCAGAAACACTTGATCCACAACATCAAACTCCCATGGTCTCCACTTTTGATCAGCATGTGATTTTTAATGATCATTTTCTAACTTCATTATCTCACAAATCACCTGACCATCTATATCTTAGTCTTCAATACATTCTCTCCAAGAATTTCTGACCCTCCGACCCCAATCAAGAAAAATAGAGAATAGAATGGTCTACCATACAATGTTTCCAACTACCTATTACCAATGGTGGTGAGAAATCTTCAATTGTTAGGAAACACCACAAAGGATATGTCCATCATCCACAAACCTCCAAAATCATGGAAATAAGAGCACCACATGTATTCAAGAGTATTGATAGTATGCTCTGTCAGACCATCCACCGGGTGATGAAAATTAGGGTTATTCCCTAGATGAGAACCAAAATCAAGCTGGAAACCTCTCCACATTGTATCGGTAAAATGATGATCTTGATCCGAAATGATTATCAACAAGACTATGATGAGTCTCACCACCTCTTCTAGATATCACCTCAACAAAACATCTATTAAGATTGACTAGTTTATCTCTATAAAGTTGGATGATTTTGTATAATGGTCCACTACATCCCAAATTGCATCACATACTCCCTGATATCGAGGTTAACTAGTATCAATGTCCACTGATATTTTATGCCACTTCCACTAAGCAATATCTTTAGGGATAGAGAAAAAAACTGGTGAGACGGTGCTTGACCTTCACCTTCTAGAAGGCCAATCATAGAGTCAGAAACATCACAACAACATGAGTCATCCCCGACCACCAAAGCAGACTCCTCATGCCTTAGTACATCTATTTCATTCTTGGATGCATCACTAAACATGAACTATAGAACACTATGAGAATAATGTCATGCATATCCAAAGGATCAAAAAGCCTTCCTTGATGTAACAGAAAGTCTTCTTATTCCTCAAACCAACCATCAGGGGCCTCACCATAAACAAATATGTCTTTTGAGAGATTCACCTCTAGATCCCTGAACTGGGAATCTTCCACCTTTATGATATGAAATGACTGCACTATCATACGAAAAAGTCAACTTCTACCCCCCAAAATCTTCCTCATTGAGATGTAATGCTGAATGTTTTTCCATTACACTCCTAGAATCAACAGATTCATGGACTATATCACTATGTGACTTCAAGCTTAGTGATTTATCTATAACATTACCCTTCACAATAGTATATGATATTTCAATGTTGTATTGCTATAATAACTCTATTAATAGACATTGTCTTGAGTTCATGCCACGCAAGGGGAAAACCTAACTCCTGATCCTTTCATGGGGGAAAACCCAAAAGTGCATGTTAATGAGGTAGTGTCTCTAAAGCATCATAGAAAACACCATGGATTCTAATTCACGATCCTTGGTGGAATTGGTACATTCCTAGGGATGAATCTACTAAAACCCATAAGAAACAACTGATATTTGCTGCATCAAAATACAACCTTACCCCTGTTCAGAAGCATTACATTAAAAATAAAACTAAACATCGTCTGCTGGAAGACAATGAATTGGAGCACTTACCAACTTCTACTTTAGTAACTTGAATATTCATAGATGGTGATCAGTCCACATGAACGTATGATCCTTCCTGGTCAATGCTGTTAGAGGAATCACAACCCGAGAGAAATATGGTCTAAACCTCTTGTAGTAGCCTGTGATACCATAGAAGCATTTCACCTCATACACTATCATGGGGGATCCCAAGACAAATTTGATTATATCATTTATGGACCCACAACTACTCCCAGCTGGGACAAGACATGCCCGAAGAAAGGGACATATTGATCCCAAAACTCACACTTCGACAACATACCAAATAGATGATGTTGATGAAAAAATCACAAAACAAAATGAATATTTTCTCCTTGATTCTCCATATAAGTGGAGTAAACAAGGATTTTGTCGATGAAAACCACCATGAGAATATACATGACCTCATAGAACACATCGTTCATCAATCCCATGAACAAAGATGGAGCCTTCATCCCACCAAATGAAATTAAAATGAACTTGTAATTCCCATGACGACAACAGAAAGTAGAAATCACGAAATCCTCATCCTTCTCACACATATAATGATATCCAAACCAAAATTTAATCATTGAGAACAAACTTCAACCATTTGGTTGATCAAATAAATCATCAACCTATGGAATGGGATAATGATTTTTCACACCAAAAGACATTAAAACGAACACATAATTCCCATGACGAAATCAAAAACATTTTTTGGGATATCCTCAATCTTCACACGCATCTAATTATATCCTAAACAAAATTTGATCATTGAGAACCAACTTGAACCATTTAGTTGATGAAATAAATCATCAATTTGGGTAATGTTATTGTTATTTTGTTGCAACTAAGTCCTGGTGACAGTACAACCACGCTACCTTAACATGGTCATCAGTTCCATGCCCACCAGGATCCACCAGTTGCCCCGCAGACACGTAGTCCCCACCCAGGGGCCCACCCACATGCCTGAACGGGTCATCCGACTAATGATTTTTCCCATGGGCCAACACATGTCCTTTCTAATGTTCTTTTTCATCACTCACACAAACCCTGGGAATCTTCCTAGAAGGTCACACATCCTGATCAGTACTTCAGGCCAAACATGATTTACTATGGAGTTCTAATTAGACAGACTCTCGAAACGGAAGGTTCACATAGTTGACATGAGTCATTTATCATTATGGGGTGTTAAATTCAACCCCCCGCATTAGAGCACAACATCCTTGTTTTGGGTCATACATCTCATCCCAGGAAGTGCACCACACTTATGGCTGGGTACCACCTCTGATACTAAATGAAACAACTGGGTCCCGATGACAGAACAACCACCCCACATTAACATGGTCGTCTCTTCTTGGCCCAGTAGGTACCACCAGTTGCCTTGTAGACACGTGGTACCCACCTAGGGGCCCATCCACATGCCTAAATGGGTAATATTACTAATGATTTTCCCCACATGCCAACACATGTCTTTTCCATTGGGATTTTTCCACACTCACACACACCCTGGGAATCTTCCCAGAAGGTCACCCATCCTGATCACTACTCCAAGACAAACATGCTTAACTATTGAGTTCTAATCAAACAGACACTCGAAAAGGATGGTGCACCATGATGACATGTGTCATTTCATTTAGTAATTTAACCCTATATAATTTTATGGTGTTACAAATTATTCAATATCACTTTGTTTATATAATGATAATCGATACACAACTGGTAACTGACTTTAGAATTTTTTATGAACAAAACTGCTCCACCCACAATAAAACACTCATCTGAACAAAAGTGGACTATTACAGACAATTAATCTGTATTAGTATATATCACAACTTAGATGGGGCCATACTATATAGAGATATAGATATAGAAGATTCCACTTGATGTAGTTCGATCACAAACATGATCTCTTATTGAGGGGGTTGTGATACAACCTCTTCTGGAAAGACATCAGTGTACTCTTCTATGACCCTGGGAAATTACAACAACTAAACCTCTGAAGAACTCAACATCAGCTCTGCCATAATTGGTGAAAATGATGGGACACACCTTTTACCCATCTAAGGGTATTTCTTGACAAAAAACACCACTGGATCTCCATCAGCATCGAAGAACGCCACCTTCCTCCTGAAGCAATCCTCGATAGCCTTCCCCATATACAACCAATCAATGATGAGGATGATATCAAATAGTTTTATCTGTAATCATCGTAATTCTGCCAAAGAGGGGTGCATCCCCGGATCTAGCTCCCAGTCTCTACATAATTCAAATATGTCAGTTCATCATCCAACTAGAGAAGTAAAAACCAAGGGAACTAGAAGCATATCTACCTCAAGTCCCAATTCATGGATAAGGGAAATATATATAAAGATTTGTATCACCCTTAAATCAGCATACACCCATGTAGATAAGATGAAAAGGGGACATCAAATTTCATCTTGATCACATAGCGTTGGTAATTCTAAATCATAAACCTGACTACGACCTCCTCCATAGCCTCTCAAACCCAGTTGATGAACACCACCACAACCATGCTCTTCTCTATAAGCACTAGGATCATCAAGGTGTTGTCTTCATGCCAATATTCTCTCTCCTGATCTGAAGATGATGCCACCTGCTACTGCTGCCTCGACTGCAACTGCCTTAATTGAAGAAAATGGAGCGGAACACATAATCCACAATGACTTCTATGAATGGATGGAAATGATCAAGACTGATAACCTCATACATAAAAATAATAATGAGTTCTTGATTCCTTGGAATATGTGTGAGCTCCTCCACCCATGAAGAAATGAGATTTTAGGGTTGGGACCTACGTTCTGTTGAATGGTAATTCTTCTACCGCAAAAACAGGGAGCACTGGACCTCACCACTACTTTGTGAGGAATCATGGTAACTCTCATATCATGAATATCTAGTTCCGGTCAATGTTCTCTCTACAACCACTTCCCTGGCTGACACCCCATGATATGTCTTCTACATAAATGGTGTGACCCGACACTGTATCCCTGGATGTAAAGCCTTCTCGAAATGCCTCTCCCTAGCCTCCTCATCTGGAAGATGTTTTGAAGTATATTGTAAAAGGTTATTGAAATGGATTCCAATATCCCGAAAACTAGAGATCCCTTGTCGATGGGTATGAAGCTCTTGGAGACGGGATGCCTTAATAGTCAAAGAAATAGACTCGACAATGAGATTGTCCCGAAACTCCTCCCAATATATTGTTGACTCATCATGATCCCCAGTGAAGTAGAACCACCCATTCCATGCAGCTCCACGATTCATCGTCACAACCATAGACACCCAATTCTCAAATTACAACATATGTCAAACTGAATCCTATGTAGTACTCCTCCAAACAGTCTACTATGACTACATCTAAAACATATCCCTCATACTTCTATAGACTCCAGTTCTGAAACTCTCAGAGTGTCCTCCACCATGTGTTGTTGTTTTGAACCTATACCCTTTTACAATCTACTGGTGCATCCTGCTAGACCTCTTCTACGTGAACCATATGAGAATGTTGACCCATATCCATTACTACATAATAACAAATATATAGAGATCATAAATCTAGTATATTGAAGACTCACCATTAATTAATCAATTTTCTTATGTTATTTATTTTAGGTTAACTTATCCCAAGCTAAACCTATTCAAACATAGGTACAATTAAGATTAATGCATGATCATATCATATATCTCTACCCTAAAACAATTATTGTCTCATTTATTATCCATTTTAAACATAATTGTTCGTGCATCAGATCATAGGGGGGCCCAAATTCCTATGTCTTATCCAGTCTCTAGTGCTTATATCACATGTTAAACACGACTGACACTGTTTCCCTACCAACCCATGCAACCTCACTTGTGCCTAACACCAAACTCTATCATATACATCTACTAGACTTTTGATAACACTCTTTCACGACCCCCTCCCATCAAAGTGTTCCTCTCTTGGGTTGGAACTGTGAGAAGGGATATAGTGACAAACAAGACACACCTACAATAGGCACTGGGTTGGAAACTACCATAGAGGGTATATTAAACACAAAAATTGTATGCATTTCCCTCTATGATAACACAGGGGAAAGAGTGATGTAAGATAGACACCAAACAACTCCTTCTTAGACTACAATATAAATGTATTCCGAAGTTCACGTACACAATGTCATGAAAAAAATAATACAATTGGATGGAAAACTGCAAGTACAAATGGAAGGTAAAAATGTTTTCAACCACGAATCCCAACAGCTCATGTAACCCCAATCTAGTAGTAACTAGCCTGATCATCAGCTTACACCATGTGACATAAGAAAAACAGGTTATATATACGTAGGTTGAGTACATCTATATACCGAGTAGGATCCACCCTAGAGCCTCTTGTGAAAAATTAATGAAGGCATGCTAAAGCATAGTGAACAACAATTGATACTAACTCATAACATAAACATGTATACTAAGTTTCCATCCTTACCATGGATACTCTCATGATGTATTTCATTGAAGAGTATATAATATAATAAATAATATAAAGGGTGTCACTCTAGCACTTCTCCACTCATTTTTCACTTTTTCCCAACATCGCACATCCTACGCGTCCCCTTCCCAAAGGTCGTTCCCACAGACACTAGGGAGAAGAACCAAAACATGCACCTTGTGTAGTAAAACCACCACATCAATGCAACCAAATTAACCAGGTAGTTTTTGGGATCCACCATATCACTCATAACTTGTATCATAAATTGGTCATTATACCATATGCCATTATATCCCTTACACCATGTAGGGATCCTCAACCCATTACAACCGATACATGTTAAAACTATAGTAGTCCATCGATAACTATATCCACAATATATTTGTGTGAATAATCACAGTCCATTACAGCCCTCTATACACATATATAGGGAAAACTAATAATTCTTTATACCAGTATAAGTAACTACCATGAGAAGAGAGTGATGCCAAAGGGGGTAGACATCTATCCATCCTCCAACTAGAATTTTTTGGAGAACACCCTCATGGATCAATAATCCTTGAGGTGCGAGATTCCCTAACTGAAGGGCTGGAGTAGCATATAAAAGAAAAAAATATAGAATATACCATATCTCACCCCCACATTGGGGTAATGTCATAGTATTAGTCTCAACTGCAACAAACATCTCTCGATCATCCGACTGCCACATCTATTAGTCTGTATCATATATTAAAAATACATATTTAACGAGTTTTATTACATTAATTTATTTTTTTTATCATCGTCAATTTACGTTAATTAATTCATTAACCATTAATTATACTTTAGAAATTCAACATTTTATTTCATTAGAAACACACCAAAGGTCCATCATTCCTTTAAATTTCAACCTCAGCTCTGCGTCCCAACAAGATTCTACCCAATCAGTTAATCATCAATCATTAAATATTTTGTTAACATCATTATTAATTTCACAAATATCCATGCATTCTAGAAAAAGATTATAGGATACTATACACAATGGGGGATGAACTTTTTTAGATGATGATCTAGCTATAAAGTCAATTCCACCTATAGAAAGAGCATATACCCATCCTCCCTTGATAAGAAAATCTTGGAAAGCACGTAGCACACCATTTACGTCTTTGTCCCTTTTTAATGTAGGGGAAGAAAGATCATATTCCTTCATAAATTAGGAAAATTAATGTAGATAAAAACAAAACAACCATTAATAAATCTAAAAAAATTAATATCCATTCCGTTTTATCTACCTTAGTGTCCTCTCTAATAGCCACATGCATAAACCGATGCATCTATCCTCACTAGGTGTCAACTTTATCCAAAACCAATATGCCTCTTTACCCCCACAAATCAAAATAGTTATCCAGTTTCACATAACATCTCAAGAAGAAGGAAAATAAATGTCATATCAATAGGGATATTGGACCTTAAATAAGGCATGCATCTTTCAAACACAATGAGATCTCAGATCTCCAAGCTTAAGACTGTTAGCTATTACAAGAAAGTGGTTAACTCAGATACCTATTAGGAATTATCTTTTTATGAAACAACTGATTATTTAATACATCAATAATTAACCAAATTATAATTTGTAGTTTCCAACTATGGGTAACATAAATAGAAAGCAATTATAGATATTGAAAATTTGTTAATCTTGATTACTGCATCAATTTGATTAACATCATACCACAATGAATACAACCTGATTCATTTACCTGCAACTTTTTTTTATCCAAATAATTATTATATAATTTTGGCTTTACGTTCATTACCAATTTCCATAATGAATAAAAATAAAAACAAAACAAGAATATATTTCACACAATCTACAAAAAACATGAGGAAATAATATATGATCAGTATCTATTAATTTATCTTGTTCAAACATTTGTTATGTCATTTCCATTTTGATCAAGTGTGCTTTAACCTGATAAATATATAGTTGCACATAATATAATACATAAGAAATGAATCCCATACCTCAACTGTTTCTTGGAAATCTTGATTTAAGAATGATCCATATAACGGATCACCATCGCCACCTCCCGTGACAACTGCATCCACCCAAGGATGATGCGGCACGACCATAAAAATCGAGACAAAAGAAAACTCCATTAGAATCATAGAGATCACATGCCATAACATGGAAAGGAGAAACAAGATAATATGAACCCAATAAAATGTAAATAAATCATTACTTATATCAATGATTGATCAATACATCTAGGTTTCACCAAAACAGGGGTTGCACATGCAGTAGGAAGAAATTCAAGGGGAACCAATCCAAGGGGAAATGTTTGACCACACGACACATGTGAGATGGAAGGAAAGGTTCGAGAATCACATAAAATAGAGCAAGGTTGAATGAAATGAGATTACAAGATATAAACACATTAAAATATTTAACAGAGTGACAATTTAAGATACATAAGATTTTATATTAAAAGGGTACCACATTAAACATCATAGATTGACCAGGTAAATGAATCGAAAACCGTAGGAAAAATAATATATGAGTTATGAGATTTGAATCGAACTCAAATCCCCTAAAAAATGACATGAATGTTTTTCTCTTCAAATAAAACATTAAATTAGCGAAACTGGCAAAATTTGGGAATTCGTTAAATTAAATATGAAACCGTTCTGGAAACACAGTACACTCACCGGTCTGGGAACTCCGTAGACTCACCACTATGAAAAAATTATAGACTCACCATTCTGGAAACGCTATAGACTCACTATTTCTATAACACTATTTATGTGACACTGTTTCTGTGAAACCGTTTTTTGGGAAACTGTGACAGAGTTCATAGATTTGGAAACATTGTTCACAGAACTAGAAATTTGGAAAAGTGTTATGGATAAGTCACATTGAGCTCCATAAACACCTACACCACTAGATTTTAGCAAGGGAATCGACAAAAGAGGTATGGGCCAATCCAAACCAAATTATCCCTACCTGGCTAAGGTTGGATAAATATCGCTCTCAACGTAATGAAATTATTCAACTCCAAAAAGGACTTCTTACATGATTCAGTAAAATAAATAGTTATCCCTTGTTATGTTCAAGCATGAATACATCACACCCAATCAAGATAATTCCTAGATGAACCTCTAATAATATATGTCTAACACTGTAATGAAATAAATATTGAAAACATTCATTGGATGCTCCCAATAAACCAATAAATGAAACTTCTCAGGCTACACTAACATGCCTTCCTCAAAGACTATGTTTCCCATGAAATGTTTCTAATCAATCCAAACATGCCACTTAGATAGGTATTCGTATACCAATTTCTCTGTTAGTGTAGTCATGATAATGTAAAGAAGATGGGCCTGAACATAATGAGATATATAGTAAACTATAATTTCTTCCACAAACACCACTACAAAGTGATCCAAGAATGGATGAAATAGTGTGATTATAATGTATATATAAACTACTAGTAATTTCATCAACACAAAATGTATAATGAAAAAAATAAATTCCAAACCTTTTCTTGAAAGCATTCTTCAGTAAATCATTAAGTCTGAACTCACAATGTATGATAACTCGATCTCAAATCAATCATTTAGAACCTAGAATATCCCTCAAACAGGTCAAATAGGACCTTGATATGAACATGTTATAATATCAGTTAATTATGATCACCTTCTTCATCATCTAATAATCAAAACACATACACAATCTACCATCAGCCTTCATTGATAACAACATTGGTGATCCCCATGGAGATACATTTGGATGGATAAAAACATTATCCTTCAACTCCTCTAGCTAAGTCTTGATCTCTTAAAATATATTTCAGTTCCACTCTATACACTGGAACAAATACTAGATTTTCCTCCGACTTAATCTCAATAGTGAATTCAACATCTCAATTCGATGGAATCAATGATATGTCTTTAGTTAAAAAATTGTAAAATATTTCCACCACTTGTTGAAATATATGATATCTTACTCCTCTATCATACAATAATACACTATCCACATGGGTTGTGAGATCTCCCAATTTCTATGTAATTATTCCAACTCAACCTAGTTGGGTGTCCCATTCTCCGTAGTGAATATATTTGGAACCCATATAAGATGTAAAAGTCACTCTCATAGGGTAACAATCATTGTGTCCTTACAAAGTGACTATCTGATCCATACCAATAATAATACTGAATCCCTACATGTAATGAATATAGAGATACCGTAGAAAATACTATTCCCCAATCTCTAGGGAACACACCTTGAACAAATAGATGTATTTAGAACAAACTCCCAATGGTGTATCTATATTAATTACACTACTAAAAAACTCCACCTCTAGGCTCAGACCATAAATGTGATTTTTAGATATAAATAATTATGATAAAATAATATAAAACATGGAACTACTTATTGTAGAAGCTAAATAAATAGTACCTCTCAATTTCATTGGTCCAACCTCAATATCCCCATGTGTAGGCACCAATTCATAATGAATTATAGCCACACTTTGTAGTAATGTAGTCTGACTCCCCTGAGTTTCACCACTCTATTAATATGGGTTATTTTTTCAGAACCCTCATTTCTACTACCTCTCACACCTCGTCCACTATTTATCCATATTCTACATAGACATCGTGCATAAGATACCCTTCTCACACCCTTGTTTTGTATAGCTCCTCCTTCAGTAAATGTTTTGCTTAGGTTTTTTCTAAACCTATGTATATGTACCATATTATAGTAGGATTATTAATCTACTTTTTCGTCAAGGAGAATGTTTTTGAAAGTGTACTGGTATACCACACTAGTGAAATATCACATCAGTAAAATATTGGGCGACTGTTCCTCAAAAACTCACAATTTTTAACCCACATCATTGGATTAATTTCACATAATTAATCTTCCTCATATCATAATATGTACCTCAATATTGTGAGGAAGAAACAACTTTTCCACAACTGCAATCCTTCTTCATGTTCTCCCCATTTTATGAAATCATGATTCAATATTTTTTTAGAGTATCTTCAATCTAAATATGTTCACCTATGACTTATTCTCCAACATATTTCTATCCCGAAATCATTTTTTATATATCCTCATATGACTCCAATGTTATAGTAAACACTAAAAATATAAAAGCATCCATTGTACTTTATCAAAAACATTTTCCACTAATACAATCTAATAAATGAAACTTTTGTCTCTTACCTCAACATCTCATGGAATTAGTTCTATAAGAATTTCTCAAAAAAAAATTGTTTCCATTTCTTTATATTATCATGTCTAGTTGATGAAATAATGTCCAACAACCTCTTTGATGATCCAATAATCTTATAAAAATCCAACATGAATATCTACTCCATATGAGTCTTCAAATGGTCAAATATTGTAAAAATTGACTCAACATATAAAACAACAAAGTCTGTTACACCCTCATTTATAAATGTCAGGGGGCTGGAACTGATATACCACCATCAAATATGATATAATATTTAAAACCCACACTTGTAATATTTCGATAAATCACATTATGCTAACTAAGCTCTCTCTGAACCACTCCATCACTGTTGTTGCCTCAAGTTCCACTACTGGTAAGCCCTCTCCATCAATATCCTATTTTCATACTCTCAACAGGCATCATCGCAGAGGCATATATCTATGATTCCAAACACACAAAATTGTAAATAGATTTCACAATATTAACTTCTTTACTTAAGAGACAAAAAGCAATAAGATATAACATGTTTTTTTCCAAAACCCCACCACAAGAAAAAAAGGCACTACCACCACCATTAACCATCTTATATCTTTCTTTGGGTTATGAATGGGGAAATATTTTTCTCATTAACATGTTTTTAATTTAGACCCAAATTAATTGTATCTTGTATCATTTTACATTCATTATCAATGTTATGTGATGCCCCATTATCATGTCAATTTATTTCATGGAAAATTTAACATTATTTTAATCATCCCACCAAAAAATCATTGTGCTTAAAATGGAGAAATTCAAAAATAATATTCTTGATTTCCTAGAATGATGAATGAAAACTCAAGTCTCATTCCATTCAGGGTGATCAAAAAATTCATATAGAAAATATATAAAACATTTTTAACATCACACCACAATTTTTCCACCCAAGGTGAAATAATATACAAATGTAAAAACAAACATTTATAACAAAAATCAAACCATGTGTACTTCGGTTTCTCTTGTACATGTGTTTGGAAATCCCATGCTCGAGCTTAAAACTAAACACATAATATTCTTATTATCCTATCAACCATCACCAAAATATAAGGAAAAAGACAATGAAAATAAAAATGGATCTCTCATACCACTCTGCAACATCCCAGTCAGGGTACCACACACTGATTCCCCATGATGGTCAGTCATATGACTTCAGGGTTTCCTCCTTATATGCAAGAGGCTTTTGACAAGCAACGAGAATCTGATTAGTCGATAATGGGAAGACTATACCATCTATTATCACAATAAAACTCTAGTATAAATAAATAAACAATAGAGAAATAATATCTATAACAATAAATAATAACAATTTAAAAAAATTTAAAGAACTGCAATATCAAACTAATGAAGAAATCATGTAATGTTATTGTACATGTCTTGTGTTTAAAATAAAAAACTAGAATAAAGACACTGACTACTCCTAGTGGGTCTTGAACCATGTCTGGTTCCCTCAACTATGCTCCATTATGAATTATATATCTAACAAGGTTCACATTCCCATAACATGAAATACAACAATGTAATCTATTTGGGTACTAATCAGGAAGACCATGTATAGTTTGATAAAAACAAAGTATACCACCACCAATGATTTCCAAAAATATCATAGTTAATAACATGTGTATTCAGTTGTATAAATAAATATTTATAATGCATAAGTAAACTGTTATCACATTATCAATTAATCATTATTGAACTACAAAAACCATAGGATACCAAGTACACCCATTCTCAATACCTGCATCGGTCTGCACCTGTGTTGAACAATATAAAAAATAAATTAATATTTAATTTGTACAAACACATAGAATAATATTCTTATTAATATATTATAGGTGTAGTGCTCCATATCTAGTCCCTTTTTTATCAATCATGCATATATATCTTGGTCATAGAAAATCTTTTCAAGCACCCCAATTACCAATCATGCATATACATAATGAGCATAGAACATTATGTCTAGCACCCCAATTATTAAACATGTGTATATATCATTGTTAGAGATCATCATGTATAACACTACAATTATCAATCATGTTGATATTTCTATCATTGTAGTAGAACATGGTTTTTATAAACATATTAAACAACTGTGCATATATATCATTGGTGTAGATGATCTTTTATGGAACTACACAAATTATCCATTCATATGCCATAATATATCAAAATATAACATTAAAAATCATTAACAATACCCATTAATATTATCAAAATCAACCATTAATTAATTATTTAATTAATTAATTAATCCCAATAATTTATTCAATTCATCAGTTAATTAATCAAAATAATAACATTTAATTTTTTTAAATTTTATTTAATCAAATCCATTTAAACATTATATAATTAAATTATTATATACCCACATAAATTCATATAATTAATTTCTTAATTAAGTAATCATTTCACATATAATCAACCTATATTATATTCTCAGTTAGTTATATCTAATTTCACATTGGAACATTTATGTAATAAAATCCACAAATTAATGGCATAAATCCTACAATTTAATAATCAATAATATAATATATCAATTAATTATCCGAATTCAACAATTCAATACACCGATAATTAATCTATCAATTATTTTTTATAATTACACAATAAAATGTGTTGATAATTTATTCCTCAATTAATTATAGTAGCATTATATTTAATATTATTCAATCAAATCCCCAATTCCCCAATTAATTAATTTACCACATTAATTAATTCATTATAGTAATTCAAATTTTTAAATGAATTTTATAAATTATGAAATTTGAGATACATGATCAAAATCACGAGTAAGTAATTTTATTATTAGAACAACTACCTCAATTCCTTGACTATATTTTTCATAATGGAAATCCCTAAAAATTAGCATTAGAACAGAATAGATTTAGATATGTGTCTTAAAATCCAAAATAAAGATGAAAAATGATATCATTAATTCTAAATATAAATCCACAATTATATATCTAGATTCACCAAATCAATTTACAAATCAAGAAAAAAATAATATTTTTATACACAAAAATAATGAGAATAGAATTGATAAGCCAAATAATAACATGATTAGGTAATTAATATTTGGTCCACAAAACAATTAACACATGTTTTTATGGGAAGGGGAAAATGGTTTTCCCTACCCACGAACGAACTATTCTTCTATTATTTTAGGGGTGTACAGTTCTTCTTTTGAGTGAACTATTTTTAATACCGTTCACCATCTACGTGATCTCTATTCTTTACAGGGTTTCATGATTTCCTAGTCTGGGGCACTATTTTTTCTAACCACATGATGCCCATGCACAAGCCTTATTTCTTACATTTTTTTTAATTTGCACTCGAAAATACACAATGGAAAAAAACACAATTTAAAGGTAAATTAATAAAAAAGTAACTAAATTTAAGACAACATACACCACAAAATATATTAGGTTCTTTCAGTTCTTAATAATTTTTAGAGAGGTTAAATTTTTTTGATGTAAATTAAACCTTACAGTATTTAATATGTTTTTTAAAATATTTTCATGATTTAAATAAAATTGAAAAAAAAACAATTGATTTTAAAATAATGATTAGTTCATCTATATATATATTAAACCCATTTAAGTCAGTTAAATAATTCTGAATTTTAATTTTGATAAAATGATATTTTTTTAACTTTCCTATATTTTCTCTTTAGAAAAAATCATTATCATCATATCAAAATTTAAAATTTCAAAATAATATACTCCATTTATAATCAATTTAATTTAAAAAAATTTATTCCATATTTGGTATCATCATTATATATCATGATGAAGGGGAAAAAATTTATCAAGTTCCATACTAATATTATAAGTGTTATAAACGAACCAATGCATGTGTAAATCATATATTTTTGGATATATTTCCTTATTATTCATACCATGATAGAATTTATGGTCATATGGATGATTCTATAAAGTGAATGAATTTATCATTTTCGGATTCTTTCAGAAAAGTTTTATATAGTTTCCAAGTGGGTTCCTTTCCCAACTAATAAAAGGAAAGCACCACCCATCACATGTTCACCCAATTCATAAAATAAATTTCTTCAGACCAAAACCTAAATAATTTGCATAAATTATTGAAAATTTTCAACTTATAATATTAATACAATAATACAAACTCTATGTTATATAATAAGATATCAAAATGAGGTACTTCTAATAAAATGTTATTGTCTTCATTGAGAACTATATTTTTCTTTCATACATTTCCACCGTACTTTGAAAAATAATAATTCCAATATAATATAACTAATATCTAAAATAATAATAATATGTAATTAAGTTAATATAATAAAAAATATCCATATCCACATCCTCCAAATAGAAAATGAAACCCATGATCATATGTAAATCAGACTATCCCCTCACGAACTTTTGTATATGGATATGTGTATTTGTTATTATCTATATATCGGCCTTGAACTGATAAAATAAATTTACTTCATCCTTAACCACATCATATAACTTCTTTCCATTCCAAAATAACATTCATTCAATGTTTGTGTTATTATTATAGGAGGTTGTTTGATGGATAGGTTTATCTTATAAATAAATATCTAATTTTTAATTATCCTTACACCTATATAAATACCCTTCAAACATGTTTTACATAACATACAAAGTATCTATAATTTATTGAGATTTGATTACGATTATTTTTTACCATAATCAGTATATTTCTTCATCTATCTAGATAGTAACACCCTCTGTATGTACAGATTATTACAACCTACTAATTTGATATTATTTTATTCCCATCAAAAACTATAATGGTTGGTTTTGATCATGGATTTAATTTATATGAATTATTTATTAGAGATAATTATATGTATGGAATTATAATAAATTATCTTTATTATTATGATTACATTTAATGTATAATGATAATGTATTATATGTTCATGTTTATACTACCACCGATATGAATCAATTTAATTTTTTTTCTTTTAATATTTTGAAGGATGGTTATAAGGATATATTTAATAAAAATATAGGATATATATTATAAAATATTATTATTAGAAATTAATTTCTCTATTTTTCATTCATTCATTCTATCCATTAGAAAGTGGTAACTTCCCTCATGAATATGTACAAAATACCATCTCCACTAAATGATTTTATTAATATTTAATAAAAAAATTATGATTACTATAAAAGTGAATATTACTATTAAATATAATTGTAATTAAATGGTAATAATAATTGATATAATGGAACCTAGAAAAATTTACAAAAACATGGGCTACTGGAAAAAAATTGGCATGGGAGATGAAGTGGTTATAACAATGAACAATTATTTTCATTAATAATTATCCCTAAATATGTTATAATACGTTAAAATTAAACAATATGTTTTAATATGAACAGTTAAAAATATATATATATATATATTGATATTTAATAAATGTTTAAAATGAATATTTCTTATAAATGTGATTTTAACATCCACAAATGAAGAAAATACGCGACACAATGTTAAATCTCATCTCACATTTATATCTATTAGACATATTTGATATTAAATACTTGTTTATTTTGTGGGGTTAATAAACTTTTAGTGAATGAAATTTATGACAAATATCATCAAAATTATGTATTTTTAAAATAACATATAATGTTATCCCATTAAAGGATCATTTAAACAAGATTAAAAAATAAGTAAAGTGTTTATGTTTCAAACCCATCTTACTAAACATTGATTTGGCCTAAATGTTTATTAAAAAAAATATATGATAATCATATAAAAAACTCATTTATATTTTATTATTTTTTCATTAATTAAATAATCATGTAAGTTTATAAATTTTACATATTTAGTAAATAAGATGATTAAGAAATATTTTCTTAATAATGATATTTTTTACCACATTGATTATAATGATGTTTCTCCTATGTCCATATTTTCATTAAAAGGGGAAAAATATTTTTTATATTCTTTAATTATTTTACAATTTGAATTTTTTTATTATTAACTATTAGTAAAAAAATAAAATTTAATTATATTATTAATTATCTAAATGAGTTTTTTTAATAAAATGGTAAAATAATTTTTTAATCTTCTCAACAAGAACAAAATTTCACATCATCATGAACATATTGGGGAATTTAATCATACCTTTTATGTTTTCTTTTTTATTTTCAATGAAATTTTTTCCCTAATATATTAATAATATTTGGGATTTTATTATGTTATTTCAAAAATAAATGGTTATTTTCCTCACAAAATAAAATATTCAGTGGTTGTTTCTACTCACTTTTTCATGTTGGTCGACGTCCAGAATTTACCTTATATATGATCCAATGAAACTACCATTATTATGTATTTGGATGTTTATAATTATGATGATTATATTATTATAAAACAAATTTTTTCATTGATTATAATGTGATATTATGGTGAATAAATTATGAAATTGTCGAAAAATTGTGAATAGATAATGATTATGTGATAGGTGGGAACACAATTATATAGACTTATGATGAATAATGTAATACTATATGAATCATGAGAAAAATTGTGTATTCCTGATCCTGATTTCATGCTCACAATTTTATATGGGGACATTGTTTTTTTGTCTATTATGTTACACATGGACTTATTTTCTTATCATTTAGATAATTTGTGGACCTAGATTATTTATTTATAAGATTATAAATTATCCTTGTTTCATATCGATCATATTAGATGAATTCCATATTACATATCCTTTACATTCTTAGTGAATTTTTTAATATTTTTTCAAAATGTCATATTCTTATGCTTTTCTAAAATTCCTATATATATTATAGGATTCCCTGTCTAGTGAATAATTGTTTATGAATCCACAATTTTAAGAATATTATATTTTGGAAGGAAATTTTCTAATGCATAGACCCATGATTACGACATTTAAAGGGTTGTGTGTTTATTTTTTATGTTATTATTTTTATCAAATAAAATTATACAAATTTTTTTGTAATGTAAAAACATTTCATTGAGGAATATAACCTTAATATTTTAATGTAATTATTTGTAATGGAAATATTATTAATCCATAATGAGGACACACGGGTAAAAAGGGTGTTTTTGGATTTATTATATCCTAGTTCCAAAATCTCTAAAGGTAAGAAATAGGTCTCATGGTTAATAGAAACCATGTCGCCCAATTCGACAGACCGTACATACTTATGTAGGGACCTAGTGAGGTGAGTGAAAGGGTTACACATGGTTTTCCTAACCATGAATTACATCTCGTGTGGGGTGTGATTCCTATGAAGAGAAAGATACATGGGTAGAGAATTCTAAAACAATCTATTCTACCAAACCATGAATACCGCAACCATTTCGAAGTAGCTGGAACTCGATTGGCATATTATTCCACCAGTCGTGATGAAAACCCAAGTGCATTATTAAAACTTGTGAAAAAAATATGTTTCCTATATCCTTTAAAAATCAAACTCCATTTTATTTATGATACCATGAATATCGTGGATTATTTTTTGATATATCCACCCTAAAAATATTATAGGATTTTTTATATTTCATTCATGAGATGTACGATCGATTCACAGTTTTCCTCTATGGATCCCTCCTAGTAATATAATCAATCTACTTTTTTGGCCTTTCATATCTCTCTATCTTATAACATATTTGTTTGTAAGATCATATGAATATTATTAATTAATTTATCTATTTTGATGATTTTGACCATTATTGATTAAATCAGAGGCATACAATGGAATATGGGTCATTTATCAACATATGTTACGTAGTTGATATATTTTACATAATGTCTTATTTCTTTTTATGATGTCTTGCACATGAGAATCCTCAATAGTTGCCAAAATCTTTTATATTTAATTAATTTAAATTTATTTCCATGACAAATACATTCATATGTAATATGTAATATGATGAATTGGTCTATATTATTGACATGAGGAACCCCCATGGTTGTGGGATTACATAAATTCTTAATAGATCTTGAATAGAATATGAATAATTGTCCAATTGTGGTCTGTATTTCCCCTTGAAAAAAAATTTGGAACTCATATGGATTCTGGATGGACTATTAGTGTACATTCAGTTTCTGGTTAGGACGTATGTGGGATATGTAACTCATAAGGTGGGGAGTAACTTCAGGTAGTTATCTTGTGCCATTTTGAATACGTTATTCTTGGATATCTTTATCTGAAGGTTATGATGGGTAAAATCTAAAATTTATGATTAATAGCCCAGGTATGGTATAAAATAATGTTAGAATATTGTAATGTCTATGGTTTTAGAAGACGGTAAAAATCCTCAACCATTTGGAATTTTTTGTTTTTGGTTCTTCTAACAACTCTTTTCTAAATCATAAAAATGTGACTATATGTTCTCCATTGACCTAGTAATTTGTTTTTAGATAAATCCCAATGAGTGGTCGTTTTCTCAGGGGGGCATGTTGTGTCTTTGGTCAATAATATACCTAAAATTTATTTTTTTCAATGTGACGAGATAATGGTGATTATTTGTAATAAATATCTAATCCAAAAATGAGTTACTATGGAGGCCTTCCTGTGATGTATTCATGTTTTTCATAAAATTAAGATGGGGAGAAATTTTGTGTTACAATATCTGAAAAAAAAATTATAGTGGGATCACACATAATTATCACATGGATTGTAAAAATATGCTTATGAACTATGAAATCAAGGATCTTTGACAGTGTTATTTTTATGGTTAGCACATGACTTTCCAAACTATGATAGGTAACCATGGAATCCATTAAATATATGAAAACAATTTACACCCTACCCGATTTATTTTCCCCTGTTATTATTTATTATTCCTTAGTAGTGCACTGTATGAGGTTCACCCACCCATTAATCGTCCAATAGTCTTTATTCCATTTCACTCATCCAGAATCTGTTTCTCAATTTTTCAATAGTATTAGATCCATATAAGAATCACTTTGAATCTTCATATTTATCTTATTTTTTTCTCATAACTCATAGAGTGCTAAATCTATGTGAGCATATGTATCCAATTTTAGGTAGTTTGTCTAAAACACCAATTTCAACAAAATTGGCTTGATTTGGAGGATAAAATATCATGAGACTGTGTCTACCAACATGAGGTAGGTTGTTCTCAATAGAAATTGTTATTTTGTGGTTTTTTCGATGGTGAGGATTTCGATACCCCATTGGGTAGATAGATCATGAAAAAATTTTATTTACACATTTTATAACACCCTGACCCCAGAAGCGCAGTGCCAGTGAGTTATTACATATCATTGGAATGATCCCAAAAGATGACGTCTTTAATGACCGATTAGTTTAGTAGACTTATAAGTACTAGATACATTCATAAGTTTTATATTACATCATAAAATGAAAAACTACAACAATATCATTCCAATATAAAATATTGAGATCCCATAGACTATCCATGACGATCATTCATAATATACATCATCGCATCCTGGGAAATATAAAACATAGAATGGCGTAGGCTCTGATGCACATAAATGATGAAAATAAAGTGGAAACTTTCATAAATAAGAATAAACATTTAAGACAATGTATAAGACAAAAACAAAGGCCTTTTAAACTTGAACTTCAACATAATAGGGCAAAGATAAAATCAAATAATTACATTTACTTTTTTACATGGATATTATAATAGTCTAATAATCACATGAAATATCAATAGAAACTTTCATAATAATGGAATTCATATTTCCAGACTGCATAATCACATAGCCATGGCCTTGTACCAAGACTACAAATACGATTTTTTAAAGGCATTGTGCCAAGACATTAGTTTTTCTCATGAGACCAACCGATGCGTGGAGGATCTATAGCAGGCTTCACCCGTTACATAATAATTCCAATGCATTCCTCATATGAAAATTTTGAAACATAAAAAAAACATTCATATTAAAACTAGCTTTTGAAATGTCAACACTTTATCGACAAACCATAAATGATATAAAAATAGCACATCCACAGTCAAATATAACTCATTAAATACAATATAGATGATTATATTGTAACATATTAACATCATTAGAGAATAATGAAGGACAATGAAATAGATGAAAATAATCATCAAAACTATTTGAGATAAATATCCCCTTTTTTCATGAAATCATTTAAAAGTCTCACTATTAATCAAGAAGTAATTTAAAATATATTTTTTAATAAAAGTTTCCCATACCACTATGATCATTTTAAAAGGATTAATGATTTTTAAACATTAATGTCCATATAAATAATACCTTAAAACCATTTTTTAAACATGGACATTAATGATAATTATTTAGAAGAATAAATTTTTAAAACATTTAAATTGATATTTTAGTTAGAGATCCTAACCAAATGAGATACAGTTGAATAAAAATAATTATGGAAATAAAAACTTTATAATATCATGAGAATAAAGGAATTCATGATATAATATGTCAATGTATAGTATATACACCTCGTAAAAGTGCATTGGTAAATAACAACAAATAATTCTCAATGGATGTAAGATGGGATGAATTCCTTTATATAGACGGTATCCTTAGGTTAAGGATAAATAAATGAAATAATTATGTGTGAAAAATATATATACACTCAATATGATTTGATATGCAGTGTAAATAAATTATAGGACATTCACATATACATTTGTATAAACAATACCAATGAATTTGATGTTTAACTCCATAAATAGAAATTGAGTTAAAATATATCTTATCCAGTTTATATCGATTTCTTGAGATTTTATCAAGGGAGTGATAATGTGTATCAAAAGTATATCCACGAAAAGGGGAGTGGAAATTACTAAATATGTATATAAATATTGATTTCACGCATAATCTTGGGGAAATATAATCAATAAAGATTGCGTAAAACCGAATGAGTGGAAATTTATATCTGAAATTACCTTATCGATTTGTTAACTAACGAAACATACATCCCAGGAAAAATGGATCATCCAATGATGATGTAAATAGACATTAATTAATGTATATTACACAAACAATAAACTCATGGGTATTACATACACCACACAAAAGGTAGCAGTTGAAAATATAACATGAATCTCACTGGAATTAAAGTGATATGAAACCCCCATACTTTATTGTAATCAATCGAGTCATATTTAAAAAATTTAGTAACAACCAAATGAATCAAAGAATATCATGAATATAAATATAATCATGATAATATATATATCAAATGACAGTACACAATACACCATATTTAATGAATAAGTGGGGAACAAAGGAAATCTCATGGAATTAAATGTGAGATACGAAACCCCATACTTTGTAATTTTCCTTGGTCTATGGGAGGTTAACCTCATTTATAATGGTGAAATAATTGTTATTAAATATACAAGAATCATAAAAAATATTATGATATGATATATTATCTTTTATCATTGCTTTTTTAATAATATATTAGTATTATCGTCGTTTCGGGTGTTAACAGATTCGATTCCCTTTTATTTTCTTTGTTCTGTGAGTCATATTTTTTATGTATGGGATGTATCTTATTCATATCCAGAATTATATAAATTCTCTCAACATTATTTTTAATCATGAACTGAAAATTATTCTTGAATGGATATGATGGGGAATGAATCTCATCGCGTTCGTGGAGAAGGTACTCCGTACGTAAGCACGAGCGACAATATCATTTTTTTGATATTAATATAATATATAATTGGATGGTATATCATATATAAAGAATCATTATCATGTTATATTTATTATTTATATCAGTTACACATCATTATTATAACTATCCAAATAATAATGTATAGAATAACAATTATAGCATGACGTAGAGACGGTAAACCGTACGTACACACATATGGTGACAAGTCATTCAAAGGATAGATTGAATAATGAATATGGTTGTACCATATTTATAATAGAATTTCAGTATATAGAAGGTACTTGAGTATTTATTTTAAAATGTAAATAACAAATAAAGAGGAATTGGAAGAATAAAGAAACTTGAAAGAGGTGGTAAAATATTTACCTCTTCTTCGGGTTCTTTATTTTGATTTGATCGAAAGGGCTCCATATGATGGATTTATGACTAAATTAAGGCATCTAGGATAAATGGAGGACAGTTGAGAGGGTATTTGGGTAGGTTTTTTCCTATCAAAATGGATTTGAAGGTGTTAATTAGAGAGAAGGGAGAGTGCCCTTTTATAAGAGGGGTGACGAGAACCTTAGGAAATGCTAGAAATATTATTTTATAATAAAATCATATTCTGTTTATAATGGATCCAAAATGGATTATTTAAAGTCTAATGTTGGTAGGGGTATAAAAAACTCAAACATTAGGTTATTGAAAGGTTTGGGTCACTATATTAACCTTATCTTTTAGATTTAACTCTTAGTTAAATAGTTTGATATTTACCATGTCTCTTTATATTTTTATATTATATTGTTAATAAACATACTATTTACTTTCATGAAAACCCTATGGGCTTAATTAATAATACATATCTAATTATATAAGTCTTTTGGAATAACATTATATTTTTAGGAATAGAATATTAGTTAATAATATAATATTTGTTTTAAAAACTAATTTATGACAATCTTGACAGTATTTGGTATTTTGTTTTTTCTAAATTCATAAAAGCATTATTAATTCGTAAAAAAAATCATATAACCAACCTTAACATGACATATTAAACTAGAAAATTTGTTTATTTCATAAAAAGTCTCAAATTAAATTTATTTGGATATTTATAATAACAAATATTTAAATATTTCAGGAATTAGGTAATTACTACATCATAATTTTGTCATAAATTAATTAATTTTTTTAATGTCTAAAAATTTAAATAAAATACCATTATGTAGGAAATAATATTATATTTATAATTAATATTTATTATCTAATTAATATAATGTATAACCCTATATTAAAAAGGGTTTAGTTATTAAGCATTGACTTTAACACTTTTAACTCTGCATTGAATTAAATAATAATAAATGTATTAATCTAATACAAGTGGACCTAAAGGATCATATTTTATTCCTAAGGTTGATTTTTGTGGAACTAAACTTATAAAATAGAATTACAACATGTGTAAGGGTGATAATAATATCATTTTTACACTTAATTTCCTTATTTACTTTTAACCATGGTAAATAAAAGTCATAATATATTATTCATAAAAACTTATTTTTACCTTATTGAACAACATTTTACATACTGATATCAATCAAGTCCCTTGTATTTTTAAAATTCAGTTCACAGAAGTGGTAAAATTATGTTTTATTCCAGTTTGAAAATGCTCATAGGAGGTTGGTAAAAGACGATAAAAAGTTCAATAAAATTTTTGCATCTAATATTATTATAAAATGAATCCAATAAATTATATTGAATTTATATAGGTATTATATATCTATTTGTAATTAAAATAAATTAAAATAAAAAAAATTGATTAAAAAGTCAGTTTTAAACAATAACGCTGTGTTTTTCACTATTCATCAATAATTGAAAGTTTTCAGGAAAAATACTAAAAATTTACCCTAAGATAATTTTGATATACGGAATTCCAAATTGAATTAAATTTTAACAAATTAAAAAAATAGAAGTTGCATTAATTGATGTAAAATTAATTCCAGTTTTCAAAACTGAAAAGATGGTATTTAAAAAGTTAAAAATATCAAAATATTGTTATATGTTTATGTCAAATTTAAATGTGAAGTTACTTATAATCACCTAAATTTTATTAAATGATAATAATATAATCCAAATATACTCCCAAACCATTCAAATAAATAATTTAACACTATAGATTTTTTCTATTAAAAAAGTTTTTTTCAATTAAAATTTATTATATATCAGTATTCATCAAAATATAAAAGTTAGTAGAAAAGTACCAAAAATTTATACATAATTAATTATTTTGTCCTGATTCTAAAGAATAATTTAATTTCATTAAATTTAATATATCAAAATTTTAAATATTGTTTTTATAAAGGGTTTTCCATTAAATGGTGGTAAAATTGCATTTTTTTAACATACTTCTTTTCTCTGAAAATATGAATTTGTTCTTATATTCTGTCTAAGAAACACATAATATTGATTCTAAAGTTATATGGAGTATATAAAATTCAAAATTAAGTTAATGTCATTCATAACTGATTTTGAACGGCGAGCCTGGTAAGTCGTGGTGCGTTCCAACTCGTTTTTCCGTGTAGCACAAGCTATTGAATTAATGAAATTAACATTCTATGAAATCATGGGGTGTTACATTCTTCCCCCATTTAGAAATTACATCCTCGCAATTTTAAAATTGGGCTTGAGAACATCATTGAATGTCCCACATCAGAATAAAGCCTATAAAAATGTCTCTTTAAAATATCGAAAGAGAAGTACAAAGGTCACACATGATAACCCACACTAAGATTCCATGTAGGAAAAAATGGATATGGAACTTAAAATAAGTGTCTTGTTGGACCCATGGTTGTTCTATGCAAGAATTGTAGTTTGGTTTGTGTTTGTTGTCAATCCTCAGTGGAAGTTCCGAATGTGTTCCAGCAAAGTGATCATACAGTTCAAGCAGACAATAGTATTGAAGGTGGCGCTGTTTCCCAGTGTTTGCCAAATTTTTGGGCCTCAAAATCGGAAAATGAAGACATGGATTGTGTGCAAAAGGAGGTTCACACAAAAATGAAGTGGTGCGCGAAATATAAGAGGCTTGCGCGAAATACTTAAGTTAGGCGCGAAAAACAGCGGGATGCGCGAAATAGTGGATCAAGGTTTTTCGCGCAAATAGTGTTTCGAAATCAGATTGGTGAAAAATGGAAAAGGCATGGGCTGCACGGAAAATAAGGGTTGTGCGCGAAATACTTGAGATTGGCGAAATATTACGCGCCAGATGAGAGGTTTTCCACGACGAAGGGGATTTTGCGCGCAGGGGTCTCAGTCGCCTATAAATATGAGGTGACCCCCTTCATTCGTGGGTGTGGAAGACATAGAGAAGATCCGAGGTCTGATGCGTGAAAAAGGATAGCGTAAAGGGGCTTGCGCGATATATTCGGAGTTGCGCGAAAAAGGGGATTTTTGCGCGAAATATTTTTTTCCCGCACGAAAAGTAAATTTTGCGCGCAATAGGAAGGTTTTGCGCGCAAAGGGTTGGTGTTGTGCGCAATTGTTAGTAAGGTTTGTCTGCACGTTCTGGTTATCCGGTTCAGTGGTTCTGTGCGTTCTAGTGCATCTATTTTGGACTTCGATGCAAGTAGAGTCTCATGCTGAGCAGAGGCAAAGACTTCAATGCAAATCTATTGAAGAGACCCTCACGTCTATAAACTGAGTGGGACTTCACCAACGGCAGTGAGCCAGGGGGAGTCAACGGGAGTGACCCGAGGGAAGTAGTGATCTATCCCTGAACCTTTGTAAAGGCAGTGAGCCTGGGACAGAGCGACTGTACCCGAACTTTTGTAATCTACAGCTAGTGAAGTATAGTGGATTTTGGTACGACCGACAACCTGTCGGCGTATGCTCCTTGAATGTAGCCCTTATTGGTGAACCAAGTAAAAATGGTTGTGTCTTCTCTGTGCTTGTGAATGTTTTCATTCTGATCATAATCTTCATACAGGTTCAACAAGTTCCTACCAACGTGGGAACAAGATCCATCACATTAAAAGAAAAAATGGTCACCCTGATTCACCCCTCCCCTCTCAGGGTGTCCCGGGGTCCTTCAAGTGGTATCAAAGGGTAAAGGTTGCTGGCGTTGAATCTGACCTTCTTCGTCATGGAAAACGCAATCAATGTCAGGGGAGTCCCTCACTTCGATGGAAGCAATTTCCAGATCTGGAAGAACAGAATGAGATCTCATCTAAGATCTCTTGGAATGGAAGATCTTTTTTCTACTGTGCAAGGAATACATGTCACTGATCCAACAGGTCTGGCTATGACTGAAACAGACAGGAAACTTCTTGATGTAGATGCTAAAGCACAGAATGCTCTCACTGCAGCCCTTTCTGATCAGATTTACCTGAAGGTGATGAATTGCACCTCAGCAAAATCTATGTGCGATAAACTTGAGAATATTTATGAAGGTGATTGCAAAGTGAAGGAGGCGAAACTACAAGTTCTACACAATCGGTTTGATGATCTGAAGATGCATCTAGATGAGAATGCAGACTCTTTCTTCAATCGAATTACTAAAGTGGTTGGAGCAATTCGGGGTCTAGGCGAAGAAATCAAAGACATTGATATTGTAAAGAAGATATTAAGAATACTTCCACCTCTGTATAATGCGAAGGTGTCAGCTCTTGAGGAAAGAGATCTTTCCAAACTTTCTCTTGATGACTTACTGAGCAGTTTGGTAGCATATGAAATGAGAGTCAAACCAGAAGATGCTACGACTCGGGTGAGCAAGGAAATGGCATTCAAGGCCATGGATAAATTGAAAATCTCAAAGGATATTAGCGGTGATGATGACGAAGAGAAAGAAATTATTTCTCTCATTACAATGAAGTTCCAGAAGGGGAAAGGGAAATTCAAAGGGAAGTTACCTCTCCCATGTTTCCGTTGTGGAAAAGTTGGGCATATTGCCTCTCAGTGCTTGAAGAATATCAATGATGATGACAGTGAAGATGAAAACTTCAAGAAGCCTCAAAGAAGGTTCTTTAAAAATGGCAGACAATCTTACTATTCTCCCAAGGAAGAAGCTATAAGGAGAAATTCAAGTGAGAAGACATTTCCTCTCATGAAGTGTCAGTTCTGTGGCTATCTGGGCCATACCATGTCTTATTGTGAAGAGGCAAGAAGCTATCTGAATGGAGAAGATATAGATGCACAACAAAGGAGAACAATCTCATATCCTAATTCTCATAGAAGAAATGATTTCTATGGATATTGTTTTTGTTGTTCTAACTTTGGTCATAAGGCCGTTAATTGCAGGCAGAGAAGAGACATAGACACCTCATACCGAAGTTCAAGACAAGTCAAGTCTTGTCAGCAAGACAATGTTGCTCTTTTAAATAGGTTCTCACCTCTCACAGAAGACTTTGACTATGAAGAACCTGGGTATGTGGAAGAGATAGTTGAAAGGCCATCAGTCCTATATACTCAATCTAATGTCTCATGGAAGGAAAGGAAGAAGATTGAGAAATCGAACCTTGCAGAGGTACCCCTCAAAGCTACAAAGAACAACAGTACCTGGATTCTGGATAGCGGTTGTTCATCTCATATGACGGGTAATGCCGGCCTACTAACGAATATCATAAAGAATGTTGATGGTACAGTAAGATTTGGTAATGATGGGGCTCTGGAAATCAATGGGAGTGGAAGTACCCAATTAGCTAATGGAGAACTAAAGAAGACTGAAGTCCTTTACGTAGATGGGCTACGCCATAATCTCCTTAGCGTGAGTCAACTCCGTGACTCAGGACTTATAGTTACTTTTAATCAGAAAGGCTGCACCATCAAGGGAAAAACCGACAATTCACTTATGAAAGGATGCAGAACAGAAGGCAACTTGTATCAGGTTGATAGTGAAGAAAATGTATGCTACATGACTGTTGAAGAAGAAAACAATTTGTGGCATCGGAGATTGGGACACATCAATCAACAAGACATGGAGAAAATATCAAAATTGAGAATTGTCATGGACATCCCCAATCTGAAGCGTGAGCGTGAAAAATCATGTGATGCTTGTATTCATGGAAAGCTGGTCTGCAGTTCATATCGGCCAAAGAAGAAAAAGGCATCTCACCTTCTTGATCTGATTCATACAGATGTTTGTGGTCTAATAAATGTTGCCGGAACTCATGGAGAAAGGTACTTTGTCCTTTTCATAGATGATTACAGTCGAATGGCATGTGTGATGGTCATTCACCGGAAACGACAGGTCCTTGACTGCATGAAAACATATCGGCGAATCGCCGAGAATGATACTGGACGAACAATCAAAGTGTTGCGATCTGACAATGGAGGAGAATACACGTCCATTGAATTTGAAAATTATCTGGAGAAGCATGGGATAGAACATGAGGTAGCTGCTGTGAGAACTCCACAACAAAATGGAGTTGTTGAATGAAGGAATCGACATGTGAACAACATGGCACGAACTATGCTGATTGAGAGTCGTATTCCACGACATTACTGGAAAGAGGCTGTTCAAGCTGCAGTGTACATTCAGAATCGAACAGTACTTTACATGGGTGAGACGAAGACACCATATGAATTGTGGCATGGACGGAAGCCTTCTCTAAAATACTTTCGTGTCTTTGGAAGTAAGTGCTTCATCAGGAACAAAGAAGGAAATCAGGGGAAATATGGTGACAACGCAGATGAAGGAATCTTCCTCGGTTACTCAATGAACAACAAAGCCTACAAATGTTTCAACAATCGCTTGGGAAGGATTGTGGAAAGCAATGATCTTAAGATAATTGAAGATAAAACCACAAATGCTTCACGGACGTCATATGCTGATGTGATAGAAAGTCATGAAGAATGTGGACATGAAGAAACTACAAATGCAGAAATAGAGGAAGTTGTTCAAAACACTCCTCAATCACATAATGATGTTGACTCAGAAGAAGAATCTGAAGAAGAAACTATGGCTGAAGAGAATACTACTGAATCTCACAGGAGAAATCGAAGAGCTGAGATTGATCCATCCAACATAATTGGGGATAAGAGTGCACCCACTCAAACCAGAAGGATGAGGAATACCACGCAATCTACATTTCTATCAGTTGTAGAGCCATCCTCATTCGAAGAAGCTGCAAAAGATGAATCTTGGGTGAAAGCCATGAATGATGAATTAGATCAGATTGATAAGAATCAGACATGGGATCTTGTCCAGAGACCCGAAGGCCACAATGTGATTGGTACCAAATGGATCTTCAAAAATAAGTTTGATGAGCATGGAAGTGTTATCAGAAACAAGGCACGACTCTAATGTAAAGGATACTCTCAGATTGAAGGTATTGATGTTGAAGAAACCTTTGCTTCAGTTGCTAGACCGGAATCAATCAGGATTTTCCTTGCCATGGCACTCCAAAGAGGATATAAAGTATATCAAATGGATGTGAAGACAGCATTCTTGAATGGTGTACTCGAAGAAGAAGTCTACATTGAACAACCGGTGGGGTTTGTCATGGGTACCGATGAAACAATGGTCTGCAAACTAAAGAAAGCTCTATATGGTTTGAAGCAGGCACCACGGGCATGGTACTCACAGCTAGATTCATATCTCAAGAAGTTGGAATTCAAAAGAGGAGGAGTTGATAACAATCTCTATGTGAATAATTCTCCAAAAGATCAATTCATGGTTCTTGTCTACGTTGATGATATCATATTTGGTGGCAGTAGGAAGAAATCAGTGGATGAATTTGCCAACCACATGAAATCAGAATTTGAAATGTCTATGATTGTGGAGCTCACATATTTCTTAGGGCTGCAAGTGATTCAAAAGAAGGAATACACATTCATTTCTCAGGAAAAATATGCAAGAGAGCTGCTGAAGAAGTTCAATATGCAAGACTCCAAACCAATGTCAACTCCGATTGCGGTTGGAACTAAACTTGGAATGCATGAGGATGGGAACTCTGGTGATCCCACCATGTACATGAGGATCATTGGAAGCCTACTGTACCTGATGGCGACAAGGCCAGATATTGTCTTTGCAACATGTCTTGCGGCCCGCTTTCAGAGTAATCCAAAGGAGGAACATATGGCAGCAGTAAAAAGAATCATGAGGTACATTCAAGGTACCCATAACTTCGGGTTATTTTTTGCTGCAGGCAGGGACAATGAATTATCAGCATTTTCTGATGCTGACTGGGCTGGTGATGTCGTAGATAGAAAGTCCACTAGTGGTGGAGCTTTCTATATTGGAAAGAAATGTGTTGGCTGGTTGAGCAAGAAACAAGAAAGTAATTCTCTTAGTACTGCTGAAGCTGAATATATCTCCGCCACAAAAGCATGCACTCAACTTCTTTGGATGAAGCAGCAGCTAACAGATATTGGTGATAAGGTGCAGCAACCAATGGTGATTTATTGTGATAAAAAAAGTGCAATTGATCTTACAAAGAATCCGGTTCATTATTCTCGTACAAGACATATTGAAATACGGTATCATTTTATCAAAGAAAAGGTTGAACTAGGCGTGATTCAATTGGATCATGTTGGAACTAATGAGCAAGTGGCTGATATCCTAACCAAGCCATTGTCCGCGGCTGTGTTCGAGAAGCATCGGTTGAACCTCGGTGTTCGACCACCTCCTACTGCATAAGGAGGCTCCGGAAGTCCCCTCTCCCCGTTTATGGTAATTATTTCTATCTGTTTATGGCTGTGATGCAGGTTTATGGGGGAGATACTATCCAGGGGGAGTATGGTTTGAGAGGAACATTGATTAATTTACCGTCCATTGGGTTTATTTTCAATGGGGGAGAAAGGAAAGGTATAATATAATTTCAGGAATTCAGGATTGTCTATGGACATGTAATGCTTCTGTGACATGATGAGTGTTCAGGAATTTCTTGAGCGTCTTTGAGCATTCCAAAACATGGGAACCCAATTCAAGCTTCCTCTCTTGTTTTCTGCACCGAGCATTGCTCACGTAGACTTAGAGTGCTGGCTGAGTTGATCCTTGCATTTTTGGTATGCATGTGGATGGTGATATATTGATTTTATTTGGTGATTGCCAACAAACCCAAAGGGGGAGATTGTTGGACCCATGGTTGTTCTATGTAGGAATTGTAGTTTGGTTTGTGTTTGTTGTCAATCCTCAGTGGAAGTTTCGAATGTGTTCCAGCAAAGTGATCATACAGTTCAAGCAGACAACAGTATTGAAGGTGGCGCTGTTTCCCAGTGTTTGCCAAATTTTTGGGCCTCAAAATCGGAAAATGAAGACATGGATTGTGTGCAAAAGGAGGTTCGCACAAAAAGGAAGTGGTGCGCGAAATATAAGAGGATTTCGCGAAGTACTTAAGTTAGGCGCGAAAAACAGCGGGATGCGCGAAATAGTTGATCAAGGTTTTTCGCGCAAATAGTGTTTCGAAATCAGATTGGTGAAAAATGGAAAAGGAATGGGCTGCGCGGAAAATAAGGGTTGTGCGCGAAATACTTGAGCTTGGCGAAATATTACGTGCCAGATGAGAGGTTTTCCGCGCCGAAGGGGATTTTGCGCGCAGGGGTCTCAGTCGCCTATAAATATGAGGTGACCCCCTTCATTCGTGGGTGTGAAAGACTTAGAGAAGATCCGAGGTCTGATGCGCGAAAAAGGATAGCGTAAAGGGGCTTGCGCGATATATTCGGAGTTGCGTGAAAAAGGGGATTTTTGCGCGAAATATTTTTTTCCCGCGCGAAAAGTAAATTTTGCGCGCAATAGGAAGGTTTTGCGCGCAAAGGGTTGGTGTTGTGCGCAATTGTTAGTAAGGTTTGTCTGCACGTTCTGGTTATCCGGTTCAGTGGTTCTGTGCGTTCTAGTGCATCTATTTCGGACTTCGATGCAAGCAGAGTCTCATGCTGAGCAGAGGCAAAGACTTCAATGCAAATATATTGAAGAGACCCTCACGTCTATAAACTGAGTGGGACTTCACCAACGGCAGTGAGCCAGGGGGAGTCAACGGGAGTGACCCGAGGGAAGTAGTGAGCTATCCCTGAACCTTTGTAAAGGCAATGAGCCTGGGACATAGCGACTGTACCCGAACTTTTGTAATCTACAGCTAGTGAAGTATAGTGGATTTTGGTACGACCGACAACCTGTCGGCGTATGCTCCTTGGACGTAGCCCTTAGTGGTGAACCAAGTAAAAATGGCTGTGTCTTCTCTGTGCTTGTGAATGTTTTCATTCTGATCATAATCTTCATACAGGTTCAACAAGTTCCTACCAACGTGGGAACAAGATCGATCACATTAAAAGAAAAAGTGGTCACCTTGATTCACCCCTCCCCTCTCAGGGTGTCCCGGGGTCCTTCAATGTTTTGGTGGAGAGTGATAGAAAACATGATTAGGATAAAGTTAACAACGTGAAAACAACAAAATTGTGATTATATAAACGTTCATTAGTTTCCTAGTAGCGAAAGTAAATGGATTACATTTTTTAAGTAACATTCCATAATGTTGAGGAATTTATTTATGAGATTGACTATGAACATAAAGATATATACCTATTCTTAATTATAGTTTCATACTTTAATAAATTTACACCACTAACTCATCTTTTTTTAAATGATGAGTATTCAAGATAACTTGGTCACTCCTGAAGTGAAAGAATCTACTTCTAGAGAATCAAATAATCTAAAAAGGATAAACTATATATATTTTCCTTGTCTATAGATATTAACAAAAACCAAAATGGTTAGTACAATATAATATGATCCAAAAAAGGATAATCCATTAGATATTGAAATATTTATCTTAATTTCTAAAATTAAACCAACAATACCCAATGTTCTATAAATACCATTCACTAAAAATTTGTCCTTCAAATAAATCAATATAATCCAAACTAATATTGAAACATAAAACATAGAAGAATTTGATTACGCAGTCTTCCACGTTAAATTGCATTTCCAAATAATATCGACTCCTCTTAAAGTCACATACTTAAAAGTAATTAACATAATCACATATTCTCTATGATATTTTAATCATTTCCATAAAATATCCCAAATCACTATAAATCCAAAATAAATACATAGATAAAAAAGCCACCATTACCCCTCAAATGAAATCCCATAGTATTCTATTTTCCTTGGGCATATAATATTCCCAACAGAGAGAACATATTCCAAAATAACATTTGTCACTTAATCGCCAAATCATTTTCTTATACTAAGGATATCCATTTTATAATACATAAGATCCCAAATCAACTTATCATTGATCAATAAAATCATTTTCCTAAAAATATTTAATCATACTAACCATGGAATTCACTTAGTCTAGTGTTAGGCGATAAATCCCAATAGCAATATGGTCGTGGGTTCGATTCCTGCAGCATTTTCGGACGCGACGGGTTGTCACACGGTCTATGTGATTTTGTTTTTCAAAAACTATATTTTATAACATTCCAAAAATGAGATAAATTCCTCAAAATAACTATAACATAATTTCACCAGAAATGTTATCTCATACCTCAAATTTTCATCCCAAAATTTAATAACATGTAATTGCATAAAATTCAAGGATCATATAAACCAAAATGATTATTTATAAATATATCAACAATAGAAAACCAAATTCTTCCTAAATTAGGATTTTTGAATAATAAATAGCAGGGTTACACATAATAGAAAATTCATCCAATGTAATCCCATCAACAAAGATCACTAATATTTTAAACATTTGACCATCCACTTATTTCCACATAGGTTCTTCCTTGACCAGTGGGTTATCTTATAGAATAGGGAGTTCAGTCAGGTAATAACCAGGTCCCCTACATTTTTGACAAATGACTGTAAATTGATTCTTGGGATCATTTTTATTTTCATGTATAGTACTCATCATTTTTCCTCACCAATTATTGACTTTCTGTCTTTCTTTCCCACATATAATGCATTTCCTTGTTCCATTGAGACACTTTCTTGGGTGTATCCTTCCACATTTCCTGTATGATGGAAATTGAGGATTTTTTGTCTCTATGGACACCACTACTAGAGTTCATATAATTCACCACCTTTATATTCTTTGTTGAGTCCGATAGTTGGTTAATATAAATGTTGTTGAACATAGGTTTGGAAAACTGATTTTCACGAACATGATATCTTTTACGCCTATCAACATTCCATTTTATTGCTCATTTACACTACTATTACCACCTTGTACATCATACTCAATGTTACAATGACTTACTTGGAATCCATCCATTAACTAAAACCAGAAATCATTATCTGAGTAATAGTAGTCATATAATAATTTAGTGAATTTTATGACACCATATTTTCAATTTGAAACACCTTAGGATTAACCAAGGTCATTAATTCTCATCTTATACTAAATTCCCACAAATGGTTTTTTAATGAAAATGTAAACTATCCTACGCATATCAATCGAGAGTGTAATAACTAATTGTGAAATAAGTCCTTATGTCGTGCACCAGTTCCCGTTAAACTCTATCTTAAAGAGGAGTTTTCGTGGTTTACCGCTACGTACATCTGTGCCGGAGCCGCCTCTGCATGGTCGTATCCAGTCAGGGATGTATTGCTTGGAAAACTCAAAAAATCTCTACAACACCAAAATTTTGGGAAGTTCGTCTATACTAATCATCAATTTCTATCATAGGGCTATATTCTTTAATCTGATTTTATCTAAATCTAGTTTCGAATGTTTGTACTAAACTTTCACTTATACCAACTGTAACGTCCCAACCCCAGAAGCTTAGAGTCGGTACATTATTTCGTATCATTGTCATGATATCAAAAGATCAAGTCTCGAATGACCGATTAGTTTAGTAGCCTTAGATGTACTAGAGATATTCATAGGGTTTACATTACATCATAAAGTGAAAAAATACAACAACATTGTTCCTATATACAATAACGAGTTCCCATAGACTATCCCTGTAGGCCATTCATAATATAATTCGTCGCATCCTAGAAAAAATAAATCATAGTAAGGGTTGAGCTCAGATGCTCAGTAATGATGACAATAAAGTGGAAACTTTCATAAATAAGCATAAAAATTTAAGAAAATGTATTAGACCAAAACAAAATCCTTTTAAACATTAACATCAGCATAATATGGAAAAGATAAAATCAAATAATTCCATTTACATATTTACATGGATATTCTACTAGCCAAATAATCACATGAAATATCAATAGCCACTTTCATAATAATGTAATTCATAATTCCAAACTAAATAATCACATATTCAAGGCCTTGTTCCAAGACTACAAATACTATTTTTTCAATGTCTTGTACCCAGACAATAGTTTGTCTCATGAGACCTACTGATTCATCGATGAGCTATAGCAGGCTCCAACTGTCACTTAAAAAGTGTAATTCCATCCTCATATGATAAGTTTGAAACATAACATAAATATTCGTATTAAAACTAGCATACGAAATGTCAACACATTATCCACAAACTATGAATGTTATAAAAGTAGCACATCCACAGTCAAACATAACTCATTAAATAAAATATATAATATTGTAGTGGAATAGATTAACCTCAATCTAGAATAATGAAGGATATTGACATAGATAAAAATAATCATCAAAACTATTTTAAAGAAATATCCATTGTTTTCTTGAAATCATGTAAAAGTCCCACTATTTATCAAGAACATGCTTAAAAAATATTTTTGAATCAAAGTGTCTAGTACCATTTTGAATCATTTAAAAATAATTTTAATTTTAAAAAATTAATGTCCATATAAATAATATCTTAAAACTATTTTAAAAAATGGACATTAATGACAATGATTTAGAAGAATAAATTTTTAAAACATTTTATATGATATTTTAGTTAGAGTTCCTAACAAAATGAGAGACACATGAATAAAAATAATTGAGTTAATAAAAACATTATAATATCATGGGAATAAAGGTATTCATGATATACTATGTAAAAGTATAGTATATACAACAAATAAAAGTGGATTTGCGCATAACAACAAAGAAGTCTCATTGGATGCAAGATGGGATGAATCTCTTTATAAAGAAAGAATGCTTAGGTTATGGATAAATAAATGAAATAATTATGTGTGAAAAATATAAATACACTCTATTTGATTTTATATTTAGTGTAAATAAATCATAGTACATTCACACATATTCTTGTAAAAACAACACCAAGGACTTGGATGTTTAACTCAATAAACTGAAATTGATTTAAAATTACTCTTATCAAGTTTATATCGATGTCTTGAGAATTTATCAATGGAGGGATTATGTGTATAAAAATTATATACATTCAATGGGGAGTGTAAATTACTGCATATTTAAATAATTATTTATTTGACACATAATCTTGTGGTAAAGTAATCAATGAAGTTAGCATAAAACTGAATGAGTGCAAATTGAAATTTGAAATTCTCTTATCGATTTGGTAACATACAAAACATACTCCCCATGAAAGAAGGATCATCAAATAATGATATAAATACCCATAAATTAAAGTATATTACACAAACAATACAATCATGTGTAGTACATACACCACACAAAAGGAAGTAGTGGAAAATATAACATGAATCTCACGAGAATAAAAGTGATATGAAAACCCCTTACATCGTTGTAATCAATCGAGTCATATGGCCAAAAGTTAATAACATACGAATGAATCAATGAATACCATGAATATAAATAGAATCATGATAATATATATATATATATATATATATATAATGACAGTACACAATACACCACATTTAAATACCATGAATATATATAGAATCTGTTAACATTGCTTTGTTAATAATATCTTAGTATTTTCGTCATTTCGGGTGTTAACAGATTCGTTTTAAATTATATTCTTTGTTATGTGAGGAATATTTGTTATGGATGGGAAGTATCTTATTCATATCTATAATTATATCAAATATATAAATATTATTTTTAATAATAATATGAAAATTAGTCATGATTTGATACTATGGGAAATGAATCTAATCACATTCGTGGAGACGGTAATCCATACGTACGCATGAGCGACAATATCATTATTTTGATATTAAAATAATATATAATTGGATACTATATCATATATAAATAATAATTATCATGTTATATTTATTATTTACATAAGTTACACATAATTATTATACTCATCCAAATAATAATGTATTGAATAACAATTACACCACGACATGGAGATGATATATCGTACGTACGCACGTATGGTGACTTTTTATTCAAAGGATGGATAGAATAATGAATATGGTTGTACCATATTTATAATAATATCATAGTATATATAAGACTCATGATTTATTATTTTAGAATAAAATTTACAATGAAAGAGGAAGTAGAAGAAGAAAGGAAATGAAATAGGGGATTGAAAATATTTACCTATTATTCGGGTTCTTCCTTTTGGTTTGATCAAAGGGTCTCCATAGGTTGTACTTATGACTAAAGGAAGGCATCTAGGATGATGGGATGATAGTTGAGAGGGTATTTGGGTTGGGTTTGGCCGATCCAAACGTCTTTGAATGTGTTAATTAGAGAGGAGGGGAGTTCCTTTTTATAAGAGGGGTGAGGGGCACCTTAGAAAAACCTTGAAATATTATTTTATAATAAAATAATTTTCGGTTTCTAATGGTGCCAAAATGAATTATATAATCTCTATGGTGGGAATTGGTCGAAAACCACTCAACCAATATGTTTTAGATATGGTTGGGTCACTATATTAACCTTATCATTTAGATTTAACTCTTAGTTAAAAAGTTTGACATTTACCATGACTCATTGTATTTTTATATTATATGGTAAATAATCATACTATATACTTCCAAGAGAACCCTCAGTAGTTCATTAATGATACACCTATCATTTTATAAATCTTTTTCCCAAACAGTAGATTTTTATGAATAGAATATCAATTAAGAATATAATATTTGTTTTAAAAACTATTTTATGTCAATTTTAACCCTGTTTGGTATTTTGTTTTTTCTAAACACAAAACAGAATTATTACTTCTAAATAAATTCATCTAACCAACCATAACATGTCATATTAACCTATAAAATTAATGTAATACATAAAAAGTCTCAAATTACATTTATTTTGGATATTTATAATATCATATATTTAAATATTTCAAAAATTAGGTAATTACTACATCATAATTGTGTCGTAATGAAATTAAATTATGTAATGTCTAAAAAATTTAAATAAAATACCATTGTGTAAGAAATATTTTTATCTATATGATGAATATTTATAATCTAATTTATCATATTTATAACCCTATGTTAAAAATGGTTTAGTTATTAAATGTGGAATTTAACACTTTTAACTCTTCTTGAATTAAATAATAATAAATTTATAATCTAAATCATGTGGCCCTAAAGGATCATATATTATTCATAAGGTAGTTCTTGGTCGATCAACACTTATCCAATAGAATTAGGACATTTGTAAAGCTAATAATAATATCATTTTTACCGTTAATTACCCAATTTAATTTTAATTGTGGTAAATAAAAGTCAAAAGTTAGTATTCACCAAAAATTATTTTTATCTTATATAACCACATTTTACTTACTGATATAAACCATATATCTCGTATTTTTGAAAATCAATTTACAGAAGTGATAAAATTATGTTTAATCCAAATTTGCAAATGCTCCTAGGAGGTCAGTAAAAGACGGTAAAATGATCAATAAATTTTTATGCATCTAACATTATTATAAAATTACTCTAATGAATTATATTGAACACATATAGTTATTATATATCTATTTTTACTTAAAATAATAATAAATAAAATAAATAATTATTTAAATAAAAAATAGGTTTTTAACCTTAACGTAGTTGTTTTCAATATTCATCAAAAATTGAATGTTTTCAGAAAAATACTAAAAATTTACCCTAAGATGATTTTGATATTTAGAATAAAAAAATGAATTAAATTTTACCATATTCAAAAAATATAAGTGGAATTAATTAATTTAATGTTAATTCCCATTGTCAAAACTGAAAAAAGGGTTTTATAAAAGTAAAAACTATCAAATGATTGACATGTGTTTATGTCAAATTTAAATGTGATGTTACTTATTATCAACTAAGTTGTATTAAATTATAATAATATAATCCAATAATACTTCCAACCCATTAAAATACATAATTTAACACTATAGATTATTTCTATTAAAAATGTTTTTTTCAATTAAAATATAGTATGTATCAGTATTCAACAAAATATAAAAGTTATTAGAAAAGTGCCAAAAAAATATCCAAAATAAATTTTTATGTCCCTATTCTAAAGAATAAAATAATTTAATTAAATTGAATATATTAATGTTTCAAATATTGGTTTCATAAATTTTTTTCCATTAAATCGTGGTAAAATTTCATTTTTTTTAAAAAGTATTCTTTTATCTGAAAAAAATTAATTTGTTCTTATATTCTGTCTAAGAAACACATAATATGGAATCTGAAATTATATGGAGAATATAAAATTCAAAATTAAGTTAATATCATTCATAACTACTTTTGAACAACTATTTTGGTTTGTCATGGTGTGCTCGAACTCGGTCTTCTGTATAGAGGAAGCTATTGAATTAAAGAAAATAACTTTCTATGAAATCACGAGGAGTTACATTATTCCCCCATTTTTGAAATTACATCCTTGCAATTTTAAAATTAGGCTTGGGAACATCATTGACTGTCCCACATCAGAATAAGAGCCTATAAAAATGTCTGTTTAAAAGATAGAAAGAGAAGTACGATGGTCACTCAAGATAAACCACACTAAGATTCCATGTAGGAAAACATGGACATGGAAGATAAAATAAGTGTCATGTTCTAGTGTAGAGTGATAGAAAACATGATTAGGTGAAAGTTTACAATAAAAAAACCACAAAATTGTGATGATATAAACGTTCATTAGTTTCCTAGTTGAAAAATTAAATGGATAACATTTTTTGTTTTAAGTTCCATTTCATAATGATGAGAAATTTATTTATGAGATTGTCTATGAATATTAAGAGATATACATATTTTTAATTATAGTTTCATCCTTTAATAAATTTACACCACTAACTCATCATTTTTTAAACGATGAGTATTCAAGATGACTTTGTCACTCCCGAAGCACTAGAATCTACTTCTAGAGAATCAAATAATCCAAAAAGGATAAACTAGATATATTTTCCTTGTCTATAGATATTAACCAAAACCAAAATGGTTAATTACAATATCATATGATCCACAAAAAGGATAATCCATTAGAGAGAGAAATACTTATCTTAATTTCTAAAACTAAACCAATAATACCCAAAGTTCTATAAATACCATTCAATAAACAATTTTCCTTAAAATCCATCAATATAATACAAACTAATATTGAAACGAAAAACATAGAAAAATTCGATTATGCATTCTCCGACGTTAAATTTCATTTCCAAAGAATATCTAGTTCTCTTAAAGTCACATACATAAAAGTAATTAAACAAATCACATATTCTCTATGATATGTTAATCTTTCCATAAATAACCTAAATCACTATAAATCCACAATAAAGACATAGATAAAAAATCTACCATTACTCCACAAATTAAATCCCATAGTATTCTATTTTCCTTAGGAATATAATATTCCCAATAGATCGAATGTCTTCCAAAATAACATTTATCACTTAATCCCCAAATCAGGTTCCTATACTAAGAATATCCATTTTATAAGACAGAAGATCCTAAATAAACTTATCAATGACCAGTAAAATCATTTAACTAAAAATAACGACTCCCACTAACAATGGACCTCACGTAGTCTAGTGGTAGGCGATAAATACCAATAGCAATATTGTTGTGGGTTCAATTCATGCAGCATTGTCCGATGTGATGGGTTGTCACATGGGCTCTATGCTTTCCTTTTTCAAAAACTATATTCTATAACATTCCCAAAATGAGATCAATTCTTTAAAATAACTATAACATAATTTCACCACAAATGTTATCTCATACCTCAAATTCTCATCCAAAAATTTAATTACTTGTAATTGCATCAAATTCAAGGATAATATAAACCAAGATGGTTATTTATAACTATATAAACAATAGAAAACACAATTATTCCTAAATTAGCATTTTCGCATAATAAACAGCAGGGTTACGCATAAGAGAAAAGTCATCCAAAGTAATCCCATCAGCAAAGAGCAGTAATACTTTTAACCATTTGACCATCAATTTATTTCCACATAGGTTCTTCCTTGACCAATGGGTTATCCTATAGAATAGGGTAGTCACATGGGTAATGGCTAGGTCCCCTACATTTTTGAGAAATGACTGTAATTTGATTCTTGGGATCATTTTTATTTTCATCCATAGTTCTCATCTATTTTCCTCAGCAATTCATTACATTATGTCCTTATTTACCTAACCATAAAGCATCTCCTTGTTCCATTGAGACACTTTCTTGGGTGTCTCCTTCCACATTTTTTGAATGATGGAAATTGAGGATTTTTTTCTCCGTGGGCTCCACTGCTGGAGCTCTTATCATTCATCACCTTTATATTCCTTGTTGAGTCCGATAGTTGGTTAATATAAATGATGTTGATCGTAGATTTGGAAAACTGATTTTGAATGAACACGATATATTTTACACCTATCAACATTCAATTTTGTTGCTCATTTCCACCATCGTTCCCACCTGGTACATCATGCTCAATATTAAAATGACTTCCTTGGAATCCATCGATTGAATAAATCCAGAAAGCAACATGTGAGTAATAGTAGTCATAAAATCATTTAGATAATTCCATGACACCATATTTTCAATTTGAAATACCATAGGATTTACCAAGGTCATTTATTCTAATCTTATACTAAAATCCCACAAGTGGGTTTGTAATGAAAATTTAAATTATCCTACACATATCCATTGGGATTGTCGTAACCAATTGGGCAAGAAGTCTGGTTGTCATGCACCAGTTCCCGTTAAACTCTAGCTCAAAGAGGTGTATTCTGGTTTTACCTCTTGGTACATCTGTGTCAGTGCCACCTCTACATGATCATATCCAGACAGGGATATATTGCTTGGAAAACTCACAAAATCTCAACAATACCAAAATTTTAGTTTGTTCTTCTATACTAATCCTCAATGTCTATCTTAGAGATATGTGCTCTAATAAGAGTTTATATAAATCTAGTTTCCAAGGATTGTACTAAACTTTGTATGATACCAACTTTAAAGCCCCAACCCTATAAGCCTAGAGTCAGTGCAATATTATGCATCATTTGCATGATCTCAAAAGATCAATTCTCGAAAGACAGATTAGTATCGTAGCCTTAGAAGTACTAGAGACATTCATAAGGTTTACATGACATCATAAAGTGGAAAAATACAAAAACATTGTTCCAATAGACAATACCGAGATCCCATAGGCTATCCCTGCAGGTCATTCATAATATATTTCATCATATCCTGGAAAAAATAAAACATAGAATGGGGTGTGCTCAGATTCTCAGTAAGGATGACAATAAAGAGGAAACTTTCATAAATAGGCCAAAACATTTAAGACAATCTATTATACCAAAACAAAAGCCTTTTAAACATGAATGTCAGCATAATATGGAAAAGTTAAAATCAAATAATTCCATTTAATTACTTACATGGATATTCTACTTTCCGAATAATCACATGTAATATCAATAGAAACTTTCATAATAATGGAATTCATAATGCTAGACCAAATAATCACATAGTCAAGGCCTTATGCCAAGATTAAAAATAAGATTTTTTCAATGCATTGTGCCCAGATAGTAGTTTGTCTCATGAGACCTACTGATTCATTGAGGATCTATAGTAGGATCCCCCTGTCACTTAATAAGTCCAATGCATTCCTCATATGAAAAGTTTGAAACATAACATAAACATTTGTATTAAAACTAGCATAAGAAATTTCAACACTTTATCCACATATCATAAATGGTATAAATGTAGCACATCCACATTCAAACATAACTCATTAAATACAATATATAAGATTGTATTGTAGCAGATTAAACATAATCAAGAATAATGAAGGATATTGACATAGATGAAAATAATCATCAAAATTATTTGAGAGAAATATCCCCCTTTTTCTTGAAATCATTTAAAAGTCTCTCTATTTATCAAGAATCTGTTTCAAATAGAATTTTGATTCATTGTGTCCCATATCACATGGAAACATTTAAAAGGAATTTTAATTTTAAAACATTATTGTACATATAAATAATACCTTAAAACCATTTTTAAAAAATGGACTTTAATGACAATGATTTAGAAGATTAAAATTTTAAAACATTTTAATTGATATTTTAGATGGAGTTCCTAACAAAATGAGAGACACTTGAATAAAAATAATTGAGTTAGTAATAAAATTATAATATCATGAGAATAAAGGTATTAATGATATACTATGTAAAAGTACAGTATATACAACAAATTAAAGTGGATTGGTGCATAACAATAAGGAAGTCCCATTGGATGTAAGATGGGAGGAATTTCATTATAAAGACTGTATCCTAAGGTTAAGGATAAATAAATTAAATAATTATGTCTGAAAAATATAAATACCCTCTATGTGATTTTATATTTAGTGTAAATCAATCAGATGACATTCACACATATTCTTGTAAAAACAACACCAATGACTTGGATGTTTAACTCAATAAAATGAAATTGAGTTAAAATTACACTTATCAAGTTTATATTGATGTCTTGAGAATTTATAAATGGAGTGATTATGTGTGTCAAAATTATATACCTGCAATAGGGATTTTAAATTACTACATATGTAAATAAATAGTGATTTGACGCATAATCTTGGGGTAAATTAATCAACGAAGTTTGCGTAAAACCTAATGAGTGGAAATTAAAATTTAAAATTCTATTATCGATTTGGTAACATACGAAAAATACTCCCCATTAAAGAAGTGTCATCCAATAATGATGTAAATACCCATAAATTAAAGTATATTACAAAAACAATACAATCATGGGTAGTACATACATCACACAAAAGGAAGCAGTGGAAAAGATAACATGAATCTCATAGGAATAAAAGTGATATGAAACCCCCTTACTTCATTGTAATCAATCGATTCATATGGCCCAAAGTTAATAACATCCAAATGAATCAATGAATACCATGAATATAAATATAATCATGATAATATATATATATATATATATATATATATATATAGATATATATATATCAAATGACAGTACACAATACACCACATTTAATAAATAGGTGGTGAATAATGGAAATCTCACAGAATTAAAAGTGATATAAGAAACCCATTATATTATACTTCTCCTTGGTCAAGGGTAGGTTAAAATTCTGTATAATAGTGAAATATTTGATATTAAATTATACAAGAATCATATACATTAATATGATATCATATATGATCTTTTAACATTGCTTTGTTAATAATATCTTAGTATTATCGTCGTTTCGGGTGTTAACGGATTCGTTTTACTTTATATTCTTTGTTATGTGAGTCGTATTTGTTATGGATGGGATGTATGTTATTTATATCCAGAATTATATCAAATCTATAAATATTATTTTTAATAATAAAATGAAAATTAGTCAAGAATGGATATGATGGGGAATGGATCTAATCACGTTCATGGAGACAGTAATCCGTATGTACGCACGAGCTACAATATCATTCTTTTGATATTAAAATAATATATATTTGGATGATATATCTTATATAAAGAATAATTATCATGTTATATTTATTATTTACTTAAATTACAAATCATTATTATACGCATCCAAATAATAATGTATTGAATAACAATTACATCACGACGTGGAGATGGTATGTCGTACGTACACACGTATGGTGACATGTCATTCAAAGGATGGATAGATTAATGAATATGGATGTACCATATTTATTATAACATCACAGTATATAGAAGATATTGGAGGAAAATTTTTTGAATATAAATAACAATGAAAGAGGAATTGGAAGAAGAAAGAAACATGAAAGAGGGGATTAAAAATATTTACCTCTTCTTCAGGTTCTTCGTTTTGATTTGATCAAAGGGGCTCTATAGGTTGTCCTTATGACTAAAGTAAGGCGTCTATGATGAAGGAAGGACAGTTTAGATGGTATTCGGGTAGGGTTTGGCCGATCCAAATGTCTTTGAATGTGTGAATTAGAGAGAAGGGGGGTTCCTTTTTATAAGAGGGGCGATGAGCACCTTAGAAAAAGCTAGAAATATTATTATATAATAAAATCATTTTCGGTTTCTAATGGCACCAAAATAGATTATATAAATTCTAAGGTGGTTTCAGGTCGAAAAGTACTCAACCAATAAGTTTTAGATTGGTTTGGGTCACTATATTAACCTTATCAATTAGATTTAATTCTTAGTTTAAAAGTTCGACATTTACTATGTCTTTTTGTATTTTTATATTATATTGTAAAGAAATATACTATATACTTCAAGAGAACCCTAAGTGGTTCATTAATGATACACCTATCATTTTATAATTCTTTTGGCCAAAAATTAGATTTGAGGAATAAAATATCAATTAAGAATATAATATTTGTTTTAAAAACTATTTTATGTCAATTTTGACACTATTTGGTATTTTGTTTTTTCTAAACTCATAACAGAATTATTACATATAAAAAAATTTATCTAACCAACCATAACATGTAATATTAACCTATAAAATTAGTTCAATTCATAAAAATCCTCAAATTAAATTTATTTGGATATTTATAATATCATATATTTTAATATTTAATAAATTTGGTAACTACTACATTATAATTGTGTCACAAATAAATTAAATTATTCAATGTCTAAAAAATTTAAATAAAATACCATTTTGTAGGAAATATTGTTATCTTTATAATGAATATTTATAATCTAGTTTATCTTATTTATACCCCTATATTAAAAATTGATTAGTTATTAAACATTAAATTTAACACTTTTAACTCTTCTTTGAATTAAATAATAATAAATGCCTAATCTATTACAAGTGGCCTTAAAGGATCATATATTATTCCTAACATTTTTTTGGTCGAACTACACTTATCTAATAGAATTAGGTCATGTGTATAGGTAATAATAATATCATTTTTACCCTTAATTATCATATTTAATTTTAACCCTGGTAAATAAAAGTCAAAAGTTTCTATTCACCAAAAATTATTTTTATCTTATTGAACCACATTTTACTTTATGATATCAACAATATCTCTTGGAGTTTTGAAATTTAATTTACAGAAGTGATAAAATTAAGTTTTATACAAATTTGAAAATGATTATTGGAGGTCGGTAAAGGACGGTAACAAGATCAATAAAGTTGCATACATCTATCTTTATTATAAAATTACACTAATGAATTATATTGAACATATATAGTTATTATATATCTATATTGAATTAAAATAAATTTAAAGAAAATAAATAATTATTTAATTAAAAATTCGGTTTTTAACCTTAACGCAATGGTTTTCACTATTCAGCAAAAATTGAATGTTTTTAGAGAAATATCAAATATTTACCATAAGGTAATTTTTATATTCCAAATTTTAAAATGAATTCTATTTTACCAAATTCAAAACATATATGTTTCAAAAATTAATTTAAAATTAATTCTTGTTGTCAAAACCTAAAAGCGGGTTTTTAAAAAGTAAAAACTATCAAAAGATTGACATGTGTTTATGTCAAATTTAAATGTGAAATTACATAGAATCTCCTACATTGTATTAAATGATAAAAATATAATCTAATTATACTTCCAAAACATTAAAATACATTATTTAACACTATAAATTATTTCGATTAAAAAAGATGTTTTCAATTAAAATTTAGTATTTTTCAGTATTCATCAAAATATAAAAGTTATTAGAAAAGTACCAAAAAATAATCCAAAATAAATTTTTATGTCCCGATTCTAAAATAAAATAAAATTTAATTATATTGATTACAATAAAGATTCAAATTTTGGTTTAAAAAGGGATTTTCATTAAAAGGTTGTAAAATTGCATTTTTATAATACTTCTTTTATCAGAAAAAAAATAAATTTTTTCTTATATTATGTCTAAGAAACACCTAATATGGATTATAAAATTATATGTAGTGTATAAAATTTAAAATTCAGTTAATATTATTCATAACTGCTTCTGAAAAGCTAGTTTGGTAATTCATGGTGCGCTCGAACTCGGTGTTGTGTGCAACGCAAGCTATTGAATTAAAGAAAATAACATAATATGAAATATTTCGGTGTTACACATGATAAACCAAATTTATTACCATATGGGATGCCTCAATGCTTTCCCACCCCATTACTTCAATGATCGATGTAACAAACATATATTTTGTATGAGATATTTTCAATAATTAATTTTTATTCTTCTATAGTTTTCATTGCATTAAATCATGAGACTAAACAAATTGTGATATTCCCTTATTATAAAATTACATATATATTCCATCCATTAGGTTATCAGGAATAATTATCACTAATGATAATGAAATGTGAATTCAATGGCTAATAATTAATTCTTAAAAATATAAATTTTTTTTTTATTTTTGAGTGAATTTATTTCGGCAATGAAATTAATGAGATATATATGATTTTTATACATAATAAATTATTTTATATATTAATCCAATGGATATCATAGTTATAGGGTATGAATAAAACCCTATTTGATGTACAAAAACTTTTTTTGTTTACAAGGTTAATTTTACACCTATCAATGAATATAACCTTTTAAAATAAGATCTTCAAAAACCAATAATTTTTATATGAAATCATAAACATGTTATTTTTAAGAGGTATATAAATAATTTCATTAGATAAATTTGTGATATATTTTTAATAACAGTCATGTGTTGAATAATTGTAAACATACGCTCAATATTAATTGAAAATAACTTTATTTAATTTAAACAATTCTTATGGTTTAATTACATTATTGAATGGATTAAAAGTATAAATATAATATATTTTTACTATTTAATATAATTTATTTCATTGGAAATTATTTCATGTTAAATTCATATTTAATAACATTTCTATCTTTTGCAATATTTTAAATTTTAAAACATGTTTACTAATTTCAACAAAAGGATTATTTTAAAATTAATTACTAAAAATAATATGTTTTGAATTATAAAAAATTAATTCCATATATGGTATCTATAGGTCCATATTATGAAAATAGCTTTATTATATTTTTAGCCACTATGAATAGTAACATTAGTATTTTTATTATCACGGTAAATGAGGAAATCAATTAACAAAGGGTAAAAAAGTATTATAAAATTACCCAAAAACTTTTCTTAATATAATTAAATGATTTTAATAAGACCTAAAACATACTTTGCAATAAATGGTAATCATTTGAACCAACTAGAATGATACTAGTATATTTAATTTATTTTATTAAAATAAATGTGAAATAGGTCCCACTAAAAAATAATAATTTAATTATTTTTAATATATGGATATACAGAAGATATATTTAATTACAACTACTCATTTTAAATCTAAATTGTTTTTTATCAAAATTATTTAATTTTATTTTTTTAATAAATAAATAATTACCTTAAAGACCAATAACTAGATAATGAAAAAATTAATTAATTGATTAGAAATCAATAAAACAATTTTCATTAAAAATATAATAATTATTAAAAGGCTCAAAACCATGACAATGCCTAATTATATGAGTATATATCAAATATAATCCTATATTGGATTAGTTATTTACCATTTGAAGTCATATAGAATATATTATGACACTTATATTATTTTTCATTAAAGTGACGAAAAATTTGTCACATTAATGTTTTAAAAGAGTGTAATATTTTTAATGTTGTGTTTTATGAAGATAAATTAAAAAAAATTATTCATCTGAAATATAAAGGATTTATTTTCATCATTTCTTTATTTTTATCCAAAACTATGTATATTAAATAATTAAACAAAACTGAAGTAGTAATTATTTAAATAATGAAGAGATCTAATAAATTTTATTAAAATTATTTTAATAAATATTATTTTGGATAATTATTATATAAAATTAATTTTATAGAATACCAATAACCCATAGTTTTATAATAAAATATTTGGATCTATTTTAACTTATTATTTTTAAATTTTAAAAAATCCATGAAATATATAGTGTCAAAATTTCCACTATTGATATTTTGTCAAAATATGGTTTTCATAAATTATTTAAAAAAAATAAACATTTTTTAAAATATATAATTATTATAATATTGTCAAAAATTCACTAATGTATTCATTATGGTAAAATTTACTTCAAATAAGTAAATATTTTACCATTTTAATATTAAAATATTTGCGAAGCAAGGTAAACATTAAATAGAATAACTAAGTATTTATTAAAATTATAATGCTTATATTGACATACAAAATTGTCTAAAATTTATTGGATGATTATATTACAACCATATCACATGTCATATTATAAATTGGGACATTATGGATGTTTTTATGTCAGGTTTTGTTTTATTATAAATAAATAATTTTTTGGACTCCAAAATGTTTTCTCACCTCAATTATAAATGGGCACTTCCCCCCCTCAAATCATCTCCCAATTTTGAACCTCCATGAACGACCAGACTCTAGAAATTTCCCTTATCAACATCCCTAAAAATTGTCAACAGGTCTTGCAATTTATCAATTTCCTACTCTAATGCTATATGAGGTGATTTAGGGGAGGCACTTCGAAGAACAGGTTATATCATTAACCGATTCATTCAAACTTATTTCTTCTTCTTATTCAACCTAATGAGTAGCTTAATTATAAATTAAAACCTCAGTATTATTTATATACTGAGATGTTATTATTATTATGAAAAAAATGTATTTTACTTTCTATACATCCAATGAAAAATGAAATCAACATGTGTGTGTACATAGAACTTACCATGTCCAAGCCATAATGTAATATGTTTTTCACCACAACCTTACATGGATGGGTATAATGATGGAATTAGTAAATATATATATTATTAATGTAAAATTATATTTATTCTGATATAAAATACTGTATCCACTTCAATACCATTCAACAATTATGTGAATGATATGGTCGCTCGTGCGTACGTACGGCTAACTGTCTCCACTATGTGATGCAATTAATTCTACATAATATTCATTAAAGAATGATTATATAAATTAATTGAATGAAATAATATGATAAATATTATACTAATATCATGATTCAAAAGATATAAATATAACCTAAAAAGATTAATAATATCTTATCTGAAAAAACATGCAAAAGAACAAAAGGCAGTTAATAACTGAATAATGAATAATGATGAAATGTTACTAAAAATTGATGAAAATATTATAATAAATGTTATAATAAATGTTATTAATATTATAAAATAAATCATTTACATTATTCAAGTCATTATAGAGGAGTTTCAAATACATTATAAACCTACCAGACCTGTGGTATGGGATAACATTACAAATATTGTTTTAATCAAAGATTGTTTATTCTTAAGTATTTACTGGGGTATATTAATCATCCATGTCAATGTTTCATAAATATTTATTTATTACTATTAATTATATAATTTTATTATTCTTTACAGTCATTTGTACCCATTGGTGAATTTTTAGTAAACAGTATGAACTGAATATTTTTTCATTTTTGGTACGAGGTACTTTCTGACTTTTCAGGGAAAAGAACGAGAAATTTTTTTATTTAACATGTATGCGATGAATGGATTTTTACAAATCTATAATTCCTTATTCAATTTATGGTTAACCTAAAATATTAGTATATTATTCTCTTATAAAATTATTTTTTAATTATTTTTTGGGCATTTTCCGGAAGGAAAACATTTTTTAAAAATAATGTATATTTTCCTCAAGAACAATGATCAAGTGTTTTATCTATATTATTTTCTATCTAGGATGGCACTGGTTTATATTAATATACCTATTATCAATTTGGGTTTATTATGTATATGATTAATTTTTTTTAATCCAATTATCTTTTATATATTATGTTATGATTGAATGATTTTTTTAAAACCAATTTTTTTTTGTTCATTGGGATATGATATGGTGAATGCTTTATGTTTTTTGAAACATGTAAGAATGATTTTGTTATGATATGGATGGAACCTATATCTTCCTTCATTTAATTGGGTAATGATTTCTAACTCATGAGATGTACAAGACAAGAAAGGTATGTAAATCTGGTACAGTAATAAAGGGTTGGGACGAGGAGTTAACTCAGTTCAGTAATGGACATTGTCCCCAATGATGGTCTCAGGAATATTTCTTGAGTAATATATAATTTTTACTATGATTATATGATTATTCCATGAAATTTCATGTTTAATGACATTACAATTGGGATTAAAATGTACTTTAATGATTTATCCCTTGACTTGATATTAGGATATATTATATGCATGATAATATTTTCAAATGATATGTTCTTATAATTATGATATGATATATATTGACCTTGTTTTCCTTATTATGAATTTAAGAACAATAATTCATATATTTCTTTTCCTAACGACATGTACAAGGGTATTATATATTTTATGTCCAAAATGGGTCTAGTAATGAAGAATTAAGTGGGATACAATGTAGTTATAATAAGAACTAGTTGTTTGTGCTTCCTAGTTTCTAATGAAACTAAACATATACGGTCCTGACATTGTTTATGTTACGTTATTTAATAAATATTATTTAATGTTAAATTAAAATCTATATGTACGGTATTTCATTCTATAGATGGTATCCATGAAAGTGTATAGTTATCCTTTGGAAATTAAGATGAGATAATCTTAATAAAACCCCAAAGGATATATCTATATATATATTACAATCATATCCTCGTATTTCAGAGATGTTTATGAATAACCATGGATAAAACCAAAAGTGTCATAAATTGAAATTTTATTCTCTAATTTTGTGGTTTTCCAATTTTGATTAGTGTTTATCAGATAATGATACTTTCTTTTAGTCAATGGATAAAACCAGAAGAAACCATGATAATTCTGAATGTGTTGGGTAATGTAATGATTGTCTCCTTGAGAAACCAAATATTTGGGGAGGTGAAATGAATAATATTATAGCCCTGCTCACAAATCATTATCAAGCTATATATCATGTCGGAATTTATAATGAGCAATGGATGGAGAAGCATTATCTTGAATACTTTATGTGGCATTGTCCACCGTCATACAGTGGTTCATATAATCCATTAGTGGAAGCTTAATAGATTAGTACCACTTAATATTTTTACTTATACAATGTTCTAAACATGATAAAGTCATCCAAGTAGTATATTTTTTGGAAGGGGAATCTGATCAATGGTTGAATCTTATAAATAATTCAAATAAAGGGTATGGAATCAAGTCCATAGAATGGAATGAGTTCAAGAACAATTTTTTCAATATGTACTTTCCTTGTATTCTTATAACAACGGTGGTGAAAGAGTTCCTTGAACTAAGGAAAAGGGATGATGAATATGTTGGTACCTACAAAGAAATGTTTTAATATACCTGCATGTTACACTTCTGGAATCATTATCTAAACTAGGAGTAAAATTGATTGACTCTTCACTACTTTAAAACTGTTTATCCAAATAGAATTTACCATAAGGGACTTTAATATATATGAGGAAATTGTTTGATGTGCTATCAAGGTTGAGATGGATGTTTGAGTAACCCATCAGTCATATGGGTTTGATAATAAGAGAAAAAAATTATATTAATGTAAAATAAAAATAAAAACTAAAAAAAGTGATTTTCCCTTATCCTCAAAGTGTTGAATGAACCATGGTGGGAATTGTGTTAAAGGTACTATTAAATGTTTTATTTGTGGGAATTAATGTCCTCTGGATATTGAATTTCAAAATGATGGGTAAAAGTTTTCTAATGATGTGAACAAATAAAAGGCTATCCATAATGTACCGTCTACACTTCTATGTTAGAAATGAATGGAAATGATGAAATTATGAAAATAAATTCCCTAATGAAAATTTTAATGATGATGATCAACATGAACAATATTTTACGGAAAATGGAAAAGGATTGTCACAGTAAATCACTATTTACAACATGGAGTATGATAAAGAAGTATTGAAAGGTACCCATACCATCCACAATAATGTAGAAAATGATTTATTTGATTCTGGCACAAACCACTCTTTTATATGTGATGATTTTTATAAGGGTATCACCGTATTACCTCCACAATTAGATGATGAGTTAGTTGTGGAAACTCCATGTGGCATAACAGTCTTAAATAAATTTTAGAATTCTTCTCAAATTGATATTTATGGGATATTGATTTCTAAAAATTATTTGATACTTCCTATCATATAATTTGATATGATTCTAGGCATGGATTGAATTTATGTATATGGAGCTCATATCAATTTCTAATGAACGGAATCCACATTTCATATTCTAGATCAATCTATGATCATCTATTGTTACAAGGATTAAGATATCATTCCAGTATAAATGTATTCCATCTAATAGGTCATGAATCCTATAAATGAAGGTTTTTTATCTCAAATAGATGGTGATAAACTAATGATTAAAAAAACACCAACTGTACATGTGTTTGATGATTATTTTCCAGAGGAATTTCTTATTCTACCGAAAAATATTGTTGTAGATTTTTCAATAGAATATTTATCGGGTTCTACGCCTATATCAATGACACGTTAAAGAATGAATCCAACTGAGATAGAGGATTTGATAAAGAATATACAAGAGAAACTTGATAAGGGGTTCATACACCATAGTGTGTCACCGTGGGGAGCAGTTGTTCTGTTTTTAAGAAGAATAATGGATCAATGATATTTTGCACTGATTACCAAGAACATCAAAATTTCACTATAAGGAAAAAATATCCTCTTACCTACATTGATAACTAATTTGACCAACTATGTAGAGATGAATACATTTCGAAGATTAATCTTCATTCATGATATCATCAATTAGGGTTCAAGTAAGAGGATATACAAAAGACGATGTTACATAGAAGGTATGGACCCTATTAATTTATAGTGAGGAATTTTGGTCTTACTAATGCACCCACACTAATCATGGATCTAATAAACAGTCATTATAGAATATCTTGAAAAATATTTGGTAGTATTTATAGTTGTTATTTTTTTTCTATTTGAAACATCAGGAAGAACATGGACACCACTTGATAATTGAAATTAAGACCCTAAAAAAGGATTCTATTTAAACAAAATTTATCAAGTATTAATTTTGGGTTTAGAAAGATTCCTTTTTAGGTTACATAATATCAATAGAAAATTTATCTTTGGATCCATCAAAAATAGATGTTGTTGAATGGTAGACGAGACCAAAAACGTTAAATAAGATGAAAATATTTTTTGGTTGGGATGGATATTATTGAAATTCTATGGAAAAAAATTAACTATTATCTAATAACCAAACCATATTGACTTTTAAAGTGATCTATTTTTTTTTGGATAGAGGAATGGGAAAAGTATATAAAATATCATAAAATAATGTTACCTAGTTCACATGTGCTCAAACTTCCTTGTAGTGCAAAACGGTTTGTGATCTACAATGATTCTTCCAATAAGGGATTGGGAAGTGTTCTCAAGAAAAATGGTATGATGATAGCTTATTTCACACATCAGTTGAAAAATGTTGAGAAAAATTACCTAACCCATGATTTGGAGTTAGTTTTGGTAATCTTTTTATTAAAAATATAGAGGATTTATTTTTATGGTGAATGATGTGATATTTATACTGATTATAAATGTTTAAATTATATTTTCTCATAAAAGGACCAGAATATGCACCAATTATTATGGTTGACGTTTATTAAAGATTATAGATTATCAATACATTAACATCATTGGAAAGGGAAACATGTGGCATAAGATTTCAATCGACAAGGCCATTCTAGCATATCCATGAAGTGGATCACATAAGATACATTTTTTATTGATTATCAAAGACTATATCAAGAAATTTTTAAGGAAGGGTGAAATATATTCATTATCAAAATAATTTTCAACAATCTATACAAGTGATGGTTAATGAGTCACATAATAAATATGTTGAGCTACAAAAGAAGGTGAGAAATGTTTCAGAATACATCACTGATTATGATGAAAAAACAAGTTTCAGAAATAGGGTTTCTATTCAAACCATACAAGAATTAAATAAGGAACTATGAAAGAGGCCCATAGATATTAATTTTATATTCACCCTAGAAACACAAAGATGTTAGTGAATGTGAAAGAGTTTTTCTAGCGGTATTGGATGAAAAGAGATGTCGTTTAATTTTTATCTCGATGCATGGTTTGTTCGTATGTTTTGGTTGAGTGACGGAAGTCTAAGGGGATGTTACACTCATTATCCACACCCAAATGGAAATGGGAAAACATCACTATAGAATTTAATTTCAGGCTTTCCAAAATATCTAATGGTGATAATTATATTTGGGTTATAGTTGATCTATATACAATGTTAGAATAATTCAATTATATTATGTACGCTAACTCCCTTGATAAATTTTCTAGGACATATATAAAAGATGTGAAAAGATTTCCTTGAGTACCACAATCCATAATATATGATCAGGGTCCAAGGTTTACCATTAATTTCTGGTGAAATTTTCAACATGATCAGGATACAGAATTATGTTTCATCACTGCTTATTATCTGTAGATAGATGTTTAGTCTGAGAGGACAATTCAAACTCTGGATAACATATTGATATATTTCAATTTGTTTTTCAATGTTGGTTTGGGTAAACACCTACCTTTGTTTGAATTTTCATAGAAAAATATCTTTCTCTTCAATGATTAGATGGATTTTTATGATGACATGTATATAAAGAAGTAAAGAACCCCACCATGATAAGATTATGTTGGGGAAAGAAATATATTAGTATTTTTTCTAGTTGATGAAATGGAATAAAATGTCAAATCTATTCAAAAACACATAATATCATATCAGAGTTGATAAAGAAGTTATGATGAACACTAAAGAAAATGCATATAGTTTTAAGTGGTTTTAAGGTGTTATTATGAATACCTCTTTATAAAAGATTAATTATATTTGGAAAGAAGAGAATTTTGAGCTGTATTTATATCAGTCCCTTTGTAATTCTAAATCATGTTGGTAAGGTAGCTTACCGATAAGCGCTTCCACCGAATCTCTCTCCAGTTCAAAATGTGTTCCATGTATCTCCCTTGAGATATTATATACTATATCATATACATGTTCTAGGCTATGATGTCTTACAAATATAGCATTACATTTATTATGAAGAAAAATGGATAACGATTATGGATCATCGGGAAAAAGTCCTATAAAACAAGACCACTCACTTGTTTAATGTATTATGTTGGAACTATAAATTTGAAGAAGATACATGGGAACATGAAAATATGATGAGGGAGTGGTATACTCATCTATTTGTTTCCATGTGAGTAATTTTGTTGGTGCAATTCAGTTTAAGAGTGGTAGAATGTACACCCAGATGATTTTATGAAATATTGTCTTTAAAAAAAATTTATTCAGAAGTAGCTTAATTTTCTTGAAATAGTGAGATTAAATGATACATGAGATGCCCTTGTTATAAAATTACCATTATTTCCTAGTCTCTAGGTTAACATGTATAATTATAACATAAATATTAAAATGCATTATGAATTAATTGGCTGACAATTATTTATGAAAAGTATAAATAGATAATTTTATTTTATAGTGAATTAATTTTTGTAATGAAATTAATGAAATATATATGAGTTATATAATAAATATAATATTTTCAATATTAGTCGAAAGGATATATTAGTCATATGGTTTAAATAAAGCCCTATTTGATGTATAAGACCCTATTTTGAATGGTTAATTTTATAGATTTGAATGGATTACCCCTTTTAAATTTACAATTTGACACATTAATAATTTTATATGACAACATAAAAATTTATATTTGATGTGTGATATAAAATTTCATGTTGGACGGATTTTTGATATTTTATTTATAACATTCATGTTTTGATGGATAGTAAAAATACTATAATTTTTTAATAAATGAGTCTTTCATTGGAATAATTTATATAGAAATATTATATTATTTAATGGGTTTAAATTATAAATAGGATATATTTTTATGATTTAATATAATGTAGTTCATTGAAGATAATTTTACACTAAATACATAGGTAAAAACATTTCATTCCTTTGCAATGTTTTCATTTTTAAAACTGGTTTTATCACTACAAAAACGGGATTATTTTTAAGTTGGTTACTGTATATTTTTTGTCTTGAATTTTTAAAATAGATTCCATACATGGAATTAGTTGTTGAAAATTGTTTAAGTATATTTATTTTATCTTTAGTCAATATGAATAGTAATTTAGGTAATTTTTATTAACATGGTAAAAGGTTAAATCGAGTAAATAAAGGTAAAAATAAAATTATGAAATTACCCTAGCACATGTCTTAATATAATTAAATGATTATAATTCTCTATAAAACAAACTCAAGTTGAAATGGAATCCATTATAACCCACTAGGATGATATTAGGGCATTTAATTTTTTTTATTTATGTTAATGTGAAATATGTCTCACTCGGACTTGAATAATTAAAGTATTTTTAATATATTTTTATACAAATGATAAATTCAATTATAAATACTCATTGAAATTAAAAAAAGTTTTTCTTTAACAAGAAAATTTATTCGCTATGTTTTTAAAAAAGTAATTAACTTAAATATTTATATTTGGATGATGAAAAAATTAATTAATTGATGAGAAATCAATAAAAGAATTTTTATTAAAACATTCATTACAAAAATAAGGCCCAAACACCTGACCAAACCTTATTGGTAGAGTATATATCGACCATAATATTCTAGAGTTAAACATATTGACCATTATGATGTTTATATAAGAGATTATGGCAGATATTTTTTTTATTTCATGTGAATCAAAATTTTTCACACTCAGTTTAAAAAGTGTAGAGCATTTCTATTGTTGGGTTTTTCAGATGATAAATTACACTACATATATTCTTATAAAATATAATTGATTTATCATCATCATATTATTTTATTTTGATATTTTATTCAAAACAATATATATTTCAATTAATTCAAAAAAATTTGAGGTAGTAATTATTTTATTATTGAGAAGATAAAATTAGTGTTATTAAAAATATTTATATAAAAATATATAATTTTGGACAGTTATTATGAAAATTATATTTTCTAAAATACCATAACCCTTTATGGATAAATTAAAATATTTTTTTCTTTGTTCACTTTTTTTAATATTTTTTAAAATCCATGAAATAAATTGTTTCAAAATTATCACTATTGATATTTTTTCAAAATTGGGTTTTCATAAATTATTTAACAATTATAAAACATTTTTTATAATTTAGAATAATTATTATATTGAAAAAAATGTTCTGAAGTATTAATTTAGAGACTAACTGACGTCAAATAACTAAATTTTTCACCAATTAATTGTTGAAATAATTGTTTCCCTTATTAAAAATTAAATTGAATAACTATGTATTGATAAAAATGATAATTCTTAAATTGACATAAAAATGTATTTAAAATATACTTTTTGAGGTTATTACAACTATATTTCTTGTCATAGTCAAAATTTGTACATATTAGAGGGTTTTATGTGGGGTTGGATTTTATTATATATTTATATTTTTTAATATTTCCCAAAGTTCCCCTCACCACAATTATAAAATGGATCTTCCTATGTCAACTCTTCACTTCCTTTTTATCCTCAATTCTAGACCATCCCTACCCATTTCACTTATAAAATTTCCTAGTAACAATATAGGGGTCCTTTTCTACTTCACAGACTAACTCTAATGCTCTAATAATAGATTTAGATCATGCACATCGAAGAAGAGGTAATATCATTTACTGATTTTTTGAATGTTTTTTTCTTTTACTCCCTCCTCATGAGGTGTTTCATTATAAAGAAATAACTCAAGTATTACATATATACATAGTGGTTATTATGATTATGAAACAACCTTATTCCACCTTCTAACCATCATATGATATATAAAATCACCACGTGTGCATATAGACATCTTACCGGCTCCACGCCCTGGTGAAATTTGTTATTCACGACCACCATACATGTATGGTTATAATGACAGAATTTAAGATATATATAAATCTGATTAGTATAAAATTATATTTATTCTGAGATACTATATACCATCCACTTCAATACCGTTCAACAGTTTTTTGAACTGTATAGTCGCTCGTGTGTGCGTACAACTTATGGTCTCTACGGTGCGATGTGATTAGTTCTACATAATCTTCTTTAAATCATGACACATAAATGAATTTAATGAATGAATATGATATATATTAAAATAATATCATGTTTTAAATGATATAATTATAACCTATAAGTATAAATATGAACATATATTACAAAACATGTGTAACACCCCCAGATTTTATAAAAAATATTCCTTTTAATTTTATTGATGTATTGTGTTGTACGCTACACCAAAAGGAGCTTTCACTACACACATCCCTAACTTGGCTTTCTTTATACACAATCACGACCTTCCACGAGAGCGTGTGTTGTACGCAATATCTAGTTTCACTAAACAACGATGTGTTATTAAAATATTATATAAACTATCTGTTATGAATAGTAATAAAACCTTTTTGAAATTTTATAAATTTTATCTATCAAAATTGACTTCATTTTTGGATTCGGAATATCGAAATTAGCCTAGGGTGAATTTTTGGTATTTTTCTAAAAACGTTAAATTTTTTATGAATCCTGAAAACACAGGGTTACTATTTAAAAACATACATTTTATTTAAATGATTATTTATTTGATTTAAATTTATTTTAGGTAAAAATTGATACATATTACCTATATAAGTTCAATGTAATTAATTGGAGTCATTTTATAATAATTTTAGATATATAAAAATTTTGTTGAACTTTTCACCATCTTTTACCATCCTCCTAGGAGAATTTGGAAATTCACATAAAACATAATTTTACCGCTTCTTTGAGTGGAATTTCAAAAATTCGAGACACACGGTTAATATCAAGGACTAAAATTTGGTTCAATGAGATGAAAAATATTTTCTGTGAATAGTAACTTTTTACTTTTATTTACCACAGTTAAAAGTAAATAGGGTAATTAAGGGTAAAAATGATGTTATTATTACCCTAACACATGTCCTAATTCTATTAGATAAGTGTAATTCGACCAAAATAAAACTTAGTAATAAAATATGACCATTTAGGTCCACATGGATTAGATTGCGACATTTATTATTAATTTATTTAAAGAAGGGTTAAAATAGTTAAAATCAATGTTTAATAACTAAATAATTTTTAATATAAGGTTATACATAAGATAAATTAGAATATAAATATTATTAGAATAAAAAAAATAATTCATACCTAATGGTATTTTATTTATAATTTTTAGACATGAAATAATTTATGTTATTTAAGACACAAGTGTGATGCAGTAATTACCTAAATAACGAAATATTAAAATAATCGATGTTATAAATAACCAACTAAATGTAATTTGAGACTTATTATGAATTAACCTAATTTTATAGGTTAATATGACATGTTATTATTGAATTAATTATCTTTGTTCGAACTAATCATGATGTTATGATTTTCACAAAATTCCATTACCAAATAGTTTCAAAATTGACATAAAATCGTTTTTAAACAAATTTTATATTATTAATTGTTATTATATTCCACAAAATCTATGGTTCGGACAAGAAACATATATCATGATAGTTTTATCATTAATGGACCACTTGGGGGTTTCTTGGATGTATATGTTATGTTTATTAACCATATAATATAAAAATACAATGTGACATGGTAAATGTCAATCTAATTAACTTAGAGTTAAAACTAAAAGATAAGGTTAATATAATGATCCAAACCTGTCTAAAATATATTGGCTGAGAGGATTTATACCCTTTACCACCTTATCTTCTAAAGAAATCAATTTTTAGCTATTAAAAAATTGAATATGACTTTATTATAAAATAATATTTTACGTTTTTCCAAAGGTGCCCCTCTCCTCCCTTATAAAAAGGGCACCCGTTCCCTCTTCCCTTCACAGCCTTTTGAGCATTTAATCTTGGAAAACCCGTTCCAATTTATCTTATCCACTTCTCTAGAAACATTCTGGAGGTTTTGGTCCTCTCAAAAGACCAACTCTACTTTATTAAGAGGAATCTTAAAGGAGGTGCGTCGAAGAAGAGGTAATCTATTCTTCTGATTCTCTCATGTTTGTTTCTTCTTATACTTCTTATTATTTAGTTGTATCATTATAAATTAATAACATAACTATTACTTATATACTGATATGTTATTATAAATATGAAACAACCTTATTTGACCTTCTATCCATCCTACTGAAAACGAAATCACCGCGTGTGCGTACGTACGGAATACCATCCCCAATCCGTGGTGTAATCTGTTTTCAACCACCACCTTACATGGATGGGTATAATAGTGTAAATAAATAACTATATATGATTATTGTAAATTGATATTGATTCTGAAATATTATTCATAATCTTCAATACAATTCATTTATCATGGAAATGATATCATCGCTCGTGCATACGTACGGACTACCGTCTCCACGACGCAATGAGATTCATTCTCCATGTTAACCATTAATGAATGATTATAATGTATATATAATGAATAATAATAAAATATATGACATAATAATGATACTGGATTTATGTATATATATATATGTAAGTCATCTACTTAATTCCATTAAATTCAACAAGGAAACAAAAACATCGTTCATGGGTACGTACGTCCTACCGTCTCCATGAACGATGTATTTAATTCCATTTATTGATCTATCATATATATATATATAATGGGTATATATTACATATAAATCATGTTTTAAATTCTGGAATTATTTAAATCAGTATATAAGTAATAATATTACGAACAACAAGTCGAAACACGTATGATAAATGAAACGATTTTACCCAAAACGCTGCTTTAACATAGAATTTACAATGAACGGGTAATATAAAGTCATAAATGAAACATATATGATATCATAACAATGAATATGATTATTTAATAAGGAAGTGACATTATTTAAATCATTATACAGGAGGTTTGGATACATACGAAGAATATCGGACGTAAGGTAAGGGATAACATTTCAAATCTCATTTTTATCTGTGATTGTTTAATTGTAAGTATTTCCTGGGGTTATTGTTATCATCCATGCCCATGTTTTCTAAAAATGTTTTCATTTATATATAAAGTCATTTTTAACCATTTTTGGAATTTACCACATGTTATGAAAGGAATATTACTTTTTTTACCACACGAGGAACATTTTTACTTTTCTGACAAAAGTAGGAGAAGAATGTTATTTTTGACTTATATGGCGTGAATGGATTTTTACAGTTTTATGACACCTTATTTTCATGAAGCTTACTCTACAATATTTAATGATTATTTTAAACAAAATCCATTTCTTTTGAATGGAATTTTGTGATATGAAAATGTTTTTAAATAAGAAATGATGTTTTCCTCAAGAATTCATTTCAATAATTTTATCAAAACCATTTTCCATCTAAGATGAAATTATTTCATATGTGTATGATTCAAGTATAATGTCTCTATTATTAACATGGTTTCACATTTCTAATGATGAAATGATATCCGTTTGTTTTATATGGATTAGTTTATGATGAAATTATGTTTATGAAACACATTTAATTCTTTGGGTTATGATGAATGTTTTATGTTTATATTGTGGGACACGTAAGAATTATTTCATTATGAGATGCGTGGGACCTATATATCCCTCCAATGCATTGGGAAAAGATTTATATCTCATGAGATAGACATGGATGGAACGGTAAGTTAATCTGGTTCAGTAATACAGGACTGGAACGAGGAGTGAACTCGATTCAGAAAGGGACTTTGACCACTAAGATGGTCTTGGAAGTAATGCCTTGGCTACTATGGAAATCATATCATGTGATTAATGGTTTACACAATTACATGTTTTATTCCCATGTTAATTTATCATGATTGATGTTCCTTTATGATCTATGCCTTACTTACTACCAAGATTTATTTCACAACTCAATATTTTGATGTTTAAACTTTATGTTCATGTTTTGAAGTTCAAATATATATAGTTTGTTTTATTTTCTCCATGCATACCCTTTATGAGAATTTGATCTCACAATTAATATGTATTCTTTTCCCAAGGATAAAAAGAAGTATTTTAGGTATGAAAAAAAGGGGATGATCTTTATGTGATATTTTGATTATCTTTCACCATGATTAGATGATTACATTCCGAGTTTCCAAAGACACTAAAATATTATGGTCCTTTGGTTTTTGTTTTTGTTATGTATTAAGTATTCTGCAAAAGTAATGTAATGTCCATGTATGTCAAGATTCGGGTCCCTACAGTCGGTATCGGAGGAAAGGTTTAGTTAACCTTTTGAAACTAGGATGCAATAACTTTTGTGAAATCCCTAGAGATATTTCTAAGGAATTTCTAGGGATATCCTTAAGATTAAGTATAAGTGTATGTTATAGTCCTAGAATTATGGTAATGATATTAGAATTTGACATAATATATTAGATATTGAAGGTACTCCCCCTTGATTATGATTTTTTCCTATCACACTATTCATTTTGGGATTTAGAAAATGGCTGAAAATGGGTCGATTCACGATAATGGAGGATTTGATGGACAATGAAATTGTATTTTTCAGGAGAAACCAAATTAAATTAGATCTTTAGGTCCACATATTATTATTATGCCTAATCAGCAATCTCTTAATATAATCAATAATCTCAACATTGGTAAGTATCCCGACTCAGCTAATAAGAGAAAGAAGGAGTTTCATGATGATCATAGAAGAATGAAAGTTCAATTTCTCCCATGTAAATCATGTGGGTAGAGGCATGAAGGAGAATGTTTCAATGGAACAGTAAGATGATTTGGTTGCGGAAAAGGAGGGAACAATCCAGTAAGTACAAAGGAAAAGGTTCAGTTAACACCATGGAGAAGGATAATGGTATTTCTACGACATCAACAATGATTAGATGTTTAAAATGTAGAATGTATGGACATTATGCAAACGAATTCCCTAAGGGAAAATATAATTAAGAGAATCAGCATGGTCATATGGGTAGTAGTTATGTGGATGATGATGAGGAGACTACAAATGATATATGAGATGGAAGATGTGTTAAAGCTTGGTCAATGGTTTATAAAGGTAGTGTAATGATTGTATGTTTATCAAGAGTTATGTTGTATAGGTAATTTAATGGTACTATGGAATATAGACACATCTAAGGATTGTTACACTATTGTTTTTCCTAAAGTATTTACAAGTATATGTTGAATGGTACCAGTAACCATGAAAGGTTAATTCACATATTTTTTTGAAAGAAGATGATATGCCCACAATGAAGGTATTAAAAGATAATGAGATGTTTTATAGTATTAATGAGCTCATGGCTGATATAAGGACAATATGATATCATGGTTTGATTATATAAAATTTTTGGGATTTTGGTATGTGGAAAGTGTTAACTTTTGATAGTATTCATGTTTTCACTACGATTCAATGGGTATTCATTTTTCAAGAGAATACAAGGATATGGTATTCGCATGTTTGGATTGCGATCAACAAGATATATCATCTGATATATGAGGGATAAATGATGGTATTCATGTGTTTGTTATATAACCCTTTTTGTAATCATTCTCTTTATACTATGAGTTTGGAAAAAAATATTTGGATAAGCCTAAAGATTGGAATGGATTATGTTGAAAATAAGTTAGTATTGTTTATGTCTAGAAACTTTTTTCTATATTATTGATAGAATGTTATAATAGTGTAGTTTACGAAAAGGGACAACCTGCAGAATGGGCATCAACCCGTCGCGTCGGACAAGGATACAAGAATCGAACCCCAAACCAAAGTGTGACATGCCTTTATCGCATACCACTGGCCTATAGGATGTACTTGGTTAGTAGATACTAGTTTTATTTTATTAATTGCTATGATAGATGAAGTATAAGTTCATTTTAAAAACCATTTATGATTAATCTCAACATATATGGACTTCTGTATATTTAATAAATTGTGCTAATGTTTTTGCGATAGAAATAGATGTAATGACCTATCATTCTATCACATAATCTTCTAACACTTCACAGAAGACAAATTCAACTTCATTTATTTAAGAGATGAAGTGGAAATTTTTCATGGCATGAGCAATAGTGAGATTGTACCAAAATCAACTTAGTATTTATTTTAATTCAACAATTCTTCAACTTTAGGGAAATGATCTTGAAATCAAAAAATGTTGTCCTAGTGCTCTCATATCTGATGAATCAGATGGTACCATAGATCATGACAAATTTATGGATTTGTAATTGTATTATTATTAATACCCATGTCCTCTACCACTCTTCATCAGAAGTTGATGGTTATATTTCTCTTCAATATCAATATTTTCACCTATGTTCTCATATGTGGAAACCCAGTGATTAGTAAATTTGGGTAACCGTAACGTTTTATACATTAGTTTTTAATGTCATGTTTTGGTATTCCTTTTTATGATGTGGGTTTCTATGAAAGAAACATTCAAGTAGTAAACCATTTATTACCCCAGCGAATTTTGACGGTGAAATTCATTTTAAGGGGGGTAGAATGTAACACCCCAAGATTTTATGAAAAATATTCTTTTTAATTTCATTGATGTCTTGTATTGTACGCTACACCAAAATGATCTTTCAGTACATGCATCCCTATCTTGGCTTGCTTTACACGCAATTGCGACCATCCACGATAGTGTGTGTTGTACACAATATCAAGTTTCAGTAAACAATCATATGTTATTAATATATTATATAACTAGCCATTATGAATAGTAATAAAAACTTTTTATAATTTTATAAATTTTTTCTTTCAAAATTTACCTCATTTTTGGATTTGGAATATCGAAATTATCCTAGGGTGATTTTTTGGTATTTTTCTGAAAACATTCTATTTTTGATGAATAGTGAAAACCCTAGGTTACTATTTAAAAACCGATGTTTTATTTATATTATTATTTATTTTATTTAAATCTATTTTAGGTCAGAATTGTTACATAATACCTATATAAGTTCAATGTAATTCATTGGAGTCATTTTATAATAATTTCATATATATAAAAATTTTATTGAACTTTTCACCGTCTTTAACCCACCTCTTAGGAGAATTTGGAAATTCACATAAAACATAATTTTACCACTTCATTGAGTTAAATTTTGAAAATCCTAGAGAAACGGTTAATATCAAGGACTAAAATTAGGTTCAATGAGATGAAAATAATTTTATGGAGACATGTAACTTTTTACTTTTATTTACCACGGTTAAAAGTAAATAGGGTAATTATGGGTAAAAATGAATTTATTAATACCCTAACACATGTACTAATTCTATTGGATAAGTGTAATTCGACCTAAAACAACCTTTCAAATAAAATATGACCATTTGGATCAAGATGGATTATATTAGGATAGTTATTATTAATTTATTTAAAGAAGGGTTAAAATAGTTAAAATCAAAGTTTAATAAATAAATCATTTTTAATATTGGGTTATACATAAGATAAATTCGAATATTATTATTAATTATAAATCTAAAAGGAATTCGTACCTAATGGTATTTTATTTTTAATTTTTAGACCTTAAATAATTTATGTTATTTATGACACAATTGTGATGTAGTAATTACGTAAATAATGAAATATTAAAATAATTGATGTCATAAATAACCAAATAAATCTAATTTGAGAATTATTATGAATTACACTGATTTTCTAGGTTAATAATACATGTTAGTATTGAATTAACTATATTTTTTTGAAATAATCATGATGTTATGATTTGCACAAAAATCCATTACCAAATATCGTCATAATTGACATAAAATAGTTTTTAAACAAATATTATATTATTAATTGTTATTATATTCCAAAATATATAAGGTTAGGCCAATATACTAATATAATGATAGTTTTATCATTTATGGAACACTTGGGGGTCGTTTGGATGTATATAGAATGTTTATTAACTATATAATATAAAAATACAAAGTGACATTGTAAATGTCAATCTAATTAACTAAGAGTTAAAACTAAAAGATATGGTTAATATAATGAAAAAAATCTATCTAAAAAATATTTGTTGAGACGATTTAGACCCATCACCACCTTATCTTCTAAATAAATCAATTTTTAGATATTAAAAAACCGAATATGAATTTATTATAAAATAATATTTTAAGTTTTTTGAAAGGTGCCCCTCTCCTCCATTATAAAAAGGGAACCACTTCCCTCTTCTCTTCACACCAATTTGAGCCCTAAAGCATGGCTAAACCCTTCCCAATTCTCTTCTCTGCTTCCCTTGTAACATTCTGGAGGTTCTGGTCTTCTCTAAATACCTACTCTACTTTCTTAAGAGGAATCTTAAAGGAGGTGCGTTGAAGAAGATGTAATCTCTTCTTCCGATTCTCTCATGTTTCTTTCTTCTTTTACTTATTTTTCTTTAGTTGTCTCATTAAAAAATAATAAAATCAGTATAAATTATATACTGATATGTTATTATAAATATGTATCAACTTTATTTCACCTTCTATCCATCCTATGGAAAACAAATCACAACGCGTGCGTACGTACGAAATATCATCTCTACGCAATGGTGTAATATGTTTTCGACCACCACATTACATGGATGGGTATAATGGTGTAAATAAATAACTATAGATGATTATTTTAAAGAGATATTTATTCTAAAATATTATGCATAATCTTTAATACAATTCCACGATCATGGGAATGATATCATCACTCGTGCGTACGTACGGACTACCGTCTCCACGACGCAATGAGATTACTTCTCCATGTTAACTATTCATGAATGATTATAAATTATATATAATGATTAATAATTACATATATGACATAATAATGATACATGATTCATGTATATATATATATATGTATGCGATCTACTTAATTCCATTCAATTCAACAAGGAAACGAAAATAGCGTTCATGCGTACGTACGACCTACCGTCTCCATGAACAGTGTATTTAATTCCATTTATCGATCTCTCATATATATGAATATGATCAATATATATTATATATAAATCATGTTTTACATTCTGGAATTACGTAAATCAATATATAAGTAATAATATCAAAAACAACATGTCGAAACACCTACGATAAATGAAACTATTTTACTCAAAATTCTACTTTAACATGGAATTTATAAAGAACGTGTAATATAAAGTCATAAGTGAACCATATATGATATCAAAACAATGAATATGATTCTGTAATAAGTCAATGCCATTATTTAAATCATTATACAAGAGGTTTGGATACATACGAAGCATATCAAACGTAAGGTAAGGGATAACTTTTACAATCTCATTTTTATCCGAGATTGTTTAATTGTAAGTATTTACTGGGGTTATTGTTATCATCCATGGCCATGTTTTCTTAAAATGTTTTCAGGTATGTTTAAATTAATTTTTAACCATTTTTGAAGTTTACCACATGTCATGAAAGGAATTGTACTATTTTTTACCACACGAGGAACTTTTTTGATTTTCCGACAAAAGTACGAGAAGAATGTTATCATAAAAATTATTATGAATCTATAATAAATTTGTGACAAAATATAAATAATTATACAGTAGGTTTGGATAAATTAGAAGCATATCAGACCTAATAAAAGGTGCAACTTTTCAAATATCATTTTTATATAATATTATTCAATCGTATTTATTTACTGGGTTATAATTATCATCCACATCCATGATTCCTTAATATGTATTTCAAAATATTATATATATAATTATATAATTTTATGAAGTTAATTTGATACATTTTTTAATTTTTCCTAAATTGTATGAATGGATCATTTTTTTTATTTAGTTTGAGGTAATTTTTGACTTTTTTAGCCAAAGTACGAGAAGAATGTATCTTTTAACTTGTATGACATGATCATATTTTAATGATTGCAAAATAAAATATTCAATTGAATAATTATATACTTGAGTAAAAGGTTATTTTTACATAAAATGTTTTATTCTAAATTTTTTTGGCATTTTGAGGAAAGAAATCATTTTTCAAGAAAAAAAAAACAATTTTCTTAGGAACATTGCTCTAGTGTTTTATCAAAATTATGTTCCATGTAAGATGACACATGTTTATATATCTATCCATATTATTACATTGAGAAGATTGTTTTTATGATTTCATTATATTTAGGAAATACATTTATCTTATATGGATTATCTTCTGATGGAACGATGTTTAAGAAACACATTTTTGTGTTCATAGGGTTGTGATATGAGGACTAGTTTATGTTTTGTGGAACATGTAAGAATGATTTTGTTATGAGTGGTGTTGGATCTATATCTATATCAAATTAATTGGGTAATGATTTATAACTCTGTAGATACACACGAATGTTATGGAAATTAAATTTGGTTCAATAATACAGGGTTGCAACGAGGAGTGAACTTGGTACAGTAATGTACTTTGTCCAATATTATGGTCTTAGCAATGAGACTACAGAAATATGATATTATTTTAAATGCTTATATATAAATTCAAAAAAATTTAATGCCTAATTTTAGGACTATTGGGATTACATTTCACATTTTATGATTTATCCCAGTACATGATATTATGATCTTTTATATACATGATTAGATTTTCAAATATTACGGTCTTGTTATTATGATATGATTGATATTTCCATTGTTTACCCTCACTAAGAATTTGATCTCACCCATTCATTTTTATCTTCCCCTAGGTCATGAAGAAGGATTTTTATTGAGATATATAAAAAAAGTTTCTTGTTATGAATAAATATCTATGAGAAAATGTAGATGTTTTATAAAAAAGTTGTTTATGTTTCCTAGTTTCTAAAGACACTAAACCTATAAAGCCCCGACATGGTTTTTATTATGTTATTTTATAAATATTCTTTAATTATGAAGTAAAATATATATGTAATGTATGGTCCATTATAACTGAGCTAGGTATGGGGATTCAGACTACAAGTGAAGATAGGTCAGTTGTTTCATTTATGTTAAGATGAATTGTTTAAATTGATTAGAGTTACAATGTAACAGTAGGTGCACAACATTAGTATTGATATAGAATTTTCCATCACATTTGAGGTTTTGTGATCATAATGCTAAATTAGTCATGATATATATTTATATATATATTTCTATGTGATTATGGTTTCTAGTAGGGTGACATGGTCATTAGTTGAGGATAAAAGTTCATCTGGTTACCTTTATTTCCCATTTGATATTGACTGGTGTTAACCATCAAATTGAGATACCTTGTCACTAGGAAGTTTGGTGTATTATCATATGTATTAATGAATTTTTGGTGATTTTAGATAACCTTTCCTGTCAAATTCACCATTTGTACTCATGTGCGCATATAAAGACTTAGATAATGATATGGTGTTGACCACTCATGGGAATGGATTTCTTTGTATGGCGTGTCATATATAAATAGATAGATGTTCCTCCCATAGATTCCATGGGATGGTGATGAGACATCTGTATGATATTTTGACACTATCTGTTGGGGGATGAGTCTTACCAAACATTAAGCCAGTTTACACTGAATATTTAGGAGGAAGTACATATTCATTCCTCAAGAAATCATATATTGACCTAGTGATGTTATTATTTGGAGGAAATATAACACTATACCTATAAATTTTCAGTTTGTGTCAACGAGGTTTCATATGAGATTAGGTATGTGGGATCAGGTACGCGTGTGTTCTGTTGGGATTTCATATGTTGTTTATACATGCGGAACCCAATAGCATGATGTTCTAGGTGATTTTATTAGAGGGGGAACATGAGGGTTAACCAAGGATTATTTACATCTAATAATTACATAGAAATTTAATAGGTATCCTCTCCAATATAGTATTTAATGGTAGTTTTAGAAAGTGATCACACCCTTGTGGATTTTGAGCACAAGTTGGTCGGGTTTTTATTTTTCATGTAAAATGGGTTGTTCTATATTATTATTAAGATACATCATCTAAATAAAAATATAATATAGTTACATGTTAGTGGTTACCTACTGAAATTCATTCTCATTCCTTACATGGGACAATAAATACACACATATGTTTCGTGTTTTTTTAAAAGATAATGTTTTAGTATCTTGAGCATGATCATAGTAATTTATTTATCAAGGGATAGATGGAATGGGGACACAAGTTCTTTACAAATATGGAGTTTCCTTTTTTTATTTTCAATATTAGTATACTATTATAGGTATATACTGATGGTAGACAACATTATACCATTATTCTTATTGTCTTTCATGATAGATAAGATCTGAATGTTATACATTAGTAGATATAAATTGTATATTTTGGTTTTTTATTCTGCAAATGGAATTAATAATGTGGATTATTATATCATCTGTTGTTATTGCTTGTGCTTTCTCCCCGGGAGGGTTTTTGGTACATTTTCTAGTAGTCATTATTTTTAGATACTATTTATATAAAATTATTATTATCATCAATAGAAGTTACTGTATCTCCACAATGACAACATAATACACTCGCTACTAGTTGTATGCCTTTGGAATATGGGGAGGCATGATTATGGCCCTATCATAATTGTACTTTTGAAGAATTTTGGTGGAAGGTTAGGTTCAGGTGCTATTTGAGGCAGTATTACAATACACATATTCCCAATATGTAATATATAAGTATATAAATGTAGTTGAAATCATATCCTTTGTGGAAAACGATCTTTTTTGGATTATTTATGAGGATTAGGTACCTAGTAAGTTGGTGTTGATGCATTTAAACCTCATAGGTCATTATGTTCTTCAACGCACTTGATGATTATTGAAATTTTTGAATAGTTGATCAGACATTGAGACCTAGTTGTGAGGCATGATCCCTATGGATAGTTTTGGGATGAAGAGGACCATATATTTATATTATACCCTTTTAGAGCTCTATATAGTTTTTAATAGTGGGAAACATATAAGAGAGGTTTTCCCATATATACAGGTGTCTTCATATTTAATGAGAAACATTTTACAATATTCTATGACTGAATCACTATAGGATCTCATGTTCATAGATATAGACATGGTGATGAATTTTTTTTGGATGAATAACCTTGTGTGATTTGGTATCATGATAGGGTTTGACCAGAAGGATAGTTTGGTTTTCTATCCATATGAATAGTATTTCCAATTTTTCTAATGTTGTTAGAGATTGTGTAGATTTTTATGAATGAAAAGAATCCCCGTTATAGGTGTTAATTAAATTTATGATGGAAAAAGTGTGAGTTTTTATTTTGAATAACATTTCTATGAATAAATTTATCTTGATCGTACAAATGTTCCATATAGTGTTGTCATCTTAGTTTTAATACCATATGAATCACATGATAAAACATTGAGTGATAATTTTCTATGGTATTTGAACATAGTTCCATTAAAAACATTATTCACTGATTTTCTATGTGCGATCAAAGGAACAATTGTTTCAAAACATGGTGTTGGTATAGATTTCAGGAGAATTGGTTGAATTATAAATGACCCAATGTGATATTTGTGACACAAAAAATTAATGTTTGTACTAAGATATGGATAACACGTGTTTTCACATAGATAAGAATTTTCCTAATACATTGTTTCGGGTGTTGGAAGAAGGAATTATATAGTCTTCATGTGAGTTTTGATTGAGAGAGATATACACACACCATTTTATATAATTTAGAGTAATTCTATTTAGAAATGGTCATTCTCATTCTTCACATGGTCTTGCCTAAATTTCCCGAAGGCCTTCTTTTTTATTGATTTTTTAACCCCCTTTCAATGGATGAGGGGATCCCTTAAAAGGACTATAGGCAAAGAGATTACAAGGTCCATAGGCTTAGGAGATTACATGACCCTAAAGACATAGAGAATTCAACTAGAATATCTACAAGGAATTGCCCCTCCCCTGTATCTGCATAGTGATAATAGATCTCTCCCTTCGCCTGGCCGTCTGGATAAGCTTCCCGTGCATGCATAGGCTGGTCCAGATGAAATATCCATACCCTCTCATTCTTAAAATTGATTTGGTTATACTCCAGTTAGTGTACTTGCTCTGAATCCTCTTTTGGGGGTGTTATTTTTTCTAGAGTCTATCTCGGGTAACTACATGTGGCCTGAAGGCCTTGTGGTGGCCCGAAGGCCTTAAAGGTTCCCTGAAAGCACTACTGACCCGAATCCATGGGTGTACCCAAAGCCTTAAGGACTGCAAGCCCAAATCGATTGCCCAAGTTGAATAGTTCTAGCTGCTACAGTACCTAACAGTACCTGCTACAGTATCAGCAATAGTGCTTACTATAGTACCCGCATAATGACTGTTCTTATACATTACCTACATAGTGTATAGTTCTTCTACAGAACCCACACAATATACCGTTTTGATATGGTTCTTGATAAAATTCTGCTACAGTACCTGCTACAGTACTACTACAGAACCTGAAAATATGCCTCTACCTGGTTTTGAACCTGGGTCTCATGGATTCACTTAAAGATACCTCACAAACTACAATGAGTCTCATGTGCTTCTTCACATTGTCTTGATTATTCTAATAGATCATCAGATCAATGCCATCTTATTTACTTTTAAATGTCACCATTGTCATGATAATGAATCATTTGTAGGTTATAATTGATGAGTAGTATAAAGTAAACCAAATGGTGTAGAGTGCACCATTATACATCTAGGATATATGATCATATGTATTATATTAAATTAACTATTTGGGTGATAATTTGAGGCCATATATTGCTTCCGAGATGATGAAAATTTTATTCCAACAGTGGGTATAGAATATTGATTATATTTTAATTTCATCCATGATGGAAGAGTTGCTGGTCCAATGAGAAAATCCATTGGACATCCTTGATAGGACAGCAGTGCATATTATTGGGTTTTGAGAATGGTTTCTAACATTACAATCATTTATTATATGGAATGATATGGTTTATGATTCAGAAATTTGAAACACCTATGATTTTCTAGACTGGAATTTTTCATGAAAATTTTAATTTTTTCTATAAGAAGATTTTTGGTTTGAAATTTTAATTTTACATTAGATGATGGAGTCAGATAATATATTTCACAATAGTTGTCATCCATGAATATATTTTTCACTATATGAGAGATGTTTCATTATTTTTAAGCCATTCATTTGGTTGTATCATTCGATTGGATCATTATATTTATATTACATATCATTAATTGTGTTTTGAATATGGATTTTTAACTAGGCACGTCATAAACACATTTAGGAGATAAGGTCAGGTCGAACCCCATTTTCTTCCTTTCCCTTTTTTCTTTTATTTTCCTATCATTTATTAATCTTACATACCCTCCAATAGATAAGAACTCATGTTTTATGTGATAAAATGAGATAAATAGATATTAAGAGTGATAAGGTGATAGAGAGGAATATAGGTACCTATACATAGCTCGAGACATGCATGATCATTGTGTGGAAGCCTTGGATCACAAATATTGGTAACCATTTTACTGATTCTTCCCAATAGTTAATTTCTTTTTGTTTGTTCATAGATTCCTATATATTTTTATCATTATAGTTTTAAATCCATATTATTCCAACATAATACCCCTTGAGGGTCGATCTATTACTTTTTGTAGAAAACATTTGTATCATGAAATTTGAGGGGTTTCCAGTTCAGGAATCTAGATCACATAGCATATAGATTTAGGGAATGATACCATTTGATATTATTGTTTAGAGAGAATGGTCATTTAGAAGTTCACCCCATGTCTACAGTGTAAACTCAACGTATTGTGACTCAGTGGTGTATTCATTTAAATATCTATAAAGCTTTTATATGGGAACATGTCCATATAGAGTACATAGGGAGACCCTATATGGCTTACATACTATGTAGAGGTATTATGGTAGGTTATGTAATTTTTCAGGACATGTGAGGTAAATTGGTCGGTACCCATGTAGTTTATATTCAATTTTCAAGATTATCACATAGTATATATGGGTTTTGATATGAAAATCACAACTAGAGTACATCATGTGTGAGGATTTGGGTGTACATTATGTGTCCTTAGTATACAGTCCTTGTGAAACCCCCTTTCTAATCATTTTAGTTTTTTTATATCCTAACACCATAGAGTCATAATTTTACATATGATTATATCATTTGGAGTTTCATTACAATGAGATCGCAATGGTGAAACCCATTTATTGAATTGAGGACCCCAATATAGAGTTTTAGGTGTATTATTAAATGTAGAGGTTCATAATCTGCTAATCGAATCAATTTTTCCTACGATGAGTGACACCATTGAACAGAAATGGGATGTGAGATATCACTCTTTGATGATGATTATTTATCTCCTTCCTTAAATAAATCTCTATTTTCATATGTTCTCATACACCCCAGGAGGTCTTGAGATTAATTATTTCGGAGGATCCCATGTAGGATGGATCTACTTCTTACGTTTCATTTATCGGTATATGCAAGATGCATTTTACTATGTTTTACATCTTTTATCTATAGTATTATTCATTTTTTAGAATAAAATAAATGATAAAATGTTGTATTCCAACATTAACCTTCACTACTGAGGTTCCAGAGAAGTGTTATTCTCTATTGTTTTGAAATTTTGGAGCTTATGGGTTCCATGATGTTTGAACGACCCTAATCCAATACACCATGATGGGTAGATATAGTAATGAGTGAAACCCTAGAGGCCATTAAAATCATTTATTCCATTGAGGATTGGATAGTCGTGGAGGGGTTATGTGTTTAACCTAACTAAATTGCCTATTTATGAATTAACATGTTGATTACTAATGTCGTGATGACTACAAGAGGTGTCTCCAGGTTTGAACATGCTAATCATGATACAATATGATGTTTATATTTGGTATTATTAGAGGAAATTGATGAGATAGGTATGTTTCATTTATTATGATTACCACAAGTCTTACTCTTGATTAATCTTATGAGGATTATTTATTTGGGATTCCCTGATGTGTTAATTGGGATCCATATCCTATCCTTATTGTTTGGGGATGATTATACAAATTTATTTTGATCTGGATGATAGCCTATATATTTTTCAACTGTAATACCAGGGATTATAATAGGTACTACAAGGTATTCAGAATTCTCACATTACCTAATGGGGTTGTGGGAAATGAAGTTTCACTCCCTTTTTTGATATATTATAATGATGATTAATAATTCATTAAGATATGCCACATATTTTTTCTAGGAGTGGGTGGATGAACCATTACTACATCTCCCATTATTAATTCATGTTATTGGTTTGTTGATACATTTATATTAATGGTTGTCTATCATGAACATGGATTAATGGAGGATGTATTTTAGATCAAATAAGGTGGGTCCCAATAGAGATTATCTGAGATGTAATGTTGAGATTTTATATGGACCACCACATAAGAGTAGGACATAGGAATAGATTAAAAATGGATTGAGTATAATTTCATATTTCTCAATGAAATATTTATATAATTTTTTATTAGTATATGTTATTGATTTGAGGGATGTAGGGGTAAAACATGGGTTATGACATCTATCAACCTTAGGTTATGTAGATTTTGCAATGAAATTTTCTCCGTTGAATATCGTAGGTATTCTCTATTGGGATTATATACCTAAAGATACACATAAAGACACATGGATGTTGTGGAATTCCATCCAACTCAATGACAATATTAAGGAATATCTACATGACTAGTTAATTGGTGGAAATATCAATTATATATTGAGTTGTTTATGCATTTCGTTCATTATTATATCATTATGTATCTGTGAATATATATATAAATATATTTATAATTATAATAATGAAATATATATATGCATGAAAAAATATACTAATATCATATGGTGTCATTTATAGATGATTGCAGTAAAATAATAATGAATCAGATGTAGACATTTTTTTATTATTTACATCTATTTTTTAGCATTTTTTATGTGTCTCCCCTATGATGAGGATATTACAATATCTTGTCGTTTGTGATGCAGATTTATATGTTCACCATTGGGGTGGATTAATAATATGACTTTACATCCTCTACATTTACCTCGGTGTTACTGTATACCTTGTGTATCCTTTTTATGATCACCACAAATTACATGATGAATATATTGGAGGACCATGGATAAATGATGGGGTGAACTAGCTCATGAGGATTATTTTGATTAGGATGGAGTAGATCATAACTCTCTTGGAGACTGGGTTTGTGGTCTTCATAAAAAATTATTGTAAATTCTATTAATTTTATATTTATTGGCATTATATACTCATGTATGTATGGCCATCCAGATGGGATAATTTTATTGAATGTATTTCAAAATTGTATGGGAAATTATAACATATAATTTATTATAAAAAATGTTCTTTGTAAATTTATTTTCTGCTTCCTCACACTCATTATTTAATACTTGGGTGATATCATGTCATATTCATTTATCTTTACTCTAATATGATGGAGTTGTCTCTACATTGACTCACCCTAAGCCTCATTTCATTTCAGCAGTATCTATCGTATGGTGATATGTTTTTTATGACTTGTGGTGAACTAGCTAAGAGATCCATTTTGGGGTTTTCTAGTTTATGAGGTCACAAAAATCCATCCATATTCTAAAAAGACTCTTCCACCATGGTTTAATAATAAGGAAAACCCAAACGAATGTAGTATAGTTAGAAAATTAAATACTGATGTACCTAGAAAAACCTAGAATCTTACCACATCCCAATTATATAAAATCTCTTTCATAACAAACTACAATAAACAATGTATGTTATCAACATATAAATTTTGAAAACGTTCCATCATAATAGGCCCCCCTCCAATGTCCCTTTATAAATACACCCTTGTTTCCACTAAACATGAACTATATGTATAGTCTTAACACAAATACACTTCTCACTTCCATCAAAAATCCATTTACATGTGTCCTTAAAAGATTAATTTAAAAAAGGCCTGAAATCCATGACGTATATCACAATAGAAATTTATGGATGATATCGACTAATATTTAACATGAAAATTTGTGCATGAAACTATGGTGTTGTACAAAGGATAATTGGTATTCCATGATACCAAATCATTCGGAAATCTCAAATGGGATGAAAAATAGAATCCCAAGATTTCCCTTTTTTTCTGGTATGGTGTTTCACGAAACTAGGAAAACCAAAAAAACAATGAACACCCTCAAACCCCTTATATCATCTCCAATGGTCAGTGTACAATTTTTTTTCACTTTCTAATAACTGACTACCTAGTGATAAATAGATAATTATTAGATATCCCCAGCTTGAAACAATGTCAAAAAGTAATGACTTAATGGACTCTTGTTATATTTAATGTCCCAAGGCACACTGATTTTATATTTTTAATATTTATATTCATTGCAATGAATATTAATTTTATTTATAATTACATTTTTTCATTGTTTCAGTATTTTTTAATGTATTACTATCATATATATGTTTTAACATATATATGGTCATAACAATCTGCACTATGATGAGATCATTAAAGTGCTAGGAAAATACTCATCATATAGTTTATCATTTGGAAAATGTAAAATGATGGGACACATAGTATATAGAACATTATGTGTGAGATATCATAAGAGTTTGGTGGTTATAATCTTGTAATTATCCCAAGGTAATCTAATAGATGATAGATTGTGGGACCAAGCCTTCCAGTATGATTTCGATATGTTTTGGTGCAATAAAAAATTTATATTTTCTATTGTGTGTAATGTTATTTATATTTATGAATATATTTAATGTATTCCAGTAATCACACATGTAGATATAGTTATAAATAATCATTCCATAAATTTATGAATAATAGTTTATTTTTTGTGTGTCACCATTGATATGTCTTTAATGGATAAGGCAAGACAAAATTTATCCCTTCCAACTCCATGGAAGATGATATCTCGGTCGTTTGTCTGTAATAAAACCACCACATTAATATTACCTAGTCATGGTGATATGATGAATTTATATTAGATTGGAATAGAAATAATTATCAATAATACAGGTTTCTGACAAAGAAGGGGAACATTATTCATGAGATATTGTGATAAATGGATTATACTATATCATGAACATTCATATATGGATTTCAATGTTATGGTATTATGTTATTTTCCATGGTTTCCCCAATCCATTTCTATATAGTAATCAAACAAATTAGGCAATCCCAACTAATTCCATTGAAAAAATAACCAAGATGGTCACACACAGTGTCATTTAATTGTTCTCAAACGTTTTGTATTTTAAAATAATTAATGAAAAAATATTATTATAATTATGGAGGAATAATTTTATTTGTTTTATAACGATCTTATAAATTGAGAAACATTTATTTTTCATCAGGTGAATAAAAATATTTTTTTTAATTTAAGGATTTTTATAAAAACATGTGCGTTTTTGTAGGTGAATAAAATATTTAGGTAGGTATTCAATAAATTGTGGATTTATTCAACCATACTAATACATGGATTGATGAAAAGAATTATTAAACAATTTAGTTTATTATTATTATTTAATTCAGCAGTTGTTGTGTGCAAAATTTATCATAATAATATAATTTTTATTATGGGGAATGGAGTTTATTAATGTTACTAAATATTATTTAATTAACAAAATGATATTTAAGAATATTTTTTCCAAACTCATTACTCTATTAATAGGTGACTATCTCTACTATATAATGTATACAACACTAATAATATATAATTATTCTCACAAATAAGTCTTCCAAGATTCCTCCTTCTCTATCCCACTAGAGGGAATGAAGAACAAAAGTTATTTCTTCAAAACTAAATAATGAGATATCAAGAATGCCCAACTCAAGACTTTTTAATAACCAATCATGAACCCAATTATCGAATAGTGTTTTTCAGAGATCATAATATCATTTTTTTATCACTGATAGAGTTATATAATACATTGGTCCTCACTGTGAAACATAGGTAATCTGAAATGGTATTTTTAGTCAATCAAAATTTTCCAATGGAGTAAGTAACTATTCCAAGGTACTTATTTCATCCAAATTTTAATAAAAAAATTATTAATTTACATTAAATATCCTCCTATTAGTTTTTAATAATTATAATTAAATAAAATTTTAATATATTTCCCTCCACATCATGCTTTCACTATACCAAATTCCAATATGTGATATCGAAGAGCTCATGTTTAAATTTATAATTTTTTATATTCTTGTTGATTTAAGAAAACTATTGGTCAAATTTTCATTTCATTTTGTTATTTCATTAATTTGTTTTCAATTTACATGTTATCAACATATAAGTGATGTTTTTTAGTGTTTCAGTTTCATAATTGTTTAAGTAAAAATGATGAAAAATCAGATATGCCATCATATAGAGAAAACTCGTTTTTTTGGTTCATCTAGGTTACAAGTTGTGTAGAGAGGGCACACACTATATATATTTCATGTACATTTTGTGAATTCTACCACAGTTAACTTTCATATAAACCAATCATGTGACTTAGATACTTCTATAATAACTTTATATTTTAATTTGATTTATTACATGTGTTTCTGGTTATTTTTTATTTAAATCAATATGCTGGAATGTGTGTCATCTCAACTACCATTATTATGTAGGAAATTCATGTCCTTGAATATTTATGAAATCCCCTTTAAAACAATCATGTGTGATTCATGAATACATTTAATTAAGAATGTATCCCAAGGCTCATGGAGTTGGTCAAATATGTTACCAGATTGATTCAATCATCGGGGGATAAAAATGGAATAATTTAATGTTGCGACTCAGGCCATGTCTAAAAAAAGGAGTTATTCTAGCCTAGTCAATGATTGATTTATTTTCTACTAATTAAATAAAATGTTTAATAATGTTCATGAACTGGGCATTAAATAATTTATTTATTTATTCATATAAACATATTTACATTATGTATGGAAGGACGCGATAAAATAATTTTGAAAATTAATTTGAAATATGGATAAAACATAATTTTATAATGAATAAATGTATCATATAACATGTTTAATTAATTAAGTAACATCATCTTAATATTATGATATGTAAAGAATAAAACAACATAAAATGTATTCAAAATTATATAAATAATTGAATTATTGTTAATTGTTTTTTTAAATAAAGATAATTAATTAATTACCATCCACATAATATTAAAAATACATGTAATGGGTAATACAATATAAATTTTACACATATTTAATTAAAATCCATCAACATAATATTAATTCAAACTTAACCTTCAGTAAATTGATTAGGAAATAATCACAATAGAACATATGGTTTGACAAAACCAAGATAGAATAAATACATAAATAAATGGATTTATTTGAATATTTTGGGTTGAATTAACTATTTTACAACATAATGAGTTTCAATTTATATACATGGTGTAATTTGGAGGCAGGCACTATGGACATAAAAGTTATAATTTCAATATACATGATTATCCTCAATGTATCAAGGAGTTGTAAAACTATTGTTGACAATGAACTACATAAACAAATACCTTCATGCTATTTGACCAACCCATGTTGGGGTTATGAGAAGGTGAATATGGATCCTTTACACAATAATTTCATATAAACTAGTCATTTCAAGTTCAATATTGATGGTTGCTAGAACATGATATAATAGTAAGAAAATTTAATCAATATACTAATTAAATATTATCTAACCAAAATTGTAATCATGAAATGTATAAATAATCATCCATTTTAAATATAGAATAAAATTGATATTTCATCATAAACATTATCACTATGATCAATATTTGTTAATAAAAACCTCCTAATAGGAGGTAACTTTTAATAATGGTACATATTATACAAGGGATATCCAATTCTATGTATGGAAATCATATATTTTATTATAATAATTGTAATTCATATATATACGGTGGTGAATGATGAAGAGTTCCCAGTAAATGAGAAAAAAATTAATTACATGGTCATCATTAATTATTTGATTCATTCATCAATGTCTATTGAACTAATAATGACTCACGAAAACATTAATATACATATAATGATTGTGATCCACTTTTTTATTTACTAAGAGAGAGATATATAATAATATTATTATATTTATAAAAAACACTTATATAATTCTTGAAAAGGATTCCACTACTAGGCCTTATGTAGTCTTTCTCATTGGCTACATTGATCTCCTTGAAGATCTCCGGTTTAAACAACCAAATGAACTAGGAACTAATCTCATTCAGGAATGAATCCATTAGATATTCTCTAGATTTTTTTGAATTATTATATTGAAAACATTAATATTCATCTACTATATATTATAACACATCATTTCTCATACATAATGAAATAATAAATAAATAACTTCAATCCATACAGTGAAAAAACTAAAACAGAAAAAGAATATAATTAATTCTAAACTTATTTGTGCTCCACCAAGAAGAGGATTACCAAGGATAAAGAAAGGAATCATGATGTCTTCTATTTCTCATTTGAAACTTGGGGCCAATAGAATAAAAACTTCTCCCATCATAATAATAATTTAGACTCTACAGGTTCATTTTTTATTGAGTGTGATTTATCTAAATCTACAAATTTTTTATTAGATGTGTGTTTTGGTGCTCACATATGTATCAAAATATTTTAACAATGTTTATTAGAAAAGATTGATGGATAAGAGGTTGATATGAATGTATCCAATTAATATAAATTATCTAAAGTATATATCAATAGATATATACTATTTTGTTGTCTGGAATGTTCATTTTTAAGAAAAGATGTTATTATGACCCATCTATTAAGAAAATTTTATATTTATCCAGACATGATATGGATGGTTTTTTTCAAAATTTGATAATTTTTATTCTAATATTAGAATGATATACTTAATTTATAATACAAAAAATTTAAATACGTGTTTTTTGTATTTGATTACATGAAACAAGTAATGAAATTTGAAAATGATGTTAATTAACAAGACTCATACGACACCCAACTATGGAATTAATGGATAGAGAATGTAAAACTTCATTTTTACTTGGTTGCGTGAATATAGATATTTTGATTCTTTTGAATGAAAACTAGTTGGTGTATGTAACCCATGTTTATAAGGAAAAATGACCGAACCCCCATTAAGTGGTAATGTTGAAAGGCCTAATCAGCTTTTGGAATTAGTTTATAAAGAGTTTTGTGGACAATTTCATATTGATGTAGAGGTTCATTAATCTTACATCAAATATTTTACTGAAGATTTTAGTAGGTATTTATGTCTTTATTTAATAATTTATAGCTTTTATTTCTTTTAAAATTTCACGGAATACAATAATTAATTTGGGAACCATGTTGGTAGTAGGATTAAGAAACACAACTCAGTCCATTGTGGAGAATATATTAATAAAATATTCAATGATTTCTTATAATTTTTTGGTGGATTATCCCAACTCATTATATCATATATGCCTCTGTGGAATAGTGTATGTGAAAGGATGAACCACATCATGTTGAACATAGTGAGATCAATGATGTATCACACAAGTAATCAATTATCTGTTTCGGGGTCCAAATTACAAAACAAAATTCATATACTAAATCATTTTTCATGAAAAATAGAAAACTGGTAGTCCATATGAATATTGGAGTGTATGAAATACCATGTTTATGAATTTACATATGCGGGTAAGTGATGTATGTTTAATAAATATTATGGTAAAAGACATTCACCATGAGGCACTATGTGTTCCATTATCAGATACCCCAAGAAAACATCGTGATATAATATATACGACCACTTAGACCAGAGGTTTATGGTTGAAAGACATTACATATTCCATGAAATGAATATATATATATATATATATGAGATATTGGACATGAGATAAACATCAATAAATTCATGGCCCAACATACATAAGGGCTGGAATAGGAAAAAATTCCATAAAGCCCTGTCGAAGATGAATCTTTTTTAGATACTCATGTACTATGTATGAGTACCATAGAGGTTATAGAATCATAATGTGGTGGTTTTATAGTTACTGAGGATGGATAATATTCTTATTTTATAATAATGATACTTTAACATTCATGGAATTTGTATGTGGAACATATGTTTCCATGTATAAAGAATACTTGAATAATGAAACAAATTCCATATATCAAAATTGAGCCCATATTTTGGTATATCCTCCTATGGATTTAATTTAAATTGGATGAAAATTGGTAATCATTATGAAAATGGACATAGGAGGACAATTCACTATCTCTAAGGCCTGAATGGTTGCAAAAGCTTTTAAACTATAGCCAGGCATTAACAACAATGATCCCATTTACCAGTTTCAATTCTAAATTCCGTTAGAGTTGTACGTTCCATTCTAGTTAACAATGAAAATGAGATTGTGAAAATGGATTTCAAAACTTCCTTCTTTAATTGTCTACATTCGGATGATTTCTATATTACATAAAATGATGGTTTAGTGACTCTAGAGAATACTAATAATATATAGAAAATACAAAAATATGTTTCTGTATTAAAGAAATTGTTTAAGTTATTAAATGTCTGACATGATGAATCCAAAAATGAATTAGGATTCATAAATACAGAGTGAAAGGATTTTTTCTACATACAGTTTATTGCTAGTGGTTTCAATTCAATAATAGTATATAATGATGTTATATTAATCATAGTAAATGAAGTACAAGTCTTACTGTATGTTAAATGTGGTTGAACAAATGTGTAACCTATAATTACATGGGAGAAGAAACATATATTCCAATGATCTAGATCCAATTTTAAATATCCAAAAGACTTCTCAAACAATTTAAAAGTATATACACTGACAAGCTACTGAATAGATTCGGTATGAAACATTCTAAAAGGATAATATTTCTAGAATCATGTGTAATTCATCTATCAATGAAAATGTGTTCTTAGATAGATGAGGGATAGAACATAATAGAAATTTTTCTATATAATTTAGTTATTGCGTAAGTCTTTTATTTTATTCCATTTACTATGCTATATTTTTCTTATGTATTAACATTGATAGGCAGGTATCATGTTGATCAAGGTAAATGCCATCGAATGGTACTCAAAACAATCCTCATGAATCTATGGCTGAAAAAGGATATGTTCGTGGTATATTAATGATATAAGGACTAGGAAACATAGGATATTCATATGTTAGTTTTCAAATCATATACGTATGACATGACTTTAAAAAAGGGATACATCTTTTTTTTGAATAGAGGTTTTATGAAGATGAATAGATCAATGAAAGTTGTAGTTGTAGATTCATAAATAGTGTATGAGTATATTTCTACTTTATAGGAATATATGTATGGAATATAGATGTAAAAAACAATTAATTATATTTATGTGGTGCCTAACTATAGATATCATATCAAAATTTATAGTGATAGTTCTTCTATGGTAGCTCTCTCAAAAAAGCCAATTTCACATCAGAGGATGAATCACATATTTCTAAAGCAACACCTCTTTTGGGATTTTTATTAGAGTGGTGACGTCATAGATAGAATTTATTTTATGGAACATATCATGGAGGACCCCTTGACTAAATCATTGAATCTATAAAAACATGATAAACAAGGGAGGACTACTGGACTGAATTCCATATGTAGTTATCCATAGTCTAAATTCTGATTTTTTAGAGTTAGTGTCGTAAGAAAAAATATTAATAAATTTATTAAATTTTATTTTTATGTATTTAATAACAACATATTATTATATATTGTAATTTTTTATACATATCATTAATTTAATACTATCTTAGATTATTTGTGTCAATGTTATGGTCCTGTTAGTTCCCCACTATGATTTGAATCATGAAGTTATATGAACATAATATTAATAAATTTATGTGGTTGGATAACATAATATGACAGGAAAATATTATTTAGATGATTATGGGTAATTTCATATAAGTGGATAAGTCTTCTTCTTATGATTTTCACACATAGTGATTTCTAAGATGGGACATTATGTGTGTAGAATCACCAGTAGGAATTTCAGATATTTTGGTTTCATCAAATATTTCATTATTTGAGGGTTTGTTTTTTACTGAAGATTATAATATTTTCATTAATTTATGAAAATAATTTCACAATTATATATACTGACCAAAAACATCAATCAATTGGTTATGGTGAATTAGGGTATATTGGGTGTGTCACGATTGAAATGACATTAATTGATAATTTGAGGGTGGTTTTATCCCATACATAATTAAGGAATCTCATATCGTATCCCTATTATTGGAATAGATACATAACATTGAAAATCCACATCCATGGATTAATGAGGTGTTTATATCAACTATACAAAGAATGGCATGTCGAGTATATAGGTTGGTGACCCGAATGTGTGTCCTGCTTGAATGGATATTGTGATAAAAGGACAATATTACATAGTAATAATTTTTATATAGTTTTCAACATTGAGAAATTATTTTATATCTTTATAGTTTGTTGAAATATTTCTATAATGTGACCATCTACTTTTGGAAACTCCATATAAATCCAATGAAAAAAATCATAGATGGTAAAAAACAATTTTCTTCTATTGACCACAAAAAAATTTATTTTACTAACATTAATTGATGAAATATTATTATAATATATTAAGAATAATATTATTCATTTTATATTGATCAAAAAAATTATATAGATATTTATTTGGTGGAATGTAAATAAATAAATATATTAATATTGATATTTTATTGAATAATATGAAAATATTTATTCACCAGTATGTGAATTAAATATTTATATATAAATAAAATTTTAATGAAGGTTTTCAATTAATGAAAGCATAGTTCAAGTTTACAATGACTGTGTCTAGTGAAAAATAATAATTTAAATGTCAATAAAATAATATTTTCATGTGCATGTTTATGTGTGGAAAAATAATAATTATATTAGTATGTGGTGTGGGGTTTATTAAAGATAATAAACGTTATTTAATGTTCAATATCATGTCAAATAATCATTTAACCTAAATCCAAACTCTATAAATAGATCGTTATTTATGTTTTTATATTACAATAAATTAAGAATACAGAATTATTGTGCTCATAAAATTCTATATCAACACCTCTATGTCTCTCCGTAAAAACATGAAGAGAATGAGAGATTTTCTCATGGTTGAAGAGTGAGCAATTATGAACGAACAATGAAAAACTATTGACATTCCATTTTATCACCCAAAGATCACGTGATATTTCACAGAGATAATAGAAGCATGTTTTTATCACTGGTAATTGGATTGTACACATGGATACTCATAGAAAAACAAATATATTATGAAGGGGTTATTTTTTTGACGATCATCTACCAAAAAATAAAGTGACAGAGACCATGTATTTAATTCATATAATATTAAATAAATAAATTATATATTTTATGTTTAATATCCAAGATCTTGTTTTTTGGATATTATTTTAAATGATATATTAATATATCACCCACCACTTCATTCACTTGCATCACCGAAAACATCACACCACCAACAAAAAAATAGGTTCACAATACAAATTTCCTTACAAAGGCTTGAATGTTTCCATCTGGATAAATTTATGGAGGCTATTATTATTTTAAAACTCCATTTATACCATATTTTACACCGATTAACCATCAAACTCCAAAGTAAATGTGCATAACATATTATATATATCATGAATATTCTACTCAAAATTACCATCAATCTAATGATGACAAGTATTGCTCAAAAGAACCTAGGATCCAAGACCTTTTTAACGACACTTCTATAATCAATAAATGAAATGATGATCTACATCTCATATTATAGTCATTAAAATAATATAAAATTGAACTCTTTATAAGATGTAAAAATTAACCAAATCATAAATTGTCAATGCCTCCAAAATATGAAAGACGTGGGAAACATATTCTATTCGATCAATTATCGCAATACTACATCATTCATAATTTTTGTCCTTGGTAATAATATCCTAAATCCAAAGTAGTGTTTTACTATTTCCACTATGGAATGGGAAGAGGCTGAATCCCCAATCTGGCATTTTATTCTCAGTTTTCTGCTACATATATTCATCATTCCTCAATGCCCACTACCTCTTTCTGAATTACAGATCAACCGTTCTATCTAAAAATATATTGATAAATATTTTAATGGTCTATATGTATACAAAATCATGAAGATGTAATTTATCTCATCAACTCTTTCTGGAAGTCCATATGAATAAATAATTTTCCAAAAAAAGAGAATAGAATTACTAAATCCTAAAGAACATTCTAGTATTGGATCCCATGCCATAATTGCTTTCTCATAACTAATCCCCTTGAATCTAATAACTGCTCTACCTAGATCTCAAAAAGATGAATGGGAACAATAGATGTATAAGTCAGTTCTTCCCTTCTTTAGGAATCCTAAAAATATAGATTCATTTTTGAAAAGAGTTTCATCAAATACCACTCCTATGGGGATCCTACATTGCTTATGTTCACATCATAGAACTGAATTCCTCAGCAATGATGTTTCTGTTTCATCTAGAGTATGCTAAATAATTTTGACAAACTGAATATTCTCGACCAACCTCCTCTATCATATCATGTCCCAATAAAATAAATATTTTTAATGATCTTGTGATACATGTACACCAGAAATAACATTTCAAAATGATGTTATATCTAGCATCTTGGGGAATCTACCATCGGATCTAACTCTATACCAAGAGTATGATAATTCTACTCATCTAGTTTTTTAATTATTTATACAATAACTAACCTCTCAATCCTCCATTTCCATAAAATATCCTAGTTAAAATATTGTTTTTTCACATTACTAATATATGACATACCTAAAATAGGTAATATGAGGATCAGTATTGAGGATAAAGTACTATTACACACTAGAATAGTTCTTGTGAAATAATCTGAAAAACAAATATTCTCCCCCATCATGGTTAGCTCAGATTTCATTGCTTCCAGATGGGAGAAGTCATATAAAAATAACCACCAATAACATTATAAACCCAAAAGACTATGATTCCTAATGAAATTATTTTTTCATTACCTCGAACCCACATCTATATCATTATCTTTTTCCACTAAAACTCCATCCTCAAATATGAAATTGCCTATGAAGGGAACATTGTCAATCTATAAAATATATTTGGCTATAATGGAATAAATATGATTCTCACTCAATGTATTTACATTGGTTTAAGGCTGATGGACGTAATAATCCACTAACTAGGATAACAATTAGATATCATTGACATATAGCACAAAAAACTAGTACTAAGTATGATGAATTATTTGATTCATCAAGGCCATTTTCTCCAATTGATTATTAAAACAAAATAGAAACACTACAAACTCATAAAATCCATAACAAATCCTAAAAGTATCCCTATGAATGTATATTTGTCTCACCCTAAAATAGTTATATTAATATATACTATTAATAATATGGATGATCATATACACTCTGAAATGGTCATGGAGATCATATATTCATGAAAGGGAATATAGTTTCTTGATTATCATCTGCTTCAATATCTAATAATACACACACAAGGGAAAAGTCACATTATTTTTATTTAAATAAAGAAATGAACAATTGATTGTAGATATAATTGTCTTTATAAAACAATTATCTTCTATATCATCTACCATATAACTCAACTCTAGATTCTCTACTATTTCAATCCTATATGATTGATAAAAAAATAGTTCTACTCTTGAATCCAACTCGATCATGATCATGATATACAAATCTAGTGGGATATCATATATCCCATCCATAAGAGACATCCAGTAAACGTTCTTCCACTGAATTAAAAGGATTATGTAGTTTTCCTCTATCATGAAGAACAATTATTTCAATATGATCCATGAGAAAATCTAATTTTTACAATATTGGTTCTAAATGACCATCCGTATGATCCCACACACACTAGAGAGATTTTGTATCACTTTCTAGATATAGAATGGTTATATTCCATGTGTAATATTTGAGAAAATTTTGGAATAGAGATACCAAGTCCATTATATCAATCAAATAAAAACATTTCATTTCAATCACAAATGGTTCCCATAATAACTTTTAAGCATCAAAATCTAGAGAACACACATTACAAGGTATAATTATATATAATATCACTACAAACCATGTAAATATTGTCATGATTTCATCCATGATTTCCACATCAAATCCCAAACAATTAGAAAAAATTTCAAATAAATGGAATGTTATGGACTTGTATCAAAAAAAAACTAGAAAGGGAAGATGATATGAGAATCATAACACTGGTTGTATGAGGTACTTCATCCACACTAGATAAGGTAAATTGAATAACCTATAGTTGACTATAAATTATTCCTCGAGCTATAGTTTGACTATACTATGAAATTATCTCAACCTACAACATCTACTCTTATATTAGGGTAACATATCCCCAACCTCAACCTGAACATCCCAAGACACTCCAACCACTTCTACATTGGGGTATCTATATCCTTCACTGACTCTATTACCTATCCTAATCCCCTAACAATTCTTTATTGTGTTAATATAATATATAATTTCTAATAATGACCCGGATAAATGTAACAAGGATACTCCATAAAAGGTAGAGAGACGGATTCGGGTTATGGACCAACATTCCACATTGATAGTACTCCAAACCAAGATGGTCTTGAGATGGAATCCCACTTCCCAAAACACTCATCCCACTATTACATTTGAGGAAGCTATCAGAGTGGGGATTCTCCCCACCATAAGAAGATCACCAAGTTCACCCTGCTAAAATATCGTTACCTCATCTGAAAGATTCCCATCCATAATGAAGTTGTGATTTATCATATATAAAAATTTACATAAGTGAAATGAATCAACATCATACCTATTCTAATTGATAATCACTACATAAAACACCATTCCCTAGATATCTCATTAGCTACTAATGATGGAACAATGCATTGTTGGTCGTTGAAGTTTTCAACAAAGCCCATCAGTGAAATGACCTTGTACATAAAGAAAATGAATTCATGGGCCTTTTCATCCCTCAATATATTTTTCTTGATTTAGATTGTGAACATTAACATGAAGTTAATCCATGATTACTCGTGTATCTACCCAATATCCATTATAATTTCCAAAAAAAACATTGTTGGTCCATGGACTATGTATTCATTAAGACTCGCCTACATATATAAGGATGTATCATGTTTGTTGATGATAAAAAGAATTGACACAATCTGAATCATGAATATATATATGTTTTCTTACCTAATGTACGAATATGGATTCGATATATAGATATATCCTATGAGCATGGAAAATAATTGTACGATGAAAACACTACACCTTTTAATGGATGATATGACCCTCCATAATTTATCATGACGCTAAAATTCAATATAACTCTCAATATAAATAAGAAAATATTGCACATAAATGTTTGGAGCATGTTTAATTCCACTCTCCGGATACTAAATGTGAAAACTATGATGAGTAATTTTCATGACAAGATAAAAAACTCATTATAATGATGGATATTATATAATGGGTAGGATCAATAGGTGAAAATAATAGAGTACCACTTCTACTTGTCTATTTAAACATTGGATACATTTTTTATGACTTATTAGTTATTTCATTTCACATATCAGATATATCAGGTAATTCAATTTTGATGTATGAACAGGAAATTATATATATCTTATAATGGATATGAACCAATTATAAATAATTTATGATCAGATATATACATAAGTCTCTATCATGATGTATGAATACTAACCTTATGACATAATAAAGAATGATTATAAATTCGAAAAAAAATTTACATCACACAAGATGTGTATAATCCCATGGGATATAAAAACAACATTAACAAGAGAAAATATTTGACTAAAATATCACCTAATATCACATGGAATTACTATTGTACAAATATTAGATAATCCCTTGAAAAATATCGTTACAAAGTCCCCAAACATACTAGTCTCGTTATACTTTTCCCAAATAGTAATGTAATAGAATGGAAGAAGAATTTATCATATAATTCAATATTTTAACATCTCGTAATTTCTAATTAATTCATATGGTCAAATCATGTTTCTTATTCCACTACAAGAGAACATCCCCATATTTCACATGCTAACGACTAATAAGGGTAGTGTGATGAGAATATTGTCGAGACTATACCCCCTTCTTCAGTGATACAATATGGTTAAAATTAAAAATATAAATAAATATTAGAGTAAAGGAAGTAGTAAAATAATAATATTATATAACTTTTATTTACTTTAAGTAACCAAGGAATTAGTAGAAATGAATCCTATAATGAATAGATGAAATATATGTAAATCTCAAAAAAATAGAATAAATGAAACATCTGATAATAATAGACATAAAATAACATTGTCTGAAACCCCAATTAATTACTATCTCCAAACATTATTCCATCAAAAATGAAAAAATCATATACATGGTCCCTTCCTCTAACCCAAACCTGCATCCATGTAATCATATTGTGTTCCATATGATAGCCTAAATAGGGTATCAATAAAACCCATATGGTCAATACCACTAGGTCCATAATAAATGAATCAAATTACAGGTCAATGAAAAAATTTATAGAAATGTATATTAATCAATTAATTAATATAATACATCAATCGACCAGCTTCCACATCATACAAGAATGTCTCAATGAATGAATCATAACCATGAAAACTAGAGTCAAATAACCATGGAATAAAAAAATAATATAGAGTAGTCCTTTGTTTGATAATTTTATTTAGTAGTCATAGCACTCAATATTATAATTTCATCATTTGGGAGTATCCCAGTCTATAATCATTTCTACATTAAATATCGCCAAGACCATTAAACATGCATTACCCAATCATTCAGAATTACCATATATAGATGATTTATAACATCATAATTGTCGAATACCTCTATATATTCATTTTAGCATGATTCAAGAAAAAATTCATAATAGTAAAGATAAAAAATTATCAAATAATAATCCTTGATTGTTATTTATCCAATCAACCATTTTCCATAAATTATACATTCATTTAATTATTTTATTATATCAAAAACATTCATCAATCAAAATAAATTATACATTATCTTTTATATGAAAACATTCCATGGGTTCTCATATAATGCGAAACAAAAAAACCTATATCCAAATTATTATTATTTAATGGATTTCTCACCCAACAGGTAGTCAAAAACAATGTCACATCAACATTGAATCTAAATGAATAATTTGAAAAATTCCATAAATGATTTTTGAGTCTTCATCATTATAGAAATTAATTTTTTTTTCATTCATGGTTATTCAAAATATTTCACATAATTTTTATTTAAAAATACATATGTAATAATTTTATACCATTAACTTTTACTTGATGTTTAATGAAACTCTTGCAACAAGAAGACTCAAAAAAATGAAGTCATAGAATTTGGTAAAAAAATAATTTCATAAATGTCCCAAATAAATACCCAATTAATATATGATAAGAATATTTACATTCAAATGATGGAGATTAATGAAAGTGGTGGGGGTCAAGAGCCATGAAACTCACCGTATATCAATTTCTCAAAGGGATGTCTGAAATAAAAAAGGAGACTCCAAAATCACCTTTAAATTAACACGAGTCTAATTACGGTGGACTTCATGAAATTTAAATGAAAAAATAAGAAACTTCTTCCCAAAAAATTAACTAGTTTAGAAATTCATGGTCTGTAATCGTAATGCCTGTTTTGTATTTTTTATGTTAGGTGTATTACGACAATCTTGTTGGCTAAGGCGATTTTTACCCTAATCGATCATTACATGTTATGTATTTTTGTTTAATAGGGTGTAAAATTTTGATGAAATGAACTATTTCATAAGAAATATTTCATTAATAAAATATCTTTAGTTACTTTTATATGGTGGGAATTACAATTACATTGAATGTAAATTTCTTGTTGTATTATTTATGTCCAAAAAATACTACAGAATAGTCTGAAAGAACTATAATGTCTTATCAACTCAGGGAAAACCCTCATAAAACCATTTAAAATCTTTATACCCATAATCCATTAATTCGAACATGGATATGTAACTTAAAATTAGGTCATTTTTCAAAACTAAATCTCTCCATCTCAGAAAAGGACAAGAATAACAATGCCTAATGTATGGAAAACCCAAATGAAAGACGAGTAATGAAAAAATCAAAGTGTAAATTTTCGTGAAGAATGAATGAACCAAAAATATCATTCAATACATTAGGATACTATAGATAATTAATCAAATAGAGTCTATATAAATCTAATCCCACATATATTCAATAATGAGAAGGGGTAAAATATCAATTTAATCTTCTGGTTCATAGACTTAATATGAAGACCACTAAGACATGAATATAAAAAAATATTAATCCTAATATTCATTAGTGTCCACTACTATATGCATCTCAGGTTATAAAATATTTTGGTATCCCATGATTGAATGAACAAACTAGAATGTTTTCGAACTTGAAATCACTCATTCTAAAAGAACATGGGAACAAAGAACCTCCATAATAAATAAATGACTCCATAAATAGATTGAGATGAACCTCTCATGGCGTACCCACCTTTTATGATTCCCCAATTTATATATAAAAGTGGTCCACTAAAATCTCATGTTTAATCTATTCATCCATTTTGGTTGATGCATGTATACTAGACATGAGAACATATTAATCAACATCATGCACGTCTAGAGGAAACATAGTGAATAATCCCATCATAATCTTATCCTCTAATATTAAATTGAATTATATAATTTTTAATTTTCTTTATAATGAATCATGTTATATGTCTGATTAAATTAGGTTTTTGATGATATAAAATTAAAAATAATGGAAAAAATATCCTAATCTCTATATTCAATATTTTGGTCACTCTAGATGAAGAAATCAATTTGATATTACTAATTTAGAATATTCTATACTATTAACATAAAATGTACTGAAGAACAAGTTTAAATAATTTAATTCTACCACTTACTAATAGACATTGGATGTGTAATTATTCTTTTTATTGGGTAAGATGATAAATCCATAAGACAAAACATGGAAACCCAACCATTATTATGAACTCAACCAGCTTTCGTGAGTAATATCAATAAAATACAAACCAAAATATCATCATTGAATGAAAAAATGGAGTTGAAGACAATACCACCATAAAATAATCTAAAAACCTCTATCATTTCTCATGAAAGTAAATTATCACCCCCTTATGGGTCAAACATTAAAATATATTTATAATCTGGGAGTAATAGTTCCCAAATTTCTAATATTAAGTGAGTCATTTGAGAAAAAACTAGATATTAAATGAATTAAAAGTAACGTATAAATATATTATTAAATTGATCTTCTTAGGGTCGTAAAAAACCATTATCAACGATTACAATCTTGAAAAAAGTACTTTCATTTATGCAGAACTATATTTTTGAAAACAATTTTTAAATTTTATAATACCTCACAGTTCTAAAAAGTACAACAATATGACCTTCATGGTCTTCACTCATATTTGGATAAACCATGATGCTATCAAAAAATACTACAATAATGGTGTTGGGTTAACAGTGTAAGTTCAGATTTAGTAAATCAATAAAAAATGATTCAAATTTAGTTTTAATAAAATGGGATATATAAATATTCACAATCCTCAATCCTACACTGAATTGTCACCATGGGAATATTTGTTTCCCTCAATCATAGATAATGGAATATTTTTCTGAGGTTAATCTTATAAAAACACTTTATCCTCACAAACCATTCAAAAACATAAACAGTGTGAAGTAATTTGTGTCAACATTTAATAGTGAATGCATTGAGTTTTAAATATCAATATAATGTTATAGATTTGTATCCTCATTATTTTAAAAAATCTTCTGTGATTCCACACATACCATTCTATATTGAATAATTCCCTTTATATAAATATCCCACAGAAAATAAATTTAATTTTTCTATTTCGAAGTGTTGTGAAATAATAATTCACTATAGAGAACATCAATATATGTGTCAGAAAATATTATAAAATATAATTCAGAAATAAAATTAATAATAACCAAAAACCAACCAGATAACTGGCATGAAATCAATCAAATATCCAGAACATGATTCTCTAGTTACCTAGCCATGGATTTACCGCACCTAGAAAGACCTAAGTGCTTATATGAAATGAAAGGACCAAACCCTCTAATTTTAAAAGTCCATATATGATATAGAACTCAACGTCCAATCTATTCCAAATACATGATTAATGAAATCCATTTCCTAAACTATGTTATAAAAAAAACATCAATGATGGTCATATTAATATCTATGCATATAATACACTTTCCTCTATTCATTACTATTAAATTATACATATCAATAAAATTATTCATGAACAATATTCATAACCCAAACTCATCAATAAATACAATGATAAGGAATGAATTTGTTAAAAATAATTAAAAATATAAACATATATATGATATTTTAAATGTTTTACCACTCCTATTCCCTACCCTAACATCTGAATCTAATATAACAAGCTCAACTACATATAAAAATAGAGATACAGAGCCCCACTAAAAATTAATGCCATTATTGGAATCCACATTCATGGTGGTACCCCATAATGTCCCCTTGGATATAATATACTCCACCTGGGATCCTTTCATAAAAGACACTCAAAATCTACTGTCTAATAAAGGATTAATATTGAAAAAATTTAAATGGACTAGGAAAAAATATTGGTTTCCCATAATAGTGGATCTCTAAAAATTCTTCTTGATTAGATCAAATTTATAACTATGAACGAATAAAATATATATTCTCTAACAGTTTTACATGAATAGAATAAAATGAAATATGAAAACTGAACCTTCTAAATCATCTATATTATTTTCACTTCTATTTCCTATCAAATTTATAGCTCTTGATAGCCATTGTTATAGTAGTGGAACCATCAAATCAAGATAATATATTTGTTTCAGTCTATATTATAACTTAGTTAACAGTCACATGAGTATAATTCAAAAACAAGTGTGTTGAGACCATTATGTTCATGTGTTATTCCTTTTTAGAAGATGAAAATTACATTATGACATGCATTGAATATTTACTAAAAAATATAACAATGTGATATATATTTATTAATATATTTTTAGAAGATTTTTATAATACCAAATAAAATGAATAATCATTCCTCCAATATATTTAATATTATCTCATTTGTGATGGTATCTCTATATAAATGTGGTGGGATGAATTTGGATGAATTATGATAAACATAAGTTATGGATGTATGATATAATATTTCATATGAGGATTTTGTAGTAATTAATTATAATTTTTAAATGATCCTTGATTAGATGGAAAAAATATAATCAATCACATATTTATAATTCGATGCACATAGTTAAGGGAATCAGAATATATCTCATCAGATTTTATTTTTTCGATCAAATACAAAGTTTCTAAGGATTATGCAAACATGAATCATAGACAATGATTATACACTACATGAATCAATGTATGATCATGAGGTCAGAATATAATTTGTTTTGCTTCCTTCACCATGTGGGGTGTCATGATATTCTACTAGATTTATCCTTATATAATGTCCATCATTGGATGTTACAAAATATTACCCTTATAAGAATTATTAATATCATTTGAAATACTATTTTGGGGTTGATAACATTCTATCCTAAAAAATAGTTTCAGTTATCAAGCTAAAAATATGACATTGTACATCATTTGTCTTCATTAAATGATTAAATAATACATAATGATGTTTCTGAAATGTTAGTTTTATAAATCATGTTCAAAATAATTTATATGATTTTCACTGTGGTGAAATAGATTATTTATCATGTTATTTAGTCTCTCATTAAAATTTTGATGTTCTGATGTGAAATTATATTTAGTATAATATAGTGAACAGTGAGTTGGTGCATCATGTAAGAAGTTACACATCCTAAAAAAACAACATGACTATGAAGTGGTACATCCATGGTGGTTGTTTTCTTTAATTGTAATTCATTGTTCAATGTAAGTGAAAATGTATCTGAAGTCCTTGAGAATTGATTAAATTTATCTTCATCCTCATAATATAATTATCATGACTGTGTAATGGGAAAATGAATATGTATGGGTGATAAATAGTTTTCATTTTATTATTATCATAAAATATAATTGTAACTAAAATCTTATGTAAGGATTATTAAATGGCTAGGAATATTATACCACAAATCCAATGAGAATAAAATGAAAAATAAAAGGAAATATATTATTAAAAATATTCATATATTTTTTCTATAGAGGAGGAAGATATGGATAAATATATGGTTCATAAGACCAATTAAGGTTTTGAAGATGGATAAAAATATATAAATGTGTTATTAAATATTTTTTGTGGATTACATTGATTTATTATAAGAAATTATTTCTTTTTATGACAATAAATATTATATGAAATGTTTTCTACCATTATCGTAAATCATTAATAGTTTTTTAAAAAGATTTTAAAATTCATAAAAATGTATTAAATTAATTTTTATACTTATTGTTTTTTATTAAATAGAAATAAATATTAAAAATTTCTACTAGTATAATGGTTGTTTTAATATAGATTGATATAAAAAGAACGTGCTTGGATATTTTCAGTGTTATTGTATAATCTATGATTTATATATGGATACATACATACATTTATAGAATATAATAGAAATCATGCATTCTCAAAATTTTGTCAATATAAATGCATTAATACATCATATATAGAAATATAATAAACCGAGTGATTAAAATAGAATAAGTGTTGTGATAGTAATTTATTATTTAAAATATATAAATGGATGAGAATAATATATGATAGAATATAATATATGATAATAATTGTGTTTTTAGACTTGTGAAATATATGAATATTATGATTAATATATTTATGAGGTATTGTCAATGTTAAAAATATCAGAAATGTACATGGAATTTTTAATAATGGTTTTTGTATTCAATTTCATATATATACATTTTATTGGATGATGGAAAAATTACAAGGGAAGGTCAATTACTAATATTATACCTATAAAAAAATTATTATCTTGATAAAGACATGTGATACTATTCTAATAAGGCATATTATTAATGTATCAAAAATAGTATAGGAGACTTAACTTCTAATCAATCAAATGAATACTTAGAGATCAAGATAATATGATGATCAAGTGAAAAAAGTTTTCCATTAAAGTATAAGGATAAGAAAAAGTTAATTTGTGTTATAGTAAACATAAAAATATATCTAGTCATATAATTATGGTATGAGGTGAAAAAGATAAAATGACTAATGATTTTTCCTTGCATATTTTTCATTCAAAAAAAGTCTATCTTCTAAAAAAGAAATGTGGAATTCATATTTAATTATATAATGATAAAAAGTTCTATATACTGACTTGTAATAAAGAATATGGATGAGAAATCAACTCTTATAATAATTAATAAGTTCTTATATGCATATTTTTCCAATAGAATAGTCAAAAGGAAAACCCAATATATAAACATGCTATCGAGTTCTAATTGGTGATAAATACTTTGGTTAAACAATTCGTAATATAATTTTAATGTTTTTGGATTAACTTTTATACATTATACACCATATAATTAGTAATGATAATAACTCTATTAAATTGTAGGGTGTCTATAGTTTCAATCTCAAAAATTGAATATATTGGTTTTTGTGATCATGGTGGTAAAAATATCCCACTATGGTCTTTCCTTCAACCATTGGGTGGTGAACCATGTATATCATATTGACCATGTGTATTTCTGTATTTTAAAATTTTTACATGAATTATAATATTCTAAAATGGAGATGAGTAAAACCAATTAACCTAAAATATCGGAAAATGTTACTAAATATTAAAATACAATGATAGTTTGATGTCATATAAATTAAATCTCCCCCAAACACCAGTTTTTATGGAGATTTTCTATAATTACTTCCCATAATTCGAATTAGATCATGTTACACCTCTTATCAGTATATCTCATTATTATTTATTCATTTTAATAATTTTAGTAACCCATTAATTATTTATAATTAAATAAAATTTTATGGTTGATCCATCTACCACAGATCATTACATTATCTATTTAAATAATATGTGTATCCTTATTAAATTTTTAGAGAAGCGTTTATGGAAAATATCCCACGTTAACAAAATTAAAAAAATTTCTTTTTCTCCCCTGATTCTTGATGAAGATGATTGATTTTATTTAAAAGAAGAAGAACATATATCCAAACATATCCCCAATAACATAAACAACCCTTCTACCGAAAAAAAACTATAAATTATTAATATCATGTTGTATTTGAAAATTACTTCTCAATCTGCTCTTTTATGTTTCTATAACTAGTGAAGGTGATACTAATACAATATATGTTATATTGAAGCACTAAAATATATGATGTATTTTCAGATGTAATGGAATATATTCCACAATAAGATTCACCAATAAAGTGGGCCACATGGCCTCAAGTTCACTTCCCCTTATTGCATAGGTTGTCAATTAATAAAAATGGTCTGAGGTCATACAATTGGGAGACTATAACCTAAATAACAGGGTAACATATTGGTGAAATAATTTCACAAATAATGTAATCATAACCAAGAACTGAAATAAAAATTTAAAGAATTAAAAAATAATAAATAAATGAAATATTGAATCATATGAAAAATGATTCCATATCATATGTGCAAAAAAATGAATATGAAAGCATGTTATACCATAAATGTATCAATAATGTGAAAAATACCAAAATGATGATCTCAAATTGCATCATGAGACACATCTCGATCAGGTTATTCCCAAAACACATGCTATATAAAAATCAGGTATCCACCGCTAGGTTATTTCACATGTCCCAGACTACATTCACAAAACCTACCTAGCTACAATCAGTGACATAGATTTGGTGTGAGAAAAACTCGTTAGGCCACCAATAATGGTGAATATAAATACCTCATCAGTTGATATACAATGATAGTGTGACAAAAATAATCGATGTCAATAATATTATATATAAATGGATGGAGTCTCTTTTTTAATGATATCTTTATGAGTTTAACTTATTGACTCTTTCTGGGTAATCTTGCAATAGGAAACCATGTGTATAAACCCATATGTACTGTATACATAGTTATTTCAATAGCTATATATGTGTATACTACTACTATCCTAGTAAAAATTTTCAACTTAAGGATCTATAAAATATAACATGAGTCTCATGATTATCATGGGATGCAATGCCCGATATCACAAGAATATGGGATTACTTTATCAGAAACATTGAAGTAGGTGTTTCTTGCATGAATCATTATTGTTGGGTCACCATATTTAGTATCACATAAATAATGGTTTCCATACCCTTATATACCAGTATGGGTCATCATTCCAAGTACAAAATAAATATAGTTTCCATGATTGAATCATATCACATGGGAATCCATGCCCAAAAAATTAAATTAGTGTTCGTCGTGCCCGATATCATATTAGTAGGTTCTCCATGCATGTATCATAGATAAATGGTATCCATTCCCATGATTCATATTTAATGTGAATCTTTATTCCCATGTATTATTTTTAATGAGGGTATTTACTCCATTATATCAAATTTAATGAGGTTCTCTGGGCTAATATGTTATATTTAGTGAGGGTCACCATTCTCTTTAATAATCATTAATGATGGTGGCCTTGCACATGTTCCTTGTCAGTGGAAGGGATACTGTTAAGAACTATAATTAATTTTAGTTGTATTGGTTCCACAATAATATTATAGGTAAATATTAAATGACCTTAATATGTTCCAATAATATGTTCATAATTTAATGACAATTTTCGTTAAAAGGGAATGAACATTGTACAATTTTAAATAGGTGACTTGGTTGTACTACTGACTTCTATTCAATTAATTATTTATGGATATGTCTGTTATCTATTCTAAACCAAAACATTTATATATTTATTTTGTGATATAATAATTATATGTAAGGTAAAAGCCTTATGGAGTATGATTTTTTCATTTTTAAATTTATATCAATAATGTAAAATTGAATAGAAAACCTCAAGGTGTGCAAAAAATAGTATGGTGTCTTAATTGAATCATCTTTACAAAAATTAAGATACCATTTATATATATATTTTACATATGGGGAAATTTAAGGAGAATCATTTTTTGGGTAATCATAACACAATGTAAGGAATCTCAAGATTTAGGGATAAATACTAAAAAAACGAAACTATACATATAGAGGAAAATTTATCTAGTATCATCATTTGGATTTTTCCTAATAGAGAGAAAACGTTAAACAATATTATCACCCTGAAAATGAGGCATATGATCCTGTAGAAAAATAACACTATCAAGATAAAGATAATTTAATAAAGGTCAAATATATATAGGGTACATACCCATGTATATATAATGTGATAAATGGATGTTGAAATAAAATTAAGATGGAAAAGTAATCAATGAACCAAGTGTGAAGAACCTGATAGATTAAAGGGAGGAGAAATGAGCCACATGTCACTGTTAATTCAAATTATTATAGGTTTAGAGGAGCTAAAATAGATTTTTTGGTAAAACTGTAAAGTACACCAATGAACATATTTTTTATGGTTTTGGACATACATTAGGAAAAATAGTATGCCACTCGTACAGCATCAACACCATCAAGAGGTATATTTCTAGATTCATGGGAATTTTTTTCGTAGGTCATACACCAACTTTTCAATATTCACATCACAGAAACTAATTAAAATATGGAAGGAAATGAATCTATTGGTGAATAGAAAGGGAAAAATATTTCCCTATATTTCACGTGGAGAATCCTCACATTTTTAGTAGAAACCAAACATAATAAGACACATATTATCTAACAACATTTTCACCATGTGATTTCATTCACCAGCCATGGTTCTAGGCTCTAAAGAAGCCCAAACACCCCATGAATTCGGTATAGCATCACCATGAATCCATATTATATCATAAAAAATGATTTATATTGAAATAAATTGGATTCATTCCTCATATAAATGAAGGTTTCTTACATCCCCCCCCCCAACCAAATAATGGACCACATACATGAGTTACCATTCCATTGGTTTTATAACATCATCTGATAATAAATCCTGTCACTGGGAACATATATCGCCCTATCACTCCCATGTCTCATATTATACATGTATGTGTTTTCATAGAACACGTACGTAAGAAATATCCATCAGTAGAGATAATTAATTATCCCATGAATGATTCCTATATGATACATCTAAAAATATTCATCGGAATCAAGAGCAACATTTTTAAGGTCAAATGTATTATACAGGTCGACATGATAACGATTATGTAGTGAAACATTGATGTCAAAATGAATGGAAATGTACAAATAATTAAATAGAAACTGATAAGATATGATCCATTATATATCTATGACCTCAAATGAAATTAACATAAAGTAAATAGCTTATATTTCCATTTTATTCATAAATTTCCTTGCCTATGGATACCCTTATGAAAACGCATACCCTCATGTTGAACTCCAGAGTTCCTCGATGGAGATAAGTATATGATTTATTTTTATACTGAGTATGAGACAATCAATTTCTTATCAATATTACATACTCTGATGTTCCTATATTATATGAGGTCCTGGTAGCACTTCTTATCCTGATTCAATCTAAAATAGGGTTAATGAAACGACCAACCATATAAGGCCTCTTACCAAGCCATATTAATCATATCACGAATGATGTTATTATAGGAGCACTCAAAAATTGAGATATGATTCCACAATGATCTAACAAAATTATGGAGTCATTTTCAGATCAGGTTCCTCAAAACATTTATATTTTTTTTGACTGGACATTTCAATATGGAGAAATGATTTGATCATAATCACATGGGTACCCATATATTTATTTAACCACTACTAAAACCATAATGTAAAGCAATAATGACTATCGAAAATGATACTATGAGGGACCATGCGTAGCTATATAATCTCACAGAAATACATCCTTCATTGACCATCAGCTGATAAATACTCTCATATATGAAGTAAGTGGGATAACTTTATCAGACGATCCATGGATACCAAAGCTACATCGCTACCTCGAGTTTTCATTAATGATCCATTTGAAAACTCCATCATAATATAATACCATTTCAATTTCAGTTATTAAAACAGTTTTATCAATCTCGTGGGCTACTAGTGTTCCATATACAACTTTTGAAAACTGGAATCCATTGATATATGACCCAGTAGATTAAATTTCTTCCCTAGCCACCAATATTTTTGGACCATATCATTCTACATCATAGAGATACTAGGGTGAAAAACCCAATGGGAAGAGTGTGACTCTCACAACAATTCATCTTTCACTTCTGTAGCAATTGATATTTTCTCATGTATACATATGATGTCATTGTCATAAATATACCAATGTGGATGTGGGTCCTTACATAATATACTCTCTCATAGAACCACCCCCATATGGTCTGAGAACTTCCTCATATTCACTATCTCATGATGTGAAGAGGTCACCAATAGTGATGCATTTAAAAACAATACATGATGGTCATGTACCTCTATGTTCATCTTATAATATAGTATCATAATCTACCTTTCACTAATATTCAAATGTTTAATTTTTATTAGAGTCTTCCTTGTTAGAGAATTAGAAACAAAATTTCAATTATATGGTGTATAGGCCTGCTCATTTTAAAAGGATTTTAGGTGCAAAACCCCTATTTGATGTCTCCGATCTATGTCATACTAGATAAATAATATATGTATTTTTTGGTTTTCTAGGAACCCAAAACACTCTCCTATAAAATAATACCTCTTACTATTCATAGAGTAAACAATATATTCCAACTCAAGATCATGTGTTTGGTAATTCCGCTAAAAATTCCTTACCTACTAAGACCATAATGTAACAAGTCAAACATGTTTTATAAGATAAACTTCAAGAAATATTATAGAATTCTTATAATATAATGTATATCTTCTTCCCAGATTTGTAAAAATCAGTATTTGTACTAATGTTTGTCTCAATTTCACCTCCTAAATGGTTGTATCATATTTTTCTAACTATATAAACATCACACCTATTTTACTAAAGCCTATAAGAGGTGTTGATAAGTATTGGAAGACCTGTAGAAATATTATTTAATAACCTAAAATACCTATGGAACTCTATATATAAAATATGTTCATGGGATTTTCCCAGGTATCTATACCTACCACCTTCTCTTGGAATACTAATAATCCTATCTGAGAGATAATATGACATAAAAAGTCAACCTTCTTCATCCACATGATTCATTTCATAATATTAATATACATCTTGTACACTATCAATATATTCAAAATGATCACATGTTTTTTTTGGATTGGTCACACTGATTATGATATGAAAATAATATGTCATATATGAAGAATACTATGAAGGAATATAGATAAGGATAAAAATAAAAATTAAAAAAAATCATTGAAAATATCCGGGTAGAATTGGAAGGCCTAACAACATTACCATATTGTCATATAAAAAGTAATCAGTATGAACATCTTTCATGGTATATATGAAGGTATAACACACACCTAGTGATAAACATGTCGCAAATTTATCTTATGTAAAACCATCAAACCTCTCATATGGTTGAATATATCATCAATATGTGGTAAAGGATACATATTCTTTACTAGATATTGATTGCAATTTCGATAAAACATGATGATACATAAGCCTTTTCTCTCTTTATAGGAAAAATGAATAGTGGTCCCATGTAGAATTATAGGAGCATATAAATCAATTACATTATAAATCATCTTCCAATCTATTCATTTTATACAACATACATAGAGAAAATATATATGGATGAATGAATACTAGTTTTGTTATTGACACTATATTGATTAAAAAATTTATCTCCCTTGGGATGTAGTTTATAATAAAATTTACAGAAAACATACCAGAACTAGTCTACTACTAGAGTGAATTTTCCCTAATATAATCCATGATCCTTCCTATAAAATATGGAGATCTTAGGGGTCACACCACTTAGCCCATAAGTAATTTTTCTATTTATTTAATCCTAAACATCTGACTCGCCTAGTGAATATATGCACTTATGTCTAGTACTGTGAATGAAATCGTCTGATGATAAAAATCCTTAGAGGAATGATATTAGACCAACCAGTCTCTCATGGGAATGAAATCATACCATGTTATATTGATAATGAATATTTCATATAAAATGGGATGGATTACAACCTCATGGGGGATCCTTACACTAGTCTCTCATGGGAATGAAATAATACCATGTTATATTGATAATGAATATGTCATATAAAATGTGATGGATTACAACCTCATGGGGGATCCTTACACTAGTGCCCACTCTCTGAACATATACACAATGTTATATCAAGAATAATTACTGCACATGAATAATGAATATGTTGAAACTATTTTTTCACCATATTAAATACATATGGAAATAAGATGTACCAATATCAAATTATGTAGATAATATATTTGAGGCTAAATGAATATTACCTTGATTTTTAGATGGATTGACACCCTTATCCTCTGGTATATGATGCACTGAAAATATTCAGATTGATCCAAAACCTAGTGGGACAACCTGACTACCATAAGTGTGTCCACATGTTTGGAATTATGAATAACAAGATTGAATATGATTTCTAGGACCACCATCTCTTTTTATATGTCCTTAATACAATATATACATAAATTGTGGTACTTCTAATCTGGATATTTATGTTTTAGTTGATAAGGATCATCGCATACTAGGAATGGGAAGGCCCTATGAAAATGATTATGGTTCCCCAGTATTCCACATATTTTGAAATCAGTAGTATATATGGAACACTCTATTTTATTAGTCCTTGTAATTCCAAACTGGATCCTAACCAAATAATTGTTATGGAGAGTTTACCTTGTTATCACATCTCATCCACATAGTTTTAAATCTCACATTTGACCAATATTAGAACCACTAATCTATCACTTTATTACACTGCCATACCGAAAAATATATTCTTCTTTTAGTTTCTACACATTGATGAGATATCTATTCACTATAATGGATATGGCAGTGAACCAGAAAACATTCACCCAAGAATGAATAATATTCCATCGTCCTTCATCAAATCTTATTAGTTTCAATAGATCATTATTCATATAGAAAATTGAAAAGTGATTAATCTATATAAAATGATATTTTTATTACATAACTGACATAAAACCATATCATATTTATATTAACTCTCTTGAAATATCAGCCCTTAGGGTTTTAGGGAAGGAATAGTGATATTTTCTCAACTGAAAATCCATGTAAATTTCTTCCCAATATTGAATATCATGGTTCAAAATATATATGACCACTTTTTGGTATATCTAAGAAGAATATAATTTTAAATAATTTCTATCCACTCAAGATATGTCTCACGATTCCCAACAATAGATATAACTATCTGTAGAAAAAACATTATTGTATGTTAGCCACCATATACTGAAAATGTAGGTGGATTGTAGTTCAAGGACTCCAAAATATAGTACCTCATGTAATGTGATGGTCCAGATGCAACCTATATATTAATCTTAATCCAAAAAAATCCCATAGAAACAAGAAATAATCTCCTAAATCTTTTGTAATAGGAGGTTCAATAGGTGGCACTACTATATATATCCTGGGTGGATTATGTCCCACCACCTCCAATATGGTTGTCACCACCCACATGGACATTGATCAGAGTATCAGATGGTGGAATATATTTTAAAAAATTCAAACGCCTGCCCAATATAGATTCTATTATGATAAATAATTTAGATAAAAGGATAATTTGGGTATAATCATTCCAATGTAATAGTCAAACTCATTGCCTACCCAAATAGATATGCATGGTTGATAAGAAGATTTATATATTACAACAGATAATCTACCTAAAACCAACTACTATGGTTCAGTCTATTTATAGATCATTTTTTTTATATATGTAAAATTATATAAAGTTTTTATTTGATGTTATTATAAGGCCTCAACCTTAATCCTTACTTAATCTTGAGTTATTATAAGATTACACATTGAGGATCTTTTCGGGTTTAGAGTTTTAGAGAATTAGATCATAAAACTTGCATTACATTCCACATATAAACAAAGTGGTTACATAAAGATAGTATTCTTCATTCCCATCAATGGAAACACATTTAAAATAAAACAAGGATTATTTCTTGACACATCCTTGACTCTATCATCTTATCATGTACCTTTCCCTTGTCGTGTGAAAAACATTTCAAAAACTTTGGATGAGCATAACAACTCAGTATGGGTTATAAAAAACATGGAAAGGAAACATGAGTTCATATATACATAAGAATGAAATCATACTTTACCCATAAAACATAGGCACTTTAACATACCTCATAAAATCATGAATAAATCATAGAAATCATAAGACATAAAGGTAACTTGAGGCATTCATAACATTCTTACGTAGGGAGTAACCCTCTTGGTTACATTTGGAATACACATCACGGTATATTCCCTAAAATCTCTTCGGGAAAACCATAACATTTCACTCCTTCGCGTTACCCAATGCATTGGAGAGCTATAACGGGCTCACCCGCCCTTAGTTTATCACAGAACCGCCCGTCTTCATAATAATTCCCAAGAACCATAACATAATCATATCACATAAAACATGCATAAAGGAAACATAACATTTCCACATTTCAATCACGAGATATCAATACAACACATTGATATAATAAAAACATTATGAAAACCATTTTCAATACCAAAGTAAAGCATGGTATTTATTTTTCGTTTTAAAAAAAAGGTATGGCTTGTAGAGGAAGCCGAAACTCAAATAACGGTCACGACGACGGAGAAGTCATTGTCGCCGCATACGTACGACAAAAACATTCCCTTTTTTCGTTTAGTAAACGCTTCGTATAAAAAATATTCTCTTTTTAATAAACGTAAAAGTAAAAGGTGTTTATACACCGTATAAAAGAAAGTTGTGTATAAAATAAAATATGCCTCAATGAAAGGAGATTGAGACGAAGTCCCATACATCGTATCCGACTTGACCCGACCGTTCTTTAATCTCCTGAATAACAAACTTGAGCTAATCTCTACTTTCTTATGAATCTTTTTCAAGTTCATTATTCCTTTTATACCATGTTATGAACATCATGTAATCATTTAAGTTAATAATGTTCATTTTGTCGGTATTTGGTTCTTAAGTCAAAAATAGACTTCTTACACTTACATGTTGATAATTTGGTCATGGGTTCGTTATATCCATAATGATATTAATAATTTGGATAAAATATATATCATATATATTCATCATATACATGTATTTATAATATTACATCACATTTAGAGGTACGAAATGAAATGCACCGTTCATGGAGACGGTAAGCCGTACGTACGCATGAACGCTACTTCCATTTCTATTTCATATTTTCTGGAATGGAATCAAAGTTATATAAGAGTATATTATAATTCCAGTATAATAACATATATAATATCATTAACTTTATCCTTTACACATCCCACATATGGTATTAACGAATCAAATCACTTTCAGGGGGCGGTAGTCCGCACTTCCTAAAATGATGATATCGTGTTTACCCATAATGGAAACCATAAAGGTATGCCCAAAATGAAAAAACCAGAAGCTTAAGGAAAACATAAACATATTATATATCATATATAAAAATAGTGACATCATAATGGCCACCTTTGAAGGTGTTAAATGAGTATCGAACAATCATCGTTTCGGGAAGCAGAATTTCGCCATCCACGGAAACCGTATGTTTTTTAACCATTTGATGTAGTTGTGTGAGAGTGTAGCTAAAATAAATATTATAACAACATCCTTGTATATTGAAGATACTGGTGTTGTTACAAAATAAGTAAATAAAAAGAGTTTAGGGGGTTGGAGAAGCAAAATAAAACAAATGAAAATGAGAGAATGAATTACCTTTAAAAGTGTAACTCCTTTTGACTTGAGCCTAAAGGCTTCCTTTGAAATAATTCTGCCCAAAGGGAATCATCTAGGATGAGGAGAGGGAAGTGGAGAGAGTAAATGGGCAGGTTTTGGCCGAGCCAAAGGCTTGAGGAGTGTGTGAAATGAGGTAGAGGTGGGGGCCTTTTATATGAGGAGAGGAGGGGCACTTTTGGAAAGTAAAGAAATATTACTTTATTTGAAAATGTGTTTCGGTTTTAAAAGGTCCCATATTGATATAATTAGTGTATAAGGTGATAAGGGTTCGAAAACCACTAATCCAATTGGTTTTGGACATGTGTAGTTCATAGATTTTACATTGTCTTTCCATTTTATTTAAATCGTCAAATAATGATGTCATCACTGCATCATTATTATGCCATAAATAATTTAATTTATTTAATGTCTAAAAATCATAAAAAAAATACTATGATGTAGGAAATATTTTTATCTATCCAATTATTATTTATAATCAAATATCGGATCTTTATAACCCTATTTAAATACTGTTTTTGTAAAACATATTATGTTTGTGTCATTTTTACTTTTACATTAAATAAAACGTTATTTATGTCATTTCCCAAACAAAATGTCTCCATGGGGTCCCCAAGTTGACCCATGGCTTTTCTTGGTCGGCCATGACACAGACAATATGTTTGGGACATGTTTCTAGGTCATTTCATATTATTAAAGCATTGTTTATACCTCAAACTACACTAATTACCACTAATCGCGATTAAAAACATAATAAGTTACTATTCACCAAAAAATTATTTTAATCTCATTGAACCACATTTTACTTCTTGATGACAACCATGTATGTAGGATTTTCAAAATTCAATACACATTAGTGGTAAACTTTTATTTAACTGAAAAATCAGTTTTCATGATTACCACTTAGTGGTTTCACTATTCATCAAAAATTGAAGTTTTTCAGAAAATTACCAAAAATTCACCCTAAGCTATATTTGATATTCCAAATTCAAAAATGAAGCCTATTTTACAAAATTCAAATCATATAAGTCACATTAATTAATTTAATAATTAATTCCCGCTGCCAGAGCAAATAGCGTGTTTTTACAAAACAATAAGTATCAAAAGATTGACACCAGTTTAAGTCTAATTTCAAAGTGAAATTGATTCCAATGACCACCATTGGATAAAATGGTAAAAATATATTCTAATTTCACTTCAAAACCAATTCAAAACATAATCTAATCATATAAATAAATTAGATTAAAAAGCAGTTTTGATGTAAAATGCTGTATTTTCCACTATTCATTAAAAAATGAACATTGTCAGAAAAATACCAAAAATTCACACAAGGTAAATTTTGATGTCCCAATAATAAAGGATAAGTTTATTTTGAGAAACATAGTTTATAAAATTTTCAAAATGTAGATTCAAAAATGGTTTTCCACCAAAAGGCAGTAAAACAATCTTTTAAGAATATTAGTGTATTCCATGCATAAGATTGTATTTATTTTCATTTTAAGCCTCTATAACAAAATCTTAATCATTAATAGACATAGATAAAAATAACTATTATTCATTACATACTTGGGATGTTACATCCTTTCCCCCTTTAGAAAAATGTGTCCCCGCAATTTATTTACTTATCGAATAAATGGGGGTACTTATCCCTCATTGCATTTTCAGATTCCCATGTTGCCTCTTCAATCATGTGGTTTTTCCACAAAACATTTACCTGGTGAATCACCTTATTCCGTAACACTTGCTTCCTGTGGTCAAGAATCTGGACCGGTTTTTCCTCATAAGATAGGTTCTCTTCTAGCTGAACTACCTCTGGACTCAAAACATGAGATGGATCTGGCATATACTTTCTCAACATCGAAATGTGAAAAACATTGTGTACCTGAGATAAACTCGGAGGTAAAGCCACTCGGTATGCAACTAATCCAACTCTCTCAAGAATTTCGTATGGTCCAATGAACCTTGGACTCAACTTTCCTTTATTACCAAATCTCATCACACTTTTCCAAGGAGAAACCTTGAGAAAAACATGATCACCTACCTCGAAAGATAGATCCTTCCTCAGGTTATCCGCATAACTTTTCTGCCTTCTCTAATCTGTTATCATGTGTTTCTGAATCAGCTGAACTTTTTCTGCCATCTCTTCTACCAATTCTGGTCCCATCAACTTCCTTTCACCCACTTCATCCCAGAAAGCTGGAGTTCGACACCGCTTCCCATATAATTCCTGAAATGGTGCCATCTGTATACTGGAATGAAAACTGTTATTATATGAAAACTCAACCAAAGAAAGATGTTGGTCCCAACATCCCTGATAATCCATATAACAAGCTCGTAGCATATCCTCCAATGTCTGAATTGTTCGTTCTGACTGCCCATCTGATTGAGGATGAAAATCTGTACTAAAATTAAATTCAGTACCCAATGACTTCTGAAGGCCTTTCCAAAAGTTAGAAGTAAACCTGGGATCACGATCCGATACAATGGAGAGAGGAACTCCATGTAACCTGACTATATCTTTAAGATACAAACGGGAAAGTTGATCAAGAGAGAAAGTATCTCGTATAGCAAGGAAATGAGCAGATTTGGTCAAGCGATCAACAATAATCCAGATTGCATTATTACCTCGAGATGTCTTTGGTAATCCAACAACAAAGTCCATGGATATATTCTCCCATTTCCACTCTGGCACTGGTAAAGGCTGAAGCATCCCTTTCGGTAATTACTGCTCTGCTTTAACCTACTGACAAGTCAAACACTTCACAGTAAAATCAGCAATATCTCTTTTAATTCCATCCCACCAGTAATACTCCCGCAGATTTCTATTGTAACACCCCAGGTAAATAAAGAATATGAAATTTTCATATTTATCCATATTTGTGAATAAAATATTGATATGACTTTAAAGGGGACGCTATGCTCGATGGCGTACCCAACACGCAACAACGAGTTTCTTCGGAATCTTACGTTGCACTCTAATAATAAATTTTAAATGTTAGTTAACATGTAGCTGTTGTAATGGCGGGAATGGATAGAAATAACTAAAATATGATTATATATGTTTTTAAATGTTTATACATTTATCCAATAAAGGATAAAGGCTTAAAATACGGAAAGAATTCAATTTTAGGCGTATATGCCCTAGTTTTCACTAAAGTTTCACTTGTCACCTTTTGATGGAGAACCATCATTAAATATAGTTTTGATCACTCTTATACATTCTTTTGGACAAAATAAAACTCTTATTAAGAATCGGGACATCAAATTTTACTTTGTGTAATTTGTTTGGTATTTTTCCAGTAAAGTTCATTTTTTAATGAATAGTGTAAAATGTTGTGTTCTAATTCAAAACCTCTTTTTAAACAAATTTATTTATATGATTAGATAATATTTTGAATTGGTTTTAAAGTTAAATTAGAAAATATTTTTACCATTAAATCCAATAGTGGTCGTTGGAATTGATTTCACTTTGAAATCGGACATAAACTAGTGCCAATCTTTTGATACTTATGGTTTCATAAATACACGCTATTTGTCATGACAACGGGAATTAATTATTAAATTAATTAATGAAACTTATATTTTTTGAATTTTGTAAAACGTACTTCATTTTTGAATTCAGAATATCAAATATAGCTTAGGGTGAATTTTTGGGATTTTTCTGAAAAACTTCAATTTTTGATGAATAGTGAAACCACTAAGTGGTACTTATAAAAACTGATTTTCCGTTTAAATGAAATTTTGCCATCATTGTGTTTTGATTTTCAAAAATACGACATACATGGTTGTCATTAAGATGTAAAATGTGGTTCAATGAGATTAAAATAATTTTTTGGTGAATAGTAACTTATTAAGTTTTTCATCGCGATTAGAGTTAATTAGTGTAGTTTAAGGTAAAAATGATATTATAAGAATGTGAAAACACCATGAAACTTGTCCTACACCTATTGGTTGTATCATGGCCGACCAAGAAAAGCCATGGGTCAACTTGGGGACCCCATGGATCCACTTTGGTTGGGAAATGACATAAATAACATTTTATTTAATGTAAAAGTAAAATTGACACAAACATGATATGTTTTACTAAAACCATTTTTAAGTGGGGTTATACAAGTCATATTTTTTATTATAAATATTCATTGGAAGTCTAAAAAGATTTTCTACATCATAGTATTTTTTTTATAATTTTTAGACATTAAATAAATTAAATTATTTATGACTAATAATGATGCAGCGCTGACATCATTATTTGACGATTTAAATAAAATGGAAAGATAATGTAAAATCAATGAACTACACATGTCAAAAACTTATTGGATGAGTGGATTTCGAAGCCTTATCACCTTATCCACGAATTATATCAATGTGGACCTTTTGAAATCGAAACACATTTTCAAATAATGTAATATTTCTTTACTTTCCAAAAGTACCCCTCCTCTCCTCTTATAAAAGGCCCCCACCTCTACCTCATTTCACACACTCCTCAAGCCATTGGCTCGGCCAAACCCTTCCCATTTACTCTCTCCACATCCCTCTACTCATCCTAGAGGATTCCCTTTGGGAATAATCCTTTCAAAGGAAGCCTTTAGGCTCAATTCAAAAGGAGTTACACTTTTAAAGATAATTCTTTCTCTCATGTTCATTTGTTGTATTTTGCTTCTCCAACCCCCTAAACTCTTTTTATTTACTTCTTTTGTAACAACACCAGTATATTAAATATACTAGGATGTTTTTATAAGATTTATTCGAGCTACACTCTCACACAACTCCATCAAATGGTTAAAGAACATACAGTTTCCGTGGATGGTGAAATTCCGCCTCCCGAAACGATGATTGTTCAACACTCATTTAACACCTTCAAAGGTGGAAATTATGATGTCACTATTTTTATATATGATATATAATATGTTTATGTTTTATTTATGCTTCTTTATTTTTCATTTTTGTCTTACCTTTATGGCTTCCATTATGGGTATACGCGATATCTTCATTTAAGGAAGTGCGGACTACCGCCCCCTCAAAGTGATTTGATTTGTTAAATACCATATGTGGGATGTATAAAGGATGGAAATATGATATTATATATGATATTATACTGGAATTATAATATACCTTTATATCATTATTATTCCATTCTATAAAATACGAAATAGAAATGAAAGTAGCGTTCATGCGTACGTACGGCTTACCGTCTCCATGAACGGTGCATTTCATTTCTTACCTCTAAATGATTATGTAATGTTATAAATGCATTCATGTACTGGATATATATGACATATATGATATCTAAATAATGAATACAATTCTAGATATAATAAACATTTGGCCACACGAACAACATGTAATTGTAAGAAGTCCACTTTCGACTTAAGAAACAAATATCGGCAAAACAAATATTATTAACTTAAATGATTACATAATGTTTATGACATGGTAATAATTGGTATAAAAGTAATAATTAACTTGAAAAAGTTTCTTAATGAATTATAAATTAACTCAAGTTTATTATTCAGGAGATTAAAGAACGATCGAGTCAAGTCGGACCCGAGGTAAGGGATCTGACAACTCTCTTTCTTTTTAAGTACACTCTTTTATGTCATTCCTTTTAAGCTCATATTTCTTATGATTGGGATGTTATTTTATTTTACTCCTACTGTAATTATTATGTTCATATGATGATAGAACCTATTTCCTCTCATCAATCCATTTTGGATGTTTTGAGTGGCATCGTTAGGCTGCCGAATTTTCGTAAGGGATTTTTCATCTCACTTTTATTCCCGTGAGATTTATGCTACATTCGCCACAAATTTCTTTGAGTGGTGTATGTACTTCCCATTATTCTACTCTTTGTGTAATATAATTTATTTTATGAGTATTTACATCAATGACCTATTGTCTTTCTTTCATGGGGTGTATGTCTTGAAAGATACCCAAGTCGGTAAGGGAACCTTTCACCCTCCTTTTTTTTAAAGACTTCTTTTATTGGGTCTTTTAATTTACATATTTTTATGTTGGGATATGTTCTCATACATCCTTATTTATGTAAATTTTATGTTCAAGTGATGAGATACACTTTTTATCTCTCATAAACTCTTTTTGATGTGATGTCGTTAGGCTGTCAAGGGAACTTTTTTAACCCAATTTCGATTTCTTTGGGTTCAACTTGTAGTCATTGAATATGTCATCCATTGAATATGTGTGATTGAACTTTTATTGTTTTACACTTAATATCCACTTATATTGGGTGTATATATATTTGTCACACATATTTTTGAGATTTATTTGTCCTTAATTTAAGGATACCTTCTTTATAATGGATTTCATCACATTTGACATTTCTATTGAGGGTTCATTGTTGTTATGCACCAATTCACTCTTATATGGTGTATATACTGTCCTTTGGAGTATTATATCATGGATCCTTTTATTCTAATGATATTATAAAGTTCTGACTAAATGTTATTCCTCGATTATTGTATTCAAGTGTCTCTAATTTTGGTAAAACCCCTTTAACCAAAATATCGTTTTAAATGTTTTAATTATTTGTTCTTATTAATATCCATGTCTTCAAAATGGTTTTAAGGATTTATTTATATGGATATTAATGGTTTAAAATTTTAAAATCATTAAGGTCGTATGGGACACTTTGATTCAAAAATCTCTTTATTAAAAGTTTTAAATGGTTTTGGAAATGGTTTCTTTTTGAATGGATTCATTATTTCAATATCCTAAAATGTTATATTGTGATTGAAATGTGGAAATGTTATGTTTCCTTTATTCATGTTTATGTGATATGATTATTTTATGGTTCTTGGGAGATGTTATGAAGAACGGGTGGTTCCGTGATAAACTAAGGGCGGGTGAGCCCGATATAGCTCTCTAATGCATTGGGTAACGCGAAGGAGTGAAACGTTAATGTTTCTCCAAAGAGATTTAGGGAATATACTGTGATGGGTATTCCAAACGTAACCAAGAGGGTTACTCCCTACGTAATAATGTTATGAATGCCTCAAGTTACCTTTATGTCTTATGTTTTCTATGATTTATTCATGGTTTGATGAGGTATGTTAAAGTGCCTATGTTTTATGGGTAAAGTATGATTTCATTCTCATGTATATATGAACTCATGTTTCCTTTCCATATTTTTTGTAACCCTTACTGAGCTTTTTATGCTCATCCAAAGTTTTTGAAATGTTTTTCACAGGTCAAGGGAAAGGTACATGATGTGATGATAGTGTCAAGGATGTGTCAAGAATGAATCCGTGTTATATTTTAAATATGTTTCCATTGATGGGAAGAATGAATACTGTCATTTATGTAACCACTTTGTTTAAATGTGGAATGTAATGCAAGTTTCATGATCTAATTCTCTAAAACTCTAAACCTGACAAGATCCTCAATGTGTAATCTTGTAATAACTCAAGATTAAGTAAGGTTTAAGGCTGGGGCCTTATAGTTGGTATCAGAGGGAGGTTTAGATAACTTTAGAGGTTAGGGTATTCTTTAAGCATAACTAACATTACCATAATGGTTAGGATTTCAGACAAGAGTCTTAGTTTTAGATAAAGTGAATGAGTAAGTATATCTTATTGTTTATCTTATTCATTAGTACATGATGGTTTTGTTGATATACTCACACTGACCTTTTTGGTTTTAGTAAATGGCTGGATCTAGCAGGCACCAAAGTAACAATGGATGTGAAGGAAACTGTGACAGTGTTTTGAGCAAGCAACTGAATGATATGGGAGCTGCAATGAGAACTCTTGTGATTATCCGGAACCAACTATCTGGAGTCATGATTTACCACCTAAACCTTGGAGATTTCTCTAAGACATCATATATGCAAGAAAAAAATCCCTACGGAAGTACAGGTAATAATCATAAAGGTAAGTGTGTTCAAAAACCTATGTGTCAAAGATGTGGAATGAAACACCTAGGAAAATGTTTCAAAGGGACAGAAATATGCTATAGATGTGGAAATGAAGGTCATAAAGCAAGAACCTTCCATGGAAAAAGGAAGCATCCAGTTGACTCTAGGAAAGGGAAAGAAGTTCTTTCTGAGGGATCAATTGAATGTTTTAAATATGGTGTGCATGGTCATTATGCAAACACATGTCCTATGAAGAAGTTTCGTGAATGGGGTCACCAAGAGCGTACCAATATTCGTTTACCAATACCTAATGCCATTCCGATTGAGGATGAATAAACTTACAATGACCAATCAAAGGTATGTACTATTTCATGACTATTGTTTTCTTATTTTGGAATCTTCGGATATGATTCATGATTTTGTTTGTAGGAAAGAGGTATTTCGGAATAAGTTGGAAAGGAATGGATAATGGATCATTAAGAATGTTGAATGAGTAAGATGTCAACATATAAGGGCTTCAATAGTTAGGGTGAAATTCTTAAGAGTATTAAGTCTCTTTTGATGATGGGGTTACATTAGAAGACTTTTTATATTATGTGTAACCCTGATGTTCAATATAGGCAAATTTTATTCAAGTAATAGTTATCTTTTCTTTTGTGGACATAGTTATAAAGAACCATTTGGGTTTATATGATCCTTACTTTTGAGGTAATTATGGGTTACCATATGTTATGATTGAAGTGAAAGGCATGAGATAAAATTGAGGTTAAATTATGTTATGGTTATTTTTGATGATTTTATCCCTTTTTGGGTAATGATTTGATAATTATATAGTTTTGGAAAAAGGACAACACGCAGACCGTGTGACAACCCGTCGCGTCGGACAATGCTGCGGGAATCGAACCCACAACCAAAGTGCGACTAGTATTTATCGCCTACCACTGGACTACGTGAAGTCCCTGGTTAGTTTGACTAATTCTTTCTAGTTATATGATTTTATGAATTAAGAGTAAGTTGATTTTGGGTTATTTATGAAAATTATTAACCTATCATGGAGGATATGTGATTAGGATAATTACTTTTCAATGCGAGACTTTAGGAGCGACTAATGTTGTTTGGAGATAAATGTTACGATTTAACTTGGATGACTATGTGACTATATCCTTAAAATATTTGGGTTTCAATCTTATATTGGTTTACTTTGAAGAATTTTATAGACAAATTATTTATCGGATGGTCATCGTTGAACTTTGGGTTTTGTTGGACAAATTTTGGAGATTAAGAATAGATTTTCTTTTTATAAGGGGTTATCCTTTTCTGGATTATCTGATCTTGTACTAAACTTTTTGGTTTTGGTTTTGTTTAAAGCCTAAATACATGGGATGTATATAGTTCTCTTTTGGGGATTAGGTGATTCTCTAGAAGTTGATTATAGTACTCTTAATGCGAAAAAGTCTCCCTAAATACTCCTCTTTTGGAAAAATATGAGTTTGACTAAGGAATCTAGTAATAGTTGAAATTAAACATGATAAGTGATTATGCTTCCTTATGAATAAATTCCTCAATAAAAAGCAACTTAATACAAAATTTTTGTCTATTAACTTTTCCTACTGGGGAACCCAACACCGTTTAACCCATCACATGTTTGTGATTTTCATATTGTTACCTTTCTCCTAAACATGTTTTCTATCACTCTCCATCAGAACATGACCCTATGTTTTCTCCTCCATGTCCATATTTTCATACTTGGAATCCTAGTATGGGTTAACTCGGGTGACCTCTGTGCTTATCTTTCTTTATTTTAAAGTGATTGTTTTACCGACTCTTGTTCTGATGTGGGACTTTCAGGGATGTTTCCGAGTTCAAATTTTTTTAAAATTGCGAGGACGCAATTCCCAAAAGGGGGGAAGGATGTAACACCCCCGGTAAATAAAGAATATGAAATTTTCATATTTATCCATATTTGTGAATAAAATATTGATATGACTTTAAAGGGGACGCTATGCTCGATGGCGTACCCAACATGCAACAACGAGTTTCTTCAGAATCTTACGTTGCACTCTAATAATAAATTTTAAATGTTAGTTAACATGTAGCTGTTGTAATGGCGGTAATGGATAGAAATAACTAAAATATGATTATATATGTTTTTAAATGTTTATACATTTATCCAATAAAGGATAAAGGCTTAAAATACGGAAAGAATTCAATTTTAGGCGTATATGCCCTAGTTTTCACTAAAGTTTCACTTGTCGCCTTTTGATGGAGAACCATCATTAAATATAGTTTTTATCACTCTTATACATTCTTTTGGACCAAATAAAACTCTTATTAAGAATTGGGACATCAAATTTTACTTTGTGTAATTTTTTTGGTATTTTTCCGGTAAAGTTCATTTTTTAATGAATAGTGTAAAATGTTGTGTTCTAATTCAAAAACTCTTTTTAAACTAATTTATTTATATGATTAGATAATATTTTGAATTGGTTTTAAACTGAAATTAGAAAATATTTTTACCATTAAATCCAATAGTGGTCGTTGGAATTGATTTCACTTTGAAATCGGACTTAAACTAGTGCCAATCTTTTGATACTTATGGTTTCATAAAAACACGTTATTTGTCATGTCAGCGGGAATTAATTATTAAATTAATTAATGCAACTTATATGTTTTCAATCTTGTAAAACGGACTTCATTTTTGAATTCAGAATATCAAATATAGCTTAGGGTGAATTTCTGGGATTTTTCTGAAAAACATCAATTTTTGATGAATAGTGAAACCACTAAGTGGTACTTATAAAAACTGATTTTCCGTTTAAATGAAATTTTTCCATCATTGTGTTTTTATTTTCAAAAATCTGACATACATGGTTGTCATTAAGAAGTAAAATTTGGTTCAATGAGATTAAAATAATTTTTTGGTGAATAGTAACTTATTAAGTTTTTAATCGCGATTAGAGGTAATTAGTGTAGTTTATGGTAAAAATGATATTATAAGAATGTGAAAACACCATGACACTTGTCCTACACCTATTGGTTGTATCATGGCCGACCAATACAAGCCATGGGTCAACTTGGGGACCCCATGGATCCACTTTGGTTGGGAAATGACATAAATAACAATTTATTTAATGTAAAAGTAAAATTGACACAAACATGATATGTTTTACTAAAACAATTTTTAAGTAGTGTTATACAAGTCATATTTTTGATTATAAATATTAATTGGAAAGCTAACAAGATTTCCTACATCATAGTAGTTTTTTTATAATTTTTAGACATTAAATATATTAAATTATTTATGACATAATAATGATGCAGCAATGACATCATTATTTGACGATTTAAATAAAATGGAAAGATAATGTAAAATATATGAACTACACATGTCCAAAACTTATTGGATGAGTGTATTTAGAAGCCTTATCACCTTATCCACGAATTATATCAATGTGTGACCTTTTGAAACCGAAACACATTTTCAAATAAAGTAATATTTCTTTACTTTCCAAAAGTACTCCTCCTCTCCTCTTATAAAAGTCCCCCACATCTACCTCATTTCACACACTCCTCAAGCCTTTGGCTCGGCCAACCACTTCCCATTTACTCTCTCCACATACCTATCCTAATCCTAGAGGATTCACTTTGGGCAGAATCCTTTCAAAGGAAGCCTTTAGGCTCAAATCAAAAGGAGTTACACTTTTAAATGTAATTCTTTCTCTCATGTTCATTTGTTTTATTTTGCTTCTCCAACCCCATAAACTCTTTTTATTTACTTCTTTTGTAACAAAACCAGTATCTTCAATATACTAGGATGTTGTTATAAGATTTATTCGAGCTACACTCTCACAAAACTCCATCAAATGGTTAAAGAACATACAGTTTCCGTGGATGGTGAAATTCCGCCTCCCGAAACGATGATTGTTCAATACTCATTTAACACCTTCAGAAGTGGCCATTATGATGTAACTATTTTTATATATGATATATAATATGTTTATGTTTTATTTAAGCTTCTGTATTTTTCATTTTTGTCTCACCTTTATGGCTTCCATTGTGGGTATACGCGATATCTTCATTTAAGGAAGTGCGGACTACCGCCCCCTCAAAGTGATTTGATTTGTTAAATACCATATGTGTGATGTATAAATGATGGAAATATGATATTATATATGATATTATACTGGAATTATAATATACCTTTATATCATTATTATTCCATTCTATAAAATACAAAATAGAAATGAAAGTATCGTTCATGCGTACGTACGGCTTACCGTCTCCATGAACGGTGCATTTCATTTCTTACCTCTAAATGATTATGTAATGTTATAAATGAATTCATGTACTGGATATATATGACATATATGATATCTACATAATGAATACAATTCTGGATATAATAATCATTTGGCCACACGAACAACATGTAATTGTAAGAAGTCCACTTTCGACTTAAGAAACAAATATCGGCAAAACAAATATTATTAACTTAAATGATTAAATAATGTTTATGACATGGTAATAAGTGGTATAAAAGTAATAATTAACTTGAAAAAGGTTCTTAAGGAATTATAAATTAACTCATGTTTATTATTCAGGAGATTAAAGAAGGATCGAGTCAAGTTGGACCCGAGGTAAGGGATCCTACAACTCTCTTTCTTTTTAAGTACACTCTTTTATGTCATTCCTTTTAAGCTCATATTTCGTATGATTGGGATGTTCTTTTATATTACTCCTACTGTACTTATTATGTTCATATGATGAGAGACCCTATTTCCTCTCATCAATCCATTTTGGACGTTTTGAGTGGCGTCGTTAGGCTGCCGAATTTTCGTAAGGGATTTTTCATCTCACTTTTATTCCCGTGAGATTTATGTTACATTCGCCACAAATTACATTGAGTGGTGTATGTACTGCCCATTATTCTACTCTTTGTGTAATATACTTTCGTTTATGAGTATTTACATCAATGACCTATTGTCTTTCTTTTATGGGGTGTATGTTTTGAAAGATACCCAAGTCGGTAAGGGAACCTTTCACCCTCCTTTTTTTTAAAAGACTTCTTTTATTGGGTCTTTTAATTTACATATTTTTATGTTGGGATATGTTCTCATACATCCTTATTTATGTAAATTTTATGTCCAAGTGATGAGATACACTTTTTATCTCTCATCAACTCATTTTGACGTGATGTCGTTAGGCTGTCAAGGGGACTTTTTTAACCCAATTTCGATTTGTTTGGGTTCAACTTGTAGTCATTGAATATGTCATCCATTGAATATGTGTGATTGACCTTTTATTGTTTTACACTTAATTTCCACTTATATTTGGTGTATATATATTTGTCACACATATTTTTGAGATTTATTTGTCCTTAATTTAAGGATACCTTCTTTATAAGGGATTTCATCACATTTGACATTTCTATTGAGGGTTCATTGTTGTTATGCACCAATTCACTCTTATATGGTGTATATACTGTCCTTTGGAGTATTATATCATTAATCCTTTTATTCTCATGATATTATAAAGTTCTGAATAAATGTTATTCCTTGATTATTGTATTCAAGTGTCTCTAATTTTGGTAAAACCCCTTTAACCAAAATATCATTTTAAATGTTTTAATTATTTGTTCTTATTAATATCCATGTTTTCAAAATGGTTTTAAGGATTTATTTATATGGATATTAATGGTTTAAATTGTTAAAAGCTTCAAGGTGGTATGGGACACTTTGATTCAAAAATCTCTTTATTAAATGTTTTAAATGGTTTTGGAAATGGTTTCTTTTTGAATAGATTCATTATTTCAATATCCTAAAATGTTATATTGTGATTGAAATGTGGAAATGTTATGTTTCCTTTATTCATGTTTATGTGATACGATTATGTTATGGTTCTTGGGAATTGTTATGAAGAATGAGTGGTTCCATGATAAACTAAGGGCGGGTGAGCCCGATATAGCTCTCCAATGAATTGGGTAACGCGAAGGAGTGAAACGTTATGATTTCTCCGAAGAGATTTAGGGAATATACTGTGATGGGTATTCCAAATATAACCAAGAGGGTTACTCCCTACGTAAGAATGTTATGAATGCCTCAAGTTACCTTTATGTCTTATGTTTTCTATGATTTATTCATGGTTTGATGAGGTATGTTAAAGTGCCTATGTTTTATGGGTAAAGTATGATTTCATTCTCATGTATATATGAACTCATGTTTCCTTTCCATATTTTTTGTAACCCTTACTGAGCTTTTTATTCTCATCCCATGTTTTTGAAATGTTTTTCACAGGTCAATGGAAAGGTACATGATGTGATGATAGTGTTAAGGATGTGTCAAGAAAGAATCCGTGTTATATTTTAAATATGTTTCCGTTGATGGGAAGAATGAATACTATCTTTTATGTAACCACTTTGTTTAAATGTGGAATGTAATGCAAGTTTCATGATCTATTTCTCTAAAACTCTAAACCTGAAAAGATCCTCAATGTGTAATCTTGTAATAAATCAAGATTAAGTAAGGTTTAAGGCTGGGGCCTTATATCTATACATCTTAGTACTGCCCGGATGAGCTGAAAACGGAGAACTATGAGCTTCAAATAACAACTCTCTCTTGAACTTTGAATCACAAGGAACACACAATCTCTTCCCAAATCTCAAAACGCAATCATTATCAATGTTGAATTCAGGCAACTTACCTTTCTGAACCAGCTCTACCTTTTTCTGCAACTCACTATCTTGCTTCTGTGCTTGCTTGATTCTATCTGATAGAGATGATCTCACTGATACCTGAAACAAAACAGAAGGACTTCCTGCACCAACAACTTCTATGCCAAAGTTCATCAAATCCTTAACCAAAGGATCACGTTCCAAATGCAACATTGTTAATGAAGCATTACTTTTTCGACTCAAAGCATCAGCCACTTTATTTGCTTTTCCCGGATGGTAATGAATTGTACAATCATAATCCTTGATTAATTCCAGCCATCTCCTTTGTCTCATGGTTAACTCTTTTTGAGTGAATATATTCTTTAAACTTTTGTGATCAGTATATATTTCACACTTTACTCCATACAAATGATGCCTCCAAATTTTTAAGGCAAAAACAATAGCAACTAGTTCCAAATCATGTGTAGGGTAATTTACCTCATGAGTTTTCAACTGTCGTGAAGCATAAGCAATTACCTGATCATTCTGCATTAGGACGCAACCAATTCCTTTCAATGAAGCATCACTGTATATAACAAACTCACCATTCCTGGAATGTAGTGCCAAAACTGGAGCATTCTCCAATCTTTTTTTCAATTCCTGAAAACAATCATCACATTATTTTGTCCAGATAAACTTAACACCCTTCCGAGTTAGCTTAGTCATTGGACTAGATAACCTTGAAAAATTTCTAACAAACCTTCGGTAATAGCCTGCCAAACCAAGGAAGCTACGAATCTCGGTTACATTTGTGGGTCTTGGCCATTCTTCCACAACTTTTGTTTTTGCAGGATCAACAGTTATTCCGTCTTTAGAAACAATGTGACCAAGGAAAGAAATTTGTTGCAACCAAAATTCACACTTGCTGAATTTCCCATACAGTTTCTTTTCTTTTAAGGTTTTCAAGATAACCCTTAAATGTTTTTCATGCTCCTCTTTACTTTTAGAAAACACCAAAATATCATCAATTAAAACCAGCACAAACTTATCCAAGAACTCATGGAAAATTCTATTCATTAAGTCCATGAATACAGCAGGTGCATTGGTTAGCCCAAAAGGCATTACTACAAATTTATAATGGCCATATCTCGTATGGAATGCGGTCTTCGGAATATCTGCCTCCTTTACCTTCAGCTGATGGTACCCCGATCTCAAGTCAATCTTTGAAAAAAAATGAGCTCCCTGGACCTGATCAAACAAATCATCGATATGAGGCAAAGGATATTTGTTCTTAACAGTAATATTATTCAAGGCTCTATAATCAATTAAAAGTATCATAGAACCATCTTTCTTTTTAACAAATAAAACAGGAGCACCCCATGGTGATTTGCTAGGTCTAATGAAACCTTTCTCTAATAAATATTGCAATTGCTCCTTCAACTCTAAAAGTTCAATTTGTGCCATTCGATAAGGGGGTTTTGAAATTGGGTTAGCATCAGGAACTAAGTCAACAGTAAACTCAACTTCCCGATCTGGTATTATTCCAGGCAACTCATCAGGAAAAACATCAGGATACTCATTTACCACTGGCACATCATTAATCTGAACAGTTCCTTTATTTTCAACGACGTGTGCAAGGTAACATTCATTTCTATCTTTTACAATTTTCTCGGCCTCTTGATATGTTATCAAATGTAAGGGTTCATTATTGTAAACAAACTGAAAGTCTTTCTGAAAAGAAACTTCTTTAGCTCTACAGTCAATCTTAGCATGGTAAATAGAGAGCCAATCCATACCCAGGATAACATCAAACTCTACTAGAGGTTGAACAATAAGGTTTGCAAGTAGGTTTTTTCCACAGATAAGGATAGGAAGATTCTTATAAATTCTTTTTTCCTCAACATTCCCCCCAGGTGTTTTTACCAAAAGTTCAGGAGTCATTTCTTGAGATGGTATTCACATTTTACTAGAAAAGGTTTCATAGATGAAAGAATGTGTAGTCCCCGAATCAAATAATACACTGGCATAATCTTAAAAAACAAACAAAGTACCTGATACAACTTCATTTGATGTCCCGACATCTTCTGAAGTAGTTGCAAAGGATTTCACCACCCCTTTCTGCTTGTAGTCTAACTACTTCCCATCACTCAAGCTCCTTGTCGGACACTCGTTTTCATAGTGACCCATCTTATTGCACTTATAACATTTCACTAACTGTAAATCAAATTTGTTCTTACCTTCACCTTGATCCTTTTTAGTGCAATCACTAGCCTATTGTCCCATCTTACCACATCGGTAGCACTTCCCAGAATTCAGAAGACATTCCCCAGCATGCCTTTTGCCACATTTATCACAAACTAGAAACTTAGTTCTCTTACCATCAGACTTTTTTGAAGAATTCTTACCTTTCTCCTGCCACCTCGGTCTCTTCTTCTGATGGTTGTTATAGAAAACTTGGTCATCAACAAACTCCATTTCCACCTTCTCAGAAAATAGAACAAGCTTTTCATAACTTTTAAACTCGCGTGAAGCTAATGACCTTCGATATTTTGGCTTTAATCCTGAGTAAAAACGATTGATTTTACTATCAAGGTCCCGGATAGAATTTGGAGCATACCTTGCCAATCGAGTGAACCTTTCTTCATAGGCAGCCACTGAGTCTTCCTCTTCACTCAGTTTCAAGAATTGCTTTTCCATCCTAATTCAAACAGCCTTAGGAAAATACTTCTCAAGAAACATACCTTTGAATTCATCCCAGTCAAGAGCATCAATCTCATCGGCATCCCGGATATTTTTAACCATAGACCACCACTGATCTGCTTCACCCTCCAAATAGTAAATAGCAAGACTAACCTTTTGATTGTCTGAACACCCCATGACATCAAAAATCTTATACAGTGCTTTAATCCACATTTCAGCTAGCACAGGGTCAGATGATCCTCTGAATGATGGTGGATGTTGCCTCATGAAATGTTCCACCACTGACATGTTCCTCTGCAGTTGATCTGGCTGATCTCGTGCATGGATACCACCGCCATTTATCGCTTGAGTCAACTGCGCCATTACTGCAACAAACTGTTCAGTTCCAATTCCGACCGTTTCTGGATGCTGATTCGGAAGGTTATTTCCTTCTGTATGCCTTCCTAGCACTGCTTCCCTGTTCCCTCTGCGGAAAACCATTCCAAACAAACATGTCCTAGATGAAGCAACATGGTAATCTTTAAATGCAATATCATTTAAAAAAATATTTTTGGATAATCATTTAATAGAATTCTAACTCCTAAAGTTATCTAAACCGACCTCTGATACCAACTATAAGGCCCCAGCCTTAAACCTTACTTAATATTGAGTTATTACAAGATTACAAATTGAGGATCTTTTCGGGTTTAGAGTTTTAGAGAATTAGATCATAAAACTTTCATTACATTCCACATATAAACAAAGTGGTTAAATAAAGATAGTATTCTTCATTCCCATCAATGGAAACACATATAAAATAAAACATGGATTATTTCTTGACACATCCTTGACTCTATCATCTTATCATGTACCTTTCCCTTGTCCTGTGAAAAACATTTCAAAAACTTGGGATGAGCATAAAAACTCAGTATGGGTTATAAAAAACATGGAATAGAAACATGAGTTCATATATACATAAGAATGAAATCATACTTTACCCATAAAACATAGGCAATTTAACATACCTCATAAAATCATGAATAAATCATAGAAATCATAAGACATAAAGGTAACTTGAGGCATTCATAACATTCTTACGTAGGGAGTAACCCTCTTGGTTATGTTTGGAATACCCATCACGGTATATTCCCTGAAATCTCTTCGGAGAAACCTTAACGTTTCACTCCTTCGCGTTACCCAATGCATTGGAGAGCTATAACGGGCTCACCGGCACTTAGTTTATCATAGAACCACCCGTATTCATAATAATGCCCAAGAACCATAACATAATCATATCACATAAAACATGCATAAAGGAAACATAACATTTCCACATTTCAATCACGAGATATCAACACAACACATTGATATAATAAAAACATTATGAAAACCATTTTCAATTCCAAAGTAAAACATGGTATTTATTTTTCGTTTTAAAAAAAAGGTATGGCTTATAGAGGAAGCCGAAACTCAAATAACGGTCACGACGGCGGAGAATTCGTTGTCGCCGCATACGTACGACAAAAACATTCCCTTTTGTCATTTAGTAAACGCTTCGTATAAAAAAGATTCCTTTTGAATAAACGTAAAAGTAAAAGGGGTTTATACACCGTATAAATGAAAGTTGTGTATAAAATAAAATATGCCTCAATGAAAGGAGATTGATACGAAGTCTCATACCTCGTATCCGACTTGACCCAACCGTTCTTTAATCTCCTGAATAATAAACTTGAGTTAATCTATACTTGCTTATGAATCTTTTTCAAGTTCATTATTCCTTTTATACCATGTTATGAACATCATGTAATCATTTAAGTTAATAATGTTCATTTTGTCGGTATTTGGTTCTTAAGTCAAAAATAGACTTCTTACACTTACATGTTGTTAATTTGGTCATGGGTTCGTTATATCCAGAATGATATTAATGATTTGGATAACATATATATCATATATATTCATCATATACATGTATTTATAATATTACATCACATTTAGAGGTAAGAAATGAAATGCACCATTCATGGAGACGGTAAGCCGTACGTACGCATGAACGCTACTTCCATTTCTATTTCATATTTTCTGGAATGGAATCATAATGATATAAGAGTATATTATAATTCCAGTATAATAACATATATAATATCATTAACATTATACTTTACACATCCCACATATGGTATTAACGAATCAAATCACTTTCAGGGGGCGGTAGTCCGCACTTCCTAAAATGAAGATATCGTGTTTACCCATAATGAAAACCATAAAGGTATGCCCAAAATGAAAAAAACAGAAGCTTAAGGAAAACATAAACATATTATATATCATATATAGAAATAGTGACATCATAATGGCCACCTTTGAAGGTGTTAAATGAGTATTGAACAATCATCGTTTCGGGAGGCAGAATTTCGCCATCCACGGAAACCGTATGTTCTTTAACCATTTGATGTAGTTGTGTGAGAGTGTAGCTCAAATAAATATTATAAAAACATCCTTTTATATTGAAGATACTGGTATGGTTACAAAATATGAAAATAAAAAGAGTTTAGGGGGTTGGAGAAGCAAAATAAAACAAATGAACATGAGAGAATGAATTACCTTTAAAAGTGTAACTCCTTTTGACATGAGCCTAAAGGCTTCCTTTGAAAGGATTATGTCCAAATGAAATCCTCTAGGATGAGGAGAGGGAAGTGGAGAGAGTAAATGGGCAGGGTTTGGCCGAGCCAAAGGCTTGAGGAGTCTGTGAAATGTGGTAGAGGTGGAGGCTTTTTATAAGAGGAGAGGAGGGGCACTTTTGGAAAGTAAAGAAATATTACTTTATTTGAAAATGTGTTTCAATTTTAAAAGGTCCCACATTGATATAATTCGTGGATAAGGTGATAAGGGTTCTAAATCCACTCATACAATTGGTTTTGGCCATGTTTAGTTCATAGATTTTACATTGTCTTTCAATTTTATTTAAATCGTCAAATAATGATGTCATCACTGCATCATTATTATGCCATAAATAATTTAATTTATTTAATGTCTAAAAATCATAAAAAAATACTATGATGTAGGAAATCTTTTTATATTTCCAATGACTATTTATAATCCAATATCTGATCTTTATAACCCTATTTAAAAATTGTTTTCTTAAAACATATTATGTTTGTGTCATTTTTACTTTTACATTAAATAAAACGTTATTTATGTCATTTCCCAAACAAAATGTATCCATGGGGTCCCCAAGTTGACCCATGGCTTTTCATGGTCGGCCATGACACAACCAATATGTTTGGGACATGTGTCTAGGTTATTTCATATTATTAAAGCATTATGTATACCTTAAACTACACTAATTACCACTAATCGCGATTAAAAACATAATAAGTTAACCAAAAAATTATTTTAATCTCATTGAACCACATTTTACTTCTTAATGACAACCATTTATGTCGGATTTTCAAAATTCAATACACATTAGTGGTAAACTTTTATTTAACTGAAAAATCAGTTTTCTTGATTACCACTTAGTGGTTTCACTATTCATCAAAAATTGATGTTTTTCAGAAAAATACCAAAAATTCACCCTAAGCTATATTTGATATTCTGAATTCAAAAATTAAGTCTATTTTAAAAAATTCAAATCATATAAGTCACATTAATTAATTTAATAATTAACTCCCGCTGCCAGAGCAAATAGCGTGTTTTTACAAAACAATAAGTATCAAAAGATTGACACCAGTTTAAGTCTAATTTCAAAGTGAAATTGATTCCAATGACCACCATTGGATAAAATGGTAAAAATCTATTCTAATTTCACTTCAAAACCAATTCAAAACATAATCTAATCATATAAAAAAATTAGATTAAAAAGCAGTTTTGATGTAAAATGCAGTATTTTTCACTATTCATTAAAAAAATGAACATTGTCAGAAAAATACCAAAAATTCACACAAGGTAAATTTTGATGTCCCAGTCATAAAGGATATGTTTATTTTGACAAACATAGTTTATAAAATTGTCAAAATATAGATTCAAAAATGGTTTGCCATCAAAAGGCAGTAAAACAATCTTTTAAGAATATTAGTGTATTCCATGCATAAGATTGTATTTATTTTCATTTTAAGCCTCTATAACACTATATTAATCATTAATAGACATAGATAAAAATATCTATTATTCATTACTTACTTGGGATGTTACAGTTATTATGGAAAAACACTTCAAATTGATATCTTCACACATGTTTAACAATGAATATATCATTTTAAAATTTATTTTTCATTAAATTTATACAGATTTTTTATATTATTTATATTTAAAAGAAAAATGTATATGATTCACCAATTAAAATATATAAGGTTGCATAAACCTTATAAATTGATGTGTAACATCCATTAAATTGAATCCATTCACTTTTCTTGTCCCTACATTAAATTGTTGGACAGTTTATGGATTTATCAACAAGAATGAATATATATAGAATTATGTCCACCCAATATTACAAAAATTTCAAGGAATAATGTATGATATATAAATATATATCCTATAGGGTTCCAAAAATAATTTATGATCAATGAATCTTTTTTTATCATTCCCATAATAAAATATAATACTCACTCATAATAAAACAAATAACACATCTTGTGTGTCACCTAATGATGGAATCAGATCTCCAGCAATGAGAAAAATAAACAACAACATGTCCCATAAATAGTACTATTTAATTTCACTTTATATGTGTTCTCTACTCCTACGAACAACTGATTACGTAATTTTATCATGTTCTACATCAACATTCTAATATTCTTAAATGATAAGAACTAAGAATAGAATGATTCTTAGATAAGACTTTTTGATGACCTGACCTTGATGCAACTGAAGGGTTCCCTAATCTAGTGGGCCACTTGGCCTCATGCATTGAAACCATTATTCCAGAGTTTTTTAACTCAAAGTTAGGCTCTAATTTGGTATAATGTGGAGACTATACCATAAAAAATTAGAGTACCATATAGGTGAAGTGAATCGTTAAATATAAGAATAAAAAAAATAAATGATAAATAAACAAAAAAATATAAGAAAAAAAATAAATATCATCCAGTTATATATTAATATTTTCTCATGTCATATATCTAGAACAGAAATGAAAAAATGGAACCATTATATACCATAAATTTATCTAAAAGTGTAAAAACACAAAAACAACAATCTATAATAGAATCATGAGGCATAGATCAGACCAATTCTTCTCACTCACAAGCTATAGTAAATTCTAGTATAAACCACTGGGTGCTTACCCCAATGACTACATGCATCCACATAATCTACCCGAGGGCCATTGGAGGCCCCGATAAGGTGTGAGAAAAAATTAGTAGGCCACCACCAATGGTGTCCATAAATACCAAGGTAGATCATATACTCTGAAAACATGTATAAAATACTTTACATAAATAATAGAAAATTTTATGGGGTCATCTCTTATACGTGAATGATACAAAATAAAAAACAAATGGTTTTGAAAATGCTATATAATCATTGAATAGGTAACCATGTGTATACCCATATAATGAATTTACATGTATAGACATATTAGACCATATATATTTCTACTAGTACATGCCTAGACCCGAGTCATAGATTATGATTTTATATATTTTTGCATGAGTCCCATGTGTGTTGAGTGAAATAGTTCTGTCTATCAAATGTATTAGGGTATTCCATAGCCTATATTGCAGAAGTAGGCTATCCATGCTGGAATCATAACAGTTGGGTCAACATTCCTAGTATCATGGTAGTAGGTTCATCATTCCAAAATATAATATTTTGTGTCTTCTTGCCCGAAATCATGTCAATAGGGTCACCATACATGAATTAAATCACTATGGTCTATAAAAAAAATAAGAACAATATGGGTCATCAGGCAAAATATAATATAATTATGCTATCCTGGCCCATATCATAGATATGATTTCAATTAATGGTTATCATATCTAATAAGGGTCCACATTTCCATGTATCATATTTTTTAGGGTATCCATACTATTATATTACTATTAATGATTGTATTCGTGAACATATATCATTTTTAATGGGGGATTCCCTGCATGAATATCACAATTAATGAGGGTTGACATGCCACTATGTCATATCAATATAAGGGATACCTTCCACAATTATAATTAGGTATATGGTTCACCATTCAACCAATTATATCAGTGAAAAATAAATATAATCATTAATATGATCCAATAGGAAGTTATTAATGCAATTAAATTCTTATTTAACAAGGTTTTGACCATTGATCAATTTTAAAAAGGTTATGTGGTTGTAACACTCAATTACATTAAATTCTTTATTGATTTATTAAACTATTCTCCATTATAATACTAAAAATTTATCAATTTGATTCATGATATCACATATTTTTGTGCTCGTAAAATGATATAAATGATTGTTTAGAGGTTTATAAATTTATAACTATAATGGAAATTTTATGAGAACACATTATGGGGACAAAACCAATGAATGGGTGACTAAGAGAATAATTTTCTTCAAAAATATACAAATGTTTTTAGATATATTCAATTTCTGTTTTAATTCATGGTGAAACTGGTGTGAGCCACATAGAATACAATTTAAATAATCTTAACATTGAGTGATACAAACTAGACATCCTACCTTATTTAATTATAAAATAACATATCCATTATCATTTATTTGTTTGGTCTACCTTGTGGGAATTCAAAAAAATCTAATATATAAAAAATAGGCCATATGAGACTACACATAAATAACTCCATCAAGATAAATAAAAATTTATAAAGTCACATGATGAATTAATTTAATTAATTTCTTACATCTATTGAGATAAACATAAGTTGAATCAGATAATAGATTATAATTTTATCCAAAATCCAAGACTGATGAGATTGTGATATATAATTGAGGATAAATGAGGCTCATGTCACTGGAAATTAGAAATAATATATGTGGGTTGAAATAAATTTTATTTAAGGGAAAATTCTATAATAACCCAAAAATCATGGTGTCACACAATTGGGATACAATATATGACCAATCAATCACTAGGAACAACCTCAAACGGGAACCCATATTGTTCATACACATGGTTGGTGAACCTTGTTCATACTACGCCAAGAGACACAATAAAAAATGAAAATAATATTCATGATAATTAAATCCTTGGATCATGGTATTGTTTAACCTTGAACCATAATATATTCTCTAAAAACCCAACCATGGTTAGGAGAAATCATTTGGAATGGGAATGAAATTTTTTAACAAACTGGTGGCCTATTGATTTTTCCAACCTGCCAGGCTTTCTGGATTTTGAAAAGTCTTGAACATTCTTGTTTCCTACATTGTATCACCAAGAATCAATATTTATTTAGAACCAATGAATTGGACTAAGATTTAATGAATCTATACCTCATATAAAATTCATGTCTATAAAATTGCTTTAAAAAATAATTTGTTATGTTTGATGAAATTTATATTTTTTTAATAAGGGAATAATTAAATGGAGAATTCATCTAAAAATTCAAATTTCACATTGGAAAATATAATAAAATTGGTAGTAGAATTTGATGTAGTAATCATGGTTCTTAAATATAGATTCCCACTGAATGAATAATAATTGATCAATAAATTTTGAAAGGAGGAAGTGAATAATATATCATTATAAGGGGTGATATGGGAATTTCAAGATATTAAAAAAATTATATACACGTGGATATAAAATACATGAAGAGAAATGAGATGTAATTTTATAATAAAAGAAAAAAAATATTGAACTTCAAGAATTTAATAAGGTGAAAAATGATTGTTGAAATAGTTTTATATTGATTAATGATCAGAATACCACTATGAATATGAAATTCCATCAATCCGACGTAAAAATATAAAATATAAAAAAATAAATTTTGTTCTATAAAAATCATTAGATACATGATTTTCATCCATAAAGTGTTCTATAAAGGAATAAAATGATTAAATACATTTAGTTAATTATAGGTATGTAATTATATTATCATTTTATCATTCCCAAAATATCATAATGATTAATGAACCACGTATTCTATAATATGATATTTATTATTAATATTATATTATTGAATTTTTTGATAAAAAAGAATCCATCAAATTATTTTGATGAAGTGAAGATATGTCTAAATGATTTATTATGGTGGATTGAATAATGTGTGTGGAATATGGTTCCCCGAGAAGAGACCATCTATTTGCGAGGAATCATAAATATTTCATTCATCAAATTATATAATTTCTATATATAGAATTCTTAAAAAATTCTTATCATTGTTTTTGGGGTATTGATGAATAATTAATAGCTTTTTTAAATATGCATTGGATTCATAATAAAATATATAAAATATGGAAAAATAAAGGAATACTATTGCATATGGAGGATAAAAAATTACAACAAACATTTAAATATTAAAATAAAACGGTCAACAAGTTATAGTTTGGAAGAATTTTAAAATAGCATTGATATTAATACTATCTATGATAAAAAAATTATTCTCTTCTCAGGAAGTATAAAAGTTAAAGGGGAAGATAAAATATTAAAAGCTTCTTTTGAAATAATTTATTAGATTGTCAATAATGTTAAATACTGTTTGAAAATAGAAATAAAATCATATTATTAATAATATATTTAAAATTCCATTTATAATAAGAAAAATTAAAATAGAATTCAAAAAATTCCCAAGATTTCCATATAGAGTGACATGTCTACATGATCTAATTTGTTAAAAAAACACTCTAAACTATCTATGTGGAAAAAAATTAATATTTTCAAATGTTTGTATTGATTATATATTGATTTTTCCATAATATATGTATATAGAAAAGAATACAGATGATACACAAAAGAATTATCATAATGAAATGAAATTTTAGATTCAAATTGATGAATATTAGATTCATGAGTTGTTATAAAATATTAAAACCTATAATATTAAAGAAGAACCATGTAAAAAATTCAATAAGGATGGTGAAAATTTAAAAATATGTTTAAACTAATTACTAGTAAAATATGGTGTATAAAGGATGATAATGAATTCATTTTTCATATAGGAGTGTACAATGACAATATCTGTATATACTAATGATGGTTTTTGGTTGAGTACCTTACTATCAAGAAAATTGTTTTAGAAAAATAGACCTAGAATTATTAAAATAGAGAATCTTGTTTGATTAAATCCTTTTTACTATATTGTTAACATTGGTTTTTAAGAATATCCACACTATTTTCTTACTAAATAATATTTTATATTTATTATTACAACCTAGGAATACAAGGGGATAAATTTTATATGGGGGAGATCCTTATAATAAATGAATTTTCTTTAAAAAATATTCAAAAATGAATAATTCACCTTCAAGGGTTATTCTATCAATTTTTATTTCCCAAATCATCCCAAAAAATAACAATCTTAAGGATGATAATTGGGATGTTTTCGAATTTTGATAGCCACATGAAGCCTCGAATTTTTATATTATGTAATGAGAATATTTTGAAATATATTTTTAATATAGATTCACTAAATTGAATATAATGAGGACAATCACATTGAGGGGTATAAAAACGAACACTGTTATAGGAGTAGCAAGATTAATTATATAATTTCTCGAGCATAAACATTACATAATCTAATTTATTGAAATAAAATATACCTATTAGAATAAAAAATATATATTTTATTTAGTTTTTTCAAGATTTTGGACATAATTCATACATATCAATATGAAATCATACAATGTGCGTACTACAAAAACCATATCCATTTCATTCAAACTTATATAGATTTTAAAAAATTATGAATTATTTAGTAATATTTAGATTTCCAAATTCATTAAATTGTAAAATACATAAAATATGTGGCTTCATTTAATACACATTGGACGGGACCAAAAATCAAAGTTGGGTATATAAAAATGATGAAAAAATTGTTACTCCATAAATCAGGTTAAGTATATAATATCAATTCAACGATGATATACTTCTCACCCAAAATGTATCATTGACATACCTGTGAAAAAAAAGATATTTCGAGGAAAAAAAATTAATCCTTATATGTAACATGGGTAATTACACACATAATATTATAACCCTCATGGATACCATATGATTTGTTACTCTCACAAATACATTACAATGTAACCATTATGGCTAACTTATACTGTAACCCTCAGTGTTACACTTGGAATAACCCTACGATCGACCTAAAACATAATCATACCCAATTTATTGGATATATATATATTTTTGACTCTTTATAAAAAATAATTAATAATAATTAAAATAAAAAAATAATAATCCATTTAATAAATTCTATTTTAATGTTGTAAAAATATAAATTAAAGAGACTGTTTTTTCATGAATAGACCTTAAAAATATCAAATAATTGTATTAAGAAATAATTAAACGAATCGTATATTTGTATAAATTTTAAATACAGTAAATAAAACAATATATTAAATAAAATCATTTCAGAAATAATCTTAGTACAACATAATAAATGAATTATAATGTTGACCGAATGAATGGAAATTGGTTTTAGAATTACATTACATCAGGTTCGTCTTACTTCGAATGTGTTAAATCCCCATGTTTAATATTTTGAATGTTATGATTTATATATTAAATATTTATACTTATGATTAATTACATTTTATTTTCATATCCTAAAATTTTCTACAAATTTATTAACAATAATGATTTATTTCCATTGTTTCTGTGATATTTTTCAAGGATCCCAAGCCCACTTTGTTATGATTTTTATTTTAAAATGTAAATAAAACACTAGAATGGAGGAAATATATTTATAAGGACATATTAAACAATTAAAAAGAGTTTAATCATCCCATTATTACGGTATTATGAAATCATTACTCATTGTATATGAAGTTAATCAATTGACACACCACATACGATGATTTCATTTTAATGGAGAAAAGAATAAATTGTATGACTTAAATATGGATATAGTATTTTTAATAAATAAATAATAGTATATATATGATATTATAGTCATCATAAAACATTGGATATGTGGATTACAAAGGTATAATATATTAATTTTTTTAAAGAGGTGAAGAATGAATTTTTCCTCTTGAAACATTCACCTTGAGAAACTCCTTGAAGCTCCTGGATGTGGTGTTAATGTGAGAACAGAACCACCATAATGTAGAATGGATCGAGGATAACATGATCTATAATTGTATATTAGAAAATTAATTCTTATCCTATTAAATATTTTTGATGGTATGCGTCCATATTTATATTTGCGGTGAGGATAAATTAGGAATTACTCAAATTAATAATTTATAATAAATCTATTATAGTGTTTATGAAATAAAATAAAGGATAAAAATTATAGGAGATTAAATATTTGACAGAATATTATTTAATTTAACTTATTAAATTTTTTATTGGTTTTTTGTTTAAATTACATTAAAATTTACATTCTTGAAAAATTATTTTTTCACATTTAACAATATTCATATCTTTTGAATTCAAAAACAACAAAAATAATTAAAACAAAATATTAAATTTACTAGTATATCTTATAAATGTTATATTAATCTACTTAATTCATGAATTAAATTAATAATACCAAATTGTACTTATTTTATTATTTTTGATATAAAAATTAGATTTATTCCTAAAATAAATAATTAACGCATCATTATTTTAAAATAAAATAATGTAAATATTTATTTCAAAAAAATTAAAATTAAAATTACACGTGGAAGAATATTTTTTATCAATATATAAAATATTATTGTCCTAAATAAAATTTTATAAAATGATAAATTATAATATTATACATATATGAAATTATACAATGATCACTTGGACATACTTTCGAATAAAATATCCTAAAGGTCTTAATGTGATTATCATACTACAAAAATGTCCCAAATTAGGAAAAAAAGAGATAATGTTCTATAATTTCTCTTTAGAATAAATTTAGTCATGTTTTGATCCATTTATTTGTACATATAATTTTAATTAAACACATTTTAATTATTTCTATATTTCTCACACAATAACATTATTAGCATTACAAAATAATTGAAGACAATTATAAAATTTATATAAACAAAAAATTAATTACTATAATAAAAATAAATTAGATTGGTTCAAAATAATCATATATATTTTTTTCATTTTGATCATTTACCCATATATACATCAAAAACTCATCCTTAATTACTTAATTTTTCTTTTGTCGCCTTGTTCAAAAAACTGCACATTTATTTGGATCTGACAATGTTAATATAAAAATAAAATGTTATATTAACAAAAAACCATAAATAATACATAATATTAAATAAATAAGTTATGAAAATAAGTTTTATCACTCAATTGTTATCAGTACAGGTTACAAATTTTGACCGAACTGTGAAGGCACTGCATCTGTACTAAAAAAGAAAAATATAATTTTCATGTTCTAAATTAATTTTGATAAATATTAAAATAATAATATAATTATTTATTTGTCAAAAATATAAATTAATTATCATATATTTTAATAATTTCATTATGATTTCATGAAAATTACAATATTTAAAAAAACCCTTACTTTTTTTAAAATTCAGGCAAAATTAATCTTTTATAGAAAATTCATAAAAATTCATAAAAAGACATATTGATCTTGATGAATTAAAAAATTAAACTATTTTTTTCAAATTAAAATGGTATAATTTAAATAATTATATTTTAAATAAATTGCATTATAGAAAATATGTTTAATTAAAACTCTTAGTTTAATAATTATTTATTGTAATGAATTTATCTATTTATTTAAAGAATGATAATAAATATGAAAAAAAATTATTCTATAAATAAATGGGTTTTTATAATCTCTCAACCTTTTATAAATGGAATCCATGAATTTTTTTGTTTACTTATTAAAAAAATGAGGATAGCTTTCCCTCATATCATTTTCACATTCCAATGTTTCTTCTTCCACCATGTGGGTTGTCCACAAAACCATAACATAGTAAATGAACTTATCCAGAAATATTTTCCCTATAAAATCAATAATATTAATAGGTTTTTATTCCAATGAATGGTTCTCTTCTAATTAATCTAACTATGGGCTCAAAACATGAGATGAATCTTGCACATACATTGTAATTATTAAAACATGAAATAAAATTGTGTAATATAGATAAACTCGTAGGCAATGATAATTGGAAGCTGATCAATACAACATTCTACAAGAATTTCACCCATAAATTTTCTATTTCCCAAAATAATAGATGAGCTTAACTATTCTTCATCTCTTCCTCTAGTTCACATGTTGCTTCTTAAAACATGTGGTTTCTCCACAACACTACGATGAGAGGAATTGTCTTATTTAATAGAACATTCTCTCTAAGGTCTATGAATTTCAACAACTTATCTTCATACGATAGGTCATTCTACAATTGTACCACCTCTGGATTTAGTACATGTGATAAGTATGGTATATACATCTTTAAGAGTGACACATGGAATACATCATGTACATGAGACATGTTTAGTGGGAGTTCTAGTTCATATTCCACTACCAAAAAGTGATTAAGGTTCTCAAAAGGGCTGATGTACGTTTGAGAAGCATTGTATTCTTCAAAAATTTCATAAATAAATTCCATGGAGATATTTAGAGTAATACCATGACTCCATCATCAAACTCTATGTCGCATTGATGATTGTCAACAGTTATCTTTTATCAAATAAGATCAGTTATGATGTGCTGCTGGATAGTCATAACGCTCTCCACCATTTCTTCAAAAATTTTCATACATAGAAAATTTCATTCCCCATCATAATCCCAACATGACGGTGTTATTCACCTCTTCCCATAAAATTATTCTTATGGGGAAATTTTTATGTTTCAAATGAAATTTTATTTTGTAAGAGAATTCCAATAAAGGAAGACAGTGGCCACATCCGCCGTTTAAGTCCATTAAGCTAGATCTCATCGTTTCTCCAGGTGTATGGATAGTCTTATAATATTAGCCATTAGTTTTATGTTGACATTACATGATGATGTTAACTCAATCTTTATAGCATATTGTAGAATCTTTCAAAATATAGAGGATAATCATGGATCTCGATTAGGAAAAATTTACAGTGGTACTCCAGGAAACATTCCCAATTTTATGATGCATATTTGTTCCATTTGATCCAATGAGAAATCCCCTCTAATTGAAATGATGTGGGTAATATTTCTAATATTAGTAATAATTAGCTATATAACATTGTTTCTTTTTGGATGTATTTCAACTTTTATTGAAAAAATACATAGTGATGTTTTCCTATTTTCATGTCAGTATCAGTAATGTCTTCATCATACCCTTCGACTTATGCCTCTCATCTGTCACTTGTTGACATATCATGAACTGTGATGTATATTTAGTGATCTCCTTTTTCTTGTTGTCCCACCAATTATTTTCCCAGTGTTCTCAATATATATTTGTGTTTTTGGGGAGAATGGAGAAATTTGAACTATATGAATTAGACAAATGATCATTCTTTAAAACTGCATTTGATGGAACACATTGTGTTGACCCAAATCACATAATTCCATATTAATTAACATTAAACTTAAAGGATTTACTATTTTTTATATTTTCTAAATTCTTCTAAATTATAACATCATCTTTTATAGCATCCATTAACCTCTCTAAAAGAGACGATTGAGCATTCATTTCAGAAAGGATTATTGATTCTCCCTTCATTATGATTACCAAGTTCATCTTCATAATATATAAGAAAATTTTATCTTTGTATATTATCATCAATGATATTATTGAGTTTTCTTTTCTACATAGAGAATCTGCATGCTCGTTCGCTTTCCCATATTGGTAATGGATTGAGTAGTTGTAATCCTTAAAATGATATAACCATATTTATTGGATCATATTCAATTATTTCTCCTTGAATATATATTTGATACATTTGTGATCCATATATATTTCACACATATCCCCAGAGAGATAATGCCATAATATTTTCAACACAAATATCACCACTACTGACTCCTTATTGTGCGTGGTATAGTTTTTCAATTTAATTTTCAACATCCTCGAGGTATTGGTAATGGATTTGTCATTATTCAGCAAAACATCAACCATAACCTTTTTCTAATAATTACATAAGATTACAAAAAACTCCACACATATGGGAAGTGTGAGCACATGGAAGGTTATAATACAATTCATTCACTCTATGAATCTTTCTTCACATTCAACATTCTATGAAAACTCGACTCCCTTTTAAGTTAGTTGGGTAAGAGGGTTTTGAAAATCATGATAAATTTCTAAAAAATAAGTGATAATATATAGATAATCTAAAGAATATAAAAATATCTATAAAAAATGATGGCCTCAACTATTCACAGATTTATTTTTTTTGATGGATCTACATATAAATCATTTCTTGTGATAATATCCCACATTAATGCGATTTTCTTCAACCAAAACTCACACTTATTCTATGTTTCATAGAGTTTCCCTTTTCTAAAGGTCTCTAGTATAGTTTTATGTTGTTCCTAGTGCTCCTCCTTGGTTTGGGAGTATATTATATTATCATCTATAAAGACTAGAAGAACTTTTCTGAGGTAATCTATAAATAATATATTCATAATGTCCATGATGATTTTTGGAGAAATATTTTGATAGAAAGGTATTTCTAGGAATTCATAGTGCACATATGTTGTACAAAAATAAATCTTTGGGATATATACATATTCACCATGACTGGGTGATATCATGACTCGTAATCTACTTTATAGAAGTAGTTTTATTTATGTAGTTGATCAAACAGGTCATCAATTTGTTGAAATGGATAACTATTCTTTACACTGTTTTTTTATCATGGTAAAAATATAAAAGGAACATCGACCCATATTTCAACTTGATATAGATGATTGGTGGACCCCATGGTGTTGCGCATGGGCATATAAACCCTTTCTCAATATTCTCTTGTTGTTGTCTCTTTTGCTATTCAAGCTACAAAATGTCCATTATTTATGGAATCTTCGATTATTGAAATTCCTCAGGAATAATATCACTTGAGAATTCAACATTTCTTCTAGGATAAAGACCAAGAAATTCTTTAGTAATCACCTCAATGAATTCCCTCATAATAGGAATTTCTTAGAGGATGATTCCTTCCTTAGAATAAATCATATCATAATTATATGAGTAATCATAGGGATATAATATCCATTATTCAGATGATGGTGCTAAAAATATTTACCCACATTGTTGCATTTGTATAGAATCACGGGTCTATTCTCTATATGTAGAGTGATTTCCCTAGCTTGAAAATTTATTTTGTCACTATATAGGGAAATCCAATCCATGATAATAATTGAATAAAATAACACCGAGGGACGTATGATGTGGTTCACAGGGATGTTCGATCGACAAATTGTGAAAGGGGGAAGTAATATTCTTGGGGTGAAATAATTTCCCCATTTTTAGTTTTCTCCCATATCTCTACATCCATGCTTTGTGGTGGTGGTTGGATAGTTAAAATAAACTTTTTAGTTATAAAGGAATGTATATACCCCTGGATGATTACCCTACCACTCACTCTGTTATTCTGGTACAACATTATAAAATATATGCATAGGGATGAGTACTTTTAAACTATAAAACCAATAATGTTGAATCCATTATAGGAAGGGATAACTTATAGATTACATCTATCTCATTAACTTATGAATTTATAAGAATCAATCAATGATATCCATGATCTACATCCATACATTTATTCATAGATGTAGTTTTTGTTCCCTTATTAATCATTTATATTAATCTTCTCAATTTATCCAAGAATAAGACCCAAGAGTGTCTAAAGAATAGTGAAACAAGGCATGTTGTCACGCACGTGTTACCCTTCAAGTCTAGGAAAAATAGGTGTTTGGGTTTTATTCCTATAGACATTGGTGCTAGAGAATCTTCTACTTGTTTGTATCCAGATGAAGATGTTATTTATTGATAATTCACTCACTCTATACTCGTCAAAGTGTAGGGATGATTTTATTGTACGTAGGCTTATCCCTTAAGACTCCACTAGATTTTTCTAATACTAATTAAAAAATTATTGAACATAACCTCTATTACAAATTATAATGACTTTTCTCTTTATTACACATATAAACATGATTTTTTACATAAGAATTCGATTAAAACAACACAATAGATCGATACATCTAAAATATTTTGGGTATATAAACATTAAAAAACAATAAAAAACATGAAATTTACAACTTTATTGAAAAAATGTTTTTCATGACCACAATGTTACTTGTACATAGCATTGCTTGGGATAACCGGAGGGCATACATATAAATTAGGTGGTATATGAAGCCTATTAAGGTAGTAAAAAGGTATAACAGGATGAAAAAAATACATGTTATGAAATAAGAATATCAATGTAACATAAGAGAATAATGAACATAATTAAATGATATAACATGATTATCATAACATGAAATGGGTAAAACAAACAACATAGCATCCTTAACATAAATATATTAGGTAAAACCATATCACAACATGCTATAAAAAACACTTATAAAGGAATAAGGTAATTCCCTATCCAAACATGATGTATCATGATACTAAAATTACCCAATGCAATGGAGATCAATCATGGAACACCCTTCATAATAATTTCTATCTCATCCTTATGTGTTCCACATAGAACATTTAACATGCATTCATTCATCAGAATAAATTATTCCCTGATAGTAGAATATATAATAAAAAAATGAAATTCACATATAAATATTTATATGTGAATAATGGTCAATACCCATTATAATGGAATGGGTGTGGTACTCACTACACAATGATTGTTGAAAAGAAAAGTGTTGTGCAATTTAGGATACATAATAGTGTCATGAAAATTCATAAAATAGATAGATTATAGAGAAATGGGTCGTTCGTTATTTATTCAAAAAGTGGATAGTAAGGGGATCATGGAACATAATATCCCAACATATCATATGAAATTTAAGATGCATAATACTAATGAAGTTCTTAAAATGGAAATAGGAAGAGATAAATCTCTTATAGAATCTTGGTATAGTGACGACATAGGTAAGGGTCTAAATAGGGAATAGATAAACGATACGTCATTAAATTAACATAAAATGGAATGTAATAAATTGGTTATAAAAGGATGAAAATATACACAATTGAAATTAAAAATATAAATTTCCAACAAGGTTCCTCAATTGAATGGAAGAGAGAATGGTGGGGATCCCTTAATAAAATTTATCATTAAAACTCGTGTATATTACTGAAAATGGTTGGATTAGTGAGAGTGAAAATAAGCTCTCATTATTTATATATCAAATGGGCAAAAGGGGATTATTTTGTATCATAAATAGACATATGAAAAAAGGAAATTAAAATACGTAATATGCATGTAATTCTTGATAAAAGTGGAGGGTTGAAAATCCCTTACATGGATGTGTGATCCCAAAGGCTTGGGAGAGGATTCATGGGAGCTTATAAGAACCTTGGGATGACTCTATGATGTATGGGTAGAGGGTGTTTGATCTTCAAATAGCATGGGTGCATATAAAATTGTGCTGGGGTGGGTTTATATATTAAAGGTGGGGGAATTATTTTTTATTTTTGTTTGGACCCTACACACTAAAATAATCAAAGACTAGAAACCATACCCTAAATTTTTACCAAGGTTTCGAGTAATGGTGAGTGGTATAATTTTTTTAAATGTATATTGTTTGAAAATATTAAAATATATACCTCCCATATGTGGACGTTAGTCACACTTTCCAGGAAATATTTTTTTCATATAAAAATATTTTATATGTCTTGGAGGATTCACCAAGGGTATATAAAATATATCAAATAAATCTAAAATTATATAATTTCAAAGGAAAAAATTATTTTTCATGAAAACTACTTTTATACTATTTTATTACATAACTATTGTTTCATTATGATGTCCTAAAGCACATTACATATTTATATGGTATTTAATTTTCACACATAGTGAGACTGTATCAGAAACTTATGAAAGATTCACCATTTGATAATTTTGATATCTTCATTAGAAATATAATATTCATTTTATCTATTTTTTTTAAATATGTGAGTTCTCACTCTAAAAATAAAAAATGACATTTATCAAAAATTGTCGAGTTTTGATAAAAATAGTTTTCCTACATTAATTAAAATTATATTTGACATCATCAAAATTATACGATGAAGGGTATTTATTATAAGTAAATTAATAATAATATATTTTTTGAAATATGACTTTATTCATAAATCCATTAAATAATAAAAATATCTTTCTTAAAGGCTTTTTAATATTAACCAAAAATAATATTTTTTCTTTTAATTTTTTTTACAAAGTTAGATTAATATAATGAAATTATATCTATAATTCTATTCAAAATAAAATCACATAATAATATTTATATAGACTAGTTTCATTAACCTTAGTAACACTAGAATATTCCCAAACTGTATGGTGTGCAATGGTGGGGTTTTTCATGGGGTTATTCGGTGAACATGATATGGACCGTGATCTCCATGACATTAAAATTCTACAATAAACAATTTTTCTGGTGCTTTTGTTGTTGGATTTTGGCATGGGATTGGTCTATGTTAAAGGAAATCTTATTAATAATAGTTTGGGTCCTTAAAAAATATCCACTAAAATGTTGAGGGAGTTTCATCATAAAATGATACACTATCATCATGTTCTGTTGTGATAACACTTGTTTTTTCATTTTGGGATATATATATATATATATATATATATATATCCATTTATAGCCTACATCAATAGATCTGTTACTATCAATAATTACTCAGTTAAAATTACCACCATTAAAAGTTAAATATTCAGAAATATATAATCCTATTCTTCCCACCAACATCGGCTTCCATATTTCATATATGAAAAAAACTCTGTATATACATATATTAATTTAATAAACATGGTTTTCATCAAATGATATATTAGTTCAACATAGAAATAAATTAAAAATAATTTATGTTATTCTATTAAAATCATCTTATCCACTAAATTTATCTATACCATTCAATGATATCATCTATAAGTACCTAACCATAAACATTACATAATCTATTTTATTCAACTAGAATAATCATATCACAATACCACATTTTTTTTATGTTTACTATTTTATAGAATTAGTGTACAAATATTAAATATCAACCTAGAAGATATCAATGTGGGTATTAGTAAAAAAATATCCGTTTATTTGAAAATTGAAATGATTTTAATTATAAATTAATTCTTCATAATCATTGAAATTTCCTTCTTCTTTTCTCCTACCCATCATTAAAACTTTATAAAAAAAGCTTAAATCATGTAATGAGGACAGAATTCTTAGTAAGGGATATAATTATATGTAATAAAACACATAATCTATAAAATATTATTTCAATATGTTTATAATTTCATCCAAGACATTCATCTCATCCATTAAGTATCATATAAATAAGTTTTCAAAACATTATATTTCCATAAATAATAGAAAAACATAAATAACAAATATTGTAAACATGAGGCACTACAAAAAAAAATTTAACCCTCATAACTACCATATTATATGTAACCCTCACAACTATGTGATACTGTGACCCTCACTGCAACCTTATAGTGAAACCTTCTCTATTACACATGGATTAATAAAACTGTCAACCTATAACATAAACATACAAAGTGAATTGGGGGAGATATAGGTCCCACCCATCTTTAAAAAAATACCCAATTACCATAATAATAAAATTAGAATACTTTAATAAAAAACAATCATTTGGATTATTCTAAAAATAGAAAATTAAATGTGTATTTTTAAATAATTTTCCCATAAAATTTCATTTAATTGATGTTAGAAAAATAAAATCAATGGAATATTTGAACACGTTTAAAATCCACATAATAAAAAATCATTTATGAAAAATTAATTTAACGTGTAATGTCAGTACTCTATTATGAATGATGTATATGGTTAACTCATATAATCAACATTAGGTTAATAATTCCATTACCTCAGCTTCGTCTTACAGAAAATGTTTTCAATCCTTTTGTGTAGTGGTTTAAAGGGTGTTATTGATTTATTACAGAATTGTACTCATATTTATAATTCCTTTCATTATATTCATATAAAATTTTCCACCCATTTATTAAAAATATTTATTTATTCTAATTGATTCAGTACATTCTTATCATGGTTTCCATTGTCGGTTCATTATGATTTATCATTAAAAATTGAAATAGCACACCAAAAGTGAGATAAAATATTTATTATGATATTTTAAACACTTTTCAATGAATTTATACTTCCCATTGTTGTGTTATTTGAAAATGATGACTCACCGTCCATGTAGTTAGTGAATTGACACATTATGAATGTTTTTTAAAATTTTATGAATAAAAGAATAAAATACATGATTAAAAAATAAATATAACATTTATCATGATATGATTCATTAATATATATTATATGGAAGTATTCATGAATAATTTTATATTATTAAGACATAGTTATAATATAAAAAGACTTTATGAGAGGAGATGAAGGAATTTTAAATCATTAAAATATCCCACGGATATCCCCATTAAGGATCCTATAAAAGGATTTTTTTAGATAAGAACTAGTATAATGTGGAATGTAATTAGTATAACGGAATTTATTAAAGGATATTTGAGTAAGAAGGCTCATGGAGATGATGATTATTAAAGGAATCAGGCTCTTTTGGAAATTGAGGTGAGGTTTATCTTAGGAATTTCTTAAATTATTAATGTATAACAAATCTATTAGTATCCAAAAGAGAAAATGTTCTATAATTTCTCTTTATAATAAAATTAGTCATGTTTTGATCCATTTATTGGTACATATAATTTTAAATAATGACATTTTAATAATTTTTATATTTCTCACACAATAACTTTATTAGCATTACAAAATAATTGAAGACAATTATATTATTTATAAAAATAAAAACTAAATTACTATCATAAAAATAAATTATATTGGTTCAAAATAGTCATATTTTTTTCATTTTGATCATTTACCCATATCTACATAAAAAACTCTTCCTTAATTACTTAATTTGTCTTATGTCTCCTTGTTCAAAAAACTGCACATTTATTTGGATCTGAACATAATAATATAAAAAAATGATAAATTAAAAAACCATAAATAATACATAATTTTAAATAAATATGTTTTATCCCTCATTATAATCTATATAGGCTACAAATTTTGACTTTGTCAGAACAACGAAGGCACTGCGTCGGCACTAAAAATGAAAAATAAAATTTTCATGTTCTAAATTAATTTTTATCAATATTAAAATAATAATATAATTATTTATTTTTCTAAAAAGTAAATTAATTTTCATATATTATAATAATTTCATGACGATGTCATGAAAAATACATTATTTATAAAAACCCTTACTTTTTTACAATTCACCAAAAATTAATCTTCTTTGGAAATTTCTTAAATAATCATAAAAAGACATTTTGATATTGATGAATTAAAAAATGAAACTATTTTTGTCAAATTAAAATTGTATAATTTAAATAATTACTTTTAAAATAAATTACATTACAAAATATATTTTTAATGAAAATTTTTATTTTAGTAATTATTTATCACAATGAATTTATATATTTATTTAAAGAATGATAATAAATATGAAAACAAATTATTCTATTAGAAAATTGGTTTTTATAATCTCCCAACCTTCTATAAGTAGAATCATCGAATTTTTTTATTTACATATTAAACAAATAGGGATAGCTTTCCATCATTTCATTTTCACACTCCTATGTTTCTTCTTCCACTTTGTGGTTTCTCCACAAAACCATAACCATATAAATGAACATATCCCGAAATAATTTCTCAATACAATCAATAATATTAATAGGTTTTTATTAAAATGATTGGTTATTTTATAATTAAGCTAACTATGGGCTCAAAACATGAGATGAATCTTGTACATACATAGTAATTATTAAAACATTAAAAAAATTGTGTACTATAGATAAAATCGTAGCCAATGATACATGAAAGGTGATCAATCCAACATTCTATAGGAATTTCACCCTAGAATTTTCTATTTCCCAAAAAAATAGATGAGCTTAAATTTTATTCATCTCTTCCTCTGGTTCCCACGTTGCTTCTTAAAAATTTTGGATTCTCCAAAACACTACGATGGGAGAAATTGTCTTATTTCATAGAAATTTTTTTCTACGATCTATGAATTTCAACAACTTATCTTCATAAGATAGTTAATTATCCAATGGTACCACCTCTAGATTTAGTACATGTGATAATTATGGTATATACTTCTTTAAGAGTGACACATGGAATACATCATGTACATGAGACATGTTTCGTGGGAGTTATAGTTCATATGCCACTACCACAAAGTGATCAAGGATCTCAAAAGGGCCGATCTACCTTGGAATAAGAGTTATATTCTTCAAAAATTTCATAAATTCCATCCATGGAGATGTGTCATGTAATACCATGACTCCATCATCAAACTCTATGTCTCATTGATGATTGCCAACATTTCTCTTTTGTGAAATAATATCAGTTATGATGTGCTGCCAGATAGTCATAATTCTCTCCACCATTTCTTCAACAATTTTCATACATAGAAAATTTCAATCCCCAATATAATACAATCATGACGATGTTCTTTATCTCTTCCCATAAAAGATTTTTTATGGGGCCATTCAGATGTTTCAAAGGAAATTTTTAGTGTAAGTGAATTCTACCAGAGGAATATTGTGGCCCCATCCGCCGTTTAAGTCCATTGAGCTAGCTCTCATAATTTATCCAAGTTTAGGGATAATATTCTCATATTATCCATTTTTTTATGCTGATATGTCATGATGATGAAAAAAAAGTTTTTAGAGCATATTGGAGAATGTTTCAAAACATAGAGGATAATATAGGATCTGAATTGGCAAAAATTGATAGTGGTACTCCATGCAACATTACCAATTTAATGATGGATATTTGACCCAGTTGATCCAATGAGAAATCCCCCAAATTGAAATGATGTGGGAAATATTTGTAATATTAATCATAATAATCTATATAACATTGTTTCCTTTTTGATTTATTTTGACTTCTATTGAAAAATTCCATAGTGATGTTTTCCCATTTCCATGTTAGTATGGTTAATGTCTTCATAATCCCCTTAGACATGTGCCTCTCATTTTTCACTTGTTGAAATATCATGAACTGTGATGTATATTTAGCGAACTCCTTTATCTTTTTATCCCACAAATTATGTTCCTAGAGATCGCGATACATCTTTGTGTTTCTGGGGAGAATGGATAAATTTGAACACTATGAATTAGCCAAAAGACCATTCAGTAAAACTACATTTGATGGAACACATTGTGTTGACCCAAATCAGATAATTCCATATTAATTAACATTGACCTTCTAGGATTTACTATTTTTGATATTTTCCACATTCTTCTGAATTCCCACATCATCTTTTATAGCATCCATTAACCTCTATAAAATAGACGGTTGGGAAATAATTTAAAAAAGGATTGTTGATGATACCTTCTTTATGATTACCAATTCCATCTTCATCATATATAAGAAAACTATCTCTTTGTATATTCTCATCAATAAGATTATTGAGGGTTCATTTCTACATCGAGAATCTGCATGCTCATTCGCTTTCCCATGTTTGTAATGGATTGAGTAGTTGTAATCCTTCAAATTCTATAACCATATTCATTGGATCATATTCAATTATTTTGGTCTGAATATATATTTGAGACTTTTTTGATCCAAATATATTTCACACATATCCCCAGAGAGATAATTCCACAATATTTTCATCACAAATATCACCACTACCGAATCCTTATTGTGCGTGGTATATTTTTTCAATTTAATTTTCAACATCCTTGGGGAATAGGTAATGGATTTGTCATTCTTCCTCAAAACATCGACCATACCCTTTTTCAAATTTTCACACAAGATAACAAAAAACTCCCCACTTATTGGATGGGTGAGAACATGGAATTTTATAATACAATTCGTCAACACTGTGAATCTTTCTTGACATTCAACATTCTAAGAAAACTCGACTCCCATTTGAGTTATCTGGGTAAGATGTTTTTAAAAAACCTGATAAATATCTCAAAAAAAATGATAATATCTAGATAAACCAGGGAATCTAAATATATCTTTAAAAAATTTTGGCCTCATACATTACCCAATTTCTTGTGTTCATGAAGAATCCACATATAAATCATTTCTTGTGATTATATTCCCCATGAATATGTCTTTCTTCATCCAAAACTGTCACTTTTTGTTTGGTTCATAGAGTTTCTCTTTTCTAAAGGTCTCTAATACAGTGCTTAGTTATTTATCATTCTCTTCCTTGGTTTTGGAGTATATTATATTATTATCTATAAAGGCTAGAAGAAATTTTCTGAGATAATCTATAAATAATATATTCATAATTTCAATGATTTTTTTGGAGAAATAGTTCGATAGAAATAAATTACTATGAATTCATAGTGCACATATGTTGTACAAAAATCAATCTTTGGGATATCTACTTATTCACCCTTACTGGGTGATATCATGACTCTGACGCCACCTTAGAGAAGTATTTTTATTCATGTAGTTGATCGAACTAGTCATCAATTTGTTGAAATGGATAATCATTATGTACACTATTTTTTATCTCATGGTAAAAATATCAAAGGATAATTGGCCCATATTTCAAGTTGAATTAGATGATTTTTACACCCCATGGTGTTGCACTTGGGAGTATAAAACCTTTCTCCATATTCACTTGTTGTTGTCTCTTTAACTCCTCAAGCTACAAAAAATCCATTGTTTATGGAATCTTCAATTATTGAAATTTTTTAGGAATAATATCACTCGATAATTCAACATTTATTCTAGGAAGAAGAATAGTAAATTCCTTGGGAAACCCCTTAATGAATTCCCTCACAATAGGAATCTCTTAGAGGATGATTCCTTCCTTAGAATCAATCATATCATAATGATATGTGTGATCATAGGGATGTAATATTCATGCTTCAGATGATGGTGCTAAAAATATTTACCCTCCACTTGCATTTGTATAGATTCTGGGGTCTATTCTCCATATGGAGAGTGATTTCCCTCGCACGAATATTTATTTTGACTCTATATAGGGAAATCCATTACATGATAAGAATTGAATAAAATTACACAGAGGGACGTATGATGTGGTTCGCAGGGATGTTCAATCTACAAATTGTGAATGGGGGGAGTTATATTCTTAGGGAGAAATAATTTCCCTAATTTTCGCTTTCTCTCAAATCTGTACTTCCATGCTTTGTGGTGGTGGTTGGATAGATCAAATAAAATTTTGAGTTATAAATGAATTTATATAACCATGGATGGTTATACTACCAATCACTCTATTATTTTGGTTCTATATTATACCTTATATACATACGAATGAGTACTTTTAAACTATAAATCCAATAATTTGGAGTCCATTATGTGAAGGAATAACTTATATATTACATCTATCTCATTAACACATGAATTTCTAAGCATCGATCAATGATATCCATGTTCTACATCCAAACATATATTCATAGATGTAGTTTTTTCCCTTATTAATCGTTCAAATTAATCTTATCAATTTATCAAAGAATATTCCCCGTGAGTGTCTAGAGAATAGTGAAACAAGGACTATTGTCATGCATGAGTTCCCCATCGAGTCTAGGTCAAAGTGAGGTTTTCGGGTTTTATTCCTAGATAAATTTGTTCTAGAGAAGCCTATACTTGTCTGTATCCAAATGTGGATGTAATTTAATAATAATTCATTGACATTATACTCAATAGAGTGTATGGATGATTTTCTTGTATGTAGGCTTGTCCCGTAGGACTTCACTGAAGTTTTCTAATACTAATCCAAACAATTACTGAACATAACCTCTATTACAAATTATAATTACATTTCTCTTTATTACACACATAAACACAATTTATTACATAAGAATTCAATTAATAAAACACAGTAGATCAATACTTCTAATATATTTTGGCTATAGGAACATTGCAAAACAATAAAAAATGTGAAATATACAACTTTATTGAAAACAAGTTTTACATGACCACAACGTTCCTTGTACCTCGCATTGCATGTGTTAACCAGAGGGAATACATAAGAATTAGGCGGTATGTAAATCATATTAAGGTAGTAAACAAGGTATAACAGGATGAAAAAAATACATGTTATGAAATTCAAATATCAATGTAGCACGAGAGAATCAGGAACATAATGGAATGATATAACATGATTACAATAACATGGAAATGTGTAAAACACACAACATAGGATCATTAACATAAAGATATTAGGTAATACTATATCTCAACATGTTATAAAAAACTCTTATTAAGGAATAAGGTAAAGCACTATCCAAACATGATTTATCATGATACTAAAATTACCCAATGAAATAGAGATCAATCATGGAACACCCTTCATAATAATTTCTATCTCATCCTTATGTGTACCACAAAGAACATTTAACATGGATTCATTCATCAGAATCATTTATTCCATGATAGTAGAATATTGAATAAATAACAGAAATTTACAAATAAATATATATATGTCCATAATGGTCAATACCCCTTATAATGGAATGGGTATGGTACTCATTACACAATGATTTTGGAATAGAAAAGTGTTGTGCAATTTCTCATTCATAACAGTGTCATGAAAATTCATAAAATAGATAGATGCGGGAGACATGTTTCTCTCATTATTTATACACAAATTGTATAGTAAGGGGATCATGGAACCTAGTATCCCAACATATCATATGAAATTTACAATGCATAATACAAATGAAGTGCTTGAAATGGAAATGAGAAGAGATAAATCACTTATAGAATCTTGGTATAGTAATGACACAGTTAAGGGTATAAATAGGGAATGGATAAATGATCCCTCATTAAATTAACATAAAATATAAAGTAATAAATTGATTATTAATGGATGAAAATATACACAATTGAAATTAAAAAGACAAATTTCAAACAAGATTCCTCAATTGAATGCAAGTGAGAATGGTGGGATCCCTTAAGAAAATTTAACATGGTAACACATGTATATTAATGAAAATGGATCGATTAATGAGAGTGAAAATAATCTCTCATTATTTATATATCAAATTGATAGAAAGGGGAGTATTTTTTAGTATATCTAGACATATGAAAAAAGGAAATTAAAAGACATAAAATGCATGTAATGCTTGATAAAAGTGGAGTGTGGAAAATACCTTACTTGGATGTGTGATCCCAATGGCATGGGAGAGGCTTCTTGGAAGCCTATAAGCACCTTGGTATGACTCTATGATGTATGGGTAGAGGGTGTTTGATCTTAAAAGGGAATGTGTGCCAGTAAAATTGGGATGTGAGTGTTTATATATGAAAGGTGGGGGAATTATTTATTATTTTTCATTGGACCATACAAAATAAAATATTCAACGACCAGAAACCATACCGTAAATTTTTACCATGGTTTCTAGTAATGGTGAGTGGTATAATTTTTTTAAAAGAATATTGTCTTAATATATTAAAATACATACCTATCATATGTGGACATGAGTCACGCTTTCAAAGAAATATTTTTTACATATAAAAATATTTTATATGTTTTGGAGGATTCACTAAGGCTTTATAAAATATATCAAATAAACCTAAAATTATATAATTTTTAAGTAAAAAATTATTTTTAATGAATAATACTTTTATACTATTTTATTACATAACTATTGGTTCATTATGATGTCCTAAATCATATTATATATTTATATGGTATTTAATTTTCACACTAAATGAGACCGTATCAGAAACATATGAAAGATTCACCATTTGATAATTTCACTATCTTAATTAAAAATATAATATTCTTTTTATTTAACTTTTTTTAAATATGTTATTTATCACACTTAAAATAAAAAATGACATTTATCAAATATTTCCGAGTTTTGGTAAAAATAGTTTTCATTCATTAATGAAAATTATATTTGACATCATAAAAATTATACGATGAATTGTATTTAATACAAGTAAAATAATAATATTTTTTTTTAAAATATTACATTATTCAGAAATGAAATTATATTCATTATTCTATTCGAAATTAAATCACATAATAAAATTAATATGGACTAGTCTCATGAACATTGGTAACACTAGAATATTACCCAAGTGTATGGTGTGAAATGGTGGGGTTTTCCTGGGGTCATTCGGTGAACATGGTTTGCACCGTGATCTCGATGACATTAAAATTCTACAATAAACAATTTTTCTGATACTTATGTTGATGGATACTGGCATGGGATTAGTCTAGCTTAAAGGGAATCTTATTAATAATAGTTTGGGTCCTTAAAAAAGATCCACTCAAATGATGAGGGAGTATCATCATCAAATGATACACTATCATCATGTTCTGTTGCGATAACAGTAGTTTTTACCTTTTGGGATATACATCTCCATTTATGGACTACATCAATAGATCCATTACTATCAATAATTATTCAGTTCCAATTACCACCATTCAAAGTTAAATATTCAGAAATATATAATCCTCTTGTTCCTACCTACATCGGCTTCCATATTTTTTATATGGAAAACAACTCTGAGAAGACATATATTAATTTAAGAAACATGTTTTTCATCAAATGATATATTAGTTCAACATAGAAATAAATTAAAAATAATTTATTTTATTCTATTTACATAATCTTATCCCTTAAAGATATCTATACCATTATATGATATCAAATATAAGTACCTAACCATAATCATTACATAATATAATTTATTCAACTAGAATAATCATATGAAAATACGAAAAAAATTAAGTTTACTATTTTATAGAATTAGTATAAAAATAATAAATGTCAACCTAGAAGATATCAGAGGGGGTATTAGTAAAACAATATCCGTTTATTTTATTGTAGAAATTTTTTTAATTATAAATTAATTCTTAAAAAACATTCCAATTTTCTTCTTCTTTTCACTTACACCTCATCAAAACATGATTAAAAAATTTTAAATCCTGTTATGAGGAAACAATTCTTAGTAAGGGATATAAGAATATGTAATAAAACCAATAATCAATAAAAAAGTGTATCTATATGTTAATCATTTAATCCAAGACATTCTTCTAATTCAATAAGTATCATATAAATAATTTTTTAAAACATGATATTTCCATTAATCATAGAAAAACAAAAATAACTAATATAGTTAAAATGAGGCACTACATAAAAAAATTTAACCCTCACAACTACCATATGATATGTAACCCTCACAACTATGTGATAATGTGACCCTCACTTCTACCTTATAGTCAAACCTTATCTATTACATATTGATTAATCAAAAGGTCAACCTATAACATAAACATATAAAATGAATTGGGGGAGATATAGGTCCCACCCATATTAAAAAAAATACTTAATTACCATAATAAAAAAAATAATACTTGCATAAAAACATTCTTTTGTATTATTATAAAATTAGAAATTTAAAAGAGTATTTTTAATGAAGTGTCCCATAAAATATCATATAATTAAAGATAGAGAAAAATAATGAATGGAGTATTTATAAACATTGAAAATACACATAATAAAACATCATTTATAAAAAATTAATTTCACGGGTAATGTTAGTACCCTATTATGAATGATGTATATGGTTAACCCAAAGAATCGAAATTGGCTTAAAAATTCCATTACCTCAGGTTCGTCTAACATAAAATGTGTTCATTTCTTTTGTATAGTGTATTAATGAGTGTTTTGATATATTACAGAATTGTACACATTTATATAATTCCTTTCAATATCATCATATAACATTTTCCACCCATTTATTAAAAATATTTACCTATTCCAATTGATTCGGTGCGTTCTTATCATGGTTTCCATTGTCGGTTCATTATGATTTATCATTTAAAATTAAAATAACTCTCTAGAAGTGAGATAAAATATTTATTACGATATTTTTATCAATTTTCAATGAATTTACACTTCCCAATATTGAGTTATATGGAAATGATGACTCATTTTCCGTGAAGTCAGCGGATTGACACATCATGATTGATTTTTAATATTTTATGAATGAATGAATAAAATACAAGATTTAAAGATAAAATTAACATTTATCATTATAATATTATTTAATATATATTATATTATAGTATTCATGAATCATTATATATTTTTAAGACATAGTTATAATATAAAAAGTCTTTATGAGAGGAGATGAAGGAATTTTAAATCATTAAAATATCCCACGATGATCCCAATTAAGGATCCTATAAAGGGACATTTTTTGATAAGAACTACTATAATTTGGAATTTAATTAGTATAATGGAATTTATTAAAGGATAATGCAGCAATAAGGCTCATGGAGATGATGATTTATTAAGGAATTAGGCTCCTTTGGAAATTGTGGTGAGGTTTAACTTAGGAATTACTTAAACTATTAAAGTATAAAAAATCTATTATAGGGTATAATAAATCGCAAAAATACTAAAAAAATGGGGTCACATTATCAACACAATGTAATGCCATTTTGTATTATTCAAAAAAATTTGGATTTTTGTTTAATTTAATTAAAAATTATATTCATGAAAAATAATATTTTAATATTATAAAATCATCATAAATATTTACATGAAAAATATTAAAATGTTAAAAATTATATTTAAAATTTTTCTTATATCAAATATATTGTATATTCATCGAAGGAATTTATTATATTAATGTTAAAATCTCATATTTGATTTATTAATTTGTTAAATAATTAATGCATCATTTTTTTACCTGAAACAAAGGTTAATATTTATTTACTACAAATTAAAAATATAATTCCATGAAAATTATAGGTTTAATATATTTATAAACACTATTTATTTTCTAAATATATTTCTATAAATAAATAAGTTATCAAATTATAATAATTAAAAATTATTGTGTAAACACCTTGAATTACTTTTAAATATATATATATATTATAATATACTTAATGTGATTCTAGTGGGTACAAAATGCCCCAAATTATAATACATGATATAATGTGGTCTGAAAATTCACATGTAAAAGGATAAACTTAGTTATGGATCCATTTAATGTTTCATAAATATTTTATTAAAAACAATTTATATATTGTTATATATCATTCTCAATAACAACATCAATATTTCATAAGAATTAAAGACATTTATATCATTTATAAGAATTATAAAAGAAATAAATTAATAAAAATATTTAAATAGGTTATATGTAATAATTTATGTTTTTACATTATGACCATTTACTAATTTCTATGCCAAAAACACTTGCTCTGTTAGTTAATTTTTCTTTTTTTTTCTTCACGAGAACATTGCATATGCATTTGGATATGACTCATCTTATATAAATGTAAATTATAAATTGAAAAAGAAAACTAAAAATAAAAAAAAATTAATAAATAAGTAATTAATATAATTTTTATCACTCGAATATTACATATATAAGTGACCAATTGTGACTTCTTCTATGTTGTGCAGGCACTACGCCGACACTGAAAATTAAAAATATAATTTTTATGTTTCAAAATATTTATGTACCATATTAATCTTATAATAATAGTATTTTTTAATTAAATATATAAAATTAATTTTTATATCATAATAATTTCATGAAAAATATCGTATTTTATAAGAAACTATATTCTATTACAAATCAATTTCAATTGAGCTTTTTTAGAAAATTCTCAAAAAATCATAATAAGATAATTTAGCTATATAGAATTAAAAATTGAAATTATTTTTTCCAAATTAAAATTCTATGATGTGAAAATTAATTCTTTAAATAAATAACTAAATAAGAAATTGGTTAAATGAAATTATGTATTTTAATTTTTACATACCATAATTAATTTAACAATTTAATTGAAGAATACTAATAAATTGAAAAAACCCAATTCTATAAATGCATGGGTTTTTGAACATTATATCAAATAAATCATGAAATTTTATAATGTCAACAAAATCATTTTCATCTAAATATATGTATTATTAAAATATATATCTTTCTAAGATGAATAAAATATGAATATTAGAGGGGATATATTAATTTTATTTTATTAAATAATAACTAAGGACTGAATAATTTTTTAGGATATTGTTAAAATTTCAATATAAAAATTGTAGAATGTATATATTCATGAGGGTGTAGTAAATCCAAACGTATACATGTCGTAAGATATTTTATCACAATTTATTTTAATTAAATGTATTGGACTTAGAAATGGGAATAGTCAATAAGTATAATTTTATGATTTGGTTTGTATTAATTATAATAATATTCTTAAAAATGGAAAACATTGAAATATAAATTAAACATTATTGTTTTCTTCATTGATCATGGATAAAATATAAATTTAGTGATCTTTGATGTAGCACATTTCATAAAAATTAATTTATATCACCATTCCAAGTACTTTTTATGTATTTTGAATAAATTGGATAGGAAATTAAATGAAATTATTTTGGGAAATGGATATATATGGAATGTTGAATATGGATATAACACATAGACATATATTCTCATATCATCTACCATTGGTATTTAAGAAAACTAAAATGGGATATTTTGATTGTAATTTATGGTTTGGATTTTATTTTAGTTAATCAGTGTCAATGAATATCATGTTGTCAATAATGATAAATTTTAGTGTGGTTGAATAATGATGAATTATAGTATTACTAACATGAAGATAAAAATATTACCATAATAAATATATAATTCCACATCATATATCCCCATGAGGAATGTATTACTGAATATTCATAATAATTATTATGGATTTAAATAAATATATGTGGTATGGAGAAGATAATAGATTTTTGGAAGCTAGATGTTTATCAATGAGGTAGTTTTTGTTATTATATAAATTTTTATGAAATGAGAATATGGGTTGTATTAAATATTATGCAATTGATGATGAAAAATCCACCCATATATCCATGGGAATAAAAATATCATTTAGGATAACCTATTTAGAGAAAACATCATTGGTTGGTCCCAAAGGATACACAGTGGATGAAAACGTTGATGTTGGTCCACTACACATTACATGTAGGTTCATGAAGTCGGACGAGAAAATGTTCCTTATACTACAATGTGAGGGGAAGTATGACCAATACTAGATAGAACTGGCACCTTCATAAATAATTTGGCGGTGTACAATGTGTATTTAATTTTGATCCTTGGAGGAGTGTTTCACGAAATGTTATGATCTATCGTGAAAATACTATGTTGTTTACTGAATAAAAATTAGTAATTTATCAATATTAAAAGACAAGATTATTTGTTTTTGACCTCATCAAGATATCATGAAACAATTATATGGATATATCTTGTTTTATTAGTCTATTCTATTGTATGAATAAGATATATAATATACTAAATATTATAATAGAATCAATGTCATGGTGTTTGGAATCACATTAAAATATTAATTATTGATAGTGATGTGGGGAGTACATCACCATAGTGATTTTCCAGTGGGAATTTCCAGTAATCATTTTTCACAATCTATAATGGATTGATTAGATCTTCCATGATCTATTTATTTTATTGATATTGAATTATTTTTATCTATTTTTCATTAAAGACAGAAACATCTCATACATATATATTACAGATTCTTTGATGAATATTAATTAATTATAATGCAATCCAATCTAAAATCATTTAGGTATATTTTATTTTGATACATTGACATAAAATAATTAGTAAATATGTGGGATCCATAATATCCCAACCTATTCTTCATAACTAACACACATCATTGACACATCACACATAATAGAATTAATCGTATCCTTGGAAAATGAAACAAGATAAATGGTGAGCTCATTGTATCAGCATGGGTAAAAAGGAGATATAACACTATCATTAGTATTGGGGTATGAGAACATGAGAATAAAATTTAATAAAATACCATACATATGACAGATCATAATGATGAGTCATTAATTTAAAAAATGAAAGTTCCAAAGAAATAAATAATAATGGAATCAAAGTATATAGACCACGATAAAATAACATTGGATTTAAACCTAGAATTGTAGAATACACAAAAGCATATAAAATCATTTACATAGTTGTTAAGGACCATTTTAAAAACTATCATATTGGAATGCGTTCACTCTCAGATCCATTATAGTATTTAGGGATCACTCCATAGTCTATCATATTTGACCTATTCTCTTACAGACTAACGATCAATCCCCCAAGAATCCCGATTTTTATCATGAGATATCATCATTTATCATATATATTTGAGGGTGATAGAACACTCACAAATCAATTAATGAAAATTATAAATATGTGTACCATATAATAAAAAATATTTAACATATTGAAATTATGAAAATAAATGGGGTTTTAATAACCCTACCCAAGTCAATGCTCAAAATGAATCGACCTCATGACCACCTATTCAAGTTAGGGGATGTTGAGAAGTGGAAAAGTCACAACTCTCATTTTGATAAATTTTACTGAGTACCTATATAGACATACACGTCCATTAAAATTTAATAGAGTAATGGGTAATGAAAAAAGAAGATTAAAAATTTATATTAATAAAACAAATATGAATAAAACACTAAATAGAATGAAGAAAATAATTGCAAATTAAAAAAAATGCGGAAAATATACACCAACCGAGAAATGTTTCCCAATATGAGAAAACTAGGAAATTTTTTACATCTGATGGCCCATCTCATATACCCCATTATTTGACTATTATATGTAGTCCAATTAGTTTTTATCCCTATTCCGCTATGAATTCATGATCGACCTATCCTCCTTTTGAAAAAGATATGATAGATGTTGGGAAATTCTTATATAGGGGGTGTGTATATAAATACCCAATTTAATGCCTTGAAAAGTTGATGGCGGAGATTTTAGAGAAACAATTGAATAGGAAAATATAATATTTAAAATGGTATGGTAAAATTGTAAAACTCAACCCAATAAGAGAGTGAAATTAATCTTTTCCAAAGAAATGACCATAATATGGTGAGAATATGAAATTACCATCATTTATACCTTATATATAGCATGAGAGTAGATCTATCCATTCTCGAGAAGCTCGACATGATAGCCACATAGAATACCCCATGCATCTTGACCACTCTAGTAATGAGAGTATTCGAATCCCAAGTGCTGGGTACTAAAACATGACATATATATATATGATATCAAGGAAAGAAGTGTTATTGATATTGGAAGGGTATCATCATATCACAAGTTATCCAATGAAGAATAGTATCAAATAGTTCCAAAAGAATATCCATCTACCATGCCTAGAATTTCATGTGTGTTCCCTAAACACAATGGTCTAAATGACTCAGTCACCAGAGTAGGATACTATCAGTATCGGAAATAACTGAATCTACCTTAGAGTATTTGGTCACGTAACAAGGAAACAAAAATGGTGAATGATTCCCTCTTTCTCAAAAGTGAACATGTACGTCAAACTATATATCATCATTGGGATGCACATTCTAGGGGGCACTAGTTTTTGGAAATGGTCATCTGCCTTGTTACAACATGATAGTCTTACTTTGTTAATCACTACATAACTCTTGTACGTAGTCCTACATAATCATACCACTCTAAAGAATATTTGAGAATTCCACTGCCCATTCCAACTAGAGGGTATTCCCAATGATTCATTATGGAAACTCCACTACCCATCAATATTATAGGGTTACACCATAAAGGTGACATCAAGGAATTCTGATGCCCATTCCTTTTAGAGTGTAATCCCAAAACTATCATCTAGGAATCCCATCGTCTAGTCCACTTATTGGGTATGCCCGAAATGTCAAGGAACTCCACCTCCCATTCCTAATGGAGGGTATCATAAAAATATCATTAGTGAAGACCATTGGACAACACTATTGGAGGGTAATCCCGATACTTATTTTGGGATTGTATATGATTAAATTCATCATCAGGCATTTCTTCATCGAATAAAATAAAAATACAATTTCACATCATATCTCAAATGATACTTTCAATAGAACCAACACATTATACTGGAAAAAACACTTCATATATTCATCATGCGGGCCAAATTATGAGTTCCAATGAAATAAATACTTCTATTTAAAGAAAGATCCAAATATTTCATGTATTACATGGTTTGTGAGGGGAAACATTATTCATGTCGGTCGTATAAACTCCCTGTATATATCTTTGGATCTTACATAGGTCTCATCTGTTATAAGGAACCGACATTAAAACATTACATAATCTTGAATTATATGAATAATTCACAATGAGGATCTTTTCAGGTTTAGTGTTTTAGAGAAATAAGCCATAACTATTACATATCATCTCGAAATTTATATGTTGACACTACTACTCAATATTCTTTTTTAATAAAATAAAAACTCAAAAAAACGAACATGTATGGTTCCATGTTTCAAACATCATGTATTTTACATGATCCCGTCCATTACGATATTCCACTTTCTGTCCTATGAAAAGCATTTCCAAAACATGGGATGAGGAAAAAATATCATTGGGGGTTATAAAATAATGAATGAAAACATTATCCCACCAATAAATACAATTATATGAATCTATACTTTTCTATCATAACATTCCTTATGAAATCATTAGATTTCTGAATAACACATTGAAATTATAAATCATAAAGGTAACTTATAGAATTCAAAACATACATAAATTGTGGGTATCACAACTATGTAGGGAGTTATGTTGGAATACTCATCACAAAATGTTCCCTAAATCTCTTATAGATACATTAATGTTTACCTTCGTTATATTACCCAATGCATTGGAGAGCTATCTCAGGCTCACCTGCCCTAGGATTATCAAGGAACAACCCATATACCCTAACAATCTCCATGAACTATAACATATTAGTAACAGATAAAACAATAAAAAAATATAACAATTCTATATTGCAATCATGATATATCATTTCACGATATTAACATAAACAATTCTTTAACAAACCATTTTCAAAACCATTTATTTAATGAAGAGATTTTTTAATCGAAGTGTCCCATTCCACATTGAAAATTTTAAAGGAATTAATTTTTTTTTTAAAAAATAAAGTCCTTATAAACAAATACTTAAATCAATTTTTAAAACATGGAAATTATTGCAATTTTTTAAGAAGAATAAATCTTTAAAACATGTAAAACGATAATTTATTTGATGAGTTCCAACCCAAATGAGAGACGCTTCAATTCAAATAATTTAGGAATATCTTTAATTAATGCTTATAATATAATGATACTAAGCAGATTCATGTTATAATATATCAATGGGAAGTATATACAACATATAAAATGGAATTGGTGCATAATAACAAGGAATTGTCAATAGAATGTAAATTGATACGAAATCCCTTAAAAAGATGGAATCCTTAAAATAAGGATAAATCAATTATATAATTAATTGTGACAATTAAAAATTCAATAAATATGATTTGATATTCCATTTAAAACAATCATAGGTAATTCAAAAATATTCATATCACGACATAATCATGAAGTTTAGTTTTGAACCCCAATAATTGAAATTGGTTTAAGAAGTTCCATTATAGAAATTTGATTGCCAAACGACGTCACATTAAAATTATGAAAATTATTTGATGATAGAGGAAATTTTATTTCATCCCATGGAAATTAAATTTTCATAAATACTGATATATAAGAGCATATCCCCACATAATAAGATGTAAATTAAAATTTATAACAAAAAGAAGTCTTTTAAAAAGAGGAGGGTGAACGGTTCTCTTGCCGATTTGGTAACATACAAAACATGCACCCCATGAAAAAAGGATAACAAAATGAATATGAAAATACACATAAATTAAATTATATTACACGAATAATTCAATCATGGGATGTACATTTACCACAAAAAAAGGAAATACTGGAAAATATAGCATGAATCTCACGGGAATAAAAGATGAGATAAAAACGCATTACCACGTTGTAATCAGTCGAGTCGCTTGACCAAAATTTAATATCCACCAAATAAATCCTATAATACCATGAATATATATTGAATCATAATAATTTATATCAAATGTAGGTAGACAATACACAACATGCTGTAAATAAGTTGTGAACAATGGAAATATCATGGAATTAAAAGTGAGATAAGAAACCCCTTACCACGTTGTAATCAATCGATTCGTATAACCGAAAGTTAATAAACACCAAATGAATCCAAAAATATCATAAATATAAATAGAATCACGAAAATATACAACAAATGGATGTAAACAATACACCACATGCAATAATTAAGTGGTGAAAAATGTAAATCTTACGGAATTAAATGTGAGATAAGAAACCTCAAACCACATTGTAATCAATCATGTCGGATGACCAAATGTTAATAAAAACCAATTGAATCATAGAATAACATGTATATAAATAGAATAGTGATAATATATTTCAAATAGATGTTCAAAATACACCACATGGAATAAATAATTTGTGAACATTGGAAATCTCACTTAATTAAAAGTGAGATAAGAAAACCCATACCTTGTGCCTGACTTTACTCGGTTGCTCCTTGCCCTTACTAAATAGTAAACATAAGTAAATAAATAATTTCATAAGATCCTTTTTCATATTTATTATTCATTTTATATAACTTATTTCTTTTCAATAACAATTTGTTAATTATTTGTGTTCATATTGGACATTTTGTGGATCTTCAAAACGTGTGTAAGAAAGGAAATTGTGTTAATTACAAATTTTACATGTCGTCAAAATTCTATTATCTCTAGAATAATATTCATGATTTAGATATCATATATATCAAATATATCCAGTATATATATATTTATAATAGTACATAACTTTTGGAGATAGGAAATCAAATTCACCGTTAATGGAGGAGGTAAGTCGTACGTACGCTTGAACACTACTTTAATTTCAATTTCATATTTAAAGGAATTAAAATGTACTGATAAATAGGTATATTATAATTCCGGTATAATATCATATATAATTTAATTATCACCATCATTTATATATTCCACGTATGGAATGAATGAGTCATATTACATTAAGGGGGCGGTAGTGCACACTTCCTCAAATGAAATTATCGTGTTTACCCATTATGGAAACCATAATGGTAAGATATATAAGAAAAATATAGTATCATTGAAAAAATATAAAAATAATATATATCACATATAAATTTTTTTCATCAAAATGGCCACCATGGGAGGCATTAGGAGATAATTGAACAACCATAATTTCGTGAGGCAGTAGTTCACTGTCCACAGAAACAGTATGTTCATTTAACCATTAGTGGAAGGTGTGTGTATGTAACGCCCCAACCCTAGCTTCCAAGAGTCGGTGCATCACTTCGTAACATTGGCATGATCACAAAATATCACGTCTCGAAAGACCTATTAGTTTAGTAGCCTTGGAAACACTAGATACATTCATAAACATTACATTACATCATAAAAATGAAAACTACAATAACATGGTCTCCGTAGTCCACACTCATATCCTCACTGACTATTCTTGCAAGTCAGTCATAATACACTTCTTCACATCCTGGGAAAAATAAAACATTGAAAGGGGTGAGCTCAAATGCTCCGTAAGGATAATAATATAGCGGAAAATTTCATAATAAAACATAAGCATTTAAGGCAATGAATAACTAAAACAAAAGACTTATTGAACTTGAACTTCAGCATAATATGGCAAAAGTAAAATAAAATAATTCCATTACATACTCACATGGATATTCTACTAGATGAATAATCACATGAAATATCAATAACAACTTTCATAATGAGGGAATGTATAATGCCAGACATTCTGAAACATTTTGTCAAGGCCTCGGCCAAGACGTCTAAAATTATTAAGGCCTTGGCCAAAACCATAAATCAAATTGGGAAAGGGACTCAGCCAATTCCACGTCTAGTTGTCTCATGAGACCTACCGATCTATCGAGGAGCTATAGCGGGCTCCACCCGTCACTTATTAAGTCCAATACATTCCTCATATGAATAGGTTTAAACATAACATAAATATTCGTATTAAAACTAGCATAAGAAATGTCAACAGTTTCTCTATAAACTATGGATGGTATAAAAATAACACATCCACAATCAAATGTTTCAAAAAATTCTCAATGAAAGTTTTGTATCATAAATCAATTTCAAATAAACTTAAAACCCATCAAAGGATGTTAACATGGATGAAATCAAAGATATTTGAGAGAAATATCTCTCTTTTTGAAATCATTTAAAAGTACCATAATTATAATATAATACATTTACTTTGAAAATATTATTATAAGCTTGTAAGTGAAGCTTCGACGAAGTTATAATGGCGGAAAATAGCCGCACCCGCCGTATAAGTTAAAAAAACATTCTTACCTTAAATTTGTCAAAAAGGTCAAAAGTACATTGTTTGGAAAACGACGGTAAGATTCCTTTGAAAAACGTATAAGGGTATAAATGACATCAACCCATTTCCCATTTAATAGTAAAAATGTTTTTAAAGACATTTTTAAGAAACATGGATGTGGATGATAACGAGGTCCTAGTAGATAATTATGTATAAACAACCTTGGATAATGAAGAGGTTGTGAAGTAAACCCTTACCTTGTACTTTTCCTTGGTTGGGGTAGGTTAACCTCCTGTATAATGGTGAAATAATTGTTATTAAATTATACAAGAATCATATACATTCATATGATATCATATATGATCTTTTAACATTGCTTTGTTAACAATATCTTAGATTTATCGTTGTTTCGGGTGTTGACTTACTCATTTTCTTTTATATGTTTTGTTACGTAAGTCGTGTTTTTCATGGATAGGTTGTATCTTATTCATATCCAGAATGATATCATTTCCTTAAACATTATTTTTAAATCATCAAATGATAATTATACTTGAATGGATACGACGGAGAATGAATCTCATCGCGTTCGTGGAGACGGTAGTCTGTACGTACGCACGAGCGACAATATCATTATTTTGATATTAAAATAATATATAATTGGATAGTATATCATATATAAAGAATAATTATCATGTTATATTTATTATTTACATGAATTACATATCATTATTATACCCATCTAAATAATAATATATTGAATAACAATTACACCACGACGTGGAGACGGTAAGCCGTACGTACGCACGTATGGTGACATGTCATTCAAATGATGGGTAGAATATTGAATATGGTTGTTCCATATTTATAATAACATCACAGTATATAGAAGATACTGGAGTTATAATTTTAGAATTGAAATAATAAACAAAGAGGGAGTGGAAGAAGAAATAAACATGAAAGAGGGTGATGAAAATTTTACCTCTTCTTCGGGTTCTTCCTTTTGATTTGATCAAAAGGACTCCTTAGGATGGCTTTCTGACTAAAGTAAAGATTCTAAGATGAAGGGAGAGAAGTTGGGAGAGTATGTGGGCAGCTTTTGGCCGAACCAAAAGGCTCTAAAGTGTGAATAAGGTGGTAGAGGTGGGGGCCTTTTATAAGAGGAGAGGATGGGCTCTTTTGGAAAGATTGAAATGTTACATTATTATAAAATGCTTTTCGGATTCTAAAGGTCCCAAACTTATATAATTAGTGGATAAGGTGATAAGGGTTAGAAATCTACCCATCCAATAGTCTTTGGGCAAGTTTATGCCTTGTGTATCCCCACATGAAAACTGTTTTAGTAAAACAACTCATGTTTGTGTCAATTTAATTTTAACATTAAATAAATATATATTAATGTCATTTTCGAACCAAAGTGGATCCATGGGGTCCCCAAGTTGACCCATGGGTTGTCTTGGTCGGCCATGACTCATCCAATAGGAGTAGGACAAGTGTTAATCTCATCTCATATTATTAAAATATTATTTTTACCTTAAACTACACTAATTACCTCTAATCACGATTAAGAACTTAAAAGATACTATTCATCAAAAAATTATTTTAATCTCATTGAACCACATTTTAGTTCTTAATGACAACCATCTATGTCGGATTTTTGAAAATCAAATCCCAGAAGTGGTAATATTTTATTTTAACGAAAAAACAGTTTTTAACAACCACTTAGTGGTTTCACTATTCATCAAAAATTGAAGTTTTTCAGAATAAGGCCAAAATTTCACCCAAAGCTATAATTGATATTCCGAATTCAAAAATGATGTCTATATTACAAAATTCCAAACATATAAGTTGAATTAATTAATTTTATAATTAATTCCCACTGGTACAACAAATAGCGTGTTTTTAAGAAACAATTTATATCAAGAGATTGGCAATTGTTTATGTCCAATTTCAATGTTAAATTAATTCTAATGACCACCATTGGATAAAATGGTAAAAATATATTCTAATTATACTTTAAAACCACTAAATAGTATAACTTATCACTATAAATTATTTTGATTAAAAAAGTTGTTTTTAAGTATTTTTCACTATTCATAAAAAATTAGAAGTTCTCAGAAAAACACCAAAAATTCAACATAGGATAATTTCGATATTCCGAATCCAAAAATGAAGTCCATTTTGATAAATAAAATTTATAAAATTTCAAAAAGTAGGTATTACTATTCAAAACGGATAGTTTAATTAGTTGTGGTGTGTGTTAGAGCTCGAGGTTGCGTACAACACACGCTATTGCATTATTCGAAGGGAAACGTACCGTGGAAGCTTGGGGTGTTACATTCTCCCCTCCTTCAAATAATTGTGTCCTCGCAATTTCTAGGGTATTACTGCATAAAAATACTCGGGTGGTTCTTCATCATTAGTTCCTCAGGTTCCCACATTGCCTCTTCCATTTTATGATTTCTCCACAAAACCTTTACCAGACGAGTCGTCCGGTTTCTCAGCACCTGGTCCCTCACATCAATAATTCTGATGGGCTCTTCGCAATAAGATAGATCGGGTTCCAGTTCTAATTCCTCATAGGTAAGTACATGTGTTGGGTCGGGCATTTATTTTCTCAATAGCGATATGTGGAAAACATCGTGAACTTTGGAGAGATTTGGCGGCATCGCCAAACGATAAGCTACAGCCCCAATACGATCTAGAATTTCGAAGGGTCTGATGTACCTGTGACTCAACTTACCCTTCTTGCCAAAAAGTATAACTCCCTTCCATGGAGATACCTTTAGGAAAACATGATCTCCCACCTGAAATTCCAAAACCTTTCTTCTGTTATCGACATAGCTCTTCTTCCTACTTTGAGCTGATTTGATGTGGTTTTGGATTACCTTCACCTTTTCCATTGTTTCTTCCAGTAGTTCTGGTCCCACAAGTTTTCTTTCACCAACGTCATCCCAATAGGTTGGTGTACGACATCTCTTTCTGTATAACGCTTCATAAGATTCCATTGAATGCTTGAATGGAAGCTATTGTTATAGGAAAATTCTACCAGTGGTAAATATTGATCCCACATACCCTGAAAGTCAAGAGAGCATGATCTCAACATGTCTTCTATGGTTTGAATAGTCCGTTCTGATTGTCCATCTGTTTTAGTGTGATAGGCAGTACTCAAATGAATTTCAGTATCCAAGGCCTTTTGAAGACTTTTCAAAAATCTTGAAGTAAAATGAGGATCACGATCAGAAACAATCGATAGGGGTACTCCATGAAGTCTTACAACTTCATTAATATATAGTCTCGTTAGACATTCAAGTGGTAGATCCTCCCGTATAGCCAGAAAATGTGCTCACTTAGTAAGACGATCAAAAATGACCCATATTGCTTCATTCCTTCTAGGAGTCTTTGGTAGTCCCATGACAATGTCCATCGTAATATTATCCCATTTCCACTCAGGTATGGGAAGAGGTTGCAATACTCCACCAGGATGTTGCCTTCCAGCTTTCACTTGTTTACAAACCATACACCTCGACACAAAATCCGCAATCTCCCTCTTCATATTGTCCCACAAAAAATGTTCCTTCAAATCTCTATACATTTTGGTGCTCCCATGGTGTATAGAGAAATTGGAACTATGAGCATTATCCAGCAATTCCCATTTTAGATCAGGTATATCGGGAACACAAAGTCTCTTCCCGAATTTCAAAATTCCATCCTTATACACAAAGTCCCTCAATCTTCCATCATTCACATCTTTAATCTTCTTCTGAAATTATTCATCATTGGTCTGAGAACTCTTAATCCTTTCTAGTAATGATGGTTTGGCAACCATTTGAAAAAGAATTGATGTTTAAACTTCCCTAGTTATTCCCATGTCCATCTTCACTAGATCCATGAAAATTGGATCCCTTTCAATTCTCATCACATTCAAAACTCCATGGTCTTTTCTACTCAAAGCATCTACAACCTTGTTTTCCTTCCCCGGGTGGTAATGTATCGTGCAATCATAATCCTTGAGTAGTTCAAGCCATCGCCTTTGCCTCATGTTTAGTTCTTTTTGTAAGAAAATATACTTCAAACTCTTGTGATTAGTATAAATCTCACATTTTTCACCATAGAGGTAATGTCTCCATATCTTTAAAGCAGAGATCACAGCTGCTAACTCAAGATCATGAGTAGGATAGTTTTTCTCATGAATTTTTAGCTGTCTTGATGCAAAGGCAATAACCTTATCATTCTGCATAAGGACACAACCAAGCCCTTTATTGGATGCATCACTATAAATAACAAACCCATCATTCCCCGATGGTAGAGTCAATACAGGGGCGTTGACTAATCTTCTCTTCAGTTCTTCAAATCATTATTCACACTCTTTTGTCCAGAAAAATTTAATCCCTTTACGTGTGAGCTTTGTCAATGGGTTAGCCAATCTGGCAAAATTCTGGACGAAACGTCGATAATAACCTGCTAAACCAAAAAAACTGCGTACCTCAGTTATACTTGTCGGTGCTGGCCATTCTTGGATTGCCTTGGTTTTAGAAGGATCAACGGAAATTCCATCCTTAGAGACAATATAGCCAAGAAAAGAAATCTCCTGAAGCCAAGATTCACACTTGGTAAATTTCCCATATAATTCATGTCTTCTAAGAGTCTTCAGGATAATGCATAAGTGATTTTCATGATCTTCGTGGATTTTGGAGTATACCAAGATATCATCAATAAATACCACTAAAAAGTCATCAAGATATTCCTTGAAAACTCTATTCATTAGATCCATGAAAACAGAGGGTGCATTAGTCAATCCAAAAGGCATTACTGTAAACTCGTAATGCATGTACCTTGTTCGAAATGCTGTCTTTGGAATGTCTTCCTTCTTCACACACAACTGATGGTATCAAGACCGAAGGTCAATCTTTGAAAAGTATTGAGCTCCATGAAATTGGTCAAACAAATCATCAATGCGAGGTAGGGGATACTTGTTCTTTATTGTTATAGCATTGATCTCCCTATAGTCGATGCACAACCTCATAGATCCATCTTTCTTCTTAACAAAAAGAATAGGGGATCCTCAAGGAGAAACACTAGGGCGAATAAATCCCTTATTACTCAATTCCTCTAGTTGTTTCTTTAGTTCAACTAATTCCACAGTGGCCATTCTATAAGGGGTATTCGATATGGGCATTGATCCAGGAATTAAATCAATGGAAAACTCAACTTCTCGTTCTGGAGGATGTCCAGGTAAATATTCTGGAAACACATCAACATATTCTCTCACAATAGGTACATCCACTATTTTAATATTCCTTTCCTCACCCTCAGTAATTTCCTTCTCTTCCTCCCCAATAATTGAATTTAGTTGAGCTACTGGGGTGGATCTAGATAAGAATTATGTGGCGACGATTCTGCTATAAAGATAAGGTGTTCCTTATCATCATCATCAAGAATCGTAACTTCTTTCCTCTTACAATAAATTTTTGCATCATGGTCCGAAAGCCAATCCATACCGAGGATTATATCAAATTCAATCATGGGTATGACGATGAGATCAGCAGGTAAAGAACATTTAGGTACTCTAATGGGAACTAATCGACAAAACTTTGTTGCAACAATACTTCCCTTAGGGGTTTTGACCGATAACTCCCTTGTTAAATCAAATTGGAAATATCTAATTTTCTTAGCAAATTGGGAAGATATGAAACAATTCGATGATCCAGAATCAAATAATGCATTTTCTAAACTTGAGGAAACCATTAAATTACCTGCCACCACGTCTTTCGGAGCTTCCACCTCAGCAGTAGTGATAGCATAAGCCTTGCCCTGATCCCTTGGACTCTTCTGAGGTAAGTTCCTCTGACACTTAGGACATTCATTTTCATAATGTCCCTTCTCTCTACAATTATAGCATTCCACGTTGACAGCCACTTTCTTTCCCTTGCATTCATGAGCTTGGTGGCCTTTTTCACCACACTTGTAACATACTCCTTTTCCTTTTAGACAGGCACCAGGGTGCTTCCTACCACAATTATCACAGGGTGGAAATTCATTTCTACCCTTCTTCCCTGTTTCCTTATTTCCTTTCCCAGAGTTTTCAGCGGATCTCTTCTTATCTTGCTTTGATTTAAAGTCATAAGACTTAGAGAATTCCTTTTCCGTCTTGATAGCGCACGAGACAATACCTTCGTATGAAGAGAAGGTTTGAGATACTAAAGCTCGACGGAGAAATGGTTTTAACCCATCAAAGAAAAAATCAGTCTTACTTCTTGGGTTACATATGTAATCTGCAGCATACCTTGCTAACCTTGTAAAGTTACCCTCATACTTTGCGACACTCTCATCCTCCTTCTGCCTCTGACTCAGAAATTGCCTTTCCATATCCGCTCGATGGTCTCGAGGAAAGTATTTTTCTAAGAACAACTCTTTGAACACCTGCCATTCCATGTTTGTTAATTCATCATCTTCCATTGTGTTTTGAATTAGTGACCACCATTGATCGGCATCTCCAGTGAGGCGGTAAACTGCCATGACAACTTTCTCCCTTTCACTACTCCCCAAGGCATGGAATATTTTCTCTAAGGAATTTATCGATTGCTCAACTACTATAGGATTTGTACTCCCATTGAAGGTTGGTGGTTTTTGCCTCATGAAACGTTCTAGAATTGATCCTCCACGTTGTGGATCAGGGTGCTCCATACGAGTAAGGTTGTTATTCATAACCTTCGTGAGTTGTCCCAGTACGGTGAGAAGCTGATCAGCACAAGTTGTATCACTAGCTCCACCATAATTATCTTGAGAAGGAGGGTAATCGCTACACGGAATGCGTGCATTGATACGGTTTCCATTCCTTCCACTAGGATCCATTTCTAAATAATGGCATAAACTAGATTAGTTTATGTATCAAAATACATAATTCCATACTTGTAAAACACTTAACATAAATTGAACTAATTATGGATATAATCTATAATTATAAAAATGTTTTCTTTGAGGAAGTATATACTCGTAACCCTTCATAGTGGTTTGTAACGAAAATGGGAATTATCCTAAGCATATCCCCCGTGATTGTCGTAACCAAGAGTGCAGCAAGGAACGTTGTCGTGCACCAGTTCTCGTTCGAGTCTAGCTCAAAGCGGTGTTTTCGGGTTTTACCCCTAGGTACATCTGTGCCAGAGTCTCCTCTACCTGCTCGTATCCAGACAGGGATGTATTACTCGGAAAACTCACAAAATCTCTACAATACCAAAATTTTAGGATGTTCTTCTATACTAATCCTCAAAGTTCATCTTAGGTCTACGTGCACTAATCAGAGTTTGTATAAATCTAGATTCCAAGGTTTTTACTAAACTTCCTCTAATACCAACTGTAACGCCCCAACCCCAGCTTCCCAGAGTCGGTGCATTACTTCGTAACATTGGCATGATCACAAAAGATCACATCTCGAAAGACCGATTAGTTTAGTAGCCTTGGAAACACTTGATACTTTCATAAACATTACATTACATCATAAAAATGAAAACTACAATAACATGGTCTCCCTAGTCCACACTCATATCCTCACTGACTATTCTTGCAAGTCAGTCATAATACACTTCTTCACATCCTGGGAAAAATAAAACATTGAAATGGGTGAGCTCAAATGCTCCGTAAGGATAACAATATAGCGGAAACTTTCATAATAAAACATAAGCATTTAAGGCAATGCATAACTAAAACAAAATCCTTATTGAACTTGAACTTCATCATAATATGGAAAAAGTAAAAAAAAATAATGCCATTACATACTCACATGGATATTCTACTAGACGAATAATCACATGAAATATCAATAACCACTTTCGTAATGAGGGAATGTATAATGCGAGACATTCTGAAACATTTTGTCAAGGCCTCGGCCAAGACATCTAAAATGATTAAGGCCTCGGCCAATACCATAAATCAAATTGGGAAAGGGCCTCAGCCAATTCCACGTCTAGTTGTCTCATGAGACCTACCGATGCATCGAGGAGCTATAGCGGGCTCCACCCGTCACTTATTAAGTCCAATACATTCCTCATATGAATAGGTTTAAACATAACATAAATATTCGTATTAAAACTAGCTTAAGAAATGTCAACAGTTTCTACATAAACTATGGATGGTATTAAAATAACACATCCACAGTCAAATGTTTCACAAAATTCTCAATGGAAGTTTTGTATCATAAATCAATTTCAAATAAACTTAAAACCCATCAATGGATGTTGACATGGATGAAATCAAAGCTATTTGAGAGAAATATCTCTCTTTTTGAAATCATTTAAAAGTACCATAATTATAAAATAATACATTTACTTTGAAAATATTATTAAAAGCTTGTAAGGGAAGCTTCGACAAAGTTATAATGGCGGAAAATAGCCGCACCCTCCGTATAAGTTAAAAAAAACATTCTTACCTTAAATTTGTGGAAAAGGTCAAAAGTACATTGTTTGGAAAACGACGGTAAGATTCCTTTCAAAAACGTATAAGGGTATAAATGAAATTAACCCATTTCCCATTTAATAGTAAAAATGTTTTGAAAGACATTTTTAAGAAACATGGATGTGGATGATAATGAGGTCCTAGTAGATAATTATGTATAAACAACCTTGGATAATGAAGAGGTTGTGAAGTAAACCCTTACCTTGTACTTTTCCTTGGATGGGGTAGGTTAACCTCCTCTATAATGGTGAAATAATTGTTATTAAATTATACAAGAATCATATACATTCATATGATATCATATATGATCATTTAACATTTCTTTGTTAACAATATCTTAGATTTATCGTTGTTTCGGAGGTTAACTTACTCGTTTTCTTTTATATGTTTTGTTACGTAAGTCGTGTTTTTCATGGATAGGATGTATATTATTCATATCTATAATGATATCATGTCCTTAAACATTATTTTTAAATCATCAAATGATAATTATACTTGAATGGATACGACGGAGAATGAATCTCATCGCGTTCGTGGAGACGGTAGTCCGTACGTACGCACGAGCGACAATATCATTATTTTGATATTAAAATAATATATAATTGGATAGTATATCATATATACAGAATAATTATCATGTTATATTTATTATTTACATGAATTACGTATCATTATTATACCCATCTAAATAATAATATATTGAATAACAATTACACCACGACGTGGAGATGGTAAGTCGTACGTACGCACGTATGGTGACATGTCATTCAAATGATGGGTAGAATATTGAATATATTTGTTCCATATTTATAATAACATAACAGTATATAGAATATATTGGAGTTATAATTTTAGAATTGAAATAATAAACAAAGAGGGAGTGGAAGAAGAAAGAAACATGAAAGAGGGTGATGAAAATTTTACCTCTTCTTCGGGTTCTTCCTTTTGATTTGATCAAAAGGACTCCTTATGATGGCTTTCTGACTAAAGTAAAGATTCTAGGATGAAGGGAGAGAAGTTGGGAGAGTATTTGGGCAGATTTTGGCCGAACCAAAAGGCTTGAAAGTGTGAATAAGGTGGAATAGGTGGGGGCCTTTTATAAGAGGAGAGGAGGGGCTCTCTTGGAAAGATTGAAATGTTACATTATTATACAATGCTTTTCGGATTCTAAAGGTCCCAAACTTATATAATTAGTGGATAAGGTGATAAGGGTTAGAAATCTACCCATCCAATAGTCTTTGGGCAAGTGTAAGCCTTGTGTAACCCCACTTAAAAACTGTTTTAGTAAAACAACTCATGTTTGTGTCAATTTAATTTTAACATTAAATAAATATATATTAATGTCATTTTCCAACCAAAGTGGCTCCATGGGGTCCCCAAGTTGACCCATGGGTTGTCTTGGTCGGCCATGACTCATCCAATAGGAGTAAGACAAGTGTCAAGCTCATCTCATATTATTAAAACATTATTTTTACCTTAAACTAGACTAATTACCTCTAATCGCGATTAAGAACTTAAAAGTTACTATTCATAAAAAAATTATTTTAATCTCATTGAACCACATTTTACTTCTTAATGACAACCATGTATGTCGGATTTTTGAAAATCAAATCATATAAGTGGTAATATTTCATTTTAACGAAAAAACAGTTTTTAAGAACCACTTAGTGGTTTCACTATTCATCAAAAATTGAAGTTTTACAGAATAAGGCCAAAATTTCACCCGAAGCTATAATTGATATTCTGAATTCAAAAATGATGTTTATTTTAAAAAATTCCAAACATATAATTTGAATTAATTAATTTTATAATTAATTCCCACTGTTACAACAAATAGCGAGTTTTTAAGAAACAATTTATATCAAGAGATTGGCAATTGTTTATGTCCAATTTCAATGTTAAATTAATTCTAATGACCACCATTGGATAAAATGGTAAAAATATATTATAATTATAATTTAAAACCACTAAATAGTATAACTTATCACTATAAATTATTTTTATTAAAAAAGTTGTTTTTAAGTATTTTTCACTATTCATAAAAAATTAGAAGTTCTCAGAAAAACACAAAAAATTCAACATAGGCTAATTTCGATATTACGAATCCAAAAATGAAGTCCATTTTGATAAATAAAATTTATAAAATTTCAAAAAGTAGGTATTACTATTCAAAACGGCTAGTTTAATTAGTTGTGGTGTGTGTTAGAGCTCGAGGTTGCGTACAACACACGCTATTGCATTATTCGAAGGGAAACGTACCATGGAAGCTTGGGGTGTTACATTCTCCCCTCCTTCAAATAATTGCGTCCTCGCAATTTCTAGGGTATTAATACATAAAAAGACTCGGGTGGTTCTTCATCATAAGTTCCTGAGGTTCCCACGTTGCCTCTTCCATTTTATGATTTCTCCACAAAACCTTTACCAGACGAGTCGTCCGGTTTCTCAACACCTGGTCCCTCACATCAAGAATTCTGATGGGCTCTTCGCAATAAGATAGATCGGGTTCCAGTTCTAATTCCTCATAGGTAAGTAAATGTGTTGGTTCGGGCATGTATTTTTTCAATAGCGATATGTGGAAAACATCGTGAACTTTGGAGATATTTGGCGGCATCGCCAAACGATAAGCTACAGCCCCAATACGATCTAGAATTTCGAAAGGTCCGATGTACCTGGGACTCAACTTACCCTTCTTACCAAAAAGTATAACTCCCTTCCATGGAGATACCTTTAGGAAAACATGATCTCCCACCTGAAATTCCAAAACCTTTCTTCTTTTATCGGCATAGCTCTTCTGCCTACTTTGAGCTAATTTGATGTGGTTTTGGATTACCTTCACCTTTTCCATTGTTTCTTCCACTAGTTCTGGTCCCACAAGTTTTCTTTCACCAACTTCATCCCAATAGGTTGGTGTACGACATCTCTTTCTGTATAACGCTTCATAAGGTTCAATCTGAATGCTTGAATGGAAGCTATTGTTATAGGAAAATTCTACCAGTGGTAACTATTAATCCCACATACCCTGAAAGTCAAGATAGAATGATCTCAACATGTCTTCTAAGGATTGAATAGTCCGTTCTGATTGTCCATCTGTTTTAGGGTGATAGGCAGTACTCAAACGAAGTTCAGTATCCAAGGCCTTTTGAAGACTTTTCAAAAATCTTGAAGTAAAACGAGGATCATGATCAGAAACAATCGATAGGGGTACTCCATGAAGTCTTACAACTTCATTAATATATATTCTTGCTAGACGTTCAAGTGGTAGATCCTCCCGTATAGCCAGAAAATGTGCTGACTTAGTAAGACAATCAATAGTGACGCATATTGCATCATTCCTTCTAGGAGTCTTTGGTAGTCCCATGAAAAATTCCATCGTAATATTTTCCCATTTCCACTCAGGTATGGGAAGAGGTTGCAATACTCCACCAGGATGTTGCCTTCCAACTTTTAACTTGTTGACAAACCATACACCTCGACACAAAATCCACAATCTCCCTCTTCATATTGTCCCACCAAAAATGTTCCTTCAAATCTCTATACATTTTGCTGCTCCCATGGTGTATAGAGAAATTGGAACTATGAGCATCATCCAGCAATTCCCTTTTTAGATCAGGTATATCGGGAACACAAAGTCTCTTCCCGAATTTCAAAATTCCATCCTTATACACAAAGTCCCTCAATCTTCCATCATTCTCATCTTTAATCTTCTTCTGAAATAATTCATCATTGGTCTGAGAACTCTTAATCCTTTCTAGTAATGATGGTTTGGCAACCATTTGAAAAAGAATTGATTTTTCAACTTCCCTAGTTATTCCCATGTCCATCTTCACTAGATCCATGAAAATTGGATCCCTTTCAATTCTCATCACATTCAAAACTCCATGGTATTTTCTACTCAAAGCATCTGCAACCTTGTTTTCCTTCCCCGGGTGGTAATGTATCGTGCAATCATAATCCTTGAGTAGTTCAAGCCATCGCCTTTGCCTCATGTTGAGTTCTTTTTGTGAGAAAATATACTTCAAACTCTTGTGATCAGTATAAATCTCATATTTTTCACCATAGAGGTAATGTCTCCATATCTTTAAAGAAAAGATCACAGCTGCTAACTCAAGATCATGAGGAGGATAATTTTTCTCATGAATTTTTAGCTGTCGTGATGCAAAGGCAATAACCTTATCATTCTGCATAAGGACACAACCAAGTCCTTTCTTGGATGCATCACTATAAATAAAAAACCCATCATTTCCCGATGGTAGAGTCAATACAGGGGCGTTGACTAATGTTCTCTTCAGTTCTTCAAAACATTCTTCACACTCTTTTTTCCAGACAAATTTAATCCCTTTACGTGTGAGCTTTGTCAATGGGTTAGCCAATCTGGCAAAATTCTGGACGAAACGTCGATAATAACCTACTAAACCAAAAAAAATGCGTACCTCAGTTATACTTGTCGGTGGTGTCCATTCTTGGATTGCCTTGGTTTTAGAAGGATCAACGGAAATTCCATCCTTAGAGACAATATAGCCAAGAAAAGAAATCTCCTGAATCCAGAATTCACACTTGCTAAATTTCCCATATAATTCATGTCTTCTAAGAGTCTTTAGGATAATGCGTAAGAGATTTTCATGATCTTCGTGGCTTTTGGAGTATACCAAGATATCATCAATAAATACCACTACAAAGTCATCACGATATTCCTTGAAAACTCTATTCATTAGATCCATGAAAACAGAGGGTGCATTAGTCAATCCAAAAGGAATTACTGTAAACTCGTAATGCCCGTACCTTGTTCGAAATGTTGTCTTTAGAACGTCTTCCTTCTTCACACACAACTGATGGTATCCAGACCGAAGGTCAATCTTTGAAAAGTATTGAGCTCCATGCAGTTGTTCAAACAAATCATCAATGCGAGGTAGGGGATACTTGTTCTTTATTTTTATAGCATTGATCTCCCTATAGTCGATGCACAACCTCATAGATCCATATTTCTTCTTAACAAAAAGAATAAAGGATCCCCAAGGAGAAACACTAGGGAGAATAAATCCCATATTACTCAATTCCTCTAGTTGTTTCTTTAGTTCAACTAATTCCACAGTGGCCATTCTATAAGGGGTCTTAGATATGGGCCTTGATACAGGAATTAAATCAATGGAAAACTCAACTTCTCGTTCTGGAGGATGTCCAGGTAAATATTCCGTAAACACATCAACATATTCTCTCACAATAGGTACTTACACTATTTGAATATTCCTTTCCTCACCCTCAGTAATTTCCTTCTCTTCCTCCCCAATAATTGAATTTAGTTGAGCTACTGGTGGTGGATCTAGATAAGAATTATGTGGCGACGATTCTGCTATAAAGATAAGGTGTTCCTTATCATCATCATCAAGAATCGTAACCTCTTTCCTCTTACAATAAATTTTTGCATCATGGTCCGAAAGCCAATCCATACCGAGGATTATATCAAATTCAATCATGGGTATGACGATGAGATCAGCAGGTAAAGAACATTTAGGTACTCTAATGGGAACTAATCGACAAAACTTTGTTGCAACAATACTTCCCTTAGGGGTTTTGACCGATAACTCCCTTGTTAAATCAAATTGGAAATATCTAATTTTCTTAGTAAATTGGGAAGATATGAAACGATTAGATGATCCAGAATCAAATAATGCATTTTCTAAACTTGAGGAAACCATTAAATTACCTGCCACCACGTCTTTCGGAGCTTCCACCTCAGCAGTAGTGATAGCATAAGCCTTGCCCTGATCCCTTGGCCTCTTCTGAGGTAAGTTCCCCTGACGCTTAGGACATTCATTTGCATAATGTCCCTTCTCTCTACAATTATAGCATTCCACGTTGACAACTGCTTTCTTTCCCTTGCATTCATGAGCATGGTGGCCTTTTTTCACCACACTTGTAACATACTCCCTTTCCTTTTAGACAGGCACAGGGGTGCTTCCTACCACAATTATCACAGGGTGGAAATTCATTTCTACCCTTCTTCCTTGTTTCCTTATTTCCTTTCCCAGAGTTTTCAGCGGATCTCTTCTTATCTTGCTTTGATTTAAAGTCATAAGACTTAGAGAATTCCTTTTCCATCTTGATAGCGCATGAGACAATACCTTCGTATGACGAGAAGGTTTGAGATACTAAAGCTCGACGGAGAAATGGGTTTAACCCATCAAAGAAACAATCAGTCTTACTTCTTGGGTTACATATGTAATCTGCAGCATACCTTCCTAACATTGTAAAGTTAGCCTCATACTTTGCGACATTTTCATCCTCCTTCTGCCTCAGACTCAGAAATTGCCTTTCCATATCCGCTCGATGGTCTCGAGGAAAGTATTTTTCTAGGAACAAATCTTTGAACTCCTGCCATTCCATGTTTGTTAATTCATCATCTTCCTTTGTGTTTTGAATTAGTGACCACCATTGATCGGCATCTCCAGTGAGGCAGTAAACTGCCATGAAAACTTTCTCCCTTTCACTACTCCCCAAGGCATGGAATAATTTCTCTAAGGAATTTATCCATTGCTCAGCTACTATAGAATTTGTACTACCATTGATGGTTGGTGGTTGTTGCCTCATGAAACGTTCTAGCATTGATCCTCCACGTTGCGGATTAGGGTGCTCCATACGAGTAAGGTTGTTATTCATAACCTTCATGAGTTGTCTCAGTACGGTGAGAAGCTGATCAGCACCAGTTGTATCACTACCTCCACCATAATTATCTTGAGCAGGAGTGGAATCCCTACACGGAGTGCGTGCATTGATATAGTTTCCATTCCTTCCACTAGGCGCCATTTCTAAATAATGGAATAAACTAGATTAGTTTATGAATCAAAATACATAATTCCATACTTGTAAAACACTTAACATAAATTGAAATAATTATAGATATAATCCATAATTATAAAAATGTTTTCTTTGAGGAAGTATATACTCGTAACCCTTCATAGTGGTTTGTAAAGAAAATGGGAATTATCCGAAGCATATCCCTCGGGAGTGTCGTAACCAAGAGTGCAGCAAGGCCCGTTGTCGTGCACCAGTTCCCCTTCGAGTCAAGCTCAAAGCGGTGTTTTCGGGTTTTACCCCTAGGTACATCTGTGCCAGAGCTGCCTCTACCTGCTCTTATCCAGACAGGGATGTATTACTCGGAAAACTCACAAAATCTCGACAATACCAAAATTTTAGGAAGTTCTTCTATACTAATCCTCAAAGTTCATCTTAGGTCTACGTGCTCTAATCAGAGTTTGTCGAAATCTAGCTTCCAAGGTTTTTACTAAACTTCCTCTGATACCAACTGTAATGCCCCAACCCCAGCTTCCCAGAGTCGGTGCATTACTTCGTAACATTGGCATGATCACAAAAGATCACGTCTCGAAAGACCGATTAGTTTAGTAGCTTTGGAAACACTAGATAAATTCATAAACATTACATTACATCATAAAAATGAAAACTACAATAACATGGTCTCCCTAGTCCACACTCATATCCTCACTGACTATTCTTGCAAGTCAGTCATAATACACTTCTTCACATCCTGGGAAAAATAAAACATTGAAAGAGGTGAGATCAAGGGCTCCGTAAGGATAACAATATAGCGGAAACTTTCATATAAAACATAAGCATTTAAGGCAATGTATAACTAAAACAAAAGCCTTATTGAACTTGAACTTCAGCATAATATGGCAAAAGTAAAATAAAATAATGTCATTACATACTCACATGGATATTCTACTAGACGAATAATCACATGAAATATCAATAACCACTTTCATAATGAGGGAATGTATAATGCCAGACATTCTGAAACATTTTGTCAAGGCCTCGGCCAAGACGTCTAAAATGATTAAGGCCTCGGCCAAAACCATAAATCAAATTGGGAAAGGGACTCAGCCAATTCAACGTCTAGTTGTCTCATGAGACCTACCGATGCATCGAGGAGCTATAGCAGGCTCCACCCGTCACTTATTAAGTCCAATACATTCCACATATGAATAGGTTTAAACATTACATAAATATTCGTATTAAAACTAGCATAAGAAATGTCAACAGTTTCTCCATAAACTATGGATGGTATAAAAGTAACACATCCACAATCAAATGTTTCACAAAATTCTCAATGGAAGTTTTGTATCATAAATCAATTTCAAATAAACTTAAAACCCATCAAAGGATGTTGACATGGATGAAATCAAAGCTATTTGAGAGAAATATCTTTATTTTTGAAATCATTTAAAAGTACCATAATTATAAAATAATACATTTACATTGAAAATATTATTATAATCTTGTAAGGGAAGCTTCGATGAAGTTAAAATGGTGGAAAACAGCCGCACCCGCCGTATAAGTTAAAAAAACATTCTTACCTTAAATTTGTCAAAAAGGTCAAAAGAACATTGTTTGGAAAACGACGGTAAGATTCCTTTCAAAAACGTATAATGGTATAAATGACATTAACCCATTTTCCATTTAATAGTAAAAAATTTTTGAAAGACATTTTTAAGAAACATGAATGTGGATGGTAACGAGGTCCCAGTAGATAATTATGTACAAACAACCTTGGATAATGAAGAGGTTGTGAAGTAAACCATTACCTTGTACTTTTCCTTGGTTGGGGTAGGTTAACCTCCTGTATAATGGTGAAATAATTGTTATTAAATTATACAATAATCATATACATTCATATGATATCATATATGATCTTTTAACATTACTTTGTTAACAATATCTTAGATTTATCGTTGTTTCGGGTGTTAACTTACTCGTTTTATTTTATATGTTTTGTTATGTAAGTCGTGTTTTTCATGGATAGGTTGTAACTTATTCATATTCAGAATGATATCATTTCCTTAAATTTTTTTTTTAAATCATCAAATGATAATTATACTTGAATGGATACGACGGAGAATGAATCTCATTGCGTTCGTGGAGACGGTAGTCCGTACGTACGCACGAGCGACAATATCATTATTTTGATATTAAAATAAAATATAATTGGATAGTATATCATATATATACAGAATAATTATCATGTTATATTTATTATTTACATGAATTACATATCATTATTAAACCCATCTAAATAATAATATATTGAATAACAATTACACCACGACGTGGAGACGGTAAAGCCGTACGTACGCACGTATGGTGACATGTCATTCAAATAATGGGTAGAATATTGAATATGGTTGTTCCATATTTATAATAACATCACAGTATATAGAAGATACTGGAGTTATAATTTTAGAATTGAAATAATAAACAAAGAGGGAGTGGAAGAAGAAAGAAACATGAAAGAGGGTGATGAAAATTTTACCTCTTCTTCGGGTTCTTCCTTTTGATTTGATCAAAAGGACTCCATTGGATGGCTTTATGACTAATGTAAAGCTTCTAGGATGATGGGAGAGAGGTTGGGAGAGTATATGGGCAGTGGTTGGCCGAACCAAAACGCTTGAAAGTGTGAATAAGGTGGTAGAGGTGGGGGCCTTTTATAAGAGGAGAGGAGGGGCTCTTTTGGAATGATTGAAATGTTACATTATTATACAATGCTTTTCGGATTCTAAAGGTCCCACACTTATATAATTAGTGTCTATGGTGATAAGGGTTCTAAATCTACCCATCCAATAGTCTTTGGACAAGTGTAAGCCTTGGATTTTACATTATCTTTTCATTTTATTAAATTCGTTAAATAATGAGGTCATCGCTGCATCATAATGATGTCATAAATAATTTAATTTATTTAATGTCTAAAAATTATTAAAAAAATACTATGATTTAGGAAATATTTTTATCTTTCTAATGAATATTTATAGTCAAAATGTGGACTTGTGTAACCCCACTTAAAAACTGTTTTAGTAAAACAACTCATGTTTGTGTCAATTTAATTTTAACATTAAATAAATATATATTAATGTCATTTTCCAACCAAAGTGGCTCCATGGGGTCCCCAAGTTGACGCATGGGTTTTCTTGGTCGTCCATGACTCATCCAATAGGAGTAGGACAAGTGTCAAGCTCATCTCATATTATTAAAACATTATTTTTACCTTATATTACACTAATTACCTCTAATCGCGATTAAGAACTTAAAAGTTACTATTCACCAAAAATTTATTTTAATCTCATTGAACCACATTTTACTTCTCAATGACAACCATGTATGTCGGATTTTTGAAAATCAAATAACAGAAGTGGTAATATTTCATTTTAACGAAAAAACAGTTTTTAACAACCACTTAGTGGTTTCATTATTCATCAAAAATTGAAGTTTTTCAGAATAAGGCCAAAATTTCACCCTAATCTATAATTGATATTCCGAATTCAAAAATGATGTCTATTTTAAAATATTCAAACATTTAAGTTGCATTAATTAATTTTATAATTAATTCCCGCTGTTACAACAAATAGCGTGTTTTTAAGAAACAATTTATATCAAAAGATTGGCAATTGTTTATGTCCAATTTCAATGTTAAATTAATTCTAATGACCACCATTGGATAAAATGGTAAAAATATATTCTAATTATACTTTAAAACAACTAAATAGTATAATTTATCACTATAAATTATTTTTATTAAAAAATTTATTTTTAAGTATTTTCCACTATTCATAAAAAATTAGAAGTTCTCAGAAAAATACCCAAAATTCAACATAGTCTAATTTCGATATTCCGAATCCAAAAATGAAGTCCATTTCGATAAATAAAATTTATAAAATTTCAAAAACTAGGTATTACTATTCACAACTGCTAGTTTAATTAGTTGTGGTGTGTGTTAGAGCTCGAGGTTGCGAACAACACACGCTATTGCATTATTCGAAGGGAAACGTACCGTGGAAGCTTGGGGTGTTATAGTGTATGTTTAGTTCGAATCCTTCTCAAAAATAAACCAAGTATATTGAGGATAGTGTTTTTTTAAATACTGAATAAATAGAATTTATGGTGTTGGCGAAATAAAATAAAAAAAGAACATAAGAGATGATGTAACCTTTAAATCAGGTTTCTCTTTTTGGTTTGAACCAAATTTTTTAATTAAATTGACTTATACCTACGGGAATTCTTCTAAGAGGAGGAGAGTGATGTGTAGAGATTAATTAGGTAGAGGTTAGATAAGCCAAGGGGCTTTAGAATTGTGGGTAATGGGTTAGAAGTGAGGTATTTTTATAATGGGGAGGAGGGGCTCTTTAGGAATGTTTAAAAATATTATTTTAATATATAATGATGATTGGTTTCTAAATGTCAAAGACAAATTAAATTTAAGATAAGATGACTCATGTTTGAAATATAATCATACAATAGGATTTGGAAAGGTTTTTGTTATATTTCATTAATTTTTATAATCATATTTATTTATATAATTTATTGATGAGGTAAACATTGTATCATTATTGTGTAATGAATAATTTAATTTATTTAATATCTAAAAATTCAAAAAAGTTATGATATAGGAAATCCATTTGGATTTCAAATGAGTATTAACAGTCGATGAGATGAATTATGTTACTCCATTTATGAATTTATTTACTAAAATATATATTTTCAAGTTATTTTTGTAATTAATTTAAATTAATTAATATAAAGTGTCATTATCACTCCCTGGTGGCTCAATGGGGTACCAAAATCGACCCTAGGATTCCAATGGTCAGATATGTATCATCCAGTAGTATTAGAACACATGTTAGGGTAATTTAATATTATTATAATATGATTCCTTTTCATTGTTTTGTAATGACCATGAAATTTAAAGGAAATTTTTTTCATAATTTCTTCGGGATTTTACAAGAATGCAGTTTCTGATGGCGCCTTATTCCGAGATCTGGTGTCCCCAGAAACAATTTCTGAAGTTTATCTCGGGTATGTTCAGTGAACGAACGAGCGGGTTTTTCTAAATTTTTACCCGGTGCTCGGAATTGAAATCCGAGGGCACCGATGAACTCGCAGCACCGGTAATTTCTTAAGAAGACCCTTACTAGAGTTGTGTTTACTCAGGAGGAGTTGTTAAAAAAAAGTGAGGTATAAAAATATAATTGTTTTAGAATTTTATTTTTATTTCATTCTAAGTGGTTTAAGTGTTGTGTCACAACACTTTTCCCCTCTCTTATGTGGTTATATCCTAAGTAAGGGAGTTGGGGGTGGGACCCAGTTGTAGTAAACTACCATTGAGAGGATTAAGGTGGGGTGGGTCCCACATGAGCACAACCCCTCACCTTCCCCTAACGTTCATTAGTTTTCCCCTCTTTAATTTCTAACTCTCAAAAAGAAAACCCCTCTCTTACCTCTTGCCAACATACACTAATTGTTAAATTGAACCTACTCAATTAATTATTTAAGCGTTTTGAGTTTTGAATTTCAAATGGCATGTGATAATAAAATAATTGGTTGAGCCCTTTTATTTTATTTTTGGGGACACATGTTGGGTTGAGGATTTTGGAGAGAGAGAGAGAGAGAGCCTTGTGAAAAGAAGAAGGAAGAGGAGATAATTTCTCCTCGTTGAAGAACGACTCCTCTTCAATGAAGAACGACGCTTCCTTATCGAAGAACGACAACTTCCTCTTCCGCAATAAGGAAGGAGACGCTGACCGTGGAGACCGACGCCAAAAACAACGTTCTTCGAATCTTCCGAAGTCGACTGAATAGATGTCGTTCTTCCGCGACGTTTGACTTCAGCGACTCGATGATGTGCGACGTCAATTTCGAGGTAGGGGTTTAATCTTCGTTCAAGTTTTATTTAACAAACTTCATTGATTATTGTTGGCCGCTTGATATCATTATAACGAGAGGATGTCGGACTGCACAAACACGGTTGAACCTCCTCCCCCTTTGTTTTCATACATGTTTCAGCTCGAACGAAGGTTACGCGGTTCCATCTCACCGTGCCGAAACAAAGAAGAATGGGCGAAGAAGTGTGGTGCCGTCTTGCCACGCCGTGGAGGACGAACAAAGCCACGGCGCTGTCGCACCGCGCCGGAAAACCACGAAGAGGCCACATATTTTTTATTTGACATGCGGATCGATGAGAGATGACAGAAAGGGATGCAGAAGAGATTTGAAGCCTCTACAATGATGTTCGGGTCCCGGTAGGACCGCTCGCAAAGACAGCAGGCAAAACGGACCACCAGAGCGCGTCCGGTGGTCCGCGGAAGACCATGATCGTGCACCGCCAGTAGGGAAGGCCATGGCTGAAGCCCCGACGACAGGCGTCAGGTCCCGTAGCTGCGCGGGACCTTGGGGAGATAGGGGGTCGTAACCCTCAGCGGGAAAGAAGAACATCCCCCACGTGGGGGGGGGGGGGGGCTGTGGTTTGTCAATCAGGGGGGGCAGCGCCCCCCCCCCCCCCCTTCCGCGACAGGTCGGCCGAGCCGAGCTGTCTGCCCACCCAGGCGGGGCCGGGCCGCTCCCTATTGGGCCGGACCTGGACCCGGGTCGGGTCGACCCGGTTCGGCCAACCTCGGGGGGGTATCGGTCCGGGTCGAACCGGGCAAGAACCCCCTATTCTCAGGAAGTTTCGTTCAAACGCCCATAACATGGGCTACAGACCTCCGATCGATGCACCGTCAGTTGAAATGAGGTCCTTGGATTGAGACGGCCGTTTCGGTATATTACACTCAAGGATTCAGAGAATCTTGGGTACGGCCGGGTTGGTTCGAACCCGAAACCAATCGGGCCTTCGGAGCGGAAATGGTTATAACATGAGCTCTGGACGTCCAATTGATGTGCCCCCGACATTGTTGGATTACTCTTGAAGAGACGGAACATTTTGAATACTTCACATATTGATTGGACGTAGCTGGAGTAAGGCCGGGTTGGATTGTACCCGAAATCCAACCGGGCCCCTGGAACAGAAAAGCTGATAACTTTCAGACCGGACGTCCGTTTGACGAACCGTCAGCGGCGTTCGTGATCACGTTGAGAAATGGTCCCTATGAGTATACCCTATGAGTGTTCGCGGTACAGATGAGATATGTCCGGGTTGGTTCGTACACGAAACCACCCGTGCCCCTGGGACGAAAAGGCTGATAACTCACAGACCGGGCGTCCGATAGACGCGTCGTCTGTTGCGTTGAGACCCCTATGATGAGGCAGTCCTTTGAGATATTTCTTCGTGGGGATTTGTGATACTTGGTGTATAGGCCTGTATCTCGTGGAGTGGACCCTCCCGGAGATGAGCGCACGAAGTTCGGAGACCGTGTAGCTGGCTGAGACCTGAAGACTGCTTGACTGACTCGACATGGAGTGAGTCGACTAGCCCAGTGGACGGAGCACTACTATGTTTGGGTGCAAACCCACGGTGGATGGAGCGCCTAGTAGCAGGCAGTAGACCCGTGGTACTCAACAGAGGGATTACCTCGGAAGGCTATTATGGGGGGATGCACTACTGTGTTTGGTTGGTAGACCCCAGTGGTAAGCACTACTTTGTTTGGGTGGCTGACCTGCGGTACTCGACAGGAGGAGTACCTCAGAAGTCTTAGGTTAGTGAGAATTACCTCGGAGTCGTGACAGGATCACTGTACTCGTCAGAGACAGAGCTCTTCAGCAGTTACGGATTCGATAATTAGAATCATGGTTTGATCTGAGTCTATGACCTTTGTGTTTACCTCATGTTTGATATGGGTCACTTCATAACTTAGGTATATGTATGGGCATATACCTAGGTAGTGGTTATCTGTTGATTTCATAACCTTTGTGCTTCCTCGTGATTGAGATGGGTTACATTATAACATAGGTATAAGTATGGGCTTATAACTAAGGAAGGGTTATCATTTGAGATCCTTCTTTGTGGTTATCCTTGATGGATTTAGTGATACCTTGAGGGTCTCTGGATCCCTACTGAATATATTTATACTCACACCAGCATGGGCTATGCCCGCACCTCGTTGTGTTGGTTACAGACGACGGGCAGCGCTGATAGAGGCCAAGTGTTCGAGGACTGGACGGTACCCAGAGGTGGACCTCACGACAAGTCAGTATCTGGAGGTGGACTTCACGACGAGACGATACTCAGAGGAGGTTGACGGGAAGAGAATTGTGGAGGCTATTTGTACCTACCCATCAGGTAGGATCCGGGGCGGACGATCCAGGAGCTCTGATATCTGTACCTACTCTTCAGGTAGGATCCGAGGTAGAAGACCCAAGAGGTGATTCTATTTTTCTTCTAGTTTTTTGTGTTTCCTGTTGTACTTTCGTTAAGTTGTAGTTGTAATTCAGTTGGGTTTGTAGTCTGGCCCACTTACTTTCCATCACATTCTTTTGTACATAGTGTATTACTTCCTCTTATACTCGGTGGTGTTTGTTTACTTTTTTAAAGGCAATGCATTCCCAGTTATCAGGTTTTACACATTTGGTGCTAGTCACCAACCCCTGGCCTTTGGAAGGCCGGATTGGGGTAGTCATGGAATGGTCCCCAAGGACGGGTCGTGACAAATTGGTTTCAAAGGACGTCGGTTCTACCGCAGAACATATAACTCTGATATTCCTTTTCTGTGAAGCAATAGTGTTAAGGGTAAAGAGTGTGGTTTTCAGTTCAGGGAGTATAGTGTTGGTGCGGTCGGCTGACGTATCCATACACCAGGACCCTGACTTCGGATTTCCGACTCAGTGCATGAAACACCAATTGTGTGTGTGTTATCAAAGGTTTTCCCTTAAAAAAGCTCAAAACAGGTCAGCTCAGCAGGTATAAATCATTTGACCATGTCACGTCTATTTCATTTAGGATGCCTTATCACAGACGACCAGCTAGAGCTCTGATAGATGTATGTACTAATAGTCTGCCAAGCGACGAGGATTCGGTACAGGTCCCTCTTACAGTTGAGGCACCAGTGGAGGCACCAGCGGTACTACCATACATTGGGAAACTGATGCCACCAGCCCCAGAAGCCGGCGATGCGCGTCACATGAGCACGCTGCACGATTTCCAGCGCTAGAGGCCACCCAGGTTCCGGGGAGAGATAGACCCACTGATGACTGAGGATTGGATAGAGGATGTGGTGAGAGTTTTCAAGATAGTGGGTACTCTAGCAGGCTTCATGGTGATCTTTGCTGCCAGCCTCCTTCAGGCAGCAGCTGAGAGATGGTGGAGCCAATTGTTCCAGTTTTGCGATGTGATGAACTTTAAATGGGGATACTTTGAGACCTTTTTCAGGGTGGAGTTTGTACCAGTAGCTCTACTCACCGAGCGTGTTCAGGAGATGCTGCCTATGCTGCAGGATTTTTCATCAGTAGCTGATTCATCTGTTGGTAGTATACAGATGATGTGGTGGTCCAAGAGGATCATACCAGCAGGTGGGCGACCTCGGGTTATAGGGTGTTAGTGAGAGTCCCCAAGGTGAGTGACATATCCAGACAAACTATGATGTGTTACACATGCGGCAGAAAAGGTCACATGGCTCATGACTGTCCGACTCCAGGCACAGTTGTTCCATAGGAATTGGAGGAGCCACCGAGGCAGAAGCAGCGGAGGGTGCTTGAGCAAGAGCCGAGCAGTGGACAAGGCAATAGTGATCTGGAAGCAGGTGTATAGGAACAGAACTAGTGGATTACTTTTATTCTTGGTACTTCTAGTTCGATGTTGCTGTCGTATTTGTATCTTTGTACTATGAGCTGCAATAATAGAAGACACTTATCTTCGTGATGTTTACTTTCCTATACTTTTGTTTGGTTGATACTGAGAGGTCCCAGTTAAAACTGTTGACTTGACTCTCACTTTTGAGATTTCTACTGGAAGAGACCCAGTGACCTCACACTGATGCCGACAGTGTGACTCGACCTTTGGAGGTGAGAGTGACGGTTGGATCTCTTGGTAGTAACGTCAAGGCCTTACGATGTCATCCATGGCATGAATTCATCATTCATGATAGGATTGACTGTATTAGTCAATGGGTGTGGTTAATCCAGGGGATGAGACCAAGATTCTCTTTTCAGCAATGGAGAAAACATAGCATCTCTTACAGATTGTATGCAAAGATGGTACAGATTATCCAGGAGCGGATGAAGACTGCACAAGGCAGTAAGAAACAGGAAACTGGTGCCAGTATCAGATACTTGGGCGTGCGAATGTTTCAAGAAGAGGAAATGTTAAGGACAGAAAAATCAGCAGAGCAGATGACTTGGAGGCAGAGCTATGAGAGCAGCATGAGGTGGTGTATATTTCAACATGCTACAACCACCCACCTTAGTTTCCCCTGCCAGGCTTATGGAGCTGGAGGGCAGCGGTAGAGTGTGGCTGCATGCGGTCTATGAGTGTGACCCAATGGCTCTAAAAAATGATTCAAGGGTCAGTCTGTGTCCACTACTAGCTACCATAGTAACAGACGTGGATATGAATCATTCCTTCCTTCCACGAATCTTGTACTAGTCCTAGAGTTTCCGGTAAGCCGTAGACTTGACCCTCACATATAGAGATACCTTGGGAGGAGACTCGATAATCAAACATACACTGATAGTGTGGTATGACCCTCTAGGCAAGTGTTTCGGTTGGAATTTCTTGGTGGCAGCATCGAGGCCTTATGACGTTGGTCTCGGTATGGATAGGATTCACAGTTCGTGCTTAGATTGACTGTATTAGGAAAAAAGGATGTGGTCTAACAACAACGTCGGGATGGGTTTTCCTTGGTCGGCGAAATGGAATCCCTAGTTAGCACATGAGAAAACCATGCATAGGAGGGTTTGGCCGATCAATCTTGGGTTTACCAACCTTACCCTCATGGATGCAGGAGTTTTGACTTTTAGTTCTAATTAGGAAATGGAGGCCTCTAGAGTTCAAGGATAGTGATCACATCCCTATACGGGTCACACCTCTACGAGGTTTACGGATATGTGACCGAGGAGACAAGTTATCTCTAGGATTCAATGGACCTTTATAGGTCCTCAGCAGGGTAGGCGAGGTGGTTTACTGCTTGGCCTTTCCACCTCAATTTCACCAGGTGCATGATGTCATCCGCATAACTCAGCTGAGGAGATACGTGCATGATTCATCACACATCATCGACCTCAGTAAGTAGGACGTCGATGGCAGGGCGACATTCACGGAGGTTTTAGTGGGGTTCGATGATCGACAGGAGCGGAACCTACGTAGATAGCCGATTCCTCAAGTGTGATTTTAATGGCAGTACGGGAACCTCCAGGTGAGCACATGGGAGTGGAAAGCTCGGATGCGTGCTTAGTACCACATTTGTGTCCCTAGTTTGTGTTAAATCTTTACGGGGACATAAATCCCTAAGGTGGGAGTAATGTAAAGACCCGGAAATTTCAAGGGAATTTTTTTCATAATTTCATTGGGATTTTACATGAATGCAGTTTCTGGCGGCGCTTGATTCAGAGGTCCGGTGTGCTCAGAATCAATTTTTGATGTTTAGCTCACGTACGTTCAGTGAATGAATGAGCCAGTTTTTCTAACTTTTGAACCAGTGCTCAGAATTGAAATTCAAGGGCACCGATGAACTCGCAGCACCGGTAATTTCTTAAGAAGACCCTTTCTGGAGGTGTGTTTACTCCGGAGGAGTTGTTAAAAAAAGTGAGGAATAAAAATATAATTGTTTAACAATTTTATTTCTATTCCTTGCGAAGTGGTTTAAGTGTTGTGTCACAAAATATTTCCCCTATATTATGTGGTTATATCCTATGTAAGGGAGTTAGGGTTGAGACCCACTTGTAGTTAACTACCTTTGAGAGGATTAAGGTGGGGTGGGGCCCACACGAGCCCAACCCCTCACCTTCCCCTAATGTTCATAACATTTCCCCTTTTTAATTTGTAACTCTAAAAAACCCCCTCTTTTAACTCTTAACAACATACACAAATTGATTAATTGAACCTACTCAATTAATTAATTAACCGTTTTGAGTTTTGAATTTGAAATGGCATGTGATAATAAAATAATTGGTTGAGCCCTTTTATTTTATTTTGGGGGACACACTTTGTGTTGAGGATTTTGTAGAGAGAGAGGGAGAGAGCCTTGTGAGAAGAAGAAGGAAGAGGAGAGAATTTCTCCTCATTGAGGAACGACGCCTCTTCAACGAAGAATTGACACTTCTTTATCGAAGAACGACAACTTTATCTTCCGCGAAAAGGAAGTAGACGCCGACTATGAAGACCGACGCCAATAATAACGTTCTTCTACTTCTTCCGACGTCGACGAAATCGATACCGTTCTTCCGCAACTTTCAACTTCCGCGACTCGACGACGTACGATGTCAATTTTGAGGTAGGGGTTTAATCTTCGTTCAAGTTGTATTTAATGAACTTCATTGACAATTGTTGGTCTCCAGCTATAATTATAGCGGGAGGAGGTCGGACCGCACAAACACGACCGACCCTACTCCCCCTTTGCTGTCATACTCGTTGCGGCTCGAACAAAGGTGACGCGGTGCCATCGCACTGCGTGGAAACAATGAAGAATGGGTGAAGAAGCGTGGCATCGTCGTGCCGCGCCGTGGAGGCTGAACAAAGCCGTCGCGCTGTCACGCCGCGTCAGAAAACCACGAAGAGGCCGCAGATTGTTTATTTGACGTGTGGATCAACGGGCGATGACATAATGGGCCACAGAGGCGATTTGAAGCCTCTGTAGTGATGTTTGGGTATCGGGAGGACCGCTAGTGAAGACTGAAGGAAAAACGAACCACAGGAGCACCTCTGGTGGTCCGTGGAAGACCCTGTCGGCGCGGGTCGCTGGCAGCCGGAGGCGGCGGCATTCCGACGTGCCGCCAGGAGGGACCGCCGCGACTGAAGGCCCGGCGGCAGGCGTCCGGTCCCGCGGCCACACTGGACCAGGGGGAGACCATGGGTTGTAACCCCCATCTGGAAAGAAGAGAGGCCCCCACATGGGGGGATGCGGTTTATCAATCAGGGGGGAGCCCCCTCCCCCCCTTTCTATGACAGCTCGACCGAGCCGAGCTCTCTGCCCGCGCAGGCCGCGCCCGCCCAGGGCGGGCCGGGCCACGCCGGCAGGGCCGTGCCGGGCCACGCTTGATTGGGCCGGACTCGGAACCGGGTCGGATCGACCTGGTTCAGGCCGCCCCGGGGTGGGTATCGGGCCGGGTCGGACCGGGCCCGAACCCCCTATTCTCGGGCAGTTTCGTTCAAACTCCCATAACATGGGCTACGGACCTCCGATCGATGCACGGTCAGTTGCGATGTGATCCTTGGATAGAGACAGTCGTTTAGTTATATTAATCTCATGGTTTCTAAGAGCCTTAGGTATGGCTGGCTTGGTTCGAACCTGAAACTAATCGGGCCCTCGGAGCAGAAACGCTTATAACTTGAGCTCCGGACGTTCGATTGACGTGTCGTCAACATTGTTGGATTCCTCTTGATGAGATGGAACTTTTGGCACACTTCACCTGAGGTTTGGACACAGTTGGAGTAAGGTCGAGTTGGATTGTACCCGAAATCTCACCTGGCCCCTAGAACGGAAAAGCTGATAACATTCAGACCGGACGTCCGTTGGACGAACAGTCAGCGGCATTGGTGATCACATTGAGAAACGGTCCCGATGAGTATACCCTATGAGATTTTGGGGTACAGATGAGATGCGGATGGCTTGGTTCATACACGAAACCAACCAGGCCCCTGGGACGAAAAGGCTAATAACTCACAGACCGGGTGTTCGAGAGACGCGCCTTCTATTGCGTTGAGACCCCTATGACGATGCGGTCCATTGAGATAATTCTTCGTGGGGATTTGTGATGCTTCTAGTATAGGACTGTAGCATGTGGGGCGGACCCTCCCGGAAACGAGCGTACGGAGTACGGAGACCGTGTAGCTGGCTAAGACCTGACGACTGCTTGACCGACTCGACATGTAGTGAGTCGACTAGCCAGTGGACGGAGCACAACTATGTTTGGGTGCAGACCCACGGTGGATGGAGCGCCTGGTAGAAGGCAGCAGACCCGCGGTACTCAACAGAAGGAGTACCTGTGCAGGCTATTAGGGGGGGATGCACTAGTGTGTTTCGGTGGCAGACCCCAGTGGGAAGCACTACTATGTTTGGGTGGATGTCCCACGGTACTCGACAGGAGGAGTACCTCAGAAGTCTTAGGTTAGTGAGAATTACCGCGCAGTCGTGATAAGATCCTTGTATTTTTCAGAGACGGGGCTCTTCATCAGTTACGGTTTTGGTAATTAAAATCTTGGTTTGAGCTGAGTCTATGACCTTTGTGTTTACCTCATGTTTGAGATGGGTCACTTTATAACTTAGGTATATGTATGGGCATATACCTAGGTAGTGGTTATCTATTGATTTCATAACCTTTGTGTTTCCTCATGATTGAGATGGGTTACTTGATAACTTAGGTATAAGTATGGGCTTATACCTAAGCAAGGGTTATCTGTTGAGATCCTTCTTTGTGGTTATCCTTGTTGGATTTAGTGAGACCTTGAGGGTCTCGGGGTCCCTACTGAATATCGTTATACTCATCCCTGCATGAGCTATGCCCTCACCTCGTTGTGTTGGTTGTAGACGAAGGGCATCGCTGACAGAGGCCAAGTGTTCGAGGACTGGACGGTACCTGGAGGTGGACCTCGCGACGAGTCAGTATCTGGAGGTGGACTTCACAACGAGACAATAATCGTAGGAGGTTGACGGGAAAGAGCGCTGTGGAGGCTATATGTACCTACCCTTCTGGTAGGATCCATGGCGGACGATCCAGGAGCTCCACTATCTGTACCTACCCTTTAAGTAGGATCCGAGGTGGACGACCCATGAGGTGCTTCTATTTTTCTTCCAGTTGTTTGTATTTCCTCTTGTACTTTCGTTCAGTTGTAACTGTACTTCAGTTGGGTTTGTATTCTGGCCCACTTACTTTTCAGCACATTCTTTCATACTTAGTGTATTACTTTCTCTTCTACTCTGTGGTGTTTGTTTACTTTTTTTAAAGTAAATGCCTTCCCAGTTATCGGGATTTACGCCTATGGTGCTAGTCGCCAGCCCCTGGCCTATGAATGGCGGGCATGGGGTAGTCACGGAATGGGCCCCGAGGACGGGTCGTGACCTATTTACCAAATTTTCACTTTTACCAAGCTGAATAAAATATTTATTGAGGTAAATATTTAAAATGTCTAAAAATAATAGTTTCCTATTTACATAATATGGACCTTTTAATTCCGAATATTGAATCGCTTTTTCTATATTAAAAAAATATATGTTGTAGAAATTAATTTAAATTTAATTCTCGTCATCAAAATAAAAAATGTGCTTCTATAAATTAATAACTATTAAAAGATTGACACATATTTATGTCCAATTTCAACGTAAATTTAGTTCCAATGATGAAAATTGTATTAAAGTGTAAAAAAATATATAATTACACTTTAAAACCATTTAAAAATATAATCAATCCTTATATATAAATTATATTAAAAGGAATTTTTGAATTAATATAATGTATTTTTCTCTATTTAAAAAATTCTCTTTATGAGGACAATACCGATATTTTATCGAAAGTAAATTTTGATATCTTGATTCTAAAAAGGAATATTATTTTTTCAAATAATACATATAAAAGTGACCAAATCTATATTTAAAGAGGGTTTAGCATCAAAAGGCATTAAATTGACCTTTTATTTAATATTAACGTATTTATGGCTAAAATCATATTCATTCATATTTTTTGCCTCTAAATTTTTTTTATAAATGTTAAAAATTTAACAAACTTGTATATTCATATTTTAGTTAGTTAAGTCCATTCCTTCCAATATAGTTTCTAGAAGTTAACTACCCTTTAAAAATATTATATTATTATTTTTTAGTATGACATAATATTTTTCGCAACATAAGATTTCAACAAAACGCATTGCTGCATATCAGGAATGCCGTTGAACATATCATCCCAATTAAAGTAATATTTGTATTTTATTCAAAAATTTTAATAAATATAAAAATTTTACATTCTTTATTTACCCAGGATGTTACATTCTTCCCCCTTATTTTGGAATTGCTTCCTCACAACATTAAAATTTGTCTTGGAATCCTTATTGAATGTACCACATCGGAAAAAGAGTCAATAAAATTATCACTTTAAATGAATGAATGAGAAATAAAAAGGTCACCGAATATCGCCCATTCTAATATTCCATTAAAGAAAATATGGATATGGATGAGAAACAAACTCTGAAGGTTTGATTTATAATGATAGAAAACAATATTAGGATAACGTTAACCACCTGAAAATCACAAACTCGTGATGGGTTAAATAGTCATTGATTCCCCAAAAAGAAAATTTAACGGATAATGATTTTGTTTGAATTTTATTTTCATAATGTTGAGGAATTTATTTAAGAGCATGCATACAAACTTATGGAAACATACAAAAATTTCATGTAGATATTCATCCTTTACTATATTTCTACAACAAACTCATCATCTCTCCAAATGATGATTATTCAAGATGACATGATCACATTAAAATCGCTATAATCAACTTATAAAAAATATCATTATCCAAAAATGATGAACTATTTTTTTCCCAAGCCTTTAGACAATATCCCAAACTAAAATGGTTACTAAGAGATCAGATAATCTCTAAAAAATATAATCCCTTATAAAAATAATACTTCTACTAATCTCACTAATTGAACCAAAATAACCCAATGATCAAGGAATACCATTTAATATACTATTTTCCTTCTAAATATTCAAAATAATACAATGTGTGATTGAAACCCAAAACTCAGAAGGATTTAATCAAATAGTCTTCCACAATAAATATTAACATTTATCTCCAAAAGCATCAACTACTCATAAAGTCTCATACTGATGTATAATTAACCTAAACACATATTCTATATGATAGATGAATCATTTCCATAAATAACCCAAATCACCTTGTTTACACAATAAAAAATAGATTCTTTAAAAATAGTATTTCAACCAGAACTCCACAAATTAAATCCTATAGTAATTTATTATCATTAAACATATAGTGTTCCCAAAAGTGAGAATGTATTAAGAAATAACCTTTATCACTTAAACCATAAATCATTTTCCTATAATATGGATTCCCATTTGATAACAAATAAGATTCAAAAAATACTTATTTTTTATCCATAAAATCATTTATCATAAAATAATAATTCTTATTAATCAGGGACATCAGGTAGGACAGTAGTGACCTATGCACCCATTTCACCCTTTTGTTGTTTGATTTATTCCTACAGCCTTTCCGAATGCAACAAGTTTTCACCAATCTTACAGGTTGTCCTTTTTATAAAACAAAAAAAATAACCCTAACATGTTTTAAAATCAATTGTTTTCTTATGCCTTTCATTTTCATCCATGTACCATAAGATATCATCATCTTATATAATGTAATTTTTTTCACCTACATGTGATAAAATAAAACTATTACAAATAGAAATAACATCATACCTTGATCATGGGGTCCTTATGGTATCATCATAATCTTGTTCAAGTAGGTAAAAGCTCCATGAATTTCAAAAATGATTTAGAGATCCTTCAAAATCATTTTCATTATTCATCTAAATTCTCATTGTACAACTTGGGTCATAATGGTGTTTGCAGAAAAATAGTTTTGGAAAATAATCATGAATGACATATAACTTCAAAACATCTGATAAAACATGATTTTTATAAAACTGTTGGACCGAGTTTGAGTTGAAACCATCAATCAATGGTACATCTAAAATAAAATATGTATGTAGTGAGATACTATATTTTAAAAGAATATATAAATAGGTTTTTCAAGGGTCTCCTTCTTCAACACCTTTTTCAAAACCATAACATGTATCAAAATATTTTGATAAGGTAAAATATTTTAAAATTCGATGATAATATTTCCATATCAGGGAAATATTAGAATTTTGTGAAATTATAATTTGACTAAATATAAACCATGATCCATGATGATATTGAGGTATTGTAGAGAGGATTGATATCTCAAACATCTGTTTTAAAGTGAGTTGTATTGGTGAAAAGGTTTCGCAATCATATGAACATGTTTTTAAATAATTATTGCAAGCATGTCAATAGGAAGAGATAAGAATTTCATTTGAGTTCCTCCTTCCACTTGTAACTAACATTCCATGATATGAAAAATTTATAATACAAGGATTTAACTGAATTAATACACATTGGTACTAACCATGAGTTTAAAAAAACTCTAAATCTCAAAAGTTGTCTAAACCGACCTCGAATACCAACTATAAGGACCCATCCTTAAAACATTACATAATCTTGAATTAAATGAATAATTCACATTGAGGTTCTTTTTAGATTTAGTGTTTTTTATAATTTGGTCATTACTATTATTTATCAACTTGAATAATAAATGTACAATTCAACTCAATATCCATATTTTTTATAAAATAAAAACTCTTAAAAAGAAACATGTATAGTTCCATGTTTTAGATATAATTACTTTTCCATGATCCAATCCATGGCCCTATTACACATTATTTCTTTTGAAAAACTTTTAAAAATATTTTTTTGAGAAAAATATCTCAGTAAGGGTTATAAAATAAGGAACTAAAACATTATCACATCAATAAGTTCAATTTAATGAAACCATGCATTTCAATCATAACATGCCTTATGAAATCATAAAATTTATGAATAACACACAAACATTGTAAATAATAAAGTTAATTTGTTTCATATAAAACATAAATACATTGTGGCTATCATAGATATGTATAGAGTTATGTTGGAACACCCATAACATTATATTCCATAAATCACTTAGGAGAAACATTTACGTTTACCTCCAGCACTTTACTCAGTGCATTGGAGAGCTATCTCGGGCTCACCCACACAAGGTATAGCACAGAATCACCCATAAACATAAACAATGGCCAAGAACATTAACATATTTACATTCCATAAAATAAAAATAAAGTAAATATAACATTTATGCATTACAATCACGATATATAATTTCCTGATATTAACATTATCAGTGCTTTATCAATGAGTTTTCAAGACAATTTATTTAATAAAGAAATTTTAGAATCAATGTGTCTAATCACACTTTAATAATTTTAATGAAATTATCTTTTTAAAACAATAATATGCACGTAAATAAATATTATTAAAAAATTAAAACATGGATAGTAATGAGAATGATTTAGAATAATATATCATTAAAACATTTAAAATGATATTTTAGTTATAGAGTTTCTAACCAAATGAGATACACTGGAATACAAATAATTGATAAATAACATTAATCAAAGATTATAATATGATGATACTATGTGGATTCCTGATATATGTTTTTAAAGGGAAGTATATACACCATATAAAATTGAATTGGTGCATAACAAAAATAAAGTCTCATTTGAATGTAAACTGAGACGAAACCCCTTATAAAGAAGATATCCATAGATTACGAATAAATCTATTATATAATTATCAGTGAAAAATATAAATAAACTAAATATTATTTTATATTTAGTGTATGGAAATCAGAGTTCATTCACACATATTCATCTCACGACATAATCAACAAATATAAGTTTAATCCAAACGAATTGAAATTGTGATAAGATGTTTTCTTAAAGAAATTTGATAGCCTAACAACGTCCGTTAAAAATTCATAAAATTATTTCTTGAGAGTGAAAAGGGAATCTCAACACGTGTATTTTAAATTTACATCAATACAGATATATAAGAACATATCCCAACATAAGAAGAGGTAAATTTAAAGAAAAAACTAAAAGAAATATTTTAAAAAGAGGGTGGGGAAAGGTTCCTTTGCCGATTTGGTAACATACATAACATACACCCCTTGAAATAAAGATAATACAATGAAGATGTAAATACACAAAAACTAAATTATATTACACAAAGAATAAAATCATCTGTATTACCTAAACCACACAAAAGGAAGTAGTGGAAAATATAGCATAAATTTCACGTGAATAAAAAGTTATTTGAAAACCCTTTACCACATTGTAATCAATCGAGTCATATGACCAAAATATAATAAACACAATATAAATTACATAATACCATGAATATAAAGAAAAAAATTATAATATATATCAAATGGAAGTACACAATACACCACATGCAATGAATATGTGGTGAACAATGGAAATATCACGGAATTAAAAGTGATATAAGAAACCCATTACCACGTATTAATAAATCGAGTCGTATGACCCAATTTTAATAACCACCAAATGATTCATAAAATTTCATGAATATAAATATAATCATGAAATATATATCAAATTAATGTACAAAATACTCCACATGAAATAAATAAGTGGTGAACAATAGAAATCTCACTAATTAAAAGTGAGATAAAAACCTATTACTAGGTTTAATCAATCATGTCATATTACCAAAAGTTAATAACCACCATATGAATCACATAATATAATAAATATAAATATAATAATGATAATATATATCAAATGTTAATAAAAAATACACCAAATTTAATATATAAGTGGTGAACAATGGAAATCTAGCATAATTAAAAGTGGGATAAGAAACCCCTTACCTGATGTCCCACTTGACTCGTTTGTTCCTTGTTTCTCCTGAATAGTAAAGTTATGTTAATTTATAATGTCATATGAACCTTTATCAACTGTATTATAATTTTTATATAACTTATTACTTTTCTATAACAATTATTTAATTATTTGAGTTCATATTGGACATTTTGTCGATGTTTAGAACATGAGTCAAAAATGAAAATGTTATAATTACAAATTATCCATGTCATAAAAATTAAATTATCTCTAAAATAATGTTAATGATTTAAATATCATATATAACATATATATCAATTATATATTTATTTATTATATTATATAACAATTGGATATAAGAAATGAAATGCACCGTTCGTAGATATGGTAAGTCGTACGTACGCATTAACTATAATTTCATTTCCATTTCATATTTAGTGGAATGAAAACATAATGATAAATTGGAATATAATATTTAATGTATAATATCATATATAATTTAATTATCTTCATTCATTATACGTTCCTCTTAAGGCACGAACGAGTCATATCAATTTGAGGAGGCGGTAGTCTGCACTTCCTCAATTGAAATTATCACTTTTACCCATTATGAAAACTATAAAGGTATGATATAAATGGAAGATACAGATGCATAGAAACAATACTAATATAACATATATCATATATAAATATAGTTCAATCTAATGTCTACCATGAGAAGAGTTATGAGATAATTGAAAAATCCTTGGTTTGTGTGGCAGTTGTTCATTGTCCACAAAAAGAATATGTGATTTTAACCATTAGATGGAGGTCTGTGCAAGTGTTGTTCGAATACATCTCCTTAAAATATCCTAGTATATTTTGTATACTGGTGTAGTAATAAAATAAAATCATAAAAAGTGTTTATGGGGTTAGAGAAGTAAAATAAAACAAAATAACTTAATAGAAGGTCTAACCTTTAAATTGGGCATCTCATTTTGGTTTGAACAAAAAGGGTTAATTAAATTTACATCTGACTAGGAGAATGCTTCTATAATGAGGATATGGATGTATGGATCTTAATTGGGTAGAGTTTGGACCAGACATGGGGCTTGAGAAATGTGAGAAATGGGTTAGAAATGAGGGCTTTTATAAGGGGGGAGGGGCTCTAAAGGAATATTTAAAAATAATAATTTTGTTATACACTGATTTTCTATTTCTAAAGGTCAAAAACTCAATAAATATGAATATAAAATGAGTCATGTTAGAAATAAAATGATCCAAAAATAATTGGATAGGTTATGTATATTGTTTTAATTATAATATTCTTATATATTTAAATAATTCATTAATGAGGTAAATGCGGCTACATTATTGTTTCATAAATAATTTTATTTATTTACGTCTAAAAATTATAAAAAAATCATGATGTAGGAAATTTATTTCGGTTTAAAAGTAATATTTATTGTTGAAGATATAATTTATATAAGTTCATGTAAAATTTTATTCCCTAAAAGATATATTTTTTAGTCATTTTTTTCTTTAGTTATAATCAATTAATATAACGTTTCATTAACACACTCAAGTGTCTCCATGGGCACCCATAATCAACCCATTGATGACCATGGTCGAAAATGTATCATGAAATAGGACAAGGACATATGTTATGATATTTTAATAATATTATAATATTATTTTTTACCATTATTTATCATATTTACCCTTTATCCATGGTTAATAAAATATTTAATAAGATAAATATTTAAAATGACTAAAAAAATAGTTACCTATTTGAACAATATAGACCTCCTTATTCCAAATATGGAATATATTTTTCTAAATTCAAAACATAGAATTGGAAGAAACTAAATTAAAATAAATTTTCATTGTCACAAAAAATTGTGTTATTATGTAATAAAAACTATCAAAAGATTGACACTTCTTTATGTCAAATTACAAAGTGAAATTACATTAAATGGAAAATATTGTATTAAATAGTAAAAACATAATATAATTACCCTTTATAACCAGTTAAAAAGGTATTGTTGACTTATAAATAAATTATATTAAAAAGTAGTTTAGAATTAAAATACAATATTTATCATTGTTTATGAAAAATGAATATTATTAAAAAAACCATAATTTAATCCAAAGTGTATTTTGATGTCCTGATTATAAAGAAGAATATTATTTTGTAAAATAAAACATTTAAAAGTAACAAAAAACATATTTAATGAGGGTTATCCATCAAAAGTCTGTAAATCGATCTTTTAATGATTACTCGAATATTTAAGATTAAAATCAGATTCATTCTTATTTTAAGCCTCTAATTTTTTTGATAAATGTAAAAACATTTCAAAAACATGTATATCAATATTTTATTTAGTTATATACATTTCCACCAATACAAAATCTTTCCACTAACTACCATTTAAAATAATATTATATTATAATTTTTCATTACGACTCATCATTGTGTGAAACCTAAGATTTTAGGGAATCCTGTTGTTGTGCATCAGGTACACCATCGAAAATAGAATCCCCATTAAATTAAAATTAATATTCAATTCACAAATTTTAATAAATATGAAAATGTTGTATTCATTAATTACATGGGATGTTTCCTCGGTGTAGGGGTACATGCCTTGTAGGTTGACTACATGGTGTGTCCCACCAGTCTAGGGACCAAGCCATGTTTGATGGTTGCGTATGTGTTATCAGACCCAATGTTTGTGTAATTTACTACCTGTCATGTGGGTCTACATTATATTTTGGTCGTGTTTCTAACCAATGTTTTTTCACTTCTACATGTACTCCTCATCGATGTGATTGTTCACAGAGAACGTGAAACTGACAAAGTGATACATAAAGTGTGGTGGAGGAAAAAATGTTGTGTAATAATAGACATTTCTAAAACCCATACAACGATGTTGGTAAGGTTTATTCACAATGTCTTATTCATAATAACTGGATATTAGTTGTTATTTTTCTAGATTCTCCATATTTAATAGATCATCATCCGTACTTTGTATCAGGTTCAAACACCTTAGATTCTGCCATGATTCTGTTTTAAAAACACAAATATTATCACGGACTTCAGATCATGACTTTTCTTCTTTGTGAATATGATCAGATATCCATTGAGTGTTTCATCGTATGTTATACATGCCCTTAAGGCTTCATTAATCGATAATCTAAACCCAAATACATGGATATACCATCCTTTCATTGTGACGATTCTATATGTATACTATGCTAACAAATCCATCACAGTTTCGTTGATTCACCTAAAACTCAGGAAGATGATCAATCATAGGTCTCCCAAAAACTATCGAACTTGTAACATAACAGTTCCATTTGTGAATGACATGATGAAATGGAGGGAGATAAGAAATATGCATAGGGTTTTAGGGATCATTGGACAATAATTCTTATCTAATGATCAAGAATTTTATCCATGTATATAAACATTTTATATGAAATTATCTTTCGATATGTTGGTGCATGCAAAGGAAAAAATTATGTTTTTGAAATAAAGAAGAAAAGAAATATCATTAATTCAATAATTATAAGAGAGAAAATCCAGGAATAGAGAGTTCTACTTCTGTTTTGAATGATCATTAGTGAATATAGTTCTCACACAATAATAGGAAGGATTTGGTGTGTTTGTTGCACATTATTCTACCTTGATCGAGAGATTCATCGTTCATTACCAACAGAGGAAGAAGGAACCATCACATACATATTTTCATAATTATGAGACAACCCTATTTTGGTTTTCTATTTATTTCTATTTATAAATCTATTCACTACACTGATTCATTAAATAATTAATTAAATAGTTAATTAATTCTTTTATTTAAGCCATCGCTAATGAGGGAATGGTTTAATTGGCTTGTGCTGATTTATTTTATGTTTCAACTATGGTAAAAGATGTGGTCCGGACCCAAATAGGGTATCATATTTTTGATCAAACCATATATTTATGATTAATACCATTTTAATTAACTAACCACATGTGTCAAATAAATCAAATATTTTTCATTTTTAAAAAAATTAATATTGTGCACATCGGGCCTCTGAATCTCAAGATATCTCCGTGCATAGCTTTTTGCATATATAGTTAATATTTTCAATGTTTTACAAGGTAGAAACTAGTACTCTATGGGTTTCAATAAAATTAAATCAAAACAGGTCATGTTAAATGAAATTGACTTTATAATCATTTCATAATGTCATCAAAAAAATTTCCATGAAAACATAATATATTTAATAAGAATTATATCATCATTGAAATAAAACATTCATAAAAATTATAATAATTATTTCCTTGGGTCATATCCCATTGAAGTAGTATGTAATAAAAATGGTTTTCACCATCAATGGAAAATATCTTGGAAATAAAAATCACTTGGGTCATTTCATAAAAAAATATTCCTTCTTTAAAATAATATTTTTCAAATTATAAAATTTATTATTTATTTTCTAAAATACTATTATTTTAAATGAATATAAATATGATAAATTAATGATTATTTATTTTAATGATATTATGAAATCTCATTGTTATTTTATATGATAATACAATTATTACATCAACAATTTTAGACAAAATTGCCTTATTTACAAAAAATAAAAAATAATCCTTCTAATAAAATTTGAATAAATGTTACAATCAGTGAATATTATTTTTAATGAATAATTTTTTGAATTTAAAACCATTTTTGAAAAAATTGATACATAAAAAATTGATTTTGAATGACTATAGAAATAATGATGCAATTTTTTAAAAAAATTATTTATTTGAATTTTTTTAGTATATATGTATATTATGATTATTTAAAACATGTATTATTTATAAGTAACCATTATAAGTTAAAATTTAGGAATATCATGAGACATTTTCACAATATTTTGTTATTGGATTTATATTTATGATCAATCCTAAAAAATGATGAGAATGATACCTAAAACCCTTACCAGTTTATAATAAAAAAAAATCATAATCACCATGTAGAAATGACAATAAATAAAACATAAAATAATATTTGGATGAATAAAATTCTTGATATTACCTATCTAAGGGTATATATATATCCATAAAATAATAAAATTGGTGAATAACATATCATATGCCACAAAAAAATTGAGACAAAAATACCTCACCATTTAGTAATATTTTGAATCATACTCCCACCCAGAGGAAATCATAAAATGATTCATCAAATTTCATATATATATTGATATTAATGAAATAACTTTTCTAATTGTTAGTATATATACCACAATAGAAAAATGATGTGTGTATTTTCATATGAATCCCATAATTAAAAGAGGAAGTAATTATTTATTTCCATAAGACTCAACTTCTATCATACACATTAAACCCAACTATATATTAAATATAAAGTTTTAATTAAATATATTAAATACCTATAAATAAATAAATAAATATATTACCATATGTTATTTAGTTGTTATATTTTTTAAATGATTATTATCAATTCAATGATTAATCCATGTTTCATACAATAAGAAATTTTTTTCATATATGCTTTGATTTTTCATTTTATATCCTATAACCATTATCAATTTTGCATCATATAAATTTTTTTAACCTTTATATGTTATAATATATATTCCATATATATTTATTTAGAGTAATCGATACATGATATAGATAGAATATAAAATACATCATTCATGGAGATGGTAGGTCGTACATAGTCATGAACATTGTTTACATTTTCGTGAATGATTAAAAAAACATATTTTAAAAATATATTAACAAAATATATTATTATTACTATAATATATTTATAATATTTTATTAAAATAAATTATTATTTTCTTTCATGTAAATCATTATTGAATTAAACTTCTTTGTGAGGAATTATAGCTCTGTACACACGAGCAACATTGAGGCATTCAAATAAAATAGAAAGTATGAAGTTATACTGGATATAATAACTCAAAAAGTATAATTATTTAATAAAATATAAATATAGTTGTTTTCTCCATCCATATATATATTATGGAGAGGTGGTGTTGTAAAATTAATAACATTGGTTCCCAAGAAGGTTGTCCCCTAGACAAACGATTGATGGCATCATGTCCCATTTTATGGTTGAGGTGATTGATGTAGATCATTAAATTAAAATTAAATCTATCACAATTTTTAATATACTATGGATATTAAATAAAAATCTCCTACTAATATATGATGGTGGTGGAGAATTAAATAAAATAAAATTATTTATTAGTGATGATACATCATCTTTTAAAAACATCTATATTTTACAACAAAATCGTTACTATGTTCGATTTATAACAAATTGGGAATTACATAATGAGATAGTGGAATTAATTTATTGATTTGTGAAGGAATTGGTTGAAAAAAAATTATTTATGTTTGATTTATAGAGGAAAATAGGCTTCCTTTTACAAGTATTGTTAGTGACATAGTTTTTATTTTTTAAATAAAAAGGTATACCAGCATTTTACACCTTCCACAAGGCACTAAAATAGTACATTAATGAAATATTGATACAACAAGGACAAAAAATGTCCATCGAATTGAGTTTTTGTAATTATTGGGTGATTTTTAACACATATCTCTTTATATTGACTCCAGGTATAACTATTTTTACATTTGAATTGGTAAATAAATTTTTATATTTCAATTATTCTATGTGGCCACAAATAAATTTCAACATATTAGATAATATATATTATTCTGAATCCAAATTTGGAATCCATTTTTCCATAATTTAAATCAAATATTTTGAATAAAATATAAAATTAAACCCTCATATGTGAAAAAATATTGTCTTCAAAGGGAAAAATTATTATATATATAGAAATTATTAATACAAATGTCAATATAAAATGAATTCCAATTATCATGGATTGATTAATAAAAATATTGTTTAAATAGTTTTACTTTAAATACTATATTTATGAAAATTTTAGTTTTTAAAATATTTAAATGGTAAAATTATTATTATTAAAAACATTTATTTTTTACTGTTCACAAAATGAAATTCCTTTTATACAATTGTTAACAATTACATCCAAGTTATCATATAAGTATATTTTAAAATAATTTTTATTTTTTAAAATATATTTTATAGAAGTGGGAAAAATTATTATTGGATTTCAAAAAATTATAATTACTATATATATTTTGAGAAAATATATTTTTTAATCTTTTAATGATTTGTTTTAAATAAATAATACATTTTTATCAATATTTTTTATTTATATAAAAATTTTATTCCTAATATTTAATATAAAATTTCTAAATTCATATCTCTATGTAAAATTTCTAGGGAATAATATTAGTTTTTAAATATAAATATTAATAATATATCTTTGTTTTCGAAAAAACATTAACAAATTTTACCCATGACAAATATTGTTTTTTTATAATTAAATAAATTTATGAAATTTAATTTATTTGAAAACAATAATTCATATAAAATAAAATAATTACATTCTACCCCCATAAAATATATTTTTTCTCTAGAAATTTGTCAATTCGAGTAATAAAATGGGTATACACATACCTTACTGTTCTCATAGGTTCCCATATAGAATCATCAAACTAGTTACATCATGAAAAAACACTAACCATCTAATTGGGTTTTTGTCATTGAACCTTATTTATACAATAGTTAATCATGATGGGTTTTCCCTCATTATAAATCAGAATTTTATAGTAGAATAACATATGCGTTCAATAAATGTTATGAAATAATTTTTTACATTCCCCAAAATATCCATAGAACAAATTTTATACTTGAGAGATATTTTATGGATAGAACAAATAATTGGATGTTGTTCTGATATGACCAATAATTTAAATAGAAATTATATAACTATTGTAAAATTCTACAATCATTTCAAATGTAAATAACTTCTACCGTTGAAATATTATTAGAAATACCTTGTAATAAATATATATTTCTATATCATTTCATGTATTATTAATATATATTTCAATCTGAATCTAAGAATCCATGATGTGTTTCTAAATGGACTTAATCATTTTTCTATTCCTTCATCTATATGAAGTCCATATAGTTTTCACTATCTAACATCATTCAATGTTAATGGAGATCATAACTTCCTTCAATAGATGGATTCATATGGTGGCATAAAAATTCTTTACCAAAGAAATTATTGTATGAAAACAAAAAAAAATGATATAGTTGGTGATCCCAACCTACTATAACATATTTAGTAAAAGATCCCAACAAAGCCGCTAGGGTTTTCATTTTTCTTGTAGAATGTCCACATATATGAGGTAGATATGTAGTGAGGAAATATAAAACCATATCGAAAACATTATAAATACTTCTCTATAAATTTTAGCAATATCAGACATTTCAATAAAATAGAATTTAATGTGGTTATATAGGAATCCTTTCCAATTCAATAATGAATATTTCAGAAAGATGAACTAGAATCTAATATTCTCTAATATTGATGGTGTGTGATGATGTTGTATGGTGATAAAATATAATCCATATAACATTATTCCTTTTAAACATTTTGGGTATCCTAATGAAAAAATATGTGGTCATTTTTTCCATTTTAATAATGGTTTGGTTAAAGGATAAAAAATATAATTTTTCTTTTTTCTCTCAACATTAAAAATTTTACCATCCAAGAATAAAATTTAAAACATTATGACATCTGATTAAATTTAATACAAAAAATCACTCGTTCAAGTCTGAATACATACTCATCCTTATATGAGTAATTGAGAGTGATGATATATGAACATTCACTAATAACACTTTCTTTGATTATTGTAGAATAAGACACATACATGATTCCAAAACATTAAAATTCCATCGGGATAATGGTTAAACTGAGGGGATTTTTTCACATACTTTGGAAGCTCAAAATATTCCATTATATTCCCTTTAATAATGACATGGATATATGGATGAAAATTGTATTGTGTATGATTACATTTATCCTATTTATTAAGGGTTTCCAACTCCATACTTTCAAAATACAATAATATTGTATTATTTATTATCTTCATTGTCGATATGATAACATGATCTTTTAAATGCAATGTTCCATCCAAATTGATTGATTTCCCAAAGTGATAATGTATTTATTAGTCATAATCATGCATAATCTCAGACACTTTCTTCAAGCACCGATTCAAAATCATATATATTAAAATATATATTACATTTTTTCGTTATTTTTATATCTCAAAATTAACCATACTTTTAATTACTCTATATAATTAAAGGAAAAATACAAAATATAACTCAAAATCCTGAGCTATAAATATTCATCTCATGGAAATTCAGTTTTCGTGAGGCATAATATGTGTTCATTTCATTACATGTATGAACTAATCCGAATTACTTCATAGATTAATCACAATATATTAAAAAACATTCTACACTATAGGATAATGTATGAAAAAATATCTTACCTTATATTTTCTTCAGTTCACTAACATTTTCCTCACATTAATATGTCAATATTATCTTGGATACCATACTTGTCTACATGGTGAGTAGATTATATAATCAGGTGAAATTTTCCACTATACTTCATAAATATCCATCAAAACTAATAATAAAATGGATCTCAATCACTAGAGTTTTTTTAGGATGTTATTCAATAGCCTCTGTCTTTGATGGAACAATATATATACACTCTCTTGAAAATAAAATACACCGAATATAATAATTTTTAGAATTAATTAAATATGTTAAATATGTAATGTAGTAAATCCTTTTATATGGTCTTTTGTACAATTCTCATGTGATTTTAGGTCACTTACATTACTTTTTAATTTATTGAATTATATTTAATGAAGGAAAACTCTAACCAATAAAGTTAATGTATAAATGATTTATTAATTAAATTGTTGAAGATAGTGTAGGCAGTAATAAGACAAAATAAAAGGAGTATATATTAATTAGAACATATATTGAAAGGAATATATTTTTGGGAATATCATAGTTTTTCACCCTCAATTTATGATATCCAAGAATGATGTTTGGTTTTAGAAAACTACTGAGATCCATGTATTTGATCCGATATGTAATGAATAAGGGATAGACCAATATTGTTATTATTTCCGATTATGTTCATCTCGGTTAATAATTACAGGGGATCATTAATCTATAATTATTTGAAAAATGCAATAGGTTCACCCTAATGTGACCCACTGGTGTGAACAAATCCACTATCAAGGTTCCAAAAGATTTTATTTCCCACATTCTACAACTAAAATAATTTAATTCAATTTGGAGTGTTGGAAATATAAATGGAACCCTTGATGAGTTTTTTTCAAATAAAAAGCTTTTTTCGGTGGAAGAATATGAGTGACATCTATAGAGGAATTAAAAATTCAGACTAAATAGGCCCAAAAACAATGTTGATTTCCCCTGCAACCATCTCAGATATACACCAAATCCAAATTAGAAACAAAAATACCCACACAATAGATGTGATATCTATCATAAATTCAAACATATTATCACAATTATTGAATATTAGGGGTTAGAATATAATTTACAATATGAGATAACTTATATGACATTTTTTGGGATTTATATAGAAAAATCCAATACATTTCCACCATAACACCAAATTCATCCAAAGGAAGAGTACTGAATTTTTTTGAAAGTGTATTCCATCATCTTTCCACTACATAGGAATTATATACATGAGATGTGATGATTTTACCAAAAGTTTTCCCAATTAATTATAAATCAAATATATTTTTTGTGGAATCATGGAAAAATTGGATTGTTATTTAGGTACGAATGAATGGGTATGTCTAGATTAAAGTAATACATTAGTATTTCTGGAGTGGGTGACCAGTGTATCTTTCATCGTGTAATTATTTATCCCTGAATAAAAAACATATATCACATGAGGATTCCCCTTGTCTCTCAATTTATGAGGTTTCCTACATTGATCATCATCAATAACCATCGTATTTGGTAACTAGTTAGAATTGTTCCTATAATACATGAATTTGAAACACTGGAGTGTGGGTTGTTATTTCTATGAATGTTTATCTATATTTTTAGCATCATCTATCTTTTTCCATTAAATTTATCTTTAAATTACTCAATGAAAATATTTTCCACAGTAAACACATTTACTCATACCATAATGAAAATTTCCTCTGTATTTTCTTCCATACTTATTAAATTATGTAAATATCACATTTCTCTCTCCATAGTTTTTAGCATTTTTGATGAACTGTATCTTCCTTTTATAATCAAAATCATGAGATTATTGGCTAAATCCCATCATAATATTAATCGTTACATAAAATAAATGTACTTGTTCACAACTATTAAAATTCATTATTGTTTCCATTTAGATTAATATATTTATGAAAATCAAGAATCGAACAACCTCATATTAATGTATGATGATAATTCTTATTTAAACGGTCACTTGTCTAGTAAAATTTTCTTCATTAGCTGAAATATATTCATCATTATTCTATTGTAGAACATGGAATTCCATATCTATTTTTGTACCAAGGATATGAAGGAATAATTATATAAATATACAACCTTAAACACATCCTAGTCTAAGTATTCAGTTTCATCATGTTCCCCAGTATTCAATATGAGATTCCACCATTGTTCCATATCACCTTCAAAATGATATACAATATAAATTACATTATAGTATTTCAAAAATAGTATAATGTAAAATTTATTTTCACATGTACTAAACCATTTCATAGATTCAATTCCATTAGTGGATCCGTTGAATGATGGTGGATTTTTTTTTCACGATGCACTCAATAGAAAATTCATCAATAGTTTTCTTATTTTTATGTTCAGTATGATTCTAGGAATGATAATTATTATTGAGAATTGCAATAACATTATCCATTCTATCTTCAATAATATTTGGCTAATAAATAGGATAATCATATAAATCATCATAACATTCATCATTATCATAATTCATATAGGATACATCAATTGAATTAAAACATTTACATATTTTAAGTGATAGTAATCATAGTGGAATACCAATTAATAAAAAAAATCACTTATTGGATGAATAAATCAAGGAAACTACTTTTAAATCTACAATACCATAGCTTAATACTTGGTTATTCATAGTCATCCTACTTTTTAATCCATCATAATACATAACATTGAGTTTTAGAATTTCCATAACATATCCCATTGGTGTATCAAAACATATTTTTATATAAGCCAGTTATTGTGAACCATGTTATAATTATGTTTTTTTCAATGAGACGTATTATGAATTGTTACCCCTATGTACTACTATACTGGCGCTACATCCAATTTTAGTATTTATATAGTGATGTAATGGCTTTGAAACCACTCACTATATCCTTTATCAAAATTCAACAAAATTTTCCTATTCATTGGCATATCATTATATATATACATAGATATATTATTAGGGATATCCCTAACATTATCGTATAATATTTTCCAAATATTAACTACAAATTCCCTAGTACCATCATTAAAGAACAAAATTTCTCATAAATAGAAATTTCATTTGAATTAGAAAATATTCAACTAAAAATACAACAATCCATGTCGTAATCATTTATGTAATGCCCCGACCCTAGTTACCCAGAGTCGGTGCATTATTACATAACATTGGCATGATCACAAGAAAGATCAAATCTCGAAAGACCGATTGGTTTAGTAGCCTTGGAAACACTAGATATATTCATAAGTTTTACATTACATCATAAATTGAAAAACTATTACAACAACATAATGTCTCCACAGTCCACACTATTATCCCCTCATAATATCCCTGCAGGTCATTCATAACTTAATTCTTCACATCCTGGGAAAAATAAAACATAGAAAAGGGGTGAGCTCAAATGCCCAGTAAGGATAACAATATACCGGAAACTTTCATAAATGAGAATAAACATTTAAGGCAATGTATAACTAAAACAACAGCCTTTCAAACTTGAACATTCAACATTGTATGGCATAAATAAAATGAAATAATTCCATTTACTCATTCACATGGATATTCTACTAATCGAATAATCACATGCAAAATCACTAACCACTTTCATAATGTTGGAATGCATAATGCTAAACTTTAATTTCTTTGTCAAGGCCTCGTCCCAAGACCTAGAGGCTAACTGTAACCGGAACCCAACCCGGAGTGCCTATAATAACCGGACACCAACCCGGAGTGCCTCTAATAACTGGACACCAACCCGGAGTGCCTCTAATAACCGGACACCAACCCGGAGTGCCTCTAATAACCGGACACCAACCCGGAGTTCCTCTAAAAACTGGAGACCAAACCGGAGGGCTTACTTTTACCGGTCCCCAACCCGGAACATACATGTCTACCACATTCATCTGAATGAAAGGTTGAAATATAACATAAACATTCGGATTACAAATAACTTATGAAATGTCAATACTCTAAACAAAAACCATGAGTGACATAAGAATAACTTATCCATAGTCAAAAATATCACAAAACCTTCAATAAAATATGGATGTTTTGTATCATAATAAATCAACTTCAAATAAGCTTAAAATCCATCAAAGGATGTTGACATATATTAAATCAAAACTATTTTATAGAAATATCTTTTTTTTTGAAATCATTTTAAAAGTAACATAATTATAAAATAATACATTCAATTTGAAAATATTCTTATAAGCTTGTAAGGGAAGCTTTGACGATTTTATAACGGTGGTAAATAGCCGCACCCGCCGTATAAGTTAAAAAAAACATTCTTACCTTAAATTTGTCGAAAATGTTAAAAGTGCCTTGTTTGGAAGACGACGGAAAGATTCCTTTCGAAACACATAAGGGTATAAATGACTTTAACCCATATTCTTGTAAATAATAAAATTGTTTTGAAATACATTTTTAAGAAAACATGGATGTGGATGATAAAGAGATCCCAGTAGATTATTACGTATAAACAAACTCAGATAATGAAGAGATTGTGAAATAACCCTTACCAATTTGGTAACTTATGAAACATACAACCCATGAAAGAGGTATCATACAATGAATATGTAAATACACATAAATTAGAGTGTATTACACAAATAATATAATTATGGGCAGTACATACACCACACAAAAGGTAATGGTGCCAATATGGAATGAATCTCACGGGAATAAGGAGTGATATGAAAACCCCTTACCTTGTACTTTTCCTTGGTTGGGGTAGGTTAACCTCCTCTTCTTCGGGTTCTTCCTTTTGATTTGATCAAAAGGGCTCCTTAAGTTGGATTTATGATCAAACTAAAGCCTCTAGGTTATAGTGAGGGATGTTGGGAGAGTATTTGGGCAGAGTTTGGCCGAACCAAAAGGATTTTAAGGTGTGAAGAAATGAGAAGGAGGAGTGCCCTTTTATAAGTGGGGTGAGGGGTACCTTTGGAAAAGCTAGAGATATTAGTTTATAATAAATTCATATTTGGTTTCCAATGGCTCCAAAGTTGACTATTCAAAGGTTAAGGTGGGGATGGGTCGAAAAAAACTCAACCAATAGAATTTAGACAGGTTTGGGTACTTATATTAAACTTATCTTTAAGTATTAACTCTAAGTTAATTAGTTTTACTTTTACAATGTCTCTTTGTATTTTTATATAATATGGTTAATAAACTTAATATATACATCCAAGAGACCCCTAAGTGGTCCATTAATGATGAACCTATCATGATATAAGTCTCTTAGCCTATCCTTATATTTTTAGGAATTTAATATCAATTAATAATATAATATTTGTTTTAAGAACTCTTCTATGTCAATTTTGACACTATTCAAAAGTTGATTTTTTTGAAACTCACAACAGATTGATTACTTCGAACAAAGTAAATTAAATCAATATTAATATATCATATTATCCTATAAAATTAGTTTAATTTATTAAAAGTTTTATATTATATTTATTTGGGTATTTATAATATCAATTAATTTAATTTTTCACTATTTTAGTAATTACTGCATCATCATTGTGTCATAAATAAAATATATTATTTAATGTCTAAAAATTATAAATAAAATATCATTATGTATTAAATCTTTTTATCTTTCTAATGAATATTTATAGTCGAAAATCCAACATATATAACCCTATGTACAAATTGTTTTTCTAAAAGATATATGCTTGTGTCATTTTTGTATTCATTTTAACTTAATTAAAATAAAGTGTCCCTATCACCTACAAGTGGATCCATGGGGTCCCAAAATCGACCCAAAGATGACCATGATCGACCATGTATCAACCAATAATTCTAGGACACGTTTTTGGGTAATTTAGTATTATTATAATATTATTTTTTAACCCTTATTTACCAGATTTACCCTTAACCATGGTAAATAAAATATTTACCACAGTAATTATTCAAAATGTCTAAAAATAAAAGTTACCTATTTACACAATTTGAACATCCTGATTCCAAATATGGAATCCATTTTTCTAAATTCAAAACACAGAAGTGGCAGAAATTAATTTAAAATTAATTCCCGCTGTTAAAACAAAAAGCGTGTTTTTAAGAGATAATAACTATCAAAAGATTGACACTTGTTTATGTTCGGTTTAATTGTAAAATTATGTACAATGACCAAAATTATATTAAATGGTAAAAATATATTCTAAATATACTTTAATACAACTCAAATTCATAATTTATCACTATTAATTATTTTGATTAAAAAAGTTGTTTTTAATTAAAATTTAGTAATTTTCACTATTCATCAAAATATGAAAGTTATCCGAAAAGTACCAAAATTTCACCTTAGGCTAAATTTGATATTCCGAATCCAGAAATGAAGTCCATTTTAAAATATAAAATATATATAATTTCGAAAAGTAGGTATTACTATTCATAACGGCTAGTTTCATTGGTTGTGGTGTGTGTTAAAACTCAAGGTTGCGTACAACACACGCTACTGTATTATTCAAAGAAAGCGTACCGTGGAAGCTTGGGATGTTTCATTTTAAATTTTTGATGTCCCCATTTAGTCAAAAAGTTTAAAATATTGTATTTAAAAAGGGTTCACTATTAAAAGTTGATAAAAGTGCAATACTGAAAATGAATTTGTTCTTGCATTATATCTAAGAAACTCATAATATGGATTCTAAAATTATAAGGATTATATAAAGTTTAAAATTTAGATAATACTATTCATAACCTCTTTTGAATGGCTTTTTTGTAAGTCATGGTGTGATTGAACTCGGTGTTGCGTGTAGTGCAAGTTATTGAATTATTTTGAAGAAATAACACACTATGAAATCTTGGGGTGTTACATTCTCCCCTCCTTCAATAAATTGCGTCCTCGCAATTTGAAATTGTTTTTCGAAAATAAAAGGATGAAAATAGAAAATATATTTGTGGGAAAACCCACATCGGAAATTGGGTTACTAAAATTTAGTCTTAATATGAGGAAAAGAGAAATGAAAGGGTCACCACCAAATTATGATCTCGATTAGGAGAAAATTGGTGGCAATTAGAGACATATAATTGGAGGAAAAACGATAATATTTATAGGTAGTGATTGAGGTCATAAATCACAAAAAAAGTATAAAATTGAGGTCCTTAAATTCATCAGTCTATGATGATTTGAAATACCATCGGTTCAAAAAAACATAGGGTATTAGGATAACACATTTTTGACATTTCAAAATATCTTAGTTGAAATCCCACATTGAAAAATGAATTAATGAGGCCTCTGTTTAAAATAAAGAGTCGAAAGTATGAAGATTACCGAAAATAACACATACTAGGGTTCCATGTAGGAAAATATGGATATGGAAGAAAAATCTAACCATCAATTATCTGATTGAGAGTGGTAGAGAACATGGCTATGAAAAGGCCAACAATACCAAAGCCATAAATTAGTGATGATTTAAGGTACCATCTAGGAAAAAAAAATTGTTCTAAGTTGCTTTCCTTAATATTGAGGAATTTCTTTATGAGATTAGCTAAGATCATAAGGAGATATACTTACTTTATAATTAAAGTTTTATCCATTAATAAATTTCTACCACAAACTCATCTTTCACTCTAAAAGATAATAGAATGTAAAAAAATTCTATTTACACTATTCGTATAGGGTTCCAAAATAAACGAATTTATAATTCATCTACAAGATCTTTTAATAAAAACTACATTATTTAATCCAGGACATCTCGTGGTCCAGTGGTAGGTGATACACCCTTGTCGCCCTTCGATTGCGGGTTCAAGTCTGGCAGCCTTTCCGGACGCGACGGGTTGCCGCCCGACCTCCGGGTTGCCCTTTTATGGCAATCCAAAATAATCCAAACTAGAACTATCCAAAATACTTCTGTCCAAACTCACAGTCCAACATTTATAAGGAAGGTAAACATAATATAGATCCTTTTTACCCCGTAATAGCATATGAATACCTTCACCATGTATTACCATATTCCTTATTGATTACATTCATGGTCCCTTATTCCATATAGAATGCTGGATATACTTCATTAATCCAGAAATGTTTTAAACCCCAACAATGATGGAATATACAAATCATTAATCAATTCCAAGGTAGTCAAGAATATCCAATATAATTTATCCAAAACAATCACATATTATTCCAAAATCACTAACTCAGTATCAGAACTATATTATGATTTATCATTCTCTCAACCATATATTTTCCAAAAATTTATCCTGCTATTGAGTCACTTTTGTTTGTTCCACACAATCTCAAGTCCTTAATGAAATAGTACTGTAGTACAATCCTTATATACTCCATAATTATTATAACAAGTACATTGTTGATACAACACTCAATTGACACAATCAACATTAAGAACTCTAATCATTCCTCTTCATCTGTGGTAGTATCATAACTTGATTATTATCCAATAACATCATTTGCGGCATAGTCTGATGACTGGGACATAGGTTCGCGTAGTGTCCAAACTCCTTGCAAATGAAGCATTGTTCATTTAAAACCATTTTCTTACCCTTTCAGTCACGTACTTTGTGCCCTTTTCCTCCACACTTATAACAAACTCCCATTCCTTTCAGGCAAGTTCCAGGGTGTTTCTTTCCACAGTTACCACATATAGGAAAATTCTTCTTTTCCCTCTTCCCTTTATCCATCTTTCTCTCTTCCATCCTTTTCTTCTCTTGCTTCCCTTCAAATCCATAGGACTCAGTAAACTCTTTACATATCTTATCAACACATGATATTATTTCTTCATATGATGATAATACATGCGAGACTATTTATCTTGTAAATTCTGGCTTTAGACCATAAAATATTTGATCCTTCTTTCTCTTTGTATCATGTGCATTGCTAGAGTTCTCATTCCTTCTACTGGGTGCCATTTCTAAACAATGGTATACATTAGATTAGTTTATGAATAACAATACCTAATCCCAAACTTGTAAAACACATAACATAAATTAAATAGTTTATGGATATAATCCATAAAAATGTCTCCTTTGAGGATGTATATACTCATAAACCCTTCATAATGGTTTGTAATGAAAATGAGAATTATCCTAAGCATATCCCTCGGGAGTGTCGTAACCAAGAGTGCAGCAAGGCCCGTTGTCGTGCACCAGTTCCCGTTCGAGTCTAGCTCAAAGCGGTGTTTTCGGGTTTTACCCCTAGGTACATCTGTGCCAGAGCCGCCTCTACCTGCTCGTATCCAGACAGGGATGTATTGCTCGGAAAACTCACAAAATCTCTACAATACCAAAATTCTAGGAAGTTCTTCTATACTAATCCTCAAAGTTCATCTTAGGTCTACGTGCTATAATCAGAGTTTATCTAAATCTAGCTTCCAAGGTTTGTACTAAACTTCCTCTGATACCAACTGTAATGCCCCGACCCTAGTTACCCAGATTCGGTGCATTATTACATAACATTGGCATGATCACAAGAAAGATCAAATCTCGAAAGACCGATTGGTTTAGTAGCCTTGGAAACACTAGATATATTCATAAGTTTTACATTACATCATAAATTGAAAAACTACTACAACAACATAATGTCTCCACAGTCCACACTATTATCCCCTCATAATATCCATGCAGGTCATTCATAACTAAATTCTTCACATCCTGGGAAAAATAAAACATAGAAAAGGGGTGAGATCAAATGCCCAGTAAGGATAACAATATACCGGAAACTTTCATAAATGAGAATAAACATTTAAGGCAATGTATAACTAAAACAACAGCCTTTCAAACTTGATCTTTCAACATTTTATGGCATAAATAAAATGAAATAATGTCATTTACTCATTCACATGGATATTCTACTAATCGAATAATCACATGAAAAATCACTAACCACTTTCATAATATAGGAATGCATAATGCTAAACTTTAATTTCTTTGTCAAGGCCTCGTCCAAAGACCTAGGGGCTAACTGTAACCGGAACCCAACCCGGAGTGCCTCTAATAACCGGACACCAACCCGGAGTGCCTCTAATAACCGGACACCAACCCGGAGTGCCTCTAATAACCGGACAGCAACCCGGAGTGCCTCTAATAACCGGACACCAACCTGGAGTTCCTCTAATAACCGGAGACCAAACCGGAGGGCTTACTTTTACCGGTCCCCAACCCGGAACATACATGTCTAACACATTCATCTGAATGAAAGGTTTAAATATAACATAAACATTCGGATTACAAATAACTTATGAAATGTTAATACTCTAACCAAAAACCATGAGTGACATAAGAATAACTTATCCATAGTCAAAAATATCACAAAACCTTCAATAAAATTTGGATGTTCTGTATCATAATAAATCAACTTCAAATAAGCTTAAATTCCATCAAAGGATGTTGACATAGATGAAATCAAAACTATTTTATAGAAATATCTTTTTTTTGAAATCATTTTAAAAGTAACATAATTATAAAATAATACATTCAATTTGAAAATATTCTTATAAGCTTGTAAGGGAAGCTTTGACGATTTTATAACGGCGGTAAATAGCCGCACCCGCCGTATAAGTAAAAAAAACATTCTTACCTTAAATTTGTCGAAAAGGTTAAAAGTTCCTTGTTTGGAAGACGACAGAAAGATTCCTTTCGAAACACATAAGGGTATAAATGACTTTAACCCATATTCTTGTAAATAATAAAATTGTTTTGAAATACATTTTTACGAAGACATGGATGTGGATGATAAAGTGATCCCAGTAGAATATTACGTATAAACAACCTCAGATAATGAAGAGATTGTGAAATAACCCTTACCAATTTTGTAACTTATGAAACATACAACCCATGAAAGAGGTATCATACAATGAATATGTAAATACACATAAATTAGAGTGTATTACACAAATAATATAATTATGGGGAGTACATACACCACCCAAAAGGTAATGGTGCCAATATGGAATGAATCTCACGGGAATAAGGAGTGAGATGAAAACCCCTTACCTTGTACTTTTCCTTGGTTGGGGTAGGTTAACCTCCTCTTCTTCGGATTCTTCCTTTTGATTTGATCAAAAGGGCTCCTTAGGTTGGATTTCTGATCAAACTAAAGCCTCTAGGTTATATTGAGGGATGTTGGGAGAGTATTTGGGCAGAGTTTGGCCGAACCAAAAGGATTTTAAGGTGTGAAGAAATGAGAAGGATGAGTTCCCTTTTATAAGAGGGGTGAGGGGCACCTTTGGAAAAGCTAGAGATATTAGTTTATAATAAATTCATATTCGTTTTCCAATGGCTCCAAAGTTTACTATTCAAAAGTTAAGGTGGGGATGGGTCAAAAAAAACTCAACCAATATAATTTAGACAGGTTTGGGTACTTATATTAAACTTATCTTCATGTATTAACTCTAAGTTAATTAGTTTTACTTTTACAATGTCTCTTTGTATTTTTATATAATATGGTTAATAAACTAACTATATACATCCTAGAGACCCCCAAGTGGTCCATTAATGATGAACCTATCATGATATAAGTCTCTTAGCCGAACCTTATATTTTTAGGAATTTAATATCAATTAATAATATAATATTTGTTTTAAGAACTCTTTTATGTCAATTTTGACACTATTCAAAAGTTGATTTTTTTAAACTCACAACAGATTGATTACTTCGAAAAAATTAAATTAAATCAATAATAATATATCATATTATCATAGAAAATTAGTTTAATTTATTAAAAGTTTCATATTATATTTATTTGGGTATTTATAATATCAATTAATTTAATTTTTCACTATTTTAGTAATTACTGCATCATCATTGTGTCATAAATAAAATAAATTATTTAATGTCTAAAAATTATAAATAAAATATCATTATGTAGGAAATCTTTTTATCTTTCTAAGGAATATTTATAGTCGAAAATCCAACATATATAACCCTATGTACAAATTGTTTTTCTAAAAGATATATGCTTGTGTCATTTTTGTATTCATTTTAACTTAATTAAAATAAAGTGTCCCTATCACCTACAAGTGGATCCATGGGGTCCCAAAATCGACCCAAAGATGACCATGGTCGACCATGTATCGACCAATAAGGCTAGGACACGTTTTAGGGTAATTTAGTATTATTATAATATTATTTCTTAACCCTTATTTACCAGATTTACCCTTAACCATGGTAAATAAAATATTTACCACATTAATTATTCAAAATGTATAAAAATAAAAGGTACCTATTTACACAATTTGAACATCCTGATTCCAAATATGGAATCCATTTTTCTAAATTCAAAAAACATAAGTGGCAGAAATTAATTTAAAATTAATTCATGCTGTTAAAACAAAAAGCGTGTTTTTAAGAGATAATAACTATCAAAAGATTGACACTTGTTTATGTTCGGTTTAATTGTGAAATTATGTACAATGACCAAAATTATATTAAATGGTAAAAATATATTCTAAATATACTTTAAAACAACTCAAATTCATAATTTATCACTATTAATTATTTTGATTAAAAAAGATGTTTTTTATTTAAATTTAGTAATTTTCACTATTCATCAAAATATGAAAGTTATCCGAAAAGTACCAAAATTTCACCTTAGGCTAAATTTGATATTCCGAATCCAGAAATGAAGTCCATTTTAAAATATAAAATATATATAATTTCGAAAAGTAGGTATTACTATTCATAACGGCTAGTTTGATTGGTTGTGGTGTGTGTTAAAACTCAAGGTTGCGTACAACACACGCTACTGTATTATTCAAAGAAAGCGTACCGTGGAAGCTTGGGATGTTTCATTTTAAATTTTTGATGTCCCCATTTAGTCAAAAAGTTTAAAATATTGTATTTAAAAAGGGTTCACTATTAAAAGTTGATAAAAGTGCAATACTGAAAATGAATTTGTTCTTGCATTATATCTAAGAAACTCATAATATGGATTCTAAAATTATAAGGATTATATAAAGTTTAAAATTTAGATAATACTATTCATAACCTCTTTTGAATGGATTTTTTGTAAGTCATGGTGTGATTGAACTCGGTGTTGCGTGTAGTGCAAGTTATTGAATTATTTTGAAGAAATAACACACTATGAAATCTTGGGGTGTTACAATTTATATTTAATGACTTTGTGAAATTAAATAGAAAATAAATTGGTCTATCAGTTAGATATATTAGCTCCCATTATTTTATTAAAAACTATCACCCATATATGAAAAATCATACAAAATACCATTTATCAGGTCATGGGGTAAGGAATCATAATAATGGGTGAGCATAGATTCTTAGTAAGGGTAAAAAAGGGATACATGAACATGGCATGAGAATAAGTGTATATAACCCTTAGAATAATATTGGAGAGATATGGCCTAAATTTTAAATATCATAAACATGATTTATTTAATTTTTCATGGTTTTTTATAGGATAAAAATAATAATGTAATTAAGGATCCTGAACCATGATATCATTACATTGAATTAATTAATGTATTTTTAGAGAAGACATAATTATAGAAATTAATTTCATAAGTACTGATGTATTATTATCAAAACTATCATATAGGAATGTATTAACTCCCGAAACATTTTTATTAGTCAAGGATCAGTTCCAAAACAATTATAGTGGAGGGATTACCCTTATTAACATAGATTATAACCCATTCTAGACATTTTTATCTCATGACATATAATATTGACATAATTAATTGGATGAATTTATAGGTCTCACGCACAACATAATGAAAATAATATATAAGTGTTCTAAAAAATCAAAAAACATACATCATATCATTATCAATTAATAAATAAGATTCATAAATATTTCCTCATAACATACCATGTATAAAAGAAAAAATATTTTTAATCATTTTTGTATTTGATAAACACATATTCGATGGAAAAGGAATTCAGATTAAATAAAATAATTTGGAGATAAATATATATAAATTTTAGAATTAAAAATTATTTTATCCATTTATCATATCTCTAATAAATCATAAGTAAGATCAATTGATTTTATAATATATGGAAATATATATTTGAATAAAAAATCACTTGTAACCTTTCTTGATGAATATATCATTTTCTTTGGATACTCATGTTTATAATTATATATTCATAAAATATTCTACAAATACATATCATTTAAAATAAAAATTAAAACATAAAATTAAATATTTATAGAATTTTTTCCTAGACATCTGAAAAATATATTCCTTTTCTATACGTTAAAACATGATTTCTTTTGTATTTTCTATAAATTCCAAATAAGAAATATTTTTGAAAAATATAATGCTTTTATTAAAACAATCCATAAAATTTTCAATAAATGGATAAAAATTTATTTATTAAAAACTATTGTAAATTTCATAGTTTATTTTAATTTGTTAAAAAATATGTATAAGGAAGAAAACATGTATTTTTGATGATGATAGAAATATTGATATATTTTTTCACAAAATATTTTTTTTTTCAATTTGGAGTTTATATAGAGTGTAAAATAAGGCAAACCAATTGTATTTTATAATTTAAAATATGGGATGAAAATATATGAGTTTAATGAAAGATATATCATAATATTTTATCGTTGGATGACTAATCATGAATAATCTAGATAAATGATGAATCAGTATCATAAAAATTTCTCACATTATAAAAATTAAATTTTAAGAGCCATGATGGAATAACAATTAAATAAACATAAAATTTAATTACAATGATTAAATTCATGATATTATATATCATATTATATGTATTTACATATCATGAATGAATATATGTGCATAATATAACATATGTCTCAATGAATGAAAATTGAAAGAAAAATATCTTATTACTTTAGTAATGTATTGAATCAAAACAACTGTTAATGAATACATTCAAATGAAATATTAAAAACAATATAAATAATGGTATTCATGATAGTTAAATTCATAAGGACCTTATATATATCACACAATATAAAAATGTATATAAATTTTAAATGACTCTCTTAAATGAAAGGAAGAATACAAATCCCTTACCACAAGTCTCAATATCTTCTATACTTATAAAATCATAATGTATAATAAATATATGTTTATTATACATATAATAAATAACATTAAATATATAAATCATATCTTATTTTATTTTCTTTAGGGATTTTATAACCCTTTTATTAACAATTCCATTTTTATTTTACATTTCAGGCAATAACTTTTTTTTCAATTTTTTTGTTCTATTATTTTTGGTCTTCTCATATTGATAGTGGTTCTAGAATATATATAGATTTATACATTATATAAATATATATTTATATTTATTTTATATTTTTTAATATTAATTCATAAACTCTAGAAATAGAATATGAATTAAATACTACATGGAGAGAGTTCGGCATGTTTATGCACGAATTATGTTTCCCTCTACTAGATGGGTTAAAATAAATATAGGAAAATAGATTATTCAAAATTTATCATAGTTTGTATGTAATTTATATCACATATTTTAATTAAATCATACATTTTACAATACATTTAATTTATTATGGAGACACATCGCTTCACGGGGAAGTAGCCCTCCTTACACACATGAGACGTTATTATACTATCACAGAATCAAAACTATGGAGTAAAATATGATATAAAAATTACCAATGTCTAACAATTTACGTAATAAAATATATTTAAAATTAATTAATAATTATATCAAAATATGTTAGTTTTTCATGTAATGTTAATTTCGTCAGTTTGAGAGGCACAAATCTTCCAAACAGATGATTGACAGTTTTTCATCATGTTTTATGGAGAAGGTTATGGTTGTAGGTTATGCTAATAATTTAAAAATATCATATTATATATATATATATTATAGGATATTAGTTCCTCATGGTTTAATTATAATACATGTAGGTTGAGTACTAAATAAAATAAATGGCCAGATTAGTGATGCAACCAGTTTATCAGAAAAAAACTTTTATATTTCACAAAAATCCATTCTAGGTTTTTTAGTGAAAAAAATGAACTTTAAATTGATATTTGGGATTTAAGGAGAATGAATTTTTATGTATTTTGTGTACATTATTTGTTTTGGAGTTGTGAATATGAGACTATATGGGTTAAACATTTATATGTGAGGTGAGGGAACCCATGTATTTTTAAACAAATATATAAACCATAGTTTTCCCTAAGATAAATTGATTGAAAATGGAAAATTTCAGATCTTGAGACATTGAAGGGACTATATATGATCATACTATTGGTTATATATATATATATATAGTTTCATTTTTAATTCTTATCTATTTTGGTTAACCCCAATAATCCCTTGTTTACCATAACCTTGATATATATATATTTTTGGTAATATTTATTATTCTAAAAACTAAGATGATGATAGATGATAATATAAAATATTTTGACTCTAAATATAGAAATATTTTATTAAAATTTATCTCAAAGAAGATTCGGATTTTAGTTTATATTTAATCATTCAGATGCAATGAGAAAGTGACTATTCCAGTAGAAATATTTCCATATGACTTGTTAGTTTTAATATAAAAATTCAATATAAAATTTACTAAAATGAAATATATTATAATAAATATATTTATTATTGATGTAATTTTACATATGAAAACATATTAAATCATTTTTTTGAGTTTAAATTTTTGTAAACACAAATACAATTATTTATAATAATCATTATTTTCATTATCCATTGAAAAATATAACATTCCAAGGAGGAAAGAAAAAAATTCCATGATAATTTCAAAATTTATATATTCAGGAAGTTTGTTTTATAATAAAACAATTACTAAATATTTTTTAACGAAATTATTCTGAAAAATCATTATAACATTTTTTTTAAAATCCTAATTTTGAAACATGAAAATAAATTTCTACAAAATAATTTATTTTTTATCAATATGTTTTCAATATATAAATGCATTATTATTATTATTTATTTTCTTATTGCTACTCATATTTCTAATTATTACAACTAAGGTATAATATTCTCACTAAAATAAAAATATTAATAATATATCATGGTATTTTTAAAGATGGTGTAACATGAAATACATGATCATCTAGTTGTTCCTAGTAATGAAAGATGTAAAATAAATTTAAATTAAAAAATAATAATTTATAAATAATCAATGAGTTCCATTTTAAATTAAAGGTTATATGGATAGAATATTGTAGAAAAATTTGTAATGTTTATGTCTTCATTATAAAGGTAATATGATAAGTGTGTAAAGAAAATACTTTTTAATTAAGGGTAACCATCATTTTTTAAATGCTTTTGTTTGTGTCGTGTAAATTTAACAATAATAATTTGTAATGATTATTCAAGGATCCTTCATGATGTACCATCATTATCGAGATGTATATAAATTAATTATATAGACGACAATTGTGAAATAGTTGACGATAATATACGTGTACAGTGAGGATGTCAAGGGAAAATATAAATCACACAAAATATCTTGAAATTTGAAAGAAGGTATAAGAACATGTAAAACTTTATAATGGTTGTTTAACCTGACATAAATATAATTATCACAACACATTTTTTTACCATATAAATTTAAATCTCACATTAAAGGACTTCCATTATTCCTATTGGACATCATTTGTTGTCTGAAATTTTTAATATATCATAAAAAAGTACCTAATTTTTTTTGAGTATAGTAATGATGTCATGAAATGAAAAAAAAATGTGAAAAAAAAAATTTATCATGATTCGTGATTCATTATTGGAAAACGAAGAAGAACGAATTTTTGGGTTCTTTTCATGAAAAATGATGATCCCAAAAAATTGGTAAAAAAAAATTTATAGAGATACAAGTGATTGTACATATAGTACATCGATATATATATGTTAGTATAATTTTATGTGGAAACTATGGATAAAAATTAGATAAATGTAAATATTATTTATGATGATGTTCAAAGATATTTACTACACATTTCATGTAGTTAGGTGTAGTTGATATGAAAAGTTGTGGGAATTACTGATATGATATTTAAGCTATTTTTGAAATTAAAAAAATGGAAATTTGAATTCATATAATTAAATAATATTTTAAATATACAAACGTTAGTATAGGATCATAAAATATGTAATATTCACCTCTATATGAAATTATTTATATAAAATTATATCCTATTTATGGAAAAAGTGATATAAATAGTTAATATTTTTATCAACAAAAAAATATTTTTTTGATAAATTTTTCAATAATATGATGTGAATAAATATTACTGAATAATTAAATAGTTTAAATAACCAATAAATCACATGAAATTAAATAAATCCTATGAGTCAAGAAGAATATGGTGATCTTGATTAATAAGCTATGCACTAAAGTCGGGGAATTTTTTTAAGAAGATAAAAGTGGGTTTTCCACATTACCTATCACATATAATAACATGCAGTGTTGTAACAAGTTCATGATATGAATAAGAGGGGAGTATTATAGGCTATGAATTAATAATTTTAATATGAATTAATATTTTTTCAAATAATAAATAGAAAAAATTCATATTTTCACTTCTATAGAGAGGATGTGGGGTTTATTTATGTGTATATAGAACAAGAAATAATATATATCTATTTTTCAATAAATATTAATTTCTTACATATTTAGGGAATTTTATAAAATAACACGCAAACCTAGGATACATGTAATCATTTTTACTTTTTATAAGTAGTAGCATATTATATGTTTTTTATGAGTATTAAATTACTTTAATGGTATGTGAAGCACCTTTTTGGGGAATCACTGAAAAATGTTTTTTTAAATAACATTAATTCAGTATATGTGAAATAATTTGTAATGACCACACATTAAGTCAAGTAGGTTATATGATATTTTATTAATCCATATAACATGATTTATTTTATATCACACAATTAGATTAAAAACATATAAATCATTAATCTTAAATTTTTAATTGGTTTTTTGGTTGTGTTGTATTGAATAAAAAATGTGAGAATATTACATAAGAGAACTAAATCACCATAACCAATGATAAAAGATGAAATGGAATATATATGAATTATTAAAATATTTAAATTGTACTAACATATATTTCCCTAACATGGTGTGGAGATTATAGATAATTGTTCCCCTCCAGAATAAAAATTTTATCAAATAACAAAAATATTTATCTGATTTTAAATGAATTAGTATTTTCATAGTAAGTCTATGCATTGTTCAAGGGATCTTTTGGATGAAATTTTAATTCATTTCATGTATTAAATATTCCATCAATTTTATAACCTATGATTGAAAAATTCAACATCCTTTTCCAACTAAAGAATTCGTAGTTTAATGTTTTGATTTGGAATCTATTAAAATATAATAATAATGAGAACATCAAACACCTTTTCCTTAATAATCGACTCCCACTACATATAGCTCACTATTTCCAAAATTTTTTTGTAATTTTAATCCATAAAGGTATTAAGGATATTAAAAATGCAGATTATACATTCATTATTTTCAAAATATTTTCTACTATCATGAGGACTATTTTTTCTTGAATAATTGGTGGAAACATCCTGGTGAACACTCATGTATAATCCCTCAGTTGGGATTAAGCATTGTAACCTCAATGAAGCTGATATTAGATATATCTTCAAACTAAACCACATATAAAGGCATATATAGGGGTATTAGTATTCAATCAATGATATATATATCTCTCTATATAGCTAAATATTGTCTTCCTAAGTGGTAAGATATTTTTATTATGAATCCAAAAACAAAATGAATGAAATATTATATATGTAATCATGAAATATCCAATCCAAGTAATAAAAAAATACATTACATCAAACTAAATCATACAATAATAGATTATGATTCAAAAGTGAAAAAATATTTCTACCAACAAATAAAACGTCAGGTTCACCATGAGGTAGAGCTAGATCAGAAATCCCACACGCACTCTACATGCTCACTGATTATTCGATCTCAATACTAACTCACTACCCCAATTACCATGGGGCACTACAATACAATTTTTAATGACACATCATTGTTCAACAAGATTCATCACCATAACTACAACACGACAAGTCCTACAAACATCTTCCCAATCTCTATGGGTTTGGAAAAATAACATGGGTATTAACAATAATTGCGCGGGACTGATTCCACAGTTAAAATCCAACAAACTATACTAAAAATACCACTTAAATATATATTTTTTATATATCTATACCTTATGAATCAATCCATGTAAATAAAATGATACAAATAATAGATGAAAAAATTGTTATATATTTTTTATTAATAATTATACATTCAACATATCATTTTAAATAAACAAAAATAATGTCTAATGTCATTATACATAATAATCAAAATATGGTAATTCAAATAATGGATGAAACATATGAAACTCAAAATGGACCCAAATAATATGATCCGAAAATTTATCAGCATGATCCATCTCCTTGTGATCTATAGTTTCCACCTACAGAAAACCCAAAAAGACGGTGAAGGAATCATGAAAAAACCTCCATAAGAATAATTTCCATACGAATTATTCCCAATAAAATTATATGTCTATACGAAAATTGGGATATATGCGTTGTGATGAAAATTAATATAGGTTAAAATTATGAATCTAGATAACAACTATTTTATTATGAAAATTTAATTTTAGTTTGAAAAATATTACATTATTCCATTTCAATTTCTATAATAAGACAATATGCTGGAATCCATTAATAAATATTTTGTTTTTCAAAATAAATAATTTTTCAATATAAATCAAGGAGAGTGAAATTTAAATCATAACTAAATGAAATATTTTATAATAATAATTTTAATTTCCAAATTAATAGATGTTCAAAAGAATTTATATATAAACAAAACATCAAACAAACCACATTTCCATGTATAACTTGGGTAAATAAAATAATATCAAGGTGTTAATAAGAATCATATTCAGATCACTTTCCGGAACACCTAATTATAAAATAACTATCCTAGACATACCTATTTCATCCTCATTAGTTTATAGTCACTATGGAAGGTTTAATCAAACTTATGGAACAATATTGGTTTTCACTCAAGTAGAGCTTGAGACACTTTGGCTTCCAAAACACAACTATCTTTTCCATTGTGAAACTCAACATCAACTCACAAATCATAATTAATCACGCTTATTTGAAAATAAACTTTTACCCCATTAAATCAGTAAAAACACCACATTCAACAATTTATAGTTCATAAAAAGTTAACCTAAAAATGACTTTAAATGTACACATTAATGAATACACCCCATTCAAATCATTTTCTAAATTATTTAAAAGTGAATTAAATGGCTTTATGAAAGATAATATAAATAAATCATTTGAGTCCAACAAAATTTAAGAATAGCATATATTATCATGCATTAGTCCTAAAAATTTCATATCAATAATTATTTATAAAGAACTAAAATTTAAAAACCCACCTTATTTTAAAAGAAAACTATATTCTATAGCTTCATTTGTACATAACACTGAGCATAAACAAACTCTAAAATATTATTATTTTAAAATAACTGTTATAAACAAGAAAATAAAATAGAAGGTGTTACTAAGATTAAATAAATTATGAAATAAATATACACTTAATATGAAATACCACTTTAATTATGCTTAGTAAATGAACACATAATTCATACTAATTTCTGTGTATTCATAAAATATTTTTCTTTCATAGAAAAAAGATTATTAATTTTTCATATGAGAGAATAATTATTATTATATTTTGAAAATATATTAAATATATTTGAAAATAATATTTAATGTTTTGCTTTGGAATTTTAATATTATCATTGTATTATTATTTTTAATCTCTTACAAATGTTAAATGTTTTGTGAATTGAGAAAATGATTAATCTATTTAAAAATGACAATTTATTCAATAAATTATGAAATTAAAAATTTTCATTATGTTTTGAATATGTTCCAAATAAACATAATTAATTTTTAGTAACATATTATATCCTTATATGCTTTTGAATCAACATTATATTTTATTTTTGAATATGATTGTTTTGGGTTTAAAAAAATTTATTTTTATAAAAAATGTTATAATATAAATAATTTTTATAATTTTTATGTACATTAAATAATTACAAATGAGAAATGATATAAATTAAATTTATTGAATATAAATCATTAAATATTAATTTATTTTCATACAATTATAATTATAGGTCATAAATTTAATAAAAAAATCATCTTATTCTTATAAAAGGCACTACTTGAAAACCTACTTTTCCATCACGAGAGTTGTTTTTTTTTTCAATTTTTCTAATTTAATATATAAAATTTGGTTATATTGATTCAATATTTTGAGTCATAATGTTCAAATTTTTTGTTAACATTGTTTTAATTTTTATGCATTAATTGTAAAAAATGATTTACTGTATTATTGGTAAAATAATGAAATATGAAAAAGATAATTATTATGTTCTATAAATAAATTAAAATTAAAACATTAAATGGGTTGTTTAGTTTTTTATTGTCCATAACCATCCTTTTAAAATTTAATTATCAATATCATTAATCATAATAATTGGAACCCATATGTTGTTTGATTAACGTATAAAATAATCATTATTTAAACAAATAATGTCATTGCTCTTGAAGTTTAAATACTATTCATAACCACCAAATTTTTTCTAAAAAAATTTAATTTAAAAAAATATATAACATAACCAATACTCACCACTGTCCCCACATTCATGTTCATCTAGTCTCACCAATTGACCATTTCCAAGTTCTATATGGGATCCTTTTAGAGGAGATATTCCAGAGGTAGATTTCTCAAGACACCTCTCTTATTTTTTATTTTTTATCTATAATGTCATAAAATCCTCCATCAATAAAAGAAAAATATCTCACGTATCTTGTGATTAATATAAAATTTTGATTCTAATTTAATATCTTATATTTATCACTTTAATTTTCTCATATAACACATTTAAATAAATCCATTGTCCAAATTATGGTTGTTAAAAATCTCCTTGAACAATGATTATTGGTTTTTCATTATCCCCATAATGGTTGGTGTCACAAATGGGATTCAGTTCATCGTAGGTTCTAGTTCCGATCAGGTTTTGTGTTATTTTATCAGGAATTTAGTGCAACTACTTATAAGATTTGAGGTATTATTTATCGTTTTTCTTGAGGTAGTGCTTACCCTTGGGTGTTTTCATTGAATTTTCCTAGGTGAATGTAAATACATGGATGGGAATTACTATGGACCTGGTTTGTAAATGTTTACTTGTGGTGGTGCGCCCAAGCCAGATATCTATGTGTAGTAGAATGCTGAGATAGAAGCTACTACAAGGCTAGTGCACATTCATTTGCCTCATCCTAGAATCCATGTGGTAGGTCACAGTCCCATCTAGAAGCAACCACACCAATTCAATAGTATAATTTAAACCATGTAAATGACCCATGTGTTAGGTATCTTTCTCAACAGAGGTGCTCACATGGTCGCCACATTTTTTCAAAAACCTTGAGACATATCCATGTAAATAAATGATGGAATTTCCTTAACTACCCTTCTTCATATTTAACCCAATGTACACACTATCCACCCCACTCGTGATTTTATACTATGGGAGACTCAATAATGATCTCCTAGACTCTTTTGTGACAATTTATTTTGTTGTTTTGAACCTTTTTCATCATGAATTCATAATTAATGTTTTTTCTCCCGTAATCCATCCATCATTCTAGGGTTTCCACCCTACATTATAGGCTTATGATTTCTCCAGTGCTTGTGGTATAGAATTTAGGGTGCAATCATTCTAATTAATTTTTAATCATGATGTATTTTGTTGGATTTATCCTTGTTAGTCTATTTTTTATGTGAGAATAATGTTTTAAATTATATTGTTATATTTTCATTCAATTATGTATGATCCTTTTTCCTTTATGGTATATATTTACGATTTGATTGTGCCTTTTGTTTTAAAAAATAATTTGGGGTTTACATAGATGTGTATTATTTTTAGAATAAGGTTTTCATTTGAAATTATATGTTTTAAATTTGGTTTTAATTTGTTCTAATGGATTGATTAGGTCTTCCACACATATTTCTTGATGAAATTCTGTGATGGATTTTGAAAAGAGTTTTGGATATGAAGTGATGTTTTTGTATTTTTAAATATATTCCTTAGTGGTTATCTTATTCTGAGAATGGTTTGTGTATAGTTATTTTAGAATAAGGTTTGATATGTGAAAGCATTGTGATGTCTCATTGGAATTTATAAATGGTTTCATTTGGAAAACTATTAATTGAGGGATTAACATGCCTATTTGTCTGAAAAATATGTTGGATTTTCCTCAGTATGTGATTCCATTTTTATGATGATTATCTTAAAGAATGGGATCACTCTCTGAGGTTTCTTCTGTGGTTCTAGTTGTGTGTTATTTACTGTGGAATGTATGTTTGATTTTTGGTTTTTCTATTTCTGGCAGACCACATTGTGAACATGATATGGGAACCTAGCCTAAATATGATGAATTTTGAGAATGATTACTATAGTAGTTCAGTTCATAAATTTTCAGTGGTCTCATAGGAGGGGGATATTTTTTATTATTATAACACCCTTACCCCTGTTACCCAAATTCGGTGCATTATTTTAATTCATTGGCATGATTACAAGAAATCAAGTCCCGAAGGACCGATCAGTTTACCAGTCTTGGAAAATAGATTTCATACATGAATGTTACATTACACTTTAAGACATAAATGAAATGACATAAATAATCCTTTATGAATGCCATTATTCCATTGTCTTAACCATGCATACCAATCACAATACACTTCTTGGAATCCTGGGAAAAATAAAACATAGAAAGGGGTGAGCTCAAATGCTCAGTAAGGGTAAGCAATATAGTGAAAACTTTCATAAGTATGCATAAACATTTAAGGCAGTGTATAACTAAAACAAATGCCTTTTAAAGATGAAAATCAGCATAATATGGAAAAAATAAAATGAAATAATTCCATTTAATTTTTCACATTGATATTATACTAGTCGAATAATCACATGCAATACCACTAACCACTTTCATAATGTGAGAAATGCATAATGTCGAACTGTAATTTTTTTGTCATGGCCTCATGCCAAGACCTAAGGGATAACTATAACCGGAACTGAACCTGGAGAGCCTCTGTAATCGGACTCCATCCCGGAGATCCTCTCTAACTAGACTCCAACCCGGGGTGCCTCTAACAACCGGACACCAACCCAGAGTGCCTCTATTAACAGGAAACCAACCCGGAGTGCCTCTAATAACCGGACACCAACCCGGAGGGTCTACTATAACCAGACCCCAACCCGAAGGGCTTACTTTTACCGGTACTCAACCCGGAACATAATAGTCCAACACATTCATCTTAAGAAGAGGATGAAATATAACATGAACATTCGTAGTAAACTAGCATACGAAATGCAAAAACATTAATCATAAACCATTAATGAAATAAAAATAACTCATCCATAGTCAAACATATCACAAAACCGTAAATACTATATTGAATATTTTTATCATAATAAATCAACTTCAAACAAGTTTAAAATTTATCAAAGGATGTTGACATAGATGAAATCAAAACCATTTGAGAGAAATATCTATTTTTTTGATATAATTTAAAGGTCAGATAATTATAAACGAAAACATTTAATTTGAAAATTTTCTTATAATCTGGTAAGTGAAGCTTCAAAGATTTTATAATGGAAGAAAATAGCCACACCCGCTGTAATTGTTGAAGAAAAGACATTCTTACCATAATTCTGTCAAAAAGGTTAAAAAGGACATAGTTTGGAAAACGACGGAAAGATTCCTTTATAAACTTCTTATAAAAAGTCAAACAATGATATAAATGACTTTTACCCATATTCAGTATAATTTTTTGATTGTTTTGAAATAAATTTTTAAGAAACATGTATGTGGATGATAAAGAGGTCCCAGTAGATAATTAGGTATAAACAACCTCGAATAATGAAGAGATTGTGAAATAAACCCTTACCAATTTGGTAACATACGAAAAATACAACCCATGAAAGAGGTATCATAAAATGAATATTTAAATACACAAAAATGAAAGTTTATTACATAAATAATTCAATTATGGGAAGTACATACACCACACAAAAGGTAATAGTGGCAATACGGCATGAATGTCATGGGAATAAGGAGTGAGATGAAAACACATTACCTTGTACTTTTCTTTGGTTGACGGTAGTTTAACATCCTATATAATAGTGAAATAGTTGTTATTAAATTATAAAAGAATCATATACATTAATATGATATCATATATGATCTTTTTATATTGCTTTGTTAATAATATCATAGTATTATTGCCATTTCTGGTGTTAACTTGCTCATTTTCTTTTATATTTTTTGTTACATAAGTCGTTTTTGTTAAGGATAGGTTGTATCTAATTCATATCCAGAATGATATAATGTTCTTAAACATTAATTTTAATAATCAAATGATAATTAGTATTGAATGGATACGATGGGGAATGAATCCCATCGCGTTCGTGGAGACGGTAGTCTGGGCGTACCCACGAGCGAAAATATGATTCTTTTGGTATTATAATAATATATAATTGGATGTTATATTATATATACAGAATCATTATCATGTTGTAGTTATTATTTACATCAAATAAACATCATTATTATACCCATACAAATAATAATGTATTGAATAACAATTACACCACGACGTGGAGACGATAAGCCGTACATACGCATGTATGATGACAGGTCATTCAATGGGTGGATATAATAATGAATTTGGTTTTACCATAATTATAATAACATCATAGTATATAGAATATAATGTAGTTATTATTTTATAATGGAATAAATGAATAAAAAGGAAGTGTAAAAAGGGAACTAGGAAGAGGGTGGTGAAATCATTACCTCTTCTTCAGGTTCTTCCTTTTGATTTGATCCAAAGGGCTCCTTAGGATGGATTTCTGATCAAACTAATGCCTCTAGGATGAAGGAAGGATAGTTGAGAGGGTATTTGGTCAGGTTTTGTCCAAGAAAAATGGCATAGAAGGTGTGAATTAGAGTGAAGGTTGAGTGCCCTTTTATAAGAGGGGTGAGCGGCATCTTAGGAAAAACATAAAATATTATTTTATAATAAATTAATATTTGGTTTATAATGGTTACAAATTGATTTATTTCAGGGATATGGTGTAGATGGGTCTAAATCCACATGACCAATAGGTTTTAGACAGGTTTTTGTAATTTTATAAACCTTATCTTTTAGTTTTAACTCTTAGTTAATTTGTTTGACATTACCATGTCTCATTGTATTTTTATATTATATGGTTAATAAACATACTATAAATGTCCAATATTCCCCCAAGTGGTCCATTAATGATACACATATCATGATATAAGACCTTAGGCCGATCCTCAGATTCGTCGAAATAGAATATCAATTAATAATATAATATTTGTTTTAAAAACTCTTTTATGCTAATTTTGACACTATTGGGTATTTTGTTTTTGATAAACTCATAACAGCATTATTACTTCGATGAAAATTCATATAACCAATACTAATATGTCATATTAACCTAGAAAATTGTTTTAATTCATAAAAAGTCTCAAATGTGATTTATTTGGGTATTTATAATATCAATTAACTTAATCTTTCATTAATATAGTAATTACTGCATCATCATTGTGTAATAAATAAATTATATTATTTATTGTCTAAAAACTCTAAGTAAAATAAAATTATGTATGAAATCATTATATATTTCTAATGAATATTTATAATCTTATTTATCTTCTATATAAACCATTATTAAAAATGTTTTAGTTATTAAACATTGATTTTATCTCTTTTAAATCTTCTTTGATTTAAATAATAATAAATGTCCTAATCTAATCTAAGTGGACCTAAATGATAATATTTTATTTCTAAGATTGTTTTTGTTCGAGATAAATTTGTCCAATAGAATTAGGACATGTGTTATGGTAATATTAATAACATTTTTACCCTTAATTACCCTATTTACTTTCTACCGTGGTAAATAAAAGTAAAAAATTACTATTCACAAAAATATATTTTTATCTTATTGAACCACATTTTACTCGTTGATATTAACAGCATCTCTCAGATTTTTGAAATTCCACTCACAGAAGTGGTAAAATATGTTTTCTGTGAATTTCAAAATTCTCCTAGAAGGTGGGTAAAAGACGGTGAAATGTAAATAAAATTATTTAAATATCAAAAATTGTTCTAAACTAAATCCAATGACTTAAATTGATATTATATAGGTATTATGTATCTATTTTGACCGTAAATAAATTTAAATAAAATAAATATTTATTTAAATAAAAAATTCCATTTTAAACTATAACACAGTGTTTTTTTACTATTCATCAAAAATTGAAAGTTTTCAGAAAAATACCAAAAATAAGTCCTAAGATATATTTGATATTATGAATTCAAAAATTATGTCTATTTTACCATATTTAAAACATATAATCTCCATTAATTAATTAAAAAATTAATTCCCATTGTCAAAAAATAGCGTGTTTATAAGAAATAATAATTATCAAAAAAATTACACTTGCTTATGTCCAGTTTAAATGTGAAATTATGTCGAATGACCAACATTGGATTAAATGGTAAAAATATAATCTAATTATACTTTAATATCAGTCAAATGAATAATTTATCACTATTAATTATTTCGATTAAAAAAAGTTATTTTTAATTAAAATTTAGTAATTTTCACTATCCATCAAAATCTGGAATTAATCAGAAAAGTACCAATAATTCACCCTATGCTGATTTCGATATTCTGAATCCAAAAATGAAGTTAATTTTGAAAGATAAAATATATAAAATTTCAAAACGTGGTTACTACTATTCTTAATGGCTAGTTTGATTGGTTGTGGTGTGTTAGAACTCGAAGTTGCGTATAACACACGCTATTGTATTATTCAAAGAGAAGCGTACTGTGAAAGAATTGGGTGTTACATTTTCCACTCTGTCAATAAATTGCGTCCTCACAATTTGTTCTTGGTATTGGAAACATGGGGTTGACATTTCAAAATATCATAGTTGGAATCCCACATTGAAAAATGGATTAATGAGGCCTATATTAAATTTAAGAGTGGTAAGTGTGAAGGTTACTGAAAATAACACAAACTAGGGTTCCATATAGGAAACCATTGATATGGAAGAGAAATATAACCATCAATATCTGATGGAGAGTGGTAGGGAACATGGCTATGAAAAGTCCAACAATCACAAAGCTATAAATTTGTGATGATCTATGGTACCATATAGGACAACATTTTTTTCTTACATTTCTTTTCTTAATGTTGATAATTTTTTCATGAGATTGGATAAGATCATCAGGAGATATACTTAAATTATAATTAGGGTTTTATCTATTAATAAATCTGTACCACAAACTAATATATCACATTAAAACATAATACAACTCTAAAATATTCTATTTATCCTAATCGTATATGGTTCCAAATTTACTGAATTTGTAATTCACATATCAGACCATTTAAAAAAAGAAACTACATTATAAAATCTAGGGACTTCACGTTTTCCAGTGGTAGGTGATAAATTTCAATCAAACTATGGTTGTGGGTTCGATTCCTATAGCTTTGTCTGACATGATAGGTTGTCACATGGTCTGCGTCTTGTCCATTTTATAAAAATCCACAAATAACATTAACAATAGTATCCGATGTAAAATATAATACATTCCAACTTTTATACTTATCCAAAACTCTTCTATAAACTCTCAATCCAAAATTTATATGAAAGGTAAACATAATATAGATCCTTTTTACCCCGTAATAGAATGTGAATACCTTCATCATGTATTCTTTTAAAACACTGAAACATTCTGAATTTCCATAAAACCTTATTGATTACATTCATGCTTCCTTATTCTTTATTGTATACTGGATATAATTCATCGATCCAAAAATGTTGTAAACTCCAACAATGATGGAATATACAAATCTGTAATCAGTTTGAAGGCAGTCAAGAATATCCAATATAATTTACTCAAATCAAGCATATCTTATTTCAAAATAAGTACCTCAATATTAGGAACATATTAAGGTTTATCATTCCTTCAACCATGTAATTTACAAAAAAATTAACTCACTGTAGAGTTAATATTCTTAGTACCATAAAATCTCAAATCCTCAATGAAATATTACTACAATACAATCCTTTTTTATTTCTAGAACATCATTGACACAACACATCAATGAAATAATTCCTAAATAACAACATAAGAACACTAGCCATTCCTATTCATCTGTGTTAGTATCATAACTTGATTATTATCCAATAGAACCATTTGCGGCATAGTCTTATGATTGGTACATTGGTTCGTGCAGTGCCCAAAATGCTTGCAGATGAAGCATTGGACATTTGAAACCTTTTTATTACCCTTGCAGTCACGTACTTGGTGACCTTTTTCACCACACATATAACACACTCCCATTCCCTTAAGGCATTTTCCAAGGTGATTCATTCAACAGTTATCACATATGGGAAAATCCTTCTTTACCTTCTTCCCTTTTTCTGTCCTTCTCTCTAACATCATTTCCTTCTCTGATTTCCCTTCAATGCCATAGGACTCCGATAATTCTTCACTTATCTTATCAACACATGATACTATTTATTCATATGATGATAATACGTGGGAGACTATTTCCCATCTAAATTCTTTCTTAAGTCCATGAATGATATGACCATTATCACTCTTTGGATCATTCATGTTGTTGGAGTTTTCATTCCATCTATTGGGCGCCATTTCTAAACAGTGGCATACACTAGATTAGTTTAGGAATAGAAATACATAATCCCACAATTGTAAAACACTTAACATAAATTAAACAGTTTATTGAAATTATCCAGAATCATAAAAAAAAATTTTGAGCAAATATATACTCATAAACCCTACATAATGGTTGGTAAATAAAATGAGAATTATCCTAAGCACATCCCTTTGGAGTGTCGTAACCATTAGTGCAGCAAGGCCCGTTGTGGTGCACCAGTTCTCATTCGAGTCTAGCTCAAAGTGGTGTTTTCAGGTTTTACCCCTAGGTACATATGTGCCAGAGCTGCCTCTACCTTCTCGTATCTAGACAGAGATGTATTGTTCTAAAAACTCACCAAATCTATACAACACCAAAATTCTAGGATGTTTTTCTATACTAATCCTCAAATTCCATATCAGGTCTACGTGCTCTAATCAGAGTTTATCTAATTCTAGCTTCCAAGGTTATTGCTAAACTTCCTCTGATACCAACTATAACACCCCAACCCCAGTTACCCAGAGTCGGTACATTATTTTAATACATTGGCATGATTATTGGGAATCATGTCCCGAAGGATTGATTGGTTTAGCAGTCTTGGAAAATAGATTACATACAAGAATGTTACATTACACTTTAAGACATAAAAAATGACATAAATAATCCTTTATAAATGCCATTATTCCCTTTACATAACCCTACATATCAATCACAATACACATCATGGAATCCTGCTAAAAATAAAACATAGAAATGGGTGATCTCAAATGCTCAGTAAGGGTATGCAATACAATGAAAACTTTTATAAATATGCATAAACATTTAAGAAAATACATAACTACAACAAAAGACTTTTAATATTGAACTTCAGCATAATATGGAATAAATAAAATGAAATAATTCCATTTATTTATTCACATGGATATTATACTAGTCCAATAATCACATGAAATATCACTAAACACATTCATAATGATGGAAATGCATAATGTCGAACATTAATTTCTATGTCAAGGCCTCGTTCCAAGTCCTAAGGAATAACTATAACTGGAACCCAACCTTGAGAGCCTTTATAACCGGACTCCATCTCATAGAGCCTCTATAACCGGAATCCAACTCGGAGTGCCTCTAATAACCGGACACCAACCCGGAGTACCTCTAATAATCGAACACCAACCCGGAGTGCCTCTAATAACCGGACACCGACCCGGAGTGCCTATAATAACCAAACACAAACTCGGAGGGTCTGTTGTAACCGGACCCCAACCTGGAGGGCTTACTTTTACTGGTCCCCAACCCGGAATATACTAGTCCAACACATTAATCTTAAGAAAAGGATGATATATAGCATAAACATTCATATTAAAACTAGCATTCGAAATGGAAAAACATTAATCATAAACCATTAATGAAATAAAAATAACACATCCATAGTCAAGCATATCACAAAACCTTAAATACAATATGGAAGATATTTATCATAGTAAATCAACTTCAAAAAAGTGTAAAATTTATCAAAGGATGTTGACATAGATGAAATCAAAACTAATTGAGAGAAATATCTATTATTTTGAAATAATTTAAATGTCACATAATTATAAACGAAAACATTTAATTTGAAAATTTTCTTATAAACCGGTAAGTGAAGCTTCAAAGATTTTATAACGGTGGAAAATAGCCACACCCGCCGTAATAGTTAAAGAAATGATATTCTTACCTTAATTCTGTCGAAAAGGTTAAAAAGGACATTGTTTGGAAAAAGACGGAAATATTCATTTATAAACTTCTTTTAAAAAGTCAAACAAGGATATAAATGACATTAACCCATATTCTATATAATTTTAAGAATGTTTTGAAATTCATTTTTAAGAAACATGTATGTGGATGATAAAGAGGTCCCAGTACATAATTAGGTATAAACAACCTCGAATAATGAAGATATTGTGAAATAAACCCATACCAATTTGGTAACATACGAAACCTACAACCCATGAAAGAGGTATCATACAATGAATATGTAAATACACAAAAATTAATGTTTATTACACAAAGAATTCAATTATGGGAAGTACATACACCACACAAAAGGTAATAGTGGCAATATGGCATGAATGTCATGTGAATAAGGAGTGAGATGAAAACCCATCACCTTGTACTTTTCTTTGGTTGAGGGTAGTTTAAAATCCTATATAATGGTGAAATAGTTGTTATTAAATTATACATGAATCATATACATTAATATGATATAATATATGACCTTTTTATATTGCTTTGTTAATAATATCTTAGTATTATCGTCGTTTTGGGTGTTAACTTACTCATTTTCTTTTATATGTTTTGTTACATAAGCCGTGTTTTTTTAGGATAGTTTGTATCCAATTAATATCAATAATGATATAATGTTATTAAAAATTAATTTTAATCAAAAAATTATAATTAGTCTTGAATAGATACGATGGGGAATGAATCTCATCGCGTTCGTGGAGACGGTAGTCCGTACGTACCCACGAGCGAAAATATGATTCTTTTGGAATTATAATAATATATAATTAGATGTTATATTATATATACAGAATAATTATCATTTTTATTTATTATTTACATCAAATAAACATCATTATTATACCCATCCATATAATAATGTATTGAATAACAATTACACCACGATGTGGAGACGGTAAGCCGTACGTACGCATGTATGGTGCCATGTCATTCAAAGGGTGGATATAATATTGAATTTGGTTTTAACATAATTATAATAACATCATAGTATATATTATATACTGGAATTGTTATTTTATAATGTAATCAATGAATAAAAAGGAAGTGTAATAAAAAGGAACTAGGAAGAGGTTGGTGAAATCATTACCTCTTCTTCGGGTTCTTCCTTTTGATTTGATCAAAAGGGCTCCTTAGGATGGCTTTCTGATCAAACTAATGCCTCTAAGTTGAAGGAAGGATAGTTGAGAGGGTATTTGGTCAGGGTTTGGCCGATCCAAATGGCATAGAAGGTGTGAATTAGTGTGAAGGTTGAGTGCCCTTTTATAAGAGGGGTGAGGGGCATCTTAGGAAAAACTTAAAATGTTATTTTATAATAAATTCATATTCAATTTATAATGGTTCCAAATTGATTTATTTCGGGTATATGGTGTGGATGGGTCGAAATCCACATGACCAATAGGTTTTATACAGGTTTTGGTACTTTTATAAACCTTATCATTTAGTTTTAGCTCTTAGTTAATTAGTTTGACATTACCATGTCTCATTTTATTTTTCAATTATATTGTTAATAAACATACTATAAATGTCCAATAGTCCACCAAGTGGTTAATTAATGATACACATATCATGATATAAGTCCATTGGCAGAACCGTAGATTTTTATAAATAGAATATCAAGTAATAATATAATATTTGTTTTAAAAACTCTTTAATGTCAATTTTGACACTATTGGGTATTTTGTTTTTGATAAATTCATAACAACATTATTACTTCGACGAAAATTCATATAACCAATCCTAATATATCATATTAACCTAGAAAATTGTTGTAATTCATAAAAAGTCTCAAATTTGATTTGTTTGGGTATTTATAATATCAATTATCTTAATCATTCATTAATATAGTAATTTCTGCATCATCATTGTGTCATAAATAAATTAGATTATTTATTGTCTAAAAACAATAAGTAATATACCATTATGTATGAAATATTTATTTCTTTCTAATGAATATTTATAATCTTATTTATCTTATGTATAACCCAATATTAAAAATGTTTTAGTTATTAAACATTGATTTTATCTCTTTTAACTCTTCTTTGATTTAAATAATAATAAATGTCCTAATCTAATAAAAGTTGACCTAAATGATAATATTTTATTTCTAAGATTTTTTTTAGATAAATTTGTCCAATAGAATTAGGACATGTGTTAGGGTAATATTAATATCATTTTTACCCTTAATTACCCTATTTACTTTCTACCGTGGTAAATAAAAGAAAAAATTACTATTCTCAAAAAAATATTTTTATCTTATTGAACCACATTTTACACCTTGATATTAACCATGTCTCTCAGATTTTTGAAATTCCACTCACAGAAGTGGTAAAATTATGTTTTCTGTGAATTTCAAAATTCTCCTAGAAGGTGGGTAAAAGACGGTGAAATGTTCAATACAAATATTTTAAATATCAAAAATTATTCTAAACTAAATCCAGTGAATTAAATTGATCATATATAGATATTATGTATCTATTTTGAACTTAATTAAATTTAAATAATATAAATAGTTATTTAAATAAAATATTCAGTATTAAACTAAATCTTAGTGTTTTTTTGATTATTCATCAAAAATTGAATGTTTTCAGAAAAATACCAAAAATAAGTCCTAAGGTATATTTGATATTATGAATTCAAAAATTATGTCTATTTTACCAAATTAAAAACATATAAGTTCTATTAATTAATTAAAAAATTAATTCCCATTTTCAAAACAAATAGCGTGTTTTTAAGAAATAATAATTATTAAAAGATTGACACTTGCTTATGTCCAGTTTAAATGTGAAATTATGTCAAATGACCAACATTGTATTAAATGGTAAAAATATAATCTATTTATACTTTAATATCAATCAAATGCATAATTTATCACTATTAATTATTTCTATTAAAAACAGTTGTTTTTAATTAAAATTTAGTAATTTTCACTATTCATCAAAATATGAAAGTAATCAGAAAAGTACCAAAAATTCACCCTATGCTAATTTCGATATTCCGAATCCAAAAATGTAGTTAATTTTGAAAGATTAAATTTATAAAATTTCAAAACGTGGTTATTACTATTCTTAATGGCACGTTTGATTGGTTGTGGTGTGTTAGAACACGATGTTGGGTATAACACACGCTATTGTATTATTCAAAGAGAAGTGTACCATGAAAGCATGCGGTGTCACATTCTCCACTCTGTCAATAAATTGTTTCCTCACAATTTGTGCTCATTATTAGAAACATGGGGTTGACATTTCAATATATCATAGTTGAAATCCCACATCGAAAAATGGATTAATGAGGCCTATATTAAAAATAACGAGTGGTAAGTGTGAAGGTTACCTAAAATAACCCAAACTAGGGTTCCATGTAGGAAACCATGGATATGGAAGAGAAATCTAACAATCAATATCTGATGGAGAGTGGTAGGGAACATGGCTATGAAAAGTCCATCAATCACAAAGCTATAAATTTGTAATGATCTATGGTATCATCTAGGACAACATTTTTTCCCTATGTTTCTTTTCTTAATGTTGAGAATTTTTTCATGAGATTTGCTAAGATCATAAGGAGATATACATATATTATAATTAGTGTTTCATCCATTAATAAATTTGTACCACAAACTAATCTGTCAGTTTAAAACATAATACAAATCAAAAATACTCTATTTATACTAATCGTATATGGTTCCAAATATAATGAATTTGTAATTCACATATTTGACCCTTTAAAAAAAGAAACTACATTATAAAATCATGGGACATCACGTTGTCCAGTGGTAGGCGATAAATTTCAATCAAACTATGGTTGTGGGTTCGATTCCCTCATCTTTGTCCGACGTGACGGGTTGTCACATGGTCTGTGTCTTGTCCTTTTTATAAAAATCTAAAAATAACAATAACAATAGTATCTGATGTAAAATATAATCCATTCCACCTTTTATACTTATCCAAAATACTTCTATAAACTCTCAGTCAAAAATTTATATGAAAGGTTAACATAATGTAGATCCTGTTTACCCCGTAATAGAATTTGAATACCTTAATCATGTATTCTTTTAAAACACTGAAACATCCTGAATTACCATAAAACTTTATTGATTACATTCGTGATCCCTTATTCTTTATTGAATACTGGATATACGTCATCCATCCAAAAATGTGGTAAACTCCATCAACGATGGAATATACAAATCTACAATCAGTTTAAAGGCAGTCAAGAATATCCAATATAATTTACCCAAATCAACTATATCTTATTTCAAAATCTGTACATAAATATTAGGACCATATTAAGGTTTATCTTTCCTTCAACCATGTAATTTCCAAAAAAAATAACTCACTTTAGAGTTAATATTCTTAGTACCATAAAATCTTAAATCCCCAATGAAATATTACTACAGTACAATCCTTATTTATTTCTAGTACATCATTGATACAACACATCAATGAAATAATTCCAAAATAACAACATAAGAACACTATACATTCCTCTTCATTAGTGGTAGTATCATAACTTGATTATTATCCAATAGCATAATTTGCGGCATAGTCTGATGAAGGTACATTGGTTCTTGCAGTGTCCAAAATCCTTGCAGATGAAGCATTGGACATTTGAAACCTTTTTATTACCCTTGCAGTCACTTACTTGGTGTCCTTTTTCACCACACATATAACATACTCCCATTACCTTCAAGCATTTTCCAAAGTGATTCATTCGACAGTTATCAAATATGGGAAAATCCTTCTTTACATTCTTCCCTTTATCTTTCCTTCTCTCTACCATCATTTCTTTCTCTGGTTTCCCTTCAATGCCACAGGACTCCGATAATTCTTTACTTATCTTATCAACACATGATATTATTTCTTCATATGATGATAATATGTGGGAGACTATTTCCCTTCTAAATTCTGTCTTAGGTCCATGAATGATATGACCTTTCTCACTCTTTGGATCATGCATATTGTTGGAGTTCTCATTCCATCTACTAGGTGCCATTTCTAAAAAGTGGCATGCACTAGATTAGTTTATTAATAGAAATACATAATCCCTAAATTGTAAAACACTTTACATAAATTAAACAGTTTATTGATATTATCCAGAATCATAAAAATTGTCTTTTGAGCAAGTATATACTCATAAACCCTACATAATGGTTTGTAAAGAAAATGAGAATTATCCTAAGTGCATCCCCTTAGAGTGTCGTAACCATGATTGCAGCAAGTCCTATTGTCGTGCACCAGTTCCGGTTCGAATCTAGCTCAAAGTGGTGTTTTCGGGTTTTACCCCTAGGTACATCTGTGCTAGATCCACCTCTACCTTCTCGTATCCAGAAAGAGATGTATTGTTCGGAAAACTCACAAAATATATACAACACCAAAATTTTAGGATGTTCTTCTATACTAATCCTCAAATTCCATATTAGGTCTACATTCTCTAATCAGAGTTTATCTAAATCTATCTTACAAGGTTATTGCTAAAATTCCTATGATACCAACTATAACACCCCAACCCCAGTTACCCAGAGTCGGTACATTATTTTAATACATTGACATGATTACATGGAATCAAGTCCCGGAGGACTGATAGGTTTAACAGTCTTGGAAAATAGATTACATACAAGAATGTTACATTACACTTTAAGACATAAAAAACGACATAAATAATCCTTTATGAATGCCATTATTCCTTTGACATAACCCTTCATATCAATCACAATACACATCTTGGAATCCTGGGAAAAATAAAATATAGAAAGGGTTGAGCTCAAAGACTCAGTAAGGGTATGCAATACAATGGAAACTTTTATAAATATGCATAAACATTTAAGCAAATACATAACTACAACAAAAGACTTTTAAACTTGATCTTTATCATAATATGCCATAAATAAAATGAAATAATGCAATTTAATTATTCACATGGATATTATACTAGTCAAATAATCACATGAAATATCACTAACCACATTCCTAATGATGGTAATGCATAATGTCGAACATTAATTTCTATGTCAAGGACTCGTGCCAAGTCCTAAGGGATAACTATAACTGGAACCCAACCTGGGGAGACTCTATAACCGGACTCCATCTCAGAGAGCCTCTATAACCGGAATCCAACCCGGAGTTCCTCTAATAACTGGACACAAACCCATAGTTCCCCTAATAACCGAACACCAACCCGGAGTGCCTCTAATAACCAGACAGCAACCCGGAGTACCTCTAATAACCAAACACCAACTCGGAGGGTCTTCTATAACTGGACCCCAACCCAGAGGGCTTACTTTTACTTGTCCCAAACCCGGAATATACTAGTCCAACACATTCACCTTAAGAAAAGGATGATATATAACATAAAAATTCATATTAAAACTAGCATACAAAATGCAAAAAACATTAATCATAAACCATTAATGGCATAAAAATAACTCATCCATAATCAAAATATCACAAAACCTTAAATACAATATTGAATATTTTTATCATAATAAATCAACATCAAACAAGTGTACAATTTATCAAAGGATGTTGACATAGATGAAATCAAAACTATTTGAGAGAAATATCACTTTTTTTAAATCATTTAAAGTCATATAATTATAAAAGAAAACATTTAAATTGTATGTTTTCATATAAGATTGTATGTGATGCTTCATAGATTTTATAAAGGCGGAAAATAGCCACACCTGCCGTAGAAGTTAAAAAACACATTCTTAACTTAATTCTGTCGAAAAGGTTAAAAAGGACATTGTTTGAAAAATGACAGAATTATTCCATTATAAAATTATTATAAAAAGTAAAACTAGGGTATAAATGACTTTAAACCATGTTCTGTATAATAGTAAGAATGTTTTGAAATACATTTTTAAGAAACACGGATGTGGATGATAAAGAGGTCCCATTAGATAATTAGGTATAAACAACCTCGAATAATGAAAAGATTGTGAAATAAACCCTTACCAATTTGGTAACTTAGGAAACATAAAACCCATGAAAGAGGAATCATACAATGAATATGTAAATACACATAAATTAAAGTGTATTATACAAATAATACAATTATGGGCAGTACATACACCACACAAAAGGTAATAGTGGCAATATGGCATGAATCTCACGGGAATAAGGAGTGAGATGAAAACCCCTTACCTTGTACTTATCCTTGGTTGTGGGTAGTTTAAACTCCTATATAATGGTTAAATATTTGTTATTAAATTATAAAATAATAATATACATTAATATGATATCATATATGATCTTTTAAAATTGTTGTGTTAATAATATCATAGTATTGTCGTCGTTTCGGGTGTTAACTTAGTTATTTTATTTTATATGTTTTGTTACATAAGTAATGTTGGTTATGGATAGGTTGTATCTTTTTCATATCCAGAATGATGTAAAGTTTTTAAAAATTACTTTTAATCATCAAATGAGAATTATTTTTGAATGGATACAATGGAGAATGAATCTCATCCCGTTCGTGGAGACGGTAGTCCGTATGTACAGACGTGTGAAAATATCATTCTTTTCATATTATAATAATATATAATTGGATGTTATATTATATATACATAATCCTTATCATTTTATATTTATTATTTACATCAAATACACATCATTATTATACCCATCCAAATAATAATGTATTGAATAACAATTACACCACGTCGTGGAGACGGTAAGCAGTACGTACGCTAGTATGGTGACATGTCATTCAAAGGGTGGATATAATAATGAATTTGGTTTTAACATAATAATAATAACATCATATTATATATAATATATACGATTTATTATTTTAGAATGGAAACAACGATGAAAAAGTTAGTGTAATGAGAAAGGAACATGAAAGAGGGCGGTGAAATCATTACCTCTTCTTCGGGTTCTTCCTTTTGATTTGATCAAAAGGGACCCTTTGGTTGGCTTTGTGATCAAACTAAGGACTCTAGTTTGAATTTGGGATAGTTGATAGGGTATTTGGGAAGGTTTTTTCCAATCCAAATGGCTTATAATGTGTGAATTAGAGTGAAGGTTGAGTGCCCTTTTATTAGAGGGGTGAGGGGCACCTTAAGAAAAAACATAAAATATTATTTTATAATAAATTAAAATTCAGTTTATAATGGTTTCAAATGGATTTATTTCGAGTATATGGTGGGTTTGGTCGAAATACACTCAACAAATAGGGTTTAGATAGGTTTTGGTTATTTTATTGACCTTATCTTTTAGTTTTAAATCTTAGTTAATTAGTTTGACATTTACAATGTCTCATTGTATTTTTATATTATATGGTTAATAAACATACTATAAACGTCCAATAGTCCCCAAAGTGGTCAATTAATGATACACCTATCATGATATAAGTCCTTTGGCCGAACCTTATATTTTTCGAAATAGAATCTCAATTAATAATATAATATTTGTTTTAAAAAACTCTTTTATGTCAATTTTGACACTATTGGGTATTTTGTTTTTGAAAAATTCATAACAGCATTATTACTTCAACGAAAATTCATATAACCAATCCTAATATGTCATATTAACCTAGAAAATTGTTTTAATTCATAAAAAGTCTCAAATTAGATTTATTTGGGTATTTATAATATCAATTAGCTTAATCATTCATTAATACAGTAATTACTACATCATCATTGTGTCATAAATAAATTAAATTATGTAATGTCTAAAAATTATAAATAATATACGATTACATAGTAAATATGTTTATCTTTCTAATTAATATTTATAATAAAATTTATCTTATGTATAACCCTATATTAAAAATGTGTTATTTATTGAACTTTGATTTTAACTCTTTTAACTCTTCTTTTGAAATTAATAATAATAAATGTCCTAATCTAATCAAAGTGGACCTAAATGATAATATTATATTCCTAAGATTGTTTTTGGTCGAGATAAACCTGTCCAATATATTTAGGACATGTTTTAGGGTAATATTAATATCATTTTTACCCTTAATCACCCTATTTACTTTCAACTCTGGTAAATAAAAGAAAAAAGTTACCATTCACCAAAAATTATTTTTATCTTATTGAACCACATTTTAATCCTTGATAATAACAGTGTCTCAAGTATTTTTGAAATTACACTCACAGAATCTGTAAAATTATGTTTTATATGAATTTCCAAATACTCTTAGGAGGTGGGTAAAATACAGTGAAAAGATCAATAAAATTTTTATATATCAAATATTATTCTAACCTAACTCCAATGAATTAGATTGATCTTATATAGGTATTATGTATCTATTTTGATCATAATTACATTTAAATAAAATAAGTAATTATTTAAATAAAAAATTTGGTTTTAAACTATAACTCAATGTTTCTTCACTATTCATCAAAAATTGAATGTTTTCAAAAAAATACCGAAATATCGGCGTAAGATATATTTGATATTATGAATTAAAAAATTATGTATATTTTAGAAAATTAAAAACATATAAGTTGCATTAATTAATTTAAATATTAATTCCCATGGTCAAAACAAATAGCATGTTTTTAAGAAATAATAACTTTCAAAAGATTAACACTTGCTTATGTCCAGTTTAAATGTGAAATAATGTCCAATGAACAAGATTGGATTAAATGGTAATAATATTATCTAATTATAATTTAAAATCAATCAAATGAATAATTTATGACTATTAATTATTTCGATTAAAAAACATTGTTTTTTAATTAAAATTTAGTAATTTTCACTATTCATCAAAATATGAATGCTATCTGAAAAGTACCAAAAATTCACCCTAAACTAATTTTGATATTCTGAATCCAAAAATGAAGTTAATTTTGAATGATAAAATGTATAAAATTTCAAAAAGTGTGTATTACTATTCTTAACGGCTAGTTTGATTGGTTGTGTTGTGTTAGAACTCGAAGTAGCATATAACACACTCCATTATATTATTCAAAGAGAAGCTTTCCGTGAAAGATTGGGGTGTTACAATTATTGATATGGTATTCAGAACCTCGGTAATGACAAGTATCTGGACTAATGAGAAATGGGGTGTTATGATGTCTCTAGGCAGGGAATGCCTTCTAGATGATTCACATGTATATGTATGATCATGTTCTCATTTGTCTTCTAAGGTATTCATGTGTGTCTCTTTCTCTAGTATCGTTTTTCCCATTTCCCTCCTATTATGGAATCATATTCCTTGCTCACGGTTTTGATGTTTTCTTGATAAATATATAATTTGAGGTTTTTGATAAAATGGTTTTCAGGAAATATGTTTTAAAAGAACAAGTGTATGTCCATATTTTTTCGTTTCATGAAAAATAAATGTATCTTATTTTGTTTCCTTTCCCATACTTTCCTTTGGGAAAGACTCTCTCCCCCAGAATGGAATCTGATTTTCAAATTCTGATGGAAATTGATCATGATTTTCATTCATTAAACCAAAATTTTTGGAAACCCCAATATTTATATAAGGTATTTCAATCCTGAAATCAATGTTTTATTATTTAAAGGAGATTCACTCGGAACAAATTTATTATGGCTTACCTTCTGAGTTTTCATACTCCTACTCATAGACTTTTCTCCATTTTATTTTCATCTGTAGGTACCAACTCAGGTTCAATTACCTCAACCATGGTTGGTCATGGATTGGAGAGTGACCCTCGGGCTCACATTGAGTTTTCATGTTTGTTAGGTTAAAATTGAGTTTTCTTGTGTAGCCATGTTTTTTAGTTAGGGGGGATTTCAGTTATTGTGTAAATGTTGTACAGTTTGGCTACAATATCTATTTGGTACACTACCAATTTATAATTCGTCATTATTTATATAAATTCAAAGAAATAATTACCTTTGAAACTATGATTATTTCCATAGAACATGTCACATGCCTGAGAGGATCGGGAATGCCCCTTGGTCCTTCATACATATAAGCTTGGGTGACCAGTTCAGTGTCAACCCCGGTTTGGTCTTGATGAAATAGTATCAGTGCAGCTCAACTATTTAGTGGACCTTTCTTTTCTGATTTCCCATTTTTACAGAGCGATGTAAACATAGAAATATTATTATTTTTTGGGAATGATATGTATGAACGTGAATGATTCCATGAACCCATTTTCTTTATGAAGTTCCTGATTCTTTGGGATGACATGTTTTGTCTATCTCAATTGAATCTTATGTACTGTTTGGTGTTGGGAAATGAAATTGATGATGTGAATATGAAAATATGTGATCTTATTGGGCATGTAATGAGTACTACCCTTAGGTTTTGGTATGTAAACATTCCTTGATGCTTTTATTTGTTTTAATGTTAAGGGTGATGAATGGGAGAGCCGGGAGAACTTTAAATGATGTTTGAGGAAAAGGTGAAGTCGTACGGGCGGCACACGGGTTGTCTAAACCGTGCGGACAAACCTTTCGAAGTTATCCCTTGAGGCAGTAGCTTCCACACTGGCAGTGCACGATTTGTCTAACTGCGCAGCCAAACCTTGTTTGGAGTGTCTGCCGAGGTAGTGGCTAATAAACGGTTAGCACACGTTTTTTCTAACCGTGCGAGCAAACCGTGTGGCCACTTAAATGAGATCCTATAATGGTGGATCTCATGAGTTTTTTCCTATAAGTGGCCTGTTTTTTCTATTAATCAGCCCTAACTTGGGTTTTTTCTCTTCCTAATGTCATAAAAGGTTCCCTTATCATTCCAGAGGTTATCTGAAGGCTTCTCTTGGCTAATAGATGCAGAATTCTTGAGTTATATGATCGTTCTCCATCGTTCATGATCGATTTCTTAGATCAACATAGATCTACATCTCCTCCTATCTCGGTTTCTTAAATCTATGCCCGTTATGGGTAGATCTATGTCTGTGGATTCGAAATATAATGAGACTTGGTCTTTATCTTCCTAGGAGAAGTGATCTAAGGATGGGTTTTCGAAAATTGACCTGGGTTTCTTGAGCCTTCATCGACCATTGTGGTTTTTGTAAAAACCATTGAGGTAGGGGGATTCTTTCTCAAATCCACTTAGTAGAACTGACTGGCATGCTTTAAAATAAGGTGTGTGGTGTTGAATTTATTATGAAAATCATATATTAAATCATCTTTAGTGATTATTTATGGTTTCGGTGAAATTGTGAAATCTTGGTGAATTGTCGTGGAAAGTGATTTGGAATCTTTAATTTAAAATGTTGATTTTAAAAAAAGGATTTGCTGAAATTGTAAATGTTTTGATGAAAAAAGGGTTTTTTATTGAAATGGTTTGAGATTAAAATGCCTTTGATGAAATTGGTTTTCAATAAAAAGGGAGTTTTATTGAAATGGTTTTGAATTGAAATGGATTGACATTGAAATTGTTTGGATGAAAATGGTTTTTAATAAAAAGGTGTTTTTATTGGAAGGGTGTTTTGTCATGATTGATGGGAATATGTGGGGTGTCTTCATATTTCATTTAGGACGGACAAGGGATAAGAGTCCCCCTCATTTGTGTTGGGATGAATAAGGGTTAGGTCCCTCCCCCGTCAGACATTCATGTGAACATGAGTTTGATAAGGGTAAGAAGTATCCCACATCATTGTTGAGATGGATAAGGGTTAGAGCATTCCCCTTATTCCAGGTAGCATGCATGGTTGGTTTCATGGGTTTTTGTAATGTTTGGGTTTTCCAAAAAGGGATTTTGTGAAATTGTTCTGAAGGTTGTATGGTTTTTTTTCTAGAAAAATAACTTGCTGAAAAATGGGATTATATTGCAATTGGAATTCCTATGGTTATGAATGGTTTTGGGAAACTTGTTTATATTTTTTTATAAACATATTTTGAGATTTTTTTTATATAAACTGTTCTTTATATAAAGGTTTTTAACCTTTATATGCTAGTGACAAGAGTATGGAAGTCATTGGGGAAACCTACTGAGTTTTATACTCACCCCTACTTTGGCACTTTGGTGCTTTTGCAGATGTTGTATTCCAAGACACAGGTAAAGGTAATGTATCTTGTTTCTAGTGCCTCTTGGGGATGCTTGAGAGATGTTGTTGATCTTGGAGCTTGTGGAATAGAGAGTCATGGTGTCCTTTGAGAGTCTTCAGTTCTCCATCCGCTGTGTACTTCGATGATTAGTTTTTTCTTATGCTATTGTGTTCTTTGATGTGGTTTAATATAAATGAATTTTTTTATGGGTAATTCATTTGTTCATGCATCATATAGTGAATATTTGTTTATGGTTGGTTTATGGGTTTATTTCATAAAGGGTAAATCGTCCCCCACTTGTACTTGAAACCCTTCGGCATTTATTGACAGCCAATGGCACCTTTGGTCTGTCTCATAAGGCCAAGTAATGAATCATGTTACTCTCAAGTCAATAATAATTGGTGGGTCCTTACAAATGGTATCATCTTGTTTGGTTCTTTCCTAACAAGTAGTCATTGAAGTTCTTGGACATGCAGTTGAAATTCATTCTAGTCTATTCCTTTGGATAGAAATTTTAGACAGGAGTAGGATTGTCAGAACATGAAATTGATAGCATAAAATGACGTAGCTAATGTGTTTATGTTGAAGGTAAAGTTACCAGGGTGTTGGGTACATAATGTTTTTGGATACACTTCTAGAAAGTTTGAAATCTCAATGTCATGGGTTTAGCCAATGTTATGAGCACCACATGAATTATAGAGGAATGTCTTCCCACTAGTATTTCATAACCCATTGTGAGGAATGAGTAAGGATTTTGTGCAAGGTGATAATATTTTAAAAATACCGAAATTGATTTCAAGTAAATGATTTTGAAGACAGGGTATTTGGTGTATTTCAAAAATTGTAGGATTTTAAAAAGGCATGAGGAATTTTTTCAAAAAAATTTGAATCTGAAAAAGGGCATTTTGAAAACAATGTTGTGATAGAAGATGTGATAGAATTTGAAATTCTATTCTATCAGTTGCTATAGAGTTAGACTGATGGAGGTTTTTCTTGGTTTAGAATATGGAACCTGGTAGGCATCATCGGAACCAACCTGAAGAAGCTTCGGAGAATGTGGTTTCACCTAAACCACGGGTGAACCAAGAGCTGGTTCAGAGTAATGTCAAATCATTTCAAGCTCTGGATATAGAGAACTGGGGGAATAAACCAAGACATGTGGATCACACCATTCAATTCATGAATTAGAATCCACTAATATTTAGGGATGATACTGAACCTGAGAAGGCAGAGGAGTGGTTAAGTAGGATGAATTGAATCTTCGATTTCATTGACACACTAGTAGTGTCCAATGTAAATTTGGTGACATATATTCTCAAGGATATTTCACATCAGTGGTGGGATTTATAGGTGTAGGATTAATTGGATGAAGGACTTACATTGGAGGATTTTGAAGAATTTTTCAACAAACAATTCTATCCTCACACGTTCAAGAGCAAGAAAACAACAGACTTCATCAGCAAAAAACAATATAGTCTCTCGCTCACAGAGTATGTGGCTAAATTCATGAGTTTAGTCTATTTTTAACCAGGGGTTGCAGAATGTACATTTTTGAAGGCACACATCTTCGAATCAGGGCTGATGCATGAGATTCGATCGAATATTGCAGTTCTTTGTATTGCGGATTATACAGAGATGGTGACCAGAGGGACTTTTGCTGAGCGTGATATCGTGGGATTTATGGGTAGAGGAATGATGATTCCTATGGGAAACGGTGAGAAATAAACCACTAGGAACAAGAGGAAAAGGGATACTTATTTCCATGGTGCGAGTGTAAATCATAACTAGATGGTGGGGTTAGTCACCCTTCCTACAAGACCATTGAGAAAAGAAGGATGTTTTCAATGTGGTTCTCTTGACGACAAAAGGCGAGATTGTATGGATCAACCTAGAGAATGTCAAAATTGCAATAAGATGGGGAATCATAAGTGCTATTATTGGAATTCTTTGAGGTCGGGTGTGTGTGACACTTCCTAGGCATCGCAAGAATCGTATGCTTCGACAGGACGAGTACAGCAGAATCAGTCTCATCAGCATAACAGAGTTAGCCATGGAGATTCTCTAAATACCATGACTCATCAACTAGGGAAATCTCATCAAGGATATATGGAGAACAGTGCAACGATGAAGTAATTGTATAGAGCTGAGCATATGATTGTCGATGATCAGGCTTGACCATCTACGGTGAGTGGTATGATTATTTTTAATTCTACCCTTGTCCAAGTGAACTTCAATACCGGTGCATCACATTTTTTCATTACTTCTAGTACTATTGACTTCTTATTATTTAAACTATAAATGATGCCTCCTATGTTGAAACTGAAAACTCATCTTCATGAAAGAGAATGTCATGTATTTGTGTGTAGAGAATGGGCTACAATTGTTGATGGAGATGAGTTAAAATTGGACTTATCGATTTTGGACATGGATGTCTATGAAGTAATCCTAGTTATGGATTTGATGACAATGTTTAAGGCTCACATCGACTGTTTTAGGAGAACAATTAGTTTCACAACTGAGGACAGAATCGACCAACTCTTCAGAGGAGAGAGGATGGTAAAGATAGGTGAAAAGATCATTTTGGAACAAATGGTGGGAACGGTCTCTTTCCAATTGGAAGCATTGACTTTTCCATAACTGTAAGATATTGAGGAAAATAGTTTTCCAGCTGTTGTTTATCAATATCCCGATGTCGTTCCCATGAACATCATAGGGTTACCACCTCTAAGGGAAGTGAAGATTACGATTGATCTCCTTCCGGGGACAAGTCCTATTTCCCTTCCGTCATATAGGATGGCACTAATAGAGTTATAATAATTGAACATTCAGTTAGAGGAGCTAGAAATTATGGGATTCATTCGACCAAGTACTTCTCCATGGGAAGCACCAGTGTTTTTTGTGAAGAAGGAAGATGTAAATCTTCAACTGTGTGTTGATTATCGTAAGCTTAACCAAGATTCGATAAAGAATAGATTTATAATTCCAAAAATTAATGATCTATCTGTTTAATTAAGTAGATATTAGTGGTTCTCCAAGATTGACTTGCGATTAGTATATCTCCAATTTGATGTTTGGAAGAAGGGTATTTCAAAGACAGCTTTTAGAAGCAGATATGGAAACTAGGAATATGTAGTCATGCCTTTCGGTCTAACTAATGCACCAACGGTCTTCATGGATTTGATGAATCAGATATTTCAACAATATTTGGCTTATTTTTTTGTGGTGTATGTAGAAGACATATTAGTGTATTCAAAGAAAATGGCTGATCATGAGTTTCACCTAGAAACAATGTTAAAAATCATGAGAGATCATTGTTTGTATGAAAAATTATAAAAGTGTGACTTTTTAATATATGAAGTATGTTTCCATGGCCATGTCATTTCTAATAAGGGTATTTCTGTTGGTCCTTAAAATATACAAGCTTTTATCTCGAGGCTACCACTGAAGAATTCGATCGAGATACGATGATTTCTTGCTCTAGTTGGTTATTACTGACGCTTTGTTCATGATTTATCACGACTACCTTCACCATTGAAAGCACTGAATAAGAATAATGATCTCATCCTATGGATGAAAGAATGTCAAAAATCCGTTCAGGAACTAAATTCTTGGCTTACATCGGCACCATTCTTGATCTTTCCTGAATCAGGACAATATCAGTGTTGGGTTGTGTTCTCATACAAAGATATCATGTGATTTCATATGGCTCAAGGATGTATAGGGTTCATGAGAAGAATTAACGAACAAATGATTTGGAGTTAGCTCAGTCCTCCATGCATTGAAAACAAGGATACATTATCTCATTGGGGATAAATTCTCTATGTTTACAGATTACAAAAACATGAAACACATTTTCTCACGACGAGATTTGAACCAGAAGAAAAGGAGGTGGATGGAGTGTCTTGAAATGTTTGACTTTGACTTGATGTACTCACCATGAAAATGGAATTCTGTGGCAGATGCATTGAGTAGAAATTCATATGCTCAGTTGGGGAAAGAAGCTTCAAATGAATGGTAGCTGATGTCTGTCTTAGCCGACATGCATGCGGAATGTGAAGACCAAGGGGATGTTGCTGTTTTCTTTTCAGCTACACTTGTTCCTGATTTAGTAAAGATTATCAATGAAGTTCAAACATCTGATGAAGAATGTCTGGTTGTAAGTTCAAAACTCAATGTTGGGGAGACCATTGATGGCTGCAAACTTGATGGGGGATCAGTTTTTTGTTTCTGAAATCGGATGGTTGTACCTATGGTTTGTCAAGAAAAACACCATCATGCTTACCACCATTCAATATGGGATGTACACCCAGGTTCAAAAAATATTTATAAGGCGATGATGGCACAGTTTTGGTGGAGCGGCAGGAAAAGGAAGGTGGTCGTGTTCGCCTCACGCTGCTTTACCTGTCAGCAAGTTATAACAGTGCATCAGAGGCCAGCTGTTATGTTACAATATTTTCCCATTCCAATGTGGAAATGGGATCAAATAGCAATGTATTTTTTTACAGGTATTCCAACAAAGGTTCAAAAACACGATGCTATTTGAGTGATAGTGTATCTTCTAACCATGTTGGCCCATTTCATCCCTATTCAGGAAACTCATACGGTGGATGATCTTTCAAAAATCAATATCTGGGAAGTGGTAAAGAGGCATGGTGTACCAGTTTCTATAGTCTTAGATAGAGATCCAAGGTTCACATACCGTATATGGAAATCATTACAGAAAGCCCTCAGAAGCTAGTTTAATATGATCACGGCGTATAATCCTCAGACTGATGGGAAATCGAAGTGAACGATACTAACATTGGAAGACATGTTGAGGGATTGTGTAATGTATTTTGGTGTATCATGGGAGGAGCATATATCCTTAGTGGAGTTCTCATACAATAATAGCTATCAAGCCTCGATACACACAGATCCGTTTTAAGTATAGTATGGGCATCCTTGTCGTTATCCACTGTGCGGGGTTGAAACCGGTGAAACATCAATAGTCGGGACAAACTTTGTCTACGAAACAATAGAAAATATATAGTTTATTAGAAAAAGGATGGATACATCTCAGAGTCATCATAAATCTAATGTTGACCACCGTCGATGGCCACTGTCGTTCGTTGTGGGTGATCATATCTACTTGAGGATCTCTCCAAGGCTTGGACATTGTCGTTTTTGGATGAAAGGAATGTTATATCCTAGTTACATTGGTCCTTTTGAGATACTACAATGGATTGGAGAAGTTTCATATCATTTGGCACTACCACCATGGTTTAGTTAAGTGCATAATGTGTTCCATGTATCTCAGTTGAAAATGTATCAGCCTGATCCTGATCATGTGATCAAATGGGATCACATTGATCTAGAGGTGGATGCTTCATTGATACATATCCTGGTAGAAATTGTGGATAGGTAAGAGAATGTATTGCGTAGAGAAATAATCGGTCTATTTTGGGTTTTATGGCAGCATGGTCAGATTCCAGAAGAGACATGGGAACATGAGAAGGAAATGAAAGAGCAGTGGTTGGAACACTTTCAGTTGGGAGAAGGTTTTCTACTTTCTGGCGAAGGAAAGACCAATGGTGGGGAAAATGTTGTAACCCCAGTTTCTGTTATTTAACCCATTCATAATGATTTTAATGGATTTAAAGTTATGTGTGATGAATTGGAGATTCGGTAGAACATTAAATGACGTTTGAGGCAAAGGGGAAGTTGCACGGGCGGCACACGGGTTGTCTAAACCGTGCAGCCAAACCATGCATTGTTAGCCATTGATGATGTGGCCTCTGCATGTGTGGTGCATAGTTTGTCTAACCATGCATCCAAACCATGAATGAAGTGTCTGTCAAGGTAGTGGCTAATGCTCAGTTAGAACACGGTTTGTCTACCCGTGTGAGAAAACCTTGCGGCCTCTTAAATGAGAACCTATAAAGGTGTACCTCACGCATTTTTTCCTCAATGTGGATTGTTTTTCATCATAATCGGCCATATACTAAGGTTATTGTTTCTCCTACATTCAGATAAGGTTCCCCCATTGTTCCAAAGGAGATTTGAAGGCTTCTCATGGCAAATCGAAGCCGGATTCGTGAGGTATGTGATCGTTCTTCATCGTTCTTTATGGGTTTCTTAAATCTACTTAGAACTACTTCTCCTCTTCTCTCAGTTTATTATATTTATGCCTGTTTTGGGTAGATCTAAGTGTGTGGATGTCATATATAATGATATTTTATCTTGATATTTATAGGATAAGTTATATAATTCTGGTTATTGGAGAATTGACCCGGGTTTCTTGAGCGTTCTTCGACCGGTGTGGTTTTCGTCAAAACCATTTAGGTAGGGGACTTCATTATCGACTCCCCGTAGTATAACTGATTGGAATGCATTCAAATTAAGTGTGTGGTGTGGAATTGATTGTGAATATCTTAGAATAAATCTTCTTTAGTGATGATTTATGGTTTCGGTGAAATAGTGTAATCTTGGTGAATTGTTGGGCAATGTGATTTGGCTTCTTGAATATAAAATGTTTATTTTAAATTATGGATTTTCTGAAATTGTAAATGGTTGGATGAAAAATGGGTTTTCAATAAAAAGGATGATTTATTGAAATGGTTTGAGATTTAAATGACTTTGGTGGTATTGGTTTTCAATAAAAAGGCAGTTTTATTGAAATGGTTTGGAATTGAAATGGTTTTTCATTGAAATGGTTTTCATGGAAATGGTTTTCAATTAAAAGGTTTTTTTATTGAAAGGGAGTTTTTCGATGATTTTTGGGCATATGTGGTGTGTTTTCATATTGCATTGGGGGGGGGACAAGGTTTAGGAGTCTCCCCCATCAGTGTTGGGATGGATAATGGTTTGGGCTCTCCCCCATCAAACATTCATGTGAATTTGTGTTGGATAAGGGTAATAAGTTTCCCCCATAATTGTGGGGATGGATAAGGGTTAAGGAATTCCCCTTCTTCCAGGTAGCATGAATGGTTGGTTTCATGAGTTTGTGTAATGGTTGGGTATGCCAAAAAGGGATCTTGTGAAATGGTTCTAAAGCTAGTATGGTTGTTTTTTCTTGAAAAATAACTTACTGAAAAATTGATTTTAATTGCTCTCAGAATGCCTTTGGTTTTGAATAGTTTTGGGAAACTTGATTATATTTAGATATAAACCTCTTTTGAGATTTTTTTATATAAACTATTCTTTATATAATTGTTTCTATCCTTTCTATCCCGGTGGCGTGAGTAGGGAAGTCATTGGCGAAACCTAATGAGTTTTATACTCACCCCTGCATTGCAACTTTGGTGATTTTGCAGATGTTGTATTCCAGGACCCAGGTAAAGGAAAAGTATCTTATTTCTAGTGGCTCGTAGTGATTCTTGGGAATTTTTGTAGAGCCTAGAGCTTGTGGGGCAGAGTCGTGGTGTCTATTGAGAGTCTTTAGTTTTTCATCCAATGTGTATTTGATGCGTAGTATGGTCTTCTACTATTGTGTACATTGATGTGTTTTAATATGACTGAAGTTGTTTATTGTTATTTCATTTTTTCATGAATCATATAGCGAATGATTGGTTATAGTTGGTTTATGGGTTTATTTCGTAAATGGTAAATCATACCCCACTTTCACTTGAAACGTTTGGCATTTGTTGCCACCCTTTGGTGCGTTGGGGATGTCGCTTAAGGCCTAGTAATGACTCATGGTAATCTCAAGCCAATGAGAATTGGAATGTTTTTACATAATACATTTTAGATAAATAAGTCATTTCCCTAAAAGACTCTTATGCTTGTTTAAGGATTATAATATGGCCTCCAACCATATTGACATACTTTCCATTGACTATAGATTTGACCTTATGAGTATTTATGTATTCCAAAATTCTAATTTTTTTATGAGAAATCATGTTTTGGTAATCATGAATGGATGGATTTAAAGTGGTTTTTAATTTTTTTGGGAATTTTAAATTGGGTTTTAAAAATAAACCTTAATATTGGATTTATAAAATAGGGTTTTTACAAAATAAATTTATGTATTAAAATTGAATTGGCATAACAGGATTGGATTTACTTAATATAAATATTTTGTTTTATGGAATTAACAATTTGGAAATTATTAATTATTTAAATAAGGGTTTATAAAATTTATTTTCATGATATTTTGTGAACTATAGAAGGGTTTTGGAAGTTGGAAAAATAGGTATTTGGAAATGGATTTGAGTGGTTGGTGTTTTTTTTAAATGTTTTGTGAAATTCAAAATGTGTTTTGATCTATATGGATAGCATGTTATGAAAAGAGGCATTGGTGAGTTTTTGAATTGTAAATGGGGGATGGATATTTTTTGTAAAAATTTTGTAATTTTTTTTTACTTTGGTGTTTTCATGAGTAACCAAATGCATAAATATTTGTGGAAAAGTGGACGGGTTCAATGTATTTCATGATGATATGAATGCGTGATGCTCCCTGAGATTCCAATAGTGATTGTACAATATACTGAGCTCATATTATTTTTACGAAATACATTTAATGTGAAATGGGATGTTTTGATGACCTGTAATGTTTTGGTGTTTCCCTTTCTATTTTGGTAATGATGCTTCTTATTGGGTGGTTGAGATAGAGAAATATTCATGTTTGACTGGTCTTGATTGAGTTATTTATTTCCTTGATTCATATTGTCTTCCCCCAGAAATATATTATAGATACCAAAGGTGTAGCCTCTTGTGGTGAACCACTAGTAAACACTCTAGTCGATCATCTGATATACTATGTTCTGAAATTTCTGAAGTTTAACCCTCATCTATTTTATTATTATGCTGATCAAATTTAAGTGGAAGAGTATATGAGGATGACACAGAGAAAAAATAGAGTCCTTGAGTTTCTTGATTCATTAAAGGTAAAATTTTATACTATTATACTTTAAGGTCCACCATAGAAATGGTGGAAGATGTTGTCTCAGAAAACGCATTAGAAGGATTTTACCTAGTAGTTCTTCAAGTATTCATTCATATAACATTAAATTTATAATATGATGAAGGTGAGGAAGTATATAGAGATTTGATGTATTTAATATATTGTTGAAAAGTGTTGGATATCTTTGATCACGTCAAATAAATATTCCCATATGATCTAATGTGTGTTGAAAATGATCCCTTGAGGGATAAGCATTTCAAGTATGGGATATGTCTTGAGCGGTATTCGAAGGAGTTATAAATCAACTAAAACACATTTTATGATTTGGTGAGTCAATTACATCACGTTGAATATATAATAGAAGGTAGGAATGAGATTTCGAATCATTCTTCAGTATTTGGAAGCAGTGTAAAGGATTATAGTAAGAAGAAAGGGAGGTAGCTTGAAGCTGGTGGTGATGGTAATTGGTTTATGAGGCCCTTATAAGTGACATCAACCTCATCAAGTTCAAACGCATTGATATGAAATTTTTTTGGTAAAAATAGTCACAAGAATTCATGTTTCATGAGTAACACTAGACCCCTTTACACCTATGGAAGCATGAGTCACTTGTAGCGGTTCTATCGAGGTGTTTCCAAGATACATTTGGAGCCAATCCTGACTCTTCAAAGGACCCCCAATCCATTTGGAAGAGTACAGAAATGTTTTGGTATCACATTACGGTCTCTGTCAATGTAATTTTCCTTGGATTTAATTGTTGATTATGGTGGTATGTTTGGAGCTCTATTCACATTCAATTATTATGATGGTTGTTGTAAAATATTTAAACATCTAATTTAATGAAATATTGATTTGTCAAATTATAAACCATGAGATTCATTTAGTGGATACTACCTCATGACTATATAGAAAGAGAATATTCAAACAATAGAACCCCAACCGTAGGTCCAATTTTGAAACTGGAATATTGTCCAGGACCACCAAAAATGTGAAAGGTGTTGGTCTATTTTCAATTATTTGTTTATAATATGGAGATAGTTTAAGCTCATGGTGTAACTACTATATTTCAATTGGTTCAGTTTGGTGGAATGAAGTGTAAAGACCTCATGCCAATGTTGTCACCTTCAAAGGATTAAGACTTTATCCTTGGTTATATAGAGGTTTGTTCATCTCATTTTATTAAATACCCATAGGTTTTGTCTCACACGATGTAGGACTATATTTGATGTCCCTTGTGTTTCTTTGCATTGTGTTCATCTATGGGTTTTAAATTGTTGTTATGAGGTTGGTTTTGGTTTCTATGTTTTCATGTTTCTTTAATTTGTTTAGATCTTACAGTGGCCACCCACTGCGGGCCTTTTGGGAATTCCTCAAGAATTAAAACATTGTTATCATGTTTCATATAATGGGGTGCCTCTTAGATCATCCATGTGTTGTTGATTGTGTGTAGTAGATGGTATTGGTCTTGGTGTAGGTGGTCTCATATAGATCCCCCAAAATTTTAAGATCTTCCTTTGAGTATGTGTTGGGATTAGAGTGTTCTCGTTGGTTTCATTGATGTAAGGTTACAGAAGTACTAATTTGATGTTGATTGAGATTGTTCATTTATCATTGGATGATGATATGAGTCCCGACTGGTGATGTTTAACGTGTTCATAATTTGTGGCAAGATTATACAATGTGAAGGTTCTATGTCTTTTGTATTGATCAACTGGATGTGCTATAGTTTTTGGGGGTGTGTCGCATAGAGGGGAGTCCATTTTGATATTCAAAATTCATTTTTTAATATACATTTCCTATTTTTAGTGTTCTAGTTATTTTTTGATACGGGTCAAACCATGGGATTCCTTTTTAGAGGTAAAAAAATTATGGTGGGTGGAATTATCGGAATTGGGTTTTTGGATTCATCTATGGTTTCAGTTTAGGTGGGGTTCTCAATTATTATTTCAGGAACATGTTATATCAAGTTTGAATAGTTGAGGAATTATTTTTTGTTATACTTGGATTAGCGCTTGTACTTTGTGTATTCCTTGAATTTTTCTAGATTAATGTAAGAATATGATAGAGAAGACCCTAGAACATAGTTTTTAAACATTTATTATTAAAAATGTGCACATCCCACGTTACTATGTTTTCGATGCAAGAAATTGTAGAATATAACTCACAGTCATGTGCCTCAGCCTAGAAACAATGTGGTTTGTCTATGTCTCAGCCAGAAAAAACCACACAACTTCTTCATGATTATTTAAACCTTGAAGAATACTCGGGTTTTATGACTCCTTCTCGGTTGAGGTGGTATGATGTTCACCTCATGGTTTGACAAACTATGGGGAATAATAATGTATCTCTTCTAGATCATTAAAAGTTTTAATTTCCTAAACTAAACTCTGTATGATTTAACCCTCACTCCACCCTATCTACCCCACTCAAGATTTTCTACAACATTATCCCCCTCGAAATTCTCACTGGATTTTGGGCATAATTTTCTGGGTGGTTTGGCCCTATTTCTTCAATGATTCAACATATATGATACTTCACCTTCGATCCTTAGATCTTTCTGGGGATTCAATCAATCTTTCTTCGGTTATCAGTTCTCAAGTGATTGGATTTTGGTTTATTGGGTTTATTATTTCCAAATTGAGGTAATATGGATTCTTTGATCATGTCTTTCCTTGTAATTGTTCGGTTGTGGTACGATTTAGGTTATAACTGGATTCCATAAGCTTCATCATATGACGTAGGATCCCTTTGCATTTATCCATTACATTTAAGAATAAATAGTTTTTGTGATTATCAAACAATACACAGTTTCCAAATATTTATGTTTAAATTTTATTTGAAAAACTGTCTTATGTGAAATGGGGTGGTTTATAAATGGTTATAATTGTTTGAAATCATTATAATGGTTTTTTCACACCATGTTCTTAACAAAATGTTGGGTTTTCATTTGTAAGAGTATTGTGGATATGAGATGATGTTTTTGGCTTTCCTAGATCGATACCTCTGTAGATTTTGGTTATAATATTTTTGTTGGGTTGTTTATGATGGCTATTTGTTATGGAAAATCATTGTGAGGATCGATTGGAAATTTTTAGATGGATTAATTTGGATAACCCTTCATTGTGGTATTCACTCATTTTTTGGTTGAAAAGATGTGGGAGTGTCCCTGTAATTGGAATTCGCTTGTGAACCTGATATAGTATCCTAGAATGGCTACTATGCATTTAGAGAATGATTGATGCACTAATTTATTCCATCCACTTAATAGTGGAATATTGTGTGGGATGTTATTTTATTATTCATATGTGATGTTAGCCCTCAGCTAGCCATGGTTGGGAAATGATCATGAATTTGGGTGTTATGATTACATTAGACATGAAATTCCTTAAGGATGAGCCACATTTAAAACTATGTTCTTTTTATACAATGCATTCATATGTATTCTTAGATTTCTCCATCTCAATTATTATTAGTCGCATTGCCCTTATTTTGTGGATGTATATTCTTTCCTATTGGTTTTGGAATTTTCTTGGTAAATCATGAATGTGTTGTTTTTGATAAAATTGTTTTCATGAAATATGTGTTGATAGAACATGTGTTTTTCAATTTTCAACCTTTTCATGGAAAATATTCGTTTCATATTTGGGTCCCTTTCCCCCTTTTACTTATTTACTATACTCCCCCCTTGAATGAATGTTTGTTCTTTAATTTTTGGGGTAATGAATAGTTATTTTCACTATTTAAAATTTAAAGTGTGGAAAGAACTTTATTTATATAAGGTATTTTAGATATGAAATTAATGTTTCGTTACATAAATGATATAAATTTGAAACTGATTTATTTTCACTTACATACATTGTTTTAGTAGTCATTACTTTATTCTTCTCTTATTTTTTGTTTTTCAAATATGTTAAATCTCTGGTTAAATCAACTTGGAGATGGTTGGTCATGGATTAAAGAGATACCATGAAGGACCCATGGAGTATTCGTGGTTTTCAGGATCAGTTTTAGTTTTTTATCATGGCCATGTTGTTTAGATTTTAGTTTATTCAGTTGTATAGTAAATGGTGAATAGTTTAGCTACTATATATATTTGGTATACTCCCATTTTATTCTTCTTAATTATTTATTTAAATTGGGAAAAAGTGTTACCATTATCACTATAATGATTCCCTTGGTGATTTTTCTATGCCTGGGAGGATCGTAAATTCCTCTCGAGCCTTTCCACATATTAGCTTGGGTGACTGGTTCATGGTCAACCTGCGTTGGTTTGTGAATAATGGACATAAATGTGTTTATATGGATAAAAATGATTTTTGAATTTAAAATATGACATATTTCATGTTTTCGGACTAATATATAAAAATAATATTTAAAAATAAAAATTACATTGAAATGGTTGTAAAAAACACCACATTAATATAAACATATATCATTAACGTTTTATCAAATGTGACCACCTGATGGTAGAAATCAATATGATATATCATGACATTTAAACTTATTTGCATTCATTAATACTATTTCATTTCACTTATGAAGTTTTTTTCATATGACAATAAAATCTACAATTATACACAAATAACTCGATCATGAAACCCATGAAACAAATACACTTGAATCAATTAAAATAATGATAAAATTTTAATGAAAGGGTGGTAAGATGTTATAATTAATTATATATGGCGTAATAAATTTTACTATATTTCGTTAATTAATAATAAAAAATTTTATGTAATAACATATGTGGTTAAAGTATGAAAAACTAATGACAAACGAGAGGTAAGTGTTTATCATCTATATTTGACTTATGTGAAATATATACATTATTCACCACTTATATCTAGTATGTAGTGTATATATTCTTTCTTTTTTATATATAATATCATAAAGCCCATTATCCTTTCATTATTTAATTTTTCATTTTATAATTATTAATTATATGGGGCATATAATTCATAAGATTACATGTGGTAAGGTATTTCATAAAACATTTTCCATTCTATGGGTAAACCATCTACATCTCTTATTTTCCCATAATAAAATTATCTATGATGTGAATTTTGATTTCTTTATTTGGTATTTCCACATTTATTATGTGGATTTATATAGATAACACATCATATATTTATTTAATGATTATTCTATTTAGTGATATGAAATTTTTTGAGACCTTCCATTAAAAATAATATTTTTAATGTTTTCCTTAAAATATATATTGTCCTTCCATGGCTTTGTTTTCTAAATATTCTTCCAATTTATTATAAATATTATATTATGATTGTTCAAATTTATTTTTACTCATTTATTAATTATACAAAATTGGTATGAATGGCATATTTTTTCATTTTCAAAACAAGGTTATTTGAGACATTTCCAAAAAAATACAGAATGATTTTTTAATTATATGTCATAATAAAATTTTCTATTTATAAATATTTCTTAATTTTTTGAATCAACCATTAATATATTTCAATTTTAACTTCAAGAAATTTTATTTATAAAATCTCAGGGTGTTTCACACATAACAAATTTTTATAATATAAATGGTTATTTTCATTATGAAATTTTCAATGATCTCATTTAAATTATCTTCATCTATGACAACATACATAGTATACATTTATGAGTAATTGCGTTTGATATCATATAAAACAAACTTATATTATTTATTAAATTTTGATTTAACAGTTTGAACATGAATATACTATTTTGATAATATCCCCCATATTATAATGGGTGGTTTATTATTATATCAATTCATTTAGGAATGTTATTAAATTTTTTTATGCGAATTTTATTCCCAATGAGTATGTTTATTATGATTCACCCCATTCAACTAAATAAAGTATTGGACTTATTATGTGATGGGAAGGGCCCACTATAGCCTTTTGATGCCTCAGTATGACTCATTAGATCAACTAATTTTGGTATTGTGTTATGTCTTAACCATTTATTTATAGTTCCTTGGTGAAATCCTAGACATTATATTTTAGATCTACAGAATTATGAATACTTTCATTATGAGATTATTTTTTATTTCCATATGATTATATGATTTGTACAATATCCATGAATATGTGTTTTAGGTTATTTGATTATTGATATGGTAATATTTGATCATATTTTATTCTAGCCATATTATTATAATTTTATTGGTGAAATGGAATGTGTTTCAGATATATTTCTTTACTTAGTTTTTATTACTAGTTGATGATAGATTCTTTTATACAAAACCATTATTGTGCTTCTAAAATCACACATTTCCTTTGTTTTATTTTCCACAGTAATCCAAGATATTTTTTTAGATTGATATTTGTTGATAATATATGGGATTAATGATGTTATGAAATAAATTGATATGTTTTAGATTATGATTCAAATTATAATAAATTCCTTGTTTACATATCAAGTTAACTATAATGACTAAAATATTATGCCCTTTAGGATGAAGTTCCTTTAATTTTATTCCATTATAATAATGTAACCATAGAATCTCTTCTATTAGGGTCATACAATTACATTTTGTATCAATGGATGTTTATTTAAAAACATATGAAATATGCATATGGAAAAAACTATTATAGAATACAACCCTGTGATTGAAATTGATGATAATTATAACTAAAGTATAATTTCATATATATATTGAAATTAATAAGGATAACTTATTTTAAAAATATAGAATCATATTTTGAGAAGAATATATAATTATTTAAATTTATTTTGAATAATATAACCCCAAACCTTTTAGTATAGTTTGATTCTTTTATTTTTTATGGTTTTGGTTTTGTGATTGTTAGACATCGCTGGATGGATTTTATCTATGATGGTTCTATTTGTTTTGATTTCTGGTGGAGGATTATGGTTTCTTCTTTATTTTCTAAATGGTATTGTTGAGTTTTATTCGTAATAGTTTGAGAGGAAGAATGGAATAGTTGTTGAATGTTTTCTGTTTAATTGTATGGTTCATGGATTTGATTTGTGAATGTTGAGATTCTTGAGATGGAATAATGTGTTCTTGTTTGTCCTGCAGTCTCGATTCAAGGGTACATGATTCTAGATTATCTTCATAGACTTCCCCATATAGGGATTATAGCTAGATGTTTTTATCTGAATTCCACAATTTGGTTTTTGGATGTTTGATAGGGTATGGTTTTGTCCATCATTACAGGCCCATCATTGTATAAGAAAGCTTATCCTGAAATATTGGAATGGTGGCAACTGGTGTTAATGTCATTAATGATAAGAGGGTATTTATTTGTTTTTTGATCTTTTTTTATGATTCGGTATAGTTAGTTCATGGTTTGAAGTCTTTAGCCATTGAATTCATTCTTTTTTCCCCTTCATCCATTAAAAGGGGACTTATGATAATTAGGGAATTAATTTTTAGTCAGAAACTAAATAGAACTGTGTTAGAAACTAATTTTGTTGAAAATATGTAGTTATGAAACCAAATGGGATGATGAGAAGAGTAAAATATATTGGTTATATTCCAAATTAGTTATAATGATACATTATTTAAAAATAATGAACCTCCACCAACTCTTAAACTCACCAAAGAGGAGAATGAAGTAGTTCACTTAGAAAATTGGCTATATAGATTAAGGGGAATAGAGGATTTAGTTTCATATATGTTGATAATTTTATAAGAAACACCCATGTTAATGTCTTATAGGAAACAAATATGTATTGGGTGTGTAAATAAGGATATAATAAAATTTAATTTTGAGGAAAAAGTTAATATTTGTAATAATAATCTCACTATAGTTTTTGTCATAGTTAAAATTTATAAACTGTCGAATATATGAGAATTATGAAAATATATATCATAGGGAAAATCATAATGAGAATAATTGAGATTATATGAATATTTGTGATATGACTAATGATTATGTGACTATAAATATCAAATAAAAGGACTGATGAATCATATGATGATGCATAGTAAATGGTTTAAGAATGATGTGTAATAATTACATTAATGTTTGATTCAAATTAATAATTATTTTCAAAAATTAACAATGATATTATACATATAAATTAAGATATATTAAATTATTTTACTACAATATTATTCATTTGGTATTTGGAAGAATGTGGTGAATTGTAATAATAGCCAATAGAGGTGATTGTTTTTCAAGTTTATATTTGGAAAACTAAATGATTCGGGGAAGATAAACCTAAATATGTTCCTAATGAAGACATAATAATGAAAAAGTGAGGTATATGGGATATTATTAGTGACCTAGAAATTCATTATTTAATTAAAGCTTTATGTAGTATTTTTACGGTTCACAATTTTATTTTATTTGGGTAACACAGTCTACAATATGATATTTCATTTTTTGGATAATGCATGGTTAAATATATAGTATTGGTGATTGATGTATTAATACTTATTTAATCAGAGATGGATTGTTACATTTTGTTCTTTAGGGAATATAATTATATGTTTATTTAGAAATATAGTATACTTCACTCTAAATTTTTGGCCTTTTTATTTGGACGTACATATTTTTCATGAGCCTTATGAATAAATTCTTGTGTAATGGATTAAGTATAACATTTGATATTATTCATTATTGATTTCACATTATACCCATTTTTTATTATATATATATATATATGTGAAATTATTAAATTTTTGATCATTTGTTTCATTATATGTTCTTATGTTGCAAAAATTCACCTTGAATATACATTTCATGGCATAAGAGATGAAGATGAAATATATCAAAAAAATGAGCATAATATTATTAAAAATACAGTATGGTTATTTCTTCATTGATTTATCTAGATTGTAAAATAAATAATTCACCCCAGGAAAAAGATTTATGAACAAAAATTTTATGCATTTAATGTTCTAAAAATGAAATCAATGGACACTTAACACATCAGGGATTTGTGGTTATGTTATAGTAAACCATATAATTTCAAAGTACATTATAACTCTTCTTCATAACATGATATATATATTTATTTTCCATTTCTCCGTTTTCAATTCCCACTAATGTTCTACTATATGGATACCATTTTTTTGATGAATATCACATTTTCCATTAAATATTTTTAAGTGGAATTTTTATAAATACCATTTATGATGTCAAAATTACAAAAGGGTATTTTAAACTATAAAATCAATTAATACCAATGGCATGATTAAATTTTCAGGAGGAAATTATTTAAGGAGTAAAGAATGTAACACCATGATATTTTAAATCAATATCATGATTGATAGCTTATGTTACACAGATCTCCATGCAGAAACAAACTCCAAAATAATAATATTCTATCATGTCCCTCATAATGAAAAATTAATTTTTTTTTGTGTGAATAATATTTAAAAAATTATTAAATAAATATTATGATCATATTAAATACAATTTTTTTTATTCTGAGGAAATGAACACATAATTTTTAGTAATGTCATTTTAATCATTAAATATATGTATTCCTCAAAATGTAATTTTTATTCTGTTATAGAAAATATATTAGTAATTAATTCAACTTTTATAAAATGAACATCATTTAAAAAAATTTGATTACTCATGAAAAAATGATCATAAAATGAATTTTTGAGAATCATTTAAAAATGATAATTTTTTAGTGAAAAGTGGAAAATACCGATTTGGGTAAAAATTTAATTCCTTTCAACAAATTATTAAATTTAAATGTACTAATAAGTTTTGAATATAGATTCATGTAACATAGGTATTATTTATTTTTATTTCATTTAATTATATTACTTTTAATGAAATTTATATTATATTTTTGAATGAAATTATTTTCTATGTTTACGAACAATGATTTTTCAAATAACTATATTAAAGTACGTGATGATTCTCATGTTTATGTAATTAAAATAATCCACAAGTATAGAATTTTTTAAATAAAATTTATTTGTTATATATCATTAAATATTATCTTACTATCATACAATGATAATTATAGGTTATATAGTCAATATTGTGTCATATTTTTATAGAAAAAATACACATAATGAAAACCACATTTTACATTGCAAATGTATATTTTTTATGATAAAAATAAAATTATAAAATTATTTGAATTTAATTTGGTAAATTATAACTGCTATTTGTAATTAAAAATTCAGAATTATTCTTTGGATGGTTTTAATTTATATTAAAAAATAACACAGCTAAAAATGTATTTACAATAGTATTCTTAAAATAATGAGGTTGATTATTATTAAAAAGAAAATCACAAATCACCAAAAGTATAAATTTAAATTGTTGGTTTATGTTTAAAAAAACATTTATAAATTAATTATAAATCATAATAATTGTAATTAATTGCACCAAAATTTGGTCGGATTTGAATAAAAAATAACAGACATTTAATCACGTAAACCAAGCATTGGTAATGTAAAACTGAAAATCATAACCACCCTATATATATTAAAAATTAGTCAATCTCATAAAATATATTCGAATCCCTCTCCTGGAAACACTCCCCAATATCATTTTTTTACTCTAAAAAAACAACCAATTACAATGACATTAAGGGATATTTTAAGGTGGTGATACACAAAAGGTAATATTCACAAACTACCTCCCTTATTTTTTTTTCCTCTACCTTATCCTCACATATATGATCAAAAAATGAATAATAACTCAAGAATAATTTATACACATAATATTTTTATCTAGTGGATTATCTTATATACATCTCTTTTATTATCTCTTATCATACAAAGAGATGGAACCATTTTCCCAATTATTGCAGTAAAACATCACCATGAATACTGATTTTTTTATTTTCCATTACCACTACAAAAACACAACAATAGAATCCCATAGATGGTATATTATCTTATTACATTTTAATTTTTATAAGGATATAATTCTGAAGGTCCGATCAATTTAATTTTATTTACATAAAATATTGGAAAAATTAAAATACTAACCAGATAAATAATAAAATGAAACAAATATCTGCTTTGAATATTTATTCAAAGGATTCCATTGTATAACCTGTGTAAGGAAAAAATAATAAATGTGATCTAAAATACTCATTAAGGATATGTAAAGAGGTAGAAATAATAAATCAATTGGAATAAATAACTATGAAAAGGTGTGAAACTGAAAACACATTATTTTCAAAAAAATATATCTGAAAATGAAATTCATCAATACATATGTTGTTAGAAAATATCATGGATAAATAATAAAATAATTCCCAATAATAAAAATTCATAACTAACAGACAATATGTTTCCAATTCACATGATAACTTTACTACAAACCGATAGTTTATGCTATTTAGAATACTAAATTACGTCATGTGTCTACTAATGCATCAAATGGATTTCACTAACCATTCCCAAACCCGTAGGGCTTATCTTAAACAGTCCCCAACACATGTATTTTATGTTTAAATAATTCTTCATATATCAAATAAATAATATTTCTTATCCAATATCAACATTAAATAAATAATATGGATTTACCAATAATTCCTTGAATGGGGATATGTAACAACAACTGTTGTTGAAATTAAAATATCTCTGAGGAAAATTATTATTAGAGCATTCAAATGTCTACCATAAAACATTGAAAATTATAATGAAAAATTGCTTGTGATTTAAATGAAACTTACAGAATCCTTATAATAATCATATTCATTATATATCATATAAAAGGAAAGTATAAACAAAAAATAAATGTTAATTGGTGAATAACAAAAAATATTCTCAATGTAATGTAAATTGAGATGAAATCCCTTACTTTGTACTTCATTTTTGTTATGTTGCACTTATAATTTATTATAGGTGTTTAAAATATGTTAATAACTAATATAATGACCCACTAATGTTTTTAATAGTATATATTAACTTTTTTAATTTATCATTATCCATTTATTGATAACTTTCATTAATATTACTATTCCGGGTGTTAATCGCCTAGTATTATTGAGTATGTTTTAACTTTTTATTTGTTGTTATAATTAACTACATCTTGACTTAAAAAAATTTAAAATGTAAAAAATGACTTAATTATCATATATAATCGTTATATATGAATTTATAATAGTCCATTATATTTTTTTCTTATAAATGAAGTGCACTTTTCATTGAGATGGTACGTCGTACATATGCATTAATGCTACATTGATTTCTTTGTTGAATTAAAATAATGAAAAATAAATTGTACATATTTATATTATAATTCATGTATCATATATATTTTATATTTTTTACTTATGTAAAATGAAACCAACTGTTCTACATTTAATGTATGGCATGAAAAAATCATATCACTTAGGTGGAGTGGCGGTCCACACTACCTCAAAACAAATTATCATATTTACACAAGACGGAATGAATAAAGGTGTTCCATAAATAAAAATTAAATAATTATAAATACATGATAAATATCATTTATAACATAAATAAATTGATTTTCTACCATAATGGCCATTATAATAGGTGGTAACGTAAAAAAACTATCATCATCCCATGAAGAAACAATACAACATATATAGATATTGTATATAGGTTACCCATTATATGGAGTTTTGTGTATATTTTGATCTATTACATTACATAAAAATATCATTTTATATTTTAGATAATATTTTTTATATAATAATGGGATAATGATATTTTAAGGGATGTAGTATGGAAAAGAAACTAAAAAACATTAAAGAAGATGTGACATGTTAATTAGATAACTTATTTTCATTTGTACCAAAAGGCTTCATTGGAAATATTTCATCAAAAAGGTAGAATTTAAGGAGAATTATATGGATTTTAGGAATATATTTTGGAATACAATGTCCTAAACAATGTGGTTTTAGTGGTGTAGGAATTTGGGAGATATGGTGGCCTTTAATAAGAGAGGAAAATGACTCAAAACATCTTTATGAAAGGATTTAAATTTTTACAAAATCATCAGAAGATTCATTAAAAAACTTAATTATTTTGATTTTCCTGGATGATCTATGTCTATCAAATGATTTTTTGACTTTTGGATACATCGTTTGAATTATCAAATTAATGGTTTTGTCCTTTTTTAGATCAATTTTACCATAATTATTGTTAATAATTTAAATTACAATATAAAATGTTATTGGATAAAAATATTTTGGACTTATTATAAATTATAAATATTTCATATTTTAAAAATTTAATCAAGTTTTCAAAAGTAAAAAAATTTATTTTTCATAATTTAATTTAAAATTCATTCTGTCGGTGGGATGACAGTACATATTTTTTATGTAAAATCATCTAATTTTTTATTTTTCCACATTCACATTAAAATTTAAATAGAATAAAAACAAATATTTTATATTAACTAATATAAAATAATGTAGCTAAACTTTTAAAATAATATAAAACATATTTTATATTTATAATTAAATTAGGTGAAAATGCTGTTTTGAACTAAAATTCATTATTTTTTTCTATTCATAAAAACATTATCATCATAGAAAAAATAATTATTATTATTATGTTTCTATAATGATTATTAAGTTAATTTTGACATATTAACATTCATTATCTATAAAAAATTGGATTTAAAATTGGATCTCTATTAAAAGGATGTAAAAACTCTTTAATATAATGTTTTATGCATTAAATTGGGTTCATTTTTATCATATGCCTCTCAAATCTATTAGATGTATATAAATAATAACTGATATAACATATAATATATATATATATATCAAATTAATTTCACTCAAAATATGTATTTAATTTAATTTTTTAGAGTGAACATTTTTTAGCATAAATATAGTTTTCCATATAAATATTTCATTTTTATTCAATTATTTCACATAACCATTTTTAATTAACATGTATCCAATGAATTAGTTTTGTAAAAAAATTATTTTCATTATTTAGATAATAATATTCCTAATTTTTTGATTATGTCTCATTATCCTAAATAATTATTTTTTAATAATGCATTTTCATTGGGTGAAACATGTTCTTATGTGTAACATAAGATATCGAGAACGATATCCATTACAAGTAACAAATGAAAGATTAGTGTGGCATGAATTGAAATATATTTACTATAAATAATCCATTTAAAATAGAAAATATATTTTATTATATAAGTTTATTATATTCCATTACATTATTCATGTCGTGTTTCATGCACACTATCAATTATATGGTTCTTTTTATTATCATTGTGTTTCATTCTCCCCATATTAAATAAATTGCATCCTAACAATTTAAAATTCATCACGGTAATTGATGTATTAAAAATAAATAATTCTTGAATTTCCCACATTATTAATAGTGTTAATAACACATATTCTTAATTATAGGGAAATGAAGGTACAATAATCACCTAAGTAGGTTTTACTATAGGAGAACATATGTGGGAAATAAAAAAATGGATACATGATATGAAACATAATATAATGTTAGGAATGTAATTGACATTGAACATGGTTATGCAAAAATTTACAATCACTAGGTCATAATTACATGATGATCTATTGTCCCACTTGATTCATCGAATATGAAGGTACTATGACAATATTTTTGTTTCTAATATTTTTTTATATAGTTAAGTAAGATGTTGTATCAATATGTATATAACTAAATATAAAAATCTATAAAAATAATCATTTACTTTTCATAAACCTTGAACTATTTTTATATCATCTCTTAGAACTGGATACATCATATGGTGAAGTAATACAATAAGATCAAATATCTCATCCAACGGTCATCCATTTCATAAATAGATAACATTTGGAAAATATTATGACCCGAAACATTAGCAAGATGGTCACTTAATATGTAATATGATCATATCATTAGTTTTATTTAAATATAAATTAGCTCTGTAATCATCACATACCAATTAAATGAACATCATCTTCTTGAAATATTGTAATAACTAGAATCACCACAAAAAAAATATTGGAATGAAGAATTTTATAATATCCTTTTATAGGACACATGTTATTGGATATATTTGTTAAATCAAAATGTGTTTTAAATTGTGTCAATGATATCATATTTCACTTATCGTAAATTAGTTAATCAGTTCAAAGGTTATTACCATATATCTAAATCAATCATTTCTTTATAATTATTTCTAAATTAGTTTCATATTAAGGCTTCTCCTTCACTCAATCACGTGATTTCTGAAAAGTTCAAATTTCTTATTAAATAGTTTTTATTGGTATAATTCGTCTTATTTTATAAAATACATAACAAAAATGTACTAAAATAAAATCCTAACATAGTTGAAAAATAATATGATGAGAACATAATAAAAAAATACTTTTATAAAATATTTCATAGATCCAACATCATGAAAACATTATTCAACCCACATCAGTTTTGTCCATAGAAAATGCTTTTCCTTGATACCTAATATTATTTTGTCCATAGAATATGCTTTTCCTTGATCCATAATCATATTTATGAACAATGTAAGCTATGGACCATAGAGACTATCCTTTCTCACTCTGGGAATCATGAAGGATATAATAATCAAGTTCCACTTGGGTAATGTCCAGGTTCTGTTGCATGAAAATTGTGAGATTGGTGACCATCACCATGCCCTCGACCTGATGTGGGGTTCTGTTGCCATATAATGATGAATATTCTATAACCTCAATTCCACAGGGACCTGAAACCACACACCAACCTCTCATAGAACACATAACATGTGACCCATCGAAATTCAATCTTAAAACAACATAAGGAGGGTGCCATCAAACCAAATTCCCCTATGGATTGTCAAAAATAAGAAGTTTGGCATGTGTCCTAACTAGATATATCCACAAAGAGGGAGAAACCTTATAATCAGATATTAGTGAGACCAAATATAGCAGAAGGGAATGATTCCCTTTAATTATAGACCCCACTACAAGGATTTGACAATCGAATCTGGCATGGTTCCTCACATTACCCAGACTCTAGTGTTGAGAAGGTATGTGAGTATGATATACTCTATAATACCGAATGTAGCATTGAATATGTAAATAATGAGATGCTCAAATATAATAGGAGGGGAGAATTTTAAACTTTAAAATTATCTATGGAACTTTTTCATAACCAAAATTCACAACACCTCTATGTTCTAATAACTTACTTGATTCGAGAAAAGTGATTACGGAAATGAATATTAAAAAAAGTTTCAAACAAATAATATTCTACCTTAATGCATATAGAATATAACTAAATCAGAGTACTAGTATAAAAAAGTATAAGATAGTTATACTTTCCTCAATAATAAAAATGTATTGGAAAAATTTTAACAATAAAAGTAACAAGTATTATGTCTTTTAAACCAAAGGGAATGGTATCGAAAATCGTTTCATAAAGGTCCCTTGATTAATACATTCATGAAATTCTGCCTTACCCACACCAGGGTAAGCCCTCGATTAGAATATCGAAGTCTATCTTGTTATCCCCGCAAGCCGTCAACTTTAAGGTAGTTGGCCACTCTGTCTTCCTCAGCAAGGAAGCCCTCTACTTCACGGTAGTCGAAACCATTTTCTTCCATAGCAAGGAAGCCCTCAACTTCAAGGTAGTCTACACCTATGTCTTCCTATCCACGGATTCCCTCGAATGTACTCAACAACCATCAGAGTCACACGATGCAGATCTGAACAAGACTTTCAGTATGCACTAATCATGAGAATCTCTCTATAGAATTCACTTCAACAACATGTAATCTATAGAGTCATAAAACAGTTTTCAAAAGTTGTGAGCAATTCAAATGAGCTTCTATTTATAGAAGCGACATCAACGGCCATCTCCCTCCTCCAATAGTCATATTTTTCCTTGAAATTGGGAGTGACATGTACATGTGTCACACAAAGAATGATTAGTTAGTAACTGAATGTATGACATCATTTTATAACAAAACAAATGATAGATAAAGTATGGTTACATAACAAGAAATCCAATATTCGGAATGTCAGAAAATGAATGTTTGATGTCTAACAAAAAATAAATTTAGATTTTATAATTCAAGGATATGGGATTCTAATTTGAATGAATTTGGAACCTGAAATCTATAGAAATCCGTTTTCTGAATTTCAAGGAAATTCGGAATCTGGATTCTAAAGAATTTAGAACCAGAACTCACAATGTCGGGAGTCAGAGTTAATGAGAATTTTGAGTCAGAACTCAAAAGAGTTCATATAAAAAATTTGTAATCATAATTTAGGGTCAAAACATTTAAGAGCTCGTATCCAGAATTTGTAATCACAATTTGTAGTTAGAAATGAGAAGAGTTCATATCCAGAATTCGTAATCAAAATTCAGAGTCAGAACTTATAACAGTTCAAATACATAATACGTTATCAGAATTCATAGTTAGAACTGAGAAGAGTTCATATCCTGAATTTGTAATCAGAATTCGGAGTTAAAACTAATAAAAGTTCGCAACTAGAATTAGTAATTAGAATTTGGAGTCAGAATTCAAAATAGTTCATATCCAGAATTCGTATTTAGAATTCGGAGTTAATACTCACAAAATTTCATAACCAGAATTCATAATCAGAATTTGGAGTCCAAACTTAGAAGAGTTCGTATACAGAATTTGTAATTAGAATTCAGAGTTAGAACACGTAATAGTTCGTAACCATAATTCTTAGAATTTGTATCCTAAAACAGAATACATCATATCTAGGTAATTATAGGATTCTAAGGTTTTGGTTTCAATCCGAATTTTACACTTAGAAAAATTATTATGTGAACAATAAAACATATAATGGATAAATTTCTATGGGGAAGGAAAAATTTCATTATAGAAGAAAAACACAGGGTAAAAAGAGATTTGTCTTCAGATAAGGTGTATGTGATTTTCAAAACATTAGGAATGGTAAAGTCATAAGAAAACCATAACGACTCAACAATCTCCCCAAATATGAATAAATTGAAATGTAACAAGGAAATACGTATTGACTCAATAATCTCCCCCTTTTTGGAAAGCACAATCATCCTTATGAAAGAGAATATAAGGACTTAGAAAAATTTTATAGGCTTTGAAAATAAAACATATCTCCATTTATTCATGGTCAATGGTGAATATGACTAACTCCCCCTAATGATTTGTAACACTACAGATCGTATTCTAGATTACTGAAATGAGAAATTTCATTATCTGGTGTTTGGAAATCATTGTTGTTAAAACTCCCCCTTAGATAAACTCCCCCTTACTTAGGGATATTTATCTTATACATAGATATATTTTTTATTCTTCCCTTTAGAATTATTTTTCCTTCTCCCACTTTGTGATTTTCAAAAGGAGTTTGAGGGAATGAAAAAAAAAATTATGGTACCTGAAATATTATTACAATCAATCAAACAAAAATGAGCAACCACAATTTCATTAAGATTGGAATAATGTGTACAATGCAAGATATTACAACAAAAGATTTGATTGGGTCTATTTTTCTTCTTTTTTCCTTGGGTATTAGCTTCTTCCCAAGGGTTTTCAGATTATTGAATTCCTTGTGATATTCCTCAAGTTTCTTCTCTAGAGATTTGATTCTCTCTTCCTGATACTTATGAACGTCTGCTTGAGATTTCTGCAACTCATATTGATTCACAAGATTCTCTTCAAAATAAATCTGGAGATCTCATTCCCTCTTCCATCATTGAGTTATAGAGTTCAACTTCCCATTTAAGTCATTATCCTCTGGAATCTGAGTATTTTGTTCAAGAGTCATATTTTCATCAAATATACATTTATGATCCTTGATCCTTCCATCTTCTATATCAAGAACATTCTTGACTCCATCTTGGAATTCATCAGGATCACTCAATTTTTGGATTGACTTGTTTAACCAGTTAGCTATCTTCTTACATGACATTTTGTGAGCTTCATATCCTATGAGTAATGTTTTGAAATCTGATTCCATTTTGATAGACTTGTCCATCACCATGGACACCGAATCCGATTTCTAATTAAGTCTGTGTTGGAGCATCTGGAATCTAGAATCTATGCTTGAAAAAGTCGGAATGGACCCGACAAGCTTCGTTAAGGATTGTTAAACTAAATCCTGACCAATAAAAGATGATTCAAAATCCAAGACTCTGCTTAGTGAGGCATGTTTTTCTAGATCAACAAGCTTCCTCTTTGAAGTTACTTCAACATCCTTCTTCATCACTATTTCTTTTCTAGGTGTATCAACAAACACTTGTGTACCCTTATAAATTCTCCATATGACTTCCTCTATAGGGGATTCGTGCTTACTATTATGAAGGTGCACAACACTATCTTCATCTCCTTCTTATTTATGATTTCCAGCCTCAGCATCCTCAGGATGAAAGAAATCATGATTTAGAATTTCTTCTTCAGGAAATTGTTTTACATATTCTTCAATATTCTCTTCATCTTTCCCATGAGTGACAAGCCCTGAGGACTTGACATCAGAAGTTTGGAGTGAAAATTTTTAGGATGTGGTTCCCTTGTCTTGATAATCTTCAACATTCTTTATAAGATCATCTGTGTTACCACTCCCTTCTTCTTCTTCTTCATAAACCTCTTCCACTTCTTCCAAAAAAAAATCTTTATCTTTTTCCGGATTGAAGATATACTTCCCTGGAGTCTCAGGTAAAGGCTTTGTCATGAGAGATTGTGGTACTAGAATATTATTGGATGCTACTTAGGTTGGCTTCAAGAGATATTGCACAATCTCACCTTCAGACATTTTCTTCTTAAGTTTTTTCAATTTGGCTTGCTTCGCAAGCTCTTCAGATGTTGATTCATTCAAGGCCGTAGCTTCAGCAGGATCTAAACTGAACAGTTTCTCCCCTTCATTTCTATTTTTCTTATCCTCCCTCCATTTTTCTACAACCTCATCTGGGAAGGCTTTAGGCTTCATGTGTTTAGGAGGTGCGGATTGGACTTCTTTAGATTTAGGATTTTTTCCTTCTACTTCCACTTCCTTCAACATTATTTTCCTTCCATCCTTCGTTGATGGTTCAACATTTTTAGCATTTTTTGGAATTACATTTTCCTCTTCCATTGGTATATCATAAAACTCTCTTGAATCTTTAGAAAAGACCATATTCATTATTTTCACTGTCTCACCACTTCCAATCATAACCTTACAATTCCTTGTCTTGGAACTACAAGGGATATTGAAAGATTCATGAAACCGAACTATCAACTTGGAATGTAAGGAAAGATACATAATAATGTCAGCTCTCAAATTCCCATTATTGATATTCTATATCGTAATGATAATGTGCCTCATCAAATTGATTTTCCATAGATTTACCATGAAATCCAAGATATATATGTTACTTCTCTTTAAGGTGTCGTTATCAAAATTTCTGGGTACAAAACAATCTTGAACCCATAACTGCAGGATCCGATTGTTGATAGAAACATGAGCAATATTTTTGGTCTTAACATCTGATTGTCCAAGACATTCCAAATCATTCCCGTTAATAAAATTTCATTAAACATATGGTAGTTTGTGAGAGAAAAACATGGCTTTAATTTCATAAGATAACTCCACAAAGCTAGCAGTCTTAGTGTATGAGAGTTTATATGTTCTTCCATAACTCTTGAAGGAAAATTTTTCTCGTCCATATTCCTTAAATAACGAAAATAACTCATAAAATTCTATAAGAAAATCCGAATAAACCATGTCTTGATTTTATGGCATTGTTATGGAAACCATCTCCCATCCATTAAACATGATATTCATAGAAAAAATATAATCATATTTGAAAACGTTCGGATGGACCGACCTTTCCCTGTACTAATGACAACACGAGATTGGTTTCATGGAAGACATATCTTGAGATGAGGCTTCTATAGACATTCATATTGGAGGAACTCTGAGAGATTCAGAATGAGAAAAAGAAAGGGGGGGGGAGAACATTAGCACATGAGATCTTGAGAACCGATGTGGGAGAACCCTTGGGGGTCATTTATATAGGTGATGGAAGTAACCTTTCATCTTCCAAAACCAATATAACGGTTGAAAAACCTTATGATCAGATCTAATTGTTGAAATGGTAGTAGCAAGGAAAAATTGGGTAGGATACGATCTTTTGGGGATTTTAAAGGAAAACATTGGGATTTAAGAATTCTAGAATATGTGAAATTTTAAAAACAAAAGAAACTAACAAAAACTAAAAGGTTATTACGAAAACTCAAGAAAGAATCATAGCTTTCAGATTGTCATTGGAATTATTCGTATTGAAGAAAAATTTTCTCGAATGACATTTGATTCGAAAAAAAAATTTTGAGTTCAAAAAACAATAGAGTACATAGATCATCATTATAAAAATTTTCATTAGGAAAATCTTCATTATGAAAATCTCAAGTACGAAAATTCCATTACGAAAATTTCAATTACTAAAATATCGATACGAAAATTTCAAGTACGATAATTCAATTACGAAAATTTCATGTAGGAAAATATCATTAAGAAAATTTCAAGTTTGAAAATTACATTACGAAAAATAGGAATATGTTCATTACGAAAAAAATGAAAAACATCATTAAGAAAAATATGAAAAACTTCATTATGAAAAAATATGAAAAAATTCATTACGAAAATTAAGAAAAACTTCATTATGAAAAATATAAAAAAATTCATTACAATAAATATGTTAAACATCATTACTAAAAATATGAAAAACATCATTACAAAATGTACTCCCCCTATGGAAAGGAGTTTATTACTATAAAGAGATCGGTTCAACAGGAAGTTATTGAGGAAGATTACATTACTGTTATCATTCCTAACATATGTTTAATGTATTCAAATCGATCAGATGGTAATGAATTTGTAAATAAATCGGCTAGTTTGTCTTGAGTTCCGATAAATTGTAGAATGAAATCTCCTTTTTGTGTGTGATCCCAATAAAATCGATGCCTAATATCTATCTATTTTGCACAAGAGTGAAGTGAAAGGTTTTTTGTAAGGGAAATGGCACTTGTATTATCACACAAAATTTGTGTTTTGGTAAAACTCATACCATAGTCTATGACTGTGTGTTGCATCTACAACACTTGAGCAAATCAACTTCCAGCTTCTGCATATTCAGCTACAGCCGTGGAAAGTGTTACTGAGTGTTGCAACTTACATGACCAAGAAACTAATGAATCTCAAAAGAAAAGACATGTTCCGGAGGTACTATTTCTATCCATTCTACATCCATCAATATCAGCATCCAAAAAATTTTAAAACAAAATTATTTCCTGAAGTATAAAAGAGTCATAAATCCATGGTTCACATTATGTAGTGAAAAATTGATTCCACTAACTTGAAATTATATTTCTTAGGATTGGATTGATATCTTGAATATAAGAATACTGAAAAAATTAATTCTGGACGACTAGCTATCATGTAATGTAAACTTCCTAGAATACCTCTAAAATTTATTTGATCTACTTCTCTCCCAGATTCATCAAGATCAAGTGTGTTTGAGGTACCAATGGTAGTAATTGTACTCTTAGTGTTTTCATATCCATACTTTTTAACAAGATATTTAATATACATGTGTTTGGAAATATATATATTCCTTCTGGTTTTTGTGAAATCTGAAAATCAAGGTAAAATGTTAACTCACCCATCATACTCATTTCAATCTCAGATTTCATTATATCTGCAATGGAATAAGTTAATGATTGCTTAGTTGAACAAAATATAATGTCATCATCATAAATTTGAATAATCAAAACTTGTTTCTTATCATTATTCATAAAAGGGGTTGGATATTCAGTTTCCTTGACATAGTTGTTGTGAAGCAAAAATCATGTAATTATATCATACCAAGATCTAGTGGTTTGTTTAAGTCCATACAGAGCCTTGGTATGTATAAAAACATGATCAAAATGTTTTTTATCTTCAAATCCAGGAGTTTGTTCAACAAAAACTTCCTCTTGAGCATAACCATTAAGAAAAAAACATTTCAAATCCATTTGAAAAAGTTTGAAATTGAAGAATGATGCAAAGGTAAATAAAATATGAATAGAATCATGTCTAGCTACTAGAGCATAGGTTTATTTATAATCTATTCCTTCTTGTTGATTATATACATTAGCAACTAATCTACATTTATTTCTTACAATGATTCCATTTTCATCACACATATTTATGAACACCCATTTTACTCCAATAACAGAGGTTTCCTGAGGTCTTTCAACCAAGGTCCAGACATTATTCCTCTTGAATTCATTTAACTCATCTTGCATATCTTTAATCCAATAATCATCCCCTAAAGCTTCATCAGTGATTTTTGGTTATAATTGGGAATGGAATGCAAGATGTTTTACTTCATTTCATAAGTATCTTCTAGTCATTACGGGTTGATTCACATCACCAATGATAGTATTACTAGGATGATTCTTTATAAACAACTAATTTAGCTATTGTAAAGCCTTCTCATCTATATAGGGTAGGAAATATTCTAGGGTAAATGTTTCAGGAGTATCTTCTTGAACATTTTCCTTATTAGAAGAATATTCAATAAATGGTTTTTAATCTGTTTTTGAAAACACATCCGAAGATGTAGGTTGGGGTTGTTTAAAAAAGGATCAGTTTCATCAAATATAACATGTACTATCTCTTCAAAAGTGCAAGTGCTTTTGTTGAAAACTCTATATGCTTTAGAAGTTGTGGAGTAGCCTATGAAAATTCCTTCATTATATTTTACTATGAATTTATTATATTATCATTAGTATTTAGAATGAATACCTTGAAACCAAAAACCTTTATGTAGGATAGTCTAGGTTTTCTACCATTCCACAACTCATAAAGTGTTTTATTAAGAAAAGGTCTTATCAAAACTCGATATATATTATAACAAGCAGTACATACAGCTTCAACCCAAAAATGTTTTCCTGTAGAATACTCACTCAACATTGTTCTAGTTATCTCTTGAAGAATTATATTTCTTCTTTCAACAACACAATTCTGTTGAGGTGTTCTGGGTGTTGAGAAGTTATGAGTAATACCTTTTCTACTACAAAAATTCCAAAATCATAATTTTGAAATTCTCCACCATGATCACAATGAATAGTTTTCAAATGATATTTTTTTTTCATTTTTAATGTGGGATCTAAAAAATTTTAAACATGACAAAGATTTATACTTCTTTGCTATAAAATAGACCCATGTAAATATAGTGTAATCATCTACCAAGACAAATACATAGTACTTGCCTCCAATGCTTCCAGTTTGTGTTGGAACAAAATTGGCCATATGCACTAACTGTAATCCATAAGTAGTTGTGACTTCATCGACTGATTTAAAACATGATTTATGTTTCCTTCCATATTTAAAAGGGTCACAAACTTTTGAAGAATCAATTCTAAGTTCCAGTAGATCCCTAACTAACCTTTTCATAGAAAGATTGCATAAGATCCAATGGTTACAGTGTCATAAACTTCTATGACATAACCCAGAATGATCTTCCATTGAACTAAGGCAAGTTTTGTGTTGGCTCCTAAGGTATTCTATGTTTATTGTATAAAAATTCTCTGTAACGCCCCGACCCCAGCTACCCAGAGTCGGTGCATTACTTCGTAACATTGACATGATCAGAAAAGATCAAGTCTTGAAAGACTGATTAGTTTAGTAGCCTTGGAAACACTAGATACATTCCTAAGTCTTATATTACATCATAAAGTAAACAAACTACAATAACATGGTCTTTATAGTCCACACTCATATCCCTTTCTGACTACCCCTGCAGGTCATTCATAAAATACTTCTTCACATCCTGGAAAATATTAAAACATTGAAAGGGGTGAGCTCAGATGCTCAGTAAGGATAACAATATTGCGGAAGATTTCATAAATAAACATAAAAATTTAAGGCAATGTATAACTAAAACAAAAGCCTTTTAAACTTGAACATAAACATAATATGGAAAAAGTAAAATGAGATAATGCCATTTAATTCTTCACATGGATATTCTACTGGTCGAATAATCACATGCAATATCAATAACCACTTTCATAATGAGGGAATGTATAATGCCAGACATTCTGAAACATTTTGTCAAGGCCTTGACCAAGACGTCTAAAATGATTAAGGCCTCGGCAAAAACCATAAATCAAATTGGGAAAGGGCCTCGGCCAGTTCCACGTCTAGTTGTCTCATGAGACCTACCGATGCATCGAGGAGCTATAGCGGGCTCCACCCGTCACTTATTAAGTCCAATATATTCCTCATATGAATAGGTTTAAATATATCATAAACCATAACATAATCGTATCACATAAAACATGCATAAAAGAAACATAACATTTCCACATTTCAATCACAAGATATCAATACAACACATTGATATAATAAAAACGCTTTCAAAACCATTTTGAATACCAAAATAAAAGAAAGTTAAAACTTTGTTTTTATTTTTCATCAAAAAAATTGATGGCTTGTAGAGGAAGCCGAAACTCAAATAACGGTCACGGCGGCAGAGAAGTCGTTGTCGCTGCATATGTATAGAAATAAAAAAATTCCATTTTTTTCATTTAGTAAAACTCTTCTTATAAAAAGATTCATTTTCAATAAATTTAAAAGTCAAAGGGGTTTATACACTGTACAAAAGAAATTTGTGTATAAAACAAAATATGCCTCAATGAATGGAGATTGAGACGAAGTCCCTTAAAAAGATCATTTTTAAATAAAATATATCTATTATGTGTATTCACTGTATGTACGCATAAATAAAGTATAAATACAATATACGACATAATAATATCATTACATAATTTGAAAGTAGGAGATTAACCCAAAGAATGGAAGTTGGGTTATGAAATTCCCTTACCTCGTGTCTGACTTGACTCAACCGTTCTTTAACCTCCGGAATAATAAACTAGAGTTAATATATACCTTATTAAAAACCATTTTCAATTTCATTATCCTTTTTATATCACTTATTACAATTATATGAACATTGTGGAATTATTTATGTTAATAACGGTCGTTTTGTCGATCTTTGGTACTTGAGTCAACAATAAACTTATTATAATTACAAGTTGTTTATGTGGTAGAATATCCATTATATACAGAATTATATTCATGATTTAGATGTCATATATATCATATATATACAGTATATACATTCATTTATAATATTACGTAACATTTAGAGGTAAGAAATGAAATGCACCGTTCTTGGAGACGGTAAGCCGTACGTACGCATGAACGCTACCTTCATTTCTATTTCAGTTTTAATGGAATGAAATCATAATGATATAAATGTGTAATATAATTCCAGTATAATATAGTGTATAATACCATTTACTCCATCCTTTATACATCCCACATATGGCATTAACGATTCAAATCACTTTGAGGGGGCGGTAGTCCGCACTTCCTAAAATAAAGTTATCGCGTTTACCCATAATGGAAATCATAAAGTATGCCATAAATGAGAAATACAGAATCATATGTAAAACATAAACATATTATATATCATATATAAATATAGTGACATCTTAATGGACACCTTTTAAGGTGTTATATGAGTGTTGAACAATCATCGTTTCGTGAGGCAGAAATTCGCCATCCACAGAAACCGTATGTTCTTTAACCATTAGATGTAGGTGTGTGTAAGTGTAGCTCTAATACTTCTTATAACAACATCCTAGTATATTGAGGATACTGGTGTTATTACAAAAGAAATGAATAAAGATAGTTTAGGGGGTTGGAGAAGAAAAATAAAACAAAACAACATTAGAGAAGACATTACCTCAAAATCGGGTAACTCTTTTTGATTTGAGCCAAAGGCTTCCTTGGGAAGAGTTATGCCCAAAGTGAGGCTTATAGGAGTAAGAGGGGGAAGTTGGGAGAGTATTAGGGCAGATTTTGGCCGAGAAAAATGGCTTGAAAGTGTGAATGAGGTGGTAGAGGTGGGGGCCTTTTATAAGAGGAGAGGATGGGCACTCTTGGAAAGTAACGAAATGTTACATTATTATACAATGCTTTTCAGATTATAAAGGTCCCACACTTATATAAATCGTTTATAAGGTGATAAGGGTTCTAAATATACCCATCCAATAGTCTTTGGACAAGTGTAAGCCTTTCATTGTACATTATCGTTTCATTTTATTAAAATCGTTAAATAATGAGGTCATCGTTGCATCATAATGATGTCATAAATAATTTAATTTATTTAATGTCTAAAAATTATAAAAAAAATACTATGATGTAGGAAATATTTTTAGATTTCCAATGACTATTTATAGTCAAAAATATGACTTGTATAACCCCATGTAAAAATTGTTTTAGTAAAACATTTCATGTTTGTGTGATTTTTTACTTTAACATTAAATAAATATATATTAATGTCATTTTCCAACCAAAGTGGCTCCATGGGGTCCCCAAGTTGACCCATGGGTTTTCGTGGTCGTCCATGGAACATCCAATGAGGGTAGGACATGTGTCAAGCTCATCTCATATTATTAAAACATTATTTTTATCTTAAACTACACTAATTACCTCTAATCGCGATTAAGAACTTAAAAGTTACTAATCACAAAAAAATATTTTAATCTCATTGAACCACATTTAACTTCTTAATGAAAACCATGTAGGTTGGATTTTTGAAAATCAAACACAGAAGTGGTAAAATTTCATTTAAATGAAAAATCATTTATTTAACTACCACTTAGTGGTTTCACTATTCATGAAAAATTGAAATTTTTCAGAACAATGCCAAAATTTCACCGTAAGCTATAATTGATATTCCTAATTCAAAAATGATGTCTATTTTGAAAAATTCCAAACATATAAGTTGCATTAATTAATTTTATAATTAATTCCCGCTGTCACAACAAATAGCATGTTTTTAAGAAACAATTTAAATCAAAAGATTGGCAATTGTTCATGCCCAATTTCAATGTTAAATTAATTCTAATGAACACCATTGGATAAAATGGTAAAAATATATTCTAATTATACTTTAAAACCACTAAATAGTATTATTTATCACTATAAATTATTTTGATTAAAAAAAGTTGTTTTTAAGTATTTTTCACTATTCATAAAAATTAGAAGTCCTCAGAAAAATACCCAAAATTCAACATAGGCTAATTTCGATATTAAGAATCCAAAAATGAAGTCCATTTTGAAATATAAAATTTCTATAATTTTAAAAAGTGGTTATTACTATTCATAACGGCTACTTTGATTAGTCTTGGTGTTTTAGAACTCGAAGTTTCGTAAAATGCAAGCTATTGCATTATTGAATGAGAAGCGTATCATGGAAGCTCGGGGTGTTACATTCTCTTTCCTAAGGGTAGAAAGGATAAAATCTTCCTTGGAATTGAGTACAAGGAACTTGTCATTCTTAAAATTCACATGGTAACCTTCATCACATTATTGTCTTATGCTAAATAGGTTTTTCTTACGACCATTATCAAATAAAACAGTTTAAATCAATGTTCTTCCACGAAAAATTGTGTTACTTATACCAATAATTTCTCCCTGAGCATTATCTCCGAAAGTTACCTTCCCTCCTTTTTACTTGATAATTTTTTCAAAATAGTTTTTATTACCATTCATATTCTGGAAACATCCACTATCCATGTACCATGTATTTATGTTGGTACCATCTATGTTTTTCTGAAAATAAGAGAAATTTAGGTTTTTGGAATAAAAAAATGCATGTATCTGGAATTCACAGAAAGAAAAAATTTAGGCACCCACATATTCATAGAAAACTAGGCTTTATGAAATCCAAAAGACTATGTTTTGTTTAGGGAACAATTATTTTTCAGGTGTCCACCACACTGACACATAGTACATAATGGAGAACTTTGAGGAACAATGTAATTGTTACTAAAAATCAGTTTAGAATTAGTATAAGGAAAACCAGAACTATTCCTCAGAAGTCAGATTTGTGAATACATTTAATCAAAATTTTCATTACCTAAGTTAATGTTTGACGATCATTTCTTCAAGGAAAAGATTTCGGATTTGAGTTTAATAACCAAGTTCATGTCTTAAAAAACATTTAATTTTGAACTAGCTCTAGTCTCAGAAACATCATTCTTAGAAATTATGTTTTCTAGATCTTTAAAAAGTTTATTTTTCTCAGAATTTACTTCCTGATGATTTTTTGACATACATAAAAAATCAGAATTTTTCTTATCATGTTCTTCAGAAAGATCTGATATTTAAATCGTAATAACAATATTCCAAAAAATTTCTTTATCATGTTTTTTCATGAGTTTTGAATTCTCAATATCAAGAAGTTTGGAAAACCTAGAAACTTATTCATAGGAAGGTAAAGTATCATCTTAATCAGAATAATATTCCTCATTAGAAGATGTATAATATTTATCATTACTATAATTTTATTTTAAAGAAACATTGTTCATTGATTCAGCATTGTGTACCCTATCCATTAGACAATGATTGTTAATAGGTAGTCTGGCTATTAGACAAAGATTCTTCTGTCCAGAAGACTTATAATCTGAAGATTCATCAGAAGAGTAACCACCACTGGCACTCTTGGTGTCATTATCAATCAAGACATTCTTATCATTAGCCTTATAATACTTCTTTCTATTTCTATCACAATTCCTTTCCTTTCTTTCTATTCTCCTAAGCATTGGAAAATTATGTCTTGTGTGTCCAACTCTCTTGCATTCATAACATGTAACTTTTGAATCATTATTATCTTTACTTTCTATATTCGTGTCTCTATATTAATTGTTCTGCTGTCCAGATATCTTGTTCATACTTAGACAATTATTTTCTAATTCATTCTCTAAGGATTCATTTCCACTAGATTCGGATTGGATACTGAATTTCTTAGAATTAGATCTGGTAAATCTTTCATGATTCTTGGCTTTAATATGATTAGAAGTTCTAGTAAAAAAACACTTGCATTTCCCTTCATCTACTTTACATTATCAGCATCTTTCTTCATTCTAGTCTCATGTTGAAGAAGATTTCCAAACAGCTCATCTAAGGAAATATGAGTAACCTTTCTGTTCTAATCTATAGTCGTCTTCTTGTATTCCCACTAATTCTGCATGATTTCTATGTTCTTATCAACAAGAGCTGCATCATCAAAACCTTACTCACCCATGTATTGTAAACTATTCACTATAGTCATGAATCTTTGTTGCACCTTACATATGGGTTCTCTATAAGAAAATTTAAAACCATGATATTCAGCTCTAAGCATGGCTCTTCTAGTTTCAATAACATTGGAGGTTCCAAAGTGTATAACATCAAGTTTCGACCATATATAATTTGCTACTTTCCATGATATATATATATATAGTCATGGAGAAAATCAAAGAATTGCTTACCTTATAATTCAGTTGATATTCATGCATTTCATGATTGATATTGGTACTAACTTTTTTTTTCAGAAATTTTATATCCTACAGTAAGCATTACAAAATTATCAACACCAGTATGGATAATGAAATTCTTCATGTGGTCTCTCCAATATTCGTAATCATTTCCATCAAATATAGGTGGTCTAGTTGGATTGAGATAGTCTATGGAACCAACATTCATTCCTTCCATCATTAAGAAAGATTCCAAAAAAATTGTTTATATACAAATTTGTAAACAATGATAATATACCTATGCAAGGAAAAATATTGAATGAGAGTATCTCTAAGAAAAAATTAATCCAATATATATGAGTCTGAAAAATAGATTCTGAAAATGTGTGAATCTGAAAATTCTATTTCGAAAGAAATGAGAAGAATAATTCTGTTCTGAATCTAATCGTGAGATTAATTCAGATGTCACCTCCCTGATAATAATTGTAGGATTGGTAAAGGGAACAAGGTAGTACATCGTAGTGAAAAAAACATGATCATGGAAAACTTATATGTTGATATAAGTATTTCAGAAACATGCTATGATACCAATTGTTGAGATGGTATGTCAGTATGATAAACTCTATAATACAAAATATAGGATAGAATATGTAACTAATGAGATGCTCAAATACAAGAGGGGGTGAATAGTATACATTAAAATCTATAAGGAAATGTTGCATAACCAAATTCACAACACCTCTAAGTTCTAATAACATGCTTGATTCCAGAAAAGTGATTCCAGAAATTAAACTTAACAAAAGTTTACAACAAATAAAATTCTACCCTAAAGTGTATAGAATCTAACTAAATCATAGTACAAGTATTTGGACATATAAGATAATTATACTTTCCTCATCAATACAAATGTATTAGAAAACTTGTAACATAGAATGTTACAAGTAGTAATTCTTTTAACCAAAAAATAAGGGTATCCAACAACCTTGGAAAAAGGACCCCTGATTTATAATTTCAAAAAATTCTGTCTTACCCACACCAGGGTAAGCCCTCGATATGTAGATCAGAGCCTATCTTGCTATCCCCGCAAGCCCCCAACATCAAGGTAGTCGACACCTCTATCTTCCTCAGCAAGGAATCCCTCAACATCAAGGTAGTCGACACCTCTGTCTTCCTCAGCAAGGATGCCCTCAACTTCATGGTTGTCGGCACCTCTGTCTTCAAATCCCCATAAGACCTCGAATATACTCAACAACATTCGTAGTCATACAAAGTAGATCAAAACTAGACGATCATTATGAACTAAGCATGAGAGTCTCTCTCTAGAAATCACTTCAAGATCATGTAATCTATAGATTCATGGAACAGTTTTCAAAAGTTTTTTGCTCATCAAATGAGATACTATTTATAGGTGCAGCTTCAACGATCAGCTCCCTCCCCCAACGGTCATAATTTTCCTTGAATTTTACTGGGACCTATACACGTGTCACCCAAACAACGGTTAGTTAGTAACTGAAATCATGACATCATTTTACAACAAAACAAGTATAAGAAAAAATATGGCTACGTAACTAGAAATCTAATATTCAAAATGTAAGTAAATAAAAGTTCGGAGTCTAACCAAAATTGAATTCGGAGTCTATAATACAAGGATATTCAGATTCTATTTTCAAGGTATTCAGAACGTGAAATCTATATAATTCTGGAGTCTAAATTTCAAAGAAATTCGAAATCTGGATTCTCAAGAAATCGGAACCTGAACTCATAGTGTTTGGAGTCAGAGTTCATGATAATTCTGAGTCATAACTCATAAGAGTTCATATCCAGAATTCTTAATTAGAATTCGGTGTCAGAAATTATAAAAGTTTGTATCCAGAATTTGTAAGCAGAATTCAGAGTTAGAATTGAGAAGAGTTTGTATCTAGAATTCGTAATCAGATTTTGGAGTCATAACTTATAAGAGGTCGTATCCATAATTCGTAATCCGAATTCGGAGTTAGACCTGAGAAGATTTCATATCCAGAATTCATAATCATAATTAAGAGTTAAAAGTCATAAAAGTTCGTAACCAGAATTCGTAATCATAATTTAGATTCCAAACTAAGAAGAGTTCATATCCAGAATTCGTAATTAGAATTCGTAGTTTAAAATCATAAAATTTTGTAACTAGAATTCGTAATCAGAATTCTGAGTCAAAACTCAAAAGAGTTCGTATCCAGAATTCGTAATTAGATTTTAATGTTATAACTCATAAAATTTCGTAACCAGAATTCTGAGAATTCAGATCCTAAAACAGAATACCTCATTTCATGGTAATTATAGGATTCCTTGGTATTGGTTTCAAACCTAATTTTACACTTAGAAAAATTATGATGTGAACAATAAAACATGGTAAGCATAAATTTCATTTGGGAAGGAAATTTTTCATGATAGAAGAAACACTCAGGGTAAAAGGAGATTTTCCTTGAGATAAGGTGTTTGTGATTTTCAAATATAGAGAAATAGAAAAGTCATAAGAATACAATAATGATTCATCAATCTCCCCAAATACGAAGAAATGGAAAAGTCATAATTGACTCAATATCTATCACCTGACATTATAGATCACCGACCAAGCAATTTTTTCCTTACCTAAATCCAGCAATCGATGGAACCATCTATCCAAGAATAGAGCATCCCTGAAATCATAAGATGATTGGGATGTATGGCCTCCAAATATGAAGCACACTGCTTTTTCTCATTCCCCTTAATGGTAAATACAATGAGATCTCTCCTAGTGAATATTTCTAAATCAATGGAATCATGATTCCATATTTATTCCAAGATTCTTAATATTTTCATCTGTTTCTTTGGCCAGGTACCTAATGTGCAATGACATAAAATTATTCTTTTCTAGAATCTTATTACACTACAACACTTCATTCCAGCACCCATGCATATCCTGAGCAGAAACCATGTCACGACCCGTCCTCGAGGCTCGTGCCGTGACTACCCCAAGCCCGCCTTCCATAGGCCAGGGGCTGGCGACTAGAACCAAGGCGTAAATCCCGGTAAAAAGGGAAGTTATTTCCATTATATGGTAAACTAACACCATAGAGTCAACAAGAAGTAAAAGTAAACACTGATTAAAAGCTGGTACAAGAGTAAGTGTGGAAAAGTAAGTGGGCCAGTATACAAACCCAAACTGAAAGTAAAGTACAACTCAAAAGGAAAAATAGAAACTGAAAGGTAAATCCATAATGATGAGTTGTCCACTGGGAATCCCACCTGAAGGGTGGGTACAGAAAAGCCTCCACTGCTCCTCGGGTCTAGCCTACCTCTCCGAGTACGTCCCACCCAGTGTTCCACCTCCAGGTACTGTCCTGCTCTGCAAGCCTCTACCACGATCAGCGATGTCCGTCGTCTGCAACCAACACAACATAGTGCGGGCATAGCCCGTGCAGGGGTGAGTATAAGCTACTCAGTAGGGACCCCGAGACCCCCCAAAGTCTCCCAAAACCCACAAAGGATAAACAACAAAGTAAATATACAATCACGAAGTAACAACCGAAACTCCTTAGGTATATGCCCACACATATAACTAAGTCATCAAATCCAAAACGCTCCAACCTCTGAGCCAAAGTACAACCCAGTCCACATAGGAAAGCAAACGTATTCCACCCATGAAGCAAAACGTAATCCACACAGTATAGCACAACACAATCCACATAGGAAAGAAAAACGTAAATCCACACAGGATAGCACAACACAGTCCACACAGGAAAGTAAAACAGGATTCAGCTCACACATTTATACTTCTTCAAAAGACGATAGAGATGATCACGGGTCCATCTAAGTCGTCGGACCCACAAAGGATCGATAGGTATTAACCCCCGCAATGACACACATAGGATCGGACCCACACAGGATATGTAGGCGCTGGCTCACACAGAACCACTGAGCGCTGACCCACACAGGATCGGACCTACACAGGATCGGTAGCCCTGATCCACACAGGATCGCTAAGTGTTGTAGTCGTCGTCGTCGAATCCACTGAGGATCTCTACACAGTTGTCGTCGCAGTCACAGTAGCAGTCGCAGCCAGCACTAGGGTTCTCGCACACAGCAAGCTCGTTCGGGAGGGTCCGCTCCACGAGTCGAGAGGCTGATACATCAACTGACACATAGTCCAGAGTTGATGTATCAAAAAGTTCCATATCGTCAACCGGAACTCAACGTCGCAGACGACGCGTCAATCGGATGCCCGATAAGAGAGTTATTGGCTTTTTCATCCCAGGGGCCCGGTTGGTTTTTAAGGCAAAACCAACCCGACAGTACTCCACCTGTGTCCAAACCTTGGGTGGAGTAAGCCAAATGATCCGTCTCACTAAGAGGAATCCAACAGAGTCGACAGCACGTCCTTCGGACATCCGGAGCTTAAGATATGAGTGTTTCCGCTCCGAGGGCCCGGTTGGTTTCGTGTACGAACAAACCCGGCCGAACACAAAGTATTCCGAAACCTTGAGATAGATATACATAAATGACCGTCTCGATTCAAGGATCTCATCTCAACTGACGGTGCGTCGATCGGAGATCTGTAGCCCACGTTATGGGCAAAAGACCGAAGACGGTCAGAAAACAGGGGTTTCGGGCCCGGACCGACCCGGTCCGAGACCCCCCGGTCGGCCCGAACCGGGTCGTCCAGGCCCGGTGCAGCCTGGACAGGATGGGTGCGACTTGGCCTGGCGCGGCTTGGGCCGGACCGGCCTGGGCGCGGCCCGGCCTAGGCACAGCGTGCCCAGCGCGCTGGCCAGCTCGGCCAACGGCCGAGCCGTAGGCAAGGGGGGGGGCGCCCGCCCCCTGGTGTAACTAAGACCCCCCCAATTAAGGGGGCCGTTTTTGAAGGCCGGTCAGGGGAATTAATTCCCCCGGCTACCCTTTGTCCAGCCGGCCCGCACCGACGACCGGTTCTGTCGGCAAGGACCGGTGACGGCCGTTCCTTTCTCCTTTGCCGACACCGGCGGCCCAGAACCGGCCTCCGGTCACCCTGCTCCGCCGCGGCCGGAACCGGCCGCGACTTAGTTCTTCTGGCGCGGTGCGACGACACTGCGCCCCTCCGCCGCGGCCCCGCTCCAGCTGCGACGTCTTCGGTTTTCTTTGACGCGGCACGATGGCATCATGTCCTTGTTCATCATCACGGTGCGGCGCGACGGCGCCGCGCATTACTTGCCGTGCATTTCCCACGTGGTGCGACGACACCACTCCATTCCATCCCAAACACAAAGAATCAAACAAGGATAAAGGGGGAGGGTTGTCCGTGTTTGTGTGGTCCGACCCCCTCTCATTAATCGGTAACATTTGGTCGTATAACAATGAAGAACGACAAACTAGAAATCACGAACGAAAATAATTGAATAAACAACCCCTACCTTGATAAAAGAGACGAAGAATGCCGGCGTCGCGAAGCGAGGATTCGAAGACGTTGAAGGAGATTTCGCCGCGGAAAACCGTCATAGAAGAGACGTTGCGTCGCGGGTTGGTGTCGCGGAAGAGGGTCTCCGAGGGCTCGACGCTCCACGTCGGAGATCGTTCGTTCTTTGCGTTCTTCGTCAAAGGGAATGAAGAACTCAAGACTTCCATAGATTTTTCTCCAAAAGCTCTCAAACAACTAAACACCAACCAAAATAACATGGGCTACGGACCTCTGATCGACGCACCATCAGTTGCGATGAGATCCTTGAATCAAGACAATCATTTCGGTATATCGGACTCAAGGTTTCGGAATACTTAGAGTTTGGCCGGGATGGTTCGTACACGAAACCAATCGGGCCCTCGGAGCAGAAACACTCATATCTTAAGCTCCGAACGTCCGAATGATGTGATTTCGACTCTGTTGGATTCCTCTTAGTGAGAAGGATCTTTTGGCTTACTCCGCCCAAGGTTTGGACATAGGTGGAGTACGATCGGGTTGGTTTTGCCTTAAAAATCGACCGGGCCCCTGGGACGAAAAAGCCAATAACTCTCAGACCGGGCGTCCGATTGACGCGTCGTCTGCGACGTTGAGTTCCTTTTGACGATACAAAAATTTTGGATACATCAACTCTGGACTATGTGTTAGTTGATGTATCAGCCTCTCGGCTCGTGGAGCGGACCCTCCCGAACGAGCTTGCTGTGTGCGGGAACCCTAGTGCTAGCTGCGACTGCTAGTGTGACTGCGACGATGACTGTGAAGAGATCCTCAGTGGATTCGACGACGACGACTACATCACTGAGCGATCCTGTGTGGATCAGTGCTACCGATCCTATGTGGGTCCGATCTTGTGTGGGTCAGTGCTCAACAGTTCTGTGTGAACCAGCGCCTACAGATCTTGTGTGGGTCTGATCCTGTGTGGGTCATTGCGGGGGTTAGTACCTATCGATCAATTGTGGGTCCGACGACATAGATGGATCAGTGATAATCTCTATCATCTTTCTTAGAAGTATACCTATGTGAGCTGAATCATGTTTTACATTCATGTGTGGACTGTGTTGTGCTATCCTGTGTAGATTAACGTTTTTCTTTCCTATATGTATTGTGTTGTGCTATCCTGTGTGGATTACGTTTTTCTTCCTGTATGGAATGCGTTTGCTTTCCGTTGTGGACTGGGTTGTAATTTGGGTCGGAGGTTGGAGCGTTATGGAATTGATGAATTAGGTATATGTGTGGGCATATACCTAAGCAGTGTTGGTTGTTACTTCGTGATTTCATCTTTCCTTTGTGGTTTATCCTTTGTGGATTTTGGGAGACCATCGGACGTCTCGGGGTCCCTACTGAGTAGCTTATACTCACCCCTACACGGGCTATGCTCTCACTACGTTGTGTTGGTTGCAGACGACGGACAGAGCTGATCGTTGTAGAGGCTTGCAGAGCAGGACAGTACCTGGAGGTGGACCACTGGGCGGGGCGTACTCGGAGCGGTAGGCTGGACCCAAGGAGCAGTGGAGGCTTTTCTGTACCCACCCTTCAGGTGGGATTCCCAGTGGACAGCTCGTCGTTGCGGCTTTACCATTTAGTTGATGTTTTTCCTTTCGAGTTGTACTTTACATTTAGTTTGGGTTTGTATACTGGCCCACTAACTTTTCCGCACTTACTCTTGTACCAGCTTTTACATAGTGTTTGCTTCTATTTCTTGTTTACTCTGTGGTGTTAGTTTACTTTACAAAGGCAATGACTTCCCTTTTTACCGGGATTTACGCCTTGGTGCTCGTCGCCAGTCCCTGGCCTATGGAAGGCGGGCTTGGGGTAGTCACGGCACGGGCCTCGAGGACGGGTCGTGACAAATTGGTATTAGAGGAGTTCATTTCTACTACACACTCTGATCTTTTCTATGTGATGAAATAGTTTTTAGTGTATTGGATGTGGTTATCAGTCCAGGGAGTCCAGTGTTGGTGCGGCGGCCGACGTATCCGTACACCAGGACCCTAACTTTTGATTTCCGACTTAATGCATGAAAACATTTATTTCATGTGTGTTTCAAGTTTTCTTTGTGATTAATTTGTATCAGCTCACCAGGTATAATGTTTTTACCGTGGCGCACCTGTTTCCTTTTCATGATAGCCCCACAATGGCAGCCAGCTAGGGTTCCGAGAGTTGAGCGTGAAAACAGCCCACCGAGAGACGAGGCCTCGGTGCAGGACCCTTTATCAGCAGTGGCACCGGCAGTAGCTCTACCCGCCGAGCCACCGATGCTTCCAGCCCCAGCCGCTGACGATGCACGTCGCCTCAGTGCACTGCATGAGTCCCAGTGCTAGCGACCGCCCAGGTTCCGCGGGGAGACGGACCCCCAGGCAGCCGAGGACTGGCTAGAGGCAGTGGTACGAGTTTTTCGGTTAGTGAGGACACCAGAAGAGCTCATGGTGATCCTCGCAGTGAGCCTACTGCACACAGCAGTAGACAGATGGTGGATCTTGTTGCTCCAGGTGCAAGATGAAGCATCTCTTCTCTAGAAGTACATTGAGAGCCTCTTCTGCTCGGAGTTCGTCCCAGCCACCCTCCATGCGGTACGCATCCAGGAGCTTCTTCAGCTGCGTCAGGGCAGCATGACGGTCGCCCAGTACTCAGCGAGATTTACCGATCTCTCGCGCTACTCTACAGACATGGTACGAGACCCATTCTTCCGGGCCCGGACCTTTGAGCAGGGATTGAGACAAGAGATCAGGGCATCGCTGATCTCCCTCAGCATTCTGACTCAGACAGGAGTATTGGAGCGGGCCTTTTTGATCGAGAGCTTTCTTGCTGATTCTACACCAGCGCCGAGACCACCGCAGGGCGGCACATAGTAGATTCTTCTGCAGCAGGCAGTCGACGGATGACTCATGGGTCCAGGCAGACCAGAACCTCAGGGAGACGACCTCAGGAAACTGGCTCAGTAGTGAGGGGCACACAGCGCGGAGCCAGTCTTTTGGGAGGTAGGCAGTTCTACTCATGCGGCGGGCAGGGCCACATGGCTCGTGACTGCCTGAGCCGCCGTGCCGAGGAGCAGAAGACAGTTGAGGGACCATCGAGATAGAGGCAGAGGGTCAACTGTGGTGGTCCACAGGGAGTAGGAGGACGAGGCAGGGGAGTTGGCCAAGCAGTAGGTGGTGGGCGACGCTTTGAGGCTTTACCACCACCACCCCCAGTAGGTCCACCCTGACCACAGGGAGTTGGCGGGCAGAGACAGGCACAGCTCCAGGCAGCGGAGGCCTACGACCATGGTGCGCCTGAGATGATTTGAGGTACTATCTGTGTCTATTCCACCCTTTATGCAGTTCTTATAGACACAGGAGCGAGTCACTCTTTCATAGTCACTGCCTTTGTTCGGAGGTCGGAGATTCCGACAGAGCCGTTGGCTCGATCCTTACGGCTAGAGACTCCTACGGGAGCAGACTCGACGATTACGCACTAGTGCCGGTAGTGTGAGCTTACTCTAGGAGGCGAGAGCTTCGGCTGAGATCTTCTTGTAGCAGCATCGAGGCCTTATGACGTCATCTTGGGCATGGATTGGTTGTCTACATTCCATGCACATATTGACTGTATTAGGCGCAAGGTGCGATGTGCACGCACTGACGAGAGCAGGTTCACCCTCACCAGCGAGAAGGGAGCCTTCACAGCATAGGATGGACTTACGCAGAGGAGATGACAGCCCATCACTCACCAGTTGGCTAGTCTCATCCTAGGATCAGTTGATGTGCGGAGTCCAGGTTTTCCTGCAGTGGTGGATCAGTATAAGGATGTTTTTCCCGACGACGTTCTCGGGCTACTTCCACGTAGAGAGGTAGACTTTTATATTGACCTGTACCACGGGACAGCCCCGATATCGACTCCAGCATATCAGATGGCCCCCACCGAGCTTCGAGAGCTGCGGGTACAGTTGGAAGACTTTCAGGGAAAGGGGTTCATCCGACCCAGTGTTTCACCATGGGCTTCCCCGATTTTGTTTGCCAAGAAGGCGGATGGGAGCTTGCGATTTTGTGTCGACTATCATCGCCTCAACCAGGTGAAAGTGAGGAACAAGTATCCGCTACTGAGGATTGATGGACTCTTCGATCAGCTCAAGGGAGCACGGTGGTTCTTGAAGATAGACCACAGGTCAGGCTATCATCATCTCAGAGTTCGAGACGAGGACGTGCAGAAGACGGCCTTCAGATGTCGGTATGGCCACTATGAGTTCTTGGTTTTGCCCTTCGGTGTGAACAAAGCTCTAGAAGTGTTCATGGCCCTCATGAACAGGATCTTTTATCCATACCTCGATCGATTTGTCATGGTCTTCATCGACGAAATTTTGATCTACTCGAGGACTAATGAGGAGCACGCCTACCACTTACGGGTTGTACTAGACACACTCCGAGAGAACCAGCATTAAGGTAAGCTCTCGAAGTTCCAGTTCTGGATACGTGAGGTCCACTTCTTGGGGCATTTCATCACTGAGGAGGGAGTTTCAGTAGATCCTGTGAAGATCAATGCAGTGCTAGCTTGGGAGCCACCCAGGAGTGTGACAGAGGTGCGGAGTTTCTTGGGACTAGTTGGATACTATCGGAGATTTGTGCCAGACTTCCCTAGAGTTGTGGCACCACCCTCAGCTATGAAGAAGAAGGGGAAACCCATCGTGTGGTTAGACATATGTCAGTAGAGCTTCCATGAGTTGAGATAGAGATTGACCAGCACACCTATCTTGAGGTTGCCTGAGGAGGGGGTATGGTAAGTAGTCTACTGCGATGCATCATGGACCGGACTCGGATGTGTCCTGATGCAGGAGCGGACAGTGATCACCTACGGATCACATTAGTTGAGGCTGCATGAGTAGAACTACATTACCCATGACCTGTAGTTAGCAGTAGTGGTATTCGCTCTGAAGACATGGCAACACTATCTGATGGGCGAGCGCTTTACAGTCTTTTCTGACCATCAGAGTCTCAGATACATCTTCTCTCAGAAGGATCTGAATCTGAGACAGCGGAGGTGGCTCAAGTTCCTCCAGGAATATGACTTTGAGACAGTCTATACTCCTGGGAAGGGGAACATGGTAGTCGATTCCCTCAACAGGAGGACGGGCATTCAGCTACTTGAGGAGGCGATAGAGCAACTAGCCTCTTTGCAGATATCCTTCGTGGATAGAGATGGAGCAACCTTCCTTCGGCCTCTCACAGTCACTCCTACACTACTGTAGTGGTTCAGAGAGGCACATCGTGGGGACATTGACTGTGAGACGCAGCGTGCACAGATATCCTCAGGACAGGCACCTGATGGTTTCTCCTTTGGAGCAGAGCACGACAACCTTTTCAGAGGACGTACCTTGGTACCAGTCGCTTTACGAGAGGAGGTGCTGAGAGAGTTTCACACTTCTCCTTTGGCGGTACATACTAGAGCGGCAATGATTTACTAGGACCTCAGACAATAGCACTGGTGGCCGGGCATGAAGAAGGTTGTGGCAGAGTTCGTTTCTCGATTCCTCACCTGCCAGCAGGTGAAGGCAGAGCATCAGGTACCAGCAGGCTTGGTAAAGCCCTTGGAGGTCCCGGAGTGGAAGTCGGACGTGATATCTATGGACTTCGTGACTGGCCTTCCACGCACTTCCAGAGGTCATGACTCCATCTGGGTGATTGTCGACTGACTCACCAAGTCGGCACACTTTCTTCCCATTAGAGAGCAGGGATTAGTAGAGAGCTTGGGACGACATTATGCTCAGGAGATTGTACGGCTTCACGGTGTTCCATCATCTATCGTCTCCGTTCGAGATGCTCGTTTTACTTCCCGGCATTGGAAGGGGTTGCAGGAGGCATTCGGGATGCAGCTATGTCTGAGCACAACCTTTCACCCTCAGACGGATGGTCAGACCGAGAGGACCATTCAGACTCCCGAGGACATGCTCTGCACATGTGTCCTCGACTTTGGTCGCATCTGGGAGGACCACCTACTCTTGGTGGAGTTCGCGTACAACATTAGCTACCACTCCACCATCGGGATGGCACGATATGAGGCATTGTACGACAGACCTTGCAGATCAATTTTGTGCTGGACAGACCCTGGGGAGTCAGCACATGTGGGACAAGAGATGGTCCAGGCCACGACAGAGAAGGTCTAGGTCATCCAGGTGTGGATGAGGAGAGCTCAGAGCCGGCAGAAGTCATATGTTGACAGGAGGTGGAGGCCACTAGAGTTCGAGGATGCTTACCACATCTTCTTGCGTGTCTCACCACGATGTGGATTACGGAGATTTGGCCAAGGCTGCAAGTTGTCTCCACGCTTCATTGGACCATTCCAGGTTCTCAGAAGGATTGGCGAGGTGGCTTATCGTCTGGCTCTACCACCTCAGTTGCACCGAGTGTACGACGTCTTCCACGTATCTCAGCTGAGGAGATACGTGCATGACCCGACACACATCATTGACCATGGGGATCTTGACATTAAATATGTGGCGACTGTGCATAGATCATCAGTGGATTCGACGATGACGACTATAGCACTCAGCGGTCCTATGTGGATTAGTGCTACCAATCATGTGTGGGTCTGATTCTGTGTGGGTCAGCGCTCAGCGGTTTTTTATGAGCCAGTGCCTACAGATCCTGTGTGGGTCCGATCATGTGTGGGTCATTGCGGGGGTTAGTAACTATCGATACTTTGTGGGTCCGGCGACTTAGATGGATCAGTGATCATCTTTATCGTCTTACGAAGAAGTATACCTGTGTGAGCTGAATCCAGTTTTACTTGCCTGTGTGGACTGTGTTGTGTTATCCTGTGTGGATTTACGTTTTTCTTTCCTATGTGGATTGGGTTGTGCTATCCTGTATGGATTACATTTTTCTTCCTGTGTGGAATATGTTTGCTTTCCTGTGTGGACTGGGTTGTACTTTGGCTCGTAGGTTGGAGCGTTTTGGAATTGATGACTTAGGTATATGTGTGGGAATATACCTAAGGAGTGTCGGTTGTTACTTCGTGATTGTATATTTCCTTTGTGGTTTATCCTTTGTAGATTTTGGGAGACCTTCGGGGGTCTCAGGGTCCCTAATGAGTAGCTTATACTCACCCATGCACGGGCTATGCCCGCACTACGTTGTGTTGGTTGCTGACGACGGACAGCGCTGATCGTGGTAGAGGCTTGCAGAGCTGGATAGTACCTGGAGGTAGACCACTGGGCGGGACGTACTTGGAGCGGTAGGCTAGACCCGAGGAGCAGTGGAGGCTTTTTTGTACCCACCCTTCAGGTGTGATTCCCAGTGGACAGCTCGTCATTACGGCTTTACCTTTCAGTTGCTGTTTTTCCTTTCGAGTTGTACTTTACTTCAGGTTGGGTTTGTATACTGGCCCACTTATTTTTCCACATTTACTCTTGTACCAACATTTACTTAGTGTTTACTTCTACTGCTTTTTTACTCTGTGGTGTTAGTTTACTTTACAAAGGCAATGCCTTCACTTTTTACCGGGATTTACACCTTGGTGCTAGTCGCCAGCCCCTGGCCTATGGATGGCGGGCTTGGGGTAGTCACGACACAAGCCTCGAGGACGGGTCGTGACAAACCATCTGATGGAACATCTTGGTAGTGAAAGAACGCAAGGGAGTGGGGGTAAACATGCATTTATTAAGCTCAAAATTTAACACGACAGACTCAAGTAGATTCTTTTTATCCCCATAAAAAATCATTAATAAAACATTGATAATGGATCGTTTCCCTTACCAAGATCAGAGGCACATGACATCTAGGGAATCCGATAATAGAGTATGACCAGTTTCATCTCCAAAAGGGAATGTCCGCTGCTCCAATGAGCTAAAGATAACTCTGTTGAAGAAACTAAAATAAAGGATAGATGAGTGACTATAATGGAGAGACATGGCCATGAACCACCTCTACATTACTCTGGAAAATGAAGGAAATAGACTTGTCTTAAAGAGTTTGTTCATCAAGGATCTCCCATGAGATCATTACATGCATGAAATGATGTGTACATTTTAGACTCCTCACATTTATCCCTCCATCATAACTGGGTCTTTCCAGACTATCCATGAAACCTAGCTCCTATTTTCCTTTAACATAATGCCTTCTATGAAACTGAAATGTACCTTGTAAATTGTGTTAACAACTCCTCGTGGAACGTAGATGAATGCCATATCATGTATAGGAATGGAGAAAAAAACGTTGTTAACTAACGAAATGCGGCCCCAAAGTAAGGGAGATCTCAAATTCACAATAAGGTAAATAAACTGTATGAAATAATGAATTAGTAAGATTAAATCAATATAGATAGCAAAGCAAACTGAAAACACATTCCATTCTAATAAATTAATATAAAATGAAATTTATCCATTGATATTTCAAGGAAAAATCCCATGGTTATATAATAAATAAATTCATAACAAAGGGAATGATTAATTATCAAATGTATTTTTTCAGGAGAACATGATTCATTTTCCATCATGATAAAATTTTAACTATTTTTCTAACTAATTCACCTAACATGGCTATAGATGCATCAAGGGGCTTTCATTAACAATCCAATCCCATAGGTCTTACCTTTAATGGTCCCAAACCCTTGTATTTCTTCTCCAAAGAATTCCTAATATATCAATTAAATAATTTTACTTATAAAATATCCATATTGAATAATGAATATTGATTTATAAATAATTCTGCCATGGAGGATTAGTGACAATAATGGTTGTTAACATTAGAAATTTATTTAGGAAAACATATTTTTAATCTTCCAAATGTCTTCCATAGTAAATTGAAAAATATAAAACATAATTCTCCATGACATAAATGAATCATAGAGTATCCCTAGAATATATATATTTCTAATAAAACATGTAAAAGATAAGTATATAGATAAAATGAATGTTAATTTGTTGATAATAAAATTTCCCTCAATGGAATGTAAATTGAGATAAAATCACTTACGTTATACTTTCTTTTCTCTAGGTGGTCCCCAGTTTCATGTACTGTGTTTTAAAATATATTAAAAATCTATATCATAACCATAATAATGTTTATACAAACATATATTAACTTTTTATAATATCTCAATTCATGTTTGTAAAAAAACGTGTCAATTATACTATTTTGGGTGTCAATTGCCTCGTTTTCAAGAGTATATTTTTACTTTTTATTTTTCAATACAAATACTTAGATCATGAATTCCTCATCCACATATTTTTAAACATGACTTAATTATATTATATAATGAGTATATTGGTATTTATAATATAACATTATATTTAGAGATTATAAATATAGTGCATCATTCATGGAGACTGTATGTTGTATGTGTGCATGAATGCTACATTCATTTCATTGTTGAATTAAAAGAACTAAAAATAAATAAAATATATATATTTCAAAATAAAAATTTCATATATATATGTTAATTATGTTAAATAGTTTAATTAAATCATCCGTTATACATTCCAAGTATGGCTTGAATGAGTCATATGACTTTGAGGAGTGGTAGTCCACACTTCCTCAAATGAAATTGTTTTATTTACAAATGATGGAAATGATAAAGGTATCTTAAAAATATAAATTAAATTAGAATAAATAAATTAAATTTATAATATTCAAAATATATAAGCATATTTTTCATCATAATGAACACTATGATAGGTGGTATAGGGAAAACTAACAATCTTCATTTTGTGTGGTAGTAGATTGATCTATCCAAAAATAGTATATTTGTTACCAATTAGATGCAGTTACATATAAGCGTAGGTATATCCAATTACATAAAAACCTAATTTTAGGTTTAGTTTAATATTTTAAATATTAATATAAAAAAGATATTTTAGGTGGTGGTGAATGGAAATGAAACTATAGATCTTGAGAGAAGATGTTACCTCTTAATTAGTTAACTCTTTTTGGTTTGTAGCATATTTCTTCTTTGGAAGGATTTCAACCCAAGGGTAGGCTTCAAGGTGTAGGGGAGGGATGTTGGGTAGCTATAGGGTGTGTGAAATTATGATCCTATGTGGTTTAAGATGTGTGATTAATGGGGAGATGTGGTGGCCTTTTATAAATGAGGAAAATGATTCACTTGGTAATTTCAAAAAGATGTTAGGTGTACCAACATTTTTACTAAAAAATCATAAAAACAAAAGAACTCATTAATTTTAGTTGAATGTACTATTTATACACATAAAATGGGTGTTAGATATGTGTATTTGACATTTTTTCATATAAATTAATGGTTTAGTCTTATAATATTCTTAATTTAATCTTAATAATTTAATTTAATTTTAGTTATATTCACCAATATTTTTGGTAAAAAATAATTTTGGTATTAGTAATAATTATAAATCATGTCGATTACAAATATGGAATTTATTTTTCTAAATAAAAATCATAGATTTGGCAGAAATTAATTTAATTTCCATTTGGCTTGCGTGATGACAATGTGGTTTTCCTAAGTAAAAATGTCTAAAGGTTTTCTCTGTTTTTATTGTCAATTTTAATGAAAAATTGTATAAATGAAATATATTTTATTAATTGATAAAAAATATATGTAATTAGACTTTAATAATATCTAAAATATAATTATTCCTTATAAATAAATTAGATGAAAAAAGGGTTCATACCTAAAGTTTAGTATTTTGTACTTTCTATGAAAAATGAAGCTTAAAAGGAAAATAAAAAAATTCACCACTAAGATAATTTTTATATTCATATTCCAATTAATAATTTCATTTTGAAATATTAAATTTATAAATGTTTCAAAAAAAATTATTTAAAATCGGTTCACTATTAAATGGCGGTAAAAATACCTTAATATAGTATTTTATGTATAAAATCGGGATTATATTTATTTCAATCCAATCAATTATATTAGATTAATACCATAGAAATATTATAAAATGTAATATATATATATATATATTAAAACTAATATCACTTACTAATAAAGATTAATTTTTTTATTTAATTTAACATGTTGTTATCATTAAAATAGTTTTATTTTAAAATATTATTTTTATATTCAAATGGTTATTATACGGATTTTTAATTAATCTAACCAATAAATTAGTTATGTAAACAATAAATTATTAGTAGTTATTTAATAATATTCATAATGGCTGGTTTATAACTTATTACAGTAAATAATAATATTTTAATAATACATTTTCTTTTGCAGAATCTCATTCTTGCGTGTAACAAAATCTATAGAGGAAGGGTGCTCATACATGAAACACATGTTTACTCAGTGTTGCGGGAATTGATATATATATATATATATATATAATGAATATATTAAAATGAGTAAATATATATTATCCAATTTGGGTTTTGTATTCCCTTATTTTCTTACTGTCGCGTGTGAAGCATGTTGTCAAATATAAGATTCTCAGACTAGAATTTTTTGGTGTTAAAACAACCATCAAGGATGCTCATCAAAGTATTATTATGTTTAAATAATATTTTAAAACATAAATTATATCCAATTTAATATTAAGAAGAAAATATATATAAATATAATAAAATAAAATGATACAAATTTATATTGGTCGTAAAAAATCCAAAATAAACAATACATTTATCATTATCATTTTATCAAATGAATAATACTCATGTTAAAAATATAAAGGATACATGATAAAATTTAACCCAATTGATGTCTATAAATTACATTTATTTTCCCTAGTGTAGGTTTAATTCCATTTGGAATATAAAATCTATAATAATACACAATTGAAGAATTCATGAAAGCCATGAAACGAACGCTCCTGAAACAATGAAAATAAGGAAATATTATTAATGAATGAGAGGTATGATGTTATGAAATTATTATATAAGGTATTACAAGCATTTTTATAATTTTGGAATAAATTTAAAAAAATATTTAAACAACTATATAATATTTTATATTATAAAAATAAAAAGGAAACCATGAAGAAAGGGTGTCAAGTTAAACATTTAATTCTATGAGATATAAGAATTATTCGACAATTATTTCCTAGGTGTATTGTGCATATAATTCCATTTATGTATCATATCCTATATATCATTTTCTTCAGGGTATTTAATGTTCCATTCAATAATTATTACTTTTATAGGGAATAAAATACTATTCATTTCATGTGCTAAGGGAATTATATAATATATTTCCACTAATTGGGATAAATCATTACTTCAATAATTTTTACATGATAATATTTTGTGTTAAATTTAGATTGTTTACTTCATGATTTATTTCCATTTTTTGTGGATTTATAGCATGTTCACATAATCAAATAATTTTATTTCTGATAACATCAGTGATAAGATATTTTTATGATACATTCATTTATGAAATTATAAATTTAATGTTATCCTTAAAAATCAAAGTTTTATTCTGTTTCCTTGTTTTTGATAAATGTTTTTCTTTTTTACTATTTTCATATGATTTTTCAATTGCATTTTTTCTTATTTTAAATTCAATTTTATTAATGTATTTTTTTATTCATAAAAATATTATTTAATATTTATTCAACATAATTATTGATGGAACAAAATTTTATCACATACGTCATGAGAATATATTACCACCTGCCAAATGATTCCATTTTTTTATGCTTCATAAATTAAATTTTATCATGTTTATCATCAAATATTTTTTTAAATCTTCAGGGGGGTTTTAGGATATGTGATTTAAAAATTCAAAAAATATATTTTCATCTTAATTTTTTATGTTACCTTATTTAAAGTATTTTATACTTCTCAAAATCCTTTTTTTAATCCCATGCCTAATTTAGGATGGCCTTATATAATACAATATTGTATATTTTATTAAATTTCTACAGTTTAATTTTACTAGGATTGTATTATCCTGATTACATCCCCCATATTACTTTAGATAGATATTGATTTTTTTTACCTAGAGATGAATGTAATTTATTTCGTATGATTTTTTTGAATATATATATATATATATATGTATATATTTTAATTATATTTCAGTCCTTTTATATGAATAATTTATAATTCTTATTATGTAATGGGATGGGCCTATTATATTCACTCTATTTATTTGTAGATATTATGGGACAGTCTAGATTTCTTATTGGATTATGTCTTACCCAATTGTTTATTGAGTCTTAAAAGAAGCCATGAATGATTTCTTTGATGTTCAGAATTATGAATTACCTCAATATATATATATTTTTTATTTCCTTGTTATTATTAAATTAGTATAATATACATGGACATGTATTTTGGTTAATGTAAACTTATAAATGGAATAAATTGAACATCATTTTCTCTTGTCATATTATTCTCATGTTCGAGATTAAATGGAATTTGTTTCAGTTATCTACCTTTCAACAATTAATATTTAGTATGTATGACAGCTTCAACTACACATAACCATTTCTAAGCATCTAATCTTATCCCTTTATTATGTTTTATTTTCCCTAGTTTCCAATAACGTTATTATGTTTGATATTTAGGGATATGGTATGGTATTAATGATGTTGTAAATGGAATTAAAATATTTTATTATATGTATTAAATTTTCTAGAATTCTTCATGTAAGAATCTACTAATCTACAAATACTAAATTTTTCAGTCATAAAAGATGATATTATTTTTATATTATTCTAATTTAATAATGAAACTAGTGACTCTGGGATACTGAATTCTATACATTACAAAATAAAATCCTTTAAGATGTGAAAATAAAAATTAATGAAACATTACATAAAGAAATATACCTAAAATATAGATTAACCTCATCATCTATATTATATATATAATGAACTAAAAAGATGGTATCATACAAAAAATTGAGAAAAATATATTACAAATTTATAATAAAATACATACATTGATTAATCTACATTTGGTGTCAAGGGAAAAAATATAATAAGCAATGAATAACATGAAATTATAGAAATATGAGAGGTGAAATCATATATGAACATCGAATTTATCCTCAATAGTCCATGTTATGAGTGAGAGGTTTCCCTAAGGGAGAATGATGGCAGTGGAATCTATGTTTGTGATTTTTTGGTATTATGTACTATAAACATAAATGAAGGGGATAAAATTTCAAAATGGAAAAAATACAAATTTTATGATTTTTATATAAAAGATGATCTGGTCGTCGAGTGACCTCCCCACATTATGCTATGACGTACATCCCATAAAAAACTATTCCCACAACCTAGAGACATCTCCATCATGAACATATCCTATAATGAAATGATTATCCCCCATGGATTAAAAATCCAGGATTGGGGATGAGCCTCTAGGTTTTGTCCCAATTTCGCAGTATTATATTCCTTCTAATTAAACACCACCAACAACCTTGAGTGAGTTACAACACAACCTATATTATTTACATTGGAATGTACAACATCCTATAACTAATTTATAGGAACCATCAAGATGCTATTGGGTATAAAATGAAATAAAATAAATTTTGATAAACATTAACAAATATATATTTTTGTATAAGAATATAACACATTTGGATTCATAAGTATTAAACATGAATGTCAATCTCTTCATATACATCCATGGGATCTATTATTGGCCTTGTTAATGAATGAGATACATGTAATTAATCCCATGAATCTATAATTGAAATGGTAATGATGTTATATCAAATAGATGGTCTACCCCAATATACATTGTACAATAACCATGATGCATTTGGAGTGTTGTGGGATGAAATTTAAGGAAATATATATTATGCTTCCCATTTTATAAATAGACATTTTGATAAATGAAGTATAATCCACATGAAATTAAACAACATACAAAATTCCATGCACAAATTAATTGAAAATAAGGTCCAAGGGGGAATCATCATATAGAACAAAACAATATGAAATATAGTTATTCACTTAAAAATATTTAATTTTATTTGATATTATTCGTGTCTCTGACATCAAATTGAATGAAATTCATTTCATCCCATATGACACATGATCTACATTGAGTAGTCTATTTTATATGACATACTTCCATTTTATCATAGTGTGATGCATTTAATTGTAATAAGTTATTCGAAATTTATAATACTACTCTATTATAATAATTCCCCGATATCAAATAACTATGAATGAATTTAGTGTTCTTTTAATAAGATATTATGTGTAACATAGATAACTTATTCTTTGAACAATGATAAATATCATTTACACAAATATACTATCCTATCCTATAAAATTATCAATATAAAATTCATTTATAATTTCATTCAATAGATATGCACTAGGAAAAAATAATTTTACACACTCTTCCTAGTACACAATCCAAATTTTTGTATAAATTATTTCTCCCAAAAATAATATATGTTGTCAATTTTTTACTATATGTGTAGTAATATCCAAACCATACTTCATGGATATATCTATAAAATTAATACTATTTAATCACCTTCTCCCATAATATTATATGGCCTTATATCATGTATTTCTTCCAAACAAAACCCAACACATCGGTAGAATCACTTCTTTTCAACACATGTAAGGGTAAGATCCATATGAATACATTTTTTATATGAATTATAATTTCATTAAGTTATATCCTTAAAAGATACATAATGAAATCATTGTAATATATCATGGACCCATTAAAAAATTCCATTCAAATCCAATTTTTTCTCAAAATCATATTGTATCATAATATCATTAATGTATATTTTTAATTATAATCTCTATATTAGAATGAGAATTTTTATACCATATCAAAAAATAAAGTTAATCATTATTCCAATTGCTAAATAATATATAGTGATTCATATTATCATATTCAAGTATCTCCCAAACAAATCATCTCTATTATTCCCCTACTAGGTTACGTTTCCCACATTAATTTAATGTCTATATATATTTGAATTAATGATGGGAAAATATATTATCATACAATTAATATATGTTCCTTGAAAAATGTGGTAGAGAATATATATCAACATTTGGACAATTTCTCCTGGACACATATATATATCATCATCCACTAATACCCCTACCCCTTACTATGTGTTGATGTACCATTATATATCTCTTTAGACCCATTATGTATCATTTTCTTGCATAGAATAAATTACTCATTTTACAAATGTTTTAAATTGAGTATCTCAAAAAACAGAAATACTACATGGACTCTTGAGAAAAGGTATATCTTAATCGAATGGAAAATGTTGATAAGTATGGAATATTTTACACATAAATACAATGATAGTAACACACAATAGGAATGTATTTATCAAATGAGAAAATCTACTAACTGCATACAATTACATTAGAAATATAGTTGGACCATCATTACGAAGTGTTCAAGGGGAATAAATATTCTTCATCATTAATTATATGTAAATATACCCATAATTCAAATCAATGTTTTAGTTATTGAGTCAATAAGGTTTTCCTTATGACTTTTCCATTCCTTCTTGTTTTGAAAATTACAAACACCTTATCTTTAAGAAAATTTCTTTTATAAGGAAATTTGTTTTTATAAGAAAAATTGCTTTTATAAGGAAAATCGCTATTATAAGAAAAATTATCCTTATCATATTTTAATCCATATTTTACTTAAGTATGAGATTCAGATTCATTTTCTCAGAATCATTGAATCTTTGTTATAAAGCATTCTGTTTTAGGATTCGGATTCTGGACAAGAACTATAAGGAAGTTTCATTCCGAATTTCAGATATGAACTCTGACTAAGTTCTATTCCAGATCTAGGATACAAATTCTGAACAAGAGTTCTCATTATGAATTCTAATGAAGAAATCCCATTCGGAATTCTCATTACAAATTCTATTGACGAATTCTCATTACGAATTCTGATGACGAATTCTCATTATGAATCCTGATGATGAATTCTCATTACGATTTCTGATGACGAATTCCTATTCCGAATTCTCATTCTGAATTCCCCTATTAAACAGAATTTGAATATCTTTGTTTTATACACTCTGAATTAAATCAGACTCCGAAAAATATCTTTGTTTGACTCCGAACTTTTATATTGCTTACACTTCTAAAAATTTTCTACTCTTTACTATTGTTCCTTACACTCTGAACCTTAACTCCGAAGTTTTCATTCCGAACTTTTATGTTAGAGTTTAAAACGATGTCGTACATTCTGTTACACTTGTTTTGTTATAAAACGATGTCTTTTGTTTTGTTATAAACTAATCGTTGTCTAAGTGACACGTGTACAGGTCCCTCCGATCTTTAAGGAAAATATGACCATTGGAGAAGGAGCCGAGCTTACCTATAAATATGAGCTCATTTGAAAGAGCTCGGGGTTGCTGATAGCTGATGAAAGTGCTGAAAGGCTGACTAATTTGCTTGAAGTCATTTCTAGAGAGAGAGGCTCTTATTAACTCTCAAAGCTTCGTGCAACTCCGAATGTTGGTGATTACATTCGAGGGCTTCTGGGGATAGGAAGACATAGGTGCCGACTACCTTAAAGTTCGAGGGCTTTCTTGCTGAGGAAGACAGAGGTTGCCAACTACCTTGAAGTTGAGGGCTTGCGGGGATAGCAAGACAGAGACTCCGATATTCGTATCGAGGGCTTACCCTGGTGTGGGTAAGACAGACTTGCTTGAAAGTATAAATCAAGGGACCTTTATCCAAGGTTGTTGGATACCCTTCTCTTTGGGTTAAAAGACTTATATCTTGATACTTGTAGTTTTACTACTTGTTTTTATTCTGCTTCATTTTGTATTATAAGGAAAGTATAACTTTCTTATACTTCCTTATTTGTACTCTGTTTCATTTAGATTCTATACGCTTTAAGGTAGAATCTCATACTGTAATCTTTTGTTAAGTTTCAATTTCCGGAACCATATTTCCGGAACTCTCATTCGGAATCTCTTTCCTAGTTTGCATTCGGTGTTAAGAGGTGTTGTGAATTTTCTTAGTTTAACTTTGTTAAACTTAGCATTTTCCTTTGCTTAAGGAAAACATAGTTATTCTTAACTAACTTTAAAGGTTCCAAAGGAATTTTTAAAGTATATAATTCACCCCCCTCTTGTATATTGAGCATCTATATCACTATTTCGATCCTACAATTGGTATCAGAGGTTGGAAACCTCTTACTCTATACCAATCTTACATTTGGTATCAGAGGAGGTCTCTGAAATACTTGTACTCACATACAAGTTTTTCTTGCTCACTTTATCCTTCCGAACATTGTCATTCCGAATTTGTCCATTCCGGACTTTCTCATTACGAACTTTGTGATTACGATTCTTTGATACTAACAAGTTTGTGTGCAAAGTTATTTTAAGCATGGCAGGAATTAATGTTGGTTCTATTGACAATCTGAATCCTACAAGACCACCAATCTTTGATGGTAATGACTATGAATACTTGAGAGATCGTATGAAGACTTTTGTTATCAATACTAGAGTAGACAACTTTGTTATGCTTCCTGGTGATTATAAAATTCCTGACAAGGAAGTCAGATCTTTTACTAACCAGGAAAAGCAAGAATATCAACTCAACTATAAGGTATGCAATACTTTACTATGTTCAATGACTAGAAATATATATATCCAAATTTCTTCTTGTGAAGCAGCTAATTGTATATGGAAGAAGTTAGAGGTTACACACTTTGGAACTTCCAAGGTGATTGAAACTAGAAGAGCTATGCTTAGAGCTGAATATCATGGCTTCAATTTTCCTTATAGAGAACCTATCTGTAAAGTTCAACAAAGATTTATGACTATTGTCAACAGTCTACAATCTATGGGAGAGAAAGGTTTAGATGATGAAGCTCTTGTGGACAAGATAATTGATATTATTCCGAATGAGTGGGAATCCAAGAGAACAGCTATAGATGAGAATAGGAAGGTCACTCAAATTACTCATGATGAATTATTTGGAACTCTTATACAACATTAAACCATAATGAAGAGAGATGCTGACAACATCAAGAAGAAAAATGGAAATGGTACTGTTGCTTTTACTACAACTTCAAATCAGATGAAAGCTAATACTCCTGAGAGAATAACCAGATCCAAGTCTAAGAAAGTCATTTTCCAATCCGAATCTAGTGAGAGTGAAGTCTCAGAAAATTAATTAGAAAATCTTGCTCGAAGAATGAACAAGATATACGGCCAGAGAAATTTTCAATCTAAGTATAAGAAAAAGGATAGGAAAGATAAGAAAGATGGAGAAGTTACTTGTTATGAATGTAAAAGAGCTGGACATATTAGACCACATTGCCCTATGCTCAAAAAGAAAGAAAGGAAGGAAATACATTCAGACAGAAACAGAAAGAAGTATTATAAATCTAAAGCTAAGAATGTTTTGAAAGCTAATGATATCTGGAGTGCCAGTGGTGGTGACTCTTCAGATGAATCTTCTGATTATGAATCTTCAGGACAGAAGAATCATGGTCTTATAGCCAGATTACCTATTGATAATCATTGTCTTATGGCTAAGGTACGAAATGCTGAATCATTGACCAATGTTTTTTTAAATTCTAATGAGAGTAATTATTATAACTCTTCCGATGAAGAATCATCTTCTGATGAGGAAAATACTTTACCTACTTATGAAGAAGTCTCTAGGTTTGCTGAACTTCTTGAGATTGAGAATTCCAAACTCAATAAGAAACTGGATAAGGAAAACTCTAAGAATTCTATTCTTATAAAAGAGATATCAGATCTTTCTAAAGATCTTGATAAGAAAAATGCTGATTTTGAAAATATTTCAAAAAATCTTGAGGAAGTAAGTTCTGAGAAGAACAAACTTTCTAAATAAATAGAAAAAGTAATTTGTAAGAAAAATGTTTTCGAGCCTAACTCTAGTTCAAAAACTAATGATTTTGAGGATAAAAACATGGTTGTAAAACTCAACTCCAAAATTTTTTCATTAAAGAAGTGTTTATCAAACTTTACCCATGGTAAAGAAAATTTTGATAATATGTATTCCCAAATACGACCTTTAAGAAATAAATATGGATTTGGTTATACCCATGAAAAACCTATTTTCAGTAACAATTATTTTGTTCCTCAAAGTGCCCCATTTTGTACCAAGTGTCAATGTGGTGGACACTGGGCAAAGAATTGTTCCTTAAACAAAACCCAATCTCTAGGATTTCGCAAAGCTTACTTTTCTAAGAAGATGTGGGTTCCTAAAATTTTATTGTCTGGAAATCTTGGATCCAAACAAGTTTGGATTCCGAAAGTCTAATTTTTTTCTTGATTTCAGGAAAATAAAGAAAGTACCAGCAACAATATATGGTACATGGATAGTGGATGTTCCCGGCACATGATTGGTAACAAAAGCTATTTTGAAAAGATTATCAAAACGAAAGGAGGAAAGGTAACTTTCAGAGACAATGCTAAGGGAGAGATTGTTGGTATTGGTAATATTGTTCTTTTAGGTAAAACCTTGATTTCAAATGTTCTTTTTGTTAAGGGTCTTAAGCACAACCTCATTAGAAAAAGTCAATTATGTGATGAAGGTTACCTTGTGAATTTTAGGAATGATAAGTGTTTAGTTCACAATTCCAAGGAAGAATTTATTCTCTCATCAAATAGTCAAGAGAATGTCTACACTTTGAACCTAGAAGACCTCAGGAGCCATGATTTACCTTGCCTAAGTGCAATGGAAGATCATTCCTGGTTATGGCATAGAATATTAGGACACTGTAATATGAGAAACCTATGTAAAGTATCTAAGAAGAAACTAGTTAAGGATCTACCGGAGCTTAGATTTGATTCTTCTAAAGTTTGTGATCCTTGTCAATATGGCAAGCAACATAAATCTAGTTTTAAGTCAATCGGTGAAGTCTCAACAACCGATGCATTACAGTTAGTGCACATGGATCTATTTGGTCCAACACAAACTGGAAGTATTGGAGGGAAATACTATGTGTTTGTTCTAGTTGATGATTACACTAGATTTACTTGGGTCTATTTTCTAGAAAAGAAATCTGAAGATTTTTCTTATTTCAAAAGTTTTAGAGCTCAAGTTAAAAATGAGAAAAACCTTCCCTTGAAAACAATTCATAGTGATCATGGAAGAGAATTTCAAAATTCTGATTTTGAAACTTTTTGTAGTAAGAAAGGTATTACTCACAATTTTTCAGCACCTAGAACTCCTCAACAGAATGGCGTAGTTGAAAGAAGAAATAGAATTCTTCAAGAAATAACTAGAACCATGTTGAGTGAATATTCTATTGCTAGACATTTCTGGGCTGAAGCTGTAAGTACTGCTTGCTATACTATAAATCGAGTTTTGATTAGACCTTTTCTTAATAAAACTCCTTATGAGTTATGGAATGGTAGAAAACCAAGACTTTCCTACTACAAGGTTTTTGGTTGCAAAGTATTCATTTTGAATACAAAAGATAACTTTCATAAATTCGCACCAAAGTCTGATGAAGGAATTTTCATAGGATATTCCACAACTTCTAAGGCTTATAGAGTTTTTAATAAAAATACTTGTACTGTTGAGGAAACAGTACATGTAAAATTTGATGAGTAAGATCCTTTTGTTTTTAAACCATCTCAACTTACATCTTCGGATGTGTTTTCAAAAACTTATTATCAACCATTGATAGAAGAACCTTCTGATAAGGAAATTGTTCAAGAAGATACTTCTGAAACATTTACCCCAGAAGACTTTCTACCCTATGTTGATGAACAGGTTTTACAAAACCCAAATCAGGTGTTTCTTAAGAATCATCCCAGTGATAGTATCATTGGTGATGTAAACCAACCTGTAAGGACTAGAAGTTCCTTAAGAAATGAAGTAGAACATCTATCATTTCTTTCCCAATTAGAACCTAAAAGCACTGATGAAGCTTTAGGTGATGATGATTGGATTAAATCCATGCAAGATGAACTAAATGAATTCGAAAGGAATAAAGTCTGGACCTTGGTTGAAAGACCTAAGGAAACATCTGTTATTGGAGTAAAATGGGTTTTCAGAAATAAATGTGATGAAAATGGAGTCATTGTTAGAAATAACGCTAAACTTGTTGCTAAAGGCTATAATGAGCAAGAAGGAATAGACTATGAAGAAACCTATGCTCCAGTAGCTAGACTTGAATCTATCCGTATTCTACTTGTCTTTGCAGCATTCTTTAATTTCAAACTTTTCCAAATGGATGTAAAATGTGCTTTTCTTAACGGTTATGTTCAAGAGGAAGTTTTTGTTGAACAACCTCCTGGCTTTGATGATACAAAACATCCTGATCATGTTTTTAGACTTACCAAAGCTTTGTATGGACTTAAACAAGCCCCACGAGCATGGTATGATAGACTCACCAGATTTTTTCTTCAAAATAACTATGTTAAGGGAAATGCAGATCCAACCCTTTTTATAAAGAAAGATAAGAAAAATGTTTTTATTGTTCAAATCTATGTTGATGACATTATATTTGGTTCACTCAGCAATATTTGACTGACTCTTTTGCAAGTCTAATGAAATTTGAGTTTGAAATGAGTATGATGGGTGAGTTAACATTTTTCCTTGGTTTTCAAATTTCTCAAAAACCAGAAGGAACCTACATATCTCAACATAAGTATATTAAAGATCTTCTGAAAAAGTATGGTTATGACAACACTAAGAGTATAAGTACTCCCATTGGTACCTCAAACTCTTTAGATCTTGATGAAGCTGGGAAACCAGTAGATCAAACATCTTTTAGAGGTCTGATAGGAAGTCTACATTACTTAAAATCATGTAGACCAGACATAATGTTTTCAGTATGCTTATGTGCAAGATATCAATCCAATCCTAAGGAATCTCACTTAAAGGCAGTAAAGAGAATTTTTCTCTACCTTATGGGAACCATGGATCTAGGATTATTTTATACTTCTGGAAATGATTTTGTTCTAAAAAGATTTTCTGATGCTGACTTTGGTGGATGTAGAATGGATAGAAAAAGTACATCCGGAACTTGTCATTTCTTAGGAGATTCACTAGTTTCTTGGTCCTTCAAGAAGCAACATTCTGTAGCACTTTCCACTGCTGAAGCTGAATATGTAGCAGCTGGAAGTTGTTGTGCTCAAGTGTTGTGGATGCAACACACACTCACAGACTATGGCTTGAGTTTTACTCAAACTCAAATTTTGTGTGATAACACAAGTGCCATTGCCCTAAGTAAAACCTCTGCACATCACTCTCGTGAAAAACACATAGATATTAGGCATCACTTTATTAGGGATCACACACTTAAAGGAGATATTATTCTTTAGTTTATCAGAACTCAAGAACAACTTGCTGATATTTTCACAAAATCTTTACCTTCTGATAGATTTGAATATATTAAACAGAAGTTAGGAATGATAACCGTAAGGTAATCTTTCTTAATTAACTTTCTGTTAAGAAAAAATCTCCTTACAGTAATAAACTCCTTTTCATAGGGGGAGTACATTTGATTGTTTGTTTAACAATGTTTTTCAAAATTTGTTTTCAAACTTTTCGGAATGAAGATTTCTTGAATGGAACTTCTAGAACTAAAATTTTCCAAAATAGACATTCTCGTACAGAATACTACTGGAATGGAAGTGTTCGTATTGAAAATTTACGGAATGAAAATTTACGTACTGGCAGTTTCATAACCAGATATTTTTGTACCAGTTGTTTTTCGTACTAAATTCTTCATAATGTATTTTTCGTACTATGTTCTTCGTACTGATTTTCTTCTTAAGTTTGTTTTTCATACTAAGTTTTTCATAATGAGTGTTCCATAATGAGTTTTTCGTACTAAGTTTATTTTCCAAAGTAAATTTTTGCGAAATCTGTCTTCTCATAATAATGTTTTTTTTAGTCTTTGTTATATTACCCATTACGAATAATCTTCCTAAGCCAATCCGAAAGGTATGATTTCCCTACTCCAGTTTTCGTAGTCATATTTTACTTTCTAGATTTTTCTTGTACTATGTTTTTGGATTATTGTTTTCTTAATTCTTTGTTTTAATAAAAACCTCAAAAAGATCGGATTCAAGTTTTCAACCGTCAGATCTGATCTCAGCTTACTCCAACCGTTAGATCAACCGTGGAAGTTGAACCGTCATCTCGTTGCCTATATAAAGGGAACCCAATTACTCATCCCACATCGATCTCAAGCTCTCGCGTCTCGAATCTCTGCTTCTCGGAATTAAGGCCGTTCCGAACTTCAGTTTTCTCCGTTCCGAACTTCTCTGAGTACTTCAGATCCGAATGTATGTGGAGTTAGCATCTCAAGAAATGTCATCCACTAAGCCTATTTCGCAATGGTTAGTTTACAGAGAATGGTTAGTCCATCCGGTTTTCTTCAGCAACTACGATTCTCTCATTTCAAAGAACATTAAGTTGAATGGCTGTGAAGAAATTGCAGTGTCAAAAACCGGGAACCAAGATGAAGTATATTCAGACTTACTTGTCGAGTTCTATGAATCATTTTCCTTCTTCCAGGAAGATAATAGGGAGAAGTATTCTTTTAAGTCTTATGGAAAGACCTACAAACTTTCTCACGCCAAGGCTGCAAGCTTGGTAGGGCTGTCTTATGAAGGAGAAGCCGAATTTATTTCACATGTGTTGCCAGACTCGAAGGGTAGCTTAGACAAGGAAAAGGCCTTAGAAACTCTCGGACTGGCTGATGAAAAGGCTCCGAAGATTGCAAGTCTATCCACAAATTTCCGGATTCTGGAGTTATGGTTACAAGGACTTATCGTACCGAGAAAAGGCGATAAAGATAGCTTGAAGAAGAGTGAGATCTATATCTTAGATTTCCTGATAAATCTTTGAAAGTTTAACTTCATGAGGCACATTCTTATAACCATTGAGAATCTTAAGAAAGGAAATCTCAGAACTCAGATCGTAATGTACCCAGCAATATTATCAAAGTTGATAGTCTGGTGCCTTGAATCATTCAAGGAAACTTGCAGATCTAAGCCAAGGGTTTGTGAAATTTTGTTAGTTAGTGATGACACCCTTAAGAGGATGGATGTGGCTTTCAATAAAGAGATTGGTAAGTTCATTCATTTGCCTAATCAAGAAGAAACGGTTCCGAAGGCTGCTGAAACGGAATCATCCAAACCAGTGAAGAAAAGAAAGTTAAAGGAAGTTGCAGCTGAAGTCGAAGATCCTAAGTCTAAGGAAGTTCAAACCACTCCTCCCAAACCAAAGAAGAAGAAGACCTATCCTGATGGGGTAGTTACAAAGTGGAGAGATGATAAAGAGAAAAGGAAAGTAGGGGATCCAAAGTTCTGATTGGACCCTTCGGAAGCTAAGCCATTGAAGGAGAGAACTTCTGATGAGCTTGAAAGACAAGAAAAGGAAAAGAAGCTTAAGAAGAAGATGTCAGAAGCCGAGGCAGTCCAAGCATTGTTAAAGTTTAATGAGATGGTATCTGGAAGCATCCCAGTTCCGAGGTCTTTCTCCCTGGAATCTCTACCTGAGACTCCAGGAAGAAACCTTGATTTTCCGGAAGAGACTACAGCTGAGCGTGTTGAGAAAATTGAGCAGATTCGGCAAGTGTGAGAGGAAGAGGAAGTTTCTGAAGCAAGTGGTGAAATAGGAGATCTTTTGAAACAAGTGGATGATTATAAAGGAACACCTTCGGAACATCTATCACTCCGAACTTCTGAGGCTGAATCCTCTATGTTAGTAACTCCAGAGAAGGATAATAATGAGGAAGATGTTGTTCAGAAAATTGTTGATGAGATTGTTCAAGTATCTACTGGGGAGCAGAACACTCATGATCAAGAATAAATTCCGAAGAAAGACAAGGGAACGCAACTCCTTGTTGAAACTCCGAAATCAGTGGATATTAAGAAAAGAGAATATGGTGATTCATCTAAAAGGAAGTTGGAGCTTATTGAGGAAGAAAACTCTCCATGAAATATTTCAGATTTGGATTCATCTTCGTTGGGGTATGATTTTGTTGTCCAGTCTTTAAAGAAGTTGGTGGGATCCATTCCGACTTTCTCTAGTATTGACTCTAGATGTCAGATGCTCCAACATTCGTTGAATCAGAAAACTAACTCCGTATCTATGGTTATGGACAAGTGCGTTGAGATTGAAGCTCAGTTCAAAACCTTCTTTGTTGGTTACGAAGCTCATAGAAAATCTTGTAAGAGGATGAAAAACTGGTCGAGGAAGACTGTGGAAGAGATGAGATTGTTCAATGAGTTTCAAGACAATGTTAAAGATTCATTTAAAACCGAGGACAAGAAGATAAATGAGTTAACTTCATCTTTTGAAGAGAAGCTGACAAAAGAAAAGAACTTCCGGATTCAAGAAGTAAGAGATCTGAATGGGAAGCTGAATTCCGTTTCTCAGAACTGGAAGATTGAAAGGGATCATCGGATTGATTTTGAAGAAAGGATGAAGGCTCAGGAAGAACAGATCAAAGCTCAGGAAGAAAAGATGAAAGCCCAGGAAGAAAAAATTGAAGCACAATCCGCAAGAATAGTTGTCTTAGAGAAGCAAGATGAAGAAGATCATAAAGACCTGAAGAAGATCAAGACTATTCTAAAGGGGCTCATGTTAAAGGAAAAAGATCCGAAATAACCAAATCCGATCTTTTTGTTGTAATTTTTTCTTTGTTGTCGAGATTTCAAATCAAATGAAATTTGTGCCTCTCGTTTCTTTTGTTTTCATTACTAATATTTCAGGTACTTTGTTTTTTTCCATTCCCACCAATTATTTTTGAAAATCAAAAAGGGGGAGAAGAAAATATCCTTAAGAAAAAGAAGAACTCTAATAAGAGTTTATCAAAGGGGGAGAAGAAAAAGATTCTCAAGAAAAAGAAAAACTCTAATAAGAGTTTGTTTAAGGGGGAGATTTTTCATTAAAGAAGGCATTATTATTTATCACTCCGGAAATCTGAATACGATCCTTAGAGTTTCAAAGCCTAAGGGGGAGTTAGTCGTATTCATCAATATCCTTAAAGAAAAGGGAGATAAGCCTTAATGTTTTTCTTTCTTCTTAAAATTTCTTTTTCGTAAGGATGTTTGTGCTTTCCAAAAAGGGGTAGATTGTTGAGTCAATAAGGTTTTCCTTATGACTTTTCCATTCCTTCTTGTCTTGAAAATCACAAACACCTTATCTTTAAGAAAATTTCTTTTATAAGGAAAATTTCTTTTATAAGAAAAATTTCTTTTATAAGGAAAATCGCTTTTATAAGAAAAATTATCCTTATCATATTTTCATCCATATTTTTCATAAGTATGAGATTCATATTCATTTTCACAGAATCATTGAAACTTAGTTATAAAGCATTATGTTTTAGGATTCGGATTCTGGACAAGAACTATAAGGAAGTTTCGTTCCGAATTTCGGATATGGACTCTGACTATGTTCTATTCCAGATTCAGGATACGAATTCTGAAGAAGAGTTCTCATTACAAATTCTAATGAAGAAATCCCATTATGAATTCTCATTACGAATTCTGTTGATGAATTCTCATTAAGAATTCTGATGACGAATTCTCATTACAAATCCTGATGATGAATTCTCATTACGATTTCTGATGACGAATTCCTATTCCGAATTCTCATTCCGAATTCCCCTATTAAACAGAATTTGAGTATCTTTGTTTTATACACTCTGAATTAAATCAGACTCCGAAAAATATCTTTGTTTGACTCCGAACTTTTATATTGCTTACACTTATAAAAATTGTCTACTCTTTACTATTGTTCCTTACACTCCGAACCTTAACTCCGATGTTTTCATTCCGAACTATTATGTTAGAGTTTAAAACGATGTCGTACAATCTGTTACACTTGTTTTGTTATAAAACGATGTCTTCTGTTTTGTTATAAACTAACCGTTGTCTAAGTGACACGTGTACAGGTCCCTCCGATCTTTAAGGAAAATATGACTGTTGGAGAAGGAGCCGACCTTACCTATAAATAGGAGCTCATTTGAAAGAGCCCGGGGCTGCTGATAGCTGATGAAAGTGCTGAAAGGCTGACTAATTTTCATGAAGTGATTTCTAGAGAGAGAGGCTCTTATTAACTCTCAAAGCTTCGTGCGACTCCGAATGTTGGTGATTACATTCGAGGGCTTTCGGGGATAGGAAGACAGAGGTGCCAACTACCTTAAAGTTCGAGGGCTTTCTTGCCGAGGAAGACAGAGGTTGCCAACTACCTTGAAGCTGAGGGCTTGCGGGGATAGCAAGACAGAGACTCCGATCTTCGTATCGAGGGCTTACCCTGGTGTGGGTAAGACAGACTTTCTTGAAAGTATAAATCAGGGTACCTTTATCCAAGGTTGTTGGATACCCTTCTCTTTGGGTTAAAAGACTTATATCTTGTTACTTGTAGTTTTACAAGTTGTTTTTATTCCGCTGCATTTTGTATTATAAGGAATGTATAACTTTCTTATACTTCCTTATTTGTACTCTGTTTCATTTAGATTCTATACGCTTTAAGGTATAATCTCATATTGTAATCTTTTGTTAAGTTTCAATTTCCAGAACCATATTTCTGGAACTCTCATTCGGAATCTCTTTCCTATTTTTCATTCGGTGTTAAGAGGTGTTGTGAATTTTATTAGTTTAACTATGTTAAACTTTTCCTTTTCCTTTGCTTAAGGAAAACATAGTTATTCTTAACTAACTTTAAAGGTTCCAAAGGAATTTTTAAAGTATACAATTCACCCCCCTCTTGTATATTGAGCATCTACATCACTATTTCGATCCTACATTAGTATCCCTATACAAAAAGTTTTCATTTCATCGTCTCCTCATTACAAAAACACATTTTTTTATTTATAATACATTTATCCATTAATAATGTTTTTGAGATTATTATATCATTCAAACACTACATTTGGGATTTCACACATCCAATTATTCTATTCACATTAAAATTAAAGGATGTAAATAGTTTAATATGACCATATATACAATAATTGTACCATTCAATCATGCTGGGTTCCTTCGGGCCTTATTTTTGTTTTAATCACCTCATATTTTAATAATTTTTTTATATCCTTTAACATCATCCTTATTTTGGTTAATGTTAAACCGCCATAAATATTATTCTAATTCCCTGTTAGAATTGAAAGACCATAAAAAACTTAAATAAAGTGATATAATACTTTTGATGAGGAATGTAAACATGATAAACATATAAAAAATCCTTGTGTCTGGTTATTATTAATAATATTTTCTATTCCATGTAAAATATGTTGAGCATCTAAAAATGTAAAATAGAATATAAAATAGTATAAAAATCATTACTGATTCCACTAATGTAATATTTCACACTTATGAATTATGTAAAAATATAAATAATTTAAATACATTAAATATAGATATATGAAACATTTAACCTTATAAAATGGAAATAAATTCTCAGTAATTATGAATTTTATTTAAGAAGTTATAGCAACATACATTAACATAATGAAATATTAAATCATATGATCTATATAAAATTCATGGGTATTCAATTGTAGGGTATTTACCCCATCTTGAGCATTAATTTTTATTTTAAAATATTATTTATTTGGTTTAATTATATTTTTTATTTATAATCACATTTCCAAATGGACTCTAAGTGTTTTTCAATAAATGTAAATGTGTCACAAATTTAATTTTACTATTTAAATCTATGATAACATATTTTAGATAAAAAATTATTAAGAATATATAATCTAATAGGATTTCCTCATCTTTTGGTAATGATATATATATTATATATATATATATAACACTCGTATTTGTATAAGGGACATGTCATACATATTAAATTTTATCTACTAATTATCATTTAAAGAAATTATTTTGAATTTTTTATTTATTAATTCATTCCCAATATAATGTTCAAATGGATTCAACTCCTGTGATGTTATTAGATAAGTGTTTTTTGGATTAATAATGATTTAGGTTTAGATTAAAAATTATAGGTATTTAGAGCTATTGGATAGGGAATGATACTCTATCATTCATCATGAAAAAAGAGATGAACAAACTTCCATCATTGAGAGTCATACCCAATTAAATTAATGGAAAATAGGATAAAATATTATAAAATAACACAAAAAAACTGATTTGAATAATATTTTAAATAAGATAATTTGTAAAAAAAGAAATTAACAAATTAATGAATACACATTTTCTTCAAATTGTCTACGAACCCTAATATACTTAGAATCTCGATCTGTTAAAAAACTCCAAGGAATTTATTTTTGATGGCTTCAATAACACCTAAAATTCTTTTCATTTTTTATTTCATAAAATTATTGTATGGTTATAATTTATCTAGTAATCCATTATAGTAGAAATTTAACTCTGAGGTTTAGAATCAATATATATTTATTTATTTAACTGTTATATATTCCACATGAGTAAATATATATTACTAAATGCATATTTTTATTTTTGATGATAAATTACATGTGGTATTACTATAGTTGATGGAAAATATGTTCAATATTGTTGAATACATTTCCAATAAATTTAATACACATAAGAAAACATCGTATCTGATAAAAAAAAACTATTATTTATATGAAATTTAAGAAAATTGGATCTTGGAAATAATGTGATGTTTCCCATTCATGTTTTAATCATCCCTAAGATGGGGAGGGGTGAATCTGTGTTTTTTTATATTTCATTACTTACAGAATGTCCTTTTCTTACTACTAAATTGTTATTTCATTTGTGATGAAAATTCTACCCCACATCCACAAGAAGATAATAATTTATAAGGTTCCCTACTCAATAAGGGTAGATACGTCTTTTGTACGGTGTGAAAATAATCCAATACCCCACAATCCACTAGAAAAAAATCCATGATATTGAATAAAATGTGTAGGATGTTCTAGTAAAAAATTTTAGTAATAAGATAACATTTAAATAGTGTATCTTATATTTCTAGCATATAATGAGGCAATACAATGTTATGTTACATCTTATTACATTTCAAAAAAAAATTATATTTAAAAACAATTCTTCTTGTTCCTATATATAAGTTGTTATGAACTTCTTGGACATCGTAGTTATACTTAGTCTAATACCCATTGTGATTTCCACATTATCATAGACCTAATTTGATGCTCTTTTATTTATCCATTCTGATAAAATGGGACTTCATAACTACTATTATCAAATATCCCTAACAAACCATACAAACATCAGGATGCAACCAACCATCGCAGAACTAACTTTCATTCGGAATCTCAATAAGGCAACATAGTATATCCCATAATATAGAAGTACCCATTACATATAATCATCGGAAAAATAAAATAAATTTTTAGTCTTTTTATGCCTATGTTTGCATAGTACCTATAACACCATCAAATCAATGAGATTTGGGATTTTCACTTTTATTTTAATAAAAAATGTTATGGGGTCAAATCATATATATAGTCTAACTTATGTAAATTTCTCCTCCAAATTTTCATTTTTTGGACCAATCAAAAATAACTTTCCAACGCACCTCTATTCGGGATGCTTCATTGATATTGTTCATTGTCATAGAGATCAACGTCAAACCATAATGCGCTCTCGATACCCACATTCTCATAATGGTCTAGTTTATCATTACCTTTAGTGATGATTTTCATAATATTGGATATAACAGTGAAAAGCGTTCAATTTCTATCATGATACATATCATCTGATTGATCACAATTAGCATCAATTGATTTACAAGGGAGATACTTGTATACTCCCTATGTTTTAAAAAAACATTTATTTCAAATTCAAATATAATTTCTTATGATTTTGATTTCCATAATATGATGGAAAATATTCTCATCCATATTTTCAAATTGAAGTGATTACTTTTCTTCCCAAACATCATGAACACTAATAAATAATATATTAAAATAATAATCTTCTTTATAATAAATATCCTATCATTCTGGTGTTTACCTAGACCTAGTGTTTATCCTAGAAAACCCAATTTTTAGTATAAACCTCCAAATATTTTCCTATAAATTTAAATATAATATTTATATTGTTTTGAACCACATTCACATTATAGGGGTCCATCATAGAGTACAATGTGGATGATGATGAAGAAATAAAATTTTTCACTTAATCAACTTCTTGAACCGATTCAACAAATTTATAAATCCCAAACAGATCATTAAATTTATGGACCTCAGTGTTTAATTAGTAGAGATGATAGAGATTATAGTATACAATTATTGTTATAATGTTCTTTCCATATAAAAGGTTTCACATGTGGGGACTCTCCAAATAATCAATGAATCTTGGAGTTGAAATCACCCATTTTTTATAATTTTTATAAAATAATATTGGTTTGTGGACCCTAGTGGATGATATGTCTATAAACTATTTGAATAGATTATCTAAAACCCACATTTGGGTAATTCTATATATTGGAATATAAATAATATGATAATAGTTTAGTTATGGTTTCTCTAGGAACCAATTTTATTCCTGAATTGGAATATATCGTTTCTAGTGTTGACCAATGTTATAAATTGATGTAAGGGATCATTCATTTTCATATCAATTATAATTTTATTGGAAAACATATTAAATACATTTTACATTATAAGAATATATATATATATATATATTTCTAGTTTCACTAATGATTAATTAGTAAACATGATCTTTAGGGAATCCATCTAAAAAGAAATGATGAATGCCCATTTTCTATTAGAACCACTAGGGATTCTAATAATTAATATAGATTGTATAAGGAAAATTATAAATTTGTAATGTTCACACAATATATTGGTAACCTCTATAGGTATTAGTTGTATTGGGATTTCACTAGTGATGAAAAATATCCTTGAGAAATAAATATATTGAGGAATTTTTATTTTATTATATATTTCATGACACACGAAATATTCAGATACCAATATATTGTTGACCATGATCCTAAAAACAAATTATGGGTATTTAGCCATTTTATATTATAAAACATGAATATATTTAGGATATAATCAAAGGGGACAACATTAATGGATTTTCTTACACCAATAGTGAAATAATTACAACTATCATTACCCTACCACTTGAAATGGAATCCCTTATAAGGTAGTGTTATACAATAAATGACATGGCCAAAATTCCATCCAATTAAATTTATGAATCCACTAATTCATTGGAATAGTATCTCAAACTATTTTTTTTCTATCCTCTATGATTTACAAACATGAATGCTAAAAATGTAAGTCTCCCGGATAAGGGATATTTTTTATTCTTCATTTTTTCCTCATTTTTTTGAATTGAGGATGATTTAATCAATTCTGTATACATGTTGACCATTTGGAGTTTCAGTTCTTTCAAATTTCAACTTTCAACCTATTATAAAATATCCTTCTATAGGGATGGTATTTTATTCCCATATTAGTTTACATTATATAGTTGGTGAAACACATCATACATCTATATATGAATTGGTTTGTCGCATGACTATTTTTTTCAATCATAAAATTAATCATTCCTAACCATATAAACAATGTATATTTATGTGTCTTTAAAAGCAATTACTGACTAACTTAATATGTGTATCTATCTCCTCATATACAATAAATTTTGGAGTCTATTTTTTCATACAATAAAAGAATCTATAACAACACAGTTGTAACGTCCCAGTTTTAGGAGCCGCCTAGAGGCACCCTGTACATAGTTGGTCACATGGGCTCAAGCGAATTTTCCAAAATTCAAGAGGCTACCGAGTAGTAGTGAGGGCCTCGGGTCTGAACGTGGGGACAATTTTTCTTCATTGGCAGAGCAACACAATGGAAGAAAAACAGATAGTAAATGCGGAATGTGTAATAATACCATAAAACAGTAAACAGTGGGAGACTAGAAGTAACAAAAACTGGGCATATATAAATATATATAATGCATGATACAACTATCTAGGAATGCATCCAAACAAATCAAAATGCTATAATAATATAAAAAACAAAATTATAATGAAAATCAAATAAACATCTCCAAACATCGCAAGCCTCAACATGGTCCCATGCTCACCAACTCAACAACAATCATGTACCTGAAGTAGGATGGTGCTTTCCCTTATCTATACCTACAACAATATAATATTTTTGGGCCCAAAATAATGACTGAATCAAGGTGTGAGACTAAACCTAGTATTCAACCACCCAAATATATGTTCCTAACATTCGGTGAATATATATGTCAAGAAACAAACAATATGAAGCATTAAACAAGGATGTACACATTGTAACAATCTGAAAAATTCAATTGCATTCATTTTTATACATCAAGAGAAACCAGTCAAAATCAGGTAACCCTCTATGATTTACTCACAGCCTAACCCATCTGGTTCAACCAAACAAACACAAGCAACCCTTTGTGAAGTACAAACAGTATAACCCCACTGGTTTTACTTTAACAAAGACTCTCTGAGGAAGTACTCACCATCAATTCACCCCATGGTCTCGTATTGGTACGTAATATGCACTCTGAAGAAGAACTCAACTTCCAATTTCCCATGTTCCCATATCGAGGAAACTCCAAACAATACGAGGGAGCAGTTACAATCATCCCCCTATTGTCTCGCAACGTAAAAGTAAACAGACACTATGGAGAATACTCAATCATAAAATCTCTCAATTGACTACTACACTAGGCTCTCACACCCTTCTGTATGTTAGTTTCACACAAATGATACGTGGAGGCCAATGTAAACAACAAGAAATATATGGATAAACAATCTACAACATTCCATAACAAGTCAGTTAATAATCACTCGATCATAACAATACTAGGCATGGGAAACAAAGCAGCCTAACAGGTATGCTAGACCAAATAGTAAAAAAACTAAACATGGGGAAAACCAATATATCATTGAAATTTTAACCCTTTTCACAAAAAATTATACTTTATCCAAAAAAAATTCATAGTGGAAAAAACATGGCTCAAAATCATAAACACGAAATACCCCGAATGTGGATATTAGTAATTTTTACACATAAAATTCAACGACTATATATGAAAAGGAACAAAACACCTACCTCAACATCATGAGATCGATATACCTGTACCCTAGGCTGTGAATCGCCCTAGATTATGGTAGATCTACAAAAATGTTAACAACGTTCAACTGAGGATAACTTGAGAAAGAGGGGAAATTAAGAGATGATATTCATGAAGAATGGAGAACTCAAAAAAATGATTCCAATGTAATAGATGATGGTAGATTCGGAGAACAAACGATGAGTTAGGGCCTCAGAGTGGATTCTTCGTCATGCAGATGCTCTCCGACGAGACAAGAGAAGAAAAAGAATGTTCAGTAAATTAGTCATGACCATAGACTATTTAATGAATAAAAATTAATGTACACGGTGTGTTCATTAAAGGTACATGACATGTACTTGGCTTTTATGGCCTCCTCATTAGGCGGTCTCCAGGTCACCACACACGGCCATGTGATCGGCTGTTACACGGCCAATACACATTCACCTGCGGAAACCTGGTAAATGGAATGTAAATAATGTACATTTCATGTACTATTGAAATTTCCAAAAAATTCAATTTTTTCTCAAAAACATCTAGAAAGGAAATACATACCAGGAATGCATATCTGGTTTCTACAAAATTCCCCCTTAAAGAAATTTTTCCCCGAATTTCCATAACAAGGCAGCATATAAGAAGAAACCTCGAACAGCTCCGGCCATGGTGATTATACATCAGCCGCCCTCTACCATGTCTGGTCTTATACTCACCCGTGCTGCCAAAGAACACATACAAGTGGAACAGATCATCCACAAAGAACCTTCTCCCTTCGATCAAAAATCAGTATTCGACGTTCATCTAAATATTTTTTTACCTCGAGCTCAACCTCTGTGGGTTGGAAAACATGAGATGTGTCTGAGAAGTAATGTTGGAGCTGAGAAACATGTAAGACCACATGAATATCCACGTACATCTGATGTAACTGCAACCGATAGGCAGTCGGTCGAACTATCTCCAAAATTTCAAAAGTCCCGACGTACCATGGGAAAATAATACCATGATTCATAATCATAATGTGTCCCAACCTCTGTGTGACATGCAGGAAAGCAACATTTTAGACCTCGAACTCCATAGGTCATCTCTGACGATCAGTATAAGAATTTTTTCGTGACTCTACAACAGCCATTATCTTCTAAATCAATTCTATCTGCTTTGTGGTCTCCTAGAAAAGATGCGGACCTAGATTAGATGTCTATCCTACCTCTAGAAAACATAATGGTGATTGGCATCGCCTACTATACAGATCCTAAAATGGTGCCATCTAAATAGTAGCTTTAAAACTATTATTGAAGCAAGATTCCACAAGATGTATTTGCTTCTCCCAAGATACTCTAAAATCTAGGATGCATGTTCAATGACTGTCCTCTAGTACATGAATCGTATGCTCGTACATTCCATCTTTATTGGGGTGATATTCTATACTCATAAGTACCTATATACCCAATTCCCTATAAAGTCCCTTCTAGACCTAGGAAGTAAAATGAGCATCCTTGTCTAAAATAATGGAGTGTATATCTCTACGTAAATGTACAGTCTCTCGGATGTATAGCCTACCCCAATCATCAACACTGAGAATATCCTTAATAAGTAATAAGTGGAAAACAATCGTGAGTCTGTCAATGACAACCAATACTACATCATTACCTTGAGATGATTTCAGAAAACCAGTCACAAAAAACACCGCGACTTCATTCCACTACCACTCATAAATGGGTAAATGTTGTAAAAGACTTGTTGGCCATTGATTATCTGCCTTCACCTGATGACAAGTGGACACCTCATAACAAAACCAGAAACAAATCGCTTCATACCTGGACACTAAAGATGAAGGTGTAGATATTGATACATCTTGGGGACACCAGGATGAACTGCCCAAACAGAGGAATGAATGTATCACATAATCTCCTCATGTATGCCTGCTGAAACCGACACACGTCCATAATAATGGAAGATATATTCCTTTCCTACTGTCCATCCAGTAATAAGGTTCTCTCCACACACACTCTACTATTAGATTGGGCCTTCTATATCTAATAGCTCCCTCAATCTCACTTGATCAAGAAGAGTAGAGGTGGTAGATAAAAAATATAGAAACGTTAGCCCTGATATTTCGTGCCCCTCCAATTGCATTTTAGGGAACCGAGGCATAAGTTTCCACTAATTATTGGACTTCATAACTGCATGTATCTGAGTTCTCCTGTAAATGCATCTGCCAAAACATTAACATTCCCAGGCATGTAGGTAAGATCAAATTTAAAGGACTGAGGGTACTCAACCCACCTTCGATGTCTCAATATCAGGTCACACAAAGTGATGATATACAAGATAATTTTGTGGTTGGTGAACAACAAACAATGCTCTCTCAACAGGTTGTGTCTCCAAGAGCGTAAATCATAGATGACTATATCCATCTCGAGTAGTTCCTCTCATTCGGACTCAACTACTAAGACCTATACACAACAACCCCTTCCCCCTTTATAAGCACAACCCCCAGCCTGATACCTGATGCATCATAGTTCATTGTATAACTCTTGATCGTCTCTTGAAAAACTAGTATCAGTGGTGAAGTCAACCTCTCATTCAACACCTTAAATGATGAATCAAAAGAATCTAACCATGATTACTTATAACCCTTCTTAGTGGGGCCCTTCAGTGGCACTGCTCTTAATGAATGTGTAGTATGAAAATGATTTAGAAACCATCCAACCCAAGAAAACTTTGTACATCAATGAAATTCGTTGGATGATCCCTGGAAACTACATCTCTCACTTTTTCTGGGACAACTGATACTCTTTTACCTGAGATAAAATGTCCCATGATGTAAATCTGGTCCATCCAAAAGTGGAATTTTGATAGATTATCAAATAACTGATGCCCTCACGGTATACTCAAAATGATCTCAAGATGATTTATTCATGGTCGTGTCTAGTGTGAGAGTCAACCATGATATCATCCAAGAATACTACAACAATGTAATCCAAATATGGATGGAACACTCATTTCATTAGTTCCATTAATACTATTTGCACATTCGTGAGACTGAACGACATAACCACAAACTTGTATAGACCATACCTGCTCCAAAAGGATTTAGGAGATACATCTAATTTTCTAATGTGCAATTGATGGTAACCAAACCTCAAGTCAATATCCGAGAACACCCAGACTCCTAGAAGTTGTTCAATGAGATCATCAATCCCCAACAAGGGATTTTAGTTCTTGACCGTCAAATGGTCCATCTATCGGTAATCCACACAAAGTATGACGTTACAGTATGCTTTCTTCATAAACAGGACAAACAAACCAGAAGGAAAAGTACAGGGTTGGATGAAATCCTTGGCCTAAAACTCCTCCAACTGCTTCATGAGCTCCTTCAACTCTGGTGTAGCCATCCTATAAGGAGGAAAAATCACCAATGCTTCTCCTAGAACAAGATCAATAGAAAATTCCACCTCTCACTCTAGAGGAAAACATGAAAAGTCTTCTAGAAAGAAAACTTTGAAATGATCCACCACTATATGAATGTACATTTGTGAATTACCCTTGTCATCCCGATGTAGACTAGCAATATGGGCTGTCACTCCTCCCAACCCATGATGCTCGAGTTCTACTCTACTCGCCTGGACATATCACCCACCCTTATGAAGAAATGATCGAGCCTCTTGGGATGTGAAACTCACCGTATGATGATTGCATTCAACAATGGACTAGAAGGTAACTAATGAGTCCATTCCCAGAATGACATCATAACATGTCATCTCTAGGACAGAGAGATCCTAAAGGAAGTGACACCCACCAACCTATAGAGGGCACTTATTGTACTGATGTACACTAGCTTTTCCAATCACCCATAGAGTTTCTAACTTCATGATATCAGCTGGAGGAAATATACAGAGCCCATGTATATCAACAACACCAACAGAAATAAAATTATGTGAATCCCCTATATTGAAAAGAACAGAAGCTAAAACCGAGGAAACCAGGAACGCACCTCAAACTATAGAGGGTCTGGGATCATGATCCTGCTTTTTTAGCTCCACAAAAAATGTCAGACCCGCATAGTGGCACTGTGACCCTCCCTGACCACCCTAAGTTGATCCACCTTAATTTCGATTAATGCATGGTGATTGACCCCACGGTAGCGACCTCCACCTGATCCTGAATGTCTGGAAGAACACCAATTCAATGATCGATGAGAAACTAGTGGTGCTGTTACAAAACGAGGTGTCATAGAATAACCCATGACAAAAGATATTGGTGAGAAGATCTAACATAAGGGCGGAAGATGACCCATTTTTTGCATGATAGGCACTCCACTAGGTATCTCGGGTAATGTGGTCTCGTATTCCCAATCTTCTCGCATAGGTAGCGCACCACCTAGATACCAGATGAAGTGTCTCGCCTCCTCAGATCTCCTCACATAGAATCCCTGTGGTGCTTCCTGCTATCAGTAGGAGGTTTACCAAATCTGGATGTCGAACCGCCTAGGCTCACCACTCAAGAATCCCTCAGATTGCACTCAGTGATTAGGTCTTAGATGAATATAAAAGTGATGGGAGTCAACCTAAAGATGTTCATATAAGATCATATGGTGTTCCTGAGACCATCCACAAATTTCCCTTCTTGGAATAACTCATCACCTCTTTGGATAAGTGTTAAGCATTGCTTCTTAGTGAAACGAGAAGATTACTCCGTGATTGAGAGTGTATCCTACTCCAAACACATGAAATCTCAGGCTAGATCAGCTATCAATTTCTCCTGATAAAAGTAGTCATAAAAGGCACACCAGAATTCGTCCCACACTATAACCTGCTATCATCCCATCTATGATATCACATCCCACCATCTCTTGGAGGAATCCTGAAGCAAATCCACTGCAAGATTAACCGTCGTATCTGGAGGCATATCTAGATGCTCAACGATAGAATGCATCGCTTCTAACCATGACTCTATAGCATGAGGTCCTCTTTACCCTGTGAAAGTGGGAGGATGTGGTAGCTATAAAACCTGCGTCAACATTTCCATAGAAGGGGAGGCATGTGGTACTCCTCAGAAGGTCCGCATAAAACTTTTAAAGCCCTATCGGAACTATGTTTTAGAACTTGTGTCTGGAATGACTCTCAGTGCCAAGAGTGGCACAAATAGAGGATTTTAAGGTAGTCCCTGATCAACCGTATCTACTGGATAATCCCTACCATATAACTAGAGGAATGCTAGAGGATTTATTTATGGAGTCACTCTACAAGGTCACGTGCACACCTTAGATCATGATTATCATGGAATGAAAACATGATGTTTATGAATCAAACATGATAAATAAACATTCATGTTTTTTAAATCCGGGATACGCAATGTGTATAATCCGTACACGATGTGTTCCCTTATGACTTAATATGGTCATGTACTTCTACTTACTCAAGTCGTGTAACAACCCATACACATGCCAGACAAGATATGTACAAGATGGACTCCACTGACCTGTGTTGTTTGTCACACACCACATTACCTAGCTCACTCTACACGGCATGTTCCAGATGGACACGATATGTACTAGAGGATTCCACTAACCCGTTTTGTTATTAGAGGGCTAGTTACACATCTGAATACATGGGTCACACTACAAGGTGTGTTCATGATTCAACTTGTATGTATAACCTCTGTTTCCACCAATTCGTGTCATTATTCACCCGGGTGCAAATATGGTCTACACAACATGGCGTGTACGTCTGGCACATGATGTGTTCTAACTTGACATTCCCAACCCCATGTCTCTGAGCACATAGAAAATGTCTCTGTTAGAGAATACATGGTGTGTATTCATGAAAACCAATTCCTTCCCGAACAAAAGGACACAGGGTGTGTATCCGTCATTACACGCCGTGTATTCTGGGTTTTTCCAACAGTATGCCACAAAAAATACTCCATAACATAAAAATCACTGAAACGAACTTTAAGGTGCCAAATTCCAATCCATGACAGCACATACTCCCCATGAATAAATTACTGGAATCTTATACATGTCAAAAAAAGGACAATGGTGCAATGATCCACCAAATTCCGGTCCGTGAGGGCCCCTAACAACTCAAGAACCATAATTTTTCATTCATTCAAACAAAAGTTTACACAATCCCATACATTATCATATAATAGGTATACTATCAAGTAATTTATCATAACAACATGAATATATTACACAACCTCTATCACAGCAACATGAAATCACTAATGCACTCTAAATGGCATGGAAAGAATAAATGACATGTGATTTCTAGCAAGTGCCAATATGATGCATGATATGGAATACTCTCATCTCATAGGGTAAAATTAGAAAAGAACCTAAATAATATAAACAATTACAACACTAAATTTGTAACTCAATCATGGTGAAATCAATCAACTTTAAATTCACAAAACAAGAAAAAAGGCAATAACGATGTAAATTGGATTTTCCTAGTACACGGGTTAGCTACTCCCAAGAATGGATTATTAACAAGTACCTATTCCTTCCAATCCCTAGTTGTAGGGTCAAAAGGGTAAGTCCCGATGAAAAAATTCCCTTTGTTACAGATTGTAATGTTTTAGTTTCGGGAGCCACCCAGAGGCGCCCTGTACCTGGTTGGTCACATTGCCTCAAGCACATTTCCCCGAACTCCAGAGGCTGCCAACTAAAAGTGAGGGAATAGGGTGTGATAGGAGGGAAACTATTCCCTCAATGGTAGAGTAACATAATAGAAGTAAAACTGATCCTAATAGCAGAAGCAGTAATTATACCTTAAAAAAGTAAACAACAGAAGATTGGAAGTAACAACAAGATAACATCGCAAGCCTCAGCGTGGTCACGTGCTCCCCAGCTCCACAGACATCAAGTACCTATGGTAGAATGGCACTTTCCCTTATCCATACATGAATCAATATAACCTATTTGTGCCCAAACTCATGACCCAAACATGTTGTGAGATAAATCCCAGTAAAAAAACACCCAAATATATGTGACTAATAGTTACTGGGTATATATTGTAGGAAATAAATAATGAAGAAGTAAACATGGAAGCGCACATAGTAAGAATCCTACAAATTAAATTGATTTATTTTTATATATTAAGAGGTACCAATCAAAAGAAGGTAACACTCCGGGAAGTACTCACAGCCTAACCCCTATTGGTTAATCTGATCAAACAGAAGAATCCCTCTAGGATGTACACAAAGTTTAACCCCTATGGTTCAACTTTATCAAAGATTATCTGAGGATGCACTCACCGTCAATTCCCCAGATGGTCTCGTATCTGTAACTAATAGGAACTCTGAAGAAGCACTCAACATCCAATTCCCCATGTGGCTTGTATAGAGGAAACTAGATACACTATTATGGAGCACTTACATCCATCCCCCCAATGGTATCACAACTTAAAAGTAATCATACACTCTGGAGAATCCCTCAACGTCAATTATCCATATGGTCTACTACATCAGGTTCCCACAACCCTCTATAAGTCAGTCGTGCACAAATGATATGTGGCAGCCAATGTAAACATCCAGAAATACGTGGATAAACAATCTACAACATCTCATAGATTGTCAGTTAATAATCAATCTATCCTAACAATACTAGGAATGGGAAACAATGAAGCCTAACATGCAAGCTAGACTAAACAGTCAAAACAAGAAACCATGGGAAAAATATCCATGGGATGGAAAATTTATTCCTTTTCATACACAATTAACCTCTATCCAAAAAACAAGGCATAACATGTAAAATAGTTCTAAAAACAAAAGACACACAATTCTCTGAATGAGGGTATTGGGAACTTTTGCATATAAAAATCAAAGACTATCTACGGGAAGCAATAAACCACCTACATAGGCATCATGAGATCGATATACATGATCTACGTTCCTTGAATCGACCATGAACATCGTAGATCATAAAAATGATAAAACTTTTTATCCAAGGATAACTCGTGAAAGCGGATAAATCAGGAGATGATGATCTAGAATAATGGATAACTCACTGATGTGATTCCAATGCAATCGAGAACGGTCTATTCAGAGAACAGCCAACGATTTGGGGGCTTAGAGAAGATTTTTGATCGTATTGATGCTCTCAGATGAGATGTGTGAAGAAGAATAACACTATGTCAATTAGACGTGACCCCGATCCATTTAAAGGAAAAAGAATGTACACACCATGTTCCTTAAATGTACATGAGGTGTACTTTCCTTTTTTGGCTTCCGGATTAGGTGGTTTCTAGGTCACCACCGACATCCATGTGCTCAGTCGTTACACGACAATCACACGTTCACTCACGAAAACTGAGTTCATGGTGTGTAATCTTTTAATTTCCAAAAATGCAACTTTTACTCAAAAATAACCACATAGGAAAAACATACCTGAAAAGAAGTTCCATGTCCTTACACCAGTGATCTTTTCACATAATTGATTATTTTATAAATCCTAGAACTATTAAAAAAATGATTCTCAAATAGTAAAAATATAAATATGAATTCCATAATCTATTTTAATTATATAATAAATGTTATTAAATTATGAATTCTCATCAATGAGAGGTTGGAAATTTTGGTTTTGATCATTGAGGTTCAATGTGGAATAATTTTTTCTATTGTACTAGCCTGGTTAGATTTTTAGATGAGTTATGAAATCAACAAAATGATTCACTGAATATGGTCAAGGAAAGTGGAATACCATTTTGATCACATGGTATGACCAGCTAATTGAATTTGGATATCATTTTAACATCTGAATCCAACAAATGTAGGTCTATGAGAATGTGGACATGATTTATTCCCTTGTTTGATAAGACATTTGAGATGTAACTCATTATCAATGGTATGTAGTAATAATTCCATATATAAAAAAAACATTTCATCAACATGAATTGATTATAACATGATATTTATAACAGAAGCATTTGTTCTTATACATACAAACGAAAAAAAAATCGTCCCGAGTTATAAGGAGTGTATTAATAAATTTAAAATGATAAAATATTTATTAGGTAACATGTTCTCACACATAAATAGTTTTTATAATATGATTTTTTAGGAATCAGTATGGTTACATAATGACCTTGAATTTTCATCAATATGTTATTCATATATGTTGATGGAAGAAAATTTTCATATTGGTACACAGAAATATCACGATATACATACATCAATCATAAAATAAGAAATTATTCCTCTTCCACTATACTTGTATTGGATGGTCTAACATCTTTCTTCTATACAATGAAGTCCACGAAAATTATATAAAGAGGATCATATTTTCCAAATATCATAACATATTTATTCTCATAAAATATATTTTGGGGAAGTTTATTTTTTATTTAAATAAAATGTTATAAAAGTGTAAAAATTATGATTGTGAGACAACATAGAAAAAATATTTAATTTAATATAAATAAGGAAGTTATCCTTGAGTGAATCATGTAAATTGTGTAGGAATTAAGTGGAAATATATTTTTATGGCCAGTATGTGGTAATTATTTATGGTAAATATACTTTTTCCATCCAAATCACATTTTATTGGAGTAACATAGTAAACAAGTTTTATTAGCTCTCAGTTTTTATCCTTAAATTGATTCTTTTATGTGGTTACCTTACATAATAATGCACCAATATTACACCGTAGTCGTTATACATATCTGAACATAGTGGTTCACCTGTTTAACACAAAAATAAACACATAACATATTTTGATGAAGATATTGTAGCCTGATCAATTAATTTTTAATGGCTACATTATTTCTGAGGACGCCTATAATGAGAATTTCTATATAGAAGAATTAATTTATATAGACTTTAAAATTTAGTATTACCTAATGGATGGTCTCCAATATAATTTCTGTATACCCATGCCTCACATGTGTATGAATTTTTTTTATTCTTCTGCATAAATACTTTTTAGAAAACATATTATTTACAACATGTGATATTTTTTAGCAAGGATTCCTCTATATTCCTTATATTTTTACCATGCGTATATTAATCTAGTTTTACAAGATATTATATGTCTAAATAATGAGTTAAAATTTATTAGGTGAAAGGGTTTCCTAAAGTATGGGATGACCACAATTAAGTGGGCTACTCTTATGTAATATATGATCAATCCACACCACTTCTATAATTTCTTCCTCAAATTGGAAAATAATTGAACCCAAATACCTTACAATCACTATGTCACCCACTGGAAACCCCTAATACCCCAAGGCGACTAGGATACCCACAAAGACATGTGATAAAAATGATTTGGGATTTACAACATGTTCTCAATATGTTCAATGAAATGATAATTAAAAATTCTACCTAGTCATCCTATAATATATCTTATATTTTTTCACCATGATTAATAATTCCATTAATAAATAGTAAATAATGACTTTGTTGGATAAATATGAATTATTTTTTGGGGTACTGACGATATTTCCATCAGATTATGCTTTCCCATGCACTTGACATGGTTTTTACAAAATGACTTCATATCCAATAGAAACCCATATAACCTTTGAAAAATCCTATTGAGTCCATCTAATGGGATTCAAAAATAAATGGGTGGAACATACTCTTTAATCCCAACCTATAATCCCTTAACTCATGCATTATGTTATTCTAGAAAAGATTGATAATCTATATTCCCTAGACCAACAATTTCTAAGAAAAATAAACCAAATTTTCCATTCTAAATGAATTCATTCTTCTTGGAATTGGGGTATTTCATATTTTATTAAACTAAAATATCTAATTTTCCATTTTACTGAACCATAATAATCCCATAAATGGTTTTGTTTGACAACCATAAAAGGAATTCCATTTTTTAGGATGAATGGCCATAAAAGCAATGCTAGTGCTCATTGATTCGTGATAACAAATGAAAATTCAATTGACATAGATTAAAAAATATAGACAAAAAATAATCTGGTAGTTGACGCCTGATCTTAATACAAATAAAAATAGTCCTTTTCATAAGGCCTTGAATGTTAATACGAGACACGATAAAGGAAAATGATGTACATGGGTTCTTATTCCCATTAAATTTAAATAATGTATAATTCACTCTATATAAAAATATGAACTTCATTATACATATATGTTACACAAATAGATATAAATTATTATGTTCTAATCTAGTTATATTTCAAAAATTAAATTCCATAATTGATTGATGTTGGGGAACCAATCATGCATAATGATAGAGAACCATTAATGAAAACATTTTTTTACATCAATGTACAGTATCAATGAACTTCCATCAGTACAACTGTATCATATATTTTCACTCGTAAAGTATTCATTAATAAATAATAATTATATAAAAAAATTTAAGACAATAAGACCAATCCTGGGTTGATCTAACCTCCCTTCCTCATGACCATGACGTGTAATTTAATGTAGCTTTACTATTTTATAATGACCCTCCACCATTGGAAAAAGGTCTATAACTAAAAATATGTTGAATCAAGAAGAATTACGGAATAGTAATTATGATTATTTTATTACCGCTATTGAGATTTTGATATTAATAACATTATTTCAGAAGTTATTGAGTGTATAGAGGATACTATGGATGATTTATCCTCATATGTATAATATTTTTTGTATGGGAGACTAAATTTAGGGCAATATGTTCATTAAAATGCAACTAAATTTTTCAAAAAAAAATAGACACATTCTTTAATTTTTTTGAATTTATTAGTTTAAAACTTTGTCCTATAATTTTAATCCTACCATATATTTTTTCGTTATTAATAACTGACTATATCTACTATGATATTTCTATGAAATAAATGTTGGATCCATGTATGAACAAATGTTATTTATATAAATATAAATGAAATTCTCATTTGGGAGATTCATTAAATCGGAATATATTTGAACCTTCTATCAAAAAGCAGTTTTAGATACCAATTCATTCTAATTGTTTTTGTAATTATAATGATCATAAATAGAATTTTTATAGAATAAGGATATATGGAAAATGAACCTATCAGTGAATGTCATGCCCATATATTTTATATCCAAATATCAAAATGATATTAAATTAAATTCAATGGATTTAATAACATTGAAAAAAAACATAATGGATAACTAGATTAATATTGTTCATTCAATTATTATGTCAAATCATGCCACATGATAAAAAAATTGGGAATTTTTTTTGATTTACCTGGATTATTAATGTTTATAATATTTTGGTTGTTCATGTTTGGAGTTAAAGGGGTAAAATATACCCACTCAAGGTTTTTTTATTTCCTTGGTTATTATAATCCTCTCCATGACTCATGTTTTTCCGATATATTCTTTCTACCATCCATTTATTCAGTTATTTTTGATTCAATGACATGTGATTGATGTTGTAGATGTTGGATTTCATTAAAAAAATATTAATTATATATCAAAAGATTATTTTACTTATGATATATATTATAATCCATTTAAGGGATGACATAATTACTTATTATATTATTTGAAAGACATAATTAATCCATTTGAAATAATAAAAATGATATATCCATGTTTAAATTGTACATAATGGATTTATGTAGACAGATACACTGTCACTAAAAACAATATTAATAGTATTAAATTATCCATGGATTATCATAAAATAATATCTCATTAATGAGAGTTTATAAATATTATCATCCAATAAATTGTTTAATCTATAAAATTTAAATGATATAATATATTTTCGTTAAGTTATTTTCTACGATCCATCATTTTTTAGGGTGTAAGAAGTCGAAATTTGGGTAGAGACATTGATGATCAATTTTTAAAGATTACACCAAGTTTGAATACAATATTCATATGGGAAAATCATTATACATCCTATAATAAAGTATTAAATTTTATTGAATCAAGATTAGTATTGTTCTTCTGTTATGTGGTATTCATTGTATTTATTATTTTTATTCATGAAATTCTTGAAAATTAAAAATTATTATACACTTTTAAAGAATTATGTTAATAAACGGCTTTATTATAATTAGAATTGAATTCTTGGGATCTTTATATATTAAACATATTAGTTGGTTTTACTAAATTTTTATTATAATAGAATGTATTCTAATATTATTTTCATATTTACCTTGAAGTAATGATAAATGGATGAAAAAATATATCCAAAAGATAGGTTATTGGAAATGAATTATATTGATCCAACAATGATTGTTGGTTGTTTGAATATATTTTTTTTATGGATTTAAAAAAAAATTACTCTAGTTTTTTGATAAATTCCCTTGATGATTTATAATTATTCAATATGGAATTTTAAGATTTAATAACAAATATATAGTGTGTAATTTTATATAAAAATTCTCTCTATGTAGTTTTATTTTCTTATCTTGGAAATTCTTTTTTATTATATTTAATGGGTTATTTAATACATATTATAACCATGAGAGATTATGATATGGGTAAAATACTTCAGTATGTCCTATGGATGTGGTAACCCCTAGTATGGTGTGATGGTAATTACATGTACAATGCCCTATAATAATATATGAATATCTCAAATATAAATTGAATTTCTCTCTTATATGTTATATATGTGTGGAATTAAAAAACATATTATTTATTATATATAAAAAAATTCATTATTATATCATTTTTTTGATGAAATTTCATTTAATTTTATTAATTACATTCTAGTGATAATATATAAGTATATTTTTTAAAATAGTTTCAATAGTAATAAAATAGAAAAATGTGTAACATTATGACATTTCACAATCCTCTAATACACACTTGATGCGATGATTACATAGTAATCCTAAAAATATCATGCATATTATTTCTAACATGCACTATGAATGGATATTTTGTTTTCATGAATTTTATTTTTGTTCCATGTAATGTGTGTCAGTTTCAACAATACAATTATATTCTTGAGGATATTTAATTTTTTCATCATTCCATACATATGAATTGATCATTAAATGAGGTGTATTCAAGTTTATGATAATTTATGCGTCGATTATAAAGTATACCAAAAATTAATAAACATAAGAATGTAATCTTAATTATCAATGAAATGATATTTTTATTTTTTATAGTTCCTTCAACATATTATCTTGGTCCGATTCCACATTGAGAAAAAATTAATTATGTAATTTTGAATTGATGTTTCATATAAAAATTCTGTATTCATAATGAATAAAGTAATTAATGATATCATTAATTCTATCATGTATGACATTATAAATTATTGATAGGGGATTAGTATGGATATTTCTTAATTCATGTTGAGCGGTGAACATGTATCATCCCCATCTAATAATAGAGTGTCTAAAAATAATATTGAATAATAATATTACCTCTCAAAATTTGGATACCCATATTTCAATAATATTTTATAAAATCATTACAATACCATACACTAGAAAGTTTAATATAGTGAACTTGAATAACATTTCCTTAGATAATATGGTATTTTGTGACTTCAATATAACACATGATCTAGTAGGATCGAGGTAATATAATGAAAAAGAGAATAATGTGGCCTCTATATAAATGTAATTATCATTTTCCCCTAGGACTATGTATTTTTTTAAATTATTTATATTTTATTAAAATTAATTTTCTAAAAACATGTGTAGAACCTCCATGTTGTTAATTGGTATTGGTAAATTTATGGGGAGAAAAACTGTTGTCCTTAATATATTTTTCATTTATTATTTGTTCTATTTCCTTGGGAAAAAAATCATTATATGGAGGTCCTCAAATTTCTTGTTAGACACATTCCCTTAGGAAATAATACAATGATAGATAATTTGTTTTCCAATGATAATAAATCCTTGATGGGAGATAGTGATTTCACTATGAAGAGTAACATAAGAATGGTAGATGGCTGTATATCCCTTAGTAGGATCCATATTTTTAGCTTCCTTCATGAAGGAGATGGATTTTATAGAGAATTAATAGTAAATCAGGGGTAACATATCCATGGGTGATGGTTTCATAATAAAGGGTAGTACCAAAAAATTTATGGTTGTTTCATTACTAGTAATATCACTGTAGAAAAATGTTGGTTCATCAATGGGATAGTACTCTATACTATGTATTCTCTTTGCATGATGTTTTATATCACTAGGGGATTTCTACCACATTAGAGGTAAAATCATGCTACCCTAAATGGATAATATTTCACTAGTGAGGCCTCGAAATGTGTTCAATAATAAAGATTGGGACTATGTCATAGAGTGATGCTAATTTTTTTCTACGGAAGCATTTTGAATGTAAATCTATTCATAAATTTATGCAATAGTATGTTGAAATCTATATTCAATATTTATTTTTGATACATTCATTTGGTTTAAATCTCTCTATTGTATTTATGTAAATATAATCAATTCATAAACCTCTTTGTATCTCATTCATAGTTTGATATTCTTTTTTTGTGTGGTGAAAGATGATATATTTGTGATCAAATTTAGTAGAACCCAACTCTATTGAATGTAATGTGTATATTTCATCATCCTCTTAGAATGAAATATATGTATCTTCATGTTTGGAAGTGATACTCTCATAATGGTTCAAAAAAGAAATAGTATAAACGTTCACCCAATATAAACATTATCTTATAGTCAGTAGTTGTCCATTAGAAACTGATAATCTACAATTAAAATTTCTATTTGATTAAATAAAATCTATATATATGAAATTACTATCAATTAAATTATAATCCATCCATTGTAGTATTTTCAATTTGTATAGTCATTTGTGGAACAAAAATTTTATTACTGAAATGGAGTTTAATCCATTGATATACAATTGTATAACAAAAAACCATATGTCTCTAGTAGATTACATATGGCCTAATTATAGGTATTAACTTTAATTAATTTAATTTATTTTTATTATGTTCTTAAAGTTCATAAAATTATTTAAAATTTAATTAATTTTTATAATATAAAATATAGTGTCATTAAAAAAATATTTACTTAGTATTAGAATGGAATTTTGTAGAAATTTAATAATTTAATGTAGTATGGGATACACTAATAGTTTGACATATTTTAGGGAAAACAAATTATTCAAATTATTATCAAACTATATCATGGTTTAATGTCTCATAGATTAAAATATCTATTAAATTTAACATGGTCGACAATAAAAAATAAATAATTATGGATTGTACTCATAATAAAATTCTAGGCGAACTAGATGATGAAATCGATTAGAATGAAATAATAATATTTTATAAAACAAGTAAAGGAATTAGTTTTCAGATGCCACGACCCCCTCCCACCAATGATGCCCCTCCTGAGCTAGAAATGGCCAAAGAGAGATAATGACCCCCGAGTCCCGCCTCCTGTAGGCCCCGGGATGGCGACTAGCACCAAGGGTATGAGTTTTCACAAATATAGGAGGCATTACCCTTTTTATTATTTAGGATCGGGAAATAGGACAAGTAAACCACCAAAAAGAAAAGAACATGTGTATATAAATAAACCCAAACCAAGCCCACATGCATGTTTAAACAATTTTATAACAAGGTACACGTACAAGGAATCTCAAAAGTATAATTCTAAAGAAAACAAGAGAACAACAACTGCAAAAACTCCAACTGCCAGACTAGTAGGGTCCCGCATGACCCTGGTAGTCCTCTTGGAAACCTGAAAGTAAACATAGGGTGAGCAGACAAATATACTTAGTAGGGAAACATAATTCTCTCGTGCACAAGTGCGGAGACATCCTAATGTCCTGTGAGAACAACAGAAGAAACCTAACAAGGAAAAATATCCACCCAATCACACCATCCACACTCACCAAAACACAATCACAGCAGGTAGTAGTAGTATAAGAACAAGAGCATTGGGTACCCCTCACCATTTCCCATTAGTTAGCTGAACGTCCTGACGTTGTCACAATTTCCACGCCCGCACACACCTGGGCCTCACAACCATGTATCCCGCCCACACGCACCCGGGCCTCACAACCACACATCCCGCCCGCACACACATAGGCCTCACCACCACGTATCCCACCCACACACACCTGGGCCTCACAACCACACATCTCGCCCGCATACACCTGGGGCTCACCACCACGTATCCCGCCCGCACACACCTGGGCCTCACAACAACAACCACATCCCCGCCCGAAGACACTTGGGCCTCATCCTGAATATTCTTGGGAACCGTAATAGTAATAGAACTCTTGCCCGAAGACACCTGGGCCTGAAATCGAAACCTATCTAATGATTCTTAGGTGTAAGGTCTCCTCATGCCATTATAGGCTATAAGCCTACCCGAAGGGTCTGGGGCCTAATCACCCCAATCGAAACCTACCCAAAGAGTATTGGGTGTAAGGACGCCTCAAGCCATCATAGACTAGGGGAGAAGGAACACGAAGGAGCTAGTAACTATGGGAAAACACCCTCTCCCATGAAATGGGAGTGTTCAGAACTAAGTGCTCAACATGGGTGCAGTGCGATAAAACACAAAAGATACATATATATATATATAGTAACCACTCAGCCCAACCTATGGCTTCTAAAAAGAGAAACTGAGCACGTGCCTCGGCACTGCTACAACGAAGCATGCATACAACAAACAACACCAACCCCATTAAGGTTTTCACATTTCAGCAGAATTAGTTTATTTAGATCCTTAACTTCTGGGAAACTCTCCACAACCAACCACAACGATAGTTCGTAAGCATATCCCTGCCATCCACAATGAAAGTTAGGAAGACACATCAACACGGGAAAAACCCTTCTTATTAACCAACCAACCCATCGATTATTATTTCCATTTCATTACCAAGCCCCACCATTCATTAACTCTTCCACTTTTATTTATTATTCACAACCCATAGTTCGTTCACATTCAAACTCATCCCTGCAACCCGACTGCCAACCACCATTAAACACAACCACACCGAACATCATTTCCCTTTAATACCATTTATTGCAGCCCCACTGCCCATCACCATTAAACATTCTTACCTTCCCACAACCAAGACGACCGCAGCCCCACTGCTCACCCATTTCACAAAAACCCAAAAAACACCCCATCACATGTCACATAACCAAACCAACACCCACATGTTCATTATTCCATTTTGGTTCAACTGGGGTGATCACACAAGGGTTCCAAATTTTCATTTAATCAGCCAACTTTATGTGATTATAAAATTTACACATTCCACAAAGTTTCCATTCACAAAAATGGTCTAGAAGATAGGTCAACATTTAATTGCGCAATCAAAGCCCCCAACGACCGTTATTTTCAGTAGGCATAAGCCTATTCATTTCACAACATAATATCACATGATATAAAAGGTAAAGTAACAGTAATCACAAACTTCCCATCCTCCGTTCTTAAACCAGTTATTATATTTATTTAAAGGTTCAACCATTCCTCATGAAAAAAAAGGATACCCACCCCGTATGATGCACAAATTAGAGAGACGAAGGTAAAATCCCTACCTCAACAGGTTCTTGATTCCAACGCTCCTCTGGATCAACCTTAGAAGACGTCCTTTGGCATCCGTCACTTCTTTCGGGTCCTGGAAAAACCTCCTCGGGTGGATGTTGGGAAGGAAAGGTCGAGGTAACGACAATAGATCCAAGCTCGGAAGCTCCGCCTCATCGTTACGATCCCTTGGCCGCTGATGGATCGTAAATCGGAGCTCGGACGAAAAAGTTATGGAAGAAAGAGCCTTTGAGTCTCTTGAGAGAGCTCTGCTCAGAGGAGATGGGAGAAGAGGTGTGAGTTGAAAGGAGGAGGGGAGCCTTCCTTTTATAGGCATGAAAAGAAAAATTACACTGCATGTACTTATGGTACACGGTGTGTACTCGGCCGTTTTGACACGATCTCCACGCGGCCTCCAACGTGGCTCCGCGGCCGTTGACTGGTCAACACACGGATTGAAGGTAACACATATGTGGGGAAGGACTACACGGCGTGTAGATTGGAAACACGACATGTACTTATTTATTGCACATGGAAAGGACACGGCCTTCACACGACACAGGGCTGACGACTGGTCAACACACGGTAACGCGCACGCGGGGAAGGATTACACGATGTGTAGTATGGGACACACGACGTGTACCCATTTTCTCCACACGGAAAGGACCCGGCCTGCAACACGAGGTATACCCGGGAAGGGGGTACATGGCGTGTACTCACACTACACGGCGTGTAGTTTTGAAATTCTGTAAAGTGTGGAAAAAATCCATTTTACCCTTCAGAACACTTCTTAACCTTTTTTTGACAAAGGAATGGGCTGGAGAGGTCCGGGCCATCACATCAGATACCTCTTAGAACATTCTTGTCCCCGGGAATTCAAAAACAAACCCAGAGGAACCCAACAAGATACCTATTAGGGTTCTCGTTATAATAGGAATCCATCCAAAAACCCTAATCATATGTTTTTGGAATTCCTTCTCCTATGTTGAGATATTATCCGCTTTAGGCGGCACTGAATCGCCTGCATGGGTTTAATCGCATCCTCATTAATGCATCTCAATTTAGAATTGGGTCTTCCCACTTTTATACATTAGTATTTTATTAATCTCACATTAACCCCAACACCACACAACCAACACACTTCCCGAACACATGGGTTTGGGAAATTCCTTCACCTATGTCGAGATATTATCCGCTTTAGTAGGCACTGTCTTGCCTGCACGGGTTCAATCGCATCCACATTATTGCGTCTCGATTAAGGGTCAAGTTTTTCCATTTCCCACACATCCGGACATGTTACACATTACCAGGGAACAAGGAAACAAAAGGTCTCACAACTGAAAAGAGAAGTATTCCATATAACAAGGGTACAGAGTACAACATCAAAACAAAGCTAAAGATAACAAGGGAAAAACACAAGTCAAAACAACTCTGGGTACTGAGTGTGCATCTGGGTCTCCCGCTCCCATGTTCTCTCCTCGAGACCGCCATGCCTCCACAACACACGAACCAAGGGAATGGTACGTCCATGAGAACCTTCTCTTTACGATCCCTGATTCTGACTGGCCGTTCCTTGAAGGTCGCGTCGTCTCCCATATCCAAATCTCCCCAGTCGATAATGTGAGAGTTGTCGTGTAAGTACCGATGAAGCTGGGAGACATGGAAGACATCATGAACTTTCTCCAACTGAGGTGGTAGGGACAGCTATGCCACCTTGACGACTCGCCTCAGCACCTTTAAAGGTCCGATGAACCTAGGTGAGATCTTGCTCCCTTTCCCAAACCTCTGCTTCCCCCATCGAGGGGAAACCTTCAAGAAGACATTATCTCCCACCTCGAACTCCAGGGTCCTCCTCCGACGATCATCATAGGAATTCTGTCGGTCCTGAGACGCTTTCATCCTCTCACGTACAAGCTGGACTTTCTATGTGGTCTTATGCACTACCTCTGGCCCAAGAGCACATGTCTCACCAACCTCTTCCCAAAAAATGGGTGAACGACATTGCCTTCCATACAAATCCTCAAACGATGCCTTGACAATAGTAGAGTGGAAGATGTAGTTTTAGGAAAACTCTACTAAAGGAAAGTGCCGTACCCATGATCCTTCGAAATCCAGAACGCATGCTCACATCATGTCCTCTAACATTTGGATAGTCCGCTCCGTTTGCCCATCGGTCTGGGGATGGAAAGCAGTGCTAAGGCGTAGCTGGGTGCCAAAATCATGCTGTATCACCCTCCAGACTCGTGAGGTAAACCGAGTATCCCGATCTGAGATGATAGTCCTCGGAACTCCATGAAAATGCACCACCTCGTCTACGTACCTATGTGATAAGGTACTCACCGGGCCCGACTCATTGATTGCTAAGAAGTGAGCTGATTTCGTCAGACGATCCACCACTACCTAGATAACATCATAACCACCCTGAGATCTGGGTAGTCCTGTGACGAAGTCCATTGACATTTCATCCCACTTCCACTCCGGGACATCTAAAGGATGCAACAAACCACCGGGAACACGGTGTTCAGCCTTCACTTACTGGAACACTAGGCACATAGCCACAAACTCTTCCACTGCCCGTTTCACACCGGGCCACAAAAACTGACCCCTCATGCCTCGATACATTTTTGAAACTCCTGGATGTACTGCCAAGGCTGATCTATGGAACTCACAGAGAACTCACTCACGCATTTCCTCCGGAACAAACAACCTTCCATGGAAAAGCATCTGATGTCAGCTATCCTCTGACCATCCCTCTGGAGCATTCCCCTGATCGACACGATCCTGCTTCACCTATGCCTTGGAGTCCCCCCAATAAGACTCTTCCACCTGCTGAAACAAGGAGGATTGCATCATCATCTGAAACAAACAGCCTCTAGCACCTTCTACCCTGGCATCCAAGTGCAAGGAAACCAACTCTCTCATTTCCTTCCAAGCATCAGTAGATTCCCGAACCACTTCCTGATGTGACTTCCTGCTAAGGGAATCAGCCACATCGTTGCCCTTACCTTCAGTGTAAGAGATCTCAAAGTCATAGTCTTGGAGAAAATCGACCCATCTCCGCTGCCACAAGTTCAGGTCACGCTGGGAGAAGATATAACACAGGCTCTTGTGATCTGAGATGACCACAAAGCGCTCCCCAAAGTGGTAATGTCACCACAACTCCAATGCGAACACTACTGCTGCAAGCTCCTGGTCATGGGTGGAATAGTTACGCTTGTGAGGGCGCAACTTCCTAGACCCATAACAAATCACTCCCTTCTTCTGCATCAGTACGCACCCCAGACCAAGGCCAGAAGCATCACAGAACACCTCAAACAAAAACCCTTCCTCTGGAAACCTGAGTACGTGAGCACTTACCAACTTCTCCTTTAGGTAGTCAAAAGCTTTCGGGCACTGATCACTCCATTGGAAGACCTGATTCTTCCTAGTCAAAGCTGTCAATGGAGCAGCAACTCGAGAGAAGTCCAAAACGAACCTCCGATAGTAACCCGCTAACCCCAATAATCTATGAACTTCTTCCACACTCTTGGGTGCTGCACAAGAAATAACCGCCTCCACCTTGGACGGGTCCACCGACACTCCATGTTGAGACACCACGTGCCCAAGTAAGTGTACTTCTTGTGTCAAGAACTTACACTTAGACAATTTCCTGTAAATCAGGTGGTGTCGAAGGACGTCCAATACTGCCCTGAGATGCTCAACGTGCTCCTCCTCTGATCTTGAGTAGATCAGGATGCCATCGATAAACACAATGACGAATCGGTCCAAAAACACTGAAATGACAAAGTTCACAAGTCCCATGAACACAGCCAGTGCATTCGTAACTCCAAACGGCATCACTACAAACTCGAAGTGCCCATAACTGCACCTGAAATCCGTCTTCGAGATGTCACTGTCCTTTACCCTCAGCTGATGATATCCTGATCGTAGATCAATATTATAAAACCAACCTGCTCTCCTAAGCTGATCGAAGAGATCATCTATCCTTGGAAGGGGGTAACGGTTCTTGACCGTTACCTGGTTCAGCATTCAGTAGTCTATGCATAGCCGGAGACCACCATCTCCCTTCTTCACGAACAAAACTAGAGCACCCCATGGCGACATGCTGGGTCGAACAAAACCCTTCTCCATCATATTGTCATTCTGAATCCGCAACTCCCGCAACTCCGAAGGTGCCATCCGATAAGGGGCCATCGAAATCGGACGGGCACCAGGTTGTAAGTCTATCCCGAACTCAACGTCACTTCGAGGGGGGGGGGGGGGGAGAGTCACAACCTCCTCAGGAAAAACATCGAGGAACTCCCCAACAACCTATAAGACATCCATCATCTTTGTATCAGCTGGAACCACTGATAACCCAACCAACAAGGAAAGGAGAGGCTCCACACGCCAGCTTCTCGCCTGATAGATCCTATCGCCGACAAAAGATATGTGCTGCCCATCCATGTCAGAGAACACGAATCATCCTCATAAGCAGTCGATAGCGGCACTAACAGAAAACAACCAGTCAATGCCCAGGATGACATCGTATGGCTGCATCTGTAACAGAAGAGGGTCCCCACTAGATCGATGTGGTCCCAACGTCAGCCCACATCTCCGACAAACAAAAGATACGCTGGTCTAGCCTCAAACTGGTGTACTCAGCACCAGTGGTACGGAATGTCTCTCTACATCTAGTCCCAAAGCATGGGCTAGACCAGATGCAACAAAGGAGTGCAAAGCTCTCGAATAGAACAAAGAAGAAACAAGAGTGCTGAACAAACAAATCGTACCTCGCACCACCTCTCGTCTTGTTTGAGCTGCCAACACTACTGCGTGCAACTTTCCCCGCCCAGCTCCTCTGCCTCTCTGATTTCATCCACTTCCCCGACCATGCCCTGGTTGAGGTCTCTAAGGATCACCCGGAGGTCGGCCTTCTCCCTCAAAGTCTGCCCTCAGAGTAGCATGGTCCTACTGCTGCTGGAAGGGCCTCACCAACAACTGGTGCTGCTGAGGTGGGCGTTGAACCTTCCCACCTCCACCGTACGGAGCTCGGGTTGGGCACTGACTCTAAATGTTCTCGAAACCTCCACCAGAAAAACACCTCGGTCCCGGGCTCATGGAAAAGGGAAAAGGACCTGAAGATCTAAAATAGAACTACTGGGGCCTACTCCCCACTGGCCTGAACCTGGAAGGTCCTGTTGCAGGAGACCTGCTACTCACTGCCTTCCCCTTCGACGAACCTGGCTGGAACACCTCACGCGGTGCACCTCCCAGTAAGTGCATCCTCTCTATGACCTTTGCCTTCTTCTGCACTACCAAGTACGTCGGAAGGGTGAAGGGGGTGACATCATACTGGATCGAAGGATGAAGAGCCTCCTCCAAACGTCTCGCCCGAGACTCCTCATCCAGAAAGTGATCCGAAGCAAAGCGCAGGAGATCCTTCAACTTGATCCCCAGCTCTCATACCGACATACTCCCCTGCTGAAGGGAGAGTAACTCATGCCGCTTCTCCTCCTTGATCATGGAAGAAAGGAATTCCTCTCGAAATTCCTTCTCAATGTCAGCCCATGGAATCTCTGCCTCTATCCTTTCTCCGAGGTAGAGCGTCCACCACTATCGTGCCACACCTCTCAGCTGACTGACTTCTAGAGGGACCCAGTACTCCCTTGGAGCACGGATCAAGGTAAAAGCGATCCCTAGCTCCTCAACTCACCCCTCCGTCTCCATATCTAAAGTACTACCCTCGTACTTCTTGAGGGTCTGCCACTAGAAAGAACGAAGAGTCTTCTGCCACTGGTTATCTTCCTCATCTCGGTCAATCCTCAATAGGTCGACCACCTGAATCTGTATGGCCTTGGCTGTCTAAGCCACCTGGAGACGACGTCCATGTTCTATAGATGTATAGTAAACTAGGATCACCTAATCCCATGTAGTAAGGAATTTTCTCAATGTTTTAATTATGATTTTATTTAAATTTCTTTCCTAGAACACACAAATCAAGTAAAACACAATCATGATGATGCATGTAACTTATCTAGGGTCTCTACCCTGCAATCAATATAGTCCCATTTGATCGTTCGGTAGGCTCAAAGTCCTTGCATCGGATCACTGGGGGCCCTAAAATCCCGTGTCCTAGCCGGTGTTCCCTGGCCTATGTCACGCACCTAGGTTAAATAACATTGTTCCCCTACCATCCCATGCAATCCTCACTGTGCCTAACTCCAGACTCCATCCTATCTCTCAACCATCACCCCTGATACCATTCTGTCATGACCCCCTCACACCAAAGATGCCCCTCCTGAGCTGGCAATGGCGAAAGGGATATAATGACCCCCCGAGTCCCACCTCCAGTAGGCCCCGGGTTGGCGACTAGCACCAAGGGTATGAGTTTTCACAAATATGTGAGGCATTACCATTTTTATTATTTACGATAGGGAAATAGGACAAGTAAACCACCAAAAAGAAAAGAACAAGTGTATATAAATAAACCCAAACCAAGCCCACATGCATGTTTAAACAATTTTATAAAAAGGTACAAGTACAAGGAAGCTCAAAAGTACAATTACAAAGAAAAAAAGAGAACAGCAACTACAAAAACTCCAACTGCCCGACTAGTAGGGTCCCGCACTACCCTCATAGTCCTCCTAGAAAACCGAAAGTAAACGTAGGGGGATCATACAAGTATACTCAGTAGGGAAACCTAAAGCTCTCGTGAAAAAGTGGGGAGACATCCTAATGTCATGGGAGAACAACAGAAGATACCTAACAAGGAAAACTATCCACCCAATCTCACCAGCCACACTCACCAAAACACAATCACAGCAGGTAGTAGTAGTATAAGAACAAGAGCATTGGGTACCCCACACCATTACCCATTAGTTAGCTGAGTGTCCTGACGCTATCACACTCTCCCTGCCCGCACACACCTTGGCCTCACAACCACGTATCCCGCCCGCACACACCTGGGCCTCACAACCACACATCCCGCCCACACACACCTGGGGCTCACCACCACGTATCCCGCCCGCAGACACTTGGGCCTCACAACCACACATCCCACCCGCACACACCTGGGCCTCACCACAACGTATCCCACCTGCACACACCGGGGCCTCACAAACACAACCACATCGACACCCGAAGACACCTGGGCCTCATCCCGAAGATTCGTGGGAATAGTAATTGTAACAGAACTCTCGCCCGAAGACACCTGGGCGTGAAATCGAAACCTACCTGAAGAGTCTTAGGTGTAAGGTCGCCTCAAGCCATTATAGCCTATAAGCATGCCGGAAGGGTCTTAGGCCTAATCACCCCAATAGAAACCTACCCGAAGAGTCTTGGGTGTAAGTTTACCTCAATCCATCACAGCCTAGGGGAGAAGGACCATGAAGGAGCTAGTAACTATGGGAAACCACCCTCTCCCATGAAATGGGAGTGTTCGGCACTAAGTGCTCAACATGGGTGTGGTGCGATAAAACACAACAGATATATATATATATATATATATATATATATGTATATATATATATATATATAGCAACCACTCAGCCCAACCTATGGATTCTAAAAAGAGAAACTGACCACGTGTCTCAGCACTACTACCACGAAGCATCCATACAACAAACAACCCCAACCCCATTAAGGTTTTCACATTTCAGAAGAATTAGTTTATTTAAATCCATAACTTCTGGGAAACTATCCACAACCAACCACAACGATCGTTCGTAAGAATATCCCTTCCATCTACAAAGCATGTTAGGAAGACACAACAACACGGAAAAAACCCTTCTTATTAACCAACCAACCCATTGATTATTATTTCCGTTTCATTACCAAGCCCCACTATTCATTAACTATTCCACTTTTATTTATTATTCACAACCCCTAGTTTGTTCACATTCAAACCCATCCCTGCAACCCCAGTGCCAACCACCATTAAACACAACCACACCGAACATCATTTTCCCTTTAATACCATTTATTTCAGCCCTACTTCCCATCACCAATAAACATTCTTACCTTCCCACAACCAATCCAATAGCAGCCCCACTGCTCACCCATTTTACAACAACCATCAAAACACCCCCATCACATGTCACGTAACCAAACCAACACCCACATGTTCATTATTCCATTTTGGTTCAACCGGGGTGATCACATTAGGGTTCCATATTTTCATTTAATCAGCCAACTTTACGTGATTATCAAATTTCCACATTCCATAAAGCTTCCATTCACAAAAATGGTCTAGAAGATAGGGAAACATTTAATTGCGCAAGCAAAGACCCCCAACGACCGTTATTATCTGTAGGCATAACACTATTCATTTCACAACATAATATCACTGCATATAAAAGGTAAAGTAACAGTAATCACAAACTTCCCATCCCCCGTTCTTAAACCAGTTATTATCTTTATTTAATGGATCAACCATTACTCATGAAAAAAAAGGATACCCACCCCGCATGATGCAAAAATTAGAGAGACGAAGGTAAAATCCCTACCTCAACAGGTTCTTGATCGTAACGCTCCTCCGGATCAACCTTAGAAGACGTCTGTCGGCGTCCATCACTTCTGTCGGGTCCAGGCAAAACCTCCTCTGGTGGAATTTGGGAAGGAAAGGCCGATGTAACGACAAAAGATCTAATCTCGTAAGCTCCTCCTCGTCTTTACAATCCCGTGGCCACTGACGGATCCTAAATCGGAGCTCGGACGAAAAAGTTATGGAAGAAAGAGCCTTCAAGTATCTTGAGAGAGCTCTGCTCATAGGAGAGGGAAGGAGAGGTGTGAGTTGAAAGGAGGAGGGGACCACTCCTTTTATAGGCGTGAAAAGAAAAAGTACATGGCGTGTACTTATGGTACATGGAATGTACTCGGCCGTTTTCACACGGTCTCCACGCGGCCTCCAACGCGGCTCCATGGCCGTTGACTGGTCAACACACGGTTTGAAGGTAATGCATACGCGGGGAAGGACTACATGGCATGTAGATTGGACACACGGCGTGTACTCATTTATTGCACATGGAAAGGACATGGCCTTCACATTGCACACGACTGACGACTGGTCAACACACGGTAACGCACGCATGGGGAAGGACTACACGGCGTGTAGTACTAGACACACTGCGTGTACCCATTTTCTCCACACGGCAAGGACACGACCTGCAACACGGGGTATACCCGGGAAGGGGGTACACGGCGTGTACTCAAACTACACGGCGTGTGGTTTCAAAATTCTGGAAAGTGTGGAAAAATTCCATTTTACCATCCAGAACACTTCTTGACCTTCTTTTTGACAAAGGAATGGGCCGGAGAGGTCCGGGTCATTACATCAGATTACCACTAACATAGGGTTTATGGGTATCTTACTTATATGAATTTAATCCAATTTAATTTAAATGAAATTCCATAATATATATATATATATATACGGTGGCCCTCATGTGTAATAAATGATCCTTTATAATTTCAATCCACAGAATGATGTCAATAAATATTTTTTAATGATATGTGATGTGACTCAATGTTAATTTAGGAGGAAACTCAATGACGACCACTATAATATTCTATATTTTCCCCTCCAATCGCGTTTTACCATAATTTTTATCATTTCCTACTATATAGAACACACCATTTAGTTTGTTTTCATACATGATAGACCACTTTATAAATTTTAACATCATACGAGTATGAGAAATTGTTCGGAAAATGAAATTATTATTTAGATAGGGTTATAATTTAGTAAAAATTCATATTGAAAATAAATGGTTTTACATGGAATATGATTGGAACATATATAAAAGTAGTCTATACTATATATTTTTATTCAAAACATGAATAATTATTTGTAGAATATAGGGAAAAATCATATTATATGGAATTATGTAAAAATTACATATCAATGTGCTAAAGTAGATGATGTGATGTTAATGTGTACTAAACAAATGATTTATTCATCTAATATTTTTATCTATAATATAATTGTACCTATTTTTTGGGTCGCCTAGAAAACATACTGACATAGATTAGCTACATGATGAAAAAATGAGAAACACCAAAATACGTGTAATACATGTAGCGACACAAAGTGAAACATCATGGGCATACATTAGAAAATTATGAAAATCATTTTATTTTAGAATATAGTTGTTTGAAACAAAGGAATACTATAAACCAAAAATGTATCATTACAATCTATATCTTCTTGAAAAAATATCATTCATATTGACATATAATTTTATATGATGTAGTCAAATAGCACAAAAAAATTAGTATTTTTTGGGAATATAATGAATAACACATATCTACTGATACCCTAATTAAGTGAAATAAATATATATGGAATGTCTCATGAAATTTTGTTACAAAATAATATCAATAATTTTATATCCCTTATGGGTATGTAATAAATTGCACATTACTCATTGAGTCCACATGTATAAGTTTATGATGTAAGATATGAGTGAGGAACTTCATATCATTGAGTAAAATACAATTTTTTCACATCAAATGGTTAAATTATTTTTCTACAAATAATTACAATACATAGATGTTATGAGAGTGTCATCAAAATAATATTCAATATGATATTGTTACATCATCATATCTAGACATAGATTACAATTGATTATAATTAATTATTAAATTGTAATCATAGATCCTTCATCACAAGAAGATCCTATTTGGTTATATCTATGAAATTAAGTCCATAAGAAATAACATATCTATTTAAATTAAGTAAATTACATGTTTCACTGTATATATATATATATAGTCGTGGAATTGATTCATAAATATTAGTGAAATATTAATGTTCATCATGAATCATGTACATTGATAGATGGATGAAAATTGTGAAGATATCTAATATTGGAAGTGGAGAATAAATCAGTTCTGTCATAACATATAAGGAAATAATTTAATTGGTGAGAGTGAATTAGTATATGATCTTTTATTAGAGTATGGTAACACTGTCTATTCGGTTGAAATGGAAATGTCCAAAGAATTATGTTTATATATTTATTTATAAATATGTTATTTATAAAAATTCATGGATGTATACATCATGTATATAGGGTTATAAGACCATTATAAAACAAAAATTATGTTATATCTATTGAATAATGGAAAACGATACATAATATTATTCATAATAATTATCTCTTAGTTTCTACAATTACATATATCACTTTGGTTTCATTCATGACTTCATAGATTCTAGTCATGGAAGTTTGGTATGATCTCCCATTTCTATTTGATATCATGTTATACATGGTAACAATCTATGGACATCGAAAATCTCTTAATATTATATAATATTTAAATTTATGAATTAATTAATTCATTGGTATTTTAAATTTTTTATATTTTAGTAAATGATTGATCACAAATATTCTATCACAAAAAAATATTAGTATATATGAGTTGAATTTTATAACATATTTATTCATAAGGTAATGAATATAAAATCTATTATTTCATGATTTTAAAAAAATAAAATAAAATAAATAATTAATAATGTTTCATGAATAATTAGAAAATATATTTAGTGAACATAATATATCATGAGATTCTGGGTGTTGTGTTTAATAACCTGACGAAAGAAATATATTTTACTTAAAATTATTTAAATGAATCATAATGTAATTATTTATGAAATTATTTGTCAATAATCACATTTCATGTTAAATATAATTATTATTATATAATTTGTTTCATGAAATATATAATATAATCAACAAAATGGTAAGGTAAGTACATAAATATTCATTATTTAACTCGTATAATTTTCAAAATATAAATATTTATTATTTTTGGATTTTTTGAAACAATAGATATATAATATAGAATTTTATCAATCCTGAGAATTATAATCATTATCCCTTCATAAATAATTAAAATATATAATTGAAAATATAAAATCTTATAGTTATCCCCAAAAATATTGGTAAAACATTTATTATTTTAAACATGCTACAAAAATATCAAGAACACTAAGCAGAGACTCGTTGAGAATGTGTGTATACATAAATATAAACCCTCTATTAGATTATCTATTTCCATTATAATGTAATTGGAGTAGTGATAGAATTTTTATGAAATAAAATTATCATTCATTAGATGATTCAAAATTAAATTAAATTAAATTTGCAATTCTTATAAATTCACTAGAGTATTTTTGGTTCACTCATAATGTTCATACATTTTATTTCCATTATTTATAATGAAACATAAAAATTATATATTGAGCCATATATTCTATTTAATCTTTATACATGGATGATATATAAGTTTTCTTATAATATTATATAGAATTATTTAAAAAAATTGATAAATTTTATCAGTTTTTTTTAATTTTAATACTCACATTTTAATTTTGTGTCCAATGGTCTTGATGGTGTATTAATAGGACATAATATAGAGATGAATATGCCAAAATATATAAAAATTCGCCAAGAACCCATCATGAGGATCTGAAGCCAGAATAAACAATACATTGTTGTTTTCTAGTAACTAAAAAACAACATGGAATATACTTATTTCAAACTAAATTAGGTACAAAATTTGTAAATCATTTCTTGGGTGATGAGAAAATAATAAATATAATTACACATCATTTATTGGATTCCAACATGTTATGTTTTTGATATTTACTTCACATCATGTTACTCATTACTGCACACCATGTAACCACAAACATTGTACGCTGCATGTAAATCTTGGATCATTTGGGTAAATACATGGAATACTTAAATGTAATATATTTACAACCATCCTATAGAACAAAACAAAACTCATTTCATGAATTTTATTGGCATCTAAATCATGTGATATTTTCCCACCCACACCATGTAGGATTTGAGTTATTGTAAACATGTCATTTCGCTTAATAAATCCCGTAAATCCTCATTATTTATTGATGGGTTGAATACATCTTGTACTTCATAGAATTATAGCGGTATATGACAGCTATAATAATTGTTTATCATGTTTCCCTTCAAACTATGAAGACTATGTTGTGTGACCATGTGTAACAAAAAACCATGTATCTCTTGAAATTCCATATTGAGTTATTATTCATGTTTTGTGTGGAAAAATGTGATAATGTCTTATAATAATTCAAATTTAAAGAATTAGATCGTAGTAATATAGAGTTAGTAATTATCATCTATCATCCAAAGTAAATTTGACGTATATAATTATTTATAAAATAAATAAACATAATTCATTTAAATTATTTATTTTATTTTAAAATAATTTGTTGGATTTTTGAAAAATCCCAATCAATATAAATTGGATAGACTTATGAAATCAATTATTTTCTATTTTCTCAAAATAATTTTTTTTAATTAAATTTATATGATATAGAATGTTTGGAAATTAATAAAAGAAATACAAAATATTTTTCATGTTTTATTTTGTGAATGATTATGGGCTATAACTAAATGATGGGTTTTTAGATCTACTAATTTAATTTAATTACATTTTAAATGGATAATTATGCGGTAAATAATACCTATTATAAAGTTTTCTTCATTGATTTGTCCCTACCTTATTTATTACGTAAGGTCCATATTGTTCATCGATCAATATATCTAACCCTAAAACTATAGTTCACATCACATTATTGTAGTATACATTTATAATGAATATCTCTCATAAACATGGGATGTGGTTTTAGAACCGACAAAATATGGATACAAATAATGGAAAGAAATTGAGAATAGTGAACTACTGCAACTAAATCGAATCATATGACTAATTTTTTATTTCCTCAGGGATTCTATTGGTTTATCTTCACACATTAAACCATGAGGAAAACAATGTGCATGATCATTAATGATACTTATTCAGTTTTATGATTAAAATTCCATTTTATATGCATATGGTTCATGGTATATTTGGACAATAAGTCATTATTACATAATATAAACTAATTAACAGATATAGATAAATAATAAAAGAACAAAAGTTTTTTAATTTTGAAAATATTATTACTTATATAAGTCTTCCTTATGTAATTACCAAATGATAAAATAAGATAAATTCTATGAGTTCAAACAATTATCCAAAAATATATTACACATCATAAAATATTTTAAAAAATATTACATGAAATAAAAATTAATTTTAATATTTATATAATGTGAATTTTAATATATAATATCAAACCCATAAATGAAAAAATAATTAGTCATTAAGATGACATTCATCAATTGAATGATTATATAAAAAAGGGTCAAAGTACTATTCTATCCATCATCAAGGAACATTAAATTATTGAGGAGTTCATATAAGTATCACTGGATGACATAAAGTAGTTAGTATCGAAAATAGTTTCCATAAAAACACATAGGGTAACATATAGGAACGAGCTTAGGAAATATTAGTATAGGGTTTTTGAATTATGGAGTCCACTTTAAAGATCATACAGTTGTGAGTCGATTATTTTGAAAGGAATTCCATCCTCAATACCATTAGATAACATGAAATGTCCTCTATCTGGTTTATGAGCTGGAAAATATGAATCTTTTATAGTCTAATATAGAGGGTTCATATTTTAATGAATCAAATGGGGACATAGTTTTTAATTTTATCAAATACAACTAGACATAATTAAATCATCAACTATGTTTGAAATATTCCTCAATATAATGTAATAAAAAAATATTTAATTATATAAAAAATAGAGCATAAATCTAGGTAATAAAGAAGATTATTTTTAGGTAGAGAGAATTTATACTCCATTAAAGGAATAAAAGAATGGATTTGAATATTCTTCTTTTTACCATATTAAGAGATTGGATTTTATAAAATGGGGTAGCATTTTCCATATCAGCAACCTCATAGAGTGCGGGTGTGATAATGAGTCCTATCAAAGCTTCATGGAAATTTCATACTTTATTCATTACATCATGTTATATATTATGTAAACTAAAAAGTGGTTATATAATTATTATCTCAACAAATACACCAATATTTCTCAAATACATGTAAATTACATTGATAAAGAAGGGAGAATAGTAACATTTTTTTATGATATATTATAATAATTGACAAAAGTATAGATATATATTATGTGATAATTTGATAAAGAATACATAGTATATCATCAATTTAGTAATGCTAAATAATCATATATATAAAAATATATATGAATGTTTCTTTTTAGTTCACATGTCTCATATTATGTATTTTTATAAAAATCATATAAAATGATTAGTGGGGACTTGGTTCTTACAAAATATCTAACTATATACTTATAGATTGGAATGGATTTTATAAAAATGATCCTTAAATCCCTATGGGGAATAATTTCAATGAAAAATAATAAATTTCAATAAATGTATCATAGTTAGTAGTATCCTCAAAACATTTATTTTTGAAACAAAAGATAAATTTGGAAAGGAATGAATTAGAGGTTGTTTTCAAAATATGTGGTATGAAAGATCTTGATATGTTAAATTTAATTATATTCAAGATAGAGAACATAATATATTCTCATTTATAGAAAAAACAATCTATGATTAATATATTAGTTTATCATCATGGGTAATAAATACAATATATGACACACATATTTTTATATAAATCACTAGTATAATATAATTTTTTTATGATGGTGCATTTGAGATATGTAAATTCAATGTAAATAATAGTCATTGGACATGATCTATTTGAAAATTATGTATTAATCTATATGAAATAAAAATTATTTACAATTGAATATTTCATCAATTGTAAATAAGTTTTGGAGGTATTTCCAACCTCCTAGCATGAAACGTATTCTGGAATGGAATTTGCGATAGACTTCTCAATATTTAGCCAATTCTCACCTAGTTGGGTGTATTTTGGAAATTAAGTAACTCCTACTACAAATATTTTTAATGGAATATATATTATTAATGGTATTAAATATATTTTAAATTTCCAGTCACACTGATTCTATCGATTTATGAAAACTATGCCCCCTGTTCCTCTTCATGTCCTACCATTGTCCCTCAAATGAATCACCACGAAACACAAAACCCAGCCTACCCACTCTATGAATATCAAACATAGCACATTATACGTGATTTTTTTACATACCCATCCCATCATTCCTTAGTATATATCCCCTTTGTCTTAGTTTCCATTATAATGGGTTTTTATTCATTTTGATACATGATTAATTTTTTCCACTATTTTTCTCAAATTAAATTCATTTCATGTGAAATTTTATATATCATATGTCCATAATCTTTATTATAGATTTCTATAATAGTTTTTGTATTTTATGGTTTTATTCATTTTATTACATAATATATATGATAAACCTTATCTTGAGCACTTTATATAATTTTCATGTGTTTTATTTTATTTGTGATTGCTATATATTTTTTATTCCCAATTTGATATCATTATTTTAGTGTTTATATATATATATATATTAATATATTCTATAATTAATATATGTATGTGTGTACACACCCGATGTTTATCAGTTTATCTGATTTTAGCTTAAATAATCCATGTTTATTATTACCAATTTAATTATGATATTTCTATTTGTGTGTTTATATAAATTTAATTAATAATTCCTATAGAAGTTTAAATTAAATAGCTTGTCAATTTTCATGCCATGAACTATAAAAAGTATTATTTTCCTTTAGACATGGATGAAATAAATTTTTTATTTATCATGACCTAAAAATTTGAAAATTTATAATTTGACCCTTTTTTTTAATTTATAAAGTATTTCTTTACATTATATTAAACTAAACTATTATTTCTTAATTTTTAAAGAATATATTAATTTATAGTAATTAATGGTGTATTTTAACAAATTTATTGCAATTTGTAATAAAAAACAAGTTAATAAAGAATTACACTAATACACTCAAATCCAAAATATTTTTAATTTTTAATTGTACTTATGTAATTTTAATTTTTTAATTTATTTTTAATTATTTTTAAATTTCTAATTTTTTTTAATAATTTCTAATTATTGTTTATTATCTAATTGTTTTTAATTATTTTTAATTAATTATATTTTTTAATTACATTTATTTTTTTAAATTATTTTAAACTTTTATAACGATGCTTAAATTCACCGTCAAAAATATTATTAATTACGATGGACCATTATAATTAAAATTTTTATAGTCAAAAAATCATTTGTGTCATATTTTTTCTGATCACAATTATTTCTTATTTTCTATGGTGTGTCACAAAAAAACCTTCATTGGATGCCATTTTCTAATATGACACATTTTTGATTGACACCCTTCTCAAATGACCTTTACCGATGAAGTTCCATCACAAGTGTGCTATCTCACATTCAAAAAATTGTAGTTTTGAATATTAAAAAAAGTAATTATATTGTGATTTTCGGTTTGAAATATATCTTCAATTTATTGAGTAAAATTTGATCATATATCACTTATTGAATTTTAAATTTTCATGTTTCAAAGTGATATTATTCTGAAAAAGTTATTGTTTTGGGTTCTTACAAAACAATATATCAGGGTCATGTTATAGACATGACAACAAATTTTATTCATGTTTAAAATGTTGTAAATATTGAATAATGTGCCTAATAAATAGTTTAATATTACATTAATCCATGATATTATATATTTGAAAATTAATTATTAATATAATATACAACACAAAAATGATACCTAGTGGTGGAATGTTAATTTGTGGTTATGTAAAACTAGAATTAAATGTTCATGGACTGTCCCAAAAAAAATTCACTCATTAGATACAAAATAGTGATGAATTTTACATTATTTCATATATAGTTTTATGATAAAAACATTTATTAAAGTAGGAAATTTCACAATTCATCTAAAATTTGTTCTCCACTATATGTATAAAATATTTTAAGAATAACTGTTGTGTTAATTCATTATGTCAATGAGATAGAATTTAAGAATCTTGATGCATGAGAATGTGAAGGGAAAAATATACATAGTAATAGATAAAAAATAAAATGAAAAATTACATTATGATCATTAAAAAATTTATTCATTTATTGTTGTGGAGGTTTGGAATTTATGAATTCAATTATCAAGATACAAAATAGATTGAATAGGATTATAGATTCTATAAAATGAAAGGGATATTATTTTATAGTCATTATTTTCAGTGATATAATACTCACTTATAATAATGAATATATATCATATGATAAGTAAATAGAAACAATATCAAATTTTAATGATCCATTTATATCATAGTTTGATTTAATTTTCAAAATGAATGCATTTAATTTTACAGTTATTCCAATTGATGGTTATATAATTCAATTACAATGGTTAATCATGATGTAATTTTTTATATATGGATAATTTGATACCAAAATGGATTTAATATTGTAAAAATGTTTAAATAATTATATAGAATAGCCAATGAAAATATCTTTTCACTAATAACAATGTTAAATTCCATTTGAATTTAATTTCTAAAATACCATTCCATGATTTTTATATTCCTAAAATTGCTGTCAAGAATATATTACATTATGAGAATCATATTATATATGCCTATATAACAACCATATAGGTATATTATATCAAAATATAAAAATGAAACTAAATAATTCTACATATCAATTTTTTGGTTAAAAAACAACAAATCTATGGAATATTTTTTTCAAAAAATTAAAAGGATATTATATAATTATTTTGAATTTATTTTGGACTATTATATATTTTAGGTTTCTTTATATCCATAACATTGATATCATATATGGTGATCATATTTGTAAAATATATATTAGTCTTATAGTTAGTTAATACTATGTTTAAAACAATTCTCAAATGAATGCCCCTATTAGTTACCCTAGTTCATTGGAAAATTATATACTAAGTTTAATTAATGGGGTTTTATATAAAAATTCATTGTATATATATTTTTATGGTATATAATTATAGAAGATGTATTAATTTAAGAGAAATTTTTTATTTCTGCTAGATGGCATATTTCCCTCCAAATGTACTATTTGGACACAATAAGAAATTATTATGACGTGTATAATTCAATATTTTTTTCAATGGGACCTATCATATATGAAATGATATGAACTATGATTTTCTAATATTTATGAATAAATAGTGGTAGAAAAATTTAAAATTATACTATGTTAATTGTATGAGGTTGTCTCTGAAAAATCTAGCAGTACATGTGATTTTATGAATGTTATGTTCTGACAAGTATAAAAAATAATCATTTTATTTATCAATGTGAAAATTAATAAATATTCCTTATAATCGTCTTGATATTATAATTTGGTAATGATTATGGAATTTTAAAGAAAATCTCATTGAATTTAATAGAATCAATATCTTCATATATCGAGGATATGGGTTTTTATATATTAAATGAATCAAATTATGTGTATAACTAATTGTTATAGAACATGGAATTGTATGATGAATATAGTGTATTACAAAAATTTAAATTTTTATAATATTATGACCATATTAATTTCAATTATATCAATTTTATAAAAGATAATAAATGTTTACTCTAAAAGATACCACCTTCTGGGAAATTTTACTCAAAAAGGTTCAGTTGCAAAAACAAGAGTATCTATATAAATAAAATATTATTTTCCACCATTCTATACCCCTACCATAGTTGAGGTGTAACAATCATGTGATTTATAGAGGTTTTATAGATATTATTAGTTTTTCTATATTAAATATTACAATTTACTAGACATGGTTTCCTTGAACCAATATTATTTTTAAATTTGTATTATCAAAATATATTTATATATTTATTCTCCTATAATGAAAATTCTTTGGATTAAATTTTTTGAAATAATTAATGAAAATATATTTCGCATAAAATGGTTATCAAAATATCCCTATTATAATGATAACCTATATATTTTATGATTTATTTAAAATTAATATGTTATATAATAAATATAAAATAAACAAAGAAGACATATATTATGTTTGATGATTAAATGATAAATGTTTATAGACAATGAGAATTAAATTTTTAATGTTCACAAATGATTAACTATTTATTAGAGGATCCATTTAGACAATCCCACCTATATAAATTCTATAGGATTCATGCCTCATAAAATATTCATATTTTGTTATTGTATGTTAGTCCTTGATCTTGAGGTCAGTATTAATTTTAACTGTGAATCATTAAATTTGATGTATAGATTAAAACATTGAAGACACGTGATCTCTATACAGTGTCACACATTAGATGCATCATAATATAAAAATAATTATTAGAATATTATATAATATTTTCTCTTCTTTATTAGTGGAATACGATATCTCTGAATTATTAATTGAAGTAAACATATTGAAAAATGTATACGTCTATGCTAGATTATAGTTGAATGTATTTAACCAGCTCAGGAAAATATAAATCGTCTATATATGGTGATATGAAAATATTGTATCTAATTTAATTAGATATTTTTTATACTATTGGTTATAATACACATTATTATTCATAGGAAGTTTCTTTTATTTCCTATAGTTGCTTCAATCTCAATATATTCCTTAATGTGTTGCTAGAAACTAATCATGGAATACCTATAAGTTCACCTTTTCTCAATGGATAACCCAGAATATATGTCAATAGAATAATTTTATCCAAAATCATATTACATTCAATTAAATTTAAATATAATAATGATTTTATAATCTCATTTGTGTTATAGTATTTATTTATGAAAATATTTGATGGTGTAATGTTAATCCTATAAAAATAATTTTTAAAAATAATATCGCTTTTTTATTAGGAATGTAATGAAAATATATTTATTTATTAATGAGTTTAGAATATATAATAAACAAATTATTAATACTTTTCTATTAATATTAAATATAAACATTCATTATCATGTTTAATAATGATATTATTTTATAAAAGGATTCAGGTTGATTTCAATAACATGATATAAATCATATAATTTTTTGATACCATATAAAAAAATATTTATACAAATATTTTAGAAAGTATAATATAATAAACATATTTCTTTGGATATAATAATATTATTAATATAATGTGGAAAGGTAAGATACTTTAAATAAATAAGTGGATACAAAATATCAAGAATCTTCCATTTTGAAGCATATGTATAAACTCCTAATGAAATCATTTTTTTATAATTATTATAAATACGGATAAACAATTAAAATTATTATAATCACTGGATTAATAACCATCCTCCCTCCATCTAAGAAGAACATAGAGATATAACTAGTTAGCATTATTGTGGTTTATATTCATTAGCAAGAATAACATTATCATTCTACAATATCACTTGTTGTATCAATAATCTTCTCCAATGATTCATGGATCATGTGAGGATATATCATGAAGAATACACATATTGGTTATCCATGCCAATTAAAATACAAAACTATTAGGAATTGATTTTTTATCATGTTTAAAAATGTGAATCAACACATTCTCATTTAATAAAATTATTACCTAAATCTACATGTGGTTATCTATAAATTCATGTATGTTTTCATCAAGTTCATTGTATTTATCAATTGATTCTTGAAACCCAAAAAATTGCCATTCACTATGTTATTTAATAGTTCCTCATAACCATCACAAACATAATAAATGTTACAAAATAAAACTTTTAAACATATATATATTTAAAATAATATTTTATCTTATTCACCAAATTAAAGGATCAAAAAACTCTAGGAAATTAAATTTTTTCCCTTTCATAGAAATTTATTTCAACCTATCTTGTCATAAAAATTTACTTGTTCCCTCATTTATTAGGTTATATAAAATTATATAAAAATGGAACAAATATGATCTCTAGTAAACATTATAAATGTAATTTTTCCAACAATAATGAAAATATTAGAATATATGCTATTTATAGTGAATAGAAAAAATCACAACAAACTATGTGAATATAATAATTTCAAATCCAAAATAATAAATTGTATTAGCATGAGTGAAGATCATTCAACATTCCCTCGACTTGTTTTTGCAATAAATGTATTTCACCAAATACCAAAATAATGGGTTATTTATTTATTCATGAGGAATTTTGGGATCTTTCTATTTTCATAAACTCCACAGGGCCTCTTTTTAAATAAAATTGGTTATATATATCTCTATCTCTTATAGAAAATATATTTAATTCAGGAAGAGTGTGTAAAATAAAATAATATTTTTATAAACCACTATATCTGATATTCACTTTGTTAGAACATCTCTCGCATCTAATGATGATGGCATAATCAACCTAATATTATTTTATATAATAATTTTTTACATTCATTCATACATTGTAATTCTTAATATCTTGAACATGAAGAGTAAAGAGAATTTTTTCTTAGTTTCACTACCACTAACTATGTACATCAATGATAATATATTTATATAGGTGGTGATTCTACAACCATGGTTTCCCAACGATACCCAGGATAAACAGTGTCATAGCTATAACAATTGGTTAATGTTATCATCATTGTGAGATTAAAAATTAGGGTGGATGTCATTATCCTCCCTATATACTATTCAAATATTAATTATTATTTATTTTACAAAAATAATGAAATTATGCATATTATAAATAATTTATAATACCAATTTTAATAATTACTTTGTCTAGATTAGGAGTATTGATTCAATTTTTATTGGATTTTAGTTCATTATGCCCCTCCATAGATATTTACATCATCTTGAGAATTGTGATAAACGATTATAATTGGATTCATAAATGAGTAATTAAGTGAAATGTTGGAATTCTTGTGGTTTAATACAAAAAATATATAAATAATATTATTTAAAAATAAATAAAATTTTTTCAATGCTACATTCATAGTAACTGAATATAATTAAAATTTTGGATGATTATTAATTTGTCTTATTAGTTTATCGTATTCAAAAAATCATGTATTCTATATTATTTTCACACTAAAACAATAATATAAAAAATTATTTATTTATGGTTTTGGAAAAACCTAACTATACAAAAGATAAAAAATGAAAAACAATTACAATAATAAAAAGTAAAATTCATTATAAAAATATTCACTCAATCCATGAATAGAATAAATATAAATATCCAATATTTTAAAACCTATAAATATATGTTTTATTAAAATTGAAATGTATAAGTGATTTTATTTACATCCTTATTTCTCTTAAACATTTGTGGTAAATGAGAGAAATGTCGACATGAAGCCTGTAAAAATAACTGATCATAATTATGTATTAATTTTTTTAATACAACTCAGATATTATAAAGATAGAAATATGTAAACAATAATTATTCACATGTTTTAATATTCCAATGATTTGAATTTATAATCGTAATTAATATTAATATAATTTTTATTCAAAAATAAAATATAAAAAATTTATATTCATAATGTTAATATTAGAGAATCAAAAAAAACATTTAAATTATTCTAATATAGTGACTAGCCCCATAAAATATTTTATGATAGGTTTTGGAGTTTATTTGGAAAATCCAAAATATAGATATAAGAAATATACCAATATTAAAAAACATAATAATGTTTTCCCAATTAAACTAATTCAATGACCCATTTATATAAATATAAATTTCCCAATAAAAATAAATTCATTTTCTTCTTAATAACAATTTCCATGTTTAATCCATTATGCTTAGAAAATTTACATTATTTATTTAAACTACATATTATATGACCTTGTTATGTCCATATCATGTGTTATGAGGATACATAGTTTATAATTACCAATATAAATTATCGAGTTTGACAGGATAAGAAGGTACATTATTTTATTATCTCCCAAATATTAATCATTACAGAAATATTATTTTTATACCTCAATAATACTTTTAATATGAACCATTGATATATTTATTAAAAAGGAAGTCCATTTCAATAATGGAAATGGTAAGCCTTACTACTTCCTGAGTTACATATACATTTTTTATATAATCATGATAGAAATAAGATAAGTGTTTTTTTATTGAAAAAATTATAATTATATCATGAATGGATTATTATTTATTTAAGTTAACATATATATACAATATATCAATCATGGTAATAATAAATAAATCTGATCGCTTAACCGTTAAGTTGTAACCCATATACAAGTACGATGTTATAATTTTTTAATGGATGGTATATTGACATGATATATGATATGTTATGTTTATGTAATGATTAACATGCCATTAATATCATATATAATCATTAAATTAGAAAATTAACATAAATATTTTATAATTAATGAAATGGAGGGGTGATAATTTCTATCCACACATCCACAATTTGAAAAACATAACTAAAAAATATTTACATTTTCCATTATGGATGCACACACTAACAATGTTTGTTTTTCACCAAAATTTTTGGTTTTTTCATAGATATTTTCTATTACATTTGTAGAAAATTAATTTGACCATATAAAATAATAATATCTGCGATCATTAAAAATATTAAATCTATTTTATTAAATTCAGATCATTAAATTTTATTTATTACACAAAAATTTAATATCAAAAAATGTGTTAGAAATTAGTTTTTCAATAAATGAATTTTTTAAGTAATAGGTGGTCCAATATTAATTTATTTACTAGAAATAACCATTAAATGAAAAAAGATGCATATAAATTGATGAATGATATATTAATTTAATTTTATATTTCTTTTCTAAGTGTTATTTTATTTTATTAAAATGGATAAACATTAATCAATTTAAATTTTTTTTGCTGAAAACTGAGTTTTATACAAAATATAATTTACCAAAATCCTGAAAATGGTTATTAAAATGAAATTAATTAAATGATACGAATCCAAATTTTAAAATTTAAAATTTGAAAAAAAATCTAAAATTTTATTTTATATTTGTATTACGTAATTTAATAAAAATAAATGATAGTATTTGAAAAGGATGTGATTTTCACTATTTATTTAAACATAATTTTTTTTTATAAAAATCAACAAAATTAACATTAATTAAGATTTTCTTTTTTTATTTAAAAAATAATGATCATTTTATAAGAATATTATTTAAAAAAGTTCTATATATTATTTATAATATTTTCTCACAAAAATTAAAAAAATTATTATTGAATGAATTTTTTTATTAGAATAATCTATATTTAGTAAATTATTTGTGGTTAATTATTAATTATTTATAGATATATTAAATTTATCACACATTTTTATGTATTTCAAAAATTAGTTTCTACTATTAATACACATAAATTTAAAATTTAGGTTGTATTGTAAAATATTTAACTAGTGGTTTAAGCGTAGTGTTGTGTGTCAGATACTCTATCGAACATTATTATATTTTTTAATATAATGGGTTATTAAACTAATACCTAGAATCAATGATATTCTAGGGGTGAAATCAAACTTGACATGATATTAATCCTTCCATCGTAATTTAGGTACATATTTTTTCAATTTTTATGATGAACAATAATTATTACAAAAAGACATTAAATGCTGCTGAAATAAATCATTCAAATTGATTGAGGAGATCCATGATATATAAATGGAGGGTTATGATTATAAAACTAGCCAATATTTTAAATACATGAGAACATAAGGGATAATAAATTACCGAATCCTATCATAATACTCATCTCAATGAGGATAAGTTGTATACTATGATAAGAACCAATATCTAGAATACCGATGAAATATGGAATGATATTATGCTTATAATTGATGTAAAATATTATATTATATATAATAATTATTCATGATAAATGTGCTACTATATTATCAAAATAAAATATTCAACCCCAAACTATAAAAATATATATATTTTCCCAAAAATAATGTCTTTGGATATATATCCATGAGTGGGAAATATATGATTACCTTGAAGGAGGCCATTTGATGACATTATGTGTAAGCCCCCTCAATCCCATAATCTTGGAGTCAGTTCCTATAACATCGTGTGAAAATTATCTTTAAAAACATATGTTGATAAAATTACACATCACAACTCACCATATAGGATCTTCCCGGTCGAGGTTCTTGATAACAATATACCACTATTACATTTCATAAAAATTCTATAGGATATGCTTAATATTTTTTCCACCACATAGAAAGAATCAAATTTTGAAGAATCTACTAATCATATTAAAATAAATTGACAACATGAGTTTATAATTTAAATTTCTCAGTTAGGGGTTTTAAATATAATAAATAATTTCATTATGAAAAACATCCCATTAATATAATTTTACATACATAAAAAAATTTCTTAAAAGAAAATAACATTTTCTTCAGCACAAAAACGTCATTTCTCAGAGGTTACCATAAATTATTTTTCACGAAATATCATTCCAAAGAATTTATATATTTATTAAAATGAAAAAAAATTATAGTACACATACTTGAAAAAATGAATCTAATGATACACATAAGTTATGCACGAGTGTAGGTAAAATTTCGCACATTAAACAATTCATCCTTATAATTCCACAAGATTCAATAACATGACTGCAATTCTTGAAATGTGAATTAATGTTTAATACCCTTTCATTAACGTTCTGAATGTAGATGCTAAACTTTCAGTATAAAAGATTTTCTAATTACATCCATCATTATGTCATTTCCATTTATTACCTTATATTTAAATGGTTCTTAACCAAGGATATTCTACTAGTCAATTAATAACATGGTTTGTTAAATACTAATCACGAAATGAAAAAATTCATAATGAAGGACATTAATAAAAATTCTATAAAGTACACGTGCCATGACCATACATAATCATTTTTTCAAGGCCTCATGCCATGATCATAGATAATCATTTTTAATGACGTCTTCCAAGACCATAGTTTGTCTCATTAGACCTACCCGTGGATCAAGAGGATATATGGGGCCTCAATCGTAAAATAATAAGTCTTATGCATTTTTAGTATGGTTAATAAGTATTTAAATCAAACTGTCACATACCACATTTATTTATAAAATTATATATTTTATTCAACGTTCCCCATACAACTTTGATTAAATAATTGTTTCTTTTATTCAATATGTCACATACCACTTTGAATAATAACATTAATTCCCTTAAATCAATGTTTACCATACCAATTTTAATAATGAAATTCTAAATCCACAGGTTATCATAAGAGATAAATTTAATTTTTCAATTACAGTCTATAATCATAAATAATGTGAAGCATGAATTAATTATAATCAATAATCTATAGGTTGCATAGTATGTTAGTTATAGTTCTTTTTATGGCTATATCAGATTTAGAAATGACTTTCATGGACTAATTGAAATAAATATGTACAAGAGGTGATAACTTTTTTACACAAAAAAATATATTTCTAGGTTTGTCACAAAAAATTATAACCCTTATATAAAAAACCCTTGATTCATTGAAATGGGCATTTCTATAATAAAATAGGATTATATTACATTATTATAGTTATCATGCATATTTACCATAAACTGAAATATATGTGTTTTAATGAAATGAAATCATAAACATTAATAATTAATAGTATTCAGTGTAGCATATTCTTTAGGAATGAAAAAAATAATATTTTAAATTGTAAAACATTCATTTAATATAAAATATTTCTGCATAAATAATTAAAAACACATCACTATATGTGTTTATGAATTTATACATATATGTATTAAACCAAAGATATTTCCAACCATTTATCCCAAAATTATAAATTGAGATGCATGCATGTATTGTTAATTGTTATAGTAATGTGATGATCTCTTTAATAATTTCGGGCACACAATAAAAAAACATGATTTTTTTTATTGTTTTCCAATATAAAATAGTATTTATATTCTTATAATTATTTAATATATCCATATATGTATTTTTAGTACTTATATATATACATGAGGGTTTTGAAATCAAAATTAGATAAATATGTATAATGACATGGATCATATTTAAAAATAATGGTTCAGGTTAAGAAGAAAGATAATTAATCTAATTAGGATTAAATACATATATATGTGTGTGTGTGTGATTCTATATACTTATAAATATATATATATAAGTTCATTTACTCAAAAACAAAATTTATTAAAACTTTTCCATGTATTAACTATACAATATCATTAGTTATTTACTGATAATCCCATCATTAAAACCCCAAAATATATTAGAATTTGGAAATTATATAATAACATTTATAAACATAAGTGTATATAGGGATTTTTTTCAAATAAAAACGTAGCTAAAACAACCCATTTGTGAATTATATGGATAAATAACATCATTTAAATACAAAAATTCATCATTCAATACACATAATAGAGAATATGATCGGTATATAAAACAAATAATCTCATATATATATATGTAGGTTAAGAAAACACAAAACTAAATAATCCCTTAATTGATATCAAGTGTGAGGTAGAACTGATAAGAGGTTGGATGAAGGTTGAGGAGAGGAAAGTCCATAGGGTTACGGGTTCAAACAAAGGCTTATAAAAACTGTATATATATAATTATATATACTGTGGGTTGAATATAAAAAATATATAAACAAAGTGGCTTAATGAAATCCAAATATTAAAAATTTAGAAAAGAAAAAACCATAATAACTGATGTCCTTGAATATACCTATCATAGATAACATACATATATATATACACTAGAAACATACATGATAAACCAAAGAGTTTTGTATTCAACTACTACATCCATGGATTCCTTGTGGAAAATACAAACAGCTAGGTCTAAGGAGATAAATATGAGGGCTCACGGGAGGAGGAAAGAATAGTGGAGTAGGATGAAAACGTCCACTTATGTGGACTGTGGAGGAATAAAATGAAGTATAAATGAAGTGGGAAAATATGGATGCATAATATTTGGTGTGTGTCGATCAGATGGATGTGGTGAATTTTGCTATTTTAAAAACAGACGAGCAATCCAGATTATAGTGTGGCTTACATTGGACTATCTATGTGAAACAAGAAGAATTTAATGTGTTTTAATTCTAACATAAAATGTGTATGGATTGGAAGATTAACAACAAATGTGGCGAAAAATGAGCGGTGTTGCAGTACGAAGCCAAGGCTGGATTAAATGGTTGAGATCTCGTGCTGCAAGATCGGGCAACCTAGAATTGATATCATGAGAAAATGTCATCCAACCTAGAAACCTACATGGTATTGGGACCTCCTTATATTAGAGGATGCCACTGCCTACACCCCAATGACACAGACACACACAATGTATGGTAATTACACACATGACCCCACCCACAAGCCTGTTCCTTCCCTCTCCTGCGATGGTGCATAAACATCTTCACCCTTACTCATACTTGACTAGGACCTACACACAGTCTCATGTGTGACAGAACATACACTATACTGGTCCTCTTCATGGTATCAATTAACAATCTAAGATTCCCACTCAGAAATTGAGGGCTTGGCCTTCAATAAATCCATCGGTTGGTTGGGGTTCCCATCAACTTTTTACAAAAAATAATTAAACAAAATAACATATAAAATGAGAATTATATATTAATGTTTTAAAAATAGAATATATATATACATTAATTTCCTTATATATATTCTAGAATATGGTTAAATAATTCAAAATACAAATGTTTTCATATTTGTGTATACATTTTCAGCCTTAAAACATTATGAGTTCAAAATCTAAATATAACCTCAATAAAAAATCATGTTGTTGCATTTATAAATTTATGATCATTTTAAATGAAACCGAATTGTTCTTATATATTTTTTAAAATCCAAATAAAAAAAATATTAATTAAATACATATATTCATATAAATAATGGTAATATTAACTCACCTAATGAAAAACTAATGGTTTAATTAAAACACTGGCAATAACATAAAGGCATTATTTCAGAGTAATGATTGAGTGTTTTGGAAAATAAATGTTTCTCTTTTTATTCCTTTTGAAATTATTTTGTTTGATATGAGTATCATTATTTGCACCATACTAATAATTGATATTAAAAGTAAAAACACATTTATTCTGATGATAAATTATTGGTTCATGGAATCACATTTTCCCCCTTAAATGAATTGTTCCCTCGCAATTCCATTGTACCCATATGATTACACAACACCTACCAAATGAAATCACCATCAATGTCCCTAAAAATGGTTTTAAGTTATTATGAACTAACAAAAAATGGATGAAAAATAGTATTTAATTTATACTTTCACCAAGTCCACCACCAAAAGAGACTTCCTTAGTAAGTTATTCCAGTCATGTTGAACCACAAAACCTTTTTAAATTCATCATTTTCATGATCCCAAATACACCTCAAGAAGATAGAGTTGGATGAATGCAGATAATAGTAGTTCCTTAATAGAGAGGAATAGGAGGTGAAATGTTATGATATATCATAATAGACTTAGTTCTATTTGACTAGTTGGAAAAAATTTATTCCAAAAATTAGATATCATAAATCGTTCAATTAAATGCTAAACTCCTAGCATGAAGAAGATCTGTTGTGTGGGGGTAACCCACATCTATAGCTTATCAGAATCTCTCCAAGGCCTGATTACATTCAAACATGGTAAAACATATAAAGATTCCTTCATATTAACTCCTATTATACGCATAATTTTTATGTTCTTCATGCGATATAATGTATTTGACATGACCTTTTACTTGGTGATTCTGAAGGACATTTGAGTTGATTGACACTTAGTAGATGTGTTTGATGTACATGCATAGGTTCTCGAAAGACTTGTATGATTCTGAACACGACATGGAAATTTTTCTCATGTAATTTAGTTGGTAGAGAGAATATTTTTGTTGGTGTACCCTCACCTTCATTTTGAAAAATTTATGAAAAGGAACTAAACACTAATGTTCAGTTAAATATTCAAGTTTTGTTATAATTTTCCTGAATATTCTAGATTGGTCTTCTTATACCCAATGTAATCCCCCTGACCCTAGAAGCCCAGAGTTAGCGCCAATAAAATGGTATGTAATTTTTTTAATAAAAATATGCTAATAAAATTATACATCACATCTCATCATAGAGGATCTTCCCTGTCTTGGTTCTGAAAACCCAAATACAACTAATACATTTCTTCATAACTATTAATGATAAGCTTCATATTGTTTCCACATCATATAAGAAATATAATCTTGAAAAATCCAATAATCTCATAAAAATAAATTGAAATTGGAAGTGTGAGAATTTAAAATTATAAGTAAGGGGTTTAAAAAATAATATATAAATTATTTAAAAAAACATCCCTTTGAAATAATTATACATACAGAAAACATTTTCACAAAAAAATCACCATTTTCTGTAGTATGTCATCATCACATTTCAAATTTTACTAGAAATAATATTTTCAAAAATCTCATACTAAATAATATATACATTTATTAAAATAGTAAAACATTTTTCAAATTATGCATAATTTTACAAAATGTATCGAATCCTTTATATAATTCAAGAGTTGATTGAAATAAATTAAGGATTTCATTAAAGCGTGCATTTACAATTTACAACATGAGTCAATATTTTCATATAATTCTACTAGAAATAATAACATAACTGCAATTCATGAAATGATAGATGAATTTTCTAACTATTGCATTAATGTTCTGAAAGTTATTGCTAAAAGTTATTTATAAATGATTTTCTATGTACATCCATAATTATGCCATGTGTATTTATTAACATTATCATGACTATATAGTTATCAACCAAGGATATTATACAAATACAGTTATAAATTGTTTTGTTATATACTAATCATATAATGGTGGAATTCATGATGCATGACAATCATAAAAATTCTTTCAAGGCCTTGTGCGAATACCATACATCATCAGTAAATCAAGGCCTCATGACAAGACCATACATAATAATTTTATCCATCACTCATGCCAAGACCATTTATTTTCTTATGATACCTACCGATGCATCAAGAAGATATAGTTGGCCTCACCCATCACATAATAAGTCCTTTCCATTCCCTATATGTATAATAAGTCTTTAAATGAAAGTATCTTATAGAACATTTATACATTATTCTATTGCTAAATGAAATTTATCAATAATATGCATGAAAAAAAATACATACATTTTCACATGTTATGAATACTTGTGAACATAAAATAATTGATTGCATGGTTTTCAAAAAAAATAATAGCTTTTAAATTCAAAAACCATGTTTCACAGAAAGGAACATTTTATATTCTAAATTACATTTTTTTGAATTTAAGATAGTTTTCATGAAAAGTTATCGTACACAGCTAAATTTGAGTATCAATTGAATTAAATCATTGTCATTAATATTTAATTTTTTCACTATGGAAGATTGATCATGATTTAAAATATAATATTTGTAAAAGTAAACCACTCATTTCATGTGATATATTGATGAATAAATAATTAAAACCAATTCACTATATGATTTTATGAATGTATATGTACATATTTTAAACAAAAGATAATTAACAAAATTTATCCCAAAATTATAAATAGAGATTCATGCATGTAATGTTAATTGTAATACCTAAGGGATGATCCCTTCTAAAATTTTGGGCACACAGCAACGAAACCAGTTTTTGTTATTGTTTTCCAATATAAAATTGAATTTGTGATCATATAATGATTCAAGACATGAATATAACTATTTTTGGTAAATATATATACATGTGGGTTTTTAAATAAGAATTAGAAGAATAAGTATAAGGATAAGGATAATCATTAAAATTAATTTCTCAACTTCAGATGAATATTTATTAATCAGATTATGATTAAAACTATATACAAATATATAGATATATATATATATATGACAACATATAATTATATATATGTATATGTTTAGAAACTTAAAAAAACTCTTAATAAACTATTTTACAAGTAATACATGCATTAAAAATTCCTATTTACTTATAATCATCACTTGAAAAACCCCAAAATAAATAAGTATTTTGATATTATATATAAAACATTATATACACATAAGTGTATATAGGTGTTTTTCGTATAAAAATGAATATAAAATAATTCATATATGAATAATATAAATAAATAACATAATATAAATACATAAAATTATCATTTGAAACACATATAATAGAATAAGTTTTGTATATAAAACATATATTCTCATATATGTATATAATGCTTAATGAAACACAAAACTAAATGAACACTTACATGACAAAAAGAGTGTGGTTGAATCATGCAATGGTTGGAGAAGTAACGAGGATAGGAAAACCAGTTGGGTTATGGGTGAAATCAAAGATTTATATAAACTATATATATACATAATTTTATATACTATAGTTTAAACATTAAAAAAATATTAATGAATAGACTTAATGAAATATTAATCTGACTATTTTATATGTGAACCAATATATTAATAAAATATGACTATGAATTAATAGGTATTTGGTAATATATATATATATATATAATGTAAACAAAAATGATACACCAATAGGTATGTATTAAACTACTTTGTCCCATGTAACCTTGTATGAAATCAAAATAGTTGGGTCTAAGGAGTGTTAAGGAGGACTCACTAGAGGAGGAACCAACAGTGGGGGGGGGAGGGAAATGTCAACTGGTGCGGAGAGATGATGAATAATAATAAAGCGAGAAGAAAGGAATAAATAGGGATAGTTTTGATTTGGCTTGGGTAGATAATGCAACTATGGTGACTTCTGCAGTATAAAAAATAGATGAACAATCGAAATTATAATCTTGATTTGATAAGACAGTCTTGGAGAAACTGTGATATTTAAAAGGGTTGAACGGATGAGACCAAACATGTCTAGATTGAATGGTAGATAAAAACCCCAACAAATGGAGTTGAAATGGTTTGTGAAGGGAATATTGGATAAGATTGTTGGGATCTCACACGGAGAGATCAGACGGCCTGAATTATATCTCCTAGAAAAATGTCATCCAACTTCTAAAACCACATTGTTTCAGGATATCCATATATTACTGGCGCCACTGCCTTCACTTTGAAGAAAAAAACATAGAAACCGTGAATTCCTAACACAAAGGACCCCCACCCATGGCCCTTGGTCCACCCTCACCTATTAAAGTGGATGTACTGCATCACCCATAGCTTGCACCAGGCTAGGCCCTACACACGGGCCCATGCCCAACTCAACATCCACTATTCAGGCACTCTGCAAGGCTTTTATTAACATTTTGAGACACCCATTCAAAATATAAGGGCTTTTAATTCATGGATTCATTCAATTAGGTGGGCTAATCACCCAAATTTTTACAAAAAAATTATTATAAACAAGAATATATAAAAACAGAACATAAATATATTAATTTAATAAAAGTAAACCATATATATTAATTTCCTTATATATATTAATTCTCGTGGTGAAAAAAATTATAAATACCCTAGTTCTCATATGTTTGTATAAATTTTGAGATTTAGGAAATTATAAGATCAAAATCTATGTATAAGCTAAATTAAAAAACCATGTTATTACATTTATAAATTTATGATCATTTTAAAAGAAACCACATAGTTATTATATTATATAAAAAATACATATATATAGTATATCTCTAATTAAAACCATATTTTCATTTAAGTAATGAAAAATTAAAAACACTTAATAAAAAAATAATGGAATTATTAAAACTCTATGGATACCTGGAAGCCTTATTACAAAGTTACATTTCAATGTTTTAATAACCAAATATTTCTCTTTTCTTTCCTTTTGCCTATACTTTTTTGATTGATTTTCATTATTCTCACCAAATTAATTATTCATATTAAAATTAAAAAGTCGTTTATTCGGAATATAGATTATACGTTCAAGGTGTCCCATTGATATTAAAAACATCATACCTATAACAGTGTTAGGAAACTATTGTGGTGATTAAAAATTGAATAATATGCTACAAAAATTAATGAGAATCCTCATTTCCTCATTACCATTAAGCTTAGATTCCACTACATTATATCATTATATTTTCATATATCGTCTTTAATGATTATGTTATTATGAAAATTATTCTGGGCAACATATTATATTTTCTCATATGACATTCCAATGCATCTATATAAGTATATTCTATTAATATTGTCATTTCTCTATTCTGATACTTGGTTGTGATGAATAAGGCATCATATTTCACATGTTTTCATTGTTTGAAATTTTTATGAGATGATACACATAATTATGACTCAATACTAATTTATGGGAATAAGTGTTTCATCTTACGAATGAAAACAAGATAAATATTATATATTGCTCTAGGGATGGTTCTCCCATTACAGTAGTCATGCATATCCTTATCAACCTTTCCGTTGGTGATATTACAAGATGCATCATAAAAAAAGTCTTCCAAGCATCAACTCTAAGGGTACAATATGTGTAAATATTTCTGATTTTCTTCTTAAGTGAACACTAATTTAGGGTGGCCTTTAAGATAGCAGTATGATTATATTTAATGAAACATGAAATACTTAAATGAAATAATTATTCATTTAAATCATTGGGGTACCCCCTCCACAAATCAAATAAAAAATAGTAGTGTTAGGAGGAGAAATAGAAAATTTCACAAGGCTTTGTCACCTCAACTTCATTGGTGAATAACATATCTACTAACCACATATTGGGATTCCCTATATCCCCTTCATATATAATGAAATATTTAAATAACATTGTACTCTGATATCCCTCTTTGAGACATCATTCTCTAGTCTATTCCTAATATTTTATTTTTACTATAGAAAATTCTATTATATCAATATCTACATAATAGAAAATTATAAATAATTTTCATTATTCCATTTATCCTATAATGAATTAAAAATAAAATTTATTTTGATTTTAATTTCCTAAATATGTCAAAATAGATTCCGATTTAACTCAAATTATTTATATATACCTCCATCGACAAATTAGATATTTCTTTCACAATAACATGTGAATGTAATCTCATTGGTACATATCACGTCTCATTGAATGTGTATAAGAAATCAAAATATGGAGTGTAAAAATTTTAATTGAGAAACATTGTCACCCCTCAATTTGATAATACAGATAGATCAATTGTATAGAATGATCAGATATGGCCCAATTAATATATCTGAATGATGAATAGGTAAATACAAAGATGAGTAATTTGTTTGAGAAATGACATTCATGTTGACACAAGAAATTTATTTTTTCTTATTTTTATTATTTCATGCAAATGTTTCACTAGATTATCTTATATTTATAAAATTATTTTCCTTTTCAAAATATATAAATCATTAAAAAAATCACCATTAACTAATCAATCTATTTTTCTATTACTATATGGTATCATGTTGAAATCACTAGAACTAAACTCATATTGGGATCCTTGTTTGAATGTGTATAGAAGTTTATAGATTATCCCTAATTATAAGATATCACATTTAGTATATACAATATAATGGAATATCGAGAGAGTTAATATTCAAGCTATGACCATGATGACCTGGGGGTAATTATTGTTGTGTATTTATAAATTTTTTGTATTATAACTCAATGTTTTAAATAATTTTAATCACATGAATACTATTTATCAGGTGAATATTTCACACAAATTATATAATATGGTCTACCAGTGTTTATATTTAATAATGGTGAAGATAGATACATGGTTAAGACTAAACATAATTAAAAAGAATTAATACACATTCAATGATCCAAGATCCCTAAAGTTATAAATTATAACCAAACTAAATGGTAAAAAGATTTTTAATCCATGTACAGCTAATTAAAAAGGTCATTGAGGGTTATATATTTTCCACCATCAGGGTATTTTGATATGGTCCTAACCACCTTATCACTTATTATTCATGATTTCTTCTTAATACTCTTCTTTCATCATTTATGGAATTTCTCTACATGTTTGTAACTACCCTTAAACAAACATTAATCATTTATGGGAGAATAGTTTTATTGAATACCATGAATACATGTAACAGAAAATACTAGAGAAGATAGATCCAAAGGGACCTCTTAGGGAGAAATCCTAAAAAGTCTAACCTTTCATCCTCATTAAATAAGGCTAATTAAACACCATACAATAACTTTTATTATATTTAATCATCAACCATTTAACATTTATAAATTATGCATGAATAATGAATAGAAAAGAATATTGTAATGGTAAAAACAGTGTGGAGGTTCCTATGAGTTCGAACTAGTACCGTGATTAGCCTATAAAGGGTCATCATTATGAAGAGAAGCCTATGTAAAGGGACTCCTATAAAAATCAAACTAAAAATATACACATCTTCGAACATATTCTTCAATACATGATCCATCTTCTCAAAAAAAGTTTAACAAAGATGTTAGAAATACTTACACAGTATAATCTTCCTATAAGGGTCACCAACCATATGTTTAGTGGAATTATGTGATGTAATAAATAAATCAACTTCCTAGATGAGTGGATTTAAATGGAAAACCATTTGAGCTAAGGGAAGAATGGTCATAGCTTCCATCCCCATTCATTATTGGGGATGGATCGAGGGACCTTGGTACGATACATTAATATTGATACCAAAAAGTGTGACCATCACAAATATAGAAACCACAAATAATATAGCCTCCACTATCCTCTATGTCATTATATTACATGGGGAATGTATGTGATATTAGAGGAGGATCCATATATAGAAACTGTCCATTGAGATGATGAATATAAACTTCTAGAAGGAAATAAAATAACCTACAAAATTATGATATGATATGTAAGAGGTATGTATAATTCAATATCAATGTATATCCCATTAATTATACTATATTTCGTAACTACTGTACATTCATCCACAAAAAAAATACCAAAATGAGTCATTAAACCCCATCAACACTATTAAATTATGAATATAATGTATAATCATATACAATAAATATGGATAGTTTTTCACATAAAAAATATCCATTTGTAAAGATCAATCGAACATCAATTACATATGATTCACCATGCTCTATTGGGTCTAAATACCATCATCAAAGGTGGATAAAATAATCATAGTATAACAAATAGAGAGAAGAGGAAAATTGGATTATCACAGATATATATTTGAGGGAGGATAAATCCCTACATTCGATAATTAAAAAATGATTTGGTCATAACAATGCATAAAATCAAAATTAATATAAATTATTATATATTAGAAAATAAAATATATTGGAAATATCATCTATCAACATGGATAAAAAGGTGGACTTCCATCAATGACCTCTGTTGTCTTAGTTTCTATTAGGATCATAGGATTGTTGAAATTCAATCCACAGATACATAAGAAAAAATAATAACTAGAGTATCCTTATTGGTTTGTGGATCCATTTCATGTCATACCACCAATATTACTATATCAATAAAAATGAATCATCATACACTATAGTTTTAAATGGTGGATAATTAATATTTGATGATGGATCCACTGACACTCATCAGTCATGTTGTTAGAGGGAGGTACCCATAGAGGGAAATTCCTAAAATTATGCCTTAAAATAACTAAATCATATAATAGATTCCCTCATATATGATAATAATCTTAGAATATTTTATATGTCTTCATATAGGTGGTAATATAAAAACATATTCACACCCAACAATTTTCTTCCTTGGATATAAATCCTGAAATTTCTATAATCCATTTTCTAAAATACATGAAAAATAATGATGCCACATAGAGTGATACCACACCTACGATTTTTATAACTCATATAAAGAAATAAAAAAATTATACATAAGATATTTTTTCAAAACATAGTAATATTTATCTATGTAAAAAATTAGTTTTTTCTGATAAAAATGTTGTATCATCACGACGGTCGGCCATAATATTATATATTACAATAGTGGAAACACATGAAACCCTAATGAATGGAATAACATGTACAATATTATGATAAATTAGGATTCTTATTATATTTAAACTCATTTTAATCCAACCATGATAATGTAATAATAATTAACGGTCGAATAAGTAAAAATGTTATTTTAAATGAATTTTATTACACATTTAACATAAACTATCCCCTAGGACCATTTTATTAACTATTTTAGGACACCACATTCCACAATAATTACCAAAAATAAATTTCATATAAATATATATACTCTCAAAATATTTTACATGAGTTATAATCCAGAATAAAAAACAAAATGATCTTCCCATTATTTACTAATCACCATGAAAATGTACATATAAAATATATTTATGATCAATGAAAAAATCATGAAATTGAATCAACTCTTCCATAAATATTCCATTCACACAAATGCTATAGTAAAAATCACCAATATATTAAGAAATCCACGAAATAATTACTGAATTAATGGGAATTAACCACCGTAAAATTTGAATATTCATCCCATGAGGGGGTATATAAGAATAACATTTACAAACATACATTGTATAATATGAAATGTAATATAAAAAAATAACGAATGATGATGATATAATAAAAATAAATTGTGGTCCATACAATTAATGAACTCCTCTCTACATGGGAGTATATAAATCACATAAAAGATAAATTTTTTGACCTTCCGAAATTGCATTACTCAACTATAAACCCAAATATAAATGGTGGATAACATATCAACATGTCCCATTTTTTAAAATTATTAATTTTATAAAACGTATATATATATTTCTAAAGTAAATCATCTCTAAACAATCAACTGGTCTCATATATTACATTTAAAAAATGAAACCTATTTTCCATTATATATGTGATATTCAATAACATATAATTTAATTAATCATCATTTAAATGAAATAGTTTTAATTTTAGTTAACAAAGAATTAATTTTGAATTCATGTCCAAAAATAATTAAAAAAGATATATCCAAAATAATGCATCATAGTAAAAGGTAATAAGTTAATATAAATCAATCATATACACCTTATCTTATATATTAACCATACCATTCAAGGAAAAAAGTAATAAAATTGTTTATTTTTATGTGAATTCATTAAATTATAATTATAAATAACAATTTTAATAGAATACATATCAATAAATAAAATATGGCTGGTAAATATTTTACAATTAATAAATAAATTAATTTTTTTAATGTCATTTTGATTATCATTTAATTTTATTAATTTAAATCTTAATTATAAATTTTAATACTATCATATAACTAATTTTAATTGTTTGGATATATGTTGAGAGATAATCATTAGTATAACCATTTAAAACAAAATTTTGATGAGATCAACTACCTTAATGGCCACATCGAGACCTGGTTATTCTCCAAAGATCACAAATTTGACTAAAAAATATCACAACCAAACTATATAAATAAATATTTATAATGTCATACAAAACATAGACATAAATTATTCATATAAGACACTTTAAACTTAAAATTACCTATACATAATTTATATTATCTAAATAATCACATTTTTAGCCTAAAATTGATGAAATCATGACAATTATTCAATGACAAGTAGAACATCATCAATGAAAAAATGGAATAAACATTCCATAGCTTCTTTTAAAATTTCTATGAGGTTACTATATCAATATGAGTTATTCCATCTTGTTTTAAATTAATCACATTCCAAAATACCAAACACACAATCCAAAATTATTTAAGAGATATTTAGAATACAATGGGAGGATGAAGTGGTTGTATTTAAAAATAATATGTTATATAAATACACTATAATCCCATTCAATTACTAAATAAATAATATAGTCTAATATTGATCTATGTAATAATGAATTTCCTCTAATTTTATTATACATAAATGATGACATTTAATGGAAATTAGAATTTTAAGATATAAGCGACCAATAGTACCTTGTTTAAAAAATAGGGAATGGTACCATGGAGTACATAGTTTATCTATACTTTCCACTCAATGGGCCACTACAAACATGGTGGTATGCCCATAGTTTTTTGGTGGAAGCATAATTTGTATACCCACATTGAGTGCCTCACTAGCTACTATTGTCACAATACCATGTTCCTGATTTCTCAATATAACCACATATGTAAATGTAATTATTTCAATATAGAAAAAATTTAAAATTAGATTAGCCATAAATGTCTCCCCACTCTCAAACCCTAACCATAAAATTTCAAACCATCTCTATAAAATGAAATAAAATCAAAATGGTTTATATTTTCACTATTGAATCTATTATGTTTAATTTATTTAATTTTAAATATTTACCTAATTAAATCACACGTAAAACCTATATACACTAAAATATAAAATAAAAAATATATAAAAGGAAATATTCATTTAAAAACACACATTCACACTACTTATCATCTATGAAAATCCAACAAAGGATATAAAAAAACTCAATACATCACGCAATCCCCAATTCACATTAAATAATCTAAATCGAATTTCATAATTCTCTAAACAATACCATTATTCAACCCTCTTTCTCAAAATTCACCAATCCACACTATCGAAAATATTGATTTCAATATTAACATTCATTAAAATATCTCATTTTTATAAACTTCCCAACCATATAATCTCATATAATTAACCTTTCTCTTCCTATAAAGTATATTTCCAAATGAATTAGAATGAAATACATATTAAAATAACAAAATCCAAAAAAATCACATTTTTTTATAAAAAATATTATTCAAATTAGTATCATTTATTAGTAAATTATTTTCAAAAAATAAAATTTCAAATCACATTTTTAATAAACATTTGATAAATAAATAAAAAATTTAAATTAAAATTTTAAAAACTAAATATTATTTATTTTCAACATAAAATTTAGTTTTTCAAACTTTTAAAACAATTCTAAAATATTTAATTTTAATATTATATAAAATATATTCAGTTATAATTGAATTTACAAATAAAATCATATCATTGAAGACCCAAACTTATAAAATTAAACACTAAAGTAACAAAAAAACTAGAAATAAAAAGTAATCGAGGGTTACTCTTATTTGGATAACATTAGGATGTCCAAATTAAGAGGTGGGTAAATTAGCGTGGGTGTACATTTATTGCCTTAAACTAATATCAATTTTTAAACCTAGATCACTTTTTCAATAAATGATTAAATTTTACTACTCACCTATAAGTAGCTTGAATTCACATAAAACATCAATGACAATGGAAAACCAGGATTTTTTTTTCACGGTCAACCTATAATGTGAATGACAACATATATAATGTATGGTTGTTATTATCTCATTTGAATAATTATTATTTTTATTATTAAAATAATAATAAATGTTATGACAATAAACATGTTCCCCTAAGGATGTTCGGGTTAAAGAAATATTTATCATTAAAAACAATATTACAAGATATCATAATTTAACATCTTAAACAATCATTAATGTGTCACTATTCCTCATCGATATACACCAATGAACTCCAATCAATATCCACAATATAATGAAATCCACGAGTGTGCCTAAAATATAATAATTAGTGATATATTTATAATATTAAATATTCAATAACTACCTAGTAAATTATATGAATATAATTTTAAACTATAGTGTACCAGATATATAATTCCCTGACCTAAATATTATTAAGAAAATTCCATCTATGTCAAAACTTTGACATTTAATTTTGAACATTGAAAAATAAAAATGATATATTGTATTATAGTGACATTTTCTTAAAATACTATAAACATGAAATCATTATTTAATGCATGTTGTTTATTTCTTCACCATGAAGGTAATATGAATAATGTATAAAAGAAAAACATGTAAAGTAATAGTAAAAATTGATTTGTAAATGATTTATTATTTGTCATGTATTGGTAATAGGAATAATTTTTAAGGATTATTCAACAATCATTCATAATGTGACATCATTATCAAGATGTATATAGAAAGTTGATGTAGAATATTTTTATGAAATAGTTGATGTCAATATAAGTGCATAGTAAGGATGTCAAGGTGAAATATTAAACACACAAGATGTCATGACATTTGGAAGATGTTATAAGAACATGTATAAAATTACAATTGATATTTTACATGACAACAAGATAATTATCACATCACATTATTTCTCCATATAAATTTTTATTTCACATGAAAGGAGCTCTATTATTTCAATAAGACATCATTGATTGTCAGATGTATTTTCTATATCTCTGAAATGTGAGTAAATTCATTCAATTCTAATAAACATGTTATTAAATTTAAAAAAATATCAAAAAGAAATCATTACGATTCATGAATCTTTAATTCATAAAGAATAAGATTAACATCATGGGTGATTCTCATAAAAAATGTTGATCCCGCAAATTACGCATAGACTAATGAAAATACTTAGAGTAGACTATAGATATAGTAAATGAATATATTGATGTAAGTATAGATTTAAGTAGAAATTTTAGAAAATCATAGGATGATTGTAATGAATATATATGATTAATTTAAATGATAATTACATCACATTTAATGTAGTTACTACTAGTTTATTGAAAACATGAGGGAATTCCATATTTTATATTTATGATTATTTTGGAATTAAAAAATACATGGAAATTTGAATTCATGTTTTTACAAACTATTTGAATTATATAGAATATAACATTGTATCATAAAATATATATAACATGTGATTTTATATTAAATTATTTGTATATATATATGTCTCTTATTAATGGGAAATGGTGATAGAAAAAGCTAATACTATTATCAACAAACAAAATAATAATTGAGTTATTATAGTTTCTCAATAATATGAGGAGAATAAATATTATTCAATTAATACATAGTGTTTAAAATCGATGATTATTATGGAATAATATAAATCCTTTTATTCAAAGATAATAAGGTAATCTAGATGAATAATTTATTTACTTAATTAAGAATTTTTTTAATAAGATAAATTCTTTTCTCTACATTATGTATCACATGCAATTTTATATATTCCTATAACAAGATTAAGATTGGAATAAATGTGGAGGAATATAGGTTATGAATTACTAATTTTAATATGCATTAATATTTTTTAATATAATAAATACATACATAATTCATATTTTGTATTCAGTAGAGTGGTTGTGGTATTAATTTATGACAATATATAACAAGAAATAATAGATGTCAATTTTTTCTATAATAATGATTTCCTTTCATATTGCAGTGAATTTTCTACAAGAGTAAAATAAAATATGATGCATCAAATTTATTATTGTTCACATTGGTAATATACTATATGTTTTTTTTATATTAATTCATTTAAATGGCATGTTATTCACCTATTTTAGGAATCACTGGAAAATATTTTCCTGTCGAATAACACTAATATAGTAAAATAAAAATATAGTATAATGATAACACATTATTCATAGTAATTTATGTGGTCTATTATTAATCCATGACACATTATGGACATTAAATCCATCAATTATACTAAAAACATAACAATTTCTATTCCAAATTTGTTGTTGTTGTTGTTTATGATGTGTCATAATCAAAATATTGTGAGAATAGAGAATAAGAGAACTGAATCAACTTAACCAATGACATAGTTTAATTGGAAACTATATAAATTATTAAATTCGTTTAATGAGAATGAAATATATTTCCTTTACATGGTGTGGAGATTATCCATAAATAGTCCCCCAAAGAATTAAATAAATCCTCAAATAAATAACTAGATTTATCTATAATTAAATGAGTTTGTATTTATTTTATTAATCTATAAAAAGACCTAGGGAACGATGGGATTAATATTCAAAACATTTTATATATTCAATTTTTGATAAATTTAACTACATATGTGTCACATATTCAATGGCCTTTTCCAATCATTGGGTATTTTGTTGATTTTTTGTTGATTTAGAATCTATTAAAATATATACATAAGGAGATCATCTAAATCAACATCACTCATAATCAAATCCCAGTGCTTATATATTATTATTTATAACATATGTGTGGAAAATTAATCTTTAAATATATCAGGGGTATGAAGAATATAGCTGTTACATTCATTATTTTCCAATTATTCTCTAGTCTCATGAGGACTATTACTTCCATAAATTAATGTTTGAATCTTCCTTGTGACTCTCAGGTATAATCCATCTGTCAGGCTTAACCATCGTAACCTCCATGTACATGATATTAGATGGTTATTAAAAATAAACCAATAAGAACGTAATATATAAGGGGTTTATTCAATAATATATTATATATAGATACATCAGTAACACCCCAAGCTTCCACGATACATTTCTCTTTGATTAGTACAATAGCTTGTGTTGTACACAACTTCAAGTTCTAGCACACCATGACCAATCAAACTAGTTGTTATGAATAGTAAAACCATGTTTTTGAAATTTTATAAATTTTATTTTTCAAAATGGACTACATTTTTTTGATTCGAAATTTCAAAATTAGCCTATGGTGAATATTTGGTATTTTTCTGAAAACATTCAATTTTCGATGAATAGTGAAAACACTACATTATTGATTAAAACCATCCATTTATTTAAATAATTATTGACATTATATAAATTTACATTAGTTTAAAATTGATACATTATACATATATATGTTTAATTTAATTCATTGAAGTCATTTAATAATAATTTTATATGTATAATTTTTTTTTGAACTTTTAATATCTTTTACCCACCTACTAGGCAGATTTGTATGTTGCATGAAATGTTATTTTACCACATAAATGAATATAATTTAAAAAATTGGAGAGACTAGGATGACATCAGTATGTAAAATTTTGTTCAATTTGATGAAAATCCTTTTTTATAGTAACTTTTGAATTTTATTTACCACGGTTAAAATTAAATCGGGTAATTAATGGTAAAAATGATATTATAATTACCGTAATAGATGTCCTAATTCTATTTTATAAGTGTATTTCAACCAAAATAAACCAAAGGAATTAAATAATATCCTTTGGGTCCACATTGACTAGATTAGGACATTTATAATCTTTTTATTTAAAGAATATTTAAAAGTGATAAATTCAAATTTTCATAACTACAAAAATTTAAAAATAGGGTTATACATATGATAAATTAGACTATAAATATTCATTATAAATATAAAATAATTTCTTAAATAATTTTATTTTATTTATAATTTTTAGAAATTAAATTAAAAAATTTATTTATAAAACAATGATGAGGCAGTAATTACCTTATTAAAGAATGATTTAATTATTGATTTTATAAATATCAAAATATATGTAAATTCAGACTTTTGATGTGTTGCACTAAATTTATAAGTTAATATGAAATTTTAGGAAAGATTTAATTTTTTTCTATATATTGAATTCTTTTACCTTCACAATGACCCAATAATAAAAAGTATCAAAATTGACACAAATGATGATTAAAAAAATACTATATTATTAATTGATATAATATTCCTAAAAATATATTGTTCTTCCAAAAGAAATAGAAAAGGATAGATATGTAAATAATTAACCTCTTGGGGTTATCTTGGATATTTATTTTTATATTATTAACCATTTTTATAATAATACAATAAGACATTGTAAAAGTTTCACTATTTAACTAAGAGGAAAATATAAAAGATAAGGTTTATATGGTGACCTAAAGCTGTCTAAAACCCATTGGATTAGAGTTTTTCGACCTATCCCTATTATACCCTAAAAATAAACCCTTTGGGAGCCCTTATAAATATAATATTTTTGTATAATAAATTAATATTTAATGCTTTTCAAAAAGTGACCCTTACCATTCTTATAAAAGGGTACCTTTCCTTCTCTCAAAATCACATCTCCAATGCCATTTGGCTCAAATACCCCTCCTCAAATATCCTCACAACTACCCTCACATAAACTTACAGGCCTTACATTCATCATAAATCCATCCTATATTTCCATTTTGGTGAAATCAAAAGGAATCACCCGAAAAAGAGTAATAATGTCATCACATATTTCAATGTTCTTTTCTTCATTCACTTCCTCTTTCATTATTTGTTCCATTCCAAAGAAATAACTCTAGTACCTTATACATAATTTGATGTTAATTTAAATATTATACAACCATATTCATTATTATATCTATCCTATGAATAACAAAGTCACCATACATGCGTACGTACGGCATATCGTCTATGCGTTTTAGTGTAGTTTGTCAATCAACACTTCATTATTTTGATGGGTATAATAATGAGTATAATTGATCTTAATAATAAATATAAAATGTTAATGATTCTATAAATGTTATATTCTATCCAATTATGTATGTTCTCAGCATCCATAGAATGATATTGTCGCTTGTGGGGACGTACGGAATATCGTGTCCACGAACGCAATGAGATTCAATCCCCATCGTAACCATTAAAGATTAAATTTAATTTTATGATTAAAAAAATTTAATAATTTAATATCATTATATATATGAATCAAATACATTATATCCATAAAAAACATCTCATACATAATAAAACATATAATGGAAAATGAATCTGTTAACAAATGAAACTATGATACTAATGAAATATCATTAGCAAAGCAATATTATAAGATCATATAGGATATGATATTTTTTAATGTGGTTCTTGTACAATTTATTAACAATTTTTTAACTATTATACTTGAGTTTATCATACCCTCGACCAAGGAAAATTACAAGTTAAGGGTTAATTCAACAATCTCTTCATTATATGATGTTGTTTATACGTGAATATCTATTGGGACCTCGATATCATCTAAATATGTGATACATAAAAATGTATTTAATTTTTTTTATTACTATTTCCTAGACTATGGGTTATGTTCATTTATACCATTGTTTGAATTTTTATTAAATATTTATAAAGTATCATTACTTTTCATTCCAAACAAGTTCTTTTATGACATGTTCGATAAAACTACAGAATGAATGTTTTCTTAACTTATTCGGAATGTGAGGATATTTTCTACCGTAATAACACCACAGAAGATTACCTTACAATCATATAATAATTATTTCAAAATAAATAATTTCATATATAATTATTATAATTTTAAATGATTTGAAAATAGAAAGATATATTTCTCTCGAATAGTTTTGATTTCATCTATGTCAACATCCATTGATGGATTTTACATTTGTCTAATGATGATTTTTTATGATAAAATATTCCATACTATATTGAGGGTTTTGTGAAAATTTTTACTATGGATGTGTTATTTTTAGACCATTCGTGTTTTATGGTAAATGTATTAGAATTTTTGATGTTATTTTTAATACTACTGTTTTTGTAATGTTTCGGCCTTTTAATATGAGAAATGCATTGATCATGGTAAGTGATTGTTCGAGCCTGCTATATATCCTTAATGCATTAGTAGGTATCATGAGACAAACTAGTGTCTTTGAATAAGGCTTTGAAAAGATCTTATTTGTAGTAATGGCATGTGGCCTTGACTATGGGTATATTATGTTCGGTATTATGCATTCCATCATTATGAAATTTGATATTGATTCTACATATCATTGATCCACTAGTAGAATATCCTTGTGAATAAGTACATGGAATTATTTGATTAATCTTTTCCATATTATGCTGAATTTTATTTTTAAAATTCATTTTTTTTATTCTTATACATTTCCGTTAATGTTTGTGATTATTTATGAATGTTTCTGCTATATTTTTATCCTTACAGAGCACCTGATATCACCCATTTCTATGGTTTACTTTTTCCAAGATGCAACGAAGTATATTACGATTAACCGGAATGAATATGATATGGGATATGAGTGTGTTAAAAGGGGACGCAATGTCATTGTTTTTTATTTTCAATATGTAATGTAAAACATATGTATGTATATAGTATTCCCAAGGATACTAAGCTGGTCATTCTTTTGGGACATGATTCGTTGAATCGTGATAATTTTATTTAATAATGCACCAATTCTGGGTAACTAGGGTCGGGGAATTATTGTTTGTATCATAGAAATATTAGTACAATCCTATAAAATTAGATTTAGTAAATCTATAATATAGAAATTTGTATTACTATTGACTTTGAGAATTAGTATAGAATAACTTCCTACAATTTTGGTAAAGTAGAGATTTTGTGTATTTTCTTTGGAATACATCCATGACTGGATATGAGAAGGTATAGGTATCTCTTGAATAGATGTATATAGAAGTGACAAATCCTACAAGGATTTTTGGTATCAACCTGGGGTATCCTGGTACATGACAATGAGCCTTGACAAACTATTGGTTACAATACTCAATGGGGGTATGCTTAGGATAATTCATATTTTTTTACAAACCATTATCCTGGATTTATGAGTAACTACTTCTCAATGAAAACATTTTTTACGATTACTAATTATATACATCAATTGTTCAATTTATGTTAGGTATTTTACTAGTTTTTAATTATGTATTGTGATTCATAAACTAATATAATGTATGACATTGTTTAGAAATGGTGCATAGTGGAAGGAATGGAAACCATATAAACGCACACAATCCATGTAGGGATTACCCTCCTACTCATGATAATTATTGTGGAGTTGTTGATGAAACCGGTTCTGAACAACTGATAACCATTTTGAGACAACTCACTCTGGTTATTAATAATTACCTTACCCGTATAGAGAACCCTAATACCCAATGTGGAGGATCAATGTTAAACTACATCATGATGAAACAAGCACCAACATTCAATTGGACTAAAAATCTATTTGTACCTAACCAACAGAGAAGTTCCTTATAGAAAATATTTCATTCTTTGTGGAAGAATAGAGTGAAATAACAATGTATGAGAAAAAGGAATGTTCAAATAGAGGACATACCTATTTTGCAAGAATATGTTGATATGTTTCTGGATGATTTACCTGAACCTCCTACATAACAAGAAATTCAGTTTTCTATTGATTTAATTCCTGGTTCAAGGACTATATCGAAAAACTTTTATAGACTAGTCACTATGGAATTAGTGGAACTAAAAAAACAACAAATGTAATTAAGTAATAAATTATTTATTCTTCCTAATGATTATTTATGGGGAGACCCTGCCCTTTTTGTTAAGAAGAAAGATGGATCTATGAGGTTGTGCATTGACTATAGGGAGATCAATTCTATAACAATAAAGAAAATGTATCCCCTACACCGCATTGATGATTTATTTAATCAACATAAAGGAGTTCAATATTTTTCAATGATTGACCTTCTTTGTGGATATCATCAATTTTCAGTTAAGAAGAAAAAAACTCTGAAGAAAACATTCCGTAAAAGGTATAGGCATTACGAGTTTTCAATAATGCATTTTGGATGGACTAATGAACCATATGTCTTCATGGATCCAATGAATTTAGTTTTCAAGGATTATCTTGTTGAAATTGTTGTGGTATTTATTGATGATATATTTTTTTAATCCAAAAGCTATGAATATCATGAAAATTGTGTTCGCACTATTCTAATGATTCATAGAAGAAATAAATTATATTTGATGTTTAGAAATTGTGAATTATATATTTCATAGATGTCATTTCATGGACATATTTTATCTATAAATAGAATCTATATCGATCCTTCAAAGACCAATGAAATCCAAGAATGGCCAGAACCTATGAGTATAACTAAGGTATGCATTTTTATTAGTTTATCAGGTTACTATCAGTGTTTCATCCAAAGTTTTCCCTGATTAGTTTACCCATTATACAAGCTCACACGTAATGGGGTTAAATTTGGTTGGACAAAAGTGTGTGAAGACTGTTTTGAATAAATGAAGGGAATATTAGAAAATACTCTTATATTGACTATACCATTAGGGAATTATGGGTTTATTATTTATAGTGATGCTTCAAAAATGGACTTGGTAGTGTCCTTATGCAAGAATGATTAAGTTATTGACTTTGCATCACGAAAGTTAAAATTTCTTGATCCAAACTATCCCACTCATGAAATTGAGTTAGAAAATGTAATATTTACTATGAAGATATGGAGGCACTATCTATATATTGAAAAATGTGATATATATATTGATCACAAGAGTTTAAAGTATATTATCTCATAGAACTTACTCAAAATGAGGTAAAGATGATGGATTGTACTACTTAGGGATCATGATTTCACTATACACTACCACCCAGAGATGGAAAACACGGTGGACGATGCTTTGATAAAATTGGGTCATAGATTTTTGAAAAATATGAGAGTGGAATTGGATCTTATGTTCATGGATCTAGTAAATATGGATATGTGAATAATCATGGAATGTGAAAAATCATTACATTTTCAAATGAATTCTAAACCATATTTACTTGAAAGGATAAAAAATTATCAAACTAATTATGATAATTTTTAATCGAAAATTAATGTTCTGAAAGATGGGATATTGATTGAATTCGTGTATGAAAATGTAATTTTGAAATTATGGGAAGAGACATTGAGTTCATGATATACCAGATCAAAAAAGGGAATCATTATATAATAATAATAGCTCAAATTTCTCTATACACCCTCATAGCTCTAAGATGTATAGTGATTTGAAGGAACTATTTTAGAGGCACAACATGAAGAGGGAGATTTCAGATTATGTGTCATGATGTATGGTTTGTCAACAGGTGAATGGTGCAATACAATACACTAGAGGAGTCTTGAAACCTATTCTCATACTTGAGTGGAAATGGGATGATATTATTATTGACTAATCCATTGAAAGGAATGATAAAATATGGGTCATTGTTGATCGTCTTACCAAGTCAGCACATTCTCTATCTATAAGAGATAATTTTCCACATGAATGTTTTGAAAGACTATATATAAATGAAGTTGTAAGAATTAATATAGTACCACTGTCAATTGTTCTGATTTTCAATCCCATTTTAATCAAGATTCTAAAAAATCATCAGAAGGCACTGGATATTGATCTTACTTTGATCACATCCTACCACCCTCGAACTGATAGAAAATCATAGCAGACTCATCAAACCTTTGAAGACGTGTTATGATCTTCCTCACATGACATTCAGGGTATTTGGGATAAATATTTACCTTTGTTAGAATTTTTCTATCATAATTGCTTCCATTCATGTATTTAGATGGAACCATATGAAGAGTTATATAGAAAGAGATGTAAAACTCCAACTTGTTAGGATGATGTTGGTGAATGAAAACTAGTTGGCCCGGTAGTTGTTACAGAAACAACGGAAAAATTGAAGATTATCCCAACCCACATCAAATGATCTCAATGTATAAAATTGATCTATGCCTATAACCTAAGGAATTATTTGATATTTGATGTTGGAGATCCTATTCTCTTGAAGGAATATCTATGAAAGGGTTTTGTACGATTCGGTAAGAAAGGTAAATTAAGTCCCATGTACATCAGACCACTCAAAATTCAAGAACAAATTGGAGTGGTAACATACCTTTTCACAATGCTGCCAAGTCTCTCCATAGTACATGATGTGTTCCACGTACCAATATTGTGAAAATACATCCTTGTCCAAATTCATGTTCTCACATATATTGAAATAGAATTGTAACCTGATATGTCTTATTGTGATGATACTGTCAAGATTGATGATACCAGAGAACACGTGCTGAGAAACCGGATGACTCATCTGTCAAAATCTCTTTGCAGAAACCTTATGAAGTAAGAGGCAATGAGGGAACCCAAGTAACATATGATGGAGATCCCCCTAAATCATTTTATGTAGTAATATTATAAAAATATCGAGGATAAAATTGTTTGTTGGAGGGATTAATGTAACAACCCAATCATCCACTATAAATTTCTCTTTCATTGGTACAATAGTATGTGATGTATGCTACATCAAGTTATATAACACCATAACCAATCAAACTAACTGTTATGAATTGTAATGCACACTATTTGAAATTTTGTAAATTTTATTTTTAAAAATTGACTTAATTTTTTGGATTCAGAATATAAAAATTAGCTTATGGTAATTATTTTTTATTTTTATGAATACTTTCAATTTTTAATAAATATCAAAAAACAAAACATTATTGTTTAAAACCTAATGATTTTTTAAATAATTATTTTTTATTAAAAAAAAATTTAGGTCAAAATATATACATAATTCCTATATAAATTTAATGTAATTCATTGGATTCATTTTCTTATAAGATTTAATATATAATATTTTATTGAACTTTTAATGTCTTTTACCCCTCGAGTAGACACATAAGAAAATTATCATAAAACGTAATTTACCGCTTCTGTGAATTTAATTTTAAAAATATGTAGGGCATAGTTGATATCAGTATGTAATATGTGGTTCAATAGGAGGAAAATAATTTTTGGTGAATAGTAACTTTTGAATTTTATTAACCATGGTTAAAAGTAAATATGGTAATTAAGGGTCAAAATGATATTATAATTACACAAACAGAATTCCTAATTCTATTGGATAAGTGTATTTCGACCAAAATCAACCTTAAGAATAAAATATGATATTTTTGGTCCACATGAATTAGATTCTGTTATTTATTATTATTTTATTTAATGAAGAGTAAAAGGTGTTAAATTCAATTTTTTTAATAAAACATTTTTAATATATGTTTATACATAAGATAAATTCGACAATAAATATTCATTAAAAAGATAAAATTAATTCCTAAATATTGTTATATTATATATAATTTTAAGAAATTTAATAATTAAATTTATTTATGATAAAATTATGATAAGGCAATTACTTTTTTATGAATGATTAAAATAATTGATATAATAAATATCCAAATGAAAGTAAATTGAGGCTTTTGATGCATTAAAATAATTTTATAGGTTAATATGACATGTTAGGACTGATTTGATATATTTTTTCAATGTAATTATGTTTTGCTTAATATCACAAATATTAAATAATAAATAGATTCAAAATTGACTAAGATGAGTTTTTTGAACAAATAAAATTTTATTAATTGATATAATGTTCCTGAACATATTTTCATTGTCCAAAACACATATATAAGAATATATATGTCCATAATTAAATACATGGGGTTATTTTGGATATTTATATTATTTTTATTAACCATCTATTGTATTAATACAAGAAGACAATGTAAAAGCTACACTACTTGACTAATAGTTAATATAAAATATGTGGTTGATATGGTAAAAAAACATGTCTAAAACCAATTGGCGGAGTAGTTTGCGACCCATACCTCCTTATCTTTGAAAATAATTATTTTGAGCCATTATAAACTGAATATTAAGGTATAAAAAATTAATAATTCAAGCTTTTCTTAAATTAACCCTCAACTCTCTTATAAAAGGGTACTTCCCCTTCTCACAAAATCACAACTAAAAATCCATTTTTCACAACCAAACTGTACTCAAATATCCTGCCAACTACCCTCACATCATCTTTGAAGCCTTACATTGATAAGAAAGCGATTATATGGAGACTTTTTGGTCAAATCAAAAGGAAGCACCCGAAGAAGAGCTAATAATTTCCTCACCTCATTCAAAGTTCATTTCTTCTTCCACATCATCATTCTTTGTTTTTTCCATACCAATTTAATACATCCATTACCTTCTACATAATGTGATTTTATTATAAATATGGTTCAATCATATTCTTTATTATATCTATCCTATGAATTACAAAGTCACCATATGTGTGTATGTACAACTTACCTTCTCCACGTTGTGGTGTAGATTTTTATTCAACACTTCATTATTTGGATGGGTATAATAATTATTATATTTTATTTAAATAATAAATAATAAATTATAATTATTATGTATATGTAACATAACATCCAATTACAAAATATTCCCCCATAAATAGAATAATATTGTCACTCGTGTGTTTGTAAGGTATACTATCTCCATGAACGTGATGACATTCATTCCCCTTCGTAACCATTTAAAAATAAATTTTATTTTATAATTAAAAAAATTATGTTTAATAACATAATGTCATTCTAGATATGAATCAAATAAATTTTATCTATAAAAAACATGACTTACATAACAGAGCATATAAAGTAAAATAAATATGTTTACACTCTAAATGATGATACTACTTAAATATCATTAACAAAGAAATATTATAAGAACATAAATGATATCATATTTAGGTATGTGGTTATTCTATAATTTAATAACAATGATTTATCTATTATACAGTATGTTAACATAACCTAGACATAGAAAAATTACTAGGTAATGGTTAATTCTACAATCTCTTCATTATCTGAGGTTGTTTATATGTGAGTATTTACTGGGACAACTTTATCATCAACATCTGTGTTTCATAAAAATGTATTTTGAAACATTTTTACTATTTCCAAGACCCTGGGTTAAATTCATTTATACACTAATTTTACTTTTTAATAAATGATTATAAAGGAATATTTTCGTCATTTTCCAAAGAAGTTCATTTATGACTATTTCGAAAAAATTAAGGAGAGAATGTTTTTTAACATATAAAAAAGGTACAACTATTTTTAGGCATTTTAACACCTTCAAATCTTCCCTTAAAAGCTTATAAAAAAAATTTCATGATAAATGTTTCCTTTTATAATTTTGTGACATTATAATTATTTCAAAATAAAAAGAGATATTTCTCTTAAATAGTTTTGATTTTATTTATGTCATCATACTTTGATATATTTTACACATTTTAGAATGTAATTTATTATTATACAATCTTCCATATTGAATTGATGGTTTTGTGATATGTTTGACTGTGGATGTGTTATTTTTATACCATTCAATGTTTAGGGTTAAATTATTAACAATTCATATGCTAGTTTTAATACGCCTATTTATGCTATGATTCAACCTTTTCTCATGAGGAATGTATTTTACTTTGTAAGTAATGGGTGGAGACTATTATAGCTCCTCAATACATCGATAGATCTAATGAGAAATACTAGTGTCTCGACACAAGGCCTTAACAAAATATTATTTGTAGTCTTGGGAAGGGTTCTTGACTATGTGGTTATGATGTTCCAAATTATGCATTCCATCGGTATGATGTTGGCTATTGATATTACATGTCATTATTCGACTAGTAAAATATCCATCTGAATATGTAAATGGAATTGTTATATTTATCTTTTCAATGTTATGCTAATGTTTATTTTTAAAAGGCTTATGTTTTAGTCCTTTACATTTCCTTAAATGAATATGATTATTTATAAAACGTTCCGCTATATTGTTATCCTTACTATGCACCTGAGCCCACCACATTCTATGTTTAATTTATTCATATAATGGGAAGAAGTATACTACGATTAACCTGTAGGAATAGACCTTGGGATATGATTGTGTTCAAAGGGGACACAATTTCATTGTTTTTTTCTTGTTATGATAAAATTTAAAATATATGTATGTATCTAGTACTTCTAAGGATACTAAACTAATCAATCTTTCAGGACATGATTCCGTGTATCATGCCAATATTATGTAATAATGAACCAACTCTGGGTAACTGGGGTCGGGGCATTTCAAACTCCCAGCAACTAACTAACGCCTTCTTAAGTCGAAATATCTTCTTGATTATGAATAATAAAACTGCAGGAATACAATATTAAATATGTAATTATGTAAGTTCCAATACAACTACCAAAAAACATAAAATTACATCAAACTACATCAAACTGAAATAGAATATTTTTCAAATCATAAAAAAATTTCTACAACCAAATATAACATTTGGATTACCATGAGAAAGATCTAGACAGACAATCCCACAAACACTTTACATGTACAATGATTATTCTATCTCTATACAACCTATCTCCCCCTATTAAAATAGAGTCATTTGATGCCATTTTTTAGAGACCCATCATTATCCAACAAGACTCATCACCAAATCTAGAACACCACAAGGCCCATTGCATCTTCCAAAAAACTATAGATGGTGGAAATAACATGTGTATCAACAATAATTTAGTTGTACTGATTCCACCATCAAACCCAAAATAATATACTAAAAACACCACTGAAAAATAATGTTTTTTATTTATGCGTACATAATATTTCCATCAATTTAAATAATTTGATACAAATAATTGAAGAAAATAAGTTATTATAAGTTTTAAAAATATTTATACATTATAAATCGTATTTTAAGAAAAAAAAGTTATTTTTAATGTCATTATACATCACAATCAAAAAATGGTAATGAAAATCATGTATGATACATACACAACTCAAAATGGGCCATAAATTTTAGATCATATCATTTATAAACATGAACTATTTCCAAGTGATCCATAGTCACCAAAAACACCATACCCGATACAAAAGTGAAGAGATCATGAAATACCACCATAAAAAGAATATTCAATATACTTTTTCACAATAGGATGATATATATACACACACATTAGAATATGTATGTTGTGGGGGAAACTAAAATTGGTTAACATAATGAATCAATATATTACCTTTTTTATTAAGAACCATTAGTTGTAGTTTGACAAATAGTAATATATGAAATTAAAATTTCATTCACTAGAGAACATGTTATAGTTCGTTAATTTATCATATAAATTTTAAAAACAAATCAATGTTCAATATAAATCAAAATTATTGAAATGAAAATCACAAAAAAAAATTATGGTATAATCCAAGTTTTAATATTCAAAACAATGGATGTGGAAAAATAAAACATATATCAACCTAGCCCCAAACAAACAACATTGGCATGTATTGTTTGAGTAATTTAAATAACATCTAGGTGGTAATAGGAGTCATTTTTATACCACTAGTTGGCCCTCATAATTCTAACATAACTAACACCAACATAACTATTTCTACCTAAATCGGTAATGTCTAAATGGAAGGATTAATCTAACCTATTACACAATATTGGGTTCCACTCAAATTTTGTATTGTACAACTAGGCTACCAAAACACACCCAACATTTCCATTGATAATCCCACCATCAATTCATATATCACAGTTATTCTCCATAATATGAAAATAAAATTTCACTGCAATAAATTAGTCCAAATACTACATTAACAAGTTAATAGTTCAAAAAACGTCGCATAAAAACATCCTTTAATGTTGAAATTAAAGAATAAACCACATTCAAAACATTTTCCCTGTCGTTTAAAAGATAATTAAAATATTTTTATAGAATATAATATTATTACATTAGTTAATCCAACACATGATTGGAATAAAAAAATTAACTTCTTGGATGCCTATAATATCATAACATCTATATGTTAGAAAAAACCCAAAATTTTAAAAACATATTATTTTAACATATATCTATGTTCGATAGATTATGTTTTACAGAACACCATGATTAAACGAACTCCATGATATTATTATTTAAACATGACTGTTATAAGGAAAACATTAAAATGTTAGGTGTTATTATAGTTAACATTATTATAAAATAAATATAAAGTTTATATTAAATAAAAATTTAATTATGTTTTTTAAATTAACACATAATTCATAGTAATGATAGTACACTAATCCATTATATTTCATTTTGAAAAAAATATTACCATTTCTCTTAATCAGAGAATAAAGATAATTAATTTTTGAAAGTTGAAAAAAATATACTTTAAAATATATGATTAATTTTTAGATTCATTGTTTTAAATTTGTCAGGGGAATTTTTTTTAAAATTCATCTAAAAAGGTAAAACGTTTGTTGAATTTAAAAAAAAATTATAATGAAAATTCATTAAAAAAATTAATTAATAAATATTTCTAATTATGTTTTAAAATCACTAAAATTATCATAATTATAGTTTATTTATATTTTATACCCTTAAATGGTTTTGATTCAACTGGATATTTTATTTTTTAATAAGAATATTTTTTGGTTTAAAATAACCATATTTTTCGTAAATCTGTTATGATGTACATAATCATTATCATTTTAAAGTAATTAAAATAATACCAAATTGTGAATGATTTAAATTAAAATTATTTACTATAAATCATTAAATATATATTTATTTTTTAAAAAATATAATAATAAGGCTTAAATTTAGTATAATATCATAGTTTTCTTGAAAAATACACTATTTGAAAACAAGCTATTTCATCATGTATGTTGTTTTTTAATATAATTGTTTTTCAATTCAATGTATTATGATTTGTAATATATAATAAATAAATGTAATAATAAGTTTCAAATTATTTATTAATGTTATATTGTTTTTATTATATAAAAATGTTAAAGTGGTAAAAAAAGATTTAATGCAATATATGTAAAATAAGTATAGATGGAAAAGATAAAAATAATTGTCATTAAAAAGATTAAATTAAAAAATTAAACATGTTGTTTTTTTATCAGCCCTATAAATCCTTTTAAAATTAATTTTCAATCCAATTTATCATAATTAATGGATCCCAAAAGTGGATAGATTTAAATATAAAATAATAATAATTTAAACACATAAAGCAACCATTACTAATGGATAAATACCATTCATCACAACCACATTGATTCTAAAAAAATTTAATCTTGAAAAAAAAATTCCAAAACCTATATTTATCACTCTCTTCACCTCCAAGGGATTGTAGTTTAAAAAATTTACCAATTATAGGGTATTTATGGGATCCTTCCGAGAGGTGATATTCAAGAGGTTATTTTCTCATGCCACCTCTCGTATTTCTTCATTCTCATTTATAAACTATTAAAATACATCATATTAAAATTTATAAAAACTCATGAATCATGAAAATAATATAATTATATGATTCTAATTTAATATATTATACCCATACATTTAATTATGTCATCTTATACACTGAAATGAAACCATTTCGTAAATTATGGAAGTTAACCATCTCAATGAATAATGATTTTTTGTTTTTAGTTATCCCATTAATAGATGGTGTCACACATGATATTCAGATTCATCTTTCATTCTGGTTCATATCGGGTTCTGAGTTATTTTTTCCGGAATTATATGTGACTGTATTGAATTTTTTAGGTAATATTTTTAGTTCTTCCTGGCCTTGTGTTTTATTTTTCTTCTCCCATTAATTTTACTAGATTGTTGTTAGATGATGAAGGGGAAGACCTTGGAACATTGTTGGAACGTGGATAGTGGTAAAGATGTTCCCAACCAAGGTAGATTTGTAGTATCATCACGCCGAGGAAAAAGTTATTGCATGGACGGCATAGGGTCATGTCCCTTGGCCCAGAAACAATGCGGTAGGTCACAGTCTCAGATATAAACGGCTACATGACTTTAACAATATTATTCATACCATGTGGATTACCCATTTAGTTGGTATCATTCTCAGCAAAGCCTTTCACATGGTCTCTAAATGGTTTGACAAACCATGTGGCCTATCTATGTCATTAAAATTGGGAATTTCTAAAACTAACCTACTTCGTATTTAACCATAAATCCTCCCTCATCCTTCCCACTTTGGATTTTATACTCCTTCATCCTCCTCCAATCCCTCCTAGACTCTTTTTCCATAATTTAATTAGAGGTTTTGGCCTAGTTTTATCACAGATTTATCACAGATGCTTCTTATTCTTCACTTCAGCCATATTTATATTTTTTCCTTCCCACTTTCATGTGTTTTCATTTCTACACTAGTATGAGACAAATTTGTAGGCTTTAATGAAGACAATAAGGGTTTAATAGTGATGTAATTGGCTGTATCTAACCACGTTAGGGTCTTATTGTGGTGTGATTGAGGTTTTACACTATATTCTAGATGTTTCATCATTTGAGATATTATACTTTTTCATATCTCGTATATATTTAAGATTACATAATGTTATAGGTTTTGAAACAAATCATAATTTCTATATATAGATGTATTTTTTAAAACAATTTTAATGTGAATCGATGTGATATCTAATTGGTTTTAATTTTTTTTAATTAATGGAATGGATTTTTTCACTTACTGCATGAAAAAATGCCTAATTGTCTTTATTAATCATTTTTGGATGCCCTGTGATTTTTTATTGATTTTTTAAATTGATTCCTAAGTGGATTTTTATTTTGAAAATAGTTTTTATGGTTATTTATGAAAAAGGACTTATATGTGATTTCATTGGGAGGCTAGATTCAATTTTTTAAAATTGTTTCATATCAAAAACCATTCATTTAGAGTGTAACTTGCCATATTGTTTGACAATGAGGTTGGAGTGTCTTAGGTTTGAGACACTAATTGTACGATGATTATTTTATGGCATGGTACCACTCCTGGAGGTGATCGAGGTGGTTCTAGTTATGGGTTATTTATGGTGGTATGTATGTATGATTTGTTTTTCGGTTTTTTTGGAAAACAAAATTTTAAACATGACATGGAAACCAATCATATCTATGAGGACTTATAAGAATGATTATTGCACCTGTTTAGTTCATTCACTTTCTACATCCCCATAACAATGGTATATTTTTTAATTATTTCAAAAGGATTGGTAACCCCAGTCAGTCCAGGTAGTGTGATGAATTGGAATTTAGGTGTTATGATGTCGTCATGTATGAAATTCCATCAGTATGTGTAACATGTACAAGTATGCCCTGGCTCTCCTCTAATTTCATATGTATTAACATGTTCCTTTGGCTCAAGTATTTTTTTTCTATTTCCCAAATTGGTTAAAATAATATTCCTTGCTAATAGATACGATGTTTTAATGGTAAAAAGAGAATGTGTGGTTTTTGTTAAAATGGTGTTCAACAATGATGTTTTGAATCAACATGTTTGTGACCCTCTTTTTGATTTCATTAAAACTAAATGTTTATTATTTGGTTCCCTTAATCCTTTTTATATGGGTCTAACACACCCTAATGAATAGAATCATGTTATTAAATTGTGAGTGTAATGGATTTTTATTTTCCTTATTTAAAATGAAATATATGGAAAATATAATATTTATATAAAGTATTTCATACATGAAATCAATGTTTCATTATATAAAATAAAAATTATTGAGACCATATTTAATTAGGTTTACCAAATGTGTTATTACACTCATACCTATAATGTTTTCTTGTTTTTATTTTCCTCTATAGGTTCTAACACGGGTTCAATTGACTCATCCAAGGTTGTGGTAGGATTGGATTGTGACCCATGGGGTCACATGATGTTTGTTTGGTTATTATGTAACATTTGAATTTATTTTTTTATCCTTGTTGTTTGGTTTGTGAGTTTACAATTATATAGTTAATTTTTGTAGAGTTTGGATACCAATTTTTTTTGGCGTACTCTCATTGTTTCCTTCTTCAATATATATTTCAATTATGAGAAATAATTCCCATTGAAACTATGGTGATGACCTTTGGAACATGTTGAAAGATAGAGAGGATTGAGAATTCCTCTTAGGATTTGATACAGATTAGCTCGAGTGACCGGTTTAGGGTTGACTCAGGTTGGTTCTTGAAAAAACTCATCAGAAAGTTAATCACTTTAGTGGAGATTTTTTTAGAGTGGCCATTATTACACAGGGTTGTCAATGCAGAAGGATTTTTACTTTTAGGGATCATGGTGTATGAATAAGTAAGACGTCATGAACCCTTGATTATTCCAAACCTCAGGTCTCAATGTGATGCCTCGTTTGTTTGTTCTCCTTCAAATATATTTATATCTTGAATAGTGTGTAAAATAAGCCTGCATTTCCATAAACATCTATATATGATATTTCCTTGTTTTGAACATCTTCATCCACTAATGATGAGGGAGAAACACATCTAATATTATTATATATATAATTATTACATTCTTCACAATTATTCATTCTTATTATATTGTGCATGAAAATTAAAGAGAACCATTTCTTGTGATCACTACTACTCACTACATACGTTAATGATAATATTTATATATATATTGGTGGTAATTTTATAACCACGTATTTTCAATGATACCCAGAATTCATAATATAATAGGTTTAGAAATTTTATTATGGTATCGTTATTGTTATATTAAAAATTTTGGTGGTCTTCATCATCCTTCTTCTCCACTCTCCAAATATATATAATTAATTTTTAAAAAAATTATATAAATTATTCATATTATAAATAAAAGATATTACTATTTTTAATAAATAATGTCTCTAGATAATGAGTTTCAATCCAATTATTATTGTTTTCAAGCTCATTCATCCCCTAAAATGATATTTACATCTTTATGGAAATGTTGATAAATGATTATAATTGGATTCTCAAATGCCTATTTATGGAAAATGTTGGAATACTTGTGGTCTAAAACAAAAAAAAACATTACTTAATGATGAATAAATCCTGGTTCAATTCAATACTAATAGAATTTGAATATAATTAAAAAAATTATGTTAATTATTTAGTTTTATCATTTGAAAATCGTGTATTCTATAATATTTTCACACACATAAAATAATATACATAATTAGAAATATTATTTCATGGTTTATGAGAAACCATACTATCCATAAGATAAAAAAGAAACATAATTACAATAATATTTAATATAATTCATTAAAAAAATATTACCTGAAACAATGTATCCAGATAAACATAGTTATACAATATTTTAAAACATATAAATTGATGCTTCACTGGCATTTAAAAGTATACGTGAATTTATTTAAATCCAAATTTTTCTTTAAAATTGGTGGTAATTGTAGGAATAGTGGATAAGAATCATGGTAAAATAGCTGATCATAGTAATGTATTAAAAATTTTTATTACCACACCTCTATTAATAAGGTTTAAATAAGCACTAAAACATTATTTACATGTTTAAATATTCTAATGAATGGAATTGTTAATCATATTTATTAAAAATATTATTTTTATTCAAAAATTAGATATTGAAATATTATTATTGATATTGTAAGTATTGGAGAATAAAAAACGATGTTTAAATTATTCATTTATGGTGACAATGTGAATTTCATCAAAAAATATTAATTAAATAATCCAAATTGAAAACTTATATCAGAAACACCATGTAATTCAAATAGGTTTATTCCATTATATTATTAATTATTTATGTCGAGGAACCTGTAATTGTGTTTGATTCCATTCACATTCTGCACTCAAATTGAGTTAATGTACTACTGGATACTAGTTCTATAGATTACATGCTTTTATCTTGATTTAAAAAACATATCAAATTTAATTGAAATTATTCGCTAGTGCATTACATTATGGTTTTGATGGATTTATATGTATTAAAAGGGTATAAATAAATAAAAAATATTTATTTATATTTGGAAAAATTATCACAAAAACTGTTTTCATATTGATTTTTTATTTTTATCAAATATTAACAATTTATTGAAATAAATTTATAAAGGAAATGTTTGTTATATAGTTTAATAAATTTTAAATTTTATAAGAGGAAAACATATTATTATATTCAAAAAAGATATCAATATCCAATATTATTTCTATAATCATCTCCCTATCAAATATTTTATGATAAAATTTGAGGTTCATCAGAAAAAATTTAAAATGTGGATATAAGAAATATCCCAATATTGAAATTTATCCATATTTTTTCACAATTAAATGAATTCAGTGATCCATTTATATAAATTTAATGTTACTAATAAATATAAAGTCATTTTAATCTTAAGAAACATTTCCATTATTATTCCCTTATAATTAGACAATTTCTATAATGTATTTCAAAACGATATTAAATTACATAGTAATGTCCACATCATGTGTTATGAGGATTTTCAGTTCATAATTCATAATGAAATCTACGTGTTCTCCATGTTTATTGGGTAAATTATCCTATAATTACCAAAATAATAACCATGGCCTAATTATTCCTTACTACATCATGAGTAACATATCAATTTTTATTTGATCATGATGGAAATATGTTTAGTGTTATTTTTTATTCATATAATTATAATTATATACAAAATGTCATATTATTTATTTAAATACACTTATATATACCATCAATAGGTCATTGTAATAATAAATAAATCAGATCACCTAACCTTGCGGTACTCACCCATATACATGAGTGATGTTATAATTTCTTTAATGGATGGTATAATGACATGTAATATGACGTGTTACATTTAAATATTTATTAATTTTACATTAACATTTTACATAATCATTAATGTTTTCATAATAATCTTCCAAGACAACAAATGTTTGAAATGAATTAAATTTCATCAAGATGTTGTATTTTTCCATACACATGATGGACTGATTCATTTCCCATTATATGTGAGAGGTGAATGAAAAAAATGAAAAACAATAATATATTAACATCAATTTATATGTTAGTTATTTTTTTATATTGGAATTATTATTTCTTAATTGATGTTCGAAAAAGAATAATTAATATAAGAGGAGGTTTCTGAAGATGATTACCATATATTAGAAGAACATAATTTTGATATATTATTAATTATCCTAAAGATGATATTTTTTATAGAAGTAAGGTTTAGAATTTGGATTAATTTTCTTGGGATAGTTTTCATTACGAAATTGCATGACAAATAAATTTAATGGATGGTATAATGTCATGTAATATGACGTGTTACATTTAAATATTAATTAATTTTACATTAACATTATACATAATCATTAATGTTTTCATAATAATCTTCTAAGACAACAAATTATTGAAATGAATTAAATTTCATCAAGATGTTGTAGTTTTCCTTACACATGAAGGATTGATTCATTTCCCATTATATGTGAGAGGTGAATGAAAAAAATGAAAAACAATAAGATATTAACATCACATTATATATTAGTTATTTTTTTTACTGTAATTCTTATTTCATAATTGATGTTCGAAAAAGAATAATTAATATAAGAGGTGGTATCTGAAGATGATTACCATATATTAGAAGAATATCATTTTGATATATTATTAATTATCCTAAAGATGATATTTTTTTATAAAAGTAAGGATTATAATTTGGATTAATATTATTGGGATAGTTTTCATTACGAATTTTCATGCCTAATAAATTTAAATGCGAAAATAAGTGTGGTGAGTGATAACCTATTATAATATTAGAGTGGATTTTTTTAAATACACAAATTTTATCAATAATGGTATATAACATTATAATTAACATAATTATTTTATATTTAATGAATTTAACTGTAGATTATTTCTATCCACTCATACACAGTTAAAAAACATATTTAAATTTTTTATTCCATTTACCTCGTTGATACTCACATTGACCATTTTCATTTGTAACCATGAAAACTAGTTTTTTGTAAAACATTCTATTTCATTTGATGAAAATTAAGTTGGCCATATAACATAATAATATATTTGATGATTAAAAATATAAAATACATTTTATTCAATTCGAATTATATAAATTAAATAATTACATTTACAATTATTCCCATAAAATGTGTCTGAAATTAATTTTAAAATAAATGCATTTATTAAGCAATAGACTATAATATATTAAATTAATTATTAGTGGGATTCACTAAATAGAAAATAAATATATAAAAATATATGTATAATATATTAATTTAATTTAATATTTCATTTTGATGTGATATTTTATTTTATTAAAATCATTAAACATTAAACATATAAAAAAAATTGCGTAGATCTAGGTTTTATGAAAATAACATTTACCTAAAAATGAAAAAATTCATAAAACCCTAATTAAACATTTCTAATCCTATTTGAAAAAAAAAATTCATTTTATAAAAATATAGTTTGAAAAATTCTAATTTACTATTTCCACTATTTTCTCACAAAAACTAATAAAAATTATTTTTGATTATAATTTATTTTTTGTCGAATAATATATATTTATTAAAAGTTAAGTGGTTACTTATTAAGTATTTATACATATATTAAATTTTGAATAAATTGTATATCTATTTCATAATTTATTTAATACCATTCATACACATCAATTTAAATTTTAGTTTATAATAGTAATATATTTCACTAGTGGTTTAAGCATTGAGTTTTGTGTCATAAAAGTTATCTAACATAAAGTTATTTATTAAAATATAGGTTTATTACATGAATCTATAAAAATCAGGACACTCTATATAATAATGAACATTTGAGATGATATTAATCCTTCCATCATATATTAGGTACCTAATATATTGGTTTTTTTTAAAAACATTAATCATTTCCCGTAGAACAACAATGTAGCCGATTCAAATCATTATAATTGATACAGTAGAATAATGATATATCATTGTAGGATTAAAATTTGAATCACCAACCCATTTTTCAAATATATGAGAACATCTGGGACAATAAATTACTAAATATCATCATAATACACCTCTCAACTAGGATAAGTTGTATATTATATGACAAAAAATATCCAAAATACACATGAAATGATGAATGATATGATTCCTATAATTAAAGGGAAAATATTGTATCATATATAAAAAGGATTCAGGATACATGTGGTACTTTATCAACAAAATAGTAAATGAAACCCTCAAGTATAAATGTATTTATTTTTGTAAAAAAATTAAATTTCTTTGGATAAATATCAATGAGAGGGGGATAAGATATTACCCTGATAGAGGCCATGTGCACAACTTAATAATAAAAACATCTAACCCGTAAGACTATCTAGAATCAACTATGATGATTAACTGTTTAATAATATGATTCAAATAATTATCGAGACTCCTCAATTCCCCATGACCATAAAAATCAGGTTCAGGTACATCTTATCATAATATTTTCATATATCATCTTTAGTGAATAAGTTATTATAAAAAATGGGTATCTAGATCCAATATTATCTCATAAGAAAGTATAATGCATATTTATATGTACGTTCCATTAATAATGTAATTTTTATTCATGTACTATGTTGGGAAGAATAAGGGATTATATTTTACTCATTACCATTGTTTAAAATTGGTATGAGACGCTAAACATAATTATGATTTGATACTAGTTGATGGGTCTTAGGTGTTTCATATTCATAATGAGTTAAAGATAAATGATGCATATAGCTCTAGGGATAGCTCTCCCATTTATGTAGTCATTTATATCCTTATCAACATATCCATTGATGATATCACATGATGAAACATAAAATAAGTCTTCCATGCATCCAACCCTAGGGTACCAAATATGTTAATATTTCTGATTTTCATCATATATACCACATAATTAACTGTTTTCTTTTAAGATAGTGGTGTTATTATATTTAATGAAATAAGTAATACTTCAAAAAAATAAATCTTCTTACAAATCCTTGTGGTATTACTACTAAATTAAAATTAAAAACTATAGAGTAATGTGGAAAAATGGAAAACATCCCAAGGCCCTATCACCTCATCATAATTTTTTATTAAGTAATCAAATAACCCAATACAAGTTATCCTAATTACCTCTTCATATATTTTGGAATAATTAAATAATTTAGTATTCTGAAATCCCTATTTGATAAATAATTCTCTATACAATTCCTAATACATTATTTTACACTTAGAAAATTATACTCTATAGATATCTACCTACAGGAAAATTATAAATGATTATCATACTACCATCCCTCATATAATTAATTACCAATATGGTTTATTTCCAATTCAACGTCTTAAATATGTGAGAATTGATTCAAACTCAACTCAAAAAATTCCTATATATCACCTTCATACATTGAGAGTATTTTGTAGTGATAAAAGATGAATGTAATATCGTTGATACATCCCAAGATTCATTGATAATGTAAAATAAATATTCAAAGACTTGAAAATTTCATGTATTTTTTTTTATTATATGGGAATTTTTCGAGTCCATGAAAATTGACGGTATGTTATTTGGAAGCCTGGTGTTCCCAGAATGAATTTTTGAACTTTTTATTGGGTATGTTCTATAAACGTGTGAGCGGTTTTTTGTAACATTTAAACCAGTACTCGAAGATGAAATCTGAAGGCACGGTTGAATTCACAACGTCGGTATTTGCTCATGGAGACCATTACCTCGACCTTAGTAGGTCAAGGGTGAATGATAGTATTTCACTTTTTCGTGGGAAATTAAAAATAAAATTAGTTAACATTTTCTTTCTTGAAACCTATTTTGATTTATGGAGGTGGGGACGAAAAGAGTTTGGCCTCCAAATTGAATGCGCGGTGGTGGGGACCACCCAGGCATAAAACTTCCCCCAATATGAATTTAATAGCGGGGACCAACCGAACCCTCTCAGTGGGAGAAACCCCTTGAACTTCCTCATTAATGAGGAATTAACCCATGGGCTTCCTTCCCATTAATTATTGTCCTATATAATTATGCCACATCAATTAACTAATGTGGCCAACTTGTGTTGTGCCTACAATTTTAAATTGTAAAAACACTTTTTATTTTGGATGGCTATTTCTAGTGATAGAATTAGCTGGGAAAAGGGTGGGAAAACCATTTTGGAGAACATGGATGAACACATCCTCCAATGAAGAACGCTTCTTCAAATAAAGAATGCCAACATTCTCCAAACGACATTGACTCCTTCCTCATGAGGTCCTCCAATGGTGGATGTCTTCACCAAAGAAGAACCACCCCCATTGAAGAGCATTTATATGATGAACGAGCTCGGGATCAGAGGCATTTGGCGGGCCTAACGAACATCGACATCTTCGACTTCTCTCTCAAAACATCAAAACAAATATCTTAGGTAAGGGTTTAGTAGTGTATGATTTTATATTCCCATGTTCATCACGTCTATAACAAAGAACAAAGATCAACTCCTTAACTGGTCGATCCACAAATGATTTCCTTTGTGGGTTTGGAAAAAATACATGCATTAGGTTATAGGGTTTCATGATTTTTATTAATGATTTTCTTGAGCCGCTTGTTACAAATTTAACGTGGAGGGTGCAGGCCAAACAAACATCGCCTGACCCCTCTGACGTTCTTCTTTAATTGTGCGTTCTTCACGATGGAAGAAGGCAGGTTTGTGCCACATCGACAAACGGTTGTGGCAGTCGGCACACCGCCTCCTGAGATGAAGTCAATGGCCCCACGTCCTCTACTGCAACGCGGCCTTGCGTTGGCCTCGTGGCCCTGACACCATCACGCTGACCTGGCGGCCTCGCTCTGCGACATCCATGGTGCAGCGTGGCCTCACCGCCCTGCTGCCCTCCTCATAGCCTTGTGGCCTCCCAGCCTCGCGGCCCTATGCGTTGCCCCACAGCCTCATCGCCCTACGTCCCTCTACACCGCCCTCACTGCCCATGCACCCTCACTCTGACCCCTTGGCCACGCTCTGCAGCCTCAGCGGTGCCCTGCAGTATAGCATCCCGTCTTTTTATAACATAACTTTTCATTCCATTACAAGGGAACTGAGGATCTTTAAGGTTTAGTGTCTTGGAAACAAGGAACATAAAACATGAAACAAAAAAAACATTCTTCTTAAACACTTGAAGGATTCTCCTAATGTTCACCCTAGGCTCATTACTGAATCTCATAACCTGGGGACATACATCAAAAGGAAGGGTGAGCAGAAGGCCCAGCAAGGGAAACATGTGAATCATTTTACATATGAACTTGAGATACATCAATAAAGTCATGAAAAGAACTTTAATGCATGAAAATGAAATCATGAGGCATATCATAATAAAAATAAAACTTTTTCATAACTTGAAGATGTGGCTGAAACATTTAATATTGACAATCGTTTCGTTTCACCAAGGTCCATCCCCAAGGTGTCGTTAAAAATTACCAAGGTTATTCACCAAGGCATCGTTAAAATTGTAATCTCTAGTGGTTACATCATTACCTAATGCATTGGAGCGCTATCAGGGCGCACCCTTAAATTTGCCTTTATTATCATGTGATCCACATATATAATCATCAAACATTTCATAAATAACCCATATAGCATAAAATAAATGGGTTTCATTTCATAATCACAACGTTTTAAAAACTGCTTTAAAGACATGATCTTTACGTCACTTTAAAACCCACAGAAAAGGAAGGTGGGTCTCATGTATGTAAATCCCAGAATTTAAAATAGAACATTTTGGTATATATGTGAATACCCCTTTAGAAGAAAGAGCTTTGAGTATTCACTTAATAATATAAAAGAACTTTAGAAAAAGAGAGAGACATATTGAGATGGAAATTCTGCAGCATAACGGCTATGTTACGAGGTTTTAGAAGACATTAATAAGAGAGGGAAAATGGGTCAAACATTAATAAATGACCCATAAAACAGTAGATGGACAGAATAAGAAGGATACATGATCATGGTAATGAAATTTCAAGGACATACCATTTGAAATGAAAAACATGGAAGGAAGACAAAAATTAGATTTCTCTTATGAAAGTTCGTCAGCCTAACGGCGTTACTTAAACTTCAACAAAAATGATTTGAAAAGATCAAATAGGGTCTCTCATCATGTGAACATAAGAGTTCAGTATGATAGATATAGAGATAATTCCCCAACATAACAAAAAGGAACTTGAAAGAATTGACATGAAAGTAGATCTTCAAAACGAGAAGGGTGAAGAACCACTTAAAAATTCGGCAGCCTAACGGCGCCACTTAAAACTTCAAAATACTGAATTGAAGAGATCAAATGGGTTCTCTCATCATATGAAAATAAGAGTCCAGTATGATAGATATAGAGATCATACCCCAACATAACAAAAAGGAACTTGAAATAATTCACATGAAAGTAGAACTTCAAAACGAGAAGGGTGAAGAACCACTTAAAAATTCGGCAGCCTAATGGCGCCACTTAAAACATCAAAATACTGAATTGAAGAGATCAAATGGGGTATCTCATCATATGAACATAAGAGTCCAGTATGATATATATAGAGATCATACCCCAACATAATAGAAATTAACTTGAAAGACTTGACATGAAAGTAGAACTTTGAAAAAGAGAAGGGTTAAAGAATCCCTTAAAAAATTCGGCAGTCTAACGGCGCCACTTAAAACTTCAAAAAAATTGAATTGAAGAGATAAAATGGGGTCTCTTATCATATGATCATAAAATATCAGTAAGATAAATTTAGAGATCATGCCCCAACATAATACAAAGAAACATGAAAGACTTGAATGAAAATAGAACTTGAAAACGAGGAAGGTGAAAGAATCCCTTAAAAATTCGGCAGCCTAACGGCGCCACTTAAACATTCTTAAAACGAATTGATGAGAGAAAGGGGGGTCTCTCATCATATGAACATGAAATGGGCAGTAGTATTAATGTAAAAGAACATCCTCCAACATAAGAACATGGAGTATAAAAGAAATGACATAAAAGAGATTACTTGAAAATAAAGAGAGAGGTCGGATCCCTTACCTTAATATGTAACTCTTAAACCTCAATGGTTGGGACCTTGAGGGCTTGGGGCACCTTGGGAGGACTCCTTGGGAGGTAATAAGACCAGAAATTCGTTGGGAATGAGTGGGGAGTCGAATGGATGAGAGGAGGGCTTGGTATTTATAGGGAAATTGAGGGGACAAGGCATTAATGGCCAAGGGACACCTCACATGTGCTTTTCTCAAACCCATGTGCTCTCCCTTGTAATTTATCATGGAGTTAAGCCACATGGGGCCCCCAAAACAATAATTCATCACCCTTGGTCGGCAAACCCTCAAAAGATCTCATGACATCATCATGACACCGTTATGATGTCATTAAACATACCGAAACCCTAAAACTGTATTTTTACTATTCACTGAAAATTCAACTTTCTCAGAAAAATCCCAAAATTTCACATTAACCAAATATCAATGCTCTGATTTCAAAAATGAAATCCATTTTATAAAAATAATTTTCTAAATATTTTTAATTTAATTTTTAAATAAAAACACTTTTCATCGAAAATTCATTTTTTTCAGAAAAAACCCCAAAAATTACCATAACATAATATCAATGCTCTGAGTTCAAAAATAAAGTCATTTTTATAAAAATAATTTTCTAATTATTTTTAATTAAATTTTTAATTAAAAAACACTATTCACCCGAAAAAACTAATACTTGAATAATAATTAATGAAACCGTTATTTTACTATTTTATTGAATCACATTACTTAATCAAGGTGCCTAGATTATTTTAAAACTTTCTTTAAGTGAGATTACTAATCCATTTGGTCATATTACTAATCCTAATCATAAAATCACTATTCATAATTTACTATTCATCAAAAATCAAGTTGATCTTATTAGACTCTAAATTTAGTACTGAACATAATTGTAGAAGACCATTTTTTGAAAATCATTACACATTTTCAATTATTTAGGGTTTACATAAACATATTTAAAATATCCTTCTTCTAAAATTCATCAAAAATATGCATACTAGATTTATCCGGTCATTTCAAAATTCATAAACATTATTATAAGAAGAAATCCCAATTTTTATTTAAAAAAAGGATTACACAAGGTAGTTACGGTCTCGTTAAATAACCCCTTATAATACCATCATAGGACCTAAGAGTAAGGTGTGCTAGGGTGATAGAAGCTTGGGGCGGCTCAGTCAACATTGCCCGAGTAGTAATTTCTATCAGTTTGAACTTCTCACGAAGGCGATTTCGTTCCAGCTTCACATGATGAAGTTCGGCTTGGATTTGATCCAGAGCAAAGCCCAGTGGTTCTACCTCCTTCCCAAGCTCTGTTAGATGGGCTTCGATCGGTCCAAGACTACTAGGTGAGGCCATCAAATCTTCTTTCTATAATAATTAACCAAGATTACTTATATTTAGAGACAATAATCAAAACATTTTGTTCACAGTGGTCATGTTGACCGATGGTTATATAATAGTCAAAACCCACTGATCTCATTTTAATTATAATCATGTTTATCAAATAAAACATTTTTGTTGAGTATAACAATAACACATAAAATTAGGAAACAAAATTTATTTAAATATTTCGGGTCGTTACATGCCGCCTCGCTTCCCTACGGCCCTCCGCGCCTCCATGCGGCCTCGCCACCCCGCGACCCTACCTGCTGCCCCACGACCCCACCGCCCTACGTCCCTCTGGTCCGACATCACCGGCATTATATTCGATCCCTAAAACTCTGACTTACTTGCCTCCATCTAGAATAGGGGTCATCTTCATGAAATTCCATAAAGATTCTCATATGTGTTCATATTAATATTATCATAAAATATATATTTATAGGAAAACTTCACAGGCACCTAGTGTTTCTCCCAATATGTTCTAATGTGAGGAACACATGCTAGATGCATATCCTTATGAACATTAATTGTACACTCTGAATTTACATCTATAGATGAGTGTAATTTCAAACTCAAAAAAACCATTTTACCGGCCACCTTATAAATATAATTATAGAATAAAAATGTAAAATGAGAGTCTCTAACTAGAACTATAATTTTTTGAGCTACATGTAGATTGGCTATATCTAATTTTGTTATTTGTTACACAACCACCCAAATAGCATCATTTTTTCAGGGTTCCCTAGGGATTCCCACTATAATGTATATATACTATTTTTGTCCACTACCATTATTGAATGAGAATGTGTTGTAGTAATGAAAATGGTTGTTGATGCTCAATATTACCTATTAACAGGGTTAGCATCATGTAATGAAACCTGAAATATCATTTCGCCTGTCTGGGAAACAATATTTTGGACATATGTCATTATAAATTTTGCCTAGTTTAAAATGCACCTCCCACTTTTTGGAATGAAATTCACCAATCATATCATCCCATAGAGATGTATGCATAACTATATAGAACCGAACAATGATGATCTCATCCGTATACATTGTATAATATGATGGTGAATACCCACATTCTAGGATTTCCCTCATGGAAAAAAACAATATATCCTCATATGTTATCTATATGAACAAGCTCAAAAATGAGTACTCCACTGCTACTTATACGAGAGGAATATTCTCCTTTTCCTCTTGAACAAGAACATGCATCTTAACCAAAAAAATTTCATTATTTAATCTTTAACTATACTCATGAACATCCAGAGTCTAACTTTTCCTACACAACGTGTCAGTAACATTGTTTCCCTTCCTACGATTATATCAAATCTCAAAATCAATCAACTGCTTATAAACCACCCATCTCATCCAACATTGATTAAAATATAGTTTTGAAAATATATACTTTAATATATTGGTTCCTATAATCACCGTGATGTTATTTCCAAAAATATAATGTCACTAACACATCAATGAAAAAAACTACTATATCTAACTTGATATCATGCAGAGGGTAGTTCCATTCATAAAACCTCAAATTCTGTGATCCATATGCCAAAAATCTATCTTTATAAATCAACACTACTCCATGTACATTTCTATAAGTATCACAAGACACGGTATACTCCTCACTCAGCTCGGGCTCAATTGTGATATTTGTCAATTTCATCTGCTTCTTCCTAACATGGAATACATTATCACATGGTATTGACAATTAGAGCATTTTCCATTTAATGTTAATTATATAATTATATTATTACAAGTGTAAAATTTATCAAATCAACCTTTCATAATAACCCTCAATAACTATAAAATTATAGATATTCGGAAAAAATTCTGGGGGTTCTCTATAGAAAAAAATTCTTTAAATTTTTATGGGTCTACTTACACTGATTCTTCTATGTTTATGAGTCCTTGGAAATGTATATTACCAATCCATATCTAATATATAGTAATCCTAAAATATAGGTGATTCCCTCTCAATGTAATCATATTGATGTAGTGATGTGGGTCTTCATCCTCATGAGTCTCAGTTTACACCATGATTTCATCCAAAAATCGATCAGAAATAGATCTAATTACATGTTAAAAAATTGGTTTACCAAGGCCATAAACTGGTGGGTAGATTCATCTACCTGAATGGAATAACGATGAACACATAAAGTCTTTAAATTCTTTTGAATGCATTATGTGGTATATTAAAATCTCAAAATATCAAATTAGGATTCCATGATGTAAATTTGATTTTTCATAACACACATGACCCTCTAAAATGTCCAAAGAAATCATCGATATGAGTAAATTGATACCGATTAATCACATCCATCTGGTTCATCATCTGGTAATAGAAAAAAAATCATAGATTCATGTCATACCTCAATGAAAAATGTAATTGGGATCCCCAAGATGACGTACTGTGATGGGTAAATCGTGAAGCCAATAACTCCTCCAACTATGTATTAAGGACCAAAATCTCATCATGGTTCCATTCAGTATGGTGTAATAGAAACAGAATCTTTTCCGTTCTTAAATCATGTGTATTCTCCACATCCCTATAAGGTGTATGTCCAAATAATTTTTGAAGAATCAATACCTGGAACTTGTCAAATGTAGTTGGAATGAATTCTGGTATTACACCATTAGAAACATTAAAATCACTTTATTCATGAGAAATAATCTCCCTCATTTTCTTATGAATTTTTAAGGGAAGGCCTTCCTTTCTATCCCACTATCCATTATGAATATCATTTTCTGTGTCAAGACATGTAAAAGTCAATCATCATTTGTAACAATCAATGTGGAATCATTATTATAATAACCAGTCCTCTAATAAAATCATGTCATTACCGAACATATCATGTATGTAATGATCCCATTGAAAATAATACACACCATCCTCGAGAGAAAATCCCATTCCTAAACATTTTTGTCTCGACTATACACCAATTGTGTGTCAATTTTCATCACCCCACTCACAAACTCCACTATTAGACACAACCAATTCACATATTGTGTACATATAAATTTTTTAGAGTAACCAATATAAAATAATGAACATGAATATGTCAAATGTACATGAATAATACCTCTAACAATTGATTGTACAAGATCTCAACCACATTTGTAGCCAAAACTACATGAAATTGTGTTGCCCCTATATCATGTGATGTAGTTTGAGTCCAATGCATTGTATAATTATTCCAATGATAGTTCTCCATTCTAGAATAACCACATCCACCAAATATACCTACACTTCTATTAAAACTAAAACGTCCACTTATATGGGAAAGACACCCCCTTCCCATTCTCTAATTATATCAAGTTCTTCTATCACTAACCATCTGTATGAGATTCCTTTTGAAAAACTATTGATACCACATTGTTCTTCAAGATCAACACACAACGAGTAGTTGGGGATAATGTCTACATATGTGAAATGTCCTATCACAATGATTTTAGTACACTATAGTAAGATCCTGAGTACTTGATCCTTCCCCTTGTCCACTACACTGGTAGAAAATCTCAAAGAGATTATTCCAACATTAAAAATATGTACCTACTGATCATCTAGTATAAACAACTATTCTTTCACTGAAACATGCATTCATGTTCCCCTCATATATGTTATCATGATACACTACAAAATTATACATCCCCAACATAAATATGTAATCATGGGACATAATCTCAAATATAATCCATCCAAAAATTCTTTTTTTTTTGTAGAAATATTTTCTCATAAAAATGACAAAGAGAAGAACTAATAATTGATAAATTGATTGAAATAGTCCATCACATAAATAATCCTCAATGAAATCCTCATAATATCGTCTTCCTTATACAATGTTAGTGTGTCTGGATAAAATATATCTAGTAACATCTTGTTGAATTCTATCCAGTCCAGGATTTATAGCTTTTCAATCTATGTTTCGATATTCCACCACCACATTGTTGATCCTCACACCATATAATCATCCAGTTTGACTCTCTTCTCATCATTATTCCTTATGTGGTAAATAATTGGAAGCATAGACTCAATCCATAACATCACTTCCTCAAACCAAACACCTCATGTGAATGTCAGTGGGTAATGGAACTCGAATTACCAAGTGACGTAATCTATACTATTCACAATACACTAAAGGTATCATTCTATAAACTAAATAAACCAATATTTTTTCACAAAACTACTCTCAAACTTCCTCAACTTTTTCTATTTGATCCTTATTTTCCCTTACTATAGGATCATTTCTATCCATATCTTTATGGATTCCAATTAATAAGTTTCCTTAGTAAGGAATAAATTAATAATTCAAAAAATTCATTTTTAATTTTTCACACAATTAACATGTTTTAACATGAGGGTTTTACATTTAACCATATCAATTAACACCATATATACCCCACATGTTTATAAATAAGGAATTACCACTACCTTATACCATCCTACAACTATTTTAAGTAATTGAAGGCTGAAAAGATTTCCATGTTCAAGTATCTGATTAGAAACCCATTAATAAATTTATAGAATCATTTCAGTTTTCAATTCATATTAGGGACATTTTTAGTTCAATAATATAATAAAATAAAAATAATCAATTTCAAAAACATACCAGGAACAATCTTTTCTGTGTGGAAGGTAAATTTATACATGTGACCATAATTATAGAGTTCATATAATGATGCATTAATACTAAATTCACCATCCATAATAGTCTGTGATTGTAATATATAAAAAATTGAATCATTAATCACACAAAACATCAAGTGGATCACACTAGTTCATGTAACATACTACTATAACAACACACACCAATAACAATAATCATCCACTAGGAACATGGTTTTCCCATGTGTATGGGTTAGATACTCGAATGAATGAGCTTATGACCAAGGCCCATCTCATCATAATCTCTTATCTAAATTTACCAAATAGTAAAAAAATTAATGTAAATAAAAAACCCAATTGAATCCTTTTTTTGAGGTCCGGACTGGGCTTCCTCAAACTACTTCCCTAAGACATGCCATCATGTAACGTCAAGCATGCCTCCCTATATGATGGGGGATCCGACTAGCAGTGAGATTCTTATATACAACATGTGGAGACTATTCCTAATTTATCAAATACGAATAATATCAGGAAAAAACATGCAATAACTAGATGTTAAAAATAAATAATCAGAATAGTTCAACGAGTTGAAAAAACCAATATAACATAGTGAACTAAAACTGGAAAATTTCACAACAAACAACATATTTTTAACACATAATAAGTTTCTAGTGTCAAATGAATATATAAAACTAATACACTCACCCTCTTAAGGGGATCCTGATAATAATTTAGTTCTCTCATCCATGCTCCATCTGAACTAATCCATCAAACATATAACTCTTTTTCCTTATCCAATCCTTTAAACAAGAATTATATATGCTTACCAATCCGAAATCATGTCTAAGGTTTGTGTACAACTCATTAGGCGAAAACAAATGGTTTCAAAAAATATCATGTCTATAAATGTTTATGGGGTAGTATAAATAATATTTACACATAAAAAATGATAAAAATAATATTTAATTTTATTTATTAGAAAAAAATCAATTTCCTTGGTTCATGATGAAACTCGAACCATTAATACCTACGTAAACCCATGTTAGAGCTTGAACAATATGACATAGGGAAGTAAAAAATTAATTAAATCATGGTGTTTCATTATCGATTTAATTATAATTCATATCATGGACCTTTGTAACCATAGTCTAATTAAAATCTCATGGGTGTATAATGTCATGTCTGGAACCTTAGGTGTATTTATGAAGTCATGCCCTATCCCACACCTGATAGGTATTTAGAGCCTCAATCTCTATCTCATTAAATATTCTTCACATACATACATTTGGGCCTAGATCATCTTGTCTAACACCCTCTTGGTATTTGGCGCATTAGTATGTTTCCCCTATCCTATATTTAAATCAATTAAATATATCACACATAACGATTTAACAATGTTATCATCATTTAACCTATAAGTAAATTTCTCATCATGATATACCACTTCAACTATCAACTATATAATAAACCATTACATTAATCATAAGTAATAATATGCAAATATTGACATTAAATTCGCTATCAACATTTATTAATACAACTCATTAACCAATAAATATTAAACCAATCATTCCTTTATTCTGATCATCAATCAATTCCACATCTCAAAAACAAATTTATTACACAATTACATTTTATAAACCAATCGAAATATCTAAATATCCCATCAATTTCATAATCATGTCATTCTATTAATTAATTATCCAATTAATTATTCCAATTCAATATGAGATTTACCAAAATGGAAATATCCATTTCAATATTCTATATACACAATATAATATAAAATATGTGATTTTCAAGTTATACTAATTACCTCATGATCATTGATTAGAGTTCATCAGTACAGAAATCCCTAAATTGAAGAAGAACTTTCATTTTCACTATGAACAATGAGATCTAGAACCAAAAATTAGATCCCAGATCAAACTGAATATATCTATGATAACCTAGATCTTACCCAATAACCAATAGTGTAATATATCACTTTAAAATATGATTTAAATTCATGAGATATGATAAAACCAATCAAGAAGAGTTCTCCTACCAAGAGAGGTTTACATTCTTCAATATGGTCCTTGGTTCATCATGAAAATGGTTTTAAAGGCCTTGGAATCCCCTCAAGGTCCTCTAAAATTAAGATATAACATCAAAGGTTGGGGGGAATGAGGGTTAATTATGGGGGTTCTGAAATATGCAAATAAAAATTCATTGAAATTAATTCTTCTTTCATGGATTCTTGGTCTAGGGTACCTGGTTTTCTAAATAGTGTTCCATACATAGGGGTTAGCCGTTTACTACTAAGAGGGTGCATGGTTGGAATAAACCATGTAATAACTATGAAATCCCTCTTTATGTGGGGTTTCATTATTTTCTAGATAAGGGTTCATAGTTTTGGAAAACCATGTGCCAACATTGATCTACTAGAAACCCTCTGCAAACTCTCATAATTAACTTGAATGAACTTAATAAATGACTCAACCAAAATATACCAAAGCAAGGGTAAAAGACTACCTTTCGGCGAGATCAACACATCTCCAAGAAACGATAGAAATATTTTGCAACTCATTTATATTTTTTTTGTCAATGACTATGGGTTACATATTAGGATGTGATATATGATTATTTAACTTCCTTTTCCCAAATTACTCTTCGTTCCTAAAAATATATTTTTAATTTCTTTCCAATTTAAGTAAAAATATGGTTGGCTAATTTGATATATATATATATAGTAATTGATTTATATTTATCCCCCGTTAATCATAATGAATCGTATTGTTCTAAAATAATACATATTATAAATTACCTTTATACTACATAAGATAATAGCAAAAAAATGTTTTTGTATTTGTTGCATTGTTTCTATCATAAAACCATATTTAAAGCATTTAAAACATATTGAATATGATTATACATTACATTTAATTGTATCTTTATTTAATGAGTTTTAATTTGAAAATTTAATTATGGAAAAAATTCTTTTATATTGCGTTCAAATAAAAAAAATTATGGTTTTCGCTGCTTGTTGTATAGCTTCTACAATGGTTATTTTCTTCATTTGATCATTCTCCACAACAAAATACCTATTATTTTTTATGAATAAAACTTTTTATATATTAATATTTCTATAACACTAATAAAAATAATTATACATTATAAATTTATATTAATATATTTTATATAACACCCCACATCTTTATGAGGTGAAAAAATCAGTAGTAATTTAAAATTTCATTTACTAGATAGGCCGATGTTTGAAGAGAAACATATAATATAATTTAATGATTTGTAATTAGTCAATGTAATTTTTATGATGAATGTCAATATAAATTTTAATCTAGTTATTAGGTAGTAATTGTGAGGATTTAAGTCGTTTTTTATAATTTTTATTATTTTTCAGGTGATAACAATTTAGAATGTAGGGTTTAGAAGCAATTGTCTGACAAAATGATGCTCAGTGAGTTTTGTAGTTATTTTTTTACTGATCAATGTTATGTTTCATATTTATTTCATATTTTAGTGTAAAATCATAAAACCCAATGAAAAAACATATGTTATTTTGTAGAGATCCAAAGGCATAGTGCACAATGTTCACACGATTTATGAAAAAATAGTCTCATTATTGTTGGGGGGGGAGTAGTGTTGAGATCATAGTTTAAAAAAGGTATTAAAAACCATGTGACCTAACTATGTATGGTATATTCTAATTCAAAATTATGATTTCATGGTTGGTTCATGCTTTATAAATTAGTTTTTTCAAATTGGGAGACTATGTATAATTTCTTTTAAAATTGGAATTCACTAAAATACCCTTCATTTTTTATCCACTCCCACCAATTACTCCCCCATTAGATATGAACATAGCTTGGGTTCTTATCACCTCTTACTCCCTTTCTAACCATTGTTTTTTGGATCAATTTACTATGATCGATGGGCTTTTTATCCAAGAATTAACCAGAAACAACCTCATATCTTTAAATTTATCCATATATTTTCATTTTTAGTTCAATATTTTATCTATTTTTGTTGTTTACAAAGTATCATGGAAAAATCACTCATTCCTTATGGAGATTCTAAAAATTATTCATATAAGAAATCCTGAAAAAACTAATGTGCATTGTATCCAAACATTGTAATATGGTATGTGTTCATGTTTAATTTTATAGGTTTTAAAAAATAAACTGAATTAATCAATAATTTTATTGGACATTAGTAATAGGTAAAATCCTAAGAATTTAATATTGAGATTATATTGGACCACCCATGGTGGTTTCATGTTGTTTTTATGTGAGGTTAGTGCCCTGTAAATTTAGAAGTGATTATGCATTTTAAATTTAAATGATTATTTTAATAATTAATGTATGTTCTTACATGGTTCTTATTACATAGAATGATGATATATTTTGGGAATTCATGATGAACTAAACTGGAAACTTGGGTGTTTTGAATCATCTATTATAATTCAAGGAAAATTCATCATGATTCGAAAATGTAAGGAATCATCTATTTATTTGGAACATGGTCTATGTGAATTACAAATAATCTTGATGATTTATTTAGAAGTTTATTTAGTGAATTAAATATCAACAATGTGAAGTGTATTTATAAAATAGATTACTAAAATATATTAGATCATAAAATTGTAAACTTATAACCAATATAGATCTAATTATGTCCATTAGTTATCATATAATAGAACCTATAACAACCCCTTTGGAGTGAAAATTAATAATAGTGGTAAAGTGTAGGTCCCAATAGTAAAATGGGTTTGTTACAAGATTACACAACATAATTATATTAGATGTCTTCAAATAATGGTTATGGGGGTATATGGTAGGTTTGGATTACAAGTTATATGATATGGTTACAGAATTAATTTGATTATTTTTATATTCAATGATTTTGTGAAATTACAGTGATTCTTATAAAATAGTTTAAAACATGCACAATGATTTTTGAATAAATTTTGGGTTTAAATAGGTGAAATATATAATTTTATGTGGATATTGATTTAATGTGAATTTTTGATATCCATGTGATATTAAATTTATTTATTTAAATTTTAATTTTCAATTTGAAATGGGTCTATGGTGGACCATTTAAAAAAATTATTAATGGATAGAATAATGGTTTTGATGTAAATGAAGGATTTGTGATTATTTTGCATATTAAAGGAGAAGAATATCATTTTATGGTTTTGTTGGAAATATTTTCAAATATGAAGTCTTTTAAGAATTTTTTCACAATGATTTTCTAAATGATGTTTTGATTTTTGTAAAGTGTTTAGCCTTCCATGCTATGTTTTGTATTTAATGTCACTTTGGGGCCATGGTAAATGAAAACATATGAAAATGTTTTTCAGTGGTTATTGATTGTATTTAATATAATATATATTGAACCATGGTAATTAGGGGATAATGGGATTTTTTAGGATCTAAAATGCTGTTATGTGCACTATTGTAAAGATGATTGGTCTCATATGTATATCACAACAATCTACATATGTGTTTTAAAGAGTTAGACATATAAATCTATATGTATAGTTCTAGTATTATAAAATATTTCTCTCTATCTAATGATTATAAATGTGGAGATGTTTCCGCATAGTAAGGTTAGAAAATTCCTAACAGTGAACTCCACATATAAGTATTAGAGAGTTTGACTTGAGGCTCTGTATATAACGACCCATACTTTACATACATTGTTAATACTTCAAAATTTAAGCATACTTATTACAACATATAACAAAACCACGAAAGGACCGTATAGGTATAGTGTCTTTAGAAACTGGGAAACATAAACAACTGGTTCATAAAGCATCAATTTTTCCTCCCACTTATTTCATCATATCTAGAGTCTCTTTTTGGCATATCCTACTTAATAACCTTCTTCCTGACCTGGGGAAAGAAAACATACTAAAGGGTGAGCTCAAATGCTCAGTAAGGGTAAACAAAAGAAATATCAATCACATCGTATACACAAGCACATAAATTTTGGAAATCTTAACCTGCAAAAGAGATAATAATTTCATAACATGGGATAAATCAAGGCAGTGAAATGTAATCACAATAATCATAACATAAAACATGAAACATTGTGGCATACACACGTAATCATAGAGAATCATTTCTTTTTTGTCAAGACTCATTGGCAAGACTATCTTAGTGGACAAAGTCCCTTTCTGAACCGAGTCACCCTCGTTTCAGTCCTGTTTCACTGAACCGGTATAACCTACTATTCAAGCCATGTCTCTCTCATGAGATATAAAATCTTTACCCAATGCATTGGATGGAGATATAGGTCTCACCCATCTCATAATGATAAAAAATCATAAATCATACATCATTGCATAACCCATGTAATAAAAATGGAAATCTTAAACATCGTGACATCATAAAACATTTCATATAAGATAATGGAATTCATAAAAATAATTCCATCACAACATAATCAAATCAATGTAATAATAGGGATAGAAACAGAACCCTTTATTATCTTAGATGGAAAATAATTTTGATAAAACACGTGAACACCATTCTTGAGGAAAATATCCTTTCTACTTCAAAAACATTTTTCCTTTCATAAAATTTCATACAATTTTAAACTAAAAGAAGTTGATTAAAAATAAACATGAAAACTTGTAAAGGAATCTTCTGGGAAATAATGTTTTAAAAATCCATTCATGCCGTATAAGTTAAAATAAAACATTCTTCTCGTACTTTTGTTGGAAAAGTCAAAAAGTACCTCGTACGAAAAAACGACAAAAGATTCCTTTCATATCTTTTACTATAAACTCACCAAAGGGTAAAAATGGATTTAAAAAATTGTAGGTGGATGGAAATAATATTACATATTGAGTAAACATGGATGTGGATGATAAAATACACCCTAGTAAATACCAAAGTATAAACAATCTCGAATAAAAATGAGATTTTGATATTTCCCTTACCTTTGGTCCGACTTGCTTTGTAAGTGTCTGAACCTCCTGTATAATGATTTAAATAATGTTATTGACTTATTCCAGAATCATACATATTTTTATGATATCATATATGGTCATATTCTTAGCTTCTCAGTAGTAATATTTCATTGCTACTTGTTATTCGGGTGTTTATAACTTTTTGTTCTTATGCGTGTTTTGTCGAATAAATTCTTATTCTTCTCTTTAGGATATAGATACATCATTTACAAAATGGTATTACTGTAATATATATCATATTAATTCATTCAATTCATTTATATAATCATTATGAAATGAAGATCGTGTAGAACGAGTCGCATCACATCGTGGAGACGGTATTCCGTACGTACGCATGAGTGATGATATCGTTCCTATGATCGTGGAATTGTATTGGAGTATATGTATACTATTTCAGAATCAATATCACTTTATAATAGTCATATATGGTCATTATTTACACTATTATACCCATCCAAGTAAGGTGGTGGTGGAAAATCGATTACACCACGGCGTGGAGACGGTATTCCGTACGTACGCACGCGCGGTGATTTCTTTTTCCATAGGATGGATAGATGGTGAAATAGGGTTGTTTCATACTTATAATAACATATCATTATATTATTGATACTGATTTTATTACTTCATAATGAAACAACTAAAGAAGAAGAAGTGCAAGAAGAAATAAAGATGAAAGAATCGGTAACGGACATTACCTCTTCTTTGAAGTGCTTCTTTGAGACCTTCTTTTAGGGCACTAAAATTGGTCTTTTAAGAAGACAAGGACCTCTAGGATGTATCTAGGGAAGTGGAGAGGAGCAAGTGTCAGGGGTTGTTCGAGCATGAAGGCTCAAAGTGGTGTGAGGAAGAGAGGGAGGAGGTGCCCTTTTTATAAGGGAGGAGAGGGGCACCTTTGAAATAACAAAAAATATTATTTTATTATAAAGTCAATTTCGGTTTTAAATAGCTCCAAATTGATTTATTTAGAGGCTAGGGTGGGGATGGGTCGAAATACTCTCATCCAATAGAATTTAGACAAGTTTAGGTTCCTATTTTAACCTTATCATTTAGATTTAACATTAAGTAAAATAATTTTACTTTTACCATGTCTTCTTGTGTTCATATAATATAAGGTTAATAAACATACTATAAGAAGAAAAACGAATCCAAAGTTGTTTATTATTAATATATAACCTTATCTATTTCATTTTTCCGAACCTTATATTTTTAGGAATAAAATAACAATTACCAATATAATATTTGTTTTAAAAAGTATTTTATGTCTATTTTGACACTATTTAGTAATTGATTTTTGTGAAAATCATAACAGAATTATTAGTTCGAACCAAGTTAATAATATCAATACTAACATGTCATATTAACCTAAAAAATTAGTGTGATTCATAAAAAGTCTCAAATTACATTTATTTTGGTGTTTATAACATGATTTATGTCAATATTTCATTAATAAGATAATTACTGTATCATCATTGTGTCATAAATAAATTAAATTATTTAATATCTAAAAATTACAAATAAAATACCATTATGTAGGAAATCTTTTTATCTTTCTAATGAATATTTATTGTAGAATTTGTCTTATGTATAACCCCATATTAAAAATTATTTACTTATTAAACTTTGATTTTAACTATTTTAACCCTTCTTTAAATAAATTAATAATAAATGTCCTAATCTAATCCAAGTGGGACTAAATGGTCATATTTTATTCCTAAGTTTGTTTTTGGTCGAATTACACTTATCCAATAGAATTAGGACATGTGTTAGGGTAATAATAATATCATCTTTACCCTTAATTACCATATTTACTTTTAACCGTGGTAAAAAAAGTAACAAGTTACTATTCACCAAAAAATTATTTTCATCTCATTGAACCACATTTTACTTACTGACATCAACCTTGTCTCTCGGATTTTTGAAATTCAACTCACAGAAGCGGTAAAATTAAGTTTTATGAAAAATTCAGTTTTTTAACTACCACTTAGTGGTTTCACTATTCATCAAAAATTGAAAGTTTTCAGAAAAATACCAAAATTTCACCCGAGGCTAATTTTGATATTCTGAATCCAAAAATGAAGTCCATTTTGAAAAATAAAATTTATCAAATTTCAAAAAGTGGTTATTACTATTCATAACAGCTAGTTTTAATAATATTTTAATAGCATATCGTTGTTTAGTGAAACTCGGAATTGCGTACGACGCAAGCTATCGAGGAAGGTCGTGATTTCGTGTAAATCAAGCCAAGCAAGTGTTGTGTAGAAAAAGATTCCTTTGATGATTTTTATAACAAAAAAGTCTCAGGTGTTACATTCTACCCCCCTTAAAATGAATTTCGCCCTCGAAATTCGTCACTTTGTAACAAACGGATGAGGATACCTCTCCCCCATTATATCCTCAAGCTCCCATGTAGCTTCTTCTAATTGGTGGTTATTACATAAAACTTTCACCAATCGAGTGGTCTTGTTTCATAAGACTTTTTTGCTACGATCCAGAATCTCTATCGATTGTTCTTCGGAAGAAAGATCTTGCTCCAGCGGTACAACTTCTGAGCTGAGTACATGTGAAGGATCAGGTATGTAATTTCTCAGGAGTGATACATGGAACACATCGTGAACTTGAGAGAGATTTGGTGGAAGCGCCAATCGGTAAGCTACCTTCCCAACACGATCCATTATTTCGAAAGGACCAATATATCTAGGGATCAACTTCCCCTTCTTTCCAAATCTCATAACCCTCTTCCAGGGAGATATTCGTAAGAACACTTTATCAACCACTTCAAACTCTAGGTCTTTTCTTCGGTTGTCGGCATAACTTTTCTGTCGACTCTGAGCTACTCTTATGTGTTGTTGAATAGATCTGACCTTTTCTGCCATTTCATCAACGAGATCGGGTCCTTATAGCTTTCTTTCCCCAACTTCATCCCAGCAAGTTGGATTCCTACATTTCTTTCCATAGAGAACTTCATAAAGAGCCATCTGAATACTAGAGTGAAAGCTATTATTATAAGAAAATTACACCAAAGGTAGGTGTTGATCCCAACCACCTTTTAAATCAATAGAGCAAGCTCTCAACATATCATCTAGGGTTTGAATTGTTCTCTCAGACTGACCGTCTGTCTGAGGATGATAAGAAGTGCTGAAACTCAACTCTGTATCCAGAGTGTGTTGAAGACTTCGCCAGAACTTCGAGGTAAATCTCGGATCCCGATCAGATATAATAGAAAGTGGTAATCCATGAAATCTTACCACTTCCTTTACATATATCCTGGCAAGCTGATCCAGAGAGAAATCCTCTCTAATAGCAATGAAGTTTGCAGACTTTGTAAGATGATCAACTAGGACCCAGATAACACTATTGCCTTTGGATGTTTTAGGAAGTCCTGTGACAAAGTCCATAGTGATGTTTTCCCATTTCCATTCGGGTATGGGTAATGGTTGTAACATCCCCTTAGACTTATGTCTCTTAGATTTAACTTGTTGACAAACCAAGCATCGAGAGACATATTCAGCAACATCTCATTCCATGCCATCCCACCAGAAGTACTCTTTCAGGTCCCTATACATCTTCGTGCTTCCAGGATGAATAGAGAATGAAGAACTATGAGCCTCATCCAGCAGCTCCTTCTTTAATTCGGGGATGGGAGGAATAGAAACCCGATTCCTGAACTTTATTATCCCATCACAATCAAGGTTGAATTCAGGAACATTTCTCACCTTCTTTTGTAACTCGACATCTTCTTTCTGTGCCTCTTTATTCTTCACATGTATAGATGGTTGAACATTCATTTGAGAAAGATAAGATTTTTCCCCTTCCATTATAATTCCAAGATCCATCCTTTGTAAATCCATAAATATTTGATCTTTTTTGATCCTCATCATGGATAAACTGGCATGGTCTTGTCGACTTAATGCATCTGTCACCTTGTTTGCTTTCCCAGGGTGGTAATGGATTGAACAGTCGTAATAATTAATCAGCTCCAACCATCTTCTTTGGCGCATATTCCGCTACTTTTGTGTGAAAATATACTTTAAACTTTAATGATCAGTATAAATGTCACACCTTTCTCCATAAATATAATGCCTCCAAATCTTTAATGCAAAGATTACCGCAGCTAACTCCAAATCATGAGTTGGGTAATTATTCTCCTGGATTTTCAACTTTCATGAGGCATAAGCTATCACCATATCATTTTGCATAAGAACACACCCCAATCCCTTCTTGGATGCATCACTGTAGATCACAAACCTTTCTCCACTACAAGGCAGTGTGAGCACAGGTGCACTGGATAACCTTCTTTTCAACTCCTTGAAATTCTCTTCACATTACTCCGTCCAGACAAACTTAACTCCTTTCCGAGTCAACATGGTGAGTGGATTAGATAATCATGAAAAATATTTCACAAAACGTCGATAATATCCAGCCAAACCAAGAAAACTTTGGATCTCAGTTACTATTATTGGCCTCGACCATCATTCGATAACCTCTGTTTTTGTTGGATCCACATATATCCCCTCTTTTGAGATTATGTGACCCAAAAATGAAACTTTTTGAAGCCAAAATTCACACTTGATAAATTTGGCATAAAGATTTTCCTTTCCCAGGGTCTTAAATATAATTCTCAAGTGATCTTCATGCTCTTCCTTGATCTTTGAATAGAAAATAATATCGTCTATAAAGACTACCACAAATTGATCACGATAGTCTATAAAGACTCTATTCATCAGATCCATGTAGATAGCAGGGGCATTAGTAAGACCAAATGGATTCACTATAAATTCATAGTGTTCATACCTTTTACGGAAAGCCTTCTTTTGTATATCCTCCCTTTTGACCCTTAATTGATGATACCCTGAACGAAGATCAATCTTGGAAAAGTATTGAGCTCCGTGTAGTTGGTCAAATATGTCATCAATGCACGGGAGATGATATTTCTTCATGATATTTATCTTGTTAAGTTATCGATAATCAATGCAGAGTCTCATTGATCCATCTTTCATCTTAACAAATAGAACAGGTGCTCCCCAAGGTGATGCACTAGGGCATATGAATCTTTTATCAAGATTCTCTTGGCGTTGCTTCTTCAATTCCTGCAACCCAATTGGGGATATTCTATAAGGTGACTTTGAAATAGGCAAAGCACCCGGTATGAGTTCTATTGAAAACTCAACTTCACGATTTGGTGGAAGACCCGGTAATTCCTCCGGAAAGACATCATCAAACTCCCGTACGATGGGAATATTCTTAATCGTGAGTTTCTCACCAACCATTTGAGATAAATAACCTTCATTTAGTGGAATCAATACCCATAAAATGGAAGAAATTTCCACTGGAAGGTTATTTTCATCCTTGCATTGATAGACGATGATAGATTGAACTGGAATATGAAATGTGACTTTCCTTCTTTGTAAATTGATATGAGCTCCATATAATGAAAGCCAATCCATGCCAAGAATCACATCAAATTCCACTATAAGAAGGATCACAAGATTTGCAGGAAGCACTTTCCCACAAACTTCGATCGGAGAAAAATTATAAACTTTTGATGCGACTGTTGTTCCATTTGGTGTTGTCACAGCTAACTCAACCTCTAATTGTTGAGGTAATACGGTGATACCCTTAGAAAATTCTTCAGAAACAAAAGAGTGGGTGGATCCAGAATCAAATAAAACATTTGCTACTTTAGAGTGGATGGTAAGTGTACCTTTCACCACATCGTTATCGTACTCCACATTGCTGATAGAAATTGCATGTGAATTTCCTTTTTCTTTCACCTTAAGAGTTTGTTGATGTCGACCACCATCATCAACCCTTGGATTAGGGAATTTATTGGCATAATGCCTCATCTCCTTGCACTTGAAACATTGAAGTGTAGTAGGTTCATTTTGTGTATCCCTTCCTTTGTTTGCATAATTAGACATCTTTTTCCCAACATCGCAGCATTCAAATGCCCGATGACCTTCCTTTCGACATTTGAAACATTTAATTGTCCCTTTAAGACAACTCCCTCCATGTTTCTTTCCACACTTTGAGCATAAGGGAAAGCTCATCTTCTTTTCAGTGTGCTCTTTAGATTTTCCTTTGAATTCAATTTTCCTCTTCTTATCAAACCCATATGACTGATGGGTTACTCTAATATCCATCTCGACTTTGAGAGCACATCGAACGATTTCCTCATAGCTATTGAAGTCTCTTATGGATAACGCCCTTCGAAGACTTGGTTTTAAGCAATTAAAGAATCGATCGATCTTACTCTCAGGTTGGATAATAATACCAGAAGCGTACCTTGCAAGTCTTTTAAAATTTGCTTCGTAGGTACCAACAGATTCATCATCCTTTTGTTTCAGTTCAATAAACTCTTTCTCCATCTTTGTTCAGAGAATACGAGGGAAGTACTTATTGAAAAATAAGTTCTTGAACTCATCCCATTCCATGGACTCAATTTCATCCCTTTGCCTCATATTTTTAATAAGATTCCACCATTGATCAGCATATCCTTCCAAACGATACACTGCTAGGATGACTTTATCATGTTCAGAACGTTGAAGAACTGAAAATACCTTTTCATTAGTACTAATCCATTGTTCAGCAACTAATGGATCAGTAGACCCGCTGAAAGAAGGTGGACTGTCAGACATGGTTTTTTTTCTTTTCTGTCATTGTATTGATCCGGCCCATTAGAAATACTGATCCTTTTCATGGGTATTTGATGAGGTAAATCTTGAGTTTTGAATTTTAATATATTTCTAACCACCCTAATTTGGGATCCCCATTGTTTGTTTAGTAGTTTTTGAAGAAAGGGTGGTTACTTCATGATTTGGGCCAACCGTGAGCCCATTCCCAGTTTTAAAAACTGAATTTGTTTCTTTTATAACTCTTTTGTTTTTCATCCTTTTTCACCCATTAAACTTCCCACATGTCCTATACTGATATATTAAAACTTATTTATCCTTTTGTACCCATTATAAATTCATAGGCCGGGTGAATTTGGGTTACTCATTTCGGTATTGGGCCAGCCCATGGGCCCATTTCCTGTTTAAAAAAAATAAATTGTTTCGTTTATATAATTTTCATTTTTTACTATTTTTCGGTGATTCCACCTCCCCCTAGAATCCAATAACCATATACAAACCCTCATAATATAATTTACCTCTTTGGAGATCATGTGGGTCGAGAATTAGGGTGAAAATCTCAGGAAACCTCAAATCTCCCATAATTTCCAAGGTAACTTTTATCATTCATAAATCAATCAATTCGGACTCCTTTAGCCACCAATCATCTTCCCCTAGTTCTTCCCGACCTTAGGAGTCTCTCCTAGAATTTTCACGCCATTCCCTTTTCTCTAGGGCTTCAGATCTAATGGAAGATGAAGAGTTTTCTAGGATGAAAGGTGAGATTCCTTCTCCTTTCTTCTTCCTCTTCCCCCTCCTTTCATTATTTATTGGTTTTATATTTTACCCTAGTATTTATCGACCTAGGGTTTTGTTATACCATGTTTTTTGATGGTGTTTCTATTTATTTATGTCTGATATTTATAGTTTTATGGTTTATAAACCCGCGGCGGGTGATTTCGGGTGTGCGTTTCAATTACGCCAAAGATTTGAGGTAGGATACCCCTTGAACATGAATTTATTATTTAAGTTTCATCATTTTATTATATTTAACAGAAGATGTATATGTTTATTATTTTTTTCATCCTTTGGATAATTTTATTGGTGTTCAAAGTGGTTGTTTAATCATTGGTTTGTGAACGGTAGTGTTGTTTTGTCATGAAAGTTCTCAACAAGTGTTTATTTAAATGTTCCGTTATCTTTTGCAAATATTTTGTGAGGTTTATAATCTGGTATATGTTATTTTCAACATGTTAAAGTATCTTGAATGAAAATATGGCTTTCAATTGGTGTTTTATTCCTTTTCATGTACTTAAAATAAATTGTTTTGTTTAAAAAGGGCATGTCATGTGTTCGGTAAATTGCCCGGTTGGCTTTTATGTGTGATGTGTGATTTAAAAGTTATTTGTTTAGATTTATAAAGGAATTGGAATAATGATAAATGATATTTTTGGGTACTTATATGGATTTTCCTATTTTTATTTGTTTTTACAATCAAGTGGGTTTTGATTTACAATATATTTTGGCCCGAGTTGCCCAAAAATGGACTGTTCCACATCTTTATGAAAATGGTTGTGTTTTGAATATGTAACCTGAGTATTATAAGAGATTTATGAATTTGGTTTTCCACTGTAAATTGTGTTTATACAGATCCTTAATAGAATTAAAAATCATACCTTCGTAAAAGGATAGTTTTGAGAAAATAATCAAAGGCCCGTTTGGCATTTCCTAGAAATGAAGGAGTGTTTTACTTGTATATAACAATTTGTGCAATTGGGATTGTTTTATGGTGCATTAAATGATTTTATTAAATGTTTATTGGGCTGAAAAATATTATTTGGTTTGGTTATGATGTGTGTTTATAATTTAAAGAGTGTTTTTGAAAGAGTTTTATGTGCAAAGCCTCAATACACTTCATGAAATTGTTTTACCGAAATATTTAGCGGTTTGTTGATTGGTGTAAGAAATGTGAAGAATGATTATGGGATGTTTGTGTTTTTATGGTTTTGTAATAGAATGGGGATGTGAAATTTGTATTTGATAATATGTGTAACTTGATTGAGCACTAAAGGGGATCTCGGGTATCTTGGTGGGCGGACGTGTACTAGTATGCTAGTGATTCTGTGGGGGTTGGCCCCTGTTTAACGTAGCAAGTTTGACGATGACAACACTAACTAAACTATGATGATGATGATGATTGGGGACCACTAGGTTATGGGTATGTTCCCTACTAGTGGCTCATGCACGATAATGGATATTTATTATGGTTACATTCACCGAGATACGAGGTACCTGGGGCTCAAAACTAACTAGTGCCTAGGGGTGTTCCTGTGACTAGTGCTCATTGGCTATTTTGTACTCACTGTCAGCATACGATGTGTTTGGTTGGTAAATTCAGTAGTATGTTTTATTTATTTGAATGTTAAAATTCTTTAAAGAATCCCTCATGAAAACTATTTTCATTTTGAAGTTTCACCTCTTTGAAAATAATTGTTACTTGCATTTTTGTTTATTAAACATGCATGTTTTTGTCTGATAATTATTACAGCATGGAACCTCATTTGAAAAACATACTTTCAAATCTTGAATTTAAAACTATAAATTGATGTTTCTTTAATTTTAAATGAATGTGCATTGGGAATATAATATCAGGCTAACCTATTGAGTTTTAATACTCACGCCTATAGTCTTCTTCTTTTTTTAGCCCTTGTGCAGGTTTCATCTTTAGTTCGATCACCTTGGGTGACATTTTATTATTGTGTTGGAGAGTGACCAGAAGTGTCACATGGAGTTAGTTGTTCATCGAGATTTTTCAGTTGAGTTATTGGTTTTGTTCTAATTTTAGTTTCTTGTACAAATAATATTTAGTTCAATTTTTATATAAATTCATTTTGGGATGTCCGTTTATTTCCGCTGTTTGTTTGATTGTTTATATATGGGAGAAATAGTTCCCTTGTGTACTCTATTGATGCCCTTGGTGCTTGTCACCATCCCGGTAGGATCAGGAACGCCTCTCGGGACTTGTCGCGGGCTGGCCTGGGTGACCGGTTCAGGGTCGACTCGGGCTGGTTCGTGACAAAATGGTATCAAAGGAGGTCGGATATTAGCAGACCTTTCTTTTTAGAGCGCCCTTGTTATTTTGGGGATGTCAAGGTATATGGAGTAGGATTTTTGGGACTTGAGGGGTAAGTGCAAGAAGAGCATCGTGAACTCTTTCTTGTTCTAATCCTCAGGTTTCCATGGTTGTCCGGTTTTATTAGTGTCCTTTGTTCTAGTTGATTGTTTGGTATTGGGATATGACAAGGGGAGTCTGACCAATGTCCTTCATGAGCTCACAGGGCCTAGGAAGCCATGTGGAGCTGGGGAATGGTCCTAATAAGTCTCTCTGTGTTGGTGTTGTGTTTGGCATATGGCCGCCAACCATATGGTCATGTCACCCACCGACACTAGTTCCCTTTTTTTGGGTCTCTTGAACCTTTCATGAATTCTGAATTTTTTTTAAATCCTTGTGTGAGAATTGTGGAAATGGGTTTTAATGTAAGGATTATATTTTGAAAAGTGAAAAAATGGGGTTTTCAATAATTAAATATAATAATGGTTTTGGAAGGTTGTGTTTTTGTGGAAAAAAATGGAGGGAAGCAGAAATGATTTAAAGGGATTGGATTATCCATAATCTAAACTTGTGGTTTGTTGAAATAAACAGTTTTGAAATTGTGAATCATTTTAAATTGATTCTGGATCTTTTTTTAAATGGGGTATTTTAGGATGTTATAAAGTTTTTGAATGGGATAAATTAGTTTTGGAAATTAGTTTTGATCGGTTGGTGTTTTACTAGAAACGTTATGGGTCTCAATGGACATCAGATTAAGAAAATATACATTGCTGATTTTTTTTAAATAATGGGAAGGGGTTGTTTGGAGTGGCTTGGACATTTAAAAAGTTTTTAGAAATGAAAATGGGTAGGTTTTCAAGAAAATTGTTGTTAATTAATTGTGGTTTTTTTGTGAAACATGAAAATGTTTTTTGACTTGGTGGTTGGTGTTCCTTTTGACGGTAAATTGTTTTTTTGAATTATGATGTTTAATTTTTGTCTTTGGTGTTTTCATGGGTGCTCACATGCATGGTTTTATTTATATTTGGGAAGTATGGCCTATATGGCATGGTGGTTGGGTGTCAGGGGTGGCATGGAAATGTGCATGTGGGTGAGACTTGATGAAACACCATTGTTGAATGTGGAAACCCACCAAGTTAGTTTGTTTTTTCAAAATTGCTTTGAACTGAAAATTATGGCCTTTTTTTAAGACCAATGGTTATGGGGCTTGATTTTTCTATTTCTTAGAAGAGTTTTTTATTTGGTTAGCTTCCATGTGTTCTAGAATTCATACTCTTGTTCTATCCAGTGATGATATCTTGTTGGTGGCTCGGTTTTGGAGTAATTTTCATTGGGTTTCTAAAAATGTGTTTGATGTTGTGATGTGGCAATGGATAGTTCTGCGTTGGAAATCTTTCCTGCTGATCAACCTAAGGATTCATTTAAAATTTTAAATCCACCTATTTTGATGATGCCTCAACTTGTTTGTTGGAATATAGAGCTGTTTGGGATCTATTAAAAGTGTTTCTAGGTCATGATAATTCTTTTGGACAGAGCAGTTGTGTTCGGTGATGTTGATGTGTTTCATCGTATTCCTTGTCCATTATGCCCCTCGTTTGGAGTGATATAGAATTTTGATATGTATCAATGAGTTATTATTTAGATGATGGTTTTTTTTGGTGATCAAGTGTGGTCTTTTTGAGTGGTGTGGTCCTTATCACCTGACTGCGGTGCAGCAAATGCTTCAAGAATCAGGGATCCAGCCATAGGCCTCGGAGTGAAGCTTTTCACGCAGTCAGAAAATAGATAGAGGTGTGGAGTGCTCGATTAGGATCCTTACTCCTCTGTTTTGTTAATTTATTTTCTATGTCAATTTTTTGGTTCAACATATATATGAATTTCCCTTTGTCGCAACAAGCGTGGTGGACTTAACCCCTCACACAGTGTCTATGGTTATTCCTTCATGGATGTGGGTTTCCAATCAATGTCCCTGTGTGGACCGCCTGTAAAAATCAGGTGAAGTCTTGGTGTTACCTATTCATAGGGGGAGTGTTTTGTGTAGTTTCTTTGTTTCTTTTGTTGTTTCAGTGGCCAAATTATTGGGTCCCCTTCCCTCCCATCCCCAAGTGACGGGGGTCCAGAATTGTGTTGAATGTGTTGACCAAGTTATTGTCCCCTCCATTCGGGAGTGGGTGGTTTATATGTTCATGTTGTAACTCTATTAACTTGGTATAGTAGTTTTTTGTAGGAGGGTTTTTTTGGGGCTTGTGTGAGTGAGTCCCAACTCTAGCTCATGTTCAATTCTTGTCTATTCATTGCTAGTTGGTTTCTAATGGTGGGGAGATCCACCATGGGTCTCCTGGATTTTCATCCTAAGAACATTTCTAGTAATAGATGTTTCTTAACGGTGGGTAGTACATTCTGGAATTCTTAGGTGTTGTTTTTTTTTCAGCCAGAAAGTGTTATGGCTTTCCGGGGGCGGAAAGCTTTAATGGTGGGGAGAATTGTCACACGCGGTTTTTTTCTTTTCTGTCATTGTATTGATCCGGACCATTAGAAATACCGATCCTTTTCATGGGTATTTGATGAGATAAATCTTGAGTTTTGATGTTTAATATATGTATAACCACCCTAATTTGGTATCCCCATTGTTTTTTTAGTAGTTTTTGAAGAAAGGGTGGTTACTTCATGATTTGGGCCAACCGTGAGCCCATTCCCAGTTTTAAAAACCGAATTTGTTTCTTTTATAACTCTTTTGTTTTTCATCCTTTTTCACCCATTAAACTTCCCGCTTGTCCTATACTGATATATTAAAACTTATTTATCCTTTTGGACCCATTATAAATTCATAGGCCGGGTGAATTTGGGTTACTCATTTAGGTATTGGGCCAGCCCATGGGCCCATTTCCTGTTTAAAAAAAATAATTTCTTTCGTTTATATCATTTTCATTTTTTACTATGTTTCGGTGCTTACACCTCCCCCTCAAAGCCAATAACCATATCCAAACCCTCATAATAGATTTTACCTCTTTGGAGATCATGTGGGTCGATAATTAGGGCGAAAATCTCAGGAAACCTCAAATCGCCCAGAATTTCCAAGGTAATTTTATCATTCATAAATCAATCAATTCGTACTCCTTTAGCCACCAATCTTCTACCCCTGGTTCTTCCAGACTTTAGGAGTCTCTCCAAGAATTTTCAAGCCATTCCCTTTTCTCTAGGGATTCAGATCTAATGGACGATGAAGAGTTTTCTAGGATGAAAGGTGAGATTCCTTCTCCTTTCTTCTTCCTCTTCCCCCTCCTTTCATTATTTCTTGGTTTTATATTGTACCCTAGTCTTGATAGACCTAGGGTTTTGTTATACCATGTTTTTTATGGGGTTTTGGTTTGTTTAGGTCTGATATTTATAGTTTTATGGTTTATAAACCCGCGGCGGGTGATTTCGGGCGTGCGTTTCAATTACGCCAATGATTAGAGGTAGGATACCCCTTGCACATGACTTTATTATTTAAGTTTCAACATTTTATTATATTTAAATGCAGATATATATGTTTATTATTGTTTTTCATCCTTTGGATAATTTTATTGGTGTTCAAAGTGGTTGTTTAATCATTGGTTTGTGAACGGTAGTGTTGTTTTGTCATGAAAGTTCTCAACAAGTGTTTGTTTAAATGTTCCGTTATCTTTTGCAAATATTTTGTGAGGTTTATAATCTGTTCTATGGTATTTTTAACATGTTACAGTATCTTTAATGAAAATATGGCTTTCAATTTGTGTTTTATTCCTTTTCATGTACTTAAAATAAATTGTTTTGTTTAAAAAGGGCAAGTCATGTGTTCGGTAAATTGCCCGGTTGGATTTTATGTGTGATGTGTGATTTAAAAGTTATTTGTTTGGATTTATAAAGGAATTTGTATAATGATAAATGGTATTTTTGAGAACTTATATGGATTTTCCTATTTGTATTTGTTTTTGCAATCAAGTGGGTTTTGATTTACAACATTTTTTTGCCCGAGTTGCCCAAAAATGGACTATTTCACATCTTTATGAAAATGGTTGTGTTTTGAATATGTAACCTGAGTATTATAAGAGATTTATGAATGTGGTTTTCCGCTGTAAATTGTGTTTATACAGATCCTTAATAGAATAAAAATTCATACCTTCGTCAATGGATATTTTTGAGAAAATAATTAAAGGCCCGTTTGGCATTTCCTAGAAATGAAGGGGTGTTTTACTTGTATATAACAATTTGTGCAATTGGGATTGTTTTATGTTGCATTAAATGATTTTATTTAATGTTTATTGGGCTGAAAAATATGATTTGGTATGGTTATGATTGGTGTTTATAATATAAATAGTGTTTTTGAAAGAGTTTTATGTGCAAAGCCTCAATACACTTCATGATATTGTTTTACCGGAATATTTAGCGGTTTGTTGATTTGTGTAAGAAATGTGAAGAATGATTATGGGATGTTTGTGTTTTTATGGTTTTGTAATGGAATGGGGATGTGAAATGTGTATTTGATAATATGTGTAACTTGATTGAGCACTAAAGGGAATCCCGGGTATCTAGGTGGGCGGACGTGTACTAGTATGCTAGTGATTCTGTGGGGGTTGGCCCCTGTTTCACGTAGCAAGTTTGACGATGACAACACTAACTAAACTATGATGATGATGATGATTGGGGACCACTAGGTTATGGGTATGTTTCCTACTAGTGGCTCGTGCACGAGAACAGATATTTATTATGGTTACTTTCACCGAGATACGAGGTACCTGGGGCTCAGAACTAACTAGTGCCTAGGGGTGTTCCCGTGACTAGTGCTCATTGGCTATTTTGTACTCACCGTCGGCATACGGTGTGTCTGGTTTGAAAATTCAGTAGTATGTGTTATTTATTTTAATTTTAAAATTCTTTAAAGCATCCCTCATGAAAAATTTTTTCATTTTGAAGTTTCACCTCTTTGAAAATAATTGTTACCTGCATTTTTGTTTATTAAACATGCATGTTTTTGTCTGATAATTATTATAGCATGGAACCTCATTTGAAAAACATACTTTCAAACCTTGAAATTAAAACTATAAATTGATGTTTCTTTTATTTTAAAGTAATTTTCATTGGGAATAGAATATCAGGCTAACCTATTGAGTTTTAATACTCACGCCTATAGTCTTCTTCTTTTTTTATCCCTTGTGCAGGTTTCATCTTTAGTTCGATCACCTTGGGCGACATTTTATCATTGTGTTGGAGAGTGACCAGAAGTTTCACATGGAGTTAGTTGTTCATCGAGATTGTTCAGTTGAGTTATTGGTTTTGTTCTAATTTTAGTTTCTTGTACAAATAATATTTAGTTCAATTTTTATATAAATTCATTTTGGGCTGTCCTTTTATTTCCTCTGTTTGTTTGATTGTTTATATATGGGCGAAATCGTTCCCGTGTGTACTCTATTGATGACCTTGGTGCTTGTCACCATCCCGGGATGATCGGGAACGCCTCTCGGGACTTGTCGCGGGCTGGCCTGGGTGACCGGTTCAGGGTCGACTCGGGCTGGTTCGTGACATGGACGCTGCCTCATGAAGGATTCAACAGAATATTGCTCCTTCCTTTGCTCGTTTGGAAGTCGTGCATGATTCATAGCTTGAGAAAGTTGTGTGAGCATGGCTACAAGATTTTTCATTCCAGCTCCCATAACATTTGGTTTCTCAGTGGGACAATCATTGCATTGCCAGTCGCATTCCGCATTAACACGATTCCTTCGGGTTCCAGCCATTGACTAAATCCAAGAAGAATAGTGTGAGAAACACTAATTATAATAGGAAAACCACATAATCAAGAATAAAATTTCACACTTAATGTCTTATCCTAGGTTATTCATGGCCATTTCTAAAACACTAATATTGTGCTCTATGCTTAGACATACCCTTAGGGTTCTTACTAAGGCTTTCACATCCTAGTTTCCAAAGGTTGACTATACCTTTCCTCTGATACCAACTATAACGACCCATACTTTACATACATTGTTAATACTTAAAAATTTTAGCATACTTATTACAACATATAACAAAACCTTGAATGGACCGTATAGGTATAGTGTCTTTAGAAACTAGCAAACATAAACAACTGGTTCATAAAGCATCAACTTTGCCTCCCACTTATTTCATCATATCTAGAGTCCTTTTTTGGCATATCCTACTTAATAACCTTCTTCCTGACCTGGGGAAATAAAACATACAAAAGGGTGATCTCAAATGCTCAGTAAAGGTAAACAAAAGAAATATCAATCACATTGTATACACAAGCACATAACTTTTGGAAATCTTAACCTGCAAAAGAGATCATAATTTCATAACATGGGATAAATCATTGCAGTGAAATGTAATCACAATAATCATAAAGTAAAACATGAAACTTTTTGGAATACACACATAATCATAGAGAATCATTTCTTGTTAGTCAAGACTCATTTCCAAGACTATCTTAGTGGACAAAGTCCCTTTCTGAACCGAGTCACCCTCGTTTCAGTCCTGTTTCACTGAACTGGTATAACCTACCGTTCCATCCATGTCTATGTCATGAGATATGAAATCTTTACCCAATGTATTTGAGGGAGATATAGGTCCCACCCATCTCATAATGATACAAAATCAATAATCATACATCATTGCATAACCCATGTAATAAAAATGGTAATCTTAAACATCGTGACTTCATAAAACATTTCATATAAGATAAAGGAATTCATAAAAATAATTCCATCACAACAAAATAAAATCAATGTAATAATAGGGATAGAAACAGAACCCTTTATTATCTTATATGGAAAATAATTTTGATAAAACACTTGAACACCATTCTTGAGGAAAATATCCTTTCTACTTCAAAAACATTTTTCCTTTCTTTAAATGTCATACAATTTTAAACTAAAAAAAGTTGATTAAAAATAAACATGAAAACTTGTAAAGGAAGCTTCTTGGAAATAATGTTTTAAAAATCCATTCATGTCGTATAAGTTAAAATAAAACATTCTTCTCGTACTTTTGTCGGAAAAATCAAAAAGTACCTCGTACGAAAAAACGACAAAAGATTCCATTCATATATTTTACTATAAACTCACCAAAGGGTAAAAATGGATTTAAACAATTGTAGGAGGATGGAAATAATATTACATATTGAGGAAACTTGGATGTGGATGATAAAATACACCCCAGTAAATACAAAGTATAAACAATCTCGGATAAAAATGAGATTGTGATATTTCTCTTACCATAGGTCCGACTTGCTTTGTAAGTGTCCTAAACTCCTGTATAATAATTCAAATAATGTTATTGACTTATTCCAGAATCAGACTTATTTTTATGATATCATATATGGTCATATTCATAGCTTCTTATTAGTAATATTTCATTGGTACTTGTTATTCGGGTGTCTGTAACTTTTTGTTCTTATGCGTGTTTTGACGAATAAATTCTTATTCTTCTCTTTAGGTTATAGATACCGAATTTCCAGAATGGTATTAGTGTAATATATATCATATTCATTAATTAAAATCATTTATATAATCATTATGAAATGAAGATCATGTAGAACGAGTCGCATCACATCATGGATACGGTATTCCGTACGTACGCACGAGTGATGATATCGTTCCTATGATCGTGGAATTGTATTGAAGTATATGTATACTATTTCAGAATAAATATCACTTTATAATAGTCATATATGGTCATTATTTACACCATTATACCCATCCAACTAAAGTGGTGCTGGAAAATAGATTACACCACGACGTGGAGACGGTATTCCGTACGTACGCACGCGCGGTAATTTCTTTTTCCGTAGGATGGATAGATGGTGAAATAGGGTTGTTTTATACTTATAATGACATATAATTATATTAGTTATACTGATTTTATTACTTAATAATGAAACAACTAAAGAAGAACAAGTGGAAGAAGAAATAAAGATGAAAGAATCGGTAACGGACATTACCTCTTCTTTGAAGTGCTTCTTTGAGAACTTCTTTTAGGGCACTAAAATTGGTCTTTGAAGAAGACCATGACCTCTAGGATGTCTCTAGGGAAGTGTAGAGGAGAAAGTGTCAGGGGTTGGCCGAGCATGAAGGCTCAAAGTGGTGTGAGGAAGAGAGAGAGGAGGTGCCCTTTTTATAAGGGAGGTGAGGGGCACCTTTGGAATAACTAAAAATATTATTTTATTATAAAGTCGTGTTCGGTTTTAAATAGCTCCAAATTGATTTATTTTGTGGCTAAGGTGGGGATGGGTCTACATCCTATCATCCAATAGAATTTAGAGAATTTTAGGTTCCTATTTTAACCTTATAATTTAGATTTAACATTAAGTTAAATAATTTTACTTTTACCATGTCTTCTTGTGTTCTTATACTATAAGGTTAATAAACTTACTATAAGCAGCCAAAGGAACCCCAAGTTTTTTATTATTAATATATATAACCTTATCTAAGTCATTTTTCCGAAACATAGATTTTTAGGAATAAAATAACAATTACCAATATAATATTTGTTTTAAAAACTATTTTATGTCAATTTTGTCACAATTTAGTAATTGATTTTTGTGAAAATCATAACAGAATTATTAGTTCTAAACAAGTTAATTATATCCATAATAACATGTCATGTTAACCTATAAAATTAGCGGGATTCATATAAAGTCTCAAATTAAATTTATTTTGGTGTTTATAACATCAATTATGTCAATATTTCATTAATAAGATAATTACTGCATCATCATTGTGTCATAAATAAATTAAATTATTTAATGTCTAAAAATTACAAATAAAATACCATTATGTAGGAAATCTTTTTAGCTTTATAATTAATATTTTTAGTAGAAGTTATCTTATGTATAACCCCATATTAAAAATTATTTACTTATTAAACATTGATTTTAACTATTTTAACCCTTCTTTAAATAAATTAATAATAAATGTCCTAATCTAATCCAAGTGGGCCTAAATGGTCATATTTTATTCCTAAGTTTGTTTTTGATCGAATTAAACTTATCCAATAGAATTAGGACATGTGTTAGGGTAATAATAATATCATCTTTACCCTTAATTACCCTATTTACTTTTAATCGTGGTAAAAAAAAGTAAAAAGTTACTATTCACCAAAAAATTATTCTCATCCCATTGAACCACATTTTACTTACTGACATCAACCGTGTCTCTCGGATTTTTGAAATTCCACTCAAAGAAGCTGTAAAATTATGTTTTATGACAAATTCAGTTTTATAACTACCACTTAGTGGTTTCACTATTCATCAAAAATTGAAAGTTTTCAGAAAAATACCAAAATTTCACCCTAGGCTAATTTTGATATTCCAAATCCAAAAATAAAGTCCATTTTGAAAAATATAATTTATAAAATTTTAAAAAGTGGTTATTACTATTAATAACGGCTAGTTTTAATAATATTTTAATAGCATATCGTTGTTTAGTGAAACTCGGTATTGCGTACGACACAAGCTATCGAGGAAGGTCGCGATTTCGTGTAAAGCAAGCCAAGCAAGTGTTGTGTAGAAAAATATTCCTTTGATGATTTATATAACATAAAAGTCTCGGGTGTTACACTGTAGGTATGGTTCGGGATTCCTTACATGGAATTCCACATTTGAGGTTGTGAATATGTCCAGGAAATTCTATTCCCATGGGTTTTGTTATAGAATATTAAGATCTATACTGGTATAAATAGTTTCCTGAATGGATCAGGTGGAGGATAGAGGCTCTAGGAATAATAGACTTTAAAACATGTTTTATTGTTCTATCCATCTATTTTTGTAATGTATGGTATCATATTTGTTTTAATGTATATTTCATGAAATTTATATTGACACATAAAATTGTCATAGTTCAAATTTGATTTATATTTCTCAGGAGTCACATTATAACCTACAGTCTATAAGGTTACATGATTATTATTTTTATTATGAATGTATCTACTTTTATATATTATTTATTTATCCCATTATATATCTAAAGACAATATTTCTCATGATGGATATTTCAGCAGTGGAATTGGTGGTAGAAAAAAGAGTTATGCTCACTCACATCTTGGGCCACCACTGTAATATGGTACCTGAGAAACTCCCACGTGTTTATCATAGGCGTGGGGTTGGAGTATGTCTAATGTTAAATTTTTAAGTGTTTGGAGGGATTGATCGAATGGAATTCATAGAATGGATGTGGTTCTGGTAGATGATACAATATATCCCATTCCTACATTTTTTTTATTCATTTCCTTATTTAATGTCATTGGTCTAGTCGTTGGTCATTTTTGTAGTAGAAAAAAATGTAATTGGGTTTCAATGAAAATTTTTAAAAACCAATATTTAAGGAAATATTAACAAAGGTTTTAAAAAAAACCAATTTTAATATTGAAACTTATGACATGTTTTTTAATACATCAAAATTGAATTTTAATAATTTGATATTAATATTTTATTTTGAAAACATTATTATAACAAAGTGACTTTAAAATATATCAAAATAATTCAATTCATATTATTAAAAATAAATATTTAAAAATATTATGTAAAACGTTTTTTATGTAATTTTTAAAAAAAACGAATTGAAACAATTAAATATAATTCATAAGAAAAAAATGTGTGATGTGAAATATTTAAAATATTTATATATCTATATATTTTATAATTCAATTTTAATGATATTTAAATTATTTTTTTTCTTTCTTATGATTATATTTCACTAGTCAGAGTCCCAAAACTGTCTTACAAATCAAGAGTTGCCGCCACCATTACTATTATCTGATTATATAGATATATATAAAATTTAAATAATATGAATTTTACTCCATAAGTACCTTTTGTCTTCAAGACAAGAAAAATAAAACCCAAAGAAACAAAGAATTCATTTTTAAATTCAATTCAAAACAATTTTTTTAAAAACAAGACATTAAAAGAACTTTTATCATTGGATATTCAATAAAACCACTATTAAAAATCCTTTCATCGTCGATTAACTTTTTACAGCCATGTAATTTAATATATAAGTATTTTTTTGATCCATGTCTTGTAAAATCATAGCTCGAGAAACAAACTATACCATTTAGAATTATTTTAAAATTATTTTTAATAAAATTATAAAATTAGATTTATCATTATTTATTATTTAAATACTATGTAATATGTCATTTTTTGGTATTTAAAAACCCAACATTCAACGCTTTGATTCAGATCTTATTTGAAATTAGAGAAGATAAAATTACACTTGTAAAATTTTTTTTTCCTTAAATAATTTGTAAAAATGTAATTTTAACATTGGTTTTCAAAAAACAGTATTTTCATAAGTATGATTTGAAATTTTTTTAACAGGATTGCTACTAATTTTAAATTTTTTACATCTCATGAATGTGACTTTTGACTTCCAGCTTATGAATAAAATGTACAATTGTGAATTTTTACTTTTAACTTATTGATATATCAGTGATATTACTTTAATTGATCTTTCCATTTTTATTTTTTATTAATGTATTATTTATTACAATTTCAACATTATATCTCCGGGATTTGGTAATATACTGGATTTATAATTATATAGTCAATTTATTTCAATTATTTATATTTTCATTAAATTGTTCATTTTTATTAAATATAATTCATTATACAATGATTATTATTTCATAAGAGAAGTGAATGATTTTCCCTTAAACTACCATTGAGTTTTTTATCAAGAAGAAAATTAAAATAAAGAAACAATCTTTAATTTTAAAGGATGTTAGTTAATGTATTGAGTAAAAATCAAAAAAACAATCATTGATTCTTTATTTGGATTGAAAAATGGTCCATTTAAAATCATATTCATATATAAATGATATTTTACCATGTTTTTTTGTGAAAAATTTCCATTTCGATATGGAACAAATTATAGATATAACATTTGATCTGTATGTTTTTTTAGATCCATTAATTATCAAATTGAACCCTAAATAATATAAAACACTTATAAAATTTGTGTTTTTATGTTTTTATGTTTTATGTAGATTATTATAAAATAATATCATTGTAAATATGTTACATTACATTTTTAATGTTTTTATTCTTATATCTAATGTTAATGGTGAGTTTTAACGTTGATTATAATTATTATTCATGTGAAAAATTCATTTAAATATAATTTCTCTTCCAGTCCTTCTATTTAAATAATTCTATTTTTATTTTGAATAAATAATGTCAAAAGTATATTTACAACATCAATCATAATGACTTATGATAATTTTTTTGATAAAATAGAAAATCAATATAAAAAATTATTTTCCAATAACTACTTCTATGGATTTCATGGATGTTTGGTCTCTTACCGCAATTCATTTTTCATTTTATAGTCGATGAAGAAATAAATTTTTCCACCCAAATTATTCTCCATGAATGATATTTTTTAATTACAAGAAAAATAGATAAATATTAAAAATATAAACTTATAAAATAAATTTGATTTAGTATTTCATCATATAAATTTTAGCATAGGATTATGTTTTAGGATATTTCTAAAAATGTTGATTTATGAGTGAATATTTCAAAATAATGATTTTTAAATAACTATCATTTAGTTTCATTAAATAAAGTAATTTAAATGTCCACTTATTTTTTATATTTTATTATAATTTTAATTAATAACAATCTGATTTAAAATAATCATATTAAATCCATAGAACACATAAATTTATTTCATCTATGTATACATTAATTTTTTAATACATTTTTCAAAGAAAAAAATTTTTATTTCCTTTTTCATTCAAATATTGAAATTAATAACCATAACATATTGAAAGGAATCACTAAAAATTGATTCAAAATTTGGAATTTTTATTTAAAAATTTATTAATGAATTAAATTTACTTTTTGATCATTATATATATTAAAATTTATAGAAATGTTGTCACCGTAAATAAAGGGGTCGAAATGATTAATTATGGTAAAATATAACTGATAACATCATATAAAATTATATTAAATATTATTAGATGATATTATGTGATAATTTATTGTCTTATAATTGAATTTTATTTTTTATCTTCAACATTAACATAAGATTGATATATTATAATTTGAAAACATCAAACAATTATAATAGATTCAATACCATCACTAATAAAAAGTTCCTCACATCCTATCTTTTCCCATGCCATGTGAATTGTTGATCAACCAAGACCTATGAAAAATTAATTCCAATATCCATCTATTTATTATAGTTTATGGTGTCACTCTATTAAAAAACCAAGAAGGCATAAGATGTCATCCATATATGGGTTTCAAAGAAAATATATAACTCTGAGCAACATATTTACATGTTTATTTCATCATCTAAATCCTTTAAATATTATTTAACCATGTTCATTAAAATTCATAAATATCTTGGATATACTAAAATATTATTAATTTTATGCTCTGAACATTGTTCATCTACTTTTATGTGTATCATTTTTAGTGTTCTCAATCAATTTTTTTGTTATAATGAAAAATCATTTAGAATTTCTTTATTAATAAATGGAAATAAAATTTTAAAGTTACCTTATAATTTTATTAATAATATTTCTTAATAATTATTTTCTAATGTTTCAACGGGATTATTGATTATTTTTAACCATATCTTTTTATAAAAGTCCTAAAAAAATAGAAAAATAATGTTTATTGAAATATCATAAATAAGTAATGATACTAGGTGATGTTTTTAAAAGAAACTAGAATTAATAAAATTGGAAATAGGATTAATTTTTAAAGATATAATAATATATATTATTGGTAAATAGTTTTTAATAATAATCTGGTAGTGTTTTTTGTTAAAGAATTTTAAAATTCAACGAATGATCCAAATTTATTTCATTAGAGAAATATTCTGGATATTGAATGATTCCTCAGACTGTTAATGTTGATTGGTTCATATATATCATATAAAATCTATGATTATTTTTATAATTTCATAATTGGATATAATTCTTTGAAATCAATGTTGATATATTATCATAGTTTCCTAAAATGATAATGACATTCAAATGGAGATATAAAAATTATAATTTGGAGCAACGTACTAGATAAAAACATTTACATGTGAAAAATGTATATAAGTGTGGAAAAAATATAGTCACCCACATTAGTGGGTCAAGATAAATATACTATGGAATTTAATTAACTAGATAAATAAATTGTATGGCATTTTAATACTAATATTTTGTTTAATATTATGTCAGGTTTGGATGTTATGATGTTTTTTGGTGACTGAAAAACAAATTATAAAAACATCTATCAAAATATATTCCATTTGATGTATAATCCATGAATAAATATTCATATGCATAAAAGATTATCATTTCAATGGATAGTGAACTAGGTTATGTACACAAAATGGGATATGGAAAATTTTCCATATAAATAAATTTTGATACATTGGATAAACCCTTATTATTCCAAATTCAAAAAGTATAGCCAAATGAAGAAAATATGAGAAATATTTATAAAATAAAGAATAGTCAAATATATATATACTATTGAATATAGAAAATTTTTTCTCTTAAACTGAATTTTTTGCGAGAACATTAGATGTAAATTTAAATTTATAAAATAGTGACAATACTAAGCTAATTATTTGTTACAAAATTGGAATGTATCTTTTTTACATTTCTAAGTAAACGAATTTTTGGAGAGGATATTTAATAACTATTTCTAAGCATGTCTGATGAAGAATGTAATTTTTAGATATTTATCGATTATTAATTAATATTTTAGATGAATTTTGAAGTATATGATTGATTATATTTATAAATGAAATATTTATTTTATAATTTCAGTGAGCGAGAAACATAAATTGGGTTCCCCATATTTCAATTTCTGTAAAACCTATACAACGTTTGTGAAATGGTACAAATGTACATGACAATTTTCATACAAAAAAATTCATCAATACTGATAAATTTATGTAAGTATGATTTTCAAAACCGAATATCAATTTTTGTTTTAAGAAGAATAATGTAAATTTAGTTAATTAATTAAACTATACATGGTTTTTTATTATATAAATTTGACATATAGGAATGGACATAGATTCTAATAATTATTTTGATGTACAATGTTCTTGATAATAAGATATATCAAATGTCATAAATCAGGAATCTATTTTCATTTAGTGGATTTGATAATTATTCACTAGATACACGAAGTGTGACCACAAAAAAATTTACTGGATATCAGAATTTGGATGGTCCATTTTCACGATTTCTTTTTGTTGTGAAGTTCATACAATGATAGATATTTTATTATCGATTAGGTTTTAATGAAAAAAATTTAATCTATTGGGAGTTAATATAAACATAAACGTCATGAGGTAAAAATAGTATAATAGGATTTGGATGAAATTATTATTCACATTGTTATAATAGTAAATTTATATGGGCTAATAATGCTGGATATGGAAATTATATTGGATCTCACAATGAGGTTGATACATCTCAATCATTCCTAATTTTTTTAACATTATTAAAATTTCATGATTTTATGTTTCTTATACAAGTTTCAAAGGGTGAAACCTTTCAAAAATATTGTAATTTAATTTTTTTATATACGGATTTTGTAAATATTGAACCACCAATTGACCCCAACTTAGTATTTCAACATGTAATAATTAACAAGAATAAGTATCAAATTTAAGGATACCATGTTTAATCATTAACATGTAAATTCTAAATTCACTCAATAATAGTATTATACTAACATATAATGAATATATTTTCAATATTATAATATTTTAATGATATCTAACCTTCATTGACATATCCTGGAAGACATTTATGAAACAATAATTAGTTTTCCACATACATTAAATGATTCTCCAATTACATTTACTAAAAATGGAAACATTGAAGTTGATGGAAATGCTATGATTGATATTCTAATGTCTTTATTAGAAAATGGTTTCAGGAATGTAACATGTCTAATTACATGTAGGGAAACTTATGAAAAAAATTAAAGTATCATAAATGGAAGAAAAAAAATGTTATGTAGGATAATTTGAAAATATGGTGGATAAAATTTAAGATATAATAATTAGAGATGAATAAATTGTTGATGAGTATTTCAACAGATTTATTAATGTTTTTTATAGAATCATGGGATGTTGAGACCTCTTGATGAATATAACTTTACAAATAAACTCATGAGAAACATTCCTGGTATTTTGGATAAAAACATTATTTTTTTTAGAATATAGATATTAATTATATCTAGATAAATTTTATAACATTATATAATCTTCTGAACTGATAAAATATCAAGTATTAAAAAATAAACACAAGCACAAAATGGATTTGGAATCATTGAGAATGAAAAAAATATAGGATAACTTAAATGATGACCTTATCGGTTATGATGAACATGAATAAGATAATTAAATGCCTGAAAATATATTGACTCTATTCTCAATAATTTATCATTTGTTTAGAGTAAGGTCTAGATTAAATCATCTACCTAAATTATTCTAGTTTAGAGGAACTGGAAAAGATTCTATAAATTTTACCATGAATAAATTTTTTGAATATGAAATAATTTTTCAAAAAAATATGAATCAATGAAGTGGAAAAAAATTGGAAGAGTGAATGACGTAAAATTATTGTTTGAAATAAATTTATTGGGTACTAAAAAGGATTATTGTGTAAGAAATTATAATATGAATATAATTAAAATAATTACATTGAAGATAAAAATTCAGAAAAATAAAGAACTGTATCTAATAATATTGATAAATGGGAGATTACTCAAATAATAAATGAGAAGATTGTGTTGAAAAATAGTAAATAGAATATCAACTCAGATTTTATCATCATTATGGTCATGAGAACAACACCAATCTCAAGAGGGAAATTAGAATGATGAAAGAAGATTCTTTAAATGATATTAACTAAAGGAATATGTCCTTTACTAGAATGAATATTATGTTTATAAAATCATTATTTATAAACTGAATGATTCTACATAATTAATGAAGGTGGAAGATCTCATTAAAAACCATGATGTTAAGGAATATATGTATATTTATGATCAATAAAAATATTTTTATTTTAATATAGGTTGATGATGGATGAATCAAATTTTTACCATGTTTTTAATATGAAAGATGAATCATATGATGCTATTGTGAATGATAACTCTATGAATCAACTGAAATCTTTACCAACTAATTGAGAAGTTCATCTGATTTTACAATCAATTTAGGTATTTTATTCCTGCCTGTAAACAATTTTTTATCCATTTGTATAAATCCAGTTTAATGGTTACATGTACCCATTACAAACATTAAACCAAGCAGAACCATAATCCATCAAACACCTCAAAATATCAAATTCATTTTCCAAAACCTTACATCATCAAACCCAAATCTCTTGAAAGATACTATGTACGCACGTGTCCACCTGACGCACCGCCACCACGAACTGAGAATCCACCCATCGATCATCCACCGGAACAGCTTTCTTGCTAGACCAACCACTGAGAAGCTTTGTCATACCACAACACAAATCACCAGGAACAAATACCCAATGCAGAAATACATCAAACAGGCTATGAAAGTCACATGGACAACAATACCACGCAACCACAGATCCTAGAACAGATCCTCGAACCTCCCATAACAAACCGAAAATTCCAAAGAAAAACTCTCACATAGAAGATTTCAAGAGGTGGAAGGAGATATATAAAAATGCATCGGTCGAAGCATCACCAACAAATAAAAACACATCATCTCAAAACAATCTCCATCCCAAAAATCATCCAAAAAAGAAATCAGTTGAGAAAACACGCAACATGCTAACAACATAACCATATTTTCTAGAGAAATCCCAATCTCAATCCCGAAATAGATCTCTCCACTTCCATCTGTAAGATCCATGAAGAAACCAAAAAATTCTCAGATCTGTGGACGAAGAGCCGATCTCGAATTGGTGAGGCTGGAACTCATGCGTAGATTCAACACCAGGCCACCTTGAAGAGGCAGACACCAGTGTGTTCTGGTCGAGCCAACACGAAGCCACCACAGCAAAGAAACCACCTTCTCGAACCACCGACTCTGGGAAATATTATATCGAGAGACTATGTTAGTTATATTCCACATCAACAATTTTTCTGAATAAATTTAATATAAATGTTGCTCGACACTATAATGAAAGAGATGAATGATATTATGAACCTTATCAATTTTAATATAGGGAAATATTTTATTTTTAAAAAATAATGAGATTCAATGATATTTTGGTAGCTATGTTATACTTAGGAAAACTAAAATAATTGTTTTGACTACATTTTAAATCTATTAATATGATTTGGATTATGGGATAGTAGTTATAAATAAAATAGAGAAACTACATGTTTCTAAAGGAACTGATAAAGTATAAATATTACGATGCTAGAATTCTTCCAATAAAAAACTAGTATGGCTGTTTAGTAGATTTATATTGAATATATTATCAAATTGGTCACGTTTTTGGGAAAAAAATAATAAATAATCTATAAAAATGTTATTTTTTGTTAAATAAAATCAAGTGATAATGATGAAAAATGAATAAATATCATTTATTATTGAGATATTATTGTAATTACGAAAAGGGAACAAACCAATAATTATTGATATTTGTCATTCATCCCATGTAAATGTTAATTTTAAATTTTTTAAATATGTTGGAAATTATTATTCTTGAGTTGTTTCATTTAGAAATAATTGTTATTTTAATATAAGAGTAATTGAAAATAAATATTTAATATGAGAAAAACATTTGATGGATTTTTTATATGTTGATTTGATCAAACTAATATTACATAGTGTGATTCAACAAGATTTTGATTTAAACTAATTAAATTATAGAATGTATCATGTATCATCCAAATATATAATGATTTAATTGTTGTAGCCAATGGGGAATGAATCAGAGGAAATCACATTTAGATTGTAGAGGATTGTATCATGTATTATTTGAATAATTGTGTTTAAAATAATTTATAGAATTGTAGGATTGGAAATTTTAGCTTGAATACTGTGAAAAAATATTCCAATGGAGATTTTGGAAGATACATTCCACCATTGAAAATAAAATAATTTCATGTTTGTACAACATTTTTAGATGGGATGATGATTATTAAGATCTATAAGAATGTTTAAATGTATTATAATAGTCCTCTTAACAATCTACTAATATCATTTTGGGTTGATGAGACATGAAAATCAATGATAGATTTTTAATTTACCACGTTAATTGATTATTTAAATTTGGTACATATTATTATTCCTTTGAGGCATTAATTAGAAGGTATAGAAATGATCAAATTTATTATAAGAGTTGTTGAATGATAATGGGTTGTTTACTTACTAAAAATGAGAATCAATAATTGAAATTAATATATTGGTAATGATTTTTAATCCTATATAATGAATCATTTAATTAAAAAAATATAGTTCTTTATACATCCCTCAACAAAATTGTGTTTCAGAAAGTAAAAATGTTATATTTAGTGGAAATGGGAATAATTATTGTATCTTAGTATAAAATATCATTTTTAATATAGGGATGTTATTATTACTAATGTAGAGAAAAAAATTTATTTTGGAGAAGGCTATAATCAAACATGGCTCTCAATGAAATTTGGTATAACAAAAAAAACATCATCAAAACATTTAGATGGTTTTTGAAGTCCATACATGTTAAAGATAGAGAAGAATTATCATGGAATATATTATTAATAATATGAGTGTGAAATTTTCATATGGTAATAATCCAATATTAGAAGTACTTGTGTTTTGAAAAAAATATTCAAAATGAAGGTAGATTCTTATTTTGAGAATGTTGTTTAAAATATAACATCCTTATCAAAGGATGTTGAATATTTTTTGGACAAAAATTAAACACATCAAAAGATTATTATAATATTAAAGATACAAGGGAAATAAACTAGTTGAAAAATTATTGTGACGAATTATATTGGAAAGATATTCAACAAGGAATAAATTTCATAAAGTTTTACACACTATAAAAATTGGATGAAAATTAATATATAAGTAAAAATAAAAAAGATCCCTTTTAGACAATAATAAATTTGATATTATAAAATACAACATTACTTATCTTATATGTTAAAGTGTTATCCATTTCTGAAGTAGTTGTACATAATGAATGGATTGATTGGTTGAATTAAGAGTCAACTATGATAGGGAAAAATTACACTAGGGCCGTTATTCCATATAAAATAGAAATCAATAATATTAATACAAGTTGGGTTTATTGAATTTTTTTATAGAATATTGTGATGTTCCATGAAAAAAATATGACTATTTTTAATGTATATTCTATGGTTGAAGGTGTGAATTTTTAAACAATGTTTCCTCTTGTTTCATGATTTGATACTTTAATAATATTATTATTAGTATATTTTTATAATTATTATAATGTCTATTTGTTGGATATAATGTCATCATCCAAAAATATTTTTATTGAGAATGAAGAATAAACCAATCAATTGGGATTGTTAAATATTTATGATGTTCATACCAAGGTGTGTGTGTCATAAATTCTAATATAACTCGGAAAAATATTTGAATTCCAGTTATACAAACCAATATAGTATTATGTAGATATTAATATTTTTTACGTGAATGTAGAAAACAACATATATGTGAAATAGGTGAAGTAAAATACCCTTCATGTTTTATTAATAGTAATTAAAAAAATTATATAAACCAATAGATGATTATATTCATGAATTTTCTAAAAAATGTTTCAAAAAATTGAAATTTTACTATATAGATAAATATCATCATTTCTTGTATTCTACTGATAATAGAGGAAAATATATATTTCATATAACAAGAAATGTTCCCCACTGAGTTTCGGTAAATGTTTTCCATGGATGATTCTGAAGAATATTAAACTCCAATTTCAGTTATTATAATAAAGTGTAAATATGATAGATGGTATATTGTGATTTATAATGATTTTAAAATGATTATTGGAAGACAATATTATATTATATGTTCATGTTTGGATATACTTTTTAATTTTTTTTTTGAGAATATAAGAGAGTGATTAAAATTAATAACATTTGTTTGAAGTAGATCAATAATTCTTAGATATGTTAATGAAACATATTTTTATGGTTTATTTTAGAAGTTAATTAGTGATATATACGTTTTTGGATATACTAATGTTAATTGGAATAAATATTGAAATGATATAAAATCAATTTTTGGATGAATATTTTCCTTCGGTGACACTTTTGTGTGTTTTCATAGTAATAAATAATTTTTATTGACAATTAGTACAGTGGTACTAGTATATTTTCCTGCTACCCATTATTTTATATTGATTAAATGGAAAAATATTATCTAGATTAAAGGATAGTAAAATTGTGTAAATCAGTGAAGGTATATTTGGAAAATCAGAGTATCATAAATCATCCTAACAATCTAATAAAAAACTCAATATCACGGCACATTGATATTTGGTAACATTTCATGCAGGATAAATAAACTGCTGGAGTATTATTTCATGATTATAACTCTAAAAAATATAATATTCCTCTTATTCTCACCATTTATAAGACAGAATATATAATTTAGTTATTAATCATTCATCAATATGTTCAACATCCATGAAGTACTTCCTAAACAACATGTTAAATTAAACCAATTTTCACTGTGTTATATTCACAACTGAGGGGGATAATATAATTGTTTAATAAAATTGGGGAGATAAATGTTTTCCATAAAAGTGGGATATTGAATAAAAAAATTAAGAATTAATCAGATTATATTTCTTTCATAAAATGAGTGAGTACAACGATTTTTCAAAAAAAGTGATGGGGAATTTTATATTATCAATGTTAAAAATTTACTGATGACCAAAGAGTATAATTCCTTTAAAAAATAACTCTATCTAGTGGTTTGGTTTTATGATCCACTAGGAGAATTATTTTTTAATCAATGATAATAAGATATTACTTTCAAAAAGATATTTTGTATAATGTTTTTTTTGATTAAAAATTATTTGATTTATAAGTTTTTAATTGAAGTTGAAATAAAATTAATATAATGACCCATACTTTACATACATTATTATTACATCAGAATTCAAGCACACTTATTACTTAATATAAAAAAACCATAAAAGGACTATATAGGTATAGTGTCTTTAGAAACTGGGAAACATAAACAATTGGTTCATAAAGCAACCACATTGTCTCCAATTTATTTCATCATATCTAGAGTCCCTTTTGGAATATCCTACTTAATAAACTTCTTCCTGACCTGGGGGAAAGAAAACATACAAAAGGGTGATCTCAAATACTCAGTAAGGGTAAACAAAATAAAAATAAATCCCATCATATTGATAAGAACATAACATTTTGGAAATCTTAACCTGCAAAAGAAATCATAATTTCATATCTTGGGATAAATAATAGAAGTGAAATGTAGTCCAAATAATCATAACTTAAAACATAAAACTTTGTGGAATACACACATAATCAAAGAGAATCATTTCGTAGTAGTCAAGACTCATTTCCAAGACTATCTTAGCGGGCAAAGTCCATTCTTGAACCGAGTTTGCTCCTCATTTTAGTCCTGTTTCACAGAACAGGATTAACCTACCATTCCAGCCATGTCTATCTCATGAGATATAAATCATTACACAATGAATTTTAGGGAGATATAGGTCCCACCCATCGCATAATGATACCATTCTTATTGTGCCAAAAAAATCATAAATCATGCATCATTGCATAACCCATGTAATAAAAATGGGATTCTTAAACATCATGACATCATAAAAAAATTCATATAATATAAAGGAATTCATAAAAATAATTTCATCACAACATAATCAAATTAATTTAATAATAGGGATAGAAACAGAACCCTATATTATCTTAGATGGAAAATAATTTTGATAAAACACTTGAACTTCATTCTTGAGGAAAATATCCATTATACATCAAAAACATTTTCCCTTTCTTAACATGTCATAAAATTTTAAACTAAAATAAGTTCATTAATAATAAAATTGAAAACTTTTAAAAGTAATCCTCTTGGAAATAATGTTTTAAAAATCCATTCATGCCGTATAAGTTAAAAAAAATTTCTTCTCTTAGTTATATGGGAAAAGTCAAAAAGTACCTCATACAAAAAACGAAAAAAGATTCCTTTCAAATATTTTACTAAAAACTCACTGAAGGGTAAAATTGGATTTAAAAAATTATAGGGGGATATAAATAATATTACATATTGAGGAAACATGGATGTGAATGATAAATATTCCCCAATAAATTTTGAATTATAAACAATCTCAGATAAAAATGAGATTGTGAGCTTTTCCCTTACCTTAGGTCCGATTTGGTTCGTAAGTGTCCAAAACTCTAGTATAATGATTAAAATAATGTAATTGACTTATTATAGAATCATACTCATTGTTATGATATCATATATGTCCATATTCTTAACTTCTTATTAGTAATATTTCATTGCTACTTGTTATTCAAGTGTTTTTTACTTTTTGTTCTTATGCGTGTTTTGTCGAATAAATTCTTATTATTCTCTTTAGGTAATAGATACATCATTTCCAGAATGTTTTTACTGTAATATATATCGTATTCATTCATTCAATACATTTTTATAATCATTAAGAAATGAATATCATGTAGAACGAGTCGCATCACATCATGGAGACAGTTTTCCGTACGTACGCACAAGCGTTGATATCGTTCCCATGGTCGTGGAATTTTATTGGAGTGTATGTATACTATTTAAGAATAAATATCACTTTACAATAATCATATATAGTTATTATTTTAACCATTATAACCATCCAAGTATGGTGGTGGTGGAAAATAGATTACACCACGGCGTGGAGACGGTATTCCGTACGTACGCACGTGCGGTGATTTCGTTTTCCGTAGGATGGATAGATGGTGAAATACGGTTGTTTCATAATTATAATAACATATCATTATATGAGTGATACTGATGTTATTACTTCATAATGAAACAACTAAAGAAGAAGAAGTGGAAGAAGAAATAAAGTTGAAAGAATCGGTAACGGAAATTACATCTTCTTTAAAGCGCCTCTTTGAGACCTCCACTTAGGGCATTAAAATTGGTCATTGAAGAAGACGAGGACCTCTAGGATGTTTCTAGGGAACTGGAGAAGAGATGTTTTCCGGGTTTGGCCGAGTATGAAGGCTCAAAGTGGTGTGAGGAAGATAGGGAGGAGGTGCCCTTTAAAAGGGGAGGAGAGGGGAACCTTTGGAAAAACAAAAAATATTATTTTATTATAAAGTCATATTCGGTTTTTAAATGCTCAAAATTGATTTATTTCGAAGCTAAGGTGGGGATGGGTCGATATACGCTCATCCAATATAATTTATACAAGGTTAGGATTATATTTTGACAATATCATTTAGATTTCACTTTAAGATAGATAATTTAAATTTTACTGTGTCTTCTTGTTTTCTTACACTATAAGGTTTATAAACATACTATAACAAGAAAAACTAACCCCAAGTTGTTTATTATTAATATATATAACCTTATCTAAGTTATGTGGCCGATCCTTAGATTTTTAGGAAAAAAATAACAATTAATATTATAATATTTGTTTTAAAAACAATTTTATGACAATTTTGTCACTATTTGGTAATTGATTTTTGTGAAAATCATAACAGAAAGATTAGTTCGAAAAAAGATAATTAAATCAGTAATAATATTTAATATTAACCTATAAAATTAATGTAATTCATAAAAAGTCTTAAATTACATTTATTAGGGTATTTATAACATCAATTATGTCAATATTTCATTAGTAAGAAAATTATTGCTTCATCATTGTGTCATACATAAATAGAATTATTTAATGTCTAAAAATTACAAATAAAATACCATTAGGTAGGAAATATTTTTATATTTTTAATGAATATTTATAGACGAATTTATCTTATGTATAACCCTATATTAAAAATGATTCACTTATTAAACTTTGATTTTAACTATTTTAACCCTTCTTTAATTAAATTAATAATAAATGTCCTAATCTAATCCATGTGGGCCTAAATGGTCATATTTTATTCCTAAGGTTGTTTTTTGTCGAATTACACTTATCCAATAGAATTAATAAATGTTTTAGGGTAATAATAAAAACATTTGTACCCTTAATTACCGTATTTACTTTTAACTGTGGTAAAAAATAAGTAAAAAGTTACTATTCACAAAAAATTATTTTCATCTCATTGAACCACATTATAGTCCTTGATATTTACCGTGCCTCTCAGATTTTTGAAATTCCACTCACAGAAGCGGTAAAAATAAGATTTATGTAAATTTGCAAATTCTCTTATGAGGTGGGTAAAAGACGGTGAAAAGATCGATAAAATTTTTATATATATAAAATTATTATAAAATGACTCCAATGAATTACTTTGAACTTATAAAGGTATTATGTATCAATTTTGACCAAAAATAAATTTATATAAAATACATAATTATTTACGTAAAAAGTCAGTTATTAAATAGTAACACAGTGTTTTCACTATTCATCAAAAATTGAATGTTTTCAGAAAAATACCAAAATTTTACCCTAGGATAATTTCGAAATTTCGAATCCAAAAGTGAAGTCCATTTTGAAAAAGAAAATTTACCAAATTTGTGAAACTGGGTATTACTATTCATAACGACTAGTTTTAATAATATTTTAATAGCATATCGTTTTTAGTGAAACTCGGTATTGCGTACGACGCAAGCTATCGAGGAAGGTCACGAGTGCGTGTAAAGCAAGCCAAGCTAGTGTTGTGTTTAGTGAATGATTTCGATGATAACATAAAAACAAAATGTTTCTCATAAAAGTCTCGGGTGTTACATTCTACCCCCCCTTAAAATGAATTTCGCCCTCAAAATTCGCCACATTGTAATAAACAGATGAGGATACCTCTCCCTCATCATATCCTCAAGCGCCCATGTAGCTTCTTATAATTGGTGGTTCCTCCATAAAACATTCACCAAGCGTGTGGTCTTGTTCCATAGGACTTTTTTGCTACGATCCAGAATCTCTATCGGCTGTTCTTTATAAGAAATATCTAGCTCCAGTGGTACAACTTCTGAGCTGATTACATGTGAAGGATCAAGTATGTACTTTCTCAGGAGAGATACATGGAACACATTATGAACTTGGGAGAGATTTTGTGGAAGCGCCAACACGATCCAGTATTTCGAAAGGACTGATATATCTAGGGCTCAGCTTTCCCTTCTTTCCAAATCTCATTACTCTCTTCCAAGGAGATATTTGTAAGAACAATTTATCACCCACTTCAAACTCTAGGTCTTTTCTTTGGTTGTCGGCATAACTTTTTTGTCGACTCTGAGCTCCTCTAATGTGTTGTGGAATATATCTGACCTTTTCTGCCATCTCATCAACAACATCAGGTCCTAATATCTTTCTTTCCCCAACTTCATCCCAGCAAGTTGGAGTGCTGAAATTATTTCCATAGAGAGATTCATAAGGAGCCATCTGAATACTGGAGTGAAAGCTATTGTTATAAGAAAATTCTACCAAACGTAGGTATTGATCCCAACCACCTTTGAAATCCATAGAGCAAGCTCTTAACATATCTTCTAGACTTTGAATTGTCCTCTCAGACTGACCGTCTGAATTAGGATGATAAGAAGTGCTGAAACTCAACTCTATATCTAGAGTATGCTAAATACTTCCCCAGAACTTTGAGTTAAATCACGGATCCCGATCAGATATAACGGAAAGTGTTACTCCATGCAATCTTACAACTTCTTTCACATATATCCTGGAAAGCTGATTCAGAGAGAAATCCTCACTAATAGCAATGCAGTGTGCATACTTTATAATACGATCAACTGTGACCCAGATAGCATTATTGCATTTGGACGTTTTAGGAAGTCTGGTGACAAAGTCCATAGTGATGTTTTCCCATTTCCATTCAGGTATGGGTAATGGTTGTAACATCCCCTTAGACTTCTGTCTCTTAGCTTTAACTTGCTGACAAACCAAGCATCGAGAGACATATTCAGCAACATCTCTTTTCATGCCATCCCACCAGAAGTACTCTTTCAGGTCCCTATACATCTTCATGCTTCCAAGATGAATAGATAATGAAGAACTATGAGCCTCATCCAGCAGCTCCTTCTTTAATTATGTGATGGGAGGAACACAAACCTGATTCCTGACCTTTATTATCCCATCACAATCAATGTTGAATTCCGGAATATTTCTCACCTTCTTTTATAACACTACATATTCTTTTTGCACCTCTTTAATCTTCACATGTATAGATGGTTGAACATTAAATTGAGAAAGATATGATTTTCCCCCTCCTATTATAATTCCAAGATCCATCCTTTGTAAATGCATAAATATTGTATCTTTTGTGATCCTCATCATGGATAAGCTAGCATGTTCTTGTCGACTTAATGCATATGCCACCTTGTTTGCTTTCCCATGGTGGTGATGAATTGAGCTGTCGTAATCCTTAATCAGCTCCAACCATCTTCTTTGATGCATATTCATCTCCATTTGTGTGAAAATATACTTTAAACTTTTATGATCAGTATAAATATCACACTATTTTCCATAAAGATAATGCCTCCAAATCATTAATGCAAAGATTACCGCAGCTAACACCAAATCATGAGTTGGGTAATTTTGCTAATGGATTTTCAACTGTCGTGAGGCATAAGATATCACCATATCATTATCCATAATAACACACCCCAGAACATTCTTGGATGCATCATTATAGATAAAAAACCATTCTCCACTACAAGGAAGTGTGAGTACAGGTGCACTGGATAACCTTCATTTCAACTCCTTGAAATTCTCTTCACATTCCTTCGTCCACACGAACTTAACTCCTTTTCAAGTCAACCTGGTGAGTGGATTAGATAATAGTGAAAAATCATTCACAAAACGTCAGTAATATCCAGCCAAGCCAAGAAAACATCGGATCTAGGTTCATGTTTTTGGTCTCGACCATCTTTCGATAACCTCTATTTTTGTTGGATCCACAGATATCCCCTCTTTTGAGATTATGTGACCCAAAAATGCATCTTTTTGAAGCCAAAATTCAGACTTGGTAAATTTGGCATAAATCTTCTCCTTTTTGAGGGTCTTCAATATAATTCTCAAATGATATTCATAGTCTTCCTTGATCTTTGAATAGAGAAGAATATCGTCTATAAAGACTACCACAAACTGATCAAGATAGTCTCTAAAGACTCTATTCATCAGATCCATGAAGATAGCAGGGGCATTATTAAGACCAAATGGCATAACAATAAATTCATAGTGTCCATACCTTGTACGGAAATCATTCTTTTGTATATCCTCCATTTTGACCCTTAAATGATGATACCCTGAACGAAGAACAATCTTGGAAAAGTATTGAGCTCTGCGTAGTTGGTCAAATAATTCATCAATGCATGGGAGAGGATATTTGTTCTTGATAGTGATCTTGTTAAGTTCTTGATAATCAATGCAGAGTCTCATTGATCCATCGTTCTTCTTAACAAATAGAACTGGTGCTCCCCAAGGTGATGCACTAGGGCGTATGAATCCCTTATCAGGATTCTCTTGGAGTTGATTCTTTAATTCATACAACTCAATTGAGTATATTCTATAAGGTGTCTTTGAAATAGGCAAAGCACCCGGTACAAGTTCTATTGAAAACTCAACTTCACAATTTGGTGGAAGACCCATCAATTCCTCTAGAAAGACATTGTCAAACTCTTGTACAATGGGAATATTATTAATCATGATTTTCCCACCATCCATTTGAGATAAAAAAACATCATTTAGTGGAATCAAGACCCATAAGATGGAAGAAATTTCCACTAGAAGGTTATGTTCATCCTTGCATCGATAGACGATCATAGATTGATCTAGAATATGAAATGTGACTTCCCTTATTTTGAAATTGATATGATATCCATATAAAGAAAGCCAATCCATTCCAAGAATAACATAAAATTCCAATATAGGAAGGATCACAAGATATACAGGAAGAAAATTCCCAAAAACATCAATCGGAGAAGATTTATAAACATTTGATGCGACTTTTGTGCCATTAGGGGTTGTCAGAGCTAACTCAACATCTAATTGTTGAGGTAATATGGTGATACCCTTATAAAATTCTTTAGAAATAAAAGTGATTTGATCTAGAATCAAATAAAACATTTTCTACTTTAGAGTTGATGGTATGTGTACCTTTCACCACTTCTTTATCGTACTCCACATCGCTGATAGAAATTTCATGTGGAAATCCTTTGTCTTTAGCCTTATGAGTTTGTTGACGCTGATCATCATCAACAACCCTTGGATTTGAGCATTTATTGGCATAATGCCCCATTTCCTTTCACTTGAAACATTGAAGTGAAATAGGTTTATTTTGTGCATCCCTTCCTTTGTTTGCATCATTAGACATCTTCTTCACATTATTTCGACATTCAATTTCCATACGACCTTATTTTCCACACTTATTACATTTTCTTGTCCCCTTAAGACAATTTCCTCCATGTTTCTTTCCACACTTTGATCATAAGGGAAAATTCATCTTATTTTCAGTGTGCTCTTTAGATTTTCCTTTGAATTACATTTTCCTCTTCTTATCAAACCCATGTGACTGATGGGTTACACCAATCTCCATCTCAAACATGAGAGCACATCGAACAATTTCCTCGTAGCTATTTAAGTCCTTTATGGATAACGCCCTTCGAATACTTGGTTTTAAGCCATTAGTTAATCGATCGATCTTACTATCAGGTTGGATAATAATACCAGAAGCGTACCTTTCAAGTCTTGTAAAATTTGCTTCATAGGTACCAACAGATTCATCATCCTTTTGCTTTAGTTCAAGAAACTCTTTCTCCATCATTGTTCGAAGAATACGAGGGAAGTACTTATTGAAAAATAAGTTCTTGAACTCGTCCCATTACATGGACTCAATTTCATCCCTTTGCCTCGTATTCTTAATAAGATTCCACCATTGATCTGCATCACCTTCCAAACGATATACTGCTAAGATTAATTTATCATGTTCAGAACATTGACAAACTGAGAATATCTTTTTAGTAGTACTGATCCATTGTTCAGCAACTAATGGACCAATAGACCCACTGAATGAGGGTGGAAGATGCCTCATGAAGGATTCAATAGAATGTTTTTCCTTCCATTTCTTGTTTGGAAGTCCTTCATGATTCATAGCTTGAGAATGTTGTGTGAGCATGGATACAAGATTTTTCATTCCATCTCCCATAACGTTTGGTTTCTCAGGGGGTCAATCATTGCATCGCCCATCACATTCTGCATTAACACCGTTCCTTCAGGTTCCAGCCATTGACTAAAACCAAGAAGAATAGTGTGAGAAACACTAATTATAATAGGAAAAGCACATAATCAAGAATGAAATTTCAAAATTATGGTCTTATCATAGGTTGTTCGTGGCCATTTCTAAAACACTGAGATCGTGTTCTATGCTTAGACTTATCCTTAGGGTTCTTACTAAGGGTTTCACAGCCTAGTATCCAAAGGTTGACTATAACATTCCTCTGATACCAACTATAATGACCCATACTTTACATACAGTGTTATTACATCAGAATTGAAGCACATGTATTATAACATATAACAAAACCATGAAAGGACCGTATAGGTATAGTGTCTTTATAAACTGGGAAACATAAACAACTGGTTTATAAAGCATCTACATTGTCTCCTATTTGTTTCATCATATCTAGAGTCCAATTTGGCATATCCTACTTAATGACCTTATTCCTGACCTGGGGGAAAGAAAACATACAAATGGGTGAGTTCAAATGCTCAGTACGGGTAAACAAAAGAAAAATAAATCACATCATATTCATAAGAACATGACATTTTGGAAATCTTTACCTGCAAAAGAAATCATAATTTCATATCATGGGATAAATCATAGAAGTGAAATGTAATCCAAATAATCATAACATAAAACATGATAAAAAACTTCATACACACATAATCATATAGAATCATTTATTAGTAGTCAAGACTCATTGGCAAGACTATCTTAGCGGAAAAAGTCCATTTCTAAACTGAGTTCACTCCTCGTTTCAGTCTTGTTTCACTGAACCGGATTAACTTTCCGTTCCATCCATGTCTATCTCATGAGATATAAATCATTACCCAATGCATTGGAGGGAGATATAGGTCCCACCCATCTCATAATGATACAATTCTTATGTGTGCCACAAAAATCATAAATCATACATCATTGCATAACACATTTAATAAAAATGGGATTCTTAAACATCGTGACATCATAAAACAATTCATATAAGATAAATGAATTCATAAAAATAATTCCACCACAACATAATAAAATAAATGTAATAATAGGGATAGAAACAGAACCCTATTTTATCATAGATGGAAAATAATTTTGATAAAACACTTGAACTTCATTCTTGAGGAAAATATCCTTTCTTATTCAAAAACATTTTTCCTTTCTTAACATGTCACACAATTTTAAACTAAAATAAGTTGATTAAAAATAAACTTTAAAACATGTAAAAGAAGCTTCTTGGAAATAATGTTTTAAAAATCTATTAATGTTGTATAAGTTAAAAAACATTCTTCTTGTACTTATGTCGGAAAAGTCAAAAAGTACCTCGTACAAAAAGCAACAAAAGATTCCATTCATATCTTTTACTAAAAACTCACCGAAGGTTAAAATTGGACTTAAAAAATTGTAGGAGGATATAAATAATATTACATATTGAGGAAACATGGATGCAGATGATAAATATTCTCCAGTAAATTATGAAGTATAGACAATCTCATGCATAATGATTTAAATAATGTCATTGACTTATTAAATAATCATAATAATTGTTATGATATCATATATGGACATATTCTTAGCTTCTTATTAGTAATATTTCATTTCTACTTGTTATTCAAGTGTTTATTACTTTTTGTTCTTATGCGTGTTTTGTCGAATAAATTCTTATTCTTATCTTTAGGTTATAGATACCTAATTTCCATAATATTATTATTGTAATATATATCATATTAATTCATTCAATTCATTTATATAATCATTATTAAATGAAGATCATATAGAATGAGTTGCATCACATCGTGGAGACGGTATTACGTACATACGCACGAGCGATGATATCGTTCCCATGATCGTGGAATTTTTTTAGAGTGTATGAATACTATTTAAGAAACAATATCAATTTAAATTAATCATATATAGTTATTATTTACTCCATTATACCCATCCATGTAATGTGGTGGTGGAAAATAGATTACACCACGGCATGGAGACGGTATTCCGTACGTACACACGCGCGGTGATTTTTTCCGTAGGATGGATATATGGTGAAATAGGGTTGTTTAATACTTATAATAACATATCAGTATATTAGTGATACTGATGTTATTACTTCATAATTAAACAACTAAAGAATAAAAGTGGAGGAAGAAATAAAGTTGAAATAATCGGTAAAGGACATTAACTCTTCTTTGAAGCACCATTTTGAGACCTCCTCTTAGGGCACTAAAATTGGTCTTTGAAGAAGACCAGGACCTCTAGTATGTTTCTAGGGAAGTGGAGAAGAAATTTTTCAGGTGATGTCCGAGCTTGAAGGCTCAAAGTGGTGTGAGGAAGAGAGGGAGGAGGTTCCCTTTTATAAGGGAGGAGAGGGGCACCGTTGGAAAACTAAAAATATTATTTTATTATAAAGTCATATTCTGTTTTTAATAGCTCCAAATTGATTTATTTCGAAACTAAGATGGGGATGGGTCGAAATCCATGCATCCAATAGAATTTATACAAGTTTAGGTTTCTATTTTATCCTTATCATTTAGATTTAACTTTAAGTTAGATAATTTAACTTTTACCGTGTCTTCTTGTTTTCTTGCACTATAAGGGTAATAAACATACTATAACATGCCAAATGAACCCCAAGTTGTTTATTATTAATATATATAACCTTATCTAAGTCATTTGGCAGAACCATAGATTTTTAGGAATAAAATAACAATTAATAATATAATATTTGTTTTAAGAACTATTTTATGTAAATTTTGACACTATTTGGTAATTGATTTTTGTGAAAATCATAATAGAAATATTAGTTCGAACAACGTTAATTAAATCAGTAGTAATATGTAATATTAAAATATAAAATTATTTTAATTCATAAAGAGTCTCAAATTATATTTATTTGGGTATTTATAACATCAATTATATCAATATTTCATTAATAAGATAATTACTGCATCATCATTGTGTCATAAATATTTTAAATTATTTGATGTCTAAAAATTACAAATAAATAACATTCTGTATGAAATAGTTTTATATTTCTAATGAATATTTGTAGTCGTATTTATCTTATGTATAACCCTATATTAAATATTATTTACTTATTAAACATTGATTTTAACTATTTTAACCCTTCTTTAAATAAATTAATAATAAATGTCCTAATCTAATCCAAGTGGGCTTAAATGGTCATATTTTATTCCTAAGGTTGTTTTTGGTCGGACTAAACTTTTCCAATAGAATTAGGACATGTGTTAGGATAATAATAATAACATTTTTACCCTTAATTACCCTATTTACTTTTAACTGTGGTAAAAAGAAGAAAAAAGTTACTATTCACCAAAAATTATTTTCATCTCATTGAACCACATTTTATTCGTTGATATTAACCGCGTCTCTCGGATTTTCTAAATTCCACTCACAGAAGCAGTAAAAATAAGTTTTATGTAAAATTTCAAATTCTCCTAGGCGGTGGGTAAAAGACGGTGAAAAGTTTGATAAAGTTTTTATATATCTAAAATTATTATAAAATTACTCCAATGAATTACATCGAACATATAAAGGTATTATGTATCAATTTTGACCTAAAATAAATTTATATAAAATAAATAATTATTTAAATAAAATGTCTGTTTTTAAATAGTAACCCAATGTTTTCACTATTCCTCAAAAAATGAATGTTTTTAGAAAAATACCAAAACATCACCCTAGGATAATTTTGATATTATGAATCCAAAAATGAAGTCAATTTTGAAAAATAAAATTTACAAAATTTCAAAAAGTGGGTATTACTATTCATAACAGCTAGTTTTAATAATATTTTAATAGCATATCGTTGTTTAGTGAAACTCGGTATTGCGTACGACAGAAGCTATCGAGGAAGGTCACGATTGCGTGTAAAGAAAACCAATATAGTGTTGTGTGTAGAGAAATATTCTTTTGATAACATAAAAACACAATATTTCACAAAAATATCTCGAGTGTTACAATTAAAATGGGGATATTAATTGTCGTTTTGTCGTTTTCATGAAATATAATCTATTTTTTGAAATGATTATTTTTTTTTTGTTTTTTAAATAAAAATGAAACATTATATGTTATAGGAATGTTAGTTAAGTGTCATTATCATTAATGAATTATTATGAAGATTCTATTGGATTTTGGATGTTTGTTAGGATTCTTTTTTAAGAAACATTCTATTAAAATCAAATAAAGATATAATATTCATTCATTGTTTCCAACATCATGAAGTATTTATGTTTTATAGAAGATAATAGTTTTAATATTAATTATTAAATAACATCACCAAATATAATTATTGTTAGTAACTAGACCATAATTTTATAAGAAAATTTTATTAGTTCAATATGATAAAATTTTAAAAAATTCCCCGAAAGATGAAAATGATGATCATCGTAAAAACATTCTAAAAAATAGTGAGTTGATGATTGTAAACAAATTATGTTTACTCCATGTCCCTATATAAACAAGATGAATAACATTATCCAAAATAGATCTGATGGAGGGAAATTAGTGTTGGTCTGGTATGTTTGAGAGGTTTTATAAAATGAAATTGAAATTCAATGCATGTTATAAAAATCAGAACTCGATGAAGTAGAAAAGATAGTAATTTTTTGATATGAAGAAAATATTTACATGTGTAAATAGTTTATTAACCAATATTCAATATGAAAACATAATCTAATAGAGGCAGATTAGTTTCCACACAATGCATTTGAATGATGATTGAAGTGAAGAGAATTTTATTTGATTAGTAAAGTTGTTATGTTATGAAGAGTGATATTGAAATAATATACTATAAAAACAAATAATATAAATTTAACAATTCGTTAAAATAACATCAGATGAATATTAATTATCACATAGAAGAACATTTTTCAAGATAGTGAACTACTATGTTATATTTAATGTTTCAACGTAGAAGAATTGGTCATTTAGATAATTGCTGATAAATCAGAAAAATATTATTGCCTCTTTGGTAAATATGTTATTGATGATGAAAATAAGATAAAGTGTAATTATATATATAGGTGATGGAAGAATAATTTCATTTATGATATTTGAAAAAATATAGTTGATAAAGTATTAATGAGATATTTTTATTGCATTTTATTTTTTCAAAACATTAAGAAACTTATAAGGTTATAGGTTTTCAAATTCGGTTTTTACGGATCTCATATGAATTTGGTTATAGGTTACTTAATATCTGACTATGAGGATGTATGATTATCAAAATATGTTCATGTAAATTCTAAAATGTTCCTTAATATTATAGAATAATTGATAAGATTATGTTATATTTTATTTAGCATGAAATAATTTATTTCATTATTTCAAATAGTGGGAATATAAAATTAGTATCTATCCATTTATAAATTATTTTAACCAATAAAATTCTGTGTCAAATACACATGAACATTACATTTTTCATGTATACAAAAATGTAAAATATTGTGCATTGTTGGATAGGATAATTAGTATCAGAGGTTTATGATTTCTGATGTAGAAATTGAATTCATGAGAATTGACTAATGATCCAAAATATTTGTGAATATTTGTGAATAATACCTTAAATTTCATTTAATTAGGAATGATTTAATTTGTAATTTCAATGTGTAGGAATGGGAAATTATTGTCCTACCTTTTCTATTTTTGGTGATCCAGTATATAGTTGGTGAAAAAGTAAAAATTTACTTGACATCCTCCATAAAAATAAAAATATGGAATGTTATATAATTTGGGTCTTTATATGTTTTCAATTAAGTTTCTAATTTAGGTTTAATATGTATACTTGAATGAATTCTGATCTAATGTATAAGACACTATTTTATTTTAGAGAAATTTAATAGAGGATAATGGATGAAATTTCAATTTTTATGATTGAGTCATGGTGGTATTTATAATTGGTATAATCATTTATTAAAATCTTGTAAAAGGCTTTAACGAGGAACAATGAACTATAATTCACCTAAAATACAAATAGAATGTTGGAAAAACATTTATCTGATGGGTATATTTAATTGTACGATATTATAAATGAACATTTGTGGATTTTTTTATAAATTTATATCTTTTTTGTAAAATTATTCAAAAAAACATGAAATATAATGGTATTAAAAATAATATTCTCTATTTAGAAATATAATTAGTCTAATGGTATCATACTTTTTTATTAAATTCACACTAATAATATACATCCATAGACCCAAGAGAGTGGGAATCAAAAATTATGTAGGTTCTCACACTGAAGCCAAACCGTGATTATAATTAAGTGTTATTTGAATTTATTTTTAATTCATGATTGATAGTTTTTTATGGAATTTGATGTGGAAAAATATTAACTTTCTTTAGGGGATAAATTTCATTATGACTCCATGTTGTAAAACAAAAACTGTTGACTTAAACACCCACTTCTCAATGGAATAAATTATCACCAAGAACTTATATTTCCATCTATTAGTAAATGTACACATGCATCAATTTTATGGATTTATGTAATGAATTAAAATATAATTTTTAATGTATTTATGATTCTGTATACTTATAATATTGAAAATTCATTTTCTACAACACTATGTAGATAAATGTAAAATTTGTTCATCCTTATGTATGAATCAATGTCCCATGAAGTTATGTTCTTTTATTCATGGCCATAATACATGGATTTAAATAATTTTATACTTATTATAGAAAAATTTTATTAATATAATGATTTAGTTTTCTATATAAGATGTAATTATAACCCCTTTTAATAGTTTTGACACAATAATATTATGTTTGGGTTATAAATCGAACAACCAAAAGAACAATATAAACATAATCATTTTAACAACACAATATATTATTCTAATAAAATGAATAAATAAAATATTATACTTTATTTAAGATGTATTTTTTTATGAAATATAAAAAATTATATAAACCTTTTAATGAACCAACCAAAGATACCCTGGAAAACTAGAATCTGACCAGATCATCCACATATCCAAAAAGATTTCTTCATCCCTATTTTGTGGAAGCTAGTATAATAGCATAAAAGCACAAGAGATAATGATTTCACCCAACATGAAACAAAATATATGGTATATATATATATATTCATAAAAAAAGTTAACAATGGATGAGAAACCATATAAAATGTCATAATTAAAAGGAAGCAACTAAATTGATAGAACAAAAACAGCTATTAAAAATTAAAAAGTAAAATTAAAACTACAATGGAAAAAAATAATAGCTTCTCCATGTGATAAGTATATGAAATAAACTATCAAAAAACAATATACTAATGAAATCATGGCTAAAACCTCAAACCTCCCTAACACACCCTACCTTTTACGAAATAAAGAGTAATATATATGTCTACACAATACAAAATATACATGTTGGGTGAGGTTTAAACATGATATATTGGATTCTACTCATGTGATCCATATCTTTCCTTTATATAATAATCTAAATAATTTCATAATTAATGAAAAAAAAAATATTTATTATCATTTAAACAATGTTTATAAAAAAATTGTTGTAAAAAATGCTTTTTTTCTACAAAAAAATCTAGGTAAAGAAGTAACATAGAATAAAACATATATCAGAACATGTTATCAAAACAATAAGATAAAAACCATTGCATATGTATATCATGCTGAGGATCAATATAGGCCATGCTATCTACAACACTCATACCCAATCATAGATAATAATTTACATAAATCCACATAAAATATGCATCGAATCATGGGATAAAAGTAACACCCCAAAATGTTGACCTCCCAACAGCGTCTAACAAATAACAATGAAACAAATTCATCAGTGCATAAGTATAAAACTTGAGTAATAAACCAGATAGTGAAAATTGGAAAATCAATAATGCAATGCCTTCTACAAAAGTACCCAAGGATTCCAATGTGTTATATTTTCCAATTCATTTCAATAAAATAATGATTTTAGAATTTTAATAAATATATTTCATAGTGTATTGAAAATTAATGTTATTTTACAAAAAAAGGGTGAACCACCATTTATAAAAAACAAATTTACTCAAAAATAAATAAATAAAAAATTTAAATTATATTAAAAAATAATATAAAAAGTCAGTATATTCATGGTTCATCCAACACAGTTTTGGGATTGATCCACATACCTTGGACTCATGTCGCAAACTCCCACCAAAATATCTACCAACATATGATGTAACATAAAGATAATAATATAGTCTCTATAATAAATTATAAATTCAGAGAATAATATTACTAAAATAAAATATATTTTAGAGATGGTAAAGGACAACATATCTTCAAGAACATGCACCCATCACAGCAGAAGCAACAATGGACCAACCCACAAAAGATTGCCACACAGTGTATCTAGAGAAATCACATGAGAAACATAATTTAACAAAGGTATTGTATAAATATGGTCTATAGTTTATTCATTGATTTATTTAAATGAGATGTAACAAAATTACTTTTAGTATGATGATGTGATATAATATCCATATAGATGATACTTCAAATGAAGTAACTAGAATAGAAAAGAGACACCCAAATTTCTCTTATAATAACGCAATGTTTTAGTATGGGAGGAATAATTTGAATGAGATAATTTTAATGAATAAATCACGATAAAAACATGTGTGGATGAATGGTATATGTTGTAGACACTTTTTTACGAAGAAAATATATCATTACTCATAAACGGAAAAAAAACTCACCTCGAGTAAAATATAATGCACAATAATTTTACTACAAAATGGACCGTTATAATATAAAATAAATTTAATTTATAAGAGGGAATATTAAATCATCTATGATTCTTATGTCATGAAATATTTCACATCTTGAGCTGAACATCACATTTAATCTATAAGTTACACATTTACAGCGTAAAATGGACCTAGTGGCCAAACCCAACCTAAGACCAATAAGATTTCTCAAAAATATCTCTATGACATAAAACACCAAAAATGTATTAAAAAAATATAATACCATTTATAGGTATGATATAATATCCCCATGATAAAAGGTTCCATCCATGAGAATCCCTGTGAATGCTGGGTGATTTGGAAGGGTGTTAGATCAGTGATCCTTTACCGATGATTGGTGCTCCAAAATCATTTCAAAAACTAATATATGTAGAAATATCACTCTATCAAATGGAATATAATTCCAAAAAACATTCACCATTGAATTATTTATCTCCACTACCTTCACATTAGTTTACACATCATTCTATGAATCGATCTATTCCCAACATAGAAAATGAGATAGATCAAGATGATACTTTAAAGATGAGATAAGTGAAAAAAAATTAATGAATTTCTATAAAATGAAATATTAAGGATAACTAATAGTCAACATTCCCAATAAAATCAGTTACATTTAATAGAACAACATATTTAAATTCCAACATTCTCTATTTTGAAGTCCAATGGAGAACCAATCATGGTGAATCATTCAGTAAAAGATGGTCACCAGTAGAAAAAACTCAAGGAATGTGTCGAAGAACTCAATATGTTTCATACTGAATGTACAATATAAAGAGACAAAAAAAAGTATTTGAACCCTTTATAACATGTCCTAGACAATACATTGTCCCATACAGGAGGTCATTCCAAACACATCAGAAAAAATAGGGGATCTACAAGGGAGATGGAACAAATCCTTGAAGATTTCCCTATTGATTGTTGATTGGTAACTATTATTATATTAAAAATAATGTAACATTTTATGTCTATCCAATGATCCATAATAATATGAAACATATGAATTGAGAATATACACTATGATCATCATAGAATTATCTATCCATCCGAATCATATTTTTATTCAATAACCGAAATATGAAAAAGGCACATGAGGATTAGGGGTGTCTAAAGTGGTGGAACCCTATGGAATCCCCTCTGATGAAAATAATTCCCTCTGGATTTTGGTAATTGGTGTTTAGGATTTGAGTGGTGTTGGATCTCTGATCTTCCAAGGAAACAAGGTGATCCAGGACCTTATTATCCATGCGCCACCTATGGGTCACATGAATGATGTTAAAGAGGCGGGATCCGCATCTCTTGGAAATGTAGGATAAGGACTAATGGGTGGATAATTTTCCATGAATGTAATCTTGAAGAATCAAAGAGTTAGTATCCATCTCAGAGATGTTAATATTCTACTCTATGAAAAGGGTTATCCTAGTGAGCATCGATTCGACCTCGTCCATGAGGGAATTACCATTTCCATAAGACAAAGTGAAGGAAAAAACTATAATACCCCCAGTGACTCGAACCACACCCCCTCCTCTCATGATTATCAACAAATAGGTCCCATCCATGATCATCATGTATCTTGTGCATGTAGGATTCCAACACACCCATTTCCCTTGTGGTCAGTTACGGAATGGATGGGTCAAGACGGTATTGGCTTGATGAAACACTAATGAAAGAGAATCCCACCAGTCATTAATGAGTTCTTCTATATCCAAAAGAAATAAAAGGGGTTTGGAAATGATGGAACTCTCTTTGGGGTTATAACCATTAACCTTATCCTTTTTTCTGGCATTCCATTGGCATCAACACCCAACATTGAATGAGCCCACCTCTCAATAACAAGATCATTAGTCCAATTAAGAAACTCTTCCAATAAAGAAGTGTATCTCTTCACGTGATAAGATAAAGTAGGGAATCCTCCAATGAACATCCAAACCACCTAAGCACATTCTCCATTGAAGAATATGTTCGTAGATATCTCCCACCACCTGTTACAGCAACAATGGAACCTTAAAGCAAAGCTAATTCCCAATTTCGTTATTTTTTCATCAGCGGAGATTTCACAGTTTCTAATACACTAGATTTGAAAGTTGTAATTTTCAGGATTCGTGTATCTCCACACCACATTGTTCTCACTTTCATGGTTATACTGTAGGGAAATCAGTCTGTGTAAATCCCTACTAGTAAAGGCACCCGAGGAAGAGGGTGTGAACACTCCCCTGTCTTGTTCAGAGTTAATCAAAATATAATCAAGGAGATCCTATTTTATTGTATCCACCAATACCTTTATAATGGGAGGATATAGGCATTCCACCTTAAGGGTTATGAACGAAGCATGACATCCTGGAAATCCAATCTCAGAGCCACCCCAGTTATGAAACCAGAAAATAATGTTCCCTTAAAATACAAGACAACGAGTTATCTATGGAAGAAGTTGGATTAGATGGTAGATATTCGACCATATTGGAGACTCATAGCCATGTGATGCATCCTCATTTACCACAAAATAATGATAGACATATACTTACCCATAATGATTTTTCCTCATGAATTTCCCATGCCAACGAGGCATTAATGTAGTGGAGCGTGCTATGGAGGCTCCTCAGATTAATCCATCCATTATGGATGGGTTTCGCCATCCTATCCCATGATGCCCTGAGAGGTCAACCTTCCGACCAAGAATCCTAGATAAAACTACTCAAAATATTATCTATGTGAATGATTAATCATTGTGGTACATTTTTAGCCACCAAATAATTAATGGGAATAATATAAAAAATCTATTAACTAGAGAAATATGACCCCAAATAATATATATCATTTCTTCTAGTTTTGGAATCAACTCAGGATACTATTAACAATGCAGTAAAATTTTCGAAATCAAAGTCTCCCGGATGAAATTTTGGGGCTCATACCTTCCATGGGGATGAAAACACATTACTTGTTAGGAATCACACATTGAGATTCAACCAGGTGAAAATCACTCTTATGTGTTATGAATATGTTTCATTTGGAAATTCTACTATCCTACCCACTCTAATAGAACCACTCCTCAAGGATTCTATTAATTCCATAAAGAGATAACTTATCACCATTATTGAAGATGATTGTGTCGTTGGCGAACATAAGGAGTAAGATCATATTGAGGATTAGTGTCCTTCTGTAAGGGAGGAATTCTCCAATAGTAATTCCTTGGTTAATATGGTGGCTGAAAGAATATTTCACTAGTATGAAGATACTCAGATAGATCAGGTCCACCTACCGAAGTCATCTGGTTTCCTTGAACGATATTTGAGTCTTGATCATAAAAGAAACAACCATCAATGATGAGGGAAAGAATTATAAGATAACATCCAAAGTGAAGAACGATAATCCCATAACCGAAAGAATGCTATTTACAAAGATCCATTCCATTCTATCATATTCCTTATTTTTATCCAACATAATTTCAATGTTGGATCGGTGAGATTTAATGTTGATGTCTCTGATGACCTCCTGCCCCAACCTAATATCCCTTATATAGAGTGACCTCTCCCAAATCCATACTACTCAATTGAGATCAACTGGGGTATATTTTTAGACAACTTATCATTAACAATGTTGCCGAGGATATTATAGGGGAAGTTGAAAAAGGTTACTGGCCTATAGTGTGTGAGAGAAGAAGGATCCTTAACTGTCGGGTTGCGTACAAGAGTTGTAGAACAAGACCCCTGATGGAGGCCCCCACCCTTAATTTTTTCCTTAAAAACACCAAAAATGTCTCTCTTGACAACACATCACACACTGATAAAACAATCATGGGAAACTATCTAGGCCATGTTCACTTTGGGGTTGAGATTCATCATTACCGAGTGGATTTAATCTTCATTAGGGAATGACATCCGGAATTCATTATCCCTCTTAGAAACTGTAGTTGGAATCGCATACTAGATAAATGAATTACCACTGGAATACCAACTTGGAATTATATATTTTGGACTATTAATGATATACATAGAGAAAAAATGGTCCATGCTCCTAATTTTTCCTCTAATAATCGTATACGATTCATCCTCGAGTAGGATATTGTATTTAATTAGATGAATTTATACTCTATTACATGCATGGAAGAATGCACTGTTTTAGGCACCCTCTTTTATCCAATTCACATGATAGTTTTCCCAGTCCATTCGTTCTTGTTTGAGAGAAAAATATGTCTAAAAACTCATTTTTTTTATAATATCTCTTCAAACGTCATGTCACTTCACTCCTCCCCTTTGATGGTTTCCAGGTCAACGATGCATTCTTTCATATCCTTCATGTTTTGATCTCTGGGTGGTAAATTTATATCCAACTCCTGAAGCCCATGATTCAACATTTGAATATTTTTGTGAAGATATACCCACTCATACACCTAAGTCTTCTCAACCCATAGATCACACAAAACCCACTACTAACAAGGAATTCATGATAACTAATGGTATAACATAAATTCCTCATGGGAATCCTATCTGGGAAGAAAGGAAACTAGTAGTGTAGAGTAATCATAAATACCATGAATGATATGTTTTACTTTTTCATCCAAAAAAAGATGACAGTAATGATATTGTCTTTACAAATGATCGAGTGAACCCTAGCTACACCTGCCTCCTCTCTCATTTTTTCACCACGTGTAGTAATCTTCTGAATAACCCAAATAAATAAGGATCTTTCTCCACAAGAATTGTTCAAAATTCCCTGTTGGATTAATGAAGAAACACTATTCTTTCTTAAACCTCATTAGGTTTAATAATGACATTGATATCCCCCACCACACACCACAAGAGGTCCTCTTGTATAAAGGATCAAAGCTCATGAAACAACAAATTTCTTTTCTTGTCATCAGAGATTCCATATACAAAGGATAAAAACAAACTCTCCATTCCCCTCATAACATTAATCATTATAAATTGATCAGCTTCCTTGATTAAATAAATATATGTATCCCTATTCCAAAATAGCCAGATGTTCTGATTCATTTGGTTTATATGAATGGAACCATGCATCGAAACTTTTTGATAAAAATCCCTGATCTTTGCTAGAGACAGTTTTTACTCAAGGAGACCAATAATGAAAACATTTTTTCCTTCACATACGAGGTGATGAAATCTATCTTCACACATTCACCCATGCCATAAGATTTCTAGATGAACATTAATAACATTAAACAAATGATGTATCAGCTTTGGGCACAAGAATCTCTATATTGCTATTTTGGGAAGAAGATAATTCCCTAATAAGTCTCTATCTAGCATGAATGCATACTCGAGGACTCAAAAAAGGGAATTGAAGCTATGGGAGAAATATGTGAAGGGGGATGAAAAGTCATTCCACTAAACTCCCTTAGGTATATTAATGATGGATTATTACTCTCCTCCCTACCTTTTGCTCAGAAATGTCTGATTTTCCTCCCAAGATTATTTTTATGAAATTCTACAAAAAAACCATTATGAGGAATGTAATTTCATGTAACACAACTAAACACCTCCACCACCTTATAAACACCAGCTAGTGGTTTCAATAGAGGCGGGAGAAGCCCCCAGTGATATTTGGAGGGTAGATGGGAAGAGGTTAACCTTTCCCTCATCTACCTTGATACGAGCATATGATGGGGACTAAGAATACATGAAGCTTGGACAGAAATACACAGGTAGGGAACCCCTGTTTTTATGGGAAATAAGACTCGGAAGGAAAAGGAATCACAATTGAGTGAAGAGTAGGTCTGGGGAAAGCAATATTGAGCCACCAGGGGAAACATCTCATCAACCAGCTCTATGTCTTCCTCCTGAGAAGGGCCTGGCGCAGGGCCATCCATATTGGGAGGAGGAATGATGTCATGAATGGGGGCCTTGTGAACCAATATAGGATTATTTGTCCTATAGTTTTTTAACACTATCCTTGAATGACCCTATATATATCAATTGGAACAACACCTGGTGAAAAATGAAAACACAATATCTTGATCTAGTGCTACCGAGTTATGCACCTTTAAAGAGATATTATTCATGATCTAGAGAAAAATTTCCAACACTAGACTTATGTGAGGATCCATTATATCCCCGCAGGAAATTGTGTGGCTATTCGCACATAATAACACTCGTAGGTAATCTCCAATGGACTTCAAGAACACACCATTTTATATTATCTACATTTATCGTTTGGTTGCTGTAATATTTGTACACATAAACTACAATGTCACACATCATACCTGTCAACTATAATTGTTATCTCATATTCTAATACATTTTTATAGTACCCGGAATAACAAACCACAATGAAATATTAATGTAAAAAACATATATAGTCTCTAATGGTAGGATGAAAAATTGGTCACCAAAGAATGGATTTCCAATTAAATGGATAGAGAAAGAATAAATGTTCTCCCCCCCGATAAAGGGTTTCTTAAATTCCCTAGATATCATCTTCCAACAAATGATCATAAAAAAATACACTCAAGGGAACGTGATGAGAACTGAAAACTATTCATAAACATATATAAAGAATCCTTGTATTCATCTAGATAATGCAATGTGAAGATCCATATTTTCATCCACTCATCCATTGAATCCTAAATATCCTATGATGGAACAATATTTCAGAGTGAGTATATAATGAATATAATATTCCATGGGGTGTAGGATCTGTTGATTCCAAATGTATAAAAGTATTCCAATCAGTACCTATATATGATAATAGGTTTATATATGTAAACATATAGCTCAAAATAAAATTGTCAAAAAATACTATGAACCTCTCCCTAAAGTGATAGTGTCGTAAAAATTTGAGCATATCATTAGCTGTGGAATATCCAACTCATGAGTTGTGAAACTATTCTCTAGAAGCAAAAGATGACTATATTAATAGTCTAAAACATGATCGTCCAATATAATAAAATATCACAAACTAGGATTTAAAGCTTCATAATATATCACATACCCCTTACCAGGATTAGGTAAGATCAAAATATTAGCTAATGTCTGACATCATTTCATTGCATCAAAATAATATCAGAATTTTATATCCAATGTGCACATATTTCCCTTCCTTGAATCTATATTCAATGTTGTTCCCAATATTAATAAATCCTTTATTGGCTACTGATAGTATACTATAATTCCATGGAAGCACGGTATATTAATGTTTCTCTATGGATCCTCTTATTACAAGGCATCCTTCACATTCTTATAGTCAAATGATGATCTATTTTTGGAAAGTACATTTCTAAAAAAACTATTCATGGATCATGATATTAAATTTAAAATATTTCAATATAAATGATGCTTCCTTGGGATGTAAAAAACCAAACTCAGTTGATTCTCATCCATTTTCTCTGATAAGGAATAAACAAAAAATAGTATCCATTATAACTATTAAAAAAATTTCAACACACTAATGTGATATATGTTTTTTCAAATACATTAAACCTATTGGAAAATTATTCTAACCAAATAGAATGAAAAGATATTTGTAATGGAAATTCCTAATCTAACAAATACGCCTTATGTATACCATACACAAAAATTGTGAGATGACGATAACTCAATCAGAGATCTATCTTTAAAAAACAATTATTATATTAAAATTGTAAATATTAATAATACACACAAGCCAAACGATACTTATTCCTAAAATTCACCAGGTTCGTATTCAGATAGCACATGTATAATACAGTTGATCCATTATCCTATAGGAAAATATCACTAGGGATTCCCATGGAGAAAAAAATAGAAAATCAAAACCACTTTCCATCAGATCCTCAAAATAAATCTCGAACTCCTTTATTTTTTATAACACCATATGGTTAGAGGGTATTGGGACTGGATTCATACCTATAACAAGATCCATCATATAATCTACCAATATCTTCATATTAAGACAATAAAAAATTATCACATCATTTGGAAAATTCATAACATCTAGTATTATTTCATATAAAATAAATGTCATTGTAACCAATTACAAAATCCTATAACAAAATTTTTGTCACAGGGTAGAAATGTCATGCATGACCAGACCACATATTCAACTCTCCCCAAAACACCCAAAAACCTCCATGGACTAAAATTGTTGATAAAATTTTATGAAAAAAAATAAACCATAAAATGAAGAATGAAAATAAAATCCATCATTATAAAGATTTCAATCAATCAAAATTCAAGAATGAAAAAATCGTAGACCAACATCATGACTTAATCGATAACGAACAAGAAAGACATAAATATCCCCATTTATTCCTAATTTTATGATGTGTTTCAAACTCTATTGCAATGGACATGTGATACATTGGATTTTGGACCATATTAATAAAACCGAATGATTAATTGTTTGGGATGATCTGGTATCAAATAAATCAGTCAATATTTATTATTCAGCAAATATGATACCTCTCACTATCATTATAATTGCCTCCTCCTCCATTAAAAACAAATAAACTATGTGAAGGTTATTTAATCCATGGTATATGGATCAAGTGATGTAGATCATAAATTATATAACTGGACCATGGAATCCTTTTGATCTGATGTTCACTAATGGTAATTTCACGTAGACGTATCCTGATAGAATCACTATAAATTGGTGTAGTGTCCACAACCATTGTACTTATTCCAATGTTTCTAACAGGAATACTAGGTGGTCCTGACCGAATGATACCAATTCATAGGAATACATATATATTTAACTATTGGTGTAGAGGTGGATTATTGTAGAGAACCACCTCCACTACTCTTGAGATGCTTCTGTCCTTACATATTTTTACAAGTGCTCCAATGAATATTACCTATGGTTAAATAAAATGGGGTGAATTGATAATTATCTCTATCATTTCAATTTGTACCATCATATCCTAGTATACCATCTTTGTACTGGTCAAAAGATTCAACATAAATACATGTGATCTAAATTGTGGTCAAAATCCATGTTGGTACATGTGAGCTAGATGATTATTCTTCACTACATCCCTATAAAAATAAACCTCCACCATGATTGAATTGGGGTATGATGACATTTAATTCTCTCTATCATTAATAGATTGTTACTCAAGAAACATTTCCATGATTAGAGGATATGGATTGAACTACTGGAATAAAAGGGTCCTCGGACCCTTTTGGTCTATGCCCATGTGGCTATCTACATATACCATGTAATCCGCCATATATTTCTATAACCCTTGAGTCTAAATGTAGTGAAACTCACAATGATATTTTTAGGTATACCCAAAATTCAAAGATCAGATCAATCTTTTACATCTAGTCAACTAAAAGTTCGGGATTTTTCATACACATAAATTATGGGGTATTCTCACAAAGAACTATTAAGATCAAAAACATTATCATCCATCTTTAGTTTTACCTCAATAACATTATTATAGACATGTGCAATATTTAGTCCATGACATAAACTGGTCACATGTTAGCCTATATACGATTTTCTTATAATGGAGGACAATTGGGAGGAGCAATAGTTAGACATTCCTAGGGAAACCGAATACAAAATATCAAAGGCATAACCATACACATGTAAAAAAGTACAAATGGTCAAAAAATAAGATAATATATACTCAAAAAATGAAACTATGAAAAGGATAATATTATTATCATGAAATAAACATAGAAGACACATATCCTATAATTCCATGGTTACTACAGTAGGGTCATAGAATGATATATCCCAGAACTCAAAATATACTTTTACTCTTGTCCTGGAAATATTATATCCATTCAAATAGACTACCGAAGAACGATCATCTCCATGATCAAATATATATTTTAAATTGAACCATCCTAGGATACAACCAGAAACTGAAACCCAACATGATCCTTCATTTAATAAATGGGAGTTCTCGATTCCCAGGGGATGGGTAATAGCATTCAAGCATCCAAAAGGACAAGATAAAATGATTTCAGCAATCCTAAAATGAACTTAAAGAATATATATACATATATACATGAAAAAATGAAAGATACAAAGACAATATTGATATATATTCCTGAACTAAATGGTGGTATATGAAATGATATAACTCAAAATCATATAAATAAATTCTATGGTATGAGTACAAAAGAAAAAGAAAAAATAAAATTATAAATAACTTCTCCATGGGATATGTTCATGATATCCCACTATCTCACCAAAACATACACAAGACCATCTGACTAAAACTATTCCACCTCACTTTCGTGCCATTCCTTTCCTTGTATCAATATACCTATCCATGTCTACACACCAGTAAATGGATGTTAAGAGCTTGAGATAAACTAGGTTAGTAAGATCCAACCCATTTCGACCCTAAAGATCACATTTATTAAAATAATATTATGATCAAGGTTAAATAGAAAAATGAATTAATATCAGTTTAAAAGTATTTATATTAAAATTATGATAAAAAATTTTCTATTATTATTTCATACAATATAAGTTAAAAAAATTCATTGAATATCACATATAAAAAAACAAGTAATCAAAACAATGAGAAACAAACCCAAAAAATATGAACATCACACCAATGATCATTGAAGGTCATAATCACTTGAATAAACCATAACAAAATATAAAAAATACTGGACATAAATAACCTATACATTTTTATTGAATCATGTGAGTATAAGAACACCACATAAAGATAAAAACCCCACAACTTCAAACAACTTCCAGTGAATATTTTCTTTGGTCATAGAGTGACACCCCATGTTTGAACCTCTTGATATTTACGATAGATTGGGGTCTATTACTAATCATTATATATTTTTACCTAATTTTCCCTTGTGAAAAATTTTCAAAATAATTTCCTAATATATATGATTACAAAAAACAATTCATAGATCCCTTTCAAAATGATTGGAAAATACATTTCCTTTTACAAAAATAGGGGAATTAGTCATTTCTAAAAAAATTATAAACATATCAATATATAATTAAATCATTCCTATTAATTTAGAATATAAACTATAAATCTATTTCATTATTGGTTCATCTAACATACGCCATAGACAGAACCAGCTACATCACACTCGGGTCACATACACCCACAGTGAGATCCACTGATTAATAAATTAATAAGAAGACAACAATGGAGCCCTTAATAGCCTTTATCAAATACTAGAATCACATTCCTCTATCAAAATTGTTGGGAAAAGTGGTTATATGACCGCATTCATCAAATAACATGCACCCACCACACTGTAACCAATGGTAGACTGACCGACAGAAGATGTTTTCTCAAAAACATTAGTAATTAACAATAAAATCAATATGAGATCAAAATATTCTATAAATACAGTCTGAAGATGCTACCACAACCATTAATAATGAATAATCAAAAATTTAACTTACAATAATGATGAAATATAACAACTAGGGATAATTTATATTCAAATGTGGAACAATGAAGGATAGAAGAGAAACAAATCGTACTTGGAATAACAAAGTGTTTGAGGGTGGGAAGAATAAACTATATCAGATAAATTTTAAGCAACCGACATGATTTAAAAAAGTTGGGGAAATATTTTATAAAGTAAACACCTCATTTATAATGAAATATCCCACAATTGATACATATGGAAGAACAAATTACTTCGTGTTTAATATATTTATTGGTTATTTAATAAAAAAACGGGATATTATGACATAAAATGATTTTTTGGAATAATAATAGATTTTATATCTTTGAAGATTCATATGATATAAAAATATTCACATCTTTTATCCAGAAAAGCATTTACACTACAAAATATAATTCTAAAATTTAAAATAATACTAAAAGTATTACTCATACTAGTTCGTACAGAAAGTCCATAATATGAATATATCCATATTAACCCAAAAAAACAGTAATAATCTGTAATAATAATATATCAGTTTTTTATGGATTATACAATTTTATTATCTAGGAGTTAGATAATGTATAATTATTTTTCGTACATAAGGATGCATACTTTCTTTCTAAATTACGTTGTTGACATATTTCATTATATTATTTCCCTTCTATTTTTTGTTTTTTAAATATTTCAAGAAGGTTATTTATTATTAAATAAAAAATCATTGTTATTTGGATTTGTCCAAAATAATTTATAAAATCATAAATATTATTCCTTTTAATGTTTTCCATTTTCATTAATTTACCTTCTAAAAATGTGAAAATTGTTGTTATTTAATTCATACAAATTTTTAGACTTTTATATCCATCATCATTATTATTCATTATAAGTCTTCCCTTACATGTTATAATTTTTCTTCAAACTAGATCCTATTATTATTATTCTAGGATGATTTCAAGAAATTATTTCTAAATAAATGGATTTTTCAATTCATTTTAATCAGAATATTGGAGGATATTTGGTTATGTGTTCAAATAGATTTTTAAATTTATTATAGTGACCAAGTACATTACATTATTTTTGTATAAATCATATGGTTCATGATAATGTTAGATTATCATTGAATAAATATATATATATCTCATGATGGTTTGTGTTACTGATGTATCTATTCATTAAATAGTGTAATGAATGGATTTATGGGTGACAAATAAGCGAAATAACGTGGTTGGTTACTCATATGAAACTGAAAGAACATCATCGATTTTTAACACATTGAATGTTAACATGAAATAATTATATAATAATACATGAAATAATATTCATATCATCTATTTTATTTTTGTAAATATATTGAAATCATGTGGAAATAATTTTTTTTGAACATTTAAGCATGAATTGTGGGGTTTTCGATGAATGTTTTTTTGAGTTGACATAAACATCATATTTCCATCAAGATCTCTTATTCATATAATGGGTTTTAAATAATTCATTGTGAATGGGTTGATTTTATCAGGAGTATAAGTTAAATATAGCTTCCCAATGATTAATCGTTAAAATGGATTAAATTTTAATTTGTTCTCATTGTTTACATTAGACTAACTAGATTCTTTTTTTATAACTAACAAAGAGATTTGATTTCTCATCCAATGTTTTAATATATTTTTCATATGTATATAATTGTAGGAACTATAAAATGGAAATACAATTCACATTTGACACATCGTAAATGAATAGTCATGTATTAAATGATATTGTAGTGTAAATTTAGAGTCCTATTTTAGTGGTAAAGATTATACTGTGTTGATGTGTCCACATTTTCATATAAAAATTTTCCTAATACTAAAAAATATCATGACATAAATGATAATTTGAATGATATAAATTTAAACCCTCGATATAATAATGTATTTAATTTTTTAAAAAATATAGGTGTTATAGTTTTTATCATTGCACATTTTTAGATACTGTTGAATGTTGGGTGAGTAAATAACATATCAATGATATTTTAAATGGTTTTTATTACATATAGATGTATATTTCTTATATTTCTATAATGTGGCATATAATCCATATCTTATTAATATGATTTTTTAAACAGAAAACTAGCGATAAAAATGAGAACTCGTTAGTCGGCTTTACAAAACAACCCAATCATATTAAATCATGTCTGGGTAGTGGTTAAATAGGTATATATAGTGTTAGGATAAAAAATTGAAAACCCAATTAATAAATTATTATGGAAAATGTAGTACTCAGAGGGTATTATAAGTCAAAACACTAATTATGAAAATTATTTTTAATTAATTAATAATAAAAATATAAATGAAAATACACCCTTAATAAAAATTATTTTCTTTTTCTTTAGTTCATATTTTTTTGTACATAAATTTAAATTTATTACACCTGGAGAATTTTTTTTATATTTAAAAATAATAACCTATATTTATTACTTTTTTTCATAATATTATGTAACAAATTATTTTATATTTTTTTAATTTTTTAATCTGTTTATCAATATTGTTCTGGTAAATAGAAGTGTAGTAAAAAATATAAAATATGAAATTTGTATTTATGAATTTTAAAATATAAATTGATTTTGGCTGTCATATTATGATAATGAGAATCTAATTATCTATGAATGATAATGTAATATTGTTCATATTTTTGAAAGATATTATACTTTCCAATTAGTTATATTTCGATATTCAATAAAAATCTAGATGTATTTCCAGATGAATTTCATAATGTTAGTTCTAATTAAGAGGATTAATTTATGATTATCATAGTTCATTATATTATGTAAAATTAAAAAAATAAACAATTGTCTCCAATTGATCTTTTTGAATTGAATAAAAAGATACAAGAGTTTCATAAAATGTCTTTCTCCCACTGTAGAAAACTACAATTGGTGATCTTATTTTTTGTTAAAAAGGAAACTTCCATGAGATGTTACAATGATTATATAACACTCGATAACATATCTATTATGAAAAATTATTATTTTTCTAAATATTTATTACATTGTTGATTAGCTCTTAGGTTTTTAGTATTTTTTTTAAAATTCATACCAATTTTTTATCATCATATTATTTTTATGGAAGGCAAAATATGATATTGTCATTCCATACATGTTATATGAGCATTGAGTTTCTGGTTATGCCTTATGCGTTCAAAAGTACACCCAGTCTGTTAATGGGTCTTATAAATACATTTTTCAATAGTATTTTGGTAAATTATTGGATTTATTAATTTATTTCGTTCTTCTGTATGATATAATTTATTTGCATTATGACCTATTTATTTTGATTTTTTATAAATTAAATCAAATGAATTTACAGGAATAATTAAGAAAATATGACTTATGATTATAAATGATCTGATTTTATGGTAATATTATTTCTAATGATAACATCAAAATTGTACCAGCTAAAACTAATGTTGCAATGGAATTTAAAATACCTACAAAAATCTATGATATTTGATTTTTTTATATTATAAGTTTACTGGTGTTGTTTTTCTATAAATATTATTTGGCCATCTATCTCATTTCATATTTCAATTAAAAAATGAGATAAATTCACCTAGAAAAAATAATTTTATGAATTATTTGAGTTATTGAAAAGATAACTAAATAATTCATTAGTTTTATCCTTTCAAAAAATAAATTGTGAAATTTTTATTCAAAGTTATTATAAATTGTGGTGTCAAAGTTATTTCTTGATAAAAGTATGTCATGTAATATAATATGGATCACATTAATTGAAAAAGAGTGAGAAAAATTCTACTAAACATAATATTCAATATACAATGTTTGTTTTTTATTCAAAAATTTGTACGCAAATTTTATATAGGTTAAAATGTAAAAAATAATAACAAATTAATGATTAAATTATATTTTTATTTGAAAATTGTAAAAATGATGAAGATAAAATGAATAGAAGTAATAATGTATTATTATTTCATGATTCAATATTTTTAATGAAAAAATGATGGTGGCTGATTCCATAAGTAGAAATGATAATTAATAATTTACCATGTAATGTTCGTATCATGTTCCATTTGATTGTTATTTGATGAATATTAGGATAGAAAATATTCATGAATTAACACAAAATACTTGGGTTTAGGTTCTAATTATATTGTCATTGTCTGACAAAATAAATCGTGCTCAGAATGAAGATCATTTTTTATAAAAATGATTTATTATAACAAAAGAGGAAAATTTTTCAATATTGATCCTTGAAAAATAATATGATATTAAATGTTGGAAAAAGGTATGTGTGCCAAGTGATTCAATTTCAGAGAAGGAATTTCTGACAGAGTCTTATATATCACAGTTTTAAATTATCCCCAGTAGCACTAAGATGTATAAAGCCTATTAGAAATATTACTAGTGGAAATTAGGGGGAAATTGTATTTCTAATTTTAACATGAAATGTTTAGAATTTATTTAAGGTAAATATGATTTAAAACCACCATAATTTATGCTTCATCCATTTCTACTGACTGACTGGAAATGAGATAATACATTTGTGGATTTTGAAGGTGGGATAACTAAATATATCTCATTGAGGAAATTTGTGTGGGGATTTTATTTATTTATTGATGACAACATAACAATTAAATTTTCTCAATAAACTATATATTTGGGTAAAAAATATTGATATTATTTTGATGATATTTTTAGTTTCAAAAATCCTCTATAATTATAATTTTTAAATTTTATCCTTATATTGACTTTATATATATAGAAAATACCTTAATCATCAGTGGGTAATATATTAAATTATTGTATTTAATTTCGACCACAATTTGATAAACAATTAACGTAAACAAATTAGAATTTGGAAAATATTCATCACGATTTCTATTAAAATTATTAGGTATGTTGGGATCATAATTATTCATTATTGTAATTTTCTTATAATAACACATTCATTGTAGAGAAATGATCAGATTATTTGTGGAATTATATGAAATGTTGTGTTGAACTATAGCATATAGAGAAAATTTTAATGGGTGGAATGTTTTTGGACCAAAATTAGTAGAAGATATTTATGATAAGATAAATATTTATTATCACCATATATGGTAATCTCTTAGAAGACAATAAAATTATGCAGTTAACTGAAAAGAATGTTCTCCAATTTTAGTTAGGAGGTCCATTTTTCTAAATGTATCTCTTCAAATTTGTGTTTGTATAATTTGAATGAATGGAAAATGATATACATCATCTAATAGTCATTTTATTTTTATAGAAAAGGAGGAATAATTTTCATATCATGTTAAAATAATTTATATTTTATATTTGGTTCATGATTTATTTAATGTTTCATTATCAATTAAATGTGTCCCTTGTGATTATCATTCCTTAAGCCCTAAAGTAGTCCAATAAGAATAGAATAATTCATATACAGAAAATCATAATTCATATTCAAGATCACATAGATTAGGTTATTCTAAATAAGTTGAATCATCTATACAAGGTTTTACTGATGAATAATATGATTTTATAAGTAACCTGAGAACCATAGAAATCTATGTGATAAAAATATTGTCCCATGTTTAATTCATGAATAAAATTAATAGATTTTTATTTCATAAATTGGGGAAGAATATTATAACCTCAGTAATGTTAATAATAAATCAATTCCATGTGTTAGTAAAAACACTAATGAAATTTTATATATTCATTTACACAATACTCATATGAAGCAGTATTTCCATCAAAAAATGAAATAATTTTTTTCTAAAAAAATTGTATCTTAAAAATTATTTGATTTAATTTAAAAGTAAATTTTTTAAACTTATTGTAATTTATTTTTTTAAAATTTTATTGGATTTTTATATTATCATATCAAATTTATAATATGGTAATATTTTGGATTATTTTTGAAAAAATTCTTTTTATAAAATGTTGAAAAAATAGATTTTTGAAAAACTTTCATTTATATTCATTAAATGAAATATAAAATATAAAATATTTTGTTTTAGTATTTGTTTCTAATATAAAAAATAAATGTTTCCTAAAATAGTATCATATAAATACTATATTAATAAATATTATATTTTATTTTGGTATAACATCATTTTTAGGATACAAAAAACATTTCAGGGAAAAAATTATCATTGCATTGTTTAATATTTAAATTAATATTATACTATTCCCATTTTAAAAATTGAATGTCAAATTTTTTATTTATTATTATATGTTATGATTTCAAATTTCAGTAATTATTTCATATTAAATTTTGGTAATTATGAATAATTCCCTTAGTAAAAATGTAGTCACACATTACAAATGGTAAAACATGCTAATGAATTTAATACAGGTCTGAATAGTTCCCAATATCATTATTATATTGTTATTGGGTTATAATTTATTCAACATGTTCACATTATCCTTTAATTTATTTTTTATGAACCAATTTATTACGATTTATATGTAATATTAATTTACTTCATTAAAAAATTACATGTGTTCCACTCCCAACACAAATAAAATGGAACACAAATATTCTATGCTATTCATATACTATGAGACTTTAATCACAACCATTTACTAAACAAATAACATTCAAAAAACCATAGCCATGTTATAGAGGTTCTTGTCCCACCAATAAGAAAATTATATGATCCACATGGAGTAATGAAATACTGTTTTTCCAGATTATGTATTAACAATTAATCTAGTGTTTTAAGGTTTAATTATTCATATAAAACTATAAATTAATCTTTATAAAATCATGGAAATAATTTTTTTTTTATTATATGTTATTTAAATATTCTTTTTTTCATGGGATAATTCATTTATATTACAATTTCATATCCCATGGGAAAGGAAAAGATCACTCATTACTACATGTGGCCTGACACCTCCACAATGTGATGTGTTTTATTTCTCATCACCGAATCATATGTTTGGTTATGAAGAATGAAAAAATCTAGATATATATAATTTTATAAGATAATTAATTCTCAAAAAATATTATGTATTACCTTTTTATCATTATACCCATTTATAATGATAATGTCTCTCATCTGTACGTGCATACAACCACCTCTATAAAGTAATGTGATTCATTTACCGGAACCACCTCACGTGGCGTTCAATAAATATGGAAGAAATTAATAAATATGAAACTTTTTAAATAAGTATGAATACATAAAATTAAAATTTTATTTATATTATTTTATTTTTCATCTTGTTTACAAATTAAAATGTTCTTGTTGAGTACACATAGACTACAATCTCTAAAAAACGAGGTTCCATATTTTTCATAACAACATTACATATATTGTTACAAATTTAAATTTAAATTATAAAAATGATAATCATAATTATTTTAAGATTCATATGATTAATTTATATTGACCTATTTGACCACAATCAACACTTCAATGATATTTTGAGTTTATAAATAGAAAAACATGAATATAACCAACATAATCATATCCATTTTATTAGAAATCAATGAAATGGTAAAAAGAAGTTTGTTTAATAATATTAATAAATTTAATATATAAAAGGATATTAATAATTAATTAATCTAATATAATTTTATTATTCTACATTTATATATTTTTCTTATAAAGATATGATATATGGTAATGGATTTACATTAACAACAATTTTTTAAATTTTTTTCATCCAAATCAATCTCTTCATTATAATTTATATTTTACAAATTTCTAGAACAGTATTATAGATGATTAATTTATTTGAAAATTAAATGTTTTACAATATTTTATCTATATTAAAATTTTTTAAATAGGTTTCACTTGATTGTATTCCATAATTATTTTAAATATTATAGAAGTAATGATAATAGGCCTTTGGGAATTTGGCATTAATTATATTTCCCAAAACCATAATTATTATTCATTATCTATATTACTATAAAAAGTAACATAATCAATCAATGTAGATTATATAATTATTATTTTGGTAATATTTTACATAAATATTATTTAAAAATAAACATTTATCATCAATATTATTTGTGACATAAATGTTCTTGGTTTATGAACTCAAATGAAAATATCTAGAGTTTAATGATGGAATCAAATATTTTGTTTTGATCATTTTATTGTACTTTTGGACTTATATATTATTATAGATGACCCTAATATAGAACATAGAGATGGTGAGATAGATATATATCTCTAATGGACTGCATAATGATTTGTATTTGATGTTGAAAAATTGTTACATAACCGATTGTATTTTTCATATTAAACTAACTAGGCCCAGAGTAGTTATAATTTTGTATAAAAATGATTGGAAATTGTTTATTTATATTATGATTCAAGAAATATATTTTTTTTTTATATTATTTTATATGGAAAACTTTTTTACATTGTGGGTAAATAAAAAAAATATTGTTTCAACATTAGTTGTATGTTTTTTGAGGAAATGTTTCCTTAGTTATCAAGTAACCCATAGTTATATCATGTTTTAAAGATACTAATGGGTTTTGATGGATTTATGTAATAAATATTTTGTATTGTCAAATTCTTATGTTATATTTTGATGCCCAATATTCCATTTTTAATAAAGTAAACATTTTCGTCAATTTTCATTCTTTTTAATATATTAATGGGATACCTTTTTTGAATCCCTTGCCTAGAATTTTTTCTAATAAAATTTTTATGAAAAATTAGTTTATATTATGATTGGAAATAATTATACAATCGTCAGTAATTATTTTTTGGAATCACTTCAAATTAATAATATATATCTTTAATTAAAAACAATTTGTAAACAAAATCTATACTTGTAGGGAAAATTAAGTTTCGAAGGAAGTGTCTTCATTGTTTTATAATGTTTTATTATTCTCTAAAAATATAAATATAAAATTTTATATCCATTAAGTAAATAAAAAATAAATATAAATCATGTTTTTATGGGTTGTCAGTGATTCAAAACATTATAAATATTCACATTTTTATACACTCCATGATCATCTATTTTTATTCCTCACATGATCCTACAGATTACATAGTACGAGGGATGATTCCTTTATATTCATAAAACATCCATATCTGAATGGTGGCCACTCTATAGAACTATTATTTTATTTTGACTCTAACTCGATTATATATTTTTCAAAGACGTCACATATGTGGAAATTTTTTTTAATTTTGACACTTCAACCATCCTCTTTATTATAGTTTTTAGTAATTTTCTATTTATATATTTCAATTGATACCATAAGGTATAAATTATATTAAAATTATTTATTGAAATTAATATATGATTAATAGCCAATTTAATTTTTATTATTGCTTTTCCCCTTCCATATGTCAATTTATAAAAGGGATATGTGATGTTCAACTTTTTTATAAAATCTCCACTCAACCATATCAATTTTTAAATAACAATAATCATCCCTTGGTATGTCTAAAATATAATCCAAATAAACTTCATTGATTTCCCTAATTTATTCAACAAACCACTACTAGGAGAATGACATTACATTCATTTAAATTGATTCTTTATTAGAAGATAAGTCTTGTTAATCAATATATTCATATTGATTTGGATATCATAAGAACTAGTGTTACACCCAACCTCACATAAAAAATTTAATGGGATCTAAAATTTAAATTCTATGTATCCACTCATAATCCTGCAGGGGAGGATGTTCATCCCCCCATTTTCCCATACATTCTCAGGATCCTCATATATATATGATGTTATTTATAACATTAACTGAAACCTCATATATGATAAATTATTATATTGAATCAATTTCCTTAGTTCAAATTTTATACTTGAATGTGAACTATGTAATCTATCCAAAGATATTTTATTTAGATTCTCATAAAAAAGAGTCAATAACATTACACTAAAACATAAGGGTAGTATCACTATGATTCTATCAAAAATACTAAAATCTTCATTATTGCCACTATAAATAGAAATATATTTGAAATGATCATTTATTTTATAAAATAATGCATATATTATTTTCATTTGTATCATTTTTTAATGATGATTTTAATTCATTAGAAAAAGCATATTTTCCTTTCATGATTTAGATTCACCATGAAAATTATTTAAATGATATTAGTATGGTGCAATATATTCTTTACAGCAAAATACATTGTTATAATCTTGGTTAAAAATATCTCTCAATAAACAATTTAATACATTATTATCTTCATCCAATTAATTTTGATGGTTTTCACGAAAATACCAAAAATAATCTTTTTTTACGTTTATCGTTTCTAGAGAAGGATATATAACTTCACAAAGAAACATCACATTCATACAAGTTATTAGTCTATATCATGGAATATTCCCTAATATGGGGTAAATCATGGTATTGTCATCTAAAAACTTGTCCTTGATAATTATCAAGATCATCATTTTTTTAAAAATAATCATTACCCTCCTTTAAAAATTATCATTAATGAATAAATAATGATACAATAGACATATGTGATTTTTCACCATTAGAATGGGATAATATATAGAGAGTTCAGGGAAATTAGAAAATTCCCCTACATCATTTGAGGGAGATAATTCTATTCATTTTAAACATAAATGTATTAATAATACCTCTCAAGCATCATTGTACATACGAAAAACAAATACCACAACCCCCTATACCAAATAGTAACTCAATACTACTCCTATATATATATATTAATACCAATAATTTTTTATTGTTATTATTTACAATAAATTTATAATTTTATGGAATAAATAAGTTTCAAAAAAATACATCTCATATTTAAGGATTTTTCATTCAAATAAATATCATGTAATGTATTCCTTATCAAATAGATTTTGGTTTCAACCAATAATGAGATTATCTTCCCCTTTAAACATCATGGATCATTTTTTCCTTATCAGCAATGTCTTTCTCTTAAAATATGAACATTGATAATGAATTGTGCATTGTTATAGGGAATCCAACCAACAAGCCTTAATTCAGTTTTTGGGATCAATTATTCTTTCATTCTATAAGTGACAATAATACATGTTTCATTCATACAAAAGTATGTTGATTAAATGTCATTTATGTCTAATAAAATTTTCTTGAAACCGAGCTAGATATCGCTATTCGGATTTATAGGATGTATAAAATTACTTGGATATGGAAGGTACATTTCTTCTTTAGTGAATTAATGTTCGTTGATAGATTCAAAATGGTGTATACATTTCCAAAATTTCATACAAGGTGATCTAATCAAATGTTAAGGTGTTTTCAACCTCTATATAGCCTTGCGTTTTTTCTTTACAAGATGCACCAAACAAAATAATATAATACATATTAGATTCCCCATGATCTGCTTCTTGATTTACTCATCATATAACTTTAACAAAGATTTATCATCATAAAATATTGTATATGGTTTGGAATCATATACACATAGAAATAAAATCATGCACTACTCTATAAAAACACCATGAACATTGAAATGTGTTTCAATGACATGGATTTTTTCTCTCCAATCATGAATGTGTAATAAATAATAGTATATTGAAATGTATGTTCCTCTTCAATAAAATTTCTCATAAACATTATTTTACATACTTTTATTTTATTTTATTTGGACTTTTATGTATTTACAATACGGTATAACAGACTCCAGATGGTTCAGATATCTTTAGAAACCATTAGATCTCCCATTACATAGTATTTCCCAAAACACATTTATGTAAACCTATTTATTAGTGTTCGTTTCTTATATTACATTTTCTTAATATTTAACTTTATTTTGGAAGAGTTAAAATTTGAGTGACCTTATCATTTTATAGCATTACCAATATACATCCCTACCTCATGACATAACTCATTCATAATTATAAAAAACACTTACAGGACCTCATTGTTTGGTATAAAAAATTTCATTTCACTCTAGATTCCTTATTATAATTAAATTTCCTCCTTAGAGTAATATAAAATTTTTTACACACATTATATGTAATGGATTGTACATGAACACAATCAAACAAATCTCTTGTTTGATTTCTCCAAATAGTATCATAATTCATTGAATTTGTAATTTTTTAGGATATTTATACTATAAAAAATATATGTATGATCACTCATAATATTTATGTCAAATTCTTATTTCATTAAAATAATGAAAATTCATATGATGTATAATTTTTTAGAAGTTTTGAATATGATTTTACTTGTAATATAAATATATGAAACTATAGAAAAATGTGCAACATATAATGAAAATTATACTAATGGTTATTATTTAACCAATTTAATTTATTCATAATATATTTAATCATATAATATATGATTATAAAATATATATAGGTCCAAAAGAGCATTATAGATCAAGGATAGTAGGTTCAAAAAGGATAACACTAAGGATAATAAGATATTCCTCACTACATTATCAAATTGATATATGAAATTTAAATTTGTCAATATAGTATAGAAAGTGGGTTAATTCTATAAATGAATAATTTGATTATATCAAGTAGATTGAATCATGGGATTTGTTACCCAATCCTATAGAAAATACTTTTATCCAGATAAAGTATTTTTTCCAAAATAATATGAATTAAATGTATGAGGTAAAAATAAATAAATAAATACTTGTGTGAAATGTGTATTCCCATGGTTAAGGTTTCGACATAGAGGAGGCATCTTCACCAATTTATAAAATATTTAACATAAATGTATTTCATTAAAATAGTTCATAATGGGATTTTTTTTAATGTAATGTCAAGCTTAAATTCAAAAAATTGTGAATTGGAGGAGGAGTTTAACATTGAAAATACTTGTGGGTTATTTATTATAAAATATCAGGGCTGTCTTTTTAGATTATTTAAGACACTCTATGTGTTGATTGAATCCCCAAGATCAGGGTTATTCAAGTTATATACATAATGAAAGGTTTTATATCTTGATATTTGACGAGGGAAAAACATTTCTACATTAATGATGGTATTGTTGTATCAATAATTATTTTCAGTTATTTGATGATATTACATATAATTTAAATTATGAATTTTATAATGTTGAATTGAAAATGTAAATAATTTTTTTATAAATTTCAATTCTCTGAGAAATTGCCAATTTTTTTGGATTAAAACATCACAATAGAATTATATAATATTTCGTTCTCAATGTAGATGTATAGTTTAAAATTTTTCATGAACATAAATTTTCATTATTCAAATATTAAATATATATATATATATATCAATATGAACCATGTTGTTAATGGAAAATGGTTAATAATAATTTAACCATCAATAATTCTTTATGTTGAGAGGGAGTTTTTGGAGCATTATAACTTCTATAAGAAGCATTCTGTAGACTATCAAAATATATAATATATTTCAAAATCACTATATATGTCTTATATTATGGTTGAGAAAAAATTCTCATATATATATATGGAACTATAGTTTATGGATTGGATATGACAATAAATGATGTCTTGGTATGATTGGTTGCATATATAATTTTTTTGAAATAAATAATGTCAAATTAAGATAAAAATATTGATCTGCCTTCATTATGGGAGATTGGTACATTTTTTCCCACATAGAAAAGATAATCTAGAAAACCATGAAAATATAAGACGTAAATTATTCTGATACAACTAATTATAGTTCCGAGTTAATGTGGATGATAACTGAGTCAAAATAAATTATGGTAAAAGTGAAGCTAAAACTAGTTACGATCTTTGAGAATAAAAGGGATACTAATTTATCAATGAATAACAAAAAAAATTAATTTTATAATAACATAGTTATAAAAAATAACATCATTAATGATATTTTGTCGATTAATGAATTGATTTGATAATTTGTTATTAAATTAGAGAAAATAGAATATTAGTTCAACGAACTAGTTGTGATGGTTATATTTTAAAAACGTTGTTACAAACTAGTTTTCAAAATCATTATACATAGGTCTATTGTATATATTACTTTACCTATATAGTATATTTATTTTGATAATTTCATTATAGAGAAATATGAAATAAAAAATGAAAACATAAATCCCATTATTTATAATACCATGTTGTGATCATAAAGTCTGAGGAATACTATATACAATGTATTAAATGATATTTAATTCTTGTTTTTAAGTGGGGGTTGTATATTAAGAGGGTTTTAAAAAGGTTTAGATGTGAATTTTTTTTGTGGTAAGTGATTACAATGTGTTTTTATATTATTATTAATTGTTCAAATTGTTTTGGTGAGAATGAATATATGATATTTTTTATAAGATATATAAATAATGTTTACAATGGTTGGAGTTTACTATTAGATAATATCAAATATATTCATAGGTGAGTTAATCATGTTGTAATAGGTATATGAGAATTTAATTTTTCAATTATAACTAATATTATCAAGTTTTTGATAAAATATATTCTAAGTCACTTTTACGGGAAACATGTTTTTATAGTCTTATTTTTACACCAACTTCAATCACTTCAAATTAGATTTATTGAATGATGGAATAATTATGATTATTATGAGTATGAAATATATCAATTTCCCCATGTTCCAAATGACTAAAAATTATTATATTATTGAACCCAATAACAGTTTTGGAATATTTTTTAACTGAAGGTATTTTTAAACACATGGCTATTGAAGAACTGAAGGAAATAAGAACTGTATTGGATTGTTTTTTTTCAATTTATAACTAATATATAAATTATACTTATTATAATATTATTCAAAATGAATAATTTGATTTTATATTTCTTCCACTCTTTTGGAATAATTTCATGATAATTTATCGAGTTTTGATATTTGATAAATGAATTTTGAAGGTGTTTTATGGAATCTATCGAAGTCAGTGTATTCTCTAAAATTTGAATATTGTAATGTTAAAATGTAATATAAAGAATTAAAAATTATACCTTACATTATGAAATTACCACATAAGAAATCAAGAACTAGATATATGTAAAAAATCTCAAAGGTAAGGAATCTAACAGAGATAATAAGGATAAATGACCCTGAAAAGGGTTGAAATTATTATTCATGTTTGAAAACAAGAATCAGTGCCAACATAAAAAATTAGAAGTGAAAATGGATGAATCATGGTAGGTAATGACTATTGTATTCACATTACATATTATATACATTATCTAGACCAAAGATATATTCAATGTTGTATTAGGATGACTAAGATAGAGGGATTTGGTTTTTGGAAAAAAATCATTGATAATTGTTTTTGAAGAATTTAAAAATTGAAATGATGAAACTATAAAAACACAGTAATATAACCAATTAACTCAAATTTATAGGATATTTTTTGACTCATAATTTAATACACCCCACCCTGGTCAGTAAATTTTTTAAATCTTTAGAATTATTTAAAAAAAATGTAAATAATCATAAGTAACTTAATGAACCATTTTTAGGGGAACATTTCATCAGTTTAGAAAATTTTTACAGTCAAAAACAATTACTGGAAAACATGATATAGTGGTATTCATGTTTTTTAATGGAGAAATGATGTTTTATGATTGACGAAAATATCTTTTAAAAAAGGTAAACCCTAATGATTGTTTTTTGATATGATGTCAATGTATCTGGGTTATTCATTACTAGGTAGTAAATCTCATAGTCATTGAAATAGAGATATATAAAACACAAATGATGTCGTGGTTTGTGAAGAGAATGTATTTTCAAAATAATAAACAGATATTTTTTTGATAATTCCATGTGTATTAAGAATATTAATAAACACATTTACTGTAGTTTGAATTTAATGTTGTTCAAACCAAAGTGAAGGTTCTTTTGTTGTGAAATTGTTCAATAATATTGTAGAATATCATATAGTGATAATCATGTATAGAGTTGTAGTCTATATATTTAATGGGTATAATGATTTCTAACCTCAATATCTCAAGGTTTAATAACTAGGACATTAGTGGAATGTTAATTTGTCAAAAACTAGTGTCTGAGGTGTTCAGGGATCCAATAGATGCTCATTTCTTGAGATTTCTAAATTTACATTTTAATATCGGTAGGTCAAGGGAATGGTGGGTCAAAAAATTGGTTGGATGATGCAATTTTGAGTTAGGTCATTAGTGAATCTGGGTGTCGGTATATTTTACATCGGTAGGTAATGTCAGTGGATTAGTTTCGGTAGATCTACATTGGTTTCTCAAGAATCAGTGGCTTGTTATTGATGGCATATTGTTGGTGACTCGCCCATTAGCAACTCATTTCCTATTTTTACCCGTTTTTTCAATTTATCTCCACATACAAATAATTATAAATAAATCGAGTTTAAAGCCTTATTTGTTCGATTATAAAGAAATCTTAAAGGATATTAATTATATCATTAATTTCATAATGCACTGGGGACATTGAAATTGTCGAACTTTGTGGTCATGGACATTGTCTAACAGTAATGACCATGGAACCATTTCTTATGGTTGGTATTGGATCTATATTCTCTAAACTATAGGTTATATCTTCACTTTTCTTTGGGAGTGCATAATGTGTTCTTCCCAGACATGCCATACACCTATGTGGTAGCCCCCCATCCTTCTTCATTTTTCCTCAGAGCCTCCTGCTCAGGCGACAACAATTTGTTTGGTGCAAAGAAGAATTTTGGTCACTTGTTGTTTTAGGTATGGATTTATATCATATCCCTTTTAATTGGGTATTATTCGGGGTTGGTATATTGATTCCTCCTTATGAGAAAAACTGAATCAAAATTTAACAAAAACAATGAGAAGTAATAATTGGGTATTGGGATGATATTGATGTTTTCATGATTTTATCTATTTCATTTGACCTATACTTTGAACTGTATGGGTTTCATCCCTCTAAAAATCATGGTATTTTATTGTATTTTTATGATCACCTGTAATTTTTCCTTCTTATGTTTTATCCTTTCTCGAGATTAATGTAAACAATAAATTTGATTAATCACATATACATGTTTAAATGAAAAGGATTTCCTAGGATCAAAAATTATTTGTAATCACCCCTATTTATCAATGTTTAAATAAATATTCTTTTTTGATAAATCCAAATACACTCAGCTTCTTTTATGTGCATGTGTGGTGTGTGGGAATATTTTGGGTTTTTCTCATTATGAGGGTTATATCATTATACAGTTGGTATCTTTGTTGTTGGAATAGGGTTGGGTAGAGGATTTTATTTTGGGATAATGTTGTGGTATGTCTGAATAGTGGGGCTATGTTATAGTGTTGGTTGATGTGGGATTTTTGTATGAGGTTGTGCAAGAGGTGTGATGGAATATCATGTTGACAGATTGATTGATTGTGGAATTTATGGACTTATTTTCTAGTGGAACTACTTCTTGGATGTTTTCTGAATGTGGGGATGCAGGATTGGGTTGTGTCATTATTTTATGACTTTGGGTGTCTTGGGTGTGGTGCCGTTAGGCAGTAGGGTTGTCGGGTTTTGCTATGCGAGGATGAATTAGGTGTTAAAAAATTGAAGACTGTTATTGATAGCTTCTATCAATGTATGACTCGGTAGTGGTTTATATGTTTTTTTTCACCTTATATGTTTGTAGTGATTGATAGTTTCTCTATTAGAGAAGTAAATAAATAAATAAATGAATTCATAGTGTAAAATGATGATTGGTTAAATAAATTTAATGGTGATTTGTTTCGAGTTCGTTCTTGTAGTGAAGCTATGTTTAAATGACTATCGTTGGTGGTGCTATGTGCATTTAGGGGTAGCAAGAAATGTTTGATTGAGTCTGATGGATATATTTTTGGAATTCCATAACACATTTTGATTGTTTTTTTCCTATATATATAATCTTTTAGATCTTTTTTTATATAAGGACCTATCCTTATATAGAACTATGTGTCAAACACCCTCCATTATTATGGGGGAGGGAATATTTCCCAACATCTTGATCAGAGGATGGATATATGGTTACTAACATTACCTTGATCCTCAATCTAGGCATTGATCTCTAAAAACTATTCGATAAGGCTTTAATGGATTGAGTTTTAATACCAATATTATGGTATTGTAATTGTGAGAGCTGGATTGTTTCTCAAGTGAATTTGGGATGAGGCCCAGGTGTTTTGGGACGTGATGTGTGGAGATTGTGGAATAGGATTCTATGGGAAGGATGTGATGTCGTGTGTGTCTTGGGTGTGTGCAGGTAGGTTGTGAAAGTAGTTATACTATAATAGAGTTGTAGTATCCAGATGTTTTTCATTAGGGGTTAGATGTTTTCCGGTGGAAAGTAGAGCATGGAAAACAAATATCAATGTACCTTTAACTTAATTCACATGACTTGTATTATTTGGTGATCATTCCTTATTGATTTTTGAATGTATACTATACCTTTTTTTAGGTTATTTAGTGTTTCTGTTGTTTTCACTAAGGGGGATTATTACAATTCTCCCAGTTGTGCATGGGTGACATTAGATTGTTCCTAATTAGAATACTTGTATACCCACCAAACTTATATAAAACTATTTTTACATTTTATGAATGATTATGCAGACTGGGAAGGACTCACAATCGTGGACGTTGGGGACAATTTTTGTGTCATTTCATGGTTTTATTTGGGTACTTACATTGGGGATTAATTTTATTTCTAGCCATTTTACATAAAAATGCATCGGGGATAGAATTGGGTTTCTTTATATATATCTATCATGGATTTTTTTTGGGTTTGAGACATCATATTTTCTAATGGTAGTAACTATAAAAGGGTAGTGCCTCCCACTTTTGTGAGATTTCTATACCTACGGTGCTGGTCACCAACCGAGGGGCCTATTTGTGGTGGGAATCCGGGGTAATTAGATCTCTTTTATCTTGAGGAAGGATGTTATTGGAATCATGTTATCCCATACCTCCTTTTGATGAAGCTAGGTCTTGATAGAATGGTATCAGATGTGATGTTAGAGAGTTTGGATCATGTTTGGAGTTCAGTAAATTGAGGATTGTATGTGTTGGTAGGGAAATTGTTTTAGGTGAGGCAGGTGTGTGACATAGGGTTGGGAATATCGGCAAGGACATGAGATTTTAGGGCCCTTGTGATGTGACACAATCACTCTAAAATTACCCAATGACCAAGTGAGGATACATTGATTGTGGGGTAGATATGCTAGGAATGGTACATGAATTACAATGACTTGCTTTGTTGTTTTTTTTTGAAATTTTCCAGGAAATAATATTAATAATGAGTTAAAATTATTCTTTACAGAAAATTTCATACTATCTGGGATTTTAAGTTTCTTATTTTCCGTTTATCTATGGATCCCATATATCACCAGAATGTGATATGATCAAGGGAGGGTCGATACGTTCACCAAGTTGATCGGTGGAGGGTCAACATGTTAGAGAAGGACGATCAGTGGTAGGAGATGTTCCATTCATTCTAGTGGTATACTCTGGAAAAATAAGAGGGTATTCTCTTGGGAATTGAAACAGAATGTTGGCTCAACAAGCTGGTGATCACTTTCATTTTCATGTAATCTCTAAAAATGTACCTATTTATTTTGGACGTGAGCTTAATGAAGGGAGTAACACATTAGTGGTGGATGGTTTGCCTTTGGGAGAAAAATGATGCTAATGATTTTTGGGATGACATTGAGAAGTAGTTCTAGGATGAATTATATTCTTCCATGATGAATGAAGGGAAGATTAAGGAGGTACACTACCTCTTGAAGGGGATTATATCGGTGAAGGAATTGTGGATTTAGTTCAATTAACTATTATGTTATGCTCCAAATAACTTTTCACATGACAATCCATATGTGGGGTCCTTAGGAGAGGCACTCTGTCCTTCTCCTCAATATGTCATTAATCATGTCACCTTAATGGCATACATAGTGTCTCAGAAGAAGGCTAAGTTAGTGGAAAGGTTGAACATGTGATAAGTTATGTCATGGGAGGTGTGCCTTATGGGTTATTTAAAGTGTAATGTTGTCAGTAGAATGTCTATGATGTTAAGGCCTTCTATGTTTTGTCCAGTGGGTAGCCGAACCAAAAATTTAAACATCTAACCATATGGTACATGAATATTTTCACGATCCTAGAGGTGATGTGTTTTTCATGTAGAGGTTGTGTGATCCTCCAAGGAGAGTTCCCAACATACTATTAGTATTGTGGAGGTGGGAATGTTCAGCGCTCGTCTCAGTTACAGTTTCTAGCCAGACATTTCTTGTAGAATGGAAAGCATTCCATTTCTCTACTAATGGAAGATAATGTGGGAGGTGGAAATCCTTATGATGCCCTTATGGACCTCGCCCAGGGCATGGTGGGGGAGGAAGCTGACAACCAAGGTGAATAATATTTAGGTGTGGGCAGTTTCACGACATATAGGTAGTAGTTTAAGTCGGTCCGTAGATAGTTTGCGGTATGATTTATTTGTATAGTATGCTTACTTATGCGTTGTTTTATTTTGGTTTAGGTCACTCTAGTCCTGCACCATCTCTATCCCCTGATATGGGATTAGACATCGATAGACTTTTCATTTCCCTAGTGTGGAGTACATCAATCGTACATCATAATGGCTTCTTTGATATTTGTTGGGGATATAGATTGACGTGGATGTTGTATCATTCTTGTGGGGGTCTCTATCTACACTAGGTTCATCTACACGATGCTATCCATGAGAGTAGACTAGTTTTACTTTGTACATGATCTTATCGACTTCTTCTGGATAAGATTAATGTTTTCCGATGCAAAAGGCCAATGTGTAGATTTTGTTTGTGAGAAAAGATTTCATATGCGCAACCATTTTATAGAGAATATTCTTTCCTTGTTAGCTAATTAGTCAGTGGGATTAATGGATGTAGAGAAGGTAGAGGTTCCTGGAGTTTTTAGAGGGTTTATGGATTTTTTTACAAAGAAGTTATGACTAAACCCCCTCAACATGGAGTTGAGTTTGGTATAGACTTATATCCTGATGTGTAGACAATACCGAAGGATTTGTATTAGATATCACCTTTTGAGTTACGGGATATGCACATTCTTATTGAAAATATTATGAAGAATGGTTTCATCTGACCTAGTGTGTAATCATGTGGTGCTCTAGTATTGCATGTGAAGAAGTCATATGGTTGTCTGAGGATTTTATAGACTACTAGATATTAAATTAGGTGATGGTCTAGAACCATTACCCTCACCTAAGAATAAATGTTCTTTTTTATAGGATGAGGCGATTAATTATTATTTCTATGTTAGATCAATGATTTGTATATCAACAGTTATGGTTTATGAATGGTGACATCTCAAATGCTACTCTTTCGTGTAGGTATGGGAACTTTGAGTTCGTGGTTGGGTCGTTCGGTGTTATGAGTGCACCAGACGTGTTCATCGGTATTATAAACTTTGACTTCCAGGTGTTTTGATATATATTCAACATCAAAATCATCGAGACATCCTAATCTAATTTAATTCATATTATGAGCACCCAGGGCATCTTAGGACTATCCTAGAGGTCATTTTACACTACCAGCTAAACAAAATGCTATCCATTTGAAAGAATTAGACATGATACTACCACTTCCTTTGACATGTGGTTTATCAGCATGGTATAGTAGTGTACCCTTCATAGGTCAAGGAAATCATTTATTAGGAAGCAACAACTAATGTAGTAGATGTTGAAAATTTAATGTTATGTCTTGCTACTACTAGAGATTTGTACTTGATTTCTCACAAGTAGTAGATCCATTGATGGATCTGACTAGAAAAGGCCAAGCTATTGGGTGGGGAAAGCAGTTCTAGGAAGTACTCGACTATCAAAAGTGGAATATGATAAGGGATCCAGTGCTCATGATACCAGAAGAAGTGGTGATGGTTGAGTTTTCTTGCGATGCATCCCATCTATGGTTGGGCTGTGTGTTGATGAAAGAACATAGAGTGATATTTTATGGGTATAAGTCTTTAAATGCCCAAGAAAATAAATATTCCACCCATGATATAGAATAAGAAGTGTTCATTATTCCACTAATAATATGGAGACATTATATCTTTAGAGAGAACATTGTTGTTTTCACAGGTCATAAGATATTGAGGTACATATTTCCATATAGAGACATGAACTTCTGGTAGTGGAGTAGGATGGTGTTTTTCAAGGGTTATGATTTTTATATCTCCTACAAGTGAGGAAAGAGGAATGTTGTGGTCGATGATTGGACAAGGAAGTCACAGAATGATGTTGTTTTGGAATCTGTAGACTCTTGGAGGGAGTTGGAGGAGATGGATGCCCTGCACTTAAATGATCTAATGTATAGTGGCAAAGGGAATCTATTTCAAATGGAGGTAAAATAATCTCTTATTTATTAGGTGGATGGGTCTTGTTTAGGAGGCTCGTAGATGGATGTGATGTGTGATCACTTTAACCATGGTTATACTCTACAGGGATCAATGGAGGATGGTCATAATTATTAGTTGTTCTATTTGAAGTTATTTTTTCAATTTCAATGTGTCAGGTTGTTCTCCATGACTTTCATAGATCACCCTTATATTTACACAAAAAAGTTTTGGTGATTTACCTGCACTTGAGGGAATTGTTGTAGTTTGTTCTGATATAGCACGAAGTGACATAGTCTGTGTCAAAGTGCTTAGTGTGCCTATATGCTGAGGTTAAGCACAATATTCCCATTGGTTTCTTACATCCCCTATATGTCCCAGAGTGGAAGTGGGATTACATCATGATGTATCTTTTAATTGGGTTACCCATGGCTCATAGAGGATGTGATTCTATTTGGGTAGAAGTGATCGATTGATAAAATTACCTCACTTTTTTGCGACCTTGGAGTCCAGTATAGTGGATTCATTAACACGACAGAATGTGGATGAGGTGGTGTGATAGCATGGAGTACAATATCCATCAACATATATCATGATACAGGTTTTACATTAGGATTATATAGGGGATTTCAACTTTTTTTTTACTTAGATACGCATCAGCACTGCTTTTCACCCTCAAATTGATGTGAAAAAAAACCATTCAAATGTTGGTTGGAATGCTGTTGGCATATGTTCTAGACATCAGTGGGACTTCAGTGTGACATTTTCCTTTGGTAGGGAATTAATAAAATAATTGATATCAATGTTCAATTAGAATCCCTCAGTTTATTGCCTTATATGTTATGTCATGACATTCACCCATGTACTGGATTGATGTTTGGGAGGCAACTTCACTTGTCCCAGACAGGGTGAAAAGTACATTAGAGAATATGCATTTTTCTGTTAGAGGATAATGGTAGAATAAAACTGGAATAAGTCATATGTTGATAGCCGGAGAAGGCCTTTGAAGTTCTAGGTGGGGGACCACATAATCTTGAAGGATACCTCTCAACATTGGGAATGTAGATTCATAAGAGAGAGTAATATTTATCCTAGTTTCATTAGACCTTGGAGGTGTTGGGACAATTTGGCAAGGTGGAATATCAGTTGGTCATCCACCATATTTTTGGATGGCCCACATTGTCTGTCATGTATCCCATCTTCATCAGTATCTTCATGATGACTCCCATGTCATAGATTTGGGAGAGTCGGATATGGCGAACGATTCAATGATCATGGAGTGACTATTGAATATCCATTATAATTGGCAGAATGTGCTGCACGAAAGGACCATTCCCTTGGTTTGCATGTTTTGGGGGCATGGTGTCATGGATGGGAGTACATGGGAGCAAGAGACTTAGATGTGTTCCCTATACCCAATGTTGTTTTTGGTTCTTTTCATGTGTTTTTTCTTGTGATGTAATACATCAACCATTTTTCAATTATATGTGTTGTTTCTTTATTATATGGTGAATGATAATGTTATGATGTATGATGAGGGTTGGACCTGATCCCGAATCATGAATCATTAATGAAGATGTGATTAAACTCATGTGATAGATTCTGTGCCACCCAAATAAGATAATATATTGACATGGGGGAAAATAAAACCTGATTCATGTGTTCAATAGGGGCGAATTTTGTGTTCTTTTTTGGAAAGACTTTAGGTTTTTGGGTTGGAAAACCTCAGAGGAGGTGTTCTTGGATATTGAGGTTTCACAGCAATGAGGTGGTATAACCTTATGAGATATATTACAGGGTGGTTGTTCAGACCCCACTTATTTATGGGTTTGGTTTTGAATTCTCAATTGTGAGAATATTTTGAGAGGTATCTATTGTAATGGATCAGACATACATAGTCCATCACATTGTCATAATCTAGTTTTTTGGGTGTTCTAGGAGGAAAAGGTATCTCATTTCAAGAGTCATCCCAATTTTCAATTCTACATCAGTTGGCCTGGGAATTGGTAGGTAAAGGTATTAGTATTTCAATTGGTTGATGAATCAAGGTGTTGGTGAATCAGGGTGTTGGTGATTTAGGGCTTTGGCGAGTCAGGGTGTCAGTCTGTAAGAGCATCAGTGTGTCAGAGAATCACTAAGTTATGGTTTCATTAAGTCAGGGTATCAGATATTCATTGCATCAGTGAGTTAGGGCCTCAGTGAGTTAGAGTATCTATGGGATAGGGTGTTAGTGTGTCAGGGCATTTTGAGTTAGGGCATTAGTGAGTCAAAGTGTTTGTGAGTAAGGGCGCAAGTGATTCATGCTTTTGTAGTTCATGTTAGTGGTTCAACATTTGTGTCACATCATCAGTAGATCATCATTCGTGAATCACTATTAGTGGATCACTATCAGTGGGTTTCTTCTTGGGACTCACCCATCGGTCACTCATTTCTAGTTTTTCCCACATGTTCTAGTTACACCACTCTTACTTTTTATTTGATGTATATCAAGATTAAAACATTTTTGTGAATTTATAAATGAATTTAAATGGTTATTAATTAAATATTTAATAACCAAATGCTCAAGAGTCATTTAAATAGTATAACATAATGGTCTTTGACATGATCTGACTTTAATGTCCATAGAACGGTTTCCTTCCATCGATATAATATCAAGACTGTCTAAAACTATGGCCATATCTTATCTTTTTCTCCCGGTTTCTATAGAACAATTATTTAGAGAAAATCTATATAAAAATTTTGTATCCCCTCCCCCTGTTAGGTTTTCCTTTGAGTATCATGCTCACATGAACAACCACTATTAGTACAAAAGGGTGTATTCATCACCTATTGTTCCATGTAGGGGTTTCCATTATCACTATTTTAATTGTGAATCATGTAATGTGGGTATAATGATGATTCATTGTAAGAACAATTGAATAAAAATTTGATAAATATAAATAAGAAGTAATAAATGTGGATGAGGAATATATTGATGATCTCTTTAATTTTAATTTTATCTATGATCCCTAATTTGAATTGTATCGTTTATATCCCTCTAAAAATGATGTATGTTGGTGGTATTATCTGGATCCCCCATGATTCTTCATGATTATCATTGATCTTATGTAGAATTTACAATAAACATTAAATAAGAATAATCATGTATACACAGTTAAATGAAATGAATTCCCAATGATCAAACATGATTTGTGATAAACCCTCTTTATCAATGAGGAATTAAAGATCTTTTTTTTGTCTAAATCAAATTACGTTAATATATTTTTTATTGTGTTGGTGTGTTTTTTGGGTATTGGTGTCTTATTTTCTTTATGAGTTTTATATAGTTGTTTTGTTGGTATCATTGTTGTGGCCACTTGGGTGGTAAGAGAAGTCAGTACATAGATAAGTGTGTGGTGTTTGTGTAGTGGGGTTGTGGATTAGTGGTGGTTGTTGAGGGATTTTTTATGTTGTGGTGAAGGATGTATGATGGACTCTCAGGTTGAGAGATTGATTTATTTTTAAATGGATGTAATTTTTATGTAGTGGGAATGAATCTTGGATGTGGTTGGGTAGTGGAGATACATGACTGGGTTGTGTCAGGAATATGTGTTTATGGGTGTGTTGGGTGTGGGGTAGTTGTGTAGAAGGGATACAATGTTCGGTTGTGAGAGGATTAATTGTGTGTGATAACATTTCAAATGGTTTTTTGTAGTTTCATTATTTTTTTAAACATCATTGTGGTTTTTATGGTTGTCTCACCTTATATTGTTTGCAGTGTATGGTAGTTTCTCAGGTATAAAAGCAAATAAAAAAAATAAATGGTTTGATATTGAAGAATTATAATTGGTTAAATGAATTGGTTTGGGGGGTATATTTTAGTGGTGGTATTATAGTGTAACGGTTTCCAAGTGGCCAATATTTTGAATGGTACGTGCATGTAGGGGTAGCAGAGGTGGTGGTTTTGAGTGGACTAGTTATATGTTAGGAATTTTATATGATGGGTTGAGTGTTTGTCACATATATATTATATATAAACATGTAGTTACATATTTTTTTATGAACACATTTCTAGTTGTGAAAAATATGTTCCAAGCACCACCATTGTCATTTGGAGGGTGTTTTATCAAACATACTGCTGGGAGGGTGAATGGTTGGTTACTATCTTTACCATACTTTATTTAGGAATTTATCACCTAATAATCTTTTGTGCAGGGTGTAATGGATTGTGGTTTAATAACAGACTAATTGTATTTGATATGTGGGAGTTTATTTATTTCATATGTGTCTTCGGGATGAGTCCCAAATATTTTTAGATGTTCCATGTTGTTTTTTTGGACCATGTGTCAACAGTTAATATTTGAATTGGTTTGAGTTTTATATTTTTGTAAGATTTTTTTAGTGGTTCTTGTGGATGAGTGTGGTAGTACCAGGATGTTCACCATTACGGTTGTGTATTTATCCAGTGGAAAGTGGTGTGGGATACCCTAATATCAATATGTTCAATACATTACATTACTCGACTTTTGTAATTTGGTGAGTATTCCTTGGTGTGGTTGGGTTGGATAGTATACCTTGTTATGTGATTTAGAGTTTTTTTTCCTAATCATAGGGGCATTAGTATGCCTCTCCAAATTGTGCATGGGTGAATTTGGTTTTTCCCTTCGATGTGTACTTTTATGCCCACCATATGTATGTAAAACAATTTTTAAAATTGTATTGAGATTAATTTAACCATACTGGAACTCACCAGCTCAGATGTTGGGGATGGTTTTTATGGCATTGATAAGTATAATTTTTTTATATTCTTTGGAGATTTTATTTTATTTATAGCAGTTTTACTTAACCATGAATGTGGGATATATATTTTTTTATTTATATATTTATATTGGTTTTTTGATGTTGATTCATCTTATCTCTTGATCTTGGTTACTATAAAAATCTTAAATCCTCCAACATTTTTTAGATTTATATACCCTTGGTGATGGTCCTACCTTGGGGCCTATTGGTGGTGGGACTCAGGGTGGGTATTATCTATCCTTAATCATGAGGACAGAAGGTCATGGAATCTTGATGTACGATCCCTATTTTGGATGAAGTTTGGTTTTGCCAAAATGGGTTACACTAAAAGATCTATATTGTTACAAAAACACATTAATTGTGACTAAGATTGCATGGATGACCTAATTGATCAAAAAGATGTTTTTGAAGTTAATGGGATATAAAAATATGATATCAAATGGATATTGAAATTGAAATTTTTATATGATAATACAATATTTTTTTTGAAATCAAATATGAGGTATAAATTAATGAATATAATAATGACCTAAAATGATAAAAATAGATATGAATAGGCGATTAATATTGTACTTATTTTAGAGTTTGTAAAATAAGAAAAAGTAAATGGAAAAATAGACATTCAAGTCAAAGATTTAAAAGTAAATAGAATGGTGATAATTTGATTGATATTTTAATGGTTGGATGACACTTTAATTTCTATAAAATGCTCTATATCATTATATCAATGCAGGGAACATCTATATAGTCAGTAAATGTGTAACTCGGGTAATGGGATACACTATGTTTGTGGTAATACACATGTTAATATTACATGATCGTGTGATCATGGGTAATTTAAAATCACACAGAGTATTAGAATTATAATATTCATAGGATAACCCATTGAAACCTATATTCCTTTTTTATGTTTCCTTGTTTTAATTTTACAATAATATATAATAACTTTAACTATTTCTGAATTTTTTTCCAAAATGGAAAGTGTTAAAAATAATTTTTGATCATTTATTCCCACACCATTATCGTTATCTCATTTATCACATGGGTGTCTATTTATGTGAAGGATTTCAAATATGATATTACTATAAACAATAATTTTATACACACCATTTTGAATTTGGAGTTGTATTATTTCAACATAAAAAAATAAAACAAAAATATATACATCCAAAATGGAACCTAAATTTGAATTCATTAAAAATTATTTAAAAAATTCATGGTAATGTTATGAAATTATAAATAAACATTAATATTTTAAGACCAAATATATTATTTGAGTTATATCACATAAATGTAAAATGGTGTTCATAATTAATAATTGAAAGAAAGTATTCATGAGAAAGATACCATCAAAAGAAATAATTAATTGGTATGAATACACTAAGAGATAATGAAAATACTTCATTAGAAGAAAACTTTTACATATCTAAAAATGATTCAATATTGATGCTAGAAAAATAGAAATATTCAATGGTGGGGAATGAAGGAGTTAGAATAGTCAATGAATAGTTGAGTGATCGATTGAAGATAAAAAAAATCCACAAATTCTACATGATATAGTTATGGGATTATAGAGGATCTAAGTCATCTTTAAATTATAATGATGTCAGATTTAATTAGATAGCATGATCATAATGAATAAGTATTTTAAAAAAAATAAAATTTATATAATAAAACAGTCTGATTTTATGATATATTTCAACTTAACATAATAAAATATCATTGATAATTTCTTTTAATAAAATTGTATGTTTAAACATGCCTTATTATACTATTGAAATATTATTATTTAATGAAATAGTTATAAACTAGCCATTATATTTCATAATATGTACAAGAGAAACATTATAAATAATTTTATTTTATTTACGTGTAGAAAATGAAGTCCTTAGTAATAAATTGTTTAGAAATGAAACAAAAAAGATAAGTTTTTATAAAAAAATATATTTATGTGTGCAATGTGTTTTTATCTATCGAAATAGAAAATATACCTATTTAGGAATTATTTTTAATAATTGTTTCTAATATATTTATTAATAAATATTAAATCATCTAATTTTTTTTACATGTAAATGAAATAATAATGAATATTGTTTAATTCCAAAAAGATACATTTGTGTAATAAGTTTTTTCATTACGTTTTTTGATGATATATTAAAAAGATATTATACCACAAAAATAAATTTAATATAATAATAAAACTTCTGTTTTAGATACATCAATGAGTTCATTTTTAATGGGGCCAATTTAATTTTTTATCCTAATAAATAGTAATTGAAGTAACAATTTATTACTGCGGTAATGTTTAAGTTGTTTAATAAGGGGTCAATCTCAAAAAATAATGGGAAAATGAACAAACAAAATTATATAAATCTTATTAGTTTAGAAAATTAAGAAAAAAAATATATATTATAATATAATTTGGGATACATTTTTAACATTCACATGTTTATGAATTAATTTTAAATAATGGTTTTATGTTTTTATTAGAGTGTCAGTCCACTAAATTATATTATTGACATCATTTCATATAATCTCGTCTCAACATGGATAGTTTATCGAAGAGAAAAATCTTAATACACTGAAAACATCCAGATTCAATTCATTGAGTTTACTTTCATCCTAGAATATAAAATAATGATTCGTGACTTGATTTTAAAAGGAGGATTCCTAATGAAGTTGTGTATGTTATTACTATAAAATTTCATGTTTCTTCTTTTTAACCATTCCAAAAATATTCTATAAAAATAATTAAATAATCGAATAATAATCATCACTATAGTTATATTTAATATATAATTTTTATAAAAAAAATATATATCCTCCCCAAATATCGGATCATAATTCCATTACATGTGTTTATGTGTGAACTAATACCTCCACTATATGATGTTATTTTTTATTCATCTACCCTTTTTTGGATGATTAATGGAATAAATTTAATTAATATACATGTTATTTTTCATATAATTATTATTATTGTAAACATAATTACTTTATACATTTATTTCATTCAATCCACAGGATTCATAAAACAACAGTCATGTGTTTAGGTGGACTCCAACCTCCATTCAATTATGTAATTAATTTTTCATTAATTATTTCTATGAATGTAAATAAAAGTATACATAATTATTAAATATTTTAATAATTATTTCATTAATATTAGAAATATTTTGAGACCATAACCAATCTATCAGGATAGGATACATTAAACTGAAATGGGCATTGATGACTGAACAATTTCAAAATGACTAAGCATGGTTGTGAAGAATTTTTAATAAAATCATAAATGGAAATTATGATGGAATAATTCATAGTATTTTATTTTTAATATGTTCCAAAAATTACTGTATAAATAAACAATATTTTTATTCATGATTATTCAATGTGTACGTTTCATGACCATATATGGTGTAAGGGTTTATGATACAGTCTCATTTATTTTCAGCATAATCTACGATAAATATTCACATAGAGAAATTAATTACTCTTTATCTGTTAAACTATATCTATTTTCACCTATATTAGTGGTATATATATGTTAAAACTATCCAATTCATTTTAAATTCACTAGTACATAATATAATTGACATGTTTTCTAAAAACTAAAATTTATGTTTTAGTTAATTATATTTATTCCCTATTTCATATTATATAAAATAACTATTAGATGTTTTTATCAATAAATTAATGTTTAAAAATGGTTTTGATACTTAAAATTATTTATTAATAAATTTTTTATATTATGATTTAAATTATTTTCTATATATCAATCTTTTTATTTTTTATAAGAGTGAGAGAATTATGAATTCTTAACATATATGACAAGTTAACAGCATCCCATTGACATTAAAATAATTATTCATGAAGTATAATTTAAATATATCAATTATTATATTCATGGAAAACATTACTCTCAATATTTTGATCATCTTTATTCTTTAATGGTATCGAAAGAAAAGGAAATTTTCCTTATTTTCAATGAAATTATTCAATTTTCATGTCAAATATATTTTTCAGAAATTTTAAAATCAATAAAAAATGTTTTGATTCATTGGTGATATTCTATTATAATGAAATCAGCTTATTTCGATATGTGGTATTTAATTACAGTAATTTATGAGTGATTTTATGAAACCAATAACTTTCGAACTGGTAAATTCAGTTATCATGTGATATTTTTGAAAGCCATTTCTTTTACATGGGTATTTCTATTCTAAAATGATTAAATATTAAAAATCACATTTCCATTATGGGGGTTACGATATACAAAATTAATTGGGTATATACTGATATATTATAAGATAATGTAGAAAAAATATTTGTAGTGAACACATTTTAGTAATTTACTATGTCCAACATGTTAGTCATGAAACTAAACATTTAATGGGTAAAATATTGATTATAGAGTTATCCAAATTCACTATATTAGTCATTATATTGATTTTTGGGTACTGAAATGATTTTTAATTGTTATGTGTATTCTACAAACCTATTTCATATGTATATTATATGATTTCAAGGCTATTGATTAAAAAATTAAGTTCCACACTTATTTTTAATTTCATTTTATGAAAAATATATATTCCATAAAAATGATAAAATATATTAGATTGGTTTGGTATAGCATTATTATTTATGATAATGTTATCATAACCTTTTGATTGTATTATTCTCATTATATACATTTATTGGAATATTTTATTCTTTACCTTATTTAACATATGAGACAACACTTCATATTAGATTCCATAGGTTATGATGAAATGTTTTATATATTTTATGCTTAATTAGTATACTACATGAGGGATGAATTTTTGGATATATTTAAGTTCCATCATTAAATAATTTTCTTATTTATCTTGTTTTAGAAGAAAAAATGATTATTTTTCTTGGTTATGTGTTATTATGAAACAAATTATAGATAAATATAACATGATGTAATATTTATCTATTAAAGGATTATGACTCCTCAATTTTCACCATAAAATGTTTGGGTAATTATGGTTATTTATATTAGAAAACATTATTTAAAACAATTAATATATGACTATATACAGAATTACAATCTAATGTTTTGTTAAATTAGGTATTAACATGGTTCCTTAAAATTTGAACTCATTATAGAAAAATGATATTGAATGTTATTATTTGAAAGAAAAAAATCGATCAGTTTCTTTAGAAATGATTTTTGAGTATCAAGATGATAAAAACTCGATACATTATGAGTGGTGTTTAAATATTACACCAAGTTAGAACCAACTATGGTATTTTCAATTGATAATTCACATTTATATTTGGATCAATTATGATGAATAGAAGGAGGGAATATATTGATGCCTTTGATAACCTGTATTGACATGAGATTAACATGATGATCTTGGAATTTTAAATGGTTAAATAATTTTCTAAATCATAATATTTATTTTCAATATTATATAATTCCTTCCCCTAATTGATTATTTTTAATACTCACACTATGTTTTTTTTTGGTTTTATTCAATGGCTAGAACAACGAGTAAAATAGTGGAATATATTTAATGTCCAATTCAATGAATATACATATGGTCAACCATCTAAATGGTATATAAAATGTCTATCTATTTAATTATTCATAATAATTAATATCATAATAATATTTCCAACATGCATATGGGTGAGTTTATAATTTCACCAAAGAGGATAAGGATTGAATTTTTGGAATATTAATATGATAAAGACTGTGGATGGAATAAAATTGAGGATGATACATATCAACAATTTTGGGAAATAACCTTGGGAAATGTATTTATAGAATGGTATTATATTCATCCATTTGAAATAAATGAATAACATAAATAATTGGTGAGGAATAATAAGAAATTAATTTTTATGGAATTGATGTTCATCAAAAAAAATAGTAAAATATAAAATTATTATAGATGGGGTATGGGGAATTATCTATTTAAATTACCATATCCATGGGTTGATTCATGAACCAATTATTTTTCCACTCTACATCAATCACTATTTAATATAGTGAATTTTAAATAGAATCTATACTTCACTCTAAATTTTGGGATTAAATGTAATTGTTGGTATGAAATTTCCCAAGGGATATTTAACAAACATTTTCTATAGTAATTTGATTTGATTTTTTATCATTTATATATCTATTTATATTGATCCAATATTAGTTAATGTGGAAGGGAAGCAACATTTTATATAATAATTCAACCTCAAATCATCTTTTGGGGTGAGGATGTATTTAAACATACAATTTAAATTACATCAATTTAGTGTATATAACAACTTATTAATGATAATTATTTATCTAACATAGATTGTTAAAAAATTATCATTGTTGGTATTCTTGTTATTCAAGAATATGTTAATATATTTCTTAATGGTGTGTCTATTATTCCTTGAAATCACGGTTCTACGTACTGATTGAAAAAAATACCTAATAAAACAAGTATTTCAAATAATAAAAATAGTTTACATGTGATTGTGTTACTAAAAGTTTAAATATAACTCCATGATAATTTGGATATGGTATTCGTACAAATGTTCGTACGACCATATGTTTCACCTATTTTTTTAACAAGAATAATTGATTATTTTTTCTTTTAATTGTTTATTGGTAATCTAACTATTTTTTTATTTAGAAAATATATCATCTACCCTCGATTTTTTTATTTTTTTGATTAGGTATTCATAAAAAAAATATTTTTCATTGATTGATTCATGTTATGTATATCATCAATTAAGAGTTGGGTGGGATGATATACCCAATATAGCCTTCTATATTAAGTATGGTCATTATGTTGTTATATTGATTCCATTTCGAATTATAAATTATAATGATATCTACAGGGATTTAATGAATATAGTCTTCAAAAAAATTACATCATAAAATTGGTGAAGTATTCATGGTTGAAACTTTGATATATTAAATGGGGAATGAGGGCCATAAAAATATATTAAAAACAATGTTTAAGGCCAAGAGTTGGATAAGATTATTTCCATATTTTAGAAGTGTGAATTTGGGCTACAAACTATTTCACTCATGGGTTATAGATCCCATTGTGATGTTATATTGGTGGATCATTCATATAAAAAATTAATATTAATATTTAACAATATTATGATTTTGTGATTTCATTAGTTAATATTTCAGTGAGAATATAGAGTTATTATAATTATGGTGAATCGTGTTATCAATATATTTGATTATTAAATATGGAGTTATATATTTATAATGTTAAGAGTTAAATATTTTCTAAAAGATAGGGTTAAATTTTATTAATGATTATGAATGAGAAACACATTTCCACCCATTATTGAAAAACATGATGGTGGATGCTCACGGTCAAAAGAACCATTGTTGTTTAATTGTGATGAGTAATAAAATATATCCAATATTTATGTATTTACAAATATTTTCATATTGAAATAATTAAAAATTGGGACACATTAAATCATTCTCAGAAATATTTCCAACCATTAATCCATATGATGACTGATGTGGAAAAGAAATAATATATGTAATAGTAAAACAAGTTGATCAATATTAATGACCTAAAAAATGGATGAATTTCATAACATCATAATGTATTTCATCATTGGAATCCAATAAAATATGATATAACATGATAATATTTGGTAAGTCATTTATCACCATATAAATAAATCCCATTTAATTTTCAGTCATAAAATATCTGTATTTAAATCATCATTCGATGATATTAAGGATGAAGATATATGGTATCCTTGAGATCCAAATTCTGTAGCATTTAATTTTGACTATATAAATCCTTATATGTTTTAATGTAGTATTCCAAATGTATTGAATAAAAAGTTGAAAATTATCACTTCTTATTATTCATAGATAGAGTGTCACTCTGAGAGGTCTATTGAATCCAAATAACAAATGTTGATATAATTTTCTACATACTACCAATGTGGTTTGGAAAAACAGCTTTCGTGGGAAATATTTTCGTACAAAAAAATTTCATTCAACAATTCATTTTCATCCTTATAAACCCCTCCATGAAAGGATTTTCAAAAATCACATATGATGAGATGTAGATGGTTATAGAAAATCTACTAAGAAAAGATCTAGATATTCAAATAGAAGATATTTCTAGATCCATTTCACAGCATATTAGGTAAGTCATAATCGTTTGAAAATTAATACCAATAATAGTCACTGGGATCCAATGTATAACGATAGTAACACAATATTACAATAAATACCTCTTTAGAATAAGGTTATGATATTTGGAAATAAATGATGTTGATATCTATATGGTAACATCTCTGGGTTTTCCTTGTACTGTTTTTTTAAATTATATGGATTGATACTAAGACAATCTACTCTGACACCATGCGATTCTTAGGTCTGCTGTTCCCGGAACAATTTTTTGAAACGTATTAATCACTAACAATTACGGACTGACCATTTTTCTACGAAAATTGGAACAAATATAAAATGGGTTCATAGATCAGAATTCCAAGGGAACAATTGAGTTTAGAATAGTGGCCTTACCCTAGGCATGGCCTATCATTGGATGGTGTAGGTCATTTGTAGGAAAAGTCACCAATGATGAACAAATACATAAAATTAATAAATAAATTTATTCTATTTTTAAATTAATAATAACTCATGAATGGTAACTTGTAATGAAAATATGAGACCACTTTTGAGTTTGTAATGTTGTGATTTCTCTAGGAATGATCCAACCTTATCTGGAATGGTTATTCTTTGTAAAAACATGGAATAGATGTAATATTCATTAAATAATTTAAATAAAAATTATATATGTTGTTGTGATGACTTTTATCTTAAATTTATCCTTATATTGAAATCCCAGGGCTAGACACTTAACCCCGTGAATGTCGTATAATAACATGGGTGATCTTTAGAAGACCTATCTCAAACATATAGTGAGATATCATGGATTGACAGTTAATGCACAACTTATTCGAAGGATACCTGCTAACGACAATGACCCAATGATCATCCTTTAGTAGTGACTGATACATATCATGGTAGGGAGATTATTTATTTGTGATATTTCTTCATTCATGTACTACAAGATAAATGTGGGTTTCTCTAAAAACAATTTGTTCTACAATTTTCTCATTGTGGGATAGTTATGATCTTATGGTTTCCTTATGGTAGATTTCAAAATTAGTTCTCCAACCATCATTCCTCATCTAATAAAAATGGATTTAGGCCTTATAGAACAACATCATGGTTCGTAAAATAGGGGTTTCTTGTGATTATATCTCCCTCATTCTTTACATTCTTCACTATTGATACTTGTGGTTACAGTTTGACTTTCCGGGTGGCTTTGAACATGATCAAACCCCTGGATTTGAAGAAATCCAACAGAAGAGGCCAGATCTGTGTAGATTGCAACATGAGGAACCCTAATATTTGACTATATTGAGGTTTGGGCATCAGTTGTTCCATAGTGGTCTCTCAAAGGGACAACAAGGGTGGGTATTCCACGGTGGTCTGGAAAGGTAGAATCGCGGTGCGACGACTAGAGGAGACGACCATAGAAGATAATGTAGGTGATGGTGTTGGCTTTGTGGGATGTAGTAGAGAAAAAAAATGGGATGTGGTGGAGCTGAGATTGGGTTATGTAGGTAGTGCGATGAGGGGTTGTGGATGCAACAGATCGATGGGATATCGTAGTGGAGGCTACTATGTGGGATGTTGCTGATGACCATGAACGTTGGGTCGGGCTAGGCGTCACGCAAATGAATTGGCCATGATAAGGTACATGTACCAACTGTAGGTCGAACGGGTGTGGAAAGGAAGATATGGGTCGATCTCGAAAAAATTGGACGATCATAGGATGAGTAGGTTGGGTCGGTCCCAATGGGTTTCGTTGTACATAGAGGAACAGGTTGGATATGGGTCAGACTCGGGTTTCACATTAGGTCTACCTAGGGAGTTCTCATGGTCAGCCATAGGGAAGTCACAAGGATGACCATGGATGGTCGACAGTGGGCCCTATCTATTTGACAATCCGTATAAGGAATTGGGATCTTAACGATTAGACTACACTTTTGAAATATTTTGGTGTGTTTTTTGATAATACCTATATACGATGAGATAATTTCAACTAATATATTAATGATGGGTTATGTATAGTATTACAACCACATCACTTGATTATAATCCCCTCTAAAGGTCAAGAACCTTATAGAGTCTTTAATGACGCCAAGAGACTGGAGTACGATCCACTTTTACAACTATTTGCGTCTTTAGAATCATGAATCCTCTTTGATTAGGATGTTGATCTTCCACATGGTGATTCACATCAGTATGTCCCATAGTATCCCCTAGGGTGACTAGGAATGAACCCTTACATTGTGAATTAATCATCATTGGGTCTGTGGTATCCCCCAACGTGTTTGGGTAGGATCACCTCTCTATGGAATCTTAACATCCCTTGAAAAATACTTTCAAATATGGGTACGGAATAAATGATCGAAACCTCTTCGTGAGTGTCTCTTATGGTAGTGTTTCTCAAGGAGTCAATTATCCTAGAACAAGAATGCTTAGAATAGATTCTTATAGAATACACTTGGATAAGACCACCCGATGTGTGGAATTTCTAATGTGTATATCTATTTTTCCTATGTATATTTTTGGCGGACATGAACCACTGTGGAGATCAATTGTATTTTATTTTTCATATTTTTACCTTGGTATTTTATTTGTGGTATTTCTTCATGGTATTTTCATTGTGGTTTTGGTGTGTCCTACTGTATATTGTTATAATCACCAATGATCAGGATTTTCATTCATGTTTAGTGTATTTTTTGGACTATCAACCTTTTGACGGAGTCCTAGGTGGACCATGGCTAGGAGGATCATTGAAAGGATAGAGAGACAATGTTTTATTTTATATATTCAGACATAAGTCCTCGTACCATTGACATCTGGTTGGATAGGGGAAGTAGTTCTGTAGATGAGTTTCAAGACTATGTGTATTCATTTTCCTAGGCTTGAACGATCTCTGAAACATTTCACCATGCTTTGTTGGACATTTTTATATACTCTTTCTGATGGTATTGTACATTGGTCATGTTTGAATTATTATACTTCTTTTTCTACTCTATTGTATGATATTAATAGTTTGCACACATTGTATTCATAGTTTTTTTATGTTTCTTAGTTTCTTTCATAGATATGTGTTTGTGTGTGTGTAAAGGTAATTAGGCTAATGAATCCCATTTTTGGGATATGCATACTCAGTCATAGTCACCCACACTTGGCCTATTAGCGGTTGGCTTAGTTCAGTTAGCAACATTCCTTTCTTGTATGGGTCGGATAGATTTTTTTTCAAAGTGGGTTCAGTTCTAATTTAGGATTGAGAGTCCATAAAGAACGTTTTGTAGAAATAGTGTTGAGTGTTTTAAGTTCCTCTTTCAAGCTAGGGACTTGAGTGAATGCCCTATAACCAACGTATCCACACACTAGGACTTTATTTACAAGCTTTTTGACTCGGTATATGAAAACACATGTTGTGGGGAGAATAATCGTACATGCATAACCTATAAATTGTTGTATTTTCTATTTGAATCTTTTGTCAAATCTCAAGATATAATATATTAACCATGATACATATTTTTTTTGGATATATCAAAATAAGTGTCCATCTATGATTCCACCTTTTGATCACAAGGAAAATCTTCCAATAGATGAGGCATCAGTAAAGTTACTTGTACAAAAGATAATATCTATAGGTGGTGCACCAGGTATACCACCACCCATTGAGAAGTAACTACTACCCACACCAACAGATGAGAATTCATGTATTCAATGTGCATTTCACTAGTTCCATAGATAGTTACCTCTAATGTATTATAGTGATCAAAAACCCCAGTTGCACGAATATTGGCTTGATGCAGTCACTCTTGTTTTCCACCATGTGAAGATGCCTTCCACCCATATATCATTTCTCACAGTGAGCCTTCTTCAAGGCTCTATAGGGTGGTGCTGGAGCTTGTTGAAACAATCTCTTGGTGATACTTCTCTCTCATAGACAATCTTCAAGAAGCTATTTTGGGAAGTGTTCAATCAATCCATGTTTCAATCAGTGCGAATATATATGATTTTTCAATATGTATTAGGGTATCATGTCTTTAGGGTTGTACTCAGTGAGATTTAATGAAATTTTATGATACTCCATTGACATGGTGCAAGACATGTTCATCAGGGATTTGACAATCAAGAATGATAAATCCAGTACATTAGGTCATATGTGTTCTCCCTTAGAAATCATACTTATGATGAGGGTCTAGAGAGAGACCTACTAGTGGGGACTTTTATAGTAGAGCAGACACTAGTAGTGCGAGCCAGCAATGGGAACTGGGTGCCTGAGACCTCAACAACAATAATTTGATTGTAGTCATAGGTACCCAAGCAGGTTACACACTTCAAGGTATGATCCTATGATGAAGGTTAAATGGTGAAAGGATCACATGGTGGATCAAGTTATCATAGAGATATAATGTTTTACACAGGCATCAACTAGTGACATATGGCATGACATTGCATGACCCATCATACCCCTGAATGGGAGATTATTAAGGGAATGTCATGGCAGAGGTATATATTGGATCAGGGTGGCTCAACCAGAATTAAATGTCGAAGAGGGGTAGTTATGGAATCTTGAGGAGGTCAAAGGTTAAACTTATTACGTCCACCACCCTCATGTGGTTCTCTCCAGACATAAAGAGCTTGTGGTCAGGTATGAAGCCAGCTGTAATGAGTGAAGGCTTATAACCCCAATTATCTAGGGTTGATACGAGGTATAATATATGTTTATTCCATATTGGATTCATTTTAGATAAAAATAGTGGTATTAATTTCTTTCAAAAAATAGTCCTTGTTCTAGGATCTTATTTTCTATGTGAACAGTTGACTCAACCTATGAATTTAGAGTCTCCTTGTAAAAGAGATTCTATGATCACACACTAGTGCTGACAATGTGACCGAACTCATAGAGGGAAAATTTTCAATTGGTATCTCTTGGTATAGGTGTTGATGAATTATGACAACATTATTAGTATAGACTCTTTATGCACAGTTCATGCTGAGATTGATTATTTTAGGTCTTGGGTGTGGTGTCTAAACTATGATGGAAACATGTTTTACGTTGTTTGTGAAAAAAATCACATGCAGTGTTGGTTGGACTCACACATAAGAGGGTGAAGCTAATTACACATTACATGGAAAGACACACTATTGATGTAATAAATGATAGGATTCCTTATTTTTCTATTGTAGTATAACAGTATGAGGAAAATTTATACTGAATATTTTCACAGTTCTCCTAAACATATTGAGAAAAACTTATACATTGATCTACATTGTTGTAGGATTCAGATATCAACACTTGTATAATGGATGGCATCCAAATAGCCAAGTGAGATGAGATTCTAACGGGAGGAATTTCAGAATAAGGGGTTCGTGAGACCCGGTGTTTCACCTTGGGAGACACTTGTTTTGTTTTCCAAGAAGGAACACTTGAGATTTAGGCTTTTTGTGGATTTCAAATCTGTGAACCAAGTGACCTTCAGTAACAAGTATGAACTACCCTGGATCTATGTCCTCTTTGATGAGTTTAAAGTGGAATGATGGTTCTCGAAAATTGAACTCAGATCAGGCCATCACATCTTCTGAGTGAGGGGTAAGGTTATACTAAAGGTGATCATCAGATGTCGTTATGGAAACTATGAGTATCTGTAGATTCTATCGTGAGATGAATTCCTAAACAATTTTTATGGGAAAATTTAACTATATCATTCAACCTAAAATTGACCATTTTAATTGGGTTATGATTTACAACATCTTAGTGTACTCAGTGTCCCATGAAGATCATGAGAGACAGTTGAGTATAGTCTAGAAAACACATCAGGATCAAAAAAATGAAAATAATTTATTGAACTGTTAGTTCTATATTTGATATGATTGTTTTCAAGGAAATATCATCTTAGAGGATGCATTTTTAGTGGATCCAACCAAGGTTGATTTAGTGATTTCATGGGATCTACCTAATATTTTTATTGAGGTGTGGAGTTTATTTTGGTTTTATAGGCTACTATCAGAGGTTTTTACCTGACATCACTAGAGTAGAAAAATCCATTGTAGATTTGGGAAAAAATGGGACGACATTATCATGGATAGGGATGTCCCAACATTGGTTTCCGGAGCTATGGAAGAGGTTTCCAAGAGATCCTATTCTGATGTTATTTAAAAAGTGTTTTGAGTATATGGTTTATAGTGATATATCAAGGATGAGTCATTGTTGTGTTCTCATGTCGGGACATGTGGTGATTAATTATGATATCTACCATTTGAGGGAACAGAAAATGAACATTGTGACCCATATTCATGATATATTAGTGGTAGAACTCATATTGAATATGTGGTGAAACTACCTGATGGGAGAGTGGATTATCTTCTAATCTAATAATAAGAGTCTCAAGTATTTCTTATCTTAGAAGGATCTTAACATTACATAGAGGTGATAGAAAGATTTAATCCAGTTCAATGACATTAAGATTATATATAATTCTATGAATTGTAATGTGGTGGATGATTCTCTTAGTCGATGATCAGGCTAGTAGTTTATAAATGAGGTGTCAGACTAGTTAGCCTTATTTCATATATCCTTTCTGCCCAGAGATAGGGAAAATTTACATCATTTAATGGTTTTCAATCATCCACAATTACATCATGTTATGGAGGCATAGATCATGGACCCTGGCTAAATTTAATTATGTTCTTAGATGTCCATAGGGCATTCTATTAATGGTTATTTGAATGGTGGGAATTGGGTTTTTTTAATATTCATAGGGAACATAGTTGTACCAGATGTGTTGCGAGAGGATTTTTTGAGGTATATCCACACATCCCCATCGATGGTACATCCAACCATGGCTATGGTGTACCAGGACCTCATATGTCACTTTTGGGAGGCTAGTGTGAATAATTGAGTAACATAATTTGTTTCTCAGTGCTTCACTTGTCATCAATTGATGGCTGAGCATCAGGCCCCAGCGGGGTTAGCTCAACCCCGTGAGGTTCTGAAATGGTAGTGGGATTTTATTCTGATGGACATCAAGATGGGTTTACCACATACGTACAAGGGAACTGATTCCATGTGTGTGTTCATTGATCAACTTATGTGGTTATACAACTTCCTAGCTAACCAAGATAAGTGTTTTATACATAGTCTGGGATGACTTTATGTACAGGATATATATCGACTCCATGGAGTACCATAGATTAATGTTTTTGAATGTGATGTTCTCCTAGAATCCCGATTATGGTAGGGATTACACGATGTTTGGGGACTCATGTATTCTTATGAACAATATATTACCCAAAGAAGGACTCCCAGACTGGGGAGATTATTTAGGTTTTAGAGGAAATTCTTTGGGAATGCATGTTGGATATTTTTTGTAGTTGGAAGGGTCACCTACCACTAGTGGACTTTTCATAATCAATGTCTATCACTTCCCCATTGGTATGGAACCATTCGAGGCCTTTTACAAGAGACCTTGAATGATTCCACGTTATTGGGATGGCCTAGGGGATTCATCACTCAGGGGATGAAAGATGGTGTGATCCAGTATGGAGAAAGTGCAAATCATCTACGAGAGGATGAAGACTGCAGTAATTCAACATTGGTCTTAGTCTGTTACACAACAGTGGCCTTTGGAGTTTGATAAAAAAAGACCATGTGATCCTTTAGGTCTCACCTCGACATATATTACAGAGATTTGGAAAGGGTGAAAATATATCTATGTGGTTAATGGGATTTTTCCCATTACAGTGTAATGTTGGTGAGGTGGAATACATACTCGATCTATCATTGTAGTTATATTGGGTACTAGATGTCTTTCAAATTTCGTAGCTGATGAGGAACATGCATGACTCATCACACTTCGTCGACCGGGGCATGCTGGCCATTGAGGATGGATGAAAATTTATATAGTACCTTATAAATATTGAATATTGAATGGAGATACTCTTTTGTGGGTGGTTGATTCTTTTCGTACGTGTCTTGTGACAGCACGAGAATATCTATGAGATAACAATGGAGAAAGATGCTCAGATTCATGCTGATTACATTAATCTATTTCTATACCACATTCTAGGATTTCGGGGACCTGAATCCCATGGTGGGGAGAATGTAACTTCCAGAATTTTTATATGTGTTATTTTTAGAAATTATATGTATTTAATTTTTTACTAGGATTTGAGATATTGTGAAATTTTGAGGGTTGGTGGGCCAAGAAAAATTGTTCAAAAAAAATTAAACTTTTAATAGATCACGAGTAAGATAATTTTGAAAATGTTGAATAAGACATAAATCGTAAACTAGATCATCGATTTGAATATACCGTTTAGGTCAGATTGGTGTCTTTACCATAGGTGCGACCAAACATTGGTCGGTGGGGGTCATATTTAAAAAAAATCACCAAGGATATAACCATAAATAAAAATAAATAAAAATAATTATTTTATATTTATATTCCTAATAACTCTAGAATAGTGGTATAGAATGGAAATGTTATATGACCATTGTGTTTTTAATATTTTTTTCCCTATGTGTGACTTAACCCTAGTCGGTGTGGGTCTTTAGTATAAAACTCAAAAATTACGGAATTGTCATTAAATAATTTAAGTAAATTTTATTTCTTATGATGCAACAATTTTTCCCAAAATGTTTCCTTAGGCATAAATCCATGTTTTATCCATATAATCATGGGAATGTAGTATAATAACTTTGGATATTTTTGAATGATGTCACTAGAACAAATTGTAAGAGATATTGGGTCAATGATCATTGTTCATCTAATTTGATTGAATCTCAGCAGCAATAATGACACAACCATAATCCTTCACAGAAGAATGATATGAATTGATATATAAAGGTATTTTCTTTTTGATATTTAAAGTTTCTTTATTTTCATGATGAATTTGGGTCAATCCACAAATAGATTCTTCATCAGTTTGATCATTACATGATGTCAATTATTTCGGCGATTATTTTGTGGAGTTTTTGAAATTGGTAATTTTTCCATCATTTTACATCTAATGGGAATGGGTTGAGGAAAACATGAAACCTAATGAGGTTCTATCCTCAAGGATTTATTATTTGTCTTATCCCTCATACATCATGTTCTTCATCGTTGGACACCAATATCCAATGTTTGACTTGCTATGTGGCTCCGAATAATACCGCACCCTTCGATTGGATGTAAGCCTACCTCCTAGGATAGATATTCATAGATAGACAACCAAGGAACATAATTTTATGAACATTTTAATATTTTAGAGTTATCTGTTCCTTGGTGGTTCATGGATGAGACCATCAGCATCATTCTTACTAGATGGTCTGGGGAGGCGACATGTTAGGGTGGAATCCAGAGGCAAGAGTCATGGTAGAGGCTGTAGAAGATGATGGTGAAGATGGTGAAGGAAACATGCAATGTGGTGTAGTGGATGAAGGGAATGGCAGAGTATAGATTGGTATATGGAGGCATCACGACACAATGCTGAAGATGTGGGGACCACTGAGTTAGATGTGTCTGGTGACCACATTGTACACGCTTGGAGACCTCGTATGTCGGATCGGGTAGGCATCACATATGTGAGTATTCCAGGCATGGGGAGCCTAGAAAGGGCTAAGAATAACGGGTTATTATAGGTGGAGATGGGATGGGTCAAGTGATGTGGACCAGGCATAGGTAGAGTAGGCTAGGTCAAACTATATAGGTCTGACCTCACATACGAGGCCCGATCTGGGTAAGACCTTAGGTCAGCCTAGGGAGATCACATGGGCAACTAAGAGATGATATAACATGGAGGTGAATATCCATGACATCTCATGCTACCATAGTGTAGTCTTCTATAGATAAGGAACACAATCTCCCTCAACAGTCAGTCCATGGCATAGTGAACCCCCTTTCTTCTTAATCTTCATACCTCGAAAAAAATCAAACGGTACGTTTGGTTGATCATTCATCTTCAAAATTTAGTCCCTTATGATGAGACAATCCATTTGGAATATTATGGTTAATTATTAGTTTGGACCAATATAGGGTGGGAGAATCTACCTTGGTCCTTTCATTGAGGGTTTCATATTGTATTATGTCCACATCAATAGATTGCAATCCTCTCTAGAGGTCAAGTCCTAGATAGAGCAAAGAATCCCTCATTGTGACAAGAGCATGATTTTTTATCACCCATTTGGGAGTTTATGGAATAAAGTAATCTCCGTGAACAGGGAACTGATCCTCCCCCTTGCGGGCCTCATTAACAGGGTATGTAGTAACCCTTAGTTTGATTGGGCGTGATTCCATATGTTTCAAAATGAACCAAAATAGGGTTTGATGATTCAATAAGGTTTCATTATAAATTATCCATTCCATTATGTTTTGATGATCACAAAAACTCTATCTCAATTCAAAATTTATTTCCTCTATGATTTATCTTATTAAAGAAAATTTTCCTAGCCCATGGTAATTTTTTCTACCCTTTATTTTCATTGTTCATTTTATTGTTTCTCTTATCCTAACTCCTTTTATTTATAAAGTATAAAAATCAGTTTCATATCTAAAACCTCAGAATTATATGAAATCATAGATATAGAGTATTCTGTATTCAGATTCCGAATTCTCTGAAATTCAGATTCCAAATTCTCTGAAATTCAGATTCCGAATTCTCTAAAATACAAATTCTGAATTCTCTGAAATTCAGATTCTGAATTAAATATAATTTGACTCTGAATCCCATATAATTCTGACTCCGAATTCCACAGAAATCAGACTCCAAATTCCTAATAATTATAACTATGAATTCCTAAGTATCCAGACTTTGAATTCCTCAAATGTCAGAATATGAATTCCTTATATTTGAGACCTTGAATTGCATAAAATTCGGACTCTAAATTCCTCAAAATTCAGATTCTAGAATCTCTATGATTCCGCTTCCAAATTCATTGAAAACTAAATCTGTATATTTATGGTTTATAGTTTCTAAGTGTTTATTTTCATATACTCCAAACATTATGTTCCTTAGACTCCGAAAATTTGGATTTTGTTAAGAAACCCTATTTTTCATACACTTGTTATAGATATGAAACGATGTCTTACATTCTATTTATAACTGACCATTATATGAGTGACACAAGTAGAGACCCCTTTGAGATTTAACAGAAAATATGATCATTGGATGAGGGAGCTGACCGTTGTCGAGATTCCAATAAATAAGAGCTCAATGAAAAAAACTCAAAATAACTAAGACAACATTGATCATTGGAGATTAAATGATACTGAAGTAATTTCTAGAGGGAGAGAGACTCTCGTGACTTGTGTGTAATGAAAATCTTGTTCAGCGTGCTTCATGTGACCCCGATTGTTGTTGTGTACAATCAAGGACTTCTGGGGATATGAAGATAGAGGTGCTGACAACCATAATGTTCAGGGACATCCATTGATAAAAAACAGAGGTTCTAACTACCTTATTGTTTGAGGGTTTAAGGGGATAACAAAACATATTCCGATATTCCTATCGAGAGCTTACTCTGGTGTGGGTAAAATAGCCATTATAGAATGTATGAATCAATAGAAATTTATCAAAGATTGTTAGATACCCTTCTCTTTGGGATAAATTATTTATTACTTGTTACAAGTTTTGTTTAAAGTTTATATTCCACTATGTTTTGATAAAGAAAGAATGTATAACTTTCATATACATTAATTTACTTTTGTATACTCTGATAATTATGATACTATATGTTTTAAGGTATAATTGTTTCCTGTTAAACATTAATTATGTTTAATTTCTGTAATCATATTTATAGAACATATAATGTTTGTATAAATAAGAGTTATTGTTAATTTACACTTTTTTACTTTGTTAAACATTGTTTCCCTTAAGGTTAAAAAAAAAAAATTTTAAACTTACCATTCACCCCCTCTTGTAATTGAGAATCTATATTCATATTTAATCCTACAGGTTTGTGTTATCCCTCATACCGTATGGGTAGGATCCCCACTATGTGGTATCATAATATTCCTTTAGAAATATGTTCTCATTTGGGCAGGGGCCAAGTTAGGTGGACCTATTCATAATTTTATATATGAATTACAACGCTCATAGAGTGAGAACTTTTCGAACGAGCATGATTCAAGCATAATCCTACAGCTAAAATATGGTTAATAGCTTCATATGGTATAGTATTTATTATTAGTATACCAAGATATTCATGTTATATGTGATGTTGTGCATATACCTATGTGGTGGTGAATGATATTTACGCTGGGGTATTTCCTTTGTGTTATTTCCATTGTGGTATTTATATTGTAGTATTTTTTTGTGGATTTGGGTGTCATATGTGGTATTGTTATACTCAACCCAACAGAGAAATTTCCAACACATGTCATATATTATGCCGATGATCAACCCTTTCACAAATTCTGTGGGGGATAAGGACCAGGTGATGATTAATGAGGCTAGAATATTGAGGTGTGATCTTCCATCTTCATACAACTATCCCAGTTCCATTTTCTTCATATTATATCTGTTATGTTTTTCTTCAAATGAGATTCATAAAATTTTGATTTCACTTTCGTAGACTCGGGTGATGTTCCAAACACATTTTCATGTATATTTGGACTTATTTTAAGACTCTTTTTGTTGGGATGGTATTTAGGAACTTTTTACAATTCTGTACTTCCAATTGTAATATGGTGTCTGGTCATAGTGGTTTTCCTGAATTGTAAACTTTGTGTCTTCATATTACATTATTCATTGATTGGTGATGTGTTTTTGTTCAAGAACATAATATAATTCATCTTATTTTTTGGGATATTCCTACTCATTTCTAGTCATTATCCTCGTTCATATTAGTGGAGGGCTTGAAATAGTCAAGGAATGAGCCCCTATGGAATGGGTCGGGGAATATATATATATATATATGTGTGTGTGTGTGTGTGTGTGTGTGTTTTATTAAATTTCTCAAAATTATTGGGGATGATTATTATCATATAGTGTTTCCAAAAAATGTATCTCATATTCATGATGTGTTAACTATATCTCAATTGAGGACATATATAACAGACCCCTCTAATGAAAAAATCTCAGTAGTCATACTACTCTAAATGATATATTTGTTGATGAAAGAAATATGGAAATTCTATATTGATGATAGAACGTTTAGTATCATAGGACCACTCATATGATCAATGATTTGTGGAGAAACCATAAATTTGTGCAATCTATTTTGGATAATGACGATGTGATGATGTAGAAGTGTCCTAAGTTAAATGTATTAGTGTGGTGTCATTTTGATCTTGAAAACCTTATAATGGGGATAGATATGAATGTCATGTTTTTTAATAAAATATACCACATGAAATAAATTTTACTTATGTAATTGTGTACTTTACATGCAACACTAAGTTTAAATAAACAAGAGTATTGCTTTGAAATATAATTAATTAATTTTATTTTGATTTCATAGAAATATTAGTCATATGAACAAGTAGAAAAGATCTATTTTTTTGAAATAAATTCATTCTTTTGCATACTGATATGACTTGTTAAAATAGTTAAAAATTGAATGTATAAATAATTTAATGTAAAAAATGAGATTTTTTTAAAAAAAATGACTTTATTAGTGAAACATGTCCATCATGATAAATTTTATTTAACATGAATTATTATTTATTATAATTATATTTATATATTTTATATAATTTTTTCATTCATCTAATGGTTAATATGAGTGATGAAGATGAATAAATTCAAGTTCATTAATTTAAAAATGTACTTCTGTAAAAAAAATTCATTTAATTTTATAAACATTTAAAAAATAATAACATGATATTATAATACTGAACATAAAATGATGTTTAACATATTTATAATTATAAATTCTGATTTTATTAATGGGTACAATTTAATTTTTCTCCATTTTGAATAAAAAGTAAGGTAAAAATTTCAATTTTACCATAAAGGTATAATGGTTTGAATTGTGGTTAAATTAACTATATGCATGTAAAAATAACATAAAAACTACTATAAATATTCTTGGTTTAGGTTTTTTGGACCAAAAATTATCTTTCCATTGAAAATAAGTTTTTTTCTTCCTATTTCACATTTATATGTTTTTATTATATTTTAATGTTTTATGTATTCATAATAGTGCATCTCCCCAAACGTATAATATGAAACCACTTCTCCTAGCTTCTAAACAAAAAATTTTCCTTTACATTATCCAATTTGCTACCAATGTCATTCCCAACATCATTTTCCTTGACCATTAGATGTTTTTCTTTACATAATACATATGCATGGTACCTTATTTTGTTTTTCAAAAGATTATTACCTAAGAAGATGTGCCTATTCATCGTAATAATTTTCATATTTATATCTTCTTAAACATCCCACACATTATATTTACCAATATTAACATTATGTAATATATAACTTCAATATACATTGATATATTATTTTTAAAAACTATTATATCTATTTTTATATCATTCCCAAATGATGGAATATGAGATTTTCCCTTGTGAATTTGGGTGCACTAACATAATTGTACATTATTACATTCATATCATTATTTCTATTTATCAAATGGTGAAAACATTATCAGGTGTACGAATGGATGGACACCTCTCGGATGTGATGCAATTCATTTTTCATCGCCAATATATATTGCAACACCCCATGGATATAAAAAAAATTAATCATTGAAAGCATGAAGCACTGAGTCTCTACAAAATAATACTTTATGATAACTGATCCAATAAATATAAATTTTTTAACTTATGTGAAACAAATTTCTAAAATCTTACATACATGGTTTCTTTCTGGGGGATTTTTGGAGTCCAATAAAACAAAATTATTTTTTCGTGAATAGTAAACTACATTTATGGGTAGTAACATACCCTTATGAATAATAATGTATCCTTATGAATAGTAATATGAACTTATTAATATTATCCTCACCCATGGATTTATAAATAAAATTTCGGCACATTATTAATGAAATATAACATTCTAGAAATTAGTGAATATGTATTGGTATTTTTTTGAGTGATAAATATTTCACTATGATTTTAAATTAAAAAATGTATATGAAATTTATTTTCATAAAATATTTTCATAGATAATTAATTTTTTTAATTATTATGGGAATATTTTATGAGACCATAGTTCATTTTATAAAGTATTACAAAATCAATGATAAATTTAAAACGAGTATTTTTCAATTAAATATTAATTTTAATTGAAAATATAATTTCACATATTTAAAATATTTTTTTGAAAACATTTTATTCATTTTTGGATACTACACATCTAATAAATGTTATAGTAATTTTTTTGAATTTTTCTAAAATACAACAATTTTAGGTGAATATAAAAATACGATAATTTACAATATATGCTAAATACATGGTTTTTTGAGTCATAGGTCATATAAGGATGATGTATGACCATTTGGTTTGAAAATAAATTTAGATATTACCATTCTTGGTCACAAGAATCGATAATATTCCTTTTCTTCAGAAAAATAAATAATGATTATGATATTCAAAAATTAGTCATATCCTCTACTATAAAAACCCCCATTACTCCTACTTCTCTTCACACCTCTAATGGCTTGTGCCCTATCAAATTTCTGCACAAATAACCTCCCCTTCTTATCCCCCAGGTCCAGTATCACCTTTTCTCATAAAAAGACCCAATCCTCTCCCCTGAAGTGGCTCCCATGGAAGAATGATGAAAGAGATAAATTCATCTTCTCAATTATTTTATGTCTTGTTCATGTTCCTTTGTTTTCATTCCTATCCACACATATTCACATCCACAATGTTATGAAAACTCAAGTACCATAAATGTACTATATATTTTTTTATAATGATGGAATAATTAATTTTCTTCACTCCTTTACCATTATTTTATGCTAGTTCTAAAAAACATCATTCGAGATGTGAAAATTTAACACATTCATGGATGATGTGTTTTTAATTTCTTTTATAATAATCAATTGTGGTCATGAAGACATTATTAGGGTAAAAACAGAATGAAATGTCTCATATATAGTTATGTAATCTTTTTGTTTCTCATGGGTTTTAATTTATATGAAAATATGAGTTTGTTGTGTTAAAAACCCGATAATTAACCCAAATGGGTATCATTAAATAATTTATATAATGTCTCATATTAAAAACACGTAACCAAATGAAATTTAAAAACATTTTACCTTCTGTATGTTTAATAATAACTTATAACTGTAATTCTGGACAAGGATCCTAATTTTACACAATTCAATGTTCTTGAATATAAATTTATCGATCATGAAACAAACGGACCCGGACCCTTATGTTGATCGGCTAAACCCATTAGAAAGGCCATGAATCAACTTAATAATGTTTTAATATATCAATTAAATGTAGTGTAGGTTTTATAATTATTAATTACAATACCTAAATTTGATTATTCATGTCATTAAGCACAAGTGTATAGTGAATTCGAACTTATGTTAAGAGGGTTCTTTATCTCACTTGAATTTTTGTGAGATATTCTTTATTCATTACTATTAATTTTTTTTATAATGTATGTATACGTACCATTGATGTTTCATATTATTAATATTTTTATTTTCATTGTATTCAATTTATCTTTTTATGATTATTAATTTTGGGTCAATCTATTTAATTGATTAAAAAGTATTAAATATTTTCCACCTGAATCGTCATTTTCATTTAGATTGATCTTATTCTCTACACTCCTCAATGAAATTTTTATTGATCAATATATACTCATAATATATTATTTTTTAATGTTATATATGTTTTTATTAATCTTAATCCTTATATATTTTATGGGTAGTTGCATATTTTAAATGAACCTTTCAAAAATTCAACTGAAATGCAAGCCCAATTCAATGAACTTCTCAAATTCATAAATATTTTTAAGTTCACTCTATAATTTATTAATCTAGATTTACATTTTTAAAATCACACATTTTAACATGAAAAATATATTTTGGTTATTTTATAGTTTTATGAAATCAAACATCCTATAATATTTTAAAAAAGATTTAATGAGTTCCGTAAAAACACTTAAATGTTTCAATTCTAAAGATTCTTTAGAAACACTTCATAAATGATTTTACTTAAATGGGTCATAATTTATGCCAAAAATTTATTATCAAGGACCATAAATTTTATTTTTTGGGATATAATTTTTTAAAACCATATTTATGATAATTAAAAATTAGATTCCAAAACAACTATTCTTTCCAAAGTAAAATAGATTTCTCTCACCTTACTTTTACTTTTATTAGATGTATGCCTTGTTTACCGTCATGATCCATCCCCTGGGGCCCGTGCCTTTACTTTAACCTATCCCGCATTCTATAGGATAGGGGCTGACGACTAGCACTGAAGGCGTAATCCCTAAAAATGGGAACGTATTGCTTTTATAACCTGCAAGCACACATAACCAAACAAAACAAGATGCGAACACAAGCGAACTGTATAACCAAAAGAGAGTGTTGAAAGTAAAGGGGATGGAATACAAGCCGAAAAGTGAAGGTACAAGTACAACTGAGATGAAAAACAACTGAAAACGTGAAAAAGGAAGCTACTGGGTTGTTCTCTCAGTTCCTACTTGAATTTTTGGTACAGATCACCTAACCATCACTCCACGTTCACCCATATCCTCTGCATACCGACACGCCGAATGGTCCACCTCTAGGTACTGTCCAGTCCAGGTACTCTCAGCCTCAGTTAGCACTGTCCATCATCTGCATCAAACACAACAAGGTGTTGGCATATCCCTTGCAGGGGTGAGAATAATGATACTCAGTAGGGACCACAAGACCCTGAAGGTCTCAAAAAATCTACCAAGTATAAACCACAAAGTATGAAATCAACAGATAACCCTACTTAGAAATATTCCCATACATATAACTAAGTTATAAAGTAATCCAACCCAATCATGATGAAAAAACATAAGTACTGACTCAGATCAGACAAGGATTTTATTCTAGGGGTAGTATCAGGTAACATCCCCAGTCACATCGGCAAAACCTTAGCTGCTGGTGAAATCCTCTCCTATCGAGTATAATGGGCTTACCCCAACACCAAGGTGCTTCCCACAATCCTTGGACTGCTGAGGTACTCCTCCAGTCGAGTATCGTCGGTATGCCGTGTCACCAAGGCACTCCCCACCGTGGGACTGCTGTGACACCAAGGCGCTCCCCACTATGGGTCTGTCGTGACACCAAGGCCCTCCACATAGGGCTAGTCGAGTCACTCCGACTCGAATCAGTCAGAAGTAGTCAAGCCTCAGCCAGCTATCTGGTCTCCACACTATGCCCTCTCTTCTCCAAGATAATCTTCTCTACAAGCTACTGGTCGATACTCCAACTGTCATGAAGTCCCACGAAGATGTATCTCAATGGCCCGCTATGTTATAGGGGTCTCAACGTAATAGATGGAACGTCAATCAGACGCTCGGTCTGTGAGTTATTAGTCTTTTAGTCCCAGGTACCCAGTTGGATTCGTGCTTGATACAACCCGACAGTTCCCCATACCAAACCAAATCACAGTGGGGTATCTCTCAAAGGAACTGTCTCGCTCCAAGATTTCCAGCACCATTGATGGTTCGTCAAATAGAAATCTTGTTACAAAATTAATTCAAAGGATGGTAAATGGGTTGTAGTGGGCCCGGGTCTGGTCTGACCCGGTCGGACAAACCTGGCATGACCCGGCTTGGGCCAACCCGTTTTGGGTCGACTGGGCCCGACCATTTCGTTCTGGCCCAACCCTGTCTGTGAGGGTGCTATGGGGGCGGCTCAGCCGTGGGGTTTCAAGAGGGCGAAGAACACGGCCGTGGGGGCGACGGATGCCGCCGCGGGGGAGTGGATCGGGCGCAGGTGCGCGGATCGGCTGTGCGGCTGCAAAATAGCTGCATGGCGGTGAACTTTCCATTTTTCGGTGGTCCGTCTACAGTTCTCAAGGTCGCGATAATGGCGGATCGGGCGGCTCGGATAGAGGCGTGGCTCGGATGACGGCGACACGGTGCGGCGGTTCGTAACGACAATCGGTGGCGGTGCGGCGGCATGGCACGGTGGATGGGGGCAGTGCGACGGAAGGTGGCAGTGTGGAGGATCATCATGGTGGCGGCACGACATACCATATGGGGAAGCATGTCGAAGTTGTTTGGCTCTAGGTATCACGATAGCTCGGTCTGGCTCCGGGTGGCTCCATGAGGTGTGGGGCAAGTTCAGCCGAGAAGGAGAAGCACCGCGGGGCGGCGCGAGTCGCGGAGGTCACATGTGGGGATGTTGTGGCCTTAGATTCCTTTATCTCTTTCGTCGCATTTTGGTCAACACATCTAAAAGGTACATGGGGTGGGGTCTGGCCATATTTGGTTGGCATGCACCCTCCGCATTTAGAGTGATAGCAAAGGGTTCACAGAAAACGAAGCATGAACATGTAATAATAATCTTTTCCAATGTTTGTTCACAACCTGCACATGAATAGAATAGACTACATGGGATGCAATAAATATTTTGTAATAAACCTCTACCACGTTCGTTCATGGGGTTGGGGCGAGGAATAAGGTGAAGTCATCGTTGTTTGTCTTGTCTGCCACACACCTCCAATCTCGGGCTCCTGTGTCGATTCATCGTACTCAAAGATGTTCCTTTTAGGCAATCTACATGGAGGAAGCATTCTTTATTGAAGATGCATGCTTCATTGAAGAATATTTCTCCCAATCCACCCAAACCTTCTTTTCCAACAAATGAAAAGGTTTCCTGATGTAATAGATTGTAATATCTATTATGTCCTTGGTATAATATTCAAAAAAATTATTTAATTAATTAATGGAGTGTTGCAACATTAAAGTTATGTGCATTGGCACAATTACTGTGGAGGAATTCAAGAGTCTCCTCCACATTAATGAGGTGGTTGAGAGGGTTTTCTTCATAATGAGGGAAGTTCAAGATTTTTTAGAACTCGGTTGGTCCCCACCACCATAACATCTCATGGGAGGTTAGGTTTGGGTGGTCCCCACCACCATAACCTCTCATTGGGGGTTAAGGTGTGGTGGTCCCCACAAATCAACTTCCACTTGGTGTTTTTAACAAACAAAATAAAATAAAACGTGTGTTTATTTGATTTGATTATTTCCATGAAAAACCCAAAAATTAACATTCACCCACGACCATCTTCCATCAAGGTGAAAGTCTCCTTAAGAGAATACTGACGCTGCAAGTTCAATGGTGCCCCAAGATTTCCATTTCGAGAACCATTTCAGAAGTTAGAAAAACCCACATGCACATTTACTGAACGTAGCTGAAATAAGATTCATAAATTTATTTTGGGCACTCCGGGCCTTGGAATCACGCGCCGATAATTTTCGGGGACTTGTAAAATTTCCATTTAAAAAAAATATTACATGGAAATTACATGTCATTACATTTACCACTTATTCAATGAATGTGTTGTATGTTATTACCCATCGCATAACATATAAATATTCCCCTTGTTCTCAGGATATTCTAAGGAATTAATATTTTAATGATTCAAGGTTGAATGGGATACATTGGAAGGTTTAAAGATTACTTCCTTAAAATTTTCTAAATGGTCACATTTAATAGTATAATTATTTATTCCTACATCATTTGATAAATCTTGTATTTCATAGAAGATTATATCTTCTATTATCGAATACAATATTTTGTTAAAGGGTTTTTGATTGAATTGATTTTGTATGTGATATCTTGATAACATTCACTATATTACTCTGAATGGTTAGTGGTTATGTTAAATGGATGAGGAAATTTATTTAAATTTCATATGTTTTTTCAATATGAGTGTATATGTTTATTATATTCCCACTATCCATATGAGGAATAAATTAGACTTATGAAATGTTGGGTGGGACCTGTAATATCACCTCTATACATCAGTAGGTCTCATGAGACAAATATATATGGTCTTGGACGAGGCCATGTCGATTTTAGGTCAGGTTTTTGTTGAGAACATAATCATTTTCAAAAAAAAATATCTTTTATTTATTTTAACATTTTAATGATGATCATATATATGTATCTTGTTTCAAATTCTACTATACTACTCGTTCATTCAGGATACGACATCCTTATAATCAATCCAATATATTAAAATAATGCACCAACTCCAACCTTCTCAATTCGAAGAATTACTATTGGTATCATATGATGTTTAGCAAAAAATATGGAAAATATATTTTGATAATTTATATTAGTGAACAATAATTCTGTGATTAACCTGAAAATACCCATACAAGAACATACTAGAATTTTGGTAAGAAATAGATTATTTGGATCCTCCTAAAAAATAAATCCATGTCATATACTACAGGTGGATGTGGTTCTGGAACATGTAAACCTATGATTAAAAACTCTAACAGGGTGTTTCGGGATATACAATGGGTGCCCTGGTACAGGGAAACGAGCTTTACTACACGCCTAATTTTCCACTCATGTGGGATATTCTTATGATAATTCACGTTTTTTTAAGATTATATGAAGGATTTATTCCCCTAATGTATCCAAAGTATATTGTTCTAGTATATGTGATGCAAAAATTAATGTAATTTACTATAGAGTGTTTTGGGTTATATAGGGTTCATAATTTTACGATCAAACTTATTATATGGAATTGATTAGAAATATAAAATCGTAGAAGGAATGAAAGGTTCACCAAATCCAATGAATCAATGAGTAAGAAGGATTATATCTCTTATGGTCTAAATCCGTCATTTCGAAGTAAGACAGTAAACCATGTATCCTCATCATATGTGGAAATATTATCATTTGATAACAAGATATGTACAGAATTCATTGAGTCTTATGACTTTGAATGTAATCATTAAAAGAAAAGGAAGTAAGAGAAATAGCTGATAAATGGAATAAGTGAAAGATGGGTTTTTCCACATGTGATATGTATAGAAATAAGCATCCTGTTAAATGATTACTGTGAATGTGACTTTGTTTTATGTGTGGAGAAAAAGGAAACCATTTTTAGGATTGTGGGGTAAGAAAAAGGTTTCTGATGTATAATTCTTCAACTGAATGGAGAGGGACACTATTACAATCAATTTCCCAAGCGTCAATTGAATATGCACCAAATTATGTTACTGGATATTGATCAAGTCATGATATTACCAAAGATGAAATTGAAAGATTATTATGCCTCATCAAGAATCAATTCATTTGAATATTTTATCAACAATGTACTAGTTATAAGAATTAAGGAATATATGAGGAATTTACTATAGTACAATTTGATTAGTTTTTTGAGTTCGTATGATGAATGGTTACAAGGATATGTGACTCTATAAAAAGTTAATATATTTGGAAAGTATATGTCTTAAAGAAAGACATCCATAAATATATTCAATGTGATTAATATAATGATGATGAAATTTATGATTTGGATTAGTAATTACTTCCTCAAAACTGATTATTATCTTTTCTGAAAGTGGTTTATTATTTAATTGATGGAATATAAGAAACTTCTTTATATAAGGAATATATCCATTATCTAGTGTAGGGATGAAATCATATTTCCAAAAATGTTTTATTTTAATTTAATTTATAACCATATTTCAAGAGTATACTTGATGAACATATTCATATGTTTTGTAAGTGAAAATTTATGGCTAATTCATATTGATTAAGGAAAATAAGGTATTAGAATAATTGAGCAAGATGGATCATTGAGTTATAAACAAAATTGGGATTTATAAGGACCTCATAGACATGAATCTATATAGGATTGATATTGGATTGATACTAATGTGTTGTATCATGATCTTTTGGTATGTTAAACAATATTTGAAATGGTTTTCGGTTATCATTGTATAATTATTTACATTTCAATGTCACCACATGATGAAACCTATGCTAAGAGATGACATATAAATAGTTCAAGGAACAAAAAATGATATGATTGTGTTCATGATAATAGAAATGTTTTATTATTCTCTTATAGAGTGAAATAATTCCTCAACTCTAGGAAAAGAGTTTTAAAATATGTTTCCAAATTATAATTTAATTTCATAAATATAGTTTATGTTTTTGTAGTAATGATCGTTCATGATAGAATTTTATCTATCATATTCCATAAGATTCAAATGGTTTTATTTTTATTCAATGACCATGTTATCATAATTAAAATCTATAGTTTTGTAGTAACAAATTCATTTCAATTTCCCTCTAATTAGGATGATATTTTTTCCATATTTTGTACGTGAGTATCCCACAAGTGAATTTTCAAGTATCAATCATTATCATTTGAAATTCAATTTCAAAATTTTGAGGATGAAATTTTTGTATGAAGGGGAGAATGTAACATCCCAAGGATTTACAAATAAATTTATTATTATCACATAAAACAATTAGTCTCTACAGAACAACAATTTTTTATAACCAAGACAAAAAAAATAATGTATCCACTACTGTGACTTGAATTTCGAAAATATAACATTCACGGTTGCGTTCATGGTGTTTTTTGGAGTCTCATAGAAAAAACACGATATTTGGTGTATTATAACCTACCCTTGTAAATAGTATCTTACATTTATGAATAGAAATGTAACCATATGAATAGTAATATACCCTTATTAATAAAGACCTCTCCCATGGATGTATAAATTATATTTTGTCACATTTTAAATGAAATAGAAAATTTATAAATTGTTGATATAGTATTGATATTTTTTTGAGTGATAAATATTTAATTATAATAATAAATTAATAAATTTATTTTAAATTAATTTTGATAAAATATTTTCTTAAATAAATTTTTTTGTTCTAATGATTTTGGTATAATTTTAGGTGGCCATAGTTAATTATTTATAGTATTGGAAAATCAGTTTCAAATTCAAAATCATTAATTTTCAATTAAATAATGATTTAATTTTAAAATTTAATTTTAAAATATTTATATAATTTTTTTTATAAAATACACATAATTTTGTGATTCTACACATAGAAACAAATTGGCTAAATTTTAGTATTTTTATAAAATACATCAATTTTATTTCAATAGTAAACTACGATAATTTTTTATAAATGATAAATACATGGTTTATTTTGTTATAAGTCAAGAAAGGATGATGTAAGAAAAATTTGTTTGAACTCACATGCATATAATACTATTCAAGGTCACAAGAATAAATACTATTTCTAGTCTTGAGACAAAAAGTAAATATAATTATTATGATATTCAAAAATTATTATTCTCATCCACCATAAAAAACACCCTCACACCCTCTTCTCTTTACTCCACCCAATCCCCGTAAATAGTCTTAATACTACCCATATATCCATCCAAACTCCTCCCCCACATCCATCAGTCATTGGTCTCATAAAAATATCAAATAATCTCCTTTAAAGTGGTTCTCAAGGAAGATTAATTCAAGAGGTAAATTCCCATTCTCAATTCTATTAAATACTTTTAGTGTTCCTTTGTTTTATTTTCGATCCTCACCTCTCCTCATTCCAATGTTATAAAAACTCTACTTCCTTATATGCACTGTATTTTTGTATGAGGATGTAATACGTTATTATCATCTCTCATTTACCCATCTTTTATGGAAGTAGTAAAAAATACCATTCCAGATGTGCTAAATATCCACATTCAAGGACAATGGGTTTTCAATATCTGTTAACATATCTAATTATGGTCATGAAGCCATTATTTTGGTTATAGCAGAATATAATGTCTCATATATGGTTTTGGAAATCTTTTTTTTGTACACGTGTTTTTTGATTTATAATGAAAAATGATTTTTTTGTGTTCAATAACCGCTAATAAACCCAAATGATTATAATTAAATAATTTATTAAATGAATAATATTCATTCAAATAAACCAAATGAAATTTTAAAACATTTTACTATATGTAAGTTCACTAAAAATATATTACTTAAACTCCCGATTACCATCCTCTTTTTACATGATTCTTCATTCATGTATATATGTGTACAGATCATTGAACAATAATACTCGAACAATAAAATTAAACCACTTAACAAATCAAAAATTCCACGAATGAACTTAATAAGGAATTAATAAATAAAAAATATGAACATTTAGTTATTTAATTATTAATTAATTCACTTAAATTTTATTATTCTGGTCATTGAGAGCATGTGGAAACACCGTCAGACTTAAGGTAAGGGGGTTCTTCATCTCACTTCCATGTTTGTGAGATTTTTTGTATTAACAACTGTTTATTATGTAATGTGAATTTATACTGAAAATTGATTATTCGTATAAGAAATATATTTATTTTTATGATATACATTGTATTAGTTGATGATTATTAGTTATTTGTAATAATATTCAATTGGTTACAATGTTGTAAGTATTTTTTACCTGAACTACAATTTTAATTTGGGTTTCTCTTATTCTATACTAACCTCGAATAAATTTTTATTTATTCATATATAATCTTCATAAATTCTTTATGAATGTTCTATATATTTTTACCAATCATAATCATTCTTTATATTGTGGGTAGTTACATGTTTTAAAAGAATCTTTTGCAAATTATACTGAAATAAAGGTTTTATTGAATAAATATCTCGAATTCTTACATATTTTGAAGTTCACACTATAATTTGTTTTATGCCAGATTTTTCTATCTAAAATTATACATTTTAACAAGAAAAAAAATATTTTGGTTCATTTATTGTTTTCTGAAATCCAACATGACTTTGTACTTTAAATTTCCTTTAATGAATTCCCTAAACTGCACTAACATGTTTTAACTCTAAAGATTCTTCAAAAATAGATTTAACATGATTTCATGTCTGTTAAACAAAATTTATTCCGAAAATGAAATCTCAATGTACACCCCTTATAATATCTGGGATATAAGTGTTTAAAATATTTTTTATAACAAATAAAAAATATTTTCCAAAAGAACTCTTATTTCTAATGTAAAATTTATTTTTCTCAACTCATTTTAATTTTATTGAGATATATGCATTGTTTACCACTTATTACTGTCATGTGGTGTATGAACTTCCCCAGTGTATAACATATCATGAGTCTCCTTATTCTCATGATATTATAAAGTATTATGATTTGATTATTTCATGGTGGTATGGGATACTTTGAAATTTATAATGATTACTTCCTCGGGAACTTCATAAAGGTCTCATTTATGTGTATATTTATTTAAAAAAACATCCATTGTCCAATCTTGTATTTCATAGAGGATTATATCCTATGATATCCTCTAAAATATGTGGTTTATGTGTTTTTTATTTGTTTTAATATGAATGTGATATCTCGATACAATTCACCATATTAATCTGAATGGTTAATGTTAATGTTAATTGATTTGGGTAAGTTATTTTTATTTTATATTTTAGTTTCAATATGAATATATATGGTTATTTTTTCCACCCATTTCATAAGATGAATTCATTAGACTAATTAAGTGATGTGTGGGGCCTGCTATAGCCCCTCGATGCATCAGTTGGTCTCATGAGACAAATATATATAGGCTTGTCCGAAGCGATTCCAAATAATAGATATGGTTTTTCAGAGGCTTTAATCATTTTTAGATGTCTTTGATGAGTCGATGAAAGTATGTTTCAGAATTTTTGATATATGCATTTCCCTCATTATGAAGCTATTTAATGAATGCTCAGGTGGTTATTTGACTAGTATAATACCCATGGTTATATTTTATTATAGAATTATTTATTCATCTCCCATTCCACAAATATTATATTCATGTTATTAGAAGAATGTTTTTATAGTTGTTCTTGAGGTCTAATTTTTAGGCTTATGATATCATTCATGGAAATTATTACCCATACTGAGTGTTTGATCTCACCCCTTTTATATCATTTCTCATTCCAAGGATGGGAAGAAGTATATTAGAATGAAATACATGGATAACCTAGGAGATTTGAATTTTTCAATGGAATTTATGGTTGTATTTATTTTCATGTTATATTAATGATCATATGTATGTTTTTTGTTTCCAATGCTACTAAACTACTCAGTCCTTTTTGGAAAAAAACATCCCTGTAATCATGCCAATGTTATAAAATAATGCACCAACTCCAAGATTCTATGGTCCATCCATTACATATCGTAATAGTTTTAATATTTTATATAATGACTAAATAAGAAACATATTTCATCATTATAATTCATTAAATGATGAAACCATTACAATGGTGCAAGGAACATAACCATAATACTAAATCACACTTGACAAATTTATGAGATTTCACTTGAATGTTCATTTCAAAGAAGAATTAAAAATAAATGATTAATTTGGAATTATAAAAGAATTATTCATGTTGTTTTATGTATGAATGATTTATTAATTGGTTGATAATAAATCTATATTTTTTATATAATTGGTTTTACCTATATGAAGTAATTCAATACATTAGTTAATGGTTGATGTCTCAATATCATTTCATTTTTTTATTGTTTATGATAAATTTTATTTAACATAAGTTATACGTTATTGTTATTTAAAAATTAATATTTTTAATGAAAATATTATTTATTGCAGTATATTATGTGTTCTTATTTTATTTTCCTCTCTTGGAACAAAAAATTATTGAGAATTGTTTTAAAGAAAACTATTCCTTATTTAATCATTTCAAGTCAAGGATCCTTTTAAACTGGGAATATATTCATAAAAAATGATTTATAAAAGAATTAATATATAATTCAATGTCTGGGAATGGCATTTTTAGTTGAAATAAAATTATATAATTTTTTTAAAATGATTATTTTCATTATCTATTAAGATACTTTATACTATCTAAAAAAGAGTAAAGATAGTTTTTTTAATCTTATGTGGAATTAGTGGGTTTTACTTCTATCAAGATATTCCATCATCATTAACATTTATTTAATATTTTTAATTGTATTTTTAGAAAAATACTTTCCCTATATTATATGGTTTTTTGTTTATAATGTTAAAAATTTAAAATAATTATCTATATATTTTAATATAAATTTTCAAATTATCTTTTAAAAATATTGTTACAAAAATATCAGCATAATTTAAGAAATGTTATAATTTTTGAACTCCGTATATTTTATATGGGTTAATTAAATTATGTTAAACTTTTGTAATGAATTTTTATTTTTTATGGGTTATAAAATGATTAAAAGATGAAATGATTATGAAACCTACTTCATTTTATTGGGTTAAAGTGTGAAAAATGTATGATTTTTTTGTTTTCTCACATATATGATTGGTTTTTTATGTAAATTGTGTTACTATAATTATATATCCCCGTGATTATTTGGGTAATGATGGATATCCTATGAGTTTTTATTGATGAGAATGGGAAGAGACGAATATTTACTATTTAAATATTTCCAATTAGGCTATCTTGTGAGTGAACCATCACTAATAAAATATTGGAATCACTAGTGAACCCTATCCAAAATTATATAATTTTCTATAAGTCTTCAAATAGTAAATGGTTTTATTTTTTTATTTTCATTACACATACCTATGTAACACACATATTATATTTTCTAATGGAACATTATTGATTATTTTTTATTACACACTATTATAACTTATGTCGTTTTTTATTAAAATTCTTCATTCCATTATTGGTGATTAAAAATATTTGACTGATTGGGTGGGACATTGAAAAGTTATGATCATGGTATTATACCATTATTTTTATAATATGATAAGTTTTTATTAGTCATTAAAACACATAATATTTAACCATACTTATATTTTGAGGTGACTATGTCTTATGTTTCAATTCCCCTTCAGAAAAAAAAAATTTCACATAGGGTATTTTAATGATGTTTTCTATATCAGAATAACCTAGTGGAGATATTTAATATCATTCACAAAATATGATGTTCATGTATATTTTCTCTAAAAAATAAACATTTATATTCATTGGGGTATTTATTGTCATGATTTGTTTTCATTATTAGACTAAAATGCTATAATCCATTAGAATTTATTTTATGGGTAACCATATATTACATGGATAATAAATAGACTATATGTGAAGCTGAAATGATGTTTTATAATCTACATGGTTTTTTGAAAATGAATAGTATATGTTTCTTAAAAATATCATTCAATTTGATGGTGGGAGAAAAAATCATCAAAATTAGATCTCTTTATGTATTAAATTTTGGAAAAAACCTTTTTATTTTTGTAATATTATGTTTTAATTCTGATGTGTTTATATTTGATTAAATATTATTTTCAGTGAATGGTAAGAGATTTTATGATTCCACATGACAAAATATCTATGAAAAATACCACAGGATTTCTATCGTGGTGAAAATGATTAATGTTATATAGAGAAGATATCTATTGAAAAACTATGGTTTAAATATTAATTCTTTTAAAAAATAATGAATATCTCCCTAGATTTCAAGAGATGTTATACCAAATTATATGTTTTTTATCACAGTCAGATTTCTATAAAAATTTGAATAGACTGAATAACTAATTATAATACGTTTATTTGAGTTAATTTCTCTCCTTAGAGGGAAACCATTTTAAATATATGATTTCAGTTTAAAAGGTATTGGAAATATTTTTTATACATTTGTAAAAAGGAAATAATATTGTGGTTTTCTTGGTTTTTTTTACATTATGATAAATAATTACTGCATAAATTATACTATTTCCTAACATAGAGAAAATAACATCATGGTTAGAATCATATCTTTAAACTATTATAGAGGAAAACATAAAGAAATATGAAATATTAAAAAATTATCATTTATTGTTATTTATTTGAATAAGAAAACAAAATCCTAGATAAAAATCCAATTCATAGTTTCATACTCTATATAAACAAATGTTTTTTCTTAGGAGCATGGTACTGATGTAGTGGATGAAATAGAATATAATAGTTAGAGTTGGTGAACCAAGATAGGGAGTGTCTTAAAGAGAAGAATAAAGGGTCACATAGAATATATTGATCAAATTAAGGATATGATACCAAGATAGATTATATATTGTATTTTAATATGAAACCATGAATAATATCATTTTGAGTCACTATATTTTATTATTTTAAACCAATTTAAATAACTCTATACATATCATGAATGATGGAAGAAGACCAATATTGTGATATTTATTTTTTAGATAATTTTTATCATATATATTCACAAAATTATATATAGTGTGGGTTACTCTTGATATGTTATGGGTAATATTTTTGAGGGTCTATGGGTAGGCCATTTCCATGACACATTTTGATAAAAAGAAAATGTCTATAATTTTTTTTTCAAAAAACAGATAATTATCCACTAAATAACACATACATTGCAAGTGGCCCTTATAAATCCATGTTATAAAATTCATTATTAAATATTTATAGGTATAAAAGGATGATATAAAATAATTTAATAAACTAATAATAAGGGAACATGTGATTTCAAAGTGATTCAGTTTTGAACTAGAAATCCTCTTTTCATACCATGTCCATAAAATTCATCATATCTCCAAGTGATGCTTGGAATTTTTACTTTATTAAAAATTAGATATCACGATATTATTATGTAATGTGGAACCTATATGAAGTGAAATTAGGGACCCCATATATTGGGTTCATATAAATTTCATATTCATTATCTATAGTTAACAATTGATGAGTTCACAGAATAATATATAATTTTTATTATGATTTTATTTCCATAATTATTTTATAAATATTATTAATTATGTGATTCCATGGAATGAAATTGTGAATATTTAAATTATACATATTATATATATATTTATAATTACATATTATGCATTTAAGAATCATCATATTAATAATCAAAAAATGTTTCATTTTTTATTTAATTACATTAAATAATCATGAGCTCCGTATAAGAAACAATGAATATATATTTTTAATTAGTATAGTGAAAATGGAAAGTATTAATTTGAAGAATAAGAAGAAGATGTAAAAAATTAAAAGAAATATATCATTAATGTGAAAGTAAAAGTATCTAGAACATATGATCTATAAAAAAGATAGTTTTAATAGTATTTTTTCTTAATAATTAAGTGTGAATCAAATACCATATAATTACAAAATCAAAAAAATTACCTCAAATGGTTTTAATGAAAATGAGGCAACACAAATCCCTCTCAATGAATGTTTTCAATGTTAATGTTACATGATTTTTTATGATAACCTATTATTGGATGTCTCTTAGAATATGTGTAATAATTGTTAATATTATATAAATAATGGCAAATAAAATTACATTATGATAAATAAAAGTTTAAAAATTTAAATTATTTAATAGGTCATGTAGAAGATATAAAACATCAATCTATTTATGTAAATTTGAAATAAAAATTAACCATATTCTACATTTTATTTTCCAAGTTACCAAATTAGCATATATGAAATGAAAAATAATATTAAGGTTTCTAAGATGAATTTTTTCCAAGATAAAAAATATATTTATAACTTATAAATCTGTTGACTAAACGGTAATGATATTAAATTTCCAAATTTAATAAAAATATATTTCCAGAAATTAAATAATATCCTTTAAAAATTATAATAATATATTAATGAGATAAATTTTGTTAATGCACATAATTTTACATTTTTATATTAAAATTTTAATATGAAATCACCAATTAAATTAATGGATATATTTTATTTACAGAGATATTAAAATTAGTATCCTATAATGTATACAAGAGAAATGAAATAATCACTGATAATAAAGGACAATCTCAATGGGCGTATATTTAATTGCACTAAGAAGAATAGAATTTAATAATAATTTTAATCCCTAACATTTATAATCACTAGGTGTGAATGGGTTCAGAGTTGTAGAATGATTAATGATAAATAAACCTAGAAATGAATTATTGGGTGATTTAAGAAATTCAGGTTATAAATACGTTGTAATTTTTTTTGAATATCCTAGGGGGATACATCACTATGAGATGAATTGCACCACAAAATCCTCACAACATCAGATATTTAATACAAAATATATTAATAATAATAAAAAATACATGAATTAATAATAAAAAAACATACTTCTTAGTAGAGAAAATAATTCAGTTTGGTTGTAAAAAATATAACTAAAATTGATACAAAATGAAACATATCTATAATAATATTCCATATTTTAAAATTATGTATAAGTGTATATCTACAGAGGAAAACTAATTGAAATAACACCGGATGTCCCCATTAATATTTCAATAATATATATAATAATGTGAGGAGAAATATAATATCATCACACTATATTAGGTAGATAGATAATAAACCATGTGACATATATTATGAATTTCTATCCACTTTTAAGAAACAATTTAATAAGTTAGAAGTGAAATCCAATATATTACAAAAAAGTGGTACATCTACTATATATAAGATGATATTCCATATGATCTATCATAATTAAATGGGAATTTTATATACAAATTTTTAATCTTTGAAAAAAGTATAAAATAACCATTATTAATTTATTTATTACAATAAATTTTCAGATATTCTACTGTTGAATCATGGAATGCAGGTGGCGAACAAAAAAATTAAGAAATAATCGATATATTATGGTTCACGTGATTTTTATGTACTGATAATATCATATAACTTTATGAATTAAGAGTTAAATAATTCCCACCCCATCTATGTATATTCTTAAAATAATTACATAATAATTTGTTAAAATTTTATAAATAAGATTTACGAATATCATTTGAAAAAATGGATTATTGAATTATTAACTTCCTTAAAATTAAATTATTCCATTCATATTCTTAGAGTAATTTACCAATAGTCTTAGTTTTAACGATTTTACATAAATATTATTTTAGTTTCCTTATAAACTATTATGTGTAGAAATATGAAAATAAACATTGGTAAAGACTTATTTTGGATCATAAATATATATGATAAAACTATGAATTAAACTCATTATATTTCATTTAATTAACTCTCAATATTGATTCATGTTTTGTTAAAATAATTATTATGTTTAATGGGTTAGAAATATAATTTTTTTATGGAAATAATAATAATTAACCGTTCGAAAGAGGATTAATATGTGAAAACCATTTAGAAGGATAGGATAAAATGATACCATATTCCAAAACCATTGTTTTAATATAATGTAAAATGGTTATAATCTCACATAAATACAATGTTGTAATCCAAATATTTGGAGGACAATTTAAATTTGATTTTATATGAACAAATAATTCCATGGGATTTCAAATCTAATTATGGTTGAAATGTTTTATGGGTTTTCACTATTCATTGTTGGGTTTATGATATTCATATAATGGAAAAAATATAATGTGGGACATTAATGGTCCCATTATTTCCATGATTGGTTTGTTTATACTAAAAAATAAAAGAATATTATTCATAATTTAAAAAAAAATATAGAAGATGATTAATCATTAATTAATAGTTAATAATGGTGTCTAGATGTACTCTGATAAGATATAATGAATTATTTAGAAGGGTATATATATATATATGTATACATGATCATTATACTAATAAAAAAAATGATGACCAAATAAAATGTAATAATTAAAGGGGTATAAATCCTCCATGAGTTTATGAGATATGGATTCTCACCGATGACGTTCTGGAATCATACATTATATGATTATTGGAATGTGGATAATCATATTGTGTTCTAAAAAAAGTGATGTTATATTTGATCGTAGTTTTATAAAAAGATTATTTTGATACTTAAATATTAAAAATGATTATAAAATAAAATATGTTGAATGATCATTCGTGTTAAGGATGATTCCATTTTCCGTATAAATTATTTATCATAGAGGTGTTAAAATTTGATCATTACACTATCAACTCTAATTGTGTGATGTGGTGAACTTGTCAATGGGAGTTCCAAATAGATCATTGGAGTGAAAAAAGGAAAATACCAATTCATGCCATTTACATATATTTTTTGGTTTTGTACAATAGGTACTCAATGAAAAATGATATTATTTATTAATGTAATTATTCATATTTCATATCAATGATTCACATTAATGATGAAGAATTAGATATATGAAATTACACTCTAGATAATATATGTGTATTTTTATAAATAAATTAATAAACATGAATATTGGTTCCTCTTTTATGTAACATAGAATAAAGAATAAGGTGTCAATTCCCTCACCATAAATAATATATACACCAAAAGATTTTCTAAAATAAATTATCCTATTTATTGTAAATGAAATAGTCATGTTAGAGTGAATATAAATGAATTATAATTTTGATAGATAAATTGGTGTATATAAAAAAATCGTCATAATAAAGATGACAAAACTAATTCAATTATAACCAATCTTATTATCGAAATTATTATAAAATAATAAGAATAAATGACAAAGGAAAACACATTGGGGTTTGGTGAGTTATAGTACACCATGAAAGTAGACCATGTAAAAACATTTTCCATGGTTTAGAATAAACTTTTACTTCATTCTATTTCAAATTAATAGAAGGATTGAAAATTTAGTTCAATTGTAATTTTTAAATAATTTCTATGGACTGATTAGGTACCACTAAGAGTTTGATAAATAAATGGTATAATTGTTTTTTGAGTTTTTTCATTTGAAATTAAAAATATTGAACAGTTTAAATATCTATCTCTACTTAATAGAATATCTCAATATCAACTCTTTCGTGGTGGTAATAAATGAAAAGGAATTGAAGATACCAAAAATGACCAAGAATAAAATCCTACTTCTTTTTAGATTATGTGGACACCCCAAGATAAATTTTATAATCTCACCACTATTGAATAAAACTAATACAACTCCCTAATTAAACATATATGTACAACTGGAAAATCACCCCAACTGATGTTATTATATAATAGTTTAGACACCCCAATCACAATCCTCAATCATTAGGCTGCCCACGCAAGATACATTCATGTTGTTAAATTATTATCCATTGATATAAATAAAATATATTATAGATAGTCTTTCTCCATAATAATGTTTTATTCCTTTTACATGTGTACTTCATCGTGATCAAAAATGCTATGATATATGAATCATCTCCATATATCCTTAAACTTCACAAATATAATTGATACAAGATTATACTGAGCTTTTGAAATTAATTATTTCACAATGGACACATATTTTGAATAAATATTTTTTACATGTAACTCATCATCATTTACATGAAATTATTTTTAAAAACAGTATTGTGAATGAATTTATGATAAAAAATTGAATTAAATGTTTTCATAAATAGTATTTCATTTTATTATTAATTTTAAATGTGAACAGCCACTAGATGGTGGGAATTAATATCCTCACTCTTAGTAACAGAAAATTTCTGTAGGTATCATCTATTTAGTGTATCTTTTATATCGATTAGAAATCACTATTTTAAATGCCTCAATAGAGCTAGAATATTATTTGTTAAATCAATCGGGAATAAAATGACTTACATGAATCAAATTTCCCTGATAAATAATATATAAAAAACATTTGAAATTCATTAAAAGTTCGAATCATTGGAATAAAATATAATTAAATATTACTTGTTGGATTAAGAACACTATTATTCATGTGAATTTAAATAACTATGAAGCCTTATTATTTTATGTACTGTGAATGAATCCTCCGACATGACATGAATATTGCATCCTATATATTTTCAGACATGGTTCAACCAATTATTTTGTTTCCTCATTTAGTATATATATATATAACTAAACTTATTTGTAAATATTATTTGGATCATAACATTTCATGAACATGAAATATTAAGCGAGAAAAATTCTCTATCTGAGCTAATATAACTCATCTATGTTGTTTTAATTTCATATGGATCAAAAATATTCCTCTATACATGAATCTCAATAAGAAATATTTCCTCATCTCAATATAGTATAGGTTACATGAAATTTTTATCATATATCAAAAAAATACACAAGGTTCATCATGTTCACAACAAATCAAAACTTATTATATTACCATGAACTACAAAACCCTTAAATGAGGGATAAAAAAGAAGACATTTCCCAATGATTATATGGTGTTGACCAGTTATATTAGATGACCATAGTAATATGAATATATTTTTAATATGGGTGGTTATTACAATCATCGCGAATCCTACATCAAATATTTATTTGGTTGAGAACATACTTTTCAGTCATAATATTTCATCATTATATCTATTATTCTCTTAGGGTTCATTAGATAAATAATAGTACAAACATTACTCAATCCATTGTTACACTATCCGTTGTATCTATTGAAAATCTTTTCACACTTTGGTATTAACAACATATGGGATAGACCCCCTCTCTTATACTCAAACTACTGCATTCGTTCCAATTTAGGTTCTTGATTGACACTCAGGTTCTGCCATGCAAGAAGGATGTCATCCCTTCCTACTAATGTATTATTTTTGGTGTCCCTTAGGATAGTTATGTACATTAACCCTTTATAAATATTTTCTGAAACAAATCGAGAAAAAAATGATCATAAAATCCACAAAAAAGATAAATTATTTATCAAAGTCATTATGAAATATATAAATATATTTTTAACTGACTAAAAAACATATTTTATGGAATAATGTTTATATTTCTTGGATTTATTTAATTCTAATTCCTTATCTTGTTATAAACAATGTGTCCTCTTGAACCCAAACTGCACTTTTGGCACATGTATTTCAACAATAAATGGTTTTTCAACAATCAAAAAAAATTTGAATGAAGACTTACCAATCATGTAATGAATTGGTATTAAATGAATATAGAATAATTAAACATTCATAACAACATTATCCATAAACTCATATCTATCCCACTGCGAAAAATTACAATAGTCATGAACAAAAATCAACCACTATTTATTTTTTTCCAACATATCTTTTCATTTTTAAAATCAATATGTGGTGATAAAACTCCCCCTTCACAATTTAAAATAAAATGAAAATGAAAGGTGGGGAATTCTCATATCATCATTTTTTAAAATAAAATTTTCTTTTTCCTTAAAATATTTCTGTGAAAAAATATCGGTGAGTGATGATTTATAATAGTATACATATAAAATGGAATTCAGTTAATCCACTTTATGTCTAAGTTGGACTACCAAGTGTAGAAAAAATATAGATAAAACCATGTATATGATTCATTCCATAAATTAACATACATGTGGAACCATCCTAAAATATTATCAATTTGTTATATAATGGTTTTAAAAAAATAGGTTTTATAAAATAAATTCAAAATCCAATAGATACGTCAACCAAACCATCATGAAGGGTCACATCACAAGAATATTTCTTCATTTTTTATTCATTTTTGACAACCAAGAAAAACTCCAACAAAATTTGATAAATAATTTGGGATGAGAGTGTGAAAGGCATGCCTCGTTTCTTATACAAGATCTCCATCAAGGGATTGTCTCATTCAACATTATGGAAATAGATGTACTCATTAACAAAAAATAATTTTCCTTGGATTTTATAAATGTGGTCTCTTAAAAAATGAAATAATATGTAGTTAATAGGAAAACTAGTTTTTATGGAATAAATACATAGTGTGATAGTTCAATCACATACTTACATTTTTTCTTCTTACCATGCTCATTATTGGATGTTATTTATTTCTTTTTGATTTGATTTATGAATTCATCACATATTTTCATTCCTTGAATTGATTCCCCTTGAGAATTTTTTTCTCTATCATAGGATTTTCAATTTTTCATGATGCTTCTCTGAATGTTTTGAAATCCTTCCAATCCAAAAATAAGTTATGTATTTTGGGTCATTTTTCATGAAACATTTCGGACCATTCTTTTTATATAGTATATTATTTTCCAAAAAATATTTCCTATGATTTTTCTCTCTCTTAATATCGTAATAAATTCCCACTGGTGCATCGTTTTTTCTAGGAAATTATATATTAAATAGGTAACAATATGAATTTTTTTATACCTTCTACAACATTGGAAAAAACATTGAAATTTTTAATTCATAAGTTGAATCTATATTTTATTATATTTTTTATTCTCCAAATAAATACATCTTTTTATAGTGAGTTACGAAGCTATTTTTTGATATCATATCCCTTTTATGGGGTTTATTTCATATTAACTTTTTTGATCCAAATAACATCAATTTTTCTTTTAACACATATTTTGGTTTATAAAAAATTTTCCATGTTCTGCTGAAATATTATTGTCAAATACTAGAGGGGATAAAGAATTAGCTTATGTTTAATCATTTAAGTATTCTGTCGTATAATTTAACTTATATTTTACTATAATGAATATTTAATTTCTCTCATCTTTTTTATCTTCTATTATAGACATTTTCTTCTTGATATCATTCATAATATTCTTCTACATCATCTCATTCATACTATTCTTCTTATCCTTATCTTGAATTGTATCTTACTTATCTGACTCATTTTCTACATCATATTCTCAATAAATTTAGGGATATTGATTCATTCTTGTTTTCTTCCATTCAATATATAAACAATTTTTAGATAATTTAAATAACGTCTATTAGTTCATTAAAAATCATTTAATTATTCATCATAAATAACATTGGGAACAAATAGAGGCAACCTTACCTGACACAAATTTATTATTTCAATGACTACAATGTCTCTAATTAGAGGAGTCTCAATTCAATGTCATATTAATTTTATCTATTTTTTTCCCATTTTAATGTAACTAATTTAACTATGAAAGGTTTTTGATCCACTCAAAAAAATATCACAACCTCACCTCATGTTTTTCAGTAATAAAATAATGTGAATCATAATATATTTACATGGTTTGGCCAAAATCACACCATCATGCAATATTGGATCGACACCCCAACAATGATTCTCCAATATCCCCTAGAACAAGTTAAAACCCAAATTTACAATCTCTCCACAATTGTATAAAAACCCCACTATTATTCTCCTATGATTGGCTATATTCCCCAATCTCATGCCTCTATTAGCTGGTTATACATCCCATCTACATGATATTACTTCAATATTGATTATGAGATAGAAATATATTACTCTCCAGATAGTATTCCAACAAAATAAATAGAGATTACCATTTTTTATTATACTCCCTCATGATTAAAAACTGTATCTAATAAATATTATCTCCACTAGTCTCAAAAGACACCATCATTCTTCAATACACTAATTTATCAAGCTTCTCCTAACACATAATTCACGATGGATGCAAGGATTCTCATTATATATTATGTTGATTCAATAATTATTCCTTATTAATTTTCCATTCATTCTTGTTTTTAAAATTACAAACACACTATCTTAAGGAAAATTTCATTTCCCCTATGTTTTATCTTAATAACGAAAATTTTCCTTCCTTAAGGAAAATTTATCGTTTTTATGTTTTCATTGTTCATATCATATTTTATCTAAACCTAACTCATTTTATTTCTAAGTGTAAAATCTGATTTCATATCTAAATGCTTGAAATCATATAAATAATTAGATATAAGAGCATTCTATATTCAAGATCAGAATTCAGGTTCCAAATTCTCAGAATTCAGACTCCAAACATTCTGAGTTCAGATTCTACATACTTTGAATTCAGACCCCGAACTTTCAGTGTTCATATTCAAAATTCTATGAATTCAGACTCAAAACATTTTGAGTACAACCTCCGAATTCTCTAAATTCATACTTTGATCTTTCTGTGTTTAGACTCTGAATTCCATGAATTCAGACTCCAAACATTCTGAGTTCAGACTCCGAATTCATTGAATTCAGACTTCGAATTTTCAGAATTCAGACCCCAAATTATTTTAAATTCAGACTCTGAATTCTTATGAAATTAGACTCTGAATTCTTATGAATTCATACTCTAAATTTTTTGAATTCAGACTCCGAATTTCCTTGAAATTGAGACTTCGAAATTCTATAGAATTTAGGCTCTGAATTATTTTGAATACAATATATGAATATTCTTGTCTTATAGACACTGAATGGTTTTTTTTGGAGTCTGGGATTTTATTTATTCCTTACACTCCAAAAAAATGAATTTGGATAAACAACCATTTTTTCCTACTATTTTTATAGTTATAAAATGATTTCGTGCATTCTTTTTCTAACCAACTGTTTTTTCAGTGACACATAGACAGGTCCCTCTGAAATTCCATGAAAAATATGATCGTAGGAGGGGGGAGCTGACCATTAAAGATGTTCCTCTAAATAGGAGCTCATTTGAACAAGCTCAAATACGATTATCAATCTACTGATTACATGCTACTAAAGTGATTTCTATAGAGATAGAATTTCTTGATTTGTGCGTATGGAACATCTTGTTCTTAATTGTTTTGTGCGACTCCGAATGTTACTGAGTACATTTGAGGAATCCGGTAATGGAAAGAAAGAGGTGCTAACTAGATTAAAGTTTGAGGGATTTAAGGGATAGCAAGACAGACTATGAAATTCATAATGAGGGATTACCCTGGAGTGGGTAAGAAGGGATATCATTAATTTATTAATCGAGATACCTTTATCCATGGTTGATGGATACTCTACTATTTGGGTTAAAATCATTACTACATGTTACTTGAATTGTTACATGTTTTCCGCTGAATTTTAATTGTTAAAGAAGGTATAACTTTCTTATACTTCCTTATACTTGTAATCTTATTCAGAAGATTCTATATGCTTTAAGGTAGAATCTTTGTCCTTGTAAACATTTCTTATGTTTCAATTCTGAAACAACATTTCTGGAATCATCCATGTTTGTAGAACCAAGGGGTCTTGTAAATTTGTATTGTTTAACATTGCTAAAAAATAGAAGTATGTATATCAACTTTAATAGTACCATTTTATTAATTTATACAATTCACCCCACCTCTCTTGTATATTGAGAATCTACATTGATCATTTTAATCCAAAAATTGGTGGCAGATAAGGTCTCTGAAAAATTTATAGTCTCATATAAGTTTTCTTGCTCAATTTTTAAATTGTTCTATATTTTCCTTGATTATGATAGTTTTTTTCTTGTTTTCAAACTTTTTTTACTAACATGATTGTGAGGAAAGATATTTTGATTGAGATGGTTGGAATGAATTTTGGTTTGATTGACAATCTTATTACTACCAGACCACCTACATTTTATTGGAATGGGTACGAATTTTGGAGAGATTTTATGAAGACGTTGTCATCAACACTGAAGTAGATAATTTTTTTATGATTACTAGATGATATAAAATCCCAGACAAGGAAGACAATACATTCGCTAACCATGAAAAGCATGAATATCAACATAACTAAAAGGTAGGAAATACATTGTAATGTTCAATGACTAGGAATATATATAGCCAGATTTCTTCTTATGAACTGGAAAATTGTATTTGGCATAATCAAGAAATAACAAATTTTCTAACTTTTAATGTTATTGAAACTAGAAGATCTATTCTTAGAGCTGGTTACCTTGGTTTTTTCATTCCTTATGCAGAACCTATATGTAAGGTACAATAGAGATTTATGACTACTGTCAACAGCTTTCAATCCATGGGTGAAAAAGGTTTGGATGATGAGGAACTTGTAGACCACATTATTGACATCGTGCCTATTGAGTGGGAATCCAAGTGGACATCTATAGATGAGACTAGGAAAGTCTCACAGATCAATCTTAATGAGATTTTTGGAACTCTTCATCAACATGAAAATATAATGAAGAGAGATACTGAAAATCTTATGAAATAGAATGGGAATGGAAGAGTTGCTTTTACAAATACTTCAAATCATATGAATGCATAGAATCTTAAGTGAGTTACAAGATCTAAATCTAAGAAGGTAACTATTTTATCTGAATCATGTTAAAGTGAACTTTTTGAGAAAGGAGTAACAAATCTTGGTTTAATTATGAACAAGATAGTTGAGAAAAAAGTCATTTAGTATAGTTATAAGAAGAAAGAAATGAATGACAATAAGGACTCTGAAGTCACTTTTTATGAATGAAAAAGTGCTGGAAATATAAGGCCATATTGTTCTATGCTTATGAGAAAAGATATAAAGGAAAATAATTTTTAGAGGAATAGATAGAAGTAATAAAAATATAAAGAAAAAAATGATTTGAAACCTAGTGACACTTGGAGTGTCAGTGGTGGAGACACTTCTGATGAATCCTCATATTACGAATCTTCTAGACAGATGAATCTTGGTCTAATAGCCAGAATACCTATTGAAGAACATTTTTAATGGAAAAGGTATAAAATTTTGACTCCATCACCAATTTATCCTTGAATGCTAATTATAGTGATAGTAAATACTATGAATCCTAAGATGTAGAATCTTCTTCTGATGAAGATAATACTTAACATACCTATGAAGAAGTTTTTAGATTTTCTATTATCCTTTGGAATGAAAATTCTAAAGTCAAGAAAAATCTTGATAAAGAAAATTCTAGATTTTATATTCTTACTAAGTAAATATCATATCTTTCTAAAGATCATGATATTAAAACCCTTGATTTTGAATGTATTTCAAAAAAACTTGAGGAATTTTATTCTGATAAGGATATGTATTCTAAGGATCTAGAAAAATTAATTTATATGAAAAATGTTTTTGATCCTAATCCTAGTGCTAAAACTAATATTTATGAAGATAAGAACTTGATTATTAGAATAATGTCTAAAATATTTTCCTTGAGGAAGTGTTTTTCAAACATTATCTTAGGTAAATAAAACATTGATATGATGTATTCCAAAATTCATTCTCTATGGAATAATTCTTATTTTCGTTATATAAGATCAAAACCGATTTTTTGTAACAAATATTTTTTCCCTCAAACTGCTCCATTCTGTAATAAGTGTTAGTGTGGTGGGCATTGGAAAAAATTGGTCCTTAAACAAAACACAGTCTTTTGGTTTTCATAAAGCTTATTTTTCAATGAAAATGTGGATACCTAAAATTTTACTTTCTGAAGATTCTGGATCCATGAAAATTTGGGTTCTGGAAGACTAACACTCTAATTATAATGGAAATAAATATAATACCAAAATCAGTATGTGGTACATGGATAGTGGTTGTTCCCGACATATGACAAGTAAGAAAAACGTTTTTGAAAATATTGTCAAGACGAAATAAGGAAAAGTATATTTCGGAGACAATTCTAAGGGAGAAATTACTGGTATAGGTAACATCATTATTTTTTGAAAAACATTGATTTCAAATGTTTTATTTGTTAAAGGAATTAATCAAAACCTCATTATCATAATTTAATTATGTGATGAATGATACCTTGTGAATTTTAGGAATGCCAAGTGCTTAGTACATAATTCCAAGGAAGAGTTTATTCTTTCTGCCGATAGGAAAGAGAATGTTTACACACTAAACATAGAAGACCTTATAAGACAAGATATACCTTTCCTAAGTGAAATGGAAGATCCTTCTTTGTTGTGTCATAGAAGGTTAGAATTCTGTAATCTTAGGAACCTTTGAAAACTCTCTAAGAAAACACTAGTTAAGGATCTACCAGAGCATAGATTTTATTGTTCAAATTTTTTTAAACCATTCCAATATAGAAAGCAACATTAATCTAGTTTTAAATCCATCGGTGAAGTCACAACTACTAATTCATTACAGTTAGTGAATATGGATCTTTTTGGTCCAACACAAATTGGAAGCATTGGAGGAAAATATTATGTATTTGTCATAGTTGATGATTACACTATATTTACGTGGGTATATTTTCTAGCATAGAAATATAAAGGTTATTCTTATTTCAAAAATTTTAGTGCCCAATTTAAAAATGAGAAAAACTTTCCATTGATAAATATTCATTGTGATCATGGAGGAAATTTTCAAAATTCTGATTATGAAAAGTTTTGTAGTAGAAAAGGGAATACTCATTTCTTTTCAGCACCATGAAATCCCCATCAAAATAGTGTTGTTTAATGAACAAATAGAATTTTTATAGAGATAACAAGAACCATGTTGATTGAATATTCGATAGCCAAACATTTTTTGGATGAAGCTATAAGTACTTCTTGCTATACTACAATTCGTTTATTTATTATACCTTTTCATAATTCAACATTATATAAGTTATGTAATGGTAGAAACCCTAGACTTTACTACTTCAAGGTTTTTGGTTGTAAGGTATTCATCTTGAATACTAAATATAATATATAAAAAATCACACACAAATCTAATAAAGGAATTTTCTTAGGCTACTCTAAAAAATTCTATGGCCTATAGTGTTTTCAATAAAAATACATGTACTTTGGAAGAAACAATAAATGTTAAATTTAATGAAAATGATCCTTTAGTATTTAAACAACCTCTGCCTACAACTTCAGAAGTGTTTTTAATAACATATTATCAACCCTTGATAGAAGATCCTTCTGATAAGGAAAATGTTCAAAAAAATATTTCTAAAGCATTTACATCAGAAGACATCCTACCCTATGTTGATTAATAGGTTTTACAAAACAAAAATCAGTTGTTTCTAAAGAATCCTCTCACAGATAGTATCATTGGTGATGTAAATCAACTTGTAATGACTAGAAGTCCCATATTAAATGAAGTAGAAAATCTATCATTTCTTTTTCTAAATTAGAACCAGAAATCACAAATGATGCTTTAGGTAATGCTGATTGGATAAAAGCAATGCATGATGAGTTAAATGAATTCGAATGGAATAATGTCTGGATCGTGGTTGAAAGACCTAAGGAAACATATGTTATGGGAGTAAAATGGGAATTTATAAATAAATGTGATGAAAATGAAATCATTGTAAAAAAAATAAAGCTAGATTGGTTGCTAAAGGCTATAATCAACATGAAGGAATAGACTATGAAGAATCTTATGCTTCAGTAGCTATACTTGAATCTATTCATATTATACATTCATTTGTAGCATTCTTAAATTTCAAGATTTCTCAAATGGATGTTAAATGTGCATTCTTTAAAGGTTTTTACAAGATGATGTTTTTATTGAACAACCTTCTGGTTTTGAAGATAAAAACCATTGTGAACATGTTTACAAACTTTCCCAACCATTGTATGGACTTATGCATGCCCCTCAAGATTGGTATGATAGACTTAAATGATTTTTGATTCAAAATAATTCTTTTGAGGGAAATGCTGATCAAACCCTTTTTATAAATAATGATAAGAAATTTTTTTTGACTGTTCAAATTTATGTTGATGGAATTATATTTAGTTCAACTCGGCAATCTTTAACTGATTATTTTACAGATCTAATGAAAATTTAGTTTGAAATGAGTATGATGGTTATGTTATCATTTTTTCTTGGATTTCAAATTTCTCAAAAACTAGAAAGAATATATATATCCCAAAAAAAGTATATTAAATATCTTCGTAAAATGTATGGATATGACAACACTAAGAGTATATGTACTCCCATTGGAACCTCAAATTACCCTAATCTTGATGAAGATGGGAAATTAATAAATCAAAAATCTATTAGAGGTATCATAGGAATTCTATATTACTTGATAGCTAGTCATCTAGATTTAATGTTTTCAGTTTTCTTATGTGCAAGATATCAATCCAATCCTAAGGAATCTCATTTAATGGTAGGGTATAGGATTTTTCGATACTTAATGGGAGCCATGGATCTTGGACTCTTTTACAGTTATGGAAATGATTTTGTTTTAAAAAGTTATCCAGATGATGACTTTAGTGGATGTTGAATGGATAGAAAAAGTACATCCGGAAATTTTCATATCTTAGGAGATTCATTAGTTTCATTTTCATCCAAAAAACAACACTCAGTAGCACTATCCACTACTGAGGATGTATATGTAGCATTTGAAAGTTGTTGTGCTCAAGTGTAGTTGAGGAAACACACACACACAGACTATGGTATGAGTTTTACCAAAACATATTTCTTTAGGAAAATACTAGTTTTATTGCCTTCTGAAAAAATTATTCACATCACTCTCATGCAAAACACATAGATATTAGGCATCACTTTCTTAGGTATAACACACAATAAGAATATCTCATTCATCAATTTATTGGAATGCAAGTTCAACATGATGATATTTTCACAAAATCATTATCATCCAATATATTTGAATACAATAGACAGATGATTAGAATGATAACTGTAAAGTAACTATCCTTATTAACTTCTTGTTTAAACCAATCTCTTTACAGCAACAAATTCTTTCTCATAGGGGATTACATTTTCGTGTTAGTTAATTCATAATTTATTGTAATATGAATTTTTTTTGTAGTTCAATTATTTTAATGAATATTTTTACAATTCAAAATTTTTAGTAATGAAGATTGTTTTGTCGGTCAACTTTTTTTAATGAAGAATTTTGTAGTTCAAAATTTTTCGTAATGAATATTTTTTTACATCAAAATTGTTTCTAATGATGATTTTTGTAGTTCGAAATTTTTCATAATATTGATTTTTGTAGATAGATTTTTTGTAATAGAGTTTTTGCAGTTTCAAAAAATTTTTGTAGTTAAAGCTTTCGAAATCAAATATTTGAAATCTAATGTTCTTCAAAAAGAATATACCTCATTACGAATAATATTACAAGCAATCTGAAAGGTAGTTTTCATTTCTTAACATTTCATAATCATCGTTTACTTGTTGGTATTTTCATCTGTTTTTAAAATTTATGTGTTCTATTTTCGTTGAATCTGCATGTTTTTATAAAAAACCTGAAACGATCGGAATCCAACAAAATTATTCTTCGGTTATTTATTTTATGCCGTCAGATATGTTCTGAAGGTTTTTCAACCATTACATTGAGTATGGAAGATGAATCGTCGCCTCAAACACCTATCTAAAAGACCCCTGATGGTTGTGCCACATCAAAACACAACCCTTTTCATGCGGAATCTCTAACCCACCTACATAATCTCATTCCAGATCATCAAGATTTCCACTACTCCAAATTTCTGTTGAAGCTTTGTCTCAAAAAATAAATGGCGTCAATAAACGAAATCTCTAAATAAAATGTTTACAGATAAAGGTTGGTTCAACCGAATTTCATCACAAATTATGACTCCATTATCTCTATGAATATAAAGTTGAATGGGTGGGGGAGTGTTTTTATATCGAAACCAAAATCACATGATCTGGTGTATCAAGAGTTTCTGATTGAGTTCTATGAGAAAATAATGTTCTTCAAGGAAGAAGGAAATAGAAAGTGTTCTTTCAAGTGTTATGGGAAGATATATTCTCTTTCATATACTCAGGCTACTATTTTGATTGGAATCCCTTATGAATGAGTAGAATAGTTCTACTCACATATGTTGCCTAATGTTCGAGGAAGTTATATTAAAGAAACATCCATGGCTTGTCTTGGTCATTCAAAGGTATAGACTCTGAAGATTCATTCACTTGTCTAAATTTTTTTGGATTATTGAATTGGGGGATAAAGGATATATCATTCTGAGAAATGTTGATAAGGATAATATTAAAAAGACTTACATCTACAATCTGTATTTCTTGCTAAACTTAAGAAAGATAAACACAGTTAAGCATATCTTGGTTGCGAATGAGAATATATTTAATGGAAATATGAAGGCTCAAATTATTATGTATCTAGCCATTCTGTCAATGATGATTGATTGGTTTTTAGAATCCTTCACAATTCTTTACATGTCTAATTAACGAAATTGCAAATGAGTGATGGTGCCTTGAGAAGGATAAAAGTTAGTTTTTTCAAAGAATCCAATGAATTATATGATTTTTATGAAGTTGAAGTTTAATCTCATTCCAAGAAACAAGAAGTTCCTGAAACCTCTAAAAAGGGTGGAAGGAAGAAGAAGCTAAAAGAAGTCGAATATAATGAAAAAACCCCAATAGAAAAGGAAACTCAGTCTGCACCACAAAAACCAAAAAAAATCACATCCTGATGAGGTTGTGGCTATGTGGGGGAAGACAAGAAAATTCAGAAAGAAGGGGAGCCTATGTTTGACATGGTCCCTACTGAGGAAAAATCATTGAAGGAAAAGGCAGTTGAAGAGCTTGAGAAGTGAGGGAATGTGAAGAAGAAGAAGAAAATGTTGTTTGAGAAAGAGATAGTACAATCCCTTCTAAAGGCTTCTGAGAAAGCATCCAAGAATATTTCGGTACCAGAATTTTTTCTGATAGAACCTTTAACAAGAGACTCTGGGAAATGACTTTTTTTACTCTGAAAAATGTTCAAAAAAAGATGTATAAGAAAAATAAGTTGATGAAAAATAAGAGGAAGTTCATGGTTATATCCAAGTCATGATAAAGCAAGTAGAGTATTTTCATTAGAAGGAAAGCCCTTCTTAAAAATTATCTTTCCGAACATCTCGAGCCAAGTCTTCAATACACACTACTCCAGGAATATATGAGAAGTGTCAGGAAGAAGTGAACAAGTTTTGAGGAGAGAATAGTAGAAACCATGATTTCATTCATCCAGAGGATGTTGAGGTAGGAGATAAGAATGAAGATGTAGATGAAGATAAAATTGTGCAAATATCCGATAGTAAACTCCAATCGCCCAATCAAGAAGAAGACATTATGAAAGATGAAAAGGAAAAAAAGGTAGTTATTGATACACCTAGAAGAGCATTGGTGAAGAAGAAATAAGTGGGTTATACATCAAAGATGAAACCTGATGAGTAAGAAAAAGAATCCTCACCATGAAAAATCTCTGATTCAGAATTTTCCTCTCTTAGACAAGATTTGTAGTCCAATAATTAAAACATCTTGTTGGAACTATCCATCTATTTCCATGCATAGACTCTAGATTCCTGATGCATCATCATACTTTAACTCAATAATTCGATTCAGTATCCATGGTGATGGATATGTGTGTCAAACTTGAGGCTGATTTCAAAAACCTTTTCATAAACTACAAATCCCACAAAAGATCTTGCAAAAATGTGACAATATGGTCAAGGAAGACAATAAAAGATATGATAATCCTTGATGAATAATGAGAATGTGTGAAGGATGCATTTGACACCGAAGATGTGAAGATCAAGGATCTCATAAATAGTTTTGAGGAAAATCTAACTCAGGAATAGAATTCTCAGATACAAGAAGTGAAATATCTGAATGGTATGTTATATTTAGTTTCTCAATGTTAGAAGAGGGAAAGGCATCACAGAATTGAAATTGAAGAGAAATTTATATGCAATAAGAAGTACTAAAACCCCAGGAAGAATCACTTATGGCTCAGGAAGAAAAAATCAAAGCCTTATAAATGAAAATAGAAGATCTGGTTCATCTTCAAAAATGTGTATAGGATGATCACAAGGAACTTAAAAAGCTTAAAACAATAGTTATGACGTTGATTCCGAAGAGAAGGAAGGATACTCTTGTTCAATTCTGATCATTTGTTTTATTTCTTACTTGTATATATTTTTTCAATGCAAATTAAATTTTTTGTTGCTCATCTTTTTGTTAGTACTAATATTTTAGGTACCATATTTCCTTTTCCATTCACCGTATTCGTTTTTGAAAGTCACAAATGGGGACATAGTAATGTTAAAAAAGAATACAATGTTAAAGAATCAATTTACATACATAAGGAGGAGTTACATCTAGGGGGGTTATTATCCAAGAATATTTTCTAATGCAATAAAATACTGAGTCTCAATAAAGAAATAATCCTTAGTGATTCTAAATCCTAAGGGGGAGTTAGTCATATTCATCCTTTCACATGTTTTAAGGGAGATATGTTTTATTTTCAAAGTCCAAAACAATATTTTCTATATCCTTATATTCATTTTTATAAGGATGTTTGTTCTTTCCAAAAGGGGGGAGATTGTTGAGTCAATAAGGTGCCTTATAAATTTTCCATTCCTTCATGTTTTGAAAATCACAAACACTCTATCTTAATGATATTTTTCCCCTATGTTTTATCATAATTAGGAAATTTTTCCTTCCCCTAGGAAAATTTATCTTTATCATGTTTTCATTGTTCATATCATAATTTCACTAAACCTAAAAAAAATTATTTCGATGTGTAAAATTTGGTTTCATATCTAAATGCTATTAATCTAATACATACTTAGATATAAGTGCATTCTATTTTCAAGATCCGAATTCAGGTTTTGAATTCTCTGAATTCAGACTCCGAACATTCTGTGTTCAGATTCCGAATTCTCTGAATTCATAACCCGAAATTTCAAAGTTAAGATTACAAATTCTCTGAATTAAGACTCTGAACATTTTGAGTTCAGACTCTAAATTCATCAAATTTAGACTTCGATCTTTCTCAGTTCAGACTCTGAATTCTCTAAATTCAGACTCTGAACATTCTAAGTTCAGACTCCGAATTCATTGAATTTAGACTCTGATCATTCTTAGTTCAGACTCCGAATTAATTGAATTCAGACACCAAATTCTCATGAATTTTGACTCTAAATTCTTATGAATTCTGGCTCTGAATTATTTGAATTCAAACTCTGAATTCTTATGAATTTAGACTCTGAAAATCCATGAATTTCAAACTCCAAATTTCTATAGAATTTAGGTTCTGAATTATTTTGAAGACAAAATCCGAATATTCATGTATTATAGTCTCTGAATGGTTTTTGGTTAGACTCTGAACTTTTATTTTTTCCATACACTCTAGAAAAAGGAATTTGGCTAAGAAACCATTATTCCCTACTCTAGATATATTTATAAAATGATGTCATGAATTCTATTTCTAACCAACCATTGTTTGAGTGAAACGTATACAGGTCCCTCCGAAATTCAATTAATAATATGACCGTTGGAGGATGGAGTGGACCGCTGCAGATGGGCATATTAATAATAGCTCATTTGAATGAGCACAAATACGATGATCAATCTAGAGATTACATGTAGCTGAAGTTATTTCTATAGAGAGAGACTTTCATGCTTTGTGCGTACTGAAAATATTGTTCAGAATTGGGTGGTGCGACTTTGAATTTTTCTGAGTTCATTCGAGGGCTTCTAGGGATAGGAAGACAGAGGTGTTGTCTTTCTTGATGTCTGAGGGATTTCGGGGATAGCATGACATACTCCGATGTTTGTATCGAGGGCATACCCAGGTGTGGGTAAGAAATACATTCTTCAATGTATAAATAAAGGGACCTCTATCCAAGGTTTTTGGATACCCAACTCTTGGGGTTAAAAGATTTACTACTTGTTTCTTGTATTTTTTCATGTTTTCTGCAGAATTTTGATGGTTAAAGAAAGTATAACTGTCATATACATCCTTACACATGTACTCTTATTAGTAAGATTTTATACGCTTTAAGGTAGAATCTTTGTCCTTGTAATCTTTTCTTAAGATTCATTTCTGAAACCACATTTCTGTAATCAAGCAAGTTTGTAGAACTAATAGGTCTTGTGAATTTATCTTGTTTAACATTGTTAAATAATAGAAGGTTGTATATCAACATTAATAGTTCCAAAGGAATTTTTAATGTATACAAATCCCGACCTCTTGTATATTGAGCATCTACATTATTCATTTTGATCCTACATATTTTACCCATAATTATTTATCACTATCAATGAGTCATTTTTCCAAAAAAACAATTTTTCCTGGAATCTCTATTATAACATGAATCAAATGGGTTTATAAAAATGAAATTTATTTTATTTCTCAATTTAAATATGAATACCCAGTTTTTATTGGCTATTAAATTCTTCTGTTTTTATATAAAAAAATATGTTTGGGTATTCATTTTCAACATTAATATTATAGGTTTAGGTGAATTAAATAATTTAAATACTTTTATTTAGATAGTTCTTTATTTATTCCAAAAAAATTAAAATAACCCAATGTATACATACATCTCATTTCTATTATAAATGAATTATCAGAAAAAAAAATATGATCCCCATTAAAATTATATCATCATCGAATAGAAAAATTATTCTAGACTAAATAATGGTTTCAGATCCTTATTCTTCAAATAGATATCAAAAATCATGATGCCTCATTATTATACAGAATATAAATGTATTCACATTCCTGACATAAATATCCCATCGAATGGATTTTAATATGTGTCTCAATATATTTTTCATTTTTGAGACTGAATATATATATCAGATTATTTGTAAGTGAAACGGAGTTCATATATTATTTCATTCATTCTAGTATATAAATATATGATTTTAAACTTATGAAATTATAATTCCATGATATTGTAACTGTTATATGGTGGTTTTCATGCACATGTAATTTGGACATGACTTTATCCAAGAATATAAATTCTGATATGATATATTCATAGAATAAAACATTGAAAAAATCATTTATTATGGATCGATTAGGGATGAAGTATCAGAATCATCACCATGGGTTAGATCTAGAATGATAATACTATACTTGAAGCCCCTTGAATGAGGGATAATAATGATTACCTTCAAAATTGATCAGATAAAGAATGTGAGTTGAATTGTATGACAACCATTAGACGAGTACACTTTTCAATCCATATGAGTAGTTAACATATTAATCATCCCATGTCGATGATTGATTTAGTATATTACTTCATTTTATATAAAAACATTCTATAATAGCTCATTGAGAAGCACAAATTCATATCGCAGAGCTACACTACATGCAACCTCACACTATCGTGGTTACTTCCAAGGTTTCATTGAAACCACCATGTGGACTATAATTCACACACTATTGTAATTCCCCCCCCCCCACCCATTTTAACCCATATATTAATTTCCATATAGGTGAATGATTCATTATTTTCCACCAGCGATATCAAGAGTACAATCCATCTCACCAAAGAAATATCAACTAGGCATGTTCAGATAGCAGGGCTACATCCCCTAATTTAATAAATCTAAATAATAAGAGTTATACAAATTTTCATATTGTTCACTCCATGCTCAAAATTATTCTTCAAATTCATCATGAATAAATATATATATTTCAATTTCATCACAAAGATATATCATGAAATAATTTTTATATTACATTGCCTTAATTCCTTCATATTATTCATATTTATTGTAAATAATGTGTCTTACAATGATGATTGAATACATTTGAACCATTTATTTTGACATTAATTTCCTATACGACAGTTATAAAAATTTTCAAGGGGAATTGGCAGAGCATCACTTCTATTTCCATTAAATCTATATATAATAATTCTCCATGCATCAACAGTTCATCCACTAACACAGATTTTATCATTACTAACAAATAAAACATTGCAAAACATTATTTTAAGACAATCTACTAGAGTTATATGGACTACACCACATCATGTATATATGAATAATTTACATTCTTTAAGTCATTCAGTAAAATATAATGAAAATAATTTCTTCCATATTTATGGATATATATTAATATAAATCATGATTTTTGGATCATGGATTCACAAGAGATATGAAATAATGTAATATGAAACCACATCGTGGTTTATGAAACTATGAATAAATGTGTATGTTTATAAAATTTACTATGAAAAGAAGTGCTATGTAATATAGAATATATAATAGTGATGTTTATAAGAAATATATTTATTGATATTCAATGTATTGGAAAAAAGTGTATTCCTATAACATTAAATAAGATTATTTATGATGATCAGTGGTGGTCCATGAGAATTAATGTATTATTATGTTGTTTTAAAGACCCTAATATTCCATGAATTTTTTAAATTAAATGGTATTATTATGAGACTGTGAAAATTGACAGTGCCTATTTCCAAGGCCTAGTGTTCCCAGAATAAATTTTTGAACTTTTTTTTGAAGTACGTTCAGTAAACGCGTGAGCAGTGTTTTCTAACTTTTTATTTGTTTCTAGAATTAAAATTTTTAGGTATCCTTTGAATCGGAAGTGTTGAGATTCACTTAACTGAGGATTTACTTATAGCACATTAGTTATGGAAAAAAAGATAAGTTTTGTGACTTTTTTAAAATGAAATTAAATGAAATAAATTTATTATTTTATATTCTTTATTCTCCAACAATAGAAAAAAGGAGTGTGGGGCCAGTGATGTCTCAAGACAATAAATGGCATGGCCTATCAATCATATGTAACGATGTCTTTGGGGAATTAGAAATATTAATAATTAATTATCCCACATTAATTCTCCATGTCGTTACTTACCGTACCCCTTCCCTATGTATATGGAGTTTTTGGAGGGGTATCATCCCAGTTTCACCAAGAAATGAAGTGTTGAATGAGTGTTGAGACACTGAAACCTTAGAGGAAAAATCTGATACCAACGATAGGTGAAGGGTGAAATAGAACCACGAACCAAAGGACATGTATGAGTGATGTCATTGGGAGACAGTTGTGGAAAAAAATAACATGATCCACCTTCAACTGTGGGCGCTCCCCAAAGGGTTAATGAGGTAGGGGTTTTGATTGTCCTTTATTTCCAATTAATTTGTTGAACACCTCTATCCTCCCTCTTCTTTAAGAGATAATGCGGAGGGTGGACCTCAAAAACATGTCCAATAACCTCTTCAATATTTTTTAATGCCTTGTGTTCTCTGTGAAATACCCCCAATGCAACGACACCAACGGGCTACGATGAAGTCATGAACCGACACATGCCACAGCTCATCATCTGCGTCGTGCGGAGGAGGTGTGGCACCCCATCATGCACCACTGGAGTCCAAGTGGCCACAGCTCATTAGCTGAGGTTATCAGAGGAGGTTTTCGACGCATCGACCTGTCATGGACGGGAGGCGGCACAACTAGTGCTCCACTGGTGAGAAAAAAGCTGCGGTCATGGCCATGGTGAAGGAACCTACCGCGTGGATTCTGCGGTGACTAGGCAGCACCCACACATCGTTTCTGTTCCACCAAACCGAATGTCCTTCGGGATGTTCGGGAGTTCGGGATACAGTGGGTCAGCCCCCCCCCCCCCCCCTCACTATCCCAGGCAGATATCGGCTAGGCCGCTGTCTTGCGTGCTGCCCCCTCTTGGGTTGCGCCCTGTGTGGTCATTCCACACTCTCCACGGTGGGGCCACCCCCCTCACAGGTCCTGACCTCCATGGTCGGGATGCACTCCTCACGTGTCGCGCCATACGCAGTTCTGGTGCCCTTTGCGGGTCACGCCTCATGCGGATGGGTTACCCCTTTGTAGGCCTCCGACTATGGGTCGGACTTTACGGGCCGCCCTTTGTGAGCCACACATTACTGGCCACCCTTTGTAGACTGCACTTTTTGGGCCACCCCCTTGGTGGCCGGACAGGACCTCAACCCAGCGGGCTCAGCTCGCCCCAGCCCTCCTAGTCTGGGTCGGTCTGATCGGGTCGGATGGGAACCGAAAAAACTGGGCCTACAAACACTTAAAGGGCCATATCTTGACAACCGAACATCCGTTTGAAGAACATTATATAGAGTTGTGATCTTTGGATCGAAAATATCCATTTATTATACTTCTCATGAGTCTTGGAAATTGGTGGCGTATGGTCTGGTCGGATCGAACCGGAATTGAACCGGGCCCCCATAACTAAAACACTTATAACTCACAGACCAAGCGTTCAATTGACGCATCGTTTGTTGCATTGGAACCCTTATGACATGGACATTATTCGTGTTTCTCCTTTTCAGATCATAGTGTCTATAGTGGTATGAACGAAATCTCAAGGGATGATTCTACATAACTCGACTTCATAGGGTGCGAGGAATCTAGGGATTGGTTGTGAGGTTGAGGTGGGATACAGATCATACAAAGGTCATCACTCAGTGATCCTGTGTGGGCCAGTGCATACCAATCTTGTGGTGTCAGATCTTCTGTGGGTCAGTGTTAAATGACCATCGATGGGTCTTCACTTACCAATCCTGTGTGGGTAAGATCCTATTTGGGTCAGCGCTCAGTGATCCTATGTGTGTCACCGCAAACCGATCCTGTGTTGTTTAGATTCTATGTTGGATAGTGGGGATTAGTTACCAATCGACTGTAGGCAGGTCAAATCTAATATGGATCATTTTGGGGGTTGGTTCCTATAGATCATGTGTGGTTCATACTCTATATGGTTATAAGTAGTGTATCCTGATAGAATAAGATGATATAGCTTCACTACAAATTATATGTTCTTCTATACATCACTGGAAACCTATTTTGAAATGAGACTCTTTTTAAACAAGGTATATTTCATCATGATTTGTGATAGAGATCATGCATTGTGGTTTTCCATTGTGAAATTATGAGAGACTGTTGAGAGTCTCAAGGTCCCTACATAGAATTGTTATACTCACCCTTGCATGGGCTTCGCGAGAACCTCATTGTGTCTTGTGCAGATGACGAACATATGGGCTGGGGATTGAGGGATCTGGGACCCAGTGGTAAGAGGCAGAGGTCGGATGATGTGGAGTGATGAGGAGGCAATCTGTACCTACCATTCATGTAAATTCCTCATTGGACGACCCAGGAGCTGTTTCTTTTTTATCAAGTTGTATTGTACTTTTCAATTGTACTTATACATTTCCTGTTGGGATTGTATTCCATACCCTTAGATTCAATAATCATTTACTGCTATAGTTACTTAGTGGTTCCATCTTGTTGCATTCTAGTTTGAGTAACTGTACAGGGCTAATCTCAATGACATCCAGTTATAGGGATATGCCTTTCTGGTGCTAGTCTCCATCACCTGGCCTTTGGAAGGTGGGCATGGGTTAGTCATGGCACGGGCCCGAGGGGACGGATCATAATAAAGTGGTATCAATGGATTCATTTATATAGAAGAACTAGGAATTTGATATTTTCAATGTATAAATAGTTTTATGTGTTATGAGAGTGTTTTGGAGTTTGGGGAGTCCAGTGTTGATGCGGTGGATAAAATATTTATACACCAGGACCATTAATCATGATTTCCGACCCAGTGCCCTAAAACACTAATTGTGTGCTTGTGGAATGTTTACCTATTGATTTCTTTTTGAGTCATCTCACCAAGTATATATTTTTTATCGTGGCACACCTATCTTCTTTCAAGATGCCACCACGTAAATAGCTAGCCAGGATTTCCTGAGAGAGTACGCGATGAAAGTCCACTGAGGGATGAGGCCTCTGTGTAGGGCCCTCTTACCACGTTAGCTCCTTCAGGTGGTGTATGAGAAGCACTACTACCCATTTGGAGGTTGTTTCAAATATCCCCTCCAGCATAGTGTGCATGATAACTGAGCATGTTGCAGTAGTTTCAGAAGTAGAGGCCTCCAAGGTTCGATTGTGAGATTGACACGCAGGCGGGTGAGGATTGGTTGGAAGCCATATCCTATGTTTTCCACCTGGTTGGGACACCAGATGACCTTACAGTGATCCTGGAAGCCAGTCTCATCCACGTAGTAGCAGGGATATGGTGGACCTTGTTGCTCCAGATACATGACTAGTTGACCCTTGTTTGGGTGAAATTTGAGAGCCTTTTCATGGAAGTGTTTTTCCCAACGACCTTATGCTCTATGCATATACTAGAGATGTTGAAACTAATGATGTTCATGGACTACCTCCACGTAGAGAGGTAGACTTTCACATCATCATGTACAATGGAACAACACCAATATCTACACCATCATATCAGATGGATCCCATAGAGCATTGTGGGTTACGTGTAATGTTGGAGGACTTACAGAGAAAGGGGTACATAAGGCCCACAGTTTCTCCATGGGTTTCCCTGATTTTGATCACCAAGAAGGCTGATGGGAGTTTGAGACTTTGTGTGGACTATCAATTCCTGAACCAGGTGATCATGAAAGAAAAGTATCTACTACCAACGATTGATGATCAATTAGATCAGCTAAAGGGAGATAGTTTGTTTTTGAAGATACATCTCAAATCAAGCTATCATCAGCTCAGAGTACAAGATGAGGATGAGCAATAGACAGGCGTCAGAAGTATGTATGGCCACTATGATTTCGTGTTTATTCCATTCTCCATGACCAATGCCCCTACAGTGTTCATGGGACACATGAATAATATCTTCCAGCAATACCTTGATTACTATGTGGTGGTCTTCATTGACGACATCTTAGTGTACTCTGAAATGGACGAGGAGCATTCTTATCATCTACAGATAGTTTTTGATACACTCTTAGAGCACTATATTTATAGAAAACTATTGAAGTGCCAATTATGGTTACGAGAGGTCCAAAATCTGGGACATGTTATCTCGGAGGACGGAGATGAAGTGGATCCATCGAAGATAGATTTCATCCTTTCCAGCGAGCCAAAAAGGATTGTGACCGAGGAGAGGAGCTTCTTAGGGTTGAATGGATACTACTAGAGATTCATGCATGAATTTTCTAGATTAGAGGCACCCATGTAAGTGTTGAAAATTAAGGGACAGACCTTTGTGTGGATTGAGATATTTCAAGAGAGCTTTCAACAACTGAGGAAGAGACTCATGAGTGCCCCCATCATGAGGCTACCAGAACATGGTTTTGGGTATATAGTATACTGAGACACATTAGGTATTAGACAGGGTTGTGTCCTAATGCAGGAGCTAGTTTTGATCACCTAGGGATCATGGAAGCTGAGGCGACAAGAGTATAGATATGCTACCCATGACATGGAATTAGCAGTAGTGGTCTTCCACTTGAAGGTGTGGAGACATTACATAGTGGGTGAGCATTTTATAGTCTACCCTGATAACAAGAGTCTCAGGTATATCTTCTCATAGATGGATGTGTACCAGATACAACAGTGATGGCTAGAGTTCTTCGAGGAATATGAATTTGATATAGTCTATGATTTTGAGAAGGGGAACGCGGTAGTAGATGCTATTAGTTGGTGGTATGGTCTACAATTTCTGAGTGAGGCGACAGAGCATCTAGTCGTAATGGATATATTCATCATGGATGGAGATGGAGCAGCTTACCTCTAATCTATGAAAGTCACTCCTCCAATCCTTCAATGAGTCAGGGAGGCACAAGTTGGGGCATTGACTGTGAGGCTCGACGTGCTCATCTATCCCCAAGAGAGGCACCTGGATGATTTTATAAAGGTGTGGTGCACATCATACTCTTCATAAGACGTTCCATGGTACTGGTGGTGCTTCGAGAGGATGTGTTGTGGGGTTTTAATATGTCCCCTCTTGCGGTACATCCTGGTGTATCGAAGATATACCAAGACCTCCGGTGTCAGCTCTAGGGGTCAGGGATGAAAAAATTTGTAGATGCATTTGTTTCTTGATGCCTCACTTATCAGCATGTGAAGGACGAGCATCAGGTTCTAGAAATCATATCATAGACACTAGAGGTTCCAGTGTGGAACTAGGTTGGGATCTCCATGTCCTTTTTGACAGGGCTTCCACGTATATCCAGGGGACCTGATTACATCTGGGTGATCGTTGACTGACTCCTCATGTCGGCCCACATCCTACCCATTCTAGAGTAGGGATACATAGTGGGCTTGGGGCACCTCTTTATATTAGAGATCGTACATCTTAATGGGGTAGAATCCATGAACGTCATTGTCTGTGACACATGTTTTACATCTCTATTAGGGAAGAGAATACATGGGGCATTCAGGACTCTATTACATTTGAGCACCGCCTTTCTTCCTTAGACGAATTGTCAAACGGAGCAGACCATTCTGACTATAGAGGAAATGAGTCATACATGCGTCCATGATTTTATCCACAGTTGGGAGAATCACTTGTCCTTGGTGGATTTCACAAAGAACAATAGTTATCACTCCACCAGCATTATGTCATAATTCAAGTCTTTTGGGGTCAACCTTGAAGATAACCATTATACATGACAGACCCAGGGGTGTCACCACTTATGGGTCCAGAGTTGGAACGGGCTACCACTGAGAGGGTGAAAACCATCAAGGAGCGGATGAATACTGCACAGATTAGGGATAAGTTATATTCTAATAAAAGATGCAGACCTTTGGAGTTCTGAGAAGAGGATAACATATTCTTGCGAGTATCCCCGTGACAGGGTCCATGATGATATGGCCGAGGCGTCATGTTATCACCGAGGTTTATCAGAACATTTATGATACTTTAGAGGAATAGAGAGGTGGAATACCGCTTTGCACATCCATCGTAGTTGGAGAGGGTGCATGGCATCTTCCATGTATCCCAGTTGAGGATATACGTGCATGATCTATCTCTCATCATCGAACACAGTGATCTATACATCGATGATGGTGCAACATTTGCAGAGGTTCCATTGGAGATTGTGGAATGAGAGGAGTGGGTCCCTCGTGGGTGGTCCATACCTCTATTGTGCATTCATTGGCGTCATGTGAACCACTAGGAGACCACATTGTAGCGGAAGGCTCAGATTAGTGCTCAGTACCCCCATTTTTTTTCCTTAGATTATGTGATAGCTTTTGGGGATGAAAATCCCTAAGGTGGAGAGAATGTAAAGAACCATATTTTTCATGTGATTTTTTTAAATTAGATGGAATTATTTCAAGTTTGTGAAAATTGATGGCTCTTGTTTCAGAGGCCCTATGTTCCTGTAATAAATTTATGATCACTTTTTCAGGTTTGTTTGGTACATGTGTGAGTGACATTTTCTAGATTTTGATCTATTTCAGGATTTAAAAATCCATGGGTACCATTGAATCCACTGTGTCAGGATTCCCTTAATGGTGGAATTACTTTGACCGTAGTAGGTCTGGGAAAAAAGTTCCGTTTTCTGACATTTTTTAACAAAAATGAACTAAAATAATTTTATTATTTTATTTTCATTCTTCTCCACCAACGGAAAGCGGAGTGTGGGGCCAACGATGTGTGAATCCAATAAATGGATTCACTTATAAATACTAATTAATGACATCATTGGGAAATTAATATGGTTCTTAATTAATGTTCACCCATTAAATATCTATGTCGTTACATACCACCCCCCCTATCTTATATATATGGAGTGTGGGTAGGGGTATCAACACAACTTCTCTAAACAACGATGTGATGAAAGAGTGTCGTGATGTCAAACCCCTAGAGGATGGAGATAATCTCAGTGGGAGGTTATGGGTGGAATAGAACCATGAACTGAAAGACGATGTACGAGTGCCATCATTGGGAACCGGTTGTGGGAATGACGAACATCATCCACCTTTATGAACGGGAACTATCCAACAGGATTAAGAGGTAGTGGTAATGAATCTCATTTATTTCGAGTGAATTTATTGAACCCCTCAATCCTCCCTCTTTTCTATGAGAAAACATGAAGGGGTGGGACTGACGATCAAGGGCCGTACCAATGACAGTATTTGATACATCTGCAACGACAATGACTGGGTATGAAGAAGGTGTGCACTAATCCACGATGTAAGAAGAGGGTGTGACACAAAGTTGTAGTTGTCTTCGGAATGTTAGTCATCGGCCGATCATGGAAGAGGTGTGGCATGCCACCGCATGCCACCTGTGAGAAAAAAGGTCATGCAACATGACAGCCATGAAGATTAGATGAGGCGTGGCACGCCGTAAAACACTGTCGGAGATTAAAGGGTATTGACTTGTCTATCGTGGAGATCAGAGGTGGTGGTCGGCACATTGGACAACTGCGGGTGGGAAGTTGGGCGACCAGGGGACCACTGGTGAGGAGCAGTCGTAGGAAAACCCTCAATGGAAGAACCCGCCACACGGGTACTGCTATGACTGGAAGGCTCCACGCATCGTCACCGTTTAACCAAACCAGACAACCTCTATTGCGTTCAAGAGTGTAGGAGACTAGAGGACCCCCCCCCCCTTCTCCATCTCGGGCGGACAGTGGCTGGGCTGATATCTCGTGGGTTGTTCCCAACCCGACTGGGCCACCACCTCACGGGTCGCGCCCTACGCGGCCAAGAAGGCCCCCTTTCAGGATGCGCACTCATTAGATGGGCTTCCCCCCTCGTGGGATGTGCCATCCCCATCCAGGTCACCCTTTGCTGGCCACACCCCATGCGGCTTGGCCACCATTTGCAGACTTCCAATTGTGGGCTTCCCTTTGCGGACCACCCTTTGCGGGCCACCCCTTATGGCCCCCCTTTGTGGGCCACCCCTTATTTATGTCCTCCCTTTGCGGGTACCCCTTAGTAGGCTTCCCCCCTTTTGGGCCAGGTCGGATCATGGCCTAACGGGCCGAGCCTGTGGCGGCCCAACCCTGATCGGGTCGGGCTGGGACTATCCGACCGGGTCGGACCGGAATCGGGGCGACCGGGCCTAGAAACAGTTAAAGGTCCATATCATGAGAACCAGACCATCGTTTGATGAACAGTCTATGAGGTTGGGATCATTGGATCAAGATGGTCCTTTTGGTATACTCCTCTTGAGTTTGGTAGAGTGTTGGAGTATGTTAGGGATGGATCGAACCTGAATAAAACTAGGCCCCCATAACTAAAACGCTTATAACTCACAAACTGGACGTCTAATTGACACACCATGTGTTTCATTGGAACCCTTACGACATGGAAGTTCTTCAGGTTAATCCTTTATAGAGGTCATTTTAGGTTTACTTATGATCGATATCTCGAGGGAATATTCTACAGAACTCGAGTGCATCGGGTGAGTGAAATCTAGTGGCTGGCAGTGAGGCGTGGGTTGGAGACAGATCACCCGGAGGTCATCACCTATCGATCTTGTGTGGGTCAGCGCATAACAATCTTTTATAGGTCAATGATCAGCAATCATGTGTTCTTCCGCACATACCGATCATCTGTGGGTCATATCCTATGTGGGTCAGCGCTTAGTGATCCTGTGTTGGAGAGCGTATACTGATCCTGTGTGCGTCAGATCATGTGTGGGTCAGCGGGGGTTAGTCACCTATCGAATCTGGGAGTGTCGGATTCAGTGTGGATCATTTTGGGGGTTAGTACCTATCTATCATATGTGGGTTAGACTCAGTATAGTCAAAAGCAGTGCCTCTTGACTGAATATGATGATCTTACTTCGCAACTATTCATTTGTACTTCTATACTTCACTGAAAACCTAGTTTCAGATGAGACTCCTTTTGATCTATATCTATTGTTTCATGATTTATGATTGAGATCTTGCTTTTTTTCCTTTGTGGAATTATGAGAGACCTTCAGGGGTCCCGGGGTCCCTAATCTATATTGTTATACTCACCCCTATACGGGATTCACCCGCACCTCATTGTATCTTGTGGAGATGACAAGAATATGGGCTGAGTATCAAGGGAGCTAGAACTAGGCAGTACACAGAGGAGATAGACAGACGTGGAGTGTTGAGGAGGCGATCTGTACCTATCCATCATCTAGGATCCTCATTGGATGACCAGGGAGCTCTTTCTTTTATTCCCTATTGTATAGTATATTTTAGTTGTACTTGTACTTTTCAATTTAGGCTTGTATTCTGGCCCATTACTCTCAGCACTCTTTTATTACAACAGTTACAGAGTGGTTGATTCTTGTTAAATTATAGTCTGTTATTTAGTACTATATTCAAGTCAATTCCATCCAGATATTGGGATACACCTTTCTGGTGCTAGTTGCTAGCCCCAGGGATTTGGAAGGCGGTCTTGTGTTAGTCACGACAGCGGCCCTAGGGGACTGGTTGTGACAGTTGTTAACACACCTGAGTTGATGAATATGATCGTGGTTATTTGTAAATTTTTTTCGATTCTATACTCATGTAAATCACTTACTATCATAACAATGGTCAATGGAAGATCTGTATTCATGGAATTTCATTTATTATGGTTATTCTTTATGTTTATTTTTCATTATAATTATAGAATATATTAGATTTAAATCATGTAAATAGAAATTACTTTTTTAATGGTACAAGGCTATTAAATTTCCAAATAATATATTGATAATTATAAAATGACTGTGATACGTGGGTTAACATCAACTAATCACCCTAAGCAATATTAAATATTAGGTGTGAAATAATCCAATATTTTAATTTTTATTAATTATTTTTTTATATTTAACAAGAATAATTTTTTAAATTAATATCTATGAAAACAATGATGATAAAAAACATTATTTTGGAGAATGATGATGTTTTGAACTAGACATCGACCACAGATTCACTCCCTCGCACTTATATAGTGTTGTGTATACATCATAATGGGAATCAACACCCTAAATAATATCAATGATATGAGAAATAAGAAACATATTACAAATTTTATAAAAAAATTATTATACGTTTTGCATTATTAAAATAATCATGTAAAATATGAGGATAATTACACAAAATTGGATTAATTGGAATATATAATTCTGTAATTTGGTCATTTTTTAATCAATGTAAATGAAATAAATACTTATGGAAATTATAAAATACTTATTTTTATATATGGATATTGCAGTAAAATTTATTTATTTATTGTATCAAATTAATAATTAATTTTTAAAAACTAAAAATTGACATTCATAAATAGGATGATTTTCTTGGAATAACTCTTCAATAATAATCTATATAGATAAATTAGGAAATTTTCAAATATATTATATGTTTATAGGATATAGTAAAAAGAAATATTTCTTAAAAATGATGTGATAAGTGAACATTTCTATTACACAACAAACAATTTGTTTCATTTGTTATCAAATTAGATAAAAATAATTAATTTATATAAAAAATACTATAAATATAGATATTAATTTATATCATAATAAATATATTTTTAAAATTACATAAGGATATTGTATAATGTTTAAAGGTTATATAAATTTAAATATTAATAAAATAAAAATTTAAAAAAATTAAAAATCTATTGTAATAAAATACATTTAATTCAGTTTTAATTGTTATATACTTATATGAAATAATTCAATCATTATAGCCAATATTTGTAATGAATTACCAAGGATTGTTTACAAATATCAACATCAAAATTCACTTATCATAATATGAAACTATTTATTAAATTACCACTATCACTTTATCTCTATGTTATCTCTTCATGAATAACAACTATATTCAAGGAGTTATTTAGTAAGTTAAAGAATAAAATATCTCTAATTAGGTTATTCTTTTTTAAATTCCCATTGGTTATGTTGTTTTCCTATTAAATTAATATGTTTTAAACATTTGTTTTATATTAAATTTGGATAATATTTTCATTATATTAGTATTCAATTTGTGATCTACTTTAGAAAGTTTCACTTAATCTCACTATTAAGATTTTCCATGAGTTCATTTTTTATAGAATAACTTTCCATTCCATCTGATAAAAACATTAAAATGTTCAATATATTATTATCAATAATTTTATTTATTAGTGATATTACGAAAATTTATTTTTTGAGAAGAGATATTTTACATGAAATATATTATTAGATATATAATATTCATCATCTACTAGTTACTTTAAAATAATTATTTATATTTGAAGAATTGAATCATCTATATTGAATCTAAATGATATGGTAGTTCATTCATTATTTTTATAACCCCAATAAAATATTGATTTATTAGATATGTAATAATTATTCTTGAGAATTTTACAAACCAATTCCTTTGTATCTTTCTATTAAAAATCATTGTGAATGTGAAATCATTCGTAAGGATATTTCATTGAGAATAGTTCTTTATAAAATATAAAATATCATTTGAATATTCTCTAACTAATGGGGTTACTTGTATAAATTATTTAACAAGATTAAGACGTAGTTATTAAATAAATTAATTGTAATTTATCATTATATCCATTTCATATTTGGTTGAGTGATTTTTATAACCATAAACTAACATAATTTTATCATAACTCACCATATATTATTTTTAAAATTTTATAAAATATTTATTATTGTGGGACTTTATTAACATAAATGAAAATGCAATCATCTTATATGAATATTCATCACATTAAAAAATTAAATACCAGATGACCATAATACTTTAGTCACATTAGAAATAATGAACACAAACTACTATCTTGGTGAATGATCTTCATTGTTTCACATAAATATCATCCCATTTTTTACTACTACATAAAATCATTCTTCATAAACATGGGAATTAAAACATAAGAAATTTTGATCTAAGATGATTATTAAGGGGAAAAATGGATGTATAAAATTTTATTAATTTTGATAATTGTATGATAACAAAATAATAACGTTAGAAGATCAAAACATTCACAAAAAAAGATATTAATAATCTGTCATGGAATAAATATTGTCATTATATAAATAATAAATCATAAATAATCAAGACCATAATCCATTAATGGTTAACATATTAATAAGACATGGAATTGTAGAACACACAAAAGAATATAAAAATTATTTCCATGTTTGTAAATCATTAATTCAGATTCCATGTTAATGTAATTGGTTAACTCCACAAACAATTTTAGTAGTTAAGGATCACTCCCATGACCATCATTGCAGAAAATGTCCGTTTCTATATTGACTTCACTCACCAATCCATCCATGATTATCTCATGAGATATAAATTATTAACCAATTCATTAGAGGAACAAAAGGGTCCAACCCATATTATAATGAATTCCCACATATTTGATCGACATGATCATAAAAAAATAGTATCAGAACCCATGAAATGAAATGGTTCTGATAATAATTTTATTGTATCTTATGCTTTGGAAAAGAGATAGGTTTTATAATCCTTTCATCCAAACATACCCCAAAAATAGACATGGAATTCATAACCATATAACTCATGAAATAGAAATTAGTTTCTTAATCATGAAATCCTAGAAAGAGAAAAAGGTTTCATTGACATCATAACATCAAATCATAAACCATATTGAGAATGAAGTGGAAAGAAACGCTTGGATCATATCCCCAATAACACATAAGTAACACCAGTGGATATCATATCTGATGTAAAATAACATTGAATAGTCTTCTGATAACATTACTTATAAAAATAGATTTTTATTGAAATGATATTTAACACCATTTTCGTTGAAATTTATCTTTCAAAAACATGTTATTGAATCTCTTAAAATAATTTATAATAATCTTGAACATAAAAAACTTTTATGAGATATTTATTTAAATATATCATTAAAATATATAAATTAATCTTTTAAATCGTTGAAATACCTCTCTTTAAAGATAAATTTTTTAAAAAAATTGAATTAAAATTAAGAAATAATTTAAAATTTCTCTTCAAAATAAATGTTTTCTGAAAAAATTATGAATTTAATGTATCATAGAAAATACATATTAGATTTTTTGGAATTATTAAAATCCATTTCATTGAAAAGGATCATGAAAACATTTAATTCAATCGTGAAAACAATTATAATCCCATATGAAAACATAACACACTTATAAAATCACATTACAAGGAAATTAGAATAAAGCATATTTTAGAAAAATTGAAATAATTTTTAGTAAACATTGTTTTTAAATAAAACATATTTATAACTGAAGAGCGAAATAAATTTTTATTTTCATAAAAACATTTTTTTAGTTATAATAATCACTAAATAGTGTAAAATGATACCATTAGTTTATGATATCATGAATCACTATAGGGAAATAAATTCATAAGAATTCTTGAGATATTGATCAAAATATTTCACCAATAGAAGCATATTCATTAACATTCATGATAAAATATGAGAATGTAGAAATAAAATTTTAACCCCTTGGAAACATTCCATCCTCAAACACAGGAAATAATAATATTACATCATAAATATAATATAATTTGAGAAATTATATTATTTAAATTACATTTAAAATGTAATTATATACACCCCATAAAAAATATATTTTCATTACAAAACATTTTTCTGAAAGAAGGAAATATGAGATAAAATTACCATATAGGTACGATATAATTTGAATCATATAACCCCAATAAATAGAGAACATAAAAATTATATGTGAATACAAATTATTTTTTACTAATTATCATGGAATAAATTTTTGTAATTTATGTACATCCTAAATAATAATGGAGTGGTGAATAAGGCATAAATCTACCAGAATTAAAAGTGAGAATAGAAATCCCCTTACTTCTTAACGAACTAATGAATCATGAGATTAATGAAACAATAACATAAATTAATACTTTTAAAATAATTATATAAATTAAATTAATGATATAAAATATTATATGGTTCTATATACACCACCCCACATAAATAATTGTTGAATATAGCATATATCTCCCAGCAATAAATGTGAGATGTGGAAACCCTTACATTTAGTCTTGACTGCCATCATAAAAGAAAAATAATTACATATGATAAATGAAATATTATTGTATATCTATAAATGAACAAAGTTATTATATATCACACCATATTTTATTTTATTAAGTCTTTATATTACTTATTTATAAAAAATCATATTTTAATGTTATATCTCGGGTAATGACCGATATGTTATTGATATATGTGGTGTCTTATTATTATCGGTCCTCAGGTGAAGTTCAATATTTACTTACTTATATAATGTAATCCATGATATAAATATAATTTATATTCAGAATATATTTGTATTTATAATAATTGATAAAATATTGAAATGTTAAATATAATATATTGTTTATTGAGGTAGTAGGTTGTATGTACAAATGATCATTGTTTATTTTTTATTGTCATATTGAAATAAAGAATGGAAATTAAAGATATATTTATATATATTATAATTAAATAATAATGCTTATGTCATACATATCATATATTTTTATAATCTCATCCCATATAACTTCCATGTAAAGTGTGAATAAACCACATTAGTTCGAGGGGGTGGTAGTCCATCCACAAACGATGTTATCATATTTACATAAAAAATAAATAATGATGTAATATGTTATATAAAAATTTTTAAATCATAAATAAATCATATAAAATATATATATAACAAAAATAGTATGCAATCCATATTCTCAATGTTGATAGGTGGTAATGGATAAATGAAAGATGTGAGTTTCCAAGGTGGTAGTACAACACAAACACGAATGATGATTTTTTATAACATTATATGGATGTGTGTGTGGTTATTGGTATATTCCTTAACATAAAAAAATAAATTTATATTTTGTAAACTGATTTTATTATATAATCATGTAATATGAATAATTATTGGCGTGGAGAAAGAAATAAAATAAAAGTGATTGATGAAGGATATTACATCTTCTGTGGGTAAATAATTTTGGTTTTAACTAAAGGGAATCAATGGATAGTTTTCTTCCAAAATGTAGGATTCAAGGATTATATTTTTTTCATTTGGAAGAGATTCTTGGTGGTTTTTCAAAGATAAATGTCTTCGAATGTGTGAAAAAGTTAGAGGTGACTACCCTTTTATAAGGGTATGGAGTCGACATAAATGGTATATTTTAAAATAAATGCATGATCCACAAGTAATTACCTATAAAGATCGTATCATTTTTTATAATTATGTAGAGTATTTACGATACTGCAAAAACTGACAACTTGTGATTCCATGCCCGGAGTTCCCGGAATGATCTGTAAAAAAAGTTTTAAGCTAAAAATAGTGTGCCTGAAATTTTTGCATGAGACATAGGAATAAATCTTAAAAATGTGACCGAATTGAGTTGGCACATGCCTCTAGTAAGAAAACAAGAAAATTAAATAACTACAAATAATATAAATAAAAAAATTATTTGATTTCTAAAATTTTTATAACTCATGAACGTTGACTCAGATTAAATATTTGATACTACCTCTAAACCCATGATGGTATTATTTCCTTAGGTGGATATTAACATTTTCTAGTGTGGGCCAGTAGAGGAAGTTAGTTAATGGATGAAAATAAAATATTTAAGTAATAATTATTTTATTTTCAAATTATATAACTTCTAAATTGTAACTCAGATTGGAAATCTGAGAGTACTATTGAGAACTTAAGGGCATTTGTTTTCTTAGAAATGTCCTAACCTTAACTGGTATGGGTTGGTGGTGATTGTTAATAAATTTTTAAATTTTTTTAACGTATGTTTAGTAAACACATGGGCGGGGTTATCTATCTTTTGATTCGGTTCTCGGTTTTAAAATATGAGGGAACTATTCAATTCGTAGCATTAGGATTCAATTAAGAGAGGCTTTACATCGACAGTAGTAGGATGGGTGAAAATTTTAGTTTTTACGAATTTAAGAAATAATAAAATAACATATTTTTATTTTTATTTTTCTTACCACATGTTGAGTAGTGGTTGTGGGACAGATGGGTTGTTAATACATTTAATGGATTGAATCTCATGTTTTATAACCACACCATTGGGAACTAAGAGATTAATTCATTAATGAATGTCATTGATTCCTCAATGTGTTACTCGCCCTTTCCCATCTGTTTAAATGGTGATCGGGTTGATTTTTTTGACACAACGTCACCAAGAGAGGAACCTCTAACAATGTATTGTGACATCCTCTACCAATGGTGGATGGATGTTTGTTCGGCAACGATCCAAGATCGATGAATGACAATGACATCATCTATCCATGAATCTTTTACCACCACAACTGCAAGACCTCCAACAAAACTCAAGGTAGGTGGTCTATTGTATTAATGTTTTTCGCTAATGAATTTAATAATATCATGCTTGTTATGATTTTAACGTGGAGGGCACGGGTCAAATGAACAAGGCCCAAAACCTCCCTCACTTCGTTCATGTTGAGTTATTCATTGTAAGAAATTCTAACTCTCTTGAATCTAGAATCAGGGATCCAAAAAACAATGATGGCAACATGTGAGGCCCGAATTAGCTAGTAGAAAGGATAATGAACCACTGGAGCTCACCTGGTGGCCCGTGGAAGATTTGTCGGTATGGCACTAACACGTCGATACTGAAAACCGGTGCCGACTGGCAAGGGAAGCAGTCGGTGCTCCCCGGCTGCTAAGGCGGACTGCGCCGCCTGGTGCCACAACGGCTAGATAGGAGGCCGACAATGGCCGGCCACCGAGACGGGAGGTGTCACGCTGTCACATGCCCCGGTGAGACAGGTAACGGTGATGGTAGGTACTCGGTCCTTGTGGATCTCATGGATGACGAAGTGGTTCCACCTGGCGCCACCACTCTAGGACCCAAATGTCTCCTTTCAGCCATTCATCAAGCAGAATGCGTGAACCCGCGTATGTTGCACCCGCCGGCGAGCCATACCACCGCGGACCAGCAAAATTGGGCCTACCTGAGAAGGATTGGGCTGGGCCATGTTGGTCTCGAACTAGGTTGGGATGACCTGAACCATGTTGGTCTGACCAGGTTGGGTTGGACTCGGACCCCTCTCAGGCCCAGAAACACTATGAATCTTGATCTTGTGAACAGAATGTATGTTTTATGAACCATATACAACACTGAGATCCTTGGAGTGAGAAAGTCTTTTTGAGATACACCATTAGAATTTTGGAGAATGTATTAGATTGATTAGGTTGGATCGAGTCTGAATCTTACTAGGACCATGGTACTAAAATGCCAATAACATACAGACCAGGTGTCTGGTTGACACGCCGTCTATTTCATTAGAACCCTTATAACGTGACATATTATTTTTTTAGCTTCTGCATGGGAATTCATTCTGGGTGAAATATGCCTAATGGATTGAGGACCTACTTCTACCAGATACAAGCGTACTATGAGTGGGAATCCTGTTTCTTGTTGAGATGTGAAGAATGAAGAGGGATTGTGTATGAATCGGCACCAAGTGATTCTATGTGAATAAAACCCCAGAATTTCATTGTGAATCTATACCCATCTATTCTATGTGAATCATCACTGAGCGATTCTATGTGAATCAGCACCTAGTGATTCTGTGTGAATCAGCACTGATCGATTCTGTGTAAATCAGTACCCAGTGATTCTGTGTGAATCAACACCCATTGATTCTGTTTGAATATGCTGTGAGAGATTCTATGTGAATCTGAACCCAAAGATTCTCTATGAATGAACACCTAGCAATTCGGTGTGAATAAACACCCACCGATTCTGTGTAAATCAGTACCTAGCCAATTTGTATGAATCAGCACTGATCGATTCTATGTGAATCATCCCCCAGTGATTCTGTGTGAATTTTCACCTATCGTTCATGTATGGGTCTTGCGGGGGTTAGTACCAATTGATCATTTGTGGGTCTTGTGTGGGATAATACCTATAAATCATGTGTGGGTCAACAGCAGTGCCTCTTAATTTAATAAGCTAATCTTGCATTACAACTATTCATATGAAATCTTGTACTTATTTAAACCTCGTTTGAGCGGAGTATTTTTCTTTGTGATTTGTTATTGAGATCATGATAGATGGTTTTCCTTTGTGGGATTCTGAGAGACCTTTGAGGTTCATGGGGTCCCTTCTGGGTATGGTTATACTCAACCTTGAATGGGCTTCATCCGAACCTTATTGTCTTTTGTGCAGAAGAAGAGCTGCTTGGATGAGACATAGGGAGCTAGGACCATGAAATACATAGAGGGGATTGGTTGACATGGAGATATGTAAAGGAAAAATATGTAGACCCTTCATGAAGGATTCTTGTTGGATGATCTCAAGAGTAGTTTACTTTTTACTATTTTCTATTATAGTTGTATCTTTTCAGTGGGGCTTGTATTATAGCTCCTTTACTTTCAGTTCTTACTGTTACTCTTAGTTGTGGTTCCACCTTACTCTTCTATTGTGTTTTAATTTTGTGTAGTGTACCATGATTGTGTGTGTAATTTTTTTATGGAATTTCATTCCCATTTTCGAGATTTTTCATTCGAATGCTAGTCGCCAAGCCCTGGCACATAGAAGGTGGGCTTCGTGTAGTCACGACACAAGCTCTAGGGGAAGGGTCATTACCCTCAAACATTTTTACCTACCAAATGTATTAAATAATTTAAACAAGTATATCCATGAATGGTTATGGTTGAAATATTTACATAAAATGGGTGTTGGAAAAGATTAGGGTAATTTTTACAACTTTTTATTGCTCAACCACTATGTAATATTAGTTTTACCTTAATCGTGGTATTAATTTAAATTACTTTCAATAATTTTTATGGTAAATAAAATAATATGAAATTATATGAAATTATAAAATATTATTATAAAAAAATTTAACATTATTTTTTCCAAATAGTAATAATAGATGTTTCAGAAATTATTTTCAAATAAATATAACATATGTTACAAAAAAATGGGTTTTTAAATTGAAAATGTTCAAAATAAAAAATGTTTTAATATTAAATTTTAATGTGAAATTTTTTCAAATAGACTAAATTTTATTAATATATTTATAATAGATAAATTTAATCTTTAAAAACAATATAAAATTTTGTTTAACTAAATAATTAAATTACATGATGAAGATGTTTTCAATTAATAATATCTATTTTTCAATATTCTTTAAAAATTGAAACTTCTCATACAAACAAAAATAATTCAATATTAGATAATTTTAGAGTTATAAATTCATAAATTATTTTTATTATATCAAATATAATTTATTAATTTGTAACATATTTTATTTAAAATAATACGTCCAATAAAAGGAGATAGAATTACTTTTGAGAGAAGTATATATACTTATGCATACAATTCATTTAATCATTAACAATTTTCTAGAAAACTCATAAGATGAAAACTAAGTAGTCAATTGAATAATATATATTTAAAAAATATATTTATCATTAAAATGAATTTTCAAATGTGGATTAATTAATTTATTTAAGTAAAACATGATTGATTTTATAAATAAGGTTTTCTATAAAATTATTTTATATATTTTAAAGGGTTTTATTTTCAATTCTATTCAATTTTTTACAAAATAATCATCCTTATATATACATGTAAAACAAATTTTCACATTTTAATTATTCTTATTCAAAACCAAATTTCCAAAAGACATGTGGAAACTATAATAATTTTTTTACAATAATATTTTATAGAACATTGTAGTAATGTAAAACTCTGTCTTGCGTGTGACAAAACCTAATCTCATAGATTTTTAAAAATATACCTTGCGTGTAACTAAAGTTATCTAATAAACTCATCATTATTTTGGACACAATATATATATAGTGTAGTGTTTTCAGGAATCTAATATCATTATTGTGTGTAGAAAAGATTAAATTGGTGATGTGTATAATGAAAGCCAAACATAATTCTTTAATATAACAAATGATATATTAATTGTTTCCTAAAATGATGAATATAAATAAGAATAAATTAATATGAAAAGTAATATTACACAAAACCTCGTGGTGTTACATTCTACATCATTAAAAAAATTTCTTCCTATAAATTTGTCTCGGTTGCCAAAAGATCAATTCATGAAATTTTATTTTCGTTGAATCCCACATTATAAAAATGGACAATGAAACATCATCTAAAAAAAGAATTTTTAAAATAGATCAGTCATCCAAATTATCTCGTAACAATGCATCCATAGATGAGACATTGGAAAAATGTGAAAACATAGACAAGGAAGAGAAATATATCTTTCAAGTTCTGATGGAGAGAGATAATGAACATGGTTATGTGAAAGACAATGATGATAATGGGAAAACTGAATGAGGCTTAAAAAAATTTCATTGATATCATCGTAAATGACGATAGTGGGATAAAGTTTTGTTTTGAGACACTTCTTCCTAATGTGGGATAATTCTTCGGATAATATGTACATTAGATCAGTGTAGTATCACCCTTTTTTATTCCTTCATCAATTTCCACTTCAACTCTTCTTCCATGAAATAATTACAGTTTATTCATTATTGATGCCTTAATAGATCACGAGATACATAATTAGAATTAAATTGCGTCTTTATTTGTTACAAAATTTTTTTTTTTCACATGATATATTCTATGTATAAAATTTAACATAGATTAGAAATAGAAAAATATTTGAAACCTCATTAAATTTTTATCATAAATGATTCGATAAATAGTTAACCTTATAGCACTTATGAATGAATAATGTCCAAATAATAGAAATACAATGACTAATTTTCTCAGAAAAATCTTACTAATAATCCTTCATATATCCTAAATTATATATTGGATGTAACATACCAAACATGTTATTAGCTTCAACATGTTATCTCTTGAATCATGGTAGTAACCTTAATTACCATATGTCCACTATTAAATTGTTCATGTTCCCTTATTCCATAATTAAGAGATATATTCATCAAATCAAAATATGATTTAAACATATTCATTAGTTGACAAATATTTTTTATTAAAAAGTAAACAATTAATTCTAAATTAATAATTACTATACAATTTAATTTATCCATAATAATCAATTTATCCATTCTAAACACAATTTTCTATACATTAGGAACCCATTAAAGGATAACATTCCTTAATCAAAATAGCACATATTTATTAAATCACATTTCTAGCTCATATACACCATTCCATATTTTTTTAATTCTCCCAAATTGAAAATAGTTATATAATTATTTCTATAACACAATTCTAGTATTATAATACATATACATTTAAAACATCCAACTTTATTTTTAGACTACTACTTAGGCTTCATCATCTTATTCCAAAATACCCAATTCATGGAATATTAAATATGAATCATTTCACAAGGTTACACAACAATAATTTAATCAATGTTATTACATTTATTGTAAAATATTATGGTCAGAACATCCTGAATCATTCACATGTATTTCTGTATCTCTCTATATTTAGTGGCATAACCAATACTCATGCCATAGATTGAATTATAATGATGATATTTTCCATTTGGACATTTATTTGAATAATTCCAATTCATTCCACATTGATACGTTAAATGTTATCCTAGTTCTTTCTAATCCCTTCAAATGACTATGATCATAATGTGTCACGACCCGAACCAATGAGGCTCGAACCACGACTCCCCAAGCCTGCCCCCAATAGTCTAGGGTATGGAGACTAGCGCCGAGTAGGCTATCACACAAATGGGTGGCATTAGCCTATGGTACTTGTACACACACACCCACATACCCCTCCATGCAAAAATGCAGAGATATATGTAGAAACTAAAAAGAAATGCATGCATACATCATACCCATTACTAAAGTGCAATAGAAGTAAAAAAGGGGAAAATAGGCCCCCCCAAAAGAAAATGACAAAAGCTTCCAACCTGCTCGGAAGGAGGGAAACGCTGCCAAAAGCACCTGCTGGTAAGCTACTCGGCACAGCTCCGGTAAACACCCCGACCAGACCACTCAGCGGGGATGATATTAGGTCTCCCCTAAGGTAAACGTGACGTTCTGGATGCAACGCTGGGCTCTGAGTTTTTATCCGAGAATCCGTTCTGATGTTATTTGAGCTGACACTCATTAATAAACATTTCCATTTGTTAAAAAAATTCCCATGGTGGATTTTTCCATAGCCGGCTCACGCCAGCAAAGATTACCCACTGCCTAGAAAAAACGGCACGCTTTGGATGAAACTGTTCCCTCAGATTCTTGTTCTGAGCTACTTTTTAGAAGGAAACGCACCCCCAACATGTCAAATGTATAAAAATATTTTATATTTTTATAAAATTAATTTCTGGAACATCGGCCATCAGAATCACAGACCGTCATCACACCTATCTATGTAATTATTCATAGGAATTTTCCAACGTCTGAGAGGGTCGAAAACATGAGTCACAATAGAATGCATAGTTCCATTAAAACATTTCATGAAATAATCCACATAATGATGAATCATTAATTATACAATGCATATATCAGGGAACATGATTTTAAATTTATGATACCATAGGATAATACTAGGATAAATCCCTAGATATATTCTTAGATGTATCCCCGGGTATCTCAGTAAATTTCCCTCCTTCTATTTCCAATGTTTCACTAATACTTTACATTAAAACATACATTACTGACATGGGGTTGAAATAAATGGATAATACATCATTGTTGATCAATATTGATCACATAAAAAAGTATGTCCTTGTTGGCCTAATTATATTAATGTATTTGGAATCTTTTATATCAAAATTATAAAGTGATTAAATATCATCAATGTTTCACAAAAAGATCAACCCATTTATTACTCCATCTTAATATTTTTTTCTTAACCTAAGGAAAGGAATCATTAGAAAGGGTGACCTATGATTTTTTGTAAGGGTAAAAAGGGGATTTATATAAGATTAATCAAGATCATAAGTGTATAAGGACATGATCATAACATTATAATATCATAGCCTATATATTATAGAACATTATGAATAATCATGGCATATATATTGGTTGTCCATATGAAATGAATCACAATGGAATTATGAAAATAATCAATGAATGAATAATATAAGGAACATTGGAATACACATAAGGATAGAAAAAATTATTTCCATAATATTCAATGTTTAATTCCAAATCTATATTAGTTGAATGGGTTCACATAAAAAAACTATCTATGTAGTCAGGTTTGACTATCAAAACAACATTAACTGAACATTTTTATTACTAAACTTAGTTCACTCCGAATTCCATGAATATATATCTCCTGAGTTATAAATAATATACCCATTTCATTGGAGGGAGATATCGATATCATCCATCTCATTATAAAATGAGACATATGTTTTCCAAAAGAATATAATAAATAAAATCATAAAACATGAAATGAAATTGGTATCATAAACATGTAATATTATCATAACATGTCGAAAAGATATAGGATTCAAAATCATTTCATCCCACCATAACCAATAAATAGAACCAGGATTCATAATAATATAATCATTGAAATAGAAAAATATTTCATTAACATGTGACCCATAAAATAAAAAAAAAATTAAGAAACATCAAAGAATAAAAAAATATTCCATTTGATGAAATTTTAAAAAAAATATGCCTTTGATAATATCCTGGATTATTCATGAGTTACACCAACGGATATCATCAATGAATGAAATTTATTTTCTAGGATATTTAAAAAATTCATAAGGAAATTAGAATCTAAATGAAAATCCATTTTGACACCCTTTTCATTGGAAAAAATATTTTCAAAACAAATAATTGAATAATTCAAAAATATTAATAAAATTTATAGAATAAATACCCTTTCTAAAAATTATTTCTTTAAATAATGATGTAAAATCATAAAAAAGGAATCTATGAAATCATTGATATAATTTTCATTGAATATGAAATTTTATAAATATATGAAGAACAAGTTTAAAGTAATTTAATGAACATAAGGAACATATGACTTTTTTTATTACCTTTTTCATTCAAAATTGATATGAAAAAATGTAAAAAATATTTTTAATTATTGTAATTTTTTTATTTCTAGAAATCAATTCATCTATAAATAAATCTGGAATGAATTTTTATTATTTTCATTACACAGAAAAATTTAATTACCTAATGAAATTTATATTAAATTACTATTTCATAAAATTTGTATAATTTTAAAGGAATATAATTTTTAGCTAAAATAGATTTCTGAATTAAGGGTTAAATTAAGTCATATTTTTATAGAAGCATTTCCCTAATAATAATAAGTAGAAATTTGTAGAGAAATGGTTCTATTAATAAAATTTATAATAAATAAGTATAGAACAATAAATCCTTGATAATTATGTGTGATATGGATCTTAATATTTCACCAAAATAAGCATAGTCATAAATAATTGTGTTAAATAATTATTTTTTAGGAATATACTCATACCACCTTGGAACATTTAAATCATTGTCCCGATGAAATAATAACAATAAATTTATATTAATATGACATGAAATTAATAATATTCATGATATAATATTTCAGATGTATGTATATACTACTCGTAAGAGAATATAGGTGAATAAAAAAATGTGTCTCAAAGAAGGAAAGTTGATACAAAAATACCTCATCGATTTCCTAACATTTGAACTGAAAAAACGCCATGAAATATATATAATTAAATGGATATATACAATAGAATAAATTTATATATAATTTTCATGTATTTTATTTTGGTTAGTATGTACCCCACACAAAAGATACGAGTGTTGTATTTGGCAGAAGTCCCCCAGAATTAAATGTGAGACTAAAAATCCCATTACAACATGTGTCACATACAAATATTGGGGTTTAAAAAAGAATAATATCAATTTAATCATGAAATACCACTAATTAAATTAAATTGATGACATAAAATTTCATATGACATTACTGACACCCCTAAAATTATAATTTTAGAATATAACATATATCTCAAAGAAATAAAAGAGAGATGAGAAAACCCTTACCTTAGGTCTTTCTTTTCATTGTACACATTCAAAACTCTTATATAATAAATTTAGTTTTATTATAAATCATTAATAAAAATAAATTTATTATAAATATTGACATATAATGTTTTTTTAGGAATTTATATTACACGTTTATTAATAATTCCAAGTAAATCATAAAAATTGGGTAATAAATCCGTTGTTTTTCAAAATTGTTCTTACTTAATATTTTTGGTCCTCTTAAATATATAATGATTTAATTAAATAAAAATTCTAAAACATGAAATAATTAACATATATATTAATTTTTTTATTTATGACCATCTATAAAATAAAATATGAAATGGAAGGCATAGTTCCGAGAGATGGTAGACCGTACATATGGATGAACGTTGATTTAGTTTTCATTTTGTATTTAATGAAAAAAGTAAATTAAATATATTTATACTTATTTAACTTCTAATTAGAATTATTTTTTCTTGAATATCATATATGATAACTAAACATATATTTAATACATTCCATGTAATTTGTGAACAAATAACATCACTATAAGGAGGTAGTATGACACACAACCACAAAAAATGTTTTCATATTCCCAGAAAATCGAAATCATTAAGTTAAATTTTATATAATAATTACAGCAGCATAATGAAATAATATAAATAATATATATAATATAAAAACATATATTTAATAATTATTACATACCATGAATGGTAGTAATTGAATAATGAATGGCGTTGATTCATGAGGTGGTATCATGTTGTAAAGACCACTAATGATTTTGTATCCCATTTGGTAGATTTGTGTGTTTGGTTAGGTCAAAAACATAACATATATACATATAAGTATATTATTAATACTTTTTTTATTATATAATCATGTAATAAAAATAATTTAGGTGCCCCAGAATGAAATAAAGAAATGTCATTATTGAAAGATGTTACCTCTTCCATTGGTATCTTCCTATGGATAGCACACACGATATTCCTCGGATAGATTTTTTTATAAATTTCGGGACAATATGTAAATGGTAGGGAAGTTATAAGAGATCTAGACATGGTATTTTTGATAAAAATGTCTTCATGGGTGTGATGCAGTGAGGGGTGTGAGTGCCCTATTATAAGTGGAGGGAGAGGACACACTTGGAATTTTTCAAAATAATACTGTGCTCCCCACTTTTGAACCTACCTACATGAAACAATAAAATACTAATCTTTGAAGGGGTATAGTATAACTATTTTAAGATCTTTTTTCCAATGAGTTTAGTTACCTTTTTTACAACCTATGTTTTATGTTTAACCATTATGTAGTATTCTCTCTACCTTAATCATTGAAATTACTTTTAATTACATTCGTTAATATTTTTGGTCAAAAAATAATATGAAGTAATTAGATAATATATGATGTGATTTTTTAAAAAAAAATATCAACTTATATGAATTATAATAATTTCGTTGGTAAAAATTAAATTAAAATGAATCCTACAAACGGGATGAAACATAGCCTTTTTAAAATGAAAATGTTTAAATTTTTTATATGTTTTATATCCAATTTCAATGAAATTATTTTCCAACAACCTATGTTTCATTAACATAAATATATATCTATAAATAAACTATAAAATAAATTTAAATAATTATTTTTATTTATAATAAAATTATATGAAAAATAGCTTCTAGTTAAAATTCCATACTTTTCACTATTCATCCTCAAATGAAAACTTTTAGAATAACATAAAACTTTAACCGTAATATAATTTTGAAAATTTATTTTATTAAAAAGAAGTTTATTTTATCAAATAAAGATTATAAAATTGTAAAAAATTAGATTTCATAAAGTTTCTCCATTAAAAGATTATAAAAATACCTTTTGAAAAATATATATCATTTTGCATAAAATTTGATTTATTCCTTTCAATTATCTAGAAAAAAGATAAGATGAATGTTAAAAAGTTTATTATATATATATATAATAAAAATCTATTATAATTTTTTTTAATTATTATATTTTGTTAAAATGTGTTTTATTTCATAAATTATGGTTTATAGTAAATTTTTTTTATTTTTCAGAAGGGTTTTATTTTCACTTATAGTTATTTGGACAAATAATAATTATTCTAATATATATATGTGTGTATTACCCATATTTTCTTAATTTAAATATTATTATTCATATACAACATTCCAACATCTAGGTTGAAAATATAATAATATTTATATAATATTATTATTATTAATAAATTGTAGTTTTGTAAGACTAGGTCATGTGAGTGAGGCTTGTTATCTAATGAACTCAACATTCTGTGTAACACAAACCAGACATAGTGACTCGTGTACCAAAATAAAATATATGTGTTGTGTTTAGAAAAATATTAATATGTTGTTATATTTAATTATCACCAATTTTATACTTTCATATAACAGAAGTTATATTCAACATTGCATGATATAAAAACAATTAATAAAATTAAAATAATCAGAAATAATATTTCCAAAAAACATTGGTTTGCAAAATATATAATTTATCAACACATATATAATTTAATTATATAGTATCATTTTGTTATATATATATATTTTATGCAAAGGGAGTCCCATGAATTATACATATCCCACAATGAATTAGGTATTCAATAGTCTCTAACTATGTTTTGTATATGTAATTATATAATAAAATGAATCAAAATTACTATATGTATAAATAGTTAAAATGATCATATATTACTTATGTGATGGTCCAGGGTAATATATATTAGATATAAGGTTAATTAATAACATATTGCGCATTATTTGTTTTGAAAAGTTTTATGTTTTGTGATTATTTATTGACTTTCCCATTGTTCTACAGATAAATATTCATTTAAATGAAACGATCAATCTAAAAATATTATTCCAATAAATTTGTATTCACATAAGTCCATATGATACTTTGTCTATTATAATATATGGATACTCTAATCATCAATCATGGATCATCCCATAGAACAATATTTTGATAAATTATTTTTAATTTTTGATTGAAATAAATGTGTTCTCAAGTACATTATTCATGTGTTTAACATAATCAAATAATTTTACATTTTTATTAAATATAATAAATAATATATTATTATAGAAATGAAATTTAATTTTTTTGTGTAATATTGTTCCTATCCCGATCAATGTATTTATTTATATTTCATCCAGAGAAATTGATTTTTTATTATTTTGGTCAATTGGATGTGGTTATGGATGTTATGAGTTAATATTTTGGGGTTTATCCAACGAATCAGTTGAAATAAAAAATATATGTCTTATCATGGTACAACACATATATTTCATAATGCTATCCATATGGAAGGTGGAGGAGTTGAGTGATGGTGATGGCGGTAGCATTTTGAAACCATGGCCAATGGGGTGCATTATTCCATTAACATAAGGACCACGCCTTAATGTGTCCCTTTATTGGTGAAAATTTATTTCTAGTGCTATAGAAATGTGATGAATTTTCAATTACCTATATGATCAATATAGGTAATTTTCCACACGTAGTGTGATTTTTAGTGAGAAATATATTCAAACCAAAATGTACCTAGGATTATATTTTTAAAGGAATTCAATTATCTGAATTAATTTCAAATATCATTAATTATGACTCTCTTCATTTTACCCCCGACACCTACTGCCGGATTCACACACTATTTGTGACTCCTCCACTGACTATTTTATTTATCCCTCATCTAAATTAATTTTTATTAACAATATTTATTATTTTATCACTAAAAAAATTATATATATAATATTCTATTCAATCTCTTATTCATTCATTTTTCTCACACCCTTTAGATTTCATTCCTTATTTAATAGATTATTCAAATATCTAAAAATACAATTATTAAATACAAATAGAATATTCATATGTGATGATGTTGAATCATATACACTAATGTAGTTGGTACCAAACTATTCCAAAAATAATTATTTATAATTCCATATTTGTTTTCATATGAGGTCACAACAAGTATATCTGCATGACTCGTAACAAAAATGAATTTTTTACATTCATTAAATTGAGATATGGTATAATTCATTGGTTCCATGTCTGTTATCTCATGCTATATATCATAATTTCAAATCCATGGAAGTCCAAGATGATTATTAAATATATTTGAATATTTGGTAATTTGATAAATGAATGATTCATCCTTTAATAACTATAATATTAAAAACATAAAATTAGTTCTCATATAGTAAATATGAGTTGGTGATCACTACATATATTAGAGTTCTACATGAGGCTTGGCCCATGAAGAACATTAGAGTTACCTTATTTAATTTTTATTGGTTATCTTATAAAGTTGTTACTAATGACTCCTTTACATATTTTTTTATCCATGCATATTATAAATTTGTTCTAGATGTGTAAACATTTAGGGTATGTGAGGAATACGCATGATTAGATATAAACGTAGTTGGACGTTTTACTATTACAATGGATAACTTTTTAATATAATTTTTTATGTTTTATATAATAAAATTTCTTATTTTAGTGATATTATGCTATGATATTATTAGTTTTATAGAAGATAAAATGGAGTGGAATGATATAGCACACATCAATGTAATTTATTCAGTAATTGATGACTTTATTATTCACCAAGATGATTACTATGAAATAAAATTTTGTACACAAATATAGTTATTTTTCATGTATAAATTGAGGACATTCCAATTTATATTTACAACTCCTATACAAGGTGAAAAAATTCCCATTACATTTATGTATCTTATATTTGATGTATTACCCAATAAAATTATTTTTTATTTTTTAGGGTTATCATGCTCACTGTTTCCCGCATTACTAGGACGAACAACTGAATATTTAATAAATATATGAAAGGAGATGAGATTCCTATATGTGAATTCTTACTTGTTATATTGAATTTGATTTCCACTATTTTTTGAGGATCAATAACGAGGATGTCTTTCCCTATTACGTTTTTTAGTGGATAAAGAAATAAATAATGTATATATTGATTATACTGGAACAATATGAATGATATTTTATATATTTCACCCAATTTTATTCCTATTTATGATACAATTTAAACCTAACATAAAATCCCAATATTTCTAATCTTTTTTATGATGGGGTATTATGCACAGTAGTTATAAATTGTGATGTGATTCAATATTGTTATCTCACTATTTTTTTGGGAGGAAATTGTTCTGAGCAATATTATTATATTTTATAAGTTCATATTCCCTCAACATTTGTATATTAATTATTGATCACTCTCATGTGGATTCTATAACACTAGTTTATATGAAAATTTGTATTATTTACATTTATATTGTTTCATTTTGAGCATATATCTATGTACAAAAACATTATTTAATGAACTTTTTAAGGGACACTATTAGTAAAGATAGATCAGGAGTGACTCTAAGGGTATGGTATCTACTTTTAAATAATTTTAATACCTAAATATTGGGTTAAATTTATAGGAAAGATCTTGTTAAGAATCAGGTACACTTTGGTTGACACCTATTGTTTTTTATCTTTTTTATATACAATAATTTGATGGATGATCATTTATATTTATGTGTTACTATTGTGTCATTATATAAGATTATGTCAATATAAAATCAGATATATTATCTCTGGATGTGGGGAACATATACATAATATATATATATATATCGATTTTATTGTGATTAGAATTTAATAATATTTATTCTTCTATTATTTATGGTCATAAAATCCATAAGATAATATCTCCCAAAAATATCAATAGAACCACCCCATTGTCCAGTATGCTCTGGCATAATTGTTTGAACATGTGATGTATGCGGAACTCTAGTTTAGACATGGTGGGCATGAACTAGGATGGGAATGTTACAATATGGTATCTAACCGTTTTTTATCTTCGTAAAATTTAGGATATAGTATATATGATAAGGAATTGGGTGGAATTATGAGATTGACATTATTCCGGGGACTAACTATCCACCAAATAGAGAATTTATAGGCCACTGTGGAATATGATATTTCTATTTCTATTAATTTCTTAGAGGATGTTTAAATTTTATTCATTTTTTTATTTATTAAAATATGTTTTATGGTTTTCTCAATTTTATAGGTGTAGTAAGATGCATGAATTCATGCATTTCTTTTTTCGACGCATTTTTGTTAACAAATTAATGTGTATGGTGGTGGATGGGAACCTAATTTCATTGTGGGGTATAGTTATTTAATGTTTTAGTATTAACTAAAATAGTTTTTTCCTGTATAAAATCATCATGAAATTCTACATAACAAATATTTGTTTATATTATATTGTTCAGTAATTTATAATGTAAATCATATATATATATATATTCTACTATCCTGAGTTTCATGTTAGTGACATTTATATTATAATTATTAATTATGTAATGTGTTTGAGTGATTATTAGGAGGGTTTGGCTGACATATGAATTTTTTTGGGGATTTTCAAAAGTTTCATAGCATCTTCATGGTTATTGAAAACCATGAAACTCATTCATGAATCCATGAATGGTAAAACATGTGAATCATGGTAGGTGAATGATTAGGAACACTATCTTTTAAATCCATGAATCCACATATGAGAATCCATGAAATGAGTTATATTGTGTTTTTTCAGAGTCGGAAGATTGTTTTTTCGATAGTGTAGGCCAACCATGCGATGAGCTTGTTAAGGCCTGTGGAGGTGCATGGTGAGTACACATTTTTTCCATACCATGCCACTGACCTTTCACGGTTTAAAAACACAATCCTAGTCAAGTGGATCCTAGTATTTATTAACTTTTGAACACTCATTATTTCTTTAAATTCATCACTAACTAGATATCACTTCCTTTAAAATGTTGTAGAGGCTTCCCCCATAAAATCAAAAGTATTTTAGAGGCATTTCATGGTGAGTTGAAGCCTGATTCCCACTGTATGATCTCATTTATGGTAGTTTATCATGGTTTTTATTATATCTACTTTCCTCTGCCTCTCAAATTCATTGATATAGTCTATGGTGGATCGATATATGTTTTTTATTCCAATAATTGTAATATTGACATTCTTGATGTTAGGGGAACATTTCTAAGACAATGTTTTTGAGATTTAACCAAATTTGGTTGGTGTTTTATTTGAATTCAACATTCACTCGATAATTCATAATGTAGGTGGATGCACTCTAGACTCCCATTTTTAGAATAATATGAATTTATTTCCAATTATTTGAATTACATTAATTTCATTTTGTAATTGATTTGAATATAATGGTAGAGTTAGTCTGTAGATATTGTTAATTGTTTTGTGAAAATTTGTTGTTGATGTACATTGATCTATTGATTTTAGAATATTTATTTTACAATATTGATTTTAGAATAAGGTTTTTTCATTTTTATGGAAACGGATTGCAAAAAATGATTTCCATAAATGAATAGTTTTTATTAAAATGAATTAAATAGTAGTTTTGGAATTATATTTTGTTATAAATAATTGGTGTGTGTTATTATGCATTCAAAACAGATTAGGATATGATGTTTCCATAGTATTTTTTTGGTTGGATATGTGTATTAACTTTCCCCCATTCAAATGCTTCATTAATGATGGTATAGTGAATGTACGACTCAATACTCAACATTATAGGGAGGTCCATTGTTGAATACATGGTTGGATTTGTGGATTATGGAATGAAATTGTTTATTCAAAAAAAAAAATAGAATCCTTGAAATTATATTTAAGTATAGATTTATTGATTCACTAAAAAACTATTTTTCTATTAAAAAACATGGAATTGATATAAAATATTTTAAATTGATTTTATAAATTTTTTTATTTAAATTTTCTATAATGTCCAATAATTCTTGTGTGAGTAGAGATGACATTTAAGGATGAACTACTGAAATTCATTACTCACTCTAGCTTAGGAACTTTGGGGTTGTTGAAGATTCTATTAATCAAGGTATAACGAAATATATTGTATCATACATCTTTAGTGGTGCATCATGATAAATGTTATGTATTGTGAATATTTTTGATGGATCATGTTGGGAGGTTTGTAGTTTTGTCTCTAGCCACTTTTGGTTTTATGGGATTTTTCTTCTCTTGTGTAAGTTTATGGTAGTAGTATTCCTCTTTTTTACTCTTTTGTTGTTTATTTTAAATATCTAAAAAATTACTATGAGTTTAATTTCAAAATTATAATAAATAGTGTGGTAGTATTTTTTTTGAAAGTTTATATGGGATATTATATTTTTTAAATGGAAAATCATCCCCCATCAGATGAATCCCTTGACATTTATTGATATACTTTGTCACATTGGTCATGTCGCATAAGTCCATGTTTCACTTCATCCTTGACTCAAGCTAATCTATAGGGTTGGGTTTTTACAATTTCTATCATCTTGTTCAGTCCATGAATTGAAAATGGTCTCAGTCTTAGTCTGTTCTAATAACATTGTGGGACATGTGGTATTGGAAGCCAGTATGGGATTTTAAATTCATTACAGTCAATTAAATGTATTGATATGATATAAATAAGTATAATTTTAGGGACTCAAAATGTATATAATAGAATTAGGTAGATATCCTTTTTATAATAATAATCATGTTACTAGGGAGGTGGATGTATAATGATTTGGGAGATAATTATAGGAATTGTAATTTCATTTTCATAGGTTTAGCCAATGAGATGAGAAAAACATGCATTATAGAAAACATAATCCCATTAGGAGAGCATTTTTATTCATATTAATGATTTATGATGTGGTGGAAATGTTTTTATTTTTTAAAAATTTTATATTTTTTTTGAAATGTAATATTTTGAAAAAGATTGTGGTCGTGGAATTTTGAAAATGGTCAGATTTTCAAAAGAAAATTTATTTTTATTAAAAATTGATGAATATGGAAGATGTTGAATATTGAAAATAATTATTGTGATACAATATGTGGTAGAATTTTTAATTTTTAACCCATCAGTTGCTAATGACTAAGATTTATTTAATTAGATTGGGTTATAGAAAATGGAACCTGGTCAGAGTCAAAGAAACTAAAATATAAAATATGTTAATAACACGGTTCACCTAAGCAACAGGTGAACTATCAGTTGCTTCAGATATAGTTCATGATTTTTATGCATTTGAAAGAGGGATTTAGATGGATGAAACCGGGAATGTGGATCATTCTATATAGTTCTAGAAACATAATGAACATATATTTAGGTGTGATTCATAAATAGATAAGGAAATGGTTTGTCTGAACAGGATGAATCAAATCAACAATTTCTTAGTAACACCAGTAGAGATGAATGTCTGGTTGGTGATAAATATTCTAGAGAATATTGAATTCCAATGGTTAGATTTAGTTGTAATGAAAAATTAGGCAAAGGATATTCTTGGAAAAAAATTGAAAATTGTTCAAAATACAATTCCATTCTCATGAGTTTGAATTAAAGATGTCATGACCTATCCTCGGGGCATGTGCCGTGACTACCCCAATCCCACCATCAAAAGGCCAGGGGATAGAAACTAGCACCAAAGGCGTAAATCCTTATAATGGTAAGGTATTGCCTTTATAAAATTAAACAATCACAATAGAGTAAACAACTGAAGTCAACAATATGTAATACTAAATACAAAAGTAAGTGCTGAAAGGAAAGGGGGAAGAAATACGATCCCAATAGTAAGTATAGTACAACTGAAAATCTAGTGCAACTACAGTATAGTAAAACATAAAAAAATGAGTCATCCTCCAGAAATCCCACATGAAGTGTTGGTATAGATGGCCTCCTCGGCACCTCAGGTCTGTCCGTCCACACTGTGTACGTCTTTCCAAGTGTTCCACCTCTGGGTACCTTCCAGCTCTATAAGTCTCTACCTCTTTCTGTGATGTCTGTCATCTACATCCAACACAACATAGTGCAGACATAGCACATGCATGGGTGAGTCTACGATACCCAGTAGGGACCCCGTGTCCCCCGAAGGCCTCCCATAATCCACGAAGGATAAACCATAGAATAAATATATGATCATGATGTATCAACCAACTCTACTTAGGTATATTCCCATACATATACCTAAGTCATCAATCACAGATCGGCTCCAACTCTCAATCCCAAGAACAACCCAGTCCGCACAGGAAAGAAGGAAATCACATCGATGATAATGATTGAAAGTCATGACTCAGCTCACACAGGTATACATCTTTCATATAGAGATTGAGATGATCAGATGTAGTCACTAATTCATTTAAGCTGTCAGACCCACATAAGATACTAGACAAGCTAAGCTATCATACCCACGTTGGATACTAGACCTGATACTCAATCGGACCCACTCAGGATACAAGTACAGAAGTCAAACTGTCGGACCCACATAGGATACAAGTATAATATTCAACGTTGTCGAACCCACAGAGATTTCCATTATAGTTGTCGTCATTGTCGAACCCATGGAGGATTCCAGTATAGTAGTCGTCGCAGTCGCAGCCAACTCTAGGGTTCCCGCACACTGCACACTTGATTTCGGGAGGGTATTCTCCTCGAGCCAAGGGGGTCGATACATCAACTATAATGAAGTCCAGAGTTGATGTATCCTGAAGTTCCATCTTGTCAAAAGAAACCCAACGCATCAGACGGCGCATCAATCGGATGTCCGGTCTGAGAGATATTGCTTTTCCTGTTCCAGGGGCCTGGTTGGAATTACACTCATTCCAAACCCAGCCATTTTCCGAAGTCTTCCAAAGCACACATAGAGTATCATAAAAGGACAGCTTCATTGCGAGGGTCCCAGTGTTGCGGATGCCGCGTCAATCATAATTCCATTATCATTCATTCTCATAATTCCATTAATCACTCAACATACATCCATGATTTATTAGGTTGAGGGATTCCTTTTCCTTCACGTGATTCCATTTAGAGGATGGTGAGTAGCCCTAGGTGCACTCGTAGAATTATGATTTACCAATAAATAAATAAAAATACAATATTTTAATTTACATGTTGAATCAGTTTTACATCATTTTTCTATTGCTGCTATTTTTTCCCAAATAAATCCAACTTTTTTATGCATATTTGAAAAGGTATTTTCTTTATTAAATATCCAATTTAGGGGGCATAATTCCTCTCATCTATCATGTCTCAAAAAACATCAAATTTGGTTTTAAAATGTATGTGACTACAAAAAATACATTTTCCTTGTTTTTAAGAACAATTAATCTTGAATACTAAAGAGGTTGTATATTTTACCTCCTCTGAAATAAGGATGTATTGTCTATAATTGTGTATTTTATATTTGAATAGAATGAATTTTGAATTTTTCTGAGAAGAACATATTTTGTTATATCTGTCATTTTATTTATATATTTCAACATCTTCATATGATTCACCACCTTGAACCTATTATTCATATTTGCATTTTGAATGAACACTTCCTTATATAACTCCTAGTACTTCAACATTTTATCATCAATTGTATTGATATTGATTTAATCCTTGTTCCTTCATTCATTATTTTAATTTGATTGAAATGTATTGAAGAATGGGCTATGAGTTCACTCACATCAATATCATATTAAATCTCCAAAAACATTTTGGATCAATAGATGTAACCTTATCTAACTCTAATTTTATAGTCCATGTATTTTTAAGTCTCTAATTAGGGGGGTATGTTGTATAATAATATTATACATTTCACCCCTTTTAAATTTAACAAATTGTAAAATATATGGATTTTAATCCACTAAATTTAATATCACAATCACTTTTTATCTGTATTACTAATATATGATAGAGAATCATACTCTATTTATAAGGTTTTGCATAAATTTGTCATCTGTTCCATGTTTGATTTACTCCTATACACTGATTCTCCAATATCTACACATGTGAATACAACTAGTTAAAACCCCAAATTACATTCTCATCAAAATTGGTTAAATAACTCAAAATACTCTAATATTATGGTTGGATAGATACCCATATCACCAGCCTCCAGTAGCTAGTTATACAACTCGAATATAATATTCTACTTTAATTTTGACCTTGAAGAGAAATATCTTCTTCTTCTGATAGTATTCCTCTACAATAAATGTACATTCCCCTTCTTCATAATATTTCAATGTCATAAGTAGTAACTGATAAAGATGATCTGTCTAATCATAAAACTCACCTTCTTTCATTGACATAGTAATGTATCATTATTCTCAAACTATGTCATTATCGATGAATTAATTGTATCTCACAATATATTTTTCACTGGTTCATTATCACATTCATTAAAACATTTGTCCCAAAAACAATATTGTTCATGGGATATGTAGTTTAATAGTAATAAAATGACATTATAAAAAACATATTTATTTTATTTCCATTTTAAATATAAATACCTGGTTGTTGTTGGGTATTTATTTCCACAATCATAATTTGTTAAAATTTGGGCTTTTATACTTTTTCTTCATGATGCTCATATATCATTTAAATTTAACATTTAAAATACCTTGTTGAAAATGTCTATATATTTTACCACAAAAAACTAAAAAAAACAAAATTCCCTCATGTGAGTTAATTTGCATATAATTGAATTATCAAATCCTAAATCTTATCCCTATTAATATTCATTCATCGTTACATTGAATCATAATTCTTGATTATGTAAAGGTTTGGGCTTATTATTATTCACTTAGATATCAATCATAATGAATCCTACTCATTATGTATAATATGAATAAATTCTTAGGAATAATATGAATAACTCATCGACTGGATTTTTGGATGTGTCTTAACATATTTTTAATTTTCCAAAATAGATATATAGAAATATATTTGTGATTTAAATTGATTTTATATATTATTATTATTCATTCTAGTGAATAAATAAATTATTTTAAACTGATAAAATTATATTTAAATGATATTATAACTATTCCATGAGGGTTTTTACATGTTTGGAATTTGTACGTGCCTATGTGTATAAATCCCAAATAGGATGTGATTCCCTCTCAGTATGCAATATTGAAGGTGCCACATTCGTCAAGTTTCAATCAATGGTCAAGGATTTTCAAGATCAACATTATCAAATATAGAAAGATAATTATACACTATAAAAACCATTGATTAAATGATAAAGAAGATGAAATTAAACTATGATCAAATGGTTTTGGTCAGCTATATTGGAATACCAACTTTATTTGTGTGCAATTTTTAATGCCAGTGAATAGTACTTGTGTCAATCATCTGACATCAGTGACTGATTTGGTAGAGCACTTCATTTTATATCAATAACATTCCCCTATGTCCTGATGAGAGGCACAATGTCTTCACCCAATGAAACCACACACCAAAACCTCATAGTACCATGCTTCATTTCCTGGTTCCTCTAACACCTCCATGTGCACTACCATTCACACACTAGGGAAATTATTCACTGCCACCATGTTCACATATGTATGCCTCCCAATGTAAGTGTAATCTTCATATTTATTCATTAAAAGGACTAAGAGAGGTCAAACCATCCCATTTATGTAATGTTTGAAGGTTCGCTTTGGCTAGCTTGGTATCATTCCACTTACTTAATATGGACTAATAATATGATATTTTTAAATATGAATAGTGTTCTCACCCCACTAAAAATTATCAAAAAAAATCATCAGGAAAAGTAAAAATACATTTTTCATGTTCGCCATAAAAACAAATCATTCAATAATGTATATATTTCATGGTCTTCTTTGATTCATTGATTCATATTATGGTAAAACATATATCATCCATCGATCAGTTAATACATTTTACCCATTACTTTTGACCTTTACTTCATTTTAAATAACCATCACATTTATATGTAGAATTGAAAAATCAATAAATAAAATGCCATTTAATGAATCAATAATAATTGTCCTAGCATAGAAACATCATCAACTATAACATATTGACTAATGGACTAAAAAATTCAACACATGGAAACAATATTTTTTTAATAATATTCTATAATTCTATAAACTAATCAGCATTATGGGTATATGAATAAATTTCATGGTTTCATTTATATCACTAAAATATTATAAAGAAATTTCATTCTTTTTTGGATATATATTAGTATAAATCCTGATTGTGGGATCATTGTTTCACAAGAAAACCCACATATTTTCATTAAAAAATTACATCATGGTTTATATCAATATCTATAAATGCGTGTCTCAATAAAATTTATAGTTAGATGTAGTGTATGATGAAATGGAATATAAAATCAGGATTTTTTTTACATGATAGATACATATATTGATATGTATATGGAAACAAAATTATAGTCATATAACATTCAATAAGATTTTATATTATTATCAAAGGAAGTGTATGATAACTAAAGTATGTATATGTAATTAACAAATTAGAGGTCATGAATATGATACTGGTGAATGATACATTTTTGTTATTATTTAATCAATTATTTCAATGAAACTCATTTTCACTGAGAAAAGATGATTATCATTAATGGTATTAACTTTATAATAGTCCCTCTATATGTTTTGTGTTCTTTAAAATGATCGAATGTATAGGATTCACATTTTGTTTTTGAAGTATCATTTTAAGTATCCAACTATATCCTATTCACCTATCACTTGATGATAAGTATACAATGATCATGGGAGAACATGCAATATGAACTATGATCAATCACAAATATCATGTGTGAAAAATTCTAGTATTGTTATTTATATTTATTATATTTTAATCTTTTTATGCATAATAGTTTAATTCTATATCTATGAAGAAAATAAAAGTGAAGAATCATTTTTTTACAAATTAGGGATGAATTTAATTACTTATAATGAACGGATTAACCCCCCCCCCCCAATCCACATTTTTTTGTTTATGATAGAGGACATCACATTCCAAAAAGAAAATCATTCATTAAGATAACATGAAACTGAATAAAAGTTTAAAAAAAATTATTATACATTATGAATCATATAAATATTTATAATAAATAAGGTGGTAATTATACATAATTGAATTTATTTGAATATATATTTTTCGGATTATTTGTTCAATATGTAATAAATGGAAATGAATTATATACATATAGAAAATATAATAGACTCATTTTTAGATTTAGAAATTAATCCAAAATTTATTTATTTACTGAGTTGAATTAATAAATAATTTTCTAAAAATTAAAATGTCAAATCATAAATGGGATGATTATAATGTAATAATTTATTAAAATAATGTTATGTAGACTTTTCAGGACACATAAAAAAATAATAATAAATATTTATATTAGATTTCACATAATGAAAATATGTTTTCAAAATATGTTGACAATAGAAATTTTATTTTAGGGAACATAAATAATATTTTATTGCGAAATATTTTATATACACATGCGTTAATTGATCTAATAAATTTTTTTAATATATAATACTTAATTTATAAAATAAAAAATTTATTTTTTTATTAATTTTTTGATATTTTTTAATATAAAAAGGGTACATATATTTTGAGATGCATAAAATAATTATAAAAACAAAACATGGTATGATAATAAATAAACATTTATTAATATAAAAATGATACTTATTTATAAGGAATATTTGAAAATTTATATCAAAAATTATAGACCTTTATCTTTGTTTTATTATAAATTAAATCATCCAAAGCCTAATTATCTTAACACTAAATCTAATTAATATATTTAATCAACCATTTAATATATATCTACTTATTTTTGAATGAAGAATTATATTCATGTAGTCCCTTATATAGTTCTATAATAAATTTTTTAATATAAGTGAATTCTATATTTCACTCCCAATCATTATTTTTTCCATAATCAATAAATACCTTTTAAACTGTTGTTTTCAATGAAATTATGTTTTTATTTCTATTATATTATTGTTATATTAATGATCTACTTATGATAGATTTACATTATCTCATAATTATTATGTTCAATGAGTTATTTATTTTATATGATAATTTACCATTACATCTGATAAAAATTAATTAAATTATCAATATCATAATAACAATGTAATTTTTGTATTAGTGAAATTATAGAAAATAATTTTTTCGATACGATATTTGTTTCTATAAATTTCTTCATTGATCTATCTTGTGTGTAATATTATTGTGCCTATACAATTGTTCCTATTATCCTATGAATTGAAAAATACATATTTTTTAAAAAAATTAATGAGGTTCTAGCCCTCTTTATTGAAAAAAATAACCTGTTTTATAACTAAGTGAGAGGGAACCTATTACAGATAAGAGAAAATGCCTAAGAAAACAAAATCATTTTCCATGAGAACTTCTTTAAATGGATGATTCTTGAATTTTTTTAGTCTTGTTCAATGGTATCTCACTATTAAAAATCATTTGGCATGAGAACACATTCATAAGGATATTTAGTTAATAAAAAATCCTCATCAAATATTTAATAAACTTAGAATCTTCTCATATTAATGTTGTTACTTATAAAAATTATTAAACAGTATTTTGAACATATTATTATAATAATTGAATGTAATTTATCATGGTATAAATGTCATCAGGGGTCTGAGAAGTGTTTAATTAGAAACTCACTTCATTTTCACATAAGTGGCCATTGATTTTATTCCAATAATTTTGAATGATTTATTTTATATGGCTGTATATATATTTTCACTGAAGAGTCTGATTATGTTCTAGATTAATTATGTGATGGGAGGTCTATGAATTATATATCCCCAATAATTTATGTAATTAATTGTATTTAAATATTTTTTTGTAAGGTTATAAATATTAAAATTACACCTCATTATCTGATGTGTCGATAGTTAAACATGACCATAAATTACCTTGTTGATGGGACATGGTAATATATATTATATATATTATTCATTAATAAATTATTCCTGATTCATATTACCCATACTATCACTATTTTATGATTATTTATATTTTTCATTTTTATATATATGAATATTCAATTACCTGAAATGGCCTATTATAAAAACAATTATTGCAATACTTTTAATTATTTGTGTAAAATGCTATAAAACCTAGTCTGTTTTCAGATAATAGTAAACTACGGGTAAATCATAGATCATTAAATAGAAGAATATTTTAATATATTATTTTTAATTTTTTCTGATAAATGTAATGATTTCAGAACCTCGTTATTTTTATTATTATGCTATTCAAATAACTATATATCTGAATTAAATATAATGAATAATATTATATTATAGAAACAAATTTGAAAGTATAGGTGCAACACGATGTCAATATTATGATTTTTATTTTTTTATTCTAAACATGTTTTTTTAAACGTCTTGGGATATTAAATGTTCTGGTAGATGTTAGTAATTTGTATTTGAGTGTTCCTCTATTTCTCAGACAGAAATATACTATATGTGTCTATTCAAGATCCCAAAAATGTATTGTGTAATGTGGGAAATATTAAATGGGAGAATTTGAATCATGGTGATAGTGGTTTTTTTGAGAAACTATGTCTAATGGTGATCATTATTCGATAAATATTTTTATTATGTCTAAATTTCTCCCTTGTCTTGTTGAGTGATATTTTCTATTTTGATCGTAATGAGATTAATTGATTAATGACCTATTTTATCATGATGAAATGTTCCCTTATGTGGGGTGATGTATTATGATCCATTATTTCACACCAGAATATGATAATATTATAAAAATTAAATTTATTGAATTAATTTTAAATCTCACTAAATATGAATTTACTTATTGTTTTCCTACACATACACTGGATTCAAACACCAATGGTAACTCTTCTACTCTCTATGTGATTTATCCCCCCATGAACACGGTTTCATAAAAAAATATCCTAGTAGATCACTTGAGTATTTCATATGACTAATATTCTATTCATGATAACAATATATCATTATTCTCGCGACCTCAACTATTTCTTCAACAATTTATGGGGTTTTTCAATATTTCTAGTTTTACATTGATTAAATCAAAATAATATAGTTATATTAAATGTGAAGGCCTCCCCAACCAAAATAAATGGTTTACCCAACCATTCAAAAGTATTTATCTACACTTACATATTTCATTTAAAATGTGGTCCCCAAAACTATATTTGTATGACATGTTATAAATTTTAATTTTTTACATTAATTGGATTGATATATGGTATGATTTATTAGGATCATGTTTTTTATTCATTGTTGAATATAATAATTAAATATATATCAAGGGCCTTGAATATTATTTAATATATTTTTATATATTTTAATTGAAAATTTGAACGATCATCTTTTGTAAAATACAATGTGGTGAACCTCAAATAGTTTATCACAGTCTCCTAAGAGTAGTTGATAAATATATATATGAGAGGTTGGCATAAGGCTTTACCGATAGAGAACATGTCAGTTTCCTTATTTAATTTTTTTGGACTATGAATTATATGTCTTAATTATTTTTCACTTGTGGAAATTTCTGTATCCATGTGTGTCAGTCGTCAATTTTTGATGTGTAAATATTATCCTTATGTGAGGATTAACCCAAATATGATTTAAATTGAGTTTAACATTATACCAAACTCATGGTGACAAATTAAATTTTGTTTTTAAACTATATATTAATACATTTCATGGTTAATATAATATAATTTGAGGATATTCTATATTTTTTTCAAAATAAAAGGATTAATGAAATAGAACTCATCCATGAAATTTGTTGAGTTTGTAACGTCCTTTTCATTCACCTACAAGTTTAATATGGAAGAATATGGCCTAACCAAATATAATTACATTTTTTATAGAGTGGAATAAAATTCCCTTTTCTATTGATTTTTCTTATGGAATGGTGACACAATATCATTACATTGATGAATCATATAAGGGATTAAATACCAAGTAACATTATTTTTTAGGGCTATTATGATCATTCATTCTAATAGAAGTGGGATAAAATAAATGAAATTTGATAAGTATAAGAGAGGGTATGATATTCCACTATTTTATGGGAGACGTATAATATATAATGTGATACCCCCACTTTTATTTTTGACCAGTTATATGGATGTTTTTCATCTTATGATTTTATAATGGATGAAGATAGCGATCAAGTATATTATGTTGTCAGTATAAAATTATAAATGTTATTATGTAAATACTCTATATTATTATCCTCATTTTTTTTATAGGGTTAACATGACCTAAATCCCTTTCATTTCCTTTAATGTAATTATAGAGAATTATGATCAATGGTTATTAATTGGGATGTAATTCCTTGATGTTAACTAACATTGGAATAAGGGGTAAATTATTCCGAATAATGATTGATAATTTGTAAATGTTCAGATTCTGAAAAAACTATCCTAATTACATATGATCACACTGTGGTGTATTTTATAGCACCATATTCTATGAAATGTTTTATTACTTTTATTTTCACGTATTTAATTTTGGGAGCATACCATTGTCCACACACATTATTTAATGAAATTGTTTAGGGACACAATTTGTGGTTACCTGTAGACATATACCAACACCATAATTGGGAACCCTAGTTATTGAGTGGATTTCATGATCTCAAAACCAATTAAGAACGTGGTATCTATGATTAGATATGATTAATCTTTAGATAACCAGTTTTATAAAAATGATGGATCAGGTGAGGAATCAGGTTCACTTTTATATATGCCTATTTATATTTTTAAACGTTTTTAATACTATCATCTGAGGCATGATGTTTAATATTGTAGTGTTATATATGTCAAATTATAATAAATTATTTTATTATAAAATTTAATATATTATCTCTTTTTTGTGAATATATTAAAAAAATTAAATATTTTTCTATAGCATTATGATTGATTTTATTATTATTTCTTATGTTATTATTTATTTTTATCCAATCCATAATTTATTGTCACCAAAAAATACAAATATACCTTCCCCACTAGTTAGTATCCTATGGCATGATTTTTCTAATATGTGAGGTATGAAACAATATTTTTTCGACACAAATGATATATACTATGTCAGGGATTTTTTTAAAGTTGTACCCAATGAATTTTTTATCATTTTAAAATTTAGGATATCATATATATGTGAATAGTTAATCTATTTATTATAATTTATTATTATAGATGTGTATTTTATTTTATTTAGGTATGATTTATTAAATACATATTTTCTGGTCTCCTTATTGTCTATCTGTGGAATGATTCATTCATTCATAAAATTATTTATTTCCATGAATGATATTTATTTTTGAAATTTCAATGATGGTGGATAAGAACCTTATAATGTTGTGTGGGATAGTTTATCAATGTTCCAGTGTTAACTAAAATAAAATTTCCCAATATAACATCACTGTGAAATTCTACAAACCCCTTATATGGTTATATTATATTATTTATTAACTGATAATGTGAATCATATAGATATATTCTGGTGTACCTGTACGATTAAGTACTCATAAAATTAGGGAAGGTCCTAGTGATTTGATACCCTCTGGGATGTTTTATTCATATTTAAAAGATGAATTAAACACCCATTACTACTTATCATATCATTGATATGAAAATAATTAAGAATGTTTTCTTAGGAATTAATTTATTTTTGTGTTTCAATACCACTGTGAAAACCTCCATCACATTTCTTATAATGTGTATAGAATCATGTCCCATTAGTTATTGATTTAGAGATCCAATTGTTTCTCATACCATAGAATGACCAGTATGTCTGAGAGATTATTTTTCAGACTATTCCATCTAATGGACTATGTGATTCAAGAGTTATTCCATAAAAGCTAAATTTGATTCAATAATTTCCACTACAATATCTCTCCCCATCAACTACTATGAATAGAAATGAGTTTATATTCTAAACATTCATCCAATTCGAACAACATCCATCCATCTTGATATACATTTTGAGTAGAATGATAACATGTTCATGTAATTGGTTTAACGTGAGAAAATCTTTTTTAAGGGAAATACTTATCATGGAATATAATATTATCAAGCTATTTGGGATAGAAATTTAATCTCATTTATTATTTAATTTTATTCATGAGAATCATAGAGCTAATATGAATCCAGATGATATATATCAAGTAAATGAAATAAATTTAATAAATTACTCTATGATATATTTTAGAATATTTATTTTATTTTCACTAATACCTTCTGGTGATATGATATCTTGGGATCACCATTTTGAGTAATTTTTGGACCTACAATTTATGGATTAGTTGAATAACTATTGTCTAACAATATTTTCTTTTCTTTTGAACTATTCCACCATTTATGAGAGGAACCATACTAAATATAGAACATCTAGTCCATTAGGTTCTAAATAAAAGCATGAGATTGTGTCATTTAAAATCCAAAATAAGTTTTTGATTGTATTTCAATGAAGTATAAATTAATTAGCTAGTTAATGGCCATGTATTTTATTCAATCAAAATTGTATGGTCACAATGGTATGTTATCAACATGGTAGGAGGATTGATACCCGACCTCAATGCCATAATACATTTATGGATTGACACACTTATGCGTAGGTGAAGAACCTGATGGGGTTTTGAATGATTTATTCATATCTATTTGGTGTTCGTGGTCATTTGTAAGATCAAGAATCAGAAGTAAGATTAATCACTCTCTTATAGTCTAATTGTTGAAGTTCATTCATTTTTACAGGTGGTAAACAATGTTGTGTTAATCATGCATAGTAGTTTTAAAATATTGGTACTATATAAGGTTTCGAGGTATATGGTTTCCTTTGATGTATATTATAATATGGATATACTATTTCCATTAAGAAGAATACTTCTAGAAATAGATAAATCCCATTAAGAAAAACAGTGCATGATTCTAATGGATTTTTTCCTACAATCAACTTTACATGATATTTGTGTGTCACATTGACGTATATTTTCCTAGTAATATTGAGATTTAGGGCTCAATGTAGAGTAATTTTATGGCTGATAATGTGTAATGAAACCTTATATGTATCATTTAGGTTATAAATAGATATCCTACGAGGTTATTGAATTTGAACCCATAAAGTCTCCTCTTAAATTTCATTATGTTTGAGATGCAGATATATTTTGTAATCCTTAGTATGAATTATTTTACAATTACTGAAGGATGAGAATTTTGTATCACTCAAATATGTGGAGGAAGATTTTTGTACACTTTTTATACACTATTATTTGAAAATAAGCCATTCACGACCTAACAATAGGCTATTTTAGATATATATTACCTTGTTATCTTAGATTTCTCTTAGTGATGTGGAAATATATCTACCAATAGTTTATCTTATTTCTAACTAGTTCTCGAAAAACAATATTTTGGTGAACACAGGTATTCAACCTATGAGAGAATTTTAGTGTATTATTGATCTAATTTCAGATACATAGTCTATATATATTCATGATTTTATTATAGAATCTTTAGATATTAAATATATCAAGGGTAAATTGGTATAAATTTATCAATGGGGATTAATTCTCCCAAGAACATCCTCTTGGGGATTATCATTCTTTCTTTATCTAAAAGGGTGACGGATCATTGTCGTCGTATCTGGATTAAGAGAGGTTGAATCATGTGATGGTCAATAATAGATATTCAATTCATCGTATTGATGATTAATTTGACCTACTGAGTGGAGCTATCTGATTCTCAGATATTGACATGAGATTAGAATATCATTAACTACATAAGAGGTCATATTATATTACTTTTTTATTTTTTAGATATTATTGTGTGTTTGTGTGTCTTTCGATAATGATCGGTTAAACTATTTTTTCGTCTATGTTTATGGAAATTATCAATGTAATCTCCCATCATTAATAGGATTATTTGGTGGAGATAATTATCTAATGTCACTAATTTTAGATGATGTATGAAAAAATTGTGTTTTAAATTATTTTTTATAATTTTATGAATTACTAATGAGGTTATGGTTGAAATTAGGGTGTCTAGGGCTCGTTCGAGTCATAGAAACATATATTTTTATAAACAACTTTGCCCTCGGTTAGTAGAAACCATGTAGCAATGTCTAAATGGTTAAAAACCCATTGGTGGTGTTATAGTTATAGAAATCTTGAATTAAATGGTATGTGAATGGGTTGTATAACCATGCACTTGAGAAAATTTGAGGTGTGCTCTAGTGGAAGAGGGTGAAGCATAGGTAGTGCCCGATTAGAAAAACTATGCTTCCCAACAGTGTATGCCCCTATCATGGAGCGTAGATGGTGTAGGGTTGGAACATGGCTTAGCTAATCATGTCCCTAATCCATTTCCCTCTTTAAATTTTGGATTAATTTCTAATTTTAACATACATTATTTATAATAAATCATACTTTTTCCTAGTTCATTCATTCTAAACAACCCCCACCAACATGAGATATCCTCTTCATGCATAATCATAAATTATAGAAATCTTCTCCGTACGACATAATATTGAGCCATTTTTTATCTTATTGGATATCTATTGGACATCCCTCTACTCCTATTCCTTCCATCTATCATATATCTTGTAATATACAACACTATTTTTTTCGTATCTCATATGCCCTATTTTTATTGTATTTTTCTATTTTCGTGATTTCATCCATTCTATATCATATAAAATTTCAAAAATATATATGGAGTTTTTTAATAAATTAAAGTAGCTGGTATATATCTATTATCTAATTATTGGTTTATTTTTATCATCTTAAATTCTGACATGCACTGGACTCCTCTTGTTTCACCTCCATGAATCATATTTTTTAAAATTAATCACCATTCCATGATTTATATGGTTGAAAATTATGAAAAATCATCATCATTGGTTTATCATGTTTCCATGATCCACCCATATGGGTGTTCCCTTCCTTATAGTCTTAATAACGTCATATTTGAGAGGAATTTAAATCACTAATTGATGAGTTTGTTATCTCTTGTAATAAATACTCTGGAATGTTTAATGATATATTGTACACGATTTTCTAGGGGTTTAAAACATGTTATTATTCCGTATATTGACTTAATTTGATAAAATGAATTTGGTAACATGATTAATATATTATGGTAATATTACATTGTTGAAATTGTTTGAGTTCTTGATATATAAACCATACCTTCGTACTAATCTATAAGCGATACAAGTGTCCTAATTTTAGGATTCCATGAATAGGCTTATCACAATTTATAATTTGGACTTTTATTGATTATATATTTTTCAAGGAATGATAACTGGATTATTTAGAGAATTACATGGTTGGGCTCACTATAAAGATTATATACCAACCCATTGGTGATATTTCTTCCCCATGGGAGGCACATTGGATCATCATGGTGGAATGATGGCTATACTATTCCATTATATATAATTTTCCCCTATTTGTGATTCAAGGACATGCTCAAATGGTCTTACGTACAAAATGTCACTAGTGGAAATTGGGATTCCATTTATGGATTGCCTTGGATAGACTCTTATGTTTATTGGTATATAGAGTGATCCGGTTTTGTTACATGGTATCAATTCTCTATGTCCCCTTATGTGTGTATTAAAAGGAAATCCTTAATTTCTAATAATCCCTTCTAAATAAAATATTTTGAATGAAAAACCATTAACCTATTGACGTCTCACCCAATCCAAATAATATTCCTCAGTTCAATCTATTGTTGGTTTTTTATTTATGAGGACCCATTTCTATGCCTATAACATATCATTACATGTTGACCAAGGATTATAGATATTAGCCTTAGTTCGAAGAAGGTATTGTGTGTCATTTATCTCATGAGGAAACTAGTCTGGTGTATTTATTTATTTAATTCAGAACATTTATTATGTACCCTTAAATTACCCATTTTATAATAATATATTTGTTTGATATAGGAATAATTATTAGTGGAATAATGATTATATCTCACAACCATTTTGGTCCACTACCAAATGAGAATATTCTTCACGTCTGTAGGTATAGATAAATTGAAGTGCCTATTTTCAAATGTGTCATACTTGATGCTTCGATAATGTATTGTAGTAGTGTAATGATCATTATCTTTTGAGGCTTGTAGAATAATATTTTGTTATTTCATATATTAATTTTGAATTTCGCATACGCCTCTACCCTAGAAACTCATGTACTACACTTTTTATATACCATCACAGCTTGTTAATCATTATTTTATATAGAAGTTATTCAGCTTCTGCCACATTGTTATATTGGATAATTTATTTATTACTTAACTTTTGATTAATTATTAGATTTTCCATAACATATCATCATTACATACCATTTTTTCATGATGATCATGTGGGAAAAATCTCAACACTAACACACCATGTGACCTTGAAACTAGTGGGAATCCATTACCATATGGTGTGGTCATATTGAGGTCTTGTGGAAAACCATTTCATGGAACAACGTTGTGGCTTATGGGGATAGACTCTACCATGTGTTATTGTAGATCTTTTCATTTATTCACATAATTTGATGTATTAGAAAATATACTAGGAATGGGTCTGAGTTTTTAATGAGCCTATGCCTGATATTAGTTGTCCAACATAAAGGGGAAACCCGTATTTTTAAGGATGTGATATTTTTGTTCGATACTGTAACTATTCACAATTACAATGATTTCTCCATTGGTTGATCCACATGTTTTTTATGTAAGTCTTATAGATATTGTTATTAAGGATTAAAATTATTTATTATCCTAATAAATATTGATGTTATTTTCTAAAGAATCGTATTTCTAGATTAAGTATTCACATGTCATGCATTATATTAATCCACATTTATATTACTATGTTGACTTCCTGTGTTGACTATGATTATTCACTACTACAGAACATGCTTTATCTATTCTAAAAATAGACTTTAACAAAGCTAAAAATGCACTGTAAATCTCAGCACTAATAATGGGGTGGGGTCCCCTTTATCAGCTCTTTTTTAGAGCTGATAATGGTAGACTTTATCAGTGCTCAAAAAGTGCGGATAAAGGTCCCCTTTGTTAGCGCTATAAAAGAGATGATAAACAATACCTTTATCTGTTCTAAAAAATCACTGATAAATGGATTCTTTATCTGCTCCTTTTTAGTGTATAGATAGGCTTCCTTTATCAGTGCTAAAAAAGTGCAGATATATGCCCTGCCTGCTATAATATAATATTCTACAGTAGCACACCCATACAAGACTTTCAAAAAATAATCATATCAACACGTATACCCCTACAAAATTTACACATAATTCAGAATGTTATTTTATCAAGTATACCCATACACCATTAACACATAATTAATACGTTAATTAAATACATAAATAATTCAATTTAGAATTCAAGGGGTTGGGGGCTGTTCAGGAGTTTGGGGTGGCTGTCCAAGGGGGTAGGGGGTGTCCATGGGGTGGGGGTGTCCAAGGGGTGGGGGTGTCCAGGGGGATGGGGTGTCTAGGGGGATAGGGATATCTGAGGGGGGTGGGGTGGTGTCCATGGGGTGGTGGGGGTTGTCCATGGGTGTGGGGTTTTCCAGGTGGTGAGGGTGTCTAGGTGGTGGGGTGGTGTTGAGGAGACGTGGGGGCGTCTAGGGGGTGGGGACAGTCTAGGGGGATGGTGGGGTGTCTAGGGGGTGGGGGATATCCATGGGGGTGTCCAGGGGGTCTGGTGGTGTCCAGGGTGTTGGTGGGCTTTCCCGGGGGTGGGGGTGTCCAGGGGGTGGGGTGGGGTCCAGGGGGTGGGGGAGGTCCAGGGGGTTGGCAGAGCTGTCCAAGGGGGGGTGGGGTGGTGTCCAGGGGTGGGGTGGCGGTCCAAGGGGGTGGGGTGTATAGGCGGTGGGGTTGTCTAGGTGATGGAGTGGTGTTTATGAGGGGTGGGGTGTCTTCCAGGGGGGGTCGGTGGGTGTCCACGGGGTTGGGGTGTCCATGGGGTGGGGGGTCCAGTGGGTCGGGGTGGTTGTCCAGGGGGGCTATCCATGGGGGTGTCCAAGGGGTGGGAACATTTCCCGGGGATTGGGGGGTCTTTCCTAGGGATGGGGGTGTCCAGGGGGAGGGGTGGTGTCTAGTGGGGTGGGTGGGGCTGTCCAAGGGGGGTGGGTGGTGTCCAAGGGGTTGGGGTGGTCCATAGGGTTTTCGGTGGTGTTCAGGGGATGGGTTTGTGTCCAGGTTAGTGGGGGTGGTTGTCTAAGGGGGTGGGGTTGTCTAGGGGGTTGGGGTGTGTAGGTGGTGAGGTGGTGTCTATGAGGGGCAGGGTTATCGTCCAAGGGGTCGGTTGGTGTCCAAGGGTGGGGGTGTCTAGGGGTAGGGGGGCTATCCATGGGGCTATCTAGGGGGTGGGGTGGTGTCCAGTGGTTTGGGGGGCTTTCAAGGGGGTGTGGGTGTCCAGAGGGGGTGGGGTGTCCATAGCATGGGATTGTGTATTGGGGGTGGGGCGGTCCTAGGGATTGGTGGGGCTGTCCAAGGGGGTGGGGTGGTGTCCAGAGGGGTGGGGTGGCTATCCAAGGGGGTGGGGTTGTCCAGGTGGTGGGGTGGTGTCTAAAAAGTGTGGGGTTCCGTCTAGGGGGGTGGTGGGTGTCTAAGGGTGGTGGGTGTCCAGGGGTGGGGTTGTGTCCAAGGTGTTGGGAGAAGTTTCTAAGGGGTGTCCAGATGGTGGGGTGGCATCGAGAGGGTGGGCGGGGGGGGGGGGGGGGTTCAGGGGTTGGTGGGGATGACCAAGGGGGGTTGGGTGGTGTCCATGGGGTTTGGGGTGGTTTTCCATGGGAGTGGGGGCGTCCAAGGGGGTGGGGTAGGGGTGGGATCCAGGTTGTGGGGTGGTGTCCAAGATGGGTGGGGGCGTCTAGTGGGTGGGTGTGTCCATGGGCTTGGGGGCGTCCAGGGGGTTGGGAGGTATCCATTTTTAAGAAAACATAGAAACTTTGAGTGATATTGGCAACTTTGTGCCTTGGATTAAGGTGGGGTTGACACATGTGTTATTCCCCTAAAATATAAACACTACCTGAAGGCATTTGGTCTGATTTCCTTAGGTCAGTTAGTGTTTTCACCTAAAATTATCTCCCTTAAAAACTAAAGAAATTCATTGATTGATACCGGCCACAACATGCCTCAGATTGCAGAATGGTTTACTCATACACGTCAAAACAATTTCCCATGTATCGTTCCACTAAAGTATCAACACATTATGAATGTGTTTAGTTGGATTTCCATATGTCAGTTGTCGTTTTCTCTTAAAATTCTGTCCATTTTAATCAAAAGTGATACTTTGAGTGATATCAGTCACACCATGCCTCAGATTGATATGGGGTTGAATTGTACATGTCACGAATGACACATGGATCATTCCCCTAAAGTATCAACACAATCCAAATTTGGTTGGTCAAATTTCCATACATCAGTTGTAGTTTTCACTTTAAATCCTGTCCATTTTAAACAAAAAAGAGATACATTGAGTGATATTTTCCACACCATTCCTTGGATTGAGGAGGGGTTGAATTTTAAACGTCACAAATTACCCATGGATCTTTCCCATAATGTATCAACACAATTTGAATTCATTTGTTCGGATTTCCGTATGTTAGTTTTGTTTTCGCTTAAAATTATGTGCAATTTATTCAAAAGAGAGAATTTGAGTGATACTGGCCACACCGTGTCTTGGAATAAGGCAGGGTTTACTTGTAAATGTAATAAATGACCCATGGATCCTTCCCCTAATGTATCAACACAATCTGAATGCGTTTGCCCAGATTTATGTACATTCGTTGTTGTTTTCACATAAAATTCTGTCAATTTTAATCAAAAGAGAGACACTTTGACTGATTCCAGCCACACCATGCCTCAGATTGACATGGGGTTGACTCTTACACATCACAAATTACCCATGTATCGTTCCCCTAACATATCAACACAATCCTAATACGTTTGACCTGCTGTCCATATGTCAGTTGTTGTTTTCACTTAAAATTCTGTCAATTTTAAACAAAAGTGATACTTTGAGTGATACCGGACACACTATGCCTCGGATTGATGCAGGGTTCAATCATAAATGTCACAAATGACACATGTATCATTCCCCTAAAGTATCAATACAATCCAAATATTTTTGGTTGGATTTTCATATATCAGTTGTTGTTTTCACATAAAATTCTGTCCATTTTAAAAAAAAGAGACACTTTGATTGATATCAGCCACAACGTGCCTCAGATTGAGGCGGGGTTGACTCTTACACATCTCAAATGACGTAGGGATCATTCCCCTAATGTATCAACACAATCCAAATGTTTTTTGTTGGATTTCAATTCATTAGTTTTGTTTTCAATTAAAATTATGTCCAGTTTAAACCAAACAGAGACTTTGAGTAATAATGGAAGAACCGAGCCTCGGATTGAGGTGAGGTTGACTCTTACATGTCAAAAATTACTGATGGATAATTCCTCAAAAGTATCAACACAATCAGAATGTATTTGGTCATATTTTCGTACGTCAGTTGTTGTTTTCATTAAAAAATTTGTCCATTTTAAACAAAAATCGACACTTTGTGATATATCGGCCACACCGTCCCTCAGATTAAGGCATATTTGACTTATAAACATCAAAAATAACCCATGGATATTTTACCTAAAGTATCAACGCAATCGGAAGGCATTTGGTCTGATTTCGGTATCTTAATTATTGTTTTTACTTAAAATTTTGCCCATTTTAATCAAAAGTGAGACACTTTGACTGATACCAACCGCATCATGCCTCAGATTGAGGTGAGGATGAATCATATACGTCGAAAATGACCCATGTATTGTTCACCAAAAATATCAACACTATACAAATGCTTTTGGTCGGATTTCGGTACGTTAGTTGTTGTTTTCAATTAAAATTTTGTCCATTTTAATCAAAAGAGAGAGAATTTGAGTGATACCGGACCCATTGTGCATCAGATTGAGGTGGGGTGGATCATACATGTCACAAAACATCCATGTATTGTTTCCCTAAATTATCAACATAATACAAAATCATTTGGTCATATTTCTGTATGTCTGTTGTTGTTTTCTCTTAAAAAAAATTCCATTTTAAACAACAAAGAGACACTTCGAGTGATACCGGCCACAACATGCCTCGGATTGAGTGGAAGATGACTCATAAAAATATAAAATGACCCATGGGTATTTCCATTGTAGTATCAACACATTAAAAATGTATTTGGGTGGATTTTTGTATTACTTGTTGTTTTCACTTAAAATTCTATTCATTTTAAACAAAAGAAATACATTGAGTGATACTGGCCACATCGTGGCTCGGATTGAGTTGGAGTTGAATCTTACACATCAAAAATTTCTTGTGGATTATTCCCCTAATGTATCAACACAATCCAAAAGAATTTGGTCATATTTTCATTTGTTAGTTGTAGTTTTCACTTAAAATTATGTCCATTTTAAACAAAATAGAGTCACATTGAGTGATGTCAGCCACAATGTGCCTGTGAATGTGGTGGGGTTGACTCGTACATGTCGAAAATGAGCCATGGATCGTTCTCCTAATGTATCAACACAATCCGAATGTGTTTGGTCGGATTTCCATACGCTAGTTGTTGTTTTCACTTAAAATTTCATCAATTTTAAACAAATGAAAGACTTTGAGTTATACAAGCAACAATGTTATTCAAATTGAGGTAGGGTTGACTCGTACACATAAAAAATGATTCATGGATCTTTCCCCTATTGTGGAAACACAATCCAAAATAATTTGGTCATATTTACGTACATCAGTTGTTGTTTTCACTTAAAATCCTGTCAATTTTAAACAAAAGAGATTCACTTTGAGTGATGCTAGCCACAATGTGACTCATATTGAGGAAGAGTTGCCTCTTCCACATCACAAATGACCCATGATTCATTACCCTAAAATATCTACCCAGTCCGAATGCATTTGTCTGGATTTTCTTATGTCAGTTATTGCTTTCACTTAAAATTCTGTCCATTTTGTACAAAGGAGAGACACTTTGAGTGATACCAGCCACAACATTCCCCAGATTGTGGCGGGGTTGATTTGAACTCATAAAAAATGACCCATATATGGTTCCCCTAAATTATCCACACAATCTGAATTCATTTGTTCGGATTTCCGTATGTCAGCTGTTGTTTTCACTTAAAATTCGGTCGATTTTAAACAAAATAGAGAATTTGTTTGATACAAGCCACATTGTGCCTCATATTGGGGTGGGATTTACTCGTACATGTCACAAATGACCCATTCATCATTCCCCAAAATTTTCAACACATTCTGAATGCTTTTGGTTTGATTTCAATACATTAGTTGTTGTTTTCACTTAAAATTTTGTCCATTTTAAACAAAAAAGAGATACTTTTAGTGATACCGGCCACATTGTGATTCAGATTGTGGTGGGGTTGACTTTTACACGTCAAAAATGACCCTTTGATCGTTCTTCTAAAGTATCAAAACATTCCTATTGTGTTTGTTCCGATTTCCATTTTTCAGTTCTTGTTTTCACTTAAAATTCAGTCTATTATAAAAAAAGAGAGACTTTGAGAGATACTGGTCACACTGTGCCTCATATTGAGGTGGGGTTGACTCATAAACATAAAAAATTACCCATGGATTGTTCTTATAAAGTATAAACACAATCCGAATGTGTTTGGTTGGATTTTCGTACGTTGGTTGTTGTTTTCACCTAAAATTTTGTCCATTTTAAACAAAAGAGAGACACCTTTAGTGATACCGGCCACATTGTACATCAGATTGAGGTGGGGTTGACTCTTACACATTAAAAATGACCCATGAATCACTCCACTAATTTATAAACACAATACGAATGTGTTTGGTTTGATTAACGTATGTCAGTTATAGTTTTCACTTAAAATTTTGTCCATTTTAACCAAAAGAGAGACCTTGAGTTATACCGGAAACACCGTACTCAGATTGAGGCGAGGTTTACTCTTACACATCCAAAATGAAAAATTTATCGTCAATAAATTTTTTAACACACTATCAAAGCATTTGGTCAGATTTTCGTACGTTAGTCGTTGTTTTGACTTAAAATTCTATCCATTTTAAACAAAAGAGGGAAACTTTGAGAGATATCGGCCACACTGTCCCTTGTATTGAGGTGGGGTAGACACGTACACTTCACAAATAACCCATGGATCGTTCCCTTAGAGTATCAACACAATCTAAATGAGTTTGGTCAGATTTTTGTATGTCAGTTTTTGTTTTCACATTAAATTCTGTCCATTTTAAACAACAAAGAAACACATTGAGTGATACCAACCACACGGTGACATGGATTGAGGCATGCATGACTCGTTTGTAAAAAAACTTACCCATGGATCATTACCCATAAATATCAACACAATCTGAATGCGTTTGTTCATATTTCGGTACATCGGTTGTTGTTTTCACCTAAAATTCATTCCATTTTAGACAAAAGAGAGACACTTTGAGTGACACTGGCCACACTATCCCTCAGATTGAGGTGGTGATGACTTTTACAGGTCAAAAATTACCCATTTAGAATTATTCTAAATTATCAATATAATCATAATTCGTTTTTTCATATTTCAGTATGTCAGTTGTTGTTTTCACTTAAAAATTTGTCCATTTTAAACAAATAAGAGACACATTGAGTGATACCGGCCACATTGTGCCTTGTATTGATGAAAGGTTGACTCTTACACATAAAAAATGACCTATTGATATTTCTCCTAAAGTATCAACACAATCTGAATGTGTTTGGTCAGATTTCCATATGTCAGTTGTTGTTTTCTCCTAAAATTTAGTCCAATTTAAACAAAAGAGAGACTCTGAGTGATACCAGCCACACCGTGCCTCGGATTGAGGCGTAATTGACTTTTAAACATCATCAATGAAACATGTATCATTCCCCTAATGTATCAACACAATCTAAAAGAGTTTGGTTTCGTTTCTATACATTAGTGGTTGTTTTCACTTGAAATTCTATCCATTTTAAAGAAAAGAGGGGCACTTTGAGTGATGACAGCCACACCAATGTATCACCCCCATGATTTTATGAGATATATTATTTTTAATTTCTTTGATGTCTTCTATTATACCACACACCAAGATTAGATTGTACAATACGAAACACCGTATTAGCATTCATTATATGCAACACTATTCTTGGCTCGTATTACACACAATTTCATGTTCGTTTTGTGGAAATTATTCTACGCAACATTAAGTATTTATTTTGTTTAATTTATAAATGATATAAGTTTTGATTATGTTATACGCAACATCAAATGGAGCTTTTACTACATGCAGCCCTGACTTGGATTTCATTACACGCAATCAATACCTTCCTCGATAGCATGTGTAGTACGCAATCCGAGTTTCACTAAATGAAATATTATTATAATATTATTAGGAACTAGCCGTTATGAATAGTAATACCCCCTTTTTGAAATTTTATAATTTTTATCATTCAAAATAGACTTCATTTTTGGATTTGGAATATCAAAATTAGACTATGGTGAATTTTTGGTATTTTCCTGAAAACATTCAATTTTTGATGAATAGTGAAAACACTATGTTAGTGTTTAAAAACCAAGTTTTTATCTAAATAATTATTTATTCTATTTAAATTTATTTTAGGTAAAAATCCATACATAATACATATATAAGTTCAATGTAATTCATTAGATTAATTTTATAAAAATTTGAGATATATAAAAATTTTATTGAATTTTTCACTGTCTTTTACCCACCTTATAGGAGAATTTGAAAATTGAAATAAAACCTAATTTTAACTCATATGTGAGTGGAATATTGAAACTCAAAGAGGCATGGATATTATAAATGAGTAAAATGTGGATCAATAAGATAAAAATAATTTTTGGTGAATAATAACTTTTTACTTTTATTTACCACGATTAAAAGTAAATAGGGTAATTAAGGGTCAAAATGATATTATTATTACCCTAAAACATGTAATAATTCTATTGAATAAGTTAAATTAGATAAAAACCAACATTAGGAATAAAATATTACCCTTTAGAACAACTTGGATTAGATTAGGACATTTATTATTATTTTATTTCAAGAATAGTTAAAATAGTTAAAATCAAAGTTTAATAACTAAAACATATTTAATATAGGTTTATACATAAGCTAAATTCGACTATAAATATTAATTATAAAGCTAAAAATATTTCATACATAATGGTATTTTATTTATAATTTATAGAAATTATATAATTTAATTTATTTATGACACAATGATGATGCAGTAATTACCTTATTAATGAAAGATTAACATAATAGATGTTATAAATACCCAAATAAATGTAATTTGAGACATTTTAAAAATTAAAATAAATTTTTAGGTTAATATGACATGTTTTTATTGATTTAATTATCTTTTTTCTAAATAATCATGCTTTTATGATTTTTACAAAAATCAATTACCAAATAGTGTCAAAATTGACATAAAATAGTTTTTAAAAACAAATATTATATTTTTAATTTTTATTTTATTCCTAAAATTATTAGGATCATTAAAATGACATAGATAAAGTTGTATATAATAATAATGAACCACTTGGGGTTTTTTTGGCTTTTATAGTAAGTTTATTAACCATATAGTGTAAGAAAACAAGAAGACACGGTAAAAGTTAAATTATTTAACTTAGAGTTAAATCTAAATGATAAGGATAAAATAGTAAACTAAATTTTTCTAAAACCTATTTTTTGGGAGGATTTATAACCATACCCAGATTATCTTCCTAATAAATCAATTTAGAGCTATTATTAGATAATATTTTATGTTTTTCCTAAAGTGCCCCTCTCCTCCCTTATAAAAGGGCACCTCCTCCCCTCTTCTCTTTACACAATTTTGAGCTCTCAAGATCAGCCAAACCCTACCCATTTACCTTATCAACTACCCTAGAAACATTTTAGAGGTTCTGGTCTCCTCAAAAGACAAACTCTAGTGTCTTATGAGGATGCCTAGAAGAGGTTCGTCGAAGAAGAGCTAATCACTTCTACCGATTCTTTCATGTTTTCTTTATTCTTCAACTTCTTCCTCTTTAGTTGTTTATTTATAAATTAATAACATCAGTATCAATAATATACTGATATTTTATTATAAATATGAAACAACCCCATTTCACCTTCTATCCATCCTATTGAAAACGAAATCACGGCGTGTGCGTACGTACGGAATACCCTCTCCATGGAGTGGTGTAATCTGTTATTCCACCACCACCGTACTTTGATGGGTATAATAGTGTAAAGAATAACTATGTATAGTTATTATAAAATCATAATGATTCTTAGATATTATATCATCCACATAAATTCAATTAAATAATTATGGGAATGATATCATTGCTCGTGCGTACGCACGGATTACCGTCTCCACGACGCGATGAGATTCATTCTCCATGTAAACCACTCAAGAATGATTATAAAGTATATATAATGAATAATAATGAAATATATGACATGATAAAGATAATTGATTTATGTGTATATATATATATATCATTTACTTACTTCCATTAAAGTCAATAAGGAAAGGAAAACAGCGTTCATGCGTACGTACGGCCTACCGTCTCCATGAATGGTGTATTTCATTTCATTTATCTATCAATTATATATATATATATACTGAATATATATGATATATAAATCAATATTTACATTTTGGAAGTATTTAAATCATGATATATGTAATAATAATATCATGAACAACAAGTCCAAACACTTACGATAAATAAAATGATTTTACCCAAAACGCTGCTTTAACATGGAATTTAAAAATAACGGGTAATATAAAGTCATAAGTGAACCATTTATGATATCATAACAATGAATATTATTCTGTAATAAGTAAATAAAATTATTTAAATCATTATACAGGAGGTTTGGATACATACAAAGCATATCAGACATAAGGTAAGGGAAAATATCGCAATCTCAATCTTTATATGAGATTGTTTCTTCTTAAGTATTTACTAGGGGTTGTATTTATCATCAATGTCCATGTTTTATATATTTTTTCATGTATTTTTTATTTCCTTTTTACCCATTTTTTAATTTTACCATGTGTTATGGAAGAAATCATTCTTTTGTTTACCATACTAGGAACTTTTTGACTTTTCTGACAAAAGTACGTGGAGAATGTTTTTTTAAACATGTACGACATGAATGGATTGTTACGGTTTCATAACGCCTTATTTTAAAGAAGCTTATGCTACAAGATTTCATGATTATTTTCAAAAAATCCTTTTCTTTTATAATATAGTGGCATTTTTTTGAAATAAAAATGATTTTGAAAAAGAAAGGATATTTTCCCCAAGAATTCATTTCAAGTGTTTTATCAAAAAAAATCCATCTAATATGACTTTATTTAGTATAATTATGTTTCAAGTATAATTTCTATATTATTTCTATGGTTTGATTATTCTTATGATTAAATGATACCCATTTGTTTTATATGGATTACATTATGATGGGATGATGTTTACGAAACCCATTTTATTCTTTGGGTTATGAAGAATGATTTATGTTTATTTTGTGGCAGAAGTCAGAATGATTTCATCATGAGATAGGTGGGAACAATATCTCCCTCCAAAGAATTGGGTAATGATTTATATCTCATGAGATAGATATAGTTGGAACGACAAGTAAATCCAGTTCAGTAATACAGGGCTAGAATGGCACGTAAACCCGGTTCAGTAAGGGACTTTGTCCACTAAGATGGTCTTGGCAGCAATGCCTTGGATACTATGGAAATCATATCATGTGCTTAATGTTCTTCCACCACTACATGTTTTATTCCCATGATATTTTATCATGATTAATGTTATTTTATGAACTATTCCTTATATGCTGCATTGTTTTATGTCATTGCTCATGATATTTATGTTTAAACATTATGTTCATGTTTTTATGTTCAAATTTATATGGTTTATTTTATTTTCTCCATGCTTACCCTTACTGAGCATTTGAGTTCACCCTTTATATGTTTTATTTTCCCAAGGATATAAAGAATGGGTTTAGGTAAGAAAACAAAAGGGGATTATTTTATGGGAGATGTTGATGATCTTTCACCATGATTAGAAGATTATGTTCAGAGTTTCCAAAGACACTAAACTATTACAGTTCTTGAGTGTTGGTTTTTGTTATGTATTAAGTATTCCGCAAATGTAATGTGAGGTCCATGTACATCAAGATTGGGGTCTCTAAAACCATTCCTCTGATTGAGTATGGGATGACTCATATACATCAACAATGAAGTATGGATCGTTCCACTGATTTATCAACACAATCCAAATGCTTTTAGTCGGATTTCTGTATGTTAGTTGTTGCTTTCACATAAAATTCTGTCCATTTTAAACAAAAGAGATACATTTAGTGATACCGACCATTACATGACTCGAGTTGAGGCGGGTTTGACATGTACACATCACAAGTGACCAATTAATCATTCCTCTAATGTATCAACACAATCCTAATTCCTTTGGTCATATTTCCATACGTCAATTGTTTTTTTCACATAAAATTCTGCCCATTTTAAAAAAAAAGAGAGTCACTTTGAGTGATACTGGCCACAGTGTGCCTCAGATTGAGGCAAGGTTGACTCGTACATGTAAAAAATGACCCATGGATCATCCCTATAATGTATCAACACAATCCTAATGCATTTGGTCGAATTTTCATTTGTTAGTTTTTGTTTTCACTTAAAATCTTGTCCATTTAAAACTATAGAGATATACTTTGAGTTATACTGCCCACACCGTGCCCCGTATTGAATAAGGTTTGAATTGTACACATCATAATTTACCAATGGATATTTCCTCTAATGTATCAACACAATTCAAATGTGTTTGGTTAGATTTCCATACCTCAGTTGTTGTTTTCACAGAAAATCTTTTCAATTTAAAACACAAGAGAGACATTGAGTGTTACCGACCACACCATGCTCGGATTGATGCAGGGTTGAATCATACATGTCAAAAAAGAACCATGGATCGTTCCCCAAAATTATCAACACAATAAAAATGAATTTGGTCAGATTTATGTATTCCAGTTATTATTTTCAATTAAAATTATGTCCATTTTAAACAAAAGAGGGAAACTTTGAGAGATACCAACCACACTGTTTATCGGATTGAGGCGAGGTCGACTCGTACACATCAAAAATGACCCTTGAATCTCTCCCCAAAAATATCAACACAATCTGAATGTGTTTGGTCATATTTCCATATGCCATTTTTTGTTTGCACTTAAAATTCTATCCATTTTAAACAAAAGAGATACAGTTTGAGTGATACCAGCCACACCGTGCCCCGGATTGAAGTGGGGTTGACTCATACCCCTCACAAGTGTCCCATGGATCGTTCCCCTAAAGTATCTACACAATCCAAATGTGTTAGGTCGGATTTCCGTTCATCAGTTGTTGTTTTCACTTAAAATTTTATCCATTTTAAACAAAAGAGAGATACTTTGAGTGATACCGGCCACACTATGCCCTATATTGAGAAGGAGTTGACTCGTACACATAAAAAAATCATGGATAATTATCATAATGTATCAACACAATCAAAATGTGTTTGGTCAGATTTCTGTTTGTGAGTTGTTGTTTTAACTTAAAATTCTGTCTATTTTTACCAAAAAAGAGACACTTTGAGTGATATCAGTCACACCGTGGTTTGAATTGAGGTGTGGATGAATCATAAACATCAAAAATTACTCATGTATCTTTTACCTAATGTATTATCTTAATCTGAATGTGTTTGGTCCGATTTCTGTATGTGAGTTGTTGTATTCACTTAAAAGTTGGCCCATTTTAAACAAAAGAGAGACTTTGAGTGATACCGGCCACACTATGCCTCATATTGAGGAGAGGTTGAATCTTACACAACCCAAATGACCCATGGATCATTATTCTGAAGTATCAAGGCAATATGAATGCATTTGGTCAGATTTTTGTATGTTAGTTGTTGAATTCACATAAAACTCTATCAATTTTATACCAAAGAGAGACACTTTGAGTGATACCTACCACACCACACCTATGATTCAGGCGGTGTTGACTCGTTCACGTCCCAAATAATCTATTGATGATTCTCATAATGTATCAAAACAATCTGAATGTGTTTGGTCAGATTTACGTATGTCAGTTTTCGTTTTGACTTAAAATTATGTCCATTTTAAACAAAAGAGTGACACATTGAGTGATACCAGCCACACGATGCCTTAGATTGAGGCAAGGTTGACTCGTACAAGTCATAAATGACCCATGGATAATTCCCCTAACGTATCAACTCAATACTGATGTGTTTGGTTGGATTTCCGTATGTAAGTTCTTCTTTTCCTTTAAAATCATGTGCATTTTAAACAAAAGAGAGATAATTTGAGTGATACTAGAGACACAATGCCTTTTATTGAGGAGGGGTTGACCCAAAAACATCAAAAAATGACCCATGGATCATTACCCTAAAGTATCAACACCATCCAAATGCGTTTGGTTGGATTTATATATGCCAGATGTTGTTTTCACATAACATTATGTCTCTTTTAAACAAAAGATAGACACTTTGTGTGTTACCGGCCACACTATGCCTTAGATTTAGGCAGGTTTGACTCATACACATAAAAAATGACCCCTGGATAGTTCCCCTAATGTATCAACACAATCAAAATGAATTTGGTAGTATTTTTGTATGCCAGTTGTTGTTTTAACTTTAAATGTATAGATCGAAAGCTTGATATGCATGGATGTTACATTACTTTTGCAGAATACCTAATAGAAAAAAAGACACCCAAGGACCGTAATAGTATTGTGTCCTTTAAAACTTGGAACATAATCTTAAAATCATGGTGAATGATCATCAATATCTTCCATAAAGATATTCCCCTTTTGTTTTCTTACCTAAAACCTTTCATTATTTCATGGGGAAAATAAAACATATAAAGGGTGAGATAAAATGCTCAATAAGGGTATGCATGGAGAATATAAAACAAACCATATACATTTGAACATAAAAACATGATCATAATGTTTAAACATTAAAATCATGAGTTGGGAAATAAATTTTGGAAGTACGCAAGGAATATATCATAAAGGAATATCAATCATGATAAAATAGCATGGGAAAAAACAGGTAATTGTGGAAAACCATTAAGCACATGAAATTATTTCCATAGTAGCCAAGGCATTTCTGCGAAGACCATCATAGTGGAAAAAGTCCATTACTGAACCGGGTATACTTGTCGTTCCTTCCATGTATTACTGAACCAGATTTACAAGTCGTTCCATCCAAGACTATATCATGAGATATAAATCTTTACCCAATGCATTGGATGTAGATATAGGTCACACTCATCTAATATTGAATTCATTCTTACGTGTGCCACAAAACAAACATAAATCACTCATCTTAACCCAAGGAATAAAAAGGGTTTCATAAACATCATCCCATCTTAATATAATCCACATAAAACCAATGGACATCATTTCATCCTAAGAAAAATAAAACCATATAAATAATATAGGATTTATACATGAAACATAAACATACTAAATAATGTCATCATAGATGGAAAATAGTTTTGATAAAACACATGGAATGAATTCTTGAGGAAAATATCCTTTATTCTTCAAAATAATTTTCTTTTCAAAGAATGTCGTGCAATTTTAATATAAAATAATTTTGTTGAAAATAATCATGAAATATTTTACATGAATCTTTATGAAATTAAGTCGTTATGAAACCTTAAAAATCTGTTCATGTTGTATAAGTAAAAAAACAATCTTCTTGTACCCTTTACAGAAAAGTCAAAAAGTACCTCGTATGGTAAACGAAAGAAATATTTCTTTCATACCACATAGTAAAATTCAAAAAGGGGTAATCATGACTTTAAAAATACATGTATGAATAGTAAACACTTTATGAAAGCATTTTTTTACAAAACATGGATATGGATGATAAATATAACCCAAGTAAATACTCATCTATAAGCAATCTCAGATAAAAATGAGATTCGCAAAATTATCCCTAAACTTATGTCCAATTTCGGTAGTATGTGTTTGAGATTCCTGTATAGTGGGTTTAAACATATCATTAATTTGTAACAAAACCATAATAATATTTATGATATCATATAAGTTCACTTACGGCTCTATATTATCTGTTCATTTGCGAATTCAATGTTAAATCAGCGTTTTGAGTAAAATCGTTTCATTTGTCGTACATGTTTAGACTTCTTGTTCTTGATATTATTATTACTTATATAATAATTTATATACTTAAAGAATTTAAATCATGATTTATATATCATATATATTCAGTATATATACATAATAGATACATAAATGAAATTAAATACACCGTTCATAGAGACGGTAGACCGTACGTATGCATGAACGTTGTTTTCATTTTCTTATTGAATTGAATGGAATTAAGTAAATGAAACATATATGTACATAAATCCAGTATCATTATTATTTTATATCATTTCTTCTTATTTATTATATATACTTTATAATCATACTGGAATGGTTAATCATGGAGAGTGAATCTCATCGTGTCGTGGAGACGTTAATCCGTACGTAAGCACAAACGTTGATATCATTCCCATAATTATTGAATATAATTTGAGTGGATGATAAAATTTATTATAGTTAGTATGATATTATAATAATCATATATAGTTATTATTTCTACCATTATACCCATCCAAGTAATGTGGTGGTGGAAAACAGATTACTCCACGGCGTAGAGATGATATTCCGTACATACGCACGCGCGATGCTTTCTTTTTCTGTAGGATGGATAGAAGGTGAAATAAGGTAGTTTAATATTAATTATAAAATATCAGTATATTAGTGATTCTGATGTTATTAATTTATTATGAAACAACAATATAAGAGGAGTAAGAAGAAGAAATTAATTTCAATGAATCGGTAAACGATATTACCTCTTCTTCGATGCACCTCTTCTAAACCTCCTCTTATGGAACTAAACTTAATCTTTGAAGAATACCATGACCTCTAGTATGTTTCTTGGTAGGTGGAGATGTTTAATGGGCAGGGGTTGGCTGAGATTAAAGTATTAATATAGTGTGAGGAGGGTGGGAGGAGGTGCCCTTTTATAAGGGATGAGAGGGGCAGTTTTGGAAACCTTTAAAATATTATTTTATAATAAACTCAAACCCCACATAAAAATCTAAAAAGTGACTCGAATTCATATATGAGATAATATAGTGTTGTAATATCATCAAAAAAATAAATTTAGTCATGTTTTTATTTTATTTTAAACCTTGTCATTTTGATTTATTTTTTTTAATGTAATTAATCTTATTTGTGTTAATAATTTTCTAAATTTTAAATTGTATAAAATACTTACTTATGTGTTGTGAATTGTTCATAATTAGATACATTATTTCAATTTAAACTAGATAATTTTCAATTAGTAATTTTTAAATATTTTTTTTGATTTTTAAACAATTTAATAATATGTTATTGTTATAAAAGATCAATAGTGTCATTTTTGAAACTATTCATTTATTGGAATTTAAATTAAATCCATAAAGAGGATATATTTGACAAAAATATTTCATAGATTCCTAACATGTCATATTAATCAAAAAAATTTATGTATCATACTAATTTGTTCATTTAAGTTTTATTTTAATATTTGTAGAATCATTTATTTGATATTTCAATCAATAAAATAATTTCTACATCACTATTGTGTCACCATTAATGATAATTATTTAATCCCTAAAATTTATAAATAAATTCACATGATGTAGATAATTTTATTAAATTGATCTTAACTATTTATATTTGATGTTTTATGAAGTTTATCACTAAATTAAAATTGTTACACTTTTCAGATATAAGAGATTGACATGTTTTCATTGTCTTTGGGTTTAATAATAATTACATCCTTTTCATGGTCACAAGTCCATGAACTGAATCTATTCCGACCCTTATGTGATATGGGTCAACTTTTATTCATCCAATATAATTTTTTCACGTGTTAGGGTAATTTTATATACTTATTTTTACCCATAATTACCTGATTTACCTTTAACTATAGTAAATAAAATTTACCATAGTTACTATTAATAATGTCTAAAAAAAAGTAGCCTATTAGCATAATATGGACCTACTGATTCCAAATATGGAATCCATTTTTTCAAATTCAAAACACAAAAGTGGAATTATTTAATTTAAAATCAATCTGGCTGCTGAGAAAACGGGTTTTTAAATTAAAATGTTGCAAAATATTGAAATGTTTTTACCTATGAATTCATTGAAAAATTAATGCTAATGACTTAAATTATATTAAATGGTAAAAATATATTCTATTTATAATTTAGAACCAATCAATATTATAATTTATCCTTGTAAATTATCTCTATTAATAAAGTTTTTTTAATTAAAATGTAGCAGATTTTTACTATTCATCAAAATAAGAAACTTATCAGAAAAATTTGAAAAATTTATCCAAAATAAATTTTTATATCCTGATTCCAAAGAAGAATTTTATTTTGTCAAATTTAATATATAAACATGTCAAAAACTAGATTTAATGTGGGTGCGCCATCAAAAGGCGGAAAAACTGCCTTTTTTTAAAATACTTATTTTACATGAAACTTTTATATTGTTCTCATACCAAGATATAGATAATGTGTAAGATAAATTTTATTGTTATAAAATTCAAAATGCAGTTTATACTATTCATAATGGCTAGTGTATATAATATTTTAATAACATATAGTTGTTTAGTGAAACTCGGCATTGCGTTCAACACATGCTACTGAGGAAGGTTGCTCATGCGTTTAATGACGGCCAAGCTAGGGTTTCGTGTAGGGAAAGCTTCCTTTGGTGTTATGTATAACATAATAATAACATTGTTCAGTTATACATTGATCAAAACCTATACATGGTGTTGTGTAAAAATGAATTTTTGTCCTGGAAGAATACCATGACCTATAGTAAGTTTCTAGGTAAGTGGAGAAGAGAAATGGGAAAGGGTTTGCCGAGATTGAAGGCTCAACATGGTGTGAGGAGGAGAGAGAGGAGGTTCCCTTTTATTAGGGAGGAGAGGGGCACTTTTTGAAACCTCTAAAATATTACATTATAAAAAACTCATAGCCCACATAAAAACCTCCAAAGTGACTCAAATTATGATATTAGATAAGGTAGGGTTGTAATATCATCAACCAATTAGATTTAGACAAGGTTTTGGTTATTTTAAACCTTATCATTTTGATTTATTCTTATTTAATCTATTTAATCTTATTTGTGGTAATAATTTTCTAAATTTTAAATTTTCTTAAATACTTACTTATGTGTTGGGAATTGTCCATAATTAGATACATTATTATAATTTAAACCAGATAATTTTACATTTTTAATTTTTAAATATTTTTTTTTACTTTTTCATCAATTTAAGAATATGTTATTTTTATAAATTATCAATACTGTGAATTTTGACACAATTCATTTATTGGAAATTAAATTAAATTCATATAGAAGATATATTCAGAACAAAATATTTAATAGATTCATGACATGTCATATTCATCAAAAAAAATTCATGGAGCACATTAGTTTGTTCATATAATATTTATTTTAATATTTTTAAACCCATTCATTTGATATTACAATCAATAAAACAATTTATACATCACTATTCTGTCACCATTAATGATAATTATTTAATACATAAAATTTATAAAAAAATTCACATGATGTAGATAATTTTATTAGATTTCTGTTACCTAATTATATTTGAAGTTTTATGAAGTTTTTGACTAAATTAAAATTATTACACTTATAAGATATAAGAGTGTGACTTGTTGTCACTTTCATTGGTTTTAATAATAATTACATACTTTTCATGGTCAAAAGTCCCTGAAATGAATCTATTCCTACCCTTATGTGATATTGGTCGACTTTTATTCATCTAATAGAATTTTGGCTGGTGTTTGTGTAATTTTATAATCTTACGTTCACCCTTTATAAACTGATTTAACATTAATTATAGTAAATAAAATTTACTATAGTTACTATTCATAATGTCAAAAAAAATTGCCTATAAGAATAATTTGGATCTAATAATAACAAATATGGAATCCATTTTTTCATATTAAAATCACAGAAGTGGCAGTATCTAATTTAAAATTAATCCCACTGTTGAGAAAATGTGTTTTAAAAGTTAAAATGTTGCAAAAGATTGAAATTTTTTTACCTATGAATTCAGTGTAAATTTAATGCTAATGACTTACATTATATTAAATTTTAAAAATATATTCTATTTATACTTTAAAACCAATAAATATTATTATTTCACCATATAAATTATCTTGATGAAAAAAGATGTTTTGAATTAAAATTTAGCATATTTTTACTATTCATCAAAATAAGAAACTTTTCAGAAAAATATCAATAAGTTATCCAAAGTAAAATTTTATATACTGATTCCAGAGAAGAAATTTTTTTGTCAAATTGAACTTATAAACATTCCAAAACTAGATTTAATGTTGGTGCACCATCAAAAGGTGGAAAAACTGCATTTTTTTTAAAATACTTATTTTACCTGAAAAAATTATTTTGTTCTCATACCATGATCTAGAAAATGAGTAAAAGTAATTATAATGCTATAAATTTAAAAACGACATTAGTACTATTTATAACATCTAGTTTATATAATATTTAAATATCATATCATTGTTTAGTGAAACTCAGTATTGCATGCAACGCAAGCTATCGAAGAAGGTTTCTCTTGTGTGTAACTCAAGCCAAACCAGGGATTCATGTAGGGAATGATTCCTTTGTTGTTGCATATAACATACTCAAAATATAGTTCAGGTACACATTGATCAAAATCATACTTGGTGTTGTGTAAAAATGATATTTATTCGAATGAACTTGAAATTGTGTGCATCAGAAGCCAACAATAGTGTTGTGTATACTACAACTAATACGGTGTTGCGTATAACGCCAGATAATCTTGGTGAATCATACATAAAAAGTTATCAAAGAAATTAAAAATAATAATTCTCATAAAATCTCGGAGTGTTACATTAAATTATGTCCATTTTAAAGAAAATAGAGTCTTTGAGTGATACCGGCCACACTGTGCCTCATATTGAGGTGTTGTTAACTCTTACATGTCACTAAAGACCCATGGATTGTTCCCCTAATGTATCAACACAATATGAAAACGTTTGGTTGAATATTATTGTATTTTATAGATTTTATAGGTTTTTCTTATTCAAATCCCAAAGAAAAGTAGTTCTTCATTCTTTTATGTTGTAAGAACCCAAATCTTCTTTTCAGGATTGTTATTCCATTTTCTGGAGTTTTTGATAAAAGTGGAGTTTCTGGAAAAAATTTAAGTACCCATCATGTACTTTATGAGTACACGCTGTTTACTTCATTTTCGTAAGAGGTCCTATGTTGGTAGTGTCATGGCCACACACATGGTCGTGTGGGGTGACGTGGAGGCCGCCTAAAGCGGAGTACAGAAACAGTAAGTACATGCCGTGTATTTTGTTTTTTTTTTCATTAAACAGTCCAGGGTCGCATCTAATAGCCAATGGTGTCTTCTTCTTCAGCTGAAATGTCCTGGAGCACCCGTACAGTGCTGTGACATCCTTGAGACCCCGATCACGCATCTGTTTTCCGAATCGACCATTGTCGATTGTGTTGGAATCGTTGTGGTAAGCTCCTCCTTCTCCTAGATCATCGTTTTCCAATTCCAATTATTTACCAAGTAAATTTGGGATGAATGTTTTATTCATTTTCATAGATATATGGATTTCTAAAGAGATTCAAGCTTCAAGGTTCAAGTATATTGATATCCCAATCCTGAGGTAGTTGGTTTGTTACTTTTGATTGAATACCATTGAATATTTTCTGCAAATTCCACCAATACCCTTGAAAAAAGTATCGTGTGTTTACCTTTTTAGCCCTATTGTTTTACTTCTTTTCTTATAATCTATAGTTAGTGATATAGAATGTGAATAGTGTTAATTGTTATGCTTTAGAAATTTTTTCCATGCATTTTTTTCTTGTATGGACCGTTGGGTCTAGTTTTCCAGTTTTGTTTCTATTTACTTTCCATGCCTAGTATTGTAGGATGGTATGAATTTATTTCTAAAGTGCTGATATGCCTTAAAATTCTATCCATGTAGTCATCTAGGTTTACTTTGGCCGTTACACGTTCTATACTTTCTTGACATACACATGGCTGTGAGAACTTGGTGTATAGACAATAGGGAGAATTGTTGTAGAGGGCTTCTCCAGAGTGTATTTATAATTATACGATGTGATACCACATGGGGAATTATCGTTGAGTGCGTCCCAAAAGTGTTTGTGGTTCCACGACATGGTCCATATGGGGAATTTACGTGGAGTGCTTTCCTAGAGCAGCTTTAGTATGATACAAGACTATATGGGGAATTGATAGTGAGTGCTTCCTCAGAGAGTCTATATTTTAACTAAACCAGAGGTGTGAGACTGTGTGTGCTGCCCATTGGGTTCCTTGTACATGATAGGTAGGACCAGAGGGGATAGGTTGTGGTTACTTCCCAGAGGGTTACCTATTGTGTTATCTATTTTTATATTGCATGATGTGTGGTGTCTTCAACGATTAAAATTGTTATTGTTTACTACATAGTGCTTCATTGTTTACTATTTTCTATTCTTTTACCTGCCATATATTCACTGGCTGTTAGGCACAGATAATGTCGTGGTTTTCTACTGGGATTAGTCTCATACCCTGTTTGGTTCATGCTTTTTTTCCCAAACAGATTATATTGCTGCAGGTATAGACAAGGGAAAGCGCCATTCGACTTCAGTTACTTGATTGCATTTGAGCTGGAGAGCTTGGGGCCCCAACGAGGCTTGCGATGGTGAGGAGTTGTTCATATTTTTTCTTTGTACTTTGGTTTAGTATTTTATTCAGCATTACGACTTGTTTGGCTGCATTCCTAGACATATATGTATCATCCATCATTTACATATATTTTTGTCCAGTTGTTTCTTTATCAGTCTTTTACTGTTTACTATTGTTGAATATTTATAGTTTCTGCTATTTTGTATTTTTTTCTCTTCTGATGTGTTATTCTGCCAATTAGGGCATTGATTCCCCACTATCACACCCAAGGCCCTTGTTGCTAGTCGTCAGCCTCTGGCATTCAGGGAAATGTGCTTGAGGGCATTGAAAAATCGCGTATGGGGCGCCTTTATGTGGCTTCTGTTACCGGGACGTCACAAAGTGGTATCAAAGGACTTCTTTTCTCTTGACTTATTTTTTGGAGCCTATAGCCATGGATAAGATGGAATAGGTACTTGGTAATAAGAAGTGCCCGAGAGTATCTAACCCATGTACAGGGAAATTCCATACTACCTCGTTTATTTCTATTTTATGTTTTGAATTTTATAGTTGATTGGATTTCACCATTGGCTGATTCACTTGTCTTGTATTGTAATCGTTGTTATTTTATAGGTTCTATTTTTGTCGTAACCCAATGAGATGATGGTGTGCCATCTCATGCATCATATCGGAACTTGTTAGAAATCACATTCCATGAATTCTTGTCAAGACATCTTGGATGAATTAGCGATTGCATGTTGTTGTGATAGACATATAGAACATGCTTGTTGTTGTGATAGATGCCTTGAAATAAATAACTGATGTTTCATTGGGTATTGTGTGTAAGGTTTTGTTTGAATTAATGACAAACATGGGTTCTTGAGGTGTTATGGGCCCTCATGGACCAGAATTTTAGGGATCATTGCACTGTTTTATTGTTTATAACATGTATAAGATTCCAATTATTGATTTGCGGGGAGTATTGCCCCTCACAGATCAGAATTTGGAACTTTCAATGCTTGTTTCAGTGTTTTCTGGGTTCTAGAGTAGTTTTTTAGACTTACTATCATGAAAATCCCATAATACACGCGGTTTAATGTTATGTACACAACATGTGTTCTTCTGTTCGGGAAAGAAAATGTTTTTTATTGTACACGTCATGTACATTATGACCACTCCGTGTAGTCTCTGACCGTGTCGTATGCCCTGTGGGTAGAGAAACGAGATGGAAAAGTATGGTGTAAACACGTGATATCTGCATTGAACACACTAGGTAGTATAATCCTAGAAACCAGACCGTGTAGTTAACAACACGGGTCGGTGGATTCCATTCTTATACAAGTCGTGCTCCACTTGAACACACTGTGTAGTCTGACCCAGGTACCTGACCATGTCACGAACAACATGGGTCAGTGTTATCATTTCTCATACATGGTGTGCCCATCTGAAACATGTCATTTAGTTTGAGCCATGTTACTGACCATGTCACTAATAACACAGGCTAGGTGAAGCTTGTCCAGTACACATAGTGTCTACCATGAACACGCCATGTAGTTTTGTCTTAGGAGAGCTGTGTGGCTTAACATTTTATAAGGACCCAGGTAGGGGAAGAGGATTCAAGTACATGCTGTGTGTTTTGATAACACGCCTTGTGTTTTGGGGTGTTACACGACCATTTTAGGAAAAAGTACATTCCCATGTGAATAACATCTGGGAACACGCCGTGTATGTAGTGTACCCACCGTGCAGTCAGGTTTGTAAAAGTTGAATGTTTTCATCCTCTTTTTCTATTCTCACACAACTTGTTGTATGTCCATGATAATCCTGATCTAAGGTGTGTGATTGACCTTGCATTGTAATGCCACCGAGACGTCCTCCAGCTGTACGCAAGTTGCCAGGCGGTGATCAGACACCACACTTGGGTGATCAGGGACGACCTACAGATCCACCGGTTGTGTCAGTCTTTAAACTAGCAGTTATACCTATTACTGATGCTGATGCGTAGTTCAGGGAAGGATTCATGAAGATGATGCAGACAATTCAGGGAGCGCCTCCTCCTGCCCCGTCAATGGATGATTTTACGGGGGTCTTCTAGCAACATCATCCTCCCACATTCTCCAGAGAAGGACGACCTCTGGCTGTAGAGTCATGGATCGATGCCATGCTAAGGAATTTTGAGGATCTAAAGATGCCTCCAGAGAGGAAATTAAAACGTTCTACCTATATGAAATGGGAATTCGCAAAGAGATGGTGTGATGTAATCTCATAGGCGGTCCATCAGTAGGTCATGGCTTGGAAGAAGTTCCAGTGCATCTTATATGAATTCTTCTATCCGAAGACGATGAGGGATGACCAAGCCATGGAGTTTATGAGCCTTGATCAGGGTACCCTGTTTGTTAAAGAGTATTCCTCTTGTTTCACTGAGCATCTTAATTTCACACCCTTCCTGTGAGGAGATGGGTTATTCCTGGAAAGAAAGTTCGAGGATGGCCTCAGACAGGACATTCTCTATCAGTTGAATATTTTATGGTTGAATTATATCGCTTCCATAGTCAGCCATGCACTAATCACGGATCTGAATCTGAGGGAATCCGGGGTTCTGTGTGAGGGCGGATCGACACCCAGAGTTAGTGCTCCGCAAGATGATAGCTGGAAGCGTCATAGGGAGACTACACGGGGAGGTTTGAGTAGGCGGGATGCATCTCTTGCTAGCCAGGTGGTGTGATACCAGTGCGGGAAAACCAGGGATATGAGGCCATATTTCCAGAGAGACCCGGTGGTGTGCCGATCTTGCGGGATGCTGGGAAACCTTTAGTATTTATATAAGATCGTTTCACCAACATCTGGTGACAAGGGATCATATATGAATTTTTTTTACAGAGGAAGCACATCCAGTTTCTCACAAATCTTGGAATTGGATTTCTTTCGGCCATTCAGGTTAAGGTGGAGGTCGTGACCGCAGTGTTCAGTTAGAAGGCCACCAGCGACTATAGGATGGATCAACTCAGAGCATTCAGTTAGGTTCATAGGGTCGTGGAGCTGTCCAGACATTTACTATGGAGTAGACCCATCAAGAGAAGGATCTCATCCCCTCTATAGTTCGAGGTACGATCCTAGTTGCCTCGGTTTTATCTTCATCTCTTTTTTATACTAGTGCTATACATAGCTTTATATCTGTCACTATTGGGGAGATCCCTGGGCTCTGTAACTTTTATTTTGCTGATGTTTTGACAATATACACTCTGTTGGGGACAAAAACATCTACTGTACATCAGTGTAGTGAGTGGCCTCTTATGGTTGGTGGGTGTCACTTCCTTTGGGATATTTATGTTCTAGAGACAACAAGCTATGATGTCATTCTCGAAATGGATAGGATAGTTCCCTTCTAGGCATTCATCTACTGTTATCACTGTAGGGTGAGTTTTATATCACCAGAGGGTAAATATTACATTCATATGTGTGAGTGGGTTGTCTAGGAGAGAAGAGCGGGTCCATAGCATAATGGGTTGGGAGCAGTTACAGCCCAGATTGCTAGTATTTATCTGGATGACAAGGGGACCTCACAGTTAGACTTTCCTCCAGTGGTGGATCGTTTCAGTGATGTTTTTCCAGAGGACTTTTCATCTTTTCCTCAAGAGTGTGAGGTAGAATTTTGTGTTGAGCTTGTTCCAGGAGCAACAACTATGTCCATTACTTCTTATAGGATTGCCACACCAGAGTTGCATGAGCTCAAGAAGCAGTTGGAGGAGTTGCAGACCAACAGTTTCATCCGACCCATTACGTATCCTTGGGCTTTTCCTGTCCTATTTGCGAAGAAGGTAGACGGTACCCATAGGCTTTGTGTGGATTACTAGAAGCTGAAGTAGTTGTCAGTCAAGAATGGATATCCCATGCCCAGGATCGATGATCTCTTTGATCAGCTTCAAGGAGCCCGGGTGTTCTCGAATATTGACCTGAGATCCGATTATCATCAGTTGCACATTTGACCATCTGATATACCTCTTACAACCTTCCAGAGCAGGTATGGTCTATATGAATATATGGTTATGTCATTCGTTCACACGAACACACCTATAGTTTTCATGTAATTGATGAACCGAGTATTGCATTCATACAATGATTCATTCGCGGTTGTTTTCTTGGATGATATCTTGGTGTACTCCCTCACTCGACGCGACCATTCTACCCATATTGAGATCATTTTGAGTACACAGAGGTAAAATCGGTTAAATGATAAGCTCTCAAAATTCCACTTTTGGATAGATCATATTCACTTTCTGGGCCATGATATCTTAGAGACATGAGTACCATTAGACCCAGAGAAATTGAGGGCTATAGATTCTTCGGAGCAGCCAAAGAACATCTTTGAGGTGCAAAATTTTCTAGGGCTGGCTGGATACTACAGATGTTTCAAAAATGACATTTCACGCTTAGCAGCACTGCTGATAGGTCTGATTAAGATGGGGTTAAGTTAATATGGTCATATTCTTGTTTTTCAACCTTTCATGAGCTAAAGGTGAGGTTGACTTCAGCACTGATACTAGTTTTTCCAGATCTAAGAAAAATCTATACTGTTTATTGTGATTCATCAGGTATAAAGTTGGGAGTTGTGTAAATGCAGGGTGATAGATTCGTTGCGTAAAGGTCTCAGCAGTTGAGGCCACATGAGAGAAATTACCCGACGCACGATCTGGAGTTGGTAGCTGTTGTTCATGCCCTACGCTGCTGGAGACATCATCATCCGAGAGACCACTTTGTTGTCTTCACTGACCACAAGAATCTCATGTACATTTTCACTCAGCATGATTTGAATTTGAGGTAGCATAGGTGGGTTGAGTACCTACCTTACATTGACATTGACCATACCTAAACGTCTGGGAAGGAAAACGTAGTGGAGGATGCGTTGAGTATGAGGACTCAGATACAGACAGTTCAGGAGGCCAGCTGTGAGTGGAATATTATGACTCTGTTCTATGAGATGCATTTGGCAGTGTGAGATAGACAGGGGAAGACATTTCTATCTTCTTTAGTTGTTACCTCTACCCGCCTAGATTGGGTGTGAATGAGGTAGCTATCAGACTCAGAAGGCCAAGTCATGTGGGAGAGTGTGTCAGGATAGGACCCTCTCCCTGGATGGATAGTTGGCGGGGATGAGATATTGCGTTTCCGGTGGAACGTATGGGTTTCAACAGACATACACGAAGAGCTGAGGCTGGATTTTAATTTCTCAATTTGGGCAGTTCATCCTAGTTTCACCAAGATGTATGGTGATCTACACCATCAGTATTGGGGGCCAGGTATGAAGAGGTACATTGCTGGTTTCATCATGAGGTGTTCCACCTGTCAGCAGGTGAAGGCAGAGCAACAATGACCAGCAGTTCTTTTACAGCAGTTACCCATTCCTGAGTAGAAGTGAAATGATGTCATGATGGATTTCATGACATGGTTTCCGAGGTCTCCTCGAGGGAAGGATTCAGTATGGGTTATCATTTACAGACGTATGAAGGTCACTCATTTCTTTCCGATCAATGAGACCTTCATTGTTGATGAGATGGGGTGGTTGTATATCCGAGATATTGTACATCTGCATGGGGTTCTACACTCCATTATTTTGTACAAGGATGCACATTTTACATATCGGGTTTGGTATGGGATTTAGAAGTCTTTGGGTACATAGGTACTTTTTAGTACAACTTACCATCCCCAGACTGATGGCCAGTCCGAGCGTATGATTCAAGTGCTTGAGGAAATGCTCTGAGAATGAATTCTAAATTTTGGAGGTTCTTGGGAGATTCATATACATATTGTGTATTTTTTCTACAATAATAATTTTTATTCAACTATTAAAATGGAACATTAAGAGGCTTTGTACGGTAGGCCATACCGATCACCCTTATGTTGGTTGGAGGCAGGAGAGGCACCATTGCTAGGACCCCGTCTTGTTCAAGAGACAACAAAGAAGATAGAGTTGATTTGAAAGAAGACTAATACTGAACAGTCTCATCAAGAGTATTATGTTAACCAGCAGATATGACCACTGGAGTTCGAGTTCGGGGATCAGGTTTTTATGTGTGTCACACCGAGGTTGATACACAAGAGGATTAAAAGATAAGGTAGGCTTTAACTATGGTATGTTGGGCCATTAGATGTGTTAGAGAGAGTTTGGTCGGTTGCCTATCGGTTGTAGTTTTCTTAGAGGTACCGAGCTATGAACAACATCTTCCACATTTCAAGCTTCGCCGTTACTTTTCAGACCCATCTCATGCCTTCAAACCTGAGGAAGTTGAGTTGGCGGTGGATGCAACATTTTTGGAGAAGCCTATCCAGATTGTTGATCACAGTACGAAGGTTTTCCATGGATGGTCTGTTCCTATGGTATGAGTGTTATGGCAGCACGAACGGGTGGAAGGGGAGACATGAGAGAGGGAGGTCGACATACAATCATAGTAGATTGAGATGTTCGGGGTTTATTCTCCTATGCCGCACTAGGAAAATTTAGGGACAAATTTAAATAGGGGGGATGTTTTTAAGAACCGGGATCTTATTTTCAGGTATGATTTTCCTTTTTCTGGATTTATTTAGAAAAGAGGATTTTCTGGAAATTTTTGAAGTACACGCCATGTACTTCGTTGCCACAAGAGGTTGTGTTCTGGCCGTGTCCTGGCCACACACACAGTCGTGTTGGGTGACGTGGGGGGCACCTAATGTGGAGTACGAAAACAGTAAGCACACACAATGTACTCCAAAAGTACACACCATGTATTTTTTAAATTAAATGGACCGGGGTCACGTCTAATGGATATGGGTGTCTTCTTCTTCGGTTGAAATGTCCCGGAGCACTCGTACAACACCAAGTCTTCCTTGAGCCCCCAATCATGCATCTGTTCTCCGAATCGACCGTCGTCGATTGCGTTGGAACCACAGTGGTTAGTTCTTCATTCTTCTAAAGCATCGTATTCCAATTCCTCGTCTTTTACATGTTATTATGTATTTAACGTTTTATTAATTTTCATAGATATTAAAAGATATATGGCTATTCAAGCATTGATGTTCAAGTATATTGATCTCCTAACCCAGAGGTAGGTGGTTTGTGCCTTTTCGTTTAATTTCATTGAATATTTTGTTCAAATTTCACCAATACCATTGAATGGGGAATTTTATGTTTACCGTTTTAGACCTATTGTTTGCCTCAATTACTTATATGAAGGAGTAGAGGATACTAAATGTGAATAGGGTTAATTTTTATGCTTTAGAAATGTTTGAAATGTGTGTTTTTCTTATCTGGATCATTGGGTCTATTTTTCCTATTTGGTTTCTATTTATGTTCCATGCCTTGTATTATAGGATGGTATGCATGTAGTTCTATAGTAGTGATATGTCATAGAATACTAGACAAGATGTTCTTGAACTTTAAATCGGAAATTGCGCATGCTATACTTTCATGAATTACATAGGTCCGTGAGAACCTGTTGTATAGACCATAGGGAGAATTGGCGTTGAGGTCTTCTCGAGGGTGTCATTATAATTATACGAAACGAGATCACAAGGGGAATTGACATTGAGTGCTTCGCCAGATTTTCTGTAGTTCCACGACACGGGCCACATGGGGAAATGATGTTGAGTGCATCCCTATATAACCTTTAGTAAGATACAAGGCTATAGGGGGAATTGACGGTGATTTCTTCCACCGAGAGTCTATAATTTAGGTGAATGAGAGGGGTGGGACTGTGTGTGCTTCCCAGAGGGTTACTTGTACTTGATAGGTACGAACATAGGGGATAGGCAATGGGTACTTCCTAGAGGGTTACCTATTGTGTTGTTTGTTTGTATGCTACATGTAGTGTGGTGTTTTGAATGCTTAGGCTGAGGATTGTTTACTACTTAGTACTTCCATGTTTACTTTTTTCAAAACCTTTACTCTCCATATATTCTCTAACTGGTAAGAACAGTTCTTATGGTGGCTGCCTGTTGGGATTAGTCTCACACCCTATTTGGGTCATGCTTTTGGGCCCAAACAAGTTATATTACTGTAGGTATAGACAAGGGAAAGCACCCTTCGACTTCAGGTACTTGATTGCATTGGATCTGGAGAGTATGGGACCAAACCAAGGTCTGTGATGCTGAGGAGTTGTTCATCTGTTTTCCTTTTTACATTTTTTTAATACTGTATTCAAAATTGAGACTTGTTTGGCTGGTTTAATAGACATATATGTGTCATTCATCATTTACATATATTTTTCTCCAGTTGTTTCTTTGTCATTCTTCTGCTATTTATGGTTGTGGGATATTTACTATTTCTTCTATTGTGTATTTGTTTCTCTTCTGATGTGTTACTCTGCCAATGAAGGCATTGTTTCCCCACTATCACACCCAAGGCCCTCGCTACTAGTCGGCAGCCTCTGGCTTTTGGTGAAATGTGCTTGAAGACATGTGACCAATCGGGTTCGGGGTTCCTCTGGGTGGATTTCGGAACCGGGACGTTACACATGTTTCTCATGCATTTCAACTATTAAAATGGGGAAATGAATCATTATAGAAAGGCAGTTTTATTTTAAAACCATTACATTTTTTCAACATTCATTTACATAAAACAATGTTTCATCTTTTGAACCCCTTAACCCCTCTCAGAAATAACCACCAATTGTACATATCCCCCTGTCAGATCATCAGGCTATTTGTGTACAATCTTACATCAGGTATCCGGACCACTCATTTCTTAACAAATCTATATCTTCTTCTGAGTATGAGGCTTTCTGACAGTAATATTATTACTTAAAAATATTTAAATAAATAATTAATAAATAATTAAAATAAAATAGTAGTGGTTTTTGAAAATACCTTTTTATTGATGCTAGTTTGGAGATGAAAAATGCTCTATTCCATAAATTTAAAAACATAATAACTAAAATCATTATCATTTGTTTTTTTTAAACTAAAAAATATTTGATCATTAGGAGAATAAGTAACGTGTGTTGATATATGATTGGATATTGAAATTTTATTATATATACACTAATATTTGTCCAGACGCAATCCTTGATCACCTCCTTGTGGTTAGCCCCTGTCGTCATTCATTTTTTTGATGATAATGATACACCGCCACATCATAACAGAATTTCTAGTAAAAGTTAATATAAATTATATTACTTGCTGTTTAGATATAAAACATATGATTTAGTGTCTTATAGATTCACAAACTACATCATGTGTGGTGGGTTTGTAGGATATCTTTGTAATGAATCCAAAATAAAAATCATTGGAGTATCCATGTTCACCGCAATTAGTATCTAATATTTCATAAAAACAAAAAAAGGAATAATTAATTAAATAAGGGAAAATATAATTGATATTCTTTAATAGTAGAGTTTTACCCCTGCATGGTTGGTATTAGGAAGAGTCTGTCGTCCGTAATCTTACTTTCAAATGTTTTCAGCAATACATTCATTATTTCATCCTTTTTTGATGGCTCTAATTTCGTTAGTTTTGTTTATGTGGTATGATGCCACTCCATGAATCTTGGTATAATAATAAATGAACATAAATGGATTATAGGATACACTATGAAACGTCTCATAAAGAGATTCAATTTAGAACATTGTAACTTCACAGAGACACTCATCATCTCTGGTATATGGGTTGATGCATACACCATATCTTTACCAAGAGTTAACCATAAGTCTCCCTTATGAAGCATTCCATAATTCCTCAACATTAATAGGGACGAAAAGTATTCTTATTCCATAAATCACATAAAACCATGACCACCAACTAAGGGAATTATAACTTAAAATCCATAGGGTTGGATACACATTATATATTTGAGGGGTCCAAATCAATATCATAAATAGAAACTTCCCCATAAACACAATCACCGACACATCATGACACCCACAAATTATAACCAATTAATAATGAGGTGGGTACTATCAAAAATCTTTTTTTTCAATAAGGGGTTTAAAAAATGACCAATTTCCCCAGTATAGATAAACACATAAGAATAATGAAGAAATAACAATCAACATTAATAGAATACTCATGTATAACAAGTTCTAGCTTGTGGTTGAACGAGAATATAAATCCCTCTAACATATGAAACATGGTGAATAATAAATTCTAGTTCCAATAATTATAATGACCCATGGGGTATCATAAGAAAAGTCAAACTTTAGTACAAATCATATGCTAACCATGTATAAGAATCCACTACGTGTGTAATTTCACGACATAGATTGTTAGAACTCTATGTTAGTTAGAATTTAATCAAAGGGTGGTGATCATGTGGATGAATACAAACATCACCCTAATGAAAAATACTATTAAGAAACCTATCCACCAAAATAAATCATTAACGGAGAAGTGAGAGACTTACCTAGAGTATATCACACCCACGATGGAGGGAAAGAAGAAGCGTCAAGCGGTCATAGAGCCTTCTGCGCTACGTCGGGTGAGGAAGGCATGATTGCGAGGGGGAGATGCAAGGGAGGAGCCCCCATCGTTGAGAAGCGGTAGTGTAGGGTTCGCAGGGAGTCCAGTGGAGTGGGGGAATTAGGTTTTGTGGGGGGAGGATCAGTGGAATGGGTTTGATGGGGAGGAGAAGGAGTAGGGCTAGTAGCGGAGCTCCAAAAAAGAAATGATCATGGGGACAGGGGAGTTTTCACAGTGGTACAACATCGCAAGGGCATGAGGGTACGATAAAAAGAGAATATTGGATATTGGATATAAGAAAATATGGGACTATGGTTTTATCAGTCCTAAAAAGCGTTGATAAAGACTTCCTTTATCAACGTTAAAATTTTAGCACTGATAATGGCATCCTTTATCAGTTCTTTTTTAGTACTTATAAAGCGTACTCTTTAAAATAACTTCGAAAAAAGAGATTATATAGTATTCCTTTATCAGCACAAAACTTTTAGCACTCAAAAAGGGATCCATTATCAGCACTTTTTTATTAGCGCTGATAAAAGGTGGCGCTTCCCTAGATAATTTTTGTAGTAGTTATTGTGAGTGAATTGATTATTATATGCAAAAATGTGTGACATTTATACAATGATAAAATAACTGGATTAATTAATGTGTCTATATCATTCTAGATGGTGTTTCTCATATATATAGATTACAACACCTTCATTAACCAATTATGTCATGTTTAAGAAATGAACCCATTATTCAATTGCCTAAAACATTCGGTGACTTCTAATATATGATTTCCAATTAAAATTTATGAATCATATAATCTATAAATTAGGAATGATAAATCAATTAATGAAATCATTTAACATTAACATTTATATCCAAATTAGAGAAAAAAAGTTTTGTTTTAGTTATATGATGTTCTAATTTGAATTTATAATGATTTTGTGATTTTATGAATTTTGAATGGTGAAAAATATAGCTGGATTTTCAAATTTATATGAAAATATTAATTTGTGAAATTTAATAAATGTGAAAATAAAAATAGGTAATACCATTATATGGGGATATCAATTGAAAATTAATGCTTTTATCCTCTTTACCATAAAAATGACTATCTATATACTAGATCCTCTTTTGTGTCATATAGGACCTTGAATATGATTCAACCATTATAATGGGATGTAGTCAGCGTCTCTTGTGACATTTTCAATCATTATTATAACTTATAACTAGCTTTAGGAGAAGAAATATATGTATGAATTCTTATAGGATGGATAATTATGATTTCATTCTTGTAATGTAATTTTGATATTTTATTGTCAAATATTATCAAAGGTTTGTGTTTTGAAACTGTAGAGATATTCCACAATGACATCAATGAGATGTTTGATAGGAGGGTGGAAAATCCATTCTCTGTAGATGGTGGCCCATGAACCCAAAGTGTTACCTCGTATAGTACCACATCATTCACCACCTATTGATCTTCCACTAGGAGGTGGTGCCTAATTTTAGGATAGATTCTTTCACATTATTCAATTTGTACATGTTTCATCAAGATCTACACCTAGTAAAGAAATATTTAGGGATGATTTATTGCAGAATCATCCTATCTTCATTTTGGTGAATGGTGTCCCCCATGACTCTGAGTCATGGATGTAGGCCATGTTAACCATCATTAACTATATAAGGATTCCTCCAGAATGAATGATAAATTGATCCACCAATATGCTCATTGATTCCCCCATGAAATGGAAGTATTTCATCTCTTGGGATGATCATTAATAGAGTATCTCCTACAATGTATTCGAGATAGCCATGTATGACTACTTATATCAAAAACAATTATGGGGAACATGAAATAGAGGTCATGTACCTACTATAGGTTTCCATGACAAAGACGGTGTACTCAGATCATTTAACCTAGCTTCATAATTTTACTATGACATAGACTGGTAATGAGTTAATGATTACATGATAGTTTTATGATGGGTAGAATAATCTATCTGGTCACATATGAATGTATTTTGATTGAAAACCATTTTAGTGATAGTGAACTAGACCCTCTTCATGTAATTGTACCTGAGAGAAGTTTGAAATGTGAACCATTGATCCTGTACATCGAGATATGGAGATGTTTTTTATAGTATTTAGAAACAACATTCTGCATTTTTTGCGGTGTACCTCTGGTGAGATGACATGCATCCACAATTATGTGTTGTCCCGCCATTATGGTACGATAGGCAAGAAGAATCCACAGTGAAAAAAGAACCTAAAAAATTTCCATTCATTTGGATATATTGGTCAAATTTATCATTTCTACATGAAATTCCATCGTGTTCTTACAAGGAAGGGATATTTTTAGAAATCGTATTAGGGTACATAATCTATAGATCCACATATATATTGGAACTTGTCTTCTAACTCCCGATCAGGCCATGAAGGAGGTCGTGGTCTAGGTAGTCAGACATCAATGGTTCAACTCGCACATATAATACCAACTTAGGCTAGTTATATTCCAGATCGGGTCTGTGGGTCAGGCCATATCTATAGAGTGTTTTCAACTCACATGGAGCAATGTTTAGGTCCTTCTTGATTTTGATGTACAATTCTACAAGCCTATATTTTAGTTACTTTTATAATTGATAAATGTTCCTTTCAGTCTTTTATATATAAGGAATTAATGGAGTGTTTGGGATGAGAAATGGATTTCATCTATGGAATGATGAATCAAAACACACCACTACGGGATTGATCAGAGAGTATATTCTAGTACAAGCTGTGACCCCTTAAGACATGTCGATACTGATTCAGGTTGAAGTTCTTTTTTCCTTTAGTTGATTTTCTACACTGTCATTCATGGAATAAATTGGTTGGTTTCATTCCATTCGATTGTTGATATCTATTTTCAAAGGGTTTGTTTTATAGAACCCTAGTAGACTTCTGACACTCGTAAAGGATAAAGTCATGTTCGAGAGATTTTTGTTGTAATCGTGCATCCTAAAATTGGGGGATTGATATACCATTGGGCTAGTATCTCTATAAGTGATATATAAATGCATTATATGGAATTATTTTCATTGTTTAATCAATTTAGGGAAAGAATAACAAATTAAATATTTAGTTTTACTCCTATGAGAGAGGTATTTATCACTATTTAGAATGTTCTAGGAATAAGACTAGTGTTCATTATTCCCTATAGGATTTCAACTAAAATTCTCCAAGAAATGAATAATGTTTTAAAGGAAATCGAATAAATGTATTTTACATCACCTAGTAAATATACAAGGGGGTTTCCTATGATATTCACAATGAAGGATGAGAGAAACCTCCATTTTGTTCATGGATTATTGTTCATTGACCTATATAATTTTAAGGAAACAGTTTCCACTACCACATACAAATGGCCTCTTTTATTTCCATTAGGAATAGAAAATTTTCTCTAAAACTAATTTGATGTTAGGATTTCCTCATGTGTGTTTTAGACTATCATAAAGTACCTCTTACAACATTCAGGAGTACATACATCACGTATGTGTTTCAGGTTATGCCCATTGTCCTTATAAATTCACCAACACATTTTATGGATTTGATAAATTTGGTTTTCATGTGTATCTAGATTCATTTTTTGAATTATTCATGGATAAAATCTTGCAGGGTTCTCAAACTCGACACACCCATGCAAAAAATATGAATATCTTTTTTAATACAATGATAGTGAAATTTAGGTGTAATATAATATATCTAAATTCTACTTTTCAATAAATAATTTTCACTTCATGGGTTATATCTTTTTATAAGAAAGAGTATATTTTGAGCTAGATAATGTGAGTTCCATATTTTCTAGGATGAATCCCTTGAATTTATGACATATAAATTTTTATTGGGATATCAGAATATCACATGCACATTATTCAAGACATCACATGACTACAATATCCAGTAACTAGATTTCATAAGAAGGTTGATAATTTTTTATCATCAAACTCATGTGGTGTAACCTTTCATGAGTTGAAAGTGTGGCTGAATTGGGCATAGATTATGATTTTTTTATCATCGGTAATGTGTAAAGTAATTTTTTGTCATGCCTTAGGAATAAATATAGGAGAAGATCTAATTTATGGAGATTGGTTTATATCATATAGGTCCCAGCATTTGATACCTCATCAGGTAAATTATCTGACACAAAACCTTAACATTTTATAATTTGTTTATACTTTTCACTCTTATGGATACTACTTATTAGGGGAGAGGTTTGTTATTTACACATTCTAGAAAAGAATAAAATTCATTTCCCCACAACATGATATCAATCATATGTGGTTAAGTTTGTTACTATATCATCAATTTTTCATTTTTGATAATTATTATACAACCAAAAATGGATATGTAGTAGCTGACACCTCAGTACGGATGACTCACACATAGTTCATCTAAGAGGATAGTTGTGAGTGAAAGTTGATGGGCCAATTTTTGGATATGCGCATTCTGGTTCACTGATATTATGGAAATCATACTTTTTCACTTTGGATGTGATATCCTACATTATGTAAAAGGTAAGGATAATAAAAATTTCTAATCCTGGAGGATTATTCCTAAGAGAAGGTTTCTCAAGTGTTATCCAAGTGGCCAGTTTGGATTATTATGAGGATGAGATCCTAAAATTCCATAGAAATATATTGGTTGATACAAACATAAGAGAATAGTTCATTTTTTGGATATTCATTCCGATATTACCAATATGTATTAATAAATACTTCATAAAAACTAGTGGCTATATATGTAGAGATTGATTGCATGTTTTATCCCATAGTGTTCTGCTTATCCGTAGGAGAAGGAATTGAACCAATAACCCACTATAAATATACAACATTTTATCATTCTTAAGATGAAATGTGATGAAATAACAATATATTTCATGATAATATTATTTTAATAATATCAATGGATTGATAATGTATGGGTGATCAAAGACAAGTAGTCTGACTCCATACACTTTTTAAATATCCATTAGACCATCTTAGGTGATGAACTCAAGAAACCATTATATTCAAGAGATTGTGTGACTTTACAGTGTTCGCTATTATATAAAAAAACAAAAGTGATTCCCAATTTAAATCACAATTTAGGAAGTTATTGGGATAATAAACTACCAATAATTGAGTTTCCCCATAATATTAACTTACATTAAATTGTTTAAATCGATCCATAGTAGACCTTTCATGGTAATTTATTTCGTTCACCCCTGGTCTAGTCCATATTAGGATAGGAAGCACTACTACATACTCTTTTCATTTAAGAGGATTTAGAGTGGGACTATTTTCTTATGAAACTAATATATATATATATATATCAGTCATGGATGAAGTCATATACAATCCCTCTTTGTTGACATGTATAGTTTTTGGAGGGATATCTCGTATTTCTATAGGTGTATCCTATATTTGGTCATATATGGATTTGAAGAAAGGGAAAGATATCTCCATATTATATCTAGCCTTCTAAGATCTTGAAGAGTTTTGGGATACTAGCCTATCTATTTGATTAACCTCAGATGCATCAGTCCATGAATGATGTCTTCCTTGTATTTTTTATTTCTAATTATCATTATCACCCATCTCATTCATTTGATAATGAGGATATTGATATATTGGTAGATATATATTTTGCAGATAATTCAATATATATCGTTGATAAAATCATGAAGTGTCTCTAGAGTAGGTTGATTACTCTTTTCTGGTTGATACTGATACACCACCATGTACATAATGAGACTTGGGAGTGAGAGGCTATCATAAATTCTTTGTGGATGAATTTTTTCACAAAAAATGAATTACCACCCTCACTTGGGAAACATAGGGATTCTTTTTTTAATATTAAAGGTGGAAAACTATTTGTATTCCTTATGTAATGAAACCATTAGTATTTAATTTTAATAATTTTAATTATCCATTTATGAAATGTAGTGGTTGTCATAGAGTAAATGATGGTGTTTGATGCTTGTTAAGCCCTTGATGAACCCATATTTGGAGGGAAAACTATTTTAATGGGTTAGTAAGTACAATGTTTCCCAGTCGGAAAGGTTAGAAAAACTATGAGATGTGTTGCAGGGCTCCCTGGAGTGTAACACAGATGATATGAATGATTTTCTAGACATAATAAGTAGCCTATAGGGGGTGTATTCCCTATATTTATGGGGATATGAAGGTAATGCATAATTAGTCCAACTATTCCTCTTACCAAGTGTTTCACTACCCTTGGATAGTATCAGGAACTCAGTTGGGTCATGATTTATCAAACTATGTGGACATACTATGAACTTATTTAAATTTTTGAATAATTTTAATTTTTCCTTCTTTCTATTTAATTGAACGCCCATTTTTTCCTCTTCTCCGACACACATCAACCCTTACCCACAATAGCTCTCTTCTAAATCTTAATATATTATTTTCGATATCGTATTTATTGGACATTTTATATTACCATTTTTAAACACATTTACTTCCTCTTCTAAATCTCTCCACTCCCATTTATTTCATCCATCCTTTATCCCATCGTCTTCTACACTATTTTGTTGTGAGCTAATATGACCAATTTTCTTGTGTTATTTGTCTATTGTGATAATTTATTCTGTTCTAGCTCAAGTAAAAGGTCAAATAATGATGTGGGGCCATCTACCAACCTATTTAAAATTGTATATGTCTCCTCCCTTCAGTATTGTTTCATTTTAAATCTCAATAATTCATCTCACATCATAATCATATGGTGTTTCCCCCATAAAAACAAATTAATTAAACTAAGTGTATTTTCATACATAATAAGACCTTATATAATGACTAATCTGCAATGTGGATTTATATCCTTGAAATAGGGAACCCCTTGGGTGTTCCACTCTGTAGAGGATTAAATGCCTCATGTTTAAATTTAATTTTATCCAACAGTTTTAGAATGTTATTTTCAATGAAATAATTTCATTTTAATGTGGGATTATCTAAGGAAAATTATTGGTCATGTTTTGATCCCCTGTTCTTTTTTTCATAGTTTTGAATTACATTGATAAAATAAAGTAGAAAACCTAATTAAATTATTATGGTTATAATGACCTATTAAAATGATATGATTAATTGATAGCTAAACCATACAATCATAACAAGACTAGGTCAATACAATTTTCCTAATTAATTTGATGCATGGGATGGGATCATTGTGATTTATAATTATGAATTTTTATGGATTGTATATATATCCGAGGTGGTATTTGGATTATTTATATAATTACATGGACATGATCACTAGTAATATTACTTTGATTTCCAGGAATGATATCAATTCACTAAGGGTGTAAACTTGTATAGATCAGCAGAATGATTTTTGACACATTCCATTATTAATATGTATCCCCATACATGTGATGTCGTGGATGGGTGGGGATGGTTATACATACACAATGTTGAGTTTGATAATTGGGATACCTTTAACCGATTTTCTGGGATGGGCTATTATGGTGATGTGAATTTATATCAAGCCTTATGTGATACATGAGATTCCTTTTACAGATCACCTTGGAAGATATTAGGATTCAGTGTATAAAATTAAAATGATGTTTTTAATTAAAAACTAATACTGAAAAACTAATAAACTATGGATGAGTAATACTTGATAAATAACATGATTTGGATCAGTTTATTATTGTTGTTTTATTTATAATGGCCCATTGTTACACCAATGCCATATTTGTAGAGGTTGACCATGGTTAAGAGATATATGTCATAGGCAAAATAAGGTAGAGCCAGAGGAACCTAGGTTGATGTATATATATTTATTTATTTCCATGAATTTATTATATACCTACACAGTTCAACATTCATATGAGCAGACTATGTTTTTAAGACACTTTTAGTGGTGTCTTACTATGAATACCTCAAACTAGGTTCAATCTTTCTATAACACCAAAACAGACAACGTGCCTATATGTAGAGATAAATAGTTGTTCCATGATTCCGGATCTTGATTCTGTATTCTAGGATTATGTAATGGTGTTAAGGATTAAGCCTATTCCCTTGATGCTAGTAGAGGATATTTTCGGATTTTTGGTCCTTTTTAGAATGTTTCATATTCTTGTACCTCAATATCCAAAGATAATCCCATTATTATATAATCATGAAATGATCATTATTTGATGATATGTAATTGATTTTAATTTAACCTATTTTCTATGTTTGATGATTTTTTCCCATATTGTTTACTTACTTTGGATTCAACTACCTATCATTAATAATGAATCTTGAACTAACAGCTGATAAATGGGGAATCTTCTCCCCATTAACACACCCTATGCCCTCACTATAAGTTTTTAGCCTCTAAAAAACGGGGGGGGCTTGATGTTAAGTTTCCAACCGTCTAAGGGAATCACATAGTGGCTTTAGTTATGGGATGATACAATTTGTTAATAATATTTTTTAATACTCATACTTGTTGGTGTATCAAGATAAATATATATATATATTGATTTGATAACACATATGATGAATTGGATATATTCCTAGATTTTTATGTTTCAATCCACCATTAGTGAGGTTTGCCTCCCCGGACTTGTGATATCCATGGTTGTAATATATGTGGGCTTTAAAAAGGTAATTGGACTAGTATATTTGTATAAACCCAAGAATGTTTTTTATATCCATATTTTCAAGGTTTCTACTTTCAATTATAAAAATTCTATTAAAGGCCTCAATTAATTAGAAACAGTAATATTATTCATGAAAAATTAAAGACAGAAGGTTGAGTGGTTTGATTATTATTAGATATCCCATTAAAATATACTATGTGATTTTAATTTTTTATAAATTGTTACCAAACCATATGAAAATACATTTTATACACAACGATTACTTTCATTATGGGTTGTTATTATATCATTTTTTATATATTATGGTTCAATTATCTAATATGGATATAAATAGTTTTGTTCTTGGAGTTGATTTATCTAACTCATGATTTTGAGATATATGTTGTAGTGCATGAATTGAGATATTCGGGTTACAACCTTTAATGTTGTGGTTTAATGGTGTATATGTAACATTATATACTAAGGAAAAAATTCTACAACCATGAACTAAACCATTAGAATTTAAGGTGGATCAGGTATATGATATCCATTGACATTGAGATGGAATATAACTCTTAGACGTAAAGTTTCAGGGTCAATGAATATATTATGACAAATCAACTGCTACTATTATTAGATGATATAAGAGAGTGGACAATAATAATAATTTTAACGAATATTCATTTTTATGTTTAAAATAACTTCGGAAAGGAAACCCATTTGTCCTTATCTTTTACCTAATAACATTTAATGATATTTAGTGAAATTTATTTTTGAGAATAAAGTTAAAATGTAATGAGAAAAAATATATATGATGTGAATTTCTTACCATCTTGGATGCCGGGTAATGATAGTATATTTCTTTGTCTGAGATAGGGTTTTCTCATGAAGTACATGTAGAAATTTTTGATTCAAGATTCATTAATAGTAAGATGGAATTTTTTAGCGGGATTATAAAGATAACCCATGATATCCAAGCGTTTAATTTATGGAACATGATAGAGAAGGATATATCAGTTATTCAGGGTACACTTCACCTAATTAAGAGTCAATATTATGAATAAAATTATTCTTTAACTAATACATATTCCAAAGATGAGAAAAATGAATCTAAATAGATTTCATGGAATGGATATAAATTTTATCTAATGGATGACATGTAGTGTGGGTTATTATATTTTGAAAAAAAAAATTAAAATCATTTTTTATTGTTCATGTTGACCTAGTCTATTTATGAGAAGAAACAATTGTACATCATGGAGATAATATTGTATCAATGTGTGCCTACGATAATTTTATTAGTCCCTGTTTCACTGTTTGTATCATCATTATAGTATTTTCTAAAAATATTTTAAGTAGTTTGGATCCTTATATATTATTAAATAATACATGTACTCAATGAAAATCCAAGTGTAATATCATTTTTGGAGGAATTTATATAGGCATGTCTCATGGATTAGATTGTGTCAAGGTATATTCATCTTGTCTTATTCAACTTAAATCATTATAATTATTTTCACATTTAAATTTTTAGGACACATTTTAATTCCTTATATGATATTTTATTATAATTACCAAAATTATAGTTATCGTATGGGGATTTAGTTATTACCATATATAGTAACTCCCCGGTTTGGATATTTTCATATTTGGCGGATAGGTAAGTTGGTTCTCTTCCTTGTGGGGATTTTTAATGTTTTCATGATTTTTTATTCCAAGGATTTTCAATTAAAACATACTTAGATATTCTATTTGATACATAATTTATTCCATATATCATAAATCATTAGAATACACAATAAACATTCTCATGGGATCATCATTAATGAAATCAAGAGGGTGATTGATTCATCACATGGGGAATGACGAATTAATTTAGGGGATCATAATGAATCTATCATATTTAAGAGGAATTAAAGTTAGGCATAGGTGAATTTGAATCATAGATCAATCCAAGAAGAGACTAGTGAGTGTGATGATTATATGAGATCATACTGTTTTAATATTTTTGATAGTGTTTCATTGGAAATAATATTTGGGAAATTATTCTACAGGGTTTATAGGTCGTAATACCCAGCCTATAGGAATTTATGAATTTATTTAATATGTTTCAAAAACAATTATTTTTGATAGTTTTTCATTCATTAGTTATGGTGAATGTTGTGAGTTAGTATTTATGTGGTCAAACTATGATCTAGATAATATACTATATCATGTTGTAGGTCACTCCAAAACTGCAAAACAACTTTATATAGGATATTATGAAGGGAGAGGGTCACATTTTATGAATAGTAGTTCTGATAATAAATACCTAATTGATGTGGATTATTTTACCATAATGGGGTATGTCACACTATAATAAAACACTACGCAGTTTGATTGGGTATTTCAGAACTACTGTGGAGATGATAGTTGAACCATGGATCATAAGATCACACTAAAATGACTCTTCCAAATGGGATTCCCACCTAGGCACATGTGTTCATAATGTAATACTACATATTTATAGTTTTTTATTCATTCAAAATTATTTTATTTAAACTAAATCATTAAATTCAACCACCATACATTTACTATATCGTTTGTGTTTGGAATCCCTTTTATTTAGAACCTCCCCTCCTATAAATGTGATGTGTCCCCCATTTATGTCCCGATTCAAGATAATTATACCAATGTGGATGACTTTAGTAAGGGTAACAATATAATTTTATTATGCTTATGATTCAATAATTTATTCATCATCTTAATTGGATTATTACCCAATTCATTGTATTTATCTAATTTTAGTGAATCCATAAAATTCACAAGATTCATCGACTAAAAATCAATTAGGAGAATTATACATGAATATAGTTGGTGTGCATTAAAATATTTTGATAGATTCTCACACTCCTATGATTCATATAATATGTTCTTAAACGAACCGTGGTACATGAAAATAAAATATATAGAATATTTTAAATTCATTTCCATAATAGAATGTATTCATTTCTAAGGATATGTTTTGTTTCCAATGTGATATATCCCATTGTCAAAGATTCCAGGGGCTATGAGGCCCATTTATAGTGTTATGCACCAAATTATTTAAATCCTAATTAAAGTTTCTTACATGAAAAATAATGTAGAAAACACAAAATGGGGTTTCTTAATCTCCAATGTGATCCAGATGAATATAGATATGATAGGACATCATGAGGCCTCACTGAAAGGTATATATTGAGTTTCCATATATTAAGTAGTATTGTTTAACTCACATATCAATTTTGTGTTCCTACCACACTAACGTGTGTGTATCTTAGTGGATTATACATCATATATGGATATGTAAATAGCTTTTTCATTTGAGGATTGAGATAAATCAAATGTAACTCTAACCATAATGTGAATTTATTATATTATTAGGTTGAAGGATACAATTATTCAATTTTGTGATTGTAGTTAATTGTGGATATATTATTCCAATGTTTTTAGAAAATGTAAGTGTTTTTCCGGAAATTCAACCCAACCTTGTAATTTATCACTTGATGTAAGATAATATCATTCATTTTTTGTTCATTACATCATGAAATGACATAATCAATTATGCATATGTTTATATGGGGTAGTATAAAATGATCATTTATATTTATGATACCTACAGCATGGGATAAAATGGTCATTGTTTGGACATGTCTTTTATGAGACATACAACCTAGTAAACATAATTTATGAATATAGATTGATGTTATCCTCACTGTTGAACATGTAAGATGTAGTAACATATCATTATGAGGTTTTTATATGGGGGTGGATTTCTTGTGCATATGTACATTATCACTAATGATGTAGATTACAATAACCACTCTTAAATTGAGGATTAGTGTTATAGATTATTTCCCCTATCATTATCATTCTGATAGTGTAGGGAACAATGACCTTTTTATTGATGGTGTTACTAATGCCCAATCCATGTTGACTTTTTAGGGATTTAGGATGTTATACCCATTAATGTGAGTTTCTAAATGGGATTTAAAATCCATCATTTGATTTTCATGTTATGATGAGTCGTTTTTATTTTTGGTTGTGACATGGTATATGTTACACAAATCACATCATAGGTATTACATGGTGGATGATTTTTACCGATTTTTTATTACTTATAATGTGTAAAGACACCCCCAAAACACGATACAACGTTTATGTCACCCTTATGTGTTATTAATATTACTGGTGGTATCTAATATTAAAATTTTAATTTTTTATATTATTTCATAATGATAATAACAAATTATACATTAACATTATTTACACATTATAATTACATAATCCTTTAGTAGTGGCCTACTTTGTTTTACTAACAGTCGACTCATATTCCATGATACCCATGAAAATTTTATAATCCATGACCAATGTAATGGAAAAAACCTAATATGAATGAATGTTGAGCTATAGATATTTCGTTAAAAATAAAAGGAATTACAGTGAAAATACTCTTGTAAATATTTGTAGACACCTCTGACTGTTTATTATTTTTGTTCTTTTTTGATACATGGTTTCACCATCCCAAGTATTTTTCTTTCCTTTTGTAATAATTTTAAATTATTTTAGTTCATTTGGATATATAATTTGTCATTTTATATTCATATAGTTAAAATATTTGTGTAATGCTTTCATTCTAATTTTTCATTTTGATTTAATATGATTAATATTTGTTGGGATTTATTTACTTTTTTTTGTACGAATGGGTATGTTATACCTAATATAACATGAGACCACCACATCTTTTTTAAATGAAAAATTGTAAGAGGACGAACAGATAAGTTCTGTTGGCATACAGATCTGTCGTGGTGGAGGTGAACATGCATGGGGACATTAAATCATGTTCAATGAATTATGATTTGGTTAATTAACATGTATAACATCTAATGTGTTCCATTGAAAATGTATTTGTTTCCCCTCCATTAATCAAATTTTAGTATCCTCTAAACAGTAATATTATGAAAAATTTATATATGTTTTTTCATAAAAATTTCTCAACAATATATATTTTAACAATTCTTTACATTCCCCTTATAAAAAAACTCTTATTATTTACAATAATATGTGAAAAATAGGTTTTTTGGTTTATAAATCACCAATTTGTTCATAGGAAAATAAATTTTATATGTATTGGTAAAAAAAACAATGTTTGGTCCTTTTTTGAATTAATCTTACTCTCTATTTATTACTAAAATTTGTAAATAAATAATTACGTTCCTCATAATTAATAATATGAGAATAGTATTAAATTACAAAGAATAACATTATTCAAAAAACAAAAAGAATCATATAGATATTGAAATATATATATATATATATATTTGAACACTCATAAAAGTTTTTTGAATAAAACATAGATAACAAATATATGTAATAATACTGATTTATTAACGACTTCAACAAATCAATCCATTTGATAAAAAGAGTTATCAATCTAAAAATTGATAAAAAAAATTACTATTATAGAACTTACATTCATATAAGTTGAAATGATAATTTTTATTTCACAAAATCCTATTTAAATCAACATAAGAAAAATATTATAAGTTGAAATATTTTTTTTTCTAAAAAATGATTTTTTAGATAATAATGGAAAATAATGTTTTTAAATAAATGTGTCATTTATTTTCAAATACTTACAAATAAAGTTTTTATTAATTGGGTTAAAAATATAAGTAATTGTTTTTAAATATCATTTTAAATATAAATGAGACTAATTTTGATGAATTTATTTATAGTTAAAAAGGCAATTTACAGGAAAATTTTTGTCATCACATATTTTTAATCTCTTTTAAAAGTAATTTTTTCCAAATGTAGGATATAAATTTGATAAAATGGATTCCATATTTGGAACTAAAAATTACATATTTTTTAAATATTTCAAATTTATTTTTGATCATAGTAAGTAATAACCATATAACGTATTCATCCGCATATTAAAGAGAAAACTTGGTTATCAATGGTTAGTGTGAAAGATTTAAAATCACCCAAAAAAATTACCATATTCAAATAGAGGATTTTAGTTAGACCTATCAATTCATATCCTTGAATATATTTAATTTATGCTAAATGTAACCATGATTATCATGATTTTATTATTTTAAGAAAAAAATAAAAAAATAAATTTTTTCCTTACATTTAATATATATATTATTTTTTCAGAGGTTAGAAATACATATTAATAGTTATAAATAATTATTGTGACTGTGGATAATTATTTATTGTCATTTATTTTAAATTATTAATGATGAAATTGTTCTCTTAAATGGATATGTAATGTCGACACAATGCTTCTGTAGGGTGTATAAATATTAAGGTAATGATATTAAATAAAATGTTGTATTTATCCAACTAGTTATGGTGTCTTGTGAATTATTTATATGAATATAATTTTATTTATATGTGTTAAAATTTTATATTTTTTAACTCCATGATATTTTATTTTTAAATAAATTCAATCCCTTTTATAGCTAGTGAGGCAAACAAAAATTTTAAGAAAATCATGATATTATATTAAAAAATATTTTAGAATTGATATTATAAACTAGAAATTAAATTAGTGGAAAAAAATGTAATTGAATATGAAAGGATAAATATATGGTTTAAACATGTATTAAATAAATTCAATTGTCTTCTATTAACAAGAAATAAAATTACAATCTTTTGAATGAAAAAATAATGTTTTATGATAATGTATTTTTTTTAAAATGTGTTTTTGTTTTTCTTTCCCGGCATAATTTATAACCCATTTTTAAAAGTTCTAGATAAATTTATTTAAAAAATAATCATCATTTTATAAACTATAATTTTAAAATTATAATATGTTGATGTTTTTGTATTTTTTTTGAAATATTCATTTTTCGATGAATAGTATAAAATAAAAAAGATTAATTTAAAATTTTATTTTCATTTTAATTATTTGAAATGATAAATTATACATTAATTGGTTTTAAAATATAATTAGTAAAATTATTTAACTACTAATTCATTTTATGTAATTTAAATCATTTAGATTTAAAATTTTCATATAAAAATTTTGTAAAATTTTGATCATTTTCTATTTGAAAACATGTTTCTCAACACGTGGGACTGATTTTAAATTGAATTATCTCATATTTGTGTATTGAATTTCGAAAAAATAAATCCAAATTTTAAATTAGTACAACATTGATTATTCGATAAGCCCAACATAATTTTAATAAAAATATAACCTTGAAACACAAAAAATTAATTTCTACTGTTATGGTTAAGGTGGGATTACAATTGGGTTAAACTAATAATATTGTTATTAAATTGAATATCCATCATTGAAAAATATTATTTTGAGCACATATTAATACCAAATACTATCCAAAATACAATTGGAGGGATTTTATAATTGTTTTGCGTTATTTACGCAATCATTTTGGATTATTTTGGGATATGACTAAGTAATATCCATGTGGTTTCCCTTTCCCCACAAATAAAAGTGAACTCTCTCCTATCTCATATTCACATAGCTCAATCCCATTTTCTCCACCAACCCCATCAAAAATATATCAATTAAATTATTTAAAAAATTACAGAGTTTATGGTAATCCAAAAACAACATCCCTATAATCTTTAAGAGGAAATCAAAAGTATGTTTCTCCTAAAAAATGTATTTAACTTGACAAATATCTTTTATTATCCTTAATTTTTTGGAAATTAAATTATTTAAAAACATGTTCATAATAAAAAAATATATATAAAATTGATTGATATTTTATAATTTTTATGTCAAAAAATTTATCAATTCCTAATTCCATCAAAATTGAAATGAAATCACTGATCATGTGTATAGGTGACTACCTTCTCAATAGCTGAATCATTTCATTTCCATTACTACCTTTCATAGATATATATAATTAATGATTTTACATATGAATTTTATATTTACAATATTAATATATTTTTTAAAATTTTGATATTACATATATTATTTTAAATTCTATTCCATTTCAAATATATATCATCACTCATGGGTATGATATACTAATACTTCATGAAGTGATGTGATTTGTTTTCCACATATGCATTATATTGTATTTTATAAGGTTTCATGTAATGAATTCATGTGATTTATAAGATATTATAATTAATTTATAAAATTAATATATCACCACCATCCTTACCATTTCACTCGTTAAGGAAATGATATCGTCTTTGATGCGTACGTACGAGCTACTGTCTCTATGAAACAAATAAATAATTTTTCCATTTAAAACATTATTATATAGTTTTATTGATTTGTATACTAATTAAATATAATATTTAAAAAATTATTATAATTTTTAAGGTGATATATATATATACATATCTTATGAAATGGAAATGGTACTTTCGTGAAGAAAATAGCAACTGAAAAAAGGAAACTAACATAAAAAACAATGAAAATAATGAAATATTATTATTCAAAACTTTGAATAAAAATGTTATAATTGGATCATAAATTATATTATATATATGATTATGGTTATTTTATAACATAATATCATTCTTACAACCAATATTTAGGATCTACGGACATGAATGAAGAAAATCATACAAGAGAAAGTTGATTCTCTTCTCACATTTACATCCAAGAGACATATACCACATTCACCACTTATTTTTGTGTGTGATTTTTATACAAAAATTTATAATGTTATATGATTATTTTATTTATTTTCATTGAAATTATGATTACATTTAATTTTTTTCCTTCAAGCGGTTTATGATACGAATTTTACAAAAATGGAAAGGGTTCCCCTTAAAATCTCATTTTTATGCAAGAATGTATATGATTGATTCACCCATGGGTGAATTGAATTAAATTTCTACATAATATTAAATAAATTTTATTCCCCATTTGGTAAATCATAAACATTTTATTTAATAGTACATTTTTTATTTTTTGGACCATAAAATGTTTGAATATTTTTTATAAAAATACAACATTATTTCTGTCTTCGATATGAAATCATATTTCATAAAAAAACATGTTTTATATAATTAATAAAAATGATTTTATCATTTTAAAAATTATTTATTATTGAAACTTATATACATGTTTACATAAATCAAATAAATAAAATGAATAATTATTATATTTTAAAAACAATGCTCATTTGGATTTTATGGTAAATGGGAATGAAGTCCTTGTTTTGAAATTTATGTTTTGATTTATATTTTCTACCATCAATACCAATAAATGTTTTAAAAAATATTTTAAAATCATATAGTATTATTTTAACATTATTTATTTGAAAAAATTTATCATTTTCTTCCAAAAGGTTATATTCAATGTGAACAAGTGATATTCATCAAAAATGTATTTAATGGAATTTTTATTGCTATTTATATTAATCAATGATATAAATAATTTTCTATAATTATGATCCATTGGGGAAATTTTCTATTAAAATCATACTTTTTCTATATTTAGATGGTTTATAAATTTCTTGATTGTTGATGTAAAATTTTCTTACCATTCACAATTTTTTTATAGATGGTTTATGATTATTTATATTGATTGAGTAATTTTTTACATATAATGTGGTAGTATTTCAAAAGGAAAATTTATATTTTTTATGATTAACCCCTTTCACATGAGGAATTCAGTGGACAAAGTAACTGAAATATAGGTCCCCCTATATCCTTTGGATTAATTGGATGGTCCCATGTGATAAACTAGATTAGTTATTGGTTGATTCCTCACCCATTTATATAATTCCCAGTGAAAAATGACTAAAAAATTAGATTTCTTGTAACAAAGCCAACATAATATATATTATATCTCTAGAATTATGGATTTTATCATTATGAATTCAATTATTTATATTCAATGTGATTATTCTATTTGAAATAGTGACCTATTTATGTTCTCAAGATCATGTTTTTATTTATATGAAATAATTTTATCATCATTCATTACTACCACTGTAAGAACCTGATTCTCATTCTTGAGGCACGACTTCTTCATTATTCTTTTCCTTAAGTGTTTTTAAGAAAATAATGGAAATGGGGAAAATCGCAATTTTTGTGGGTACACACTCTTTAATTTTCCACACGCCGTGTGGGATGAGTACACAGGGTGCGTAACCATGCTGGTGATGAAAGGTGTAAAAACCGACTACACACCATGTAGTGGTATTTACACGCCGTGTAAACAGTCGGCAGACAAACAGTAAGGTGGTGGGAGCTGGGCGGCAGTACACATCGTGTAATCAGTAATACACACCATGTAATCATGTCGACAGATGAACAATGCCACGATGGAATGAATCACTGATGGAACAGTTAGAAATTGAAAAGTACACGCCATGTACTCAATAGTACACGCTGTGCAGTCAGTTTTTTTCGCTTAAAATGGGAAGCATCCTTCTCTATTCACAAATAAGGTTTATAACCTGAGGAGAGATCGGGAGGATGGCCAGAGCATTTGAGATCACCTGATCGAGCACCATGAATCTGATTCCACCTCCATCTATCTCATTGGAACCGTACGGGTAAGCCCTCCCCTCTCCTCGAGTTGTTCATGCCAATTCATTCCCGAAGGGAAGTTATTTACACTTGAACATGAATTATTTTACCTCAGATCTATGTCGTTCTTAGATGATTCGAGGAGCGTCATTCACGTATACTGATCATGGGTGATCGAGGTAGGTGGTCTACTGTTTATTTCCAACTGGTGTGTGTTTTGTCTACCACTGTGATATGTGCCCATGTTTCGGGTGTCTTATGGATGAGGCCTTGTGTAATTAAATACCTAGAATTACATAGGTAGTTTAATGAATATGTATAACTATTTATTGTGATAACTGCTTGGATCCAGGACCACCCCAGAGGTGCATTACTCAGTTTAGCCGTTTGGCCAGGGTACCTAAGGGTATGAAAGGTTTATATTGAGCATTACTTTTTCCTTGAAAGGAATTGTATATAAAATTGCTTGTTATGATTTGGGCTCAGCCTGGTTATTTGATACTATTTTTCCTGAGGGCAAGGCCTGAGGGAAAGGTTCTATTTCGCCTGAGGGAAAGGCCTGAGGGAAAGGTTCTATTTCACACGAGGGTAAGGCCTGAGGGCAGGGTATTATTTGGCATGAGGGAAAGGCTTGAGGATAGGGTACTATTTCGCCAGAGGGAAAGTCTTGAGGGCACAGTTCTATTTCACATTAGGGAAAGGCCTAAGGGAAGGGTTCTATTTCTATTGAGGGCAAGTCCTGAGGGTAGGGTACTATTTCGCCGGAGGGCATGGCCTAAGGGAATGGTTCTATTTCACCACGAGGGCAAGGCCTGATGGAAAGGTTCTATTTCTCCTGAGAACAATGCATGAGGTAAAGGTTCACTTTTCTATATAATTCAATTATATTGAATTTATAAGTAATAATTTAAATGAAAATGAAACTGGTAGTGATAGTTACATTTGAGTACTTACTAGTTTACTGCATTTACTTTTTCACACTATTGTTGCACATTCTCACTAACAGTTGGGAATGGGCATTTGGTGGGTGCCTATTGGGATTTATTTCTCACACCCCGTTTGGGTCATGTCTTCGGCCAAAATAGAATATATTTATACTGGTGTGGATAAGGGAAAGTATCCCAATACAGGTACTTGATTGTTGTAGAGGCGTAGAAGATCAAGGGACCGAGCTTAGGCTTGCGATGCTACTGAGTTCCTGTGCACTGTTTTGTATTTTTTTATTGTAACTTGTACTTTGAGATGTATTGTATAGTATTGTATTGTTGGGTATCATGTTCTGGTAGTTTTCATAGAATTAGACACATGTTTCATCATCATTTATATAACAGTTGGATACCGTTTACTTCAGTTGTCCATTTTAGTAAAATACTGTTTACTGCTTCAGTTGTTGTATGATTTATCTTGTATTCCGCTAAACATCACTTTTACAAATGAGGTCATAGTTTCCCCACTATCAGAACTGGGCCCTCACTGCTAGTCGGCAGCCTCTGGCATTTGGGGAAATGCACTTGAGGTCTTGTGACCAACAGGGTTCGGGGCAGCCGTGGAGTGGCACCTGGATCCGGGACGTTACAATGTGGTATCAAAGGGCTTTCTTTTCATTGACTAACTATTTGGACAATTAGTCAGGGAAAGGAGAGAAAATGTATTTGGTAATAAACTGTGCCAGGGTGTAACTAACCCGTGTACATGGAAAATCCATTCTACCTCGTATTTTTTCATTTATTCTGATTTTGCAAATTTTACAGTTGATTTGATTTTCACTGTTGGGTGACGCACTTGTGGTGTACTGGTTATTTTCTTATACCGGGTTTTATTTTGTCTCAAACCGATGAGATGAGGGTATGCCATCTCATGCATCATTTAGGGACATGTTAGAAATCACATGTCGTGCATAGTTCCCTGCAATGTAGGAACATTATAACTTTAATGTTTTTGTGATAGTGGTTATGATAGAAAAGCATGATATTGTGATAGCTGCTTTGATAAATGTCCTCTATGTGATAGGGTATTTTTTGTGTCATCTTGTTGATAGGATGGACACCAAACATTGGTTTTTAGTGATTATGGGCCCTCAGTGATCGTAATTTGGTGGCTCATTGACTTCTGTACTTGTGTATAACATGTATAAGATGCCAAACATTTATTTGGGGGTAGTATGGGGCCTCAAAAATCATGAATATTGCACTTAGGTGTTGTTTTTCAGTATTTACTGTGTCCTAGAGTTGTTTAAGAGGCTTACTATCCGAAAAACATAGGATAAACTCCATGTAGTTCCTCGGACACATACCAGGTGTTCTTAAGTTCGGGAAGAAATGAAAACATTTTGACTACACACTGTGTACCCTCAGTACATGTCGTGTAGTTTCTCCCCATGTCATAGACCGTGTGAGAGGGGACCTGGGGTAGGGAAAGGCTTGGAAAAAATACGAGGTGTACCAGATTTACACGCCATGTAGTATTGAATCAGAGTCAGCCCGTGTAACTAACAATAAATATTGATGAGTCCTGGAGGCATACACGTCGTGTCCACCTTGGAACACGTCGTGTAGTCTTACCTGGGGACTCGTCCATGTAGCTAAAAAACACGAGTCAGTGTTACCTCTTCTTGAACACGCAGTGTACCTGAGGGACACGGCGTGTAGTCCTTACTGGTGGGAGATCGTCTGGACTTGGCCATGTGACAGGGAAAACAGGGTGGTGTACATGCCATGTGCCGGTGTAACATGTCGTGTGGTGTCATCCAAGTAGAAAACCCTATAACGAACGACACACACAGTTGGAAATTAAACCATACACGCCGTGTAAATGTTTTATAGGCCATGTAGTCTTGTTCAAAGTGAGCCATGTGGCTAAGCCATGTAGAAGGACTCAGACATGGAAGAGTGATTCAAGAACACGTCGTGTAGTATTTATACACGCCGTGTAGTCATGTATTGTAAATTTTTAAAACATTCATTCTCCATTCCCCTTATTTTGGTCTTGGATAATCTTGATCTAAGGTGTGTGTTTGACCTTGTAGAGTCATGCCGCTGAGACGACCACTCGATGTTCTCCAAGAGAGCAGCGATGATTATACTCCAGATATGGTAGGCCATGGGCTACCAGTTTATCCTCTAGTAGAGCTAGATGTTGTGCCATCCATTATACCAGACACAGGCGCAGATGCACAGTTTCGTGGAGGCTTTATGTGGTTCATGTAGACCTCTCAGGGAGCACCGTCGGCTGCCACATATATGGATGAGATGACTCGTATCTTCCTGCAGCAGCATCCGCCTATGTTTTCAGGGTATGGTGGACCACAGGCTGCAAAGTCTTGGCTGGATGCATTGCAGAATATTCCCGATCATCTTGAGAGGCCTCCAGGGTGGAGTGTCAAGCTCGCGACATATTTTCTGCGTGATTCTGCCAAGAGGTGGTGGGATTTTACCACTCAGATCGAACATCCCAAAAACATTTCATGGGAATATTTTCAGATAGATTTCTATGACTTTTTCTTCAGAGAGATGATGAGGGAATATAGAGCTCATGAGTTCATAAATCTACAACAAGGTGCTATGTCGGTGATGGATTATTCTTCTCGCTTCACTGAGCTTCAGCGTTTTGCACCCGTCCTAGTGGGTGATGAGACGTTGAGGGATAGATACTTTGAAGATGGTATTCAGTATGACATCTGAGCACTAGTGAATGTTTTCAGGTTGCCTATGGTACATGCTATTTTGAACTAGGAACTGATTACTAAGAGGAACCTGAGGGAAGATAATGGTGTAGGCCAGGGCAGTTCAGCATCGGTTTTTGGTACTATTTATACCAAGAAGAGGAATACAAAGATGACTTTCTCTCATGGTGGTAGTATTAGCAAGACATTTACTACTGGTGGCCCGATCATGTTCTACCAGTGTGATAGAGAGGGTAACAAGAGACCGCAATGTCTAAGTGATCCATTGAAATGCCATGCTTGCAGCAGGATGGGTAATCTACAACACTTTTGTAGGACGTTTTGACTAGTGGCTAGTGAGAGGGGTTATGTGAAGACTCCGCATGCCGAAGAAGGACCAGTAGCTTCTAAATAGTCGGGAAACTAGAATACATCAGGTAATGTAGTAAGAGATGGTGGTCATGGTCGTTGTATCCAGACACTAGTATCTTAGAGGTAGTAGGGCGGGACAGCTCAGGGTACCCAGGCTACGTCCCAGGGTCGTGGCACTGTGCAGGCATATGTAGTACAACAGAAACATCTACATCAAGATCCCGGACCTCCTACTGTCAGAGGTACTATTCTAGTATCTTCTGTCTTATCTTCAGTACTCTTCGACACGGGTGCTACACATAGCTTAGTATTTGTGCCTATTTTAGAGATCCCTGGGCTCTGTGTTTCTTCTTCTTTTGATGTTATGATGCTAGACACTTTGTTGGAGATGGGAACGACATGTGTGCGTCAATGCAAGTAGTGCCCCCTTGAGGTTGGTGGGTGTCACATTCTATGGTACCATTATGTCTTATAGATGACAACTTATGATGTCATTCTCGGGATGGACTGGTTGGTTCCCTTTCGAGCATTTGTAGACTGTTATCATCGTAAGGTGAATTCCATGTCACCAGAGGGCGGAGAGTTTCAATACAAGGGAGAATGGGATGTTCAGGAATGTCGAGTTGGGCCAGAGCATCCGGGGTGAGGTGGAGTCACAACCCAAATAATGAGTTTATATCAAGATGATCAGGGGACTTTTCAGAAGGATTTCCCTCCAGTGGTTGATCATTTCAAGGATGTCTTCCTGGATGACTTTTCAGGTCTACCTCCAAAGCGTGCGGAGGATTTCTCCTTTGGGCTTATACCAGGTGTGGCACAGGTTTCCATTCCACCTTATAGGATGGCTACACCTGAGTTACAGAAGCTCAAGAGAGAGTTATAATAGTTACAGGAAAAGGTTTTCATCCAACCCAGTACTTCTCCTTGGGGTTCTCTAGTCCTTTTTGCGAATAAGTTGGGAGGTACCCTTAGACTCTGTGTGGATTATCAAAAGTTGAACCAGCTGACAGTTAAGATACGATATCCCTTACCAAGGATAGAAAATCTTTTTGATCAACTTCGAGGTGCATGAGTGTTCTAAAATATTGACATGAGATCCGGATATCATCAGTTGCGAGTTAGACCATCTCATATGTCTCTCACATACCTTAGGAGTAGGCATGGTCTATACGTGTACTTGGTTATGTCGTTCAAACTCACGAACGCACCAGCAGTTTTCATGTATCTAATGAATAGTGTGTTCCATCCTTATCTGGATTCTTTTGTGGTAGTATTTGTGGATGTCATCTTGGTGTTCTCTCACACTCATCATGACTAGGCCACCAATCTTGAGATCGTACTGAGTACAATGAGAGAGCATCGAATATATGCTATGCTCTCAAAGTGACATTTTTTTATGTACCAGATTCACTTCATGCGTCATATCATCTGAGAGGCAGGAGTTTCAGTAGACCAAGAGAGGATGAGATACGGTGTTTCGTATGGCTGGTTGGTTACTACAGATGCTTCATAGAGGACTTCTCCCGCTTAGCAGTGCCATTGATGTGTTTGACTAAGAAGGCTGTAGAGTTTGTTTGGACAGAATCTTGGAAACAGCCTTTCAGGAACTGAAGGGATGGTTGACATCAGCACCAATCCTGATACTCCCAGAGTAAGGGAAGAGCTATAATGTTTACTATGATGCATCAGGCATTTGACAGGAAGCTGTGTTGATGTAGGGTGATCATATAGTTGTGTAAGAGTCTCGACAGTTCAGGCCACATGAGAGGAATTACCCGATGCATGGTCTCCAGTTGGGTGCAATTGTACATGCGTTGCGCAGTTCGAGACATTATCTATTGGGAGAGAATTTTGTGGTTTTCACTGACCACAAAATTCTCAAATATATCTTCACTCGGTGTGACATGAATATGAGACAACGAAGGTGGGTTGGGTACCTACAATCCTTCGATTTCAAAATTTCATATACACCTGGTAAGGGTAATGCAGTTGCTGATGCACTGAGCAGGAAGACTCAGACACAGGTGGTTCATGAGGCTAGTGGTGAGTGGATGCTTTTGTATTTGTTCCCTAAGAAGCATTTTGAGGTGCACGAAAGTCAAGGTAAAACCTATATTTCATCATTATCCATGAATTCTACCCTCAGGGATAGAGTGAGGATGAGAAAACTATCTGTTTCAGAAGGCGTAGTTCTACGTGAGTCGGTTGTAAGTGAGGACCCTCCTCCTAGATGTACAATAGGCGATGATAAGGTACTGAGTTTCCATGGAAGAATGTTGTTATTAGGGGATATACACAAGGATTTGATGTGGGATTTTCATGCTTCATCTTGGACAGTTCATCCGAGAGTTACCAAGACTTACCATGACATGAGACGTCTGTACTGTTGGCCGGGTATGAAGTGAAAAGTGGCTGGTTTTGTTACGACAAGTTCCACATGTCAGCAAATGAATGTGGAGCATCAAAGGCCAGCCGAACTGTTATATCATTTATCCATTTCAGAGTGGAAATGGGATGATTTCGTGATGGACATCATGACTGGGTTGCCGAGGTCACCTCGAGACAATGATGCCGTGTGGGTTGTTGTGGACATACTCACCAAGGTAGATCACTTTTTTCTGATAAAGGAGACCTTTGGAGTTTATTAGCTCAGGAGGTTGTATATCCGAGAAGAATTACATCTTAATGGGGTCCCTCATTCTATCGTTTTAGATAAGGATGCTCGTTTTACATCTCGTTTCTTGCAGAGTTTTCAGAGGGCACTGGGTACACAGGTGTTTCTGAGCACAACTTACCACCCTCATGTCGATGGTCAGTCAGAGCGTACGATACAGGTGCTAGAGGGCATGCTACGTGCATGCGTCATAGACTTTGGGGGCTCTTTGGAGAAGCATATAACCCTAGTTGAGTTTTCCTATAATAAAATTTTTCAGGAAACTATTGAGATGGAACCTTACGAGGCTTTATATGGTAGTCTATGCTGATCACCCTTGTGCTGGATGGAGGCAGGTGAGCTAGTTTTACTGGGACCACGTCTCGTGCAGGAGACATCAAAGCAGGTCCAGTTGATTCAGAAGCGGATTGCTACCGCACAGACTCATCATAAATCTTATGTTGGTCATCGCAGACGACCCTTAGAGTTTGTGTTTGGGGACTAGGTTTCCTTGCGTGTCTTACTTAGGATGGGACACAGGTAGATCATAAGACAAGGTAAACATTCACCGAGGTATGTGGGGTCGTTTGAGAATCTCGAAAGATTCTATTTGTTTTCCTATCGGTTGCAGTTTCCATAGTGGTACCATGCCATGCACGACGTCTTCCATGTATCTCAGTTGTGTCATTATCGTTCAGACCCCTCTCACATCATTCAGCCCGAGGAGTTTGGGCTTCATGTCGATGAATCCTTTTAGAATCATCTAATTCGTATCATTTATAGGATCATGAATGTCCTCCAATACCGGTCAGTTCCTCTCGTACGGGAGCTATGGAAGCATGACCGAGTGCAGGATAAACCCTGGGAGCAGGAGGCCGACGTACATGCTTAGTGGCCAGAGTTGTTCTGAGCATTATCTTCACCACCCTTGGAAGGGAAATTCAGGCACGGATTGCTTTAAGGAGGAATTTTGAAAAAACGTGAATCTTATTCATGATGTATGATTTTCTTATTTTCTCTTTTCCTTATGTGTTTTTGGGAAAATAAGGGAAATGGATAAAAATCACAATTTTGGTGGGTACACACCGTGTACTTTGGGTGTGTGGGATGAGTACATAGGGTCTGTAGCCATGCTGGCGATTAAAGGTGTAAAAACCCACTACACGCCGTGTATTGGTATTTACATGCCATGTAAATAGTCCGCAAGAAAATAGTAAGGTGGTGGGAGCTAAGTGACAATAACTGCCTTGTAATCAGTAATACACACCATGTACTCATGTCGACCGATGAACAGTGTTGCGGTGGAAAGAATTCATTGAATGAACAGTTAAAAAATTGAAAAGTACAAACCATGTACTCAATGGTACAAACTATGTAGTCTGTTTTTTTTTTCATAAAATGGGATGTAGCCTCCTCTGTTCACATGGAAGTCTTAGAACTGGTGCAGAGATTGGGAGGATAGCCAGAGCTTTGGAGATCACCTGATTGAGCACAGGGAATCCGATTCTGCCTCCGTCGATCTCGTTTGAACCGTACGGGTAATCTCTCCCATCTCCATGATCCATTCATGCCAATTCTTTCCCGAGTGGATGTTATTTATGCTTGAATGGGATTTTTTTTACCTTAGATCTACGAAGTTCATGGACGATTTGAGGAGTGTTGTTCACATATACCGATCAGGGGCGATCGAGTTAGGTGGTCTAGTATTTAGTTCCAACTGTTGTGTGTTTTGTGTACCACTATGATACGCGCCCATGTTTGGGGTGCCGTATGGCCGATGAATTGCATAATTAAAAACCCAGAATTTCATAGGCAGTTTAATGAATATGTATAACTGTTGCTTGGGATCACTTCTTGGATCCAGGACACCCCCAGGGGTGCATTCCATTATTTAGCCATTTGGTAAGGATACCCTAGGGTATTCCATGTTTATAATGAGAATTACTTCTTCCTTGAATGGAATTGTATATAAAATTTCTTTTTATGCTTTGCCCCCGGCCCGATTATTTGATACTATTTCTCCTGATGGAAAGGCATGAGGGAAAGGTTCTATTTCTCTTGTGAGCAAGGCCAAAGGGCATGGTACTATTTCTCCTGGGGAAAGGCCGAAGGGCAAGGTTCTATTTCACTTGAGGGGAAGGCCTGAGGGCAAGGTTCTATTTTTCCGAAGGGTAAGGCCTGAGGGAAGGGTACTATTTCACCTGAAGGAATGGTCTGAGGACATGGTACTATTTCTCCTGAGGGCAAGGCCTGAGAGGAAGGTTCTGTTTCTCCTGAGGAAAAGTCCTGATGGCGGGGTTCTATTTCGACTAAGTGCTAGGCCTGAGGCCAGGGTACTATTTCGCCGGAGGGCAAGGCCTGAGGGCAGGGTTCTATTTCGCCCGAGGGCAAGGCATGATGGAAAGGTTCTATTTTGCCTGAGGTCGAGTCCTGAGGGCAAGGTGAACTTTTCTATATAATTCAATTATATTGAATTGATAAGTAAAAATTTAAATGGAAATGAAACTGTTAGTGATAGTTACTTTTGAGTACTTACTAGTTTACTGAATTTACTTTTGCACACTGTTGTTGCACATTATCTCTAACAGTTGGGAAAAGGCCTTTGGTGGTTCCTATTGGTATTTATTCCTCACACCCAATTTGGGTCATGCCTTCATCCCAAACATATTATATTTCTGCTGGTGTGGATAAGGTAAAGGATCCATATACATGTACTTGATTGTTGCAGAGGAGTATAAGTGCATGAGACCGAGCTTAGGCTTGCGATGCTCTTGAGTTCTTGTGCACTATTTTTTTTGGTTTTATTGTACCTTGAACTTTGAGATGTGTTGTATAGTACTGTATTTCTATGTATCATGTTCTGGAAGTTTTATTAGAATTAGAGACATGTTTCATCATCATCTATATAAATGTTGTATATCTTTTAATTTAGTTGTCCATTTCAGTAAAATACAATTTACTGCTTCCGTTGTTGTATGAATTATATTGTATTCCATTGTGCAACACTTTGACATATGAGATCATATTTTCCCCACTATCAGACCTAGGCCCTCACTGCTAGACGGAAGCCTCTGGTATTTCTGTAAATGCGCATGACGTCTTGTGACCAACCGGGTTCGGGGCCCCCGTGGAGTGGCACAAGGATATGAGACATAACAAAGTATTATCAAAGGGCTTTCTTTTTTTTTGAATTATATTTGGATCCTTAGTCAGGGAAATGACGGAAATAGTATTTGGTAATAAACTATTCCCGGGAGTAGCTAACCCTTATACCGGGAAAATCTATTCTACCTCTTATTTTTTAAATTTTTCTGATTTTGAAAATTTTACAGTTGATTTGATTTTCACCGTTGGGTGACACACTTGTGGTGTACTGGTTATATTTTTATATTGGGTTCTATTTCATCGCAACCCGATGAGATGAGGGTATGTCATCTCATGCATCATTTAGGCACATGTTAGAAATCTTATGACATGCATAGTTCCATGCCATATAGGTGCATTAGAAATTGCATGTTGTTGTGATAGTTGTTGTGATAGAAAGTAAGGCTATTGTGGTAGCTTCTTTGATAAATTCCTGCTATGTGATAGGGTATTTTTGTGTGACCTTGTTGATAGAATGGACAACAAACATTGGTTTTTGGGGAGTATGGGCCCCCAATGACTGGAATTTGGTCGCTCATTGACTTGTTTACTTGTGTATAACATGTGTAAGATGCCAAAAATTGATTCGCAGGTAGTATGGGCCCTCACGGATCAGAATTTGGCACTTAGGTGATGTTTATCTCTATTTACTGGGTTCTAGAGTGGTTTCAAAGGCTTACTATCCGAGAAACCCACAATACACGCCGTGTAGTTCCTCGAACACCCGCCAGGTGTTCTTCAGTTTGGGAAGAAATGAAAACTTTTTGAGTACACACCATGTACCCTCAGTACACACCGTGTAGTCCCTTCTCGTGTCATAGACAGTGTGGGTGGGGACACGGGGTAGTAAAAGCATTGGAAAAAACTCGACATGTACCAGATGTACATGCCATGTAGTGTTGCCCCGAAGTCCACCCGTTTAACTAACAGCACAAATGGAGGAGACCTGAAGGCATATACGGTGTGTCCACCTAGGAACACCCCATGTTTTCTTACTTGGAGACCTGGCCATGTAGCCATAAAACACGGGTTGATGTTACCTCTTCTTGAACACGTCGTGTACCGGAGGGACACACCATGTAGTCCTTACCGGTAGGAGACCTTGTATACTTGGTCATGTGATAGGGAAAACATGGTGGTGTACACACTGTGTTAGGGTGTAACACGCCGTGTGGTGACATGCAAGTAGCCGACCCTATCATAAATGACACGAGAAATTGGAAATTAAATCATACATGCCATGTTGATGTTATACACGTCGTGTAGTCTTGTTTAAATTGATCCATGTGTCTAAGCTGTGTAGAAGGACTTGGGAAGGGAAGAAGGATTCGAGAATACGACGTGTAGTATTTATACACTCCATGTAGTCAATTTTTATAAATTTTGAAAAATTTCTTTCTCATTTCCCTTTCATTCAGTCTTGGATAATCTTGATGTATGGTGTGCGTTTGACCTTGTAGAGTCATATCGGTGATACGACCACTCATTGTTCTCCAAGATAGCTACAATGATTATACTACTGATATGGAAGGACATGGGATACTAGTGGATCATCCATTAAAGATAGATGTGGCGCCATCCATTATACCAGACATAGGCATGGATGCGCAGCTCCATGAAGGCTTCTTGCGGTTTATGTAGACCTTTCAGGGAGCACCGCCAGTTGCCACATCTATGGATGAGCTGACTTGTATCTTCCAGCAGTAGTGTTCACCTATGTTTTCAAGGGATGGTGGATGATAGGATGCAGAGTTTTGGCTGGATGCATTGTAGACTATTCTTGAGCATCTTGAGAGGCCTCCAGGGTGGAGGGTCAAGCTGGTGACTTATATGTTGCGTGATTCCTCCAAGAGGTGGTGGGATGTTACCACTCAGACAGAGCATCACAGAATCATGGCATTGAATGATTTTCAGATATATTTCTATGAATTATTCTACCGAGAGACACTGAGGGAAGATAGAGCTTGAGATTTCATGAATCTACCATAGGGCTCTATGTCGGTGATGGATTAGTCAGCTCGATTCACTGAGCATCAGGATTTTTCACCCATCCTGGTGGGTGATGAGACATTGAGGGCTAGACGCTTTGAGGATGGTCTTTGGTATGACATCTGAGCACTGGTTAACATTTTAAGGTTTCCTACGGTACATTCTATTTTGAACCAGGCACCGATTACTGAGAGGAACCTGCAGGAAGTTAACGGTGTAGTCCAGGGAAGTTTAGCATCAGTTTCTGGTACTATTTCTACCGGGAACAGGAAGAGAACAATAAGTTTCTCTCATGGTGATAGTAATAGCTAGGCGTTTACTTCAGGTAGCCCGATCATGTTCTACCAGTGTGGTAGAGAGGGGTACAAGAGACCACAGTGTCCATGTGATCCAGTGGAATGTCGAGCATATAGCAGGATGGGGCATCTACAATGATTTTGTAGGACGTTTCCACTAGTGGCTTGTGATAGGGATTTTTTATAGACTCTACATGCGGGAACAGGACCAGCAGCTTCTTTCTAGTCGGGAAACTGGAATACGTAAGGGTGTGCAGACAGAGATGGTGTTCATGGTCGTGGTAGCCAGACACTAGTATCTCAGAGGCAGAAGGGCGAGACAGCTCTGGGTAGCCAGGCTATGTCCTAGTGCCGCGACACTAGGCAGGAATATGTAGTGCAACAGACCCAACATGATCAGGATCCCAGACCTTCTACTGTCCAAGGTACTATTCTACAAGCTTCTGTCTTATCTTATGTACTCTTCGACATGAGTCCTACACATATCTTTTTATCTATGACTGTTGTATAGATACTTTGGATATATGTTTCTTCTTCTTCTGATGTTATGATGCTAGACACTCTGTTGGGTATGATAATGACATGTCTACATCAGTGAATGTAGTGCCCCCTTGAGGTTGGTGGGTGTCACTTTCTTTGGTACCATTATGTCTTAGATATGATAGCTTATGATGTCATTCTCGAGATGGACTGGTTGGTTCGCTTTTGATCCTTTGTAGACTGTTATCGTCGCAAGGTTCATTCCATGTCACCAGAGGTCAGAGAGTTTCTATACAATGGTGAATGGGAAGTTCAGGAAAGTCGAGTTGGGCCAGAGCATCATGGGTGAGGTGGAGTCATAGCCTAGATAATGAGTTTATATCTGGATTATCAGGGGAATTGTCAAAAGGATTTCTTTCCAGTGGTTGATTATTTCAGGGATGTCTTCCTGGACAAATTTTCAGGTCTACCTCCAGAGCGTGAGGTGGATTTCTCAATTGATCTTGTTCCAGGAGCGGCAATGCTATCCATTCCACCTTATAGGAAGGCTACACCTGAGTTATAAGATCTCAAGAGACAGCCATATGAGTTACAGGAAAAGGGTTTCATCCGACCCAGTACTTATCCTCGGGGTTCTCCCTTCCTTTTTTCGAAGAAGTTGGTTGGTACCCTCAGACTCTGTGTGGATTATCGGAAGCTGAACCAGCTGACAGTTAAGAACCAATATCCCTTACCAAGGTTAGATGATGTTTTTGATCAACTTCGAGGTGCACCAATGTTCTCAAAGATTGACTTGAGATCTAGATATCATCAGTTGTGAGTTAGACCATCTGATATATCTCTCACATCCTTCAGGATTAGGTACGTTCTATATGAGTACTTGGTTATGCCGTTCGGACACATGAACACACCTGATGTTTTCATTTATATAATGAATCATGTGTTCCATCCTTATCTGGATTCTTTTGTGGTAGTTTTAGTGGATGACATCTTGGTGTAATCTCACCCTCAACACACCCATGCCACCAATATTGAGATTGTACAGAGTACACTGAGATATCATCGACTATATTCTAAGCTCTCAAAGTGACACTTTTGGATGGACCTGATTCACATCCTGGGTCATATCATCATAGAGGCAGGAGTTTCAGTAGACCCAGAGAAGGTGAGAGCATTATTTTCCTGGGAGCAGCCTAAGAACATGTTTGAGATACGTTGTTTCGTATGGCTGGCTGGTTACTACAGACGCTTCCTATAGGACTTCTCCCTCTTATCAGCGCCGTTGATGGGTTTGAATAAGAAGGATGTAAACTTTGTTTGGAAAGAATCTTGGGAAACATTCTATTAGGAACTTAAGAGAAGGTTGACATCATCATCAATCCTGATACTCCCAGAGCAAGGGAAGAGCTATACAGTTTAATGTGATGCATCAGGTATTGGGCTGGGAGCTGTGTTGATGTAGGGTGATCATGTTTTTGTGTACGAGTCTCAGCAGTTGAGGAAACATTAGAGGAATTACCTGACTCATTATCTCGATTTGGAAGCAGTTGTGCATGCGTTGCGTAGTTGGAGACATTATCTATTGGGAGAGAATTTTGTGGTTTTCACCGACCAGAAAAGTCTCAAATATATCATTACTCAGTGTGACTTGAATCTGAGATGGAGAAGGTGGGTTGAGTACCTACAATCCATCAATTTCAAACTTGCCTATAAACATGGTAAGGGTAATGCAGTTGCTGAAGCATTGAGCAGGAAGACTCAGACACAGGCGGTTCATGTGGCCAGTGGTGAGTGGAAGATTATGGCTTTGTTCCCTAAGATGCATATGGAGGTGCACGACAGTCAGGGGAAAACCAATCTTTCACCATTATCAATTACTTCTACCCTCCTAGATAGAGTGATGATGGGAAATCTATATGTTTCATAAGGACTAGTTCTACAGGAGTCGGTGGCAAGTGAAGACACTCCTTTTAGATGGACAATAGGCGATGATGAGGTACTGTGTTTCAATGGACGAGTGTGGGTTCGAGGAGATATACATGGGGAGTTGATAAGGGAGTTTCATGATTCATCTTGGGAAGCTCATCCTGAAGTTACCAAGATGTACCGTGGCTTAAGATTTCAGTACTGGTGGTTGGGTATGATGAGAGAAGTGGCCGGTTTTTTTACCACATGTTCCACCTGTCAGCAGATTAAGGCATAACATCAGAGGCTAACCGGACTGTTACAGCAATTATGTATTTCAGAGTGGAAATGGGATGATTTCGTGATGGACATCGTGGCTGGGTAGCTAAGGTCACCTCGAGGCAATGATGTCGTATGGGTTGTTGTGGAAAGACTCACGAAGGTAGCTCACTTTTTGCCGATCAAGGAGACCTTCAGAGTGGACAAGCTCGGGAGGTTGTAAATCCGAGAGGTCATACATATTCATGGGGTCCCTAGTTCTATCAATTCAGATAGGGATTCCCATATTATGTCTCATTTCTGGCAGAGTTTTTAGAGGGCATTGGGTACACAAGTTCTCTTGAGCACAGCTTACCACCTTCACACCGATGGTCAGTCAGAGTGTACGATACAGGTGCCAGAGGACATGCTATGTGCATGCGTCCAGGACTTTTGGGGCTATTGGGAGAATCATATACCCCTAGATGATTTTTCCTATAATAATTGTTTTCAGGGAAATATTGAGATGGAACCTTACAAGGCTTTATATGGTAGTTTATTCCGATCACCATTGGGCTGGATGGAGGTAGGTGAGGTAGTTTATTTAGGAACAAATCTCGTGCAGGAGACATCTGAGCAGGTCCAATTGATTCAAAAGTGGATGGCTACCACAAAGTCTCGTTAGAAATCTTATGTTGATCGTCGCAGATGACCCTTAGAGTTCGTGCTCAGGGATCAGGTTTCCTTCTGTGTCTTACTGAGGATGGGACACAGGCAGATTAGGAGACATGGTAAACTTTCACCGAGGTATGTGGGTTCATTTGAGATTATGTAAAGTGTAAAGCTGGTTGCCTATCGGTTGTAGTTACTTGAGTGGTACCGGGCCATGCATGACGTCTTCCATGAATCTCATTTGTGCTGTTATCATTCATACCCCTCTCATGTCTTTCAGCCCGAGGAGGTTGAGATTCATGTCGATGCATCCTTTGAGGATCATCCGATTTGTATCATTGATAGGAGCACAAAGGTCCTCTGAGGTCGGTCAGTTCCTCTCGTACGGGTGCTATGGAAGCATGGCCGAGTGTAGGACGAAACCTAGGAATGGGAGGCTGATGTATATGATCAGTGGCAATATTTGTTCTGAGAATTATCTTCACCACCCATGGAAGGGAAATTCGAGGACGAATTTCTTTAAGGGGGGATGTTTTTAAGAACAATATTCTTACTCCTGAGGTACGAGTTTCTTTTTTTCTCTTTTCCTTAAGTTTGTTTTGGGAAAATAAAAGAAATGGGAAAAAATCGCATGTTTTGTGGGTACACGCCATGTACTTTTCCATAGGTTGTGTACTTTTCCACATTTCATGTACTTTGGAAGTGTGGGATTAGTACACAAGGTGTGTAGCCATGCTGGCGATGAAAGGTGTAAAAACTGACTACACGCCGTGTAGTGTTATTTACACGCCATGTAAACAGTCGGAAGTCAAACAGTAAGGTGGTGGGAGGTAAGCGGCAGTACATGCCTTGTAATCCAGAATACATGCCATGTACTCATGTCGATTGATAAATAGTTTTGCGGTGGAAAGAAGCCACTTAAGGAACAGATAAAAAATTGAAAAGTATGCGTCGTGTACTCAATTGTACACACCGTGTAGTCTGTTATTTCGCTTAAAATAGGTTATAGCCTCCTCTGTTAACATATAGGGCTTAGAACCAGAAGAGGGATCAGGAGGACGACCAGAGCTTTGGAGATCACCTGATCGAGCACCAGGAATCTGATTCTGCCTCTGTCGATCTTGTTTGAACCATATGGGTAAGCCCTCCCCTCTCCTTGAGTCGTTCTTTCCAATTCTTTCTCGAGGGATTTTTATTTACGCTTGAATAAGAATTCTTTTACCTCAGATCTATGATGTTCATGGATGATTTGAGGATTCTCATCCACATATACTGATCATGGGTGATCGAGGTAGGTGGTCTAGTGTTTATTTCCATCTATTGTGTGTTTTGTGTACCACTGTGACACGTGCCCATGTTTGGGGTGTCGTATGGATGAGGCCTTGCATAATTAAATACCTATAATTTCATAGGTAGTTTAATGAATATGTATAAATATTTATTGGGATCACTTATTGGATCCAGGACCAACCCGTGGGTGCATTCCTCTGTTTAGCCATTTGGCCAGGATAACCGAGGGTATGCCATGTTTATATTGAGCATTACTTTTTCCTTGGAATGAATTGTATATAAAATTTCTTCTTATGGTTTGGGATCGACCCAGATATTTGATACTATTTCACCTAAGAGAAAGGCCTGAGGGCAAGGTTCTATTTCGCCTGAGGGAAAGGCCTGAGGGAATGGTACAATTTCACCTGAGGGAATGGCCTGAGGGCAAGGTTCTACTTTGCCTGAGGGAAAGGCCTGAGGTCAAGGTTCTATTTCACCATAGGGAGAGGCCTGAGGGTAGGGTACTATTTCAGCGGAGGGTAAGGCCTGAGGGCAGGGTACTATTTCCAATGAGGGCAATGCCTGAGGGCGCGGTTCTATTTTTCCTAAGGTCAAGGCCTGAGGGCAGGGTTCTAATTCCCATGAGGGCATGACATGAGGGCAAGTTACTATTTCTCATGGGGGTAAGGCCTAAGGGGAAGGTTCTATTTCGCCTGAGGGAAAGGCCTGAGGGAAAGGTGCACTTTTTTATATAATTCAATTATATTGAATTGATAAGTAATAATTTAAATTGCAATGAAATAGGTTGTTATATTTACTTTTGAGTACTTACTAGTTTATTACATTTACTTTTGAACACTGTTGTTGCACATTCTCACTAATTGTTGGCCACGGGCCTTTGGTGGGTGCCTACTGGGATTTATTTCTCACCCCCTTTTTGTGTCATGTCTTCAGCCCAAACAGATTATATTTTTGTAGGGGTGGATAAGGTAAAGGGTCCTCATACATGTACTTGATTGTTGTAGAAGAGTAGAAGACCATGGGAACGAGCTTAGGCTTGCGATGCTGCTGAGTTCCTGTGCACTGTTTTGTTTTGTTTTATTATACCTTGTACTTTGAGATGTATTGTATAGTACTGTATTGATTTGTATCATGTTCTAGATGTTTTCTTAGAATTAAAGACTTGTTTCAACATCATCTATATAATTTTTGGATATATTTTAGTTTAGTTGTCCATTTCAATTAAATAATATTTACAACTTCCGTTGTTGTATGATTTATCTTATATTCCGCTATGCTACACTTTGACAAATGAGGGCATAGTTTCCCCACTATCAGACTTGGGCCCTCACTACTAGTCGGAATCCTCTGGAGTTTGGGGAAATGCGCTTGAGGTCTTGTGACCAACCGGGTTCAGGGCACCCATGGAGTGGCACCCTGATCTGGGACGTTTCATCCACATATGTATAATGTTAGATATTTAATGGAATATGATTAACGTATTTACAGTTATATATTATTATAAATTATTTATTCATATATTTCACGTTACTCTTACCTTTACTGAGAAACTATGATCACCCCGTTAGTTTGATTTTCCCTCCCCAAGATTATAATATGTGTTTTGTTAATAATAAAAAATGATACACTACGAGTAATAATGTAATTATCAAATAAAATTAATTATGTATATTATTTTTAAAAAATAATATGAATTCATGGTAGTTATCTATTTTACTATGACAAAAATACAATTTGGTTTATCTTGGTCGGATTCCTTGTATATTATAAAATTTAATAAGGTTGAAACTTGCTCCATGTTATTGGTACTGTGGCTTTTAAAATTGATATCATATAGAATTTATTAGAAACCATTGGATCTATATTAATAAGACATATATTATGTATGATAAAACTATTATAATATTTGAAGATAACTCTACAAAAAATCATCATATTTTGTTAATGATGATTTTATATTTGTTTTTATTCAAAATAAATAATTTAATGGATACTAAAAGTGGAAATTTTTATTGAAAATATGTACCTATGTGTAATAAATATGAGAATGATATGTTTTGATTATCCTCATAATCACTAATTAAAATACACATGCCCTAATATACTAATTTTTTGACACTCCCTTTGGATATAATTTGAGATAACTTTCATTTTATTTACAAACCATTATGATGGATTTAAAAATAAATATATCCCCAAAGAAAACATTTTTATAATTATGAGATTATAATTTCATTATTTTTTCAATTTATATTTTCTGTTTCAATTGTTTTGGGATTTAAAAATATTTTAATAATGATATGATCTAATATAGATTATAGAATTGTTTAAAAAAAGAGACTATAAAATAGAATGGGAATAATACCAATTCACATAATCCAATGATTATGAATGATCATTTCCATGAATGTCATAATATAATATTTTAACGGGAACTAATATCCCATATATTATTATCACATGAGGGTATGATTCATTGTACACTCAAGATAGATAATGAATTATCTATGTACTGTGGATTCCAAAGGAAGAAACAAAAGTATAGGACGAAAGAGAAAAAAATGCATAATGTGACTAAGGGAAAGAAGTATTTTTCACCATTTAATAATTATGGAAGGAAACACTGATGTTCTTTCTAGAAATGAATATGAATTTACTATATCTGTATTCACAATGGAAACTACTCTCATAATTGAATGGGAATTAAAGTAATTTCTAATGTTAAATACATAAACTCAAGGATGATGTGGAACTACGAATATGAATTCCCTAGGATTCCAAAGAAAATAACTCAAAAGAATTTTTTGGATCATTATCAAGATTATGTTATTACCATAGACAACGTCAGATGATTAATGTTCATGTGTGTGTATTTATGATTTTTATTATAGGAGTATCATATCAATGAAATTATTGTTATTAGTTTTATGAAATGTAAATGAATTTTATAGTAGGACTACTTCTTATTTGATATAAGAGAATATGATGACTATAATAGATGGCCATTTAAGTGTTTAAATGATAACTTAAACATCATGGAAATCACATATATAAATATGGATAACTCATAATATGTTCCCAATGTTGATATAATAATGTTATGTTTGTAGTATAGTTTTTGTGACCATGAAATTAGTTATATGTATATTGGTTTATTTCATCTTTGATTTAGTTTACTATAGGATTGAATTTATGGAATATATTTGACAACCTAATATTTTATATTTGTTAGAATTTAATTATAGTGATCATGGTATTCACAAATTTTTAATGTTACATATATATCCACATTATTTTTTTATTGAAATATAATTTTGATATAGGAACATTCCATCAAATATTTTGTACATTAAATTTGGACAAAAATACTTTTTTTGAGGCTTATGGTAAACAATATATGAAATGGATTAATATTAACAATATTTGATTATTTCAAAACATGTTAAGGTAATTTCGGTTTTGTTAATGTTTGGAGGACTATCTTTTCACAATTTTGTGGATCATGTGATCTAAAAAATATATTTTAAGTGCTTCATTCCCAAAAGAATCATCTTGAATATTTAATTTTCATAGTATCAAGTAAAATTGAATATAAAAAAAATAAAAGAATAAAATGATTGATTTTATGAAATATAATTATATCAAGTAAGTATATATTTTTATAATGGTAGAAATTAAAATAATTCCATAAAGTATTTAATGGGTGGAATGAAACACCATATAATTTTAAAATTTGAACATCTTGTTTGATTATGTCTATGAAACACATGAAAAATAGTTTTTGAGAATATAATAACATGATAATTTGGTATATATTTAATTTTAAATGAACACCATCAATTGGATAGATTATGATGCACACAACACCGAGTTTAAATGAAACATGATACACTATCAAAAAGTTATTTTAAAACAGAACCATTATAATCTATCCATCAAATTTGAAGGAATAAATAATAATAAATAAATTATATAAATTATATATTTCAAAATATTAGTGGGAAATAATTTATTTTTATCTATTTATTATAAACAAACTAGAAACCATTTGAATGGGAAAAAAATTATGACAAATTCTATTTGTCTATATTTCTATTTATTTATGAATTTCGTACTAAATTTATAATAGTTTATTTAATTTTTTAAAAAATTAAATTGAAAGAAATAGATTTCATTTTTAAATATTAATATCGACATATTTTTAGTGTTACATTGATTTTTATTTTCTAATAAGTTTTACTTCTTGATGAATAGTTTAAATAATTAATTCTAATTGGAAAAATAATTTTTATCAAATTTAATAAAAAAATTAAATTAAATTTCGAATTTTTTATAAATTCAAAATATTTAAATAATATATTTTAAGTGAAGTTATATCATTGATTTGATTTACAAAAAGAATTTCCATATAAAAATTTGGTACAATTTTGATCAATTTCATCTGAAAACATGCTTTTTAATTTTTTCTATAGAATTAATTTTAAATTGAATTATCCCACCTATTTGAATTAAATTTATGGAAAAATATTACATTTTTTAATAATCACAATTTATATTGTATTAAATTATCAATATTTCTATTATCATTTATTAATCGTTATAGAAGTAAAAATTAACAACCTCTGTTATGATAATAATTGGCTTATCATGAGGATACATATTGAATATAGTGGTAAAAATGACCACAAATAGAAAAATAATATAAAAATATATCTACCACATCCTATCCAAAATTATGATCTAATGTTGTTTGGGATATTTTTTTCATGTGAGTATTTTTAGCATTTTCGAATCTTTTGGAAAATTTAGAGCTTATTTCCACACGATTTCCCATTCCCAACTTAAAAAAGGGAACATCCTCCACTAGAATCACCAAACACTTCAACCTATTTGGCTCAAAATACCTAGTGGAGGTTTCTCTTATATAACACAGTTATGTTAACAATGATCATTCAATTTCATTCAAATTTATCCCCCTTAAATTATGTCTTGCCATTTAAAATATAATAACACCTGTATATAAAATATACTGAGATTATATTATATTTATTTCCTAATATTTATCCATCTCCACATCCATGAAATAGAAAACTAAATCATCGATCAAGTGTTTGGATGGCTTCAGCCTCACAGACTGATGTGGTTCCTTTTACTCAACCACCTTGCAAGAATGGTTATAATGATGAATTTACCTAATATATGTTGTATATATATATATTACGTTTTTATAATTTGGTAATTTTAATATCACATATACCTTTTACATTCTATCCCTATTAAAATATGATATCATCACTCATGCGTATTGAGGACTACCACCTCGTGAAGTAATGAGATTTATTTTTAACATACGCTTTACATGGAATGAAATAAAGACAATTTTAATTATTATATTATATATATACATATGAGCTAATAGTAAATTTTGAAAATTAATATGTCACACAATTAATTACCAATTCAGTCGTTGATTGAATAATATATGTGCTCATGCATATGTTCAAAAAACCACCTTTATAACAAAATATAATTAAATTTCCATTTACAAATTTAACATATTTTTATGAAACTGTATTTATTAAATAAATATGTTTTTAAAATCATGTTTATCATTATAGAGGTGATATATATATCTTATTCACATGAACCTAAAAATTTTGTACAAAACATTCATGAAAAAAGGTTTTATACACTAAAAAAATGAAAATAATGAAATTTTACTTTCAAACTAGTGGAAAACGTAATAAGAAGATAATATTTGGTAATATATATAATAACCCCGGATTTTCAAAAATGCATTTTACCTATTTTTATATGAATACTCATTACATTACAAAAATACATTCCATAGGAATGAAATTGACTACTTTTCTTAGAAGCATATAATAGAAACTACTTGTATAGTGAATGTCCTTCAATTTTCCCCACAAAGATCTTACCTGTTAGTATCCCTATATAAAACTACATTCATGACATGTTTATAGTAAAATTAGTGGATGGTGAGATCATATGATCAGTAAGGCTAATCATGGAATATATTAATCTATGGTCCTATTTATCCATAAGATATGAATCTAAATATGTGATCTTGATCATAACTAAAATGTCTATGACCAAAATTTCATAAATCAAAATAATGAGTCATGGAATAAAAAATTAGCATTTCAGAAGACATGAGTCATATGAAAGAAAATCATTATAAATCAATCCCGAAACATAAGTTCATATAATAAATTATTTAGCATCATAATAATTATTGAAAACAATTTAATATTTAAATGATACCTACAATGACTCTAGGATCTGGCACATTCACTTGAATCCCATCATCGTCAGCCACATCGACTTGTCTCCCATAATAGATCAAGCACATCAACCTGTTCCCCATCATATATCATGAAAAATGACTTGATCCCCTAACTATCTCATGAGATATAATTCATTATACAGTTAATTGGAGAATGATATAGTTCCCACCCATCACATGTTGAAAAACAATTCACTCTAGAACAAAAATTAAGCATCACATTGGTTTCCAGGTTGAGATATATGATTCATAAACACATCATCACATAATAACACTTGGTAATTAAATAGTTTTAACTAATATAATGCCATAATAAACATAAATAATTCATAGAAATAATAATAATGGTACCTTTAGGTCATATCCATATTTAATAAATTGTAACATCATATAATGTCATCATATATGGAAATTTATTTGTTCCCAAATATCACTAGAAACAATTCTTGAGAAAAATATCATTTCCTTTAATAAATTATTTTTTAAAATAGTTGTGTAATTATAAAAGGGAAAATATTATTTGTGAATAAAATTATAATATTTTTAAGGAAGCATAAAATCATTATAAAATCATGAATATGGGAAATGTTATTTATTCCTTACATGTCAATAAAAATTTCTGCAATATTTTGTTGAAAATGTCATATATAATTGTTTAGAAAATGAAAAAAAATTATTCTTTGAAAACAATTCTAAAAAACCTAAACCATTATTTAAACAGTAATAATATAATACTAAAAAATTATTACTAAATTTTAAACAAATGGACATTGATGAGAAATATTCACCAGTGTATAATTAAACAGAAACAATCAATAATAGCAATAAGAATGTGAAATATACACTTAACACAATGTAATCACTAGAATAATATTATCCATGTAATTTATTAAGATATATCAATATTAAAATACCATAAAATTCACAATAAAACCTTTTTAATTAATTCTTGTTATTTTTGTACACCATACAAAAGAAACATGTATTGTATAAGCCATGATCCCCACAGAAATAAATGTGATAAAAAAACCATTACCTTAACTCTTGATTTCCATCACACACATTAAAACCACCTATATAATAAATATATGGTGACTATATTTATACCACATTTACATATATATATATATATATATCATACCATATATTGTTTACTTATGACATTATATTAAACAATAATGTCATATTCAATGTTAGAGTTATGTTTTGTGTAATAATAGCATTGTTTTTCATACCTGTTTCAAATTTTTATTCATTGTCATATTACATATATCTGGATTTTACAATATATATATATATAAACACGATATAAAAATAATATATATCAATTTTATATGTATTTTTTGTAATTCAAAAAATATAGCAGTAGAAAATAAAATAAACCTCTCAATGAGACTGTTGGTCGTACGTACACCTGAACGCGGTTTTCATTTTCTTTTCAGATTAATAGAAATAAAATTATGTCATATATTATGATTTAAGAAGAGTTTTTATTTTATATATATCAAATATTCTTTATTAAAACCATTATGAATACATTCAACGTAATGATTGGCCAAATTACATCGCTTCGAGAGGTGGTTGTCTACCATACACATGCATGTCATTTATGTATTCCCAAGAAAAACATTAACTAATGTGTTATATAAAAATTTAATTATTAATAATAAAATAATAAAAATATTTCATATATTATAAAAAACTGAAATTATATAATTATTATCAACCGTTAATGGTGGAAATTGAATAACGAACGACATCAATACCTCAGGCGACAATACTCTGTACACATGAACAACAATTGAATATCCCATTTGATTGAAGTATAAGTAGTTGTTGGAAGTATTCATATCAAAACATATTCAAATTTTATTTCAGATAATTATTATATTAGATAAAAACGAAATAAAAATATTTTTATTGTTTTAAGGAAGAAATAAAATGAAAATTCCCATTGATGAATGATACCTCTTCATCGGGTATCTCATTTTGGATTGCACTAAATGACACATTTTGTAGGATTTAAGCACAAATAAATCCTCTAAAGATAATGTTAGTGATTTTTTGAATATATTTTTATAGGATTCGTTCTAACCAAAATGTTTTTAGGTATGATAAAAAAAGAAGAGGATGATCCCTTTTGTAATGGAGGAAAGAGGCACTATAGTAATTTCTCAGTTTATAAAACTAAAATAAAATAATTTTATATTTCAAAAGGCCTCAATGTGAGTTAACTAAAATATATTATCAGGATGGGTATAAATAATATCATTAAAAAATTATTCAAAAATCTAGGCAACATTATTAACTTTATCATATAGTTTATATCTTATTTATCACTTTTCACTCCAAGTATGTATTTTTAATAAATTAGTGTTAATATAGGAAAATATAAATGAAAACAGACCATAAATAACTCAAGGTTGATAATTATGATAATATTCCAATAAATTTACCTAATTCGAATTTTTTATGAATTTTATATCATTTAATTAAAAAATATTTATTTTAAAATATCATTATTTTCAATTTTAAAATCATTCAACAATTAGACTTTTCCAAAATAAAAATAGAAATATATCTTATTAAAAAATATTTTAATAGATATTTAGTATGTCAAGATATTTTATAACATTCTTGTTGGAAATTAATAATATTAAATTATATTTTTATCGTAATATTATAAATATAATTTTTTTTACATTTCCATTAATTATATAATTACTAAATCATAATTGTGTAAGACATAAATATATTTATACCCTCTTATATATTAATAATAAATAAAAATAATGAATAAAAACATTTTATCTTTCATAAAACAATTTATAGTTGAACATATCTACTAAATATCCCCATATTAAAAAAATATAGTTATTAAAATAAATGTTTGAAATCTTAGACTCATCATGGAATAAAATATTTTAATGGTTATAATATCATCTAAAATGCCATAAATTTACACCTAATAGATCCTTTTTGGTATATAGACGAATCATACTAATCCAAAAAAAAGGGTCAACTGGTTCGGTCATTTCATAATATTTCTAATATTATTTTCACCCTCAATTACCCATTAAACCCTTAACCATTGTAACAAAAAAACAATAGTTATAATTCATATTATCCAAAAATAAAATGAAACTATTTAGGAAATTATACATTTCTGATTCCAAATAAATATTAATTATTTTTAAAATGTAAATTCATAATAGGATATTATTTATTTAAAAATAATCTGATATACGGGGAAATAAAAGGGAATTTTAAATAAAAAATGATCAAAAATAAAAAATGATTTTATAGGTAAATTTAAGATTTAAGAGAATACAATGACCTACATTAAATTGATGTATATATAATTCTATTATTGTAACATTAACACCAATTAAAAATATAAGTTCAAATTGTAAATTATTTTGATTAAAAGTCAGTTTCCAATTAATATCTAGTATTTTTTTAATATTAATAAAAAATAAATCTACACCGAAAAATACCAAAAATTATGCCATAGATAATTTTGATATTGCATTTTAATAAAATACTTTGATTTTTTTTCAAAAATTTCTATAAAAGATTCAAAATGTAGTTTTAAATCAACAGCTTCAATAAAAGTTTATAATAACCTAGAATTTATTTATATAATCTATATAAAAGACATACGATTAATGTTAAATGTTATATTGAATATTTTATACAATGATTTTATTAATATAATGCAACAAGTGTGACTTTTTTTAAATTTTTTTAAAAATATTTTCTTGCATATAAAATGTTTTTTTATAAAAAGTAATTATTTTTATTTTCAAAAAGGAATTACATTGAAAACCATAAATTCAATATTTAATTAATATTATTAATACCCACCATTATAATGGATATTTTATAATTTTATTGTTTAAAATTTAAAATAATACAATTTTGTTTCATTGAATGAAATTTTTGTGTGTTGGAAAACTGTGTTAGGGTTGAGTGTAACCCAAGACATCAATGAATAAAAATTATGTTTAAAAAACATATTTAATAAGAATATTGGGTTATTAAAATATACCAAAATAAAATTAATTTATTAATCTAAAATCTCATGGTTCACTATCATTTCAAAACATGATAGTCACCTTCATAAATAATAATTTTGAGAAAATGAATACTAATAAAAAATTTATAAAGGGAAGGTTGAAATTTTAACAATTTCCAAAAGTAACTCAAAACTGGGATTACATGTGGGATACAATAGGTGGTGAGTGAAAACATGCACATAGAAAAAAAAATAACATTCTAATTCACTTGGTGATTGATAGAGAACACGTTCAAGATAAGTTTAATAACCACAAACCAATAGACCAAATTGGTCTTGAAAATATAATTGATATCATCAACAATGATGATAAAAATATCATAGTTTATTTCTAAAATCAATGTGAGAAATTAAAATTACATGTTTTCATCTCATAAGTAGAATATCACACTTTTGTTACACCTTAATCGATTTCCACTTCATTTCTGTACTCAAAAAATATGAGATTTATATTATAATGCCTGAAGAACATGTGGATCATAAGATCCATAATTGTATTCATGTTATTCCATCAACATCTCGATATCATCATAAGAAATATTTTTAGAATGTGTAATTCAATACTCCTAAATCATAATATTGTTTTGTAACTCATTAATCTATAAAAATATTTCCAAAATACATTATATACAAATTTGTAAATGGTTACCATTATGAACCATCAAAAGAGGCAAAATGAGGGCCAATAAATTTCCAAAATAAACTTATAATTTATCTCCAAAAAAGCATCTCGTACCTTAAAATTTTCATATTACAAACATTTTAAAAACATTATCATGTATTCTCTTGAAACATTGTAACAACCATTATTACCTTAAATCATTAGTGAAAATATTTGTGCTTTAAAAATGTTACTCATACATCATATCATAAATCGAATAATTATATAAACTAAATCCATGATATCATAAATAATCATATCAACATATTAAAGATAATTAAATGATAATCAATACTATCCCATTTAGATTAATATTATTGAAAAAATATTTATGTCAAAATTATGTCAACATCATGAAAATATTAAGTGTTATCATTCCCTAAATCACGTGTTCTCTAAATAATTAGCCTTTCTATAACATCAATTTTCAAGTACATCAACATCACCCAAAATATCCTTTTAAATCATTAATGAAATTCATATGTTGAGAAAAAATTATATATTTTAGTAATTGAATAAATTTATATTTTATTTATAATTCAAATATACATTTTTTATCCCTCATACTCAGTAGTAAATTAATTATTATTTTCTAATTACATTCATTAGCACTTCAATCCAATCACATGAAATTTGTAGTCCCAATATATCCATTACTAGTACATCCTCACTGGTTTTCTTCATATGATACCCCCATAGAAAATTGTTTTTCATAATTCCCACAAATTAAATATTTAAAACATTCATCCATTGATCATACCTTAGGGATACCAATATTCATATACATTGTGTTAACCCAATTCATCATTATTTTTACTTTTCAATTTACCTTCTTTGGGTCCTTGTTTTCTACATAAAATCATATTAATGTTCATATAAGGAATCCACATGGGTGTGTATTCCATAATTACTGACATGTATGCAATTGAATCTTATTTCCGCCATGGTCTCCACGACAAATAATCTATCTGAACTATTTCTATCACTTCATTGTTGTATTTGAGACTAAATTTAGGTATAAATTGTTAATCAGGATCTATGAAAACAGTTTAGCCATAATCAAAATGTCTATAACACCAGTCATAATTCCATTTGACATCCCATCACAAAATTTTTCATCACATTGGATGTTAACCCAGTTCATTATGGTTCCCACTATCGACTCAAACCAAAATATATGAGTCTGAAAAACAGTAATCATTATTGTAAAACCATATAATCATGGGAAATTATTTATAGAAGTTTATTATATGAAAATTTAGGTCAAACTCATTTTATTCATTAATATTACTAAAACATTATAATTAGAACCTAGAAATATCATTAGGGTTCGTATAAAAATTTTCTCAACCTAGATTCAAATGGATGGATACACCTATTTTTATACCAATTACGATGATATAAAAATTTTAAACAATAATATTACATATTTAAATGAATATTTATTAAATTACACATACAAATTTTTTAGGACAAAAATAGTTTAGTGACTTTGGAAACACGGAACCATAAAATCTCATAAAGTGAAATATCATAAATGTTTCCCACAATTAACATCCCCTTTAGTACACACACATAATACATTTATCCATAGCTGATGGAAATAAAACACAAGAAAAGGGTGATCTCATATGCTCAGTAACAATAATCATAAAAGATATTAATTAATGATATAATATAATAATATGATAATAATAATGTTATGTGATCATTTGAATAATATAAAATGTTCAAACCCATCCTATTAAAATTATTAATCATGAATCATGGAATAAAATGTTAAAATTTCAAAAGGAATGAATCATAAGAATTGAAAATTCATCATAACTCAATAATGAAATATAATTTCATATAAAGGATATTTTTGGCATCAAGTAAATTATAGAAAACAATTTCACATGTCATGGATAACTACAATGACTCTCTGATTAATCACATCATCCTTTCTGCCATCATGGATTAAGAAAATTGACATTCATCCCTTAACAGATCATGCACATTAGCTTGTTTCCCATCAAGGATTTAACACATAGAATTTTTTCATCTAACTATATCATTAGATATTATTAATTATGCAATTAATTATAGGTAGATATATGCCCATCCCGTTAGTTAATGAAAACTATACTTATGTGTTCAATGTGACCATATATAATTCATCACATCAGAACTCATGTAATAAAATTACTCTCATGATCACATTATAATAACTAATATCATTGAACATAAATAGGATTCATAAATACCTTGATATAATATAAATAAAGAATTAAGAGAAATAATGCTAATGGTATAATTTCTCATTTTCCTCAGTAAATCAATAGTCGCATCAAATAATGCAATCTTAGATGAAATGGTTTTATTCTGAAAGATCACTATAAATAATTCTTAGGGAATATATAATTTCTTTCTGAGATAATTTTATTAATTATCCAAACAAATATAAAGGAAAAATTTATATTTAAATGAAACTTATATAATTTATAATTAATATTGATATAAATAATTCACCCTGATAGGGAAAAATCCATTAATGTTGTATAACATAAAATAACAATTCTTCTATATATTTTTTAGAAATTCTATAATGAGTCGTTTTTAGAAAATTAAAATAAAATTCTCTTTAAAATGTATTGTTAAAAATTAAAATATAAATTAAAAATTATTATTAGAATCTTAATAAACATTTTTTTTAAACATTAATATTTAGGTACCATAATTAGTAGGATAATACTATCAAAAGTTATTCATGGAGAGTATACACACCACTCAAAAGAAACTATTACTGTATAATGCATGTGTCCAATTGAAATAAAATTGACAAAAATCTCAAACCATAAGTCATGATTTTTTTTATACATATTAAAAACATGTTTATAAAAAATATATGTCTATAATAAATGTAAAACATAACCACATTCATATATATAACAACATATATGATTTAAATAAAACATTATATTACTTGATTGTTATCAATTCCATGTGAACGTTATGTTTTGGGTAATAACCGCTTCATTTTTCATACATGCTTTAGATTTTTATTATTGGACATGTTAAATAGATCCTGGTTTCATAATCATTAGAATAAAAATCATTACATAATCATTATATATGTGTATTATTTATTTTTCTATGGTGATTCATAAATGTTATATGTCAAAAATTAAATACATCATTCATATAGATGGTAGGAATACGTACACAAGAACATTGTTATCATTTTCTTATCAGATTCAATGAAATATATTTATATGATATATTATCAGTTAATAATATATTCTAATTCATAAATATCACATATTTTTATTTAACTATTTATTAATTAATTCCTTTTAATGTTTAAATGAGTAACATTTCTTGGTGAGGCGGTAGTCGGTCGTACAAATGAATGATGTTAAGTTATTCCACAAAATTGTATTGAATGATGGTATATAGGAAATAATATCTCCAGAATCAAAATAAAATAATAAGAATAATATATATAGTTGAAACTATAAATCCGTCATTATTAATAATAGTCATATGTGGTAATAGACGAATGATTGACATAGGTTCGCAAGGTTGTAGCCTCACGTATACATGAACAATGATCGTGTCTCCCATTAGATGGATGTGTGTAATGTTTTCTTCTTTAAAATAAACATAAAAACATATAACAATAATTTATATAATGATATTATAATTTGAAAATGAAATAAAAATAATTGAATAGTTTTAAGGAAGAGACCAAACTAAAACATTCATTGATGAATATTACCTCTTCTTCAGGTATCCCCTTTTGGTTTACACCCAAGGTCTTCATTGGTTATAATTATATAGAAGGAAGGATTCATAGATTAATAGGTATTCTTTATGAGTATTTTTCAATAGGGGTTTTGAAAAACAAAAATATTTAGATGTGTGAATAAAAGAGAATAATTGGTTCCCTTTTGTAATGGAGGGGAGTCGAACTCTTGGAATTTCCCAATATGTTTAATTTATATAATTTAATTTTCTATTAGAAAGGGATACAATGTGAATTTTTTAGAATATAGGATCATTATAGGCTAAAATAATATCATAAAATATTTTTTCCATGTGATTTGGTCACATTATTACCCAAATAATTTTTAATCCTTATTTAAACATTTTGTCTTTTACCATGACAATATGGATTTTTAATATTTCAGTTTTAATATAATTACTATAAAATTTAAAATTTACCATTAATTAATCCATGATAAAATTTGAGAGCTTATCTGAATAATTTGGACTATTATTTTATTTTTATGAAATTTATATTATTCAAAAAAAATATTATTTATTTTAAAATATCATTAATCTTAATTTCAACACTATTCATTACATATAATATCACAAAAAATAAATAGAATGTTATTTATAAAAATACTATTTATATATCCCTAATATTTACATTCAGTCAATAAAATTCTTGTATGACATAAACTATGACAAATTATATTTATTTTACTATATTTAATTCTATTTATTTATATTTCCTTTAAATAAACAATTACTACTTCATCATTGTATATGAATTCAATCTAATTATTTATAACCTAAAATAAAATATAAATTAGAATTTATGAATAAATAATTATTAATTGAATTTATATTTATATAATAACTTATCCATAACATAAATCCATATTGAAAATAGAACACTAGTAAAAAACCATTGTATCTGATGTCTGACTCTACATTGAATAAAATATAATACAGATTATAATATCATAAAAAATGACATAAATTGTAAAATAACTAATAATTTAATTATTATGGATGAGAAATAATCATACACAAATAATGGCCTAGGTTTTAGGGTGATTTATTAAATTTATAATATTTTTTACCCTTAATTATCCAATTTTCCAATAATTGTGGTAAAAAAAATACTAAAGTTGTTATTCCTTTTGGAAAAAAAATAAAAGAGACATATATTCTATGATTGGACCTTTTGATCCCAAATATAGAAACCTTTACACAAATTTCAGTTGACATAACTGAATTAAATAAGTTTTAATTAACCCAGTAAGTGTGGAAAATGAAGGGGTTAAAAGTAAAAATGACCAAAAAGAAGAAATATTTTAATATCAAATTTGAACATGAAATGGAATAAAATGAATTAAATTGGAATAATTGAATTAAAATTTAACTATTTTTAATTTAAATACAATTATAAAAATTATTAAAATTATATATTATTTAGATAAAAAAGAATTTTTTCAATTAAAATCTAATATTTTTCATTATGCATCCAAAAATGAATCTTCTCAGGAAATACAAACAACTGACACTATGATAATTTTCATAAAATGAATTCAAAAATGAAATTTATTTTTTCCTATAATATATTTAAATTTGATATAACATATTTTATGTAAATTGGTCCTTTAAAAGGTGACAAATCTACATTTTTGAAAAATACAGTTTTAGAAGAAAAACGATATTTTTTATACGATATCCTGAAAAAAAATTGTTTGGATATTAAAAATTATACTTCATATTATATATATATATCATTAATAAAATAAAAAAATGTTTATTTTTTTTATTTTATTACATATAACACACTTGTGATCATATAAATCGTTTTCTGGAAAAAAACAATTCCATTTATATTCAAATGGTTTTAACATGGGTAAACCATACATTCGTAATTAAATTTACCCAACTAATACATCCCATTATAAAAACATGGTAATAATATTCTTGGTTGAATAATTATATTAATAAAATTATTTTTAGAAAATTAGTGTTGGGTGTAATGTTAGAAAAGACGGTGTTGCCAAAAACAAAAGGCAACAAGGAAAAAACTTATTATAAACAAAATCATAAAATTAACCAGGTGTTACATTATAAATAATTTTATGGTTTTTTTAACTATATATAACATTACTAAAGCCACTATTCATTAGGTACATACAAATAAAATGGAAATTGAAGTTGAGGTAAGTGTTTCTCATCTCACATTTACTTCTATGAGACATAAACCATATTCATCACTAATTTTGATTGTTATGATTTATACAATAACATTTATGTGAGTAATATCATGAATTAATTGATCTTCATAGTATTCAATGTTGCATTTATTGTTATTTCATTCATGGGGACTATGATAAGAATGTTTCAAAATTGGAAATGGTATATTTTTATAGTCTCATCATTATTCAGGATTGTTTCTGTTTGAGACTACCATGGGAAATTAATTGATATTTCAATTAATAAATTAAATTTTAATATAATAAATTTTTTAATTCTGATACTTTCATGTAGTATTACCATTTTTCAACTATAATTTAATTAAAATTAAAGATAGTTATTTTGATATAAATGACATTATTAATCACTTTACCTGGAAATCCTTTTTCATCAAAACCAATGTTTTATTAAATGTTTTCAAAATTGTTTTTAACATTTTAGGACATATTTAATTAACAAAATTTTACCATTTTTTATATTTTTCAGACTTCATTGAAATTAATCTTCTTGTCTTTTTCAAAACAATGATTGTATTTATTTTACCACGATTGGGAATATAATATTTTTTAACATGTATGACTTGATGAGAATTTCCCACCACCATGACCAACCAATTTTTTAAATTTTATTATGAATTATTTCATTTTTATTTAAAAATAATCTCATCATCAATATATTTTATTAAATAAATCATTTTATGATGATTTTAAAATTTTAATAGTTATTTTCTTCAAAAGTATTTTAAATTATATTTTTATGCTATTTCTATTCATCTATGATATCAACCCATTTTTGAATATATGATCCACTAGGGATATTTTGTATTGAAATAATATATATTAATTATATTTAATGTTAGTGATTAATTTATATAAGGTAGTCCATTTTATTTGCATTAAAATTTTCTTTTGGATGGTATTTAAATACGTATGTTAAATTAGGTAATTATTAACATTTTTTATGGTAATTTATCAATATGATAGTTTATACTGATTATGTTTCACCCCATTTATATGAAAAATGAATTGAACATTGAATGTGATAGTGACAGAACCTATATCCCCATGATGCCTTGGTATGTCTCATTAGGCAAACAATATTTGGTTTAGACTAATGATTTACACACACGTATATAAAAATCATGGTACAAGGCCACAATGATATTTCAGGTCCTCGGACCAAACCGTGATGGTATGTTTGACATGTATAACATTATGCATTCCATCCTTATGATTTTATTTACTGATATTCAATGTGATTATTCAATTAGTTAAAATATCCTTGGTAATGATTTTGAACACATCAAATTATTTATATGTAATAGTTTGATCATAATTTATTCTTACCATATTATTATCAAGTTATTTATTAAATATAATTTGATTCTTTAATTATATGTCCCATTGTGATTATGACTTTTTTATTCATATCTTCTCTTATACAATTATTATTACTGAGAATATATGCTCAACCACTTCATATGATTTATTTTCCCCACGATATGAGGATTTTTTTGGGTGGCATGTATAGATATTCTAGAAGTAATAATATAATTCTTGAGGAAAATTGTTTTTTGTATTTAATGATATGAAATATAATTTCAATTTCCACCACGTATCCAGTTTAACAAGACAACTAAACTATTAAAACCTTTGTGATGTGAATCCTTGTATCTAAATATAATTTAATAATGAAGACACTTGATCTGATCTGCGAGGGTTAGGTTTCCCAATATATTTTAAAAAAAATCATTATGGTGTTTTATTAAATTAAATTATGTGATTAATCATGAAAATGTCAAAAATTGTATTTTTTGATACAAATGTTGTAATGAAATATATAAAAATCCAATAAAATATTCGTATAATTTAATGATATATTCTCAAAAAATATCAACAAATTTACACATATTGGTCACATTCTTTTTTGTAGTACTTTTATTGACCATTGATGTGTAATTTTTTTTGATATTGTGTTAATAGTCAAAGTGGTTAATACCTATTACATCTATAATATTATAGTAAAAAGTCACATAAACATGTAAAATGTTTATTAGATGACAGTATTTAAATTATAACTCATCCTATATTCTAAAATTATCTATATGGTTTTTCTTGAAAATGATATTTTTTATATTAATATAACAAATTAATAAATTCCAATGTTTCCCCTCCATTAACATATAAACGAAACCATCTCTCATGTCTTCCTCAAACATCATCATCCAAAAAGTTCCACAAACCACATCAACACCTACTTTATATATTACACATATATATTATATAGATTTTTCTTTTAGAAAGACCACCCACTTAGTCCATAAAGAGATATCCAATGGAGGTTGTTTAATGTATAGTTAATCATATTAAAAGATTTTATCATTTTTAGTCATATTCTACAACCAATAACTCATAACTAATATTTCTAATATAATAACATATGTGTCACCCATATATGGTTATGATATTATGTTATGGTAATAACATTATACATATCATTTTATATCATATATTAGTTGAACCTATCATCAATGCGTACATGTAGATGACAACCTCACGAACAAATTAATCTTGATTTTCATAACATCCTTGCATGAATTGTTGTTCTAAATATTTTATTCAAATTTTTTTTAATTATTTAATTAATTTTCTATAAATATAATATATAATATATTTCCATAAAATTCCAATCATTCAAAATTGAATTGTCATCTATGATTATATACCTACTATAATCTACATGTAGTGATATACTTCATTTTTGAAAATACACCACTCCCAGATAGTCATGTTGATGGATTTAATGATGTTATGTTACATTAATGGCATCATAATTATATTGGAGATATAATATTTAATATCATTTAATTATTTTACAACTAATATAAGTCAAAACTGCACTAGCGTGTATGTGGGGAATGCGATCTTGTAAGATAATGTATTTTAATATTCATGACATCCATTCATTGATGGACCAAAAATTTTAACTTGTCAATAAAGAGGACATTTATTTTAATATTATTAATCCATAACTGATGAAAAAATTACACATTTGGCTGATTTAAAATATCCAATGTCATAATTCCATTATGAACTGAACATCAACAAAAAATGAGTTGGAATTAACTGATTATATAATTAAATAGGTCAATGTAATAAATTTAAAAATAGTTTATTATTACAATAATAAAACTAAAAATAATATTAAACAACAAATTTAATATAATAAATTTATAACATATGAATTAAAGGGCCTAAATAGAATGTTGTGTCCCAAGGTAAGGGGTTTCATAATCATTTCTCTATCATTGGTTGATAACACTTGTTCATTGACTTTTTTATACCATCATTACTATTGTATTAATTATTATTTTTTTCTCTCTTACTGATTTTTTTTATGTATATTCATTTGTTCAACAAATAACTTCATGAATTATAAAATACTTACATGTATTATGATCTTTGAAATGATTTTATATATCTCAATCAGATTTTCATGATACATGTTCCATATCATGCACAACGATTTATTTTCATATATTACTTACAAAAAGATCAATAAATTTTGACATTGTAGTATTTCATGGAATTTATAGGGACATATAAAAATCTTCCATTCAATGATATTTTATTAAATGATACAAATGTGATAAAGGCATCATTTTTAAATTTCATTTCATCTTGGGGGTGTCTATATTCATTACTGTTTTGGGAAATATTATGATCGTACTTTTTTAATATATTTGAATATTATTATTTTTATTTATTTGATAGGATTACATGATTTCTTTTATTTTTCAAGAAATTGGTGTCTATATAGAGTATAATAATTTTTTAATGAAATATTGACCAAATTTTACATTTGGATGATGAATATTTTCAATTCCATATACATGATCCTTAAAATATTTTGATAACTATTCCTTTCAATTGAGAAATTATTTTTTTTAATTTCATTTTTAACTATGTATTACATCGTTTATAATGGTTTTAAAGGATTTTTCTAGTCCTTTTCTAATTAGTGTACATTTGTTTTCTACCGGAAGTGCGATTGGAGTATTTTTTATAAAATTTACCAAATAAATAGATTTTTCGACCATTATGACTATTATTTTCATTAAACCACCCATTAAAACATTCCATGATTAGTTTAAAAACAATAATATACCCATATTCATGAAATAAATATAAAATATTAAAAAATATAAAATTTGACTTCCATAATTTTTAATACAAAAATTTTATTTACATAATGGAAATAAAATATCTTTTAATGTTTATTTTATTATTAACAAGTACATGATATAAGAAAAAAAATTATACATACTCTTCAAATATATCTTCATGGGTTCTACCATCCTTATATTTAACACCTCTCATATCCTGGGCACATGCATCAAAGGAAATGGGTGATAATGAAGACTAGTAAGGGAATAAGAAGTAGGGACATATAACAAGTTATATTAATTCATATCATTAAAAAAATGATCCGTAATGATAAGGTTTGGGGAATGGGAATGTAGTAATAATAATAACCTAAATAAAACATTTAAATGTGGATACAATAGTAAAATTAAAAATTCATAGTCATGTAATTAGGGTGTCATAAATGAAAATAACCATGGGTTTTCACTCAGGTATAGTAAAACATTTCATCACTATATAGTAATTTTTTTACCAAATAAATTAGGGAACTATAAAATCACGCCATAAAAGTGTCAAAATTTATTTTGATCCAAATATATCATCATTTCATTAATAACCCTTGTAGGATAAATAATGATTTTCTTATCAAAATCATAGTATATAAAAGATCATAATGATATGTCCATTGCATTATATTTTACCCATGAAATAATATTTTGAAATCATATATCCAAATACCAAAATAAAGCGGTAATTTTTAATATTTTTGAATAAAATTTAAAAAGAAAATAGTTGTGGGTATTCAAATAAAAATTAAAATATCATTATTCATGAAAATGTGGAGAATTTGAGAAATAGATTCTATAGTGGGAATGTATAAAACATTGATTTAGAAAATTTTAGTATGATAGGGGAGAAGGGACTCCAATTTATAAATGAAACATATTATTTATATGGTATAATACATTGTGGAAAAGATAATATGTTGGAAACTATTTGTCATTGCAAATGAAAAAAGGAACTAGATTGGAATAGAAAGTTGAGAGTTCCCTTAACATAAAGTGTTATTATGAATACATGAGGATAGAATGTTGAGGGATTGAGGAATACATGGGGGAATAATTTGGATTAAAAATAACCATGAAATCATATTGTATAGTTTGGAAGTGAATGTAAATGGATAAATATGTGTGTATTAGCCATAACAGAGGAATTATTTAATAATTTCTAAATATAGGACTATAAAAATTAGGTTGTTGAAAATTAAAAACCATTGGCATATACATGGTCTTTTCACATAGTTTTGGACATTTTGGTAAACTTTTATTATATTTTAATAAACCAGAACCTAACACCATTAATTAATATGTATGTTGGGATTGAAAATTAAATATTCTAAAAATTGAAGTTAAAAAAATAAATTCTCTATTTTAAACATGGAAAAGTCAGTTATAGTTTTAGAAATAGATTAAAAAATATTAAAATACATATAATTTAAAAAAAATACTTTATGATTTGGATTCTGATTAATTAATTAATATATCATTATCAATTAATTATAAAGTCATAAAGTACACTGAAAACCAAAATCATTAATTTTTACTATTAATGAAAAAATAAGAAAATTAAAATTAATGTACCAAAAAATAAGTGATATGTGATTATTTAAAATATAATTTTTATTTATACATACTAATTCCCTATATATGATAATTTTAAATTTTATATATAAATATCATTTTTTAATGGATTTTTTAAGGCATTATCAATTTTTAAACACGTATACAAAAATAAATTGGCCATTATAAAATTATTTTATTAATTATATTTAGATGATCATTTTTTAAAATTATATTTTATGAAAAAATATGATTCAAAATAATTGATCATATTTTAAAAAATATTTATTTTCTTGAAATATATATTTATTTTTAATTTGTGTCCAAAATATCATTTTATCAATTTCATCTGAGTTAAACAAATTTTTTATTAATAATTAATATTATTAAAAGGGATTTTGATGGAATAAATATTTAATATATAAAAATTAATTTAATCTATTGGATGTACATGTAACCCCTTTTTACACCCTTAAGCGCCCTGAGGGTATGGTGTTGGATGGTGGTAGTTTCGTGGGGTGGATCGTCTAACATAGATTGAGAGGTATTCTCCAAAAATTTGAAATTCTCTCATATATGAACTTATTCTATCATTAATTTTTAAATCATGGAATGAACATAGTTAAGGGAAAACCCTTGTGATGATACCTCCCTCACATGTACAGAAAAATAATCATTCAATGCAACAAATATACTAGTTGAGGCCACCGAATCTCCTTTATGTATAAATAATTTTTTTGTTATTTAAACTGTTAAACAAAAATTAAATTGGTAAATTTATCAACCAAGGTTATTGTTTTCATCATTCATATTTACTACTGGTCATATTCTCCCAATGATCATATAATGCTCAAATCCCAACAGTAACATTTTCCTTTATACCCGAAGAGTACAACTTCATTCATTCAATAAAATTAAAATACAATTTCTATTATGGTCATATTTTCATTTTCATAAGATTTTGATTGGTTCTATAATATTTTGATTCATTTATATAGAATTTTATGTGGGAATGTTGATTATATAAGATTGGGACGATCCATACCTGTCAAGAACCAACCCGGGTCTGCCCTAAACCAATCACCCGAGCTGGTTAGTAGCATGTCCCGAGGGGAATACCTGATCCCTCGTGATGACGACAAGTGTTGGGCATCAGAACTAAACAATTAAGAATGATGTGGTCTGTAAATGAAAGACATGAAAATAAATGATGACTAAAAATAAAAATGAAAATTAGTAGTCTGAGGTAAAATAAATTTGGCGGTATGGACCTTCATGTGATTCTATTAGTCACTGCCGACCTCAAACAAGTAATGCACTATGTTGGCCGAATCTAAGAAAGACACAATGCAGTTCCTTAAAATAAGGAAACATTAATTTCAAGTATGAACGACAATATGTAAAATATGTTTTTTCACACATTTTTCATTTAATGAAAATCATGGACATTGACCTTATTTTTAAAACATTTTTATTTTCCAAACATGAAGCATTATACTCTTTTAAAAAATAAGGATAGAGAGGGGTAAGTCATTTTAAAAACGTTTTTCCACAAACTTTTGAGAATCATTTTTATCGCATTTAACAATGAGATGCACCATTTGTGAATGAAAAAGTGGTGATCACCCAAGGTAATTGGAAGATACAAAAAGGTGGTCCAACCAACAGATTCACCACAATAATACACTATAAATAATTATGTGCTGATATACATGAGATAACCTAGGAGCTCGTGAATATTATATAACATACTATAAATGTTACTCCTTTCGATGGAATTCTCTATAAAATGATATCATAGCACCACAACTCTCAACCATCTCCCAACCTAGCTCGATCGAGGGACCAAAACCTAAATAAATAATAACAAAACATCATCCTAAAATGGGAAACAATCCAGTGTGTAGTCTAAACTAGTGCAATAGTCATTCATGGAGAATTCTCTAGCTATGCTAGTTTCCCATATTTATAGTAAAAATGGGGTGAGAGAATTATGTAAAACATGTATCCAGACACAGGTACATTAAAAATATATAGTCAACAGACACACCAAGTTCAACCTGAGTAACCCTGAGGAACTATTCTACCACCATTAAACCATTATAACAAAAAGAAATCCCCAAACTAGTGAACTCCAATATTTTGTCAAAGAACAATGCAAGGACTCATTCCAAGGAGGGTTTTCAATGAATTTTTTTTATATTTCCTACCAAGACCCACACATCCATCACAAGATAAACATTTTCCTAAAGATCAACACACATGCCACATATAAAACCACAAACTCACATTCAAACACATTTATGAAACCCAGACGAGAATGTTAAATCAAAAACACATTTACAATAGACTATGACGAATTTTTTTGAGTATTTGATTTGGAAAACACAATAAAACGATGTATTGCAATACATTACAAGAAAGAAACCAATATAATTCAAGAAAGACAATTTCACTAAAAATAATATATCAATCAATAATATTAAAACTAGGTGTGAATAGAATGTTAAAAATCATTTTTAAATTTAATGGTCAATGAATAGAGATCCTTTCTCAGAGTAGAACCAAAAAAAACCTTCGGACCTTGGCTCTTTCTAAATAATATATGTTGCTCTACCACTATGAATATAAATCTTCACATACATATAATGACACCTAGACCATATTCACACACCTTCATGGCCATGAATGTGTGCAAGGGGATCCTTACATATATTCTTATATGCATATACCCATATCCACTCACCAACGTATGAATTCCCATATATATACACAGGAACACCTATCCCTGTACATGTATATTCACTTCCATGTATGAATATACACATAAAGAGAGAAACCAAAATATATATACTTACCTACGCTTACATAGGAAATTCTCCATATACCCTACGACTTGAAACCACCATACAGTGACCAAAACACCTTAATATAAAGAAACAAGAATCCATAAGCATAATAATACCTTAAAATAAAATTCATACATATAAATTAACCCCTATATGAATCAAAAACAAATGATGATTTTATGAAAGGATATTTTAATGTAATATACTATTTTAATTTTTCATCATCGTTTTATGGAAAATCGATTGTGCGCATCAAAATTCCATGTTTGGGACATCATCCTATTAAAAATCTTATAAATTTACAAAATACCCCAATAAACCCATTTTAAAAACCAATAATTTCCATTAGAACCAAATAAAACCATATTTTAAAGACACAAACCCCATTTTAAATTTTTTTTAAAAAAGTTATATAATAATATAAATTATTGGTTCACACACAACACCACAAAACGACACATTTATTTAAAATAACCAAATTTTAATATATCAACAAAAACACCCATGGTTTCCTACAAAATACATTTCTCACATTGCGTCACCCATTTCATATATATTCACATAAACATAAACATATGATTTTATAAAACCTGTTTTTTTAAAAAAAAATCCACGAGAAAACCCCACAACAGATCAACTTCCTACATTTTGAAGGTGTGAAACATATTTAAAAAAATTAATTAATTAATTTACAAAACAAAATCTAACTTTTATCCAAACTCCTTTAGCATCGATACATGTCAGAAAAACAGAGAATAACCTAGATATATTTTTTAAGGAATTCTCATAGTTGGGAAACATTGTATTATGCTACCCAAGAGTGATGGGGGTGTGAAAACCATGTAAAAGAGTTAATTGAAATGATTCAAGTGTCAAAATATTTCATTATAAGAGGAAAACACGGATTCACATAACTCAAAGTTGCGTGATTGTGATGAAAAATTCAGAGCAGGAATGAGTAAACCCTGACAAACCATTCACGTACCTAGAAACCATGAAAAATGAACTGAACATAACCCCAATCCATTAGAATTCATCCAAATAAGAAAATACAAATGAAGAATTGAAAAAATAAGTAATACCAATAGGTGGGGGAATATGGGAGTTCAGACATGTTGTGAGGAGGGATGGCTGGTGGAGGTATTATGTACTGATGTGGAGTCTGCCTGGGGGTGATATGCGCCAGAGAGGGGTGTCGCTGGATAGGGTCATTTAAGTAGGGATTGTTGCTGCTGGATGAGGCCACACTACAGAGTGGTGATTCCGGATAGGGGAGAGAGCATCAGAGGGATCCCCAGAGAAGGTAGGTATGAAAAGGAGGGGGGGATGTCAAGCTGAAAAAGAGGGATGTAAGGGAGGGGAGGATGGGACTTGTTATAGAGGGGAAGATAGGGTTTCTTCATAATTTTATTCTAAAAAAATTCTATTATAGTAATATTACTAAAAATATTAGTAATCTTAATAATAATAATAATATTATTATTATTTTTATTAATCTTAATAATTATAATATTAATTTTAATAATAAAAATAATATTATTAATATTAATAACAAAATAATATTAATAATATTCATATCATTTTAATAATAATAATATCAATAACAAATTGATAATACTAATAATAATACTAATAACAATTTTATAACCGAAACTCGAGTCCATCACAAATGAAAATCAAGAGAGGCCAAGAACCTCATCAGACTGTTCACTCTACTAGCCATGCCCCAATGATCTCATAGACACCATAAAATAATTGATGGATGAAAACAGGTGGGTTCTCCCCCCCCCCCCACACATGAACTCAACTAACACAAAAACATTAAAACCCATGAACACCACCCCATGGTGGGGCTAATGAGGGAACTCGCAACCCGAAATTATGGAATTCTCCCCATGAGTTGAACATGACTGTTGAGGTTTAAACAGAAAACCACTACAAGCCCACCCAACATATTAGGGAACCAAAACAAGGAACTCACCTTAACAACACCACCAAAACTAAGAATTCCCCACACCGATCTAAAACTCCCAAAACAACCAACTACCTTATTAAATGAGAGAAAACACCTCCCTTACAAACTGGAAATCTCGACCCAAGCCTAAAACCCCCCAAAAATCATTACTCCAAAAAATAATTAATAAAACTAGGACTAACCCACACATGGTCAAAATACACTTTTTATAAAAACAAACAATTATAGAGGCCACATTCACAAGAACACATCAACTATGATCACGAATGAATAAGTACATCACAGTATCATAGAAAATTTTGAACATACAATAGTAGTAATGCATGAAAAAGGAATCCATGAATTTATTTATTCCATGATGAAAGATAAAGAACCATGCATTGGTCTCACAATCCTGTTACACCACGACATAAAGTGAGCATCACCCCAAGACCTAAGGCTCATGATTTGATGGCATAAACATCTTATGCGTTACAGTCAGACAGTAGCATCCCTCGATCATAACACTTTCCTATAACTGCTCTTTATATAGAACATTACATGTTGACCAAATTTCCACAATGACATAAAGGCATCAGATGGATGTAACTAAGAAGCATGGAATACCTGAACCGGCCTTACTGATGGCACATTACAAAGTGTCCTGGAAAACAAGATGCTATCTCCGATTATAGGTATTCTTCAAAAATGGGTTCCACTGGTACACCCCACAGCCCAAATGGGGAATCCTCATTAACAATAAGAGGCACCATAATTTCCAATCCCTTCTTCTAGAAATGCCAACTACATAAAGTTGTTGATCTTGGCCTTCACCAACCATTGGACATAATATCTAAAGATGGGGTCTTATATCTTTTTTCCTCTAACACCTCAATTATGATCCATTGGATAAATATTGACATCAACACCTCCCAAATCATCCCAACTAAAACTATGACGAGACATCCACCTTCCCTGGTCCAAGTATGGACCCTCCACTAAACCCAATACAATGAAAATCCTAACAAATACAAGAGTCTTAGCCACCCTAAGACATGCTATACTTCCCTATAACCACTTCACTACACCTAAAAACCCCCGAACACCTTAAAGAAAAGAAACACTTGACTGAAACCAAAATTGGGCATGAATAATAAAGAAATTTTGATAAAATTTCAAGGAGGCATATTCATAAAAACATGAAAATAATGAAACTGACATCAATCCAAAGCTCAATCAAAACAAACCCATTAATTCGAGACAACTTGACCAGAATCCCGAAAAATATTAAACAAAACAAAAATCAAAACCCCAATCCACAGGTAATAGACTGATAAGAAAATCATAATTAAACAAAAGAAAAATAAACATTTCAAAATATCAAAACTCACTTTTCAAGACAAATAATGTTCTGCAATCACTTTTTCATTCAACCATAATTTAAAAAAATGAAGTGATGCCTTAAATTCCCAACCCCCCCCCCCCCCATGGTATCCTATGAACCACCGCATTATCCTTTATACCGTTCCACTCAAATCACCCACACATATGTGACAACATGCACTTCACATCTCTACCCAAAAAATATGAATTTGATCCTAAGGAATACCAACGGCCACACTTTCTCTTCCATTACCAAATCGAAACATAATCCAAATTTTCCAAATTGAAACACACTTTCTTTAAAGTCACAGGTCACCAATTTCAATACAATTCGATATAAATCACTTTTTTACCAGTTTTAAAACCATTAGAGAAAGATACATTCCAATTTAAAACCACATCCATTTTTAAATACACTATATCACTAACGAAAATCAAGACAAATCAGAACCACCATTGAAGAACCAGAATGAGGAAGTAATGTTTATTCACAACCCATCGACATGGTAGTGAACCATGGCCCATGTAAGACATAACACAAAAGGCTGTTGAATAGGGAACATGGGAGACAGTTGGGTTATTAATCCAAGTGGGGTCATAGTGTGACAATGATTCCACTATTATGTGATCCCTCAATCCAAAACCAAAATCGAATACTCAAAACTGAGACTTCCCCTAGTATCTCATGTCTTGTCACGAGCGATGGTGATCAGGCACCAACCCCTAACCAACCAACTGAGCCAAAAAATCATAATCTACATCTACCAGACACCCTAAATAACATGTGACCCCTTTGATACCATTTCATCATGAACCAACCCATGTCGAGGCTGGACCGGCCACCCGAGCAGGTCTAGAACTAGTCCCGATGGGTGTTCCCAATCCCCTATTATGGAAACTAGTGCCCGGAATAAAATCTAAATAAGTGGGTTCAATTTGGCATATAAATTAATGACAATAAAATAAATAAAGGTAAAAAATAAAAATGATTTCTATTAATGGGATGGAAAAAATTACGACTACATATACCTCCATGTGACCCTATGGGTCACCACCAACCTCAAACCAACGTTTTGCTATGGCGACTAAATCCATGCAACACACAACACCCAGAGCTAAAAAAGACAAGTCTATATGAATGAGTACTAAAACTCAAAAGGATAGATCAATAAACTATTCTCAATACACATTCATGGACGAATGAAACATTAATTCTATGATTAAACTATATTATATAAATTATGTTTTTCAAACTTTTTCTATTAATCAAAAATCATGGTCCATTGACTTTATTATTTTAAACTATTTTCTTTTCCTAGGATGAAGCTTTATCTCTTTTAAAGAAATAGAGACGAAGAATTATAAATCATTTTAAACAAACTTTTCCAAAAACTTTTGAAAACCATTTTTATCCACTTTAACAAATACATGAATCATACGCTAAGGAAAAAAGCAATGATCGCATAGTGGCAATGAAAAATATAATAAATAGTGACCAATCAAACAATGATTCTCAATATTCCATGAAAAATAACTATTTTTTGATATACATGGAATAAACCATGATGCTCATGAATAATCTTGAGAAAACTATACATCGAACTCGTCATGGAGGAATTACTTACACAATGATGTTATAATGCATAAATTCCAGACATTCACCCTTCTTGGCCTACTTGTGGGGCCCAATACCATAGAAATAATAACAGAACATCTCTGTTCTATGGGCCGCTAGGTAGGGCGTAATCTAAACTAGTGCAACAATTTTTCTTGTAGATTTATCTAGCTACATTAGGTTCTCAAGTTAAGACAAAAAAATAGTGTGAGACAATAATGTCAAACAATTATCCATTCAAAAGTACATTCATCACACAATGCCAAAACACAACACATGGTCACCCCGAGTAACCACTAATGAGAATTATCTCACCATTAATCCATCATAACACAATAGAAGCCCCAACCCAAGAAAACTCCCATATTTTGTGAACCAATAAGGCGATGTATCCTTCCTAGTAGGGTTTTTGATGAAACCATTTTTTTAAAGATATTAAAAATCCTTGCACAATAATAAAAAGAATAATATTTTCAAAAATAACTACATAGTCACCAACATCAAAACCAAAAACACTATTCGAAAACCACTTAAGAAACCCAAAAAAGAATTTTAAATCCAAAAAAAATTTACAAATCCCAACTGGGCATTTCTTCAAGACTATGATTTAAAAAACAAAATCAAACAATTTAATGAAATAAAATAGAAAAAAAGAAACCACTCCAATTCCAAAAAAATAATCATAACAATTTTATATCAATAATTAATCATAAAACAGGGTGTAAAAATCAAGAAATAAATTATACATAAATTTAATAGTCAATGCATAAATATTCTTTTTCAGAGTGGAACCAAAGTGAGCATTCATCCCTTGGTTCTTTCAAACTAAAAGTTGCTTCTACACCACTAAGCATATGCTTCTTCACATACATATAAGGACCCATATACCCTATTCATATACTCTCATGGCCATAAACAAGTGAGGGGGGTCCTTACATATATGATTATATACATATTCCGGTCTCCAATCCCCTACATATACATTTCTATATATATACATAAGAACACCAAGAACCATACATATATATATTCACATCCATGGATAAGTATAATCATAATAGGGGAACCCACATAGATATAGATATATATATATATATATATATATATATATATATATATACTAGAGCATACGCAGGTGAGTCACCTTAGACATGGTGAATCAAAAACACTATGAAGTGACCAACACGCTTTAATTAAAAAGAATCAAGAATCCATAATCATCATAATAACCTAAAAATAAATTTAAAAAAACCCATATGTGATTCTAAAAATGAAATAAATCTGTAAGAAATGTAATATACAAAGAAGACACTATTTTAAAGATTCGTCATCATTTGAAGGCACATCCATGTGTTCCCTTCAAAAAACCATGTTTAGGCCATCATGTAATGAAAAATTCTAAAATTTTAAGAAATTCACAAAAAAACACTTGAAAAACCACCACATTTCTTAAAAAAATATAGCCATATTGAAAAAACAAAAAAAAACACTATTTTAAACCATTTCACAACATCTTTTTATGCCATATAAATCGTCTGTTCAGGAAAAAAAATCCAAACTAGAGCCCATCCAATTTTTTTAAATATACCATTGGGAAAAAATCAACCAAAACAACTAACTTTTCCAACAAAACACATTGGGCAGATTGCCTCACCAATTTCATATATATTCACATAATCATAATAATAATATTTAAAAAAGCCTATTCGTAACAAATTATATCAATGAGGAAACAGCCCAAAAAAAATAACAATGTGTATTATAAAGGTGAGAAAAATATTTTTTAAAAATAAAAATTAATAAATCATCAAAAAAATTATTTTTTAACCAAACACTTTTATCATGGATACAAATGAGAAAGAGCATATAATCCCTTAGAAATATATTTTTAATTAATTTTTTATATTTTTGAGGCACCGTATTATGCATCCCAAGAGTTGTGGGAATCTTCAAATTAGGTAAAATAGTTAATAGAAATAATTCAACTGTCAAAATATTGAATCAGAAGAGAAACAATATTTATTTACCAACCTCAATGGCATAAGATTGCAAAAAAAATATTCAATTGAGGATGGGTACACAACGAAAGACCATTTTCACAGCTAGAAACCATGAAAAAATAACTGAACATAATCTCAATTCATAATGATTTTTTCAAATATGATAACCCCAAAAAATAATTTAATGTTTGAAGTAATACCTATTGTTGGAGGAAGAGGGGATGTAATAATTAATGTGAGGAGGGACAGATTATTGAGGTGTTCCACGCTGAAGATGAGTCCATATGTGGGTGTTCCACAATAGAGAGGGGTTCCCCCAAATGGGGTCGTGTCAGCAGGGAGAATAATAGTTGGATGAGGATGCACTATAGTGGGGAGCCACCAGATGGGGAGGGAGACCAAAAGGGCTCACCAGATTAGGTAGGTGTGCCAAAGGGGAAAGATGTCATGCTTCCTGTCACGACCTGTTCTTGGGGCCCGTGTCGTGACTACCCCAAGCCCGCCTTCCATAGGCCAGGGACTGGAGACTAGCACCAAAGGCGTAATGCCCGATGAAAGGAAGGAATATCCTTTATATAAGTAAACAAAAACACAACAGATTATGCAAGCTGAAGTAAACATTATGTAAACTGAGATCAAAAGTAATTGCTAGAAAGTAAATGGGCCAGAATACAAACCCCACTGAATGTAAAGTACAACTGAAAAGGAAGTACAACACCATAAAAGTAAAGCAGAAACATCGAGCCGTCCACTAGAAATCCCACCTGAAGGATGGGTACAGATAGTTACCTCAGCTCCTCGGGTCTGGCTATCTGCTCCGTGTACGTATCCCCCTGTGGTCTACTTCCCAGTACAGTCCAGCTTCACAAGCCTCCACCATGATCAGCGATGTCCGTCGTCTGCATCCAACACAACATTGTGCGGGCATAGCCCGTGTAGCGGTTAGTTTACAATACTCATTAGGGACCCTGAGACCCCCGTAGGTCTCCAAGAATCCATGATGGATAAACCACAAAGGATAAATATAAACATGAGATAACAATTAACCCTACATACGTATATTCCCATACATATACCTAGGTCATGAAACCCAGACCGGCTCCATCTCTCGTGCCCAAGCACAACCCAGTCCACATTGGAAAGCACAACCCAATCAAAAAAGGATAACACAATCCAATCCTCGCAAGAATTCAAGTCAATCATATCTTGGATAATTATTGAAATTCAAGACTCAGCTCACACAGGTATCCATTTACGAAGAGGGGTGGAGACGATTATATGTATCCTCTAAATAAACTCCTCTACTGAACCCACGTAGGATCCAATTATAGTATTCATCGCAACCGAACCCACGGAGGATCCATGTATAGTAGTCATCGTTGCCGAACCCACGGAGGATCCAAGTACATTAGTCGTCCTCGTTGAACCCACGGAGGTTCCCAGTATGGTAGTCATCCTCGTCGAAGCCACGGAGGATCCCAGAATGGTAGAATTCCTCATCAATCCCAAAGAGGATCCCAGTACTATTGTCATCCTCATCGATCACACATAGGATCCATGTACCGTAGTCGTCCTCGTCAGACCCACGGAGGATCCTAGTACGGAAGTCATCATCGTTGTAGCCAGCTCTAGGTTTCCCGCACACAACATGCTCAATTCTGAGAGGGTATGCTCCACGAGGCAAGAGGGTCGATACATCAAATGACATGATGTCCAGAGTTGATGTATCCTAGTGTTCTGTCTCGTCAAAAGGAACTCAACGCGACAGATGACGCGTCAATCGGACGCCCGGTCTGAGAGTTATTGGCTTTTTCATCCCATGGGCCCGGTTGGTTTCTAATATAAATACATCCCGACCATACTCCAACTGCATCCAAACCCCGAGAATAGTAAGCCAAAAGAACCTTCTTACTAAGAGGAAACCATCAATGTCAATAGCACGTCAATCGAACATTCGGAGCTCAAGTTAAAAGCGCTTCCGCTCCGAGGGCCCGGTTGGTTTTGTGATCAAACCAACCCGGTCGTACCCCAGGTTCTTAGAAACCCTGATTTTAACACAGTGAGATGACCTTCTCGATCCTAGGATCCCAACACAACTTATGGTGTGTCGATCAGACGTTCGTAGCCCATGTTATGGGCGTTTGAACGGATTTGTCCGAATACAGGGGGTTTGGGCCCGGTCCGACTCGGCCCAATAATCCCTGGGACGGCCCGAACTAGGTCGACCCGACCCGGTTCTGGGTCCGGCCTAGTTGGGTACGGCCCTGCTCAGACGGCGCGGCACGGCCCGACACTACGTGGGGGTCCGGCCCAGCGCTGGCTGCCCGGCCCGGGTGGTCGTCAGCTCAGCCTTCGGCCGAGCGGGATGCGGGGGGGGGGGGGGGAAGCTACCCCCCAGGATTGAGAAATGGAAACCCCTTCTTGGGGGGACCTCCCTTTCCACCTGTCGGGGGTTACGACCCCAGGACTTCTGAAAAAACGTCCAACCGTAATGGCCGGCAGGAGAGCCACCGCGGGACCTGCTGGTCCCGCCTCCTGGAGCGTCGGTGGCGGGCAGAGTCCGTCCACCCTCCTATGCACCGCAGTGGCCCCTGTCTGACCAGCGCTGTGTGACGGCGCCACACCCCTCCTCTACAGTCCTCCCTTTACCGCAACTTCCTTCGGCCTCACCGGGGCGGCGCGACGGCGCCGCACACCTTCACTGCGGCCCGCTCCATCAGTAGTTCCCATGATCCCACACGGTGTCGTTGCACCACGTCACCTCCGTTCCAAACCACAACTGTGATCAACAACAAAATTGGGGAGTAGGTTCAACGATGTTCGTGTGGTCCAACCTCCTCCCGTTATGTTGATAACAGTCGGCCAAAAATTAACGAAGAACTTCAAAATAAACTTGAATGTAAAATCAACCCCTACCTCAACAACGGTGACAAAAGTCGGTGTCGCGGTAAACGGAGTTGCGGGGTGAGGTTCCATATACGATGACAGAGATCATCCGAGGAGTAAGTGATGTCTCCCTTTCGTTGATGTGGAGAGAAGACGGAAAGGTGTGTCGTCATTTTTCACGTTCTTCAATAAGGAATATGAAGTTCTTCAAAGTGTAGAACTCTCCCACTCTCAATTCTCCACACAACACAACAACCCCCAAAATTAAATAAGCGACATATTTTTTTATTTTTACTTTTCCAAACCTATCAAAATTCAAAAGTTGAATTCAACTAATTAATTAAACTTGTGTTGTCAAATTAATTAGGTGTTTAGTTGGCATGCATTAATGTCGAAGAGTTACAAAACTCATGTGGAGGGGGTTAGAGGTGATAGGGAATTTGAAGGGGTGGGGCTCATATGGGACCCACCTCACTAATATCCTATCAAGAGGGGTTAGAATTTTAGTGGTTCCTACTCCAACTCCCACACATGGGGTTTAACCACTTATAATTGAAATAAAAAAGTAACACAATTTTATTTCTTTTTATACTTAATCCACAATTTTTAACAACTCTTCCCGAGCAAACACAACACTGGTAAAGGTCTTCTTAAGTAATTACCAGTGTTGCGGTTTCATCGGTGCCCTTGGATTTCGATTCCGAGCACCGGTTCAAAAGTTAGAAAAAATTTCTCATTTGTTCACTAAACGTATCCTAACTAATCTTTGGAAATTGATTCCGGGCACACCGGGCCTCTGAATCAGGTGCCGTTAGAAACTGCGTACTCGTAAAATCCCAAAGAATTTAAGAAAAAGTTTTCCTTGAAATTTATGGGTCTTTACATTACTCCCACATCAGGTCTTTACATCCCCGTAATGATACAAAATAAACAAGAGAAACAAATGAGGGTACTAAGCACGCATCTGATCCTCCCGCTCACATGTGCTCTCCTGGAGGATCCCATGCTTCCATCTGATGCGCACTAGAGGATTCGACTTCTCACGTAGGACCCGCTCATGTCGATCATCGATCTCCACCAAGACCTCCTAAAAGTCAAACCATCATCTATATCCAGCTCCCCATGGTTGATGATATGTGTCGGGTCATGCACGTATCTCCTCAGCTGAGATACGTGGAAGACATCGTGCACCTGGTGCAACTGAGGTGGTAGAGCTAGGTAATAAGACACCTCGCCTATCCTGTTGAGAACCTGGAATGGTCTGATGAAGCGCAGATATAACTTTCCACCCCGGCCAAATCTCCGTAATCCACATCAAGGTGAGACCCATAAGAAAACGTGGTCTCCATCCTCGATCTCTAGTGGCCTCCGCCTCCTGTTAGCATAAGACTTCGGTCAGCTCCGAGCTATCTTCATTTGCTCCTGAATGACCTGAACCTTCTCTGTCGTGGTATGACAACCCTGCTTTTATTACAATCTTAAACATGGTTTATTACATAAAAAATCACTTGATACATCAAAGAAGATCAAGAGGTTTAGTGTCCTTGGGGCGTAGGACCATTACATAAAAACTTAAAACATGAAATACAACATCTTTATTGAAAACATCCTTTACATGACCACTACATTCCCTCGTACTTAGCATTTCATGGGAGAACCTGAGGACATGCATAAGAAAAGGGTGAGCTATAAAGCCCAGTAAGGGAGTACACATGGAATAACATGAGGAGTACAATACATGTTAGACAATAGGCATATCAATAGAGCATATAATAAACATTAACATAAAGCCTTGATAAAGCATGATAATCATAACATGGAAATTTGCAACAACACTTAACATGGAAATAGCATGAGCCAAGGATCATTGCACGTGGAGCAAGAGTAAATCCTCATTGCACATAAAGTACGAGTAAACCCTCGTTGAACTTGACTTAGCATGAGTCAACACTCATTTCACTTGACGTATCATGATACTAGACTTTACCCAATGCATTAGAGCGCTATAAGGGCACACCCTTCATAAACATTTCATTTTATGTATAAGTGTGCCACATGGATCATAAAACATGGATTCATAAAACATAATCATTTATTCCACGATAAAGGAATATGTAATTAATACATGAAACATTATATTCAATAAGTAAATGTGCATAAAGGTGAATGCCCTTGATGGATAAATGGTCATGGTATTCACTACACAATGACATTGGCTTAGAAAATCGGTGTGATCTCGGCAGCGTAACGACGTGACATAAGAATTCATAAAAATGGTTGATGAGAGTGAAAGGGGTTCCTCATCATATTTAAATTTAATGGACAGTAATGAGGTAATATAGTTACATGTCCCAACAATTTTAATTTAAATTAGATTAATGATATAAAAATATTGCTTGAATGTGATAGAGGTGAGAGAAGTTCTTTTCGGAATTTCGTCATAGTAACGGATGTACATGGGAGGCATTTAATGAGAGAGAAAGGGGAATACCATCATTAAAACATAAATAGGGAAGTATGAGGGAGGTGAGAAACCATACCCCAACATTCATAATTAAAATTAAAATGGAAAAAAAACTTAAAAAAATTGGACAAAAATGAGAATGGAAGAAAAAACACCTACTTGGAAGTGTGCTTCCAAAGGAAAGAGAGAGGCTTGTGAGAGGCTTCTTGGGAGTTTGGGGAACCTTGGGAGGATTCTAGAGAGAGTAGGGAAGAGGCTGGACGAACTCCAATGGCTTTGAGTGAGGAGTAAGTGGGAGCTTGGGTGGGTTTATATAGGAAAGGTGAGGGAATTCTTTATTATTTAGGTTTGGGACCCCTTATATTAAATTAATCCAAACCACAAACCATCCCATGGTTTTTGCCCATGGTTTTTGGAAAAGGGAAGAGGAAAACAATATTTTATATGGCCAGATTCCGAACTTCTTAAAATAATAGGGTTGCTTATGTGGAGGTGAGTCACACTCCCGTGGAAATTAAGTTAAAAAGGCAAGGTGTTGAATAAGTCTTGAGGGGTTCATTAATGCTTTGAAAATTAAGTTAAAAAAACCCAAAATCACATTATTTTAATGTTAAAACATATATTGGACGAAAATGAAGATTATAGTATTTTATTACATCACTATTGGGTCATTCTGATGTCATAAAACACATATATTTAAACGGTATTTATTTTTTACTCAAAAATTTGACAGTCTCAGAAAATTATGAAAAATTCACCGTTGGATAATTTCGACATCCTGATTCCAAAAATAACATTTATTTTTTCTAAATAATTTTTTAAATATGTTAATTTTTACTTTTAAAAAAACATACATTTATCAAAAATTCACAGTTTTGGACAGAAATGGCTTTCAAACCTTAATAAAAATTATAATTGCATTCATAAAATTATAAGATCATTTATATTTAATAAAAATTAATTTAATAATAATAACAATAATAATTTATTAAAATATTATTTAATTAAAAAATCCCTTAATTTAATAAAATATAATTTTTAGTTAAATAATAACTAAAAACACTATTTATACATTAAAAACAATTTACAATGTATAAAAAATGACTAGAAATTATATTCATTATTATAAACAAAAAAATACTGTACATGAACATAGTACTAATTATTTTTTACATAACCCCTTAAAACAGCTGCATAAGTCCTAAGGGTAAGGTGTGTGATGGTGACATACACTTGGGGTGGCTCGGATTGCATCGCTCGAGTTGTAATTTCAATCAACTTCCACTTTTCCAGTAGACAGTCACGTTCGATATTGACAAGAAGAATCTCATCTTGGGCTTGGTCAAGGGCGAAGCCCAAATACGCCACCTCTTTTCCGAGCTCTGACAAATGGGCTTCGTACAGAGCAATTATACTGGACGAGGCCATCACTTCTTTTGTCTAAGTAAAATTGGATGTGTTAAAGCCCTATATTTATACTAATCATGTGATCACTGTTCAACGGCTGTATTAGCAAAGGTCAAAATTCTTATCATAAAACCAAAGAAGTTCACATTTTATATAAACATAAAGAGACAATTAATTATATCAAGAGGGATTTCCATTAATGAAACTTTGTGCTGTTACAATATTCCCCCCTTAAGAAATTTTTCCCTCGAAATTTTCCTTTTCCGACACTAAAACAAATGTGGGTAACTTAGCTTCATCATATCCTCCGATTACCAAGTTGCTTCTTCAAACTTGTGATTTCTCCACAACACCTTGATGAAGGGCATTGTATTATTTCGTAGAACTTTTTCTCTACAATCTAAGGTCATCACTGGTTTATCCTCATAAGAAAGATCATCTTCTAATTGTACCACCATAGAAGAGAGTACATGTGAAGGGTATGGTATGTACTTCCTTAAGAGGGATACATAAAAGACATCATGTACATTGGCCATAGTAGGTGGAAGTGCTAGCCGATAGGCCACAGCCCCGACACGATCAAGAATCTCGAAGGGGCCGATGTATCTTGGGCTTAACTTCCCTTTCTTTCCAAACCTCATGACCTTCATCCATGGAGATATGCATAGATAAAACATGTCTCTAACTTTAAACTCATGGTCTCATCGACAGTTATCTGCATAACTCTTCTGTCGACTCTGAGCTGCCTTGATATGCTGCTGAATGGTTTTCACCTTCTCCACCATTTCCTCGACCATTTCTGGTCCAAGAAGCTTACGTTCACCGACCATATCCCAACATGCCAGTGTTCTGCACCTTTTCCCATACAGGGCTTCATACGGTTCCATTTGGATGCTCGAGTGGAAACTATTATTATAAGAGAACTCAACAAGAGAAAGATGTTGATCCCATCCTTCTTTAAAGTCCATTGAGCAGGATCTCAACATATCCTCAAGTTTTTGGATAGTCCGCTCAGATTGGCTATTAGTATGAGGGTGATAGGCCGTACTGAAGTTCAGTTCACTATCCAGAGCATGTTGGAGACTCTTCCAAAACATAGAGGTGAATCTTGCATCTCGGTCAGACACAATTGACAGTGGTACTCCATGCAACCTTATCATTTCCCTGATATATATTTGTGCCAGTTGATCCAATGAGAAATCCTACCAAATAGCAATGAAGTGTGCAGTCTTTGTAAGACAATCCATAACAACCCATATTGCATTGTTTCCATTGGATATCCTTGGATGTCCGGTGACAAAGTACATGGTGATGTTCTCACATTTCCATTATGGTATGGGAAATGGTTGCTTCATCCCCATAGACTTCTGCCTCTCTGCCTTCACTTGCTGAAACACCAGGCACTTTGATGTATATTCATTGATCTACTTCTTCATATTATCCCACCAAAAGTTTTCTCGGAGATCTTGATACATCTTTGTGATCCCTGGGTGAATAGTGAAATTTGAACTATGTGCATCATCCAAAAGTTCCTTCTTCAGCTCCGGACTTGATGGAACACATAGTATTTTCCCAAAACGCACAATTCCTTCTTCATTAACATTAAACTCTGAGGATTTCCCCTTTTTGATAGCTTCAACTTTTTCCTAAATTCCCAGATCATCCTTTTGAGAATCCTTTAGCCTTTCCAAAATAAATGGTTGAGAAATCATTTGTGAAAGGATTGATGATGTTACCTTCTCTATGATTCCCATGTCCATCTTCATCAAGTCTAAGAATATTTTATCCTTCTCAATTCTCATCATTGATAGAATCGTTGGATCCTTTCTACTTAGGGCATCTGCCACCATGTTCGCTTTCCCAGGGTGGTAATGTATTGAACAGTCATAATCCTTGATGAGCTCTATCCATCTTCTCTGGCGCATATTAAGCTCATTCTGCATGAATATATATTGAAAACTCTTGTTGTCAGTATATATCTCACATTTCTCTCCATAGAGATAATGCCGCCAGATTATCAAGGCAAAGATCACAGCCACCAACTCCAGATCATTTGTTGGATAATTTTGCTAATGGATTTTCAACTACCTTGAGGCAAGAGATATCACTTTATCATTCTGCATCATCACACAGCCTAAACCCTTCTTTGAAGAATCACTGAATTCCACAAAAAGTACCCCACTTATGGGTAAAGTGAGCACAGGCGCAGTAATAAGCCTCCTTTTCAACTCCTTGAATCATTCTTCGCATTCATCACTCCAAGAAAACATTACCCCCGTTCGAGTTAGCTTGGTAAGAGGGTTGGACAATCGTGAGAAATTTCTCACAAATCTTCGATATTATCCAGCTAACCCGAAGATTCTACGGATATCTGTTACCGATGTTGGCCTCGGCCATCCCTCAATTTCATCTATTTTGGAGGGATCCACAAATATCCCATTGCTTGTGATGATATGGACCAAGAATGATACATCCTTCAACCAGAACTCACACTTGATGTACTTTTCATAGAGCATCTCCTTGCACAAAGTCTCTATTATAGTTCTTAAATGCTCCTCATGATCCTCCTTGGTTTTGGAGTATATTAGAATATCATATATAAAGACTACCAAAAATTTGTCTAGGTAATTTCTGAAGACTCTATTCATTAAGTCCATGAATATTGCTGGAGCATTGGTGAGTCCTAAAGGTATTACTAGGAATTCATAGTGCCCATATCTTGTACGAAAAGCAGTGTTGGGGACATCTTCATTCTTTACCCTTACATGATAATATCCCGACCGCAAGTCCACCTTGGAGAAGTATTGTACTCCACGCAGCTGATCAAACAATTCATCGATTATTGGGAGAGGATACTTGTTCTTTATCATGATTTTGTTAAGTTCACAATAATAAATGCAGAGCCGCATTGAACCATCCTTCTTCTTGAAGAAGAGGACTGGTGCACCCCATGGTGAAGCACTTGGGCGTATAAACCCTTTATCCAGATTCTCATGTAGTTGTTTCTTCATCTCTTCAAGCTCAACAACAACCATTATTTATGGAGTCTTGGATATTGTTAATTCCCTGGGTATAAGTTCAATTGAGAACTCAACATCTCTTCTAGGTGGAAGGCCAGACAGTTTCTCGGGAAACACTTCAGCGAATTACCTCACAATAGGCATTTATTCAAGGATGGTTTCTTCCATGGACTCAATCATCTGAGCCAGATACGCGTGCTCATAAGGCAGTAATATCCATGCTTGATATGATGGAGCTAAAAGATATTCATCTTCCTCCTGAAACTTGTAAAGAATTGGGGGAAGATTCTCCATATGGAGTGTGATTTCCCTATCCCGACAATTTATATTGGCTATTTATAAGGAAAGACAATCCATGCCAAGAATTGCATCAAATTCCACGAGAGGAAGTATGAAGAGGTTCGTCGGGAAATTCAATCCACAGATTATAATAGGGGAGGACTTATATTCATGGGATGCAATGATTTCCCCATTTTCCGTACTCACTGACATCTCTACTTCCATGATTTGTGGTGGTGCTGGGATTGTTCTACTAAACTTTCTAGACATAAAAGAATGCGTAGAACCTGAATCAAAAAGTACATTCTCTATTCTCGAATGAATAAATAGTGTACCTGTCACCACTTCCTTGTCGCTGTTCACTTCGGCAGAAGTGATGGAAAAAGATCTTCCTTGTTGCCTTGGAGGTTGTTGGTCGCTTCCGAAAACCCTTGGATTAGGGAACTGATTTGAAAAATGACCTGGTTATTTTCATTTGTAGCATTGAACAACGCGTTGAGGTTCAAATGGAGCATTCCTCTCCTCTCTCGCAACCGTGGGTCTCTCATGCTGACAGTTAACAGCTAGGTGCCCTTCTCTTCCACACCTGAAGCATTTTCTCGTCCCCTTAAGGCAATTTCCATGGTGCTTCTTTCCACACTTTTGGCAAGTGGGTTGTTGGATCTTCTTATAACCGTTTGATTTATCCATCGGACCACCAGCATTGATGTCCACCTTACTCTTCTTGTCCCCATGATACCCCTGTGATTCCTTGATCTCCATTTCGACCTGGAGGGCACATTGGACAATTTCCTCATTGCTGTCGAAGTCACGGATCACTAATGCTTTCTGCAAGATAGGCTTCATCCCACCAAAGAAGCAGTCAACCTTGCATTATAGGGTAATGACAAAGCTGGATGCGTATCGTGGAGGCCTTTTGAATTTTTCCTCACACGCTCCAAAAGATTCTTCACCTTTTTTCTTGAGGTAAAGGAAGTCCCTTTCCATCTTAATCCGGAGGGTGAGCGGAAAATATTTATCGGAAAACATCTTCCGAAAATTCTTCCATTCTATTGCCTCGATCTCCTCCTCATGATTCGTATTTTGGATCAACGTCCACCATTGAATAGCTTCACGCTCCATACAATAGGCAGTCAGGAGAACCTTCTCTTGTTCAGAACATTGAAGGATTGAGAAGATCTTTTCAATGGAGTCGATCCATTGTACTGCGATCGTGGGATCAGATGATCCACTAAATGTAGGAGGCCTTTGTCTCATGAAGCTCTCGATAGCGACTTATTCTTTCTTAGGGGGCTTGAATGTTCCTCTTGACCCATGTTTCTATTCAATGATTGAGTTAGCTGAGAGAGAAGCGTGACAAATTCTTCGATTCCCGCTCTCATTGGATTGGACATCTCATTAGTACAGTCATCACATTGATCTTCACATTTATTGTTAGCCCGAGTCCTCCTATTACTGGCCAATGGCTAGAATAAAAGGAATGTTAGGGGTAACACATAAAGGGTAATCCAAAGACAAATGTTGATGACTTATAAATAAACTTTCATTTCCTTAACTCATGAGTCTATAGGCTTCAATCTAGGCTTTTCATGATCTACTTTCTAACATATATTCTTAGGGGAATTTATTCCCTTAATAAAGGTTCATAATAAGATTGTGAATTTATCAAAACATATCCCCCGGGATTGTCGTAACCAAGAGTGAAGCAAGGCCCGTTTTTGTGCACCAGTTCCCATTCGAGTCTAGATCAAAGCGGTGTTTTCGGGTTTTACCCCTAGGATACATCTGTGCCAGAGCCGCCTCTACCTGCTCGTATCCAGACAAGGATTTATTTGTCTGATGAACCACTTACTCAGTACTTACCAAAACATAGGGATGTTTTTATTATACATAGTCTTGTCTCTAAGGCTTTACAAGGGTTTCCTAATCCCAAAAATAACTAAACCTATCCTCTGATACCAACTATTACAACCCTGCTTTTATTACAAATTTAAACATGATTTATTACATAAAACATAACTTGATACAAGAAATAAGATCAAGAGGTTTAGTGTATTTGGGTCTTATGACCATTAAATAAAAACATGAAACATTAAATACAACATATTTATTGAAAACTTCCTTTACATGACCACTACATTCCCTCGTACTTATCATTACATGGGATAACTTGAGGACATTCATAAGAAAAGGGAGAGCTATAAAGCCCAGTAAAGGGGTACACATGGAATAACATGAGGATTACAATACATGTTAGACAATAAGAATATAAATAGAGAATATAAGAAACATGAACATAAAGGCATGATAAAGCATGATAATCATAAGATGGAAATGTGGCAACAACATTTAACATGGAACTAGCACGAGCCAAGGCTCATTGCACATGGAGAATGAGTAAATCCTCAATGCACATAAAGCACGAGTAAACCCTCGTTGCACTTGAATTATCATGATTCAAAACTCATTGCCCATGATGTATCATGATACTATACTTTACCTAATGCATTGGAGTGCTATAAGGGCGCACCCTTCATAAACATTTCATTTCATGCATAAGGGTGCCACATGGATCATAAAACATGGATTCAAAAAACATAATCATTTATTCCACGATAAAGTAATGTGGAATTAATACATGAAACATTATAGTCAACAAGTAAATGTGCATAAATGTGAATACCTTGATGGAGAAATGGGCATGGTATTCACTACACAATGAAATTGTCTTAGAAAATCGATGCGATTTCGGTAGCTTAACGGCGTGACATAAGAATTCATAAAAATGGTTGATGAGAGATAAAGGGTTCCTCATCATATTTACATGTAATGTACATTAAGGAGTTCATATAGATACATGTCCCAACAATTTTAATGTAAATTTGATTCATGATACAAAAATATTGCTTGAATGTAAAAGAGGAGAGATAAGTTCTTTTCGGAATTTTGACATAGTAATGGGTGTACATGGGAGGCATTTAATGAGAGATAATGGGGTCTCCCGTCATTCAAACATAAAGAGGGAAGTATGACGGAGGTTTGAAACCATACCCCGACATTAATAATTGAAACTTAAATGGAAAAACAACTTAAAGAAAAGTGGACAAAAATGAGAAAGGAAGAAAAAACCCCTAATTGGAAGTGTGCTTCCAAAGGCTAGAGAGAGGCTTATGAGAGGCTTCTTGGGAGATTGGGTCACCTTGGGAGGAATCTAGATATAGTAGGGCAGAGTTTGGATGAACTCCAAAGGCTTTTTTTGTGAGGAGGAAGTGGGAGCATGGGTGGGTTTATATAGGAAAGGTTAGGGAATTCGTTATTATTTAGGTTTGGGACCCATAATATTAAATTAATCCAAACCACAAACCATCCCATGGTTTTTGCCAAAGGGATTAGGAAAAAAATATTTTATAAGGCCAAAGTCCGAACATCTTAAAATATTAGGGTCGCTTATGTGGAGGTGAGTCACACTCCCATGGAAATTAATTTAAAAAGGCAAGGTGTTGAATAAGTCTTGAGGGGTCCATTAATGCTTTGAAAAGTAAGTTAAACAAACCAAAAATCACATTATTTTAATGTTATAACATATATTGGCCGAACATAAAGATTATGTTATTTTATTACATCACTATTGGATCATTATGATGTCATAAAACACATTATATATTTAAATGGTATTTAATTTTTACTCAAAAATTTGATTATCTCAGAAAATTATGAAAAATTCATCGTTGGATAATTTCGACGTCCTGATTCCAAAAATAACATTTATTTTATCTAAATGATTTTTTAAATATGTTACGTTTCACTGATAAAATAAAAACCGACATTTATCAAAAATTCACAGGTTTGGACAGAAATGGCTTTCAAACCTTAATAAAAATTATAATAGCATTCATAAAATTATAATATCATTTATATTTAATAAAAATTAATTTAATAATAATAATATTTTATTAAAATATTATTTAATTAAAAAATACCTTAATTTAATAAAATATAATTCCTAGATAAATAATAACTAAAACACTATTTGTACTTTAAAAACTATTTACAATGTATCAAAAATGACTAGAAATTATATTCATTTTTATAAAAAAAATCTAAATGAACATAGTACTACTTATTTGTTACATAACCCCTTAAAACAGTTGTATAAGACCTAATGGTAAGGTGTGCGATGGTGACAGACTCTTGGGGTGGCTCGGATAGCATCGCTCGAGAGGTAATTTCAATCAACTTCCACTTTTCCCATAGACGGTCATGTTCGAGCTTGACAAGATGAAGCTCAGCTTGGGCTTGGTCAAGGGAGAATCCCCAAGATGCCACCTCTTTTCCGAGCTCCTACAAATGGTATTTGTACGGATTAATTCTACTGGACGAGGGCATCGCTTCTTTTGTCTAAGTAAAATTGGATGTGTTAAAGCCCAATATTTATACTAATCATGTGATCACTATTCAATTGCTATATTAGTAAAGGTGAAAATTTTTATCATAAAACCAAAGAATTTGATTTTTTATATAAACATAAAGAGACATTTAATTATATCAAAATGGATTTCCATTAATGAAACTTTGGGTCGTTACACGTGGCATGGACCATCTCTGGTCCCACAAGTGATGACTTCCCAGAGTCTTTCTAGCACAGAGGTGATCTGCAAGGTCAACCGTACAATGCCTCATATGGTGCCATCCTGATGGTGGAGTGGTGGCTATTTTTGTACACAAACTCCACCAAATATAGGTGATCCTCTCAGCTGGGACCAAAGTCGAGGACACATGCATGAAGCATGTCCTCGAGAGTCTGAATGGTCCTCTCTGTCTGACAATCCGTTTGAGGGTGAAAGGAGGTGCTCAGACGTATCTATGTCCAAAAAGCCTCTAGAAACCACTTCCAAATCCAGGAATGAAAGGGAGCATCATGATCGGAGACGATAGACAATGGCATGCCATGAAGCAGTACAATCTCATGAATGTAGAGGTGTCCCAAGATCTCCACTGAGCCCTGATTTCTGATGGGTAAGAAGTGGGCCGACATGGTGAGTCGGTCGACGATCACCCAAAAAGAGTCATTTCCTCTAGATGTACGTGGAATTCCAGTCACAAAAATCCATAGATATCACATCCCACTTCCTCTCCGGGTCCTCCAAGGGATCTACCAAGCCTACTGCTACATGGTGCTCTGCCTTCACCTACTGGTAGGTGAGGCATCGGGAAACAAACTCTGCCACAACCTTCTTCATACCCAGCCACCAGTGTTGTTGTCAGCGATCCTAGTACATCTTTGCTACCCTTGGATGTACTGCCAAAAGGGAAGTGTGAAAATATCTCAGCACCTCCTCTTGTAAAGCAGCTGGTACCATGGTACGTCCTCTGAAATGGATGACGTGCTCTCCTCCTTCAGAAATTCCATCATGTGCATGTCTTGTGGAAATCTGTTCATGCAACGTCTCACAGTCAATGTCCCGAAGTTGTGCCTCTCTGACCCGCTCTAGAAGTGGAAGAGTGACTGTGAGAAACTGAAGAAAGTTGCCTCATCAATATCCACGAAGGATATCTATAAAGCGGAAAAATGCTTTGTCACCTCTCCAAGAAGTTGAATTCTCGTCCTCCTGCTGAGGGAATCAGCTACTACGTTCCCCTTTCTAGGAGTATAGACTATATCAAAGTAATAGTCTTGGAGGAACTCAAGCCATCGTTGTTGTCTCATATTCAGGTCCTTCTGCGTGATGATTTACCTGAGACTCTTGTGGTCATATAAAACTATAAAGCGCTCTCCCATCAGATAGTGCTGCCATATATTTAAGACGAAGACCACTTCTACTAACTCCAGGTCATGGGTAGTGTAGTTCTGCTAATGCCGCCTCAACTGTCGTGATCCATAGGTGATCACCGCCCGCTCCTGCATCAGGACACACCCGAGTCTAGTCACTGATGCATCGTAGTAAACTACGTACCATAATCCCTCCTCTGGTAGCCTCAAGGTGGGTGCACTAGTCAATCTATTTCTCAGCTCATGGAAGCTCTACTGACATCTATCTGACCACATAAAGGGTTTCCCCTTCTTCGTCAAAGATGAAAGTAGTGATGCAACTCTGGAGAAGTCTGGCACAAATCCCTTATAGTACCCAGCCAGATCAAGGAATCTTCGTACCTCCGTCACGCTCCTAGGTGGCTCCCAAACTAGCACTGCCTCGATATTCGCAGGATCCACCGCAACTCCCGCCTTAGAGATGACGTTCCCCAAGAATTGTACCTCATGTATCCAGAACTGACACTTCGAGAGCTTACCATAAAGCTGTTGCTCTCGGAGTGTGTACAGTACAACCTGAAAGTGGTAGACATGCTCCTCCTTAGTAGTCTAGTAGATCAATATGTCATCAATGAAGACTATGACAAATAGATTGAGGTAAGGTTGGATGATGCTTTTCCTGAGACTCATGAACACTGCTGGAGCGTTGGTTATGTCGAAAGGCGTCACCATGAACTCATAGTGACCATACCGACACCTGAAATTCATCTTCTGCAGATCCTCATCTCGAACTCTGAGCTGATGATAGCCTGACCTAAGGTCTATCTCCGAGAACCACCATGATCCATTGAGCTAATCGAAGAGATCATCAATCTTAGGAAGCATATACTTGTTCTTCACGGTCACCTAGTTCAGGAGATGGTAATCGACACACAGTCGCAAGATCCCGTCTGCCTTCTTGGCGAACAAAATCAGGAAAGCCCAGTGTGAAACACTGGGTTGTTTAAATCCCTTTCCATGCAAGTCCTCCAACTGTACATGTAGGTCCCAAAGCTCGGCGGGAGCCATCCGATACGCTAGAGTAGATATTGGGGATATCCCAGGGTACAGGTCAATGTAGACATCTACCTCTCTACGAGGAGGTAGTCCTGGAACGTCGTTAGGAAAAATGTCCGCATACTGATCCTCTACAACATGAAAACTCGGACTCTGCATGTCAACTGCTCCTAGGATGAGGCTAGCCAACTGATGAGTGATCGGATTTCCTCTCCTCGGTGTGAGTCTGTCATGTGCTCAAAGGCTCCCTTCTCACTAGTGAAGGTAAACCGGCTCCCATCGGTGTGGACACACCGCACATTGCGCCTAATACAGTCGATCTGATCATGGACTGTAGATAACCAATCCATGCCCAATACGACGTCGTAAGGCCTCGACACTAATACAAGAAGATCCCGTCTGAAGCTCTCTCCTCCTAGAGTAAGCTCAGACTCACGGAACCAGTGCGTAATCATCGAGACTTCTCCCGTAGGAGTCTCAAGCTGTGAGGATCGAGCCGATGGCTCCGTCAGAATCTATGAGCTCCAAACAAGGGCAGCAGAAATGAAAGAATGACTTTCCATTGTGTATATAATAACTGCAGCATGTTTGGAGGAGACCCAGATAGTACCTCGAATCATCCCAGGTGCACAGTGGTCATAGGCCTCCACTGCTTAAAGCTAAGCCTGCCTCTGTCCACCAGCTCCATGTGGTCGGGGTGGACATCCTGGTGGTGGTGGTGGTAGAGCTTCAAAGCACCATCCACCACCTACTGCTTGGAAATCTACTCTTCCTCGTCCGCCTGCTCCCTGTGGACGGCCACAGTCGAACATATACCTCTGCATGGGTGGTCCCTCAACCATCTGATGCTCCTCTACATAGCGGGTCGGGCAGTCACGAGCCATGTGACCCTGCCCGCCGTATGCATAGCAATGCCCGCTCCTCGTAAGGCTGGCTCTACGCCGTGTTCCCCGCACCTCTAAGCCAGTATCCTGAGGTTGTCTGCCTAATGGTCAGGTCCGCTTGGAACCCTGTGACATCCGTCAACTGCTATCAGCAGAAGACTCAGCTACGTGTCTCCCTATGGCAGGTCTCTATACTGGTGTTAGCTCAGCAAGAAATCTCTCTACAACAAGGGCTCGCTCTAGAACTCATGCCTGCGTCGAAATGCTGAGGGAGATCATAGATGCCCTGATCTCATGCCTTAGTCCCTGCTCGAAGGTCCAAGCCCAGAAGAATAGGTCTCGTACCATGTCCGTGGAGTAGCGTGATAGGTCGGTAAACCTCACCAAGTACTGGGCCACAATCATGATGCCTTGCCACAACTACAGTAGCTCTTGAATGCGCACCACACAGAGGGTGCCTGGAACAAACTCAGAGCGTAAGAGGCTCTCAAAGTTTGTCCCAGGAAGTGACGCCTCATCGTGAACCAAGAGTATCAGGCTCCACCATCTACCTGCTTCCGCGTGCAGGTGAATCGCAGCGAGGATCACCATGTGGTCAGCTGGGGTCCCAACTCACCTGAATACTAGAACAACAGCCTCCAGCCAATCCTCGGCTACCTGATGGTCCGTCTCTCCGAGGAACCTGGGTGGTCTCTGATGTTGAAACTCGCATAGTGCACTTTGGCAAAGTGCACTCTCAACTGCTGGGGATGTTAGTACCGATGGATCGGCGGGTAGAGGTACCGTCGATGCCTCCGCTGTAAAGGGGCCCTACACCGAGGCCTCAACACTCGGTGGGCTTCCGTCTCGCACAAACCTCATAACCCTAGCTGGCTACAGTCGTGGGGCCATCCTGAATAGAAACAGGTGTTCCACAATTAATATAGTATACCTGGTGAGCTAAAACAAATTAATAATAAAGAAAACTTTTGAAACACACATGCAGTCAATGTTTTCATGCATTGAGTCGGTAATCGGAAGTCAGGTTCCAGGTGTATGGATACATTGGCCACCACACCAACATTGGAGTTCCTGGACTATTAACCACACTCAATACTCTAAACATTATTGCTTCAGAGAGAAGAAATTATCAGAGTCCCAAGTTCTGCGGTAGAACCATCTCCTCTGATACCAATTTTTGACGACCCATTCTCGGGGCCCGTGCCGTGACTACCCCAAGTCCGCCTTCCATAGGCCAGGGTCTAGCGACTAGCACCAAAGGCGTAAAACCCGTTGAAGGGAAGACATTGCCTTTATATATTTAAAAAACACACAATTGAGTACGCAAGCTGAAATAAACACTAAGTAATATAAGAACAAAAGTTAGTGCTGGAAAGTAAATGCGCCAGAATACAAACCCAACTGAAAGTAAAGTTCAACTGAAAAGAAAGTACATCAGCAGAAAGGTAAAGCAGCAAATCTGAGCTGTCCATTGGAAATCCCACCTGAAGGCTGGGTACAGATAGTCAGCTCAACTCCTCAGGTTCGGCTGTCTGCTCCATGTACGTATCACCCAGTGGTCCACCTCATGATACAGTCCAGCTCCACGAGCCTCCACCACGATCAGCGTTGTCTGTCATCTGCATCCAACACAACATTTTGCGAGCATAGACTATGCAGGGATGAGTATATGATACTCAGTAGGGACCCCGAGACCCTTGTAATACTCCCAAAATCCATGAAGGATAAACCACAAAGGATAAATATAAACACGAGATAACAATTAATCCTACTTAGGTAAATGACCATACATATACCTAAGTCATCAAACCCAGACCAGCTCCATCTCTCATGCCCAAGAACAACCCAGTCCACACAGGAAAGCACAACCCAATTCACAAATGATAACACAATCCAATCCATCCAGGAAATCTAGTCAATCATATCATGGATAATGATTGAAAGTCAAGATTCAGCTCACACAGGTATCCATTTACGAAGAAAGGTGAAGATGATTAGATGTAGCCTCTGAATCATCTCCTCTGCCGAACCCACGTAGGATCCAAGTATTGTAGTCATCACAACCGAACCCACGGAGGATCCATGTAATGTAGTGGTCGTTGCTGAACCCACGGAGGATCCAAGTACAGTAGACGTCCTCATCGAACCCACAGAGGATCCCAGTACGGTAGTCTTCCTCACCGAACCCTCGGAGGATCCTAGTACCGTAGTTGTCCTCATCGAACCCATTGAGGATCCCAGTATGGTAGTAATCCTTATCGAACCCACGAAGGATACCAGTATGGTAGTCATCCTCGTCGAAACCACGGAGGATCCTAGTACGGAAGTCATCATCGTCGTAGCCATCTCTAGGGTTCCCGCACACAGCATGCTCGATTCCGGGAGGGTCTGCTCCATGAGCCAAGAGGGGCGATACATCAAATGACTCGAAGTATAGAGTTGATGTATCCCAAAGTTCTGTCTCGTCAAAAGGAACTCAATGCGACAGACGATGCTTCAATAGGACGCCTGATCTGAGAGTTATTGGATTTTTCGTCCTATGGGCCCAGTTTGGTTTTAAGCTAAAACCAACCTGACCATACACCAACTGTGTCCAAACCTCAAGAAGAGTAATCCAGCATAACCATATCACAAAGAAGAAACCAACAAAGTTGACGAAACATCAATCAGACGTCTGGAGCTTATGTTATAAATGTTTCCGCTCCGAGGGCCCGGTTAGTTTTGTGTTTGAACCAACCTGGTCATACCCATGGTTCTCCAAAACTCTGAGTGTAATATTATGAAAATACCATCTTGATCCAAGGATCCCAATGCAACTAATGTTGCATCGATCGGAGGTCTGTAGCCCCTGTTATGGGCGTTTGAACGGATCTCTCTGAAAACAGGGGGTTTGGGCCCAGTCCGACCCGGCCCAATACCGCCTGGGACGGCCCGAACGGTGCGACCCAACCCGGATCCAGGTCCGGCCAAGTTGGGCGCGGCCCGGCCCACCATCTGGCGCGGCGCGGCCCGACGCGGGGGTCCGGCCCAGCTCGGGCAGCCCGGCCTGCGTGGCCAGCGGCTCGGCCTTCGGCCGAGCTAGATGCGGCGGGGCGCTGCCCCCCTTGATTGAGAAACGGTGGCCCCCTCTTTGGGGCCACGCCCTTGCCACCTGTCTGGGGTTACGACCTCGAGACATCCGAAAAAACGGCCGACCCTAATGGCCGTCTGGCGAGCCGCTGCAGGACCGGCTGGTCCCGCCTCCTGGAGCGCCGGTGGCCGGTGGAATCTAGACACCCTCTGCACCGCCGCAGACATAGGCCGCGGCCCCTGTCTGATCTACGCGGCGCGACGGCGCCGAGCCCCTCTGCCATCTCCCGCCCATGCCACCTCCCTACATGGTTCTCTGGCGCGGTTCTACGGTGCCGCGCCCATCCGTCGCGGCCCACTATTGGTCACGGCTTCCTTCGGCTTCACCAGAGCGGCGCGACGACGCTATGCACCTTCTCCGCATCCCGCTCCTGCCGTGGTTCTCTCATTCCCACGCAGTGTCTTTGCACCGCGTTTTCTCCATTTCAAACCACAACGGTGATCAACAACAAAATAGGGGAGGAGGTTTGGCCGTGTTCATGCAGTCCAACCTCCTCCTGTTTTGTTGATAACAGGCGGTAAAAAATTAATGAAGAACATCAAAATAAACTCGAATGTAAAATCAACCCCTACCTCAACAACGGTGACAAAATTCAGTGTCGCGGTAAAAGGCATTGCGGGGTGAGGCTCTGTATACGTTGACGGAGATCGTCTGAGGAATAAGTGACGTCTTTCATTCTTTGACATGGAGAGAAGATGTAATGACATGTCGGCGTTGTTTGCGTTATTCAATGAGGAAGATTAAGTTCTTCAAAGTGTAGATCTCTCCCTCTCTCAATTCTCCACACAACACAACAACCCCAAAAATAAAATAAGCTACATATTATTTTATTTTTACATTTCCAAACCTTTCAAAATTTAAAATTTGAATTCACCAAATTAATTAAACTTGGGTTGTCAATTTAATTAGGTGTTTAGTTGGCATGCATTAATGTGGAAGAGTTACATAACTCATGTGTAGGGGGTTAGAGGTGTTAGGTAATTGGAAGGGGTGGGGCTCGTGTGGTCCCCACCTCACTAATATCCTATTTGGATGAGTTATAATTTTAGTGGGTCCCACTCCAACTCCCACACATGGGGTTTAACCACTTATATGTGAAAAAAATTGTAACATGATTTTATTTCTTTTTTTTAATAAATCCACAATTTTTAACAACTCTTCTAGAGAAAACGCAACTCCAGTAAAGGTCTTGTTAAGCAATTATCGGTGCTGCGGTTTCATGGTTGCCCTCGGATTTTGATTCTGACCACCGGTTCAAAAGTTATAAAAACCCGCTCGTTCGTTCACTAAACGTACCCGAGATAAACTTCGGAAATTGATTTCGGGCACACCGGGCCTCGGAATCAGGTGTTGTCGTAAACTACGCACTCGTAAAATCCCAAACAATTTAAGTAAAAAATTTCCATGAAATTTACGGGTCTTTACACTTCCCAAGTGAAATGAAATGAATGAGGGGTTGCATCGTGGAATGGAGGGGAATGCATGGTTTCATATTCTTTTTTTTCTAAAAAACCCTAATAATGTTATATTACTAATAATATTATTAATCTTAATAATAATAATAATAATCATAACAATAATAATAATAATAATAACAACAACAAAAATAATAGTAATAATATTAATCATAATAACAACAACTACATAATATTAATGATATTAATAACATTTTAATAATAACAATAACAATAAAAAAATTTATAATAATTATATTTTTTATTAAAATTTTATAATAATAATAATATTTTCTACAACAATAATATTATTATTATTGAGGATTAAAAATTTATAAAATTACTTAATTTTATATATTGGGTAGTGGAATTGTCACCTGGGCTGATCGCATAGTTACCACGAACGGTGTGGTGCCCTTTCACTGTCCAAAAACCCTACAAAATTAAAAATACATGATAAAAATAATGAAAAATAAAAAAACAAGTCTGAAAACTGAAACTCAGGGAAAAGATCTGAGACCTGGAAGTGAGTAAAAAAAGAGTGTTCAGGTTCATGGTGTGATAATACTTGCCCATTTTAGTTATTTTATTTTATATTTTTAACATGTTGTAATTTTTATATGTTTAATTGGTTTCATTGCTAAAAAATATAATGATAATTGATAAATATATAACATTTTGATATTTTCTATTTAATATTAAGTAGTAAATTATTTAAGGGACAAATATCATTTTTAAAAAATCCCATGTTTGAACATTCTCCCCTATTATAAAATTGCATCACTAAAATTTCAACCCATTCTCTCTATTGAGAAATTTTTAGTGTACTTATATAACATACCTTCACTTTATTACATGTTAATTAATGATATATTACATAAGGTTACATGTAATACAACCCATAAGATCATTAATTGTAGTGTCTTCTAGATATATGTACATTACCTAAGAATTTAAAACAATGAATACATCATTCCAATATTTATAGGGAATCAAGATTGATGAGTGAAGAAAAGGGGAGATAGTTCAATATTCAAATGAATGAATGAATGTGAATAAAGGAATTTTCAATGGATCATTTGGCTCTTATTTTAGTTACAAAATATCCAATAATATGAAATCCATGTTCAAGATTGTTATGTAACCTTTGACTTAACATAAATAAGTAAAAAAAGTACAAATAAAAAATCATTTTTCTTAAAGTAAGTAAAATTTCATTTTAATAAAAAAATCATAAATTAAATATTTTTCCAAAAAAAATTAATAAAAAAACCATTAATAAGTTATATTAAATATTATAATTGACATGTTAATGTAAATTTAAACACATTTGAATTTAAATAAATGAAATTGTATTCTAATAAAATAAAAATGTCAACTAAAATGAGATTAGTAACAGTATTAGATATCTAAATATTAGTAGAGATAAAGTTGGGTGAAATATCAAATTCTGTTCCTATTATCTTAAGTAATTGATCCTTATTTTAGAATAATTTATTCTAGATAGATTTATATGATTCATTACAATGTATATAGAGATAGTCTAATAAACTTTTATAGATTCGTTATTATAGTTGAAACTAAAAAATCCAACAAGGCTTGTTTCATCCACAACATATGTTCTCAACCACTGCCTGGAGCTATATACACTACTTCCGCAGTAGGTAATTCAATAAAATATTGATTCTTCCTAGAACTATATAAAATTTAATTAAATTGAAAATTTTAGAATCTTGAAGTATTTCTCATATATCGCAAATGGCCACCAAATTTAAAATCAGAATAAGATGTCATTTTTTTGATGTTTTTAGAAAAATTATGGAAAAAGAAGTAGTTCCATTTAAATTCCGTAATATTTTTTTGGATTCATTTAAAAAAAATTACTCTTGTATTTTCATGGAATATAGATAATAATGACAATTAAAACATAACGTCTAGTCTTTTAATTGTCAAAAAAATGGAATCCTAATTATTTCAGTATATTTCTTATTGTAAAATAGTCTCCCAACATTATCAAAATAATTTTTCTCATTATAACTCATATGATATGAATATATTTTACCACTTTTGTACCCTACCCTTTATGTGTGTATTATATGTATTTACTATGATTTTTCACAGTCCCATTTTTCTTTTTAGATAGATCTAAAAGAATATATAATAATTTAAAATAACTAATCATGATCATTTATGAATAATTTTTCATTTGTTTTGAATATTCATTATGCTGCCTTTTTTTAATGTACCAAAAATCAAAACATAAAAATTTGTCTAATCAAAAAATATATATAATGCGAGAAGTATCCCTGAAAAGATTAATATCTACGGTACTACTAAAATCTATTTAATAATAGAAATGAAAATAAATGCTCATACAATTCTCCGGATACATTTTGGAGGAAATTAAGAGAATTGGGTTATTTGAAAACTAAATATGGAAAATGAGGATTTTCAAAACAAGTTGGTTATTCAACATAAATATCCTCTATAAGAAAACAATTGAAATAAAATATTTTATATCCATATGACATAAATTTAGATTTATATGATATGTATCGTCTATAAAAATATCAAAGGATGCTATTATGGATAAAGGTGAGAAGGTATCCACCTAATCTATACCTTTTTCTAGATTGTAATATTTGAATAATACTTTATCAATTTTCCTAGAAAACACCCCACAATCATAAAAGTTATTCAAAAAACACATTTTTTTCAATAACACCATAGTCATAGGTTATATATGAATATTCTAATTTCTTTATAACTTTTTATCTTGTTTATGTATTCCATAATTATTATTTCCCAACTGTAATTATCTATGAATTCCTGAATATTTTTTATTCTTATTTGATATATAGATGTTTTAAATTATAAAAGGTGTCCTACAGTACTTTTATTATAATTCCTTTCATCGAGGCATCAAATAAAAAATTCTCATGGATGGTTTTTATGGGGTTTTTTGATATATATGAATGACCATTTCTAGTTTAATAGAACCAATTGAATTATGTCGTTCCAAAAATAATAATTTTATGTATCACTAAGATTTTGAATATAAAATAGAGTTTAAATTCCCATGTTTTCAAATGAATCCAATTGCCCATAAACATTATTTGTTTTTTGACTTTATAATTTCCTAGTTTTCTAGGATAAATCGATGATTAGTTTTTTTTAGATTTTCAAATTATCAATCTCTATGTAACTATGGTATAAAAATTGAGAGTATAGTCATCCCCCTTTCTATGATCCCTAAAATGAATAAATGTATATTTTAAATATAACATGAAAAGTTATAAAACAAAAATAATTCATTCATCTCAAAGATATGAAATAATTATCATATTATAATATTATCCAAATACATATAAAATATTAATTTTTAGAAGTGATCATGTAATTCAAATAGATCTTACTCTTATAATCATTACATTCATTTTTATAAAAATAGTGACACGTCCTCCATCAATTTCTGATAAGGAGGGAAAAATAAGGAAATATACAGTCATGTTTCATCAAAAAATATTATCCATTTTTTACTTCTCATTGATGTCATTATACCTATTTACCTATAATTTCCAATCATAGAAGAAATTGTTTTTCACCTATATTCTCTGTGGTGTAGTAATTTTATCGACAGATTATTTGGATACCCAAATATATTTCATCTATCCATAAAATCCAACCCTAAATTTATTAAATCTTATTTCAATAATAAAATATTTGAATCCAACTAATTAGGAATATATAAAAGATTATTATCATACTTACATGGTATTAAATATTAGAAAAATTAACATTGTTGAGGTTTTCAATTATAAAACCAATAATTTTTTTATAATTATTTGGAATCTCACGGTGGAATAATACTCCAAATATATTATCAATTCATTATGTTCTTCATTAATGTGAGTCATGAAATTTGAAAAATTTATAAAAACACATTCAATATCATTAATGTCATGAAATTATTTTTAAGGGGTGTAAATTTTATTATCATAGTCGTCCTCTAAAATAAAAGAATTTTATATATTGGTTTTTATATATTAGTTTTTTATGTACACTATTTTGGTAAAACATAATTATCTTATTTCATGAAGGATTTTTTTTGATTTGAATATATCTCAAACAGTTATTTCATTTGGGAAAAATATTCATTTAATTATGAATAGGAAAAGTTTGAATTGTTAGTTTCGGAATAATGATCAAAATAGTAATAAAAATTTACCCCATCTATGTTTTCTATAAAGAACAAATTTCTTCATTATTAGAAACTTAAACTTCAAAATCTAACCATGTTTCGTAACTAGAATAAACAAGACACACTATTTTACATTCATGTCATTCTTGGCATTATTTTGACAGAAACATTTCATAAAATACATCTTCTAGGATTTCATTTTGTCCTATAACTGAGATAATTTTCGATTGATGTTCCTGAGAATTTTAAACTCATTATATCTAACCTGATTAGATTTACCATAATGATTCTTATACTTATAGAATTGTATTCTGAATCTTTTAAAATTATTTGATATCTCCTTGAAAATTCTTCAAAAATGTGTTTGTTCACATTCAAATGTAGAACTATTTGAGGTACCATAATAATATGACATATCCAGTTGTATTTATTTTATTTTATTATATTCTTTTGATGTTGAAACATTTATAATAATATTATACGTATTAACCACTATATTATCACTGCTTTAGCTTATGTCATTGCATCATAAATTATTATAATTCCACTAAAATATTTTCATTTATAAATTTTAACCCATATAGATAGAGAAATGGTAGAAATGATTCTAATCTATCTAAATTGTTTAATTATGAAGATTTCCAATGATTCTTCTTGTTTATGAAAAGTTGTTCCCAATGATGTCACATTATTTTAACCCTAGTAACAATTATATTTTGTGGGATGATGAATTATTATTCTATCAATATCCATGTGTCACCCATAATAATGTTAGTATTATTTTTGAGATCTTTTCACTGTTTGTTATTTCATAATACACAAATATAGTAGTCCACTTTTCATGAGTAATTTTACCTTGTGACATGAAAATTAACTAGTCTACACCTAGTAGACATGTGATATCATTTAGGGATTTTGATTTTTATTCTTCTTTGGATTATTATTAGTGTATCACATATAATGTTGAATCTTATTAATATAAAAAGGAATCACCACATTATGGTACACCTACATACAACATTTCATTATAAAGACGGTCATATCCACCTTCCAATATCAATAATATTCAATTTAAATTTTTTTTGATGAATCACCTTTACTAATGAGTCCAATGATTATTATTTGAAGAGATGAATTATGAAAATCAGAAATTTTTGATTTTACAACAATATATAGTTTAGAGATTGAAGAATTCAGAGGTAATATGTTCCATCCAAGTATAAATTTTTCACCTTCCATTACTCTAATGATCATTGAAAACACAATTATCCACCAAATAGACATGGGAAGTGATATTAATGGTGCCTATTTTGAAATTTATCCATTCCATTCATTTAGTAGTAATCATCGAAGAAAGGTTAAATATTCCATTTTTAATGGTTTTCACAATTAAAGTAGATTCACTTTTTGTTAAGATGTTTTTTTATTCCTGGGAATTAGAAAAATAAAAAAAATTAAAAATTCCATGAATATAGTCTCCAATATATTATTCCAACCCACAAAAACCAAATAAAATAAATTAGTTTTTTTTATAATGATCATGATAATCCGGACCTTAACATCAATGTCTAGGAATCCCTATAGGTGAACCATCATAATTAATTATGATAAATTATTTGAATAGAGGATAAAAGAATCCGTAAATGGTCCCAAATGGTGGTTTGTAGTTCCCAGAAACAACTATCATTATCATAACTAGGATGTCATGAATTCTATTACTACAAAAACCTGATTGCAGTATGATAGAGTCCCCGATGAAAATATTCATTTTTATAATTTTGGACTTTAAGTCAAAGAGATTATTGCCATTGAGTATATGATTATAGACATTCAATATGATATGAATAAATTTCCTCATGTACTACTTGAAATAGATTTAGTATTTGTTGGGATATTGATCATCATTGATGCTTCCACAAAGACTCGACCAAATCCATATTCAAAAGTTTAATATAGAACAAGTTGTGAACTACCCACCATAGTGATGATGCATTAACACAATTTAAAATTATATTTTAAGGGTTCTATGATTGTTTTTCTAATTCGACACATAAAAAAAGAGTGACACTGGATTTTTTTAAGAAGATATAGAATGGATCATCATTGTGCGGACAATTTCTAATTGAGGTGAGGCATGAAGGATGTATCTAATCCTATTTAATATCTTAATATAGCGTTATCCCAGAAAAGGGATCAATAGTAGTGAAATGGTAATAATTTATGTTTTTCATGATGCCTTTTTTGGATGATTCACAAATTAAGATATCATTAGAAGGATAAAAAATATTATTATAAAAAAAATATCTAATTTAATTCTTGATATGAAATTAATTAGCACCTATAAAATATTTAATCAATACCAGAGATTTCATTAATTGATGATAGTTAGAAAAAAAAAGGGGAATCAATTCCTGTTATCTATCTTGCGTCTATGAGAATATTTTCAACAATAAATCCCATTCGAAGAATGATTTCTCTACCTCAAACTATCGAAGAATATTCCTTAGAGGAAACCAACATCCAATGAGGTAATATTTTTGAGTTTTCATGTAATGCTTGTTTTGATAGATTCATGAAAATTAATATCATTTTCTAAGACTATACTTCCATTATTGTGAGACGTAGAGATTTTTGGCTAAGGAAACATGGCCATCTTCCCCTAATGAATCTTACCACTCCAAAAAAAATTACTAATGTAAGCCTTCATATTTTTTAGAATTTTTTTTCTGCCATTTAATGTTCATGAATATAGAAACCAACATAGAAAAAATATTTATTTTAAATGAGATGCATGACCATCCATTGGTATAGCCTTTCCATTCCATGATGATTGTTGATTCTTGACCTTATAAACTATATTAAATTAGTAACCAGATGTAGGAAATCCCCATAACAATGGGACACCATTATAGAAAAAATGAATGTAACCCGATCTTATACCCATTTCCATTATAATACAAGATTTTTTGGGTAATGTAAACCTCATTCCAAATAATATAAAATATACCTATCATTTTATGGATTTTATTGAGAAGTTTTCATAATGATTCTTAATTTCATTATAGTTCATAGTATTTTTGAAGGTACCTTGTAAGAATAGAATAATGTCACAATCATAGAAACATGAGTTGGCACATTGAGTCCCTTAGAATAATGTCCAGTCATAAACATTACAAGGATAACCATGTCATTGTTGAAGATGATGACATAATCCTAATAAATATATAATAATATGAATGACTATGGATATCCTTTCTAGACACCTTGATGACATTTTAAATAGCCCATTGGAATTTAATTGATGATAACTGAGATATGGCCTGAACCAAATTATGAATTAACAAAACCAATGTAAATTTTATTGAATCCAAAGAACTATGAAAATTTACAGTTGATGTTCTAAACCTTTCTATCAATATATGTGTTATTTCAACCATGAGATAAATTCTACCTCCATTTTTAGACTTTTAGAGAATATTATCAAATTAAAAATCTTTTCCAATATACTATTAAATACAACATCATTTTATAAAAAACATATTATAGGTGGAAATTTTATTTGTAAGGGAAGAAATCATGTTTTCATGAATTTTACTTCTACATTTATATATATTGTTAAAAATATTAATGGAAAAATAAATTCGAATATCAATGCATTTTTTAATTATGGAATCAGATTTAATAATTAATCATTGATTTCATGGGGAATGTTACATGTAATAATGAAATAGGGTACAATACTAAAAACATCAACATTAATTAGAACGTGATACCTTTAGAATAATAATATAGAACATTAATCAAGTCCATAACCACTTTTACTAATTAGAGTTTAAATAGTATCGTTAATATCATGATAAATAAGTATTATGATGAGAAATGTATTTAATGAATGAAAAGATTATGAATAATTATATTAATCATTTCTTTAATGAATCTATTCCATTTAAAAATATTAGAGTAGAGGGACAAAATGTTCTATGATATAATCTCATTGTCCTGAAGGATATTTCCCTCCCCTTTATAAAAGATAGTGTAATACTATCTTTTGAATCCCATTAAATAGAGTTATATAATTTTGTGTTTTAGTAACCATACTTGTGATATTTGGTTTTAAATGATTATTTATAGAACCATCCCTCCATTGAATGAATGGAGTTAATATGATAATAATTAAAAAGCTCTTATGTGAGGTAATAGGTGAAGTCACTATTATTCATATCTTCCTAAAGAAGTTGTAGAGTGGTCCCAAGGGAAGAAATTTCATTATCCATGCTCTTTAAAGATTTATTACTCCATCTATTATACTTATGTTTTAGATGGTTAATTTAAATAATTAAAGAAAAAACATAATTACCACATCACATAGAATTCCAAAAATCACAGACGAGCATATATTACACTAGGTTAGAGGCCAAATCTTTATTGAACATAAAAGGGAGGGGTGGATTTATAAAACTAGACATAGGACTAACAAGAATAGGATGTTGATAGAAGATGATCAAGGGAATCATGACACTATTAATACCATGTCATCTATCAAGATCCAAAACTTTTTTAAATGATATTTAATGTTAAATTGATTCTTCTTTAAACAAGGTTCCACATTTTCCTTGGGTATTTCAGACCAACTTGGATAATATCCACATGATTATTAATATGAAAATTCTCTTTGAACTCCGTATGATATATGAGAGAGTGTAAGAGTCCAATTTTTCTCTTAGGGACATAACGGTGTTGAAATAAAATATGATAATCCATTTAATTATTATTAATTAACTGATCTAGTGAATTATATTCGTCAATATTTTTTCTATCATGGTAATAATTTTTTCCTTTAAAACATTTGGTCACAAATTGAAATCCCAGTTTCTAAATACATTATATGACAATTTGATCACTAATAATGAGGGGAGATTCCTTCCCCATGAATTATTAGAATAGACACAAAATTCATTTATCAATTTGGATCCCTTACTGATCCTAAACAAAGGATATCCAACTATATAAAAACCAGTTGTTCCATTGATACAAGTCTCCATTGGTTTAGAAATATAACAAATAATTGTATTAGGGATTGATTGTACCAATGTAGTGTGTTGGTTTTTTCAAGGACGAAGGCACCTTAAATGATCCATAAGAAGATATTTATCTTTAACAAGACCAAAATTATGTGTTAACCATCATTTTATTCCACTTCGATTTCTTCTTATTGAAGGACTAATTTGATGAAACTTGTATGTGGTAACTCTTAGTCAAAATGTGAGGCACAACAATTGTACAAAAAATATATGATGTGGTACCCATAACAGGATAAATTATATTATCAAAAATTACTAATTTATTTAGTGTGTACCAATAAATAATACAATAGGAAAAGAAAATACTTCGAGACATATTTTTATTCAACAATATTTCTATAATGTTTTTAGGGTTCACAGTTTCATGAACCATTCGTGACTGGCAACGATGAATTATCTATATCTTTTATGGAATGGAAAATCTCAGTTCTAGACTTACCCATAAATTTCTATCCTTGAATATTATAATCTAAAATAGGGGTATATTTAATCACTACTGATGAATGAGTAGAGGCAGATGGATTATCTACTACATTATAGTCATCTAATTTAATAGAAGAGACTGATTCCTTTCTAGAAGATGAATCTGTTCCATCAAACGGGGGACTTCCACCCTTATATGATTAATCTCATTCATAATATATGGGTTTATGTGTAACGTCCCACTAGTATTAAAGAGATTTTTGGACTCCACAATGAACACCATTTTCATGAAGTAGTTTCCTCAATAATAGGAGGGCCAACATTAGTGACACATGTGAATGAAACTTCTATAGATATAATGTAACATTTATTGAGATGATTGATATCAATAGTATATTGGAATGGAGACCCCAATCCATTACCATAGAGAGTAATTCCAGTGTTCCAACCTTTCTAATTATTAATTCACATTGCCCTCCAATATTTCTTAACCACATTCATGAAGAATGTTTATCTATAATGGGGTTGAAAACATGTCATTGAATGAAACTACATTTAGAAATAATGTTACCAAATATTTTTAAAATATCTTTATATGGAGGTATCTATTCAAACTCAACCTTATCTTCATAATTCCAATGATTTTTCCGATGGGTTAATAAATATTGTAAAATAATATCCATATCAACCTCTACCAGAATTCAAGCATGAATTACTGGTTATAAATAATGGGTGTATGATATATCATTATCAGAGATTCTAAACTAATAAGAAGGTCACATAGTTGTTTAGGTTCCATAACATTGAATAAACACCATAAAATTGGACTCAAATATTTGTTATAATTTTATTTCAGGAAAGATTGTTGATATTAATGTCATATTCAAATAGTTTGAAAACACTCTGTATAACTGTAGAAGTACCATCATTATAAGAATTATAATGATACAAATTGTTGTTACATATAACATCAAGATATCTCATCTAATAAAAACAAGACTCATGTTTGAGATACCCCAATAATGACTAAGGTTGATCTGACTTTAATATTTCTTTGGGACTTATCACCCTTGGCTAGAGTGATGTTTCTGAGTGATGAAAATTTAAATAGATCCATTATAAATTGATAAACCATAGGATCTTATTCATTTGAGAATAAACCAAGTTACAATTTAATAATAACTAATTACATGGAATCATGATTCATCAAGAGATAACCCTAAAGTTCATCCATTATGGACACCCCCAGACACTATGAGAATATCTACACTCAGAATTAGAGGATAAGGTGTTTGTAAAAAAATTTGTGGCGAAAATGATAGCTCCCAATCTGGATAAAAATTCATCATGCCAGCACATTGGAACAAGATTCAATTATGGAGCTATAGTTCTGCCACATCTCAATATTCTGACCAAGATCCCTCATCTAGTTTCATCCATACAATAGGGCTTGATAAATCTTTTTGGGTGATGATAATGTTCATAAAACATATATTTTTATAATAATAGCCTCTATTATATTGAATAACATAGAAATCATCAATTTAATTATTATTACACTTAACTATCACATTTTATAGCAAATCATTATCACAAACATACAACACAATGAATCAAGAGGGGGTAAATTGTGTTCTTAAAATTTTCATGTCCTAAAAACCACCATAATTATATATATTATTACTTATGTTTTATTAACACATGAAAAAAGAAGAAATAAATGGACAAAGAAAATAGATCAAACAACAGAAATGTTTAGTGGTCGGGGGAAAATTTCACAACTCCACTCCAATAATAATCAATTCGAGGAACATCATGATTTCCAAAAGGCATGTACATTTTCAATAGGTTACCATTTCCTTTCATGAATGAGTTCAATTAGGCCACAATTGGTACAATACAATGTTATTTTTTCCATGGATCCATTAGGTCTTTAAAAACACCATCTTACGAGTTTAAATATTATATAATCATCCTAGAAAGAGAGAGAATGAAAAAATGAATTGCAAATGAGCTTCACAGTTGTAATACACAATTGAATAAACACAAGAAACCCTCATGAGTGTTAATAAGAATATGAGGAAGTTTGAGGAGTGTTTTCTAAAATGCAAAAATGTAAATATCGATAGCGCAGTAGTAGAGTTGAATCTTCTTCTATTGTTTTTCATGAAAATTAGAGCATATTAAAGTGATCACTGATAAAGGGAGTATATAATGTGAGTGTTCCAATTATTTTATATATTCTATTATTCACAACATATTACAAAATAAATAAATAATTATATATAATCACACAACATTTTATCTATATAATATGGGATTGGAATTAAAATTCAACACATCCTTTTCTTAAAAACACCTCAAAAAAAGTAATTCCCATTATATTATCAATATATTGTTTTCATTTCTTAATTTTTTGTTAATTTTTTGTAAATTTTATTATCAAAATAAGAAAATAAAACATTTAATATATGCATGGAATAATTAATTACCACTATATTTAAACAAACATTAATAAATAGCTGGTTACAAAATGATACAGTATATTCTGGATCACCATGTGACTGAATTATACTAATTTTAATTTGAATGCCAAAATTTTTTGATGATTCCAATATTCACATATTTTATTTCTCCATATCTAATTATTTCATTGTTTTCTATAATTTATCTGAATTTATCACTGTAAACATATTTATAACATTGACAAATTTAAAGTAATCAATTTAATTTTGTGTCCATTTGAAACCACGTAGTTGTTTTCCAAATGTAAGAATATATTATACATTAATATTCAAGATAACTAATTCGCATTGATTAATAATCCACATATCCAATTCATATATATATTTTAATAATTATTTTCACATATATGTCTCCATCATGTAGTTTTTTGAACATATATATTTAAATTCTCTAAAACCCTCATGATTTTTAGATTTCATCAAAATGAGCTGAGAAATTATACTGAAAAAATGAGGGAAACACATAAGAAAAAATAAGTGGTAACATATGAATGGTATTTTATATCAAGAAGTATTATGTTCATGGTATATTTAACAACAACATTTATTGTCTAGAATTTAATTGTTGAAGTTTATTTTTTGGCTCACATTGAAATCATCCTACCATTAATTTGATTAATAATAAATAAATTTATGACATTTAAATAAAATAATTTAATATAATAATATTCTATATAAAAATTTAAGCCAGATATACAATCGCATTCTAAAAATAATATTTACATGTTTATGTATGAACACCAATATATTTTATGATATATTTATCATTAAATTATTGTTATTAACGAATAGATGGAGGTACATAATACCTCAAGTCTAATAGAACCAAAATATTTTATATTGATCCTATATGAAATAAATTTTAATACTATATAAGAAGGAAAAAATTTTAAATAATTTTATATTCATTGTTTGTAAATAAAATATACTAATAAATATTTACAAAATTTTGTGTGCATCTTTTATATGAATTAAAATTATATTTTTCACCAAGGTGGATTTTTATTTCATTATTTGAGTAGATAACAATACTAATTTTTAATTTTTTATAGGAAAAATATCAAAAATAAACTTAATTTTATAAATTATCATTTCAATATTAGAATTTGTTAAAAATCGATAATTTCCTATAAATATGTTTTTCTATATGTTGTGACTAATAAATATGTTTTGTTTTGTAAAAACTATATTTTGTTTTAAAAAATCAAAAATGATTATTTTTGGATTAAAATAATTTAAAATGTAAAAATAGTTCATATATATTATGATTTATAAAATTATATTCAATAAAATAAATTATATGTTGGATTTTTGTTTCAAATACTTTAATTATATTAAAAACACTTTTTTTAGAAACCAAATTTTTATATCATTTTATATGTTTAATTTTAAAATATATGATTCCACTTATGGGAATGATATTTTAAAAAATTGACTATGTATTTATAATCCTAATTTCTTAATGATTATTAAAGATACACTAATTGTTTCCAGAATTAATAGTAAAAATGAATGTGGTTAAGGATAAAACAGGTTTACTTAGGGGTTAATCTGAGATATAAGAATATTTTTTCAATTCAACATGTCTATATACTTTTATATGGACATATATTATGATTTTGAAATGATACCATCGAAATTTATTTCCTTTTGAAATAGGTTTTATGAATATTTACATTAATATTTATTAATATTATATGAAATTCCATGTGTGTCCACCTTCATAATTAAAAAAGGAAACCCCACCATTATCATCATTTCACAACTTAGAATATTATATCCTGACCAACCCCTAATAAATGAACTCATAAAATTACATATACATTATTTATATGTTCTATTATTCTTGAAATATGAACCCAAATATTTTATGAATGGATCTATTACGTCTTTCCAGATAAGAGGAAATCTACACACTTGGACACAATCAATTAATTCATTATTCAAAATCCCCTAAATCAGTGTCATTCATCCTGAAAAATTATTATATGTATCCTAAATAATAATGTTTTATTATGAATATGAAACCCCCAATATAAACCCTATATTCCATAAAATATACTACGAAACTATCACATATTCATATTTATGTGCTACCTCATTCACGTAGTGATACAATTCATTTTCCATCACCATATTTCAATGATGGTTTTCAAAAGAAGTTAAATGTTTATAAAAAATATTTAAGAAATAACTATTCTTCTATATTTAATGTATCATCTCTATCTTTTACACATTCTTATCCATTGAATAATGGAAACATTATTGTGGTGTATATGTAGACTATCTCCTCGAAGAAGTGATGTGAATGGTTTCTCAATTTTCCTTTTATTGGATGGTAATAAGGATAGATTTTAAAATAATAATTGGTTTATAATGATTAATAATTATTCTCTACATTTTAATTAATAATTACATATCTTTATTTTTTCTCTTCTATAATTAAAAACATACTTCATTCATACATATTAAATAACAACTCAAAGGGATTTTAATTAATTTTTCTACACCTACCATTAATGGATGACTCGGAAAATATTTATAATTACTATATATTATAACTATATCGTGATTAAAATTCTTGATATGATAAAACCAATATCAGTGTACATCTACTAGCACTACCAAACTGAAATTATCCGTGAAAAAGAAATAGCTAACACCCAAAAATAGTGATTTTAATACGGAATTATTAATAAATGTTTGTTATAATTTTATGAGTAGATCACAGTTCATATTATAATAATGTAGATTTTTATATTGAATATTTAAATTTATTTAAATTTATTATTCATGTATTTATAGTACATTCAATGAAATTTTATCATGAGGTATGGGATTAAAATTACAATCTCATTATTTATCTGGATTTTTTATCTTGTTTTTTATGATGAAATTTAATGACCTATCTAGAATGAATAATTTTAACATTATTACTATTTAGATATTTCATGATATTTCAATTCAACATTTTCCTTTTCATTCTCTATGAACTCAATAGCACAAAAACGTTTTTATGAAAAATGAATTTTTTTCCCATTCGATCAAAAATATTTTTTCTTCCACATCCATGTTTTAAAAAATCATCAATTATTTATCAATATTATAATATTATATAATAATATAATATTTACTAAATGTTGAATATGTTAAAAAAAATATTAATATATATGTGTATACTCATATATTTCTAAAACATACATCACATCTTAATAAATGAATATATATTTCCACTAAATAACTATTCACACTAGAATCTTATATGACAAGTAAAATTGGAATTATAGATACATAAACAGTTATTTTATTAGATATATACATAATATTTCCTATAGTTATTCATAACAATCACTCTTCACAGACATAAAATACTTAATTCCCTTTTTCATAACCAATTGAAACAGAAACATTTGAAATAGTGATTTATAATGATTAGTAATGAAAATAAAGGGAGATATTGGTAAGGGTAGGAGAACATAAAGAATAACATTAGAAAATAATACACATTATATTATAGTTCAGAATATTGAGTCATAAAATAAGTCAAGGTATTTCACAAGACATGAATCTTATATGAATCAATGAAAATGTGTCATGAGAGAAAATAAAATATCATAAAATAAGAGTTTATGGAATAAATATAATCATAATGTTGTCATTTTGTATATGTTAATGATAATATTTGAGAATATCAAGGTTTAATGGATTCACTAATCAATCCATCATATTATCCATGGTTCAATCAAAATACTAAAATAATGGATAGTTTACTTTACTGAACTACATCCACTCCCCTTTCCAATACTATTAATCTCATGATGATTCTAAATTCAATCAATGTATTGGTGTGTTTTATAATTATATCCTCTCCATTATTAACAGTGAAATAAAAAATATGTGTACCAAAATGTTATAAAATATTAACCTTATTTTACAAAATGAAAATAAGATGAACTCAAAAATATTTTATTATAGGATAACCCATAGAAAAGAAATGGGATTCATAAAAATTTTATTAAGTTATCAACAAATTACAGGTGAAAATGGAACATGTTTCAAAAAATCATTTCATGAATAACATATATTAATAAATTAAATAATAAGGATATTATAAGTTAAATATAAAAGCACACAATTTATGTAACATCAAGGTATTTCATCTTAGATGAAAAATTTCATTATAATATATGTTCTCTATTTCAAAATAAAAATACCATTTTCATTTTAAAATCATATATCTAGAATTTAAAATATCCTAAATATTCAGTAAAAAAATTCATTTGTAAAAAATCATGAAATAATTTAACGTATTTAAAATATTTTTTTGTTAACATGGGTGTGTGAAATTGAGTATATGCCTTATATATTGAATGAAAACATTCATTTCATAATTATTTACAATATGTCCATAAATAACGTTTTCAGATAATGATATGAACATTAACATTAAAAAACCCCATGAATTTTTTAAATTTAATATAATAAAAGTAATATAATATTTAAAAATTTCTTAATTTTTCTTAGAAAAAATTGTTATGAAATAAAATAGTTTGTCAATTAAAGATAAAAATGTTGTTGGGTTTCTATACAAAAATGTTCCATGGTATCACAAGCACTTGAAATAAGGGTAATTAAATAAAATCATGAGTTCAAAATAAGTAAATCGATGGTAATAATATATATAGTATTATTATGTTCTATATAATGAAACCTCATTATTGGAAACCTAATCATAAAAACACTCGATAAGGAATGATATTGTCACATAAAACCCTTACATATTAGGTAAAATGTGAATCATAATCTTGATAATTTAATTATTGAAAATGAAACATTAAATATCATGATAATAATTATAACTATTATATTTCATTTAAAAGGGTATTATATACCCCTTATCCTATAATATATGTTTATTCTGTAACATATGTACCAAAGAAGAAAATTGTTTCTGATAAACACTAACATAGACCTACACTTCCCTTAAAAAACTATCTGTATGTCTAATAAATTTAAATTTATTATAATTATACAAGAAATCATTTACATGAATATAATATCATATATTATCCCTTTATAACATTTCAGAAACATCTTCTAAATATTATTTATTTAAATTTTCATTTTTGGGTGGTAACTATTCGATTTATAATGAGTTTCTTATTTTAGTATTTTCGTTCATTAATGTATCATCATAATTTAATCATATTTATAGTATTAATAATGAATTAAATATCATATAAATTCATTATATATATAGTCATATATAAAATATATTATTATAAAATTGAATTACATCATTCAAGATGACGGTCGACCGTACATATTCCTAAACATTAATATTACTTTTTAACGATTGAGAAAAATAAAAGTCATTAATAATTCACCTACCAATAATGATTATTATATTATATATATTATTAATATTTAATTAGATTCCTCCTTATAACCATCCATGTAAACAGTAAAAGAAAAATAAATTCACACTGTATTTTGGTGGTGGTGGTGCACACAAAATCATGAGCTACATTATCATTTTATAATTGATTAAAAGGTAGAAAAGTTTGTATGAAATTTTCATTATGTAAATATAATTAATTTTAAAAATAATTTATAAATGTTAACCCCATAATTACATTCATCTATAAAATATGTTGAGGTAAAATTAATTGTATCTCTATATGGAGATGTAAAGACGTATGTACGCCCATGTGATACATTAACATCCTAATTAATGGGAATGTGGATGGAAAATGGTGATTTAATAATAATAATTACTCTTTAGTATATTTAGTATATTTAATATTTTATATTATCGTAAATATTTACTTTTTTTAAAAAAAAGAAAAAGAATAAAAGAAAGTGATTGTTTAGGTAGATTACATATTCTTTGAAAGAAAACCTTTGGATATCCTCTTAAGGGTCCTAGGGATGAACAATTTTGAAATCCATAACCAATATAATAGGTTTAATTATGATATGGATATATTTTTTTGTATTTTTTTGATATATATGTCGTATAATCTCTGATGAAGTGAGAGGAGGATGTTCCCTTGTAGAATTTTTGTCAGTCGTATTTTTGAAATTTCAAAAAATATTATTTATTAAGAAATTCATTACCCAGAAAAAACCACCAAAATTGAAATAAATTAGAATACATTATTCTATTTTTTTCAAATACCAAAAATAAATGCAATGTTCTCAGTTTAGTGTTTTAACCAAAACTTTTAATTAAATCCCTTCATTTACCTACTTTAACCATTACTATGGTAACAAAATTAACAAACATAATTGGTTATAACTTATCTCATAAGGTAAATAGTGACTTATAAATAGAATAATTATGGCATTTTACACAATATCGCTTCCAAAATATTCCCTTCGTTTATATATATATTTATATTTTTATTAGTTTAAATTAAAATAATTTACTTAAAATATCATTACATTCATTTTTTACAATCACAATTGTATTTGAATTTCAATTAAATAAAGAAAAATATATGACATTAATATTTTCCATTAATTATTTCATATTAATTTAATATTTTCCATATAATTTTGTAAGGACTTTAATTTTTCCAAATTACAAACATTTTAAAAAATTTAAAAACATTTATATTGTTAACATTTTAATAAAATAAATATTGTATCTGCATTTTGGATGAAGTAATGTAAATATTGAATAACTAAAAATATTAAATACATTATCTTAATTTAAAATCATGTATCATTAAATATTCCATTTTTAACTGAATTTATACACATTATATCCTTATTTTATTATATAATAGATACTATAGTCAAGAGAATGGAATTTGTTACATTATATTTTACTTATTATATATTTCATTATCATGGGAAAATGGAACCTATAATAAATATATTATATAAATATACTAGATAAATATATGAAATTATATAATATAAACTCATACAATTGGATAAAATCATTTTTTGGATATATTTTCAGACCATATTATAAATGTTCGTTCACAAATGACCCCATTTTACAAATATTGTAATAAAAAAATTAGTATGGTTACTAATTTTTATGACCAAATGTAAAATTGTAATATATAGAAAAAGTAAAAGTAAAATATTTTTCAAATTTTAACCTTTTTATATATAATATAGAACTAATATTTCATTATTTAATTCCCCTAATAGGAAGAAATTAATTTAACATTAAAATCCATAATGTAATAAAAACATTTTTATATAAATGATTCAAGTTATGAAAAAAAGTTATTTTAAATAGTATTAAAATATAAAATTGAATGAAAATAAAATTAGATATTTTTTTAAACATAAATATATAATTATTTATTAAAACCATTTATATATATAATTATAAATTGTTAATATTGAAAATTAAAATTTATTTTTTTATAAAAAACAATGTTTTTTAATATTAAATCACAATTAAAACATTTTTTAAATATCCCAATAATTTCACCCCTTGATAATGTGGATATAATCATTTCATAAATGAATTTCATTTTATACAATTTTTAAAAAATTTAAAAATTATCTTTAATCATTTCTTGAAATGGATAAAAAATTATTTTTTTGAAGAAAAAATATTCTAGAATTTTAAAATTTGATCATTTTAAATTGATTTCATATTTCAAAACATATTATCAATAAATTGAAATTCAGTAGTATAGTAATATATTTTCCATAAAGTCATAAATCATATTCATCTATCCATATTTTAATGAATTATTATAATGTTCATATTTAGATAATGATTTTTAATGATACGTTTAGGCTTGGTGTTGTATATAGAATATGTTATTCAACATCGTTGTATTCTTTAAAATAATTTTGTGATACATTAAAACCTTCCCCTAAATAATTTATTTTTAAAAAATAATTATTTTTATGTCTATATTTAATGGTTTTCAATTTTAAAATTACATTTCATAAAGCTCACGTCATACAAAGGGCTAATAAAACATCTTCAAGATAAGAGTGAAATTGAAGTAACAATATCTTATACAATAACACATAACTATGTTTGCAAGTATAAATCCACTAGTGGGAAGTAAAATTATATACTTGGAATAGTTTTTTAATGAACAAATAAAGATGTTTGTAGTCAAATAACATTGATCATAAGAAATTGGATGATCCAATGTTAGATAATGAAAAAAAACTAGAAACCAATAAGGTGGGACAAATACAAAAAATTCATTATAAATAAAGGTAATTTAAAAAAGTGATTCTAGATATGACTCATACCATCGAGGGATGCATTAATCATACAGATTTAGAACATATAGAAATATATATACATAGAATGTATACTTTTATTATTTAATAAAACTTCACTATAATCTAAATGTTACACCAAATGTTGACTAATCAATATAAAATATTCTATATCTGAATAAAAAATGAATAATCTAAATAATTGGAAAAAATATATCAAGGTAATCTATATTTAATTTGGCATTAACCAAAACAAATTTTTTTGTATATTGTATGATAATCCACAAAATGAATAATCCATTATAGTAACCTCTAAAATATTTAATAATATCTGATTATTTTTAATATAGATTATTCCATATGTAAATATTTTGAATACTCTAACTTCAAAATAAACAAAACTAAACATACATGGTGTTCATATTATACAATGATCAATGCCAAATTCATATCTAAACTATAGCTAAAAAATTATTTCTCTAAAATATAATCTTCGGATTTTGGTTTTCATTTCCTTAAATAACTAAAATCAACGTAACTCAACATTAAAATAAGATATGTTTCCCAAATATAATTCAATGATTACCCCTATAGAAAAACCATTCTTATAAAAATTATTTCATTTTACCAGAGTAAAAAAATAGATAATTTTTTTAATCATTATCTTTTAAATAAAAAATAACAATATTAACATGGAAATCTTGTAAGCCTGTAGTACGAATTACACCTTTGTTTCCCTATGGTTTTCTATTCAAGCCCTACTACATTGCTAGATGTGACGAGTTATCTCCCAATATATAGGTTACCATTTATACACATTTTTAATAAAATAATTTATATATTATCCCAAAATATTAGAAACCTAAAATAATAAAAAAACATTGTGAAACTTTTATCCTCAAAAGTTATTTCTTACCCTTCAGATAATACATTCCAATAATTATTTTAATTTAACCATGTTAGTATCACAGATTAACACTACCAGTTACATATACCTCAATCCAATAAAAAAATACCCAATATATCATTAATCACTATGAAAAATCTCTATATCACCATGTACTATACATAACATCTCCATAATATTATGAATAAATGTTTCATAAAAACATAATATGAACTCATTATCTTGACCATAAATATATTCCAAATAACTCCATTTAAATTATTTTTATTTAAATAATAAATATTGTTAATATCACACTACATAATAGACCATAAGTATAATAACATCATATTATCTTTACTAGTTATTTAAAAATATATAGAGTGTGGTTTTATAAAACCCCACAATAGTTTCAAATTGATTATAATTTCTCTTACATGATATATTCATAAGGGTTCGTGATAAATTTAAATGTATTATAATCCTAAAAAATATAATCATGTGATATTATCCATAACATTTATGTTATCATCATATTAAAAAAAATATATGCATCAAATAATTAACATAATCCATATTCATAAGATAACATCAATGAATGTGGAATATATTCCCTAATTCCAAACAGTATAATAAGTTTAATTAAACAAGAACTAAATAAAGTATTAATTAAATAAATTCTTAATTTATTGGAATCCAAAAAAATCCCATTAAAGTCACTAATTTCATTATCCCATATAGAAAATAACACCATATCACAAAATGGATCTTCTATGTCATCTAAATCATTCGACATGTGTTTTTAGATACGTAAATAAAACAATATTGGAACAATACTTAGATGATTCAAGATTAATATATCTAAAATATATTTGATATAATTATTGTATAGTAATCTATAAACATTTAAATCTTTCCACATCAAATTGTGACATATTGAAGGTCTTTATATGGCCTAGCATGTCTCTATAGGATTAATGAATTTTCATGAATAAATCCCATATTCCCCATTCATGATACATTGAACTATAAATTATACTTTTATATCGAATCCACATTCCTCCATAAAATTATACATTTTTTCTCATAATTTATATGATCTATTCCCTTCAATTCCATAAATAAAACACCTTCTCCTTCCATTGACACATTCTATTGAGTATTTATTCCCCTATTCATTACTTGTGAGAAGATCATTATTAATTCATCTATGGTTTTCATGAATACCATTATTCCTATTATAATTACATTAAGAAAATATCACATGAAGTGGTGGTAATTATATAATTATATATATGATTAGGACCAATCTTATGAATTTTTATTCCATCCCCCATTTCATTTGATTTATCAGTAAGATGATCATTTCATTGTCTGACAACATTAACATGAATCTTCATCCCTCCTTTCAGTGATTAAAGAAAAAAATATTCTTACAAAAAGTAGTCATAGTGAGAAATAACGAGAAATAAAATATAAGGTGTTTAAATCATAACTCATAATTTTTAATCTATGAACCATTAGGTGTAACATAATTCAATATAGGTCATTACTTAATATTTACGATTATATCCTATACATAGGTAAATTTTGTGTTCACATTAATGTTTTCTCATCCTATATTCTAATGGTTATTTAAAGATTAATCCAACAACAACAATAGTGACTCGTAATATTCATACACTTATATAATGTTTCTATATATGAATATTCATTTCAATAAAATAACAACCTATTTTAGAATAAAATAGATCTGGGGTATTAGGAAACATTTTAATAATAAAAATAAGTTTATAAAAGATCAACATCATCACCCAATTAGTTATTTACAACTAAAACCCTTTTTTAACATAAAAATACATAAATACCATACTTCATACACTATGTGAAATGCGAAATAATATGGAATGATAATATATACTCAGTGAGGGATAAAGTTTGAGATATCAATGACCCCATGATCATAACATGAATATAAGGGTATGTGATCATGAGTCTAACTTTTAAAAATCAAGCACAATATATCATAGATAAAAATAATTAGTCATGGAAAATATTCTTGATATTCAGGGCATGACACTTATATGAAAAAATGATAATAAGTCATTAGATAATAACATTTCTATAAGTCATGTCTTTTTTACATAAAAATAAGCATAGAAAATAATTTCTAATGGATTTAAAGATAATTGAAAATAATATCATAGTGTAATGTGTTTACTCCCCTAACTGTCATAATAGTCAAGGTTCTCTCCCAAAACCATCGTAGTGGATGGAGTCCCTTATTAAAATGGCTTAACTCCCCATTCCATTCATATTTATCTCATTAGACTTCAATATTTTCCTATTCCATTGAAGGGATATCTAATTAAATTTCGACCCTTCACATAATGAAAATAATATATATCTATTCCATATATATAAAAACGTTGACCATATTAGGATCCATTAATGGAAATGTGATTCATAAAAATATTACCAAATAGAATCCTTTAAAAAATTAATATGTTTTCTAAAAATATTTGTTTTCACTATGTCATAAACCCTAGAGATGAAAAATACCCCTTAAAAATCTTTTCATCATCAAGATATACTTTTAATAGATTACAAAAATATGGAATTCGATTATGTTCCCTATAAATCCTATGAAACATTAATGTATTTCATCGTGGATGAAAAATATATTTAAAAACTCAGTTATGACATCTAATTTCAAAGCATTGAGTGGTCATATTGTTCAGAAATATTTTTCATGTTGTATAAGAAAAAAAATACATTTCATGCATTTTTAAAAAAATTCCAAATCAAACTCATTTAGAAATTTAATATAATATTCATTTGAAATGTTTTTAAAAAACATCAATTGTGGTTACCAATTAACATATGAAATAAATATATAATATTATAAATAATCAGGATTTTTTTAAAATACATATAGATATAATAAAATTATTTTTTTAAGATCCTAGGATTTTTTGGTTTCACTCTTCCTAAACAAATTCTATTTATTCAATATAATACATTACTTGTAACCCTTGGCATAAAAACACCAAAATTATATTTTTTTTTTATTTGAAAACAATTTATCTCATTTTTGATAAATTGGTAGTTATGAATATTTTTAACTAACATATAATTATAAATTTCCTAAATCATTGGTTACTAATTAATTATAAATAAATATATTTAGATCAATCTAATATAAAGGAAACATTAACAAACAATTTGTATGTCTGAAAGAATGTCTTATACCATTAAAATAAATAATATTTTTTTTATTATATTAATGATATATATATATATTATTCAGCATTATTTTTTCCTATTCATTATGTATATTTTCTAGATATTATTTAAGAATAAATCCAATTTTACTCATAAAAAATGCATTTTAATAAAAGAGTTTTATATATCCTTTTAATGGTACACCAATTTTATATCAAAATTTTGGAACATTTATATAAATATATTTTGAAATTATAAAAAAATTTATTTAAATATAAAAAATAAAATTACATTTGTTGATTTGTTTTTTGTTTTTCTGATAGGTTTAATGAAATGAGGCATAGTGGTAAAATATTACATTTTACTCGAAAAAAAAATCAATTAAATTATTTATAATGATGAAGATTATTTTAAATTAATTATAAATTATAATTAGATTATTTTTTCCATTTAATATAACTTATGTCATTGGAATCAACATAAAATTGAATTTAGATATAAAATAATTTTAATCTTTTGAATGTTATCACATTGAAAACATATTTTTTCTTTCCATTAGTGGAAATAATATTAAATTAATTCTATACAATTCTATAATTTTAATATTAAAAAATGGATATCATATTTTTGACCAGAATATAAACATTTAGAAAATATATATCTTTTATATTTTTGAAAATATGAATTGTAACATTATATTTTTTTTATAATTTCGACTTTTAAGGATATATTAGATCATTATTGTGAATAATAATATTATAATTGTTACAAACTTAACCGACAACATGTCATAATTTTATTTGATGATATTCTGTCAACCAAAATCTACATTTGGCCAATTTTAAGGCTTATTGGAGCCACTTGGATAACTTATCATATTTTAGTATTTTTCTCTAACAGAAGTACAATATGTCACACAAATGTAATTGAAAATTATTAAATTTATTATGTATTCTATTTAAGAAATATCATAGACTATAAAAAATAATTGATTATATATATGTATACATATTTCTTAATCATGATAATTTATTATTAATATAGTAAATCAGTAATCATTTTGATTTCGGTGACAATGATGATGTTGTAATTTATTAATTAATTTTAAAATCAAATATTTTTTGTAAAAAATATTTAATTAATAAATATTTGATGTGATTATTGTCATACATGAATTTTATAGATTACCGAGACATATTATGACTTTTTTATGTTATCATATTGATTGATATTTTTTAAAAAGATAATATTTGAATTGTTTCAAAACACACATTAATGATATTCTAAAATAAATAATAATTTATTAAATGATATAACATTTAAAGAAATCTAAAAATATTCCCAATTTATTGAATAAATTTTAAAATATCATCTATGAGGAATTTATGGCACATTTGGAATTTTTTTAAACTATTTTCTGTCTCAATGAGGAAAATGAAAAAATTTCAATGTAAGGGTTATATGGGTTTATGTACGGGTTAAATGCATAACATAAGGGTATGAATATGACCTTAAAATGTCATAAAATTATTTTATAAAAGGATTTCGATCCATAATCATCATATATTTAAAATAAATCTTTTTTGATCCTTTTGGAGTTCAAAATTATGTTATATTAATTTTATACTTTTTGAGTTTCCAAATGTTCCAACCACCTCAATTATAAATGGAAACCTCTTATGTGACATCCGCGTACTACATTGAGATGTAATATTTATCCAAAAAATATAAAATTTGATTACAAATTAACTTTCATAATATTAGAAGCCTCACATTGGGATGAAATCAAACCAATGATGAATTTTGGGTTTAAATCAAAAGTAGTTTCCCATGTAAAATGTAATGTTCTCCAATGATCACTGTAGTTTTATTCCATTCCCCACAATTTAATTTCATATTATTACAAGGTCATATAGATACAATAGTAACATTAATATAAATATTATTTATGATAAGGTCATGACTTATACCTACACACAAATCCATCAAATGAGTAACAGATTTATCATTTGTGGGCAAAAAACTACAGCCTCGCGAAATGATTTCGTTAGTTTTTTCCTATTCTAACTCTAATGGGTATTCATTATTAATGAAAACTATTTTTTGTTATTAATTTATTTATATTTTATTAATATGACTTTAATAGTTATATAAAACATAATATAATTGATTCCATTTCAAATAAATATGATAGCATTGTCGTTAGAATTGAGGACAGCATCCTCTTCAATGCGATGTGTTTTGTGCACACTATACATGGAACATATAAAGGTTGGTTTTAGTAAAAATATTTGATATATATGAAAACTATATCATACAATAATTTTAATTTATGCATATATATATCGTTTATTTTTAATTCCTTTAATATTGAAATTAAATGAAAGTATCGTTCATGCATACGAATGACAAACCATATCCATGAGAGGTGCATTTCACTTCATGTCTCCAAATATTATGGATTATAATAAATATATAAATACATTGAATATATATGATAATTATATCATTTTTTTCATTGTATTAATTTTGGAATCATTATCTATCTTATAGAAACAATAAATAACAATTCAAAACATATGTGAGAAAGTAGTTAATTAGCACAAAAAACAGTGAACATAATGAATGATTATTAATAAACGGGTAAAAAATAATTTAAGAAGAAAATATATGATTTAATAAAAATGAATATGGTTATGATATAAATTAATAACATTCATTAAACCATTATACACGATGTTATGACACAAATTACTAAAAAAGATGTGTGAGCTGAGGAATTTTCTTACCACATTTATTTTCTATGAGATACAATCCTTAATCACCAACTATTTATTATTTTTGGTTATATATATTTCCCACGACTTAATTTTCTGAGTATTATCTTTAATATCATCCAATTTACATATAAATATAATTTTCACTCATTCATGGGAATACAATTCTATTAATTATAAAGTAGTAAGGGGTTATTTCAAAACCTCAGCTTTATTCGGTATTATTTTTTTAAGTCTACCCTGAGAAATATTTCACATACATGACAAAAGTTATATAAAAAATATATTTACTATTCTCTATTGAATTATTAATATCATTTTAAAATATTCTTTAATTTTTAAAAAATAATTTTAAAGGAAAATTCATATTGCCTTAAAAAACAAGGTACCTTTAATTTTTTAGGAAAATGTTAAAAGAATGGATTTTTAAAATATAATACATAAAAAATTTTCCCTCTCATATTTTTCTATTTTTCTTTTGAACCCATTAAATGTATAAAAATTTATTTTCATTGAAAATAGTTTCTTTTATAAATGATAAAACATTTAAATAAATTATTACTATGTGGTAAGGGGTTTTAATCTCAACTTTTACATATTTGATATAAATTTTATATTCACAATTTTATTCTATTGTGTGTGGTATATACTTCCCATATTGATATATGATATCATGGTTTTTTATCCCAGTTATATTAAATTGTTTCATTATATTAATGGAAACAATGATTTATAAATATCATTTAAATAAATTATTCGATATATGAGGAATTTTTTAGAGTTACACCATATAGGATTTGTATTTTTAAATGAAAACCCCTAAATTCATTGTTAATTTCATGAGATGAATTATTTATCCAAATCATTTTATATTAAACTATATTTATAATAAATTTCACTGGAAATGGTATCATGTTCCTATGAAACTTTACATCCATTAAATAAGTTTTTCGTTCATTAAAAATTCAGTAATTCTTAGTATTTTTCAATGTAATGGACCGACTTCATGGAGGTCCATTACTTAGTGAAAAATATGATGTTGGGTGTTCTGGGTTGTCTCGGAAAGTTATCAAGGCTTCTCGGTGGAATTTATCAAGTTTTGACCCCTAACAGTAGGCCTACCGGTAGGCTTAGCCTACCGGTAGCAGATCTACCAGTATCTCGGCCTACCAATAGCTCTCTGCTACCGGTGGCTCTTTCCTACACCCAGGGGTTTTCCAGTCGCGCCTCCTTTTTCGCAAATTGGGGTTTAAACCGTATTTTAACCCCTTTAATCTTGTTTTAAAGCCCAGTAACGCCCATAAATGGCGTTTAATTAATTGTTTGATGAGGTACCCTCGTGTGTGTCGGTTTAAACCGACCCTAAATGCGGGGACACTTTAATGATGTGTGGGGCCGCGTTGTCAACCCACAACCCCCGCTCCTTACGGGGTTTCGCATTCCTATCTATGTATCTCAACCGTCCCCGTCCCTATAAACCAAAGGGTTCTCCCTGGGTTTCCTTTTCTTGTCCACCCTACGATCGATTCGTCTTCTCATCCTTGAGTTCCCGATGTCACAACCATGCAATTTGCGCATCTTCTATCCCTCGCGCGTGAATAGATGCTTCGATCACTGATCAAATAAGTAGGGTTTCACCTTTGTCTCCCCTTTCTGTGTCTCTTCTGAGGAGGGTACACTATTGCTTCTGTATAATTGGATGAACCAAACCTTAATGAAGATAATAAATGGGTTCTAAGAATGAAGGGGAAGGGTGTGACCACTGCTATGTTTTTCTCAATAATAAGTAATGATTTCTATTTCGTGCGGGATTATGCCTAAAAAATCATGGTCGTTGGCGGTCTTTTGTTGTGCGCTAATAAACCCTTACTTCATGTGTTGGTCATGTAAAGGAAATTGGTTAATTACATATATTCAGCTAATAAAATGAAAGAACAGGGATCAATCCTTTTCTGTGATAACCCCGGTTAAGGTACAGTGGAATTGGAATCATGGAGTGTGTTAAATCTTTTAAATCTGAAAATACCGGTATGGTCCTGCTTTGTGTTGGTGGTAGTGGTTTGGTTGTTTTTCTTTCACAAGCCGATTGCGGGGAGAGGTGGGTGGGGATGGCATCCCCTGTTGTTATACTTTCACTGGTTGTGAACTTGAGGCCGTGTGGTTACCTTGTTTATATCATGAATTGGGGTGGAATCATATGTTGTTGAGGAACCTTTGGCTTTTGGAGTTTGGGGTCATGGGGATATGTCTCGGGGTTTCTTTGGTTCCATTACTTTGAGTGATCTCACTTGATATCTAGTTGGTGTGTTTTTACAAAAGAACCGGGTATGAACGTTTAAATTGCAGTTGGATGTACCCTTTCCATGGCTTGTGCTTATGCTTTCTAGTTTCCCAAGTTGGTGCCAAAACTTATTTAAAAATTATTATAGAACATGAAAACAAGAATGGACCAAATGGGTTTTTGGTTGGTGTGAGTTGTGACTTGGGAATTGGTACTGTTCTATTCTCTTATGAATGACTAGTATGGCTAGTGTTCTTTAGGCTGGCTAAAGAAAAACCTAGATTGGGTGAGTGCTTGTTAACTATATATATACTAATAGTTTTTTTGTTTCTTATTCGAACCCCACCCAAGTTGAAAACATAGTTCTGAACACCCCCATTCATGGGGGAGGGTGTTTTTTCCAACACTTCAATTAGTGGCTGGTGGTTTCCCATTTATCTTCGGGATGAGGCCCAGGTGTCTTTGGGCTTGCCAGTGGTTGTTCTAGAATAGGTGTTTCAGGCGTGGTTTTTTATGACAGTTGTGGCCCAGGTGTCTACGGGCGAGACAGTGGTTATGGCCCAGGTGTGTGCAAGCGGGGTTTGGTAGTGGGACTATGGTGAGAATGGCGGGATTGGTTCAATGCATAGGATGTCTTCAATAAACAGTGGGAAAGTGGCGTGTGGTACCCAAAAATCTATGTGATATTACTATACATTACTTGACTTGCGTTATTTTGGGAGTGTTCCTTGGTGAGTCTTGGGTGGTTAGTTTCCTTACTAGGTGCTTGGTTATCTATTTTCTCACATGGATTTAGTATGCATCCCACCTTATGCATGAGAGCTTTAGGTTTTTCCCTACTTAGTATACATGTATTCACCCCCTACGTATATAAAACTGTTTTCAGGTTTCCAGGAGGAGTTCGGGGATCGTGCTAGACCGTAATAGCTCAGACCTTATGACAGATCATTACAGTTGTTGTTGTTCTTTCTTTTGGTACTTTGCCTTGTAGTCTTCTTATACATTGTGGATTTTAATTTTTTAACATGCATTTGGAATGTTTTAGTGCATTACTTTTAATTTCAATTTTGTTATTGTGGGATTTACTATCTTATCTCCTGATCATATTAAAAGAAAAAGGGTAATGCCTTCCATTTAGTGTGTGATTATATACCCTTGGTACTGGTTTCCACTCCGAGACCTATTGAAGGAGGGTTTTAGGGGTCATTATCTCTCCTTCAACTTAAATAAGGAAGGGCCTATCAATCTGCTATTTCTTCCCTCCTTTTGGTGTAGGCGGGTCGTGACAGAAAGAGCTTTAGGTTTTCCTCTACTGAGTATACTTGTATGCTAACCCTATGTATATAAAACTGTTTTCAGTTTTCCAGGAGGACTTTGGGGATCGTGCTGGACTGTACTAGCTCAGACCTTGTGACAGATCATTACATTTTCAATTGTTCATTCTTTTGGTACATTTCTTTGTAGTCTCCTTATACATTGTGGATTTTAATTTTGTAACATGCATTGGGAAAGGTTCAGAGCTTTACTTTTACTTTCAGTTTTAGTGTTGTGGGATTTACTATCTTATATCCCAATCCTATAAAAATAAGAAATGTAATGCCTTCCATTTAGTGTGTGATTCTATACCCTTGGTGCTGGTCGCCACTCCGGGACCAATCGAAGGCGGGTTTCGGGTGTCATTATCTCTCCTTCAACATCAAGAAGGAAGGGCATGACAATATGTTGACACTTCCCTCCTTTTGGTGAAGGTGGGTCCTGACAGAATGGTATCAGAAGAAATGGTTGAGAGATTGGATATAATCTGGAGTTAGGCACAGTGGGAATTACATGGGATGGTAGGGCAACATTTTTGGGTGACCTTGGTGCGTTAATTAGGCCAGGGTAGACCGGCTAGGACAGAGGATTTTAGGGCCCCCGTGATCCGTTGTAAGGACTCTGGACCTATCGAACGACCAAGTGAGACTACACTGATTGCTCATTAGATACCCTAGGAAAGGTACATGCGTCATAATGACTTGTGTTCTCGTGTTTTTGTGGTGTTTTGGGAATTTTAAACAAATAATAAGTTTTCAAATTTTTACGAACAATATTCTGCACTACATGGGCTTAGGGATTTTTTTTTACCTTGCAACTATGGCACCTGGGAGATGAACATGGGTTGTACGGGCGATCAAGGCCCATGAGGTTGACATGGCCCATCAGCAGAGGGCTGATCGAGAGGATTAGGATGACCAGTGGAAAAAAGATGCTTCAAGCCTTCCGGTGACAGACCCTCGAGAAGTATGAGGGAAGCACCTATAACATGAAGATAGAGGGATGGCTAGAAGAGCTGGTGATAGCCTTCGGCTTGATCTGGGATTCGAAAAAGTACTGGGTTCTTCTGGTTTTCAACCAGATGCAGGGAGCAGTGCGTAAGTGGTGGATGCTCTACTTGGGGGAGAGGAGAGAGGCTGAGGAGGCATGGGCTGATTTTGAGGAGTTTCAGGCAGAATTCCTCTCTTTTATGATGAAGGCGGAGAAGAGGCTTGATCTACTCTCCGTCATGCAGGGGAGTAAGTCAGTAAGGGAGATGGAAATCAAGTTCAAGGACCTCCTCTTCTTTTCTCCGGACCTCTTTCCAGACGAGGAGTCTAGGGCGAGACGTTTAGAGGTGGCGCTCCGACCCTCCCTCCAGAATGCTGTTACCCCCTTCACTCTGCAGACATTCATGGAGGTCCAGAATAAGGATGAAGTGGTAGAGAGGATGCATGATATAGGAGGTGTGACATGAGAGGTGATCCAGTTGGGATCATCGATGGGGAAGGATGCATGTACCAGACCACCAGCATCAGGAACCTTTCGGTTCGAACCAGCAGGGAGCAGGTCGCAGCAGTTCCAGTTCCAGTCCCCCGCTCCTCGCCCTTTCCCTTCTGGACTAGGACTGAGGTGTTTTTCCTGTGTAAGACATGAACAACTCAGGAATTAGTTCCTGAACCGAGTTAATTTTGGACGTGGCAGACATGCCCATCACCTGCCTCAGCAGCATCTTCCAGTGAGGCACTTCCAGCAGCAGCAGCTCGAGTAGCGAGCTCCCGCTCCTCCGAGGGCCGATGTTGTTGGGGGAGGCCGACCTCAGGGCACTCCTCAGGGAGCTCGACCAGGGCATGGACGGGGAGGTGGCCGACAGCCAAGAGGTAGATAAGCTAGGCGTGGACAGTTGTACACCGCGGAGGCAGCAGTTCCAGCGGGGTCGGAGGTTGTCTGACGTATCGTCATTTTGTTCAGTACACTTGCTTATTCTTTTTTCGATACCAGAGCTTCTCACTTCTTTGTTGCACCCTGTCTGGCCCGTGCTCTGGGTCTAGATGTTGAGATACTTCCAGTTCCCCTTATGCTAAGCACACCAGTTAGTGGTTAGACCGACATGTTATATGTTTGTCGAGGATGCAGACTGATGATAGGGCCACATCAGTCGGTCCAGGATCTACTACTGCTACAGATGAAGCCATACGATGTCATCCTTGGCATCGACTGACTATTCTCTGTGTGCGCCGTCATCTACTGCATCTGAGGAAGGGTCGTGCTCTCAGACATGGGAGGCCAACGTGTTACATTCACCATTGAGAAGAGCGGTCGGAATGGCAGTAGGCTAGAGGAACCCCTCCTCTACTTGTTAGTCGAGCTGTTGGTAGAGTCAGTAGATGTTGAGATGGTGTAGTTACCATGGATCATCGGTGAGTTTATGAACGTCTTTATTGAATAGGTAACGACTCTACCCCCTCGACGTGATGTCGAGTTTGGGATAGACATGCAGCCTGTTGCTCTCCCTATTTCGATGGATCCTTACCAGATGAAAACTTCAGAGCTACGGGAGTTGGGGATTCAGATTGATGATCTGATGAAGAGTGATTATGTTCGACCAAGTACTTCACCGTGGGGTGCTCCAGTCTTTCTCGCAAAGAAGGCAGATGGTGGCCTCAGGTTTTGCATAGACTACAGGAGGCTAAATTAGGTAATGATCGTGAATCTCTACCCTCTTCTAAGAATAGAAGATCTTTTCGACCAGCTGAAAGGGGAAGGATGGATCTCAAAGATCGACATGCGGTCTGGGTATCACTAGTTGAGGGTGAAGGAGGGCGACATAATGAAGACACCCTTTAGGTGCAGATATGGGCACTTAGAGTTTGTGGTCATGCCTTTCGTCGTTACGAATGCTCGGGATATATTCATGGGGATTATGAACTCCTTCTTCTGGGAGTACCTTGATCGGTTCGTAGTTGTGTTCATCGACAACATCCTGATCTATTCAAGACCATATGAGGACCACACTGAGCACCTGAGGATGGTTTTGGAGGTCCTCTGATTGCACTAGTGCTATGGGAAGTTGCTGAAGTGCAAGTTCTGGATGCGAGAAGTGCACTTCCTTGGGCACGTAGTGTCCGAGAAAGGGGTAGTGGTAGACCCATCAAAGGTTGAGGCAGTTGTTTCTTGGGCAGCACCTAAGAACATGGCAGAGGATCGTAGTTTCCTCGGGCTGTCAGGTTACTTAAGAGGTTCGTACCCAACTTCTCTCAAGTTGCAGCCCCTCTGACAGCCTTGACCAAGAGGGACAAGGGTTTCACGTGGAGTGAGCAGTGTGAGGTAGCATTCATCTATCTGAATGAGAAATTGGTTAGTGCCCCAGTTCTAAGACTACCAGAAGAAGTGGTGGCGTATGAGGTGTTTTGTGATGCTTCAGGTAAAGGCCTCAGATTTTTGTTAATGCAATGACAACGTGTGATCTTTTATGGTTCTAGGAAGCTATGCCCTCATGAGAAAAATTATTCCACCCATGATCTAGAACTTGCAGCGGGCATTTTAGAACTGATGATATGGCAGCATTACCTCATGGTAGAATGCTTTGTGGTCTTCACAGATCACAAAATATTGAGGTATGTCTTCTCCCAGCGAGACCTAAACATACGACAGTGAAGGTGGATGGAGTTCTTCCAGGATTACGACTTCGAGTTTTCCTACACTTCAGGGATGGGGAATGTAGTGGCTGATGCTTTTATCACGAGGTCACAGAAGGTTGTGGTCCAAGAGTCAGAAGACGCCTGGAAGGAGATGGAGGAGTTGGCTGCCTTGCACCAGGATGCGAGGACGGATGGCGGTAGAGGTTTCCCGTATCAGATGACAGTGTAGTCTTCTCTATTTTAGCAACTGGAGGAGTCTTATTGGGGAGAGCCAGAGTGCGAAGTGATGCGTGACCGAGTGACCAAAGAAATTCTCTGAAAGGGTGGACGGAGGGTGGTCAGAACCGGATGATTTTCCGAGGAAAGTTGTTTGTTGTAGAGACGCTGTGTGGAAAGGTTCTTAGTGAGTTCCACAACTCACCCTTAGCAGTGCACCCAGGTGCTTCCAAGATGTACCAGGGTCTGAAGATATAGTTTTTGTGGCATGAAGTGAGCAGTGGAAGAGTTTGTGGCAAAGTTCCTAGTGTGTCAGTAGGTAAAGTCTGAACACCTTGTTAAAGGAGGGTTGTTGCAACCTTTAGATGTACCCCAGTGGAAGTGGGACGATATCTCAATGGATTTAGTAACTGGACTACCCAAGGTGCAAGGGCCTTGGGATTCCATCTGTGTAGTGGTGGACTGCTTAACGAAATCGGATCACTTTCTGGTGATTAAGGAGTCAAGTGTATTGGATGCTTTGGCGCGAAGGTATTGGATGAGGTGGTGTGGTTGCATGGTGTTCTATGTTCCATAGTCTCGGATAGGGACGCACGGTTTACCTCACGAGTCTGGAGAGGATTACAACATGCTTTTGGCACCCAGCTACGTCTTTGCACTACTTTCCATCCCCAGACAGATGGACAGATAGAGTGCACCATCCAGACCTTGGAGGATATGTTGTGGGCATGTGTTCTGGACTCAGGAGGATCATGGGTGCCACACTTGCATCTAGTAGAGTTTTCCTACAATAATAGCAATCATTATACCATTGGTATGGCCCCGTTTGATTCTTTATATGGGAGGACATGATGCTCACCTGTGTGTTGGACCGAAGTCGGAGAGGCGGGCATCCTTGGCCTGGAGGTGGTCTAGAGCACGACAGAGAATTTCCAGCTTATACGGGAAAGAATGAAGGTGGCCCAGGACTGACAGAAGTCGTATGCTGATACCAGGAGATGGCCCTTGGAGATTTATGTTGGAGACCATGTGTTCTTGAAGGTCTCCCCTCGACGTGGACAATGGAGGATCGTCAAGGGGAGTAATCTTTATCCCAGGTTCATCGGACCCATCGAACTATTGCGGTGGGTCGGTGAAGTGGCTTATCAGCTAGTGTTACCACTGCCACTACTGACGATACATGACGTCTTCCATGTGTCCCAGCTCCGTTGGTATCTTCATGATGATTCACAAGTCCTTGGCTGGGGAGAGCTACACATCGTGGACGACATGACCTTTGAGGAAATACCAGTTATGATTGAGGATCGTGAGGAGAAGGGGCTTCATGGGAAAACAATTCCCTTGGTTCGTGTGTTATGGAGACATGGTGGGCTTGAGGATAGTACGTGGGAGTGGGATGCACAGATGTGTGCCCAGTACCGAGTGTTTTTTTGAGCTTTTATATTGTTCTACTTATAATTGTTGCGGTGAAGCGTTTTACCCTGTTGGCTATGAAATATGTTCTTTCCTCTGAATGCATGTGAAAATTTCTGTCTATGGGGAGTGGAGGATCCGACCCCTAATCAAGACGCATTAAGGTGGATGCGATTAAACCTGTTCGGGTGAGTCAGTGCCTCGCAAAGCGGATTGTATCTTGACATGGGGGAAGAGACTCCCCAACCCACATGACTGGTCAGTTTGACAAGGTATGTTTCTTAGTTCATAAGAGGAAGATGTTTTTTTAGTTAACAACGGGGTTTGCACCTGAGAGGTATTTCTCAAGGTGGTTGTTCAGACCCTCTCTTTCCTTATGGGTTGTTTTGATTCTCGAGGGTGATAATAGTTTGAGAGGTATCTAATGTAATGGCATGGGTTCTTGGAGGTCCATTACATAGTGAAAAATATGATGGTGGGTGTTTTGGGTAGTCTCAGAATGTTATCAAGGCTTCTCGGTGGAAATTATCATGTTTTGACCCCTAACCGTAGGCCTACAGGTAGCTCGGTCTACCGGTAGCCATAGCCTACCATTATCTCGGCCTACCAGCAGCTCTCAGCTACCGGTGGCTCTTGCCTACCCCCAAGGGTTTTCCAGTCGCACCTCCTTTTTTCCCAAATTGGGTTTTAAACCCTATTTTGACACCATTAAGCTTGTTTTAAATCCCAGTAACACCCATAAATGGAGATTAATTAAATTTTTGATGATATACCCTCATGTGAGTAGGTTTAAACTGACCCTAAATTCGGGGACCCTTTAATTACGTGTGGGCCGTGTGGTCAAGACACGACCCCCGCTCCTTATGCGGTTTCGCGTTCCTATTCCGTATCTCAACCGTCCCCGGCCCTATAAACCAAAGGGTTATCCCTAGGTTTCCTTTTCATGGCCACCATGCGATATATTTTTCTACTCTTCCTTGAGTTCCCGAGGTCACACCCTTGCAATTAGCGCATCCGTTTTCCCTCACGCATGAATAGAAGATTCGATCGCTGATCAATCAAGTAGGGTTTCACATTCATCTCTCCTTTTTGTGTATCTTGCGGGGTATGTATGCTATTGCTTTTATAAAATTGGATGAACCAAACCATAATTACGATAATAAATGTATTATAATAATGAAGGGGAAGGGTGTGACCGCTGCTCTGTTTTTATGTTTCATGATTAATGATTTCTATTTCGTGTGGGCTTACACCTAAAAAATCACGGTCGTTGGTGGTCTTTCACTGTGCACTAATAAACCCTTACTCCTTGTGTTGGTCATTTAAAGAAAAATGGTTAATTACGTATATTCATCTAATAAATTGAAAGAACCATGATCAATCCTTTTCTGTGATAACCCCGGTTATGGTACATCGGAATTGGAATCATAGAGTGTGTTAAATATTTTAAATCTGAAAATATTGTCATGGGCATGCTTCATGTTGGTGTTAGTGGTTTGGTTGTTTTTCATTCACGGGCCGATTTATGGGTGATGTGGGTGGGGATGGGATCCCATGTTGTTATAGTTTCGCTGGTTGTGAACTTGAGCTCATGTGGTTACCCTGTTTATATCACCAATTGGGGTGGGATCCTCTATTGTTGAGGAACCTTTGGCTTCCGGAGTTTGGGGACATGGGGCTGTGTCTCAGGGTTTCTTTGGTTCCAGTACTTTGAGGGATCTCACTTGATCTCTAGTTGGTGTTTTTTACAAGAGAACCATGTATGAACGTTTAAATTGTTGTTGGATGTACCCTTTCCTTGGCTTGTGCTTATGCTTGCTAGTTTCCCAAGTAGGTGCAGAAACTTATTTAAACATTAATACAGAACATGAAAACAAGTATGGAACAAATGGTGTTTTGGTTGGTGTGATTTGTGACTTGGGAATGGGTCTTGTTCTCTTCTCTTATGAATGACTTTTACGGATAGTGTTCTTTAGGCTGGCTGAAGAAATACCTAGACTGGGTGAATGTTTGTTAACTATACATATACTATTAGTTTTTGTGTTTCTTATTCTTACCCCACCCAAGTTGAGCACTTAGTGTCGAAAACCCCTATTCATGGGAGAGGGTGTTATTCCCAACACTTTAATTAGTGGCTGGTTATTAGCTCATTTATGCTCCCTTTCCCGGATATCCCATGTATCTTCGTGCAGGCGGTGATGGCCTAAGGTCCATTATCAGCCCAAGAATCTTCGGGCGGGGTGGTTGCGGTGGTTGGCCTAGGTGTGTGCGGGAATGTGGTTTCCCAAGAATCATAGGGATGAGGCATAGGTGTCTTTGGGCATGGTCGTGGTTGTTCTGGCCTAGGTGTTTGCAGGCGTGGTTGCGTATGACAGTTGTGGGACAGGTGTCTGCATGCGGGATATTGCTTATGGCCCAGGTGTGTGCGGGCGAAGTTTGGTAGTGGGACCGCGGTGAGGTTGTGGCCCTGGTGTGTGTCGGCGGGGTTTGGCAGTGGGACTATAGTGAGAATGGTGGGATTGGTTTGATGCATAGGATATCTTCAATAACCAGTGGGAAAGTGGAGAGGGGTACCCAAACATCGATGTGCTATTACTATACATTACATGACATGCGTTATTTGGGGAGGGTGACATGGTGAGGCTTGGGTGGTTAGTTTCCGTTCTCGATTCTTGGTTATCACTTTTCTCACAGGGCATTAGTATGCCTTCACACTTGTGCACGAGAGCTTTAGTTTTTTTCCTACTGAGTATAAGTGTATGCTCACCCTACGTATATAAAATTGTTTTCAAGTTTCCAGGAGGACTTCGGGGATTGTGTTGTACCGTACTAGCTCAGACCTAGTGACAGATCATTACAGTTTCTGTTGTTCTTTCTTTTTGTACTTTTCCGTGTTGTCTCCTTATATATTGTGGATTTTACTTTTGTGACATGCATTGGGATTGATTCTGGGCTTTACTTTTACTTTCAGTTTTGGTGTTGTGGGATTTACAATCTTATCTCGCGATCCTATTAAAAGAAAATGGGTAATGCCATCAATTTAGTGTGTGATTATATACCCTTGGTGCTGGTCTCCACTCCGGGACCTATTTAAGGCGGGTATCAGGGGTCATTATCTCACCTTCAACTTAAAAGAAGAAAAGGCCTGACAATCTGTTGACCCTTCCCTCCTGTTGGTGAAGGCGGGTCGTGATAGTCTATGATATTTTCTTTTTACATCAACTAGAAATACATTTAATTATAATATTATTGTTTAAAAGTAATTTTTCTTAGTTATCTGTCTTCAATACTAACTAATCATCATACAGTTATATGAATTTCATGTGTTATCAATTATTTACATTTCCATGTTAATCTACATTACATAAGTTATTACTTATTGTTCATTAATTAAATGTAATAAGAATTTGAGGTCAACCTTATTTAGTTTCCTTGAGTATGAATTTAATAAATGTATACAAAATTATATGCAAGTATATTCTAGATTGAATAAACATATCCTTCACTGAAAAAAATTATGTGGAAATTTGTGTATTCATTTTTAATACAAGAATCATGTGTGTATCATCGTTTACCATGACTACTAAACATATCAGTCCATCATGCTATATTTCCGAGAAACCATTCCTATGTAATGGTTGTAGAAGTCAGCTTTAGGATTTCTAGAGTTGGGTTACTGCAATTTGTATGAGATAAAGTTTAGTACCAACCTTATGGAGATGATTTAGGAAAACATTGATTATAGAGCATATCCCAAATGCATTATTTAAGGACAATTATATAAGATTATCCATGAAGTAATATTAGATAGGTGTTATATTCTTTTTTGAGATATATATTAATATCTATATAAAACACGTTGACGTGGTTCTAGCATAGATTTATCGTGGGGTAAAAGGTAAAAAGGTGTGTTTGGCTTGACTCGAGAATTTCCTGGTAGAAGACAACAGGATTTACTACACACATGGTTGGAAAATCATAGGGGATTTTCTTAGGATAATTCAAAATTTCTTTACAAACAATTATGTTGGATTTCAACGCTTGATGAAAATGAATAACTATGGATAAACTCTAGGCCATTTAAGGACCTGTGTCAAAAATAAATGGATGATGTATTTATGAATTATTGTTATAATGATTTTTTTTAAAATAATATTTATTGAAAAATATTACTTTAAATATTTCCATCATATTTATTTATCATTTTTTATTAATATGGTATTACATAACGGATAACTCGGGGACCAGGTGTCCAACCATCATGTCCGGTAAGGCCATAGGTCTTGAAACAACAACTGAATGGAGAAATGGTGTAGTTATACCACAATCGTATGTGATTACCTTATTAGCATGACATTTTTTTATTAAATATATATAATGGTAAAATATTATTAATTTTGGATATTTTTTAATAAAATCGTTTTTTAAGTATTCAATTTTATTTTGAAAGAATATTTCTATTTTGGGAATCATATAAGGTTGTGGTAAATAAAATATTAGGAAGAATAAAAGTTTAGTTTTCATGTGGATTCAAATATTATTTTTTTCTAAACATGTGGTTGTTTAGGTAATTTATGGAAATTTTTATCATATAATTGATATTATGTGATATAGGAAACTAATTTTTTGGTTTTAATTCTCATGAGTGGTTGAGCTTACTTGGAATACTATATGATCAAATCCTTCTAATTTTTTTGTATCAATATTATTTTAGAATATTGTTGTATATTCTCAGATTTTTTTTGATTGACAGATGTTGAACATTGTATATTACAATAGAATATATGAGATAAAATATGTTTAATATCATATAAAAGATTATTTTTATGGAATTTATCTTATATTATTATAAAATTTATTTTAATATGAAATATTGTGTTAATAAATAGTAATAATTTGGTGTATTTTTGTTTCAAAAAAATTTATTCAAATTCAGTAGGCATGATAGAATCACCATAAATAGTCATCATATGGTGAAAAACATGATTTTATGGTGAAAATGTATTAAATAATGAAAGGCTGCATTTCTTAAAAGTATGATTCTTTATTTTATATGTATATGAAATTAATAAATTCCTCCACCCTATGAGAAATATTTTGAATGATAAATATTATATATTTACTTATATTTTTTATAAATCATGGTTATTTTAAGTAATCAAAAATTTATGATTTTACGATATTTTCATTTTTAATGACCATGTTCTATATCACTCGCCACTAGAACATGATGGTTATATTTTTATTCCATGTTAATTCATTCAAATTCCACTGTATTTCTACTATTCAGAATCATTGTTTTTTTATCCATCACATTTCCATTCCTTTTATTGGCATGATGTATTATTAAACCAATTTTAGATATTGGTTTCCCAAAAATGAATTTATAAGTATCGTCCTTTAATTTTAAAAGAGAAATTTAATTTTGAGAGGTTTTTTATGGAGGATAGAATGTATCACATCATAACATTATTGTATGTATTTCTTAAATTAATTCAATTTCATTGATATGTTACATAGCACACAATACCAATCATAATCAAACAATGAAATACTATTTGTATTATTGTTTAAAAAAGAATTATCTCCTAGAAGATAAATTGGTAGTTTTAAATAAGATTAACTAACTTATTATAAGATATTATTGAATTCATTGAATATCATTGAATTATAAATAAATATAAAAAAGAAATTTCATACAAATGAAATGTTTAAAAAACTATTTTATTGCCCACATGTGTGATTTAGACTATTAAAAAAACAAATCTCACTCTTTGGATTATATTAACTATATATATAATAAATATAATATTTAAAATTAATCTTATCTATTTTATAGACATTATATATTATGATATCCAATTTTATGCATAAAATATGTATTTCTAGAAAAATATAGTATTACCAACTTTTAAGGGCGCACCTATTTTTATAACCAATTTTGATACTTTGATTTACTTTATTTGATATTATAATCTTCTTAATTAAAATATGAATCTAAAAAATTTAGATTGGTTCAATTTGTTATATTTTTCTGAATGGATTCATGTTTTGATTATAATGATAAAATATTAGATATTAATTGGATTCAAAATTTTACATAAAAAACTACTAATATTAAAAAAAAATTCTAATTAGTTTTAAATTATAATTATATCAATGTTTTATAATATAATATAATTATTGATAGTAGAGTCAATTTTTCCTTGAAATTTAGAATGTAAAAATATTAATATTTTGAACGTTTTGACAGTAAAAACTCATTTTATTATTTCATCAACAAGATTGGATTTAAATTATATTTATCCCATCCTGTATTTTAAATTTTAAAAAATTGAATATAAATTTTCAAAAATAATTAAAATATTTACAAAACTAGTTATATTATATTTTTTTGATTATAGGAATAATAACATTCATCTTTTTTTAAATTAACATAGATAAGTGTTGAATGAGTAATTAAGGGTAAAAATTATATTATAAGTACAATAAAATTATCCTAAAACATTTCCTCTATTATTTTAGAGAAAAGTAATAAGTGAATATATTTTATTGCCACTTTTATTATCTAGATGATTTTTTTCATTTCTAGTATTTTATTCTTGTAGAATTCCAATATGTCACAGTCATGTTTTTACAAAGTATTAAATTATTTATTTATTTTTCTTAATAAGATATATAAGACTATAAATAATAATTATACTTAAAAAATGTTTAAATTCATCATTATAATTCATTTTTTATGGAAGGAAAATTGAATTAATTTCTTCTAATATGATGATGTAGTGATTCATTACTTATGGGACAAATAAAAAAAATTTATTAAAAATAATAAAATAAATAAAATTTAATATAATACATATAATAACAGAATTTTTATATATTAAATATTCATATTAGTGATTTATTAAATATTTAATCCGTGATTAATTTATGATTCTTGTTATATTTTATATTTAATATATTAACCCATAAGATTAAAAATAAATGTTGTGAGGTAACGAGTAAAATCTTTTGACTAAAGGATAAATCCAAAATATAATTGTATGAATTTTACAAAAAATCTTTTATAAAAATAATTGTATGATATGATTTCGATCCATAATCATAATATATTTAAAATAAGTTTCATTTAATCCTTTTTTAAGTGAAAATTAATTTTTATTTATTTATTATTCCAATAGTTTCCAAAAGTACCTCTCGGCTAAATTATAATAGGAATACAACTCCGTCACTTCATCAAAATATGATTAATATTCTAGATCATCCAATTATATCTTATATAATATCCCAATATCCTTCCATAATGTTTTTCATCTGAATTTTGTGTAGAAATATTACCAATGATGTATTTTGGTGTAAACCAAATAAATAAACCCAAATAAGAGGCAACATTCCTCAATGATCACATTTTTTAATTCATGTCACACTCCATAGTTTCCTAATATCCAATGATTATATAATAAAAATAATTTAATAATTTTTTTTATAATGATAGGTAACGGTTTTGGAATACACCTACAAACAATTTTAGAATTCTAGACTACTGCCTCCTCAAAGCTATGGGATTCATTCACACTATACATGAAACAAAAAATAATGTTCTGAATAGAAATATGTAAAATATATTAGATAAATATTATATATTAATTTTAAAATAAATTTATATATCATTGAATTTTAATTTATTTAGTGAAAAAAATAAATGAAAGTAGTTCTCTTACATATGTATAGCCTACTCTTTCCATGAACGATGATTATCCTTACATATCTACAAATTTTATGGATTATTTTAAATATACATATGATGAATATATATGATATTTTATATGTTGTTTAAATTATTATTATGATGAAATCATGATCAAATAAATACTAACAACAAATAATAAGTCAGAAGATACTAGAGAAATTAGGCAATTAACACTCGAAATAGTGAAATCAATGAATGGTTATAGACCAAAATTTTATAAAATAAAATATTAAAATCATATATGATAACATTAATATGAAAAATGTTTTAATAATAATTTATATCATAAATTAATCCATTATATATTAGTTTAAATTATTTAAAACTAAAACGTATGTCTGAGGTAAAGGAATTTTGTCTCCAAATTATTTTCTATGAGATATAAGCCATGTTCACGACATATTTCTTATATGTAGTGTATATATTTCGTATGAAATAATATTATGATTATTATAATGAATATAATGGTATTTAAATGATTATATTATTTAACTTCTATCACAGTTATTCAATTATTCTTATAATAAAGTGGTTTGTGGTTATTTTACAATCTCATCATTATTCAATATTTGTTTTGTTTATGTATCACTTATGGAATATTTTTCAAACATGTCTAGAGGTTTGTAAAAATTTATTAATTTTTTTTACTATTATCCAATTAATGGTGAATTTCAATTTTAACGATTTTAACCATTTAATAAAATTTATAAAGTATTTTTCCTACTATTTTCCAAAATGATGTAAATTTTGACTTTTCTTATAAAAGTAAAAGAAATGCTTTTTAAATTATATTGCATGAACTGAATTCCCTAACATCAGAATTTCATAATTTTTTTAATATTACATTATATGATTGCCTTTTTATTTTCAAATCAATCGTTTTATTTTATAAATGACAATCCTTTTATATACATTTTTAGAAAGTGGAATGAGATTTTAATATAACATTACACATTTGTAAGATAAATGTAATATTCAACTATTAATTATTTTTTGTGATGTATCTAATGATCCTATTGATATATTATATGAATAAACATTTTATCTTCATGGTATTAAATTGTTTCAATGTGGAATGAGACACATTGATTTAAAAATATCTTTTCAAATCGATTATTCGATATATGAGGATTGATTTGGACCTGCAATATACAGGTTGGGGGCCAGTTAATAAAGGATCATATTTCATTAGTATTATCATGAGTTGAATTAGTTGGACAAATTAGAATAGTTTTTTCTATCATCAAAATAAATCTAGTTGGTAACGGTTCCACGTTCCAAGGAAACATGATTCCCATTAACTGTGAATTACCTTCATTCAAAATTCAGTTATTATCATTATTTATCCATGATATTTTTTATATGGAACTATATATATATGAATTTCATTTTGGGGTTATTGTTTATATGTTTTTTCTTATTGTAAAATATCATTCCATAATTATTATGCATTATCCAGTTATATGAATGGAATGTGTTTTTATTTATTTACCTTTCCATGCTGATTCATACTCATTAACTCATTATTGCTCATTTATTACATACCCTATCTGAAAATTTGATCTCTCCCTTATATTATTAACATTACTAGGAATCCAAGAAGTTCACTAGGAATGGTATTCAATGATATTGTAGATGGAATAAATTTATGTATGATAGAAAAAATTATGTAATTAGTATATTCATTTGAGATATAAGACTCATATATGTATCTAGATTTCCAAGAATACAAAACTGATTAGTTTTTAGGTCTATATTTCATTATAATCATGCCAATTTAATGGTATTATAAATTAGATTTGGGATTTATGGGGTCAAGTTTCTACATTTTGAACCAATAAGCGAATCAGATTCGATTATCTTTGAAAATATTCTTTTGGTCTCTATATTACATAAGGGGACTAGAATCGAAGGAAAACATTTATTCCTATGAGATAAAAAGAGTATAAGAGAATTTATTATATTATATAAAGATATAACATACCATTTATCCATTATAAACACAATCATATACAATCTTGATAAATTATGATATTTTAACTTAAACCGTTGACACTTCAGTGACATATATATAATATACCCCTTGATATAATTACTTCAAAAAAAATATTATCTATCATGAAAATAATGAAATAAAATTTCAATGGGAGTTATATATGCCACATAAAATAAAATTGTTTCAAGATATAATGTATACCCCATAGAATATAATTTGACACGTTAAACCCCTACCTAAGTTGCATATTATTGGAAACCACTCCACATTCTTTTATAATAAAGTTAACTTTGTAATAAATATATATTATAATCATTTTAATAATTATGATATCATATATTATCCATTTATTACATTTTAACACCTATTTATGAATATTTATTTATTAGAATCACCATATTTGGGTGTTAACGTGTATCATTTATCATGAGTACTTTAGTTAAATAATGCAAGTCTGTCTATATTGATATTGGTTATGTTATCTCCAGAATATTAAAAATGATGTATCTTTAATATATATTCCTTATATATATTTATAATTAACCATTAAATATTTATATAAAAAAATTAATTTCATGATTAATGGATATGGTTGGTTTGACTGACACATGATTGTAGTTTTAAATTTTTGAGAGGTGAAATTAAATAATGATAAAGACAAATTCACATACCTAGAATAATTATTATACTCTATATAACAAATATATTCAATAAATTCGTACATATTACCCTCCATGTAACTTGTAAATGAAAAACAAATTGCATCGCTTCATGGAGGTGGTAGTCCATACATAGGCGCAAGATAAATTATAGTTTTCTAATAGATTATATGCTAAAAAAATAGCTATGATACTATAATTTAATAATAATATTTATTTCATAAATAATATACATTAATATTATACCCATCAAAATTGATATCTCTAAAACATTTTTATGGAAAAGCTTTTTTATTACGACGTGTAGATTGTATGTTGTATGCATACATGAGCAATACAGAACCTTCCACATGCTTGGAATTGTAAAAAATAATGGATGTTTCATAATAAATATAACATATATATGTATATATGATAGTTAAGTGATTAATTTATGATAAATAAATAAAATTAAAAAATGTAAAATAAGATGTCAAAAAGTGATAAGTTATGAAGATCACATCTTTTTTGAAAGAAATCCATTAGACCACCTTTTAATGATTCCATGGTTTGTAATTTGGGATTACCATGACCAATAAATGTGGATAAAGATTTTAGTGTGGAATTTTAATAGGGATTTTATGATAAATAATAATCAAAATGTGTGATAAATTTAGTGTAGGTGGTTCTCTTATAAAATTGATGTTAGGGGAACTTTTTTAATTTAATATAAGACTAAATTATAGTAATAATATTTTGAGAAAAATAATTATAAATTGTAAAATTTTCAATGATAAGGTTGTAAGTGGTTGTAATACAATAATGAAATAATCTTTTTATTTGATTACAAAGTTATCTAAATCTTATCTTTGGTTTTAATCCCAATGCTAACCCATTTTAACCTCAAACACAATAAAAACATTTTCTTTTTAAGGGGTTATAATATTACTAATAATATAACTATTTTATGTAAAATTTTATAAAGTATATATTTATTTCTATTTAATATAATAATATTTATCATATAATATTTTTATAATTTTTAAATAATTTACTAAAATAATAATTTGAAAAAATAACATTATTTCATTTTTTTAATGTATTCACTTAATTTTACTTATAACGAAATCATGAAAAAGATAGAAATAAAAAATATTCCTTTAAAAATTTTTAACAAGTAATATTTATTATTAAAATTCATGTAAAATAATTATTTATAGAAATTACATTTCTTTTAATACTCTTAATATAATCTCTTTGTTTTTTTTAGTTATATGAATAAATAATTTATTAGCATTGCATATGATTTTATCCTAATTATTACATTAATAAAAAATAAAACAATTACAATCATTGAAAACTAATTGGTCATAATAATTCACATTTTTTACATATTCATTTCACCTTTTCTAATTATTTATATCATATAAAATTTTACATAATGATTTTTCTTTTTTTATATTTTACATAAATATTATATATTTCATTATGTATGAAAAATAGTTGTAAAATTCCTAATATTATCGAATTTAATTTAATTTTCCTTAAAAATAACTAAAATAGAACAAATTAACATTACAAGATGATTTTAAAACCTTATAATATGTAACACCCCAAGCTTCCACGTTAAATTTCTCTTTGAATAGTGTAATAGCTTGCGATGTACGAAACATCGAGTTCTGGCTCACCATTACCAGTCAAAATATCTTTTATGAATAGTACTATCCATATTTTTAAATTTTATAAATCTTATTTTTCAAAATGGACATCATTTTTGGATTCATAATATTAAAATTAGCTTAGGTTGATTTTTTGGTATTCTTTAGAAAAAATTCAATTTTTGATGAATATTGAAAAACACTTCGTTATTATTTAAATATAAATTTTTATTTAAATAATTATTTTATTTTATTTTATTTTTTTAAGTCAAAAAAGAAAAATATTACCTACAGATGTTCAATGTAATTCATTGGAGTTGTTGAATAATAATATTAGATATATAAAACTTTTTCAACTATTTAATGCCTTTTTACCCACCATCTTAGAACAGTTAAAAAATTGCATAAAACATAATTTTCCTTCTTTTGTGAATTGAATTTCAAAAATATTAGAGACATAATTGACTTTAGTAAGTAAAATTAGGTTCAACAGAATGAAAATAATTTTTGGTGAATAGTAAATTTTTAATTTTATTTACAACGGTTAAATTAAAAAAGGGTAATTAGAGGTAACACAGATATTATAATTACCCTAACACATGTCTTAATTCAATTGTATTAGTGTATTTCAACCACAATAAACCTTAAGAATAAAATATGATACTCATTGATCAACTTGGATAAGATTAGGACATTTATTATTATTTTATTTAAAATGAGTTAGGCATGTTAATTTAAAATCTTAACAACTAGAACATTATTAATATATGGTTATTTATAAGATAAATTTGACTATAAATTTTCATTATAAATCTAATAAAATTCTCACATCATTTCATTTTATTTAAAACTTTTTGGATTTAAATAATAAAATTTATATATGACACAATGATGAAGCAGTAATTAATATATTTAAAAAAGATTAAACTAATTGATATTATAAATATCCAAATAAGTATATATTGAGAATTTATATGCATTACACTAATTTTATCGGTTAATATTACATTTTAGGATTGATTTAATTTATACTCCTTGAATTAATAATGTTTTTTTGACTATCACAAAAACCAAATACTAAATTGTGTCAAAATTGACATAAATGAGTTTAAAAAACAAATACTCTATTATTAATTAATATAGTATTCCTAAATATTTTTGGTTCGTCCAAAGTACATATATAATAATTTATATGTCAATAATTATTTGTTTGGTTCTCTTTCCTTTTTTGTAGGTTTATTAACCATGTAGTATAATAATAGAAGAATACATGGTAGATGTTAAACTATTTTTCTAGGAGTCAAATATAGAAGATAAGGTTTATATAGGGACATAAAATAGCCTAAAACCTATTGGTTGAGAGTTTTTCGACCCATCCCCACATTAGTCTCAAAATAAATCATTTTAGCGCCATTATAAACTGAATATGATTGTATAATAAATTAATGTTTCATGCTTTTCCTAAAGTGACCATCATCTCCCTTATAAAAGGGTACTTCCCCTTCTCTCAAAATAAAACCTAAAAATCTATTTGTCTCACCTAATACCTAGATAAATATCATCCAAACTACCATAAATCCAATATAAAAGCTTTAATTTGATCAAAAAACTTAAATACGAAGCCCTTTTGATCTGTACAAAAGGAAGCACATTACGACGAAGTAATATTTTCATCACATCTTTCATAGTTTTTCTTCTTCCACTTCCTCTTTAATTGTTGTTTCTATACCAAAATAATAAATCCAGTACCTTATACATACATTGATGTTATTATAAATATATTACAACCATATTCATTATGTTATCCATCCTATTAATGAAAAATCCACCATACGGGTGTATGTACGGCTTACCGTCTCCACGGTGTGGCGTAGTTTGTTATTCAACACATAATTATTGGTATGGGTATAATAATGATTATAATTGTTATAAATAATATATATAAAAACAATTTTGTATATATGATATACCATCCATATATACGATTTGAACATCAATAGAATGATATTGTATCTCATTCACATGTATATATTACTGTCACAAGGAACGTGAAGAGATTCATTCCGCATTGTAACAATTCAAGATGAATATTTATTTTATGAATAAAAATAATATTTAAGATCTTAATATCATTCTGGATATGTATCAAATACATCCTTTCCATAAACAACATGACTTATGTAGTAAAACATATAAATGAAAATGAATTAGTCAACAACCGAATGAAGGATACTACTGAAATATTATTTACAAAACAATATGAAGATATCATATAAAATTTCACACTTATGTATATATTTCGTGTAAAATTTAATTATAATTATTTAAATATTATACAATAGTTTAATGTACCCTTGAACATGGAAATGTACAACGTATGGGTTAATTTTACAATCTCTTTATTTATTAGATGTTGTTTATACGAAAGTATCTACTAGACTTCTTTATCATCCACAATTGTGTTTCCTGAAAATGTATTTCAAAACAATTTTACTATTTATTATAATATGGGGTAAATTTATTTTTACCCTTGTTTGACTTTTTATAATAACTTTTGAAAGGAATCTTTTCGATGATTTCCAAACAAGGTAATTATTACCTTTTCGAAATATTAAGGTAAGAATGTTTTTTTAACTAATAAGGATGGTGCAACAATTATCCTCCATTATAAAACTGTCTAAGCATCCCATACATTATTATAATAATATTTTCAAAATAAATGTTTTATTTTATAAATACCTTACTCTTAAATTCTTTTATACTAGAAATATATATTTCTATCAGATAGTTTTGATTATATCTATGTCAACACACTATGATAAATTTTACTCATGTTGGAAGTTAATTTATTAGGACAAAATCTTCCATATTCAATTGAAGGTTTTGTGATATGTTTGATCGTGGTTGTGTTATTTTTATACCATTAATGGTTTATGGATAATTTTGTATCATTTATTAAGCATTTTTTAATAAGAATTTTTATGTTATGTTTCAATATATTCATATAATGAATGCATTTGACTTAGTATGTGACGGGTGGAGCCTGCTATAGTGCCTCGATACATCAGTAGGTCTAATGAGACGAACTAGTGTCTTGGCCCAAGTCCATGAACAATTCCTATTTTTAGTGTTGGCACGAATCCAAGACTACGTGGTTATGATGTCTGACATTATGCATTCCATCATTATGAAATTAGCTATTGATATTAAATTTGATTATTCAAATAATAGAATATCAATGTGAATATGTACATGGAATTATTTGATATATCTTTTCCATATTATGATGATGTTTAATTTTAAAATGATTTTCATTTAGTCTCATTCATTTTCGTCAATGTTTATGCTTATTTATTAATGTTTGTACTATATCAGTATCCTTATTAATCATTTCAGCTCACCCATTTCTTACGTTCCATTTTTCCCAGGATGTGAAGAGTATATTATTATTGACCTATAGGAATAGGGTAAGGGATGTTAGTGTGTTAAAACGGGACATAAGGTTGTTATTTTTTCATTTCATGATGTAATGTAAAACAAATTTATGTATCTAGTACATCCTATGATATTAAACTAATCTGTCATTAATGACATGATCTCTTGGGATCATGCCAATGTTATATAATAATGCACTGACTCTGGGTAACTAGGTTCCAGGTGTTACAGTTGGTATTCAAGGAAATTTAGTACATACCATGTTATCTAGATGAATAAAAACTTTAATTATAGAACATTAACCTTTGATAGACTGTGATTATTAGTATATAAGAACAACCTAGAATATTGTTAATGTATTGATTTTGTGTATTTTCCAATAAAGACATCCCTGTTTGGATATGAGAAGGTAATGGATGCATTGGAATAGATGTACCTAAGAGTGAATCTCAGAAAAGTAGTTTTGGGCTTGACCTGAGGTATCCTGGTACATGACAACATGCCTCGCTACAATCTTGGTTACGACACTACAAGGGGACATGCTTTGGATAATTCACATTTTCATTACAAACCATTATCAAGGATTAATGAGTAAATAATTCATAAATGTAAACATTATTTTATGATTATGGATTATATGCATAAATTGATCATTATATGTTAGTTATTTTACATGTTGGAAATTGTGTATTGTGATTCATAAACTGATCTCGTGAATTTCATTATTTTGAAAGTGCACTTACTGGAAGAAATAGAAATTTTATCAACACAAAAAATCCATGTTGGGATTTCCATCCTTCTCAATATAATTATATTAGAGTTGGTGATTCAACTGGTGCTGAACAACTTAAAACCATACTGGGAAAAATCACTCCAATCATGAATAATAACCATTCCTGTATGGACCACGCAGATCCACAACTCAGTTGATCAATGAAAGATCTATTCATGAGGAAACAACCACTAACATTAAATGGGACTACAAATCCATTTTTAGACGAAAAATGGATAAGTTCTGTAGGAATAATATTACATTCTTTGGTGAGTATTAAAAGGGAAAAAGATTTTATGGTAGTTTATCACCACGCAGGAGATGCAGATGAATGGTTGTCAATGATTAAAAACACAAATGATGATGACGAAGTACAGAAAAATTTAATGGAGGTAGTTTAAGGTGAGTATCATAGAAAACTACCTTCCTTGTGACCCTCTAGCAGATATGGAAAGAATATTTCTGAGTCTGAGGGAAAATGAAGTTGAGAATGTCGCAATGTATGAGTCTAACATTACAAGTATACCCATGCATGCATCAGATTATAAAAGTATCCCAAGGAGTATGATTTATCAATTCATTGATGGGTTAAAACCATTTCTATATTTATTATCAGTCTCACCATACTTCACATCTTATGAAAACATTGTCTCATGTGATATCAATGTTGAAAAGTAATTGTCTAAGTCTAATGACTTTAAAGAAATGAAAGAGAATAATAGAACTATTGAACACTCTGGAAATGGTAATAAATGGAATAATGGACATGTTGAATTTCTATAATGTAATAAATGTGGGAAGAAACACCCCAAAACCTACCTAAAGGGAATCAGTGTCTGTTACAAGTGTGGTGAAAATGGCCAGAAAACTCGTGATTGCAATGGAATGAAAGAAGTTGTCAACGTTGAATGCTAAAATTGAAGAGAAATGGAGAATTATTCAGATAAATGTCCTAAAATACAATGACTTCTAACTCATAAAAGGTTAAGGGATAAAGTTCATGCTTGTGTGATCACTAACATTATGGTTGAAGTTGCAAATAATGTCGTGGAAGGTAATTTAAATGATTCGTCAAATTTAGCCTATGCATTATTTGATTCTGGATCATCACATAGTTTTATATCTACCCAGTTTTCTAAGAAAACTGGATATTTCCAATTTCATTTAAAAAGGGGTTTTTCAGTCAAAACACCTATGGGAAGTATAATTACAAAAATGTTTTGTGAATTAGTTCCCATTAGGGAATATAAATGTGCTTTATCTGCTGATCTCATCATCATACCCATGATTGAATTTGATATACTCTTTAGTATGGATTGGATTTAGGACCATGATAAGAAAATTTATTATATGAAGATGGAGATTACATTTTTCGATAGTGAAAAAGAATGACTATCGTTAGAGAAGAAACTTCACCATCTGATTCTTGTCTAACTCCAACTCCAGTAGCTCTACTAAATTCTATTATTAGAGAGAAGTATAGTGAAATAAATATTTTTGAGGAAAGGAATGTTCAAATGGAGAACGTAGATATTGTGAAAGAATTTGATGTTGTGTTTCCAGAGTATATTTTCCTAGACATCCTCCATAACAAGAAATTTAGTTTTCCATTGATTTAATTCTAGGTACAAGGCCTATATCGAATACCCCTTATAAAATGTCCATTGTGTAATTTGTGGAACTAAATAAACTACTAGAGGAATTGAATATTAATGGATTTATTCGCCCCAGTGTTTCTTCATTTTAACACCCTGAACCCTATTACCCGGAGTTGTAGCATTATTAAATAACATTTTCATGATCACAAGGGATTATATCCCTAAAGACTAATCAGTTTAGTAGCCTTGAAAGTACTAGATATAATCATAAGTTTTATATTACATCCTAAAAAACATTGGGTCCCCTTTGAACACTCTAATATCCCTTAACCTATTCCTGTTGGTTAATTTTAACATAATTCGTTTTATCCTGATAAAAATTAAACCTCTGAAATGGGTTAACTCAGATGCTTAGTAAGGATTACAATATATAGAAAACTATCAAAAATAAGCACAAATATTTAAGGAAATGTATAAGACTAAAACACAAGCCTTTTAAAGAAAACATTAACATAATATGGAAAGAACAAATCAAATAATTAAATTTACATATTCAAGTGAATATTCAAGAAGTTGAATTATCACATGAAATATAAATAGATAATTTTATAATGACGAAATTCATAATGGAAGATATCATAACAACATAGTCAAGGCCTCATACTAAGACTTCAATTTAGATTTTTTTCAATGCCTTATTCTAAGGAACTGGTTTGTCTCATTAGAACTATTGATGCATCGACGAGCTATAGTGGGAACCACCCGTCACTTACTTAGTCCTATGCATTCCTCATATGAAAAGTATGTAACATAACATAAACATTTGTTTTAAAACTATTATAGGATATCTTAATAATTTAACCATAATCCATGAATGGTATAAAAATTACAAATCTATAGTCAACCATATCACAAAACCTTAAATAAAATATGGAATATTGTATTATAATAAATCTACTTCAAAAAATTGTAAAATCCCTAAAAGGATGTTGACATAGATGAAATAAATACTATTTGAGAGAAATATCCATTTATATTTTGAAATGATTTAAAAGTCCAGTAATTATAAAAGAAAACATTTATTTTGAAAATACTCTCATAATATTTTAAGGGAATCTTTGAATGTGTTATAACAGAAGAAAATAGTTGGACTCACTGTATAAGTTAAAAACATTCTTACCATAATTCATCGAAAAGGTCATAAAGTACATTGTTGAAAAAAAATGATTCCTTTCAAAATGTTTTATAAAAATTCAGAAAAGGGTATAAATTATTTTAACCCATGCTGTCAGAAATAGTAAAAATGTTTTCAAATACATTATAAAGAAACATATATGTGGATGATAATTTTTTACCAATAGATACTTACGTACAAACAACAGCGGATAAATAAAGTGATTATAAAATTAATCCTTACCTTGTACTTTTCATTGATCAAAGGTACGTTAACATACTATATAATTGGTAAATAATTTTTATTAAATTATACATTAACCACATATATAAATATTATTTCATATATGATCTTCTATCATTGTATTGTTAATAATATTTCAGTAGTATCATTGTTTCAGGTGTTAACTGATTTGTTTTAAAAAACATGTTTGGATACATAAGACATGTTTTTTATGGATAGGAAGTATTTGAATCATATCCATAATGATATTATGTTCATAAAAATTATTTTTAATCCTACAATTAAAATTATTATTTAATTTTAATGATGGGGAATGAATATCATCGCCTTTGTGGAGACGGTAATCCGTACGTACCCACGAGAAACAATATAAATCTATTGATTGAGAAAGAGTACGTAATTGGATGGTATATCATATATAAAAAATAATTTACATGTTTTATTTATTGTTTAAATCAGTTACAGCCCTTATTATTCCCATCCAAATAATGATGTGTTTGAATAACAAACTACACCACGACGTGGAGATGGTAAGCCGTACATACGCATATATGGTGACTGGTCATTCATAGGGTGGATAGAATAATGAATACGGTTGTTCCATATTTATAATAACATCAATGTATGTATAAGTTTCTAGAGTTATTATTTTTTTATGGAAACAAGAAAGAAACTGGAAGTGGAATAAGAAAAGAACATTGAAAGATGTGCTTAAATTATTACATCTTTTTCGAGTGTTTCCATTTGAGTTGATCAAAAGAGATCCATATAATGGCTTTATGATCAAATAATGTCCAATATGACTAATTGAGGGTTGTTTTAAGGATATTTTCATAGTATTTGGACGTTCCAAATGGCTTTGGAGGTGTGATTTTGTGAGAAGGGGAAATACACTTTTATAAGAGAGGAGAGTGTCACCTTAGGAAAATCTAGAAATATTATTTTATTAAACAATTTTAATCAAATTATAAAGGATATAGAAGGATTTATTTTGAGGATAATGTGGAGATGTGTTTATATCTCTCAACCAATTGGTTTTAGACAACTTTAGATCACCATATTGACCTTATATGTTAGATTTAACTCTTAGTTTAATAGTTTAACATTTACAATGCCTTCTTGTATTTTTTATATTACATGGTTAATAAACATACAATTATAAGCCAAGATAACCCCAAGTGGTTCATTATTGATATATATAACCTTATCTAAGTCCTTTTGTTTATCCTTAGATTTTTACGAATATTATGTCAATTTGTAATATAGTATTTTTTTTAATAACTCATTTTTGTCAATTTTGACACTAATTGGTATTTTGTTTTTGTGAAAGTCATAAAAAATGTATCACTTAGAAAAACATTTATTTAATCCTCTATAAAATGTAATATTAACCTATAAAATGAGTGGAATACATAAAAAGTTTCAATTTACAATTCTATTAATATTTATAATATCAATTATTGTATTCATTTAATAAAAAGGTAATTATTGCATCATCATTGTGCCGGAAATAAATATAATTATTTAATGAATAATAATTATAAATAAACTACCATTATGTAGGAAATATTTTTATATTTCTAATGAATATTTATAGTAGAATTTATCTTCTATATATCCATATATGAAAAATGTTTTTGTTATTAAACTTGGAATATAACACTTTTAACTCTTCTTTAAATAATATAATAATAAATGTCCTAATCTAACCCAAGTTGACCAAAAGAATCATATTTTATTCCAAAGGATTATTTTGGTCGAAAGACATATATACAATAGGATTAAGACACATTTTAGTCTAATTATAATATATTTTTTACCTTTTATTACACTATTTACTTTTAACTAAGGTAACTAAAATTCAGAAGTTACTATTCACCAAAAATTATTTTCATCTTATTACAAACATTTTACATACAGATGTAAATTGTGTCTCTCATATTTTTAAAATTCAATACACAGAATCAGTAAAATTATGTTTTATACAAATTTTCTAATGTTCGTAGAAGGTGGGTAAAAGTTGTTAAAAAATCAATAAAATTTTATACATCTAATATTATTATAAAATGACTTCAATGAATTAAATTTAACTAATATAGGTATTATGTATGTATTTTGAGTTTAAATAATTTTAAATAATAAAATAACTTCTTAAATGAAAAGTAGGTTTTATACAATAACGTTGTGTCTTTCACTATTCATGAAAATTGAAAGTTTTTTTTAAAATACCAAATATTCACCGTAAACTATTTTTGATATTTTGAATCCAAAAATCAAGACCATTTTGATAAATAAAATTTATAAATTTTTAATAATTGGGTATTACTATTCATAAAGGCTAGTTTGGTCGGTCGTCGTGTGTTAGAACTCGAAGTTGCATACAACGCAAGATATAGAATTATTCAAATGGATGTGTACCGTGGAAGCTTGGGGGGTTACATTCTTCGCTCATTCAAATAATTTTGTCCCTGATATTTCTAGAATACTACTGCATAAAAATATTCGGGTGGTTCTTTATCATATGTTCCTCGGGTTCCCACATTGCCTCTTCAATCTTATGGATTCACCATATAACACTTACTAGACGAGTCATCCGGTTTTTCAACACTTGTTCTCTACTATCCATAATCATGATAGTATCTTCACAATAAGACAAATTGGGCACTAGTTGTATTACATCATTGGGGAGTACATGCATTGGGTCGGGTAATTATTTTCTCAGCAGCTATAAGTGGAACATATCATGAACATTGGAGAGACTTAGTGGTATTTCCAAACATTAATCTAGAACTCTAATTATTTCTAGAAATTTGAAAGGTTGGTTGTACCTGGGACTCATTTTACCCTACATACTGAATCATAAAAGACCCTTCCGTGGAGATTCCTTTAACAAAACATGATCTCCTATGCTAAATTACAAATCCTTCCTTTGGTTGTCGGCATTTCTTTTTTTCCTACATTGAGCTTCATTGATGTGGGTTTGGATAATCTTAACATTTTTGTTGTTTCCTCAACAATTTCTGGGCCAACGAGTTTTCATTCACCAACAACATCCCAAAATGTTGGTGTGAAACATCAGTTTCCATATTACGCTTCATATACTGCCATCTGAATTCTTGAATGTAAGCTATTGTTATAGGAAAATTATACGATAGGTAAATATTGATCCCATATAACTTCATGTTAATCTGAGATACATCTCAACTTGACTTCTAAGTTGTGAATAGTCTATTCTAATTTTTCCCCAAGATGTTGTCTTCCAGCTTTCAGTTTTTTACAAACCATACATCTTGTCACATAATCCACAATCTTTGTCTTCATGTTGTCCCACAAAAAATCTTCCTTAAAATATCTATACATCTTAGTGCTACTAGGGTGTATATTGAAACTAGAGCTACAGGCATCATCCAACAATTCCCTTTTTAGATTAGGTATGTTACGAACACAAAATCTCTTTCCAAATTTCAAAATCACATATTTATATATGAATTCAATCAATCTCACGTCGTTTATAGCTTTAATTTAATTTTTAAAATCCACTTCAACAGTCTGAGAACATTTTATCATTTCTAGTAAAGATGATTTGGAAACCATTAGAAAATGTATTGATGTTTCACCTTCCATGATTATTTCTATATCCATCATTACAAGATCCATTAACATTATATACCTTTCAACTATCCTCTTGTTCAAAACTCTATGATCCTTTCTACTCAAAGCATCTTCCACCTTATTTTCCTTCCCCGTGTGGAAGTGTTTAGTGAAATCATAATCCTTGAGTGTATTTATCCATATACTTTTTGTCATTTTGAGTTCTTTTTGTGAGAAAACATACTTCAAACTTGTGTGATCTGTATATATCTCACATTTTTCACCATATAGATTGTGTCTCCATATCTTTAAAGAAAAGATCATTGTTGGAAACTCACGATCATGAATTAGATAGTTTTTTTCTGGAATTTTTAGCTGTCGTGATGCATAGTCTATAACTCTATCATTCTTCATAAGGACACAACCAAGCCAATATTTTAAAGCATCACTATAAATAACTAATCAACCATTCTCCAATGGTAGAGTCTGGATAATATCATTGACTAATATTCTATTAATTTCTTCAAAAAATTCTTCACACACTTTTTTCCAATCGAATATAACCCCTTTACGTGTGATCTAGGTTAATGGGTTATCCAATCAGGAAACATTTTGGAAAAAAGAGAAATAATAACATGAAAAACCAATAAAACTATGTACCTAGGGTATACTAGTCAGTGGTGGCCATTTTTGTATTTCCCCTATCTTAGAAAGATCAATAGTGATTACATCCATTGAGACAATATAGCCATTCAAAGAAATCTCCATAATCCAAAATTTACACTTTCTAAACATCCCATATAATTAATTTTGTCTAAAAGTCTTTAGAATAGTGTGCATGTTATTTTCATGGTCTTCGTATATTTTGGAGTATACCAAGATATCATCAATACATACCCTTAAATTTTCATCAATATATTTCATGAAAACTCTATTCATTAGATCCATGGAGACAGAGGGAGCATCAGTCAGTCCAAAAAGCATTACTGTAAACTCGTAATGCATGTACCTGGTTTGAAATGCTATCTTGGGAATGTCATCCTCTTTCATGCAAAACTTATGATATCTAGATTCAATTTCAATCATTGAAAAATATTATTCTCCATGAACTTGATCGAATAAATCATCAATGAGAGGTAGAGGATACTTGTTATTTATTGTTATGGCATTGATCCACCTGTAGTCAATAATAAACCTCATAGATCCATGTTTCTTCTTAACAAAAAGATTAGGGGCTCCCCTTAGAGAAACAGTAGGGAGAATAAATCCTTTATTACTCAATTTCTCTAGTTTTCTCTTTGGTTTCACTAATTCCAAAGTGGAAATTCTATAAGGGGTCTCTTATATGGCCCTTGAACTAGGAAATAAATCGATGGAAAACTAAATTTCTCATTCTAGAAGATTCCCATGTAAATACTCTGGAAACACATAGACATATTCTTGACCAATAGTTAAATCATATATTTGAACATTCTTTTCCTCAACCATAGTAATTTCACTCTCTTCCTCCCAAATAATTGAATTTAGTAGAGCTACTAGGGGTGGATCATGATATGAATCATATGGTGATGTTTCTATACTAAAGATAATTTACTTCCTATATTCATTGAAAATTGTAACCTCCTTCATCTTATAATAAATTTTAGCATCATGGTCCAAAATCCAATCCATAATGATGATTATATCAAATTCAATCATGGGTATGATGATGAGATCTGCAGTTAGAGAATGTTTATATTCCCTAATGGGAACTGATTCACAATAAAAAGTTGCAATGACTCTTACCTTAGGAGATTTGACTAACAAATCCCATGTAAAATCTAATTGGAAATATATAATTTTCTTATCAAATTGGGAAGATGAGAAACAATGTAATGATCTAAAATCAAATAACACATTGTCTAAACTTCAGGAAACCATTAAATTACTAACCACGATGTCATTCGGAGCTTCAACCTCAGTAGTAGTGATCGGATAAGATTGGCCTTTCTCCCTTGGCGTTTATAAGGTAAGATTTCATGATTCTTGGGACATTGATTTGCATAATTCCCCATTTATCTACTATTTTTGCATTCAACATTGACAACCTCTTCTTATCCATTACAATCAAGAAACTGGGGGAATTTTTACCACACTTATAACAAGCTCCCATTCCTTTCAGGAAAGTACAAGGGTGTTTCTTCCCACATTTACCACTAGATGGAAATTAAACTATTCTCTTATTCCCCATATATGCATTTCCATAGTGTTCAACAGATCTCTTCTTCTCCTACTTTTTTCTAAAGTCGTAAGACAGAGAGAATTTCATTTCTGTCTTGATAGAGCATGAGAGAATAACTTATTACAATGAGAAGGATTGTGAGAATGATGCTCGATAGAGAAATGGTTTTAACCCATCAAATAATCGATCAATCTTACTCCTTGGGTAATGTATATAATTTATTTCATGCCTTATTGGACTTGTAATGTTAGCCTCATACATTGTGACATTATCAGCATGCTTTTACCTTAGATGCAGAAATTGTCTTTCTATATCCGTTCGATGATCAGGAGTAGTGTATTTTTATAAATAAAAATCTATCTTAACTCCACAATTCCATATTTCATAATTCTCTAACTTTCATTGTGTTTTGAATTAATGGCCACAATTGATATCTATCACCCATGATGCGATAAAATGCCATTATAACTTTTTCCTTTTCGCTACTCCCCAAATCATGAAATGTTTTCTCTAATGAACATATCCATTTCTCAGCTACAAATGGATTTTTAGTACTATTGAATGTTGGTGGTTTTTTCCTCATGACGAGGTCTAACATTGACCCTCCACGTTATGGATCAGGGAGCTCCATACAGGTAAGGTTGTTATTCATAACCTGAGTGAGTTATCCATGTATGGTTATATGTTTCTCAGGATCGGTTGCATCACCGGAACCACTATAATTATCTTGAGATGTATAGTGTTGGGAAAAAATCTCACAAGGTATCATTGAATCATTTTTGAGATGACTGTGATTGTTGACAGTGCAAGACATGTTGTGTTTGTTGAAAAAGCGTGTCTCAATGACACAAACTGTTGACAATGGTGGTTTTCCTGGAGAATAGGGAAAAGTGTTTTTGTCAAATGGAGTTTTGATCTTGTGTGAAGATGGTTTCTAATGTTGTACACTAGGAATTTTTAGAATTAATAACATCAAAAAAAATTCATTGGAAAAGTGGCACGGAAGTCCATAAGTGGCGCGCAAGTGTGGTGTGCAAGTCCTAAAGTGGCGCACAAGTGTGGTGCACATGTATGATGAAAAAGTGTGGCGTGTAAGTCATATTTTATGATCTTCATATCAAAATATGAAAAAGGATGGAAAGAGGCGCCCAAGTACTAAAATGGTGTGCAAGTCTGCTGCGCATGTATGGAGCGCAAGTGTGGTGCACAAGTCATATTTCATGATCATCGTATAAAAATGTGACAAAGGAAAGAAAGAGGCGCACATGTAATAAAATGGTTCGCAAGTCTTCCATGTATGTATGGTGTGCAAGTGTGGCGCACAAGTCATATTTCAATATCATCATATCAAAATATGAAATATAAAAGAAAAGAGGCGTGCAAGTCCTAAAATGGCGTTCAAGTGTGGCACGCAAGTGTGGATCACAAGTCTTAAAAATGCTTAGAAATATATGGATACTCACCTCATTTATTAACGAGCTCAATACATAGATGAAATCTAAGCTCTGATAACACATTTGGAAGTGACAGTCATGTTCAGTTTGAATGCATGTGGGGTGCGCAAGTGTGCGGGGAAAGTCTGATGCTCAAGTGTATCACACAAGTGTTACGTGTATGTGTATTATGCAAGTGTACCACGCAAGTGTACCACAAAATTGTTCCCACAAACATTGTGGCGCGCAAGTTTGGTGCACTAGTGTGGAACCCAAGTGTGGCGCGCATGTTGGTTTTTCCATGAGGATGGCAGTGTCTGTGCACTAGTTAAAGGGGCCCAAAAGTCACCCTAGGGTTGCGTGAAAGTTAGAAGTTGCCCAGAACATCTATGGTAAAGTTGTATTCATCAGTGGATGAACATTGAACTTTAATAGAGCATTTATCAACAGTTAATGATGCGTTCTATAATGTAAATGAAGATACCTATAGGTCTATAAATTATGAGTGGATATTCTGAAGAAGCAATGAGCTCACTTCAGTTGAGAGAGCAGTGAATTCTCAAATTGTGAGTGGTTCTAAACCTGGAGGGACAATGAGTCCACTTTGACCTTGTAAACAACAGTGCACTTCTAGTGGAATTGGTACATCAGCACACTACCGGTGAATGCTCCTTGGACGTAGCCTAGTGAGGGTGAACCATGTAAAAATATTTGTGTCTTGTGCATGCTATATTTTTTATTCATACTCTTTATCAGGAAGAATAGAGAAGATGTATTTTTTTCTAACATCCAAACCTGATCAAAATGGGCAGTTCTTTTAATATGTCAACCCATGATTCACCCCCCCCCCCCTCTGGGTATCTAGCCTAATGGACCTAACAATTGTTATCAGGGCGAAAGTTTGATATCAGTGTTTATCTCTCAAATGGCAGTCACTAATCATAAAGGGATTCTGATCATCGATGGGAACAATTTTTAGCTATGGAAGAATCGGATGCAACACTACATTCGATCTTTATGAATTGATGTGATTATAACAGCAATTCATGGTATCACGACTGATATTAATAGGGGTCCATTATCAGAAGTTGAGCGAAAAGAATAGGATGATGACACAAAGGGAATCAATGCTTTGGAAGGAGCCATATAGAATTCTATATATTCCAAGTGGTGTCATGCTAAACATCGCATGCTATGTGGGAAAAGTTCTTCAACATATATGAAAGAGGTACAATGGTCAGAGATGTGAAGATGAAAGTATTATGGAACAGGTATGGTGATCTTAGAATGAACTCGAATGAGTCTGTTGATGGATTCATTGAGAGGATAAATGTTATTGTGGAAGATATGTGAGGTTTGGGAGAAGTCATTGAAGACATAAAGTTCGTAAATCACATCTTGAGGAAACTTCCACCATGGTGCAATCCGAAGGTTTCAGTATAATAAGATAATTATCCAAAAGAGCTAACATTGGACAATTTGAACATTACCTTGGATTCATATGAGAAGTGAAATGATGATAACAAGGCTGTGGAAAACGGGAAATCTAAAGAAGTACAATTCATGGCCATGAAGAAGCTCACCATTGACGATTTTCAAGAATATGAAGAGAGAGATGAGGTGGTTACATTCCTCTCCTCAAATCATCAAAAAGGAAAAGAATATTTTAAAGGGAAACTTCCACTGGTCTGTTTTTGTTGTGGAAAGGTGGGTCTTCTTAAAGCATGGTGTCCCAAAAAGTTCCAAGAAGATGATGGTGTCGACAAAGTCGGAATTCCCTAGAAGATGTCATCAGCCTATGTGAAAGGGAAGAAATAGTTCAGGAGAAATTTCATTAAGAAGAAAAATATCTTTTTAAAAGAATACAATAGTTTGGATGATTCTGAGGCTGAGGTGGTTGAATAGATAGAGAGCTGTAATGATCAGGAAGAAAATTCTATGGTGGTTTTTGTCGGTAGTTCTTAGGAGAAGAATGATATTAAAGGTGATGAAGAAGAAGAATATGAAGGAATAATAGATATGAAATCTGAGTCAGAGGCTACTCTTGAGGAGATTGATGTTTGGAGAGCCAAAACAAAGAAATATAACAATGTTGTTTGTGACGCCAAACTCTATATGCAGCAGCAGAAAGACGAAAAGACTGAGTTGCTGGAAAAAATTGTGAAACTCAATTCATCAACATTAGAAAACTCAGAATCCATTAGTGAGTATAAAATCAAGATTGAAGAACAGAAAAGGGAGATCGATGGATAGAAAACACAAGGAATGATCTCATCAAGCGTATCAAAGAGCTTGAAGAGGAAGTTGTCGGTCTGTGGAGAAAAGTTATAGACCAGGACAAACCATTTATTCACAACACATTCATGGAAATTAAGGTCATTCCGAAGACTGAAAAGATTAAAGAAGAGCCTAGTAGTTCAGCAGAAAATAAGCAGTAATTTAGCTCATACGTTAAGGCTGATTCATGGCTTGATTAGAAAAATAAATCAGTGAAAATCGAGGTGAGACTGCAAGCACCCATCCTAATATTGAAGGTTCTTTTGGGCACAAAGAAGAATAATATTATTCAAAGATCCAAAGGGGAAACTTGTAGTTTTGAAGTAACATGAAGGAATGAACCTTATACCAGGTGTTATTATTGTGGAAGGATGGGACATTCACAATATGTGTGTTTTACTAGCCAAGAGATATCTAAGGGAACAAGAACAAAGTTGGATGCTAAACAAAGAATGGTTCTGCATAACATATTTCGAAGGAAATTGTTGTTGGTGCGGAGGATTTGGGCACATGGATAGGTACTGCACTTCGACCATATAGAGGAATATGCCAAAGTGGAATCAAAATGTTCGGAAGTATCAGATCAATAAACAAACATGTGAGTTAAAAAGGAAAAATAGATTTGTAGAATTGAAAGATGAAGCTGGTCCATCATACTCTGAGAATGAACAGATGTATCAATCCATTCCGATTGTGAAGGAATAAATATGGACCAAAAATATGAAGGATGAGAAGGTCATTGTGGTAGAAATTTACCTTAAATCATCAGATCGCTTTGGTGTGTGGATCTTTGCTAGTGGTTTCAAATTTAACATGACAAGTAATAAAGACCTTGTGACAAGTGTAAATAATGATAAAGAACTAGTTTTCATGTTTGGAAATGATGAAAGCCTAAAGAATATTGGCGCAGGAAAGGCCACGTTTGGGGGACAAAAGATGAGACGTGTTGATGACTTAGTAGTAGAAGGCCTCAGTCAAAATTTTCTCAGCATCAGTCTACTATGTGACTCAAGAAATTCAATAAGGTTTTCTAAGAAGATGTGTGTCATCAAAGGAAGAGATGGGGCAGTTGTTCTATAGGTAAAACAACAAAGGGAACTCTCTACCTGGTAAGTGTAGAAGAAGATTTGTGTTTTCTGTCAAGAGAGGAAGAAAACAAATTATGGCATAAATGACATGGTTATCTTTTCCAACCATCCCAGGAAGATCTGGTGAAGTGTGATTCAACAGGAGACCTTCCTAAGCTATTAGGTGATCGTACTCACATGTGTGATGCATTACAACAAGAGAATCTTATCAGAAAGATGTATAAGGCAATGGAAAAGAAGTCAACAAGAGTGCTCGAATTGGTGCACGTTGATGTTTGTGCTCCTATCACACCAAGAGCAATTGACGGAAAGAGGTATTATTTTCTTTTCATTTATGACTATAGAAGAATGGCATGCGTATTTTTTATTTCCCATAAGTCGGATGTGTTTAGCTGTTTAAAACAATACCGAAGGGAGTGTAAAATGATGCTTGGACCAAAACATTTCATGCTTCGTACTGACAATGGTATAGAATTCACAAATAGTCAGGTCGAAGTATATCTCGATAAACATTGGATAAGGAATCACGTTTCCTCATTAATAACTCTCCAACATGAACGGAGTTGTTAAAATGAAACAATCGAATCATTAATAACATGGCTAGAATGATTCTCATTGAAAATGGCCTACCAGAGATATTTGGGAAAGAAGCAGTTCTGACATCGGTCTACATTTCTAGTAGGTATTTTTTGTGTCCTAAGGATGGAAAGACTCCGTATGATATGTGGTATGGAAAGAAGACAGTGGTGAAATACTTTCTAATATTTGGAATTAAGTGCTTTATCCTCAATAATGACAAACATAGGAAATTTGAGTCACGAGGATATGAGTGGATATTCCTTTGCTACAAAGGAAAAATTAAGGCTTATAAATGCTTTAACAAAAGGATATGAAAATTAGTAGAGATAAATGATGTCGTTGTAGTAGAGAATTAGGATATCATTCAACAGCGCAGTGAACAATTTCATGATGAGAGTGATGAAGAATAAAGAAATACAGGGGGAGTATAAGTGGATTATGTTGATTCAAAAGAAGATACTCGTGATGAACATGAGAAAGTAAAATCTGTATCTGCACAAAAGCCAAGGAGTCAAGCTGAAATTGAAAAGAAGAATATCATTGGTTATCATTCAGCTCCAGTTCAGAAAAGAAGAATGAAATCACTGCAATAGACATATTTACTATCACAGGTTGTACCAAAATGCATTGCTGATGCAGCTGAAGATAAAAACTGGATTCAGGAAATGAATAAAGAGCTAGATCAGATTGAGACGAATCAGACATGGGAGATTGTCTTGAGGGTAGCAGATAAGAATGTCATCATGACTAAATTGGTATATCACAATAAGATGAATGTAGATGGCACATTTATTCAGAACAAACACGACTAGTGTGCAAGGGATACTCCCAAATGGAGATAGTATATGTTGATGAGACATTTTCACTAGTTGCGAGACTAGAGAAAGTAAAATTATTTCTAGCCATTGCAATGCAACAGGAGTTAAAAGTTTTCCAGATGGATGTAAAATATTCATTTTCTAACGGGGTTCTGGATTAAGAGGTTTATATTGAACATGCAGATGGTTTTCTCATTCGTGAGGATGAAAAGAAGGTTTTCAAACTAAAGAAAGCATTGTGTGGGATGGAATAAGCACCAAGAGCATGGTACTCAAGGATTGATCAGTAATTGAAGAAGCTTGGTTTCCCGCATGGCAGAGTTGATTACAATCTCTATTTCAACAACAACAGTAATCAAAGGATGATGGTCTTTGATTATGTCGAATACATAATATTTGGCACATCGGATGAAGCTAAGTGAAGACGGTTTTCTGAATTCAAGAAAAGTGAGATCGAAATGTCAATGATTGGAGAGCTAACATTTTTCTTGGTCTACATGTGACACAACCAAGGAATAGAACATTCATTTCTCATTCCAAATATGCGAAGGAAGTTTCAAAAAGATTTGGAATGAAAAATTCCAAGGAGATGAAGACTCTAGTAGCTACCCGGATGATATTATCAAAATATGATAATGGAATGGCAGTTAATATCACAGAATATAGGAAAATTATCGGAAGTTTATTGTACCTAATAGAAACAAGACCTGATATTGTTTTTTCCACATTCCAAGAATCACGTTAAAAAATCAATCCAAAAGAAATCCACATGCTCACAGTCAAACTAATACTTAGGTTTTTTAAAGGCACCATGGATTTCGGTCTGATGTATAATGAAAAATCTCTAAAAGTGTTATCGGGATATATAGATGCATATTGGGTCGAATCGCCAGACGACATAAAATCAACATCATAAGGTTCATTCTATATTGGTATATTGTAAATTTCTTGGCTAATAAAGAAATAATATTGCATTTCTCTGAGCACTGTAGAGGCTGGGTATATTGCGGCCACTCAAGAATGCACACATTTATTGTTGATGAAGCAGCATCTTGAAGATATGGGATTTTAAGTGAAGCCTCTGATCAGAATCTAGTGTGATAACTCAAGTTCTATCAATCATAGAAAAAAATCTAGTTCATCACTCAAGGACAAAGCACATCGAGATAAAATATATTTTCATCAAGGAGAAGGTGGAGCAAGGGCTTGGGATGTTGGAGTATGTGCCTACAGAGCTACAAGATGCAGATATTTTTACAAAGGCCTTACTCAAAGAAGCTTTTGAGAGGCATCGACTAGATTTGGGAGTCCAGTCAACTCCCCACACTTGAAAAGTGTGGATGTGGGACCACTCCCCTCTCCTCGAGACTACAACAGAGTTCCCTTTTGGTTTATTGACAAAGGGAGAGAATACATGAGAATACATGATAAAACATGGTTGTTCGTGGGGGAGAAAATGTCTTAGTCAAGACACGGGGAGAAGCTGACAGGTGGATCAACGAGATAGTGGGAGTAATGAGATTGGGGGAAAATTTTATTTAGGTGATGCTATACTTGATCGATCAATGAATAGATATCACTACAGCTGAGTATCGTGATAAAAGTAGAAATTTCAATTGGTATCAGGTTGGTATCAATAGTGGTGTTAGAAAAGAAGTGACTCATAGATGAATGTTTCATGATACTCTTGTTTCTCATGCCTATCATTGGTCATGTGGGCCTAGATATTGTGTTGAGAAAATCAGTGATCGCTATCTGTATCGCAATAGACGAATGGTGGCTAAAGATGAATGAATTCATAATGAGGTATCAAAGAATGGAGAATTGTTTTGAGAAGAGTTGTAAAAAAACCCAAATGGGGAGATTGTTGGGAAAAATTCCATCAAGGTATCATTAAAGCATTTTTGAGATGATTGTGTTTGTTGACAATGCAGGACATGTTGTGTTTGTTGTCAAAGCGAGTCTCAATGACTCAAACTGATGACAAAGGGGGTTTTCATGGAGAATAGGTAAAAGTGATTTTGGAAAAAAGAGTTGGGCTCTTGTGTTAAGGAGGTTTCTAATGTTGTATGCTAGGAATGTTTTGAACTCAGAACATAAAAATTAGGCAATGGAAAAGTGGCGCACCAGTCCAAAAGTGGCACGCAAGTGTGGCGTGCAAGTCCTAAAGTGGCATGCATGTGTGGCACGCAAGTCTGCCACGCAAGTATGGTAGACATGTGTAGCGTGCAAGTTATATTTCAAGATCATCATATCAAAATATGACAAAGGAAAAAAATAGGCACAGAAGTACTAAAATTGCATGCAAGTCTATCGCACAAGTATGACACTCAAGTGTGGCGTGCAAGTCCTATTTCAATATCATCATATCAAAATATGAAGAAAAAAAAGAGGCGTGCAAGTACTAAAATGATGTGCATGTCTTCCACACATGTATGGCATGCAAGTGTGGCACACAAGTCATATATCTAGATCATCAAATCAAAATATAACATTGGAAATAAAGAGGCGTGTAAGTCCTAAAATGGCATGCAAGAATGGCGCACAAGTGTGGAATGTGAGTCCTCAAAATTACAATAAATAGACACCTACTCTCCTCATTTATTAATGATCTCAACACTTATAGACAATATGAGATCTGATCGCACATGTGGATGTGATGGGAAAGTTCAGTGTGCACGCAAGTGGGGTGCCCAAGTGTGCAGGGCAAGTGTGATGTGCAAGTGTCCCGCGCAACTGTGACGTGCAAGTGTACCACAAAAGTGTACTGCACAAGTGTACCACACCAGTATGTCACACAAGCTGTGTGGTGTGCATGTTTGGAATGCTAGTGTGGCATGAAAGTGTGACGCAAAGGATAGTTTTTCCACAACAAAGGAAGAGGTTCAGCACTAGTAAAAGGGGCACCCAAGTCACCCTAGGGTTTCATGAAAGTTATATATTTCCTAGAACATCTGTGGTAATGTGGTATTCATCATTTCATTAACATTTAAATTCAGTAGAGAATCTATCAATAGTTGAGGATTCATTATTTCATGCAAATGAAGAGACCTACATGTCTATAAACTGTGAGTATATCTTCTAAAGAAGCAGTTAGCTCACATCAGTTGAGAGAGCAGTGAGTTCTCAAATTGTGAGTGGTTGTAAACTAGGAGGGACAATGAGTCCACTTCGAACATGTAAATAGCAATGATCTTTTAGTGGAATTGGTACATTGGCACACTACCAGTGTATGCTCCTTGGGCGTATCCTAGTGAGTCTTAACCAAGTAAAAATCGATGAGTCCTAGGCATGCTTTATGTTTTATTCATACTCTGAATTGGGAAGGAGAGAGAAGAATGTTTTTTCGAATAGAAAAACAATATCAAAAGGGGAATCAATTTTAATCTTTCATACCCTAATTCACAGCCCCTCTCAGGGCATCTATCCTAGTGGAACTAACACACGGAAATCCCAACATGGATTGCGTGCGTTGATATGGTTTATATTCCTTCTACTATGTGCCATTTCGAAACAATGGAATACAATATATTAGTTTTTAAATCACAATATAGAATTATAAACATGTTAGAAACATAGCATAAATTGAATAGTTTAAGGATATAATCAATAATAATAAAAATGTTTTCTTTGAAGATGCCTATACTCATAAATCCTTTATAATGGTATGTAATGAAAATGTGAATTATCCCAAGCATATCCCCCAGGTGGGTTGTAACCAAGAGTAAAGAAAGGCATGTTTTCCTGTACCAGGATGCCCCAAGTCAAGCCCAAAACACTTTATTATAGATTTCACTCCTAGTTACATCTGTTCTAAAGCCTCAGACATGATCGTATCCAGACAGGGATGTATTTCATTGAAAATAAATAAAATCTCAAGATTACCAAAATTCTAGAATTTTATTCTATAATAATGCTCAAAGCCTATATTAGGGTAATGTTCTATAATCATAGTTTTTCTAAATCTAGTAATTAAGTATTGTACTAAACATACTCTAATACCAACTTTAATGTCCAGAACCCAGTTACCTGGAGTTGGTGCATTGTGACATAGCATTTTCATGATCAGAAGGGATCAAATCCCAAAATACTGATCAGTTTAATAGCCTTTTATGTACTAGATACATACATATGTTTAAATTTACATGAAGAAAAAACATTTGGTCCCCTTTGAACACTATTATATCCTGTAGTCGATTCTTATAGGTTCATCATAATATATTTTTTGCATCCTGTAAAAATAAAACATAAGAAAGGGGTTAGCATAGATGCTCAGTATGGATAACAATATAGAGGAAACTATCATAAATAAAAATACACATCTACCGAAATGTATAAATAAAAAACCCAAACCCTTTAATCATAATATTAAGAATAATATTTAAAAGATAAATAAAATAATTCCATTTACTTATTCACATGGACATTCTATAATCTAATAATCAATGCAATATCAATATCCAATTTCATAATGATGGAATTCATAATTCAGGATATCATAACCACATAGTCCAGGCCTCATGGCAAGACTATAATGAAATTTTTTTCAAGGCCTTATTCTAAGACACATGTTTTTATCAAAAGACCTACTGATTCATCGAGGGGCTGCAATAGGCTCTACCCATCACTTACTATGTCTAATGGATTCCTCATATGAAAAGGTTAAAACATAACATAAATATTCATATTAAAAATAGCATATGATATGTTACTATTTTAATTATAAACCATGAATGGTATTAAAATAACACATCCATATTAAAAAATATCACCAAACCATCAATAAAATATGGAATATTGTATTATAATAAATCAACATCAATCAAAAGTAATATCCATCAATGGATGTTGACATTGATGAAGTTAAAACTATTTGAGACAAATATTTCTCTCTTTTTTGAAATCATTTAAAAGTAATGTATTTATAAAATAAAACATGTATATTGAAAATATTATTATAAGCTTATAAGGGAAGCTTTAAAGGTGTTATAATGGTGGAAAATATAATCTATCTCCATATAAGTTAAAAAAACATGTTTACCTTAATTCATCGAAATGTTAATAAAGTACCTTATTTAGAAAATGAAAAAAAGATTCCTTTAAAAATTTTTATAAAAATTCAAAAAAGGGTAAAATTGAATTTATCCAATATTCCTAGAAATAGTAAAAATGTTTTGAAATACATTTTTAAGAAACATGTATGTGGATGATAAAGAAGTCCCAGTATATACTTATATATAAAAAACCTCTGATAAATATAGAGATTGTAAAATTAACTCATATGTTGTATTTTTCCTTGGTCAAGGGTATATTAAACTCATGTATAACAGTTAAATAATTTTTATGAAATTATTCAAAAACTTCATACATAAATATGATATCATATATGTTCTTCTAATATTTCCTTTTTAATAATATTCCAGTGGTATCATTGTTTAGGGTGTTGAATGACTCATTTTCCTTTATATACATGGACATGTAAGCCATGTTTATTGTGGATAGGATGTATATGATTCATATCCATATTTACATTATGTTCTTAAACCTTATATTCAATCATAAAATGGAAATTATTCATGAATGGTTATAATGGGGATTGAATTTCATTGCGTTCATGAAGACCATAATCTGTATGTTCGTTTCAGTGATAATATAATTCATTTGATGATGAATCATATGTAATTGGATGATATATCATATATAAAGAATCCTTATCATGATATATCTGTTATTTACATCAGTTATACTCATTATTATACCCATCCAAATAATGAAGTGTTTAAATAATAAACTACACCAAGACATGGAGACGGTAAGCCGTATGTACGCACATAAAGTGACTTGTCATTCATAGGATGGATATAATAATGAATATGGTTGTTCCATATTTATAATAAAATAATAGTTTTTTAAGGTACGGTAGTTATTATTAAGTTATGGAAACAAAAAAGAAAGAGGAAGTGGGAGAAAAAAATAAGTTTTAAAGAGAGGGTGAAATTATTACCTCTTCATTGGGTGTTTCCTTTTTAGTATATCAAAAGAGCTCCTTAGGATGGAATTATGATCAATGTAAGGACTATATAAAATGTTAGGGTAGTTAGGAGTATATTTGAGCAGGGTTTGGCCATTACAAATGGCATTGGAGATGTGATTTTGAGAGAAGGGGAAGTACCCATTTATAAAAGAGGTGATGGTCACTATAGGAAAAATTTGAAATATTATTTTATTATACAATAATATTCAGTTTATAATGGACAAAAAGGATTTATTTCTAGGATAAGGTGATTATGGGTCTAAATCTATCAACCAATAGGTTTTAGATAGGTTTAGGTCACCATATTAACCTTATCTTTTAGATTTAACTCTTTGTTAAGTAGTTTAACTTTTACAATGTCTTCAAGTATTTATATATTACACAGATAAAAAACATAGTATTAAAAGATAAGAGAACCCCAAGAGGTTCACTATAAGTATATCTAACCTCATATATGTCCTTTAGAAAATCCTTATATTTTTAAGAATATTATATCAATTAATAATGTCATATTTTTTTAACTCATTTATGTCATTTTTGACACTATTGGGTTTTTTTTAAAGTCATAACAACATTATCACTTCGAAAAAAAATTATTCAATCAAATGAATGTTTATATTTGAGTTTATCTTATGTATAACCCTATATTTAAATTTTTTTAATTATTTAACAATGAATTCAACACTTTTAACTCTTCTTTAAATAAAATAATAATAAATATCCTAATCTAAACCAATGCAAAAAAGGATCTTACTTATATACTAAAAATTATTTTGGAAAAAATAAACATATCCAATATAATTAGAATATGTGTTAGGGTAATTAAAATATCATTTTTATCTTTAATTACACTATTTACTTTAAACCGTGGTAAATAAAATTTAGAAGTCACTACTCACAAAAAAAACTTTCATCCAATTGAACCACATATTAATTTATTATGAAAAATATGACTCTAAAATTTTATAAATTAAATAAAAAAAAAGATGAAAACTTACGTTTTATGAAAATTTGCTGACGTGCCTAGAAGATGGGTAAAAGACGTTAAAAAATTCAATAATATTTTATACATCTAATGTTATTATAAAATGACTTCAATAAATTACATTGAACTAATATAGGTATTATGTATATATTTTTAGTAAAGATAAATTTAAATGATATAAACAATTATTCAAATAAAAGTAGTTTTTAAATAATAACGCAATGTTTTTCACTATTAGTCAAAAAATTAATTATTTCAGAAAAATACCAAAAAATCACCCTAAGATAATTTTGATATTTTGAATCCAAAAATAAAGTCAAATTTTATAAATAAGATTTATAGAATTTAAAAATTTGGGTATTAACTTTCATAAGAGCTAGTTTGGTTGGTCGTGGTGTGTTAGAATTTGATGTTGCGTAAAATGCAAGCTATTGCATTATTTAAAATGAACCCTGCCATGGAAGCTTGGGGTGTTAAATCCATGGGGAACCCCTATACTTTTTGTTTTGAAGAAAGAAGTATATATAGGGTTTTTAATTGACTACAGGAAGATAAATGTTATAACAATGAATAACAAGTATCCCCTACCTCAAAATGATGATTTATTCGACGAAATTCTTAGAGATCAATATTTTTCAAATATTGGCGTTCGATCTGGATATCATCAGTTGCGTTTGAAGAATGAAAACATTCCGCAGACTTCATTTTGTACCAGGTATGGGCATTACAAGTTTATAGAAATATTTTTTGACTGACTAATGCACCCTATGTCTTCAGGGATGTAATTAATAGTGTTTTCAAGGAATATCATGATGAATTTGTAGTGGTATTTATTTATGATATCTTGGTTTACTCCCAAAGCTATGAAGATCATGAAAATCAGTCGTGCACTATTCAAAAGAATCTTAAATGAAATGAATTATATGGGAAGTTTAGAAAGTATGAATTTTGGATTTAGGAGATTTCATTTCTTGGATATATTCTCTCTGAGGATGAAATGTATTTTTATCCTTCTAAGAAAAGAGCACAACAAGAATAACCAGCACCATTTAGTATAATTGGGGTATGATGTTTTATTGGGTTTCCATATTATTATCGGTGTTTCATCCAGAATTTTGAAAGATTGACTAACACATTAACCAAGCTACCATATAAAGGGGTTAAATTTGTTTGGAAGAAAGAGTGTCATGATTATTTTTAAGAGCTGAATAGAAGATTTGTCAATGTCTTATATTGACTATACCATCGGGGAATAATGGGTTTGGTTTATATATTGATGCTTAAAATAATGGACTTGGTTGTGTCCTTATTCAGAATGATAGAGTTATTTCCTATGCATCATAACAAAAACAAAATCATGAACAAAACTATCCCTCTGGTGATAATGATTTAGCAGCTGTAATCATTTCTTTGAAGATACGGAGAAACTAAATTTATAGTAAAAATTGTGATATATATACCGATCACCGATGGTTGAAATATATTTTTTCACCGAAGGTACTCAACATGAGGAAAAGATGATGGCTTGAACTACTCAAGGATTATGATTTCACCATACAAAACCACTTGAGGATGTAAAATAAGGTGGAAGGTTCTATGAGAAGAATGGATCAAGGAGTTTTGAACAAGATGAGAGTTGAAAGGGATAATATGTTCATGGATATAGTAAATATGGATTTGAGAATAATCATGGAAGGTCAAAAATCAAAACTTTTTCAAATGGTTTCCAAACCTTATTTACTGGGAAGGATAAGAGGTTCTAAGATTGATGATAAGAAGTTTCCAATGAAAATTAATGTTGTGAGATTGATTGGATTTGTATATGAATATGGAATTTTGAAATTTGGGAAGATGATTTTTGTTTCGGACATAAAAAACTAAGTACGGGATTTTTGGATGATGCTCATAGGTCTAATTTCAGTATACATTCTAGTAGCACTATGATGTATATTGATTTGAAGGAAGTTTTTTGGTGGGACAACATTAAGAGGGGGATAGTGGATTATGTTTTACTATTTATGGATTATAAATAGTTGAAGGCTGGAAGAAAAATTCGTAGAAGAGTCATGAAACCTCTTCCCATACCTGAGTAGAAATGGGAAGATATTACGATGGACTCTATCATGGGCTACAAAGGACACCAGATGTAATGACGAAATATGGGTTATTTTTTATCATCTTACCAAGTTAGTACATTTTCTTGCTATAAGAGAATATTTAACACTTTAATGTTTATAAAAAGTATATATTAATAAAGTTTCTAGACATTATGGAGTCACCCTATCAATTTTTTCTGTTCCTGATATCTCTTTTATATCAATATTCTAGAAAATCCTTCAGAAGTCCCTCGATACCGAACTTAATTTGAAAAATGACTAACACCCTCAGACTAATGGACAATCATAATGGAAAATTGAAGCCAATTAATACATTTTTAAATCATGTTCACATGACATTCATGGTATATGGGATCAATATTTACCTTTGGTACTATTTTCCTATAACAATAGCCTCCATTCAATTATTCTGATGGCACCATATGAAAAGTTATAAGGAAAGAGATGTCTCACACCAACCTGTTGGGATGATGTTGGTGAAAGAAAACTCATAGGCCCAAAACATGTTGATGAAACATTGGAAAATGTGAAGTTTACCCAAACCCACATCGAAGAAACTCAATGTAGGAAGAATAGATAAGTCGATAACCAAATGAAGGATTTGGAATTTCCAGTAGGAGATCATGTTTCCAAAAAGTTATCTCTATGTAAGGGTGTTATACGATCTGGTAAGAAGGGGAAATTAAGTCCTAGGTACATAGGACTTTTCAAAATTATAGAAAAAATTGATGTTGTACCCTACCATTTGGAATTGCCTCCATGTCTCTCCATAGATCATGATGTGATCCATGTATCAAAGTTGAGAAATTACACGCCTGACCCAATGCATGTACTCACCTATGATGAAAAAGAAATGGACCCCGAGCTGTCTTATTTTGAATATCCTATCATGATTCTTGATACCAGAGAACTAGTGTTGAGAAACAAGACGACTAATCTGGTAAAAGTTCTATGTAGAATCCATAATATGTATGACGGAATGCGGGATCCCGAGGAACATATGATGAATAACCACCCAAATAATTTTTTTCTTTAGTATTCTAGAAATTTCTAGGAAAAAATTATTTGAATAAGAAAAATATTTAACACCCCAATATTTTATTGTACGCTTCACATTGAATAATGAAATAGTTTGTGTTGTACACAACTTCAAGTTCTAGCACAACACGACCAACAAAACTATTCATTAGAGATACTAATACCCACTTTTTGAAATTTTATAAATTGTATTTATCAAAATTGACTTCATTTTTGGATTTGGAATATCATAATTATCTTAGATTGAATTTTTGGTATTTTTTTGAATCCTTCAATTTTGATGAATAGTGAAAAACACTATATTAATGTTTAAAACCAATGTTATTAAATAATTATATATTTTATTTAAATTTAGTTTAAGACAAAATAGATTCATAATACCTATATAAGTTCAATGCAATTCATTTAAGTAATTTTTTAATATGATAAGATATATAAAATTTTCTTGAACTATTTAATTCCTATTTACCCACCTTCAAGGAATATTTTTAAATTTTCATTAAACACAATTTTACCTATAATGTGAATTTAATTTAAAAAATCCAAGAGACATAGTTGAAATAAATAAGTAAAATGTTCTTCAATATGTTGAATATTTTTTTGTCAATGGTAAATTTTGAATTATTTTTACCACATTTAAAAGTATATAGGATAAATAAAGGTAAAACATTTAATATAATTACAAAAACACAGGTACTAATTTTATTGTATTAGTGTATTTCTACCGAAATCAGCCTTAGGAGTAATATATGATCCTATTTGATCAACTTGGATTAAATTATGTCCTTTATTATTATTTTATTTAAATAAGTGTTGAAAGTGTTATATTCAATGTTTATCAACTAAAAAATTTTTAATATAGGGTTATAAATAAGATAAACTAGACTATAAATATTTATTAAAAATATAAAACTTTTTCCTACATTATGTTCTTTTATTTATAATTTTTAAAATGAAGTAATTAAATTTATATATGACACAATGATGATGCAGTAATTACCTTATAAACAAAATATTAAAACAATTGATATTATAAATATTCAAATAAATATAAATTTAGATATTTGATGCATTACACTAATTTTATAGTATAATATGACATGTTATGATTGGTTTTATTTATTTTTTCCAATTAATCATTATTATTTTACTTTCACAACAACCAAATACTAAATTGTGTCATAATTGAGAAAAATGTGTTTAAAAAAATACTTTATTATTAATTGATATATTATTCCTAAAAATATAAGGTTTTAAAAAACTCATATAATGATATATATGTCATTAATGAACCAATTTAGGTTCTCTTTTATTTTTATATTATGTTTATTAATCATTTATTATAATAATAAAAAATGGTAAAAGTAAACATGATTAACTAATATTTAAATATAAAATATAAGGTTAATATGGTGACCTAAACCAGTCCAAAACCTATTGATTGAGTGTTGTTTTACCCATCCCCACCTTATCATTGAAATAAATCATTGTGGATCCATTATAGACTGAATATGATTGTATTATAATTTAATATTTCATTCTTTTCCTCAGATGACTCTCACATCTCTTATAAAAGGCTACATCTCTTTCTCTCAAAATCACACCTCCAAAGAAATTTGGCATAGCCAACCCCTACTCAAACATCCTCCAAACTACCCTCGAATCAACCTAGAATCCTCACATTGTTATGAAATCTACACTATGGATCCCTTTTGGTCTAATCTAGATGAATAACACTTAGAAGACGTAATAATTTCTTCAACTATTTCAAAGTTCTTTTCTTCTTCAAATTCCTCTTTCATTGTTGTTTCCAAAAAAATAATAACTCTAGTATCTTCTACATAATATGAAGTTATTATAAATATGGTACAACCATATTCATCATTCTATCCATCCTACGAATGTCAAATTCACAATATTTGTGTACATATGACTTACCGTCCCCACTTCGTGGTGTAGTTTTTTGTTAAACACTTCATTATTTGGATAGGTATAATAATGATTTTAATATATGTAAAAAATATATTTTCAATGATTCTGTATATATGGTATACCATCCAATTACATATGATTTTACAATCAATATTATGGTATTGTCGCTTATAACACCCGAGACTTTTATGTGAAATTTTTTTTTTTATGTTATATAAATCATCAAAGGAATCTTTCACTACACACAAAACTAGCTTGCCTTGCTTTACACGCAACTGCGGCCTTCCTCGATAGCTTGTGTCGTACGCAATACCGAGTTTCACTAAACAATGATATGCTATTAAAATATTATTAAAACTAGCCGTTATGAATAGTAATAACCACTTTTTGAAATTTTATAAATTTTATTTTTCAAAATGGACATCATTTTTGGATTCGAAATATCGAAATTAGCCTATGGTGAAATTTTGGTATTTTTCTGAAAACTTTCAATTTTTGATGAATAGTGAAACCACTACGTGTTAGTTAAAAAAACAGAATTTATCATAAAACATAATTTTACCGCTTCTGTGAGTGGAATTTCAAAAATCCAATAAACACGGTTAATATTAATGACTAAAATGTGGTTCAGTGAGATGAAAATAATTTTTGGTGAATAGTAACTTTTTACTTTTATTTACCACGGTTAAAAGTAAATAGGGTAACTAAGGGTAAAAATGATATTATTATTACCCTAACAGATGTCCTAATTCTATTGGACAATTGTAATTCAACCGAAAACAACCTTAGGAATACAATATGACCATTTAAGCCCACTTGAATTAGATTAGGACATTTATTATTAATTTATTTAAAGAAGGGTTAAAATATTTAGAACCTATGTTTAATAAGTAAATCATTTTTAATATAGGGTTATAAATAAGATAAATTAGACTATAAATATTCATTAGAAAGCTAAAAAGATTTCCTACATAATTGTTTTTTATTTATAATTTTTATACATTAAAAAATTTATGTTATTTATGACACAACAATGATGCAGTAATTATCTTATTAATGAAATATTGAAATAATTGATGTTATAAATACCCAAATAAATGTAATTATATACTTTTTATGAATTACACTAATTTTATAGGTTAATATTACATGTTAGTATTGATTTAATTAACTTGGTTCGAACTAATAATTCCGTTATGATTTTCACAAAAAATCAATTACTAAATAGTGTCAAAATTAACATAAAATAGTTTTCAAAACAAATATTATATTATTAATTGTTATTTTATTCCAAAAAATATAAGGTTCGGCCAAATGACTTATATAAGGCTATATATATTAATAATAAACAACTTGGGGTTCTTTTGGCTTGATATGTTAAGTTTATTAACCTTATAGTGTAAGAAAACAAGAAGACACAGTAAAAGTTAAATTATCTAACTTAAAGTTAAATCTAAATGATAAGGTTAAAATTGATACCTAAACTTGTCTAAATACTATTGTATGAGAGTATTTCGACCCCTACCCACCTTATCTTATAAATATATCAATTTGGAGCTATTAAAATCCTAATTTGACTTTATAATAAAATAATATTTTTAGTTATTCCAAAGGTGCCCCTCTCCTCCCTTATAAAAGGGAACCTCCTCTCTCTCCTCCTAACACAAATTTGAGCCTTCAAGCTCGGACAAAACCTGCCAAATTCTCCTCTCCACTTCCCTAGAATCATCTTAGAGGTTCTGTTCTTCTTCAAAGACCAACCCTAGTGCCCTAAGAGGATGTTAAGAAGAGGCGCGTCAAAAAAAGAGGTAATATCCATTACCAATCCTTTCCAAATTCTTTCTTCTTCAACTTATTCTTCTTTAGTTGTTTAATTATTAAGTAATAACATCAGTATCACTCATATACTGATATGTTATTATAAGTATGAAACAACCCTATTTCACCATCTATCCATCCTACGGAAAACGAAATCACTGCGCGTGCGTACGTACGAAATACCGTCTCCACGTCGTGGAGTAATATATTTTCCCCCACCACCTTACTTGGATGGGTATAATGGTGTAAATAATTACTATATATGATTATTATAAAGTGATATTGATTCTGAAATAGTATAGATACACTCCAATACAATTCCACGATCATGAGAATGTTATCATCGCTCGTGCGTACGTACGGAATACCGTCTCCACGATGTGATGCGATTCGTTCTACATGATCTTCATTGCATAATGATTATATAAATTAATTGAATGAATAAATATGATATATAGTACATTAATACCTTTCTGGAAATGATTTATCTATAACCTATAGATAATAATAAGAATTTATTCGACAAAACACGCATAAAGACAAAAAGTTATAAACACCCGAATAACAAGTGGCAATGAAATATTACTACTAAGAAGCTAAGACTATGACCATATATGATATCATAACAATAATTATGATTCTGGAATAAGTCAATAACATTTTTTAAATCATTATACAGGAGGTTCGGACACTTTTGAAGCAAATCAGACCAAAGGTAAGTGAAATATCACAATCTCATTTCTATCCGAGATTGTTTATACGTTGGTATTTACTGGGGTGTATTTTATCATCCACATCCATGTTTCCTCAATATTTAATATTATTTCCATCCACCTACAATTTTTTAAATTCAATGTTACCCTTCGGTGAGTTTTTAGTAAAAGATATGAAAGGAATCTTTTGTCGTTATTCGTACGAGGTACTTTTTGACTTTTCTGACATAAGTACGAGAAGAATGTTTTTTTAACTTATATGGCGTGAATTGATTTTTAAAAAATTATTTCCAAGAAGATTCCTTTACAAGTTTTCAAGATTAATTTTAATCAACTTCTTTTAGTTTGGAATTTTATGGCATGTTAAGAAATGAAAAGTGTTTTTGAAGTAGAAAGGAAATTTTCCTAAAGAATGGAATTCAAGTGTTTTATCACAATTATTTTCCATATAAGATAATATAGGGTTCTGTTTCTATCCCTATTATTACATTGATTTGATTATGTTGTGATGGAATTATTTTTATGAATTCCTTTATCTTATATGAATTGTTTTATGATGTCATGTTATTTAAGAATCCCATTTTTATTACATGGGTTATGCAATGATGCATGATTTATGATTTTGTGGAACAAATATGAATGCTATAATTATGAAATGGGTGGGACCTATATCTCCCTCCAATGCATTGGGTAAATATTTTATATCTCATGAGATAGATATGGCTGGAATGGTAGGTTATATCGGTTCAGTGAAACAGGACTGAAACAAGGAGTGAACTCAGTTCAGAAGCGGACTTTGTCCACTATGATAGTCTTGGCAATGAGTCTTGACTAATAAGAAATGATTCTATAGGATTATGTGTGTATTCCATAAAGTTTCATGTTTTATATTATGATTATTGGGATTACATTTCACTACTATGATTTATCCCATGTTATGATATTATGATCTCTATTGCAGGTTATGATTTCCAAAATGTTATGTTCTTATGAATATGATGTGATAGATATTTCTTTTGTTTACCCTTACTGAGCATTTGAGCTCACCCTTTTGTATGTATTATTTTCCCAGGTCATTAAGAAGGTTATTAAATAAGATATTCCAAAAGGGACTATAGATATGGTTAAATAAATGGGAGACAGTATAGACGCTTTATGAACCAGTTGTTTATGTTTCCCAGTTTCTAAAGACACTATACCTATACGGTCCTTTCGTGGTTTTGTTATATGATGTAATAAGTACACTTCAATTTTGAAGTATTAACAATGTATGTAAAGTATGGGTCTTTATAGTTGGTATAAGAGGAAAGGTATTGTCAACCTTTGGAAACTAGGATGTGAATGCCTTAGTAAGAACCCTAAGGATAATTCTAAGCATAGAACACAATCTTAGTGATTTAGAAATGGCCATGAATAACCTAAGATAAGACCTTAAGTGTGAAATTTTATTCTTGATTATGTGGTTTTCCTATTATAAATAGTGTTGCTCACACTATTCTTCTTGGTTTTAGTCAATGGATGGAACCCGAAGGAACCGTGTTAATGCAGACTGCGACGGGCAATGCAATGATTGTCCCCCTGAGCAACCAAACGTTATGGGAGCTAGAATGCTAAATCTTGTAGCCATGCTCACACAACTTTCTCAAGCTATGAATCATGCAGGACTTCCAAACGAGAAATGGAAGGAGCAACATTCTATTTAATCCTTTATGAGACAACGTCCTCCTTCATTCAGCGGGTCTACTGATCCATTAGTTTCTGAACAATGGATTAGTACTACTGAAAAGATATTTTCAGTTCTTCAATGTTCTGAGCATGATAAAGTCATCTTATCAGTGTATCGTTTGGAAGGTGATACTGATCAATGGTGGAATCTTATTAAGAATACGAGGAAAAGGGATGAAATTGAGTCCATGGAATGGGATGAGTTCAAGAACTTATTTTTCAATAAGTACTTCCCTCGTATTCTCCAAACAAAGATGGAGAAAGAGTTTCTTGAACTGAAGAAAAAGGATGATGAATCTGTTGCTACCTATGAAGAAAATTTTACAAGACTTGCAAGGTACACTTCTGGTATTATTATCCAACCTGAGAGTAAGATCGATCGATTCATTAGTGGCTTAAAACCAAGTCTTCAAAGGGCATTATCCATAAGGGACTTCAATAGATACGAGGAAATCGTTCGATGTGCTCTCAAAGTTGAGATGGAGATTTGAGTAACCCATCAGTCATATGGGTTTGATAAGAAGAGGAAAATGGAATTCAAAGGAAAATCTAAAGTGCACACTGAAAAGAATATGAGATTTCCCTTATTCTCAAAGTGTGGAATGAAATATGGAGGGAGTTGTCTTAAAGGGACAAGTAAATGTTTCAAATGAGGAAAGGAAGGTCATCGGGCATTTGAATGTCGCGATGATGGGAAGAATATGTCTAATGATGCAATCAAATGAAGGGATAAATAGAATGAACCTACTACACTTCAATGTTTCAAGTGAAAGGAGATGGGGCATTATGCCAATAAATGCCCTAATCCAAGGGTTGATGATGATGGTCGACGTCAACAAACTCTTAAGGCTAAAGTCAAAGGAAAATCACATGCAATTTCTATCAGTGATATGGAGTACGATAACGATGTGGTGAAAGGTACACTTACCATCCACTATAAATTAGAAAATGTTTTATTTGATTCTGGATCCACCCACTCTTTTATTTCTGAAGAATTTTCTAAGGGTATCACCGTATTACCTCAACAATTAGATGTTGAGTTAGCTGTGACAACACCTAATGACACAACAGTCACATCAAAAGTTTATAATTCTTCTCTGATCAATGTTTGTGGGAAAGTGCTTCCTGCAAATCTTGTGATCCTTCATATAGTGGAATTTTATGTGATTCTTGGAATGGATTGGCTTTCTTTATATGGAGCTCATATCAATTGCTAAAGAAGGGAAGTCACATTTCATATTCCAGATCAATCTATGATCGTCTATCGATGCAAGGATGAACATAACCTTCCAGTAAAAATTTCTTCCATCTTATGGGTCTTGATTCCACTAAATGAAGGTTATTTATCTCAAATGGTTGGTGATAAACCCACGATTAATAATATTCCCATTGTATGGGACTTTGATGATGTCTTTACGGAGGAATTACGGGGTCTTCCACCAAATCTTGAAGTTGAGTTTTCAATAGAACTCATACCGGGTGCTTTGACTATTTCAAAGAAACCTTATAGAATGGCCCCAATTGAGTTGCAGGAATTGGAGAAGCAACTCCAAGAGAATCTTGAAAAGGGATTCATACGCCCTAGTGCGTCACCTTGGGGAGCACCTGTTCTGTTTGTTAAGAAGAAAGATGGATCAATGAGACTCTTCATTGATTATTGAGAACTTAACAAGATCACTATCAAGAACAAATATCCTCTCCCATGCATTAATGAATTATTTCACCATCTACATGGTGATCAATATTTTTCCAAGATTGATCTTCGTTCGGGGTATCATCAATTAAGGGTGAAAAGGGAGGATATACCAAAGACGTCTTTCCGTACAAGGTATGAACACTATGAATTTAGAGTCATTCCATTTGGTCTTACTAATGCCCCTACTATCTTCATGGATCTGATGAATAGAGTCCTTAGAGACTATCTTGATCAGTTTGTGGTAGTCTTTATAGACGATATTCTTGTTTATTCAAAGGGCAAGGAAGAACATGAAGAGCACTTGAGAATTATATTGAAGACCCTGAGAAAGGAGAAACTTTATGCCAAATTTACCAAATGTGAATTTTGGCTTCAAAAAGATGCATTTTTTTGGTCACATAATCTCAAAAGAGGGGATATCTGTGGATCTAGCAAAAACAGAGGTTATCGAAAGATGGTCGAGACCAACAACAGTAACTGAGATCCGAAGTTTTCTTGGTTTTTCTGGATATTATCGACGTTTTGTGAAAGATTTTTCACGATTATCTAATCCACTCAGCAAGTTGACTCGGAAAGGAGTTATGTTTGTCTGGACGGAGGAATGTGAAGAGAATTTCAAGGATTTGAAAAGATGGTTATCCAGTGCACCTGTGCTCACACTGCCTTGTAGTGGAGAAAGGTTTGTGATCTATAGTGATGAATCCAAGAAGGGATTGGGGTGTGTTCTTATGAAAAATGATATGGTGATAGCTTATGCCTCACGACAGTTGAAATTCCATAAGCAAAATTACCCAACACATGATTTGGAGTTAGCTGCGGCAATCATTCCATTAAATATTTGGAGGAATTATCTTTATGGTGAAAGGTGTGATATTTATACTAATCATAAATGTTTAAAATATATTTTCACAAAAAAGGAGATGAATATGCGCCAAATAAGATGGTTGGAGCTGATTAAGTATTATGACTGCTCAATCCATTACCACCCTGGGAAAGAAAACAAGGTGGCAGATGCATTAAGTCGACAAGACCATGCCAGTTTATCCATGATGAGGATCACAAAAGATTCAATATTTATGGATTTACAAAGGATGGATCTTGGAATTATAATGTAAGGGGAAAAATCTTATCTTTCTCAAATGAATGTTCAACCATCTATACATGTGAATATTAAAGAGGCACAGAAAGAAGATGTCGAGTTAAAAAAGAAGGTGAGAAATGTTCCTAAATTCAAACTTGATTGTGATGGGATAATAAAGTTCAGGAATCAGGTTTGTGTTCCTCCCATCCCGGAATTAAAGAAGGATCTGTTGGATGAGGCTCATAGTTCTTCATTCTCTATTCATCCTAGAAGCACGAAGATGTATAGGGACCTAAAAGAGTACTTCTGGTGGGATGGCATGAAAAGAGATGTTGTTGAATATGTCTCTCGATGCTTGGTTTGTCAGCAAGTTAAAGCTGAGAGACAGAAGTCTATGGGGTTGTTACAACCATTACCCATACCCGAATGGAAATGGGAAAACATCACTATGGACTTTGTCACATGACTTCCTAAAACATCCAAAGGCAATAATGCTATCTGGGTCATAGTTGATCTTCTTACCAAGTATGCACACTTCATTGCTATTAGAGAGGATTTCTCTCTGGATCAGCTTGCCAGGATATATGTAAAGGAAGTGGTAAGATTGCATGGAGTACCACTTTATATTATATCTGATCGGGATCCAAGATTTACCTCGACATTTTGGCGAAGTCTTCAGCATACTCTGGATACAGAGTTGAGTTTCAGCACTGCTTATCATCCTCAGACAGACGGTCAGTCTGAGAGAACAATTCAAAACTTAGAAGATATGTTGAGAGCTTGATCTATGGATTTAAAAGGTGGTTGGGATCAACAACTACCTTTGGTGGAATTTTCTTATAATAATAGCTTTCACTCCAGTATTCATATGGCTCCTTATGAAGCTCTCTATGGAAAGAAATGCAGGACTCCAACTTGCTAGGATGAAGTTGGGGAAAGAAAGCTATTAGGACCTGATCTCGTTGATGAAATGGTAGAAAAGGACAGATCTATTCAACAACACATAAGAGCAGCTCAGAGTCGACAGAAAAGTTATACCGACAACCGAATAAAATACCTAGAGTTTGAAGTAGGTGATAAGGTGTTCTTAAGAATATCTCCCTGGAAGAGAGTCATGAGATCTGGAGCAAGATCTTTCTTATGAAGAACAGCCGATAGAGATTCTAGATCGTAGCGAAAAAGTCCTACGAAGAAAGACCACTCGATCGGTGAAAGTTTTATGGAGGAACCACCAATTAGAAGAAGCTACATGGGATCTTGAGGATATGATCAGGGAGAGGTATTTTCATCTGTTTGTTACAAAGTGACGAATTTCGAGGGAGAAATTCATTTTAAGGGGGGTAGAATGTAACACCCGAGACTTTTATGCGAAATATTTTATTTTTATGTTATATAAATCATCAAAGGAATCTTTCACTACACACAACACTAGCTTGGCTTTCTTTACACGCAACTTCGGCCTTCCTCGATAGCTTGCGTCGTACGCAATACTGAGTTTCACTAAACAATGATATGCTATTAAAATATTATTAAAACTAGCCGGTATGAATAGTAATAACCACTTTTTATAATTTTTTAAATTTTATTTTTCAAAATGGACTTCATTTTTGGAATCGGAATATCGAAATTAGCCTAGGTTGAAATTTTGGTATTTTTTTGAAAACTTTCAATTTTGATGAATAGTGAAACCACTAAGTGGTAGTTAAAAAAACTGAATTTTTCATAAAACTTAATTTTACCGCTTCTGTGAGTGGAATTTCGAAAATCCGAGACACACGGTTAATATCTAAGACTAAAATGTGGTTCAGTGAGATGAAAATAATTTTTGGTGAATAGTAACTTTTTACTTTTATTTACCACGGTTAAAAGTAAATATGGTAATTAAGGGTTAAAATTATATTATTATTACCCTAACACATGTTCTAATTCAATTGGACAAGTGTAATTCGACCAAGAACAACCTTAGGAATACAATATGACCATTTAAGCCCACTTGGTTTAGATTAGGACATTTATTATTAATTTATTTAAAGAAGGGTTAAAAGAGTTAAAATCAACATTTAATAAGTAATTCATTTTTAATATAGGGTTATAAATAAGATAAATTCGACTATAAATATTCATTATAAAGATAAAAAGATTTAATACATAATTGTATTTTATTTATAATTTTTATACGTTAAATAATTTAATTTATTTATGACACAACAATGATGCAGTAATTATATTATTAATGTAATATTGACATAATTGATGTTATAAATACCCAAATAAATTTAATTCGATACTTTTTTTTAATTACACTAATTTTCTAGGTTAATATGACATGTTAGTATTTATTTAATTAACTTTTTTAGAAATAATCATTCTGTTATAATTTTCACAAAAAATCAATTACTAAATAGTGTCAAAATTGACATAAAATAGATTTTAAAAAAAAAAATTATATTACTAATTGTTATTTTATTCCTAAAAATATAAGGTTCGGCCAAATGACTTATATAAGGCTATATATATTAATAATAAACAACTTGGGGTTCGTTTGGCTTGATATGGTAATTTTATTAACATTATAGTGTAAGAAAACAAGAAGACACGGTAAAAGTTAAATTATCTAACTTAAAGTTAAATCTAAATGATAAGGTTAAAATTGATAACTAAACTTGTCTAAATTATATTTTATGAGAGGATTTCGACCCCTACCCACCTTATCTTTGAAATATATCAATTAGGAGCTATTAAAAACCGAATTTTACTTTATAATAAAATAATATTTTTAGTTATTCCAAAGGTGCCACTCTCCTCCCTTATAAAAGGGCACCTCCTCCCTCTCCTCCTCAAACCAATTTGAACCTTCAAGATCGGCCAACCCCTGCCAATTTCTCCTCTACACTTCCATAGAATCATCTTAGAGGTTCTTTTCTTCTTCAAAGACCAACCCTAGTGCCCTAAGAGGAGGTTAAGAAGAGGCACGTCAAAAAAAAGAGGTAATATCCATTACCGATCCTTTCCAAATTCTTTCTTCTTAAACTTCATCTTCTGTAGTTATTTCATTATGAAGTAATAACATCAGTATCACTAATATACTGATATGTTATTATAAGTATGAAACAACCCTATTTCACCATCTATCCATCCTACGGAAAACGAAATCACCGCGCGTGCTTATGCACAGAATACTGTCTCCACGCCGTGGTGTAATCTATTTTCCCCCACCACCTTACTTGGATGGGTATAATGGTGTAAATAATTACTATATATGATTATTATAAAGTGATATTGATTCTGAAGTATTATACATACACTCCAATACAATTCCACGATCATGGGAACGATATCATCGCTCGTGCGTACGTACGGAATACCGTCTCCACGATGTGATTCGATTCGTTTTACATGATCTCCATTGCATAATGATTATATAAATTAATTGAACGAATAAATATGATATATAGTACATTAATACCATTCTTCAAATGATGTATCTATAACCTAAAGATAATGATAAGAATTTATTTGACAAAACATGCATAAAGACAAAACGTTATAAACACCCGAATAACAAGTGGCAATGAAATATTACTACTAAGGAGCTAAGAATATGACCATATATGATATCATAATAATATTTATGATTCTGGAATAAGTAAATAACATTATTTAAATCATTATACTGGAGGTTCAGACACTTTCTAAGCAAATCGGACCTAAGGTAAGGGAAATAACACAATCTCATTTCTATCCAAGATTGTTTATACGTTGGTATTTAATGGGCTGTATTTTATCATCTACATCCATGTTTCCTCAATATGTAATATTATTTCCATCCACCTACAATTTTTTAAATCCAATTTTACCCTTCGTTGAGTTTTTAGTAAAAGATATGAAAGGAATCTTTTGTCATTTTTCATACGAGGTACTTTTTGACTTTTCCGACAAAAGTACGAGAAGAATGTTTTTTTAACTTATACAGCATGAATGGATTTTTAAAACATTATTTCCAAGAATCATCCTTTACAAGTTTTCAAGTTTAATTTTAATCAACTTCATTTAGTTTGGAATTGTATGAAATGTTAAGAAATGAAAAGTGTTTTTGAAGTAGAAAGTATATTTTCCTCAAGAATGGGATTCAAGTGTTTTATCAAAACTATTTTCCATCTAAGATAATATAGGGTTCTGTTTCTATCCCTATTATTACATTGATTTGATTCTGTTGTGATGGAATTATTTTTATGAATTCTTTTATCATATATGAATTGTTTTATGATGTCATGTTATTTAAGAATCCCATTTTTATTACATGGGTTATGCAATGATGTATGATTTATGATTTTGTGGCACACATATGAATGGTATCATTATGAGATGGGTGGGACCTATATATCCCTCCCATCCATTGGGTAAAGATTTTATATCTCATGAGATAGACATGGATGGAACGGTAGGTTATACCGGTTCAGTGAAACAGAAATGAAACGAGGAGTGAACTCGGTTCAGAAAGAGACTTTGTCCACTAAGATATTGTTGGCAATGAGTCTTGACTAATAAGAAATGCTTCTCTATGATTATGTGTTTGTGCCACAAAGTTTCATGTTTTAAGTTATGATTATTGGGATTACATTTCACTACTATGATTTATCCCATGTTATGATATTATGATCTCATTTGCAGGTTAAGATTTCCAAAATGGAATGTTATTATGAATATGATGTGATAGATATTTCTTTTTTTTACCCTTACTGAGCATTTGATCTCACCCTTTTGTATTTTTTCTTTCCCATGGTCATGAAGAAGGTTATTAAGTAAGATATTCCAAAATGTACTATAGATATGATGAAATAAATAGGAGACAGTGTAGACACTTTATGAACTAGTTGTTTATGTTTCCCAGTTTCTAAAGACACTATACCTATACGGTCCTTTCGTGCTTTTGTTATATGATGTAATAAGTACGCTTCAATTTTGAATTATTAACAATTTATATAAAGTATGGGTCATTATATCGCTCGTGCTTACGTATTGATTACTGTCTCCACGAACGCGAAGAGATTTATTCACCATCGTAACCATTCAAGAGTAATTTTAATTTTCTGATTAAAAATAATGTCTACAAACTTAATATCATTCTAGATATGAATCCAATACATCCTATCCATAATAATAATGAATTATTTAGAAAAAACATATAATGTAAAACAAATTTGTTAACACTCGAAACAATGATACTATGGAAATATTATTAACAAAAAAATATTTAAAGATCATATAAAATATTATACTTCTGTATATTGTTCTTGTATAATATATTAACAATTATTTTGCTATTATAATGGAGGTTAACGTACCCTCGAATAAGGAAAATTATAGGGTAAGGGTTAATTTTAAAATCTCATTTTTTATCAGAGGTTGTTTATACATATGTATCTTCTAGGACTTCATTATCATCAACATAAATGTTTCTAAAAAATGTATTAAAAACAAATTTATTATATCCTAGATTATGGGTTGATGTAAATTTTACCATTTTATGACTTTTTATAATGTTTTTAAAAGAATCTTTCTTTCATTTTCCAAACAACGTACTTTATGACCATTTTGACAAATTAAGATAAAAATGTTTTTTAGCTTATGTTGTGAGTACAGATATTTCCTGCCATTATAAAACCTTTGAACATTCAATTATATGATTATAATAATATTTTCCAATTAATTTTTTCCTTTTATAATTACGTGACTTTTAAATTATTTCAAAATAGAAGGATATATTTCTCTCAAATAGTTGACTTTTCATATATGTTAACATACTTTGATTTATTTTACACTTCTTTGAAGTTGATTTATTATAAAACAATCATCCATATTGTATTGAATGTTTTGTCATATTTTTGAGTATAGATATGCTATTTTTATTCCATTCATGATTTAGGGTTAAAGTGTTAACATTGTCTATCATTGTTTTAATAATAATATTTATGTTATATTTCAACGTTTTCATATGAGGATTTCATTGGACTTAGTAAGAGACGGGTGGAGACTACTATAGCTCTATGATGAATCTGTATATCTTAGGATAAAAACTGCTGTCTTAGAATAAGGCCTTTCTAAAAATCTTATTTTTTGTCTTCGCACAAGGCCTTGACTATGTGGTTATGATGTCTGGTATTATGCATTCTATCATTATTAAATTATGTACTGATATTACATGTGATTATTTGACTATTAGAATATCAATGTGAATAAGTAAATGATTTTATTTGAAATATCATTTCCATATTTTACTGAAGTTTAATTTTATTGTGATTGTGTTTTAGTCTTATACAATGCCTTCAATGTTTATGATTATTTATGAATGTTTCTGCTATATTGTTATCCTTACGAAGCATCTAGGAAAACCCCTTCTTATTTTTTATTTTTCTCTAGAAGTGAAGAAGTGTATTATTATTATCCTGCAAGAATAGGATAAGGGATATGAGTGTGTTCCAAGGTGACACAATGTTGTTGTTTTTCAATTCGTTGATGTATTGTAAAACGTAGGTATGTATCTTGTACATCCAAGGATACTAAAATAATCAGTCTTTCGAGACTTGATTTTTTGTGATCATGCCAATGATATGTAATAATGCACCGACTCTTGGTAACTAGGGTCGGGTCATTACATTATATTTATTTTATCCACAATCAACCACTTTTTCCTTTACCATGACAAAAAAAAATTTACTATGTTAAATATTCATTTTTACCAAATGTGAGAGTAACATGTTTAATGTATTTAGACCTCCTAATCTCAAATATATAATATATAATTCATCATTAAATACCATGTTTTTTTATAGAATTATTGTAACATAAAAACCCAAAAGAAAATGAATAACATTTTTTCATAATAGTTTCCTTTTCAGTACAAAAATTTAACTATATGAAAGTCATATATTATATTCATTCCAAATAACATAATTACTTATTGTTAATTAGAAATAACAAATTATATTATATATAAAATTCAAAATATATTTTTTATTTTAAAATATTAATAAATAAACTATAGTTTTGCAGAAAAATTAGTATTTTATACGATATGATGAAATCACAGACCTTTTATAAAAACAACAAATTTTTCCCCTAATTTAAATTTTTTTTTGATGATTTAAAAATGAAGATAGTTTTATAATAATAATTTTCTAAGTTTTCAATAATTTTATCATGATATTTTCAAAAAAAATTAATTTTAATTACTTTTGGAAAAAAATATTTTTGAATATAAAATATATTCATTAAATATTGAGCACTTATTTCATAATAATTTATTAATACATTTATATTGATTATTATAATTATATATATTCTATAATGTTGTTAATAACATTCATAAACAATAATTAAATGTATTTATTATAATAATATTATTAAAATAATCATATTTATTTGTTAATTTGGGCTCTATATTGAATTACATATACACTATCAAATATTTTACTTCAAAAAAACATGTTGGGTTTCACGAAATTTTCTTATCATTTTTTAAATGATACTGTTTTTAAATTAATTTAAAACAATTGAATTAAATATTTGTTCAATCTTCATCGAATGAATGTAATATCACATAAATATGATCATCCAATGATTTGATTATTCCATTACAATATTCCATGATTTTTTCAATAATTTTTTCCCTTAATATTTATGAAATATTTATTTAAATAATGTCATTTGAAAATAAAAATATCATGTTCATAATAAAATAATGAAATATTTTCATGTAATTTTCATGAAATATGACATCATTTTAGGATTCATATTCTTCAATTTTGATGTAATATAATGATTTCATCCACATTATTTTTTATTTTTATTATGATGATTTGGATTAATGGTTTATATTATGACACATGATTTTTTAATGGGTAAATAAGATTATTATGAAATCATTATAAAACATGTTTCTTATATATTGGTTATACAATAATCGTATAATGTAATTGTTATGAAACATGTTTCCCTACAACATGTAATTTAGAGATGATTGATTTGTTACATTGTGGGACACATATGTAAAAATATCATTATTTGGTCGGTGAGAGTAGAATTATATATCCCATAAATTAATTAATAATGGATTGAAATCACATGAGGTTATAATTTCTGGAATTAGGAGGGAACTATGTTTAGTAAGGGGAATTATCCACTATGGTTTTCCTAGGAGTGAAACTGAACCTTGAATATGATAGAATGTGGAGTGAACACAGTCCATTATGATAGTATTGGATGTAATATTTGACTAAAGAAATGTTTTTTCATGTTCCATGTGTGCCAATAAAATATATGTCTTATGCCAATGATAGAAAAACTAGATTTAAGTAAGATATTTATAAAAAGGGAGAAAAACTGAATAACTATGTGGAAGATTTTGTTGATATTTTATGACCAATTTTTTAATGTATATAATTTTAAAAATACACAAAAAAAATACAATTATGGTGTAGATTATTATTTTATGTATTCAATATTGATCAAATAAGATGTAAAATTTTAATATGAATAGTATAGGCCACCATTGTAGTTATCAAAGAAATGATTACTTTTCTTTGGAAAAAAGAATGTGAAATTTATAGGGAGAACCCATATGAAATTATTTTTTATAAAGGAATGTGTTAAAACTTGATATATAATGGATTTTGTTTTTTCTAAAAATAATACATTTTCCTACATATTACTAGTGGTCGGGGTTTTTGGCATAAATACCTCTTATGGTAATAACCATGAATATTATTGGTTTATTATATCGCATCCATCATTATAGACCACTATGTTTTTACCAATACAATGAACAAAAATTTACACACCATATGGATATTATTGGAACAATACAAATTTTCACCATGAATAATTATTAGGAATTTTAGTACAAGATATCAATATATGGTTTGTGTTAAAATGAAGCTGTCAATGGTTGAAAGAAGGTGGAATGATTTAAATATAATATAATTTTTTTGCCTTGATTATTTTGTTTCCTGCTATGATAATTATTTCTTACACTATGATTCTTTTTTTATTCCATGAATTAAATCTAATAGAATCACGATAAAGTTGAATGCAATTGAAAATGTGATGATTTCCCTACTGAGTAACCAAATTTTATGTAGGATGGAATGGAACATATTTTTATTGTTACAAAAATATAAAAATCTGTGAAACATTTCTATCTTTAAAATGAATATATAAGGGATAATCATTATATTGATCCCATTATAAGAAAACATCAACCTTATTTTATTAGGTCTACTGATACACTATTTTCTAAAAAATGGATCTATGACTTTCAAAATATTATATCCACTCTCAAGTGATTGGAACATTGAAATATTATTTTAGTTTTTTATCATCTACAAAAAAAGGAATATCAAAAGTGTAATATTATCATGAAAATAAGTAATAATTAATACATTATCTCCATAAATATGGATATGTTTAAGATGATATTATTTGATAAGTACATTCTGTGAATTATTTATATCAAAATAGAGAAGAAGTTACATGACCTAAAGTAGAATAATGGTGAATTAATTACTACATATGAGGAAAAAAATAAAAGGCTTTAAATATATGCTTCATTTATTACCAACTATCCAAAATGAAATATTGGTCAATTTTTCCATTTATTAAAAATATATCTAAATTTGGTTATCCATATGTTACATTATTAGTTATGAATAAATCATTTGAATTTGTTTCAAGGTGGAAATGAATATTTGTGTCACCCCCCAAAATTAAAATCCTAATAAAAAATAATTATTTCGATCATTTAATTTTATAAAATCCTTCAAATAGAAGAACATAATCTTTCATTCATTCAAATTGTATGTATGGAAACATGGATGAAGTTATCACAATGGGATTGTTAAGTGATTTTTCATTGGAATGGACTGTAATCATGAAATCAAATTTAAATGTGTTTAGAAGAAGAATCATTATAATTATGGTGAAAATGAACATATAATGTACCACTCACATCCATTAAACTAAAATTAAACGAGTATGGGAATTTTGTTGACCCATACTCATATACGATAGCTAGTGATGCTAATCAGCATCCAAAAAATCATAATAAAATAGTGTAAGATCTATTAACCCACTCTCAAAGAGAGGATACTAGAAATAGAAGCACTGTATTTTTGGATTTGATAACAATAATGCGACCCACATTTGTTATCAAAAACACAAAACATCAAAAGGATTTATTATATCACTTATATATCCAATGAACTATTTGGTTTAGTGTTAATTAAAATTAAATGAAACACTTATAAAAATAACACTCATGATTTCAAGACAATATATTTCCTACTATAATCTTTTTTTTCAAATTCCACATTAAATAATCACTATCTAAAAAACATTTATTTAAAAATGAATCCTTCATATACTATAATAGTAAATAATTATTCTTCATAACCAAGGGGAAAGGAAACATGCCTAGGATGAATAGAAATTTTCATTAATAGTAATAACATGGATTAACAATTGAATATTATTATGTGGATTATGTTGAGTATAAGGTCATGACAATATAATTGGTGTGCATGATCATAAAATATGATAATTAAAACCCATTGATAACTGGATCATCGGTCATGAAACATGGGATTAATAATTTTATAAAGAAAATAGGAATAAATTTCATAAATTATGATCTATGGGATATCATTCTTCATCAAAGATAAAAATTATAAAACATATAAATAATAATACATATTTTTTTGTATATTAGAACATTATTTTCATAACCCATTTAATACACATGTTTGAAATAACTAGATCCATGTAAAATCTAAAGGAAAGATATAACTTCCTGGTCCTAGATACCACTCAACAGTTCCCAAAGCATGTTTGGACACATTTTTTTGATTGATTCGACCAATATACAGATGTTTCTGGCTATTATTGAGGGAATATGTGAGTCATTGTGTAGACAATGCCCTCATTTCCAGATTATATCCTAGTGGAAGTCAATATCTTTCAATAGAAGATGCAGATAAACAATTAAAAAACTAGAAATTGAATATTACATTAATAAATGAAAAAATCCTAAATATCTCAATGATAATAATTTTGATGATACATGTAAATAGAAATTAGCTAAAATAGGTACACAATAATAAAATACAGTACATGTATCTAAAAATAAAAATGACCAAACAGTACCAGTAGCATCATAAGCCTCAGTTTGGTACCATTTTCCATTGATCGAAATGAAAAATCAAAAATATCTATTATGGATCACGATCCTACTGTAACCTAAATTCATTTAGTATTTTTGTGTCCCCAAGGAGGGATAAATTTGGTTATGGCATAAACATCCTTGTAGTTATCCTCCTATAATAATACACTTCTCTAAGAAGAACAATGAAATATGATAGTGATCTGTAAGTAATTAGTTTAATAATATTAAATTCCCCTGGAATATGTCTTCTTTAAACATGTAATACCAAAAACCCTATCAAAGCATCATACAACTGGTGTAACTTCCTAACAAAGAACTTTTTATGAATATACACAAGTAACACAACCTTACCGAACATCCATCTATGTCATGTCCCCATAGACATTTTGTATTATGATACATATCAAAAATCCAAGTCCATTCCATATAATGAAGTGTATCATGTATCCACGACCACAACATAATTTCCAAAGTGTCATATAACCTATGGTATTTCTATATAATTATGTATAGTACACAAAGGGCCATATCTGAGGTAAAAAGAATCAAGGAATCCTTTTCGAGTCCATGGAGCATGTCGATATAAACTTGGTACTCGAACTCGTGGGAATACTAGAAGCATGTGTACCAACATTTCGTACACGATTACAAGCAATTTCGAACTGATGGTGAGAAAGGCCTTAGGCATCCCACAAAATGAAGACTCATGGTTCATACTCAACTTATGTCTTCCAATACTGCATTCTTTATACATGGAGAGATGTCCCACGAGTATATATAAATATCATTCGATTTATTCCATTTTAATTCACTACACTTGTGACTTTCATCTAATGTGATCCATTCACATTCAATAATATATCATGGGTATAACCACTCATTTATCATGATTCACATTTATCATTTATATGGGGTATACCAACCTGTTTATCACACTGTACTATTAAATCAATTAACCTGGGTATTCCCACCCATTTATCATAATTTAATTTTTAAAATTCATCATGGTTATCCATGCCATTTTATCATTTACCATGATAACCAGTTAAACCATACCAAGTGGAATAATTCTCATTTGATTACTTCCGCAATTAACTGAAGTTATAAGGATCAAAAAACAATTCAGAATGGGGGTTGAATCAGCTGTTCACTTTTTATATGGTTTATGCCTTTTAGAAATGTAAACCTCGTAACCTTTTATGATGTATATCCTAATCAACCATTAATAAATACTCTTGTATGAAAAGGTATGTAATAATGAAATGATCACAAGATTTATATGGTTCAGCCTTATTTTGAGAACCTATTTCTTTTCCATTGACACTATCACTAGTCTATAGAAATATACTATTATGAATAAGTGAATATAATTTTTGAAATGTCCCATAAGACACCTTTTATATTCTAATTGAAAATATTATACCAACACCCATTATTTTACAATTTTTTCATATAAAAAAATTGATTCAAATAACATAATAAAGGCGTTGTTGAATATGATCCCCAATTTATTGGTCATAATACTCTGTCCAATTTGGATTAATATGACATTGTTTTCTCAGAATGTTGTTTGAATTTTTTGGAGAATGGGCGATCTGATTTTTTTAGAATGAAAGATCATAATTTTTTAGTATTATGGATTCAATTTTCCAATAATGGTGTACCCGATTTTCTATGAATGTGGGACCTGATATGATCCAAATTCCTGTTCAATTTATTTGATAATATAGATTCCTATTTTCTAAAAATTATGTTTCTGATTTTCTCAGAATACTAGTTCATATTTTCTTAGAACAGTGCTTACATTAATTTAGAATATTGGATCCAATTCCCTCAGAATATTTCTTCTAATTTTCTATGAATAGTAGTTATTATTTTCACAGAATATAGGTTTCATTTTTCTTATAATAATGGTTAAAATTTTCTCAGAATACTGGTTTTAATTGTCATATAATATTGGATTATATTTTCTTATAAAAATATAGAATACTCAAAATCAGATAGAATTCTCACTACAGTTCTTTATCAATCAGATATAACCATCCAGTGTGATTTTCCCAGTGCTCCACCTTTCACTCAAATATAGAATGATTATAATGATTAAACTATATGAGGTAATATTTGGAGGATACTTCGGAACCTAGTAGTGGGAATGATGAATTATTTCCTACATGCATAAATATAATAACTACTCAAATATCTCACATTTAAAACCTCAACATTTATATCTTCAAACCACCTTAGATTTCCCTGAGATTTATGAAAAAATTAATTCCTTGTTTGACCTCATCATCTCTGAGATTTTTCCTTTTGAGAGAATCCAATGTCTCTATATATTCGATCCAGTTTTCTAAATATGATGGATCTGCATTTCAAAACAATGAAGCCGAATACAATTTTCTGAATATGTTGGATCTGCTTTTTAGAATATTCTAGATATGATTTTAAATATGTGATGGATCCAATTTTTTGAAGATGCTGGATATAATTTTCATAAAAATAATGTTGTATCATATTTTATGAAGATATTGGATTTTATTTTTATAAAAATATTGCTGGATCGGATTTCCCAATGATCTTGGACTATATTTTTTAAAAAATAATGCTAAATAGGATTTGATAAAGATTTTGGATCCCATTTTAACATAATAACATTGGATATGATTTTGCGAATATTTTTAGTGATTCCTATTTATTGATTCTTCTGCACTATTTTATTAGAACATTTTATCAAAAATGTTTTCAATATTTTTGATAACTCCATGATCATAAAAACATCATCTGATTATATTAGATCATATGAAAATATTCTTACACTTTAATTTATTTTTTTCACCAAAATCACTTCATCAACAAAACGTGATCATTATCCAATAGCTTCTATATCAGAAAAATAGTTTGTTCTAACTATGAAACCTTGCTATTTCGATTATTAAGTAAAAAAAGCATACAACCTACAATAAATTATATCAGTGATTCTATTGAATCCTATTATCTAAATATGATACAGATGGATCTGATTCTTGGATAACAAAAACACTCTTCAACAAAAAATATTATGTTAAAAAATACAAAAAACCAAAACTATTTATTAAAAATTTACCTAAATCTCCCTATTTGGATTTGCTGACAACCTAAATTAACAACTTTTAAAATCCTTGTAATTTTTTACAACTCATATTTTTTATAAAACTCATGTTTTTTACTTTTATAATAACATATAATTTCCTAACCGAATGTTTCCTAATAACAGACGGATGAAAAAAGTATTGTTATATATGGAATTACATCCCTAATGGAAAATAAAATTTTTCATCAAATACAATATAAACTCACCCTAAATTATTATTTTTTCTCTAACTTTTCTTTTCATTTGATTTTTATTTTTCTCTCCCCCTTTATATGATAACCACAATGTGAGATTCAAAGAATAAATAAAAGTAAATACTTCTTACAATGAATAATGTTGTTACTTACTCTCGCCCTTTGTCATTATAATCCATAGCATTCTCGGTGTTATTCCATAAGAGTTTTAGGAAATTGTTAGGGAGGCTCATCATGAATTTGCGACCTCAATTACAGAAATCATTATTTTTATATTTCTTTTTTAATGATATCAGCAACCTGATAAGTGTATGAAATGTATTCAAGAAAAATATCACTTCCAGCTAAAATATCTTTTATAATGTAAAACATTATATCAATGTTTTTTTATCTTGAATGTAGGAAAATATTTATAGAACGATCAATTTCACTCTGATTATGATAATGTATCCACAATGGTTTAGAACCTATTACATCCAAATCATCCAGCTAAACATCTATCCACAACATTTGATTCCAATTCATAGTATCTGCAATAAATTCAAATTCAGTTATGTTCAATGTTACAAAACATTGTTTCTTACTATGCCAACTCACACAAAATTGAACTGTGAAATAATTTTTCCCTAGATATTGGATTTATATAATTATATTCTCTAACCCAATCAGCATCAATATAAACAATAAATATCATCTCAAAATTTATTTTTATAAGAAACCATGTGGATTCCTTGTATTGAAATATCTCAAAATTCTTTTAGCTTCCATTATATGTGATTCCTTTAGATAACATTGACATTTGGAACACAATTTTCAATTGTATTTAATATTAATCTATGAAGGTCTAAGGTTAAAAAAACTATATATCATCTTTGAAACTATTTCTAATGAGCACTTATTCTATGTTCAGATTTTCTCAATTTTTGTCTTACTAAAATAGTAGTTGATACTTCTTCAGATTCATCAATTATGATGTTCCTTAACAATTAAATAGAATACTTTTCTTGAGATAGGAAAATTTATTTTTCATTATTTTCAACACGCAGTCCAATGAAGAATGATAATTCTCCAAAAATTAGCATTTCAAAATTCATCTTCATTTCCTCAAAAAACTATTCCCAATCTTTTCCATTATCCCAACAAAAAAATATATCATCCACAAAAAAACAAAAATTCAATTTATTTGGTCAATATTATTCACATAAATGTTTATATCAGCTTTTTATTTAATAATGTTCGACATTATAAGATTATTGTCAGGCATCGAATAAAATAAAGTAGAGCATGTTTCATTCCACAGAATTCCTTATTCAATTTAAAAAATATATTTCATCCTCATTATGTAGAAACCTACAAGGTTTACTCAATGTAAACTTATTCCTCAATCTCACCATTTAATAAATTTTACTTTAAATACATCAAATAAATATTTTAATTCCAAATTGTGGGTATTGGAATATATATTATTTATTATTTCTGATCTTGAAATTTGGGGGAAAATATTCATCAAAATACACACCTTCCACCTATGCATATCCATTACAAATAAGTCTCCAATTTTTTTCTATAAACCCACATGGTTAAAATCTCATTTTTATTTGTTGCTCTTAAAAAAAGTTCCCAGATATCATTCATCATTATATAATCCAACTCTTTATTCATAGCCTCCACCCATTCTTTACGATGAATAGCCTCTGAAACTGATTGTGGTTCATCTTTTGAGAAGTGTCTAGCCTGGTTTTATAATCTCAAAATACATATAATATGAAATTTATCCTTATGATAACCAATATTATTTTTAGATTCAAAATGTTCAGTATTCAATGAAATCTAAATGTGAATTCCCTATATGGAATTTTTTTATCCAATAATTCTTCTGAATCTTGATATGAATGATTTTAATTTCTTTCACTATTATTGAAAATATAAAATTAGTCATTATTAGAATTATTCACAACATTTGTTATGGAATTTTCATTTTCAATTAACATAAAACCATTTGAGTTCTCCAAATTTTGTAACAATTGTTCCAACATTTGTATGTTATTCCATTTGGAGAATAACCCATGAATGTTCATTCCTCATCTTTCTCATCAAACATTCCCAAATTTAGAGTTTTTATTTCGTGAAAACATGGACATCCAAAATAATTGATACATTTCAGTGATTGTTTTTTGTACCACATATCATAAGTAGTCATGTTGGTTTTTTATCTACAAGTATGTTTTTTTTAACATTTATAGTATTACAAACAGCCTATCTCCAAATTAATTTTGATAGTTTGTATTCTACTAAAATATGTCTTCCCCTTTACATCAAGATTCATTCAATCATTCTACTAGACCATTTTGTTCTAGAGTATAAAAATAAATATAATAATTTTTGATACCATGTTTTCTTAGATAATATTCAAATTTATTTTTTGTGAATTTAGTACCATTATCTGTTGTCAACTTCTTTATGGAAACCCCCAATTTTTTCTCAACATCTTTTCTAAAAAAATTAAATATTTCAATTGCCTCTAACATCTGCTTCATGAAAATTATGTTTTTTATCTGAGTAAAATCATCAATATAATAGATAAATTACTAGTCTCATATGGTTGATTTATGACTCATCAATACACATAAATCCGAATGAATAAGCTCAAGTTGACTGGTAGATTAAATCTAAAAACATTTATAAGTACTTTTAGCCATATTTTCTTTCTAGAAAGTGATTCAAATATATCCATATATTCTATTCAATTTTGTAAAATTCTTTATAGAATAAACCGTAAAAATCTTATTTAGGTTTTTTCTACCCAAGGTTTCCATGTCATCGGTGCCACAAATTGTATTCATAATCAGCACTCTTGTATCAAAAGTTTTTGAATTCACCTATTTCAAAAATATTCTCATTGATTCATTCTCATTATGTAATGACCTTTCCATATTTCCCACATTTTATGATAAAAGATTAATTTATGATGATTACTTCTTTTACCATAATCAAAATTTTGACTTACTCTATGTCTGTTATGTTTTAGCCCATCAATAATTAAAAATTCCTTAGATTTAGATTTCTCTGCATCAATCTATACAGTTGTGATTCCAATGATATTTTAGAAACATACATTTCCAAAATTCAGTAATCCTCTTTTGTGACTATAAATATGTTTCAATAATTTCATATGACAATTCATATATGAATTTAAATTACTATCAAGTATCGTTTCTTTGTCCCTCTTACATGCATTCAATGTTGTCTCAAAAAAAAGTAATTTCCCCAAACTTATTTTCAAACATTATGGATTTCATCATTTAAAAATCAATAAGTCTGTTATGTAATTCATAAAGAGATAAACTATCCTATTCCTCAAAAGAATAAATTTTAGAATGGAAGCTGATGGAATGTTTCTCATAAGTTTCATCACAATTGATATGTCTTACCTAAAATTCTATGAATCCAATGATGTTTCAAACAAGTTCATTTACTATAGTGAATTATTCAACCCTTTTTTATTCATCTCACAGTATAATGTATTTATCCTTACTATTTCCCTATTTTTAGCTTTTGTATATTATGTTTTGTATTCCCTTAGAAACTAGTTTCTAGATTCTCAAACATATATATTGATGTTTTGTGAACCATTACAGGATGATAAACATTTTTTTATAAGTAATTGAAAATAGAATTTCTGGCCTTTCTAACAACTTCAATAATTCTCCACATAAAAAATTTTATCTGATCATCTTTGTCAATAGGTATAAAACCAAACATTACAACATCAGAAACATCCTGGCCACAAGATATGATATTTGCAATCATCATATTTTTCCAACCATAATAATTTTTTCCATAAAATGTATGAATTAATTTACTATTTATAGAATTAATATTATCCATTATATGGATTTGATAAGGAATTATAAACGTTCTAATACCAATTGATGTTCCAAGGATCAAATAACAACTAATATGGGGGGATTAATTAGTTGTTCAGTTTTTATACCATTCCAAGATTTTAGAAACATAACCACTTGAACCTATTAATATTTATATCTTTATCATTATTTATTAATTACTAATGCATGAAATGGTAGGAAATCAAGAAAATAACACAATATTAACATGGTTTGGGCTCGGTGTGAGAACCTATGTCGTTTTCATTTCAACATCATGGGTTTCTAAAAATCCAGTATCATAATGAAGTGAACATAACTTTGTTTGACTCCTTTTAGACAAATTATATCCAATAATAGAAAGGATTATACTAACTCCCATTAGTTTATGAAGCTTTAAAATAAATCCAATGATCTAAACAAAAGGAAAAATACTTTTTAGGAATTTCCCTTTAATTGATCTATCTGAATCCTTAGTCCAACTAGGCTAGATCTAATTTTTTATTCATGGAATGTTGGATTTTATTTTTTTAGAATATTGGATCTAATTTTCCAAGAATGTCGGATATGATTTTATTAGAGTGCTGGATTAAATTTTTTCATAATACTGGGTTCGATTTTCTCAGAATAGTGTTTATAATTTTCATAGAAAATTAGTTTTTATTTTAAAAAAAAATTAAGTTCCAATTTTCTCAGAAAAAAAGCTCCAAAATTTTCATTCTAGTGGTTCCAATTTTCATAGAACATTTGTTGTAATTTTCATAGAATAGTGATTCTGATTTTCTCAAAATATTGGTTCCGATTTTCTGAAATTATTGGTTCCAATTTTCTCTAAATAATGGAACCTTTTTTAATAAAATGATGGATCCAATTTTCTTAGAACTATCAGCAAAACTCAATCTTTGATACAATGCTCAATACAGTTCATTATCAATAATATGTGAACTTTGACTATGATTTCTCTAGTGCTCATCCATTGTTGTGTATATAGAATGTTATAAATGAATGAATGATCTAATAAATTAATTATAGTCAACATTGAAACCCAATGGAAGAAATCTTGAAATCTTTTTCAATTTATAAAATTTCAAAACATCTCAAATATATTACATTTAAAACATCATATTTGACTTTATCATACCTCCTTATATTTCTTTGAAATTTTAAAAAATAAATTTCAAGATTGACCAACTGATATTATAGATTTTTTCTTTATGTTGGATCTGATTTCAATATATGTTGGATCCAATTTTCAATATATGATGGAATTGATTTTTAGAACAATGAAGCTAAATCAGATTTTCTAAATATGTTGAATCTGATTTTATGGACATGCTAAATCCAATTTTTAGAATTTTATGGATATGATTTTGAAAAGATGATAGATATGATTTTTAGAACAATAATTTTTGATCTGATTTTCTGATGTTATTGGATCAGATTTTCATATAAAAAATGTTTTTCCCGTTTTTCAAGATGATGGATCATAATTTACAAACAATAATTCTTGAACCTATTTTTAAAAGATACTTGACTCTACTTTCAGATCAATAATACAAGATCTGAATTTTTATGTTTTTTATTGATTTAGACTTTATCAATCCTCTGCTCCATTTCCTCAAATGTTTTTAGGATTGATGCTTTCGTTAATTGGTATAAATTCGTGATTAGAAACAAATCATCTGATTAGTTTATAATGTATGCAAAAATTATAACTCATGACTTCATTTCCTTTATCAAAACCAATTTATTAAAAAACATGATGTTTAACTAATTACATATGTCTCCAAAACTTCTTCATTTCTAACTGAACAATATCATTCTTTCTCTATTTAATTAAAATACAATCTTCAATCAACCCATAAATTTTTCAACCAATTATTTTGAAACAAATGTTCGGAATCTGAGTAGATGTGTCTGAATCTGGGATAAGAAAAACATTCTTCATCAAAAAAATTAGTTGAAAGAAAATATAAAAACATCGTTAAAATGATATATGAAAAAATTACTTCAATAAACAATTCACAATATATGAGTCTAATATCTCATTTAATATATTATAATCTAATCAAATCTCATGTTTATACCCACTCATGTATTCCATTTTAGTTTAAATAAAACCACATGGTAATACCAACCCATTTATCACCATTGCTAACAAAAACATTAATTCAATTTAAAACCACTAAATGTGTATACTCACTTTTTTATCCAATTCCACCACACTAATTTTAAAAAATTAACATGAAATATGAAAATAGAACATGTAATGGAGGTAAAACATATCATAATAATGTATATCTACTCATTATAATTAATCGTTTCCTTATATAATAAGTGTAGGGACCCGGCCTTAAGACATTACATAATCATGAATTAAATGAATAATTAACATAAGGGATCTTTTCAGGTTTAGAGTTTTAGAGAATTAAGACATAACTATAATATCTCCAAAGATTAAAAAGTATATACTTATACTAAGTTTCAATAATATAAAAACTCTTAAAAAGAAACATGTATAGTTCCATGTTTTAGATATCATGTCTTTCCATGATCAAATCCTTGACCCTATTCATCTTTAAGTCCTGTGGAAAATATTTCAAAAACTTGGGATGAGCATAAAAATCCCAATAGAGGATACACAAATAAGGAAAACTTTTAGTTTTTTAAAACAACAAGTAATCTATGAATACTTCATCAAAGTAATACTTTTCACATTTATGAAGTAGTAAATACTGTTCACTGAATAAAACATCACTACATATCCTTTGTAACCAAAACATTACCATAATCACTTATAAAGAACACATAACATATAAAGGTAACATGGGGCATAAACATACTTAAATGGAACAACCATACGGTCGACTTCCACACATATCACTACATGGAATAGCCATATGGCTGAATTCCATACCTAATGCAATGGAGGTTATAACGTAACCACCCGTCATATGGTTTATCATGTAACCACCCATCAAATGTCCATGTACCATTATAAAATCATAACACATAAAACAATTATAAAGGAATGAAAACAATTCCATATGTCAATAACAATATATAACTTAAATATATTGACATAAAAATTCCATTATCAAAACCATTTTCAATACCAAAATATATAAAAGAGTATGTGGTATTTATTTTCTTTTAAAAACATTACGGCTTGTTAATAAATCCAAAGGTCAAATAATACTCGCGGCGGCGGAAAAGGCCATTGTCATCATGTACGTTAAAAGAAACCTTCCTTTTTTTGTTTAGTAAAATTATTCGTAGGAAAAAAATACTTTTGAATGAAATGAAAAGTCAAAGGTGTTTATACAGCGTATAAAAGAAAGTTGTGTATAAAACAAAATATGCCTCAATGAAAGGATATTGAGATGAAGTCCCTTACAATGTCAGTATCCTTAGATTAAGGATAATTAAATTACGTAATTATGTGTGAAAATATAAATAATCCCAATATAATAGGATATTGAGTGTAAAACAAATCATAGGCCATCCACACATATTCATTGTATGACATAATCTAGAAGTATAGGTTTAACCCAATGAATTGAAATTGGGTTAAGAAGTTCCCTTGAAAAAATTAGATAGCCTAATGATGTCACATTAGAATTCAGAAAATGAGTTGATGAGAGATAAAAGGGTATCACAACACCTGGACATAATATTTATAGCAATAAGGATATAGAAGAACATATCTGAACATAACAAGATGTAAGTTAAAAGACATAACCAAAATAAGTCTTTTAAAAAAGAGGGTGAAAGATTCCCTTACCGACTTGGGTAAATTTCGAAATGTAAACCCCATGAATGAAGGACTATAAAAAATTGAAGTAAATACTCATAAATGAAATTATATTACAGAAAGAGTACAATTATGGGATGTACATACACCACTAAAAGGAAATGGTGGAAAATGTAGCATAAAACCCACGAGAATAAAATTGAGATGAAAAATCCCTTACGAAAACTCGTATGCCTAACGACGCCACATAAAACTTCCAAAAATGGATTTATGAGATAAAATAGGGTCTCTCATAATATGAAAATAAAAATTACAGAATGAGGAATATAAAATAACATCCCCCAACATAAGAAAGATGAGCCTAAAATAAATGATATAAAATTGAGTACTTAAAAAGAAAGAGAGAGGTTGGATCCCTTACCTCAAGTCCGACTTGTCTTGTTCATTTATTTATATTCCCTAATAATAAAATATAGATAATTTATACTTTCTTAATAAACTATTTAAATTTCATTATTCCTTTTATATCACTTATTACCATGTTATTAACATTATGTAATTATTTATGTTAATAAAGTTCGTTTTGTCGATCCTTGGTACTTGAGTCCAAAATAAACTTCTTATAATTACATGTTTTTCATGAGGTAAAATATTCATTATATCCAGAATTATATTCATGATGTAAATATCATATATATCATATATATCCAGTATATACTTGAATATATAATATTACATAAAATTTAATGGTAAGAAATGAAATGCACCGTTCATGGAGACGGTAAGCCGTACGTACGCATGAACGCTACTTTCATTTCTATTCCGTATTTAATGGAATTAAAACTAAATGAGATATATATATATATATATATATTTAAATCCATTATAATATATATGTTATGTAGGTCACATGATTTCTTTAATTTTATTCTTTATACATTTCTGGTATTGCATGAACGAGTCACATCACTTGAGGGGGCGGTAGTCAACACTTCCTCAAACGAAATTATCGCATTTTCACAACATGAAAAGAATAAATGTATGTTTTAAATTTAAAATAAATAATCAGGGATAGTAAATAAATATAATAAATATAGTTCCATCATAATGGCCACCATGAGAGGTGGTAGGAGAAGATAGACCAATCATCGTTTCATGAGGTAGTAATTCACCATTCACAGAAACCGTATGTTCTTTAACCATTAGACCGAGGTGTGTGTATGTGTTGATCAAATAAATATCATAACAAAATCCTTGTATATTTAAGATAATTTTTTTGTTACAAAAGAAAAGAATAATTAGAGTTTTGGGGTCGGAGAACAAAGTAGAACAAAAGAACATAAAAGAGGACATTACCTTTAAATCGGGTAACTCTCTTTGGTTTTAACCAAAAGTGTTTCTTGATGACCTTTCTACCTAATTTAAGGAATATTGGATTAAGAGAGGGATGTGGAGAGATAAAATTAGTAGATATTGGCCGATCCAAAGGCCTGAGAGGTGTGGGTAAGGGGGTAGAGGTGGGGGACTTTTATAAGAAGGAGGAGGGGCACTATTAGAATGTCTTGAAAAGTTAATTTATTATAAAATGATTTTCGGATATTAAAGGTCACAAAATTTTATATTTAGAGGATAAGGTTATAAGGGATCAAAATCCACCCATCTAATAGGTTTTTGAAAAGTTTATGTCTTAGATTTTACCTTATCTTCTAATTTTATTTATATATTTCATTAATGAGGTAATCAATGCAACATCATGGTGTCATAAATAAATTTATTTATTTAATGTGTAAAAATTATATAAAAAAAATACTATGATGTAGGAAATCTTTTTAGCTGTCCAATGAATATTTAATGTAAAAAATATGACTCTAATAACCCCATGTAAATTTTTTTTTAGTAAAACAATACATGTTTGTGACATTTTTATTTTAACTTTAAATAAAAATTTATTAATCTCACTTTCTTACCCAAGTGGCTCCATGGGGTCCCCAAGTTGACCCATGGATTTTCATGGTCGGCAATGACTCATAAAATAAGGGTAAGACATGTGTCAAGGTCATTTCATATTATTATAACATTATCTTTACCTTAAATTACACTAATTACCTTTTATCGCGATTAATAAAACATAAAAGTTACTATTCACCAAAAAATTATTTTAATCTCATTGAACCACATTTTACATCCTAATGAAAACCATGTATTTTGGATTTTTGAAAATAAAATAACAAAACTGGTAAAGTTTCATTTAAACGCAAAATATGTTTTTTAACGACCACTTAGTGGTTTCACTATTCATCAAAAATTGATGTTTTTGAGAAAAATACCAAAAATTCACACTAATCTATATTTGATATTCCGAATTCAAAAATGATGCCTATTTTAAAAAATTCAAAACATATAAGTTGCATTAATTAATTTAATAATTAATCCCCTATGTCAAAACAAATAGCATGTTTTTAAGAAGCAATATCTATTAAAAGGATGACACTAGTTTAAGACCAATTTCAAAGTGAAATTAATTACAATGACTACCATTGGATTAAATGGTAAAAATATATTATAAATAACTTTAAAACCAATTAAAAAAATAATCTATCCATATAAATAAATCAGATTAAAAGGCAGTTTTGAATTAAAATACAACATTTTCACTAAAAATGGTCTTTATCAGAAAAATAACAAAAATTTCACAATGTAAATTTTGATGTCAAGATTCTAAAGAAATATTTTATTTGGTCCAATATGACATATAAAATAGTCAAATGGTGGATTTAAAAAGGGTTCTCCATCAAAAGGCGATTAATCTACCTTTAAAAGAATATTAGAATATTTACTCTTAAAATTGGATTCATTCGCATTTTAAGCCTCTATCATTTATTAGATAAAAGTAAAAAATATTTGACAAACATATATAATCATTTTGTAGTTTGTTCTGTTCATTATCATCATAAAAACAACTAGGCATTAACTACCATTTAAAATAATATTAATTTATTATTATAGTGCAACGTAAGATTTCAAAGAAACTCATTGTTGTATATTTGCTACGCCATAGAGCATAGAGTTCTCTTTAATGTAATATTAATATTTTATTCACAATTATTAATAAATATGAAAATTTAATATTCTTTATTTTCCTGGTATGTTACAATAAGGCAACCTCAAAACACACCACTACGGTTCTTCAACATGGCTTATTCATGTATTTTTCAAATGGAGTGCCACATGGGTGTCCATGGTTCAGGAAATGGTTACCAACACATCGCAACTGATCCCAAGAAAATCCATAATAGGTCTGACTACATCTATTTCATGTAACCCATTGAATATAGGTTCCATAACTGATGTTCTGGGGTGACATATAGTCAATAGTTCTAAAAAGAATCAACAACCAACAGAAAATTATATACCACCTAACCCTTCTTGGTATTGGAGTTCTCCTCCTGTATCAAGTCTTAATTAGGCTCAATTTCTAAAAAATATTAAGAATATTCGACGAACATGAAATTTGGGCATATGGGTCTAAATCCGAATAGTGAAATTGATAGAACATGAATCGATAATAGAAAAAAAAAGAATGTAGATCATACTGATTTAGATCTAATGAGACAAAACTCTCTTGAATTAGATATTTGATGGAGAAGAATCTACAAAACTATGATTTTGTAAGGGTGGGAGCTCAGAATCATGAGCCTTCTATCCATGGGAGACAAATATATTTTTATTGTTAAAAATAATTTTATTTAAACATTAAATATAAAATTTCCCAAACTTATGGGGATGCACAATTTATAAACATAGTATGGAAAACCATATGCTAATAGAGTAGGGTTCATATAGGCCAAGTTGTACCCACACATTTTAAAAACCATGTGTAAATCATAGAGTGAGGCTCTATCAATATCTTTAGAAACTATAATACTATATGCACATTAATGCATATCCTCTCACATGAATTATCATGTAGTGTAGCATGTACCACCCCTTATCCTACCTCACACATTTTAATAAACCTTTTCATACTACCCTACATGGTTTAGTCAAATCGTGAACCATGACAAAAACACATCAATCTTGGGCTTCAGGCTCCGAACAATAACCTGTCTTCCTTGAAACAGTCGTTATCATGTTGGGAACTCACAGAATCAAATATTAATGAATATAAAATATATATAAAAGGATTCATACCACATATTAAAACTAGGTTTTCTTAAAATCATCCTCCCACTTTGTAGAAATTTATCCCTAAATAGATTTTTAAAGGTTGTTCATGATTCTTCTGATAATATATCAAGACACTAATCTTGTTCATAATCTTCCTCCTCCCTAGACTTTTCATATAAAATGTTTTGGTATGGTACCTCCCGTACTAGAGGAATTGACCATCCTCGGATAACCATTTTACCCCTATCAATGATATGAAATGAATGATCCTTACAGGTTGTGTAATACTATAATCAACATCCTCATGCTGAAAAGTGTGAGATGTGTATAAATGATAGTGGTGTTATTGGGATACATGGAAGATTTCATTGGTGGATCAATACCTCTATTTAACTACAATTTATATGTTACCGACTTGAGTTTCTCTATGAAATTGTGCAAACCAAAATATCAAGGTGAAAGCTTACCTTGTCTCTTGATCAAATTGTGTCCCAACCTCAGTTGAGCATAAAAGAACAAATGATCTCCAAAAAATAACTAAATAGATAATCTACAGTAATCAGGGTAAGATTTTTGTTGGGACTATGCTATAACAATCCATTTTTGAATCAAGTACACTTGCTCAGACGTCTCCAACATGACATATAGTTTTAGTAATTCTACCTCTCCTTACACTATAAATTACATTGGAGATTTTAATTCCCTATCATACAAATCCTAATAAGGTATTGTAACTCCTTGAGATTATGTAATTTTTTTTCTAATTAATTTAGATTTTTCATTTCCCAGAACACATAAAATTGTTTTTTGTATATTAAATCACTATGTCAAAAATTCCATTCACCCAAAGTCAACATAGAATATTTCACATTAAATAGTGAATTGTAAAACCTTACATGAAATGTTGACATGGAATAAGTTACATTGAATATATACTTGGCGTACATTACAAGGAACATAGAATTTCATTGAAATATTATTTCATTATTATAAATATTTAGAAAATATAAATAAAACCTATAATTTAGACATATTAATATGAATATTAATAACTACATTTCAAATATTATTTATATATTTTTTATGTAAATAAAACATATTTATAATAAAAGATATTATTCTTTATAAAGTACTTTCTCAAATGAACTGCATTCAATGTCTATTTGAGAAAATTAATAAAATTAATTTTATATACGTTAAAAAAATTTATTTTATAAAATATTATTCATTATTTAATCTATACTTTTTAAATTATCATATTGATATTTTATGTTATTTTTCTTTGAAACTAAATATGTTTGGAATGAATTGGGAAAAATTGCATTTTTTATTTCTAAACTGTCATTTTATTTAATTTATTTATAAGGATAAATTATATTTTAAATTTTCATCAAATATTATTTAGATCATATTTTTATTAATTAATTAAATATAGTACATTGGAAACTATTTCAAATTGAAATTGGACATAATATCACATCAATATTTTAGATGTTTTTAATTTAAAAACATGCAGTCTCATCCTGTGAACATGTTAATCTTTAAATTAATTTATTCAAATTATGTGACTATAATTTTGATATATGATTCCATATTTTTAATCGAAACAAATTATATGTATAATCATGTAAAATTATTTTTTTACCCATTATATTAGTGAAGGTGAATAAAATAAATTACAATGGTTAAGAGAAAAGTAAAATTCTTAAAGTACTCAATCTTAAAATTAAATCCCAAATTTAACTATAAACATTTAGAAATCCAATTATATTGAAATTGATCATCCATTAACCTTATTTTCCTGAGTTTTAAATTGTTTTTATCTTTTTATGGTAAAAACATTGGTACACCTAACTTGTTTTCAAATATTCCAAGTGTGTCCTCTCCCGTCCCTATAAAAGGCACCACCACTCCCTCTTCATTACACCTATAGAACGGTTTAGGATCTCAATATATATTCCCAATATGCATCCCAAAATAAATTAATTCTACTTTGAGGCCTCACATTTTTATGAAATAAATAAAAGGATGCTTTTGGAACAAACCAAAATGACTTAACCAATTAAGAAGAAACTTATTGTCTCAAATTCCTTTCTTTTATTTTCTTTCTCCACCCCTCTGCTATATTTTTTCTATTATTGTATTGGAAAACTAGAATATTTAACATCAAAGCAATTTTTTATGATATTTTTATACATATAGTTATACACATTGATCAAATTGGTAACAAATATATTATTTATCTGTAAGGTGAACTACTGCCTCACTAAACTATGATGGTTCATTTTTCCATTACCACCACTCATGGTGTACAATGGGATTGACACACTATTTTTATATTTCATATATTAAATTTATTTTATATTTATTCATCTTTATTCCTTTTACAAACCTATTTTTATTACCTTCAATTTGGTGTATATATGATAATTTATTTTTTACAAAGTGTGGACTACCATGCCCACAAAGTGATATGATTTATTCACACACTAAATGGAATGTATTAATAATTGGTTTAAAAAATTATATTATATATATAATATAATAATTAAAATTTAATAAATATGTATAGACATATATATAGATATTTATTTTTTATTTTATTTCTTTCTTTCAATACGAAAATAAAAATGGAAACAACATTCATGTGTGAATACGGTGGGCAGTTACCCAGAATGGTGTATTTAATTTCAAAGTAACATATTTGATAGACTATTATAATCCACATATAATTTTCTAAAATTATATTAATATAATTTTGGAAATTCTATATATCATGATATCTTCATAAGGAAGAAAAATATAAAAAATTAAGGTACACACGAATCACAATGTGAATATTACCCGAAGTAAACCTTAACATATGATATTTAACAATAAGGTATTATATGTTATTAATGAAAACATATGTGGTCTGGGATATAAGAATATTATTTTATAAAATATTTATAATTAACATTCACATATAATATATGAATATTATTTGAGTATGAAGTGTCTGGAGACACATGTTAAGGGGATTTTATCCCACTTTTAATTTATTTGAGATACATGATTAATTCACCACAAATTACTTTTATGTGGTTTTCATACATCCAATGGATGTATTAAATGATTCTTATTCTTAAATTTATGGTCATTTAAATCTCCATTATATGAACTTTATTTCATGGGGTTAATGTTTCCAAAGTATCCAAATTATTAAGACAATTTTGTGTCAATTTTCCATCTTTGGGACACATATTTTATTATGCACCTATATTTTTCCATGATGTGTATGTACAATGTTTTAAATTTTATATCATGAATCTTCTCATTTTATTAAAAATTTAGGCATCATGTAACATCATTTTCAGAAATATATATTGTTGTCCAACGTTACCAACTGATAAGAGTTTATTGAAACAATATCATCACTTTTCGAGATTATTAATCACTATAATGCCTATGATGGAATATTATGTTCCCTATATTATGAAAATATCATAATTTTTTTCTCATATGGGTATTCATAAAATATTCATGTATTAGTACAAATTTCCGCTATTTTTTACATAATATAGATTAAAACGTGTTTCTAGAAAGCCAATGTTTACCCACTATTCAGTCAGAATTTTGTGTTAATAAAAAATTATGTTTTATAAAAAGGGATTACAAGAATATTCTCCAATTTTCATCAAATAATTAAACAAAATATTTACCCTTTTGTACATTTACCATTTTTTTTAATGGTATCTTATTTTATCTTTCTGAATGATGCATTTTTCTAACGTTTTCACTGTGAAAAAATAATGTTCTTTTAACATCATACGACATGTAGAGATTTAACCACCCTCAATTTATTGTTGATTTATTTTAATGGTTAAATGAATATTTTTCAAGAACATTATTTTACAAAATAATTTCATGAAATTGGGTTTTAAAATGATTTAAAGCTTCATTTATTTATATTTTTTGTAAATTCCTATTAATACATTTTTTAAGTTTTAAAGAGGATTTTTCAATGAAGAATGGATATTTACCTCTAAAATTTCTTTCAAAATTGCCTTCCAAGTAATTTTACAAATTAGAGAAAAAAAATTTGATGTTACTAATTAACTTTTTGGATATGATTTAAATATGCCATTAATAATTTTTCATAAATGGTTTATGTTTTTATGGAATTATTCTTATGAATCCCATTTAACCTCCATGTGATTTATTCTTTTGAAACCTAAATCATTTCACGGCATATGATTTTATGATTTTATTATTAAACCTATAAATTTTCTTAGGTTATGATGTAATGAAAAGTTAATGATTCTCATTTACTTTCATGGGTTATTATTTCCTGTTTAAAAACCCTATTGTTTTTTATTGGTCATGATATGATGAATGATTTATAATCTTGTCGTACATTTAAGAATGATTTTATTATGAGAAAGTGGGACCTATACCTCTTTATAATGAATTGGGTAATGATAAGATGCATATGATCTCTAAGAGTGTACATGAAATATCCCATGCCAGAAAACATGAAGGTGTATGGGTTATAGCCTATGACTGAAAACAACAAGGTACATGGGTTAAATGCCTTGCCTAAAAAAGAAATTATTCACGGTTTTTATCCCAATACAAAAACTAAGAGGCTACATGGGTAGTATACAAATCCTAAAAACAAAAAAGTACAAGGGTGGTAGCCAAATCCAAAAAACCAGAAGGTGAACTTGTTGCATCCAATTCCTAAAAACATGAATGTGTATAGGTTGTAGCCCAATACTGAAAAAGATAATGCAAAAAAATTTATCCCAATATAAATAATTTACATAAGTCATATCGATATCGTAAAATTTTATAATGTTCTTAGTAGGTTGCCTTGATATAAAATTATTTATTCTTGAATGCATACGAGAAATTGTATGTCTTTTTCCATAGTAAGGATTTCATGGCTCTAGATATTTATTTTATTATCATTCATGTCTTTAAAACTACCAATATTTATCTCATTACTCATTTTTATGATATTTAATATGAATGGTATGATCTTATAATATTTTGATCACATTCTAAAAACCATCTGTTCATGTGTATGTATTCATTTGTCCCATGTTTAACCATACTCAACAAATGATCTCACCCCTTTATTTTGTTTCCCTCCACCAATTTATGAGGAATGGTTTTAGGTATAAGTATTAATGGTCAAAATATTTATGGGAATTTATTAAAATCATTCACTGGGAGATAAGATTTTATTTCCACGTTTTTAAGACAATAAACTATTACAGTCCTTAGACATGTATTTTTTAATGTGCAAAATAGTTATATAAAATGATCTAAAATTCATGTATGCTGAGCCCAAATCATTATTGTTGGTATCAATGGATGTTTTTATTCCACTAAAGGAATGTTGGAAGAGAAAATATTAGTGAGATCCCAAGGTGTATTTATAAGGATATTTATATGGATTTATCTAATATTGAGTTGAAATGTTGTAAAAATGTCATGGAAATTTGGGAGTGGAATTAGAGAGTGGTTTCATAGAAATACATCCTTGTAAAGATACTGTAAGTGGTTGTGGATCTGGAAAAAAATGTTCCTCGGAGTAAAAACTCCATCAAAATATTCCATTCCTAACCTAGGGTAATTTGATACATAAAAATGGGCATAACTACAAACCTAGTTTGACACTCCATAGATATATACATGTTAAATTAAAAACTCTTCTGAAACCATTATGAAGGATTTCAATTTATGTTGGATACGAGTAACCTATGATAAAACTTTTCATGGTTTATTAAAAAAATATGTGTCATCATTTAGACATAAAATAAGTAATTTTTGATTATTTTGTGGTTTTCTTTTATAATTTCTGTTTCTCAACATGTGATTTTTGGCATTAGTTAATGGAGGGAACTGGAAGTCAAATAATTAACCTTGAATTTTTATGAATTTTAATGTATGGGAATTATGAAAAATTATTCCCATATAGAAATCTCATAATGAAAAAATGTAAGGTGGTATGAATATTTTTCAGATTTATGAATATATAGAGATTGAAAAAGATATGTGAAATATATGTGATGTTCTTTAATTATTTTGTACATTAATAATAATAAGAGTGATTTAATTGATGTTTAGGAACCTGAAGACATGATTTATATTTAATATTCTAGTAAATATGTATTAAGGAATATTTTGATGAAGCCAGAGTGATTATTTTAGAATAATGATGGATGAATGATTTATTTATGGTTTGGAATTAAAATATTATATTATATGAATCAATGATTATATAATTATTTTTTGTATAAGTTTTCATCAGGGATTGATTAAAAAAGGGTTAAGTTTGATAAATATGTTTAAAAGTGATTTCATGTATATTTTTATTAAGGGATGATAAACCTCAACAAATTCATGATCTTGAGATAATGATGATTGGATAAATACATTTTAGATATGAATAAGTAAATCTGTCAGTACATATTACCCTGGAAATTATTATTGAAAAGTAGTTTATTTAATAAAGTATGAAGTTTAAGACGTCATGATTTAAAAAAAGAATCCAGTAACCATTGGAACAAGGAATCCTGTTTGTTTTCAAAAATTATTTATTGTAATTCAGTTTATTACCATGTTTCAAGGAATATACAATGAGAGAATTCACATGTTTGGAATTTGATAGAAATGAGTGAACTTCTGATATACAGTGGATCAATATTAATATGATTTTGTGTCGTTATTTCTAAATATTATTATTTTCAACTATAATAAGGACTATATGGTTAATAATTTATGGATGTTTTTTTGTCAAACATCAGAAGAATTATGTATGATTAAAGTGTTATCACACCATGTGAGGATTTATGCTCATTGGGTAACCCAATGTAATAAATTATTATTGAGAAATTACTGATGAATAATTAGATGGTATATAATATATCATTTGATCTGTTAATAATTCTATAATGAAAAATTTACATTTATTTTCATTAGATGTTGTAATGTTGATCAAGGAACAACAAAGGGTGACTTTGTCATGAAATCATTCAAGTATATCTATCCATGATAACTCTTCAGCTTTAGAGAAATGATCTAGAAATAATATTTTTTTCTTAATATGATAATTTTAATGATTTGATAGCCTTTTAATCATTATAGATTTATGACATTTGTGCTCTCAACATTTCATTATTCATAAACTTTTTTTGATTCATGCCCACAATCACCCCTAAAGAGTATTTCATTTTTCCAACCCAGTCAAGTTATTTTCTTCCCACCTATGTTATCCTATGTGGGAATCTCATGATGAGTAACATTTGGTTAACAGTATAGTTCCAACTATCCCATTTTAACGGTTATTCTAGAATTTTTTTCTATGATATGTGCTTTTAGGACTCGAACATTCATGTATTAATCCTTTGATAAAATATTTGAAAATTTTTGTGGAGAAATTTATTTTGTGTGGGTATAATGAATCATGTAGTGATTTTTTAAATATATTTATTCTAATTAATATAATCTTTGGAAATTTTTTCTTCCTTACAACACTAAAAATAGATTTTTTTTTTATATTACACCACTATGTCCGACATTTATTTCACACAAAACCATCTTGTTATGTGTTACATGGAATATAGACTACTCATATGTTACACATAACACTAACTTCACATATATTTCATTGAACGCCGACTTGGCATATATTACACGTATTAGAAAGTTTCTACTTGAAATAATATTATTTTTAAAATTATTTAATCAATATAATTATATGCCAGATGATAAACGTAGCAATTTTAATAGTAATACCTCTTTATAAATAAATTTATATAATGGTTTTATAAGAATAAATTTATTTTCATAATGAAGAACATGATATTTATTGAAGTTCATATATGATTACAAATACTTTTTTCTCAAACGAATAGCTTTTAATGTCCTTCTAAGAAAAATAATAAAATTAAATAGAGACACATCTTTAATTTTAATTTTATAAATTTATTATCAGTTTTAAAATTAAAATTTATAATTTATAGTAATGATATTTTTTTTGTTTTTTATGAGGAACATCTTTTTTGGATGTATAGTGAATAATACCAAATTTTAATTAAAAAATACCTTTTCAAATTAATTACATATAATGGTGAATTATATTTTATTTTTGTATCAAATAATAATTTGATCATATTTTTAAAAATTAATCTAATTGAGGTCATTTTATTAAAATTAAAATTAAATTGGGTAAAAACTAGAAAATGTTTTGATGTTTTTACTTTTAAAACCCATAATATTGTCCTATCAGATGACTAAATTTTCAATTAATTTATGTAAATTATTTATTATAATTGGGAAAAATGGATTCCATATTTGTAATAATCATAATTGAAAATTTCTCATATGATCAACTTATTTTTTACCAAAAATATTAGTGGTCACGATTGATAATAATTACAATGGTGAAGAGAAAAAATTTGTTAGTAAATTATTAATCCTTAAATTTAAGAACTAAAAATAAATATAAACATGTCCAAACCCCATTTTATAGAAATTATTCAGCCTTTAATATTCCATAATTGTGTTTTTATATGTATTTTTTAGGTAAAAATCAATTACACCGAAATTTTTTCCAAAAAGGCGAATTAGTTCCTTTCCATACCATATAAAAATATGCTTCCTCTCCATATTCATTAAGCCTCTAAAACCACTAAATAACATAAAATATCTTCACAATACACTTCAAAACATACATCTATATCTCCTAGAATCATCCCTTTGTGAAGAAATTAATCTACAAAACCCTATTGGAACAAACTAAAATGAGTTACTTGAGTAATAGGTGGTTCTTTCATCCATGATCTTTTCATTTATTTCCTTTCCCAAAAACCTTGATTATCTTTACTCCATGATTGTATAAAAAAATTTATTAAAAAAACTAGGTTTCATTTTTGCTAATATTTCTACCAACACATACAAAGACATCCATATAATGGGTAAGAAACAGAATGTTTATGTGATTGATGAACTACTGCCTCACTAAACGTTGACGGTTCATTTTTCAATTACTTCCTCTAATGGTGGATATTATGATAGAAAATATGAATATGTTTTTCATAATTTATTTTTATTTTTTTATTTTTATTTTTTATTCTTTTTACAGCAAACACATTTTTACTATCCCTTTGCTCTAAATATGATATTTTTTTGAAAGTGTGTACTATCACCCCTTTAAAGAGTAGTGATTCCTTCACACACTACATTGAATATATTAATGGTGGGTTATGTTAACTTATAAGATATATATTATATAATAATTCTTCAGGAATAATGATATATATATATATATACACTTATATGTCATTTTATATCTATCTTTCAATATGATAATATAAATGGAAATAATGTCCTTACATCTATACAACTTATCATCTCACATCATAATATATCAATTCCATACATATATATTATAGAGATTATTTGAATACAAATACAATATATATAAATGATATATAAATAATTTTTTACATTCTGAAAATCATGATATAAGTATAAAGACAAAAAATATTACATATTAGGTCACTTGTGAAAAACTAAGAGAAATTACCTCATATAAAAAAACATTGGTTTATCAACAAGTTAACATAATAAGGTATTAATAAAACCATATATGTTATTATGGATAAGAATATTATAAAAAATAATATTTATAATAAACTTAAATTTATTATAAATAAATATTTTATGACTATGAAGGGAGTCAAAACAAATGGCATAGGGATTTCATCTCATTTTTTTATATTCATGAGATACCTATTTTATTAACGAGCCATTACTTTTATGTGGTGGGTATAAAAAATTTTGATTTATTAAATTTTTTATATAATTATATTTATTGAAATTAACATATCTATTTTATGAACTTTATTTCTTGGGGTTAATGTTTCAAAAGCTACCATATCAGTAACAAAGTTTTGTCTCAATTTTTCCAACTTTGAAAAACATGATTTATTATGCACATATATTTTTCCATGAGGTTTATATAAATTAATTAAAATTTAATTTTATGAATATTATAATTTTTAATAAAATTTTGGGATTCATGAAATGATAATTTCCAAAATATGGAGTATTTCCAACATTACCAGGTTTTAAGAGTTCACTAAAACAATCTCATCACTTTTCGAGATTGTTGATGATTATTCTTCCTTTGATTGATTATTATGACCCATATCTTATGAAATTAATGAATTTTGTTTTTCGTGTGTATTCATTATATATTTATGTATTTGTACCATTTTTCCACTCATTAAAACACAATTTATTTAAGAATGCGTATTTAAGTAATCGTGTATTTAATCCTCTTCATCCGGAAATCTATGTTCTCTTAAAAATATGTTTTCTGAGAAGGGTTTCCATGAATATTCATATAATCTCTAAAAACCTTATAATAAATTTTTACCCTTTTGAATTTTATGTTTTTTTCGAATGTAATATTTTATTCACATTCTGAATGGGGCATCTTTCTAAACATTTTACTATTTAAATTGAATGATATATTTACCTCCTACAATATGTAAATATTTACCCAGTGTCAATTATTTGGAGAATTATTTTAATGATTAAAATATTTTTTAAGTAATATTTTAACAATATTTTTGAGGATAAGGTTCTCAAATATAGTTCAAGCATATTTTGTATGTTTTTATGGATAATTGATTCAAAATATTTAATGTTATAAGAGTAACACTCCATAGATTTGTAAAAATGCTGAAATGAAAGAAATTTTGTTTAATGTAGATATTTATAACTGGCCTTAAAACATAGTTTTATAACTTATTTGTTTTGAATTTTGAAAAACTGTCATCTATAATTGTGTCTAGTTAGTCATTCGGAGCCTAATAAAACCAACATGTTTTTTTGGTGAATAGTAACATACCATTATGAACAATAATATGAATAGTAATATGAATAGTATTATGACCACAATTAATTGTAAATTTTATTATGATTTTATTTTCTTAAGGCATAATCATAATGACATTTTGGTTAATTTTTCAATTTGATATAAAAGTAGTTATATTTTTTAAATTATTAGTATTTTAATTAAGTATGATTTTATTTAAAAATTAAATTATTGATATTTATAATATTATTTTCAAAAATTGGTCTTTATTTTTTAATTCTACAAGTCGATAAATTATTAGGGTTAATTGTTTTGATTTTTCTGAAATAGTTGATTTTACGGCGAAGAATAAAAAATACAGTTTGGAGTTTCAATGTGTTAATGACATCATTAATGATGTAATAATTATTTAATAAATCTGGTAGAATTTTTTATAGTTATATAAGATGTGGGGTTTCTTAAGTTGCTAATACCATGGGAAAATACAATGGGCAGGCCCATGGTTTTGCAAATACCACTAATGAGGTGTCCCTTGGTGATTATTAAAATAATCCCTCACTTTTGCTGTAAATATCAACCCATTCCTTCAGTAAACTCATTATGATTTCTTCCTCAATGAATATATGTCCTATTTTACTACCAAGTAGTCCTACCAAGGTTTTCTCAAGCCCAAAATGTCACAACTGTAACGCCCCGACCCTAATTACCTAGAGTCGGTGCATTATTACATAACATTGGCATGATCACGAGAAAGATCAAGTCTCGAAAGACCAATTAGTTTAGTAGCCTTGGAATAACTAGATACATCCATAAATTTTACATTACATCATAAAAGAAACATCTTGTCTTCATATCCCCTCATATTATCCCTGCAGGTCATTCATAAATTACTTCTTCATAATCCTGGGAAAAAATAAAACATTGAAAGGGGTGAGCTCAGATGCTCAATAAGGATAACATTATAGCAGAAGCTTTTATAAATAAGCATAAACACTTAAGGCAATTTATAACTAAAACAAAAGCCTTTGAAACTTGAACTTCAGCATAAAATGGCAAAGGTAAAATGAAATAATGCCATTTACGTACTCACATGGATATTCTACTAGTCGAATGATCACATGCAATATCAATAACCACTTTCATAATGATGGAATGCATAATGCCAGACTATCATAACCACATATCCAAGGCCTCGTGCCAAGAATACAAATAAGATTTTGCCAAGGCCTTGTGCCAAGACACTAGTTTGTCTCATGAGACCTACCGATGCATCGAGGAGCTATAGCGGGCTCCACCCGTCACTTATTAAGTCCAATGCATTCCTCATATGAATAGGTTTAAACATAAAATAAACATTCGTATTAAAACTAGCACACAAAATGTCAATACTTTAACCACAAACCATGAATGGTATAAAAATAGAACATCCACAGTCAAACATAACTCATTTGATACAATATGGAAGATTGTATTGTATCACATTAACCTCGATCGTGAATAATGAAAGATGTTGACATAGATGAAAATAATCATCAAAACTATTTGAGGGAAATATCCCCATTTTTTTGAAATCATTTAAAAGTCACACTATTTGTCAAGAAGCCATTTAAAAATAGATTTTTTTGAATCAAAGTGTCCCATACCACTTTGAAACTTTTAAAAGGAGTTTTAATTTTAAAACATTAATGTCCATATAAATAAATCCTTAAAACCATTTTTAAAACATGGACATTAATGAGCAAGATATAGAAGAATAAGTCTTTAAAACATTTTAAAATTGTATTTTGGTTAGAGATTCTAACCAAAAGAGAGACACTTGAATACAAATATTTGAGGTAATCAAAAATTTGTAATATCATGAGAATAAAGGGATTCATGATATACTATGTCAAAGTACATTATATACACCACATAAAAGTGATTTGGTGTATATCAACAAAGAAGTCTCAGTTGAATGTAAATTGAGATGAAATCTCTCATAAAGGCCATATCCTTAGGTTAAGGATAAATCAACGACATAATTATGTGTGAAAAAATATAAATACACTAAATATGATTGAATATTCAGTGTAAAACAATCAAAGGATATTCACACATATTCTTGTAGAAACAACACCAACGAATTGGATGTTTAACTCAACAAATGGGGAAAGAGTTAAAATTACTCTTATCAAATTCATATTAATGACTTGAGAATTATAAATGGAGTGATTATGTGTATCAAAAGTATATCCACAGGAAGGGGAGTGGAAATTATGACATAATCAAATGAATAGTGATTCCACACATGATCTTGGAGTAATATAATCAATGAAATATGCGTAAAGCCGAATGAGTGGAAATTGAAATCTCAAATTCCCTTATCGATTTGGTAACTTACGAAACAAACAACCATGAAATAAGGATCATACCATGACTATGTAAATACCCATAAATTAAAGTATATTACACAATGAATACAATCATGGGCAGTACACATACACCACATGTAATAATTAAGTGGTGAACAATGGAATTCTCACGAAATTAAGAGCGAGATAAGAAACTCCTTACCACATTAATCAACTGAGTCGTATGGACAAAAGTTTATAACCACCAAATTATTTACAGAATAACATGAATATAAATATAATCATGATAATATATATCAAATGGCAGTACACAATACACCACATTCAATAATTTAGTGGCGAACAATGGAAATCTCACGGAATTGAAAGTGAGATAAGAAAATCCATTACTTGTACTTTTTCCTTGGTCGATGGTAGTTTTACCTCCTGTATAATGGTGAAATAATTGTTATTGAATAATACAAGAATCATTTACTTTAATATGATATCATATATGATCTTTTAACATTGATTTGTTAATAATATCTTAGAATTATCGTTATTTCGGGTGTTAACGGGTTCATTTTACTTTATATTCTTTGTTATGTGAGCCATATTTGTCATTAATGGGATGTATATTATTCATATCCAGAATGATATCAAGTCCTTAGATACTATTTTTTTAAATCATCAAATTATAATTATACTTGAATGGATATGATGGACAATGAATCTCATTGCGTTCGTGGAGACGGTAGTCCGTACATACGCACGAGCGACAATATCATTCTTTTGATATTAAAATAATATATAATTGAATTTTATATCATATATACAGAATCATTATCATGTTATATTTATTATTCACATGAGTTAAACATCATTATTATACCCATCCAAATAATAATATATTGAATAACAATTACACCACGACGTGGAGACGGTAAGCCGTACGTACGCATGTATGGTGACATGTTATTCAAAGGATGGATAGAATACTGAATATGGTTGTAACATATTTATAATAACATCACAGTATATATATGATACTGGAGTTATTATTTTATAATGGTAATAACAAAGAAAGAGGAAGTGGAAGAAGAAAGGAACTTAAAAAGGGGTGGTGAAAACATTACCTCTTCTTCGGGTTCTTCCTTTTGATTTGATCAAAAAGGGCTCCTTAGGTTGGCTTTATGATCAAACTAAGGCCTCTAGGTTGTAGTGAGGGAAGTTGGGAGAGTATTTGGGCATATTTTGGCCGAACCAAAAGGCTTTGATGGTGTGAAGAAATGAGAAGGAGGAGTGCCTTTTTATAAGAGGGGTGAGGGGCACCTTTGGAAAAGCTAGAAATATTAATTTATAATAAATTCATATTCAGTTTCTAATGGCTCTAAAGTTTACTATTCAAAGTTTAAGGTGGGGATAGGTCTAAAACCACTCAAACAATAGAATTTAGACAGGTTTGGGTACTTATATTAACCTTATCTTTAAGTATTAACTCTAAGTTAATTAGTTTCACTTTTACAATGTCTCTTTGTATTTTTATATAATATGGTTAATAAACTTACTATATACATCCAAGTGACCCCCAAGTGGTCCATTAATGATGAACCTATCATTATATAAGTCACTTGGCCGAACCTTAGATTTTTAGGAATTTAATATCAATTAATAATATAATATTTGTTTTAAGAACTCTTTTATGTCAATTTTGACACTATTCAATAGTTGATTTTTGAGAAACTCATAACAGATTGATTACTTCTAACAAAGTCAATTAAATCAATCCTAATATATCATATTATCCTAGATTATTAGTTTAACTTATTAAAAGTTTCATGTTATATTTATTTGGGTATTTATAATATCAATTATTTTAATTTTTCACTATTATAGTAATTACTGCATCATCATTGTGTCATAAATAAAGTAAATTATTTAATGTCTAAAAATTTTAAATAAAATATCATTATGTAGGAAATCGTTTTATCTTTCTAATGAATATTTATAATCGAAAATCCAACATATATAACCCTATGTAAAAATTGTTTTTCTAAAAGATATATGCTTGTGTCATTTTTGTATTCATTTTAACTTAATTAAAATAAAGTGTCATTATCACTTACAAGTGGATCCATGGGGTCCCAAAATCGACCCAAAGATGCCCATGGTCGACCCTGTATCAACCAATAGGGTTAAGACACGTTTTAGGGTAATTTAGTATTATTATATTATTATTGTTTAACCCTTATTTACCGGATTTACCCTTAACCATGGTAAATAAAATATTTACCGCAGTAATTATTCAAAATGTCTAAAAATAAAAGTTACCTATTTACACAATTGGAACATCCTGATTCCAAATATGGAATCCATTTTCTTAAATTCAAAACATAGAAGTGGCAGAAATTAATTTAAAATTAATTCCCGCTGTCAAAACAAAAAGCGTGTTTTTAAGAGATAATAACTATCAAAAGATTGACACTTGTTTATGTTCGGTTTAATTGTAAAATTATGTCAAATGACCAACATTATATTAAATGGTAAAAATATATTCTAAATATACTTTAAAACTACTAAAATTCATAATTTATCACTATTAATTATTTTGATTAAAAAGGTTGTTTTTAATTAAAATTAAGTAATTTTCACTATTCATCAAAATATGAAAGTTATCCGAAAAGTTCCAAAATTTCACCTTAGGCTAAATTAGATATTCCGAATCCAAAAATGAAGTCCATTTTGAAATATAAAATATATATAATTTTAAAAAGTAGGTATTACTATTCATAACGGCTAGTTTGATCGGTTGTGGTGTGTGTTAAAACTCGAAGTTGCGTACAACACACGCTACTGTTTTATTCAAAGGAAAGCATACCGTGGAAGCTTTGGATGTTTCATTTTAAATTTTTTTGATGTATCCATTTAGTCAAAAAGTTTAAAATATTGTATTTAAAAAGTTTTCACTATTAAAAGTTGATAAAAGTGCAATACTGAAAATGAATCTGTTCTTGCATTATGACTAAGAAACTCATAATATGGATTCTAAAATTATAAGGATTATATAAAGTTTAAAATTTAGTTAATAATATTCATGACCTCTTTTAATGGCTTTTTTTTGTAAGTCAAGGTGTGATTGAACTCGGTGTTGCGTGTAGTGCAAGTTATTGAATTATTTTGATGAAATAACACACTATAAAATCTTGGGGTGTTACATTCTCCCCTCCTTCAATAAATTGCGTCCTCGCAATTTGAAATTGTTCTTAGAAAATAAAAGGTTGAAAATAGAAAATATATTTGTGGGAAAACCCCCATCGGAAATTGGGTTACTAAAATTTAGTCTTAATATGAGGAAAAGAGAAATGAAAGGGTCACCATCGAATTATGATCTCGATTAGGAGAACATTGGTGGTAATTAGAGATATATAATTGGAGGAAAAACGTAAATATTTATAGGTAGTGATTGAGGTCATCAATCACAAACAAGTATAAAATTTAGGTCCTTAAACTCATCAATCTATGATGATTTTAAATACCATCGGTCCAACAAAACATAGGGTATTGGGATAACACATTTTTGACGTTTCAAAATATCTTAGTTGAAATCCCACATCGAAAAATGAATTAATGAGGCCTCTATTTAAAATAAAGAGTGTAAGGTATGAAGATTACCGAAAATAACACATACTAGGGTTCCATGTAGGAAAATATGGATATGGAAGAGAAATCTAACCATCAATTATCTGATGGAGAGTGGTAGAGAGCATGGCTATGAAAAGGCCAACAATCCCAAAGCCATAAATTAGTGATGATTTAAGGTACCATCTAGGACAACATTTTTTTTAAAGTTACATTACATAAGGAAGAGGAATTCATTTATGATATTGACTAATAAAATTATGAGATATACTTACATTTTAAGTATATTCTCATTCTTTAATAAATTTCCACCACTAACTCAATTTTTTTTTTAAACGATAAGTATTCAAGAAGACTTGGTCACACTGGAAGAGCTAGAATAAACTTCTATATAATCACATGATCCATGTAGGATAAACCATATATTTACATTGTCTTTGAAGATTAATCAAAACCAAAATGGTTAGTGAATGATCTAATGATCCCCCAAAAGGATATTCATTGAGATAAATATGTACTAATCTTAATTTCTAAAATTAAACCAACAATACCCCAAAGTTAAATAGATACCATTCAATAACAAATTGTCCTTAAAATCCTTTAATATAATCCAAACTAATATTGAAACCCAAAACATATAAGAATATGATTATGTAGTCTCCCATGTTACATTGTATCTCCAAATGACATCAAATACTCTTAAAGTCACATACTTAAAAGTAATTAACATCATCACATATTCTCTGTTATAGGTTAATCATTTCCATAAATAACCTAAATCACTATAAATCAACAATAAAAACGTAGATAAAAATCCAACATTACTCTACAAATGAAACCTCATTGTATTCTATTTTCCTTGGGCATATAGTGTTCCTAACAAAACGAACATCTTCCAAAATAACATTTATCACTTAATCACCAAATCATTTTCCTATACCAAGGGTATTAATTTGATAAGACATAAGAACCCAAATCATCTTATTATTGATCAATAAAATCATTTAACAAAAAAAAATAGTCACACTAACCAGGGACTTCACGTAGTCCAGTGGTAGGCGATAAATCCCAATCGCACTTTGGTTGTGGGTTCGATTCCCACAGCTTTGTCCGACGCGACGGGTTGTCACACGGTCTACATGTTGTCCTTTTTAAAAAACTATATTTTATAATATTACCAAAATGAGATAAATTCCTCAAAATAACATAATTTAACCACAAATGTTATATCATACTTTGTATTTTCATCCCAAATTATAATAACTTATCATTTTCTCAAACCCCAATGATCATATAAAACCAAATGGTTATTTATACCTATATTCACAAGAGAAGAGACAATTCTTCCTTAAATATCATTCTCACAAGGAAAACAGCGGGGTTACAAATACAAGAGAAAATTATTCCAAAGTAAACCCATCAACAAGGAGTGCTAATACTTTTTTAAATTTTTCTCCAACCATTTATTTCCACATAGCTTCTTCATTGACCAAGAAAATTTTCTATAGAATAGTACATTCACTCGGGTAATGTCCAGGTCCCCTACATTTACGGCAAATGACTGTAAATGGACTCTTGGGACCATTTTTATCTTCTTCCATAGTACTCTTCATTTTTCTTCGGCAATTCTTCACTTTATGTCCTTCCTTCCCACACGTAAAACATTTCGTTGTCCCATTGAGACACTTTCCTAGGTGTCTCTTTCCACATTTCCTGCATGATGAAAATTGAGGTTTCTTTTCTCCATGGTCTCCATTGCTGGAGATCTTATCATTTATCACCTTTCTCTTCCTGGTTGAGTCTGGGAGTTGGTTAATATATATGTTGTTGATCATATTTTTGGAAAACTGATTTGGCATAAAGACGATATCTTTTACGCCTATCAACATTCCATTTTGTTGCTCATTTCCACCACCGTTCCCACCTTGTACATCATTCTCAAAGTCACTATGACTTCCTTGGAATCCAGCCATTGACTAAAACCAGAAAGCATTGTGTGAGTAATAGTAGTCGTAAAATCATTTAGAGATTAAAATGTCACCATATTCTCAATTTGAAACATATTAGGATTAAACAAGGTCATTTACTCTCATCTTATGTATATATTACATAAATCGGTTTATAAAGAAAATGTAAATTATCCTAAGCATATCCCCCGGGAGTGTCGTAACCAAGAGTGCAGCAAGGCCCGTTGTCGTGCACCAGTTCCCGTTCGATTCTAGCTCAATGCGGTGTTTTCGGGTTTTACCCCTAGGTACATCTGTGCCAGAGCCGCCTCTACCTGCTCGTATCCAGACAGGGATGTATTGCTCGGAAAACTCACAAAATCTCCACAATACCAAAATTCTAGGAAGTTCTTTTATACTAATCCTCAAAGTTCATCTTAGGTCTACGTGCTCTAATCAGAGTTTATCTAAATCTAGCTACCAAGGTTTGTACTAAACTTCCTCTAATACCAACTGTAATGCCCCGACCCTAATTACCTAGAGTCGGTGCATTATTACATAACATTGGCATGATCACGAGAAAGATCAAGTCTCTAAAGACCGATTAGTTTAGTAGCCTTGGAATAACTAGATACATCCATAAATTTTACATTACATCATAAAAAACATCTTGTCTTCATATCCCCTCATACTATCCCTGCAGGTCATTCATAAATTACTTCTTCATAATCCTGGGAAAAAATAAAACATTGAAAGGGGTGAGCTCAGATGCTCAGTAAGGATAACATTATAGCAGAAGCTTTCATAAATAAGCATAAACACTTAAGGCAATTTATAACTAAAACAAAAGCCTTTTAAACTTGAACTTCAGCATCAAATGGAAAAGGTAAAATGAAATAATGCCTTTTACTTACTCACATGTATATTCTACTAGTCGAATGATCACATGAAATATCAATAAACACTTTCATAATGATGGAATTCATAATTCCAGACTATCATAACCACATAGCCAAGGCCTCGTGCCAAGACTACAAATAAGATTTTACCAAGGCCTTGTGCCAAGACACTAGTTTGTCTCATGAGACCTACCGATGCATCGACGAGCTATAGCGGGCTCCACCCATCACTTATTAAGTCCAATTCATTCCTCATATGAATAGGTTTAAACATAAAATAAACATTCGTTTTAAAACTAGCACACGAAATGTCAATACATTAACCACAAACCATGAATGGTATAAAAATAGAACATCCACAGTCAAACATAACTCATTTGATACAATATGGAAGATTGTACTGTATCACATTAACCTCAATCATGAATAGTGAAGGATGTTGACATAGATGAAAATAATCATCAAAACTATTTGAGGGAAATATCCCCCTTTTCTTGAAATCATTTAAAAGTCAAACTATTTGTCAAGAAGCCATTTAAAAATAGATTTTTTTGAATCAAAGTGTCCCATACCACTTTGAAACTTTTAAAAGGATTTTTAATTTTAAAACTTTAATGTCCATATAAATAAATCCTTAAAACCATTTTTAAAACATGGACATTAATGAGCAAGATATAGAAGAATAAGTCTTTAAAACATTTTAAAATGGTATTTTGGTTAGAGATTCTAACCAAAAGAGAGACACTTGAATACAAATATTTGAGGTAATCAAAAATTTGTTATATCATGAGAATAAAGGGATTCATGATATACTATGTCAAAGTACATTATATACACCACATAAAAGTGATTTGGTGTATATCAACAAAGAAGTCACAGTTGAATGTAAATTGAGATGAAATCTCTCATAAAGGTCGTATCCTTAGGTTAAGGATAAATCAACGACATAATTATGTGTGAAAAAATATAAATACACTAAATATGATTGAATATTCAGTGTAAAAAAATCAAAGGATATTCACACATATTCTTGTAGAACCAACACCAACGAATTGGATGTTTAACTCAACAAATTGTGAAAGAGTTAAAATTACTCTTATCAAATTCATATTAATGACTTGAGAATTATCAATGGAGTGATTATGTGTATCAAAAGTATATCCACATGAAGGGGAGTGGAAATTATGAAATAATCAAATGAATAGTGATTCCACACATAATCTTGGAGTAATATAATCAATGAAATATGTGTAAAGCCGAATGAGTGGAAATTGAAATCTCAAATTCCCTTATCGATTTGGTAACTTACGAAACAAACAACCATGAAATAAGGATCATACCATGACTATGTAAATACCCATAAATTAAAGTATATTACACAATGAATACAATCATGGGCAGTACACATACACCACATGTAATAATTAAGTGGTGAACAATGGAATTCTCACGAAATTAAGAGCGAGATAAGAAACTCCTTACCACGTTAATCAACTGAGTCGTATGGCCAAAAGTTTATAACCACCAAATTATTTACAGAATAACATGAATATAAATATAATCATGATAATATATATCAAATGGCAGTACACAATACACCACTTTCAATAATTTAGTGGCGAACAATGGAAATCTCACGGAATTGAAAGTGAGATTAGAAAATCCCTTACTTGTACTTTTTCCTTGGTCGATGGTAGGTTTACCTCCTGTATAATGGTGAAATAATTGTTATTGAATAATACAAGAATAATTTACTTTAATATGATATCATATATGATCTTTTAACGTTGATTTGTTAATAATATCTTAGAATTATCGTTATTTCGGGTGTTAACGGGTTCATTTTACTTTATATTCTTTGTTATGTGAGCCATATTCGTTATTAATGGGATGTATATTATTCATATCCAGAATGATATCAAGTCCTTAGATACTATTTTTTTAAATCATCAAATTATAATTATACTTGAATGGATATGATGGACAATGAATCTCATCGCGTTCGTGGAGACGATAGTCCGTACATACGCACGAGCGACAATATCATTCTTTTGATATTAAAATAATATATAATTGGATTTTATATCATATATACAGAATCATTATCATGTTATATTTATTATTTACATGAGTTACACATCATTATTATACCCATCCAAATAATAATATATTGAATAACAATTACACCACGACGTGGAGACGGTAAGTCGTACGTACGCACGTATGGTGACATGTTATTCAAAGGATGGATAGAATACTGAATATGGTTGTACCATATTTATAATAACATCACAGTATATATATGATACTGGAGTTATTATTTTATAATGGTAATAACAAAGAAAGAGGAAGTGGAAGAAGAAAGGAACTTAAAAAGGGGTGGTGAAAACATTACCTCTTCTTTGGGTTCTTCCTTTTGATTTGATCAAAAGGGCTCCTTAGGTTGGCTTTAGTATCAAACTAAGGCCTCTAGGTTGTAGTGAGGGAATTTGGGAGAGTATTTGGGCATATTTTGGCCGAACCAAAAGGCTTTTAAGGTGTCAAGAAATGAGAAGGAGGAGTTCCTTTTTATAAGAGGTGTGAGGGGCACCATTGGAAAAGCTAGAAATATTAATTTATAATAAATTCATATTCAGTTTCTAATAGCTCCAAAGTTTACTATTCAAAGGTTAAGGTGGGGATAGGTCGAAAAACACTCAACCAATAGAATTTAGACAGGTTTGGGTACTTATATTAACCTTATCTTTAAGTATTAACTCTAAGTTAATTAGTTTCACTTTTACAATGTCTCTTTGTATTTTTATATAATATGGTTAATAAACTTACTATATACATCCAAGAGACCCCCAAGTGGTCCATTAATGATGAACCTATCATGATATAAGTCTCTTGGCCGAACCTTAGATTTTTAGGAATTTAATATCAATTAATAATATAATATTTGTTTTAAGAACTCTTTTATGTCAATTTTGACACTATTCAATAGTTGATTTTTGGGAAACTCATAACAGATCGATTACTTCGAACAAAGTCAATTAAATCAATACTAATATATCCTATTATCCGAGAAAATTAGTTTAATTCATTAAAAGTTTCATATTATATTTATTTGGGTATTTATAATATCAATTATTTTAATTTTTCACTATTATAGTAATTACTGCATCATCATTGTGTCATAAATAAAATACATTATTTAATGTATAAAAATTATAAATAAAATATCATTATGTAGTAAATATTTTTATCTTTCTAATGAATATTTATAATCGAAAATACAACATTATAACCCTATGTAAAAATTGTTTTGCTAAAAGATATATGCTTGTGTCATTTTTGTATTCATTTTAACTTAATTAAAATAAAGTGTCATTATCACTTACAAGTGGATCCATGGGGTCCCAAAATCGACTCAAAGATGTCCATGGTCGACCATGTATCAACCAATAGGGTTAAGATACGTTTTAGGGTAATTTAGTATTATTATAATATTATTGTTTAACCCTTATTTACCGGATTTACCCTTAACCATGGTAAATAAAATATTTACCGCAGTAATTATTCAAAATGTGTAAAAATAAAAGTTACCTACTTACACAATTTTAACATCCTGTTTCAAAATATGGAATCCATTTTCCTAAATTCAAAACACAGAAGTGGTAGAAATTAATTTAAAATTAATTCCCGCTGTCAAAACAAAAAGCGTGTTTTTAAGAGATAATAACTATCAAAAGATTGACACTTGTTTATGTTCGGTTTAATTGTAAAATTATGTCCAATGACCAACATTATATTAAATGGTAAAAATATATTCTAAATATACTTTAAAACTACTAAAATTCATAATTTATCACTATTAATTATTTTGATTAAAAAAGTTGTTTTTAATTAAAATTTAGTAATTTTCACTATTCATCAAAATATGAATGTTATCCGAAAAGTACCAAAATTTCACCTTAGGCTAAATTAGATATTCTGAATCCAAAAATGAAGTCCATTTTGAAATATAAAATATATATAATTTTAAAAAGTAGGTATTACTATTCATAACGGCTAGTTTGATCAGTTGTGGTGTGTGTTAAAACTCGAAGTTGCGTACAACACACGCTACTGTTTTATTCAAAGGAAAGCATACCGTGGAAGCTTGGGATGTTTCATTTTAAATTTTTTTGATGTCTCCATTTAGTCAAAAAGTTTAACATATTGTATTTAAAAAGTTTTCACTATTAAAAGTTGATAAAAGTGCAATACTGAAAATGAATCTATTCTTGCATTATGACTAAGAAACTCATAATATGGATTCTAAAATTATAAGGATTATATAAAGTTTAAAATTTAGTTAATACTATTCATGACCGCTTTTAATGGCTTTTTTTTGTATGTCAAGGTGTGATTGAACTCGGTGTTTTGTGTAGTGAAAGTTATTGAATTATTTTGATGAAATAACAAACTATGAAATCTTGGGGTGTTACAACAACCATCATGTTCTATGAGCTACAATACAAGGTATGAATATTCTCAATTTAATTCTTTTTCTATTCATGTTCTCTTTTATGTGGAATAACTTTCAAGACACCATACCATGTTCTTATATCCTTCTTATACTTGATCTATTAAGTATTATGATTCATTTATGTATGTGTAACCCTTTTCTCCCCACTTGTTAATATTTTCTAAAACCAAATTGCATAGCTGTTAGGCTACTGAATGTTTTTAAGGGATTTCTCAATTATTCTTTTATTTTGAGTTTCGTTCTTTTCAGATTCCTTCCTTATATCCTCTTACCCAAGATGAACTAAATCTCCATAAATAATTTATATTTTGGATTTTCTCATGTTCATGGAAACTTAATCATCATTATTCATATCCTCTCTCACTTATTCAAGGAATAAAAACATTATTAGTGATGTGTCGAATTACCCACATCGTGGATGATGTAATTTCAATTTGCATTAATTCCTTTAATTCGAGTCATGAACCAATTTTTATGGTCAATCCAATTGAAAATATATGTATTAGGTTTCATACATGGTTTTATAATTTTTTTTACTCATGGATTTAATTTATCAGACAAAATAAGGTCCTTATTATAAAAAACCACTAAAATGATCAAAACGATCATCATTAATATTTTAAATTATGATTCACTGCATTTAAAACCTCAAAATGATTAATGGAAAAAATTATAGTACATAAAATAAGATAATTCATTTCCATTACAATTCTGTAGTTTCACTTATAATCGATAAGAACAAACCATCAAGAACAGATCATGAAAATCATGCAAAAAACTCACAAAAAACAGTGCAAGGTACAAAAATATTAACAATTAAAGGGTAAAATGATGTAACAAAATTATAATATAATGAATTATAATGATGTTTACAACTCATTAAAATATTAATAACACAATTTTAACTATTATACATGTGTTTTAAACGAGTTAGAAGCATGAAAAGGAATTTTTAACCCAATTTCAATCGTTTGTGTTAACCTTATTATTCATTATTTATGTGGTATTTAAATTGTTTGTGTGATTACATCTGATTATAGAATGTTTAATTATGATTATTTACAGATTATATACACATTACATGAACTATACTAAGTCTCACTTGATTTATATGATATTTCTAAGGGGTTATTCCATTAAAATATTTTTTAAACTCTGTTTTACAACATTCAAAAGCAATGTTTTCATGCCATTATTCATTTTGTATTATTATGTTCTGGTTATTTGGAATTATTTATGATGAATGATGGGAACTATATCTCCCTCTAGTTCATTGGGTATGTTTATTTTAGAGATAATCCATTTGGTTACTCCAATTGTAACTGTGATGTGTACAAAAATTGTAAGGTAGCCCTGATGGTTACAAATTATAAGGTAGACGAGAGGGTTAAACGATTATGTAAGTAATTATCAAAGATACCGTTATGATTATACTTATGTTTTCTATTTTTTTGGTTCTTGTGTAAATATTATGTTTCACAAAGTACATTTATAGGGGTGACAATCATGTCTTTTCAAAACATTTAATACGTTACAAGTATTCATAGACTAATGTGCTCTTTCCTTCTAGTACATCCCTTACTGTGCTTTTTGTAGTGACCCAACCTTTTCTTTAATTAAAATAAAATAATTTTAAAGATAAACTACAAAATATTATTAAAAATAGTGTAACCAAATGTTTATTGTCTTGGAAAAACTTGGACCATCCATAATAATTACAACATCAAGCATAAACATTAATTTAATTCCATCTTCCCTAGCTTCTAATTTTCACTTGACCTCTTCTTTGTACATGTAGTCACCTGAGTATTTATATAAAAAGGGGGAGGTGAAATCACAGTAATAGTATTGATAAAAAAAATATCATGGGGTGAGCATAATCATAACATAGGAAAATGATCATGAAAATGAGAGGAAGCATTAATATAAAACTTGAAATGTGGCAATGCATAAAAATGAAACATGATGTATTAGTGGTTAATTACCACAAATATACGTGAAAAAATATAAGATCTCATTCAAACATCACTTCACATTAACTCAAGAGATTCATCACTTTACCCAATGCATTGGAGGGCTGTATAATTCTAGGCACACCCGTCACATTCAAACATTCATATTGCGCTATATAATTCTAGGTGCACCCATCACATCGTAACATTATCATTATCATGAATTCCAAAAAGAACATATGTAAGTAATGAACATAAATAACTCATGTAATGTAATGGGTTTCATCTCATAAGAAAACATTCATAAACATTTTCTTCCCAAAAGAAAGAGGGAATAACATAATTTATAGTAGAACAATCAACCTTGAATGAGAAGTAAAAAAGTGAGATCTTAAAAGAATGGTTCTTTTGGAAAACATTTTGTTTGACATAATCTACACTAGAAAACATTAATATCCCATAAAAGGTAATATAATGATGAAAAATTATTTTTGAGGTCTGAACAAACCAAATATGGAGTGAAAGAGGGAGAACCCATAGAAAGAAAATTTGGTTCGAGATTTTCCATTACCTTATATCTGATTGCTTCCTGGAATTTAACGTCCTATATAATGAAATTATATTCATTAATTAGAAATAACAGAACCAATTATAGATTAAAAGGGGTAATTTTGGTTTCATTATGTTATTTTATGGTCCCTTTGATGAGTTATAGTGTTTAAAAATAGTGTTCAGGAATGTTGATTTTATTGGTTTTTTGGAGTTTTTCACATGTATTCATGAATGGAAGATCATGTAGAACATGGATAAATATCCATAAAAAATTGAATGTTATTAATGATATTACAGAATTTAAATTGATTTTATAATTAATTACATTGTATACCATGTGGATGAATCATTAGATAAGAATTAAATGATGATTGTTTGAGTTAATTTGGGCAGTTTTTCGACCACAACAAACTTGTTTTGGTTAATCATTTAGTAATATGTAAATATGTCAGTTATAGAAAAGTAAATAGAACCTAATATAGATAAAATTTTCTTGTTCAACAATAAAAATGGTTTCATGACCATATCTGAAGGTATAAATGAAAAAAGAAAACATGTCATTTTTGAAGGTGATAGATTCACACCTCACGAAGAAAGTTTTCTTTTAAAAAATAAAAATAAGGGGGTACAAGTGTTCAATATTATTATATCTCATTATTATGATAAAATTACATTATATATATGACACTGGAGTTACAATACCATTTGGACATATATATGTGGGTATAGAGTAAGATAATAACTTGAAATTTAAAGGGAATTAAATGAGAAGTGGGAGATAAATTACTTATTGAATCCTCCTCATGGGATCTTCATTAAGGGGCCTAGGAATGCCATTTTGATGAGACTAGAAGAACTTGGACGTGGGGGAGGGTCTAGGGAAGATTCATGGACAATTTCTAGACAAGGGTTGAAGCTTGATAGGTGTGGGGAAATGAGGGTGTGAAGGGTGGTTTTTATAATGGAGGGGAGATGGGTTTTTCGAAATGTAAAATTCATTAATTTATTATTTGTCCACAAGACAAAAACATAGTGAATATTCCTTGACCAAGAATTTTAATTTTAACAGGTGATCCAGAACCGAGTGGGATTACATCATCATAACATCAAACAAGACTCTATAATTTGCGTATTTAGCTTATTTTTGTAAATTATGGTATTTCACTATTCATAATAAAATCAAGTATTTCAGAAAAATCCAAATATTGTACCCCAACCATTTTTTGATGTATATAATCAAAAAATGAATTCGATTATTAATAAATAAATTTATAAATATTATTAATTTAATATTTAATTAAAATCATAATTTACTTGAAAAAAAACAGTTTTTAAAATAAAAAATTACTTTATAATGTTCTCAAAAATTACGTATTGTCTTATAAAATTATATTAAATATATAAGACATAGATTTTTTAATTTATGAATAAATTTTAAGAAAATATATTTTCTTTTAAATTAAATAATTAATTATAATTAATTATTTATGACATACAAAAAAATACCAATACTTTTACTCTGTTCAAATTGTCACTTATAAGATACCTTATTTTTATTTAATTATTCAAGAGTAAGGCTAGTATTATTTTGGATGATTTAATATTAATAAAGGTCATGTTTTTATGCATAATTTTAGGTTACTATTTAGAAGGGTATGTTACTATTCACCAAAAATTATTTTTGTTTTATTAGACTCCAAAAAATCATCTTGAACACAACCGTGTATGTTAGTTTTTCACAATTAAAAACATCAAAGTGGCATAATTATGTTTAAAGGTTACATAGCACTTAGTAATTCATTATTTTTTGTTTTCATGTGATATAATGACATTTTTATACGAATGGAATTTCCATTGAAAAACATAGGGTAATTACATTCTTCCCCCTTAGGAAATTACTCCCTCGAAATTTTGTTTTACATAAACTGGTGTGGGTACTTCTCCTTCATCACCTCCTCCGGTTCCCATGTAGCTTTTCAAACTTATGGTTCCTCTAAAAAAATTGGACAATGTGGGTTTTCTTGCTACATAGTACGTTGTCTCTCCCTTCTAGAATCTCTACGGGTTGCTCCTCATAGGATAGATCATCTGCCAACTGTATCACCTCTGAGTTCAGTACATGTGAGGGATCAGGTAAGTCCTTCCTAAAGAGTGATAAGTGAAACACATCATAATCTTGAGACATGTTCAGTGTATGTGCAAGATGATAGGCAACAGCTTCATTGCGGTCATGGATCTCAAAGGGGTGAATGTACCTTGGGCTTAACTTCCCTTTCTTTCCAAATCGCATGACTCTCTCCCATGGTGATATTCGAATGAAGTATTTATCCCAAAATTCGAACAAAAAATCTATTCAAAGGTTGTCATCATACCACTTTTTCCGACTCTGAGCAGCTTTGATGTGTTTCTAGATGAATTGATCCTTCTCTGTAATCATTTTCCCAAGATCGGGTCCATATAGATTTGATTCTCCAACATCATCTAAACAGGTTGGAGTAATACATCGCTTCCATATAGAGCTTCATATGGAGAAATCTTAATACCCGAGTAGAAGCTATTGTTGTATGAGAACTCAACCAATGGGAGATGCTGATCCCATATGCCTTTGAATTCAAGAGAGATGGCTCTTAGCATATCATCAAGAATCTGAATAGTCTTTTTAGACTATCCATCAGTTTGGGGGTGATAGGATGTGCTAAAATTTAGTTCAGTACTCAAATAATATTGAAAGCACATCCAGAATTTAGATGTGAACCTTTGATCATGATTAGAGACAATTGAGAGTGGAACACCATTCAGTCTCACCACTTCCTTCACATATATCCTTGTATGTTGTTCAAGCGAGAGATATGCCTGAATAGCGATTAAATGGGTAGTCTTCGTGAGTCGTTCAACCACAACCCATATTGTATTATATCCCTTTGACATCTTCGGGAGACCCATGACAAAGTCTATAGTAAAATTCTACCATTTCCATATGGGTATATGCAACGGTTGCATCAACCCTTTGGACTTTTGTCGATCTTCTTTAACTTGATTAGATACAAAGAACCTTGATATATATTCTGCAATCTCTTTCTTCATGTTATCCCACAAGAAGTGTTCTCTGAGATGTAACGCCCCGACCCCAGTTACCCAGAGTCGGTGCATTATTACATAACATTGGCATGATCACAAGAATGATCATGTCTCGAAAGACCGATTAGTTTAGTAGCCTTGGAATAACTAGATACATTAATAAAGTTTACATTACATCAAAAACTGAAAACAACAACAACATAGTCTCCATATTCCACACTCATACTATCCCTACAGGTCATTCATAATTTACTTCTTCAAAAACCTAGAAAAATAAAACATTGAAAGGGGTGAGCTCAAATGCTCAGTAAGGATAATAATATAGCATAAGCTTTCATAGATAAGCATAAACACTTAAGGAAATTTATAACTGAAACAAAAGACTTTTAAACTTGAGCTTCAACATAAAATAGAAAAGATAAAATGAAATTATTCCATTTACATAACTACATGAATATTATACTAGTCTAATACTCACATGAAATATCAATAACCACTTTCATAAAGATAGAATGCATATTTCCAGACTATCATAACCACATATCCAAGGCCTCGTTCCAAGACTACAAATAAGATTCTGTCAAGGCCTTGTGCCAAGACACTAGTTTGTCTAATGAGACCTACCGATGCATCGAGGATCTATACCGGGCTCCACATATCACTTATTAAGTCCAATGCATTCCTCATATGAACATGTTTAAACATAACATAAACATTCATATTAAAACTAGCATACGAAATTTCAATACTTTAACCACAAACCATGAATGGTATAAAAATAGCACATCCACAGTCAAACATAACTCATTCAATACAAAATGGAAGATTTTATTGTACCTCAATCGATAATAATGAATGATATTGACATTGAAGAAAATAACCATCAAAACTATTTGAGAGAAATATACCCCTTTTCTTGAAAACATTTAAAAGTCACACTATTTGTCAAGAAGCCCTTTAAAAATAGATTCTTGAACAAAGTGTCCCATACCACTTTGAAACATTTAAAAGGAGTTTTAATTTTAAAACGTTAATGTCCATATAAATAAATCCTTAAAACAATTTTTTTAAAACATGGACATTAATGAGAACGATTTAGAAGAATAAGTCTTTAAAACATTTAAAAATGGTATTTTAGTTAGAGTTTCTAACCAAAAGAGAGACACTTGAATACAAATAATTGAGGTAATCAAAACATTTTAATATCATGAGAATAAAGGAATTTAGTAGATACTATGTCAAAGTACATTATATACACCACATAAAAGTGATTTGGTTTATAACAACAAATAAGTCTCAATAGAATGTAAATTCAGATGAAATCTCTCATAAGGCCATATCCTTAGGTTAAGGATAAATCAACGACATTGTTATGTGTGAAAAATATAAATACACTATATATTATTGAATATTTAGTGTCAAACAATCAAAGGACATTCACACATAATCTTGTAAAAACAACACCAATGAATTGGATGCTTAACTCAACAAATGAAGAATGAGTTAAAATTACTCTTATCAAATTCATATCGATGACTTGAGAAATTATAAATGGAGTGATTATGTGTATAAAAAGTATATCCACAGGAAGGGGAGTGGAAATTATGAAATAATCAAATGAATATTGATTCCACACATAATCATGGTGTAATATAATCAATGAAATACACGTAAATCCAAATGAGTGGAAATTGAAATTTCAAATTCCCTTATCGATTAGGTAACATACCAAACATACACCCATGAAAAAAGGATAATAAAATGATGACGTAAATATCCATAAATTAAATTATATTACACAATAAATACAATCATGGCCAGTACACACACAACGTGCAATAAATAAGTGGTGAATAATGGAATTCTCATGGAATTAAAAGTGAGATAAAAAACCCTTACTTTGTAATTTTTCCTTGGTCGACGGTAGGTTAACCTCCTGTATAATGGTTAAATAATTGTTTTTAAATTATTCAATGATCATATACATTAATATGATATCATATATGATCTTTTAACATTTCTTTGTTAATAATACCTTGGAATTATCGTCGTTTCAGGTGTTAACTTACTCATTTTCTTTTATATGTTTTGTTACGTAAGTTGTGGTTGGCATGGATAGGTTGTATATTATTCATATCCAGAATTATATCAAGTCCTTAAACCTTATTTTTAAATCATCAAATGATAATTATACTTGAATGGATACGATAGAGAATGAATCTCATTGCGTTCGTGGAGACGGTAGTCCGTACGTACGCACGAGCGACAATATCATTATTTTGATATTAAAATAATATTTAATTGGATGTTATATCATATATACAGAATAATTATAATTTATATTTATTATTTACATGAATTACACATCATTATTATACCCATCCAAATAATAATTTATTGAATAACAATTACACCACGACGTGGAGACGGTAAGCCGTACATACGCACGTATGGTGACATGTTATTCAAAGGGTGGATAGAATACTGAATATGGTTGTACCATATTTATAATAACATTAAATTATATAGGGGATACTAGATTAATTATTTTAGAATAGAAATAACAAATAAAGAAGAAGTGGAAGAAGAAAGGAACTCGAAAAGGGGTGGTGAAATCATTACCTCTTTTTCGGGTTCTTCATTTTGATTTGATCAAAAGGGCTCCATAAGTTGGATTTATGATCAAAATAAGGCCTCTAGGATGTAGTGAGGAACGTTTAATGAGTATTTGTGCTGGGGTTGGCCAAACCAAAAGGCTTTGAAGGTGTGATGTAATGATAAGGGGGAGTTCCCTTTTATAAGAGGGGTGAGGGGCACCTTTGGAAAATCTAGAAATATTATTTTATAATAAATTTATATTCGGTTTCTAATGGCTCCAAAGTGGATTATATAAAGGCTAAGGTGGTTATGGGTCGAAAACCACTCATCCAATAGAATATTAGATAGGTTTGGGTCATTATATTGACCTTTTTATTAAGTATTAACTCTTAGTTAATTAGTTTCACTTTTACAATGTCTCTTTGTATATTTATCTTATATGGTTAAAAAACTTACTATATAAATCCAAGATACCCCCATGTCGTCCATTAATGATACACCTATCATGATATATGTCTCTTGGCTGATATTTAGAATTTTTAATTTAATATCAATTAATAATATAATATTTGTTTTAAAAACTCTTTTATGTTAATTTTGATACTATTCAGTAATTGATTTTTTAAAAAATCATAACAGAATGATTACTTCTAAAAACGTTAATTAAATCAATACTAACAAGTCATAGTAACCTAGAAAATTATTTTAATTCATAAAAAGTCTTAAATTATATTTATTTGGGTATTTATAATATCAATTATTTTAATTTTTCACTATTATGGTAATTACTACATCATCATTGTGTCATAAATAAATTAAAATATTTAATGTCTAAAAATTATAAATAAATTATAATTATGCAGGAAATAGTTTTATATTTCTAATTAAGTTTTATAGTCTAAAATAAAACATATATAACCCTATGTAAATTTTTTCTTGCTAAAAGATATATGCTTGTGTCATTTTTGTATTCATTTTAACTTAATTAAAATATAGTGTCCCTATCATTTACAAGTGGATCCATGGGGTCCCAAAATAGACCGAAAGATTCCCATGGTCGGCCATGTATCAACCAATAGGGTTAAGACACGTTTTAGGGTAATTTAGTATTATTGTAATAATATTTTTTAACCCTTATTTACCGGATTTACCTTTTACCCATGGTAAATAAAATATTTTCCGAAGTAATTATTCAAAATGTCTAAAAATAAAAGTTACCTATTTAAACAGTTTGAACATCCTGATTCCAAATATGGAATCCATTTTTTCAAATTCAAAACACAGAAGTGGTAGAAATTAATTTAAAATTAATTCCCGTTGTTAAAACAAAAAGCGTGTTTTTAAGAGATAATAACTATCAAAAGATTGACACTTGTTTATGTCTAGTTTAATTGTGAAATTATGTCCAATGACAAAAATTGAATTATATGGTAAAAATTTATTATAAATATAATTTAAAACCACTCAAATTCATAATTTATCAATATTAATTATTTCGATTAAAAAAGTTGTTTTTAATTAAAATTTAGTAATTTTCACTATCCATCAAAATATGAAAGTTATCCGAAAAGTACCAAAATTTCACCCTAGGATAATTTTGATATTCTGAATCCAAAAATGAATTCCATTTTGAGAGATACAATTTATAAAATTTCAAAATTTAGGTATTACTATTCATAACGGCTAGTTTGATTGGTTGTGGTGTGTTAAAATCTCAAAGTTTCGTACAATTCACGCCATTTCATTATTCAAAGGGAAACGTACCGTGGAAGCTTGTGGTGTTACATTCTCTCCTCCTTCAATAAATTTCGTCCTCACAATTTTTTTTTTAAATTGGGCATGAGAATATAATGGAAAGTCCTGCATCAGAAAAAGAGTCAATAAAACTATCACCTTAAATGAAAGGAAGAGATGTATAAAGGTCACCCAAGATAACCCATATGAGGATTTCATTTAGGAAAACATGGATATGGACGATAAACTAAGTGTTCAGTTCTGATGGGGAGGGATAGAAAACATGATCAAGAGAAAGTTAACAATAAGAAAATCACAAACTTGTGTTGGGACAAACAGTCCTTAGTCTCCCAGTAGGAAAAGTAAACGGACAACATTTTTTTTTGTTTTATGTTACATTACATAAGGATGAGGAATTTATTTATGATATTGACTAAGAACATAAAGAGATATACTTAATTTTTAAGTAGAGTTTCATTATTTAATAACTTTTTACCACTAACTCATTTTTTTGAACAATGAGTATTCAAGAAGACTTGGTCACAATGAAAGAGCTAGAATAAACTTCTATAGAAAAACATGATCCATGTAGGATGAAATATATATTTAACTTGTCTTTAGAGATTAATCAAAACCAAAATGGTTAGTATAATATCTTATGACCCCCCCCCCCCAAACGGATATTCCATTAGCGAAAAAAAGTAATCTTAATTTCTAAAATTAAACCATCAATACCCCAAAGTTAAATAAATACCATTCAATAATTAATTGTCCTTAAAATCCTTCAATATAATCAAAACTAATATTGAAACTCAAAACTTATAAGAATTTAGTCTTCCATGTTAAATTGTATCTCCAAATGACATTAATTACTTTTAAAGTCACATACTTAAAAGTAATTAACCTAATAATTTCTATAAACAACCCAAATCACTATAAATCCATAATAAAAACATAGATAAAATCCACCATTACTCCTCAAATGAAATCCCGTACTATTCTATTTTCCTTGGGCATATAGTGTTCACAAAAAATCAAACAACTTCCAAAATAACATCTATCACTTAATCACCAAATCATTTTCCAATACCACTAGTGGAGAAAACGTTTTTTACGTCGGTTATTTTTCATTTTTACGTCGGTTTCTAGCCGACGTTAATACGGGCGACGTTATAAATAAGGTTTTTGACGTCGGTTATTTAAAAACCGACGTCAAAAACATAAAATTGCGAAGTTTATCACTTCAGTTATTTTAGAACCGACGTGATAAAGGGCCTGGAGAATGGTTTATCACGTCGGTTATTAAAGAACCGACGTGATAAACGGCCTGGACAATGGTTTATCATGTCTGTTCTTAAACAACTGACGTGATAAACAGGGGCGAGGGGGTATATCACGTCGGTTCATATAGAACTGACGTGATAAAGTGGGGTGAGGGCGGTTTATCACATCCGTTCTATAAGAACTGACGTGATAAATCGGGCTGAGCGTGGTTTATCACGTCGGTTCATATAAAACTGACGTGAAAAACCGGGGGAGGGGGGTTTATCACGTCGGTTATTGTATAACCGCCGTGATAAACCGGAGGGAGGTGGTTTATCACGTCGGTTATTGAATAACCGACTTGATAAACCATTGTCCAGGACGTTTAGCACGTCGGTTATTCAATAACCGACGTGCTAAACCATTCTCCAGGCACTTTATCACGTCAGTTATTAAATAACCGACGTGATAAACCATTCTCCAGGCCTTTTATCACGTCGGTTATTAAATAACCGACGTGATAAACCATTCTGCAGACATTTATCACATCGGTTATTAAATAACCGACGTGATAAACTATTTTCCAGGCATTTTATCACGTCGGTTATTAAATAACTGACGTGATAAACCCAATTTTTTTTTAAACAGAATGCAATGATCTTCTCTCCACCAGAATCAACCAGAAAACAAATCAAGAAATCGTACCACAAAAACAGAAGTACATCGAAATTAAGCATGTACATAGATAACATATAAAACTTACCCACTAGACATCATCCACCCTCATTTATACCCCATCGACAGCCCTCCCCCACCCCGTTGGAGCCCTCACCCTCATGTATACCCCCTGGACTGCCCTCCCCCACCCCATTGGAGCTCCCACCCTCATGTATACCCCTTGGACAACCCTCCCCCACCCCATTGGAGCCCCCACCACACTCCTGGACTGCCCCCCGACCCCCGGACACCCCCAAACACCCCTCGACAACCCCCCACCCGCCTGAACAACACCTCCTCATCCCCTCACCCCACTTGACAGCCCCCACCACACCCATGGACAACCCCCCACCCCTGGACAGCACTCCCACAGCCCTGGACCGGCTTCCCACACCCCTGGACATCCCTGCAACCCCCCAGGACTGTCCCCCCACCCCACCGGACAGCCCTCCCAGACCGCTGGACACCCCCAACCCCACTGAACACACCCCCACACCCTTGGAACCCCTCCCCCACAGACCCAAATCCATACTAGAAGAACCATCAAAAGTAGACCAAAACAAGAAGTAGAGCAAAATTAAACATTCACTTATATAACATTCAAAACTTACACTGTCAACTTCAAAAAAAAACTAAATCAAACCTAAACAACTACCAAATACACAATTAGAACAACAATATTCAAAATTACATTTTACATTACAAACAACTAAAATTCAATCAAACCTGTAAAATAATTTGACCACTCCACTTGTACGTGTTTGATGTCTTCAGCAGTATAGGGTTGAGGGTCATCAAAAAACTACAAATTAAAAATAAGATAGTTAACATGCATAATGAATAAATCAAATTGAAATATTATGGCAAAGTTTAAGAGGAAATCGTACCAGGTAAAAATTCACAACTGTCCCAGTTGTATTTTTTCATACATAAATCTTAACATATAATATCCGCATTCGATGAGGCCTTGTTGTTCTTGACAATTCTGTTTTGAATGAGTGTAAATTCAATATATTATTTTTATGTAATAAATCAAAACGTACAAATTATAAATGGAAATTTACCTTCGCCTTTACATATTTGATCTTTGCATTTCTTTTCTTTGTGTTTTTTCGAAAGTAGGCCCATGCACTGTTAGAAAAATAATACGAATGGGGTAAATTTAAAATTCATTATAATATATAAAACTATTGAGAAATTGAAACTTACTTTTCCAATATATTCTTAATACTTGCCCGCACATCACCATGAACAGAGCATATCCAATAAAGAGCTTTCTCTCTTGGGAAAAAAATCCCTAACATCCAATGAATACTGATAAAAGGAAATTTAATGTTAGTGGTTTTTTATGTTAAAAGATAATTAACTCTTTGAGAGAAATATGTTTCATACCTATCACAAAAAGGCATCATCCAACATTGTTGGATTATATTCTTTTCAAATCTTTCAGCAATATAAACCATTCGTTGTTCCTCAGTCAATGCACATGCTTCAGGGGAAATCAATTGCGGGTCCATGAATCCATCTACTTCTGTCAGTTCATTCCTCTCACAAATTTTATAAAGATACCTAATACAAAACATATATAAGTATACATTTTTAATAAATATAACGCAGGGAAAAGGTGTTAAGAATTACATGGAAAAAATTTGCACCATGTTGATGCCCAACTTATCTCCAGTAACAAGCTCCATGATATCAGATTTTGTATTCCCCACACTTATTTCACGTCCACAAACATGAGATTCCAATGGAAACTCATAAAAACCCAACAAAAAATGTGAATATCTTGACAATCTACCAAGACCACTGGAATCTGTATCTGATGTCATAGCCTGTTGTCTTTGTTGTTGTCTATACAGTATTTCTTTACCTTTGAAGTATTCCTGTGAAAAAAAATTGATAATTATAGTAGTTTTCAAATGATAAAACAACTTTAATAAAAAAATAAAATAAAAGATATAAGATTCATACCTCTATGGTATTGAGTCGAAGAAGTCTGGATGGCCAAACTAAAAAATGGCCGATACTCTGTCCAACTGTCGCCACCTCATCTGTAGGTATTGGTACCCTAGCTGATCTATCTATAATATCCTATACAGTGACCCTCTGATTCTCTACCTCTAATTATTGATGATGAACTTTATCTCCTATACAATATACCAACCCCTATGCTACTATATGATGTTGAGAATCATCAACATACAACTCGCAATATGTAGGAAGCTGCGGCGGAGGCGTAGGATAAAGAATGGGGTCCGCAGGCTGAGGTGGGGGAGTGGGAGCTACTGGCGGAGGTGGAGGATAAATAATGGGGTCTGTAGGGGGAGGTGGAGGAGTGGGAGCTGCAGTCTGAAATTGTCTTTGCATTTCTGCAAACATAGACTGCACCAAATCTCTAATCTTGTCTTCCATTGTTGCATTAATATTTTGAACTTCAGCCTCCAAGGATTCTATATTTTTTTATAAACCCCCTCAATGTTATAAGTTGAAGAATGTGGAAACACTTTTCTTACCGATACACCTGTCGGATATCCTCTTACACGACCAGGATGTTCTGGCCTTCCCAATGCTGCAAATAAAATATCTTCCCTCCCAGTAGCTGTAAATGTCCCCTCTGAACTTTTCTCCTCAAGAGAGTCCTGTATTAATTAATTGAACATTTCTGTAATGATTGAAACTTATATGAAGAAAAAAGTTAACTTAAATAAATTAAATAGATATCTTACAATCCTCTCAGCTATGATTCTCGATTCTTCCGAAATATATTGCCCTTTTTTCCCTTCCGATCTATCTTCCATTTTTCATGTCTAGATGGAGGGGGTGGAGGGGCCACCTCTCCAGAGCTTGAAGACTCACCTCTTAGTTGTTGAAATTTTTCTGCTATCATTTTTTCTTCCAATAATGTATACCCTCCCCGAGATAAACTATGAGGGTATACATTTTTAGATTGGATCTCCTGATGAGATTTCCTTGTTTGCTGTAATTTAAGAATAAGAAATCATTAACAAAACATTAATAAACTCATTTATATAAGAAAGTATATAAAAGTTTACATTGCCCTTACTAGAAATGACTCTTTTTTTCTACTTTCAAAAAATTGTCTCCATGTTTCTTCATCTATAAAAGGATATATAGGACATGGATTGTCATGACTCCTATGACCATAAATGAAATCAGATGTGAGGGTTGATTTGAAATCCCTCCATCTCCTGGAAGCCAACGATAAGTATTTCTTCTTGACTCCTCCAGTGTCAGGAATATCAAATGTCATCTGATAAAGAGGTTAAACATATTATATATACCAGAAACATTAAAAGAATGCTCAAACAATGACAAAAGATCTTACCAAAATCTTCTCCCACAACTGAGAGATAATCGCTTTATCCACACCTCTCCAATCATCATACAGAATGCTTACTTTGGTCTTAGCCTGAGTTGCAACAAAACTCTTAAAATCTTTGGCATTCGGACCTCTAGGAATATCATCATCATCAAACTCAACTACTATCCTCTGATCCTGCGTACGGGCAAGTGATAATTTTTGTAAACGTGTGCAACCACGTTTACCAACCTTTGAACTCTTTGTAGTAATAGGAGCATGTGAATGTTCATCCCCAGAGGTATGACCAGCAAAATGCTCCTCCCCAGAATCATGTGGTTGATCATCTGAATGATCTGTCATTATCCTTCAAATCAAAAAAACAAACGTCAGTTCACAAATATACAAATTCAAATATTTTAATACTATTGTAATCAGAAAATAGAAAAGTGTACTAGGTTACATAATAGTAAACATTGGTAATATGGTAAGCATGTTAAACAATGGTAAAGATGGCAAAGATGGTCAAGATGGTCAAGATGGTCAAGATGGTAAAAAATGGAAAAAATGGTAAAACTGGGTCCTCCGGCTGGCCGGTGGGCAAGAACCGGTTGGCCGGTGCCCATACCGGCTGGCCGGTGCGCTCACACCGGCTGGCTGGTGGCTCTGGCAGAAAGCAATGCTTCTGCCAGAGACCACCGGCCGGCCGGTGGTCATCCACCGGTTGGCCGGTGTCACCAGGCAGTGGGAAAGCCTACTGCCTGGGGCCTCCGGCTGGCCGGTGGGCAAGAACCGGTTGGCCGGTTCCCATACCGGCTGGCCGGTGCCCTAACACCGGCTGACCGGTGGCTCTGGCAGAAAGCAATGCTTCTGCCAGAGACCACCGGTTGGCCAGTAGACTCATAAATATACTTATTTTTTTAAAAAACATGTTTTAATAAATAAAAAACTTAAAATATCTAACATTTATGGAAAAAATAAATGTAAACAAGAAATAAACACATGTTACCTGTAATTTTAGGAATGTACAGATGGATTGTTTTCCCAAATTCCTTCGTCGTGATCGTTCCTTATGGCAAAAACTATGTCTTCAACATGATCGTCATTATGTTCTGTTAATATTTCCATTGAAGTAGGGATCTCACATAAATCAGCATATTCATCAAGTTCATCCTCACCAACATATTGTTTTTTCCCTTGTAAAACAACATCCCACTGCATATCTGATTGATCTACTACATAAAAAATTTGTTTTGCATGTGTTGCCATTATAAAAGAATCAGCTGTGTCTTCCAATCTATTCAGATTAACAACTGTCATTCCAAATTCATCGTGTCTGACACTTTTGTTACCGTTAAACCATTTACAATTAAAAACTGGAACTTTAATTTTAAAGTAATCAACCTCCCATATGTCTTCAATCACTCCATAATATGCATTTGATGCAGAAATTGGGTTTTTGTCCTTAGCACTCGAAAAATGCATTGCTTCTGCAAACACCAATACACCACTATTCTGAACATTACTTCTGTTGTCCTGAGCTTTTGTATGAAATGTATAACCATTAATGTCATAACCAGACCATGTTATCACATTTAAACATGGACCACCCACTATCCATTTTAATGTCTCTGATACATCTGATCTACCAAGCAAAGTCTTTTTAATCCATGACAAAAAAGTTTTGTTGTGCTCATTCAAAATCCACATTTCTTTCTTCTTTGGATGACATTGTTTCAACTCATTAATGTGCAATGTGATATATGGTTGAGCATCAGCTATGTTCTTCAAGATGTATGATTCTAATTTCTTCATCTGTTCAGCTGACAATGATTTGACTTTCACGCCGCGAATCCCTTTTCCCTCATTATTAACTCGTTCATGGCGAGATGGAGGCAAACCTATGTGTTGCGCCGCAGCCAAGTAGCTCGTACAAAACTCTGTTACCTCCTCAGAAATATACTTTTCAATAATGGAGGCTTCGGGTCGATATAGATTTTTAACATACCCCTTTAATATTTTCATATACCTTTCAAAAGGATACATCTAAGGACATTAATATTTATTTAGAAAAAGTAATGTTAATATCATGGTAATGTAAAAAAAGTATATGCCGAACTATATATATGTAATACCAATAAAAAAATACATATGTGTTTGGCCTGGGTTTCACACATAAATCAACTCATCTCACAGATTAAATTTCTGAATCATCCTACATAATACTTATTTTTATAACTTAGGGAATGAAAATAATAAAAGTTTTGATTTATGATACTCATTATGGGTAAACATGATATATATAAATATAATATCTAATCTCATAAAAAGATATCCATGGGGGTATAAGAGCATGTATACACAAAGCACATGATCAAAAAGATAAGTGAAACATTTCTATATAATCATAGATCATAAAACCTGAGTCCAAGTATAACAATTTTAGCATAACATAAGACATGATTTATATGATAGTGGGAACATGATTTAAAAAACCTTATTCACAAGATCACAACATTGGTAAGTGGAATAACATAAGAGTGTGGCACAAACATAATCATATAAGTCATAACATATGTCAAGGGAAAACATAGTTTCATTCTCCTCATATTGGGATATGTTAATCAGCTTTCCTATAATTTATTATAATATTTCTTACCAGGCACATCACATAACACATTGGACATGGTATAACCATCTGTATCCCATATTGATCTATGATATATAATGCATTGTCGAATGCATTAGAAAGATATTATGGACCCAAATGTCACATAATGACTAACCATATATATGGGTGAATCGTGATCATCAAATCATTTATAACACTTTCGTAGATCAATTAACTAAAAAAAATGAAATGGGGGTCATAATTGTTTTTACAAAACATAATAAATATGAATTGATATTTTTATGAATGAAGATGAAAACAAATGATGGTTTTCTGATCTAGGAGTTCTAAAAATCATAATTTTTTGAAAAAATATTATGATGTAACAATGTTGAATGAAATTTTAAGGATAGGTATTACCGATTGTACCTGGTCCAATTTCATTCATGAAAATAATTTTCTGGACAATCATATTGAAAATATTATTTTAAAAATATAAGTACTACCAATCTTCATCCAGAAAGACACATTCCAGCTAAGTAGGAAATAATAATGTTGCTGGAAGAATGGAACGTTACAGTACCACCCATTATTTTTCATATTTTGCTGAAGCTAATCCACAATGTTTTAATAATCATTTGCGAGTTGAATGTTGCGAGTTGAATGAACATAATAACCATTTGCAATAAAACAATTTCACGAGATTCAAAAACGAACGAAATGCACATCAAGAATCGAAACAAAGACGAACGAAATAAATTCGTGGAAGGCTTACTTGAATGTCGCGAGTTGAGATGATAGATCCGAGAGCAGTGAAGAAGATAAACAATGCAGCCAAAATGAGTGTAATGCAGGCGATCGACGAGCCGATTACGGTTTACCGCGCGAGAGAGAGACGAGCCGGCGACTGTCAATCGAAAAAATCGTAAATGACATAACACGGGCTTTAATTTTTTTTAAATGCTTTATAACGTCGATTATTATATAACCGACGTTATAAACTATTTTTTAGCTTTTTTATGTCGGTTATTTGGCAACCGACGTAAAAAACTCCCCGGGGCTTTTGTTTTTTACGTCGGTTTCAAAATAACCGACGTAAAAAAACCCGATATCTACGAGTTTTTTGATAACCGACGTAAAAAACCCGATATTGACGCGTTTTTTACGTCGGTTATCAAATAACCGACGTAAAAAACCCCCCGCGCATTGGTTTTTTACGTCGGTTATTTGATAACCGTCGTAAAAACCCAACAGGCGCGATTTGTAACGTAGGTTATTAAAATAACCGACGTAAAAAATCTTCTCGCCGTATTGTTACGTCGGTTATATATAACCGACGTAAAAAATGGTGTCGTAAAAAACGACTTCTGCACTAGTGTACCAAGGGTATTTATTTAATAATACATAAGAACCCAAATAAACTTATTATTGATCAATAAAATCATTTAACTAAAAATAATTAGTCACACTATCCAGGGACTTCACGTAGTCCAGTGGTAGGCGATAAATCCCAATCACACTTTGGTTGTGGGTTCGATTCCCACAGCTTTGTCTGACGTGACGGGTTGTCACACGGTCTGTGTGTTGTCCTTTTTCAAAAACAATGTTTTATAATATTACCAAAATGAGATAAATTCATCAAAATAACCATAACATAATTTAACCACAAATCTTATCTCATACCTTTAATTTTCATCCCAAATTATGATAACTTATAATTGCCTCAATCCCAATGATCATATAAAACCAAATGGTTATTTATAACTATATCCACAAGAGAAAAGATAATTCTTCGTCAAATATCATTCTCACATGGAAATCTAAAGGGTTAAAAATAAAAGAAAAAATTATTCCAAAGTAGACCCATCAACAAGGAGCACTAATACTTTTTAAACATTTCTCCAACCATTTATTTCCACATAGATTCTTCTTTGACCAAGAAAATATCCTATAGAATAGGGAATTCACTCGGGTAATGGCTAGGTCCACTAAATTTACGGCAAATGACTGTAAATGGATTCTTGGGACCATTTTTATCTTCTTCTATAATACTCTTCATTTTGCTTCGGCAATTCTTCACTTTATGTCCTCCCATCCCACACGTAAAGCATTTCTTGGTCCCATTGAGACACTTTCCTGGGTGTCTCCTACCACATTTCTTGCATGATGGAAATTGAGGGTTTTTTTTCCATGGTCTCCATTTCTGGAGCTCTTATCATTCATCACCTTTCTCTTCCTTGTTGACTCCGGGAGTTGGTTAATATATATGTTTTTGATCATATTTTTGGAAAACTTATTTGGCATAAAGTAGATATCTTTTACGCCTATCAACATTCCATTTTGTTTCTCATTTCCACCACTTTTCCCACCTTGTACATCATTCTCAAAGTCACTGTGACTTCCTTGGAATCCATCCATTGACTAAAACCAGAAAGCCTTGTGTGAGTAACAGTAGTCATAAAATCATTTAGAGATTAACATGTCACCATATTCTCAATTTGAAACATATTTGGATTAACCAACATCATTTCCTCTAATCTTATATATATAATACTTCAAATTGGTTTGTAAAGAAAATGTAAATTATCCTAAGCATATCCCCCGGGAGTGTTGTAACCAGGAGTGCAGCAAGGCCTGTTGTCGTGCACTAGTTCCCGTTCGAGTCTATCTCAATGCGGTGTTTTCGGGTTTTTACCCCTAGGTACATCTATGCCAGAGCCACCTCTACCTGCTCGTATCCATACAGGGATGTATTTCTTGGAAAACTCACAAAATCTCTACAATACCAAAATTCTAGGAAGTTATTCTATACTAATCCTCAAAGTTCATCTTAGGTCTACGTGCTCTAATCAGTGTTTATCTAAATATAGCTCCCATGGATTGTACTAAACCTCCCCCTGATACCAACTATAACGCCCTGACCCCAGTTACCCAAAGTCGGTGCATTATTACATAACATTGGCATGATCACAAAAAAGATCAAGTCTCGAAAGACCAATTAGTTTAGTAGCCTTGGAATAACTAGATACATTAATAAAGTTTACATTACATCCTAAACTGAAAACAACAACAACATAGTCTCCATAGTCCACACTCATACTATCCATGCAGGTTATTCATAATTTACTTCTTCAAAATCCTGGAAAAATAAAACATTGATAGGGGTGAGCTCAGATGCTCAGTAAGGATAATAATATAGCAGAAGCTTTAATAGATAAGCATAAACACTTAAGGAAATTTATAACTAAAACAAAAGCCTTTTAAACATGAGCTTCAACATAAAATGGCAAAGATAAAATGAAATTATTCCATTTACTTAATTACATGGATATTCTACTAGTTGAATAATTACATGCAATATCAATAACCACATTCATAATGATGGAATGCATACTGCCAGACTATCATAACCACATAGCCAAGGCCTCGTGCCATGACTACAAATAAGATTCTGTCAAGGCCTTGTGCCAAGACACTAGTTTTTCTCATGAGACCTACCGATGCATCGAGGAGCTATAGCGAGCTCCACCCGTCGCTTATTAAGTCCAATGCATTCCTCATATGAACATGTTTAAACATAACATAAATATTCGTATTAAAACTAGCATATGAAATGTCAATACTTTAACCACAATCCATGAATGGTATAAAAATAGAACATCCACAGTCAAACATAACTCATTCAATAAAATATGGAAGATTGTATTGTAACTCAATCGATAATAATGAATGATATTGACATAGATGAAAATAACCATCAAAACTATTTGAGAGAAATATCCCCCTTTTCTTGAAATCATTTAAAAGTAACACTATTTGTCAAGAAGCCGTTTAAAAATTGATTCTTGAATAAAAGTGTCCCATACCACTTTGAAACATTTAAAATGAGTTTTAATTTTAAAACTTTAATGTCTATATAAATAAATCCTTAAAACCATTTTTTTAAAACATGGACATTAATGAGAATGATTTAGAAGAATAAGTCTTTAAAACATTTAAAAATGGTATTTTAGTTAGATTTTCTAACCAAAAGAGAGACACTTGAATACAAATAATTGAGGTAATCAAAAAAATTTAATATCATGAGAATAAAGGAATTCATGATATACTATGTCAAAGTACATTATATACACCAAATAAAAGTGATTTGGTGTATAACCACAAAGAAGTCTCAATGGAATGTAAATTGAGATGAAATCTCTCATAAGGCTGTATCCATAGGTAAGGATAAATCAACGACATAGTTATATGTGACATATATAAATACACTAAAAATGATTGGATATTTAGTGTAAAACAATCAAAGGACATTCACACATAATCTTGTAAAAACAACACCAATGAATTGGATGCTTAACTCAACAAATGGAGAATGAGTTAAAATTACTCTTATAAAATTCATATCGATGACTTGAGAAATTATCAATGGAGTAATTATGTGTATCAAAAGTATATCCACAAGAAGCGGAGTGGAAATTATGAAATAATCAAATGAATAGTGATTCCACACATAATCTTGGAGTAATATAATCAATGAAATATGCGTTAATCCAAATGAGTGGAAATTGAAATTTCAAATTCCCTTATTGATTAGGTAACTTACGAAACATACACCCATGAAAAAAGGATAATATTGTGATGATGTAAATATCCATAAATTAAAGTATATTACACAATGAATACAATAATGGGCAGTACACACACCACATGCAATAAATAAGTGGTGAATAATGGAATTCTCACTGAATTAAAAGTGAGATAAGAAACCACTTACATTGTACTTTTTCCTTGGTCGACGATAGGTTAACCTCCTGTATAATGGTTAAATAATTGTTATTAAATTATTCAATAATCATATACATTAATATGATATCATATATGATCTTTTAACATTGCTTTGTTAATAATATCTTAGAATTAACGTCGTTTTAGGTGTTAACTTACTTGTTTTCTTTTATATGTTTTGTTACGTAAGCCATGGTTTTCATGGATAGGTTGTATATTATTCATATCTATAATGATATCAAGTCCTTAAACATTATTTTTAAATCATCAAATGATAATTATACTTGAATGGATACGATAGAGAATGAATCTCATCGCGTTCGTGGAGAAGGTAGTCCGTACGTACGCACGAGAGACAATATCATTCTTTTGATATTAAAATAATATATAATTGGATGGTATATCATATATACAGAATACTTATCATGTTATATTTATTATTTATACGAATTACACATCATTATTATACTCATCCAAATAATAATTTATTGAATAACAATTACACCACGACGTGGAGACGGTAAGCCGTACGTACGCACGTATGGTGACATGTTATTCAAAGGGTGGATAGAAGACTGAATATGGTTGTACCATATTTATAATAATATTACAGTATATAAGAGATAATGGATTAATTATTTTGGAATAGAAATAACAAATAAATAAGAAGTGGAAGAAGAAAGGAACTTGAAAAAGGGTGGTGAAATCATTACCTATTCTTCGGGTTCTTCCTTTTGATTTGATCAAAAGGTCTCCTTAGGTTGGATTTCGGATCAAACTAAGGCCACTAGGTTGTAGTGAGGAATGTTGAGAGAGTATTTGGGAAGTGTTTGGCCGAACCAAAAGGCTTTTAAGGTGTGAAGTAATGATAAGGTGGAGTGCCTTTTTATAAGAGGGGTGAGGGGCACCTTTGGAAAAGCTAGAAATATTAGTTTATAATAAATTCATATTCGTCTTCTAATGGCTCCAAAGTGGATTATTTAAAGTTTAAGGTGGGGATGGGTCTAAAACCACTCAAACAATAGAATTTAGACAGGTTTGGGTCATTATATTAACCTTATCATTAAGTATTAACTCTTAGTTAATTAGTTTCACTTTTACAATGTCTCTCTGTATTTTTATATTATATAGTTAATAAACATACTATATACATCAACGCGACCCCAAAGTGGTCCATTAATGATACACCTATCATGATATAAGTCTCTTGGCCGATCCTTATATTTTTAAGAATTTAATATCAATTAATAATATAATATTTGTTTTAAAAACTCTTTTATGTCAATTTTGATACTATTCAATAATAGATTTTTGTAAAAATCATAACAGAATTATTACTTCAAAAAAAGTTAATTAAATAAATCATAACATGTAATATTAACCTAAAAAATTAGTTTATTTCATAAAAAGTGTCAAATTATATTTATTTGGGTATTTATAATATCAATTATATTAATTTTTTACTATTATGGTAATTACTGCATCATCATTGTGTCATAAATAAATTAAATTATTTAATGTATAAAAAATTATAAATAAATTATCATTATGTAGTAAATCGTATTATATTTATAATGAATATTTATAGTCGAAAATCAAACATATATAACCCTATCTAAAAATTGTTTTTCTAAAAGATATATGCTTGTGTCATTTTTGTATTCATTTTAACTTAATTAAAATAAAGTGGCTCTATCACTTACAAGTGGATCCATGGGGTCCCAAAATCGACCCAAAGATGCCTATGGTCGGCCATGTATTAACCAATAGGTTTAAGAAACGTTTGAGGGTAATTTAGTATTATTATAATATTATTTTGTAACCCTTATTTACTGGATTTACCCTTTAACCATGGTAAATAAAATATTTACCGAAGTAATTATTCAAAATGTCTAAAACTAAAAGTTACCTATTTACACAATTTGAACATCCTGATTCCAAATATGGAATCCATTTTTCTAAATTCAAAACACATTAGTGGAAAAAATTAATTTAAAATTAATTCCCGTTGTTAAAACAAAAAGCGTGTTTTTAAGATATAATAACTATCAAAAGATTGGCACTTGTTTATGTCTGGTTTAATTGTTAAATTATGTCCAATGAAAAACATTGAATTAAATGGTAAAAATATATTATAAATATACTTTGAAACCACTCAAATTCCTAATTTATCAATATTAATTATTTCGATTAAAAAAGTTGTTTTTAATTAAAATTTAGTACTTTTCACTATTCATCAAAATATGAAAGTTATCCGACAAGTACCAAATTTCACCCTAGGCTAATTTCGATATTATGAATCCAAAAATGAATTCCATTTTGAGATATAGAATTTATAAAATTTCCAAAAGTAGGTATTACTATTCATAACGGCTAGTTTGATTGGTTGTGGTGTGTTAGAATCTCGAAGTTGCGTACAATGCATGCCATTTCATTATTCAAAGGGAAACGTACCGTGGAAGCTTGGGGTGTTACACGAGATGATGGATCATCTTGGTGCTATTAGTATGGATAGATAATGTTAAGCTATGTGCATTTTCTAATAGATACATCTTTATCCCTGGTGGTGAAGGCTCACAAATCCGCATTCTAAAAAAATACCACCATCATCATCAATATAGAACTCGTGTAGCTTCCCTTCATTTACTACATTCAACCTCTATTGTATCTCCATGTTATCCCATTGTGATTCCTTAATCTTCTCTTATATGGATGGTTGCACAATTATATGGGCAATATAGGATGTATCATCGTTCCTTATGATTTATAAATCCATGCTTTTCATATCCAAAAAGATATGGTCTTTCTCAATCCATAACATGGAGAGAGTAGTAGGTTCTTGTTCCATTAGAGAAGAAGCTACCTCATTCGCCTTTCCAGGATGGTATTGAATAGTGCAATCATAATCCTTTATTAGATTTAACCATATCCTTTGACACATGTTGATCTCCTTTTCTGTGAATATATACTTTAGGCTCTTGTGGTCAGTGTATTTGTCACACTTTTCACCATAAAGGTAGTGCTGCCAGATTTTCAAGGCCAAAATCACGGATTCTAGCTCTAGATCATGCATTAGGTAGTTCTACTCATGGATCTCAAACTCCTGTCAGGCATAGGCTATCACATCATCATTTTTCATGAGTGAAAAACCCAAGACATTCATCGAAGAATCACTGTATAACACAAAACATTCTACACTTTTTGGTAGTATGAGTACAGGTGCGGTGATCAGCCTTCTCTTTAGCTCCTTGAAGCTTCCCACACATTCTTCCGTCCAAACATAATTTACCCATTTCCTTGACAACTTAGTTAGGATGCTTTAAAATCATGAGAAATTTCTCACAAAATGTTTGTAGAACCTAGAGAATCCAAGAAAACTATGGATTTCTGTGAAACAAGAGGTCCTGGTCCATTCGTCAATTACCTTTGTTTATTAAGGGTCAACAAAAATTCCCTCACTTGTGATCACATGTCCCAAGAAAGTGACTTTCTTCATCCAAAATTCACACTTCTTGAACATGGCGTACAACTTCTCATTTCTCAATTTCTCCAACACAAGTCATAGATGTTCTTCATGATCCTCCTTCCCCTTGGAGTAGATGCGAATATCATCAATAAACACAACCATAAATTTTTTGAGGTAATGTATAAAGACTCTATTCATCTAATCCATGAAGATTGCATGGGAATTAGTAAGTCCGAAGGGAATCACAAGAAACTCATAGTGCCCATACAATATATGGAAGGACATATTTTGAATATCATCCTTATTCACCTTTAACTAATGATATCCCGAAATAAGATCCATCTTTGAGAAGTATTGAGCTCTTCTTAACTGATCGATCAAGTTGTCAATCCTTGGAAAGGGATACTTATTTTTATGGGGATCTTGTTTAGTTCCTTATAATCGATACACAACCGCATTTTTCCACCATTCTTCTTCACCAATAGCATTGAAACACACCAAGGTGATGCACTAGGGCATATAAACACTTTGTCTCAATGCTCTTGAAGCTGCTTATTTATCTCTTCCCATTACATAGGATTCATCCTATAGTGACACTTTGAGATAGGCGTAGCTCCATGTATGAGTTCAATTGAGAACCCTATCTCTCACAAACATTAGAAGGAGGAGGATCAAGGAGCTTTCACAATATCAGAAGCTAAACGGATTTCAAGAATGATAGGGTATGGAACCTTCCATCGGGACAAGCCTATTCATGCACGGGAAAGCCTAGCCGAAAATCCATGAGAAGGTGGTGAGCTGATTTCACGATGAAGATGATGGGGAGGAGAAGTTCAAAGTAGTTAGTAAAGGTTGTATGTAATGTTTGAAGCCTATGGGAAATGAATTCCTCTAAGGCATTTGATCCATGTAATACTTATGCCTACGGGCCTTGTAAGGGATCCACCTCACCCCTTGAAAGGTGGATTATAAGAAAATCAATAAAAAATGAAGGCCTTCGAGCCATTGGAGGAGGACGAGAACCCTACTTCACAATCTGGGGGAATTCCAGGAACCTCTTCATGGTCATCCTTTCATTTGCAGAAGACCATGGGATGGTTTGGAATAAGAAAAGATATTTCATTTTCCCAACAATTGATATGTTCTCTATATAACGAGATCCAATGCATTCCCATTATAGAGTTGAATTCATCCCAGTGAAGTATTACAAGATTTTCATGAATAATCATCCCTCATATGAAGAAAGTAGAAGAGTCAAACACTTGGGTTGCAATGATTCCACCACTTGGTGTTTTTAAATATATCTATACCTCAATTATTTGGGTCTTTGATTCTATAGTTCTATAAAACATGCAAGATATAATGGAATGCATAGAACGAGAATCAAATAACAATTTTTCCATTATTGAGTGAATAGGAAGTGTTCCTTTTATGACTTCATTATCTTGTTCAACAACCACAATAGTGATGGAATAAGCCTTCTATTTATTCCTTTGGATTTGGTGGGTGATGACGCTAATTAACCTCAAGAACTCGAGGTTTAGTGCACTGGTTTGAATAGTTTCCTAGATCCTTACAGTTTTATCATTAAACCATAGGTGTTTCTCTCATTTCATCAGTACATTCTACTTCCTTTTCGTGTCTTATAGACACTCTTGAGAATAGTGTCCCTCTTTCCCACTCTTTATGCACTTCTCTGTCCCATTTATGAAGTTCCCATGGTGAAACTTCCCACATTTTTGGCATGTGAGTCACTGAGTTTTCTTCCCACCTTTTTCATTAGATCAACCATCATGAAACTCCATATTTCCTTTCTTATCACCATATCCTTGGGACCATTCTCCAAACTCCATCTACACATTGAGAGCGAATTGAAAAACTTATTCATAACTCCCAATGTCTATAATTTCAAGAGCCTTTAGAAGATTTGGTTTTAATCCACTAAATAATCTATCAATTTTGCAATCATTGTTGATAACAAAACCCAAAGAGTACCTTGAGAGACCTGTGAAATTATCTTTATAGGTTGTGAAAGATTCTCCATCCTTTTTCGTGAGATCTATGAATTCTTTATACATATTCTTGCAAAGGGTTATTGGGAAATACTTGTTAATAATCATTATCTTAATGTTATCCCATTCATTCTCTTCAATTTCATCCCTTGGAATGGTGTTCTTAATCAAATCCCACCACAGATTGACCACTTCATGAAGGCGATAAACGTATAGTGTCTCATCCTCCCTCTGAAAATAGTGAAGCACTAAAAAGATATTCTCCATGGAGTTTACTCACTATTTTGTAACTAGTGGATCAGAAGAACCACTAAACATCGGTGGTAGTAGACGCATAAAACATTCGATATCTAGTTGCTCCCTCTTTGGTGATGGAGGATGTTCCCCGTTATTATGGTTATTGTTCATAACATGAAATAGTTGGGTAATAATCTCCATTAAGTTATGAACTCCACCTCTCTAGTCATTATGGATGTCATTCAGACAATCATTGAATTGGCCCTTGCACTAGTTGTTGGAATGGTGTCTCCTGGTCCCCAACATTTTCTAATGTAGAAAAGGTTAGAACAAAAAATAAGGTAAGAAGTCATGAAAAAATAACTTATTCATTTGCAAAATTTTTACTAAAATAATGAAATATGGGTTCTTTATATAAATCTCATTGTATGCATATTTTTTCTTATTCACATAATATAGGTTTTCTCCAAGGTTCACTAATCCTAATTCCCAAATTATTTAATCCCTACCTCTGATACCAACTATAGTGACCTAACAATTTCTAAAATTACTATTAAATAATTTTAATGATAAAAAACGTAATTTTATTACAAATAAGTGATCTAATTTTTTAGTGTCTTGGGAAAACTAGGACCATACATAACAATTACAACATCAAGCACAAACATTAATTTAATTCCATATTCCCTAGATTTTACTGACACATGAACTATCCTTAGGACATGTAGTCTCCTCAGGATATACATCAAAAGGGGTGACCTAATATCCTAGTAAGAGTATATATAATAACAATATATATGGGGAGAGCATAATCATAACATAGGAAAAGTGTCATTGACGTGAGAGGAAGAAAAAATATAAAACTTGCAATGTGGAAATGCATAGAAATGAACCATCAAGTCTTGGTGGTTAATTTCCATACGTACATGTGAAAAAATGTATCATCTTGTTCACATATCATTTCACATTAACTCATGAGATTCATCGCTTTACGTAATTCATTGGATTACGGTATAATTATGGGTGCATCCATCACATTCAAACATTCATATTATGTTATATCTTTCTGGGTGCACCCGTCTCATCATAACATTAGCAATATCATCCATGCCACAGAAAACATATATAAATATTAAAAATAACTAAATCATGAATGTAATGGGTTTTATCTCATAATAACACTCTCATAAACTTTGGGTCCCCAAAATAAATAGGGAATAAAATACATGATGTAAGAACTATCAACCTTGAAGGAGAAGTGAAAAGTGAGTTCATAAAATAAGAGTTATTTTGGAAAACATTTAATTGGACATAATATTCTTTAGAAAACATTTATATCCCAGAAAAGGTAATATTATGATGAAAAATAATTTTTATTGAGTGACCTTGCCAAATATTAAGTGAATGAGGGAGAACCCAAAGAAAGAAAATTGGGTTCTAGATTTTCCCTTACCTTATATCTGAATGCTTCCTTTGCTTTAATGACCAATATAATGACATTATATTAATTAATTAGAGATGAAATATCATTTTATACATGAATAGGGGTCATTTTGGTTTCATTATGTTATAATATGGTCCTTTTTATGAGTTATAGAGTTTGAAAACATTGTTGTGAAATGATCATTTTTATGGTTTTCTTGAGCGTTTTACATGTATTCATGAATTGATGTCCATGTAAACATGGATAATCATACATAAAATATAATAATTGATATTAACTATATTCCAGTATTTAAAATTATCTTATAATGAATTTCATTGTATACCATGTGTCTGAATCATTAGATTAGAATTATATGATGATTGTCGGAGTTAATTTGGGTGGTTTTTCAACCACATCGAACTTGTTTTGATTAATCATTTAGTAATATGAAGATAATTTAGTTCTAGAACATTAAATAAAACTTAATATATATAAAATATTCTGGTTCAACCATAAAAATGGTTCCATGACCAGATCTTAAAGTTCGAATGAAAAATGAAAACATGTCGTTCTTGAAGGTGATATATTAACACCTCAAAGACAATGTTTTCTTTTATAAAATAAAAAGAAGAGGAGAAAGGTTGATGATTGGTATAATATCCCATTAGTGTCATAAAATTATTTTATATTTATGACAGAAGAGTTAGAATACAATTTTAACAATGATATGTGGGGACAGAATAATAAAAGAACTTGAAATTGAAAGGGAATTAAAGGAGGAGAGGGAGAGAAATCACCTCTTAATTCCTCCTCTTCACATCCTCCTTAAGGGGCCTAGGATTAGTCTTTTGATGAGACCAGATGTTCTTGGAATCAATGGATGGTCTAGGGATTATTCCAGGGATGATTATATACAAGGATCGATGCTTGAGAGGTGTGAGGAAATGTGGGGTTGAAGGGTGGTTTTTATAGTGGAGGGGAGATGGGTTTTTTTAATTTAAAATTCATTAATTTATTATTTCTCCACAAGACAAGGAGTAGTGAGTATTAAAAGACCAAGAATAGTAATTTTATCATGAGATCCAGAATAAAGTGGGTTTACATCATATGATCATCATACATGACTCTATAATTAGCATATTTAGCTTATTTTTGTAAGTTATGGTATTTCACTATTCATCAAAAATTGAAGTATTTTAGAAAAATAACAAAATTTTACCCCAACCATTTATCAATGTGTAGAATCCAAAAATTAATTCCATTTTTCAAAAATAAATTTTTAAATATGATTAATTTAATATTTAATTCAAATCATAATCTACTTGAAAAAAAAAGTAATTAAAATTAAAGCATACTTTATAATGTTTTAAAATGTTACTTATTGTCTTATAAAATTATCTTAAATCTAGATGATATAGATTTTTTAATTTATGGAGACATTTTATGAAAATGTATTTTCTTTTAAAGAAATTAATTAATTTAAATTAATTATTTATGACTTACAAAAATACCCATACTTTTACTTTGTTTAAATTGTACCTTATATGATACCTTAATTTTATTTAATTAGTCAAGGGCACAGAAACTATTATGTTAGACGATTTACTATTCACAAGGTACATATTACTATTCATATGGGTAGGTTACTATTCATAAATGTATGTTACTATTCACCAAGAAATATTTTTGTTTTATTAGACTCCAAAAATCATCTTGAGAACAACCGTGTTTGTCAGATTTTTAATATTCAAAACACAGAAGTGCAAAAAATATGTTTAAAGGTCCCTTAGCACTTAGTAGTTCATTTTGATGTATTTTCATGTCATTTTATGACAAATTTATAAGAAGGGAATTTCAATTGAAAAACATTGGGTCGTTACATTTTTGTGATCATCCCAAGTTTGTTTAAATTATTTTCATAGGTCATAAGGATTTTCAAGAAAAATAAGGAATCCATGTTAATGGGAACAGTTTTTTTAGTTTCTAGTCTGTAACAATGTGTAACATTATGAATGTGTTATGTCCAAATTTCATAATGATATAAACTTGAAATGATCCTCATTATAAAATAAAATGATCCCTCGTCTAAAAGAAAGACTATGTAATGTAATAAGGTCGATTCCGTATAGTTGGTATCAGAGGACGGTTTTGGTAATTTAGAGGCTAGGATGTTGTTAAATCAATATCATAAATTATTTTTAATATATGATTAAATTGAAATGTTTTAGAATTTAAAGATTACCATGTTACTTCATCTAAGATATGATTGTTCAGAATGGTTGTCTGCAGAAGAAATAGAGAAGTTGAAGAGTAGGGGCAATGAATAAACGACATCCTTCCGAATCTACTGCCTAGAATGGAATGGATTGGAACTGAGTAGTTTTTGACTGTAAGGTCTCTTCATACACAAGTAATAAATCATTATGGCATCCATGAAAATAAAATAACTAGATTTACCACAACATTACACGAAAATAGTGGAACAATTTATGATAAACACTCGTCTGCTTTCAATTGACTTTGAGACCCAGTAGTTTTTGATTGACGAATTAAACCCCTATAAAAGATATTTGATTTTATGGAATGATTAGATAATCAAAAGGTAAGTGATTCCATTTATCCTTTTGAAGGAGAAGCTGATTAGTGGTGGTCATTGTTAATTAATATTAGGGATAGATGGGATATTGATGCCTTAGAGTGGGATGAATATTAATGTCCTTTCCTAGAATTTCTTTTCTTATGGTGGTGCGATATAGGATGGAGAAGAAATTCCTTGAATTGAAGAAAAACGAGGACGATTTAATGGATATGTTTGAAGATAACATCACTCAAATGGTGAGGTATGTTGCAAATATTATTCTATATCTTGATAGCAAAATCATCTGCTTTTACTCATTATTGAATAAAAGGTATTTATGGGAGTTGGCCCCCCATGAATTCAAAAGTTACGAGAAACTTGTCTGATGTGCTGAGAGGGTATTGATGTAGTTTCATATTGATCATGTTCATTTTGTAAATAAGGAGAAGAAGAGGTCTAGATGGAATGTGATGGGTAAGAATCAACCAATGAATTCAGATGGTAAGAAAATCCAATTTCCAGTTTCTGAAATGTGTGGCAAGAAACACCTTAGGGAATGCCTTAGAAAAACTGAGAAGTGTTTTAAATGTGGTAAGATTGGGCATATGGCCTGAGATAGTAATGAAAATTATCCTTATAATAATCTTATTAGGACAACAATAAATTGTTTTAAATGTTGTGAGATGTGTTGCTATGAAAATTTCTGCCCAAAGAGAGATCTAAATGATGCAAAGAAGACAGACTACAAACAGAAAGGTGTAGTGATATTTTTTGCGACTATGTCAGTAGATATAGGTCCATACAATGATGTTGTATCAGGAACATTGTTTGTTTACTCAGATTTGTCTAGTGTTTTTTTCATACGGGGTCTATAAATTCATTCATCTCTGATAAATTTTCAAGAAAATTGGAAGTATCACTTTAGAAAATGAAACTAAAACATATTTTTAAAACATAATGTAAAAATATTATAGCAAAAGGAAACTATAAGAATCTTTATATTATAGTCTATGAAAAAAAATTACCTACGAACCTTGGGGTTTTTCCCCTAGTAGAGATTGATGTTATTATGAGAATGGATTGGCTTTTTGTTTATCATGCTAAGATTGACTGTAGATCTAAAGAAATTCTTTTTCAGAATGAGTTTCAGATTTTAGATAAGAATTAGCCCATAAAATTGATAGAATTTCTGGAAGCTGATAAACTATTGATAGATGGAAATGAATTTTATCATTCTCATATTATTGAAAAAAAGGGAACTGTCCAGATTAATTATGTGCTAGTGGTAAATGAATACCTTGATGTTCTTCCTGATGAATTATCATGTTTCATACCTGGCTGGGATGCCGAATTCACAATTGACCTAGTTCCTGATGATAACCTAATTTTAAAACCCCCTTATCAAATGTCTCAAGGAGAACTTCTTGAATTTGAAAATTAGTTTCATGATTTTCTTATTAAAGGCTTCATTCATCCTAGCTCATCACCATGGGGTGCTACTTTTTTGTTTTTCAAAATGAAAGACAGTTTAATGATACTTTGCATTGATTAAAGAGCATTGAATAACATCACTGTTAAAAATATTTATCCTTCCATCACATCAATGAATTTTTTTATAAGCTCTAGGGAGCTCAGAACTTTTCCAAGATTGACATGTGATCTAGATGACATCATCTGAAGGTGAAGGAGGATGACATCCCAAAAACAAACATTCGTACTAGATATGGGCCTTATGTATTTGGGGTTATGTCATTTGGGTTAACTAATTCACCTGTTGTATTTATGAATCTTATGAATAGAATATTTTATTAGTTCTTGAATATGTTTGTGGTTGTGTTTATTGTAGACATTTTGGTGCTTTATAAAAATAAAGGGGTGCCTGAAAAACATATTAGGGTTGTTTTACAAACATTTTAAGAAAATAAACAATATAGAATATTAAGAATGTGTGATTTTAGGTTGCTACAAATTTATTTATTTGGGAACATTGTAAATAATGAATAAATAACAGTTGATCCTGCCAAAACAAAATTATTTTTTGAATGGAAAAGGCCTACAAATATTACATAGATTCGAAGTTTTTTTGGATTGGAAGGTTATCACTGACGGTTTGTTAAGATATTTGCATGGTTATCTAGCCTGATATCTATGTAAAAATGAAAAGGTTTTAAATTTGTTTATAAATAAGAATGTGATGTATGTATTTAGGAACTGAATATGAGATTGGTGAATGCTGTAGTTTTGGAATTCCCTTCTCGAAATGGTGATTATTTCATCTACAATGATGCTTCGTTGATATGACATGGTTGCGTTTTGATGTATAATGATTAAGTAATTGATTATTATTAAAGAGAAAATAAACCTCATGAGTTAAATTATCCCATTCATGATTTGGAATTGGAAGCTATGGTTTTTTCATTGAAAATTTAGAGGAATCATTTATACAGAGCAAAATGTCAAATATATACTAACCATTAAAGTTCTGAAATATATAATCACTAAGAAGTAATTAAGCATGGGGTAGAGAATATAGCTAGAACTTATAAAGGATTATGATTGCATGGTCAATTACCATCCTGGAAAATAAAACAAAGTGGCGGATGCCTTGAGTCAAAAACATCATACATCATTAACCATGTTAGGTTTGAAACAGGATCCCTTGATTAATGATTTGATGAATTTTGGATTATGAGTTGTTGGTGAATATAATACATATATTTTTTCATAGGTTTTAGTGAATTAATTTTTATCAGATAAAATTAATCAAACATAGAAAAAATAACATGAGCTAATGAAAATTGTAGAATTAGTAAAAATGGGTATGTTTCCAGAATTTAATCTTAATAAAGATTGTGTTTTATGATTTGGAAAAAAGATTTGTGAGCATTGTGATTTCTTGTTGAAGAAATAACTGTGATGGTAAGCTCATAGTTCTCCATTTTTAGTTCATCCTAGATGTACTATGATGTACAGATACCTTCGTGTGTATTATTGTTGGGATGTAATGAAAAGAGATGTTGCATATTTTACCATGAAATGTTTGTCATGTCAATAGGTTAAATCATAGTGATAGTTTCCAAATGGAATTTTCAGAATTTTCCAGTGCTAGAGTGGAAATGGGAGAATGAATCCATGTACATTGGGGTAGAACTACAAAATACATCTTGATGTAACAATGCGATATGGTTTATTGTTGATCGGCAGAAAAAATCTACACAATTGTTTTCTATTCGATATACAATGTCTTAGAATTAGCTTTCTCAACTGTACCTAAAAGATATTGTTAGGTTACATGGAGTTCTAATTTCCAATATATATTATCGGGATAACATGTTAAATTTTATATTTTGGAACAGACTGCAGACGTTTTTGGGACATAATTAAATTTTAGTATAACTTTTCATCTTTAATCAGATTCGAAATTAGAATGAACGATTCAGAAATTGGAGGATATGCTTCGAGATTAGTCAATGGAATACCAGTGATGTTGGGATCAATAAAATTATTAAGTTGATTCTTCTTATAATAATAGTTTTCATTACAATATACAGATAGCACCATTCAATGCACTGTATGAGAAGTTGTGTCAGACCCGAATGTTTTGGTATGAAGTCGGTGATGGAAAGTTGATGGGGCTAGAATTAGTAGAATAAGTGTCTGCGATAGTGAAGATGATCTAGCAGCAAATGAGAACAGCTCAGAGTAGGTTGAAAAGTTATGCAGATAACTGAAGGAAAGACTTATTTTTCAAGGTAGGTGACCATGTATTCCTTAAAATCTCTATATGTAAAAGTGTTATGTGATTCGGAAAGAAAGGGAAACTATGTTTTCGATTCAACATACCTTTTAAAATCATGGAGAAAGTTGGATTAGTTTCATGATGAATAGATTTTTCTCCGAGTTTTTCTCAGTTGCACAATGTTTTTCATGTTTCAATGTTGAGAAATTATGTACTAGATTCATCACATCTATTGAGCTCAGTAGAAGTTCAATTGGTAGAGAACCTTTATGATGAATTGAAACCAATTTAGATTCCTGATTGATGGGAATTTGTGTTACAGAATAATGTAATCCACCAGGTAAAGGTTTTGTGGAGAAACCACATGGTTGAAGAAGCATCATGGGATTCTGAAAATGCTTTGAGGGAAAGCTACCCACACATGATAAATAAGTAATTAAAATAGAGAGGATGTAATTTTAAGGTGTGGATAATGTAACACCCCAAGGTTTTATATAAATAAATTGAAATGCATGAAATTTCTTTTAAAGTAGATATTTATAACTAGCCTTTAAGTATAATTTTACTACTTCTATGTTTTGAATTTTGAAAAATAATCATCTATAATTTTTTTCGGTATGTTATATGTAGTGTAATGTAACCCACTATTTTTTGTGAATAGTAACATAGCCATATGAAAAGTAATATTACAATAATTAATAGTAAATGTTATTATTATTATATTTTCTTAAGGATTTATGATAATTTCATTTTGGGTTATTTTTCAATGTGATATAAAAGAAGTTATAGTTATAAAATTGTTAATTATTGAATTAAGTATGAATTTTTATGAAATTGAATTTATGATATTTTAAAAATTATTTTCAAAAAATGGACATCATTTTTGAATTCTAAACGTCGATAAATAGTTTTGGTGAATTTCCGGGATTTTTCTGAAACTGATGATTTTTCAGTGAATAGTTTAAAATTCAGTTCGATGATTCAGTGTGTTAATGACATCATTAATGTTATAATAATGATGTAAAAAATCTGGTATACTTTTTTATAGTTAAATAATATGTGAGGTGTTACAAGGGGCTAATAACATGGGCAAATCCCAAGGGAAGGCCAATGGTTTTTGAAAATACTACTAATGAGGTCTCCCTTTGAAATTAGTAAAATAATCCCTCACTTTTGTTATAAATACCAACCCATTCCTTCATTAAACTGATTCCCAAATCTTCCTCAATGAATCACTGTAAATAAAACCTCCCTATTAGTCCTCCCAAGGTTTTATGAAGCCCCCAAGGTCCCAACCTTCATGTTCTAGGAGTTACTCTACAAGGTAATAATGTTCTCAATTTCGTTCATGTTCTATTCGAGTTCTCTTTTATGTGGTATAACATTCAAGATTCCATACTATGTTATTATTTCATTCTTGTACTTGATATATTTGTTGTAATGATTTATTTTGGTATGGGTGACCCTGTTCCCCTCTCTTTTTAATATTTTCTAAAACCATGTTGTATAACTGTTATGCTGCCGAATATTTGTAAAGGATTTCTCAATTATTCTTTTGTTTTGAGTTCCATTATTTTCTTATTTTTTACTCATATCCTCTTACCAAAGCGGAATTAAATATCCATAAATAATGTATAATCTATATTTTCTCATGTTCATATAAATTTCATCATCATTCTTTTTCTCCTCTCCACCTTATTCAAGGAATAAAAACATTGACCGTGATGTGTCGAGTTACCGACATCGTGGACGATGTGATTTGAATTTTCATTAATTATTTAGATTCTGGTCATGAAATAATTTTTATGGTTGAACCAGGTTATAATATATGGGTTATGTGTCATCCATTGTTCTGGAATTATATTTTACTCATCACTTTAATTTATAAGTCAAAATGAAGTCGTTATTATCAAAAAATCACTAAAATGATCTAAATGTACTACATTAATGTTTTAACTTATGAATCATATTCATATAAAACATAAAAATGATAAACTGTATCAATTATTTTACAATAAATATTTAAATACCGTTCTATTCAAAATTTTTAGTTTAAATTCCAATCGACAGCAACAAACTATCATGAACCGATAATGAAAAGCATCTAAAGAACTCACCCAAGACAGTGCAAGGAACAAAAGTTTAACAATTAACATGTAAAATAATGTAATTTAAATGATCATATAAGATATTATAATGATTTATATGACTCTAAAATATATTAATAACACTATTTTAACTGCAATACAAGAAGTTTAAATGAGTTTTAACTAATACAAACTTGAGGTATGTGTATTTTTAACCCAATTTCAATCCATTGGGTTAACCTTATTAATCATTATTTATGTTCTATTTAAATTTTTTGTGTGATGACTTATGATTATAATATGTTTTATTATTTTTATTTACTGAGTATATAAAACTTTCATACACTCTTTTAAGTCTCACTTGAATTATATGATATTTCATAAACGGATTTTCCATTAAAAAAAATATTATGCTCTATTTTACCACATTAAAAAATCAAAGTTTTTCTTCCATTATTCATGTTGTCTGATTATGTTCTGGATCATGGTAATTAAATATGATGAAGTTTTGGACCAATATCCCCCTCCAATTCATTGTGTATGTGTATATTGTAGGTCTGTTGTATGGTTACTCCTAGTGTAACTGTGATGGTTACACATATTGTAAGGTAGTAGTGATGGTTACAAATTATAAGGTAGCCGAGAGGGTTATAAGATCATGAAAGTAATGCCCCAAGATACCTTTATGATTAAATTTATGTTCCCATGTTTTCTATGGATCTTTTTTAAATATCATGTTTAAATAATTATTTATATATTGGTGCAAGCATGTCTTTCGAATTTTTTTTCATAATTTACAAGTATTCATGGACTTCTGTGCACTTTCCTTATTTTACGTCCCTTACAGAGATTTTTGTGCTCATCCCATGTTAATTTTAATTGATTTTCACATGTCATAAATATTTTTAAGACAAAGAAGGTTTCCAAGTTAAATGTTTGAATAATTGTTGAATAAATAATGTTTTAAGCAATAATATTTTATATTTTGAAAAAAATGGAGCTATTTTTATGGTATCCACTCTGTAACAATGTGTATGGTTGTGAATGTATTGTGTCCAAATTCTCTAAATATCTAAACATGAAAATGTCTTCAATGTAAAAAGAAATGATTTCTTGACTAAAATCAAGATTATGTAATTTAATAAGGTCGTGTATTTATAATAATGATCATTTCTCAAAGACAAAAGAATATTTACCTCAATAAATGTTTTAAAAATATCCTTCCAACATATTTTATATCTAACATAACATCTATTGATAATACTAACTACCTTCTGGTTAATTATCCAAAGGTTCAATTCATATTATTTCCTGAATGTTTTATGTTTTCATCTAATTATTCTTATGATACCAATTTCAAATCAATGAGTTTTATGATTTTGAAACCTACATAATTTGATAGTTTATGCTTTCATGAAGGGATTATAATAACTATATATTTTCAGTGGTTACGATGTAAGGAAATTTTAATGATACCCATTTTACTTCGTGTGTTATGATTTCATGTTTATAATACATGTCTCTTTTTATTTTCCATGATATTATGAATGTTTTATTATTTTGTAGTAAATTAATGAATGATTTTATTATGAAATGGGTGGGACCTATTCCTCTATACATTTAATTGTGTAATGATCTATTGTATATTAGATCAAATGTTATAGCGGTTTTATCCTAATCCCCCAAACATGAAGGTATATGGGTTTTAGAACAGGATTGAAAATTAGAAGGTAAAGGGGTTGTAGCCACATTATAAGAAAAGGTGGTACATGGGTTGTAGACAAAGAACAAATGTTTGAGTCTACAAGAGTTATAGCCTAGTCCAGAAGACAAGAAGGTACATGCATTTTAGACCTTGAAAAAAATAATGATGGTACAATGGTTATATCCAAAGCTATAAATAAGAAGTTACATGGGTTTTATCCCAACACTAAAAATTAGAAGGAACATTGGTTATATACCAATCTCAAAGCAGGTACACGGGACAAAATCCAAACCTTGTCATAAAGGTCATTGTAGATATCCTTTACATAGGATTCTATATTATTATATGCATTCCACTAATTCTATGTCTTATTCCACAACTATGATTTCAAGGATCATGATGTTTCATTCCATAGGATTTATTTCTTATGAACTTCTAATATTTATCCCAAGACTCAAGATTATGATCTTTGATATATAGGGTACAATCATATAATGTTTTGATAACATTTTAATACCCCTATTTTCGTGTTACTTCTCACATGTATCCCTTTATTTCCTTCACTATAAAACTGATCTCGCCACTTTCCTATGTTTAATATCCCCATGTCATGATGAATTGTTTTAGGTAGAATTAGTAAAGGTGGAGATATTTATAGGAGTTATTGATGATCATTTACTAGGAGAATGTATTTTGTTTCACAAGTTCCAAAGACACTGAACTATTATGGTCCTCATGAATTAATTTTTTTTATGTTATGAATATTCATATAAAATTATGTAATATACATATATTGTAATACTTGTTTTATATAGATACAATCTATATAGTATGACGATAACTATTATTGTAGGTGAACTTGACCATGGGAATGTTACTTTTCCAAGAGCCCAAAAAAATACACGATGCATGCTCACAACATGTCCTCTAACACCAGTATCATATTCTCAGACTCAAAGTCATTATAAGGGTTGTATATCGCCCACAAAATAATTGATCCAAAGGAGGTAAACTAACTCACAAATATACAACATTCCAAGATCATCATCATTGAATTCCTCCTTGATCAGAATGAAATGAGAAACCTTCCTGTGTCTTTAGAAAACATCCCAGAGCATCATTTCATTAATAAGACCTTGATAAACCAGTCAAGAAATCCATTATGAAAACATACCATTTCCACATTGGGATAAGTAATTTATATAAAATGATATATAGTTGCTGATGTTCCACCTTCACCATCAAATATTTAGATAACATTGTAAAAAAACAAGATCCCTCATTCTTCACACATTCCCATCAGTACTGATTGTGCATGCCATGAGACAACATGGAAACTATGTGGTTAACATTCCATAATAAATCATGAAATCCCCACATCAGATCTTCATGAATGTTCAATGTAACACAACAAAATGTCTATTAGTATACATGATCACATCTTGACATACTATCCAACTATGGGGGTGGTTCCTCAATAACCATGCTCTCTCACAGGACTAGGGCCTTAGAAACCAATAACTGTGTCATCGTCACTATTCCCAATAGGGTAGAGGTCACAGATAAAGATGATAGATATGTTTTTACCTAACTATCGTGAAACTCTAGATGCATCTCAGTGAAAAAAACTATTCCTATGATTCCACACATTATTGACCTACTACAAATCATGTATCTAAGTCTTAAAGCATAGTGCCTCGACCATTGTATTTCCTTTATCATGCAAGTCCAAAATTTTAAAATCGATACAGTGAAGGTATTCCACCCATCTCCAATTCCATAGATTCAGATCAAGCTCTATTAAAATATACATGATACCTTTTAGGACTTTATCTACTAGAAAACACTATATAAGTAAATAATGACTCTTACAACCCATTACGTGAGACACTACATCTAGATCAAGATCATCTGTTGGGTAATTCCACCTATGTGGATTCAAATTTCGATACCCATATTCCACAACTCAATATAATTGTACCAAAAATGATCAGAGACAAATAACTTATGCATCACAGTAGATAGTGTAATGCTTTCCCTATTCTGGCATGATCAAGACTCTCACTGATGTCAACTATACTTTATTAATATGAATCGATGCCTCAAAAAAAATAAGAACATAGAAACTTCGCCCCTTCTTATTCAATCTCGTCAATGATCTTGTTATGCATAAGAAGTCTGGTATTAAATAAAGACAGTAACCAGCTATCCCCAATTAACATTTTATGTCAAAAATGATATTGGAATGTTCCCATGAAAGAACATATTTCACCTTCTCTAGGTCCATCGATACATCTGTATCTGAGATGATGTGACCTAGGATGCAAATTAAATCCATCAAGTAATGGATGCTTGTGAGATTATCATATAACTGATGATATCTCTGTGTATTATAAATTATCTATTGAATTTTGGATTGGTCTTTTTGATTGTGATAATACACCAAGTTATTAAATGAATGAAACCACAATTAAATCCTAGTAAAAATCGAACACTTAGTTCAACAAATCCTTGAAAAATGCTGCCACATTTAGGAGAACCAATGAAATAAATAGATACTCGTATAGAATATACCTTCTATGAAAAATTGTACAAATTATTTTTTAGGTTGAACACACTACTTCTGATACCCTGAATTCAAATAAATTTTTATGACAACACTCAGGACCCTTGGAGATGAGAAAATAGGTCACCTATCCATTGAAAGGGATATCATTTTGTGACCATTAGTTGTTTTAGTATATGATATTCCCATATATCATAATAGATATGTCCATGTTTTCTAAAAAAGGACATGTGAACCCCATTTACAATCAATGCATTGTATAAACCCCATTGATTGAAAATCCCCTAGATGGCTCTCTAGCTATTGGATTCCAGTGCATCTATTTGAATTGGATCGATGGATAAATCCTCTAATATATCATAAGGAAAACAATAATATTAATTGGTAAATAGAACCTTGAAATGATCAGCCACTAGAGTAAACTCTACTTGAATCACTCCTCAATAATCCAAATACAAACTAGTAATCTGAGATATCATTCCATCTTTCCCATGATGATCAAGTCTATCTAAGCTCACATAGACATACCATTCACCCTTGTGAGTAAAAACCAAATTCTATGGTGGTTAGAAAATTACCCCCATATGATATCAGTATACATATGCTCAATAAGATACTAGAAAGTTAATATTGATTATGACCTCAAACACTATCATCTCAAGGAAATAAATATCTTAGATGAAGTCACACAAACCATCCTCAAGGGGAAAGTCCCTTCATTGGCGCACATCTTCCTTTCTAATTTCCAATGTTGAGTCATTCATTGAAACAACATTAAAATTAACAATAAGAAGCCCAAGTATTTTTCACACTGGGTAACAAATAATACAATGTGACGCACATTAATCAAAAAGATAATATGCTAGAGTATAGGGTACTGGTATTATAACTATCACCGTAGATGGTCAACAACACTATTCATAATGTGTAGGATATACCTAATATAACTGACCTACCAAACAAAACTATGATATAACCACACTACCAAGAGTATGCACACTCTGATGTATTGGTTTAACTAGTGTATGGATTCCTTATCCAAGACCACCACATATTTGGAACAATTTGCTGGCACTACTCCCTATACCTACCTAATATAGAGATAATGAACTTTCTATTAAACCTTGAGTTAAATCTTACCTCTACCACTCACTACTAGAGATATGGTTCTAAAAAAACTCTTCATGTGGGCCATCATATTGTAAGATCATCACTTGGATGGGTCCCATTGAAACTGACTCTTCATGTTGTCTGACCTTCCACGCTAGTGGAAAATCATTATGCTTCAAGTAATAACATCATAGATGGAACTCATCTTGTAGGAAGACTCAAAATAGAACTTCATGGCTAAATACATTGAACGACTGGGTTATGAATCATCAGTTTCCTACTCTGTGTGTAAGGCCCCAACTTTAAACATTAAATAATCATTAATGAAGATAATAATTCACATTTAGGATATTTTTAGGTTTAGAGGTTTATATAATTAAGTCATAACTTGTACATAAGGCATGAATTGAAGAAGTATACACTTCTACCCCCTATCCATTTTTTTCATAAAACAAAACACTTTAAAAAAACATGTTTAGTATCAGGTTTTAAACAACATGACATTTACTTGATCCCTTCCTTGACTCTATTATTCTTTATGTCCTATGAAAAACATTTCAAAAAAAGGGATGAGCATAACAGGCTCAATACGAGATAAAAAATGAAATAAAATATGTAGTCTTGGGATAATATGAAAACCATGAATATTTTATTATAATGTAATTCATTTCACATTTAAGAAGTGGTAAATTTACTTTATTGAATATATTCTCATTTCTTACCCTTCCTTTAACCAAATGGTTCAAAAATCCCATTGAAAGAAAAATATTATATATAAAGGTGTCTTGGGATATAAACATATGTAACTGTAATAACCCCTTGGTTGACTTCCACATGTATCACTAAATAAAATAGTCATACAACAGACTTCCATACACATTGTATTAGAGGTTATAACATAACCACAAATCCATAGTTTTTCAAGGAACCTAACATCTTTTGGTTTATCATGAAACCACCCATCATTTGGTTTATCATTCAACCCCCCATTATCGGTTCTTCATGTAACCATCCATAAATTGTCCAAGTACAATTATATCATCATAACACATAAAATATCAAAAATATTAACATTATAATAACAATATTTCATTTTCCATCAAAAGAAATTATTTCAAGATATTAAAATAATGAATCCACTTCAAAACCCATTTTCAATACCAAAACAACCAAAAAAATATTAAATGATTTATTTTCAATTAAAATAATTAAGGCATATATAGGTATCCAAATATCAAATAATACTCGTGGTGGCAGAAAATGCATTGTTTCCACACATGTTAAATACAATACATTGGTCATTTACTAAAACGATTCATAGAAAATTATTCCAATTTAATAAAATTAAATATAAAATGGGTTTTTATACAATTTATAAATGAATTTTGTGTATATTATCAAAATAATATTCAATGAATGAAGATTGAAACAAAGTCCCTTACCTTGCATCTGACTTGTAATGATTGTTCCTTATTCTTCCTGAACAATAAACATAATATAATTAACACTCTATTCAGAAACTTTTTTAATTTTATTATTAATTATATATTAATTATTCACACTTTATAAAATTATATCATTATTTATGTTAATATTTGTTGTTTTCTCGATATTCAGCAATTGGTTAGACAATGAACTTGTTTGATGTAAATTATCCATGTAGTAAAAATAAATCTTCTCCAAAATTGTATTCATGTTTTAAATATCATATATAACCAATATATATGTATTTATAATATTCCATTATATTTTTATATAAGAAATTAAATGCCCATTTTATGAGGATAGTAAGTCATACGTATTCATGAAAACACTTTTCCTTCTCTTTTCCATAATTAAAGGAGTGGAAACGAAATGATACATTGGTATATTATATTTCTAGTATAATATCATATTTTATATATGTTTAATAATTTCATTAACTCCATCCTTTATAAGTTCCATTTATGGCATGAACGAGTCATATTATATTTAGGGGGTGGTAGTCCACATATCCACAAATGATATTATTGAATTTAAAAATCTTGAAAAGAAAAATGGTATTTTATAAATAAAAATTAAATAAGTGTAAAGAGTATTTAAAAATAATATGTATCATATATGAATACATTTCCATCATAATGGCCACCTTGAGATGTTATAGGGGAAAATATAACGATCATAATTTTGCGAGGTGGCAGTTCTCCGTACATAGAAACAGTATGTTCATATCCATTAGATAGAGGTGTGTGTAAGTGTAGTTAAAATAATTCTAAAAAAATACTAGTACATTAATGATACTGGTTTGTTGAATCACATAAAAATAATATAATATAGAGTAAAGAGGAGAAATAATAGAAAGGAACATTAGATAAGACACTACTTATTAAAATGTTTAACTCTCATTGATTTGAGTCAAAAAAAATTGTTGAATTTCTTTATGCCTATGGTAAGGCATAATTTTGTAAGAGAGGGATTTTGGGAGCACATTTGGGAAGATATTGGATAAAACTAGGTGATTGAGATGTGTGATTATATGGGAAGAGGAGATGTTGTTTTATAAGGGGGAGGATGGATACATTAGGATTGTATTGAAATGTTATTTCATTATAAAACGGTTTTCTGATTCAAATGGACCCAAAGAAATTTATTTTAAAGATTATATTTTTTTGTGTCTAAAACACCTCAACCAATTGATTTTAGAAAAAATATAGGCTTCAAATTTAACCTTATATTTTAGCATTAACCATTAGTTATGTAATTTTACTCTTACCATGTCTTCTTGTATATTCATAATATTTAGTAAATATTGTAACTATAAAATGCCAAACTAACCACAAGTGGTACATTAATGACATTTTCAACATTATTTAATTACTTTGGCTGAATATACACTTTTTAGTAATATTATATCTTTTCAAAAAATAGTATTTTTTTCAATAACACATATTTTTCAGTTATTATACTATTCATATCATGAATTCTTAAAAAACAACATAATTCATTCAAAAAAATCATTAATTCAATGATAACAAGTCAAAAACATCAATAAAATTATTTTATGGCATAAAAAGTTTCAAAATAAATTTATTTTCATATATATAATCCCTTTTATTGAAATCCTTATTTAATAAGGTAATCACTACATTATCATTGTGTCATATATAAATTTCTTTATTTGATGTATAAAATTTATAAATATAATACCATGTTGTAGGAAATATTTTTATCTTTCTAATCACTATTTATAATCTAAAATATTACTTACACTACCCCATATAAAAATTGATTATCTAAAATATACATGTTTATGTTACTTTCTTCTTTACATGAAATTAATTCTTATAAAATGTCATTTTACAACCAAGTGGACGGGGTCCCAAAATTTACCCAAGGAAACCCATGGCCAGATATATCTCGTCCAAGTGGATTGGGACACATGTTAGGGTTGTTTAAAATTATTATAATATTATTTTACCATTATTTACCAGATTTACCTTTTAACCCTGGTAGATAGAATAATTGCGGATGTTACTATTCCTAATGTCTAAAAATAAAAGGTACCTATTTACTCAATTTGGATCTCATAATTACAAATATGGGATTCAATTTTAAAAATTAAAAACAGAAATTTTTAGTAATTAATTACGAATTTATTTTCGTTGTCAAACCAAAGAAGCGGGGTTTGAAGAAGTAATAACTACCAAAAATTGACATGTGTATATATCTAATTTCAAAGTGAAATTACATATAATGACAAAAATTGGAATAAATGAAAAAAATAAAATCCAAATATTCTTTAAAACCAATTAAAAGGAACGTCTAAATATATGAATAAATTAGTTGAAAATGCAGTTTTATCATAAAATGCAGTATTTTAACAATTCATTAAAAATTGAACTTTATCAGAAAATAACTAAAATTTTATACAATGTAAATTATGATGTATTTCTTTTATAGAAGATGTTTTTTTCAAATATATCATATAAATGTAACAAAAACTAGACTGAAAAGGGTTCTCCAACAAAAGGTGATTAAACTGATGTTTTAACATATTTGAGTATTTATGAATAAAATTGGATCCATTAACATTTTAAGCCTATAAATTTTATTTTATATATGTAAAAACATTTAACAAACATGTGTCATCATAATATGGGTAGTTATCTTCATTCCCATCAATATAACAACTAAGTGTTAACTACCTTTTAAAATGATAATGTCATATTATTATTATTTTTTCAATATGACTATGCCTTCTGTCCATCATAAGATTCTAGGGAAACCCATTGTCACATATCGGGTACGTCGTCGAACATATCATCCGATTTAATTTAAAATTTATATTTTGTTTACCAATATTAATTTATATGAAATTTATTATTTGTTAATTACCTATGATATTACATCCTTCCCCCTTTTGAAAATTGCATCCTCACATTTTTGTTTACATATAAAATAAGTAGGGATATTTAACCCTCATTGAATTTTTAGATTCCTATGTAGCCTCTTCAAACATTTGGTTTATTTAAAAACCATATCACGATGAATCACCTTTTCTTCAACACATGCTCTCTGTGATCATAAATGTGGACTGGTAGTTCTTCATTAGAAGGAGTCTCTTCCAACTAAACTACTTATGGACTCAAAAAATCAGATGGATATTCTATATACATTATTATTCTTTGAAACATGAAAACACATTGTGTACCTATGAAAATAAAAGTTAAAGCCAATCATTACACTACTAATCCATCTTTTACTATAATTTCATAAGGTCCACTGAAATGTGGACTCATCTACTCTTTTTTACCAAAACACTTCACACATTTCCATGGTGAAACTTTGAGAATGACATTAACACTTTAAATGAGGGAAGGGTCATTCCTCAAGTTATGTGTATAACTTTTCAGCCACATGTGAGCTGTTCTCATGTGCTTATTAATTAACAAAACTTTATCTACATTAATTTCCACAAATTCTAGTCCCAAAATTCTTTCACCTATATCATCCCAAAAAATATGGCATTAGACACCACTTTCAATATAATGACTCAAAAGGATCCATATGTAAATTGGAATGAAAATAATTACAATATGAAAACACAACCAAATAATAATGCTAGTCATATCATCCTGGGTAATTTATTGAACAAGAATGTAACATATCCTCCAATGTCTGAATTTTTTGTTCTAGATTCCCATTTGATTGATGATGAAAATTTGTACGAAAATTTAATTATGTACACCTTGAATTTTGAAGTACTATCCCAACGATAGAGGTGAATGTGAGATAATGATCAGATACAATGGAGAGGGAAATCCATCCAACCTAACTATCTCTTTAACAAAAAACTGGTAAAGATGATCCAGAGACAAAATATCATGAATAAGAAGAAAATGATAAGATTTAATTAATCGATCAACAATAACCTAGAAATCATTATTACCTCAAGATGTCTTATGTAACCCCACAATGATGTCCATGGATACATTTTCTCATTTCCACTCTGGCACCAGTAACTGTTTAAGCATCAATTTTGGTAATAGTCACTCTACATTTTCATTTCGAGAAGTCAATCACTTCCATGTAATCATAGAAATATTTATCATCATTCCATCCCACCTAAAGAACACATGAAGATCTCTATAAATCATTGCGCTATGAGGATAAACTGAAACTGGAGAACTTTGAGCTTCACCAAATAACTCTTTCTTTATCGGAGAATCACTTTGATCTTATAACATCTTCCCAAATCTCAAAACACAAATATTTATAAATGTTAAATTCAGGTAAAATAACTTTATAAACCAATTATACCTTTTTCTACAACTCACATTATTCTTTTGGGACTCTCTTAATTCTTTCTAAAAGAGACCATTTCATTGACACCTGGAACAAACCATATGGATATCCGGAACTAACAACTTCTACGAAAAAATTCATCAAATTGTTAATCAAAGGATCTTGTTCCAAATGTAACATCGTAAATATATAATTACTTTTTTGACTCAAATAATTAGCTGTATTATTTTCATTTCCCAGATGGTAAGGAATTGTGAAATCATAATCATTAATTATTTCCAGCCATATCTTCTTCGTCATGTTCAATTTTTTTGAGTCAATATATACTTCAAAGTTTTATGGTCAGTATATATTTCACATTTTACTCCATACAGATAATTCCTCCATTTCTAAAAATCATAAACCATAATAGCTACCTCCAAATCAAGTATAGGGTAATTTAGCTCATGACTGTTTCATGGATGTGATGCATAAGAAATTACCTGATCATTTGGAATTTGGACACAACGATGAAAATTCAACGAAGAATCAATATAGATAACAAACTCCCCATTTCTGGAAGATAATGTAAATACAATATAATTACCAATATTTATTTAAATTCCTAAAAACAATCATCACATTTTTTATAGATAAATTTAACACATTTTCAAGTTAACATAGTAAGTGGGATAGATAACCTTGAATTTTTTTTTAAAAATCCTTTTGTAATAGCCTTACAAACCAATAAAACTATAGATATCAATGATATTGGAAGTTCTTGTCCACTCTTCAAAAACATTAATTTTTGAAGGCTCAAAAAATATTCCATCTTTAGAGTCAATATGACCATGGAATGAACTTTTCTACATCTAAAACTCAAACATTCTAAATTTTCCATAAAATATCTATTCCTTTATGGTTTTCAATACAACCCTTAAATAAATTTCTTGTTCTTATTTACATTTGGAATATACCAAAATGTCATCAATAAACAGAACAAAAAATATATCTAAGAACTCATGGAAATTTTTTTCATAAGATCCATGAATACAGTAGGTGCATTGGAAGACGCTAAATGCATGAAACAAAATCATAACGGTAGTATCTAGTATGAATCATGGTCTTCAGAAGGTATGATTCTTTTACATTCAACTGATGGTATTCTCACCTCAAGTAAATCACTGAATTATAATGATCTCCCTTGAACTGATCAAACAAATCATCGATATGAGGTAAAAAATACTTGTTCTTAATAGTGATATTATTAAAGGATCTATAATTAGTGCAATGTATCATTAAACAATATTTCTTTTTAACAAACAAGTCAAGAGCACCACACATTGATGTGTTAGAATTAATGAAACCTATACATAACTACACATGAAATTGTTTTTTTGACTCTAAAAGTTCAATTTGACCCATTAAGTATGGGGGTATTGAAATTAGCTCTACATCATAAACTAATTCAATAATAAATTCAACTTCCCAGTCAGGTATAATACCATTTAACACATTAGAAAAAACATCAAGATACTCATTTAATATTCGCACATCATTAATCTAAATTTTTCATTTGATTTCAGAAATATGCACACGGTAAAATTAATTTCCATCGTTCACTAGTTTATCAGCTTCCATATATGTTATCAGAGTTAAGGGTTCATTGTTGTAAAAAAATAGAATGTATTTCAGAACATAAAACACTTTAACTCATCACCAAATCTTACCATGGAAAATAGAATCCCAATCCATTACCAAAATATCATCAAACTCTACTAGAGGAAAAACAACATTGTATCTTGGTATGTTTTTTACACATATAAGTATAACAATATTCATATAACTACATTTCCCAGACATTTCTCCCATGTGTTTTTTAAATATTTTCTGGATTCAGTTCTTGATACGGAATTCAAAATTTACCTGAAAATTTCTCTAATATGAAAGAATGTTTGATCCTAAATCAACCAATAAATTGGTATAATCTGAAAAAAAAAAATACATGTTACCAATTCATTTTATGGTCCCACATCCACTATAGTAGTAGAAAAATATTTTGCTACACCCTTATTCTTATGATCTGTCCACTTTCCACCCTGGGTAGTCAACCTTATACACACATTGGAATAATCATCAAACTCATTGAAACTAAAACATATTAATGATGGATTTTCATTGAATTCTTGATCCTATTCATTACAGTTATGAAAAATATTATCATTATTACCACACTAGGAGCACATTACATATAATGAGAGACATTTTCCAAGTTGATTTTTACAAAAATACTCACATGATGGAAAATTTATTAATCTTACCTCCAGACTACTTTGATTAATTCTTTACTTTTTTTTTCTGCCGAATGGACCACTTTTTATGATTGCACTCTTGGAACACCTGATCATAAAAAGACTACTTTTCTTCTTTCTTAGCATATCTAACAAGTTTCTCATAGATTTTTACTTCACTAGAGTCTAATGCCTTTCGATATCGTAGCTTCAAACCTTGTTAGAAATTATATATCGTACTATTAACATCTCATATGAAATTTAGAGCATACCTTTCCGGTAGAGTGAGTTTTTTGTCATAAGTAGCCATTAAGTCATCCCCCTGCCACAATTCCTATAATAGTTTTCCTTTTTATGTTGAACTGCTTTTGGAAAATATTTCTCAAGAAAAATACCATTAAATTTTTACCAACCAAGAGAATCAATATCATCACATTTCTTGATATGTTTAACCACCAACCACCATTTATATGCTTCTCCATAAAAATGATAAAAATAATTATTAACCATATGATTGTCTGTACACCCCATGACATCAAAATTCTTTTTAGTGCTCTAATCCGTCCTTCAGCTTGCACAGGGTCAGATGATCCTTTGAATTATGGGTGATGTTACCACATGAAATGCTCCACTACAGACATGTTCTTTGATGGTTGATATGGATGATCTAAAGTAAGGAAACTACCAATTTTTAACTTCAGAGTCAACTGATCCATCACTGCAACAAAATATTTAGTTCGAATTCCGACAATCTTAGGATGCTGATTTGGAAGGTTATTTTCCCATTTATGTTTTCCCAACACAGCTTCAATGTTTCCTCTATGGAAAACCATTCTGAACAAACATATATCAGATGATGAAACATGGTAATATTGAAATTCTTTATCATTTAAATTTTAAAATAATATGAAAATAAATTGGGGATATTCTATTAAAACAATTCTAACTCCTACTATTATCTAAACAGACATCGGATACCAACTATAAATCCCCATACTTAAACAAAACATAATCATGAAGTATGTTAATTATTCACATTGAGGATATTTTAAGGTTTAAGGATTTGAAGAATTTGGTTATTACATATACATAACAACTTGAATATTAAAAGTAGGCACATATAATAAATATCTAGTTTTTTTATAAAACAAAAAACTATTCAAAAAGAAATATGTCTTGATCCATGTTTTAAACAGCATGACATTTCTTGGATCCCATACTAACTTTGTTCATCTTTATGGCCTATGAAAAACATTTCAAAAATTAGGATGAGTAAAAAAAATCATAGTAAGGGATATACACATAATGAAAACTGTTAGTCTTGGGATACCATGAAAACCATGAATACATTATTATAAAGTAATACAGTTCTCTTTTAAGAAGTTATAAATATACTTTACTGAATATAAAATCATTTCATACGTTTTCAGTTACCAAAGGATTACCAAAACCCCATATAAATAATTATATAATAGATAAATGTAACGTGTAACTCAAACATACTTAAATTGAATAACCATACGGTCAACTTCCACGGATATCACTAAATAGAATATCCATATAGCCAACTACCACATCCAATGAATTTGAGGTTATAAGGTGACCACCAGTCCATGGATTATCACAGAAATACCCGTAATTTGGTTTTTTCACATAACCATCCATCATTAGTTGTAACCACCTGTCAAATGTCCAAGTATAGTTATATAATTCTAACTTAAAAAATATTGAAAATATCAATATTTCAATAATAATATTTCATTTTAAATCACAAGAAATATTTTCAAGATATTGAAATATTCAATCCATTTCAAAAACCATTTAAACATGAAAACACCAAAAATTAGAATAATGGACTTTATTAACTTTTAAAAACATTTAAGGCTTATAGAGGAAGCCGAATATCCAATAATTCTTGTAGTGGAAGAATGTTCGTTGTCGATGCATATGTTAAAAACATTTCATTTTTCATTTTGTAAAAATATTTTGAGAAAATGTTTCCATTTGGAATCATTATAATGTCAGATGGTTTTGTTATACATCGTAAAAAATAATATGGTGTATGGTATTAAAATATTTCTCACTGAAAGGAGATTGAGACAATGTCCCTTACCATGCATCTGACTCATCATGTTTGTTCCTTGTTCATCCAGAAAAATAAACATAATCCAATATTTACTAGCTGGAGACCAATATTCATGTATATTATTCCTTTTATATCACATAATATGATGTTATAAAATTACATCATTATTTAAGTTAATATTCGTCGTTTTATCAATATTTGTTTATTGAGTTGAAAATGAACTTGTTTGATGTAAATTGTCAATCTAGTCAAAAGTAAAAAATCTATAGAATGATATACATGATTTCGATTTCATATATATCTAGTATATATTAATTAATAATAGTCCATAATATTTGGATATAAGAAATGAAATGCCCCGTTCATGGTGAAGGTAAGTCATTCATACGCACGAACACAACATTCATTACCTTTTCATATTTAAAGAAATGAAAACTATATAATACATAGGTATATTAAAATTACATTATAATATTATATTTTATGTAAATTACATAATTACATTAATTCCATCCTTTATATGTTCTATGTATTTCATTAATGAGTAATATAACATTGAGGGGCGGTAGTCAGCACTTTTTCAATTGAAATTATCGTATTTACACATCTTGAAAAAAATAAAGTTATATTCTAAATAAAAATTATTTTAGAATAGAAAAAATATGAAGATAATATATATCATATATAAATACTGATCAATGATATTTTCCACCATGAGCGATGGTATGGGGAAATCGAACAATCATCGTTTTGTGAGGCAGTAGTTTTCCATATACAAAAACTGTATGTTCTTATCAATTTTATGGACGAGTGTATAAGTATAGTTAAAATCCTTCACATTCTTACATCCTACTATATTTTTCATAATGGTGTTGTAATGTATTCAATGAATAATAAAATAATAGATAGTTACGATGTAAATTAATGGAGAGGAATATTAGAGAAGATGCTACCTCTTAAAACGTGTAACTCCCATTAATTTGATCCAAAATGCTTTCTTGAACTACCTTATTACTAATGTAATAATTATAAGATTAAGAGAGGGATGTTGGATACTTATTTGTCCAGATTTTGGATTATCTAAGGGTCTTGATATATGTGACTATAAGGGTAGTGGTGATTCCCTTTTGTAAGAGGGAGGAGAGGCACTTTATGAAGGTATTGAAATATTATTTTATTATAAAATAAATTTAGGTTTAAAATGGTCCCAAAGTAATTCATTTCACATATAATATGATTTTCGGTTGAAAGGGTCTCAACCAATATTTTTTAGAGACATCTAGGTCACAAATTTGACCATTCCTTTTCATTTTAACCCTTGTTAACTAATTTGACTCTTTCCAAGTCATCTTGTATATATTTTCTCTATGTTTAATATAGTTACTATAAAATGACAAAATGACATCATGTGGTTAATTAATGAAAATTTAAGCATTTTATATTTCATTTTTTGGAATAATATATTTTTATGAGTATTAAATTAATCAATAAAGTAGTATTTTTTTTTAAAACACATTTATGTCAATTTTTATAATATTTGTTTCCTGACTTTTTCAAAAATCCTTAAATACATTATTCTTTTGAAAAACATTATTACTTAAAAGATAAAATGTCATAAGCCTAACTAAAATTAATGTATGGAAGAAATAGTTTATAAAAAATTTATTTTTATATTTATAACCTTATTTATTGAAATCATTCATTAATAAGGTAACCAGTACACAATCATTCTGTCGTATATAAATTTATTTATTTGTTGTCAAAAAATTATTAAAAAAATACCATGATGTATGAAATATTGTAATATTTCTAATGAATATTTATAGTAGAAAATATCTCTTATATAATCCCTTATATTTTTTTTACTTAAAGATACATGTGTATGTTACATTTTCGTTACTTTAAATTATATTTTAAAAATGTCATTTTAATATCCACAACACTATAAGGGGTCCCAAAATCAATCCATGGATACCCAGTTTCTGATATATCTCATACCATAGTACTAGGACACATTTTATGGTAGTTTAATGTTATTATAATATTATTTTTTACCCGTATTGACACGATTTACCCTTTAACCATGGTAGATAAAATAATTACTGAAGTTACAATTCATAAAGTATAATAATTAAAGATTTCTATTAACACAAATTGGAACTCCAAATTCCAAATATGGAATCCATTTTCCCAAATTTGAAACATAGAAGTTCCAATAATTAATTGAAAATTAATTTCTATTGTCAAACAAAAAAGCAGTTTTTTAAGAAGTAATAACTACAAAAAGATATACAATTGTTTATGTCCAATTTCAAAGTGAAATTAAATCCAATGAATAAAATTGGATTAAATGATAAAAAGATAATCCATTTACACTTTAAATTAATTAAAAATACAATATAAAAATATAAATAAATTATATAAAGAGGTAGTTTTGACTTAATGTGATGTATTTTTTACTATTCATAAAAATGATCTTTATTAGAAAATTTCGAAAAATTTATCCAAATTAAATTTAGATGTCTTTAATTTATATAAGATGCTTATTGTTTCAAATTTAACTTATAAAGTTGAAAAAATTATATTTAAAAAGTGTTCTCCATCAAAAGGCAATAAAACTACCTTTTAACAAAATTAGAGTATTTATGCATAAAGTGAGATTCATTTTAATTTTAAGCCTATGAATTATGTTTGATAAATGTAAAATCATTTAGAATACATATTTAATCATAATATGATTAGTTTTATTCATTCCTGCCAATATTGTGGCTAGGTTTTAACTACCATTAAAAATACTTATATTATATTATAATTATTTTTTCTGTATGACTCAGTCTTCTGTGCAACGTAAGATTTTGGGGAAACCCATTGTTGCATGATGGGTTATCCATAGAACTGAGCATCTCATTAATGTAAAATTAAAATTTAATTCAAATATATTAATATATTTTAAAATTTCATATTCAATAATAACCTATGATGTTACACTATGGCCCCATAATCCCTCAGGTTCTGCTATGTAATAGGCACATGAATAACAAAGTCTATTATAAAAGTCAATATGAACAAGTTGTCCTGAAAATTGGTAGCATGTTTGAGACTTTATTGAAATCATATTTCATTCAATAACACTTTACTATGGAATTCCATTAAAAACGATTCAACTCTATAAATCGTTTCCAGTATTTGAAAACAGACATCGTACCCTGCGCCAGATGCATGAACTCACTAGTCTTGTAATACAATTAGGTTTTGAGGGTGAATTTTGTCATGGAGGAGGGTTTTAAAATTATCTCAGGAAATATATCATATCTTGTCATCCTAGTTCATAACATCTCACCAGCACTTTGATTCGCCACGTAACATATAATTGGAGATCATGGACCTTCTCTCAGTTTTCATCTCATAGTGGTCTAAAATTGATAATGTTGTCTAAAGACACATTTCATTAGCTATTATACATAAATATCCCATATTTGTGGTAGGAAGTTTATTCTAGAATACTCTTGTTAACTCAACCATAATTAAGGCATGCTACATTTCTCCATTAAAAGACTTCAAATATCGAAGGAACCCCTTGTGGAATAATGCCTCAATGCCTATGTCCTGGACAACCTCTAGGTCTATAGCTGGAAAAAATGTATGGTCATATGGTTGGACATTGTGGTGTCATATCATTACAATTCCATAAACACACCTCAGTGAAGAAGGATGCGAATATCACACCACAATAGCGTAGGACTGGCCAAACCCATCCAAAATCAATCCATAACCCATGGAATAATCTTAAATATATGATGGTAAAAATGTAATATATTCAACACAACTACAAACAATTCTTATTTCTCACGTAAAAGTGGTGTCTCTATCAATTCTATATTCATAATTTCAGTTTCCATTTCATTCTCACATTAGTTCAAATTCATTTCACATTTAATTTATTAAGGAGAAATAATAAATCGTTCTCCAATTCTAAATCCATACGACCAATAACATCTCCTGGTCCGAAATCATGGTTCTTATGAAATTCAGAAATCTCAAATCAATATTAACAATTGAATTTTTCCAATGAATCATTCCTCTGTTTATAAGGACTCACACTACATAATAGCATAAAAATGAATCATTCCTCTATCCACTACACACAATATACGATAACATCATATATAACTATCACAACACCTATCACAATTGCTGGAAATGAGAAATTATTCCTAAATTGAATGGAAGAATACATTACATCAGATATGTAGAATGTTTCTATATCACGCATGATAGAGAGTATCCTAATCTCATCGGCATTCAACCAAAATAGAACCCACAATTGCTTCAATAGTAGTATAATTTATCACATTCATCACCCAATGGGGGAATCAAATGAACTATAATAATAATACTTCATGAAAATTAATATTCCATTCGTTTCAATTTGGCTTTCCCCTATACACGGGGTAAATACTCACATGCATGGCTTATTAAAAAATTACATTTACTTGTTATCCCTATCTATTGTCTCTATTTAATAATTAAAACAAATATAATCCTATGATACCACATTGTAACATCCTGGACCTGCATGTCACTCAACAGTTCCCCCACCCATGTTGACTACGTCACCTCAAACGCATCCCCCCAAATGATAGAGGTTGCTGACAAGAAATGATGGCCTAGCTGATTTATTTGGGAGATTATTCCCTAAGTACCAAAGTATATCATAGATCAATTCAATATCATCAAATAGTAGAAGAAGATAAACCACAAGTAAACTATAAATAAATAAAACCCGAATAAATGAACAAAACATAAATGTTTCATAATTAATGATGCCGATGATACATTTATCTTTAAAATAGCCAAAAAACTATGTGTAAATATATTAAATTACATGTCTCCAATATATAAAAAGACAAAAATGTCTTGGTAGAAAAAAAAAGCCTCTAATTTTAACCATGTTCCCTTTCTCCAAAGCCACTATCCACAACCACTGTAAAGGCACTTACCCCAACCATCATTTATAACTATACAATCTGTATGGGTCCCCATGCAGTCCCAAATATGATGTGAGTTAAAAATCCCAAGAGTTAACCACTGATAAATCTATACAGTTCTAGGTATCACAATGCAATATGATAATCAATTGTAGCGACGAAGTAATTTTTGTGTGAATGCCGAAAAAAATGTCTATTACAAGAAATTAATACCAAGAAACCTCTCAAAAATCCATATAACAAGTGTTAGATCCTAACAAGAATGGTGTAAGAAATATATACATGTAACAAGGCCTTGATATACATCCATCCATATCATATACTCATGGACTTATCATATAATGATCCATATAAAAAACCGACAACCTTTCCATATAATGAAGTGTATCATGTATCAATTGAAACACCTAAATTACCAAAATTTTATATAACCCACATTTGGGTAGTATAATTATGTATAGACCATGAAGGGAAGGATCTTATGTGTTATGAACTAGGGCATCCTCATCATGTCCAAGGATAATAATTATGACAACCCTGCTTTTTTATTTCAACTTAAGCATGCTTTATTACATAAAACATCACTTGATACAACAAAGAAGATTGAGAGGTTTACTGTCTTTGGGGCTTAGGATCATTACATAAAAACATAAAAAATGAAATACAACATCATTATTGAAAACTTCCTTTACTTGACCACTACATTCCCTCGTACTTAGCATTGCATGGGATAACCTGAGGACATGCATAAGAAAAGGGTGAGCTATAAATACTAGTAAGGGAGTACACATGGAATAACATGAGGATTAAAATACTTGTTAGAAAATATCCATATCAATAGAACATAAAATAAACATGAACATAAAGGCATGATAAAGCATGATAATCATAACATGGAAATGTGGCAGTAACACTTAACATGGATTTAGCATGAGCCAAGGCTCATTGCACATAAAGCATGATTAAACCATCATTGCACATGAAGCACGAGTAAACCCTCGTTGCACTTGAATTATCACGAGTCAACACTCATTGCACAAGACGTATCATGATACTATACTTTACCCAGTGCATTGGAGCTCTATAAGGGCGCACCATTCTTAAACATTTCATTTCATGCATAAGTGTTCCACATGGATCATAAAACATGGATTCATAAAACATAATCATTTGTTCCACAATAAAGGAATGTGGAATTCATACATGAAAATATATAATAAATAAGTAAATGTGCATAAAGGTGAATACCCTTGATGGAGAAATGGTATTCACTACACAATGACATTGGCTTAGAAAATCGGTGTGATTTCGGCAGCGTAACGGCGTGACATAAGAATTCATAAAATGGTTGATGAGAGAGAAAAGGTTTCCTCATCATATTTAAATGTAATGGACAGTAAGGAGTTCATATAGATACATTTCCCAACAACTTTAACGGAATTTAGATTCATGATACAAAAGTATTGCTTGAATGTAAAAGTGGAGAGAGAAGTTCCTTTCGGAATTTCGGCATAGTAACGGGTGTACATGGAAGGAATTTAATGATAGAGAAAGGGTATCCCATCATTAAAAAATAAATAGGGAAGTATGAGGGAGGTGATAAACCATAACCCAACATTTATAATTGAAATTAAAAGGGCAATACCACTTAATTAAAATTGACAAAAAATGAGAAAGGAAGAGAAAACCCTTACTTGGAAGTGTGCTTCCAAAGGCTAGATAGAGGATTGTGAGAGGATTATTGTGAGCTCTGGGAACCTTGGGAGGATTCTAGGGAGAGTAGGTCTGAGTTTAGATGAACTCCAAGGGCTTTGAGTGAGGACGAAGTGGGAGCTTGTGTGGGTTTATATAGGAAAGGTGAGGGAATTCTTTATTATTTAGGTTTGGGGCCCCATATATTAAATTAATCCAAACCACAAACCATCCCATGGTTTTTGCCCATGGTTTTTTGCAAAGGGAAGAGTAAAAAAATATTTTATAAGGCCAAAGTCGTAACTTCTTAAAATAATAAGGTTGCTTATGTGGAGGTGAGTCACACTCCCATGGAAATTAATTTAAAATGTCAAAGTGTTGAATAAGTCTTGAGGGGTCCATTAATGCTTTGAAAAATAAGTCAAACAAACCCAAAATCACTTTATTTTAATGTTAAAACATATATTGGCCGAACATAATAATTATAGTATTTTATTACATCACCATTGGGTCATTATGATGTCATAAAACACATTATATATTTAAACGGTATTTAATTTTTACCCAAAAATTTGACTATCTCAGAAAATTATGAAAAATTAACTGTTGGATAATTTCAACATCCTGATTCCAGAAATAACATTTATTTTATCTAAATAATTTTCTGAATATGTTAATTTTCACCTTTAAAATAAAAACCGACATTTATCAACAATTCACGGGTTTTGACAAAAATAGATTTCAAACCTTAATAAAAATTTTAATTGCATCCATAAAATTAAAAGATCATTTATATTTAATAAAAATTAATTTAATAATATTATTATTATTTTATTAAAATATTATTGAATTCAAAAATCCCTTAATTTAATAAAATATATTTCTTAATTAAATAATAACTAAAAACACCATTTGTACTTTAAAAACTATTTGAAATGTATCAAAAAATGACTAGAAATTATATTAATTATTATATAAAAAAATAATGTACATGAACATAGTACTACTTATTTGTTACATAACCCCTTAAAACAGTCGCATAAGACCTAAGGGTAAGGTGTGCTATGGTGACATACTCTTGGGGTGGCTCGGATAACATCGCTCAACTGGTAATCTCTATCAACTTCCACTTCTCCCGTAGACAGTCCCGTTCGAGCTTGACATAGTGAAGATCAGCTTGGGCTTGGTCAAGGGAGAATCCCAAGGATTCCACCTATTTTCCGAGCTCCAACAAATGGGCTTCGAATGGGGCAATTCTACTGGATGAGGCCATCGCTTCTTTTGTCTGAGTAAATTGGATTTGTTAAGGTCCTATATTTATACTAATCATGTGATCACTGTTCAACCGCTATATTAACAATGGTAAAAAATTCATAACATAAAACCAAAGAAGTTGACATATTATAAAAACAGTTTTCATAACGAGACATTTAATTAGATCAAGAGGGATTTCTATTAATGAAACCTTGGGTCGTTACAACATTCCCCCCTTAAAAATTTTCGCCCTCGAAATTTTTCCTTTTCCCACAGTAAAACAGATGTGGGTAACTCAGCTTCATCTTTTCCTCTGATTCCCAAGTCACTTCTTCAAACATGTGGTTTCTCCGAAACACCTTGATGAGGGGCATTGTCTTATTTCGTAGAAATTTTTCTCTACGATCTAATATCTTCACTGGTTTCTCCTCATAAGAAAGATTGTCTTCCAATTGTACAACCTCAGAAGAGAGTACATGTGAAAGGACTGGTATGTACTCCCTTAAGATGGATACAAGAAAGACATCCTGTACTTTGGCCATATTAGATGGGAGTGCTAGTCGATATGCCACCGCCCCGACACGATCAAGAATCTTTAAGGGGCCGATGTACCTTGGACTTTACTTCCCTTTCTTTCCAAACCTCGTGACCTTCTTCCATGAAGATATGCGTATAAAAACCATGCCTCCAACGTTAAACTCAAGGACTCGTCGACGATTATCTGCATAACTCTTCTGTCGACTCTGGGCTGCCTTGATATACTGCTAAATGGTTTTCACCTTCTCCACCATTTCTTCGACCATTTCTGGTCCAAGCAGCTTACGTTCACTGACTTCATCCCAACATGCTGGTGTTCTGCACATTTTCCCATATAGGGTTTCATATGGTGCCATTTGGATGCTCGATTGGAAGCTTTTATTATAATAGAACTCAACCAGATGAATATGTTGATCCCATCCTCCTTTAAAGTCCATTGAGAATGCTCTCAAAATATCCTCATGTGTTTGGATAGCCCGCTCGGATTGGACATCAGTTTGAGGATGATAGGTCGTACTGAAGTTCAGTTTAGTATTCAGAGCATGTTGAAGACTCATCCAAAACATAAAGGTGAATCTTGGATCTCAGTCAGACAAAATAGATAGCGGTACTCCATGCAACCATAACAATTCCCTGATATATATCTGTGCCAGTTGATCCAATGAGAAATCCTCCCAAATAGAAATGAAGTGTGCAGTCTTTGTTAGATGATCCACAACAACCAAGATTGCATTTTTTTTCCTTTGGATGTCCTTGGAAGTCTGGTGAAAAAGTCCATGGTGTTGTTTTCCCATTTCTATTCTGGTATGGGCAATGGATGCATCATCCCTTTAGGCTTCTGCCTCTCTGCCTTCACTTGCTGACACACCATGCACTTTGATGTATATTCAGCGATCTCTTTCTTCATATTACCCCACCAAAAATTTTCTCAGAGATCTTGATAAATCTTTTTGCTCCCTGAGTCAATAGATAAATTTGAAATATGTGCATCATCCAAAATTTCCTTCTTTAGCTCCGGACATGATGGAACACATAGTATTTTAGCAAATCGCACAATTCCTTCTTCATTAACATTAAACTCTAAGGATTTTACCTTTTTGATAGCTTCCACTTTTTCTTGAATTCCCACATCATCCTTTTGAGCATCCTTTAACCTTTCCAAAAGAGATGGTTGAGCAATAATTTGTGAAAGGATTGATGATGTTCCCTTATTTATTATTCCCACATACATCTTCATCAAGTCTAAGAAGATTGGATCCTTCTCAATTCTCCACATTGATAGAATTGCCGGATCCATTCTACTTAGGGCATCTACCACCTTATTCTCTTTCCTAGGGTGGTATTGTATTGAACAGTCATAATCCTTGATGAGATCTATCCATATTCTCTGGCGCATATTAAGCTCTTTCTATGTGAATATATATTTAAGACTCTTGTGGTCAGTATACATGTCACATTTCTCTCCATAGAGATAATGCCGCCCGATTTTCAAGGCAAAGATCACTGCCGCCAACTCCAGATCATGCGTTTGATAGTTTTGCTCATGGATTTTAAATTGCCTTGAGGCATAGGATATCAATTTATCATTCTGCATCATCACACATCCTAAACCCTTCTTAAAATCATCACTGAATACCACAAAAAGCTCCCCACTTGTGGGTAAAGTGAGCACGGGTGCAGTGATAAGCCTCATTTTCAACCCCTTTAGCTTTATTCACATTCATCACTCTAATAAAACTTTACTCCCTTTCGAGTTAGCTTGGTAAGAGGGTTGGAAAATCGTGAAAAATTTCTCACAAATCGTCGATAATGTCCAGCTAACCCCAAGAAGCCATGGATATCGATTACCGATTATGGCCTCGGCCATCCCTCAATTGCATATGTTTTGGAGGGATCCACATATATCTCATTTCTTGTGATGATATGACCCAGGAATGAGACCACCTTCAACCATAACTCACACTTTCTATACTTTTCATAGATCTTCTCCTTGCGTAAAGTCTCTAGTACAGTTCTTAAATTCTCCTCATGATCCTCCTTGGTTTTGGAGTATATTACAATATCATCTATAAAGACTACCAAAAATTTGTCAAGGTAATCTCTAAAGACTCTATTCATCAATTCCATGAATATTGACGGAGCATTGGTGAGTCTGAAAGGCATTACTATGAATTCATAGTGCATGTACCTTATACAAAAACCAGTCTTGGGGATATCTTCCTTCTTCACCCTTACTTGATAATATCCCGACCACAAGTCCACCTTGGAGAATTATTGTGATCCACGCAACTGATCGAAAAATTCATCAATTCGTGAGAGAGGATACTTGTTCTTTATCATTATTTTGTTATGTTCACGATAATCGATGCAAAGCCGCATTGACCCATCCTTCTTCTTGACGAGGAGGACTAGTGCACCCCATGGTGAATCACTTGGGTGTATAAGCCCTTTATCCAGATTCTCCTGTAGTTGTTTCTTTAGCTCTTCAAGCTCAACAACAGCCATTCTATATGGAGTCTTGGATATTGGTAACTCCCCAGGTATAAGTTCAATTGATAACTCAAAATCTCTTCTAGGAGGAAGCCCAGGCAGTTCCTCGTGAAACACTTCCGCGAATTCCCTCACAATAGGAATTTATTCAAGGATGGTCTCTTCTGTGGACTCAATCATCTATGCCAGATACGTGTGCTCATAGGGAAGTAATATCCATGCTTGAGATGATGGATCTAAAGGAGATTCATCTTCCTCCTGACACTTGTAATGAATCAGGGGTCGATTCTCCATATGGAGTGTGATTTCCCTCTCCCGACAATTTATATTGTCTTTATATAAGGAAAGCCAATCCATGCCAAGAATTGCATCAAATTTTTCCAGAGGGAGTATGACGAGGAATTCCGGGAAATTCAATCCACAGATTAAAATAGGCGAGGAATTATATTCATGGGATACAATGATTTCCCCATTTGTCATACTCACCGACATCTTCACTTCCATGATTTGTGGTGGTGCTAGGATTGTTCTACTAAACATTCGAGATTTAAAATAATGAGTAGAACCTGAATCAAAAAGTATATTTTCTATTCCTAAATGAATAACTAGGGTACCTGTCACCACCTCGTTGTCGGGGTTCACTTCGGCAGAAGTGATGGAAAATATCTTCCTTTCTGTCTTGGAGGTTGTTGGTTGCCTCCGATAACCCTTGGATTAGGGCACTGATTTGAAAAATGACCCGGTTCCTTGCATCTGTAGAATTGAACAATGCGTTGGGGTTCGAACGGAGCGTTCCTCTCCTCTGTCGCAGCCGCGGGTCCTTCTTACCAACAGTTAATAGCTAGGTGCCCTTATCTTCCACACGTGAAGCATTTTCTCGTCCCTTTAAAGCAATTTCCAAGGTGCTTCTTTTCGTACTTTTGGAAAGTGGGGTGCTGGATCATATTAGCACCGTTGGATTTATCCATCGGACCACCAGCATTAAATTCCACCTTATGCTTCTTGTCCCCATGATACCCCTGTTATTCCCCGATCTCCATTTCGACCTTGAGGGCACATCTGACAATTTCCTCATAGCTGTCGAAGTCACGGATCACTAATGCTTTCCACAAGCTACGCTTCATCCCACCAAAAAGTGGTCAACCGTGCATTTGGGGGTAATGACAAAGCCAGAAGCGTATCGTTCAAGCCTTGTGAATTTTTCCTCGTACGCTCTAACATATTCTTCCTCTTTTTTTCTTGAGGTAAAGGAAGTCCCTTTCCATCTTAAGCCGGAGGGTGCGCGGAAAGTATTTATCGAAAAACATCTTCCAGAAATCCTTCAATTCCAACGCCTCGATCTCCTCCACAGGCTTCGTATTTTTAATCAATGTCCACCATTGATTAGCTTCAGCCTCCATATGATAAGCCGCCAGGAGAACCTTCTCTTGTTTATAACGTTGGAGGATGGAGAATATCTTTTCAATGGAGTTGATCTATTGTTCTGCGACCGTGGGATCGGATGATCCACTAAAAGTAGGAGGCATTTGCCTCATGAAGCTCTCGATAGCGACTTTTTCTTTCTTAGAGGGGGTTTAACATTCCTCTTGACTCATGTTTCTATTCAAAACTTGAGTTAGATGAGAGAAAAGCATGACAATGTTCTCGATTCCCGCTCCAATTGGATTTGGCATCTCATTAGTACAGTCATCACACTGATCTTCACAAAAGTTGTTAGCCCGAGTCCTCCTATTACTGGTCATTGGCTGGAATAAAAGGAAATTTAGGGGTAACACATAAAGGGTAATCCAAAGACAAAAGTTGATTACTTATAAATATACTTTAATTTCTTTAACTCATGAGTCTATAGGATTCAATCTAGGCTTTTCATGATCTACTTTCTAGCATATATTATTAGGGGAATTTTTAACTTAATAAGGGTTCATACTAAGATTGTGAATTTATCAAAACATATCCCCTAGGAGTGTCGTAACCAAGAGTGCAGAAAGTCCCATTGTCGTGCACCAGTTCTCGTTCGAATCTAGTTCAAAGCGGTGTTTTCAGGATTTACCCCTAGGATACATCTGTGCCAGAGCCGCCTCTACCTGCTCGTATCCAGACAGAGATATATTTTTTTGATAAACCACTTACTCAGTACTAACCAAAACATATGGATGTTTTTATTATACTTAGTCTTGTATCTATGGCTTTACTAGGGTTTTCCTAATCCCAAAATTAACTAAACCTATCCTCTGATACCAACTATGACAACCCTGCTTTTTTATTTCAACTTCAACATGATTCATTACATAAAACGTCACTTGATACAACAAAGACGATAGAGAGGTTTAGTCTCTTTGGGGATTAGGATAATTACATAAAAACGTAAAACATGATATACAACATCTTTATTGAAAACTTCCTTTACATAACCACTACATTGCCTCGTACGTAGCATTGCATGGGATAACCTGAGGACATGCATAAGAAAAGGGTGAGCTATAAATCCCAGTAAGAGAGTACACATTGAATAACATGAGGAGTAAAATACATGTTAGAAAATAGGAATATCAATAGAGAAAAAAGAAACATGAACATAAAGGCATGATAAAGCATAATAATCCTAACATGGAAATGTGGCAACAACACTTAACATGGATTTATCATGAGCCAAGGCTCATTGCACATAAAGCATGAGTAAACACTCACTGCACATGAAGCACGAGTAAAACCTCATATCACTTGAGTTATCATGAGTCAACACTCATTGTACATGATGTATCATGATACTATACTTTACCCAATGCATTGGAGCTCTCTAAGGGCGCACCCTTCTTAAACATTTCATTTCATGCATAAGTGTTCCACATGGATCATAAATCATGGATTCATAAAACATAATCATTTATTCCACGATAAAGGAATGTGGAATTCATACATGAAGCTATATAATCAATATGTAAATGTGCATAAAGGTGAGTACCCTTGATTGAGAAATGGTATTCACTACACAATGACATTGGCTTAGAAAATCGGCGTGATTTCGGCAGCGTAACGGCTTGACATAAGAATTCATAAAAAGGTTGATGAGAGAGAAAGGGGTTCTTCATCATATTTACATGTAATGGACAGTAAGGAGTTAATATAGATACATGTCCCAACAACTGTAATTGAATTTAGATTCATGATACAAAAGTATTGCTTGAATATAAAAGTGGAGAGAGAAGTTCCTTTCGGAATTTCGGCATAGTAACGAGTGTACATGGAAGGCATTTAATGAGAGAGAAAGGGTCTCCCATAATTAAAACATAAAGAGGGAAGTATGATGGAGGTGAGAAACCATAACCCGACATTTATAATTGAAATTAAAAGGGAAATACAACTTAAAGAAAATTGACAAAAATGAGAAAGGAAAAAAAACCCTTACTTGGAAGTGTGCTTCCAAAGGCTAGAGAGAGGCTTGTGAGAGGATTATTGGGAGGTTAAGGCACCTTGGGAGGATTATAGATAGAGTAGGGTAGAGTTTTGATGAACTCCAAGGGCATTGATTGAGGAGGAAGTTGGAGCTTGTGTGGGTTTATATAGGAATGGTGAGGGAATTCTTTATTATTTAGGTTTGGGACACCTTATATTAAATTAATCCAAACCACAAACCATCCCATGGTTTTTGCCCATAGTTTTTGGAAAAGGAAAGAGGAAAACAATATTTTATAAAGACAAAGACCGAACTTCTTAAAATAATAAGGTTGCTTATGTGGAGGTGAGTCACACTCCAATGGAAATTAATTTAAAAAGGGAAAGTGTTGAATTAGTCATGAGAGGTCCATTAATGCTTTGTAAAATAAGTAAAACAAACCCAAAATCACTTTATTTTAATGGTAAAACATATATTGGCCGAACATAAGGATTATAGTTTTTTATTACATCACCATTCAGTCATTATGATGTCATAAAACACATTATAAATTTAAACTGTATTTAATTTTTACCCAAAACTTTGACTGTCTCAGAAAATTATGAAAAATTCACCGTTGGATAATTTCGACATCCTGATTCCAGAAATAAAATTTATTTTATCTAAATAATTTTCTAAATATTTTAATTTTCACGTTTAAAATAAAAACCGACATTTATCGAAAATTCACGGGTTTTGACAAAAATGGCTTTCAAACCTTAATAAAAATTTTAATTGCATTCATAAAATTAAAAGATCATTTTTATTTAATAAAAATTAATTTTATATTATTATTATTATTTTATTAAAATATTATTTGATTCAAAAATACCTTAATTTAATAAAATATATTTCTTAATTAAATATTTACTAAAAACACCATTTGTACTTTAAAAACTATTTACAAAGTATCAAAAATGACTAGAAATTATTTTCATTATTATATTCCAAAATAATGTACATAAAAATAGTACTACATTTTTGTTACAAAACCCCTTAAAATACCCGCATAAAACCTAAGGGTAAGGTGTGCAATGGTGACAGACTCTTGGGGTAGCTCTGATAACATCGCTCGAGTGGTAATCTCTATCAACTTCCACTTTTCCCGTAGACGGTCCCGTTCGAGCTTGACATGGTGAAGCTCAGATTGGTCTTAGTCAAGGGAGAAGCCCAAGGATGCCACCTCTTTTCCGAGCTCCGAAAAATGGGCTTCGTATGAGGGAATTCCACTGGATGAGGCCATCGCTTCTTTTCTCTGAGAAAATTGGATTTGTTAAGGTCCTATATTTATACTAATCATGTGATCACCGTTCAACGACTATATTGACAATGGTCAAAAATTCATAACAAAAAACCAAAGAAGTTGACATCTTATAAAAACATTTTTCATAAAGAGACATTTAATTAGATCAAGAGGGATTTCCATTAATGAATCTTTGGGTCGTTACAATCCTTTTGTAAAATCAGTAAATGAAATGATTGGCGTCATATGAGAATGTGTTACAACATGTCATATGAGAGTCCATTCAATCCATATCCATGGGATAGCAACGCATAAGGAATCCTATGAAATTAATACCCAAGGGGAATACTGAACACAACGCATCCAATACCGCTTTCAATATCTATAGAGAGTCCGCAATCAAATCTACATAAACATATATCCATTGACACCATTTTCATTCATTACACATTATTAAACACTCTACTGTAATCCATTAACATTACATCACTTTACATGGGTTAACTGGCCCATTTATCACCTTCTCAATTTACATATTTCCTGGATATACCCACCCAATTATTACAATTCACCATTAAAGATGTTAACATGGGTATACCCACCCATTTATCACAATTTACAATAAGGAATTCATCATGGGTATACCCACCCATTTATCGTTTACAATGGAAAAAAATTAATCCATTCCAAGTTCAATGTTAACCATCTGATAAATTTAGGAACTAAACTATTAAACCCAAATGAATCTACCCAATCATTTAACATATTCCAAAATAATCAAATTTCTATAGCATACTAACTCATATATTCTGAATTCATTTAAATAATGACACATGGGAATACTATACCATTTATCACCATTTATATCAAAACAATTTAATCAATACAAATCCAAACAAAAAATATAAGAACTAAATAATAAAATTCCAAATAATCCATTAAACCGAATAAACAAGGCATATCAACATGAAAAAATTCATGGTTGTAAAACATCTCACAAGAATGAAGTTCAACTCATTCCAATTATCGTTGTCATCATATAACAAGTAAATACCTGAACACACCCTTTGGGTTGTTTAACATGGCTATATAAAGGAACATTCATATGGAGAATACAATGGGTGAATATGATTCCAAAATAGGTAACACACTTCTCAAAACTGCTCCTATAGAAATCCCTAATAGTTCTACTTATATATATTTCAGGTAACTCATTCAAATTTAGGGTCGCTTTAGAATGTCTTGTGGGCGGTGTACAATTGATTTCTTTACAATGAATAAAAACATGAAATAAATATATAGACTACCTACCTCAACACATTTATGGAGTCCTCATCCATTATCATGTCTTTATATGACTTTGTTTAGGAGAAATATGAAAAATGGACAAATAACAAGATATATGGGCATATGATCCAAAACCCAAATAGCACAATAGACAGAAATATGAATTGATAATATCTAAAAGGGAAGGTATATCTTAATGGTGTATACATGATGAGACAAACCACACTCAAATAGATGATCATATGGAGAAGAATTCTCAAAATCAAGCTAATGTGATAATGGGAATACAAAATCATGAGCTTGCTGTTTGTGAGAGGGGAATAGATTTTTGGTTTAAAATAGATTTTATTTTAACATAAAATTATAATATTACTAAAAATTAAAGTGTTGCACAGTTTGTAAAACCATTCACTAATCGTGCATAGTTATTATTTCTTAGGGGGACATGCATTGTTTACTCAATCTATTTACCAACCATATGAAAATTGTGCACTAAGCCTCAATCAAAGTCGGAAAAAACTGATGAACGGGATATATGGACATGGGGATCCTCTAAAAAAATTTCCTGAAATTGTGTTTCATGTACCACCTATCTATCTATCCACACACAGTTTAGTCATACTATGTTCCATGCAAAAAACACCCAAACATCAGGTTAGCGGATCTAAATAAATCTCTGACCACCTAGAAACACCCATGAATAATTTGGGTACTCATAAAAGCCCATATTTAAGCATTTAAACTATAAATAAAAGTATTCTTATATTATATAAAATTCCAAGTTCAAATAATAAATCAACTACTCGCTTCCTCCTTCTCTTAATGACAATTTTCATTAACCAATATTTTGAATATCTATAATGGATCTCACCCTATATGTAAGATATGTCAAGCTCACATGTTGTAAATGAGGTATAATGGGGATAAAACCTTAATATATTCTATATTAGGACAACCCATCATCCTAAAAATTTTCCACCTTCCAATCATATATAAAAATATATATAATAATTCAAATTTTGACATAAATATAATCATTGTTCTTAAATTTCATGATATACTTGAAGAAAAGAAACAGGTTTCATGTATGTCACATAATCCTTCTTGATATAGAATAATTATGGCCCAATTATAAGATATAACTTGTGTAGTAAAATTAATATCAAGGGATATTGTTTTGATTAATGAAAATACAATTAAAATTTTATAATTTATTTAGGTGATGACATTTTTTTATTTATATTTAAAATTAAAAAATTAAATATTAATTTGTAATTTTGATAATACTGTTAATTATAATTAACTACTAAATATTGTAATGTACTTTAATAAGAAAGTAACAATCTTGATGGTGGGAAAATCAATTTATTTTTCAATTTAAAAAATAGTTTTTTATAGAATTTGGTAATGGGAGTCTAAATTGACCCATTTTGGAAATTTTATGAAATTAACATTTAAAATCATATAAACGATTATCAAATTCCATGTAAAATATATTTAGGAAATCATTTTGTTGTTGAAAAGGAATTTTTTATAACAATTTAGAAATAATTGTTATGGACGATAATTAATTTTTATCAAAAAGGTTACAAAAGATTGGAATCACTTATAAAGGACCTTCATGATGATTTATCAATAAATAAAAAAGGACATGGAAAATAATCATTTCTACCACAATTATAAAAATATGATAAAATGATAAGGATCAATAAAATAAGATCAAATTATTTCCTTCAAAATGACCATCGACCTAAACTATCTCAGAAATAATTTGATTGTAACATAAATCCTTAATGGCATTTCTAATCATTCGAATCAATTATAATAGGTCAAAAAAATACAGTATAGATCTATAAATCAAATGAATATAATTAATTAATATTAAAAAAATTATTCATGAATCATTAAGAACAATATATAAGGAAAACATGATGCCTGACATGAATCAAATCTGATGAAAATGGTATTGATATAAATAAAACCATTGATTTTTTTAACATTTGAATAAATAAACAATGAACGTGATAACAAATAAGGAACATAAAATTTCCCAAAAATTTTATAAGATACATAATTACAAAAAATGAGGCAAAAATCCATATTAATTGAAGTAGGTTCATATTACAAAACATTTATTAATGAATGTAAATTTTAGATGAAATATCCATACAATGTTCATATCATTGAATGGAGAAATAATCAGTTTTCATATTATGTGAAAAATATTTATATCCAAAAACTAAAATATTAAATAAAAGATAATCCAAAAAAAAATTATTTCACACAAAAAATTATCATAATATAATAAATGATGATGTGATGTAACCTAAGGATATTAAACTGAGTTAATAAACCCTTACCACATGGAAATATTCATGTAAAATATATTTGGATGATTGAATATGAATTTGGAAAAAAAAATAAAAATAAATTTTAAGTATTCATGATATAACATTTAAATCTGGTTGTATTAAAAGATCCTAAAAAATTTGGTACATAATAATAAAATCGGCCTCAGTGAATGAAAATAGTGATGAAGTCTCTTTCCTCGAGTGTATACCTGATATATTTTTCCATTAAAATATATATAATATAATAAAATAAAATATTTAATTTAAAAAAAATATATTTTGAACACCTTATCTATAATCCATATATTTCATTTATTTTAATGACATATTTAATTATTTGATTAGTTATGTCCTTGATGGGTATTTTTCAGTACGTTTCGTTCGTAATTTCAAAAAAAAATTGATGTGTTCAATATAGTGATAAGGGTTAATCTTATATAATATATAGGGTAATAAACATGATGTAATTATAATTTTAAAAAAATAAATATTTTTAAACAAATTTTTATTTATGATTATGAAAAATTTACTATATTACATTCATGGATATGGTAGTTCGTACATAAAAAAAAGAAACAATATCAGTTTTCAATGATAATTTTGAAATAGTTTTTGTATTAATTTAATATTAATTAATAAAAATATTACAATGATTTCTATGTAATATCATTAAAAAAGTTAAATATACATCATCCATGTAATGTGGAGATGAAAAATGATGCACATATTCCTGTAGAGGTAGAATTTCACTAGTATGCATGAAAGACATTAAATTTTTTTAGAATAATAAAATCTAATTAAATTAAAGAAATATTATTTCTAATTATTTTTATATATATCATGAATAATATATATATATATATATATATTTTAAATCCATCAATATCATAACCCATGAGAGGTGGTGACAAAAAATGAATTACATTGTTTTGTGTGGTGCTACTTCACCATACACATTAATAATGAATCCCTTTCCAATTAGTTAGAGGAATGATATGAATATTGGATATTCCAATTTAGTAATAAAATAATTGGATATGTATTATTCCTATTATTTTAATAACATAACGTATAGAGAATTTCTGATGGAGGTGGACAAATTAATAAAAGAAAACCTCTTCATTAATAACTATGGTTATTTCTCAGAAAACCTCCTTTTCATTACACCTTAATCCCTATAAGGTTGGTATTGTTCCAAAAAAATAATAACTATATAATGTGGGTGTGTATATTTATATTTAATTTGGGAATGAATTTTGTGAACAAAAATGTTCCTTTAGTGGGAATAAATGATAATAAAATGTTCCAGTTTTATAAGAGATTGGATATGCACTTTTGGAATTTTTTAAAATGTCAAATTAATATAACATAAATTTAATTTGAATGGGATTTAAATTTAAAATACTATAATATAATACAGGAAAAAGTAAAATCCTCAAATAAAATAAAATTTCGACATTATTGGATAGCTTTTTTGCAATTATCATTTTTTTTGAAGCGCTTTTTGCGTTTTTGAATATTGTTTACACTTACATGGATAACATAGATACTATAAAAGTAAAATTCATATAAATATACCATTATTGATGTGATAATTCATTCCAAATTCAATTGGAAGATGAAAATAATTTTATATAATTTAAATCATTCTATAAAACATTATTTGTTATAAAATAACATTAATATCCATTTTTTGATATAGTCAGTAAAATTTTCTTTTAATGATACATAAATACAATTGAATTTAATTAAAAGATTAAAAACCAATACTACATGTCATTTTTACATACAAGATTATTAAAAAAATATACAAATAATAATTTAAGATTTTTCATTATCATTTTATTTATTTTTTAAAATATTACACAAGCACAGTGATAGTGTTTCTAAAGCTATTCAATATATTTATAGTCATAACAACCAAAAAAATATAATACCATTATAAAGGAAAAATATTTTTATTTTAAATAAATATTTATAACCAAATGTATCCTTTTTTATCAATTTTTCAAAAACAAGATAATTAAAAACAAAATGATTAATATTTGTGACTTTTCTTTAAAAAAAGAATACTATAAAGGTCAATATAATATTTGAATAGAAAAAAATCCATATATTGAACATTTATTTGATTATGGATGACCTATAATCATAAAATTAAATAAATTAATGTGTTATGATAATTAATTAGATCTTATGATTTTATTTTTGACAATAATTACATAATTTACCCTTAGACAAGTTTACAATATTACTAAATTTACAACTCACAATATAAAAAAACAAAAGATAAATATTTACCAAATTGGGGCACAATTAATCTATATATGGAATTAAAATATTAAAAAAATTAAGAAATTAAATTTTATATAAAATCATAAAAAATAATTAAATGTTAATTTCAGAAAAAATCATTTTTAAGAATAAAAATTGTTTTCTTCCAAAATCAACGATTATATTTATTAAATATATTTTACTATTATTTTATTATAATTAAATAATATTATTATTAAATTAATAACAATTTGAATTCATATTGATAACTTTTAATGTGTGAAATATGATAGTTTTACAAAAATTTGTATTTCTCAATATTCACCAAAAATTAATTTTTTTATGAATATTTATAATATATAACAAAAATTTGTTTTGATATGATGAATTAAAAATATTAATCATTTTCATAGAAAACATCCCAAATTTAAATGTTTTAATTATACTTATTTTCCCAAAAATGCAGTATAAATGATCACTTAAGAAAATGGTTCAATTAATAATAAAATGACTAAGTAAAATTGAGTTCTTATTTCCTAAGATTTTATCTATAATTTTATTATTGTAACTATTATATATATTTTATAAAGAAGTTAACCACTTTCATTCTCTCAAATATCAAAAATAGTTTATAATGGTCGTATTTAACTAGAAATAAGTTTTGTTACCTTTTTGTTTGGTGTTCTATGTCATATACACTATCAATAATGATTTTCTATTAAAAACCTGAGATATTACATTCTCTCACACATCTATCGATTGATAAATTTCATCCATGTAATTTTTAATCAAACCCATTAACTATGTTTTAAACATTTTAAAATAAAATTCTCGGCATCCCTCTTCTTTAAAATAGTAAATATGAAATCCACATGAAAAGAGATAAAGGAAAGGATGAAGGTTGTCTGGGAATAACAAATTCTATGATTCCAAATACGAAAACACTAGTTTAAGGTGAATATATACACATTTTAGTGAATAATAATTTCCAGATAATGATAAAGAGTGATTGAGATCATTGATCATAAGAAATTTAAAGATCATCATAAACATAAAACCATAGAACTATAAACTAATAAGGTGTTGCCAAAAACATGGAGTCATTAGAATGAAGGACAAAATGATTAAAAAAATTAATACCCCCTTACTGGGTTTGAGTAATTACCTTACCATGTACGAGTAGAACCAAAGAAAATATTATTAATTGAATATCCTATTTTCATCCTTAAATCAATTTCCATCATTATCTCATATTTTTATCCAAATAAAAATTATCCAGGATGAATTTTTCAAGCCTCATGCACCTGAATAAAATTATAATAGGTAACATAACACAAAAAAATATAATAATTCTATCCTACTATCATTTTAAATTTTACAAAATAAAATTGATAGAACAGAATAAGATAATTCAAAGAAGAATCAACATTCATATAATAAAATAAAATAACAATCTCTCTTATTAAATAGTAATACTTAAATATAAAAATTAATCCTTCCATAAAAAACTATACATATAATTATTAAAAATATTCCAAAAAACTGTTGACCCCCAAAAATTTTAAGTAATATATGAAATATTCTTGAAATATAAAATTAACTTTTATCTCTAAAAAAATTTATCACTAATCATTTAATGTACATAAAAATCTATATTCTCCAATCATATAATCTATAAAATATTTAAAAAAATTCATTACCAATTGGAATCAAAATTAATCCACATTAATAAGTAATATGATTCTAAAATATAATTTTTCCTTGACTCCTCAAATAATACAGCAAGCTGATCATAAAGGGTTACATATGCCTCAAAATAATAAAATGTCTCCTAGAATATCATTATACACCTTATAATACCATTATTTAAATCCTCAAAGTGGTGTATAAGACAATGATATTATAAGAAAACATAGAATCATAATCTAATTATGGTATTGATAAGAATTAATATATCCTCACGTGAAAACATAAAAATATCCAATTTTTTCTAAACCCTTCTCTGATAAAAATTTAAATAGACATGAACCTCTACTCCGAGATATAGTGCTAAAAAAATAAACATTTCATTTCTTAATTTCATGAAATTAATTTCCACCCAACATTATCGATCCAAAAATGAAATTCTCAAACGAAAACAAATTATCAATTATGAATCGAATTGACCATTTTAGTTTATAGTCTCATATAATTAATATAAAATCTTACATAATCACTACTCATGACTACAAGAGTGTATTTTCCCACTATACATAATGTATCACATTCCATATTAAAACAACAACAGCTTGCACATATATCATTACATATGAAAACTTTATATAATCAAATAATTTATCATTATTCCTCATAACCTCGAGAAATGGAAACATAATAAGGGTGAGATCAAATACATATTACATGTAATAAAAATCAATAACAATTAAATTTCATCATTGAGTATAAAATGTGGATAGAATCATGATAATAAAATCAAATTTAATTACAATAACATAATAGAATTCATAACAATAAATTTTTATATCCTCATTCAAGAAACAAGATATTAATATATTTACAAAGAAAAGATTCATATTATTCATTAATTATGAATCATGTTATGTAAATTTTGATCAAATAAAATATATATAATCTCAAGAAAACATAATGAAAAAGGGTAGTTATATTGGAAAATTTTATATATATCACATTTTAATTGGGTCTTATAAATAACCATATCCCATTTAGATCCATATGTTAATCCCTTTATTAAAGCCACCTATATTACTTAATTAGACATGATATATTAACTAATTCATTATAGAGATATGATGTGGCCCACCATTCATATAATCTATAACCCACTCACCCGTTAATCATGGTCAATAATGTGGTTAAATCCTTAATTAATTTTTTAGAACAATTACATCATTATAAATAATATCTATATACCACTAATGAAATAAATACATATAATATTTCACTTTTGAGAAAAAAAATAGTCATTATTCATTATTTATTTATTCACTAATTGAATGAAAATGATATTCATGTTAATATCATAATTCGTCTTGAGAAAAAATAAGTATGGAACCCTTATAATAAATCAATATAAGATTTTATGTAATATCAAGGATTGTTGATGTGGATGAATTTAAATACCATAAAATATCATTTAAAAAATTATTTATATATTAAGCAATAATTTTAAAAGATAAAAAATTATAACCTTTTGTATAATTAATTTTATTTTAAAATTCATTTTGGAAATTATATACGTATATTCAATTATAATATTTTTCTCGACTGTAGGAAAATTTATTCGTGTTGAAAATGTATAATATAAACACTGTTTTAAGGAATTTTGAAAAGGGATACTATGGTGACCCATTTTAAAATGTTATGTAATTTTATTGTTAAAACCTTTTCAATGGAGGTAATATAACAAGTTACATATCATTATGAAATCATTTATATTTATAGGATATCATTTTTAAAAAAAATAAACTGACATAGAAGGAAAATATCCCTGATCTAATATAAGTAACAAGATCAATACCACATACAAATAACATTACTAAAGTTTCATTTTTTAAAAAATGTATGAAATTAAAATTTATCTTTTTAAAAACATTTATTACCAGATGATAAATATATATATAAGGTTCATAAAAATAACATCCTATGATTTCATCTACTATAACCTTCAATATATAAAATCTTGTAATGAAAATTGATTTTAAAAAATAGCATTCACCACCTGGGTAATTATTCAAATAAGATTAAATTGAATGAATGAAAATGACATGGATCCAATAACCCAATAAATTTCATTAACATATATTTGAAAATATATTTATGTTTTTTTATGTTCACTATAAAAGGAAATCTTGGTGAACAACCTAAATCATGTCTTATCCATCCAAAATTTACATATTATTAACCTTTCAAACTAGTTTGTGCCCCATACAAAAACATGTTTAAGGATGCCTAAAATAATGAAGCCCAAATCATCTTCCATAACTAAATTACCGCTTTCCATTAGAAGAGAACCCAGGGTAGAAAACAAGAGACTTTGATCTCCAGTGATAATCCTGGAGGGGAAAAAACCGACCACCTTATTCCCCTCACGACAAATGTGACTAAGGATCACCTGAGAGTCTCGAAGATGCTTGAATCTATGAGTAATGTAGGAAATGGTCCTTGGAATGAGGAGCGTACCTCGCAGTGACCCATGAAGAATAGCCGAGCCAGTTTTCTCCAACTCAAGCACAAGATTACGAGAATGAAAATGCTCTATGCCTTTCAACAATGCATACACCTCTTCCATAAGAGTGTCGCCCATTACAAAATCACCTCTGAAGGCCAGTATCAGTGACCCTTGGTAGTCACAGACCACTCCCCCCCCAATAAATCTAGACACGCTTGACCCATCAACATTGAGCTTCAGACCACCTCTCTGAGGTTTCCACTACACCCAACATCTCTTCTTATTCACCACATGTAAAAATGGTTTATTGGAATTAGTAGCCATGACATTTATTAGAAGGGGGATGGCCTCCCCACCCTTAACAAGTGGGATTATATCGATCCTAGTACTTAGAACATGAAACTCCAGAGCCAAAATCTAATAGATCGTACCGCCATGCCACCTCTGGTTGCGAGCACTCCAAATGCTCCAGAATTCCATACCAAATAAAATCACCCTCATCTTCTTCTCAGAGGCATTGTAATAAATTAATGGGAACCAAGAGTGCCGAAAATACGCAGATAAAGGTACCAGACCTCATCATCCCAATATTTCATGAAGGAAACCCCAAACAATGGTCTCCCAGTCACTGTTGAAGAAGAGATCCTAAGTCCACCCTTGACTGGGAATCGAGTAGCACAAACCTTTAGATGCAAGCGGAATCCCATTGTGCTTCACATGATCAACCATTGGAACAAACTGATTCCGAGGATGAAAAATAATGAAAATATACTTCACTAGTAGATCATTACACCACAACGCTTTATTCCATATATCTGATAATCCATGCACCGGTGTCACTAAGCGATACCCCTTGGCCGAGAACAGCCCCGAGGCTAACCTTGTTGAAATGTGTTTATCAGGAACCTCATTAAAGGTGATTCCATCAAATACATCTAGTTGACTATGTGTGATAATAGCCAGGCTGAAGGTTCTGAAACTACTGGCCTGAGAAAAGGAAATATCTAGAGTCAGGTAACCTGGGAAGCCCAGCGTTTAACTTACCAAATTATCATTACATAAATTTATTTGACCACAACCAACGAGCCATTTGGAGTTAGATTGAAGCACTGGTAAGTAACTAAATATAATGAGCCAATGATGAGAAACAATAATTCTTCCACATGTTTCATGACTTCCATATCTATTATTAATAAACATTTCCCACAACTATTTGTTCTCTAGAATTTCCTAAGAAAGATTAGCTTACATACCATTCATTTCCCCTCTTACACACTGAACACTAATAACACCTTCTGAAACCTCTATATAGATCATGTCTTAAGAAGTCCAGTGAAATCATCCCCCATTATGAGAATCCCACATGAATTTGTTCAACACTTTTTCAATATTAATCAACACCGCCTTTGGAACCTTGAGCACCAAGAGAACATGCATGGGAATAGAGAAGAGGTCACAATTGACCAATGTAATACTCCCCCCCCCCCCGAAAAAAAGAGAAACTGGTTCTTTAAATTTATAATGTGATTTGTAATTTTACCAATAAGCCCATCAAAATGTGGAATCTCGACCCTGCCTGGAACAATAGGAGCTCTGATATATTCCATTAGAAAATATTTTTTATGCATGCCCTATTCCTCTTCAATAATTTTCCCCCTTCTTTCCAAACACCATTTCGAGATAATCACACTGCTTTTCTCCTAGTTGATAGACTAACCATTCCACTTGCAACAGGATTCCATTACATTGTTAAATTCTCTATTGTTTCATGTGTTACCATTCATGAAGAATAACATGTCATATACAAAGAAGATATGAAAAACATCACTGGAATTCCCTCTACCATGATATGAATGGATCCTCCCACTAAGAATATTCCCTTTAAATTATATTCTAAGAGAGTCTAGAACGAATCTAATGAGACTGGGAGAAAGAGGGTCTCCCTGCTGTAGGCCTCGGTTGGGTTTGAAAAACTCCACCGCTTCCCCATGAATGAGATAGCAAGTCAAGGTGAGATGAAAATTCTAAACAGTAGATCCACAACCCCTCCAGAAAACCCCATGTGAGACAACACTTTCATGATAAAATCCCATTCCATTTTTTCATAAGCTTTGTGCATGTCCACTTTAATCACTACAATGGACCCAGACGTCTTAATATTAATATCCTCTAAAAACTCATGAACCATGGAAATGGCATATTGAGTGGTCCTCCCATTGATAAAACCCGGATGATTTTCCATGTCCCATTGGGCATGATGAGCCATAAGTCTTCCGTTGACAATATGTGCTAGATCCTTGAAGGGAAAATTACACATACAAATCGGCTAGTACTGATTGAGTGCAGAGGGGTCATTCGCTTTCGGAATGAGAATCAAAGTTGATACACAAGAAACATGACACAAATGACCCCCTCTGATGATGTCATGAATGGTCTCAACCAAATATCGTTTAACCAACTCCCATAAGATGATGTACAAAAGTCCCAGGAAAACCATCGAGCCCCGGAGCACTCTTATAGTTGAGATCTTCGACCGCCTCCCATACCTCATCTTTATCAGGTGTTTTTTTAATAGAGAGACTAACCTCATTGGACACCACCCTTGGTAAAAAATTAAATAAATCAGTTTTCTCTTAAGGATATCCCTCCTGCATATATGGATTTGGATCATCCAACAACCTTTTGAAGTAGTCCAGAGACATGCCTCCCACAACCCAAGTCTCTTGAGTGAAAGTCCCATGTTCCATTCAAATATTGGTTACAATTTCCTACCACCTTTCCTTGATGCTGGCCAAAAAATAGGAGGTATTTCTGTCACCCTCCATGAGCGAAGTTTCCCGAGATCTCTCACGAACAAACTGCTCTTGCTCTAAGAGCAACGCTACAAGGTGGTTCCTCTTGCCTATCAAGGTACCAAAAATATCCTCATCCCAGCCATCTTCTAGCCATCACTCAATATGTTCAATTTCATTTTTCAAATCCTCCAAATTAGAAGAACTGGTGGGTGTGTTGGAAAATAATTATATTAAATCTTCTCTTAGCCTTCATAACTTGTTATGAATGTCCATCCAACATCTATCCTGCATGGGTTTTTCCCCAGATGAATGCACCGTTGACTGAAAGTTGTTAACTATTTTCATTGTCTAGAATATAAGAATCATTTATTGTTCACTGACCTGTGATCCAAGCTAAGAAGAAGAGGTGAATGATCAGATAAATCCTACACCAAATGCACCACCATTTGGTCCGAAAAAGATGATAATGACGAAATGATATCAAGACACCAATCCAACCTACACCAAGTGCGTCGATGACCTCACAAATAGTTGTACCATGAAAACTCGCTTCCCACAAAACCCAAATCCAGAAAACTATTCCGAGTAGTACAGAACACAAAGGCCTATCGATCTCTACATGAAACCCTAAAGCCTCCTTTGTTTTCTGAAAAATCCATGTTGACATTAAAATCCCTCCTAAAAACCATAATTCCTTTCCTTTGTCAAAATTTTCAAGCCTCTCCGATAATGATTCCCTACCGTATCATTGCACTTGGCATAGACGAAAGAAATAACATAGCCTTGATGTCCTTCCCTACTTTCACAGAAATATATTGGATAGAAGTGTCCAACAAATCCACTAAAATATTTCCCATCCAGAAGACCCAAATAAATTTGTTAACAGGATCACTATGCAAGAGGCCACTCATTCCAAGTCTTGTAGCCATGTTGGAAATTTTAGAATAGTGTTACTTATGCCGAAGAAACACAACCATGAATGCCTTTGTACATCGATGGTCGGAAACCAAAAAGTCAATTTTCGCTCTTGCTCTAAGGCTCCAGACATTCCAAATAATTAAGGATATCATTGTAACCGATATCATCTGGGTTTGGATCGAGACGACACCTGGCCACTGATAATGATGGAGGTAGAATTCTCAAAAATCTTAGCATGAGCATGGGTGGTGACACCATTAACCATGGAGGCCGACATGACCTCCACCATAGAGTAAATCTCTGAAACAAGTAACATGACACTGAGGATTTTTTATAGTGGAAGCAAGAAAATAATAGGGGGTCTTGAACTGCCTGAGGAGAAATCAATTGAGAAATATCATTCGAGAAAATACCCAGATCACATCAAGAATACTTGATAATCTCACTCAAACAGTGTGAGGGCTTAGAAATCAACCTGGAAAGACTATCCTCCTCCCCCTAAACACACCGCGACCCACTGACCAGAGTAGAAGAAGAACACTTCCAGGTGCAAGACTATCCTAAAACATCAAACTGAAAACCAGGAACATGATTTAGTAGACCACAGCTAGCAAGCAGTCTTGAAAGGACTCTCAAGCCCAAAATAGATGTGCGCCTCCAACCCTAGAAGATAAAACTCATACCTGAGGAAAAATGAAGAAGGTCAAACACCTGATCTCTATGTCCCAGGGACACATGAAATGACCGAAACACGCTTGGAGAGGAAGAGAACATGTCATCCCAAATTCATTCCTCCAGAATAGTCATAGGGGACTTCGGCGAGGAAGGCGCAGTGAATCCCCAGAGAGGATTGGATACAGGATTCCAGGGAGACATAAACTCTGAAACACCATCAGAGAAAACCAGAGGACCAAAGGATGCACGCTTAGAACGTTGCCTATGATAGACGGACAAGGAATTCCCTTATAGCTGACAGTTTGACCAAAACAGCACGAGAAAAGGAACTACAATCGGTTGAAGCATGTCCCCCATTCCATCCACTCTAAGAGTGATCTTCTCGGTAATAAGAGTAGCAAGATCCAAGTCAACACAAATTCAAGACATCACTGCTTTCTCTAGGCAGTGGGTTCGCTCATCAGCACAAAGAAAGACACCAAATGAGTTACCAATCTCGTGCAGCAGACAAGCATTCTGAAATGGAAGAGGTAAACTTGGTAAAGAGATCCAGATCGTTGCCCTCGATGAATCCCTTCTAGACTGAGAGTCAATTGACCATCAGCATAGTTGAAAATTCAAGAGCCCGAGAGACCTATGGCAGAACCCCTTGCTCTGATAAATTCATCATAAGATCCCAAAGCCATGCAGAAGATGCTTTGATTCAAATTCGAGGTCTTGTCCAGAATAAGGAGATTCCATGTGTTCACAAATTTTCATAAACCTATGAAGTGGAGGTTTGTCCTAGACGAATCTCGCAACCATGGTACACTTGAGGCTCTACAATGCTTCTCAGAATGAGGTCGCTGAAATTGATAGCGTAGGAGAACCCCCTACCACAGAGGACAAGATATCAAGAGGTTCCACTATCGAGAAGACTCCACCTGGATCAGAGATGGTCTGTGAACAAAAAATGGCCTCTTTGAATGAAGGCCAAGGAGGAGGCCCCAGATTTTGGAAAGCGAGGGAGCCATCCTGTGGGGCTTCAACAAAGGATGCATGTAGCGGAATGGCATCACCAAAACAAGACCCTACGGATCCGAAGTAGCAGAAACTGTAACCCAATGTGTAGGCCACGAAAGCAGAGGCCCCGACGCGGTGGACAGAAACCCAGAGGCGATAGCCGGAGATGTTTGAAAATGGAGAGGCATATAGGGAATTTTCTTTTTCATTTCAAAGTTCTCCCCTTTTAGGGATAGTTTGGCATGGATGATACAGAGAGAAAAGAAATTATATTGACAGGAGAAATTAGTTTTTCATGTTTAGAGAGATAATTTTAAATAGAGATAAATGATAAGGGGATAATTTGAGACAGATAGATTTCCCTCCTCCTATTGTTTTTAAAACACCCCAAAATTCGGATGATTTGGAGAGAAATGATTGTGGGGGGTTGTTAATATTTTAAAATTCTAATATTATCCTTATTTTTTACATGTATCACAAAATAATTTCTTTTAGTTTCTTTTATAAAGATTCACCAATCAATTTGAGAGAAATCCAAATCATTTAGTTTCTTTTACTATGTTATTGATCCAAACGCAAGGAGAGAAATCAAAGTCCTTTCCTTTATTTTCTTTTACTTTATAAAATATCAAATCATTTCTTTTCGTTTACTAAAATATCACCTAATACATTGTTAGTGTTTCAGAGGTCCCGAATCATGTCTTATCAAAATGATAAAGAGACAAATAAATAAATTTCAATATTTATATCATTTGAATCAATATCCCACAAGAAAATTAACATTAAATGAATAGAAAATATAATCATGACAAGATTTAGTAGGGATTTATTGTCCTAAAACAAATAATATATAACATGTCAATTGAATTATGTTCATATAACAAGACAAGTCCCAAAGAAAGAGGATTAGAGACAAATTACCCATATGAAGATCATATTATTGAATTGAAAATTAATCAATGGATATATTTTATGAAAATAATGTATACAGTATAAATAAAAGTCATTTTGAATGTAATAATATAAAAATATAATAAATGACGAAGTAATGTAACCTAATGAAATGAAATTTAGTTGAGAAAACAATACAACTCGGTAATAATCATATGAAATTAAATTTTGTGATATAATTTGAATTAAAACTAAAAATTACATGAATTTTGGAATTTTAATTATATAACATGTAAAATGAGTAGTATATACACATCTTAAATGAAATTAGGTTCATAAAGTTAAAATATTCTTTAATGAATGGAAATTAAGATTAAATTCCAAACCGTAACACCAAATATGATATATATTTCTTTTTTAAAAATCTAATTTAAACTAATATTAATTTATTATATATGAATAAAATCATCTGGGTTTAATGCCTTTTCCTTAATCAATTTATTTCATATATTTTAATGAAATATTGAATTAAATTATCAATTAAGTCCAAATCATGAATTTTGAGGATATTCAGATCATTATTTCATAACAACAGTGTTGTGTTGATGGTGGAAAATGGTTCATTATTCTTATACAGAAAAATTATAATTAAATAAACTTAACTTTAATAAATCCATTATAATTTAATAAAAATGATGAAATATTGTTATTAAAAATTAACTATTTAATAATCATGGAGATGGTAGGTCATTCGTATCCATTAGTAATGTTTCAATTTATCAATGATAATTATAGACAAAATTTAAGTATTGATTTATCCTTTCATAATTTAAATTATACAATAAATTATATAATATTTCTCTAAATAAACTAATATATATCAACCATATTATTTGGTGATGAAAAAGGAGCCACATCTATTCATCTATGTGGTAGTACACTTATACTCACGAACAATATTATAAATTATCAGTTTATGAAAAATTAATAAAATAGAAAAAATATTATTTCGAAATATTGATAAATATTTCATGAATATCACACATATATATAAATTTAATCAATTATTTTAACTATCCAAGAGAGGTGGTGATGAAAAAATTACTTCTGTCAATGGGGAAGTTGTCCATTGTATACATGAATGATGGATTCAATTACATTTTTTGGAGAGTTTAGATTGAGATTGTTTATTCTAGGAATATAATAATATGATAGAACATATAGGTTATTTATTTTTTTATATCAACAAATTATGTTAATATTTGAATAAGTGGAAAAGGAAATAAAATGAAAATTCTCCTTTATGAACTATACCTATTATTCAGACAACCTCAATTGCTTTCCATCAAAATACCTATAAATAAGAATTATATAAAATACAATAAAAATAAAATTAGGGAAGGGATATTAGTATGGTATATGTTCAAGTAGATTCTGAACCAAAATTTTTGTTGGGTTTGATGAAATGATAAGAAGTGGTTCCCTTTTATTAGATAATTGAGAGGCAAATTTTGGAATTTCAAAAAATATTAATCTAATGTTAATTTATTCTCTTGTCCAAATAGATCCAAATTTATAATGTTTACATATAACATTAGTAATGGTATATATCCTCTCAAAAAATATTTTTTTACATGTGTTTATCACATTTTCACCATTATCTTTTAGTTTTAACCATTCATCAACCTTTTTGAAAAGTATGATGATATTAATGTTTTTACTCTTAGGGGGATAATTTTGTTATCATAAAAAACTATAGGGAAAATTATTATCAAATGGTTAATTCTATAACCCATATCTTAAATTTTGTATAAATTAATAAATATTATTAATTTCAAATCATTTAATAAATTACTAATTATTATAAAATTACAATTATTCTAATTTTGGAAATATTTATTTAAATTGAATTTTAAAACTACATGAAAAAATGGAATTAAAATAAAATGAAGAAAACTCATATAATGTGAAATTTATATCTATGAAATAGAATAAAAAACATTAATAATTTTATTTTTAGAGTTTTTAATATGATTTTTTGATTTTTTACTCCCTGTACATGAAATATATCATAGTTTCAATAATAGTAAGAAAAATATATCACAATAAAATATTGAAAAAAAATAACATGATGAAAAAAATTAGTTATTTTTAAATTGATTGTTTTTTAATAAAAAAAGATTTTATTTATCCATGTAGTGATATTATAATATAATAAAACAAGATGAATAGAATTTTTGACTTTTCAATACAAATAAATATAATGATGAACATCATGGAAAATAGAAAAATTGTCCTCATATTTGAATTTTAGTTAATTATGGATGATATATAGTCATTATGATAAATTAAATCAACTATAAGGGTAATTATATAGACGGTATCATTTTATTTTTATCATTAATTACTTTAATTACCCTTTACTATGGTACCAAAATTAATGAAGATAATTTTCATAATTACTAAATATAAATGGTAAGTACATAGAATATTATGAACCATTTATTAAAAATAAATAATTCCATTGAAAAATTATATATTTAGTAGTGGATGAAATTACATTTACTGTAAATGATTATAATATAATGAAATTTAGTTTTAAGAAAAAATCATTTTCATGATGAAAAATATAATTATACAAAAACTATAATTTAATGGTGATTTAAATAATCTTAGTTAGATTTTATATAATAAAGTTTTAATTATATTACATGCAGATAAATTAAATTAATAAATATTATTTTTATTGAAATGAAAACTACTATTTTATAGAAATTCGTATTTCTCATTATTCAATAAAAATTAATTATATTCAGAAAAATTCATGAATTGGACAGAATTCTAATTTTGAATTTAATATTTTAAAAATAAGATTCATTTTAAAAAATAAACTTTACAAAATTCAATACATTAATTATAAATATTATCATACCAAAATTTGTAAAACCCATTTATGATGAAAAAATGTTTTTATGTAAAAAATGTTTTTTAGAAATATTGGGTGCTTATGTTCATAGAATTAATAAGGAAAATTATTTTAAGTTTATATATTTTATATATTTCATAAATTAATTAATCATGTTCAAAAATTCATAATTTACATATAGATCATAATGTTCATTTCGATATAATAATATTTTATGGTTCATTTGGGCTTCATTCGGTGGGTTTTATACAATATAAAAACTGGTTTTCTTTTAAAATATAGAGATGTTATATTATATTCCCCACAATATCAATATATCTATAAATATTAATTTTTACATGAACTTAGTAATCAAATTTTTTACTTTTGAACATACAAATGATGAAATATGACATCTTAATAAGAGTTAATAAAATATTCCCATGAAAATAGAGAAATGGATGTATGATTGTCAATTTTAAATAAGACATCATATGCTTGAAAATATCAGAACCATGGAGGAAGGTAAAAATATAGAAATATAATAGAAAAATAATGTCAAAATTATGATGGAGAGTGACCATGATCTATGATCACCAGAATGTTAATGATCAGGAAAAAGTTATAAACCACAAAATCTCAAACCAATTATTTGATTAAATGGCTATTAATTCTACTAAAATAAATGTATTGCGATATTATTTTGGAATAAATTCTTCAATTATTTGATGAAAAAATTAAAAAAAATTCAAAAATAAGGAAATATTTTCACTTGAAATTTATAGTTTCACCCATTAATAGATTTCAATATAAATATCTTATTTTTACTCTAATCATAAATATCCATGATGAAATTTTGATGCCTGATTCACTATAATCAACCTATAATACATCTAATAATCTGGAAAAGGATAAAAAATTTATTCCTCCAATATTTAAGCATTTTGAGATACTAAAATGGTTAGAAATATATACAATAATAATAAAAACAGATAAAACATTATATGAATATATTCAATACTAATCAATATAATTATACATAAATACCCAAATTTCACACTTAGTCATTTCATACTTAATTATTAATAAAATTATTCAAAATTTTCTTAACTAGGATTTATTCTTAATGTGATGGTGTATTTGATCACCTATTCTACCTAGAAAAATTTATAATTTATATAAAATCAACATTTGTCAGAAAAAACTTTCTATACCAATTTTATATGTTGCTAAATAATTTAATCTAAATAATATGTTAATAATTTTCAAAAATTAAGTGAATCCTCATCATGATTAATTAAGATCAATTATTATTATAAAAGATAAATCAACCATTTCCCGTCTAATAATTCATTTTTTAAATCCTAATGGTTATAAATACCCTATCTAAAAAACTTCTCTTAAAATATCTTTATCCACCAAAATATTCCAATAGATAAAGCCTGAAATCTATGTATACAACATTAAAATTAATATCAAACTAAGTCTAATAAAAACGTGATCATATCCATCACTCTCACAATAACTTCATAAGAAAATATCATAATATACAATGTTCTATAAACCCTAATATCATATAAACTGTAACATCAATGAACCCACACTCCTATATGATGTAATAAAAATATAAACATTACATTAATAGATTTTATAACAAAAACATTCTATGAATTTTTTATATCCCAGACGTACAAAACCAATAGGAAATTTCAGATCACTTATATTCCCTTGACCATTTTTGGTTTAAAGTTTCAATGAATTAATACACGATCATATATAAAAAACACTAATGCATTCAACAGAGTATTTTTCCACTATTCATAGATTTTCATATTTCATATGAAATACATAACAACTCCCACAAAATTATATAAATATTAACCCTTTATATACTGAAATAATTTATCCTCATTCGTCAAATTCTAGTGAAAAGGTAAAAAACTGTGAGATTAAACTCTTAGTAGTGGAAATCATATTTATTAACAACTAATATTAGTCAATGGTCTTATAGTGGTATTGAAATATTGGTGACATAATCCAACTGAATGGTCATAAAATAATTTATTAAATTCTTATAAATTCATATATCATAAATATTAAATTACAATATAATGACATTAAAAATTTCCGGATTTATATGATGAAATAATTATAATCCATGATTTGTCAATATTTATCAACAGAAACATTTATAACCCATTGAAACTATGAGGAAAATGTGTTTGTTTCTCAAACAATTATCAACATAAACTATTTTAAATAAAATTTAGAATTAAACAGATCATAACTAAATCCATTGGATAAATTGTTCTCTAACTCAATCTATCATTACATTTAGGATAATGAATACTACTCAATGCATTGGAGAGCAATAATGGAGCTAAAACATCATTTCTGCTAGACTGTAGTCATCCATTCATCACGATATATAATATGAATCAACCATTTATTTAATATGTGTCATGATTTCCCATCATCTACACTATTGACCTTTTATTATTCAATAATAAAACACATAAAATAATTCACTTGTCAATATGACTATAATAAATATTAATTCATAATTGATTTAATTGTGAAAGTGAAATGAGATCCACGTAAATCTCATAGTCATTCCTAGTAATGAATAATTACGGTATAATTAATAATATATATTGGGGATTCTAAATTTAATATAGTGATATTGATGTGACTAAATGAAAATAAAATTAAATGATTTTTAAATTAATATTTTGATTATACGCTTCTCATTTAGAACATTGATTTCAAAATTTAAAAATTCAAAAAATATTGTGAAATTTGTTTTGTTTTAATATTACCTAGAATATTATAATGACTTATTATAATATAATAATGTACTTGACTTTATGAGAATACATTTGTTTTATAAAATATTATAATAAACATTAATTCAAATCATTTTGTAAAAGGTGTCTCAAGTGGCCCATTTGGAAAATATAAAATAATATAAATTTACAAAAAATAGAAAAAATAGAAAATAAAATGTATAATTTCCTTATGAAATCAATTATTTTAATATAATAAAATTATTAAAACATTTTACAAAACATCAACATATAAGGTAAATATTCTTGATCTAAAAGATGTGACAAGATAAGTATTACATAAAATTGAATTTATTGATGTCTCTTCAATAGATAATGCTGAAAATTTAAATCTTTCATTTATAACAGATTCATATCCAGAGGATATGAAATAATATTTAGTTCATCAATATAATATAATATGATTTTCTCAAAAAATACATTCAATATAAACAATCTCTAAATGATATGAGATTTTAACATAAAGCCTTAATCATTTTGGTAATCATTGGAATAAAAATTGATTGAAAGAAATAATATTATGTTCATTTATAAATCAATTTAATTTAATTAATTAATATTAAATAAAATCAATCTCGATTCATTATGTACACTATACAAGGAATTATTAGTGCATGATCTAAATCATATCTCAATAAAATGAGAATGTGACAAAGAAAACTCTTTCATGTTTTATGATATTTGATTCGATATTTCATAATAGAGATATAATACAAAGAAGTTAAAATATCAACATAAAAAATTACTTAATTATATAAATTCTCAAAGGAAAAATGTACGACATGTAAAATTATGTAGGTTCATATTAAAATAATTGTATCAAAGAAAGATAATTTTAGACAAAAGAATGATATAAATATTTTATCATTGCATTTAGAAATAAAGAATAATGGTATGACAAAAAAATCCACAAAATAAATGTATAAATAAAAATAAATAAATAAAACATTTCACACATAATCATGTCATTATATAATATATTAATTAGTGATATAACACAATAAAATACAATTGGTTTAGGAAACAAATACAACTAAATAACTTTATATTATATTACCTCGAATGAAATAAATTAAATTAAAACATAAAATTCATTAATTTATGATGTATTCATGATATAAAATATAATGGGGGAATTATATAAACCGCATAAATGAAATTATGTATGTAATGTAAAAATGTTCTTCAATGAAACAAAATTGAGATGAAATCTCATACATCTAGTCCATATATGATATATATGTCTTTAAACTCATGTATAATAAACTCATATCAATTATTAAATTTATTAAGTAATAATTAAATGAATAAAACATTACATTAAATACATATTTTATTAATTTTAATTTTCTATTAAATTACATATTCAAATAAGTCCAAATCGGGTATTTTGAGGACATTTGTTACATAATTTCAAAAATAACTTCAATGTGTTGACCATTTACAAAGGGTTCATTGCTCTATCATCTCCTGAATAATAATTATTAAATGATTTTAATTTTAACTATTATACTTCAAAACCTAAAGAAAGAATATTTTCATGAAAATTAATATCTATTATAATTATGGAGATGGTTTGTCCTACACACATATGAGTAACATCGCCATTTTTCAGTGATCATTATTAAAATAATATAAGTATTATTTTATCATAATATAATGGAAATAATATCAAATATGGAATATTATTTATTTTAATAAACAAATATATATCATCAGTGTTACTTGGTGATGAAATACGAGTAACATATCTTTGTGGATGTGTTAGTACACTTATATTCATGAATTAAATTATAATTTTCTAGTGTCTGAATGTTTAAGAAAATATATGGTTTCCTGTTTTTAAATAGTTATAAATATTTCATGGATATATATATATATATCCATAATCTTAATCACCAATGAGATGACTTGATGGAATATGAATTACACCTGCATGTGAGATTGTAGTCTATGATACACATGATCGATTAATTTTTTTATAATTTTATGGAGTTTTGATATGGATACATGATATTAATATAACTTAATAACGTCCTAGTATATGATAGATACTGAATTTGTTAATTCATATTCCTTGGATTATATTTTACAGATTAGTAACACGAAATAAAAAATAATAATCAAACAACCTCATTTTCCTTACCACTTAAGCCATATAAGTATGGTATTAGAAATAAATTAGACCTCTAGAATATATTTATTGATGTTATTATGGTATGTTTTAGTGTTTAGCACAAACCAAATGGTTCTTGAGGTTTTATGAAATGGGATGAGGAGCTTCACTTTTAAAAGAGAGGGGAAGGCCACAATTGAAATTTCATTAAGTAATAAATTAATATAAAATAATTTTTATGTCTAAATAGATAAAATATTATAATAATATATTATATAATGAGTATTTGTATATTTCCTCTAATATAATAATATTTTAACAAGGCTGAAATACATTTTTACCTTTTTCGTTTTCATTTAATCCTTTTTTATCCCTTTTTATAATTATAGTGATATCATTTATTTTTAATATTGAGGATTAAATATAGTTTATTAAAGAAAAAATCCACAAAACTTGTCCATGGAAGAAGTCCTAAATCTAATAAAGGACACATGGATGATGATGATATTTTTATTTGTTATTAATAATTTTATAAAATACTATTCATTATAAAATTACATTACTATCCATATTATAACTGTTCATATAGTTTGAATTTCAATGATAAAAGATAACAATAATAATGGAATCTAATGAATCCAAAATTTAAAATATTTCATATATTAGTAAAAAAATTATGCACTGAGAAACTCACTCAATGAAAAATATTTTTATACTTTTAAAATCATTTTATTTATTTTATTTATTACTTTCACAAGCAGTGTGTTAGTATAGCTTATGAATTTATGAAAATAATTTATTTACCAAATATTCATAGAAATTATAATGATGGAAAATTTATTTTTTAATTAAAATTAATATTTATAAGCAATCATATCCCCTAATTATCCCTTGGTCGAAAAGACTAAGATGGTAAATCAAAAATAATATCATTTGTGACATTTATTTAAATAAATTAATATAAATCTCAAGATAATGTAAAAATTTATAAAAGGAAATATATTTTTTTTGGGTAAAATTATGGATTTCATATAATCATTAAATAAAATTTAGATAATTTCTATGTACATTCTTTATTAATTATATTTTGTAAACTATAATTACTTGATTTACCATTTGGTATAGTAACAAATTATCAAAATTTACTATTCCCAATATCCAAAGAATAAACTTATTTTACAAATATATAACCCATTATAAAAAATATGGAGTATGTTTTTATTAATTCAATTTATATATGTTACATAAATTGTTTATAATAAAATTCATGAAACCAAAAAAAAAATTAGTGATAGAGTTTTGAAGCCCAAAAACGTAGTTATACAAAATCTGGTCTAATGATTATTTATATAATGATAATTTGATTATATATAATTAAATTAACTTTCGTTTAATTCAAAATAAAATTTTTAGAAAGGGAAACTTTTTAATTATAAGATAATAATATTATTACAAAGGTTGATATTATTAACAATCCATTGAAAATTAATCTATTATGAAAAATTCATAAATTTAACCGAAATATAATTTTGATATACTAAATTTAGAAAATTTATTTCTAAATTTTTAGGAAATTTCATAAAATAATATTCTTCCATATATCAATGAAAACAATTATTTAAATAAAAATAGTTTTTGAATAATAAAATTGATGTAAAAAGTTTTTCTTATTTACTAATCATTAATCAATACATTTGTATTGATTAAAATATTTAAATTTATTTAATAAATTTATTGACCAATTATTACCCTCCAATTTAAATACTATGTTATAATAGTAGAATTTGAAAAATGATATTTTTTGTTTTATTTAGATTTTTTTGTTAGGTGTCATATACAGTATCGAACATATTTTTTTTAAAATAACACGATCTTACAATGAAGAAAAGGAAAACCACATGTGATCACTATACCTAATATAGGTTATGATAATGACATGGTGAAGTGTACATATACTATGTTTTTCTTTATTATTTGATTTGGGATATACCCACTTATTCATTTCTTAATAATTTCACTAGGATATCAACATACCACCTCAAAAATTGGATATCGAATTATTAGTGAAATTCCATAATACTGTGATCCTCTCATCTAATGTTTACTATTCCTATTTGATTAAATTTTACAGAAATTTGATTTGGGAAATCTAATTATTCTCTTTCCTAATGAATGTGATGTCATTATATGCATGGTTTAACCTTAAAAAGATAAATCCTGTGTTAATTATCAATTAATGGAAGTAAAATTTGACATTCCAAACCAAACTATGATCATTTATATGTGTGATGATAAAAATTAACTTTTAATAGAAATTACAACAATTATATGTGTCATTATTATTCATCATATATGGTGTTAAGATTGGATGATTATGGAGGAAATCATTATTAATTATATGCTCACTATATGAGAGTGTATTGATTTATCTTAAAAATTGATAGTTTTTCTTCCACCAAATCGATAATATTATTTTATAATAATACTCATAAATGGTATTGCACCAATTTTAAATAATCCCAAGAAAATTTCCAATATTAACATTCTAGAATTGGAGAATCAACTATTAGAGAATATTCTTAAGGGGTTCATTTAACTAAGTGTGTGACCTTTAGGTTCACCCATTTTTTCCTAAGATAAATTTTAGATCAATGTGACTCTTCAATGATTATATAGAACTAAACAAGATCAAAATCAATAATAAGTATTATCTAACACTTATTAATGATTTGATTAATGAATTTTGAGGAGATTAATAATTATCCAATATTGATATTTGTTTCCATACTATTAGTAGTGGTTAAGTAGTGAATACATTATATGATAAACCTTCCAAATGTGTATTGGAAACTATGAATTTATATGGATTTCATCTAGTGTTAATAATTCCTCCACTATCTTAATTGATTTTATTAATATATTTATTAAGGATTACATTGATCAGTCTGTTATTGTGTTTATAACAGGTATTCAAATATATTCATAGATAAATAAGGATAATTATGACAACATTATCACTTTATCAAATTACCAAAGGATAAGTTTTACCTAAGAAATACAATGTTTTAAATATGTAGTTAAAATGTTTCATTTTAACATTATATTATCTCAATGAGGGAATATCTAAGGACATGTCAAATATGTATGTTATTGAATATTTTTCAAGTACAATTTCATTGATTATTATATGTAGTTTTAGTGGTTTGGATAGATATTATCAATATTTTTCCAATAATTTCCCTTTGTTTTAAAATAAACTCACCAAATTAACTCATTAGGAATAAAAGTTACTTTGGATATAGGAATGTCATAAAAAATACATTGAAATAATGATAAGGATATTAATTTCATATATGCATAAAAATTCATGCAGTGTTGAATAATTTTTGAATAATAATACCTCATCGACTAATGTACTGAGTTGTGTCCTCATGTAGAATGATATGGTTTCAACTTATGCATAATTATAATTAATAGTTCAAAATAAAAATTACCTAACTCATTTTTTGGATATTCCCTTGTAATTTTAACATTTAATATAAGTAGTGTTTATCTTTATAGACTACAGAGTGTAAAATATACTGATGATATATTTTTAATGATTATATTCACTCAAAAATTAATTGATATTCACATGAGAGGACATTTGATCTTTAATAAACATTATGAATCTTATTTAAATTACCAAAATCGTAAGGTAAACAAGGTGTATGATGCAATGAGTTAAAAGGACCATGCTAGTTTTTCCATATTTATTATCTAAAGAGATCCAATACATATTGATTTATAGATTATAGACCTCATAATCATTAGTTAAGGGTAAAATTAAAATCATTCTTAGATTAATTTCTATACATCTATCTTTCTGATAGATAAAGAGTCATAGAATGAAGTTATGAAACTAAAGAAGTAGGTTCAAAAGTATCATATGTTTAATTAGTATTTTGATTCAATGTTATGGTTAATGAAAATTATATATGTCCCCTTGATACAAGGCATGGATTATTATCTTCTAGATAAAGATCAAATTTCATCATTCACTATTCATAATGGATGTACAAAAATGTATAGGGATATGAATGAGTTTTTTTATTATGATAACATCAACATATATATTTGTGGTATATTTCCCTATTCATGGTATGTCGATATTTTATAGTTGATAGATATAAATCTAAACAGAGTTTACCACCATTACCCTTACAAGAAACTAAAATGTAAATCAATGCCATGGATTTTTTTCATTAGGTATAGGAAACCATCAAAAGGCCATACTTCTATTTGTCTGGTATTGAATCTTCATACAATTTCATCACACTTCATTTTGATCATATATTATTTATATCTAGATCACCATTCATGATTATAAATTTGGGAAGTGGTGTTGTTTCATTGATTACAACATTCTATTTTAGGTGATTTGGATCATAGTATACATTAATCATATAGATTAGACTTAAACCTGATTTTTATATAGAATTTAGTTTCAGTATATCATGTCATCCACAATAATATGATCAGTATGAGAGACCCATTTAAATACTAATTTATATGTTGAGATCATAATCAGTGGATTTTGATTATGCTTTAAAACAATTCATTTCTTGAGTCATGTTTTCTAACAATAATTTCTTTCACTAGAACATTACATTGGATCCCAATGAATACCTCTATAGAAATAATTATTGATCTTTAATATATTCATATGGAATTTGTTAAATATATTAATTTGGACCTGATGTCACTATAGAAATGGATGATAAATTCAAATTCATTAAGTAACACATCATGGAAGCTCCGTGTTGGTAGGAAGTTTATCTTGATAGTCTCTTATGAAATAAGGAAGTTGATGATAAATATAATGTATTTATTGTGAATTCATTTATGTAAATAGGTTATGAGATTTCAAATGATATGATAGTTTAACCCTAGTTATATTTGAATATTTTAAATACTTGATCTAGTAGGGATCCTTACCACATAGAGCTTCCCCCAATCCTCTCTCATGTTCATGATGAGGTCAAAATTTCACTCTTAATGAAATAAATGACTGATCATAAGAAGTAATGAACTCATTTGTTTTATTAGTGATTCATGATATTTCATATGAAGTACAACTTGTAGAAATCATATATCAATGTGATAAACTAATGTGGAATAATACTATTTACCTAGTTAAATTTATAATGAGGAGTTTCAAATTCAATGTAGCGACATGGAAACAAATTAAGTTATAATTTGGATGTACACTAAGCAGTTTATATTAGAAATAATGGATGTTTTAAGAAATTTTAATTTAATGGTGTAGAATATAACACCCAAATATTAAATAATATATTTATATACAAGATTAATTGAATTTCATTGATATATTGTGATACAAAAAACACTGAGTCTAATTGAACCATATTATATTATTCTTTAATGAAAAATAAATTGTTGTTTTTCAATTATTATAAATCACCGAATTATTAAAATCTTGTATGAAGTTTTAAATTTTCAGTTTTTTGTAATGTGTTTATAAGCTTTGAAACAATATTATCCTAAAAAATGGTTTCTATCTCCTTTCATAAATATAATATTATATATATTTTCACATAGAGTAATTTAATTTATAAAAAGAAATTAATTTTAGAAATCATCATATGAAATGCAATTTAGAGTGATATTTTTAGAATATTATGAAATGTTTGATTTTTCAATAAATGATGAAAAATATTACCATTTGATGAACAATATCATTTGATTCAATATTATAAAAAGTTTTGGTATGAATTATAATTAGTTAAGAAATAAAATTATTTTATTTATATAATTTATACTTCAATTGAGATCATTCAAAATAGATTTATATAATATTTTAGTATAAAAATATATTATAATGAATAAAAATATTTATTGAAAAAAATATATATGTTCATTTTTTTAGTTTATATTTAATTTAAATTATACTATTTATACTAATTGAATGTGGTAAAATTGATTCAATATTTGAAATTAACATTTGTATATTTCTTAAAGCCACATTTATTTAATATTATTATGAACATTAAAAAATATTAATCATTTGTCATTATAGTTAATGTTACAAAGTGATTATAATGAACATAACCAAGAGATTAAGGTATTTATTCCAATTATAAATCTCTAAATCGAAATAACATGACATATTTTCAATAAGTAATATTCCACCATTGAAATTTCTAATAATTTGGACGTATATTTCACTATTTATTTAATTTTTTTATTAAATTGTAGGAGTTTCATCTACAACACTTTTAAAAAGACAGTTATCCATTTTCTTACATACACCAAATTTATGCACATATCACTATTAAACCATGTAAAATTATTTTATGAAAATTGATTTCCATGAATTATAGGTTTTTCCATCATAAGATAAGATTCTTATTTTCCATACAAATTCATCAAAAAGAGGAATATCGATGAATATTGTTATCTTATAACAAAACATTTCCAATTAATTTCATTTCATACTCCCATAAATCTATATTACTCATCATAAAATAATATATTAATAATACTAAATATACTTATATGTTGGTATTATTACATAACCACCAATATATAACTTCTATTCCATCAAATGGGAAATAAATGTATCCCTCATGTTTACATGTGGACTACTACATCCAAGTAGTGATACAATTCATTTTCTATCACTATATTTTTAGGATGAAATTTTGGGTGGGTTAAATTTTTATAAACAATATTTAATAAAAAAATTATGATTTAGGAAATATAATATAATATCTATATTCTCACCATACAATCCATTAGAAAATGATAATATCACTCATGCACAAGTGTGGACTACTATATCCACGATGCGATGTGAATCAATTTCCATTTCAGCTCAATGTGGATGAATTAAAGGATATATTTAAGGAAAATATATTATATATAAGCTATAATAATGATTGTAAATGTTATTTATTATTTCTATTTCGTTCATTCTATAATTTGAAATTTTAAAATAACATTCATGCTTAGAGAAACCTATAGTCTCCTTGAATTGTGTAATTTATTTTTTTCCCTAAATTTTAATAATGAATATATATATATTATAAAATTATATTATATTTATATTATTAATGATATTATATATATGATGGAACTAGGATCATATTACGATTATAGTAACTACAAAAACAAAACTATCATGGAAACTAGAACAGTTAAATCCTAGAATCAAAAATTCTGAAATGTAATTATTATCAAATGGGTGTAGACATGTTATAAGTAGAAAATATAAAACATTATATGTATTTCAATTATTAATGTATATAACAATAATAAATTTTAATTTATTATACATGAGTATATGGAACTTTAAAAAATTTATTCTTCTAGTAGGGGATTTTTATTACAATGCCATTGATTATAAAGATTGATTATGATCATGTTTTTGAAGTGAAAATATTTTGACTTATGTATCAATAATCCAATTATTTTCCTTCTTTTTTTACTTATAGATATTATATGTTTTCCATTAAATTTTTTAAATTTATGATCTCAACATACAGAAAGAATGTCTTTAAAGAAGAATAACATTATTTCTCTAATCGATTCAAAAACCATTTTATTCTATATCCATGCATCTAATTTTTTAAAAATGATTTTAATATTATCATATTATTTACTAATTTTACGTATACCAAGTATTTAAATTTTTATAAAATGGATTAATGGGATCTTTTTTCAATATTTGAAATGGTTACTTTAATTATTTAAAAAAATATGAAATGTATTATTGTTTTTATATACAAGAACTAAACTAAATTTATCAATATCATTACTAATCAATTATATAAATCATCCGTTAAATTATTCCATGGTTATTTTCAAATAAAAAACTCCCATATTATTTCTAACAATTTATATATTATAAATATGATATTTTAAAATACATAAATTTAGTTTCCACAATAAATATTTTTGATATATTTTAAATACATTGTCATCTATGATAACATCCATTGATTTTAATTATGAAATAATGATATATGATCCAATTATACCATCCACATTCATTCATTGTATGGCTTATGATTATTATGATTTAAGGACTATTTTATAAAATAGTTTTTTATCTGCAAGATATGCAAGTTATGATGAAACCATTATAAAAAATATTTATTTTGCATGGGCTATGATATAATATTATGATGAAATGATTATTAATTTTTTATCACCCAAGAATTTGAAATATGGAATGCTTTTTGATATTATAGAATTCATATGTAATATTTCCACTATTTGATGGGTCGGCCAGAAATTGTATATCCCTCCACTAAATTGGGTAATTAAGGACATATCATGAGATAATAAAGAACATAATGTGTAGTATTCTATGTTAAGTAAGGGACTCTATAAATAATTAGTTTTTTTGGTAGTAAACAATGAGTATGTATAGGATGGAATTTAGAGTGAACCTAATTATCTATTATGGGAATAATAACTCATCATCTGATCCACTTTTTTCTACCATAACAACATCAACTCAGAGGGGTCGTGGTTTAGTGATATTGTTGATCCCAGACCCTATTACTATGTAATTTCCACTTATTTCTTTCGGTCTACTCATGTGGAGGTGAGTTTAGATATGAATATTTTTTATTTTCATTAATTATTATTAAATTAAATTGAATTATTTATATACTAATTATTTGATTATTTATTTTTTTCCATAGATTTCACATATAGATGTTATATAGGGGTGTAATTTTAATAATATAATTTCTTATCCATGGGTGATGTGGGATTATATTCTCATTAATTATCAATATCACATGTTATATAATTCGTTTGATCATAATTAATCAATATTTATATCGAAATATATTTTATTATTAACATTATATTATTAATTATTTATAGTGCTCATTGTATCTTATAGTTTATATAATGATATTTACTATCTAAAAGTCATGTTAGATATGTATGTGTGTGGTTTTATGTTAGGTTCTAATAAATATGTTAATGAGATCCATTGATAGGTATCAAGCCATGGTTTTTTATCAGTCTTGTTGTATCCAACATTCTGATAAAATATCACCACATTTTTTATGATGGACTGTGCTAATAATTAATGATATATTTCTTTTAGAGGAGTTAAAAAAACATTATTATAGAATGATAATAGATAGGAGGTCAAAAATAGAAAATGTAATACTATATTTTTTATTCGTATATAACAAATTATATATAATTCTGATCAATAGTATATTTATATATACCATGTAAAAATATTCATATATTAATAAGGATAATTTATCATCCCAATGTTATGGAGTACCATGTTTTTTTTAAAAAGTGTAAATTGATCATAGAACTATAGATAATATCTGTGAATACAATCATCTAATTGTGGTTAATATCATTTTTTTTAAAAATTATTTGAATCAATATTTTGACTCATTAAAAATCATATTGCATAACAAGCAGGCTTATGATGTCATGAATTATTCCAGAAATGATGAATGTATATATGATAATGGGGATCAAGAAACTGATATAATGATATTTTATAAGAAATCATGGCTGAATTTGACCCATTATGGTATTGAGAGATGTCTAGTGGTGGGTATCGATTCTTTATTTATGCATATCATTTATTATAGAACATCTATGCATCTATTGTCTTGTTCGAGTAGTGATTGTGTAGTGTTATCCTCATAGTTTTTTATATAAAATGGTATGTTGTTTTGAGTGTATAATTTAGTTATATAGGTCATTATTAAAAAGCATTAATATCTCCATTAACACTACATGAGATAAAAGGGAAGCATTGTTGATGGTAGGAGCATCATCACGAGCTGATGATGAAGTGCATGTCCAGACATATTCATGGTGTAGGGATGGATCTCCCTCAACCTAGACCTAGTTATTATCCACTACCTCTATGGTTATTGGTGATAAATTTGGTTTTTAATGATCATATTATGTATAATATGGTCATCAATTAAACTTTCTATATGATTTTATATTTGGTTTTATTAAAATTTATATCATGTTTTTTATTATCTATTTACTATTCTGTTTTTTATGGTGTATTTATATATACATATTAATAGGACACTACGGATGGATATAAATTTCAATCATAGTAAACATATTTTAATTGAAATCATAATTAATTAGAAATGATCATTAGATATATATGAATTTGAATAAGTTTTTGTGACGGGAGAAATTATCATCGAAATAAATTTGATTGTGTGTCAAAAAAAGAATTTGGGGATGAGACTTTTACATGAGTCCATAACGATAGGATACCAAAATAGTTATGTTTTTAATGGTTAATACTGGAAATAACCAATCTAAAATACCTAGATTTTTATTTGGGTGGGAATTAGAATGGGGGTTGTACATGACTTTTTTGGTTCCCAACCCTATTTCTTTTGGTACAAGATATGCCACAACATGAGGTGAATTCATCCTTTGGTTATATAGATGAATAAAGAAGGCTCCATTTTCATGGTGTCATGGTTAACTCACTATATCATGACTAGTGAAGTTGTATGTGAATTTTATATTTTGTAGAGAAGACTTTGTATTTTATAAGGATATTATGGACATATACTTCATAAATATATCTCAAATTATTGTTTAGGAATTGGGGATACCTACTATTTTTTCAACTAACCCACCAAGTAGTGTATGAATCATAATTTTATATTTTAATAGTTCGTCCTTCATATTTTCTTCTAGGAAACATGTATTTATTATAATTGGAGCTGAAATATATGTCTAACAGATTTTGGAGGCTCCATACTCTTTAGGATAGTACATGCATACTCATTGTAGTGTTCCATTTATTTTTATCTTTTATTTGTTTTATTTTTATATATTACCATTACAGAATTATGGTTTATGAATCAAATAGATTTTTTTACTTTAATGAATTGGGAACATTCTTTGCATGATTTGATTGTCCCTCTCAAACAGTTGGTAGCCTCTATAATATGTAAATACACACACGAGTTCAAGTTATGTACCTTTTTTAGAAACTGTCCTGGTGTCCCATTCAAAGGCAATATAAAATAATATAATATCACCAATTGGGTTTTATTAATTTATAAATAATTGAATTTATTTTTAAGGAACTCTATATTTATATCACTGTCATTGTTGATTATCATTATTACAATTTGTACTCAAGTGGCTAAGGGATGTTTAGTTTTTTGGGCTTCACACTCTAGGATGAGTGAGGGGCTAGATTAGACAAATATTTTTAAAATGAGATATATAATATTCTATAGGGTATATAAGGCATATATTGGAACTAATTATTTTTTATTTAATTATGATAGTGTCTTGTTAGGTAATATATATCATATTCTATGGGTGGTAGTTTCTGATATGTCTCCCCATCAAAATCCATGTTAATTGATGAAAATTATAATATTTATAATGTTTTATTAAATATATCATATGTGTTGATTAGGTTAATATATTTATAAGGAGAATGGTTATATTATTATTCTTTCGATTTTTTATCCTGGAATTAATACATTAATGGTTTTCATGTACTATGGTTTTGAATGTAAATTCATTTAAAAAAATCATGTTGTTGAATTATGTGTGTGTGAAATGGTTTTTACAAGATGTTTTTATTTGTAAATGATAATAGATACGTTGATTTTAAAATGAAAAATTATTCTCTATAATTTATAAATGTATAAAATATGTTTTTATGAAAATATATTTCATTTCGATTTTGATATTAGATTCCAATGTGGTTTTGGATACATCATTGAAAATTAGGTTTGTTATGAAAAAACAGAATATAATTGCTAAGGAAATTTTTCATTTCCCTCTTCGTTGAAAAAATTGAATAGCAAGGGATATTTTTTAAAAAAACACATGATTGTTTTCATGTGGGATAAATGAATTATAATATTGTTTGAAAATAAAAAATAAAAACCAGCGGAAACTTGTTTTATAGGGTTTTGGTGTTTCCATCCAGAGTGACTTGGATGATTGAATTTCAATGTACTACTTATATGTATGTTTCAGTGAAATATTTTATGTGAGAAGAAAAATTGTGGAACTCAATTTATTAGATTTTGATAATATCTATATCTTCCTATGTAGAATGATTTTTTTAATGTTGGTGATTGAACAACAGGGTCCCATTTTGTGGATTCTTTATTTTGACTTATATAATTAAGCTTTTTTTACAGAGATGTGTTGGGAAAGATCATGGGTGCACGTTTTATATTGTGCTGGAGTATTTGAATTTAATTCTAATATCCTTAGGTATTGAACTACATAATGTGTCTTTGGATTATTTCATGGTTTTCATGACTTATTTGTTTTATGAGGATGATTACCTAGGTAGGGAGAACCATTAGATGAAGTTATCCAATCATAGAAGAGGTGTATAGTGGGATCTAATATGCATGAATGGACTATTAGTTGAAACCCAACTGTTTATCATATTAAGGTTTGGATTATAATCATCTTTGTGTTTAGTAGTTAGTTCCTTGTTTTGATCACTCAGGGGTGAACTGAGGGTGCCAACTTATGGATCCATGTTTGACCCTTCTAGTAAAATATTATAATGATCCATAATATTTTAGGACATGGTTCAGGGCATGAATGGGTTTTCAAGGAATGTTTTATTTCTTGAAACCCAATTTCACCATTTTATTTAGGGATTGAATGTTGTGGTCGAATGTAATGAATTATTTTTCATGGTAACTAATCCTCGGACAAGTACTAGAATTTGGTTTTGTGGCATGTGTTTATGAGTGAGTCAATCATATTGGGTTGTAAGAGGAATGCTGGTTTATATTAATTTATATTTTTTTTATAACAATTCATCATGTCATATGGGATGAAATATGGAAATAAATATGAGTAAATATAGCACCTCTCAATAGATATGTGTGATTTCATGTATGTCTACTATAGGAGACCGAGAACGGGAGTCTGATGTGATTGTGTGTAGGTGAATATAATTGATCTAATATTATATATAACATATAATTAGAGAAAAACATGTGGTATTGGATGGTGTAAGTTTTTTCAATGAACTATGGAATAATTTTTGGAGTTTGTATATGGACATTGGTCCCATGGTTGGATTCAACATGGTCTTATAGTGGACATGTTGACAATGTAGTAGTTCATGGGGTGGAGTGGGATGGGAATGTCATAATTTTAGATACAAATTATTTTATTATGTACAATGTCTAATTAAATCCTCAATTTGAATATTTTAATAGTGTTATGATCAATATTTTTTATGTCACCATGTTCACTTGGAGAGGTGACTCTATTGGGAGTTTAGGAATCATGTTAGTGCGTTTGGTGGATTGGTGATAGTAGAGGCCCAGATCAATATGTAAAACTAAAATCAAAAAAAAATAATATCATTTTTCATAAAAATATATATGGTGAGTTTAAAAACAATCAAGTTTTTCATCCAAAATATGTTTACATTGGTTTTGGGACAAAACTGGGTGTTTTAGAATAAAATATTGTATGAGGGATGGGTGTTTTGAGTTAAAAAGTGAATGATTTTTGGGAATTTAGAAATGAAAATTGATGTGATACAAATATGATGATGATAGATTTAGGTTAGTGTTTTGGGTTATGAGACTAAATGAACTTCATGAGGACATGAATCCTTATGTAGGAACATTTTTAAAGACATGTGTCTTCACAGGTTAAAAATATGGAATTGAATTTTAGTTTTAAAATTTATTGATAGGTATTATTGAGAGTTAATGAATAAATTAAGATTCAATGAAATAAAATATCATTAGATATTTGTTTAAACAACCTTGAGGATTTTGATATTTCTTAGTTTAGTAATAGGATTTTTGGAAAATCCAGAGAGGTCAAGATTCTAAAAAATTAGCAATAACAATGCCTTCCATGACTGAATGGGTTATTAAATCCATGAATGACATTAATGGGGTGAAGTAATGCCAAAATTGGGATGATAGGATGAAGGGAACCACTTATAGAAATATTCATAACAAGAACCTCCTATTCACCTTGTTAAACCTAGACATGTTGTTTATTAAAAAAATCCAAAGGGATTCATAAATAAAAACATATTATGTGTATCCATCTCATATGGGTATGTGATATATAGGAAACTAATCCCCATTCAATCCTTCCACCCTATATCCAAATGGGAGAGTAGATGCTTATCATGATGACTCAAAGTATGACCTCTCCCTTCACAGTCTTTATTCTTCATCCAGACATATTTATTTATTTTTTTTGTCTTGTATTCTTTCAGGATAATAGATTTTGATGAATTCTGGTTTATATTTTCATTCATGATGGGGATTTTTCCTTTAAGATATATAAAATCGGTTAATAGGATAAATCCAAATGGTTTTTTATCTTAAGGTATGTTGTTTCATTGGTCTCTTTAGTGATCCAAGTTTGTTTTTAAAAAATAGTATTTTGGATGGGTTTATAAATTTTGGATTTTATGTATCATATTATCTGGTGGATTCTAATTTTATCTACCCACGTTTCTCATTATTCATGTAAAATTCAAATTCCCAATGAGATAGGATCCAATTTTAACTCATTGATAATCTAGTTTAAATTAATAATTTTTTAATCTTATTGGTGGATGTGATAACTGATTGTTGACATGATAAAATCTAATGCGTTCTAGGATGGTTTTTCATTTTATTTGTTGAGGTAAAGGGCCATGGCCTTATATAATATTATATTTAATTAAAAAAAATTATAATTTTATTCCTCAATTTGTATATATATATATTTATTTTTAAGATTTTCTCAATAAGGATGGGGTGGGTTGAAAAGGAGCTAATAGTAACCATTGACCATATATAATTATACGTAGTTTGATTTTGTAACATTATTAAAATGAGGGAAATTAGACATAATTTTGATTTATTTGGAGGTGTTTGTTGGGTTCTAAAAGATTAATCATCATTGAAGTAGAATGATTAAAATATATTTTATTCAATATTAAAATGATGTAAATGTTGCTTTTGAATATGTTTTTTAATAAATTCCAGATATCCCACTGGATTTTGAATTTATTTTTGATCATGTGTGTTAAATTGACCTATTTTTCTAAATCTTATTGTCACCTTGTGTAGTGTGGTGTATAATGATGTTTTTAATGTGTTTGGAATTTTAATAATTCTTTATTTACATTATTACAAATATTTTTTCGATATTCTGATATGAAAATTTTTTAAACAACAAAATATTAATATACAATTACATTTAAATTAGTCAATGTGTTTTATAGCTTGCTCCACACACTACTGAAAACATAAAAGGAATCCTGAATTATTTTTGTATGAAAATAATGACAACACCATTAAATTAGTGTGAATGAATAATTAAACAGATATATGAAATAGATATTGAGAATAAAAATTAAGGACTCCACTAATATTAATGACTTTTAATAAGTTAATTATAAATTTCTAGTGATATAATTTATTATTTAATTTTTTTCGAAAAAATTTCTTTTCATATTATGTATATTTTATTTTCTAGTATCAAATGAAAAATGATGACAAATTATATATTTTTGTAGTAATTTATTAACACCTATTTAGATGGTAAATTATATTACATATGAATAATAATATTTGAAAATTCGAAATTAAATTTTCCAACATAAAAGGTTTTTAATTATATTTCTATATTTTATTAAAAAATTTGATTTAAAAATGATTTATTTTAAATTTGAAAAATGTAAAATCAATTTTGGATAATCAATCAATATATAAGATTGAAAATAATTTTTATAAATTTTTCTAAATAATTTATTATTTGGTGTAGAGTTAAATGTTTGTTAATGTGAGAAATAATATCAAGTTTATACCATTATAATAAAAAAGAATGATATAACAATTTATTAAAAAATTTATGTAAAATATTAATTATTATTATAATAAATAATTTAAAAATAAATAATTATTTCAAGAAACCCCTATCTATAATTTTTTATAAATAAGTAATATTTTACTCTAAAATATATATATACACTTATAATAGGGATTAATTTTATGACATATTGAAGTTAATAATAATAAATTTTATTTCATATATTATATCAACATGGTCGTATTATATAATAAGATCAATTTATATTTTATCCACAAATATATGATTAATGATATTAAATCTAATGATAATAAAAATGTTAAAACAATTATTTTCAAACTATTGTTCTTTTTAATATGGTGTAATCTGTATGTGATCAATTAAATATACCTATTTTAATTTATTAATTGAATACTATTTTAAATATATATATATAATAATATTAGTATTTATTTTATTAATGATAAATTCATAATGATATTAAGAGTACATATATAAGGACCTACCTAGTAAACATTACATAATCTTGAATTTAATGAATAATCCACAATGAGGATCTTTTCATGTTTATTGTATTAGAGGGTTAGGCCATAACTATTACATTACGTCTCAAAATTTACAAAGTAGACACGTCAAGTCAGTTTCCATTATCATCATAAAATTAAAACTCTTGAAAAAAGTGTCAGGTCCAGTTCTATGATTTATGCAACATGACTTTCCCTTGATCCCATCCTTGACCCTATTCATCTTTAAGTAATGTGAAAAACATTTTGAAACATGGGATGAGCATAAAAAGATCAGTAAGGGTCATAAAACAATGGAAGAAAACATTAGTTCATCAGTACATACATAACATATGCTCATGAACATTCCTCATGAAATCATAAGATTTATTAATAACACATTGAAATCATAAATCATAAAGGTAACTTATAGCAACCTTATCATACTTACATTGTAGATATCACAGTTACATAGGGAGTTACATTGGAATACCCATCACAGTATATTCCCTAAATCTCTTATGAGAAACATTAATGTTTACCTTCTTTACATTTCCCAATGCATTGGAGAGCTATCTTGGGCTCACCCACCCTAGGTTTATCATGGAACCACCTGTATAAGTAAACAATGACCAAGGACCATAATATAATCATAACATATAACATAAGCATAAAGGAAATTTTATATTCTCAAATTGCAATCACAATATATATTTTCAAGATATTGAACAAGATGATGAAATAATAAATCCAAAAACCACTTTCAATACCTAAATACCTAAAAGAGTATATGGTATTTATTTTTCTTTTTAAAAACATTGTTTCTTGTTATGGAAGTCGAAGATCAAATAATAATCACGGCAGTGGAAAGGTCGTTGTCACCACATACGTTAAAACAACCATTCTTTTTGTCATTTAGTAAAATACCCCAAAGAAAAATATTCCCTTTGAATGAAATGAAAAGTCAAAGGTGTTTATACATCTTATAAAATAATGTCCTGTATAAAACAATATATGCCTCAATGAAAGAAGATTGAGATGAAGTACCTTACAATGATCGTTTTGTAAATATAATAGATCGATTATGTGTATTCAATATAAGCACACATAAATACCAGATAAATGCATGATAAGATATAAGAATTCAATTCTCACATAATCATAGAATGACATAAACCTGAAATAGAATATCAACCCAATGAACATAAATTAGGTTAAGATGTTCCCTTAACTCATGAACGACTTGACTAGTTCATTCTTTAATCTCTTAAATAATAAACTAAATTTATTTTCTACTTTATTAAGAACATTTTTCAAGTTTATTATTCCTTTAATATCACATATTACCTGGTTATAAACATTGTGTAATCATTTATGTTAATAAGAGTCGTTTTGTCGATATTTGGTATTTCAGTCAAAAATGAACATCATATATTTACAAGTTGCCTATGTGGTCAAAATTCCATTATCTAATGAATGATATTAATGATTTATATATAATATATATCTTATATATCCAGTATATAAATGTATTTACAATATAGCATAACATTCGGAGGTAGGAAATGTAATGCACCGTTCCTGGAGACGGTAAGTCGCACATTCACATGAATGCTACTTTCATTTCTATTTTCTATTTTACTGGAATAAAAAAATAATGATACATATGTATATTAAAAATCTCTTATGAAATCATATATAATATTGTTAACTCCATCCTTTATACATCCCACATATGGCATTAACGATTCATATCACTTTTAGGGGGTCGTAGTCCGCACATCCCCAAATGAGATTATCATATTTACCCACTATGGAAACCGTAAAGGTATTATATAAATAAAAAATACAGAATCATAGAAACAATATAAATATAATATATATCATATATAAATATATTATCATGTTAATTTCCACCATAAGAGGTGGTAGGATATAATTGAACGGTCATCGTTTCGTGAGGCATTATTTCACCGTCCTAAGATACAATATATTCCTTACCCATTATATAGAGGTTTCTTTAATTGTAGTTTCAATTACTTATTATAGAAACAACATATTATATTTATGATACATGTTTTTTTATAAAATAACGGAATAAAAAGATTTTATGGGGTTGGAGAAGTAAAATAAGACAAAATAAAATTAGGAGAAGACAATACCTTTAAATTAGGTTTTTTTTTGGTTTGAACCATATGGTTTTCTTCAATTTCCTTCTGCCTAGGGTAAGGATTCTATGAGAATGATAGGGATGTAAGGAGCTTAATTGGTTTCATGTTGGATAATCCAATGGGCTTGAGAGGTGTGAGTAATGCGTTAGAGAGAAGGTATTTTTATAAGTTGGAGGAGGGCCTCTTTAAGAAAGTGTGAAAATATTATTTTACTCTATAATGATGTTCAGATTCCAAAAGTCCAAAACATATTATAGTCAATGATTCAATGTCACATGGTTGAAGTAAAATCTTCCATTAATAATTGGATAGGTGTTGTGTATTATTTTAATCTTTACAATCTTCTTTATTTATAACATTTATTAATGAGGTAAACACTACATCATTATTGTGTAATAAATAATATAATTTATTTGATGTCTAAAAATTATAAATAAATCATGATGTAGGAAATAATTTTAGTGTTAAAATTCAAATTTATAGTATAAGAGATAACAGATATAACCCTATGTAATAATTGATTTACTAAAAGATATTTTCTTCTGTAATTTTTTATTTTATTTTAAGTTAATTAAAATAATGTTTAATTATCACCCTCAAGTGGCCCCATGGGGTCCCAAAATCGACCCAAGGATGGACATGGATGGATATGTAAAAACCAATATGATTTGGACACATGTTAGGGTAATTTAATATTAATATAATATTATTTTTTACCCTTAATTTCCAAATTTATCTTTTAACCATGGTAAATAAAATATCTTCTGAAGTAAATATTCATAATGCCTAAAAATAAAAGATACATATTTAGAAATTTTGTAACTCTTGATTAAAAATATGGGATCCATTTTTCCGAATTCAAATCATAGAATATTAATAAATTAATTTAAAAGTAATTAACGTTGTGAAAACAAAAAGTGTGTTTTTATGAAATAACTATCAAAAGATTGACAGTTGTTTATGTTCTATTTCAATGTGAAATAACATCCAATGACCAACATTAGATTTAATGATAAAATATATTCTAATTACACTTCAAAATTATTTAAAAAGATAATCTAACTATATAACTAAATTAGATAAAAAGGAAGTTTTGAATTAAAATACATTATTTTCACTATTCATTAAAAATGAACTTTATCATAAAAATTCAAAAATTTCATCCAAAATATATTTTGATGACCTGATTCCAAAGAATAATATTTTTTTTCCAAATAAAACATAAATTATTGAGAAAAAATATATTTAAAAAGGGTTCTACATCAAATGGCAATAAATTGACCTTTTAAAAAAATATTAGAGTATTCGGGCTTAAAATTGGCTTCATTCTCATTTTAACCCTCAAACATTTATTGGATAAATTTAAAAACATTTAAAAACAAGAATAATAATATTGTAGTTAGTTTTATTCATTACCTCTTATACAACCGTTAGGCATTAACTATCATTTAAAATAATATTATTATATTATTAGTGTGTAACGTAAGATTTCAAAGAAACCTATTATTGTGTATCTGGAACGCCATCGAACATAGTATCCCCTTTTAAAGTGAAATTAACATTTAATTCATAAATATCTATAAATATGAAAATGTTATATTTCTGTTTTTATGTGGGTTGTTACATCCTACCCCCCTATTGGAAATTTCGTCCACACAATTTTATTCACTTATCAAATAAATGGGGGTATTTATCCCTCATAAAATTTTCAAATTCCCACATTTCATCTTCAACCATATAGTTTTTCCAAAAAAAATCTTTATATGGTGAATTTTCTTATTCATAAATACATTCTCTCTTTGGTCAAGAATCTAGACTGGTTATTCCTCATATTAGAGATTCTCTACCTACTGATCTACCTCTGGACATAAATAATGAGATGGATTTGGCATAAAATTTCTCAACATTGAAACCTGAAAAAAAAAATTGTGTACGTGGGACAAATTTGGATGTAGATCCACTCTGTACCAAATTGATCTTTGTTTCTCCAGGATTTCTTAACGTCCAATGGACATCAAACTCCACTTTCCCTTCTTACCAAAAGCCATCACACATTATTATGGAGAAACATTGAGAAAGATATTATCACTTACTTCAAAAGAAAAAATTTCCCTCTGATAAACTACAAAACTTTTCTGCCTGCTCTATGCTATTCTCATGTGTTTATGAATCAATAGAACAGTTTCTGCCATCTCTTCTACCAATTTGGGTCCCATTAAATTCCTTTCTCCTACTTCATCCCAAAAAGATAGAGTTCGACAACCCATTTCATATAATTCATCAAATGGAGCCATATGTATACTGGAATAAAAACTATTATTATATAAAAATTCAACGAAAGAAAGATGTTGGTCCCAACTTCCCAGGAAATCCAGTGAAACATCATGTAGAATATTCTCCATGGCCTATATTTCTCGATCTGACTACCCATCTGATTGTAGATGAAATGTTGTACTAAAATTTAATTCAGTACACAACCAATTCTGATGTCCTTTCCAAAAGATAGAAGTAAACCTAGGATCACGATCAGATACAGTGGAGATGGGACCACCATGTAACCTGACAATCACATTAGCATACAACTGGGAAAGATTATCTACAAACAAAGTATCTTGAATTGGAAGTAAATTAGAAGATTTAGTCAATCAATAAACACTAACCCAAATTACATTATTATGTCGAGATGTGTTCGGTAATCCCCCAACAAAGTCCATGGATATATTTTCCCATTTCCACTCTATAATCGGTAATGACTGAAGCAACCCTTTTGGTAACTGCCGCTTTGCTTTAACCTGCTGACATGTCAAACACCTCACAGTAAAGTCAGCAATATCTCTTTTCATTCCATATAACCCGTAATAATCCCAAAGATATCTATAAATCTTAGTATTGTCAGGATGAAATACAAACAGAGAACAGTGAGCTTCACATAACAACCCATTCATCAACTGTGAATCAAAAGGAACACATTATATCATTAGAATTCACAAAATACAATCATTAACAACGTTAAAATCAGGAAACATACCCTACTAAACCATCTCTAACTTTTTCTAGAACTCACTATCTTCCATTGGAGATTTCCTAATTTTGTCTGATAGAGATGATTTCAGTGACACCTGAAACAAAACTGAAGAATTTCCTACACAAACAAATTCCATTCCAAAGTTTATCAAATCAAATACCAAAGTTCCCCATTCCAAACGTAGAATGGTTAATGAAGAATTACCTTTTTGACTTGAAGCAACAACCACTTTATTTGACATTCCATGATGTTAAATGATATTACAATCATAATCATTGATTTATTCCATCCACATCCCCTATCTCATGTTCAATTATTTCTTATTGAATATATTATTTAAACATTTGTGGTAAGTATATATTTCACATTTTACTCCATATAGATGATATCTCCAAATTTTTAAAGCAAAAAAACAACAGCAGCTAAATTAAAATCATTTGTATGCTAATTTAACTCAGGAGGATTCAACTGACGTGAAGAATAAGCAATTACCCGATCATTCTTCTCAAGGAAACAACCATGTCCTTTCAACGAAGCATCACTGTATATAAAAAATTCACCATTTTTGGAAGTTAGTTCCAACAGTGAAGAATTCACCAATATTATAATCCATTCCTGAAAACATTCATAACATTCATTTGTCCTGATAAACATAACAACTTTTCAAGTAAACATAGTCATTGGACTTGGTAACCATGAAAATTTCTCAACAAACCTCCTGTAATAACCTTATAAACAAAAAAACTACAAATCTCCATTATATTTGTGGGTCTTGGCCATTATTCAACAAATTTTGTTTCAACAGGATCAACAATTATTCCATTTCATGAAACAATGTGACCATACAATGAAATTTGTTGTTGAAGGACCCCAGAACACCCAGAGTTGGGAGGGGTGAATCAGGGCGTTAACTTTTCCTTTTTAATGTTGTGGATCTTGTACCCACATTGGTAGGAACATGTTAAATATCTCAAACAAATGAAAGTATAATGTTGACATAGCACTTTTACTTGGTTCACCACCAAGGGCTACGTCCAAGGATCATATGCTAAAAGGTTGTCGATCGTACCTAATTTCACTAAACTTCAATAGTTTTGGATTAAAATGTTTAGGTACAGTCACTATGTTTCATGAACACTTCCATTACAAAAGTTTAGGGATAGATCACTGCATCTCTCAGGTCACTCCCATTTACTCCACTTGGCTCATTGCCTTTAGTGAAGTCCATATCAGTTTATAGATGTGAAGGTCACTTCAATAGATTTTCATTGATGTCTATGCCTCTGCTTTGCATGAGACTTTGGTAGTATCGAAGTCTAGAAATGTTACACATGAATGCACTAAACCACTGAACCGGATAGTCAGAAACGTGAAAAAAGGTTTCACTGACAATTTCACACAACACCATGTTTTATGCGCAACCTCATGTTTTTCGTGCAACTTCCCATTTTTTGCACAAGGCGCAATTTTTCTCAAAAATCTAAATTTTTCCACACGAGCCTGAATTTTTGGCACATGTCCAGAAATTTTCACACCGCTCTAAATTTTTCACACCAGCCAGAATTTTTCGCAAAAGTCTATATTTTTCACGCAACTCCCTTTACATGAACCTTTTATGTGAATTAGAACTCATATCTTCTCTGAGTCTTCAACCATTTGGAATGAAGGGGTCACTGCTTATTAATAGGCGTTGCTGATCCCTGTGCACAAAACCCCTCATAGAGTGAAAAACCTCTCCGTCTGTGTGCAATACATTTCACATTGGTACCATTTTTCGTGCACAATTACATGTTTTTCACGCAGCCCAGGCCTTTTCCACATTCCAATGTTCTGATTCTGAAACACCTCTTGTGTGAAAAATCTCTCTCTACTATTTTTCTCACACCACTATTTTCTGCGCACCACTCTATTTTTCGCACTCGCTGCTGTTTTTCGCGCATGCCACTGTTGTTTCGTGCACGTCATTGTTTTTCCCACACTCCTCCCTTATTTCACGCACCAATTTCTTTTTTCCCGTACCTCCTCTTTCCAACATCCTATGTCTTCATTTTCTGATTTTAAGGTCCAAAAATTTGGCAAACACTAGAGAATAGCGCCACCTTCAATACTGTTGTCTACATGAACTGTATGATCACTTTACTATCATACATTATGAACTTCAACTTAGGAATGACAAAAAACAAAAACCATACTTCAATTCTATCATAGAAAGACCATGGTTCCAACAATCTCCCCGATTGGGTTTGTTGCCAATCAGTAAATAAATTCAATAGAGCACCAGCCCCATGCTAACCAAAAACACAAGAATTAACTCAGCCAAAACTCTAAGTCTACCTGAGCAATTCCCAGTGTACAAAAGAAGAGGGGAAGTGTGATTTGGAATGTCTTGTTTTGTAATTCTCAATGATGCCCAAGCAATTCTCTTCAATTATTCCAGAATCATTACATGTCCATTGTATTCGTTATTATTTCATCACCAAAATCTCATCTTGATACCAAACATGTCCTAAATTTATTCATTCTCCCCCATTCCCAATAAACCCAATGGTTAGTATTCTATCATTGAACATATCAATACACCCCTTGGATAGTATCTCCCCCATAAACCTTCATCATATCAAGAAAAATATTAAAAACTGTTAACATAACTGGGGAGAGGGGTATTTCGTATCCTCCTTATGCACTGGGTGTTTGATGAACATCGAGGTTCAACCGATGCATCTAAAACACTGCCGCTGAGAGTCGATTGGTCTGGAAATCAGCCACTTGCTCATCAGTTCCCACAGGATCCATTCTAATCACGCCATGCTCAACTTTTTCTTTGATAAAGTGATACCTGATTTCAATTTTTTGGTACAAATATGCAGAACAAGATTCATTATAAGATCTATTGAGCTCTTTTTATCACAGTAAATTACCATTGGTTGCTACACCTAATCGCCAATATATGTTAGTTATTGCTTCATCCATAGTATTTGAGTGCATGCCTTTGTGGAGGAGATATACTCAGCATTAGATGTACTAAGAGAAGTAATTTATTTTTTCTTTCTCAACCAGACAACACATTTATTCCAAATATTGAATGCTCTACCACTGGTGGGCATTCGGTCCACTACATCACCAGCCCAGTCTGTATCAGAAAATGATGACAATTCACTATCAATTTTGACAGCAAAGTATATTCCACAATTGTGATTAACTTGAATATACCTCATGATTCTTTTCACTACTTCCATATGTTCCTACTTTGGATTACTCTGAAAGTAGGCCGCTAGACATGTTGCGAAGACAATATCTAGTCGTGTCGTTGTTAGGTACAGTAGGCTCCCAATTATCCTCTTGTACGTGATGTTATCTACAGGGGTCCTATTCTCATGCTTTCCATGTTTGGTTCCAACTGCAATTGGTGTGGTCATTGGTTTTGATTCATGCATATTAAATTTCTATAGTAACTCTTTTTCATACTTTTCCTGAGAGATTAACATATAATCTTTCTTTTGAGTCACCTGCAGTCCAAAAAAATATGTGATCTCCCCAATCATTGACATTTCAAATTCTGATTTCATGGTATTCGAAAATTCTTCCACTGATTTCTACCTACTTCCACCAAATATAATGTCATCAATGTAAACAAAAACAACGAACTGATCTTTTGAGGAATTATTCACATAGAGATTGTGATCTAATCAACCTCGTGTGAATTTCAGTTTCTTCAGATAATAGTCTAGATGAGAATACAATGCTCGTGCTTACTGTTTCAAGCCATAGAGTGCATTATTTAGTTTGAAAACATTTTTTTTCATCAGTACCAAGTTGAAAACCCACTGGTTGTTCTATAAAGACTTCTTCGTCAAGTACACCATTCAATAATGATGTCTTGACATCCATTTGATATACTTTATATCCTCTTTGGTGTGCCATGGAAAGGAAAATATTGATTGACTCCAGTATAGACACTGGTGCAATGGTTTATTCAACATCAACACCTTCAATCTATGAATATCCTTTACATACCAGTAGTTCCTTATTTTTAGTAACACTTCCATGCTCATCAAACTTGTTCTTAATGACCCACTTTGTACAAATCACATTATGACCTTTGGGTCTCTTGACTAGATCCCATGTATAGTTCTTGTCAATTTAATCTAACTCTTCATTCATGGCTTTCACCGATGATTCATCCTTTGCAGCTTCTTCAAATGATGATGGATCCACAACTAACAGAAATATATATTTTGTGTTATTCCTCATCCTCCTTGTTTGTGTGGGTGTACTCTTGTCCCCAATTATGTTATATGGATCAATCTCTTCTCTTCGATTTCTCTTGTGAGGTTAAGTTTCTTTCTCTCCAGCCAAGGTTTCATCGTCAAATTCTTCTTCTGAGTCAAAATCATGATGTGGCTGTTGAGTGTTTTTTCCACCTTCATCTATTCTTGTATTTGTATTTACTCCATGTTCATTTTCATCCTCACATTCTATCACATCAGTATATGAAATCCATGAAGCATTTGTGGTTTATCTTCAATGATCTTAATATCAATTCATTCCATGATCCATCATAATCAATTGTTGAAACACTTGTAGGATTTGTTTTTTATTGATTAACCAAGGAAAATTCCTTTATCTGCGTTGTCACCATACATCTCTTGATTACCTTATTTGTTCCTAATGATTCATTTACTTCCAAAAACAAGAATGTATTTCAAAGATGGATTCCTTCCATGCTACAACTAATATGGTGTATTCGTCTCACCCATATAAAGTCATGTTTGATTTTTAATATACAATGCATATTGAATCACCTCTTTCCAGTAATGTCATGGAATATGACTTTCAATCAGTATAGTTTGTGCCATGTGGTTCACCTGTCGATTCCTATGTTCAATAACTCCATTTTTTTGTGGATTTCTCACAACAGCTTCCTCATGTTGTATCCCATGCTTCTACATGTAATTTTCAAATTCAATGGACGTGTATTCCCCACCATTTTCATATCGTGACACTTTTATTGTTCGTCCAGTATCAATCTCGGTGATTCGCTGATATGTTTTCACGCAGTCATGCACTTTTCATTTCCTGTGAATAACCATTACACATGCCATTCTACTGTAATCATCTATGAAATGGACAAAGTCACTTTCTTCATGAGTTCTGGAAAGATTAATCAGCCCATATACATTTGTATGAATTAGATCAAGAAGATGAGATACCCTTTTCTTCTTTGGATGAAATGAATAGTAGACCAGCTTCCCACGAATGCAAGCATTACAAGACATTTCACGCTCACACATTAGGTTGGGAATGTCCATGAAAATCATCAATTTTGATATCTTCTCCATGTCTTGTTGATTGATGTGTCCCAGTCTCTTATGTCACATACTGTTTTCTTCTTCAACAGTCACGCAACAAATATTTTCATTACTATCAAACTGATAAAAGTTTCCTTCTGTTCTACATCCCTTAATAACAAAATTTCATTTCTTTCCCTTAATTGCGCATCCTTTCTGATTAAAAGTGACTATATGTCCCAAGTCACAGAGTTGAATCACACTAAGTAAATTATGATGTAGGCCATCTATATAAAGGACTTCAGTCTTCTTTATCTCTCCATTACCTAATTTAGACCTTATGCTGCCTTTGATTTTCATGGATCCATAATTACCAAATAGTAATGTACCATCAACCTTCCTTTTGATATCTGTTAACATTCCTCCATTACTTGTCATATGAGATGAACAACCACTATCCAAAATCTAGGTGTTTTTGGTTTTTGTTGGTTTTTGTAGCTTTTAGGTCTACCTCTACATGGATGTATTTCTCCATTTTCTTCTTTTCCATCAATAAGACATGAGATTTAGTGTAGAACACCAATGTCCTTTCAATTATTTCTTCCGTGTACATGGTTTCTTCATAGTCAAAATCTTCTTTAAGAGGAGAAAAATTGTTTGAAAGAGAAACAATAGTTTTTTGATGATCTTTGACTTCTCTTGGACTCTAGTATGAGGTGTCAATGTCCCCCCTCATCCGGAAATCAACGGCCTTTCGACCAAAGTTAGAACAACGAATAAAATATCCATAAGAATGTGTTTATTCTAAAATAATTAGGATATGAATTTGTTATTCTTTGTTGAACTCCCATATCTTCTTCATTCAAATAGATTCTTTCCTCTTCACAATAAAACATGGTATGGACTAGATATCCACAGAACTGACACTTCATGAGAGAAAATGACATCTCACTTCTGTTTATCCTCATTCCTTCTTTCATGGGATAATAGTTTGTGTGCCTCTTATTGTTGGAGACTCGAGGATCATATTCTGTTATTGTTTTATATTTAATTGGAGGTCTCTTTTTCAGAACATCATATGACTTTTCGACAAAAACTACTCTAATCATGCCTTTATTTTGGTAACCATTGTTTGTAGAATTTGATGATTCAGCCTCATAACCAATTCCACTATTTCATATGCAAGCAGGTCTATGGTCATTCAAAATCTCTTCAACTCCATTGGAACCGTGTTTTGATATTTCCATCAACTCAGCATCTGAGAACCTTCCAATGTGTATTTTCTTCCGAGATTATTTTGAAATTGATTCACTCTCATGTTTTCTTATAAGAGTAACAACATCCTCTTCAAGACTCTCAGTAGTTTTGGTCTTTTCATCTAGTCTTGTGGTGAGGTCATTGATGACCATAACTTTCTCTTCAATTTTCTTCTTTAGATCCACTGCATCATCAGTTCTTTCATGAATTTTAGACTGCACTTTCACAAATTCATCTGGTTGTTCAATTTCAACTTCGAGCTGATCAAAATAATTAGACCATTCATCTACAATTGATTTCCACTTATTTTAACTCTTAAATTTTATCTTATGATTAAAATAGAATCTTTACGTTGCACCTCTTGATTGGAATTAGTTTTCAACTATTTGTCGTGACCATTATCTTTTGTTGGTTCTGATTTTTCAATCATTTACATCATCAAAGCATGGTTTTCAATTTTAAATTCTAGTTCTTATTCTTAACAGAATTCATTATCATCATCTCCCTTTTCACAGAGAAAAACTTCTTCAGCACATTCTTTCTAGATTTCAATTATCCCTTTTTGAAATACCTTTCCCTAGGCTTATCAATATTCTAATCTTCTCTATCATTATCATTTATCTTTCTTAAACCATGAGTAGAAATGTGCCCAAAATTTCCACAAAGAAAACATGTGGTAGGTAACTTCCCTTTGAATTTCCCTTTTTCCTTCTGAAACCTCTTTGCAATGAGAGAAAGAATTTTTTTTTCCTCATCATGCTCACCACTACAATATATTGAAATTTTCAGTTTATCCATGTCCTTGAATGCCATTTCCTATCTCAAAAGAGTCGTAGCATCTTCTGGTTTGACTCTCACTTCGTATGCTAAAAAGATTCTCAGTAGATCATCCAAAGAATGATTGCAAATATATTTTTTCTCGAGGGCTCACACCATTTCATTATACAGGGGTGGAAGTATTCTTAATATTTTCTTTTCAATATTAATGTCTTTGATTTCATTTCCTAGACCCCTAATTTCTCTATCAATATTTGTAATTCAATTGAAGAATGTGTCTGCATTCTCGTATGGATGCATCTTAAGGTCATCAAACCGAATGTGAAGGACTTACAATTTTGACTCCTTCACTTTTCTATCTCCTTTATAAATATTTTCATGTTTACCCCACATTGATTTTGCTGAGGTGAAACTAATCACCATTAGATAGATCTGATCAAAAAAGAATCTGGTGAGTGCATTTTGGGATTTATCATCTATATCATGAATTTTCCTGTCTGTCTCAGTCCTAGTTGGGACTATTGAATCAGTGACTTGTATACCTTGCACTGTAGTAAAAAGAACATACATTCCAAGAGATCTTAGATGAGATCTCATTCTTTTCTTCCAGATCTGGAAATTACTTTCATCAAAGAGAGGGACTCCTCTAACATTGGATGAATTGTCTGTAACGATAAATGACAGATCAAACATAAATGAACCTCCCACTGATACAACTTGAAAGACCTCGGAACACCCTGAGAGGGGAGGGATGAATCAGGGTGTTAACTTTTCTATTTAATGTTGTGGATCTTGTTTCCACATTGGTAGGAACTTGTTAACCCTATCAAACAAATGAAAGTAGGAAGTTGACACACCACTTTTACTTGGTTCACCACAAAGGGCTATGTCCTATGTGCATACGCCGACAGGTTTTCGGTCATACCTAATTTCACTAAACTTCACTAGATGTGGATTACAATGTTCATGTACAGTCACTATGTCCTAGGCACACTGCCTTTACAAAAGTTCAGGGATAGATCACTGCGTCCCTCAGGTCACTCTTGTTGACTCCCTCTGGCTCACTCCCTTTAGTGAATTCTAAGTTAGATTATAGATGTGAAGGTCTAATTAATATATTTGCAATGAAGTCTTTGCCTCTGCTTAGCACGATACTCTTCTTGCATCGAAGTCTGGAAATGATGCACTTCAATGCACTAAACCACATAACCAGATAGTCATAAACGCATGAACAGGTTTCACTAAAAATTTCACGCAACACCATGTTTGATACGAAACCTCACGTTTTTCGGGAAACTTCACCTTTTTTCATGCAAGCAGAAATTTTTCGTGCAACTCTAAATTTTTCGGCATCAGCTAGAATTTTTTGCGCATGTCCAAAAATTTTCACGCCGCTCTAAATTTTTCACGCGAGCTGTAATTTTTCATGCAAGTCAATATTTTTCACGCAACTCCTTTTATGCTAACCATTTACACATATCAGACCTTAGATCTTCTCAAAGTCCTCAACCATTTGGAATGATGGGGGTCACTGCTTATTTATAGGTGTCGCCAACCCCTGCATGCAAAACCCCTCTTAGAGAGAAAAACCTCTAGGTCTACGTGCAATACATTTTGCACTGGAACCTCTTTTCTCACACATCTCCATGATTTTCACAAACCCATGCCTTTTTTCATTTTACGACGTTCTAATTCTAAGACACCTTCTGCGGGAAAAATATCTCTCCCCTATTTCCCGCACCGTGCTGTTTTTCACGCACCACATTTGTTTTCAGGAATGCTACTATTTTTCGAGCATGTCGCTGTTGTTTCGCGCACACAGCTGTTTTTTGCCCACACCTCCCTTATTTAATGAACCACTTATTTTTGCGAGAACCCCCTCTTGACCACAACCTATGTCTTCATTTTCCGATTTTACTGTCCAAAAATTTGGCAAACACTAGAGAACAGTGCCACCTTCAGTACTTTTTCTTGCTCGAACTGTATGATCACATTACTGGAACACATTCTGAACATCCACTGAGGATTGAAAAAAAACAAAAACCATACTCCAATTCAAGAATAGAACGGCCATGGTTCCAATAGTTGTAACAAAAACTCACACTTTCTGAATTTCCGATATAGTTTATTTTCTTTTATGGTTTGCAATACAACACTTAAATGAATTTCATGATCCTCTTTACATTTAGAATGAACCAAAATATCATCAATGAACCCAACCATAAAATTATCCAAAAATTCACAGAAAACTCAATTCATAAGATCCATGAATACGGCATGTGCACTGGTTAACCCAAAAGGCATAACTAAAATTCATAATGGCCATTTCTACTATGAAACGTGGTATTCAGAATGTATTCTTCCTTTACTTTCAACTGATGATACCTCAACCTCATGTCAATATTTGAAAAATACATAGCTCCCTTGTTCTGATCAAATTAATCATCAATATGTGGAAATGGATACATGTTCTTAATAGTGATGATATTCAATTCTCTATAATCAATGCAATGTCTCATTGAACAATATTTTTTTATCAAAAAAGATAGGGGCACAACATGGTGATGTAATAGGTCGAATGACATCTTTATCTATTAACTCCTGTAATTTCTTCTTTAACTCTAAAACTTCAATTTGATCCATTTGATAAGGTGGTTTTTAAATTGGCGTAGCATCAGGAACTAAGTCAACAGTAAATTCAACATCCCAGTTAGGTATAATACCAGGAAACTCATCAAGAAAATCATCATGTTACTCATTTACCAATATCACATCATTAATCTAAATAGTTCCACTGTTTTCAACAATATGTGAATGGTAACATTCATTTCTATCTGTTACTAGTTTCTCATACTGCTGATATGTTATCAAAATTAAAGGTTCATTATTTTACACAAACAGAAATTAGTTCTTCAAAGAAACCACAATAGATATACAGTCAATCATTGAATGTTAAACATAAATCCAATCCATACCTAAAATAATATGAAACTCTACTATGGGAAAAATTATATAGTTTTTTGGTAGATTCTTTCCACACATAATGAAATAAAGGTTCTTATGATTTCTTAATGTCTCAATATTTCTCCTGGTGATTTTACCGTATGTTCAAGATTCATATCTTGATATGAAATTCTCAATTTATAAGAAAACTTATCACAAATGAATGAATGTGTAGACCCTGAATCAAAAAACACATTGGCATAATATGAGAAAAAAATGTACATGATACTACTTCATTTGATGTCCCAACAACTGCTGAAGTATTTGCAAATGATTTCACAACCCCTTTCTACTTTTAGTGTGGTTTCATTCCCTCATTTGAGTTCTTCGTTGGACAGTCATTTTCATAATTACCCATTTCATTACAATTAAATCATTTTACCAATAGTAAATAATATTTTTCCTTACAATTACTAGTTTCTTTTTAGTGAAATTACGAGCCTTATGTCCCATGTTACCACATCGGTAACACTTAACAGAAATCAAAAATACATTCCTCGGTATGCTTTTTACCAAACATTTCACAAACTATAAACTTACGTTTCTTACCATTAGACATTTTTTGAATATTTCTTCCCTTTATCCTGTCACCTTGACCTCTAATTCTGTTTTTTGTCAATGAAAACCTGATGATCAAAAAACTCCATTTCCTCCTTCTCTGCAGATTGTATAGGTTTTTCCTAAATTTCTACCTCACGACAAGCTGTAACCCTTTAATACATTATCATTAATCCTGAGTAAAAATGATTGATTTTACTATCTTTATATCTTATGAAATTTGGAGCATAGCATTCCAGTTGAGTGAATTTGATTCATAAGAAACCACTGAGTCATCCTCCTCCCCAAATTCTATGAATTTTTTCCATCTTATGATGAACCAATTTAGGAAAATTTTCACAATAAACATACCTTTGAATTCATCTCAATCAAGAGCATCAATATCATCATTATCCCTGATATATTTTACCACCGACCACCACTGATCTAGTTCACCTTCAAAACCTTAAACAGAATGTCTATGATTTTGATGTTCTGAACACCCCATGACATCAAAAATCTTATCCAGTGCTTTAATCCACCCATGTGCTAGAACTGGTTTTGATGATCTTCTGAATGATGGGGGATGCTTCCTCATGAAACGCTCCACTACTGACATGTTCTTCTGTGGTTGATCTGGCTAGTCTCATACATGGATACCACCACCATTTATAGCCCGAGTCAACAATTACATCACTGTAATAAATTTCCACTTCCGATTCCGACCAACTCAGGTTTCGGGTTTGGAAGGTTGTCTTCCTTTTGATTTCATCATGTCATAGCTTCCATATTTCCCCTGTATAGAACCATTCTGAATAAATAAATATCTTAGGTGAAGCAACATGGTAATCTTTAAATTATATATCATTTCAATCATACTATAAATTAATTTATAGACATTAATTTACCAATATTTTATCTCTTAAAATTGTCTAAACCGACCTCTGTTACCAATTATAAGGACCCAGCTTTAAAACATTACATAATATTGAATTAAATGAATAATTCACATTGAGGATTCTTTAGGTTTATAGTTTTATATATTTAGGCCCTAACTATTACATTACATCTAAAAAATTAAAAATTATAAAATTCTACTATGTTTCAATTTTTTTCATAAAATAAAAACTATTGAAAAAAAGAGTCATGTCCAGTTCCATGTTTCAGATAGCATGACTTTCCATTGATCCCATCCTTGACCTTATTCATCTTTAAGTCCAATATTTTTTTTGAAACTCAAGATGAGCATAAAATGATTAGTAAGGATTATAAAATAGTGAATTAAAACATTAGTTCATCAATACAAACATAAACTAAGATCTTTAAAATAACCCATGAAAGCATAATATTTATGAATAACACATTGAAATCATAAATCACAATGTTAACTTGTGGCATCCATATCATTCTTACGTTGCAGCTATCACAGCTATATATGGAGTTATGATGGAATGCCCATCATTGTATATTCCCTTAATCTTTTAGGAGAATCATTCATTTTTACCTCTATCACTTTACCCAATGGATTGGAGATATATCTCAGGCTCACCCGCCATTGGTTTATCACGGAACCACCCGTACACATAAATAATTCCCAAGGACCATAATATAATCATAACACATAACATAAGCATAATAAAAGATAACATTCCCAAATGGAAATCACAATATATATTTTCAAGATATTGAACAAGATATTGAACAAGATATTGAAATAATAAATTCAAAAAGTATTTTTGATACCAAAATAAATAAAAGAGTATAGAGTATTTATATTTATTTTTAAAAACATTACAACTTATTAATGAAGCCAAATATCAATGAATACTCGCAGCGGCGGAAAGGCCATTATCACAATGCACGTTAAAACAAACAATATTTTGTGGTTTAGTAAAACACCTCATAGAAAATGATTCCCTTTGAATGAAATGAATATTCAATTGTGTTTATACAGCATGTAAATCAATGACGGGCATAAAACAATATATTCCTTAATGAAAAGAGATTGAGATGCAGTCTCTTCAAATATTATTTTGGAAATAAAATAGATTGATTGTGTGTGTTGAATATAAGAAAAAATAAAGAAATTTTAAATACATGATAAGATATAAAAATTCATTTCTCACATAATCAAATAACATCATAAAAAAGAATGATGAGATCGACCTAAAGAATGGAAATTTGGTTAAGAAGTTCCCTTACCTCATGTCTAAATTGACTCGTTCATTCATTAATCTCCTGAATAATAGACTACAAGTAATTTATACTTTCTTAATAACCTTTTCAAGATTATTATTCCTTTTATATCACATATTACCATGTTATTAACATTATAAAATTATTTAGTTAATAACGGTCATTTTTGTCGATATTTGGTACTTGAGTCAAAAATTAACATCTTATATTTACTAGTTTTCTATGTTGTAAAAAGTCCATTATCTCTACAATGATATTAATTATTTAGATATCATATATATCATATTTATATAGTATATATATTTATTTATAACATTACATATCATTTAGAGGTATGAAAAGAAATGCACAGTTCTTGGAGACGGTAAGCCTTATGTATACATGAACGCTACATTTATTTCTATTTCATATTTTTATGGAATTATAGAATAATGATACATATGTATGTTAGAATTCTAGTATAATATCATATATAAAATTATTAACTCCATCCTTTATACGTCCCACATATGGCATTAACGAGTCATATCACATTGAGGGGGTGGTAGTCCGCACTTCCTCAAATGAGATTATCATATTTATCCACTATGGAAACCTAAAGGTATTCTATAAATGAAAAATATAATGAATAGAAACAATATAAATATAATATTTTTCACAAATAAATACAGTTCCTTTTTAATTTCCACCATAAGACGTGGTAGGAGATAATTGAACAATCATTGTTTCATGAGGCGTCGGTCCGTCGCCCATAGAAACAGTATGTTATTTTACCATTAGACGGAGGTGTGTGTAAGTTTAGTTAAAATACTTATCATAAAAAACCTATTATATTGAAAATATGGTTTTTGATATAAAATAAAGGAATAAAAACAGTTTATGGGGTTGGAAAAGGAAAATAAATCAAAAGAACTTAGGAGAAGACATCATCTTTAAATCGTGTATCTCCTCTTGGTTTGAACAAAAACATTTACTTGAATTGCCATATCCCTATGGGAAGGATTCTAGGAGGAAGAGAGGGATGTAATGAACTTTATTGGGTAGATGATAGAAGAGCCATGGGGCTTGAGAGGTGTGAGTAATGGGTTAGAGATGAAGACTTTTTATAAGGGGGAATATGGGATCTTTAAAAAAGTGTGAAAATATTATTTTATGATATAATGATTTTTGGTTTCTAAAAGTCCAAAACTTATTAATATCGAATATAATATGACTAATGGTCTAAATAAAATCATAAAATAAAAATTTGATAGGTTTTGGATATTATTGTAATCTTTAAAATCTTATTTATTTAAATAGTTTATTAATGAGGTAAACACAACATCATTATTGTGTCATAAATAATTTTATTTATTTTAGGTTAAAAATTTATAAAAAAAATACCATGATGTAGGAAATAGTTACATATTTAAAATTAATAATTATATTATTAGAGATAACATATATAACCCTATGTAAAAAATGATTTACTAAAACATATTTGTTATGTCTTTTTTTCCTTTACACTACGTTAATTAAAATAAATTGTCATTATCACTCCCAAGTGGCCCCATGGGGTCCCAAAATCGACCCAAGTATGCCCATGGTCCGATATGTATCATCCAATAAGATTTGGACACATGTTAGTGTTATTTAGTATTATTATAATATTATTTTGTTACCCTTAATTACCAGATTGACCTTTAAACCATAGTATATAAAATATTTACTAAAATAAATATTTATAATGTCTAAAAAATTACCTATATACACAATTTTGACCTCCTGATTCCAAATATGGAATTTATTTTTCCATATTCAAAACAAATAAGTGGGAGAAATCAATATAAAATTAATTCTCGACATCAAATCAAAAAGCGTGTTTTTAAGAAATTACTATCAAAAAATTGATACTTGTTTATATCCAATTTCAATGTGAAGTTACTTCCAATGACCAGAATTGGATTAAATGGTAAAGATATATTCTAATTACACTTTAAAACCAATTAAAAATATAATCTAACCAAATAAATTAATTAGATTAAAAGGCAGTTTTGAATTAAAATACAGTATTTTTCACCATTCATTAAAAATGAGCATTATCTGGAAAATACAAAAATTTAATCCAAATTATATTTCGATGTCTCGATTATAAAGAATAATATTTTGTTGAAAAATTTAAAATATAAAAGAGACAAAAACTATATTTAAATAGGGTTCTCCATCAAAAGGCTATAAATGGTCCTTTTAAAGAATATTATAGTATTTGTGCTTAAAATTAGATTCATTCACATTTTAAGCCTCTAACTTTTATTGGATAAATGTAAAAACATATAAAAACATGTATAATAATATTTTATTTTCTTCTATTCATTCTTTCCAAAACAACGACTAGGCGTTAACTACCATTGAAATTAATATTATTACATTATTAGTGTGCTATGTAAGATTTCAAAGAAACCCTTGGTTATGTATCGGGACTGCCATAAAAAATAGCATCCCCTTTAAATAAAAATTAATATTTAATTCCCAAATATTAATAAATATGAAAAATTCATATTTCTTTATTTATGTGGGATGTTACAATATAAATGTTAATGAACTTTTATTCTACAAAAATAGTTTCCTTATTTATAAAATGTTATAATTTAAAATGATAATATATATAATATATACATATTTATTTACATTAATTTGAAATTAAATTATGTTTTAGAAAACAAAAATTTTATATGATGGGTTATTTTATATTTTTATTAAAACATACATTACATAGTTACAAACTAGTTTCCATTGTTGAAAAAATGTATAAGTGAAAATCTATGAAAAATGAATTTCAATATGTATAAAATAACTTCGTGAATACATGGATTAGGATTACTCAATCAATGATCACTCCACAAATAATTATTTCTATCGTTTGGATTATTCAACCATTGAATAGTGTAGTGATATTATCTTAAATTAAATAGTGTTCTAAAAAGATCCCAGTTCATCGCTTATAAAAGGGGTGAATTCCACCCTTTTATGCCATACCCATACATTTAAATTCCAAACCCTAAATTTTCCATTTTTATACTCATATAATCCTATATCATTTTATAATAGCATGACATAAATTATATATTATTATAAATTTTAAATTGATCCTTGTGCCCTTATTTTATTAAATTTATAATAATCTATCTATGTAAATATAATATCTCAATGAAACCCCCTTAAACATGATTTTATGGTATTATGTAAGGGATAAGTGGGTTTTTGCTCACTCTATAAGGGTAAATCCCTTTTTATAAGGTTTTTTATTGTATCAATAAATTTTTATAGATAGAACCACTGGTCATTATTCTATATAATGGAATATTTCACCACGTAATGGAACAAATGCCTTATGAAAAGGTTCCATTATGTGTAACAATGCTAAATCAGGGTAATGGAACTCTACATTTGTGCCACCACTCATTTAAGGGTGTTACATAAGTGTAGTCCATGAAATGTACAATGGTATCTCAAACATTCCAAAGGATTCATAAGGGTACATTTTAGGTTCATAGGGTTATGCAGGTTTTTCAACTACTCGTATGAGGGTATCTACTACTACATAATCATAAATCAAGGTAACCCTTATGGTGTAATGACAATATTATTATGTGATAAATTATTACCATATTTTAATTAATTACAACCTCTTCATCTACAACATAACTCTATAATACATACTTGATTATTTTAAATTCCAAAAATCATTAAAATGAATTCGATGTCTTATTTAACGATCATGAATCATATATAATGATGAAATTAAAATCATTACAAAAAAATCAATAAAGACCAAAATTAAATGATGATATTTAATTTTAATTTTTTATTATGGGGAACCTGTATCTGGAATTAATTTATACAATATATAAACATGGCTTCCAATAATTTACTATTTAAACTTTTGTGTTCGAGCGGCCCATAAATTCGATTATGTGAGATCAGAGAAGTCTTATTTAATAAAACTGTATTTGTCTTCTAATATTACCTAAATTGATGATCTCTACCTCTCAACATTATCCTTCTAAAATGGTTTTAAGAGGAATATTTTATGGTTATCTTTTCATAATTAAATTTTCAATTTATTTTAACAATCCCTTCAAGAAAAATAATAGGGAATATATAAAATGATACTAAACGAGTTTATCAAATTATAATAACCCGTAACTATCGCATTCATATAATTACAGTGTTAAAAAATAATATCACATGGAATTTTAAAATTATTCTATAGAAAGAAACTAATAATAACATGAGGTGGATTATTTTGATAAATCAGGATTTATCCTATATATACAAGCTTATCTCCCTGAGTTGTTTTATTTATTTTCTCATAATCCTAGTTTCAGCAGAGAATAATAAAATAGATTTATCCGATGGATAATATTCTAAATAAGTATACAGTCATCATTAGTGAAATTTGAAACATTCTATAACAAAAATCTAATAAACATTTCTGTTGTCTAATTTTTATAATTCAGAATATATCTATGAGAGGGATAATTATTTTCTAAAGTAATTTTATTTATTTTGAAAATAAAATTATTGGGTTTTTTTCATAGAATCCTTGATGAACATTAAAAGTAGATATATTGACAGCTATAATAATTGGCCAATTATTAGTTTTTATTGCCTATAGAGATTTTCATTCCATCATTTAAATAAACGTCAATGTCTTCCTTGATGTTGACACCAACATTGTGGTACTACATCCCTTACATTTTGGGGAAATAGTTACACATGTTTCCATGAAATAATAATTTTATTGGAATACATTCATTATCATTCGTGATTATTATAACATGTGGGAATGTTTTTTTCCTGAGAGAATGGTTATGTTACCATATTTTATGATTATTTCTATAATATACTATTTCAATGTTTGATTATGATCGCATATTTTTATGTGATTCTACAATGCTCTCATGATAATATGTTATTATTTACATGCATGATCAACCTTTTTATGTGTTTATCAAATGACTTGTATATATATATTAGCACATGAGATAGGTCGGACTTCATGTGATGTGCATCCCATACAGGGGAAGCGTTTAGGACCAACGAAGATGATTACTGTGTAATTGGTTATAGGTTCCAAGAATAAAAGGAATGGGGCCTAGCCTAACATAAAACTTTAAGGTAATGAAAACATGGTTTACTAACCCAAGGCATCGATGTTGTATGATGGAATGGAGGCCTGACTGATTACATAACCATGCAACAACAGTCTAGGGAAATGATCAGACTCAATGAATTAAGGCAATTTAGAGGTGTTTAAAGATTATTATGGCTTTCTGTATCTCAAATTTTATATAAGATAATTTTACTACTAATTTATATAAAAATATGTATGATATGGGGTTTATTTCAGCTTTGAAAACACATGATTTCATAGTATATGCATATGATTATTATTAATAAAATAATTTTTTATTATCTTGGAATACACTTGTTATACATGAGAACAGATGAAAATGATGTTTTACTGGAGTCTTATTAGGTTCATTACTCACACCATATATTAGAATTTTCAATTCATTGGAAGACATCATTCATATGTATGTATGGTAGGATAAGGGATCTATCTCCAATTGATAAGAAAATTAGATGATGCTAGGAGCCCGGGATGTTATTTGGAGGACCATGCTTTTTAAAATTTTTTTGTCAACTACATTTATTATCCTATTCTGGATTTCATTTTTGGGAGACATTTTATTACTGGTATGAATATATGAAACCATTCTGTTTCCCTATTTTACCCTAATTATTAATTATTTCTCTTATTTTTATATTTATTATGACATGATAAGGAGTGTATAGACGCCCAACTGACACACTTAGACCATCATTTCTCATTGATAAACTATAATATACAGTGATGAGTGAATAATTTCATGTTCTAGAAAATCATAGACACTATATCTCTTATTAGAGTGTTATGAAATGTTATTTGAGAACCGGTTTCCTTATTTTCATTTGGGAAAGTGTTGAGGAATTTTTAGAAGGATATATCGACATATGTCTCGGCTAATGGAGTTATCAGGTGCATTGCTACCACATTTGTAAAAAACCTCAAAGTTAATAATGATGAGATTTTGTAAACTATTTTTATGTGATATTTGGTTCATTCATGGATTATTATTAGGTTCATGGGTTTTCATGTTTTATTCATAACTTATTTTGTACAATATATTACATTGTTAATTTAATGCCTTGATTTGTGCTATCTATTTAAATATATCCACTATTATGATATCTCAATTTTTCATTAATTTTATGATATATATTTTTTAGAATTAATTAGTTAATTTTTTTGTGATGAGGTGTTATTATATATATATATATATATAATAAATTTTACAATCGTGTAGGTATGAGACCATTAGTGATATCAAGGAGGGATATGTTGTGAATTCATGGTTGACTTGTAGGGAATCATTCATGTTATCACTTCGTGTATTATGTATGATTACAATTATACAAATTTATTATTTTAAGGATAAAAATATGTATCTTTATTTATGAATGGTATGACATCATTCTATGAAGTGTCGTTTTACAGAGAATTCTAGATCACTCAATCCCCATGTTTTAGGAGAAGGATCACTTCATCCAAAAGTATTCTGAAAAAAAGTTTTTCCAACAAGATGGAGTTAATAAGAATATAGTTAACTAGGACCAAGTTTATTAGCTCCATAATCCTAAATATTTATATGGTAATGGATTTACTCGAGATTATAAGGACATTTTTTTTATTTTAGGGAGGTTTTATTACACTTTATAACTCTTATTTTATAAGATGGTGAAGATATCATCATTCTTGCAAAAGAGAACCACCAAGTTGTGGATAAGTGTTGTAAACATATATTAATGTTATAAATAGTTAAAATATAAACCATCAATAACATTTTCATTGATGAATTTCATTTAATTATTATAGATAATTATTATTTTCTAGAAAACATAGATCTTCGACTGAGATTGATGACAAAGAATGCATTGGGGAAAAACACATAGAGTAGGACATGTATTCTGGGAGTAGGTATGGAACTGTTGGTATCTCATAGAATTTGAAGACAAAAGGGTGAAAAAATGGATCTAAAGTACATTTTGTGAATTTAGGTGCTTATTACAACTAATATGACTAGTTCATGAGTTCTTTAATGGATTTCATATCACCCTATAGAGAATTCCAACAATGATGAATGGAAAGACACTTCCACTAGTTTTTCATTATAGTATTGAGGAAGAGGTTCCTCATGAGTTCAGGGATGAATCAAACTTTGAGAAAATAATCTAGTCAGGGTCCCAAATATTTGACACATATATTTACTGAGTTCTATTAGGAGTATTTATGAAATGGTTACATTGATGAGATAGGAAGTGTGTAAGAAGTGAATTAGAAGTTATAGTGTTGATCAAATCCACTTATTCTACTACCTTGATTGATTACAATGTTTTAATTTCCTTAATATCTCAATTTTTTGCTGGGCTTGGATATTCAATTAACATATCATCTGAGTTATTCTCTCATGATACACCAATAGGGTAAACTGTAGACCACCATCAATTATTCCCAAGCTCTTCTATATTTGACACCGACTATGGAAACTTATGGGACCTTATGATATTAGAAAAACCAAGATTCAATATTTTTGTTGGTATTGTATGAATGGATATCTTCTATGCTCATATTTTATTTATAATAACGATTTATTTAATTTAATTCACTAATGAGAGAGAGGTATATAATGAAATACTCATTTAACCACAATTAATTTTCAATATCTCAGACATCTTGAGGTGGTCTTAAGTATGATTCAATAATATAATATTTACCCCATGATGTTAAACTATAAGTTATAGTTTTGGAGTTGATATTCATGGGTCTTGTTCCCTATGAGATGATAATATCCATGGAAAAAAATTATATGGAGGCAATAATGTTCAAGATGTGTCCCTCAAACATGTACAAGATAATTAGACTCTTGGGTTTATCAAGATTACACAACCATTTTATTAAAGAATTGTTTTATTTATTAGAAACAATGATAATGTTAATGAAGAATATGATGAATTTCTAGTGTTTAGACTAGAATAAAGATATATTTCTTATACTGTATAAGTGGTTAACTTCTACTCCACTAATGACACTATCTACACCTATGAGTAGTTATTTTCATATTGTGATTTATGTGGATTGGATTGGTAGTTGTACTATTAAATACAGACTAGATAGTAGTTAATATTTCATTTCTTATACACCCCCATTGGCAGAATAATCCATTGACATCCAAGAGAAATCTACCTTGATTCATACTCTATTGTGTTGGAGAATCAATATCTACGATGTGATGTTCTCCGTTTAAACTGACCATAAGTGCCTCTATTTCATATTCTCATATTGGGATAAAAACATGATGCATGGGTGAATGGAACTGTATGTATGGATATTTAAATTAGAGATGGATTTTTCACCTCGTAAGGGAATATTTGTAGAATAGTATCTTTTTCGTAAGACAGATGTAGCTAAAGATAATTGTGAGGGGACCTAAGAGAAATAGTGGAACTTGACGAGCTTATTCATTGACCAAATAAAGGATTCAACAGAGTATAAATGATAATTGACATATAATTCATTAGTGGATAGATATAATATAGAATATTGGTAAATGAAATTACTTGATTCATACTATATTTTTTTGTGAAGTAGTAATAGATAGTTAGAGGTGACCTAATACCCAGACATTTGATGGGAAATTATAACACGGTCATTCTGTACATTAGAGTGGAATTGGATTCCACCATAAGAGAAGATATGATGTTGGTCATCAATAGCTCTATATGGGTAGAATAACATAGTGAGGGAATTATGTATCAAAACATCAGAATATAGTATTTTTGGATATTGATAAAGAGGGACATCACATGGTTTCTTTTCTTATCATGATCTTTCCAATGTGTAATGGATGAGCACCAACATCTAGGGGTTTTTTTAACCACCCCCAATGCCCACAACAAAGTGGGAGGATGTCAGGATGGACATTTTAATGACATTACCCAAGACTTCGAGGAGTTATGGTACTGTTTGTGTGATTTTCTATCGTCTAAATATTCCTTCCCACTTCTTACTAATCCATTATAATCTCATCTACTAGAAATTCATTAATGTGAGATATGATATGACTTTATCAACAACACTTATTTCATATTCTTATTTTCCTTGTTTGACTTAACTATATCACAACCCTACCCTTGAGATAATTTCTTAATATGCAATATTTTTATGTATATTTTCATGAGTAAATTTTTAATTTATTACACTAAATCCAAATAGATAAATATTGATTAAATATTAAAATTTAAAAAACGTAGTTTTATCATTTAATAATAACCAAATATATCACATTCATATTATTGTAGAGAAATATAATATTATCTCATTTGGAATTATAATTATTTATTGAGAATAAAACTAATAATAACATGTGCTGGTTTATTTAGACAATGTGGAAATATAAAAGAGAGAGAGAAAATTTCATGAGTTATTTTATTTTAACTAGAATGAAAATTTATACTGTTTTTTATATAAGTCCTTGATAAACCATGAATGTTGGTGTATTCAAATCATTGATAATAAGGAATATGTAGTGGTTTCTATATCCATATTTGATACTAATCTGTCATTCAAACCACATAGGGTTGTCTATCCCGGACATAGACATTAACTATTTAGTAGGAAGTTTCTTACTAATTTGGGATCCTATTACACACATGGGATCATAAAATCCTTATATTGGGATACATCATTTCTGATTCTTGAGATTATAAAAATGATTGTTTGGGAATATCTCAAGGATCCCATTATGTTATTGGATTCCATGAATTTTTTTATCTTATTTGTTTGTTTTATTGTAATGACAAGTTATTATGTTCTCTTACAATATTCTAGTGAATATATGATATTATTTCCTTGAATTTTCTATGATGTAATTTGTGTTTCCATTATCATAGTAGTTTCTAATGGTACATGATAAAAGTTGATTATCATGTGATGTGAATTATATATAGGTATATTGTGCATGGATTGTGGTGACAATGATGATAGAGCTAAGCATAAGTTTGGGATGTTATAGTCTACAAGCCTAACCTCGGGCTGTACTTTAGGGTTATAATGGATATGGGAATTTAATTAGGCACATATGTGATACATCATTCTAGAGGCCCCACCCTTAATGGTTCATGGATATAATAGTATAAGGGCTATATCGGATGTGACACTTTATGGCCATTGGGTGACATGTTCAAATACTAGTATATTATACTTATTCACTATTGAAATCATATTATTTTACTACTATTATATATCCTAAATAGGTACGCTCATGGGTATGTGGAAGATATTTTAATTCATGACGTCCTGTTATGTGTGATATGGTTAAAATGAATGTTAAAATTTTAGGATTATCTTAGAATACACATGTTATACTTGACCGCATTTGTTATATTTTCATTGGTAAAAAATTAAAGGTTTTATTACTCACACCATGTATGTACCTTTTCAATTTTTATGTATAATTATTGTCTTAGGATATAACTAACATATAAGACCATGTGAACAATGGATGAGAAGTAGACTACAGAGTTAGTAGTGAGCTTAGAAGGATCACAGATGACCCTACAATTTTATTATTTAAATGAAATTTATGATAATTATTTTTTTACCACTTTAGGATACTATTTATTGCCTATATAAATATATTAAATATTATATTTTTTGCATGTTTCCTAGATTGTATATTTTATTTTTAGTTATTATTTTTTCTATGATATCATACTGAGGGTATAATCTCAACACTGATGCATATAAACACTCCCACTTAATTTGATGCCTCTTTCATAAGGGGTGGTAGGAATGATTTCATGTAGTACTCTAGTTCAAACATTGTGATTTAGATAAGGGTTTTAAATATTATTTATCACAATCCTGTTGTTTCCATGTATAATTTCAATGGAAATTTCAAGGTAACATAAATTTTATTATAGACACTTAATCATTTATTTATAATTATTCTCATATAAACCTAACCTAACCAATGAAATGTGATAACCATAATATAATCATTATACTAATTGTCATATTAATAGAGTAAATTTTAATTATTAATTTCCATTAATACAAGAAAAAATAAAATAATGTTAATTGCATGTTGTATGATCTACCTTATTAATGATATAATGTTTTAATGTTTTCATTTTAATTTTCATTCATTACTCCATAAACATAATATATGATTCAACCTTATAAAAAATTATTAATATTATCATGATTTTTAATTTACAATGTTATTATACATTCCATAACCACAGTCACTCTTTAAGATATAGTGTAACCAAGTTTTTTTATTTTGACCACTTATTTTTACAATGTCAAAAAATAATATCTTGGATGACTATGTGATGAAAAATTCTAATAATATTATAATTTAATATTAAATTTTTTATTTTTTACATTAATTATAATATTATTTATTTTAACTTTTATTTATATATAAATTTTGATTGAAAATTTTTAAAAGTATGTTAACACCAATTCATTGATCAAATAAACCTAATAGAAGGCAATATAATAAATAATTTTTTTTTGATAAGTATTGATATAAATAAAATTTAATATAAAATAATAATGTCCATAATAATTCATAAAATAAAAATAATTGCATTATTCAAGTTGTTAAACACATTTAATGATTGAATTTAGAAGAAGGTAAAGATTATCGCCTAAAATTTCCCATCTTGATAGATGTTTTTTATTATGAATTTAATTTAATTGTTTATGTATATATAATACATATATAAGACATAATGTATTGAGATATTTATAAAACATTTTTTTAATTATAATTATAATCCCATACTTTTATAGGGTTTTGATTAAAATATTACTCAACCTGCAAGGGATCTTTTTCTTAAACCTCAATTCCATCAGACATGTGTATGCTATTTATAATTTTTTGATTTTAATAATGTATTTTATACAAAAGGATTTATCATTATCATATATAATTATTATATTTCATATACTAATCAAATTAATTTTTTTCCACCAAAATAAATTTACTCAATTCATTACCCAGTTGTAATTCCTTTTATAACTCAATTTTAAATCATTCAGTGATGCTCTCACTCTTGGAAGAAACTTTTTGTTTAATAATACTAATTTTTTGAGTTTTGTGGTATTTGATTTTTTCATATGAATTGAAATTTATACCACATAATATATATGTACATATTTCCTTCAACAATACCTTCAAAAAATAAGAAGTGAAACATGAGAAACACTTTGGAACTATAGTACAAGTCACACCATGAAGTATAAATGTCTACCAAATATAAAAAACATCAAATTGTTCCACTGATAAAGTCTACCACATTTTTAAGATATTATATTACAATATAATTCAATACATAATCACCCATATATATTCATTCATTCTTTCAGTCTTGGGGAGAGACACCAAAAAACACATATTGTTGTCATCCCAATTCAAATGAGGAATAGGTAATAGTTGTGGAAAACCTCCAGGTTGTTGATGGTCTACATTCACCTATAGATAGGTGCATCATCATTTCAAAACCCCAGATATATAATTTTTCATGTCTACCCAAAAAAACTATCATCCTAGGTCATGGTAAATGATTGTCAAACCTAGATGTACCGCCCAGATAGAAGCATGAAATCCATGTATGAGATTCTCTCATATTCTAATAGAAACAAAAATTTAATTCCTGATATAGATGATCTCATACTCATTTATGATCTAATATAAAGGTGACTCCCCACCTTCAAGGCATTACATCAAGGTCGAACATTTTGTGTCCTCATATTTTATGTATCATATCCGTCTCAAATGAGTTGGATCCTTTCAAATTAATATTAGATTCATCTACTCCAGAATATGTTGAACTACGAAATGAATCTCCGCTAGAATAGTCATTTTTATCCACTCTTTACTAGACTACTAAACCGTATGATTCTTATTTTTAGTTCTCAAATAAATAAAAACATTATTCTCTATTTCGAGAAAATATGATTGGTAAAAATCAAATGACTACATATACTCAACCAATCTCCACTACCTTAGATTCAAATCATGATGTGAAATGATATAAGTTAGACTATTTTGGTCCATATAGATAGTAAATATATTACAAAACATGTATTTTCACAAACACTTTAAGGAATAAACCTCTTCTAAAAACTCAAGATCTTGCTAAGGGTTGTTTTGTTCTTGTAGCCTCAACTTCCAAGACCCATAAGCCATGAATCGATATCCATGCATCGACACTACACAAATACATTCCCCTAAATAATTACAATACACTGTATATGCCTCACCTAGATCCGGTAGGGTCAATATTGGTGTTGATGTCACGTAAATTGTTAGCTACATGAATAAATTCTTCAATGCTTCTTACCAATAAATCATTATCCTTTTTTTGTCAAGTATAATAGTGGTTCTACATATTGACAAAAGTCATGAATGAATCTATGATAATATCCATCTATCCCTAGAAACTATGGATATCGAATACATTCTCTACTACTTCTAATAAACCACAACCTGAATTTTCCTTTGATCTAATGACACGCCATCATTCCAAATGATGTGTCCAATGGAGTGTAAATAATATATCCAAATCTAACAATTAGACAGTTTAACATATATATGATTTTCTTTATGTGTATCCGGATGATGTCAAGGTGTTGGGAATGATAATGATGAATTATGGTGAACTAAAATATGAAATCCATTAATACTACCAAAAAACATTTCCATGTATGGTTGGATGATTCAGATCATCGAGGCCGTAAATAGTACTACATTATTTATAAACCGAAATAGAATTTGGACAAACTCATGTTGGGAATACCTACTTCTAAATGAAAAAATTGGTAGTTCATAAGTCTAAACTCTCATCTAAAGATACCCCATTCTCAAATCAATCATTAATAAAACACAGTCACATAACAACATGTTAATGATATATTTGATATAAAAAAGAGAATACTAATATAAATCTTGTTCATATTTTAATATTCGAAAAACAAGTTAAAAATCCAATTAATCTTCTTTTCAAAAAACATTGTTGGTCACTAAGGACACATGCTTTGATGGACAAACCCTTTTTCCTATAGCTCCTCTTTCTCCTCTACCCGATTCATCAGAACATGAATATATATTCTTTCAATTATGTATGGATGAATAAATAATACACCATCCTATAATAATATTTAAATATTGAATTCCATATCTACCTCATGTGGTTGTTCTGAGCTGTCATCAGGAAACACATATTGAAAAAATTTCAATACTGGGGGAAATACATCATTCTTCACACCTATATCATATATGAAAAGAATATCAAAATGGGATGCAAGCTCTTATAGTTTCTGAGTGATTAGCCTTGATCATCCTACCTTGAAATTTAATTCTACAAATAGAATTTAATTGTCACTCTCTGGATAATTAAACTTCTCTCTAATCTATTAAAAATAAATATGGGATTGGTATGTGAATAAACATTATATACCAATAATTATGTAAATTCCATACATATCAAGAATGTAGAGATTCCATAAAAATAAATATTCCTTGAATTAGAGAGAAAATCCCTTGAAATAATTGATGACTCTATACCATACACTGAAACGTATATATAAAGTCGTTACTCCACTCACAGACTCCCAAATGAGTCTCAAACCATTAAAATGTTTTATAAATATAATATAATGATACGGACTATTATATAATAAGAAACTACATGATGTAGAAGCTAAATAATAATGCCTCTCAATATGGACCACCCATCCTATTTATCTACATGTATAAGCTCCACCAAAAGTGGTTATCTTTCTCAAATTAATTTAGATATATTCTAACTCCAGATCTTGAAAAAATCTACTAATATGGGTACTATAGCAAGGAATTTCTAGATCCATCACCTCTATCGGCTCAGCCACAATAACACCAACTTCTAGGCTAATATAGTAGAAAAGATCCCCTTAATCCACACTAGTTTTTTCTTCCTCTTCAATTTATAACCATATTATATTTTTCTCTATAGAACCTCTATATATTTAACATCATTCTGTAAGCATGTTAGTCTATAGATTTTCTGGGAAAATGTTTATAATAGAAACCCTACTTATGGAACTATTGTAAAAGAACACGTATAATATCCAATGTAACTAATCCCCTTGAGTGGGCATTATGTTTTTCAATTTTGTGGCTAAATTTTTCATAATAATGCTTCTTGGTCCTAGTATATGTACCCCTTGATCGACAAACAGTAACCACCTATCTTACACATGAATCCTCATTGAAGTTCCCAAGAGCTATGAGATCCTAATTAAATACCTCAGAAAACATATTGAACTGAATGTGGATAACATGGGACTTATTCATAAACATAATTCCATCCATAAGGTGTCTCACTGTAGCTATCACATCTCTTGTAAATGGTGGAGAAAATAATTTCAAATATCAGAAGAATCCAACATAATGAATTATATATAAGTTCCCATAAGTCAATCTCATCAACTCAAGCTATCTCTTCGTCCTGAGTGTTTCTAGATATAAGTGATCCTAGAAAATATCCAAGACATCCCTCATCAGCATACCATCATCCGATCCATTTCATGCCTAAATATCCAACCAGAATTTAAATAATCCTCATAGCATATAATTTTTCATCATGACACTCTTCTTAGCCATAGTCTCCAAATGGCCTTGTATTGTCTCAATATATTCAACCCAAAACCCAGATCCATTAATTCCACCTGATCTAGTAAAATTTATAGGGTTATAAAACTAGAAATTCGTTGTAATGATAGACAATATTTCGAGAGCATGATTTAGGTCTCTTTCAATAAATTTCATTATTTGAGTAAATATATCACATAACTATTCCCTTAATTCCTCAATTAGAACTATCGGTGCCTTAGGTTCAACTACTGGTAGATCATATTCATCCACATCCTCATGTCGTACTCTTAATAAGCATCATCATGTAGTTATGACTCTATAATTCCAAACACATGTCTTTGGACTCCTTACATAACATTACCACATTTACATAAGATTAATAATCACAACTAGTGATAAAAAGTATTTTCTCTAAACCTAGATACGCGTTAAAAATCAATACAACGTCACTTACTTTAACCATACTACTCCTAGGTCTTAGTTTCCTAGGGTAACCACAATTTAATTATTCAAGTTTATCATTTGGAAAACAAATTATTCAAAATATTTGATTATTTTACCACTTTTAAAATCTAATTAGGCATGAAATTATATTCAGATTAACATGGAAAAAATATTTTCAATTCAACAACTCAATAAAATCATATCTTCCTTGGCATTTTGAAAATGATGCATGTCACAAAATAATCTTATGTTCCTTGAAATACGAATAAAGAATCAACTCTCATGGAAATCTCAATTGTGGGTTAATTAAAAAAAGTGAAAAACATTTCACATCCCACAAACAATTGAGTCCCCTAATGTGAAATAATATTCAACTATAAAATCAAAATACAAAAAAATCTCATAGAGGGTACTTGTTTTTCCCTCGTACATGGGTTTTCAACTTCCATGTGCATGCTCATGTCCAAGACTGTACTCTTACTAGTATCTTATATACCGTCCTTTTAATAGTAAGATAATATAAAATGGAAAGAAAAATGGGATCTAATACCTATTTGTAATGTCATTTCAAGGGGGATACACACAGCTAGCCCGATCCGATTTGTAATAAGACCTAAAGTTCACCTCCCTGTATGCCAGAGACTTCGATCTAGCAGTGAGGGTCCAATGCGTTGATGATGGGGAGACTATACCCTCTCTTCTTAGAGAATTTTATAAGAATAAATGAATAATCAATTGTGAAAAAACTTATGACAATCAACAATACCAATATCTCAATAATCAAAATCAATAAATAATATATTCTAAATAAAGTAGAAAACATGCCATGAAAATATACTTTTCATGTATGTAAATAGAAAAATCAAAATAATGACACTGATGACTCCCTAGTGGGTCTCGAACACTGTATGGTACCCTTAACCATGCAACACATCAACTAAGACATGTAACACGGGGATTTTCACCTTAATTTTCTATATATTCATGAAATATATTTCAGTACCAATCCAACAGCGGGAGTTGGGTGTGAGTACATCTCGGTAGGCCACCACCAATGGGGTCTTGGAAATATATAATAAATATAAATTTATTGCAATTATATAAAGAAATAATTAAAATTCATACATAAATAGTTATCAAACTATCAATTATTCTATATTTAACTAAATTATCCACTAGGTTCATAATGACACTCATACCACAATACCAACTTCAGCCCGCACCACATCTGAACCATGTCACATTCTCAATTCACATATCTTCATAGCATAAGGGATTACAGTATCTATGTAATTTATATTCATCATATGGATTATTGGAACCATAGTCTAATGCCCTTGATTTAGGATTATACAGACATTTCTAGCACCCCATTAGTGTTATACGCATTAGTCCATGTCTCGCGCTATTTATCATGCTTGGGTTAAAAATCCATGTCTCAAACGTTGTTTCCCAATCAAATATGTAAATACATATACATATTTATCATGGGAATAAAAAATTAGGTCTAGAACACAATTTTTCAATCATACATATTTATCATGGGTGTAGAATTTCATATATAGAACTCCATTTCTGAATCATACATATATATAATGGCTATAGAACATTTTCTATTTCACAATGTCTCTCAATCATTCCCACATAACATAACATATCACATTATCACATGTATATCATTATCACATGATATCAAATTATTACATAAATCATGATTAATCATCATCAATCCTCCTATCATAATTAACCACCATAGCTTCCATTAATTAATTCCCAAATAAATTAATCAAAGTCCATTGATCAATTTGAATATTAATTAACCACGTGTTTCACATTAAATTTATTTACAATTTAATTAACCACACTAATCCCAACAATTTGTTCACTGAATAATTATTCTTAATTCAAAATTCAAAATTTCCTGAATTTGATAATTAAACCTAGAATTAATTATCATGAATTCCCCAATTTAATACCTTTATAATTAATTCATCAATTAATTATCTGAATTCCAAAATTCCATTATTCAATAAAATGCACAGTTCCTCAATTAAATAATTTACCACATTAATTAATCCATCTAATGAATTACATCATTTAAATAAAAACATGAAATTTTAAAATCAAATATATTTATTCGATATCAAAACTATGATATATCAATCTCAGACTGCCCACAATGATTCCATGATGAGTGATTTCCCAATGGAAATCCCTAAAATTTATCAGTACAATGACATAGATAACGATCCAGATCTAAAACCATAAATAATGATTAACACAAAATGGTCTCTTAGATCTATATAATTATCCACAAGCCTATATCTAGAAACAAAAAATATAGATCTAGATCTAGAATAATAGAAGATAAAATCCCATCAAAATAATGACATATTAATGGGGATGAACTAGAATGAAATAAGATAGGATCAACTTACCAAGATTGATTCGGTTCTTCATTCTGGCCATCGAATAACAAATTGTGTTTGTAAAGAAGGATTAGAATTCATCTATATGGATTAAAAATCATAAAAGACTACCTATGGTCATATGGGGGTAAAATGGGTTGATTTTCCGGGGTTTGAGTGATTTGAAATCTAAAATTGCAGTGACATTAGTTCATGTGCATAATCTTTTTGGATGGGAACATTTCATTCCCAAAACATGTTCCTAAAAATGAACCTATTAGTTTATGGGTGTATAGTTACTTCTATGAGGCTGTACCATTTGAAAAAATATTTGCCACATGGGGAAATCCCTATTATCCAGGTTATCATGGTTTGTTGGGATTAGATGCTTGGTTTTCCCTATCAATGGTTCAACCATGCACAACCCCTATTATTCCATTTTTCTCAATTTTCACCCAAACACACCCCAAGGTAAACCCCAAATAAAATGTACTTGACACAAAAATATGAGTACCTATAATCAAGATATAGTCCACTCTCAAACTTTTTGGGATATTAAAATTCATGAAAATTACATAATGCACCCAATCATAAATAGAACAAAACACAACTGAAAAATCATTCCTAAAGGAACCTAACACGGTTTCACAATCTCCAAACCATAAACCCTTTCATTACCTAGAAATTCCTTAAGATCATTGACACTTAAAAAGTGAAGGCCACTACTTTTTCATCATCAAGTCCCCCAACCACATCTCATGGTTATCCCTTTGGCGCTTCTATAGTACGTGGAATAAATGAATAATTTTACTCTAAAGAGAAATATATCATGGATTCATAATCTTAACATGTCATTAATCATCCCACCTGGGTCTGAGATGAAACTACAATTATTATTATTTTTATAATATAGTAACCGGTGACTAGCTTCAGGGAGACATATCACACATATGGGAGGCATTTACCTAAAGTACCTCTATGCACACATGTATCTCTAAGCCCATTAAATTAAATAATTAAATTCAATTTATATCATTGCATACATAAATATATTATTCCATAGACAATGATTGAAATAAATTACAGGAAACCTTATAATGTTCCAAATAAAAGACCACCAAAAAACAAAAAATAAAGTTTGTCCTGCTCAAAAGGGGGGATTGGTGTCATATTCTACACTATTGTACACCTCATTCTATCTAGCCCAAATAATTCTTCACCTAATCGTAGTCACTTAGGGACTCTGAAAAATGGGTCTTCATAATCATGAGACATGTCATGTGTGGGATGATCCCATGAAGGGATGTTAATGACAATACCAAAAAGGACGAATTGAAATCAATTATCTTAAATATTAAACAGTATTCATATCATCATAACATATCTAAATATTAATATCATCTATATAATAAAAAATCTAAATGTTGTCATAAGAGATTCTGATTCTCAATGGTCTAAACCACTACCATCCATAAATCAGACATGAGGTTTCATGGATATGCTCATCTGTGAGGAACTACTGCCTAATCTAAACATACATAGTCAACACTCATAAGTTATTTCATAGAATAAGAAAATAGGGAACTAAGAGGGTTTATTTGATATAAATAACCCATTTAACTAATACCCCATCAGATATATCAGATCATTATAAATGCTAGGGGTAAATGCAAAGGGATCACTATGGGAAACCAATCCCTATTATTAATATCCTCCAAGATAGGGGATTGTGGCCAATATAAATATTGATCACACAAATTTCAACCAAACCTATCTAAGGAAAAATGAATGAATGTAGTGTATTTTTGAGACTCCCAAAGGGATACATTCTATAAGAAACTACAATATCTATTGAAGTGAACTGAGACTACAATTTTTAGAATAAAAAATCATTCCCAAACTACTTGATCCCTTTGGAATATATAGTGGGGTTATGGTCAATGAATGAAAAAAATGTCACAAAAAACCCTAATAGGCATGATTCAAAGAAACACATTCAACTGGTACGTGTCCATGTAATCTCATAGAATCTCAAAATGAAGAGGATCTATTAAGAAAGGGGAAACAAACATGTCCTAAATGGAGTACATGGGGTGTCCCTAGGGGTATACGATTTTTCAATCTTGTCCTGGAACTACTAGTGTATCATGCTAATGAAACACACACTTTTTTATAATTCAGAGTGTGTTTGTGTGGTACACATCATGTATATTCTGATCTGGGCCTCGGAGTAACATTATCCCAATATCTATTTATATTCCTTTTTACATGGTGTGTATCTCACCAAAAACAACTTGTGGGGATAAACAATCTCTTTGTAGTTTCATCCAAGTACATTTTCATCTTTCTACTAGGTATTTCGTGGTGTGTGGTATGGCCCACATGACTTGTAACTCTACCTGAACTTTGGGGGTGTAATCATTATACACATTGAACTAGTTGTCTATGGGTCTCGTGTTGTGTGATACTAATAATTATGTTGAAACCCTAAATCCAAAAATAGGGGACTACACTATGTGAATTAATATAATTATATCTCTCTCGATTATAAATTTGAATTAAATTTCATAATTTTCAGGAATCTTTTCCCGAGGTTTAAAGATCCTCTAATTCCAATGTGAATCACATGAAATGTAATGGATCTAGGGAAGAGTGAACCCTCTCACCTTCATCAGAAATATTACATCTATTTCGAACATATCTGCTACTCAGAAAACACATATTGTTCTGCCTCATTGGTGTTCCATGTTGAACCATAATAAGAAATTCAAGATCAATCAATGGATCTACTTCCATCATCATCTAGAACAACAATGATGTCAAATATCCATATTATAACAGAATTAGAAATCTATTGTAGTGAATACCAAATATGGGATGAGTGGTCAATTGGTCACCATAAATTTGTATGATAAATAAAATAAAAATGATGATCACATATTGGAAAGAGAAATTGAACCAAAATATGAAAATATTAGGACAAAAACAAGGTTTTTTTCAATATGGACTCCACCCAATTCTATTTGAACATATAATGAATTTCCAACCATAATAAATAAAAAATAATGAAAATCACAAATCCCAAATACAGAAACCCATAAACAATAAAATTATTTATTCATGAATCAATATGTTTTTGATTGATTATTATTCCTCATGGGAAACATATAAGGATAAATCAACAAAAGAAACACCCTACCTTGATTTGAATCAATCAATAATGAGGAATTATCACACAATTTTTTAGTGACAAGATTCACAAGAGGAGTTGTGCAAGATCCCAAAGCGTATATCATCCTAGAGGAAAACAGGTATCCCATGGTAATGGATTTTTCATTATTATAGAAAATTATATAAATTGTGTCCCATATATAGAATAAATATAAAGCCCATTAAAAATATGTTCATGACTACCACATGTTTTTTCTAATCTTTGTACCTCTACCTAAGAAACCTTGTGGATTAGTTTTTAAGAATTTTGAGTAAATATTCTCAAACCCCTCTTTTCTTCCCCTGATGAACTGGTACAACACAATATTGACTTCTCCAATCCATGGAGCCCCCAATAAGTGTTTTTTCTTGAATCCCTATGAAAAAATTATTTTAATCTTGTGTAATGCACTTTGATCTTAAATATATTAGTTTCCTCACCCCGACCTCTATCTCCTTTGTTCTATATACTCCTCCCTATGGTTTTGAGGATCCATGTGTCACTTTTTGCATCTAATTCCTTTGGTTTTTGATGTAAAAATTGTTTTGTTTTAATTATCCCTATTGTCATAATTCTCCATTGTAGTTATCAGTTTTTAGATTTGTGATTCGAGATCTATTTATCCCAATGCATTTGGATCTATTATAATGTCTAATTTATATTATCAAGAAATTTTTTTAATTTAATTTAAAATGATTTATTTAAACAAAAAAATTATTAAAAATAAATGGATTTCTATTTTTTTGTCAAAAAAATTAAATTCCATTGAATTGGGATTCTATAAATATGTTTTTGACAAGAAATTGGAATCCACCGCAATTCAATTAAATTTGGCGGTGTTTATGGAAATTGATTAAACATTAATTGATTAATTTAAATTGTGAAATTGTTTTAATTAAAATGGTGAATTTAATTGTGGAAAATTGTTTTTATTTAAAATTGAGAAATACCTCAATTCCATTGAATTAGGTGTTTAATCTGATGTTGGTGGAATTTTTTAAAAAATTAACGTGTTCAATTTGATTTTCACTACTGGAAAAACAGGTATTTGCGACGGGCTATTTGCGACGGGATCCCGTCGCAAATAGCCCGTTGCGGAAAATGCCGTCGCAACTAAACTTATTTGCGACGGGACCGTCGCTAAAGCCTTTTTTTTGCGACGGGCATTCTCCCCGTCGCAAATAGTATTCCGTATTTTTGTAAAAAACTTTTTAAACAGTTATTGCGACGGGCCCGTCGCAAATACCTTTTGCGACGGGACCCGTCGCAAATAGTTGTTGCGACGGGCCCGTCGCAATAACGTTTTTTTTTAAAATAAAAAAATTAATAATACTAGTATTTGCGACGGGAACCGGGACCCGTCGCAAATACTATTCATAGTAATTGCGACGGGACCCGTCGCAAATACTCTTTTTAAAAAAAAAAATAAAAAAAATATTAATAATACTAGTATTTGCGACGGGCATAGTATCCCGTCGCAAATACTATAAAAAAAATAAAAAAAATAAATTATTAATAAATTATTTTAATTAATATAATAATAGAATTATAATTTACAAATGAAAATAATAAATTATTTTAATTACTATAATAATAATAGAATTATAATTCAAAAATAAAAATAATAGAATATTAATAAATAATTTAATTAATATAATAATATTATAATTATAATTCATAAATAAAAAAAATATTAATAAGTTATTTTAATTAATATAAAAATAATAGAATTATTTTACATTCAAATATTAAAATAATTCAAGTATTACAAAAAAATAATTAAATTATAATATTATAAAATTTTAATATATATATAAAATTTTATTATATAAATAAAATTTTAATATATATATAAAATTTAATATTATAAAATATAAATATTATTATTATTCATATTAATATTGTTATTTAAAAATATAATATTATTAATATTTTATAATGAGACAGAAACTACGAATAGAAAAAAAAAATATTTTGATTTCACAAATTTTATAACAGAAATACAAACTCATAATCTGCCGTAGCCGCACAAATTTCCCGAAAAAAATGAGACATGTCTGTTATGGAATCCCAAATCACAGAATTCAACAGACCTCTTAATCCAATGGGTAGAAGTCTCTCCATTATAACATGACAATCATGACTTTTCAATCCAGTAATATGACCATTCTTTACACATCTACCCAAATTGGAAGCACAGCCATCTGGAAGTCTCAAATCTGCAATCCACTGACAAAATAATAAACGGTTTTCTTTAGACAGTGTATAAGCTGCTTTTGGTTTCAGTAACCTTTCTGTTCTGACATTCTCAAATAGTTCCAATTCTGGACGCCTGCAAATTTGGGCAAGATCTAAACGTGCATTTACATTGTCTTTGCTCTTTCCTGGCGTATCCAAAACTGTATGAAACAAATTATCAAAACAGTTCTTCTCAATATGCATGACATCTAACATGTGTCGGACCAACAAATCAGACCAATATGGCAAATCCCAAAATATGCTACGTTTAATCCAATTGTGTTCTTTCCCAAAACCAGAAATTTTCTGTTGGTTTATTGTGGGACCAAAAGTGATGGGAGGTAATGAAAATACAACCGATTTTAACTCCGAACCTGATAGCATTTTTGGAGGTCCATCCCTTTCAGCTGTTCCTTTTCTGAAATGAGATCTGTTTCTGCGAAAAGGATGATCAGCTGGAAGAAATCTGCGATGACAGTCAAAATAACAAGGTTTCTTTCCATGAATGAGCATAAATGCTTTGTTCTCTCCCATACAGTAAGGACATGATTTCTGACCATGTGTACTCCAGCCAGATAACATCCCATAAGCCGGGAAGTCACTTATTGTCCACATCAATGCTGCTCTCAGTATGAAATTATGTTTCGTTGCAACATCATATGTACTGACACCAGTACTCCACAATAAATTTAATTCATCAATCAATGGCTTCAAATAAACATCAATATTTTTCTTCGGATGTCCTGGAATTAGTAAAGTCAAAAAGATATATGGCTCCTTCATCAACATCCATGGAGGTAAATTATACGGAGTTAAAAAAACAGGCCAACATGAATATTGACTACCATAAGTTCCAAACGGACAGAAACCATCACTGGAAAGGCCCAGTCGAACATTTCTAGCTTCTAAAGCAAATGATGGATGCACTCTATCAAAATGTTTCCATGAATCACCATCGGCTGGATGATTCAAGCTTTTATCGGTTGAAATATTCTCTTTATGCCATGACATCATTGTCGATGTATTCTTAGACATGAATAAACGCTGAAGTCTGGATGTAAGCGGAAAATATCTCAACTGTTTTACAGGAATCAAACCAGACTTTCCGTTTTGTCCTTCTTTATATCTCAGTTGCCCACATGTGGGACAACTATCCAACGACTCATTTTCCCCTGAATATAAAATGCAGTCATTTGAACATGCATGAATCTTCTGACAAGTAAGTCCCAAATTTCGAACCAACCTCTTACTTTCATAGTAATTTGCAGGTAAAACATTTCCTTCGGGTAACAGTGTTTTCAGCAAAGAAAATATCTGGTCAAAACATGTGTTTGACATTCCGTTATCTGATTTGATAGCCATAAATTTTGCAACTGCTTCTAATTTACTCATCTTGCAGCCAGGATATAATGCATCCTCAGCAGACTTCAACAACTCATAAAATTCAGACGGTCCCAACTCAGGATTTGAAGCTATATCAGCCGGAGTTTCTGTATGTTGAACAGATGAACCTGCAACATCATGTACTAAATCTTGAAACTGGGATGGATCCGGAATCAAGTTGGTATCACCTGCTCTGAACTGCGTTCACCGTGTTGATACCAAAAAACATAATCTGCTTGAAAACCAAAACGCAAGAGATGTTCCCCCACTTTGTCAAACGTGTCAAACATTCTCAATGCACATTTTCTACAAGGGCATTTTATCTTTCCTTCTGAAACAAATTCTGGATTTGATGCCGCAAATGATAAAAAACTCTCCACACCCTCTATATATACTGGATTTAAACCAGACCCATTTGGATTTCTACGTTGATTTATCCATATGCGGTCATCTAATAATGACTGTTGACGACCTCGTTGTTCCATATTTTTCTATAAAATATAAAAGCATTACTGGTTTTGAATAATTTGTTAGAAAAAACACAAGCAAGGATTGAATATATTGAGAATAAAGCAAAACCTGTTACAAATATTGATAATTTTAATATTATATTGATTTTTTATTTTTATAATAATACTAATATAATTTTTTTCATAAATATTAATTATATAATAATAACATCATTACATTATTAGTATATTTTATTATTAATATTAAAATAATATAATTTTCTATATTATATACAATTCTCCTTTCATCTGTGTGTTTCACAATCTGTCTCCACATGTAATATTGGCATTCACTTTCACCTCTCCATTGGCAAGTAGGTTGATAATTTTGAAAAAGAATGCCAATATTACATGTGGAGACAGAAAAAACACAGAAGAAAAAAGAATTGTATATAATATAGAAAATTATATTATTTTAATATTAATAATAAAATATACAAATAATGTAATAAGGTAATTATTCCAAATTATTGGTAAGTATTCCAAATTATTGGTAATTATTCCAAATTATTGGTAATTATTGCTAATTATTGCTAATTATTACTAATTATTGCTAATTATTGCTAATTATTGCTAATTATTGCTAATTATTGCTAATTATTGCTAATTATTGCTAATTATTGCTAATTATTTCTAATTATTGCTAATTATTGCTAATTATTGCTAATTATTGCTAATTATTGCTAATTATTTCTAATTATTTCTAATTATTGCAAATTATTGCTAATTATTGCTAATTATTGCTAATTATTGCTAATTATTGCTAATTATTGCTCATTATTCCTAATTATTGCTCATTATTGCTCATTATTGCTAATTATTGCTAATTATTGCTAAATATTGATAATTATTGCTAATTATTGCTAATTATTGCTAATTATTAGTAATTATTGCTAATTATTGTTAATTATTACTAATTATTGTTAATTATTGGCAATTATTGTTAATTAATACTAATTATTAGTAATTAATACTAATTATTAGTAATTAATACTAATTATTGGTAATTAATACTAATTATTGGTAATTAATACTAATTATTGGTAATTAATACTAATTATTGGTAATTAATACTAATTATTGGCAATTAATACTAATTATTGGTAATTAATACTAATTATTGGTAATTAATAATCATTATTGGTAATTAATAATCATTATTACTAATTATTCCTAATTAATACTAATTATTCCTAATTAATCCTAATTATTCCTAATTATTGTTAATTATTACTAATTATTGTTAATTATTTCTAATTATTACTAATTATTTCTAATTATTACTAATTATTTCTAATTATTACTAATTATTTCTAATTATTACTAATTATTTCTAATTATTACTAATTATTTCTAATTATTTCTAATTATTACTAATTATTTCTAATTATTACTAATTATTTCTAATTATTTCTAATTATTACTAATTATTGGTAATTATTACTAATTATTGGTAATTATTACTAATTATTGGTAATTATTAATAATTAATACTAATTATTGGTAATTATTACTAATTATTGTTAATTATTTCTAATTATTACTAATTATTGGTAATTATTAATAATTAATACTAATTATTGGTAATTATTAATAATTAATACTAATTATTGGTAATTATTACTAATTATTGTTAATTATTTCTAATTATTACTAATTATTTCTAATTATTACTAATTATTTCTAATTATTACTAATTATTTCTAATTATTACTAATTATTTCTAATTATTTCTAATTATTACTAATTATTTCTAATTATTTCTAATTATTACTAATTATTTCTAATTATTTCTAATTATTACAAATTATTTCTAATTATTACTAATTATTGCTAATTATTACTAATTATTGCTAATTATTTCTAATTATTGCTAATTATTGCTAATTATTACTAATTATTCCTAATTATTACTAATTATTTCTAATTATTTCTAATTATTACTAATTATTTCTAATTATTACTAATTATTGCTAATTATTACTAATTATTGCTAATTATTACTAATTATTGCTAATTATTGCTAATTATTGCTAATTATTGCTAATTATTGCTAATTATTCCTAATTATTGATAATTATTCGTAATTATTACTAATTATTGGTAATTATTACTAATTATTGGTAATTATTGGCAATTATTGTTAATTATTCCTAAATATTGATAATTATTGGTAATTATTGGTAATTAATACTAATTATTGGTAATTAATACTAATTATTGGTAATTAATACTAATTATTCCTAATTAATACTAATTATTCCTAATTAATACTAATTATTGGTAATTAATACTAATTATTGGTAATTAATACTAATTATTCCTAATTAATACTAATTATTCCTAATTATTACTAATTATTGGTAATTAATACTAATTATTGGTAATTAATACTAATTATTGGTAATTAATACTAATTATAGGTAATTAATACAAATTATTGGTAATTAATACTAATTATTGGTAATTAATACTAATTATTGGTAATTAATACTAATTATTGGTAATTAATACTAATTATTGGTAATTAATACTAATTATAGGTAATTAATACTAATTATAGGTAATTAATACTTATTATTGGTAATTATTACTAATTATTACTAATTATTCTTAATTATTGATAATTATTGATAATTGTTTCTAATTATTAGTAATTAAATGAATAATTATCAATAATTAGAAATAATTACCAATAATTATAAATAATAACATTATTAATATATTTTATTATTAATATTAAAATAATATAATTTTCTAATTTATATACAATTCTTCTTTCATCTGTGCGTTTTCTATCTCCACATACAAATAATACATGTGAAGACAGCAAACACACAGATGAAAAAAGAATTGTATATATATAAAAAATTATATTATTTTAATATTAATAATAAAATAAACTAATAATGTAATAATGTTCTTATTCCTAATTATTGGTATTTATAACTAATTATTAATATTTATTCTTAATTATTAAAAATTATTACTAATTATTCCTAATTACCAAACAATACTAATAATTTAAATTTATTAAATAATAAAACAATGTAAACATAATTAAATTACAACTAATTAATAATAATTGAAACTAATAAAAAATTAAAAATAAATAAAAAATTAAAAATACCTTGAAAAATGATCTGTTCTGATCGTTCTTGAAAACTTTAATATCAGCTCCGGGGAAACAAATTAAACTGGAGAAAAACTCAACTCTAGAAATATAATTTTCAGAGAAGGAGAAGATAAGGAATGAGAATGAAATGAAAAAAACGGATGGGGGTATTTATAGGTTAGATTATTTGCGACGGGACCATTTGCGACGGGATTCCCGTCGCAAATATTATTATTTGCGACGGTACCCGTCGCAAATACCTTAGCCAACATTTATTACGGTCAACCGGTAAATAGTTATTTGCGACGGGTCCCGTCGCAAATAACCCCTGCCGACATAGTATTTGCGACGGGGGGATATTCCCGTCGCAAATACCTTTTACCGCCGCTGGTTATTTGCGACGGGGAAAGCAATCCCGTCGCAAATAGTTTTCCCGCAATTTGGCGCGCATCGCGGGAAAACTATTTGCGATGGGGAAAGAAATCCCGTCGCAAAAGCCTCCTTATTTGCGACGGGGAAATACCCCCGTCGCAAATAAGTTTTTAACATGACTATTTGCGACGGGATTTATTCCCGTCGCAAATAACCCGTCGCAATAGCTCATTTTTCCCGTAGTGTTTGTAATGTGTTTTGTGAAAATGAATATGAGATAATAGAAAATCTATATTTATAAAAATGGATTGATTTTTTGGAACGAAACTATAGTGGGTTTCTTTGTAAAAGTCTAATTTTTTTATTAAAAACAAATTATTGTTTTTAAAAAGAAAATTTTAATATGTGAAATTTATAATGGAATTAATTGTATTCTAATTTGTATTCAAATAAATTGACCGTCATTATTTTGAACTATATAAAATTAAATACCTATGTAGTTTATGTGTTATTTGGATATAACATTCCAATATAAAACTTTATAAAACATATTAGGTGCATTACATCCCTTAAGTGATGGTGATGAGTCCATAATGGCCAGAGTTCCAATGGATGTATGTATATACTAACATGTCACCTTGAGTGTGGAGTCCATAAAGCCTCGAACTATCATACCTTCTATGGAATATGACCATGCTACTCACTTTTTTTAATTCAAATCAATATATTCCATTTTTTAAACTATTTTACCTGAATAGAAATTTATATAAATAGTTTTACATAAAAGTGTTTATGTAATCCATTGGTAAAATGTTCCATTATTTTGGAATTATATTGTCAATAGAAAGGTGATGCTTTTTTAAATAATTTTTTTATCTGAAATGGAAATCGTGATATTTTAATGAATATCCAAATTCTATTTATAAATAATGATTTTTATACATATTATTTTGACCACAAAAACTAGTTTATTTGAAAATTGAATTCACTTTCTTTGTTAATTGAATATCATCATGTGTTATAGATCCCTTGGGGATACCCTACTAGGATTTATCTCATAGCCTACACGAATCATTGGATTTTTGTAGAATATCTCATTATAGGTTCTAGTATGGGTAAAGAACCAATTGGAGTTAGTCCTAGTTATTGATCTGTTGACCATGTGGGGTGCATTTGAGTTGGGACTTGGGTAAATATTCTGATTTTCTAGAACCTAGTTTTTTTTAAATTCATATTTCATATTTATTTGACTTATGGTATATATTTCCCAGGGTATTTTTCATGTGTTCATATAGTATTGTTACATTTACATCTATAAAAATTTTGGAAAATCATTACCTCGTTCATTATGAAGGATTCCAGGTGCTATTCACCGACCTATGGGGATCAAGAATGCATTTTTTTTCTTTGTTATGGATGGCTCAGATACAAATTTACTTGGGTACCTGGTTTAGTTTTTGTCAATATATCCAGTATCGATGTAGCATTTCTTTTTTAAAATAAAAAAATGAAATACAATATCATTTAATCATGTGTTTTATAAGGAATTTTATATTTTATAATTCCATTTATAATTTGGGGAATATCATTATATGTTAGAAAATAAGTCTTGACTAATTGGATAAGCCCCAACTATATCAAGGTCATAAAAAATTGTAGTTTGGGTTGAATTATAAGTAAATTGATAGAAGAACATTAAAATAGTGGTTATGTGAGTCCTTTCAAATTTTTATTTTCTTTTTAAAAAAATTTAATGATCATAAATATATTTTCATATATCCCAAGGTTATATAAGAAAAATTCAATTTTATGTAAAATTACATTTATAAGATAATGAAAATCGATTAGATTGTGATATAATTAACAGCCCCCAATTATCCACTGATGATGTTAGATGAACAGATATTCCACATTCCGATATAGAATTTACGATACCCATAAGCTAGACACTAGAACCTAATCATAAAACGAAAACCATTGGAAATAATTTCAGACAACCTGAAACATTCTACATAGTATATATAAACACATTAGAAATAAATTGTGGAAAAAATGAAAAAAGAGATATATTTCATGTAAAAATACAACAACAATAGTGATATAAATCAAAATTAATATCAATCCCAGTGAACATGTCGAATAAAAATGGGAACCATAATAATAACCAAAATTCCTAGTGTGATAAGATGGGAAATGTACCATTATATCAACAAATAAACAAACATACCTATTTCACATAAATTATGCCAAATCCCTAGATTAATTTTCTATTTCCATTATCAAATCACAATAAAATGTTTCTGCACCACAAACGGGGTCTGTTGGGTTTAAGGAAAATATGCTCGGTTTTATTCCATATATATATACCATAACACATATTTATAAATATATATATATATGTTATTAATTAATAAAAGTCCATAGAATGATAATCAGTAATTATGTTCTGTATCAATTTCATTGTAAATAATTTCCCCTTTTCAATAATTCCTATTATAAAAGGACAAATGATTTTAATGCTTAAATTTAGAAAACCAATTAAATTTTAAAAAATATATTTACTTAAATTACAAAATAGTTCAAATCAAAATAATAATGTTAAAATAGTCTCATTATAATCTTACCATAATGTGATCAAAGCCACGCATACATAAACCGGACAAGTGCACACTAGAAGTCCCTAGAACCCATACAAAAATGTCTATGTAACAACAGAACACCCTATAATGTAAATCCTACAACAATATAAATTTGTATACCTGAACTAAGTGAATCATGATCCAGGTGTGGGAGGAATAATCATAATATTAACCACTTATAAAAAAATTAATAATTGATCCAAATACCACAACTTCTAACTGTGTACCCAAGGGTCTAATGTGTTTAATTTAAAACAATTTCAAAAGGTTTTAGACATTTTACTTTACAATTTCGGAATCTCTGTTTTCCATCAAAAAGTAAAATTACCCAAATTTCACAATAATATTTTAAATTTCATTAATATCCTCTTTAATTTACCAAAATAAGTTGCAAGTCATGTCTCTTTAAAAGAAAAATTATGATCCCAAAGAAGAAAATCATTACTTTTCACTGAGAAAAAATTTAACAGAAATATTAAAATAAATAGTTCATATAATATAGGATAGATAAAGAACCACATACCTAGAACTTTGGTCACACACTACCCATAACGAGATCCACAAACATGAGAAGGATCTTTGAAAATAAGAGAGGATATAGATATGATTTCCAAAACATAAGATCATTTTTATAACCAAAATAGTTGGAAAAAAGTATAGATCAAAATATTATTAAATTTACTCACAAAAAATACAACAAATAAATATAGGCCTTCTCTATGGAATAAAATAGAATGACTTGTTACAACATACGATTTTAAAGAGGAAACTTTAGTTTGATTACATCTATGACACTCAACAACAAGCTTAAAAGACCTGTAAAATATATTACAGTTATAATCAAGTCATTTATTTGGTTAATATAAATATTATTAACTTCATAATCATAAATAACATTGTGTGAAATTTTATGATTTTTCTAAAAGATTGATTTTTCCTTTAACAGTGAAAATTATTAATTCTTCAAATAATGTAATTTAGTTTCATTAAAATGTTAATTTTATTGTTCAAATATATTATTTATTAGTTCTTAAAATTACATATGACCTAATTTTTGTTTTATAGTCCAGATATTTTATTCTGAATCATGAATTTCATTGATTTTTCTAATATTTATGCTTTAATTGATGTTTTTTGCAAACTATTATTAAATGCATAATCTTTATCCACTTAAATTATTCAATAAAAATACCTAGTAAGGATATTTTTTTAAATTAAAATTTAATATATCTACTTCTTTGAATATATATTCAAATAATTCGGATTCCATGTTATGAAATTAATATAATATCCTCCATTTATTGTGGAATATATTTTCTGAAAAAATATATTTTACATGTTCTGTGGGTTTATATTCAATTATATTTATTCCATTTATATTATTTCTCTTTGAAAATTTTTTATTAATATTTTTAATTAGAATTATTTATATTAACTAATACGTTCAATTTAATTGTAAATATATTTAATAGTAGATACAATAAAAAAACTAGTTTCCATGGTTATAAATAATATTTAATAAGTGAGTAAATTTTTCTGTAAAGTCAATATACAGATTTAAATAGATTAATTGGGAATTATTGAGTTATTTCATATCAATATCAACCCTAGAATACAATATTTATCAATTTGTTTCCGAAATGTCGTTATAATGACAACCCATTACTGAATAGTTTTGGGTATTTATAAGAATGCCACTCCTAAACAACTTTTTTGGGAACACACTTCCACCAATTATTCTTAACTATAAATCCATTTATCATGAAAAAAACATACAACATTTCTATCAATAATCCTTAGAACCATTATATTGAATATTGTAATAAAAAAAAGTATAACCAAATGGTCATTGATAATGTAACCAAATGTGGTTCTTCAAAGAGATGGTAATCATGTTTAGCGACCCCCTTCTTTTTACTTCTTATTTTTTCACAGTCAATTATTTTCTCCAATTAAAATATAAATAAATAATTATCTAATATATATTGATATTTTAGTATTGTTATTTTATAATATTTCCTTACCTATTCTTTTATTAATGGGAAATGAACCATATTTAGTGTATGTGGAAGACTACCACCTTTCGAAGTGATGAATTTTTTTAAAATCATCCCTTCTCTAGATAATTCATGATGATTGAATTAATTTATATATGTGAAATAAATGAAATATTTAAAATTAATTAAAGGTAATCTATCAAATACCATCATAAAATATCATGCATTGAGAAATGGTTACATCGTTTGTGTGTATGACAAACTATCACCTTGTAGAATGATGTAATTCAAATTTTAATACTACATCACATGGATGGTATTTGTAATTTTATTTAATGAATTTATTTTTTATTTTTTTTGTAATTTTAATTTTTAACGATAAAATAAAAAATTACTTATTGAGATCATTAGCTTTGAAATAGACACATAAATTATGTGTATGTAAAGACTACTGTCTTTATGATTGTAAAGTAATTAATTTTACATAACGATATTTCATTATTATATTTAAAAGATAAATTTATTTATAAAAATTATAATTATTTAATGATAATTATTCTGGATAAGATGTTACAATGACCCCTTTGACAATGGTTAACACACCAATGTCATTCTGAATTTAGGAATTGAAGGCCCTCTAAACACCTTAGGTTGACATAAATTAATAAGTAATTAAATTTTCCCTAAAAAAATGAAATAAATGCCTTATTTATATTATATTAAACTATGAAAAAGGTTATTAAACAAAAAAATTATATATTTTTATTTCATAGAAGATAAAATACATACATTGAAATTATGGACTCATGGTAAGGGTCTTCAGATCAATAATTATGTCAATGATAATATTTAAATTTTACATACCTAATTTATTCAAATAAGATAATATAATTAAAATCTAATATTTAAATGTCATGTATTATTTTTAATTTTAAAATTTTAACATAATATTAAATCTATATATCTCTCTCAATAGAGTTTTATTAATATATTTCACAAACTATATCATATTTCACATCTCGCATTCACATCCATGTGATTTATTCCTAGTTCACAACATAATTTTTTTCCTATATAATATGAATTTAAATGATATATAATGAAAATATTTATCTTTCTCGTTTTTAAAATTTCATTTTAATTTACTTATTTAATGGTTTTGTGATTTCAATGTTACTATAGTGGTATGGTGTATTTCACAATCTGATCATTTTTCATGATTGTTTATGTTTAATACTATATTTTAATAATTGTTTGACATTTAGAACTAGAACTGTATGTATTTTATTCAACTTACGTAATTCATAATTAATTTAAGAAATACTATCAGTTTCCTATATTCTATAGTTAAAATGAATTGTAATTTTTTTATGAAAATATTCCTTTATTTCTTACATTGGTTGAACATTAATTTTCTTCGATATCTACTTTTCCTAAATATAATTTCAATAATTTTTTCCCTCTATGAAAATTATAAATTGGATAATTGATTTCTCATTTTTTAATTTTTACAAATTTTTTTATAGGAATATTTTATAACTTTTTGCGATTCAGGAATCATTAACCATTTCAAAAAATTCCAAAACAAATTATTTTTAACCTATTACGACATCTCTAAAATAACCTATAGTGATTAAAAATAACTTTACTGATTGTTGAATTATAATTTTCCATGATTATTTTAAATTAAAATTATTTGTATAAAAAATTTTATTTTTTAATTTTGATGAATTATTTTCAATGTTAAAAGGGACTTTTTCAAAAAGAAATTTTTCTCATAATATTTTAAGTAAATTATCATCAATGATTAAAACCTTTGATTTTATGTATTGATTCAAAATTATCTATATATGTCTCTCTCATATATATCTATATTATTATCCCCAACATTAATGGTTTAATACTAACCTTATTTCAATCTCTCAATTTACATCATTGAAAAATTTCTTTTGATTGTGATATGAGATAATATTATACATCAAATTTAAATCCATGTTTATTTATTTTGATTATTCCATATAATTTATTCATATTTTGGCACCCTTAATGTTTAACATGTTATGATCTCAACTCTTAGGTATTATACCAATGAATTTGGTATAAATTTATTTCTCATGATGTGTTCTGTAAGGAATACGGTTGAAAATCCAATCTTGTATGGTTCATTTTCCACCATGGGATATTTTCATCCCATTTACTATTGAAACATTTTTATACTATGTTATTTATAAGTACCCAAATTTATATAATTGTGTAATCTTCATTTACTTTATTCTTTATGTTATGATCCTATATGATTACCCTTTATCCATCTTATTATCATATCACATTATACCTTTAAATTTCATGTTATTATTCCTTATAATTACATTTACCATACTGCGATTTTCTGTTAACCCATATTTTATTTGTATTCCCAATGTTATCTCAAGCATTTTTAGCAGATGAAAGGGATTTTGGAGATCTTTTTGGTAAAAAATGAATATTTTAGCCTCACTTCGATGTATTATAATCCTAGTCACCCATAAACACTAGGCCTCATGATCGTTAGGTTGTAATTATATTAGTTTTATGATAAATATCTTGGTATTATATGTTAAAATGAAAATTTATATAATTTATATAAGATAATTGTTTTTATATATTTCGGTATTAGTAATATAATATTTCTCTGAGAACCCTAGACATATATAAGGATAATAATAAGTATAGAAAAGTATCATTGAATTTATATGAAGTATTGAGAGAGTGGGTTCCATGAAATTATATAACTATCTAGGTACAAAAAGTGGATGTTGACATGGAATGGATGTTCTTTAGAAAAAAACACTAAAATGGTGCATTATTATTGAGTCAATCATCACCTAGTGCATGAAAATTGGATATGCTACAATTATGGTCTGACACTCCCAGGGGATATGATTTTGAAATTTCAAACTCTCTTTCAACTATTATAATAGACATGAATAAATTGTTAAGTTAAAAATCCTAATTTGAAACATTATTATTTATAAACATTATTTATAACTATAGACTGATTGAGGAGGTTATACATATCATTTAAAGAGTTTTCCATCTATTTTTTTAGTTTGAAACTTTTACATGTTAATTCATTCTCATCTTTTTTCTTTTATTGTTTTTAGTTAATGATGAGAAATAGGAGAAATCATACTAACTACCAATGTGACTTGAAATGTAATAATTTCAAAAATTAGATTCCTTACTAAATGGTAATGAATGTTTGAAATTTTTTTATCATGAAAAATGAGATATCTCAAATTTATATTGAAACTAGAACACTTTTGAATTACCAAAAACCAAAAAAGTGATCTATTTCATCTCATGGATGTTCCATTGTTAATAATGATAAAGAAAAAGACTATAAAATTTCTTACATGTCAAAATGTGGGAAGAGGAACCATGAAACATGAATTCAAGGACTGATAATATTCTTTATGTATTGAAATTAATAGAACAATGTAGCCAAATTTCAATAAAAATAATATTTTCTATATATAAGATTAATCCAAATAATGTTCAGCCTAATGAAACACTAAAAGTATATTGTCCTATATGTCAGTAACATGGTTATTATCTAATTCCATTCTCTAATACATGTATTAATTACGAAGTTCCAGTGTTGTGAAAATAATTGAAGTGTAATGATTTTTTTTTGGTTTTGGATCTCTAGAATCATGTTGTTGATGTATTTTTCAATTGTGTGATAGTTATTAAAATCATAACATTTATAATGAATTTTTTATAGCATTAAGATTTTAAATAATAAATTGAATTGTTATAATTACAATGAAATGTAATTTAATGGTATAGTGATTTTTTTTTGGAAAATACATGATTGGGAAAAAATCTTAATCCTTGCGATGTTATATATAATTAGTAAGGTCATTAGGATTGACATCATGACCAAATAGATATAAGGGATAGTTCCGACCATGGGCCATTATTTTATACAGGTCAATATAACATTATTTTTTATTAAATGATTTAGCATATAAAAATTATGTTTATTTTGGGATACATATTATATGATAAAATCATTTTAATTTTTATGATCTTGAGGATATTAGTGATAATATTGGAAATGTTATATTAGGTTGATGTACATAATACACTTAGGTTTAACAAGTGTTTCAATATGAATGATTTTTTTGTGATAATGAAATTATAATATAGAATTTTGAGATTATTTGGTATGTAGGGTAATTTACTTGTGGAATATTCTCTACTAAATCATTGTCATAAATTTTAATGTAAACAGTATTGTTTATGCATATGATGGTTTGTAAATTATTTTACATTTTGTATTCCACATAATATTATGATATTATATAAATATATTTGGGATATATTAATAATATTTTATATATCTTATGATCCATAAATATGAAATTTATTTTTCTATATGTCTACAAAATTCATATTGGATATTCAGTTTTAGAGTAATATATGAATTTAAAATTGACCGAATCACCACAAAAGTAGAAATTTTTCTTATGAAATATAATGATATCATGTATTTATATTTTCATATTTTATTAGTAAATATCCTAATTGAATTAATTTAATCTATGAAAAGGATTATTAACAAAATATATCATGTTACAATCATTTCTCATGAATTTATAGTCTTTCCACCCATCAAAAAATTAGGATTCTTTTGTCAATAATTTTATCATGATCATTAAATTTATTGTGTTCAATGATCTATATCACTATACATCATAATTTTTATTTTAATATGTTATTCATTTTCATATTTTCACATACTACTAATTTATTCCTACATGGAAACCTATTTTTTGTTTTATTCTATACAACTATTGTATGTCAATTTCACATTTACCAATAGCTCTTTTTATTAACACCTTATACGATGTGGTAATTCGGTAATATTGTTTTTAAATATCAATCCTTTTATTACTAATTAAATGTTAAAATTATGAACGTTATTTTTATTAATGTGGGGCGAAGTTAATACTCTTATATTTTGATACAAAAATAATATGTTTGATAGTCTATATAATATCAACACCCACTTTAAAACGCTCAAATAATATATTAACATTATAATTGAGCCATTAAACTAGATGGTATAATTAGTATTAACTAAATTAATATATATATATATATATATATATCCTAATAAATACATATTTATTGATATATTCTGTATAAATAAGTACTGAACTTTAAATAATGAAATTTTGTTCTTCGGGAAAAATTTTCCTTCAAAATTTATTTTTTATTTCATTTTGTGATAAAATATTATAATTAAATTTTTAAACATTTCAAAAACTATTTTACAAAATATATATAATTTTTGAAAACATCCACTAATAATTAACATATGTAGTATTTTTTATATTTTTTTGGAAAATAATGATTTTTCAGTGAATAATATTAATTTCCAATTTTTCAAATACTACCATTTCATTCCATTAAATAAAGTAATTTAAATGTTCCAATATATATTCTATTTTTATTTATGATACATATGAAAAAATATATCATTACTAATATAATTAATATAATGTTTATCCTCAATTATCAATATTATGGAATAGGTTTATTTTTACTATTATGATGTAGGTTTCTTGCAAATAGTTTTTAAAAACATAGAATTTATATATATTTATTACGTAAAATAACTCCATGAAAGGAAAGACATAAATTAAATTCATATATAATAAAAATATTTTTTAAAACTATAATTATCATAATTATTATTTATATTCATAATGTTAATATAAGATATTTTATTTTTTGAAATATGCATTCACCAAAAAAACCCTTTATAAAAGTATTTTATGGGTTTATTTTATAATTCTATTCTACCACTTCAATGATTTTTATTTCATAAATTGGTTTTAAAATTTTCAATTACATTAATTTATATTTGTTCATAATTTTAGCTGAATTTTGGCCATAATGAATAGTGAAATTTTAAAAACATAGCTACCATAGTGAAAATGTTAAATGGTAAATTTTAGTGAAACTAGAGGTAAATTGAAAAAAAGTTTATTATTGAATTTTTTTGGTTCTTATAGACCATATCACTCATCCAAAGCATTGTTCAAAAAATTTGTATGCACATGGATTGAGAGTAACATGACATTATTGAATAGTTTTACAAATTTCATAAAATTTCACACCATCTATGTTATAAAATATAACCCTCCACTAACATCATCCGACATATTCCAAAATTTGGATCCCAAAAACTTTGAAAAAATATCTCACCAAATTCCTTGTCCACATTATAATGTTTTTTCCTTTTTAATAGACTGACCATAGTTTCTTGAATTAGATATTAAAAGTAAGTTCTTACAAAAAAAAGCTAATTTCCTCACTTACATCCTTCTATATATCTATTATATTCCCATAATTAATTATTTAATGAAATGTAAACTATAAAAAACCATTATCTAATATAGAATTTTATTTTTTATGTTTAGGGAATAATATTTAACCATCCCATCTTCCATCAAATGGGAAATGAAACCATCATTTGTACGACCTCAAAAATAGTTGTTAATTGTTTTTAATCATCCCCTATCATGGTCGTACATGTTGATTTATATAATTATTGATATTATATTCCTGGAATATTAAAAATACTTAAAATTTATTTTATCATATGACTTCTTAAATTACAATCCATTGAAAAATGATAATATCATTTTTGTATATGGTTGAATGTCATATCGTGAGGCTATGTGATAAATTTTTATTACCAAAATTGATGGATGGTATGTGTAATTTTATTAAAATAAAAAATATACACTTTTTGATATAATTGTCATAATAGAGAAATAAAATAACATCTATCTTTATTTCATCATGGCTATTGAAAAATTGAGACATTACTCAAGCGTGCATATGACCTACCATGTCAATGATTGTATCATAGATTATTTTTAATAACAATATTAAATGGTTTGTGTTAAAATTATAAATTATATATAAAACAATAATTATTTCATTATTAGTATGATGAATATGGTTCAATAATTACCCCTTTCCACAGTCAAGAAACTGATGTTGTTTTGAATATCGGAACAATGCATCCTAAAAACCCATGATGTAGACATAAATGAAAAATTAATTATATATACATTCAAATAAATTATTTAAATAGTTCATAAATAACATATTGAACACATAAAAAATTTATATATGGTTATTTTACAATATATTTGAGAAAAATAAGAAATTTGAATACTAGAGGTAAGGGTTTTCACATTAAAACATCATTCTTTTGGACACAGATTCTTTTGTAGAAATAATTTCTTTAAGAAGTTGAATGTAATGAAAATTTAATTTTTAACATCATTTATTATTATTTTTCAATGTCTTTTTGTTTAAATTTAATATAAATATCTTTGATGTTGTTTATATAATGATATTATTAATAAAATATTTGATTTATCATCCCAGTTTTACTTCCATGAGACAAATCCATTTTCATAACTTAATTATTTTATGGGGTTTTTATAATTCCCCATATAATGTTATTCCATTAAAATATATTTCCTCAAGGTATTTTATCTATCAATTTATGTAAAATCTTTCATAGGGGTTATGGTTCAAAAGTTACCAATGTGGTGAGGTTTATTTGCAATCCCAATATTATTTAGTATTTATTAATCCTACATAGGGTAATTATTTCATATTTATATCATAAAAACATTATATTTTATCCTATTGTATTTATTTTTGTAATATACTAAATATAATAATCATTTGATTTTCTTCCTCCTAAGTGTCAATCAAATAGTTCTCCATATAATATTTTCTATACGTGTCAACCCTCCATTCCTCCACGTCCCTCCTTCGCTCCCTTTCTCTCCCTCCCACTCCCACGAACGCTGAACCATCCCATCAGGATTTTCCTCCCCCCCCCATTTATATTTTCCACTGATCCTCCATTCTTCCTTATGTGCTGCCCACCGCCTTCATCTTTTTCTATTTCCCCAAACTAGGGTTTCTTCTATTTCTCTATCTCTTGCTTCACCACCTTCACCTTCTTCCCCAGCTCTCAATTTCCCTCCCCATGTCTAGGGTTTCCTCTCATGATTTTTATTCCTTAATTCCATTTACATTTCATCTTTAATATTCCTCATACAACCCATTTGAATCAATACCAGTCTCCCATCATCATCTTTTCGTTCATCGTCTCTCCATTACTGATTGTTCCCACACCCATTTCACCTCCACCATGATTCCTACGAATCATTCTCTTGTTTCCCCACTGACGCCCCTCTTATGGTTCATGCTGGTGTTACCCCTCAAATACTACAACTTAGGTTGTCGCTGGTGTTTCCCCTCCCATCGACAATACCCAAAAAACACAGATGGAATATTCCTCACTAATTTTTTCTTCATGTACTACGGTTCATCATCCTGAATTCCCTCAGTTCCTCGTACGTTTCCCATAACTCCCACTCCTTTAGGGAATTTAAATTAAAAAACCTCCAGATTCACTCCATCTTATTCCCCAATTCCATCATGATCGTGATTTCTATCCACATATATAGCTCTCAAATATCTCAAATCTATCAAATTTCAACCGATGTGTTGCTCACCCAGCAAAGGTTTTTTCTCCTACTATCATTGAAATAATCTCCCCATCAATTTGCATTATTTTTATTCACATAAAACTTTTTAATTTTTTATTACATCAAATTTGTTTTACATAAAAAATGTACATATTTTAGGATCACTGAATCATGAAAAAGCCATTTATTATTTTTAACAATTAAATTCTCTTATGATGAAATAACAACAGCCTCTAAAACTATATAGATTTTACACTCAATATTTTTTATTTATTTAACGATTCTACCAAATTCAATGTCATTCATGATTTGAACATTGTTTATACATTTAATGAACATTTTAATGGTGCACAATATTCTTACATGTATTCTTTAATTTAATTTTTCTTATCCGCATCTCCAGTTGTGGAATGAATTTGTAATAAATATTCAGTGTAATTATCCTATTATCTTTTTCTATTAATTAAAATTTAATATTTTCTGAATAATTATTCTAACTCACTTATGTGACATGCAATCATTATATTTTTAAGGAGGTGCGACATCGACAATGATTAAATATTGTGGCTAATGGATTCAGTGTTTTTTTATGGTGTGGATGAATCTTTATAGAAGGTATGATTGGAGAGCATTCATTATGTTTTCTAATTTCCATGACTGATTTCTTTTAGAAGTAAATGGATGCCCATGTTTTCAAGATGTCATTTTATTTTTGAAACCCATTTAGATAGGGTTGTGCATGTTTTGAATCATTTATGAAATGTATTGTGAAATTCATCTATTTTCATCCACCATTGTATGATGAAATTTATCCACATCTAATGTAATTGTTTACTTGAAATTATCCATTATTGATGTTTTTGAAAGTCGTTAAATAGTTTTATCTATGTTATAAAATTTTCTATTTGATTGTGTTCTTTAGGTTACAAAATAAAAAATGGTGATATGTGATTCTTAATTTCCAGTCTCCTTGTACTATTATTTATATTTTGGATTCCATGTAGCATGAGATAGATACTTCAAAGTTAGGATTTATGATCAAGGAACGTAGAATAACATGAAAAACCAACTCTACAGTAGCGTATATGTAGGTTGGTAAACTCATCCATTTATTTTAGAGTCATATCACTCTACCAAACTATACATTAATTCAATTGTTTTAGTGGAAATCATATCTACAACCATTATTATATCTATAAATCTAACTATGGTATGACTAGAATTTTCCATGTTGATGCATAGAAAGAATATAAACAAGAAAAATAATGGGAGTGATATTTTAGACTTGATTGTTGCATCTTGAAGTTTTTGGATAAGTATCTCAATAGCAGACTGAGCAATGTGATTGAGAATAAGGTCAACACCTCAACCGCTACCTATCGATTTCCATTTCATTATTCAATTTATTTTTCATGTTCTTCAATATATATTGTCTACCCTAGAAAATTCTATTTATAAAACTCCAATGTTCTTCAAATAGTTGGAAATACTAATCGTGATTGCATGTTGTATTTATAAACACAGACCGCATCCAAGATTATTTTCACCATGTTAGTTCGTAAAATGAATTGTAACATTGTGATGACATTTTCTATTTGAGTTGATAAAAATTTCAACATGACATGGTATTTATAATTAATCATTAATGTCAATTATTTTCTGGAATGAATCCTGGAGTGGGTGGTACATTAATAATATTTTAGGTTCATGAGCTAAGCAAATTTTCAAAAATTGGTATTTACTTAGTCATTTTAATTCATATCTCGTTACATTACCTAATCTATATTTCCTTTGTTGAAAGGTACACTATATTTAGATGGGCTCTACAATTCCATCCTAACAACAACTCTGCTGCCCCAAATTGATAAAATAAACAAATTTGTGAGTTGGGAGATAATCTGATGACAACACAAGCAGATACTCAAGTTCAACATAGGGGATCTTCTAAGGTTGGTAATTCACTGAGTCCTTAAGGTTTTTTCTTTTATAATTTCTTTCTTAATTCATCTTAAATTATTTCCATTTGGATTCAAAACAATTTATCTTATACATATTTTGTGTATTTATAGGTAAGAGTCGGTGTGGCTTATATTATAGTGTTAACTGGTTCCAAAATGGTATCTGTAAACCCAGATGGTAACAACACCTCCAAATCTTACTTACATGAAAAATAAATAGTTTTCACCATTAATGACATTATTTTTGTTATTTGAGAAAAAAATGAAGTGATTTTCTGGTCATTTGAAATATTGTGATAGTTTATTTCGTCTTTTCATTTCCCTGAAGCATGATGTTCATGATATAAAAATGATCTTTAAAAAAGAAAAAATATTAGTTGTAATTCTTTTTATACAACCATGATTTCATTTTTCCTTTTGAGTTTTTTGGCTATGTAACTTGGATTTACCCAACATGAACTAATTCATCATGATATACATAATTTTCACAAACACACAAATAAGACACAAACACACTTGATACAAACACAACACAATCCTTTTAGAACATAAACATGCCCTACATCTATACTTACCGAACATGCATATATAAATATATGGTTTCTAAAATGTATTTCAAATTATATATATATAATGTGTATTTGAAAAGATTTATTCCAATTTATCTAAAACATATATATGTTACTTATTTTCAAATGGTTTTTTCAGTTAAGTTAGCCCGTTGAAACTTGAGATCATTACTTTAGTGTTTTATCTGTGTCTATCCCGGATTCATTAAAATTAGTGGATAATATTCCATTTTACATACATTCATAGTTTTTGCGCTTCCAATAATACGAATATATGGTTTGTTGATCCTTCAAAAATCATCACTACTCTTCCCATGAAACAGAGAGCTTGTGGGCTTCTGTTGGCGTTTTTTAATGGCTTCTGGATACCTCAACTGTGTTGTTTGAAGTGTTGTTCCACAATCACTGGGTTGTAATTACAAAACACTCATTTCTGTTATGCACATTGTTTAATGGGGTTTTCTTCCCAAAAATAACGAATCAGATAGTTTAGCTCTATGGTTCCAACTAAATTACCATACTTTAATCATCAATGTTTTTTAAAGTTGTTGAGTTAATATGTTTTTATTAGTGAATAATTTATTTCCATTTGAATTCAATCTAAATGATAGAATGTTTCAAATCTACACTAATGTTTTATTTAGTGTAGGTTTATTAAAACCCTTGAATTGTACGAATTCTGGATGTTGTTCTATTTCAAAACTACCTGATTGTTAATATATTTTTATCATTACAAATATTAATTATCATATTTGTGATTTAATGATTTTAGTGTACACTGTCACGATATACATAATCATTAAAGTCAATTTGATTATGAAAAGAATCCTAGAGTTGGTGGTATGTTAATAATATTTCAGGTTAATGAGCTAATGAATCTATTATATATATACTAATGTTGGCTTCCTCCAGCTTACATGTCACCTCCATATGTGACTATTTCACCTAACTATATGTTAACCTGCTTCCAACTTCGGGCGTCCCTCGAACTCATTACCATTTTTTCTTACGCATCATTGGCCAATCCCTCCTGCTTAGGGTTTCCTACATCCATTGTGAAGCGTTGCGAATGAAATCCTCTATCACCGAATACCCTCTCGACACTGCCTCCCTCGCTACCTCTCATTCTCAAATACTATTCTTGACTCTATCCTCGACCACTATCGACCCCTCTCGACACTACCTCCCTCATCCTACTGTGATTCCCCTCCCCTCTAATCTACAGTTCCTGCAAACCAGTTTCGACGTACTCACGATTCTGCTCATTTAATATATGGGATATTTCTTGCAATACCCATCATCTCCTGCAATGTTTTTGGCACCTATAATTTTTAGTTCATCATCCTCTAGGTAGTCCTCCTATAGCACTCGCTACCTCCTTTTAATTCACGGTTCCCATTGTATGATTTTCTAGTGCTCTTAAGATTCTTACACCTATTTCACATCCACCAATGCTATGATTCTCGATCCCACTATTCCCAATATTGTTTCACCTCTTCCATGATTACAATGGTTCCTACTCCCATTTCCAATTTGGTTCCACTCTTACAATTTCTGCTGTCGTTACCCCTATGGGGACTCTCCTAGGGTTCCCAATCATGTTTCCCCTCCCACCATCAGTACCCGCAAAACAAAGAATATGCCTTTCTCACTAATTTGTTAAATTTTTTTCTATGGTTCATCCACCCCTTCGCACCCCCTCCTCTTCCTACCTACAATTTATGTCATCTATACTTGGGTTCCCTCTACATTTTTTGTTATCCATCCTCCACATCACGCAACAAATTCCACATTTTCTTCACCATTGAGCTACTTCAACATCTCTAGTCGTCTTCTCTTCCTCCACAATAGACTTCCCACCGCCGTTACACTCACCCCTCTATAGTTTCTAGATAATCTTCACCATCTATGATACCTTCATTTTTTTCATTAACAATGGATATTTATTGGCTATTTGATTATAGTCAAGTGGTTCACCATGGAAAAATATTTTTGACTAATTTGCTGTTTTTTCAGTGCCTATGTTTTGTAATAGATCGGCTGAAGCTTGTTAGGCTATACAGAGGTGGAAATTATGCATGTTCTGGAATTACGCCATCCAATGGAAGTTATATCAGCATAATTCTTAAATTATTCATACATTTGTGGTGTTCATTGACTCTCATTCAAGATTTGTATCTCAGTATTGAAAATATAGTCCTTGGTTGTATTATTCACCTAACATATTATTTTCGTTATGGTTTTTTGATTACTATTATTTTTTTAATGTCATGATATGAAACCTAAGATTTTCTATGATGATATTAGTTTTATTTGCATATTTAAGGTTATAAACCTGTGATTTTAGTTGCTTTTTGGTGACCACCTCCTATTCATGGATTCATGTCCATGAAGTTCCACATTCCATCATTTGAACTATGATGAATCATTTTATTTAGCCTCTTTTTTATTTAAGTCATACGGTATTCTTAATTTAGTTCATAATCTTCACGTCAACGTTTAATTTCCATCTTATATGTTTTGTTTTTATCAATTTCTTATTTCACTGTTTCTCTAATTTTCCTTTATTTCGATTTTTCATTTGGCTATAGATTATTATATTTTCAATTTACTACTCATTCCATTTTCATTATCTAATTCTTCTAACATTCCATTAACAAAATGCATATGTCCCTTTACATTCTAGGTAAATTCTATTCCATACAAAATTCTACTCGCCATATTTTCTTCTCTTTCATTCAATGTCTGTTTTTATTCTTATTATTATAAGTAAGATCATTATTTTTTTATTTTCTGTTTTTGAAAATATTCATTCTTTTTATAATTATATATGCTATGTTTTTAAATATATGCAGCATTGAAGAGTAAATCAGTTTTAAAATTAATATTTCATGTCTCTAAATATGTTCCGTATGTATTTTATTTGAATTCATGCAAAATAGATATGATCATCATTTTTTGATAATAATATCTTGTGTTTTCAATTCTATGTTTTTTTTAATATCAGAGTTTTATAATTTTTTTGGATTTAGATAAAAAAATTAATTATTGTTAAAAATTGATTTAAATATGTAATTAATAATTTGTATTGTGTATTGTGAAATGAATTGTTTTTATTAAGTGAAATTGATTTGATTTAATTTTTTATTTATGATTGTTTTCTATTAAATGTGATGATTAATGTTTATATCAATATTAACCTTTTAGAAGCATGATTACTCAATAGATAGGGTTGGAGAAATTCTCAGCCTTTTACCAAGTAAATGTGTTGATTGGTAAAATCAATGGAAGGAAATTTAACGTTTCTACCATAGGTCGATGTGGCTGTTATTTGTTCTAATACAGGCACATTGGTGTGAAACCCACAAGAAAGCATGAACATTCATTATCCGTAATGGGGATCTATGTGAACTTCACTTCCAAGTTATTGGTTTTGATCTGATTGAACATAACATATTATTTTTTTGCCATGTAATTTTGAAAACATAAAATATAAATTTAATCATAGTTTTATCGTTGCAGTTATAATATCTTTTTTATTAGAAGAATCCTATAGTACACAATTTTTTTTCCTGATATAATTGTATCACCATATTTATTCTGTTAACTATTTACAGTTTAATGATGATACGGTGAAACATGTGATGAAATTATTGATGCTCTAATTTTTAATTGTTCAACTTTTCAAAAAAACATTTTTATCCCAAGAATGTTTTGATTTGTTGTTCTTGCATGTACTATTTTTTACGGATACATGTCTTCTTTCAGGCACATTACCAAAACATTTAATATTATTTTTTATCTTATATATATCAGGTTTATACATATTAATGTTTTTATATTATTTGTGTAACTTATAGGTATTAATAATTGAAATATTTAGGTTCATATTTAATTAAAAATTGAAATGTGCTGGATCAGAATTGAAATATTCCAGTTCATTATTATTTCATAATTGATATCAGTAGGTTCATAATTTTTTTAGGATTATACATATTAATGTTTGAATAATATTTTTGTAACTTATATGTGGTTTTCACCTTTCCTTTCTCTAAGTCTTTAATTTCCAATATTGATGCGGTTTTGAAACATTTAGTAGACTACAAACACAAAAGATAAAACCAGTTCTGTGGAATGCTGATTTAGGTTTTACTACATGTTTTTTATTTTAGTATGTCGAAGAAATTTTGTGAATGTTTTGGATACATTTAAAATTTTCTTTTGGGATTAAATTTTTAAATTGTGAATGTTTGGGGCGCTCAGAATTTTTTGCACATAATTATTGTTTGATGCTCTTAATTATTTGTACATATTTATGGTTATAAACATGTATCTTATTTATAATTTAAGGTGGACACCTCCTATACATGCCTTTCTATAAATGATCATTCTCGTGTTCACCAATGTTGTTCAGGTTTTGAACTCCTCCGCATCACCTCTCAGGTGTTGACCTCCTCCACTTAACCTCTGAGTTGTTGATATTATTAATCCATGTAACTCTTTATTCTATTAATGTAGTATCATCATACAATTATTCTGCATTTGTCTTATAGTACTAATGAATCCAATACATTTCTTATGTTATATTTTTCTATATCACTAAATAGGAATCCTTTCATCATATAGGTGATGAGAATACTACGATCAGTTTTCTATTATTTTCCTAGAGTTTCATTTCACACAATTTAACTATGTTCCATATGTTATTTTTGTGCTGACAATATAAAATATTATAAACACTACTACTATTAATGATACATTTATTGGTTCTTTTTTTCTCTTCTTCGATGCATGCAATTGAACTTTATATTATTCTATAAATTGTAATTTCATTTTTGGCATGAATTTATTTTCCATCACATTCATTTTTCATGATGGATTTTATACTTTATATCATATACTCATTTGGTTCAAACAATTAATTACATTTCATGGCCTGAACAATGAATATCACCAACCAAACCCACACTATTATGATTTCATTCATATAGTAATGAAATTTTGTATTTTTTGAAAATGCATTCACTTGTGTTTATTTGAATATTCTACATGTACTTATTATTTATATGTATTTAATGTATAATTGAATGGTGATATTGATTATCACGCTACAAAAATATTCAATTTTTCTTCAAATATATTTTTTAAATCAATGTCATCTTCTGAGGTCTTCTGATGTGGTTGAAAGCTCAATGTTTATAGTTCTTGGCATGGGTGAATGTCTACAATTATTCAGACCAAATATGGCCGCTCATCTGCCACCCAATTACATGTCTTTATTAAGGCGTGATTTATAACCAAGAACACAACAATCTTCAGCTGCTTCGATGGCTCGGTTCAGGTTTTCATGAATGCTGAATGTTCTGTTTAATTAATATATTTATTATCATGAATTTAAATTTAAAATGAATTGGGGTTTCTTCAGTTCAACTAATATAAATAGGAAAATTAGTGATTAATATTCATCTATGACTTTTAATTATTACTACAATTACATTTAGGATTTCATATTTCAGTAATATAGGTATTAACAATTTTCATATTCCATGGTTTACATTGCAATCTGGACTCAAGGATTCATAAAAGAAAACTTTTTAATATTTTTAAATTATTTATAATGATACGATATACTTTTTATTATTCATTCTTTCATATTATTTTCATGATTATGATATCTCTATTTTTCATTGAATGTATTCTAATAAAGAAATAAACAGGGTCATTATCATTGTTGACCAATTGAAGAAACTATCTTTAAGAATTTGATATGTTTTGAATTTTCAATTTAATATTTTTATTGATCTATTTTCAGAATGGAAAAAACACCACTGTCAACTGGCCATTATTCTGCATTAAGTGCATCTTTATTAACTAACTAATGGGTGGTTTTTTGAAATTTTCATATACACATTTCCCTAGTACTTATAAACTGGTTTTCCTTGAAACAAGATGTATGGATTAGTGTTCTTTTTTCACAATGCCTATGAATGACGTAAGGTAACATAATACATTTATATTGGTCATTAATATATGTTTCTTCTTGTTCTAAAACTTATTTTTTATGCGTTATGTAGAAAATCAACTCTTATAGAAGGAGAACATAGGGATGTTCCAGCAGATGGAAGCAAAGAGATGACAGTTGAAGGGAGATTATACACACATTCAACTCTTTAGGCACATCTTATTAGAGTGGATAGTTCTCATTGTTCAAAGTCATGATAAAATTTTCATTATGAAATAATTCAACTTTATGGATTGACTTCTCACTCCAACCACTATTTCTGTATCTTTTTTATGAAATGATAACATTATTTTTCACTTCGGTCAGAAATCCATTTTCTTCGATATACATTTTTAATAAAAAAACATTGTTTTGAAAAAATATTTAAGATAATTATTACATATATTGGTTCACATTATTTACTTTTTATATAATATTTTGGTTGGAATATTCTTTTAATTTTTCAAATGTTTTATTTTTAACCCTATTATAATAGTGTAGAGGGAAAGGTTTTTTAACAATTATGGAATCTGTTAAATTACCATCCATCTTGAACACTAAATTGATAAATCTACCATTATTATTTTTTAGGTTATTTTTAATGAAAATAATTTCTATTATATTTTGTAAATTTCTATATATAGAAATTAATTTTCAAAATGAAAATGTTATTTTACTCGAGAAATATTCCATCTAAACGTTTCAATAAAATTTCATCAACAAAAAAACTCGTGCAATTATGGATTACATATATGTTATCTACATAAGTATATAACATATTAACCTAGCTTGTTATCTATTACGTTAACATGGAAATTCATACTTAATTCCAATCTCTAAAATTCCATAATTATAAAAAAATTAATTATGACATTAAACAAGATTATGAACCCTTTTTCATTCAATGGGTAGTTGAAATATTTATGTCCCATGATTTATTTATTTTTATGGAACACATATTAATAAACATAATATGATGTGTGTGACTATATGGCACTATAATACATTGGGTAACATTTTACTCTCATAAATCATCTTTTTTGAGATTAAGGAGTAACCATAATCCATTGTGGGACTTTTCCCACCATGTAATATTATTTATTATGTTTCTTGTGACTCAAGTTTTGATCATGTTATATATTAATTAATAATTCATATATTATAATCACAATATGATACAATATTGTATATGTTTTTCCCCCAAGTGATAACTTTGAATATGACCTCTTTATGATATCATTTTATACCATTTACTCACAAGATAGGATTCGTTATCATATTTATTATATTACATGAATTATTAGATAAACCTTATTGTATATATTTACCCCAGGATGTCCTACATAGTTTCAGAAGCTCAAATGTATTTAGGATATTACATTGGAGTATAAAATAATGAAGTTTTATTTTAGTTTCAATTTTATGTATCAAGATACTTATCATCATGATAATATAAGAATAATGATCTTGGTGGTGTATTTAATGAAATTTTTGGTTAAAAAAGGATTAATGTGTATAAAAGGCTAGGACCACTGTAGTATTTATCAAAAAAGGTCGAGATATTTTTTTTGGAATATAAAAATATTTATTTTTTGGGGAAATATGGGAAAATCTATTAGGATAATAATATTTATAATAATTTATCCTTTAACTTTTGTGATGTATGAAATGAATGAGATCTAGGAAAATATATCCATTCTCCGATAACACTACTGGATTTGGCTATAAAATAGTTTACCAAGGTGTAATAACTATTAGAATGGTGTGTTGGCCTTATCCAGATCATGTCTCATTGCATGAAAATTATCCTTGAAGCATTAATTGTATGGTACTCTTTTAGATATTCTTTGGATTTCTTCAAAGTCATTATGATCCATTATAATGTATATGAACACATGTTTAAGTTTTAAACTAAATATTACACATTACCAAGGTTGAAAATTTTAAAAATAATGACCCTTATTAGTCATGATATAATTATCATTTATAATTCATTACTTCTTTGTTTATAAGTAACCAATTTCATATGTAAATGCATTATAATATTTTTTATTTTATTTATATCAGTTAATGATGGTATACTGGAGAAATGATGACAATTAGAAATATTATGTGATATGTAATAATTTTCCTTACAATATGTCTTACATAATTAGAATATATGTTATAAATCTTATTATCAAGCTCGAAGAGAATTATATAATTGTGATTAACAAATGTAACATAGATAAATTTAAAAATACCTCAATGAATAAATAGATGGAATATCATGGACAATAAGGTGATGAAAAGTAATTTTTTAACATATAATAACTTATGGATGGGGGACCATAGAAATGTCATAATGGAATAGAATAATGCTTTATGTGTGGAAAATGATTGCAGAAGGTAGCTAATTACTGATGAAAAATAAAGAGTCATGTTCACAAGATGTAGGGAAATAATTTTCATCAAATGGATACACATAATAGATTAATTTATTTTATGTGGGTAACATTGAAATTATCTTATTCAATTCCATATCCCAATGATTATTTCTTATGGTCCATTGTACTGAAAATCATTAAAGTGGAATGATTAAATTGTTTTTGTGTTTTACATTTGGAATATTTTCATTGATCCATTATTCATCATTGGTATGTTGGCCATAAGACTCATGAATCTTATAAATATTATTGTACAATAGTTTTTCATTAAGGATTTGAAACTATATCATCAATGGTAATAACGAATTTAAAATATTCTTTTACGGTATGGATAGGTAATATTAAGTCACATGAGTGAGGAATATATAATCTCATACATGAGCATGATGTTTATGTAGTTTTATTATATTATGATAATCTAATTTTGTAGAAAAATATGATATATAATTTATTTTAGTGAATAAAAATATTGATAATGAATAATGTAATTTTTAGTGTCTTAAAAATATTATTTTTTTATTTTCATTTTAATTATTTAAATTTTTTATGGAAATGAAAAATATTTTTCTTGCAAAATATCATCTTATTCGGAAACGTTGTGACCCATAAACCAAAAAATGAAGGGAGATAAGGGTGCGACCCCTACCACTGAAAAATATGATGTAATAGTTTGAATGAAATTCATTTTAATTACTCGATTTAATCAGTGATTTTTTATTTTATTTTGGGAAACATATTATAGGATAAAATCCATTTGTATTTTCATAATTATTTGGTGATTAATGATATATTGATAATTTTTTCATTTGGACGAGGTATATATAACGCTATGTCTCAACATTTATTTTGACCTGAATTTTATTTTTCAAAAATATTATTTATTTGATTTTTTTTATATCAGATGTATGGTTATTTATTTGAGGAATACTATATGTTGAACCCTTTCTTGAAATTATAACAATTTTTTTAGTATTTGAATCATTATACATTTCTTACCATGCGGTAAACACATCTATTTTTTTTATATTTTGAGATAGTAAGAATTAAATATTCTTATTTTATAGATCATATAATATATTAAAATTTAATTTTATTCCTTCCGATATAATAAATAGATATTTTATCTTCATTCAATGGTGTAAAAATTCATGTGGAATGTGATAGAAGCACAACCAAATGATGTAAATGTTTTTATGAAATAAAATGATATCCCATAAGTATAATATCTTTTGTACTTAGTCTAGATCTGAAAATAATTCCACAAATATATAAAAAGAATCTTATCAAATAAAATTGCCTTATTAAAATATTTTATAATAAATAGATAGTCTTCTAACCCAGAATTTCTTTATAGTTTTTTTCCCGTTAACATTCTCTTGGTCAATAATTTTGTTATGATAAATTACCCATTTGACACTAAATAGTAATTTGGGACTTGAATCTATAATCCATGTCCAGATCATTACTTACCACTAATTATTTCATATATGGAATTCTTCTTTTGTGTTATTCTTAATTCCTAATATACATCGGTAACTCAGTTATCAATTAGATGTTTTATTAACCCTTTATACTATATATAATTTCAAAAAAAGAATGATCATATATATAACCTTTTATTTATATGATCAATGTCAAACTATGATTTAATAATATTTTATGGGGGTTGAAGTTAACACCCCTTTATTTTAAAATAATTTCATTATGTTTCACAGTGTGTATGGCATGGAACCACATGACCAAACATCCAGTGAATAAATTACCATTCATACCTAATTACTAAATAAGTATATATAAATATAATTAACATCTCTATGAAATATATAGAAGTATCATTCTAATAGTAAATGTATTTATAAATGTATTTATAAATTTATTAATAATTATTACCTAAAATGTTTATAATTATATTTTATTCTACAATAATTGTCTTTCCCTTAGAATTTATTTTTAACTATTTTTTATGAAAACATGTCTATTTATTTATTAAAATTCAATAAATTTTATTTTTATCAAATTAACATAATTTTTTAAATCATCATATCAAAATTTAGTAAGAGTAATATTTTTATATTTATGTTAAATGTGTAATTATTTCATAAATAATAAAAAATTTAGATTTTTCAAATAATATATTTTTTTTAAATAATTTAATTTAAAAGTTACCTTATAGTATGGATTTGGTATTAAATTTATATATGATCCAAATAATATTTAAATATTATATTAATCCCACTTGAATTTTTCGTTTTCATGATTTTAGTATAACATTATTCTTATCTTTAGAAATGTGGTGTAAGAAAACTACATTCAAATACCGAAACCAAATAAAGTTTAATTAATTTAAATAACCTATAGCTAGGAAATATTAAAATTTAAATCATATATTGTACAATTATTTGAATTTTTTTATGTTATTATATTGAGGATTTTTAGTCATAAAGTTAACATATGATCATTTAATTCTTGAAAAATGTAGTTATTAAAAAGAATTTTTTTTAAAAATTTGGTGGGTTTAATTTTATATTCAATTTTTTACCTTATTTAAATCATACCCATCCTCATCATTTTGAGAAGTGATTGGTTATATAGGAATTAGGTTACATCATGAAGACTCCAAATGATTAAAATAAATGTTATGGACATCAATAACAATATGTGTATGATTTTACATTTTAAAAATAAAATACGTAGACATCATAAAATATTATGATCCAATAATATATAAAATACATATAAAAAATATAACCAGACAAATACACAGAACCACTATATTATATTTACAGTATATATGGATGATAGTAATTTAAATTAAATAATGACTAAAGACATCCTGTTAGCCAGCTCATAAATAGATCTAATCTCAATCGCCAAATGTCATGCATATTGTATCATAAAGCGTCAACAATGAATTGAGATATGTTTCCTTTACCTGTTTCTTGATAAATTAAATCATAAAATTTTCAACGGTGTCTTTGATGCATGTGAATATAAACATAATTGGATTTTCTATAATACATCCTAACATAGACCATAATGACATGAACCAGTTAAAAAATTCTCATTAACACAATGTTAAAATATGATAAAATATTTTATATCAAAATAATAAACATTTTACAATGAAAACATTTTACTAGCATTAAAATCTTCCTTATTTATTTTTCTTACCAAAATCTATACATAAACAGACACCCATTCATTCTATTGTGAATGTTCAATACTAATGAGTGTTATATCATCAATCTAACAAGTCAACATATGTTGATAAATACCAAGATCCCCAATAGAAAATTATATGTCCACTTAGTCATGTCTATGAATGAAATCGCCAAAAAATGTGTGGAAAAGTACCATTCAAAATAATTACACATAAAACATTTATTTCTTTCAATAATTTCCACTACTTCACTATGTGAATCAAAAGAATTTTTTAAAAAAAATCATCTATTACAAATTTTATTCAAAACTAATCTTCCAAGAATCCATTCATTTTTCATACTTCCAAATCCAAAACCCAAAAGTTGTTTCTAACAAGAATGACACATCGATTTTGAAAATAATTCAACAAACTATGTTAGATAAGAGAAATTTTTAATTTTCACAATAACGATTAGATGACGGAGAAGCCATCATCCTCTCAATTGTTAGAGAAAATGATGAATGACACAACAATTATCTATATATAGCCTTGAATCACAATTATATAAATAGATGAAAACAATCATCATGATCATTTGTAAATAATGTATATCTATCAATATCTTTGTATATCCTAAAAACCTGATTGTATAGATGAAAGTATATAAGGAGATAACTCGATAATCCATGACATACCATAGAATAAGGATCTCATATGCACATAAATTCGATATAAGATCACACAGGGTAAAATGAAGTCACTAAAGATCCCTTGGGAGGATCTAGATTTTGAGAACCTAACATATTAGGGTATAATAAGGGTTTTAGGAGATAATTAATAATAAAATAGCTAATTTTTTGATTAATTAAAACTCATCGCATAGTTAGTCATCACAGTTTGGAAAACCATGTGTCGATCATGTAGTGTTAAATTTATAAGTCCACCAATCAAATGGTTGACATGAATGGTTATAAAACCCATACACGAACTATACATTCTCACACTATTTGGATACGCATGATTTCTCATGGTAATTATAAAATTTTCTCCAAACCATGTAATATCCATTCCCCATCTCATTAACCACTTTCCCCCATTACACTATTTTCAAGAAGAGGTTTTCAGTTTCTTCAAATCATGTAATGAAATCATATACCCCACAAAAATCTATATAATCAAAATTTATTTACATCACAATCATCTTAATATAGATGATGGATTCCATCTATAGATGTGAAACTAACATTGTGGGAATGAAATTTGATGTAATCATTGAATAAATCGTCTAATCCATACAAAAAATCAATTCATAGACATTCATCTCAAGAATAGATATATTTTACCATAACTCATCCATATCCATATGTATAGAAAAATATTAATGCACAAGGGATCAAGAAACTCTTTATCCAAGATGGTTTTGATATTTCAGTACAAAAGTAATGATCTCAACACCCAAATCTAAATGATAAACAAAACAAGAAGAAATAAATAAACGGGATTTTCCAGTATCAAAAAAATATATGCCAAAGGGATTAATTCAAAATTATCATACCTCTCATTGTGAATGGAACATAATGATAATCCATGATAACATTATCAGTGTTGTAATATTTATTACTCACTATATGTTTCAATATATTACCCAGTTTAGATTTCATTTTATGAGGAGTCATTGATTCCAAAAAATCACATTGGATCACTCAATTATAATGAGGAGAATTAGTCTTATGAGCATATCTTTTGAATATACAAAATTTCGAGGAAATATGAATAGATTTTATTGTATCTAAACATGGATCACTATGAAAATATAATAGATTATGTTTCATTGGATTATAAATGTGAAAAATGTCATGGTGGAGATTTAAAATCTTGCTTTATACCGTGAATAGTCTACATTTAAAAAATCCAGGAATAATTTTTTATTATGGATGTATTCTTATTTATCCCATGTTTTGATTATAATATATCCCAACTATGGAAGTAGGATCTCCACTTCTCTAATTTCTATTATTATAATTATGTCCAATTGCGGTAGGAATAAACATGCTCCTGATAACTATATTCACATATATATATCCCTTTTTACCAAAAATTTCCATATTTACAATTTCTATTTTCTTTATAAATAAATGAATAGAACAATACAATAATATATCCACTTGTAACCCCATATAAAAATATTACTTTCACAGACACACATAATTTTATAAAAATCATATGAAAGAATATTAAATTCATAATTTTTTTAATTCTATATTATCAATGGGATATTTTTTCAGGCTGTGTAAATCATTTTTTAATGATATATGAAATATATAAGGAAATAATTACATAATAATTTTTTTAAAATCTTCTCATGTCATGACTTATAAAATATTATGCTATGAAAATAAGGCCCACTATTGAAAAAATAGATATTTATTTAGATACATTTCCAATTTTAATTTTGTCTCTACTACTGTCCTATTAATGTCGATAATTTTGTTCATCTTATTCAACAAGAAAAATTCATATTATGGATTAGAAACACCTCAAAATATGGGAAGACACAATTTTTTTTGAAAATAAACATAATAGTACACATTTTCAATCTTTCAATTCTTATTTTTCATACTCATAACCATTAATCTTGAACATGCTTTGTACTATTTGTCAGTTCACTTATTGATCAGGTGAAAGCACAATTTCAACAACCTCTTTTGTAGATTTATATGATGTATACAAAATTCTAATAAGTATAATTAGAAAAAACACTATATAATCCCGAACCATTAAAAATGAATGTATTATAATTTAAATATACATCATCAGCACATTTTATATTAAAACATTAAAAATATCCCACCATTTTAGTATTTAAGAATTATAAAATAATTCAACAATTTTTTTAAATCAACCCCCTTAAATATTTCAAAATATAAACAAATTTCCACAAATTCATATATTATTTAACTCGAATTTATTATGGAAAACTATAAGAAATAATTAATATATAATAATGGGAAAAAAATTTATTTTCTAAATCCATGATGAATATTTGACTACCCATCTATAGGTATCTTAAAAATGTTTTGTACCCAAACACCCTTGTATCATTAAGATAATCATAAAACAGTTTTCTATATATTTTTAAGATATATATTTTTTCTTACAACAATAATATCTCCATTATAAAATAAAAAATTCTTACTAATATGGTTTCCAACTAATTAATGATATCATTGGTCACAAGAAGATATACCGACTGAAAAAGACATGTAAAATTTTTCAAAAAAAGATAGACGGAGTGACTGTGACTAATACCATTGGTAACATCCCTCCCATGATGATTGGTATGAGATGTGATGGGTTCTATAGGCCATAGTTTACATCCCTAAGACAAAAATGTATGGATATAAATTCTAGGGGTCTTGTGAAAATTTGGGTGATGATTTTCACTTTTAAAGATAAAACTCCAAGAAAACATAAATAATAGACATCAAATCCACTAAATGATGCATGAGAAAAAAATAAAACCAAATCATACGAAACAATAAATGACCATATTATAGATATAAATGATAAAAATATTAAAATCGAAAAGAAAAAAGTCTCTAGAAATAAAAACTACCAACCCCCAAGAAGGTCGAATCTACAACACCACATGTGATTCCAAAGATAATAATAATAGTTACAAGAATAATTGAGACACCATTACTCTAATGGTGACTTGATAAAAGAAATTAAAAAATGAAAACTGTCACCAAGAAGGCAGTGAGTTTAATCGTAGTGGTATTTCCCCAAATACATCCCATTTCATTCCACTAAGATAAGTTCAAGTTATCACATTTTATATAAAATTATTTTAAAATAAAATAAATAATTTTTTTTTCTCAATATAGTAAGTAAGAAACCTGGTAATAATTTCTCTAGGTCTCATTTATTTGAATTCCCATAACAATATTTCCACACACACCCATTCTTGGATATGAGATAATTCCATATTCATGAGAAGTCTCTCGTCAATCCACTTTATCCTCTATGGGTGTCCTGTACAATGTTCCCTAATGGAGAACACACATTATCTAGGGTCACATCTACGAGTGAACATAAAAAAACATGTATTACAGATTTCATATTCAAATAATTTAATATAAACCATTTCATTATTTAAATAATTTAAAAAACACTTTTTATGTTCAAAATAAACCCATAATTATAAAATCATCATTATAAAATTATCCCTAATGAAAATTTTCCATAAAACCATTAAATTTCATTAAATACAAATAAAAATTACAAAAATATTTTAATTTGTGAACTAAACCTGTATTTCTAAGAAATTTTAATCATTTCATTTATATTAATTTGATCTTTATATTCTAAATCAGTTGAAAATGAGAGAGAATCCACCTACCTCTCAACTGTTTGTGAAAATGAACCATAATAGAACAATTGTTTCGATTCAGCATTGTTTTCATTTACAACAATATATATAAATAAAGCTGATCAATATAATTAACAAGGAATATTGAAATTTCTATATAGGACTTGATATCATAATTTGGCTGAGAGGAACAAGTTGATCTAAGGGGGATAGAGAGACCAAGAGACCATGACTTTTTGGAGAATATATATCTTCAACGCACATAAATTCAATAAAATATCACTCCAAATGTATAGAAAAATCATATTTAGTCTTCAAATCGAGGTAGTTATGTGCCCTATGATATTACGGGATGAATAAGTGCCTTGGTCCTTAAACGAGAAAAAAAAATCAAATATCAAAAATATTCCATACCCATCACACGGTTAGTATGCACGGTTTTTGAAAAATGTTTACCAATAGAGATGTGCTTCCAAAAAACATAAGTCTTGGTCACATAGTAGTACAAACCATTTTTGAGCCGTGATTTTCCTCAAATTCCAGACATTTAATGTTTACCATGTGTATTTGAACAATACAGCCATGTGGTGCTCTAACAATGCACCAAACCAATGACAACTATCCTATGTTGTATAATTCTTGGATGTAGTGTATAGTTTCTACTAACAATTCCAAAACTATTTACCACCAAAAATTCCTATCAAATATCCCAAACCCCCTCATAACCATAAAACAATTACCTCAATTAATAAATGCACTCGAAATACATAAATAAATATGTCTAGTACCAGAACTAGGGTGTTCTAAAATATATATTATTTAAAATTGATAATAATATATTCCGTATTTTCAATAATAATATTAAATAATAGGAAATATGGTCAACATATCCCCATGGGTTCTTCTTAGTGGTTTCATCATGTGGTATAGTTTAGGGGGGGCCTTTTTTTTGTGCCTCCAAATACGCCATTAGATAGGCTTTTCATCTGTTTATCCAATCATCGATTGTTGTAATAAATAATACGGTAAACATAATTTTTGTCATAATTAATAGTAAACACAATACCTATACTAGATACTATGGTAAAAAAATAAATTCATACATGTAAGTAACCATAGAGTTAAATTGAACAACATGTTTAAAATATTGTTTATTATTAATGGGGGTGGTGTGGCTTCAGGATTTCAAACCTCAAATAAATTTTGTATAAATTTTTTTGGCATATGGATAGAGAGTGACATCAAATGATATGATACATTTGGGAATTATCATAAATTACACACTTCCATTATAAAATGGAACCCCTCCCTAAACATAATAAGGCATCTAAAGACATTTTTCTAGACCAAACTCATCCAAATCACTCCAAAAAATTGTTTTCAATATTCTATTGTTTTTATCATTCCAATATACTATATTTATAGATCATAATAACATATTAAATTGATGATATTCATTGAAAACATAATTATCTTCATTTCTATCCTTCTTTAATACTAATATTTTTTTCCACCTTAAAATGTGTCAAAAAATTTGAAATATTATAATAAAAGTATATCATATATAAATTTGTGATATTATGTTTATGTAATAATATTTTTACCTATCCAATTCCATAAAATGTAAAATGTTATCATCATTCATGTGTATGGAAGGGTACCACATCACGAATAGATATAATTAGTCCTACACAATTTCCCCCACATATTTTTGTTAATATAGATTTCATTTTAGATATATGATATTCCAAAAAAATTATTCATTATATAAAATTATTATATCATATACAATCACTACACACCCCACATTGGAAAATAATTACATTTTCTGTGTGTACTGTAGACTATCGCATCACAAAATGACATGATTCATTGTTTATTACCACATGATGTGGATTTTATATATATGTGTGTATTTTAAATAAAAATAATTATATATATTATATTATTATTTATTATATATATAAAATAAAACTAACCAAATTTCCCTAATTATTATTGAAAAATATGATCGATAATAATGTGTAAGTATGGTGTACTATATCCATGATTGTAACACAACTTATCTTTCATAACAACATTTAATGGTATTTTATGTATAATTAATGTATAAAATTTATTATTATTTTATTATTATTAGCTTGGATATTTTTAAATAATGAATCATTTGACCACCGTCAAAACATAAGCATCATTATGAATTTATGAACTGAAAATCATCGTAACACTCAATATTGTCCTTAGATAATATGTAATTAAAAACTACCTTAAAATAAATTCTGTAAATGGTTTATGTATAATTATATAAACTAGAAAATATTATTATCAAAAAAATTAATATATGTTTTTATGCATTATATAAATTACATGCATGCTGTCTGAATTCGAGGTAGGAATTCCATCAAAAAACATCCTTATTTGAGACACGTATTTTTTCACAAAATTACATTTAAAAGTTTCACATATCAAAAACATAATATATGTCATTGTTTGTTATTATTATTCATGGATTTTATCGTCATATTCATGTTCTCCCTTTTTCAAGTAGTTTTTTTAAGATGACTTTTGGAACTATAATGGATTTCTCCTCTCCATTTTACTTCTTCAAAATATATATCATAATCACCACTTTTTTATTTTGTATTATTGGAATAAAAATAGATTTTGATGTTATAAAATTAATCACATTATCTTCATTTAATTTAAAAATATATCTTCTGCAACATCATTCATGGTAGTTATGGTGAAAAACGTTTCCAAAGTGGTAAGGGTTTTTGTTACAAACTAATTTTTATTCGAGATAGATTATTTTTAATCCTTCCCTATGGATTTTTTAATACCAAAATCGTAAAACTAATATATTTCATATCATATGGTCATTCAACAACATTTAATTTATAGGTATCTTGTTATTATTTTTTGTAATTATTTTTAATGGGATTTTTTTAGAAAAGTTATATATATTTCGTTCTTTGGTCAAAAATCATTTTCTTTAATATCTGGAATTTTTAAAAATCTTTTCAATATGTTGTATAACATTTCTTAAATTATTTATTAAATAAATTTTTCCCATTATTAATTTTTTATAAAATATTTTAATGTAATATTGTTTCAATTCTCTAAACTATGTACTTTTTAATCAATTTATAAAAACTTGAATATGAATGTTTTTTATATAATATACATCTTGTATAGAAGTTACTATAATTGTAACAAATAAATTATTTGAATATTTGATAATAATTTGAAATTTTTCTTTTTTAATAAAAATGTATCATTAATATTTTGAAAATTTTAAATTTTTCAGAATTGTTTTAAATGTGAAAGGAATGTTTTCCATGTAAAATATTTCATTTAATATTTTAAAAAATAAATTATCAACTGAAAAAACCATTGATATTTGTGATTTCTGCTAAATTTATTATTTATGTCTCTTAAAAATATACATATAAAATTATCCCTTTCATTAATTTGTTAATATATTACTTATGTTTATCTATCACATTCTTTCATTATAAAATCCTCTTTAACAATGATTTGTCATAATATTATTAATAAAATATATTTTAATGTGTAATTATTTTGTTTAATCCATATAATTGATTTCATTTTATAGAAAAAATTATGTTGAAATTTTTATAATGGGTGCACACAAATAAAACTCTAATTAATTGTGTAAATAATTATTCTCATGAGGAATCATGTAAGGGATTATGTTGTTAACCAAATCCTATGTGGGACTTTTTCCACCATGTTGTATTCTCATTGTAGTTAGTATTGACTCATGATAATGAAATTTTATATGTCATTCATACTATCACAATGGTCCCATGATCTAAAGATATCTTGTTAATTTTTTTTATTAACCCACGTTATTAATCATTAAGATTATATTCAATGATATAATGTTACACCATTTACTCATAGTTCAGGATTCCTAATCGTTTTAATTGAATTATTGTTATTTTTAGATAACCCATTCTTTATATTTATTCCTTATATAATCTCATGTAGTTCAAGGATCTAAAATATATTTATAAGGTAATAATGTAAAATAAGTTAAATAATATTATTTTATTTTGACTACTATTTATTTTTAAACTATTAATCAAAATTCAATTTCTCTAAGATATTTTGGTTGTCATTGTTAGACGTTTATTTTATAAATCATCAGATATTATGTGCAATACTATTTTGTATCTATAACATGGATATGTAAGGGATAATGTTGATTAATAATCACACCATTATAGATACAATAAACATAGAACAATAAAGTTTTCACAACAATGGTAAACAAATAATTATAAAGGCAACATACCTTGATAGAGTAAATTAAACCATGTTGTAGATAGTGAATTGAATTTAGAGATCTGGAAGAGGATGAGGCATCCATAATTTCCTTCATGGAAACTATGCGTTAAGGGATCCATTTATCAAATATATAATGTGGAGTTATGTGGGTTATTGATAAAACCATATAGGAATAATGATTTTAAATCATAAACACTAGTTTTATGAATCAAACATCCCATAGATCACATATTATAAAAAATGCCACATAATAAATTATACTGAATGATGATTTTTTGACATATTAATGGGAAAAATGTAATACAATATTTTTATTACTTAAGTAGATTTATGGACACTCTTAGGTTTGGAATTACATCATAAATCAGGCATTTAAGTTGTAAATACAATTTTTACATAGCATTTATAGCTTGTTCACTAGAAGATAAAAAAATAAAACACTCTCTAATCCCAAGATAAAACATAGTAATCATAAAAAGGGGGGACCGTTTTTATATAGGATGATTAAATTTCCCTAAAATATGAATTTTAAACTCATTTAATTAATGGAAAAAATGGGTTCTCTAGAAAGAAGTTAGTCCATTTCTCCTAGAGTGATGATTTTTCTTAGAATTGTCATGAGGAGTTTACCAGTGTCGTGATAAAACTCATACTAATATATTAAATTTCCCTTGAGTGGATTTAAACTAAGAATCAACAATATACCATGTTTTTTCTATAATTTAAGCATTTATATTCAACTCAATATCTTTCCAACTCAAGACACAGTTGTATCATGGTGTTATTTCCTAAACTGATATACATAGAACACATTAAACATACAAATAATATGGTCTATAATTGACCACTAAAAAGAATCATACAATGCCGATATAGTTACCCCAATTTTATCAACATATTTTCGAGCCATCATTCCATATTTCTGAATATTACAGTGATCCATCCCAGGAGAACATATCCAGAAAACCCGATCTTCAATGGAAAACTCCAAGGAAAGTCATCGATGATCTATAAATTATTTCTATATAATAATGATTTATAAGAAAGAATAGATGTATATCATGAATATTTATGGAATAATTCTCCAAGTGTCTCTATTAAAAAATAGAGGCCCCACCCACCTCTACTGAATAAATATGGGACCGGTGCTGGTGACCATAGAAAGACTTGGAGGGTTCCATTTTGATCAATGATTGTAATGAATTTTTATAAGAACACTCATAAAATACAATATGGATCTCCAATGATCCACCAAAATCCAACATCCAACTGTGTAATGTATACTCTATGAACAAAATAGAATTATATGATTGGATAACAAATTTTCAATGGTATGCTATACACAACCAAAGCAGAGTGGCCATCCCCTCTAAGAGTCTATTTTAGAACATTAATTTAATCATGGGATATCAATACAAATTAATGGAAGAGGGATCACCATGTAACATTATGATAATTTACAAGTATGACATACCTAGAATTCAAATATTAATTGTGCCCCAACTAAGAATAAAAATGGATTAATTTTTTATCTATTTATCTACCACCCAGATTTCATTCCTCTCTTAGGTATTACAATGAAATACATTGATGACATCCATGGAGACAATACATCATTTTGAAAAAATAATGAATAGAGGATGGAGAATAACTGAGGGTTTTAGTGAAGTAAATATTTTTATTGGAAGGTGTAATAGTGAAACACAATACTGGAAATGTCACAATTCATACCTAACCACCTAAATTGTCACCTAATGTGAGTCTTAATCTTCAATGAAAATGGATGAATGAAACATGGAAAGCAATATAAATCTTGAATCATTTAACTTCTCATATATTATGTTATAAAACCATAATCCCATACTGAAAACCAACATAAGAAGGGAGAGACCAACCATATAAGGTTTTCCTAATTCCTACAAAATCATCCTAAGGCTTTTGAATTTATAGAATATACATTTGTGGAGATATTGATGACTAAAAATACGTTATAACCACAGAAAATTCATCTTATAGATCCTTAACATGCAAAAATTAATAGTTACCAATTAAAATACACTAGTATTTTCATTTCAAAACATATTGTGGTGAAACATTTAGTCTTAGAGAATCTACAATGACATTACCCATAACTAGGGTGTAGGAAATGTTAATGTAATTAGATTAGAGGATTACCTTGAATTGTATCTATATAAGATAGATTTCATTCTGGGAAAAGTTATATCATAGGCTATAATGATTAATAAATACTATAAAACATTCGCTAACTCAATAATTATTTTCTCAGTTAAACTCATTCATAACTGTAAAAATCTTTAAATAATTTTTGGTGTAATTCTTTTCATTTGTAAAATATTGATGAGATTCGTATTCCACAATATTATCATACATCAAAATCACCCAATCCATAATAGAACCAGAGTAATCACAGTACCTCATATAACCCTTACTAAACATATATATGATCAAAATATGTGTTTATGTCATAAGTCACATCAACTCATCAAACATACTATGACACATAACAGTTCAAGTAATCATCACCAATTTTTTGTAAGAGTAGTCCCAAGAGACACCAAATTAGATAAATACATTCTGAACCAATGTGTGTATCCCCACAAACCAACAAATATCTCATTATCAAATAATTTAAATAAATACTTTATATGGAGGGATGGTTGTCACATTATTATGATAAAATGAAATTACATGCTTTTAAATATCTTTCCCCAAGAACCTCATCTCACATAACCATCAAAAACATTTAGGATGATTTCCATGATGTCATTGGATTCTCAAAATTTACAATGTGATATTCTGATATTGTTTGTTCTCATCATCGGAGCACTAAGAATCCATAATATCATCCATGAACACCAAATTAGAAGTGTCTATATACTGATGAAATATCACATTCAAAAATGGCATCAGATCTATAAGAGAATTAGACATACCAAAAGGAATCATAAGAAAATCATAATTTTTAAACAATATCCTAAAATAGTTCTTCTTTATATTAATATATAAAACCATATGCCCCTGGTAACCATACTAGAAATCAATATTTGAAACCCACTTTAATCCCATTAACTAATAAAGTAAATAATCCACAAATGGAAAGTAGTTCATTTTCTTCACTGTCACAAGATTAATTAATGATAGTCCACAAAAAAATTAAGTGAACCACCATAAATTTTGAAATAATGCACTAGAAATGGATGTAATGAAACACTCGGGAGAAATAAAATTCTCCAAAAAATCACATGACTATAACTTGATCTCCATTAGCTCAAAATGTTCTATAAGATATGATTGTATCGAAATAATATGAGTACTCGATATCAGATCATAAATAAAATAAACCTACCTATATAAAAGATGACTAAAACAATTTAAACGTGAAGGCATCGGGGAAATAACAGTTATCCAAGGGATGATATACAATGTAGGAAGCAACCTAATTATTAACAGCAACACTATACAAAAAAACATTCGTGCACTAGGTGGGAAGGTCCTTTTTTAAAGAAATATAGGGTTCCACATTCCTTGAAACACACCCGACCTCTCTCCATCAACAAATAATGATGTATACCAATATTAAAAATCCATCTCTAAATGATGATAATGAATCCAATATTTCTTTTAGATGGAATGAAATTGTTCAACATATATAACTAAGAAATCACATACCAGTTTTACATCATATATTGATATATAACATGGCTTACATTGATCATAAAAAAATGTTATAATATAAACTATTGAAAGACACAAGTATCAATTAAAACAATTTCTATAGATGATGCAAAAAATGGTACCACTCAGAGTAATTGGGTCTACATCAACCTCCATGATAAATATCCTACTAAGTTATAGTCAAATAATCTTGTGACATGTGGATATATATATTTGTATACATTTATTTATAAGACTTCACCAGAGTTTAGTTCTAAATAAATTACCCATTACCATAATGATGATTATACATTTCTTGGATGAACCTCTATATATGGTCGTAGGGGCCAAAGGAATAAAATATCATAATGGATTTTGGACTTGTACATTGGGGGTCTCCAAGATTCCACATTAATAAAATGAAATGAGAACACTACTAACTATTACTAATTTTTAAAAACGAGGCCTTTATTAGCAAACCACCTCCACAACTCGTATGGTTATAATCTCACATCCCATTTTTCCAGTGTGTGACGGAAACTACCATTGGGTGAAAGAAATATGGTAGAGTAAAAAATCTTAGAACTAATATCCAATCCTTCCATTATAGTTATTTAAATTTTATATTCATAGTTGTATTTCATCAGCATATATACTCTCCAATAATGTTTGGTCACAAATTATAATATTATTTTAGAGCTTTTATATGGTCACTTATCACAACCATGGGAGAAAAAAATCCCAAAACTAAAAGATTTCCTCTAACATATAGGTCTCTCTCAATATTAATGAGGTTAAATAAAAGGCCTTAAAATTTATTAAAAAATAGGACGGACTGTTGAAATTATATGATTTTTAACCCCTCTAAACCAAGCTCAGATGTTAACATCTATGAAAAATATAATCATTCCACTATATACTGTGATGTTGAATCCTAAATGATTAATATTTTAACCCAATATCTTGATGTGTCTCTAAGAGTATGAATACAAGATCAATCTTGGTTATCCATTCTTACACCTCGTCATGTTTATTCCTACACAGAAATGAAGGGAGATTCTCAAGTATGAGATCAAAATCTCAATCTCAGACTCCTTCCACTCCTATTTTTACCTCATTAAATTTGTTCTGATCCCACGGTAATGTATGATATGGGGAATGAATATCCTATATGGTAGCAAATAAACATACATAATTCCCTTTAAGAGATTCTCTTGTTGTTCCCATTAGAGGAACATGTTCAAGATGCCTCAATGGTATATTTATAAACACGGTAACTTAAATAAATACATATAAAATGTAATGATATTGGTTTAATATTGAATATGATAAGTATAAAATGTAATTATAATAAAAAAATAATATTGGAGACATAAAACCAAACATCTTAAGAAAACATGATGTGCTTCACGATAATGGATGGAAAAGATCTCATAATAAATTACCTCTCATGTACCAATAATCCTATCCCCCATAGACCATTTCGGGACACAATGACACAAAATAAGAATAATTCCTTGGATATTTTTTTTAATCAACTACTATAGGTTTACCTTTGAAACAGGTACTCATACTGGTCCACCATATACTCTACAAGAATTTTTGATCCCCATTGGATGATGACTAGTACCCGAGCATGAAACTATCACCAGAGGGAATAATTTCTCCCATCATAAAACATGACACATTGAATATATATATATATATATATACATAATAAAAAATATATATATTATAATTAAACTAAAAGTGATATAGTTCATAAAAATGAGAATTGATGTATTGATACAACTCAAATGTCATATCAAATAGAATGAACATGTCCAATAGAAAATAAAAAAAGAATAACCGACTACAAAATGAGAAAATATGGGGAGAACCCCGCCATATCATTACTGAATACCCACAACCATCTGACTAAAACATCATAGCCTCATAGTGTCACTATGCCTTTTCAAACATCATATGAAAATACAAGGTCTATATTCCAATGATTGGGTGTGCATGGTGTGTGACAAAAAAGCTTATTTAGATCCCACCTAGGTGTTCCATATCAAATCTATATAAATAATAATAATATTAATGTTTCAATGAAAAACATATAGTAATAATTATTTAATATGTTCTATATCATATTTTTGTTAAAATAATTCCATTATTTAACCATTCGAAAATAATCCAGGTAAACCCTTTTTAATGAAAAAATTCACCACACCATTTTGTTTAAATAAAAACAAAATTAAATCAACCCTGAAACAATAAAAATATAATGTACAAGGGTAGAGCACACCATGGATAATCTTATTGTTTGGTTACATAGTTCATTCATACATCAATGTGATTAATGTTCATAAGAAGTCCCTAGAATCCATTCCTCAAGGTATTGGGAATAGTGGAATACCACAAATGTGAACCTTCTAATAATGTCTAATCATGTAATAGATCCAAATGTATCTCAATCTATGAACAGATAGGAACACCATAATGTTAAATCTAAAACAATGCATAATAGAAAGATAATTTATAATACTTTTACATATAACTAATTACCCAAGGCTCCCATGAGGTACATTTATTATAAGTTAAATGGTTTTTGATATTCCAAAAAACAGTTTCAAACATCACATTTTCCATAAAACCATTATGAAAAACAATTTTCAAATTCAATATTATAATTCTATGAAAATAATCATCCATTTATAAAAAAAATTGAATCCATAATTTCCTTTAAAACCATATATAAACAATAATAAATAAATAATTTTAATGCATTTAGATTAAAAATAATAAAAAAAATTATATTAATGGTTTATATAGAAAAGGTTATAGGCCAAGACACACACCCAAAACTCAGGTCACACACTACCCAAAATATTATCCACATAGACATGAAGTAATTACAAAAAAAATAGAATGCCTTAATAAAATTTCAACATATATGAAATGATTAAACAATTTAAAGGGTTAGTGTAGTTAATAGATCAAAAAAACTCAAATAAAATCACACCACAACCAATGAATTGGAAGACCATAAAAAGGACACCATATTGATGGATTTGAAAGTGATCAAGGAGAAAAATAATTACTTAATCACAGTTCCAAAAAATCATACCCATTTCCATTGTTATTTCCATATCAGTGAAGAGTTGAAATTGATTCATACCAAATATATGGAAGAAGAATATAATGATGACCAAGTGCTAAACAAAGCAAACTGGCTGGGGAGGAAATTCCCAAAATCTTCTACATGGACCCTAGCATTTGAGGAAGTTAGCTATATTAAAAATTAAGTGGGAGTTATGTGATTAGTTCATAAGACTGAATTTAGAAGATGTGTTTTCTTAAAAACCCATGCTTTATATTGTAATCATCTCATTAATCATGTATGTAGAAAACATCACATTTAATTAAATTATCATGATCAATGATTTTATGATCTAAAAATAACACTAATGTGATAAAAAAAATTTACATAATAAATATACTTATATCATATTACTAGTGTAGGAATTAATTAATAAATCATGGATTAATTTATTAAATCCCATAAATATCTAGAAATAATTTCAAGATCAACAAAAATTTGGTAAACAAATCCAACACTCTCAAAACCTAATAGAAAATATCTTAATCATTAAAAAGGATTACCATTCAACCCAGGATGTTACCTTCAAATGGTTACTAAAATTTTAATGTTGGTTGTTAGGTATTATAATATATTATAATTGAATATTCAAAAACTACATAATTAGGTGTTATAAGAAATTGAGTTTTAAAACCAAATTGTAATGAAGGTGGTGAATCAAACTGGATAAAGAAGGTAGATTATCTAGAAATTAAAAATATGGAGAACAATATCATTAAAAATGGCATGGGTGACAAGATAAAATTAAATGGTATCCATAAATATTTTTTTATTTTAATACTGCCATTTTTATGTTTTTCAAGAATTTATTTGGTTTAGTTAAATTGAAACATCATCCCAACACATTATGGTGAGGCCTCTTATCCTATTTAAGTGGATAATTTTATGAATTCAATTGCTTATATAGTGTGGACTGATTCATGGGACATAGATCTATTAAATCATGATAATATAGTTCCTATGTTGCATGTAACAATTAGTAAAATATCTTTTTGGTGATCAATATTCTTTTAATGATGATGGAAAAAATGTGGGATGATATTATTTTTAATTTAAATATAAAATTACAAATTTCATTTATTTTTTAGTCTTATAACAATTCATGGTTGATTGAGAGTGTGAATAAAAGATAATGAAAATAAAAAAATGAAATATAGAGATTGTTTTTGGTGTTATTAAACATATAATAATTGAGAATAGGAATATGTAGGGAAAGATGAAGAAGATTAGAAACATGAATATGAAGACGGAAAACTAGAAAATAATTCCATGTTTAATGAAGGATATCGTGTGGTTATTATTTATTTTTATTAACCATTGATTATCTGTGATTAAAATAAGCAAGTCAATAGTAACATATTGTCTCATCGGTTCTAAAAATAATAATATATGTTTATAACCCACATTGTTATTCTAGTGGAATGTTTGATCATTAATTTTACTAAATCTTGTCTAGGATATAGTTTCACATTTTTAGTGTTTAGCCATAAAACTTAAATATATCTGGTGATTTTATGAAATAATTTATTTTTCATTTTTTTCAATTAAATTTTAATTCACAATAATTGGTTTCCAAAGATATTTAATAGATAATCCTATAAGTAATTAAGCAAAATAATTTGAATCTCAGTACTAATAAATAGCCAATGATAGTGATGGAAACCTTCAAGGTGGAATTAGAGCTCCATGTTTCCCATCAATAGTGATATGTTATTCAACGTATGTAGTAAAGATGAGTTCCTTTGTGTTTGAATTTTCATATTTTCAATTTCTATTTTGGATATTGAATATAATATTTTAGTGATCTTTAAGTGTATTCTCATATTATATGAGAAAATATATATTATATAGAATGATCAGATGTATATCTGCCTTTTAACTATATGATTGGATTCTGTAGAGGATCTTACTAAAAGATTTATACCTTATTCTAATTAATCTATGATGAAATAAATTTATTGAAATAATTTAGAAAATAATGATTATGATCAAAATTCAATCATGTGTTCTCTTTTAGAATTTGAATTTAAAAATTATAAAGGGGATGTGAGGTCAAACAAAATTTGGGAAAATAGGAAAATATTTATGATGTAAATGTTAAAGTAAAACTATCAAAGATATATATATATATAATTTGAAATATAATGATAGAATTATTCATCTATATGAATCTATAAATACAATCCACAATTAGGAAAATGATATTTCTAGTAACATCAATGGTTTTCAGTTTTAAATTGATTCATTTCTCTGTTTTTGGAGTGATACTGTATATATTTTCATACTAATTTGATGAAATAGATTCAAATCCTAACGAAAAGTGTGGTTATAATTCTATTTTATGATTTCAATAGTATTATTGTTTAATATATTATTATTAGAGGAATTTCATTTATGAATAAGAGAGTGGATGTCATTGATAATTCCACTAAATATCTAAAATAAAAGAAGGTAAAACAAGTTGTTTTGAGTGTGAGTATTTGTGATAATAAGATTCAAAAAGAATAAAACTTGAATTTTTATCATATTAATATTTTATTCATATAGAAATGTTTCGAATTTTGGTAAACCAAGAAAGAAAAATTTTGTATCTATTCTTTTATACAATGTTTTTAGTGAGGATGAAGTGGAAGTTAACATTAATAGTGATTTTTTTTGATAAAGTTTGAATAGATTTTGTAAAAAATGATAAATTCAATATAAATTAAATAAAAAAGTGTGGAATAAAAATAAAAATCAAAACGATTTTATGTTGATGTGAGATATTAATGAATTTTATTTATATATTAATATTCTTTATAAGCTTTCTACAAATATATTAATAAATGTTTAAGAAACAAAAAAAATGTCCCCACATATAACAAAAAAGAGATTTGTTTTTTGTAATCGAATTCACATCATGAATTTGTTTCACATTTATGTTAAGTAGTGGAATTATAAAATTGAATAGAAGGATTATGATATGTAAAAACTTTTTTATTTTGTTAAACATTTTTTTTATTAGTTAATTAATTAAACATGTTAAATTATATCATTCCAAAATTTATCCAAAAATTTAGAGAAATATTAAATAATATGATGATATAAAATCTTTATGTTATGAAATTATTTGGAGCATTTCATATTTATGGAAAATTAAATCACCTTGGAAATTTTTTAAAATTATGGGATGGAAAAATTGAATGATAAGTTTTTTTAAAATTGTGATTTGAAAATAGTAGTATTGAATAATGTAATGTAGAAGAGAATTGTTCGTGTCTAACATGGTTTTTGTACTTAATGGATTAAAAGTTGAGATTAAAAATATAGAAGGACATTATGATTGTAAATTTGGGGAAAATATGTTTTTTTATGTGAAGTATGCTTTTCATATTTATTTATGTTATTTTCATGAAATTGTCTTTACTGAAAATATATTTTTTAAAATTAAAAATATCATTATGATACTATAAGATAAGGTAAAAAATTGTTTTTTTTAATTTCTCAAATAATAAGTGTTTCCAAATATTATAATATATTGTACTAATGATTTGAAATAATTTTCATCCATAAAATGAACATCATCGAATATATAACCAATCAGGCTAATATATCAATGATTTTTTACCCAATTGTATTACACAAATTGGTTATTAATCATACTGCAAAAAAATTATACAATAAGATTATAAAGTAAATTTGAATCAATATTTTGATGATGAATAATTCCAAATATATCAAATGAAACGTCGTTAGATATTCTTTAGTGGGTTCTCTTCACATAAGATAGAAATTTTTTTAAAATAAATATTCATCGAGAAATGATGAATTATACATGAAATTTTGAAATAATAGTTCACAAAATATCATAATAGATGATTTAATAATAAGTGGATAATAAAATTATATAATCTGTGAACACTTGATGGTATTTGTTATTAAAAAACTAAAAGATTTTATATAATTTTTTTTAAAACAAATGATGTTTTATTTCAGAAATATGAATTTCTTTAATAGTTTGTATGATAGATGTGTACAGAGAAGAGGAGAATGATCATGGTGTATCTTTTTTTAGGATGAAAATGATGAAAATTCATGTTTTATATTCTTATTGGGAATAAAAATATTATACCATCAATGAAATGAAAAAAATTAACAATGTAATATGAAAATGTTTATTCAAGTAAATGGAATTTGTGACGTTCCTAGACTAAATAGAGGTTTATAAATTGGATGTGATCTATATATAAAATGGGAAATATTTTTTATTAATCAAGCATGAACATGGATATTCATATATATCACTCATTATAGATAATTTATCTATATTTTGGGACAATACTGAAGAAATTACCAAATGAGTACTAATATATTAATAATATTATTGATTAATTCTCTAATATGATGTGAATTATATTTTTAAAACATAAATAGTTAGAACTGTATTTTTCAAATTATATATATCAACACTCCCATCAAATCCCTATATCGTATCTCTCTATATGATAGGGATTCGCATCATTATTCAGGTGTTAAATTTCCATTTCATAATTTCATTCTTCCTTATTTTTTCCCCTTATCCTTATAACATATTAATCTTTCTCATTTTTTATTGTTTATTAGATGACTTTTGTAGTTTTATATTATTATATTCCTTTAATTGTATGATTTATTTTTGGTTTTGAGGAGTATTATTACCCAAATGAAATAATTATTTTTATCGAACCAAAAAAATATACCATATATTTATTTTTATGTGACAGTGTTGTAGAAGATTTGGACTGTTAAAGAGATGTTGTTGATGGTAGTTTCCCTTTAGGTTGATTTTTTATGTTATTATGGTTCATTTTTTATCTTGTAGGGTTCTACACTTGTTGATAATATCTTTTTGTTACTCTTGTACTCTCTCTTTATAAACAATCTAGATGAACATCATTTTTTCTGTATCGAGGGGTTATTGGTAGTTTGGAATGTTTTGTGAAAATCCATTTAGTGGACACTATAGAATTAAGATTCATTAAATAATAGGTTTCATTTCATATTTTGTTCATATAGTTTAATGGAATTTGTTCTTTCTTTCATCTTGTAACAGACCTATAAGATTCCCCTTATAGGTATGATGGGTTTATGTCTCCTATGAGGTTATTCATTAATTCAATCCTTTCATCCTAAAAATCTTTTATGGGGTCTATTTTTAATAGACCATGGTAATTGTTTTATCTAGTCCTACTAAGATATTATCTCATTTTGGGAGCCTTCTATTGAAATATAATGTTTCTGGTGGCCATTGAATAATGTAGTGATGAATGCAATTGAGTTGAATATTTCAATTAACAACCTCATCAATGTGGTGGTATGATGGTTTAGTGCCTCACATATATTTGTATAGTGGTGGATTTTTTTAATTATTTTATTGTCAATCTACATATGGATCATAAGTGGAATCGTACTAATTAATTTTATAAGATTTAATGGATTTTTTAGTGATTCTTCCTCTGTGATGAAATATTATTGGTCTATTTTTTCCAATTGTTGGTGGCAGATTGGGTTTTGATGATGTCACTAATGAAATGAGAATTTTGATAGTGACACTTCTAGAAAATACATAATTTATCATCACACGGGTCTTTGGAACAAGACATGAATTTTTTCCTTCATTTCTGAATATTTATATCATTTTTATTTTTTGAAATATTTTATTTTATCTTGGGTTTGGTCATATTTTTCAATCAAAAATTATTTATCCATTTTATTATAGGTTATTCCGGTTTCTATGATTCTATATTTAGTGGTTCCCATAAAACAAAAAAATGTTGGACAATTTTACAACCGAAAGAATGGACTATATGAAAATATCTAAATTTTTTAGAACATGTTAAGAAAACAAGACTGGGTTTTCTTTATAGAAGTGTCAAATAGTGAATATTTGTCAATACACAAGTGGGGAAAATAATTCATACTCAAAAATATTACTCTGATTCTTAAATATATTTCACTATATACCACACACTCAAAGGGTGTTTCTAAAAAATTAATAGGAGCACAGTGTAAATTGATCACACCTTCTTGTTGACACATATTACTTCATTTTTTTCTACATATAAGAAATTTATATAATTATTGATATTAAAAACGAATTTTTAGGTCGATTTAATTTATATATGAAAGTATATGATATGTATTATAATGAGTCATATGGATTAAAATACATTTGTTCAATTTTAATCTTTTTTATTATAATGGTGAATGATTATAATATAGGAAGTATGATTAATGAAGATTCAAAGGATTATTATACGGTTATGCCAAAAATTCAATTTAATTACATTATTTTAAAAATGAAACATGGATGATTTCATACAACAGTTCTTTAAAATTTCCGAATCACTCATATAAGGTTATACATCTGGTTGGATGTTCCAACTTTACTGATAGTGAAATGAAATTTTCTCACAATCACTAGGATTTTTCGTAAATTGTTTATAATTATAATGACTAATGTTTTAAAGATTATAAATAATTATTTTCTGATGACAAATTCAAAAAATATTCATCACATCAAATGATGAGAAGTATGTGACAATATGGAATATTAATAGAGATCAAGATTAGTCAATTATTTGTAAGAAAACAATAGAAACGAATCACATAAGTCATTATTTTCATAGGTTAGAATAATATATGGAATCAATATTTCCTACATTATGAGTGGATATATTCTATGTATGAGGTGATTAATGAAATCAGACAGAATAGATCTTTTGATTAGGTACCCAGTCCAATTATAATGTCCTTGACTCTAAGAAACTAATGTCAAAAATTTTGTAACATTATTGGTAAGCATTAAAATAATTCTCAAAGTATATAAATTTTTAGTAAGACTTGAATAACATACACAAATATAAAATATATTTCAAAGAATACCATATTGGATAAACATGTTTCAAGAACATGATTGTCACCATTACTATATGATTGAAAACTACACATTATCCTTCCATATGTTTCCTATGGAATAAAAAATAAACAAGTGTTAGATCCGTTTCTGAATCTGCAGTTACAAAAAAAAGAATAATACATAACATAAAAATACAATAATTTATAAGTAAATAATTAAAGGACAACATGAATCCATAATCAACTAAAATAGAGGGTATCTGACATCAATGACAATAAATGATAATATGGATATCAAAAATCATTATCCTCAAACGAATGTAATGTATAACATGGGAAATCGAAACTTTTTATCAATGATTTAATCCATGAAACATTTCTTGTTATGGGAAGAGTTATATATCATATAGAAAGGTTTTTTTCTCATAATACATGTCAATGCATCTAAGAGATATATAATTCATAGCCCCACCCAACAGTTAGTTAAGTCTAATGAATTCCCAATAAAAGTTTTCAAGACCATTAATACTATTATGTGATAAAACTATTGCTAAATATAACATGTTAATATATATATTGGGAAATATGCATATCAAATACTTCCCCATTCTATAGAATAATTGGAATGTTTAGGATAATATTCATTAATCAACTTGGATGAGGTGGGGTACCATTAATGTAATTGTTAGTACACATATCAAGGAAATACCCAGATTAGGGAAATATCAATGTTTTGAGTTATCCATATTTTCTAATATTTGTTTTAAATAAATTAAATTTTTTGGGGACTATGAAAATTGAAATAATATTCCTTCATTGTGGTTCATTAAGAGAATTTTAGTATTTTACATATTATCCCCTATGAATTTATCATAGAGAGTGATGTATTAGGATCACTCCTTTTGCATCGTCATAGTGAATGTGTCAAATCATAAAAACTATTTTTAGGGTGATAAAATATTGGTGACTCTATGTTATTTATGAATCGACATTACAATACCAATACAGTTATGTATTCACTATAAATTTACAAAAAAAATTAATTTACAGAATCATTGGATGGTATTTCTACCATGGGGAATATTAATATTAAATCAAAAGGATATGAGATAGGGATAAAATATAGAACAAAAATTCCAAAAAAAATAATGAGTAACATTGTAAAATATCTATGTCACGGACCAACCTGGTTCGACCCTGAACCTATCACCCGAATCGGTCCATGATATGGCCCATGAGGAATTCCCGATCTTTTTGGGCTTCCAAAAAGAGCCAGGGCATCAACATATTATAAATGGGAATGATTTCATCCAATGAAAATAAATAATTCTACCGTATAAAAATAGAAAAACCCAATATAAATAAACGACATGGTAAATAATGAATATTCAACAACAACACACTAACCTGAAGACAACCAGAAACAGCTCGTGACCTCGAGAGACACACTCCAAACCACAACCAAGTCACACCTACAATGGAGAACCTCGAGCCAAACCTGCAACAAAACTAAAAACAGGAAAACTCTATAGGCGTGATTATTAAAACTCATTAGGCGTGCCCAAAAAGTATTCCCAATTAACTATCATTTAATAAAGAATTTACTACTTTTAGGGTTGAAATAAATTATATAAAATATAGGTTTCCACACACCCATTCATCTCTTAAACAAGTATCAGTCCACTGTGCTTTTTTAATTTATGAACATGTTTAGTGTTTGAAAAGAAAAAGTTGCATTAAATTTTGAAAACATCTATGTGAAAAATTACAAAACGCATATTTTGGTTATTATCCAAAAGGATATCAGACATAACACACAACAAACACTAATGGACCTGGAAATAGTGGCATGCCATCAACCGAACTACACCTCTCAATAGTCCACCACGTAAAAATAAATACAAAATAAAACAAAGGTCTAACTTAGGAGATCATGAACAATCCAGAACGTACTATAAATGTGACTCACCTTGAAGGTATGCACTACTAAATGATGACAAAACGCCCTAACACCTAGTGTTTCCCAATAAGGACTACCCACAGGGCCCAATCCTATAGCAATAATAACAAGAAAACATCTATCTGCTATGGGCCACTAGCCAGTGCGCAGTCTAAACATGTGCAACAATCGTTCATAGATGATTCACGTACTATTCTAGGTTCTCATGTCAACACATGCAAAAAAATGGGGGTGAGTCAAAAAAATTCAATCAAGTAACCAGTCCTAATGCACAAACATCACACAAAACTCACGCAACCAATGTACATAAAAGGATCACCCATGAGTCACCTCAAAAAATGTTTTCCAAAATAATTTATTTTATCAAAGTCCTAAATGGTCCTTAACAAACTTTAAAGAAAAACCTCATTTCTCAAAAGAACCAAAACATTTTATCACGCATCAGAAGAGAGAATTTAACAATTAACTAGAAATTCTCTTGAAATTCTATAAATTATGGTCAAAGGCCAAACGGGCATTCATTCAGTGTTGTGCGTTATTTTACCAAGAAACATTTCAAGTGGCGTGTATAAAATAAACAAACCATTTATATATAGAGTAATTATTCCAAATTTAATTATCAAATAAAATTTCTTATTTATTAAAATTAATAATATATCATGAAATTAAAAAATAATAATTTGAAAGGTGTGTGCAGTGGGGGACCTACCTCGACTCGTAGTCCAATCACGATGAGGTGACCCACCTCGAGCGGGTGCACAAGCATGTGCAAGATGATGGCCGCAATACACAGAAATACCTGCCAACATGTCACACCCAATGAAAAATGACTAAAACACAGAAAAACATACTTAAAATAATTTAAATGAACAAACAGCACAAAACCACCTTGATGTACATTCAAAACTAAACTCGCTTCATATAATTAAACAAACAAAAATATTTTTTAAAAAATAAAAATCAATTCACAGCAACATTATTAAACAAAACACTTGCTAAAGTAAATATATATTACTCAAGCAAGGACAGCGTGATCCTCACCTCAACGCGGATATGCGCTTGAATAGTGGGTTCGTGGGGCACCGCGCAACGACTGGGGAACGACTAAGGGGTGGTGCAGGGACTGTGCGACTAGATAGCATGTCCAAAGGGAAACACACTACCGAGTCGGAGGTGCACCGGGCTGAAGATATGTCCGTAAGCAAGAATGGAGTCCGGAAATGGTTTGCACAGCTGATATGGCATGTAGAAAGTGGGCTAGAGAGGCTGAGACCGGAGGGCAATGTGAGTTTATGTAGGAAGAGGCAGGGGTGCACTGCAGGTATTTGGCAGAGGTGTGGAGGGAATCTGCTGCTGGCCTGATCATGATGACAAACGAAAAAAGCTTGGGGGGCTTACTCAACTTGTGCAAGGAGGGGAGCGGGAGGCGGAGGTGAGGAGGAGGCAGCAGACAGTTTCTGGCCCAAAGAGGTAGGAGGGGAGTCGGCGGGTGTGGCGGCAGCCGCTGCAAGGGGGAGCAGCATGTTGAGCCTTGTGTGTGAGGCAGGCGGGAGGCATCAAGGTGAGTTGGACGAGAGCTGTGGTGTTGCGGAGGGGTGTGCGGTGGCTATAAGTGGGAGAGGGGGGGGGGGGGTGGACTAGGATGGGTGGAGTCGCGGCTCGCACGGATGGCTTGAGGCGGGCTGCTAGGTGCGGCATTAGGAGCCACGACGAGGTGGTGTGATGCGGTGCAAGGCAGGCTGAGGGTAGAGAGAGAGCTGGAATTTGTAGTTGCTATGTGGAAGATGAAAAGGGGGTGCTGCATGAAGGCTAGATCTGGGGAGCACTAAGGTCACCGGCGGTGCAGGGTTTTGCTAATGGAGGCAAGGAGCTTGAGCACGCATGGTTGGATGTAGAGCCAAAGGTAGGGCAGGAGGGTTGGCGCTATGCAGGCGGGGTTACTGTAGCTGGGGCGCAGAAGGGAAGGGGAATCGGGCACGCTGCTGCTGGACTACAATATAGAGGAGGAGGGGGGGAGTTTGGATTTTTTTTTTGTTTACGTTTTTTAAAAAAAAAATTTGCCAGAAAACAGTTCCGGCAAAACAAATTTTAAAACTGCACCTCAAAGGCGGCATCCCGGATGCCGCCTTTGCATTTTGGGGCAAGGCGGCATCTGCGATGCCGCCTTTGCGCTGCGGGTGAAAGGCGGCATCGCGGATGCCGCCTTTCTCTTAAAAATATATATTTTTATTTTTTAATTACATTTATTCATTATAATTTTTAATTACATTTATTCATTATAATTTTTAATTATTAATTAGTAATTATTAATAATTAAATATGTCATAATTAATTAGTTAATTAGTAATATTATCATTAATTATATAATAATTAATTATTAATATAATTATTACATATATAATAAATATTTAGTTAATTAGAAATACAATTAATAATTCTAACTAATTAATTAGTAATTATTAATTATTAATTAGCTAATTAGTAATATAAATATTTATTATAATTATTCATTATAATTAGTAATTAGTAATTAATAATTATTAATAAGTAATTAGTAATTATTAATTAGTAAATTAGTAATATAAATATTAATTATAGCTATTCATAAAATTATTAATTATTAATTATTACTCATTAATTATTACTTATATAATAAATAATTAGTTAATTATTAATATAACTATTAATTATATAATAATTAATTAGTTAATTAGTAATATAATTATAATCTTTCAAAGTCACGTACTTGAAACATTTTTAAGTTTCAAGTAGGCGGTTTTGAAAGATTATAAATTATTTTTCATTAACATTTTTTTGTAAATTGCTTTTGTTTTAAACTATTTTTTATATGTTTAATCCATGTTTTAAGTTTCATTTATGTTGGTCTTATAGTTTATCTTTTATTGTATTTCAAAGTGACGTACTTGAAAAATTTTAAGTTTCAAGTATGCGGTTTTGAAAGCTTATAAATTTCTTTTCATCAACTTTTTTTTGGAAATTTCTTTTGTTTTCAACTATTTATTATATGTTTAATCAATGTTTAAAGTTTCAATTATATTCGTTTTATAGTTTATATTTTACAGTCTTTCAAAGTCACGTCCTTGAAACATTTTTAAGTTTCAAGTAGGCGGTTTTGAAAGCTTATAAATTATTTTTCATTAACATTTTTTTGTAAATTGCTTTTGTTTTAAACTATTTTTTATATGTTTAATCCATGTTTTAAGTTTCATTTATATTGGTCTTCTATTTTATGTTTTATGGTCTTTCAAAGTCACGTACTTGAAAAATTTTTAGTTTCAAGTATGCGGTTTTGAAAGCTTATAAATTTCTTTTCATCAACTTTTTTTTGGAAATTTCTTTTTTTTTCAACTATTTATTATATGTTTAATCAATGTTTAAAGTTTCAATTATATTCGTTTTATAGTTTATATTTTACAGTCTTTCAAAGTCACGTACTTGAAACATTTTTAAGTTTCAAGTAGGCGGTTTTGAAAGCTTATAAATTATTTTTCATTAACATTTTTTTGTAAATTGCTTTTGTTTTAAACTATTTTTTATATGTTTAATCCATGTTTTAAGTTTCATTTATATTGGTCTTCTATTTTATGTTTTATGGTCTTTCAAAGTCACGTACTTGAAAAATTTTAAGTTTCAAGTATGCGGTTTTGAAAGCTTATAAATTTCTTTCCATCAACTTTTTTTTGGAAATTTCTTTTGTTTTCAACTATTTATTATATGTTTAATCAATGTTTAAAGTTTCAATTATATTCGTTTTATAGTTTATATTTTACAGTCTTTCAAAGTCACGTACTTGAAACATTTTTAAGTTTCAAGTAGGCGGTTTTGAAAGCTTATAAATTATTTTTCATTAACATTTTTTTGTAAATTGCTTTTGTTTTAAACTATTTTTTATATGTTTAATCCATGTTTTAAGTTTCATTTATATTGGTCTTCTATTTTATGTTTTATGGTCTTTCAAAGTCACGTACTTGAAACAGAATCCCACATCGGAAATGCAGAATCTACTGCACAGTAAAGATAGAACCTGAATTCCACATCGAAAATGCAGAATGATTTTCAGGGCAAACCCTCTTATAATGAATAATTATAATAAATATTTATATTACTGGTTAACTAATTAATAATTACTAATTACTAATTAATTAGTTATAATTATTAATTATATTTCTAATTAACTAAGTATTTATTATATATGTAATAATTAAGTATTATATAATTGATAATTTTATTACTAATTAACTAATTAGTTATTATATAATTAACGATTAATAAACACTAATTACCAAATTAAAAATTATATACTAATTAATTAGTTATTTCGTAATATAAATATTAATTATATACTAATTAAATAGTTAATTAGTAATAGAATTATTAAATTATATAATCTGTAATTAGGTAATTAGTAATTATTAATGTTTTATTATTATGTTCGTATGGTTATATAAATATATATAAATAAAACCTAATTTACCCCCTCCTGAGATTCCACTCTGACCAACAAGTAAAAATAGTATTTTGATTTCAGTACACATAAAACATGCAAACAATAATGTACAATCAATGCATATGTCTGTGGAGAGGAGATTCTGTCCCACATGGTGGTCTGCGAATAGGACGTCCGCGTCGAGTGCGCAGTGGAGTCTGATGACCTGGAGAAGGCTGATCCTCGGGCACTGAAACGTCGACTGTCGCATCCTCCATCTGTGTGTCAGTTGGAGGAGCTGTCAACTGCATCTCGTACTGCCATCCAGATCCTTCTCCCACTAGGGTGGTAGAAGGACCTGCCTCCATCGCAGAGGGGAACGAAGCCTGTGATGGAGCTATACCCCAAGACGACGACGGCTCTAGAATCCAAGGCTGAGAAGGATCTGGAACCCAAGATGGAGAGAACTGCGGATATCCTGTCAGGAAAGACGGATCCCATGCCACCTGAGGCACATCCTGAATAGGCTGATCCTGGACTACTAGAGGCCCGACCTCTGCCTGTGGAACAGGCGATGCCTCACGTGCAGCACGACGCTGTCTACGTCGCCATGGTCGTGGCTCCTCAGCACCAGCAGCAGCTGGAGGATGTTCCTCTGGGGCAGGAACCTCCTGTCTCCGAGCCAGACGCGTGAAGATGCTCTCGGAAAACGCATGAAAAGATGCCCTCGCCTCCAGCGCTGTAGCATGGACGGCTGCCCGGCTAAAGACCCCCTCCTCCTCTTCATCGCTCATGCGAACAAGCTGCTCTGTGTGACTTCCCTGTAAATAGATTCAAATGGAATTAGAAAATAATTCAATAAACAAAGTAATAGGAATTTATTAACTTACCATCCTCTGCATCTCTATGCCAGCTTGGGTAAGATACAGTATAGATTTTAGTCTATACCAGGGCGCATAGTCAACCTGCTCTGAAAGAGAGAATCGATTTGTAGGAACACCTTGAATACGTAACTCTGCACGTCTGTGCCAGCAGTCGATAAAACTCGCATGTACTTGGGACCAGTCATCATCCTGCCTCCCTGTCAGCTTCATCCCATGAAGCTTGTCTGTCTGTCTAGATGGTAATGGAATCGGCTGAGTACGAAAAAATTGGCGCATGACCCTGTCAGGCTGCTGCCACTCAATAATATGAAAGTGAATGAGGGGCACTACAGCCATAGCATCCTCAAGACCAACAGTACAGTATGCTGGCAACTGGTCCATAATACTCCAGTATGGAAGCCATGAAATCTGAAATGACAAGTGATTTTGTCAAAAAAAAACACCCAACTAAAAACCAAAATTGATGTTATTATTAAAAATGTTAGACAGTGATAGATTGTATATACATACCTGATCAGGTAAGAGACAGTCCAACTGTAGCCGATATACGCCCAAATGCTGTCTCGGAACCACGTCGAAATTGTGTCGCTGACACCACCTGTAAAATACAACGATAATGACAAATAATGAGAAATTATAGTCAATAACTCATAGTAGAATAAAAAACCAATAGAAATGACTTATCATACCAGCGTCCACGCGAAGCGTCATGCAGCACCTCCATCTCGACCGGTGGACCAGCAAGGTCAGGGCGGAATGATGGGATGCGCTCCCATGCCCACATCTGAATAAGGATGACGCATCCTCCAAGACCTGTACGGTCCCTATGGGATAGTCTGCATAATGATCTGTACGTGTATGCCAAGCAGGCTGATCCCCAACTGTACGTCCCAGCCCGATCAAAGTCCTCTAGTAGGGGTAGATACATCATATGCACGTGCATCCCCGAGTGATCAGTACACATGGTCCCACCAATGAGTCGTAAGATATATGCACGGGCGTAACGCATGACGGTCTGCTCATCATCATCATCCTGTAAATGTGGAATCTGCGACTCCAACCAACGCATAGATATGGACGATCCATCTGTAGCCCTACGGTCGGACAAAATATCAACGCCTAACAAGCGTTGAGCAAGGTCTGGCCAAGCTGCACGAGTGGGTCCAATAACGGGTCTCCCCTGGATAGGAAGACCGAGAAGAACTGCGACATCCTCGAGGGTGATGGTCATCTCCCCCTCAGGCAAGTGGAATGTGTGTGTCTCTGGTCTCCATCTCTCAACGAGGGCAGCAAGTAGGTAATGATCTACAAATGTGAAATCTGATACGGCAAGGCCATAGAAGCCAGCACGGCGCAAGTAAGGTCTAATGGCATGTGGAGGCTCCATGTGATGAAAATGGTGCGCTCGACGCACCTTCACAAATCGATCTGGATGACCCTCTAACACGGCCTGCGAAATATGGGTAGGCTGCTGAGTGAGTAGTATGGTATCATCCATCTGCATATAAACAAAGAAAATGAGTCGTAAGTGTAAAATGTAAATATAACATTAATGGGTTAACTGACATACACATTTCAATATGGGTTAAGTGTTCCGCTTTCGGAGTTTTGAAATAAATTCTATTATTTAATATTCAAAGTTATTTCTTGAAAGCATGAATATTAATATGAAATAAGTTATGTTATCTAAAATATTGAGTCTTGAATTTGGTTACACATATTTTGGGGGAGCTTTGTGATTAACTACTTATGGATTGGATTAAGATAAACCATGTCAATTAGTAATGATGTTTTTAGAATTTATCTAATTGTATGTATTAAATATCTTATGCTAATTATTATGATACTATAAATTTGTTATAGAACAGTTTTCTAAAATATCCTGCATGTTTAGATTGGAGTTTAGGTTGGAGGGTTTAGGGTTAAAATTTTTAATATTAACGTCCGGGAAACATGTTAATGGGTTAACTGACATACACATTTCAATATGGGTTAAGTGTTCCGCTTTCGGAGTTTTGAAATAAATTCTATTATTTCATATTCAAAGTTATTTCTTGAAAGCATGAATATTAATATGAAATAAGTTATGTTATCTAAAATATTGAGTCTTGAATTTGGTTACACATATTTTGGGGGAGCTTTGTGATTAACTACTTATGGATTGGATTAAGATAAACCATGTCAATTAGTAATGATGTTTTTAGAATTTATCTAATTGTATGTATTAAATATCTTATGCTAATTATTATGATACTATAAATTTGTTATAGAACAGTTTTCTAAAATATCCTGCATGTTTAGATTGGAGTTTAGGTTGGAGGGTTTAGGGTTAAAATTTTTAATTTTAACGTCCGGGAAACATGTTAATGGGTTAACTGACATACACATTTCAATATGGGTTAAGTGTTCCGCTTTCGGAGTTTTGAAATAAATTCTATTATTTCATATTCAAAGTTATTTCTTAAAAGCATGAATATTAATATGAAATAAGTTATGTTATCTAAAATATTGAGTCTTGAATTTGGTTACACATATTTTGGGGGAGCTTTGTGATTAACTACTTATGGATTGGATTAAGATAAACCATGTCAATTAGTAATGATGTTTTTAGAATTTATCTAATTGTATGTATTCAATATCTTATGCTAATTATTATGATACTATAAATTTGTTATAGAACAGTTTGCTAAAATATCCTGCATGTTTAGACTGGGGTTTAGGTTGGAGGGTTTAGGGTTAAAATTTTTAATATTAACGTCCAGGAAACATGTTAATGGGTTAACTGACATACACTTTTCAATATGGGTTAAGTGTTCCGCTTTCGGAGTTTTGAAATAAATTCTATTATTTTATATTCAAAGTTATTTCTTGAAAGCATGAATATTAATGTGAAATAAGTTATGTTATCTAAAATATTGAGTCTTGAATTTGGTTACACATATTTTGGGGGAGCTTTGTGATTAACTACTTATGGATTGGATTAAGATAAACCATGTCAATTAGTAATGATGTTTTTAGAATTTATCTAATTGTATGTATTCAATATCTTATGCTAATTATTATGATACTATAAATTTGTTATAGAACAGTTTGCTAAAATATCCTGCATGTTTAGATTGGGGTTTAGGTTGGAGGGTTTAGGGTTAAATTTTTTAATATTAACGTCCAGGAAACATGTTAATGGGTTAACTGACATACACTTTTCAATATGGGTTAAGTGTTCCGCTTTCGGAGTTTTGAAATAAATTCTATTATTTTATATTTAAAGTTATTTCTTGAAAGCATGAATATTAATGTGAAATAAGTTATGTTATCTAAAATATTGAGTCTTGAATTTGGTTACACATATTTTGGGGGAGCTTTGTGATTAACTACTTATGGATTGGATTAAGATAAACCATGTCAATTAGTAATGATGTTTTTAAATTTATCTAATTGTATGTATTCAATATCTTATGCTAATTATTATGATACTATAAATTTGTTATAGAACAGTTTGCTAAAATATCCTGCATGTTTAGATTGGGGTTTAGGTTGGAGGGTTTAGGGTTAAAATTTTTAATATTAACGTCCAGGAAACATGTTAATGGGTTAACTGACATACACTTTTCAATATGGGTTAAGTGTTCCGCTTTCGGAGTTTTGAAATAAATTCTATTATTTTATATTTAAAGTTATTTCTTGAAAGCATGAATATTAATGTGAAATAAGTTATGTTATCTAAAATATTGAGTCTTGAATTTGGTTACACATATTTTGGGGTATCTTTGTGATTAACTACTTATGGATTGGATTAAGATAAACCATGTCAATTAGTAATGATGTTTTTAGAATTTATCTAATTTTATGTATTCAATATCTTATGCTAATTATTATGATACTATAAATTTGTTATAGAACAGTTTTCTAAAAAAGAGATAACAACATTTAGTTCACAATATGGGAATGTCACAATGAAGACAATACATCATTATGAATGAGACTGTGAAGTCGACCCAACAACGTTAGGGCATCGCTTCCGGTTATGACCTTCTTTATGACATATTGTGCATCGCAAACTCTGCCCTTGTTCTTGAGGCCAGTCCATCTCATTACGCATCCTACTCGCCTTTGGTCTCCCACGAGGACGTAACCGATTCATGTCAGGTATCACTATCGGCTGGCCTTCAGGCATTGGGAAATAACGATACTCCCCAATAGGTGTCCATGGTGCAGCATAACAGTTGGCAATGATATCCATCTGGTACACTGGATCAACATATGCTTCCCATGAGATGTTCACAGAGGCACATGCTGCGATGACGTGTGTACATGGAAACCGTAAGGCCTGAAATTTTCCACATTGACATTGCCTTGTTTCCAGTAATACCACCATTTTTTCACCGACGTGATTTGTGATGGGGTCTGAACGCTCTTGAACTTCAAATCAGGAATCTTCTCTTCGAAATAGACATACGTGATAACCAGAAGCTTCTTCAATATTTTTTTCAATCTCTCGTTGAAAGTGTATTCCATATCTTATCCCTTGATGTATTCTGTCTGATGCTAGTTTTTGTCTTTCCACAAAGTACTTCACGCATCGATATAATGTCTCCTGAACTAATGCGGTTATAGGTAGCTTGCGAAGTCCTTTGAAGATACCATTGATGCACTCCACAATGTTTGTCGTCATGTGTCCGTACCTCTTTCCCCCGTCGTATGCCAATGTCCATTTCTCTTTTGGAATCCGCATCATATAATCATAAACTTCTTGATTAGCCTGACGAATTTGTTCAAAACGTTCTTCAAATCGTCGTTGGTCCGACTCATATGCTACAAAACGTAGATGATATTTCACATAAATTGATTTTATATTTATATTGAAACAGTAAAACAGAATGAATAAAATACGTACCAAGCCTCGTGATTGCCTTCTTCATCGGTTCGTTGTGGAATTTTTTATGTACATTGCTAGCAATGTGTCTAATGCAGAACCGATGATGTGCATTTGGGTATCTCCATGTATCAGGATCTGCATTGATTGCCTCATTAATTGCTCGATGACGATCAGATATCAAACAAACTCCCTGAATGTTGGTGAAATGGTTGCTGATACATGCCAGAAACCAACTCCATGATTCATAGTTTTCTTTCTCTACAATGGCAAAGGCAAGCGGAAGAGGTGAACGGTTTCCATCTTGGGTTGCCGCAATCAACAATACGCCCTTGTATTTTCCATACAGAAATGTTCCATCAATCTGAATAAATTGTTTGCAAAAACGAAATGCAGAGATACAAGGAAGGAATGCCCAGAACAACCGATGAAATTGAACACGAGATGGATCAAGTCGATTATCAGGAGACACATGTTCGTTTGTATCCAGATGGAAGACAACTTGGTTATGATGCCTCAGTATGGCTAGCAATTGCGGCAATACTCGATATGAGTCATCCCAATCACCATATACCTTCACAATTGCCTTCTGTTTCGCCATCCATGCCTTATTATAGGAAATCTTATAACCGAATGTCTGTAGAATCCTCTCTTGCACAAGGGATATTGGAACATCTTGGCATGTCCTAATCATCTCAACAACAATAGATGACACAAATTCTGCATCCAATGAAGTATGATCTTGTGTGAGACTTGGCTGAACGCAACTATGAGCCGCCTCAATCCTTGAGATTCTCCAACCTCCAAAGGTAATGTCTGGAATAGCCCTTAAGCGAAATCTACAATCATCCCCATACTTCACGCACCGTATAACATATTTACTACGGCATGATTCGTGAACTACATAGTTGAAGTTTCTCTCAATATGAAATCTCTTTAACGTGCTTTTTAAGGCATCTTTACTGGGAAAATTCCTTCCAATATATAAGGTTTTTTCCACCTCACTAAACCTATCTGGTACAACTCCAGGGAACTCAGTTGCCGGTGTGAGAACAGTATTATCGAATTCAGGCACACGTGTCATTGCTTCTGACCAAGATGAAAATAATGGTGGATGATTTATTGACCGAGGTTGATGTACAACAACTGCATTTCTCAAAACCTCCTCTCTATCTTTTGTTGGTCCCTCCTCATCAGCACTGTTGTCGCCATCCGATCCATCATTACGAAACTCCTCATCAGAAGTCGGATTGACATGTATATCCGGAAGATCATTTAGGTTGTCCTCTTCTGCTGCATCATTTGGAATAGGCTCAATGTCATGAGGTAGACTGTCTTCAACCACTCTTGTATTTCTACGTCTTTGTACAAATGGACATTGTTGTTGTACAGTAGCAACAACAACGTATAACTCCATCATGGTACCATCTAACCGTTGAGAAAATAAATTAACTGCTTGGACCCACTGCGCATCAGCAACCAATGGACAAGCTATATGCCACATTGTTGTTGGAAATTGCAAATGTCTATAGCTCATAGACATTATCTCTTGATCGGGTCCCAAATTTAAGGAAACATGAATTCTCTCTTGAAGGTCACTTATGGTAACACAATCCACTGTACTAACCACCGTAATTGGTTGTGTACTGTAAGAAGCTCCTTGCTCAGTTTGAATAATCTCCCCATAACAGTACACACAGGCATACATGGCTCTCTACGTCAAAAATGTGTTATTTCATCAAAATTATGATAGTATAACAAAATATTAACAATTATGTTTGACGATATGATGTTTATTATAATGTAATTTTATTGCGCCTTTCTATACCATAAACTATGCTACTGATGTTTCACCATATGATATTTATTAGAATGTAATTTTAGAGCGCCTTTTTATTTAGTTTGTTTGTTCTTCTTCATTTCACTTTATATGTTCATTAGTATCGTTAGTTAATCATTATATGAATTCATTTTTTAATCCTATGTTATTTATTAATTATTCTAAAATTAACTAATAATAACTAATCGTTAATTATTCTATTATTCTATAATTAACTAATAATAACTTTAATTTGTTAATTCTTATGTCCTTATTTGATTCTATAACATTATACTTATCATTTATCATTGATAAATATACAGATCATTAGTATCGTTAGCTAATCATTATATGAATTCATGTTTTAATCCTATGTTATTTATTAATTATTCTAAAATTAACTAATAACAACTAATCATTAATTATTCTATTATTTTATAATTAACTAATAATAACTTTAATTCGTTAATTCTTATATCCTTATTTCATTCTATAAAATTATATATATCATTTATCATTGATACATATACTGATTTGCTTTTTCTTCTCTTAGAAATTTTAGTAGTTTATAAAGAAAATATGAATCATCTTAAGCATATTCCCCAGGAGTGTCAAACCAGGATGCAGCAAGGCCCGTTATCGTGCACCAGTTCCCGTTCGAGTCTAGCTCGAAGCGGTGTTTTCGGGTTTTACCCCTATGTACATCTGTGCCAGAGCCACATCCACTTGTTTGTATCCAGACAGGAATTTAATTGCATAGATAACCACATAATCTTTAAGCTACCAAAATTTCTAAATACTTAATCTTAAGTTAATCTTAAGTTAATCTATACTACCTAACAGTAATTATTTAAAACTATATATAACTAATTACAAAAACTAAATAACCAAATATTAAGAACTACCTAAACTGCTTAACAAATGAAAGATTTAAAACTAAACAAAATTAAATTAATTAAATAAAAACATTAAATTAAATAAAGAAACATACCTCTAAATGAAGCTTCGTAAAAGCTCGCACAGCAAAAAAAAAATTAGAGAGAGAGAGCAAATTGGAGAGAGAGGTTGCAATGAAGAAGTGAGGAGAGGGGGGGGGGGGTGGCCGCCCTTTTATAGGGACTTCAGGCAAAGGCGGCATCGCGGAAGCCGCCTTTCGCCTCTGCGTATGGCCAAAGGCGGCTTCGGCGATGCCGCCTTTCGCCTTACCCTGAGCCGAAAGGCGGCCTCCTCTCGGCCGCCTTTGCCATGTCATCGATCCGGGCCAAAGGCGGCGCGGGGGAGCAAAGGCGGCATCGCAGATGCCGCCTTTGTGCGCTAATACAAAGGCGGCATCGCAGATGCCGCCTTTGTAGCGTATTTTTAAAAAAAAATTTGACCTAGGCCGTTTTTCAGAAATTTTTTTTCAGAAAAACGTAAAAAAAAAAAAATCCGGGGGAGTTTACCGCAACAGGGAGAGGTGAAAGGGGACAACCACGTTGAATTGAGGAAAAGAGAGAAACAAAGAATGAAATAAAGAAAGAATTAAAAAAGGTAGAAGAAGATAATATAACATAAATTAAAAAAAAAGAAACCTTAATAAAATCATAAAGATACGAATAATAATAATAATAATAATAATAATAATAATAATAATAATAATAATAAATAAAAATATTGATAATATTTTTATTATTAATACTCATAATAACAAAAATTATAATAACAACTTTAGTAAAAATATAATATTGATAAAATATTTGTTTTACTAATAATTTTTCTTTATAAAAATAAAAATAAAAACAATAATTAAAATTAATAACACTACTAATCATAATTATCATAATAATAAATTTAACAATTTTATATTTTATATAAAATGTTTCATTAAAAAATTTAATAACAATAATGGTAATAAATAATAACAATAATTTCATTTTATTAACAATAATTTTATTTGAATAACACAACTATGTGGTCCGCATGGCCCTCTAGAGACTTTGAGCGAACCGATCATTGAACTTTTTTCCGGTCCAGAAGTTTTCAAACATGTGTTTGGGCTATCCGCACGGTCTCTGCAAAACCATGAGGTGCCTAAGCACTAGTGTAAACCCCTACACAAGAATCCCATAAAAAATATAAAATAATAATTAGACAGGTCGGGGTGTGACCATTCTACTAACCATAACGCTTTCCACCCCCGGAAAGCCATAACAATATCAAGACCTAATGATGGAACTCCTTAAGAGTAAATCACCCCCAAAATTTTAAGCCCCTCTAGTTGATCGATCCAAAGGAACACTAAACTCCCATGACGTGCAACTTATCCTCAAAACACTAACTCCTGAAAAACCACCAAACGAAACCCTAAACAAAACTCGGATAATGACACAGGGAGGCCCGTACGGACTCCCCCCATTGGAAACAAGCCAACCTAAATTCAACAAGACTCGTGATGGGTCTCTCCACCATAAGGACTAACGAGATTAATCGAACATGAAAGATCCCCACGCTGACCAGAAACCCCACTACAAGGGTAGGTGAGGGAAGGGCCCAGCCAAAAGAGCATCAAAACTACTGCCATCTCCATATCAACGGCGTTCACCTTTAGAAGATCACAAACCATGCCACCCTATGGATAAAGATTAAACCGAGGCCCTTTTTTATCGTTGTGGTTCACATCAATACGTGTTAGCATCACTCCACGACCTATGGCTGGAGCACTAATGATTGAACCATCTCCTGCCTCGTAGTCAGGCTTAAAAAATTCCCAAACATAACTCATGAACTAGAGTTCCACAAAACACACTTCCAATAAAATAGAGGTTTCAATGAGGTTTTTCAAAACTATTCTTATAGCTGATGGAAAAGAAACACAAAACACTACAATAGACGACCACTACATCCAAGGAACACTACAAATAGAAAAACTCCAAACTAATCCCCAAACATTGTCCTACTCTTGCAGACAGGATGAGGTGACCTTTGACCAGCCAGGTCTAGCTTTAGTGCGATTCTTGGAAACACCTAGAATGAATCACTGCACGTGACCCAGGCACCCACACTTGTGGCAGGGTCTTGGAGCATTTGAGAACATCAGTATCTTGTGTCCTTGCTTATCACAATGGTGACAGATCAAGGCATTACGCTATAAGGAAGATGCCTGAAGGTCTGAAGGCCTCTTGATTCCTCTAACAATACCACAAGCATCAGGTCGCCTCCCATTCTTCTTATTGATATTATCTACACTACTTTCCAAGGAAATAACCAGATTCACCACCTCAAGTCCTTCTATTAACTCATCTTCGGCGAGGAATTTTTGTTTCACAACATCATGGAAGTTGATTATGTTGAACTCATGCACCTTCGATTGTAGCATTGGACGTAATCCAAGTTCAAAATGCCGAGCGTTCATGGGATCATTTCCAGTATACCCCTGTTCAAATGAATCCATGTCGAGGAAACCACGAAATAATTATAACACTGATCCAACACCTTGCTGAAGACCGCACAACTCCATCCTCTTCCTCACCTTTATCACCTTCGAGAAGTATTTTTGGATGAATAAGGACTTGATGAAGTCTAAAGTGATATCTTCTCGAGGCTTGCTTTGAGACACAGACTTCCACCACATAAAGGGTGGACCTTCGAGCATAAAGGTAACCAATTTTACATTTAATTCTCAGGTGGAATGCGAGAACATAATTCCTCTCAGTCATTATAAACCACTCCTCTGCCTCAGGAAGATCTGCTAGCCCATAAAAGAGGGGAGGGTTCAACTTCTCAAATGAAAAGATGAAGTACATAGACTAATCAACAGGAGGATTTGCTAAGGATTCACTACCCAAAGATGCACCATGGGAATCCATCGATCTTTCGTGGGGGGGGGGGTGGAACTAAAGAAAAAGGAAACAAAAATTTTGGTCAAACATGTTCATTACCATTTTAATTTCAAAATTTCAAAATTTCCTAAAATAAAACATTACAAAACACTTTTTGAAGTAATGAAGACCCAAACAATCCACAAGTACAATCTAGTTCTAATGGGTGACTCAAACATATGGTCGGCGGCCATACGCCGGTCACACCACCATCTAAAGGGGCACTCTAGGGTAATTTCTCCGGCTCCACATGGATTTCCAAGCCATACGTTCTCACGAAGGTCACTTCCCTGACTCCCCTTTCATTTCACAATACCAAAAAAACCCCTAATAATCATGTACATCGAGAATCCCAAACATCACAAGGTAACCTGATGTTCGGAACAAGCAAGGTTTCATGACTTCCTTCCAGTTCCTACACCACATCTCCAAAAAATTCCAATACTTCTATCATTACAACCCCAAATAATGATAGGAAATCAAAAAAATATTGTCCACTCATTAGGAGAACTCCTATTATACCATTTTCTCATGAACCAACCTGGTTTGACCCTAAAATTATATCCGGATTCGATCTACGATATGGTCCAAGAGGCGTTCCCGATCCTCCTGGGCTGGAGAAAAACTCTAAGGCATCAATAGAGTATAATTTGAAATGATTCCACCAAATGAAAATATATAAGTCAATTGAAATAAAATAGAAAAACGCACAGTTAATAAATTACATTGTAAAGAAAGAACAATCAACAACATCCCACTATGCTGACCACAACCAAAAACTATTCATGACCCTGAGAGTCACTCTCTAAACCATAACCATGTCTCGCCCATGGTGAACAAGATCGAGTCAAACATGCAACAACACTGTATATAAGAATTCACTCTAGGCATGAGTATTAAAACTAAGTAGGCATGCCCAACAACTCTTCCCGATGCACTACCTTTAAATAAAAAATTTACCAATTTTAGGTTTGAACTAAATTATGTAAATATGGGTTTCCACACACAATATAATTTCAAAAACAAGTATTAGTCCACATCCATTTGTTAATTTAAGAACTAGTTTATTGTTTGAAAGGAGAAGGTGCATTACATTTTGAAAACCTCTTCTTGAACAATTTAAAAACCAAATTTTTTGTTATTAGCCAAATGGAATACACACATCACACACAAAACACACTATGGCCAATGAAAAAAGGGGAACACTAGGGCCAGAAACCGAAATAGACCTCTCAATCATCTACCATATACAAATAAATACTAAAGAAAACATGGGTTGAACCTAGTAGCTCATTGACAATCCAAAACATACTATACATATGACTCATCTTGAAGGCATGCCCTACTCAATGGCTTCATAATTCACTAATGACCGATGTTTCCCTATGTGGACTAACTGAGGGGCCTAATCCCATAGAAATAATAATAGCAAAACATCTCTTTACTATAGGCCACTAGCCAGGGCGTAGTCTAAACTAGTGCAAAAATCAATCTTAGAAGATTCACTTACTATGCAATGTTACCATGTAAATTAATAGAATAAAAATGGGCCAGCCAACAAAGTCAATCTAGTAACTAGTCATGATGGTCAAACATCACACACAAATCACGCAACCAACATACACAAAAGGATCACCCATGAGTCACCTCAAAGATCGTTTTAGAAAATAATTTTTTTATCAAAGTGCCAAACGAGACTTAACCATATTTAATGAAGATCCTCATTTCTCAAGAGAACCAGAACACTTGCTCATGCATCAGAAAAAATCATTTATCATCAAACCAAAAATACACATGAAATTCTATAAATTAGGTTCAAAGTCAAAATGGGAATTCTTTCACTATTGTGCATCAATTTACCAAGAAAACATTTCAAATGATGTGTATAAAATAAACGACACATTTTTACATAGAGTAATTATTCCAAAATTATTTTTCTAATACTATTTATCATTTATTAGAATTAATAAAATATCATGTAATTAATAAATTTTAAATATAAAGGAGAATGCAGTGGAAGAACAACATTGGATCGTAGTTTAATCAAGATGAAGGAACATGCCTCGAGCGGGCGCACAGACACATGCCAGCTAATGGCCGCAATTCACAGAAATACCTGCCAACATGTTGCAGCAACCGCCAAATGACGAAAACACAGATACAAAAACATAAAATAATTTAAACGAGCCAACAACACTAATACCACCTCAATGTACTTTCAAAAAAACTTACACCATATAATTAAAAAAACTGAAATATTATAAAATAAAAAAAAACTAAATTCGCACCAACTTAATTTAACACAACACATGGTAATGTATATATATAATACTCAAAAAAGGACAGTATGAACCTCACCTCAACGTGGAGATTATCTTTAATAGTGGGGTCGTAGTGCACTTTGCAACGAATGAGGAACGATAAAGGGGTCGCACGGGGACTATGCAGCTATAAAGGTGGTCCACGGGGCAACACACTGCCAAGCCAGAGGTGAGCCAGGATAAAGATGCATTCGGAGGCAAGAATGGAGTCCAGATGAGGGTTTTCATGACCGATACAGCATGTGGATATCGAGTTGGAAAGGCTGAGATAAGAGGGTTCTATGGGTCAAAGAAGGAGGAGGTTGGAGTGCACTGTAGGCGGGAGGCAGAGGTTCGGATGGTAGCCGATGGTGGCCAGATCACAAAGAGAAACGAGAATATCCTTGCAGGATTGCTCAACTGGTATAATGTGGGGTGTGGGAGGCTGAGGCGAGGATGGGGCCACACATGGTGGCTGGCCCGAAGTGGTAAGAGAGGATTCAAAGGGTGTGGTGAGAGCCGTTGCAAGGGGGAGTGGCGGGTTGCGCCTGGTGTGTATGGCCTGTGGGAGTTCTCTAGGTGAGCTGGACGAGAGTCAGGGTGATGCGGAGGGGTGCATGGCATATAGAAGTGGGAGAGGGGGACTATGGACTAGGATACATGGAGGCATGGCTCATATAGATGGCTGGAGGTGGGCAGCTAGGAACTACAACGGGAGGCGCGACGAGGTGGTGCAAAGCTGTGTAGGGCAGGGCAGGGGGAGGCAAAGAGCCAGCAGATCTGCCTACTGCGCAGAAGAAGAATAGGTGGTGCCATTTGAATGCTAGAGCTGGGGAGCACTGAGGTCAATGGTGGTGCAGGGTTGGGACGAGGGAGGAAGAAAGCTGGAGAGCGCATGGCTGGAGGCAGATCTAGAGGGAGGGCAGGAAGGTCGGCATTGTGCCGGTAGGTGTGCTGCAGCATGTGCAGGGAATGGAAAAGGATTCGGGAGCAGTGCTGCTGGACTGAAATAGGGAGAAGGAGGGGGGAAATGTGTCGTGGCAAGGAAAGGAGAAAGGGGACAACTCTGTGGAAGAGTGGAAAAATAAAAAAGAATGAAAGATATAATGAAAGAAGAAAAAAAAGAGAAGAAGATAACATAAAATAAAATAAAATAAAACTTAATAAAATTATAAAGATATGAATAGTAACAATAATAATAGTAATAATTAAATGAAAATATTATTATTATTATTATTGTTACTCATAATAATAATAATAATAACTTTAATAAAAATATAATATTGATAAATTAATTCTTTTACTAATAAAATTTATTTAATAAAAAAAATATTAATAACAATAATAATTAATAATACTAGTAATCATAATGATCATTATTACAAATTTAACAATTTTTGTTTTTATATAAAAAATGTCATTAAAAGTTTTAAAAACAATAATGGTAATGACTAATAACAATATTTTCATTTTATGAATAATAATTTTATTTGAATAACACAATTCTGTGGTCTGCGCACGCCTCTTGATAATTTTCACAAACCGATCATGAACTTATGTCTAATCCAGAAGCTGTCGCACTGGTGCCCGGGCTGTCCACACGGTCTCTGCTAAACCTGTGGTACCTATGCACTAGTTTAAAACCCAACACAACAATCCCATCAAAAATAATAAAAAAATAATTAGACAGGTCTGGATCTGACAATCTACCATCCACACAAAAATACATCATTGTATGGTTGAAATATGTTTTCTAATGAATGAAAATTGAGATGGAAAACAATACATGTAACTTGAGTAGAAATTAAATACAATAAATTTGAAATATAAATCTCAATATTGATCATAAAAAACCAATAATAGTGTAATTTTTTAATATAACATCTAAAATAGGTATTATAGTCACTACATAAAAGAAATTAAATGCTTAATACATAATACGTCTTAATCAGAAAAATTTATTATGGAAATCCATTACCTATTATACTATATTCTTGTAATATATAGTAACCATATAGATAATAAAGATACATATATTATCACTTAATTCATAACCATAGTCATATACATTAACTTTTATAATCATATAGGTATTCATTATCTTCCTAAATTTTCATAATATTCAATATCTGGTTTTTATAGTCTTGACCATTTGTATTTGTTTCATAATAGTGGTCACCATATTATTTCATCTTAAAAATTTCATCATCACATTACCAGTAATGTTACGTTAGGGTATGAATTATTAAAATTTATCTTATTTAAAATCTCTTTCATGATTGTTTTAATCTGTATCACTGAAGCTGATATCGATAATAAGCATGTTTCTGTGATTCTTTACTATTAAGTAGTATTTTTTTAATTATGGAATTAAATATTGATAAAAAATATCCAAAACCAAAAAATCCACTATTAGGAAATATATATATAATTATAATAGTAATTGTGTTCCCATAGTAATTCATCATTAAAATTTATTCCAACTTTCATGTGTGTTGTTAAAATGACCAAACACGAACATATCCAGATTTAATGAATGATTATAAGATGAGATTTTTGTAATATGTTAATAAAATTTGTTTAATTATCTAATTTAGTTTTTATTGGTGTTCTATATATAACATATAAGGATGTATAATAATAAGTATTAGAAATGAAAATATTACAGTATTTGAATAAATGATTAACCTCTTAGTACTCTTAAATTAAATGATTAAATTATTGATGAATATTAGTTGGTAATATAATTAATATATCCTATAATTATTTACTGAACCAATAATGATATCACAAAAAAAATATATCCTTTAAGAAACACCCTTATATTCCTTCTTGTGTGGTAGTTATGGAAAACAAAACATGATACGTCGTGGTGGTGGTTGTCTCCACAATGGATGAACAATGGTTTTATTTTTCATAATGTACAAGGATTTTGAATAAATATTGATAATATAAATAATAATATAACATTATTATATATAACCATTTATAATATAATTATATTATTGTCTAATGATACAATAATGAACATAATAAAGAAGAAAACTCTATAGTTGATAAAAATCTTGTCAAATACATGATTTTTTACACATAATTATCCAACAATGTGGTTGTAAGAGTCTTACATTGGGTGATTGGGGACTAATTTTTATTTAATATGGTTATTGGTAGAGTAATATGGAATATATTCAATTATCACATTGAATTATAAGTGAATATATAAATGGTGATGATGTTATAGGTTGGCATGTGAAGAGAAGGGTAGTTTTTATAATACAAATTGAATTTTCCTAATTTAATTTTACTATTAATGGTTAAATAAATAAAAAATACTAAAATGTGTAATAAGGGTGATTATTTCTTGATAAAAACAATAATAATAATATTAGAACCATTTTTACCTATTTTTTCTTTTTCCCCTTTGTAAAGGAACTTTTACCACTATTTATTTTAACTAGGGTAAATAATTATTTACCCTATAAATTAATTTGAACCAAAAAGTTTAAAATTGACTTGATTTATTAATTTGAACCTAATTATTTTAAATATTACAAAAATTTTATTCAATTAATATTCTATAGGTATAAAATTTTAATTATAAAAATTTAATAATTAAATGATTATTTATTGATTAAAAAGTTTTACAGATGTCTTTTACATTTAAATAATATTTTAAATTGGATATTTCCTTTCAAAAACAAGTATTTGATTAAAGAATTATTATTAATTTTTAGGTCATTCTTATATATCAATAAAATCATGAAAATAATAAATTCTATAAAAATATTATTTTGGAAATTATAATAAACCCTTCTAGAAACTGGAAAGACTCATAAAAATGATATTTTGATAACATGAGTTCAAAAAATGAATTTAGTTATGCCTATTTAAAATTATAAAATTATTATATTTAATAAATTCATCAGTTTGTAACATTAAATGGTGCATTGTGTGATAGATCAAGATATCAAATTTTCCTACTATATTATATTATTATATATTAGATTTACTCATGCACATTATATATTTCCATCCATTAAATTTATAACTATATAATCTCTTAAGGAAATGTTGATACTCCATCAGTAAAGATTTTTTAGGTTCCTAGGTAACCTCACTTGTATTGTGATTTATCTAATGGAATTCCACAAAATGAGTTGTCTTCTTTTTTCATTTCTATTTCTATGGTGTAATGGTTCTGTATAAGTTCCACATTAGTAGAGAAGTAAACATATAACTATATTAAATCATATGGATTCATATTCACAGAATCTGGTATGTATATCCTTATTAATGATACATGGTAGTGATGTTTTACATTATAAAGATGCAACTCTAATTCCATATAATATGTCATATCTCCTAGTGTATCTACATCATATATTTCATTTTTAATATAATATTAAAACAATCTTAAATAGTGAATTCTTTAATAATATTATATTCTCTAATTTAAAATCCATGTATTTCCTTCCAATATCAGCATATCAAATTTTTCTACGATAAAGTTCTTTTATTTTGTCTTATGTAGTTTTATATTAAAAGTTATCTCCACCACATGCTCTAGGATAACTATGATTATTTCAATATCTTGTTCCCAATATGCTATATATGGACACCTCTTCTTATAAAATTCTTCATATGGTTCGATCTGCAGACACTAATATATGCTATTTGTTTATTAAGATTACAAAAATGGTAGATACAAATACCACATACCATGGAATTCGAACGTATAAGATACTATCATTTAATAAATGTTTTTATCATTCTTTTATACTATAAATTAGTTATAGTATGATTGGGGGTTTTTATATATGTCCCATTTTCATCAAACAATTAATAACAATTCTATATTTTTAATGAAAACCAAGGGTTATGACTAGTTAAAATCTATATTTGTTTCCCCTGAAGACATGAGATTGAAATTTTATAGACAAATATAGGTTTTTAAATAGGTAGATATTCCTTTATTTCAATAAAATATGTATAATTATTAGGATGATAAAAAATTACCCATAGATCATCATTATTCTTTGGAGTCATTCAGAAATGAGTAAAATTATTCCTTTTAACATTTTCCCCCTTCCATAAATATTAATGCAAGGGTTACACGAATCTATTATTATGTTTCCTTTTAGACATCACCAAACCAAATACTAGTCATCAGGAATCATAATATGAAATTTACCCCTTCTTACTATCCCACAAAAATGTTCATCTCATATCCATATACATAATTTTTACTAATATGGTGCATAGATAAATCTGATCTATTATTTTCCTCTAATAGTTCCATCATTAATTTTTGTATAGATGGAATACATAACCTATTTCATATCATCAACACATTACCTATATTTATGATGTATATTAACTAACCATAATTCACTATGAATATCATCGGTTGTAATTTCTCAAAATCATATTGGAACTTATCTATAATTTCTAGTGAATATGGTGTTCTAATTTCATGAATAGTAACAATGGTTCTCTTTTTCTAGAAATCATCATATATATCTTTACTAGATATCTGTATATTGGCTCCCTATAAGTCACCAACATGTTCAAAACACCCAGATCCATGAATCCCCATGCATCAGCCACCTTATTTTCCCTCCAGGGGTGGTAGTGTATCAAGCAATCATAGTCCTCATGTAGCTCCAATCATATTATTTACCTCATGTTCATATCCTTTAAGAGATAAAATACATCAAAATATTACAGACCATATTTATATATATTAGATATTTAGATAATGAAGTTGTGTGTATATAATTTCAAAAAAACATTATAAATTTTATTAAAAGGTCATTATTTTGGAAATTTATATTCATGAATTTTTAATTTCTCTCATGCATATGCTATCACCATAACATTTAATATAATGAAAAATCATATTCCTTCTTCAAGACATAAAAATAAACAAAAAACCCATCCTTGATGAATGGGATATATAATACAAGGGAATTAGTGAGTATCCTATTCATGTTTTAAAAACATTACTAACATTCAATTTACAGTGTCAATTTTACTCATTTACATTTCAACATGGTTAACAACATGGCTGACAATGAAAAATATGAATAAGCTATCAACAATAATTTGTTATTCCAATGAAACATATGTTTTATGTTATTTTTGTTAGTGTAGGATATTCCTTAACATACCTTTTTATTCAAGGATCAGTATATATCCAATACTTCGAGACAATACGACCTATAAAATAGACCTCACAAAGCCAAAATTCATATTTACAATAATTACCTTGTGATTTAATTTTATATGTTCACAAAAATAATTTATAGATGATTCTCATGATCCTTATATCACATTGATTATATCATGATATATTCAATGAACAACACGACAATGTTTTCAAGGTACTTGTAGATTAAAAAATGATAATTTTTTTTATAAATTGAAATTTAATTAGATAATACCAAATTCATATTTAATAACTCATAACGAGACATATAATTTATATTAATGAAATCTATCTCCCAATATTTGGCTCAAAATTTCATAGACCCATCATTCATTTTCATGAAAAAATATTGGGTCGCCAAGGAGAAACAGAAGGGTTTGTAAATCCCTTTTCACTCAACTATGAAAACAATTTATTTATCTCAAAAAACTCCACCGGTGCCATTATATATGTATATAATAATATTTTACATACAACAATAATAAGTAAAATGGAGAACTCAACATAATTCACCAGTCGGAAAATATATAATCCTCTATGAAAAATGAATTTTATAACCCAAGTACATCCTCAATTCTTAGGATAACATTCACATCTATATATCACACTTGATCATCATCTCTACCCTAAATTTACTACATGGATGACCTATCATATATTCTTGAAAAGTTTTAAGTGATTAGTTTTCTCATGAAGGGAATTTCGAATCCACCATAGATTCATGGATCATAACCACGTAATCTCATAGATAAATGATTAAAATATTCATTTTATTATAATTCATTCTAAGGATCATATGTATGTCCACTATTTCTATTAATAAACATGTTTTTAATTTTTTTTATTATCATGAATCATAAATAGAACATCCTATTATATCTTTATTGTAGAAATACTCACACTCAATATATTAATTGAATATTCCCTTTCTAGATTACCAAATATCTACTTTTTTTGTAAAATATTGTAGACATATAATATTGAGAATATCAGGAATCAAATAAAACATTTTTTTAAGTGAGGAAATAATAAAAATAACTACAATGAATCATTAGGAACCTCTAGTTCAGATGTGGTAATCTCATTTGATTTTCCATTCTCCCTTCACCTTTTCTGAGGTAAATTTCCATGACATTTGGTGTGAACTAGATTTAATGTGTTTATCATAAAAATATTATGTATTTAATATGAAGTTGTGATATTTATGGGATTTGTTTAAAAAAATATTATAAAATATGGTTCCCTTCCTATATTTCATAGGGTTTTTATTCTCACAATTATCACATAGTAAAAAATCCAACCATTTTTATCCTCGTTTTCCTCATTGTTCTTCTCAAGATTCTCAGTCATCCTCATCATCCATTGACCACTTTTGAATACATACATAGTAGGGATCTTAATTTCCAATTTAATAGTTCTTGATATTGTATCCTAATATAAAAAATGTTCTGAGATATCATTTCACATTTAAGGAAAGGATTCATCCCCTTAAGAAATGATCTATCACGATTTATACTCTTCACATATAGTCCAAAACATGTGTATCTATCCTTGTAATACAATCCTAAAATTAAAAAAATTGAAATCCACCATTACTTTATTACAGATTAATTTCTATTAATGTCATTATATTTCTTGGTAAGTATTTTTTTCATATAATACCTCATTATATGTTACACATTCAATGAAAATGATGTCAAAGTCGTCTTTAATATTTTGATTTAGAAACCCCCATTAGCCTAAATCTACCATATTAAATTTGACGTAAAAATTGAAATTTTTAATTGAATATAATATTATCATGATATTTAAATGTAAAATATAAGTCATAGTATGTTCTCTATAGTATTTCTATAAAATATTTATGGATTTTCCATGTACCATTGAAATATTACTTGGTCCATATAAATTTAATCACTAAGGTCACAAGTAAAATTAATTTGATTCTAACTGTAACATATTAGACTCTAAGAACACTATATTTATATTTTTATTACATTATAGGTAATATTTTTAAGAGATCATGAACGATCGAATAGTTTAGTAATCTGGGATGACCATAAAAACATACTATACCTTTTAAAACAGAAGAAAAAAATGAATATATCCATGAACAGGATTATCAATTCCAACATATCCCTAAAAATTAGACATTATCCTCTATATGTTTTACTAGGTAAAGATAAAAAATAATGGTGAGATAATATTCTCTTTAATAAGTAATATTAACCGGAATTAAAAATAACATAAACATAGTATAAATAATTTAGAATGAATTAATGAATAATTTGAATCCAAAATCAACAGAAACTGATGAATTCTATATCCTTGAAAATAACTTAAATAGTGATTAATAAAATGTATTTATCTCATAGTGAAGGATTCTTTAATGTTAAAAATAAAAACATATTTTCAATTTCTTATGTAATGAAAGTTATTCTATTATAGAAATAGGTACGCACATAAAAATAATGTGTTTTATCTTATGATACATGTCGAAGGATCAAGAGGCTATATAAGTCCAGAATTGTTTTTACACTTTATTATGTCTCCTGAGTTCTCTATAACTATTGTCAATACCATTCACACAGATCTCAGAGGACTATTATTATCAATTAAACATTACTATATATAACTTTAGAAATACTGATGTCAAATAAACCTTCACTCAACATAATAAAATTAATTTCTTTCACAATTTTCTATAATCACCTTGTAATTAATGGTGTATCATAAAAATTATTATGTAGTACCATTATAAAAGAAATATTTTAGGGAGGGTACCCCAACTATGTTGGGTTTTCCATAGAAGATAATACCTGGTTTTATTAAAATCCATTGACTAGACAGCACATAAAAAAATGTAAAACATTATTATCATTGTTCATTAAGACCAAGAAAATATCAAAAGGAATATCAAATTGGAATATCTCACGATCTGTATACTATTATGCCAACACATTATACAATTGGGTGATTATTGAGTCAATAATCTGCCAACTATTTATTTGGCGATTCACCTCGGATAATTTCATCCCAGTCCATATCCAACATATATTATCAATACAAGGATTTATTTTCATTGAGATTATATAAACCTCACGTTTCCAAAACATTGGATAGTTTTTCCACCAAATAGTATGTAACACATATGTCAAAAAGAATAAGTTAGTGTGATGAAAATATAGACCTATAAATCCATTATATAACATGAGTAACAAATAAGTAAGCCATATATAACAATGTATACACCAAAAAATAAAATAATTGCTGGTTACAACATGTGTCCTAATGAATGAAAATTGAGATATAAAAAACTCCACTTATGATATGTGTTGAAGTTAACTCAAATCTTATTTAAAGATGTGGATTAATTCTTATCCTGAAATTCCATGAATGATGATATGACACGACATAATATCATAGATATGAAGCATACATATCCCATAATGTATATTAGTTGTTCAGTAAAAAATGTGTCTTAGAGAGAGGAATATGATATGGTAATACCATAGTTCTAGTCATCACTTCCTCAGTTAAACAATAACCTCATGTATTATAAATATAGATAACTTTATCACTTAAATAAAATCCTAAAAAATATCTATTTTTATTTATAGTCAACAAAAATATTTATTGTCAACAAGAATTCTCGTTATCTTCTAGAATGGGTGTTTACAGTTTGACCGATTGTACTAGTTCCATAATATGGATCTGTAATGCCTCATCCCCAGTTACCCAGAGTCGGTGAATTATTACATAACATTGGCATGATCATAAGGGATCAAATCCGGAACGACGGATCAATTTAGTTGCCTTGGAATTACTTGATACATTAATAAGTTTTACAAAACATTATAAAATGAAAAAAAACAGCAACATTGTCTCCATTGACCACATTCATCACATATACTATCCCTATACGTCAGTCATAATATACTTCTTCGCATCCTCATAAAAATAAAACATAGAAATAGGTGAGCTCAAATGCTCAGTAAGGATAACAATATAGTGGAAACATTCAAGAATAATTACAATCATTTAAGGAAATATATAACACTAAAACACAAGCCTTTTAAACTTAAACATCATCATATTATGGAAAATATAAATCAAATAATTCCATTTACATATTCACATGGATATTCAACTAGTCAAATAATCATAAGTAATATCAATAGCCAATTTCATAAATTTGGAATGCATAATGCGAGGCTTCATAACCACATAGTCAAGGCCTTGTGCCAAGACTACAAATAAGATTTGGTCAAGGCCTTATAAGAAGACAATAGTTTGTCAAATGAGATGTACTGATGTATCGAGGAGCTATATTGGGCTCCCCCTATCACTTACTAATTCCAATTCATTCCTAATATGAAAAGGTTTAATCATAACATAATCATTCATATTAAAATTAGCATAAAAAATGTCAATATATTATCTATAAACCATGAATGTTGTAAAAATAACACATCCACAGTCAAACATATCACAAAACCTTAAATACAATATGGAATATTTATATTATAATAATCAACTTCAAACAAGCTTAAAATCCATCAGAAGGTTGTCGACATAGATGATATGAAAACTTTTTGAAGAGAAATATCTCTTTATATTTTGAAATCATTTGAAAGTAATATAATTATAAAAGAAAAAATTTATTTTGAAAATATTCTTATAAACTTGAATGGAAAGCTTCTATGGTGTAATAACAGCAGAAAATAGTCGCACCCGCCGTATAAGTTAAAAAAAGACATTATGACCTTAATTTTGTCGAGAAGGTCATAAAGTTACTTGTCTGAAAAAAGACAGAAACATTCCATTCAAAATATATGTGGTCAAATAAGGGTACAAATGAGTTTAACCCATAGTCTTTTAAATAGTAAAAACCATTTCATTTACATTTTTAAGTAAACATGGATGTGGATGATGAAGAGGTCCTAGTAGACACTTAGGTATTAACAACCTTGGATAAGTAATGATATTGAAGAATTTACCCTTACGTTTTACTTTACCTTAGTCGATGGTATGTTAAAATCATGTATATTAGTTAAAACATTGTTATTAAATTATAAAAAAACTATATACATAAATATTATATCATATATGATTATATAATATTTATATGTTAACAAAATTTCAGTAGTATCATCGTTTAGGGTCTTAACGTATTTGTTTTCGATTATATGATTGGTTACGTAATCCATGTTTTTAATGGATTTGATGTATGTGATTCATATACATGATGATATTATGATTATAAACCTTATTTTTAATCATAAATTGAAATTATTCTTGTTCTGTAGGATGTCCAGGTAAATCCTCTGTAAACATATTCACATATTCGGGCACAATAGGTTCGTCCTCTATTCAAACATTCTTTTCCTCACTCATAATTATTTCATTCTCATCCTCCACAATAATTGAATTCATTAGAGCTACTGGGGGTGGATATAGATAGGAATCAGGTGGTGATGTTTCTTCTCTAATTATAAGGTACTCATTATCATCATCGAAAATTGTAACCCCCTTCTTCAAACAAAAAAATTACACATCATGGTCTGAAAGCCAATCCATTCTGAGAATTATATCAAATTCAATCATGGGTATGATGATGATATCAGTAGAAAAAAACATTTATATGCCCGAATGATAACTGATTCAAAATTATTTTTTGTGGTTATATTTCCCTCAAGAGTTTTAAATGACAACACCCTTGTTACGTAAAATTTAAAATATCTAATTTTCATAGCAAATTGGGAAGATATGAAACAATGTGACGATCCATAATCAAATAAATAATTAGCTAAACATGGGGAAATCATTAAATTACATGCCACCACATCTTTCATAGCTTCATCCTCATTAGTAGTGATCACATTAGCTTGGCTTTGCTCCCTGTCCTTTTCTATGGTATGTTTCCTTAGTGAATATGACATTCATTTTCATAATGTCCCTTTTCTCTACAATTTTAGCATTCAATATTGACAACCACTTTCATTCCCTTGCAATCAAGAGCTTGGTGGCCTTTTCACCAAACATCTAACAATATCCCATTTTATTCAGGAAATTTTAGGGGTATTGTTTCCCACATTTACCATAGGTTGGATATTCAACTTTTCCCTTCTTCCCCTTATTTCAATTTCTATAGTGATCAGTAGATCACTTCTTGTAAAGACCCGTAAAATTCAAGGGAATTTTTTTTTCTTAATTTTCTTTGGAATATTACATGAGCGCGGTTTCTGACGGCACCTGATTCCGAGGCCCGGAGTGCCCGGAATTAATTTCCGAAGTTTGGCTCGGGTACGTTCAGTGAACGAACGAGCGGGATTTCCTAACTTTTGATCCGGTGCTCGGAATTGAAATCTGAGGACACCGATGAACTCGTAGCGCCAATTTTCGCTTAAGGAGATCTTTCCCGAAGTTGCGTTTGCCTAGGAGGAGATGTTTATTTTTCTGGATGAAATGAAGAGTAAAATAAATTTGTTATACAATATTTGTTTTATTTATCTTCTTAAGTGGTTATATCCTAAGTGTGGAAGTTGGGGTGGAATCACAAGTTCCTAACTAACCAAGTGAGGATTAAGGTGAGGTGGGGCCCACACGAGCCCCAACCCTTCACCTTCCCCTTAACTCTCTTCTACCCCCCTTAAACTCCCTTGCACTTAATGTGCCAAAACCCCTCAAATTCCCTAACTCCCCTCTCTCCCTCTTAAAGGCTTGACAACTTAACTTTTAATTAATTATACAAATCATGTATAATTAATAAGTGAGTTTAATTTTGAGTTTTTGAAATTCAAACTCTTGAATTCCAAAGGTTGGGTTGTGTTAATAAATTAAGTGTAAGCTTGATTTATTTTTGGGTTAGTTCCTTTGTTACTGGAGAGGATTGGGAGAATCGTTGAGAAACTTGAAGATCTTCTTCGTCTTCGACGAAGAACGTGAAGAACGGTTCTTCTCCGACGAAGAACGCGGCGGCCTTCTTCCACGACGTCGGACTGCAACGCGTTGGATTTCCTCCATGACGCCGCAACGCATCCTCTCCGCAATGTGATTTCCGCGGCGAACCTACGTCCGATGCCGCAACGCACTTTCCACGACATGCCTCTCGCGGTGAACCTACGTCCGTCTACCGCGACGCCATAACCGCGATGCCGACGACGTCTACCTCCGTGACGTCCGACCTCCGCGACGCTCGTCCTTCGCGGATCGTTGACGAGTTTCACGAGCTTCCTTCGAGGTAGGGGTTGTACCTTATTTCCTAATTTAATTTACGCCTTCGTAAATAAATTATTGGACCGCTTGTTATCTTTAACATGGGAGGGGATCAGACCGCACAAACACGGTCGATCCTCCTCCCAAACCTTGTTGTTGGATTTTTTACTCGTGGTTCGAAGAAGAGGCGGAGCGGTGCCGTGACACCGCGCTTGGACGCAAGGGGTTCATGGGAGTGCAAGAGATTGACACGCCACTCCGGACGACGAGGGCCGTAGTGGTCTCCCACGGCCGGATTGACCAAGCCGCCGGAGCAATGAGGCGCGGCCCGTGGGCCGCGGCGGAGTAAAGGAAGTGCGACCGTTGGATGCAACACCGCCGCGCCGCATCGGAGAAGAAAACAAAGGCGCCGCGGCCGGAGCGGGGCGCGGCGAAGGCGCGCGGTGCCGTCGCACCGCGCCGGACGACGAAGGCCGCGGCCAGTTCCGGGCCGCGGCGGTTTGAGAAGACCGGCGGCCAACCGGGCCGCCGGTGTCGGAAGACGAAAGGGAACCGGCCGGCCAGGTCGGGCCGGCCGGAAGGAAGTCAAACCGGGGAAATTTATTTTCCCCGGTAAGCCGTTAAGGGCCCCCAATTAAATTGGGGGCCGGTTAATTTTTTAGAAGGGGGGGGGGGCAGCGCCCCCCGTGTCGTCCAGCAGGCCCCCTCATGTGAGGGGGCGGTTTAATTTGAAACCGGCGCGGCACGTGCCGCGCCGCCAGGGGGAAAAACGGGGGGGGGGGGGGGGGGTCTCGCCCGCGCGCCGCCTGCGCGCCCAGCGCGCCGCCGCGACGCCTCAGCGCACCGCCGCGCCGCCGCAGCGCACCGCCGCGCCGCCCCAGCGCACCGCCGCGCCGCCCCGGCGCACCGCCGCGCCGCCCCAGCGCGCCGCCGCGCCCCCCCAGCGCACCGCCGCGCCGCCCCAGCGCGCCGCCGCGCCCCCCCAGCGCACCGCCGCGCCGCCCCAGCGCACCGCCGCGCGCCCCGCGCGCCGCCGGCCGAACCGGCCGGGCCGGTTCGGGCCGAGTCGGCCCGGACCCCTTCCTTCTCGAACCAGAACGGTTATTTGCCCGTAACTTGAGCCACAGACCTCCGAATGACGAACCGTCTGCGGCAACGCGATCCTGGGATCGAGACGGTCGTTTTGGTATATCGCACTCAGGGTTTCGGAATACTTTGAGTTCGTCCGGGTTGGTTCGTTCACGAAACCAACCGGGCCTTCGGAGCGGAAACGCCCATATCTTAAGCTACGAACGTCTGATTGACGTGCCGTCAGCTTTGTTGTGTTCCTCTCAGTGAGACGGTTCTTTTGGCATACTCCGCCCGAGGTTTAGATGCAGGTGGAGTATGGCCGGGTTGGTTCGTTCACGAAACCAACCGGGCCCTCGGAGCGGAAACGCTCATATCTTGAGCTCCGGACGTCCGATTGACGTGCCGTCGACTTTGATGGAATCCTCTAAGTGGGACGGATCTTTTGGCTTACTCCGCTCGAGGTTTGGGTGCCGACGGAGTACGGTCGGGTTGGTTCGTACACGAAACCAACCGGACCCCTGGAACGAAAAAGCCAATAACTCACAGACCGGGCGTCCAATTGACGCGCCGTCTGTCGCGATAACTTCCTCTTGATGAGACTGAACTTTTGGCATACTCCGCCCGAGTTTTGGATACAGTTGGAGTGTGGCCGGGTTGGATCGTATCCGAAATCCCACCGGCCCCTGGAACGGAAAAGCTGATATCTTTCAGACAGGACGTCCGTTTGACGAACCGTCAACGACGTTGGTGATTACGTTGAGTAACGGTCCCTTTGAGAATGCCCTACAGAAGTTCAGGGTACAGTTGTGATATGGCCGGGTTGGGTTCGCTCACGAAACCAACCGGGCCCTCGGGACGAAAAGGCTAATAACTCACAGACCGGGCGTCCGATTGACGCGCCGTCTGTTGCGTTGAGACTCCTTTGACGAAGCGGACGTTTGTGGCACTTCTTTGTGGGACTTGTGATACTTGGAGTATCGACCAGTAGCTCGTGGAGCGGACCCTCCCGGAGACGAGCGTGCAGAGTACGGAGACCGTGCAGCCGGCTGAGACCTGACGACTGCTTGACCGACTCGACTTGGAGTGAGTCGACTAGCCCAGTGGACGGAGCGCCCGGTATTTGGCGGCAGACCCACGGCGGACGGAGCGCCTGGTAGTTGGCAGAAAACCCGCGGTACTCAACAGGAGGAGTACCTCAGTAGGCTATTTGGGTGAGCGCCCAGTAGTTGGCAGCAGACCCTCAGCGGACGGAGCGCCCAGTAGTTGGCAGCAGACCCGCAGTACTCGACAGGAGGAGTACCTCAGCAGTCATAGGTTAGTGAGCAGTACCTCGGAGTCGTGACAGGACTACTGCACACTTCAGAGACGGGGCTCTTCAGCAGCTACAGTTTCGATAATGAAAATCCTGGTTTGAGCTGAGTCAATGATCTTTGTGTTTCCTCATGATTGAGATGGGTCGCTTGATAACTTAGGTATATGTATGGGCATATACCTGGGTAATGGTTATCCGTTGATTTCATAAACTTGTTATAAACCGTGTGGACTTGTACTGTTATCCTATGTGGATTTTACTGTTTACTCTTCTTTGTGGATTGGGTTGTTCTTGGGCTCGTGTTGGAGCCGAACGGAAATTGGTGACATAGGTATATGTATGGGCATATACCTAATCAATACTGGATGTTACTTCGTGATTGTATCCTTCTTTTGGTTTATCCTTGTGGATTTCGGGAGACCTTCGAGGGTCTCGGGGTCCCTACTGAGTATCTTATACTCACCCCTGCACGGGCTATGCCCGCACTTCATTGTGTTGGTTGCAGACGACGGACAGCGCTGACTGTGGTTGAGGCTTTCGGAGTAGGTCGGTACCCGGAGGAGGACCACTGAGCGGGACGTGCTCGGAGCGGACAGTTGGACCCGAGGAGTTGTGAGCTATCTGTACCTACCCTTCAGGTAGGATCCGTGGTGGACGATCCAGGAGCTGAGCCATCTGTACCTACCCTTCAGGTAGGAATCGAGGAGGATGTCCCAGGAGCTGCTTGTACTTTCAGTTGCTGTTTTCCCTTTCGAGTTGTACTTTACTTTCAGTTGGGCTTGTATTCCGGCCCCCTTTACTTTTCTGCACTTGTAGTTACTTTCCGCTTGCTGACTCTGTGGTGGTTGTTACTTATAAAGGCAATGCCTTCCCTGTTTACCGGGATTATACGCCTTGGTGCTAGTCGCCAGCCCCTGGCCTATGGAAGGCGGGCTTGGGGTAGTCACGACACGGGCCCCGAGGTCGGGTCGTGACAAATTGGTATCAGAGGGGTCAGTTCTACCGCAGACTCTGATCTTTTTTTTTTCTATGTGAAGCAATAGTGTTTAGTGTATTGAGTGTGGTTATCAGTCCAGGGAGTCCAGTGTTGGTGCGACGGCTGACGTATCCGTACATCAGGACCCTGACTTCTGATTTCCTACTTAATGCACGAAAACACTGATTGCGTGTGTGTTTCCCAAAAGGTTTAAATTCAGCTCAAACCAGGTCAGCTCACCAGGTATAAATCGTTGACCGTGACACAACTGTTCAGGATGTCACCATGCAGATAGTTAGCTGGAGTTCCGAGAGAATTCTCGATGATGGCCCACCGAGCAGCGAGACTCCGGTGCAGGGCCCTTTTTCAGTGTTGGCACCTTCGGGTGGTGTACCAGCAGCACCACCACCCGTTAGGCAGCAGATGCCACTAGCTGACGGTGCACGCTAGCAGAGCGCGATGCACGAGTTCCAGCAGTAGAGGCCTCTGAGGATACGAGGCGAGACAGATTTCCCAGGCAGCAGTGGACTGGATGGAGGCGGTTGCTAGAGTTCTACGCCTAGCTTGGATACTAGTAATGAGGCTTTGGTACGCGAACCGATACCTGGGATAGTACCTACGGGTAGTATGCCAGCTATGTCACTACCTGTTGGTCAGCAGACACTACCGACGGTACCGGTAGCAGAGACTCACAGGCTTAGTGCCTTACTTATGTTTTAGCACCAGATATCCCTCAAGTTTCGAGGTGATCCTGACTCGTAGGCGGCTGAGGACTGGCTTGAGGAGGTGGTTGTGAGTTTTCTGGAGCTAATACAGCTTCGACAGTACGACATGTCGGAAGCAGAGCACTCAACGTGGCTTACCAATCAATCTTGGTACTCGTTGGTTACGTTGTGATCAGTTCTTTAGACTCGAACTTCTGAGCGAAGTGTGTCTAAAGGACATCCGAACCATTACTTTTCCTCTATGCATTCCTACCTATGCTAGGATGCTAGAGAGAACCTTTGTGGTTGTGAACGTTAGCAGTGAAAGGCAGGAAACTAGCGCCAGTCTCAGAGACTCAGGCATGTAAAATGTTTCAGGAGGAGGAAGTGCTAAGGATAGATGAATCTGCAGGTTAGCAGACGTGGAAGTGGAGCTTGGAGAGCAGCATGTGGTGGTGTACATTTCGACATGTTACGACCACCCGACTTAGTAGTCCCCGCCAGGCTCAGGGAGCAGGAGGGCTGGGGAGGAGAGTAGCTGCATTGCGGTCAAGGAGTGTGACCCAGGAGCTCTAAGAATGATTCGGGGTACGAATTATGTCTACTACGAGCTGCCATATCTATAGACATAGGAACCAATCATTCTACCCTTCCACGAATCATGTCCCAGACCTAGAGGTTCCGGGTAAGCCGTAGACTTGACCCTCACGTCTGGAGATACCTTTGGGAGGAGACTCGATAATCACACTTACGCCGACGGTGTGATTTTACCTCGAGGCGAGAGATTCGGTTGGAATCTCTTGGTGGCAGCGTAGAGGCCTTACGACGTTGATCTGGGTATGGTTTTGATTCACAAATCATACCCCGGTTGACTGTTTTAGGCAAACGTCGGAATGGGTTTTCCTTGGTCGGCGAAAAGGAAACCCTGGGCAGCACATGTTAAACTCAGGCATAAGAGGGTGTGACCGATCACTCTTGAGTTGGACAACCCTACCCTTGTGGCAGCAGGAGTTTTGAGTTTCAGTTCTAACCTAAAAAGGGAAACCTCTTGAGTTCGAGGGTGACGAACACGTTCTTATACGGTCTCAACCCGATGAGGTTTCGGAGGTGTGGCCGAGGTGGCATGTTATCTCCGAAGTTCGATGGACCCTTTTTAATCTTCAGCAGGGTAGGCGAGGAGGTTTACCACTTGACCCTACCACCTCAGTCGCACCGGGTGCATAATGTCCACCACGTGTCTCAGCTGTGGAGATACGTGTATGTTTCTTCACACGTCATCGACCTCGGGGAGTTGGACGTCGATGACAGGGCGACAAGCACAGAGGTTCTAGTAGAGAACGAGGATCGACAGGAGCAGGTTCTACGTGAACGGTTGCTTCCTCTGGGGTGCTTCACGGGTAGCACGAGATCTTCAGGTGAGCATATGGGAGCGTAAAGCTCAGTTGCGTGCTCAGTGCTACTTTGTTTCCCTTAAGTGTGAGTTGAAGCTTTACGGGGACGTAAAGCCCTGAGGTGGGAGTAATGTAAAGACCCGTAAAATTCAAGGGAAATTTTTTTTCTTAATTTTCTTTGGAATTTTACATGAGCGCGGTTTCTGACGGCACCTGATTCCGAGGCCCGGAGTGCCCGGAATTAATTTCCGAAGTTTGGCTCGGGTACGTTCAGTGAACGAACGAGCGGGATTTCCTAACTTTTGATCCGGTGCTCGGAATTGAAATCCGAGGACACCGATGAACTCGTAGCGCCGATTTTCGCTTAAGGAGATCTTTCCCGAAGTTGTGTTTGCCTAGGATGAGATGTTTATTTTTCTGGATGAAATGAAGAGTAAAATAAATTTGTTATACAATATTTATTTTATTTATCTTCTTAAGTGGTTATATCCTAAGTGTGGAAGTTGGGGTGGAATCACAAGTTCCTAACTAACCAAGTGAGGATTAAGGTGAGGTGGGGCCCACACGAGCCCCAACCCTTCACCTTCCCCTTAACTCTCTTCTACCCCCCTTAAACTCCCTTGCACTTAATGTGCCAAAACCCCTCAAATTCCCTAACTCCCCTCTCTCTCTCTTAAAGGCTTGACAACTTAACTTTTAATTAATTATACAAATCATGTATAATTAATAAGTGAGTTTAATTTTGAGTTTTTGAAATTCAAACTCTTGAATTCCAAAGGTTGGGTTGTGTTAATAAATTAAGTGTAAGCTTGATTTATTTTTGGGTTAGTTCCTTTGTTACTGGAGAGGATTGGGAGAATCGTTGAGAAACTTGAAGATCTTCTTCGTCTTCGACGAAGAACGTGAAGAACGGTTCTTCTCCGACGAAGAACGCGGCGGCCTTCTTCCACGACGTCGGACTGGAACGCGTTGGATTTCCTCCATGACGCCGCAACGCATCCTCTCCGCGACGTGCTTTCCGCGGCGAACCTACGTCCGACGCCGCAACGCACTTTCCACGACGTGCCTCTCGCGGTGAACCTACGTCCGTCTACCGCGACGCTATAACCGCGATGCCGACGACGTCTACCTCCGTGACGTCCGACCTCCGCGACGCTCGTCCTTCGCGGATCGTTGACGAGTTTCGCGAGCTTCCTTCGAGGTAGGGGTTGTACCTTATTTCCTAATTTAATTTACGCCTTCGTAAATAAATTATTGGACCGCTTGTTATCTTTAACATGGGAGGGGATCGGACCGCACAAACACGGTCAATCCTCCTCCCAAACCTTGTTGTTGGATTTTTACTCGTGGTTCGAAGAAGAGGCAGAGCGGTGCCGTGACACCGCGCTTGGACGCAAGGGGTTCATGGGAGTGCAAGAGATTGACACGCCACTCCGGACGACGAGGGCCGTAGTGGTCTCCCACGGCCGGATTGACCAAGCCGCCGGAGCAATGAGGCGCGGCCCGTTGGCCGCGGCGGAGTAAAGGAAGTACGACCGTTGGATGCAACGCCGCCGCACCGCATCGGAGAAGAAAACAAAGGCGCCGCGGCCGGAGCGGGGCGCGGCGAAGGCGCGCGGTGCCGTCGCACCGCGCCGGACGACGAAGGCCGCGGCCAGTTCCGGGCCGCGGCGGTTTGAGAAGACAGGCGGCCAACCGGGCCGCCGGTGTCGGAAGACGAAAGGGAACCGGCCGGCCAGGTCGGGCCGGCCGGAAGGAAGTCAAACCGGGGAAATTTATTTTCCCCGGTTAGCCGTTAATGGCCCCCAATTAAATTGGGGGCCGGTTAATTTTTTAGAAAAGGGGGGGGGGGCAGCGCCCCCCGTGTCGTCCAGCAGGCCCCCTCAGGTGAGGGGGCGGTTTAATTTGAAACCGACGCGGCACGTGCCGTGCCGCCAGGGGGAAAAACGGGGGGGGGGGGGGGGGGGTCTCGCCCGCGCGCCGCCTGCGCGTCCAGCGCGCCGCTGCGACGCCTCAGCGCACCGCCGCGCCGCCCCAGCGCGCCGCCGCGCCGCCCCAGCGCACCGCCGCGCGCCGCCGGCCGAACCGGCCGGGCCGGTTCGGGCCGGGTCGGCCCGGACCCCTTCCTTCTCGAACCAGAACTGTTATTTGCCCGTAACTTGAGCCACAGACCTCCGAATGATGAACCGTTTGCGGCAACACGATCCTGGGATCGAGACGGTCGTTTTGGTATATCGCACTCAGGGTATCAGAATACTTTGAGTTTGGCCGGGTTGGTTCGTTCACGAAACCAACCGGGCCTTCGGAGCGGAAACGCTCATATCTTAAGCTACGAACGTCCGATTGACGTGCCGTCAGCTTTGTTGTGTTCCTCTCAGTGAGACGGTTCTTTTGGCATACTCCGCCCGAGGTTTGGATGCAGGTGGAGTACGGCCGGGTTGGTTCGTTCACGAAACCAACCGGGCCCTCGGAGCGGAAACACTCATATCTTGAGCTCCGGACGTCCGATTGACGTGCCGTCGACTTTGATGGAATCCTCTAAGTGGGACGTATCTTTTGGCTTACTCCGCTCGAGGTTTGGGTGCCGACGGAGTACGGTCGGGTTGGTTCGTACATGAAACCAACCGGACCCCTGGAACGAAAAAGCCAATAACTCACAGACCGGGCGTCCGATTGACGCGCCGTCTGTCGCGATAACTTCCTCTTGATGAGACTGAACTTTTTGCATACTCCGCCCGAGTTTTGGATACAGTCGGAGTGTGGCCGGGTTGGATCGTATCTGAAATCCCACCGGCCCCTGGAACGGAAAAGCTGATATCTTTCAGACAGGACGTCCGTTTGACGAACCGTCAGCGGCGTTGGTGATTACGTTGAGTAACGGTCCCTTTGAGAATGCCCTACGGAAGTTCAGGGTACAGTTGTGATATGGCCGGGTTGGGTTCGTTCACGAAACCAACCGGGCCCTCGGGACGAAAAGGCTAATAACTCACAGACCGGGCGTCCGATTGACGCGCCGTCTGTTGCGTTGAGACTCCTTTGACGAAGCGGACGTTTGTGGCACTTCTTTGCGGGACTTGTGATACTTGGAGTATCGACCAGTAGCTCGTGGAGCGGACCCTCCCGGAGACGAGCATGCAGAGTACGGAGACCGTGCAGCCGGCTGAGACCTGATGACTGCTTGACCGACTCGACTTGGAGTGAGTCGACTAGCCCAGTGGACGGAGTGCCCGGTATTTGGCGGCAGACCCACGACGGACGGAGCGCCTGGTAGTTGGCAGCAAACCCGCGGTACTCAACAGGAGGAGTACCTCAGTAGGCTATTTGGGTGAGCGCCCAGTAGTTGGCAGCAGACCCTCAGCGGACAGAGCGTCCAGTAGTTGGCAGCAGACCCGCAGTACTCGACAGGAGGAGTACCTCAGCAGTCATAGGTTAGTGAGCAGTACCTCGGAGTCGTGACAGGACTACTGCACACTTCAGAGACGGGGCTCTTCAGCAGCTACGGTTTCGATAATGAAAATCCTGGTTTGAGCTGAGTCAATGATCTTTGTGTTTCCTCATGATTGAGATGGGTCGCTTGATAACTTAGGTATATGTATGGGCATATACCTGGGTAATGGTTATCCGTTGATTTCATAAACTTGTTATAAACCGCGTGGACTTGTACTGTTATCCTATGAGGATTTTACTGTTTACTCTTCTTTGTGGATTGGGTTGTTCTTGGGCTCGTGTTGGAGCCGAACAGAAATTGGTGACATAGGTATATGTATGGGTATATACCTAATCAATACTGGATGTTACTTCGTGATTGTATCCTTCTTGTGGTTTATCCTTGTGGATTTCGGGAGACCTTCGAGGGTCTCGGGGTCCCTACTGAGTATCTTATACTCACCCCTGCACGGGCTATGCCCGCACTTCGTTGTGTTGGTTGCAGAAGACGGACAATGCTGACTGTGGTTGAGGCTTTCGGAGTAGGTCGGTACCCGGAGGAGGACCACTGAGCGGGACGTGCTCGGAGTGGACAGTTGGACCCGAGGAGTTGTGAGCTATCTGCACCTACCCTTCAGGTAGGATCCGTGGTGGACGATCCAGGAGCTGAGCCATCTGTACCTACCCTTCAGGTAGGAATCGAGGAGGACGTCCCAGGAGCCGCTTGTACTTTCAGTTGTTGTTTTCCCTTTCGAGTTGTACTTTACTTTCAGTTGGGCTTGTATTCCGGCCCCCTTTACTTTTCTGCACTTGTAGTTACTTTCCGCTTGCTGACTCTGTGGTGGTTGTTACTTATAAAGGCAATGCCTTCCCTGTTTACCGGGATTATACGCCTTGGTGCTAGTCGCCAGCCCCTGGCCTATGGAAGGCGGGCTTGGGGTAGTCACGGCACGGGCCCCGAGGTCGGGTCGTGACACTTCTTCTCTTTCTTTGATTTGAATTCTTAAGAAATAGAGAATTTTTTTTCATTATTGATAGCGCATGAGACAATATATTTGTATTATGAGAGGATTATGAGACTAATGGTCAATGAATAAATTGTTTTATCCCTTCAAAGAATAGATAAATATTACATATTGGTTAAAATATAATATGCTTCATGCCATTATAAACAAGTAAAGTTACCATCATACATTGCAACATTCTCATCCTCCTTTTTCCTTAGACTTAGAAATTGTCTTTCCATACCCGCTCGATGGTCATGAGGAAAATATTTTTCTCTGAAAATCTCTTTAAACTCCCTCCTTTTGATGTTCAATACTTCTTCATCTTCCTTCTTTTTGATTAATGAATAGCATTGATCTGCATCACTCGTGAAGTGATAAACACTGATGAAAACATTTTCCTTTTTGCTACTCCCTAGAGTATGAACTATTTTCTTTATGGAACTTATCAATTTCTCAGCTACAAATGGATTTGTAGTCCCATTGAATGTTGATGATTTTTTCCTCATGAAGCGGTCTAATGTTGATCCTCCATGTTGTGGACAAGGGTGCTCCATATGGGTAAGGTTATTATTCATAACCTGAGTGAGTTTTCCCAATATGGTGATACGATGATCATAACTAGTTACATAACCAAATCCACTATAATTATCTTGAGTAGGAGGGAAATCCCTACATGGATTATGTGCATTGATATGGTTTCCATTCTTTCCACTAGGATCTATTTCTAAAAAATGGAATACAATATATTAGTTAATGGATCGATATACATAATTCCAAACTTCTAAAACACTTATCATAAATTGAACAATTTATGGATATAATCCATAATAAAAAAAATGTTTTATTTGGGGAGGAATATACTGATAAATACTTCGTAATGGTTTGTAATGAAACTGTGAATTATCTTAAGGATATCCCCTGAGAGTTTCATAACTAAGAGTGCAGCAAGGCTCATTGTCATGTACGAGGACACCCCAGGACAAGACTCAAATTTCTTTTTTGGAGTTTTCAGGCCTAGGTACATATGATCCAGAGACACCTCTGTAACGACCCACACTTTACATACATTGTTAATACTTCAAAATTGAATCACACTTATTACAACATATGACAAAACCACAAAGTACCGTATAGGTATAGTGTCTTTAGAAACTGGGAAACATAAACAACTGGTTCATAAATCTTCTACAGTGTCTCCCATTTATTTCATCATATCTAGGGTCCCTTTTAGCATATTATACTTAATATCCATCTTCCTGGCCTGGGGAAAAGAAAACATAAAAGGGTGAGCTCAAATGCTCAGCAAGGGCAAATAAAGGAAATAAAAATCATATCATATCTTTTTGAAAATTAAAACCTGCAAAAGAGATCATAATATCTTAACATGGAATAAATCATAGAAGTGAAAATGAGATCCCCATAATCATAACATAAAACTTGAATCTTTGTGGCATGCACACATAATCATGGAAAATCATTTCTTGTTAGTCATGACTCATTGCCAAGACTATCTTAGTGGACAAAGTCCCTTTCTGAACCGAGTTCACTCCTCGTTTCAGTCCTGTATCACTGAACCGAAATAACCTTCCGTTCCAGCCATGTCTATCTCATGAGATATAAAATCATTACCCAATGCATTGGAGGGATATATAGGTCCCACCCATCTTATAATGAATCCTTTCTTATGTGTGCCAAATAATCATAAAACATACATCATTGCATAACACATATAACAAAAATGGGATTCTTGAAACATCATGACATCATAAATCAATTCATATATGATAAAGGAATTCATAAACCTAATTCCATCACAACATAGTCAAACCAATGTAAAAATATGGATAGAAACAAAACCCTTTATTATCTTAGATGGAAAATAATTTTGATAAAACACTTGAATTGAATTCTTGAGGAAAATATCCTTTCTTCTTCAAAAACATTTTTCCTTTCATAACATGTCATACAACTTTAAAATAAGAGAAGTTGATTAAAAATAAACTTGAAAACTTGTAAAGGAAGCTTCTTAGAAGTAATGTTTTAAAAATCCATTCATGCCGTATAAGTTAAAAAAAAACATTCTTCGTACTTTTGTCGGAACAGTCAAAAAGTACCTCGTACGGAAAAACGACAAAAGATTCCTTTCATATTCTTTACTAAAAACTCACCTAAGGGTAAAATTGGATTTAAACTATTTCAAGTGGATGGAAACAATATTACATATTGAGGGAACATGGATGTGGATGATAAAATACACCCCAGTAAATACTTACGAATAAACAATCTCGGATAAAAATGAGATTGTGATATTTCCCTTACCTTAGGTCCGATTTGCTTTGTTCGTGTCCGAAGCTCCTGTATAATGGTTTAAATAATGTTATTGACTTATTCCAGAATCATACATATTGATATGAGATCATATATGGTCATATTATTAGCTTCTTGTTAGTAATATTTCATTGTTACTTGTTACTCGGGTCTTTATAACTTTTTGTTCTTATGCGTGTTTTGTCGAATAAATTCTTATTCTTATCTTTAGGTTATAGATAATTCATTTCCAGAATGGTATCAGTGTAGTATATACCATATTCATTCATTCAATTAATTTATATAATCATTATGAAATGAAGATCATGTAGAACGAGTCGCATCACATCGTGGAGACGGTATTCCGTACGTACGCACGAGTGATGATATCGTTCCTATGATCGTGGAATTGTGTTGGAGTATATATATATATATTATTTCAGTATCAATATTACTTAATAATAATCATATATAGTTACTGATTACACCATTATACCCATCCTTGTAAGGTGATGGTGGAAAATAGATTACACCACAGCGTGGAGACGGTATTCCGTACGTACGCAGGCGCGGTGATTTCATTTTTCCGTAGGATGGATAGAAGGTGAATTAGGGTTGTTTCATATTTATAATAACATATCAGTATGTAAGTAATACTGATGTTATTACTTTATCATGAAACAACTAAAGAAGAAGAAGTTGAAAAAGAAAGAAATTGAAAAGATCGGTAATGGATATTACCTCTTCTTTGGAACGCCTTTTTGAATCCTCCACTTAAGGAACTAAGATTGGTCTTTGGAGAAGACCAGGACCTCTAGGATTATTCTAGGGAAGTGGAGAAGGGAAAATGGCAGGGGTTGGCCGAGCTTGAGTGCTCAAATTGGTGTGAGGAGGAGGGGGAGGAGGTGCCCTTTTATAAGGGAGGAGAGGGGCACCTTAGGAATATCTCAAAATATTATTTTATATTAAAGTCAAAATCGGTTTATAATGGTTCCAAAGGGTCTTATTTCGAAGCTAAAGTGGGGATGGGTCGAAATCCTATCAACCAATAGGATTTAGACAAGTTTAGGGTATTAATTTAACCTTATCAATTAGATTTAACTCTAAGTTAATTAATTTAACTTTTACCGTATCTTTTTGTTTTCTTTCACTATATGGTTAATACACTTACTATAACATGCCAAACGAACCCCAAATTGTTTATTATTAATATATATATCCTTATCTAAGTCATTTGGCCGAGCCTTAGATTTTTAGGAATAAAATAACAATTAATAATATAATATTTGATTTAAAAACTATTTTGTGTCAATTTTGACACTATTTGATATATGATTTTTGTGAAAGTCATAACAGAATTATATGTTCGAACCAAGTTGATTAAATCAATACTAATATATCATAGTAACCTAGAAAATTAGTGTAATTCATAAAAAGTCTCAAATTACATTTATTTTGGTATTTATATTATCAATTTTGTCAATATTTCATTAATAAGATAATTACTGCATCATCTTTGTGTCATAAATAAATTAAATTATTTGATGTCTAAAAATTACAAATAAAATACCATCATGTAGTAAATCTTTTTAGCTTTCTAATGAATATTTACAATCGAATTTATCTTATGTATAACCCTATATTAAAAATGATTTACTTATTAAACTTTGATTTTAACTATTTTAACCCTTCTTTAAATAAATTAATAATAAATGTCCTAATCTAATCCAAGTGGGCCTAAATGGTCATATTTTATTCCTAAGTTTGTTTTTGGTCGAATTACACTTGTCCAATAGAATTAGGACATGTTTTAGGGTAATATTAATATCATATTTACCCTTAGTTACCCTATTTACTATTAACCGCGGTAAAAATAGTAAAAAGTTACTATTCACCAAAAAATTATTTTCATCTCATTGAACCACATTTTAGTCCTTGATATTAACCGTGTCTCTCGGATTTTTGAAATTCCATTCACAGAAGCGGTAAAATTAAGTTTTATGCAAAATTCAGTTTTTAACCTACCACTTAGTGGTTTCACTATTCATCAAAAATTGAAAGTTTTCAGAAAAATACCAAAATTTCACCCTAGGCTAATTTCGATATTCTGAGTCCAAAAATGAAGTCCATTTTGAAAAATAAAATTTATAAAATTTCAAAAAGTGGTTATTACTATTCATAACGGCTAGTTTTAATAGCATATTGTTGTTTAGTGAAACTCGGTATTGCGTACGACGCAAGCTATCGAGGAAGGTCGCGATTGCGTGTAAAGCAAGCCAAGAAAGTGTTGTGTAGAAAAAGATTCCTTTGATGATTTATATAACATAAAAGTCTCGGGTGTTACATTCTACCCCCCTTAAAAAGAATTTCGCCCTCGAAATTCGTCACTTTGCAACAAACAAATGAGGATACTTCTCCCTCATCATATCCTCAAGCTCCCATGTAGCTTCTTCAAGTTGGTGGTTTCTCCATAAAACTTTCACCAAGCGAGTGGTCTTGTTTCGTAGGACTTTTTCGCTACGATCCAGAATCTCTATCGGCTGTTCTTCATAAGAAAGATCTTGCTCCAGTGGTACAACTTCTGAGCTGAGTACATGTGAAGGATCTGGTATGTACTTTCTCAGGAGAGATACATGGAACACATCGTGAACTTGAGAGAGATTCGGTGGAAGTGCCAATCGGTAAGCTACCTTCCCAACACGATCCAGTATTTCAAAAGGACCGATATATCTAGGGCTCAACTTCCCCTTCTTTCCAAATCTCATAACCCTCTTCCAGGGAGATATTCGTAAGAACACTTTATCACCCACTTCAAACTCTAGGTCTTTTCTTCGGTTGTCGGCATAACTTTTCTGTCGACTCTGAGCTGCTCTTATGTGTTGTTGAATAGATCTGACCTTTTCTGCCATTTCATCAACGAGATCAGGTCCTAATAGATTTCTTTCCCCAACTTCATCCCAGCAAGTTGGAGTCCTGCATTTCTTTCCATAGAGAGCTTCATAAGGAGCCATCTGAATACTGGAGTGAAAGCTATTATTATAAGAAAATTCCACCAAAGGTAGGTGTTGATCCCAACCTCCTTTGAAATCCATAGAGCAAGCTCTCAACATATCTTCTAGGGTTTGAATTGTTCTCTCAGACTGACCGTCTGTCTGGGGATGATAGGCAGTGCTGAAACTCAACTCTGTATCTAGAGTATGCTGAAGACTTCGCCAAAACTTCGAGGTAAATCTCAGATCTCGATCAGATATAATAGAAAGTGGTACTCCATGAAATCTTACCACTTCCTTTACATATATCCTGGCAAGCTGATCTAGAGAGAAATCCTCTCTAATAGCAATGAAGTGTGCAGACTTTGTAAGACGATCAACTATGACCCAGATAGCATTATTGCCTTTGGATGTTTTAGGAAGTCCTGTGACAAAGTCCATAGTGATGTTTTCCCATTTCCATTCGGGTATGGGTAATGGTTGTAACATCCCCTTAGACTTCTGTCTCTCAGCTTTAACTTGTTGACAAACCAAGCATCGAGAGACATATTCAGCAACATCTCTTTTCATGCCATCCCACCAGAAGTACTCTTTCAGGTCCCTATACATCTTCGTGCTTCCAGGATGAATAGAGAATGAAGAACTATGAGCCTCATCCAGTAGCTCTTTCTTTAATTCGGGGATGGGAGGAACACAAACCCGATTCCTGAACTTTATTATCCCATCACAATCAAGGTTGAATTCAGGAACATTTCTCACCTTCTTTTGTAACTCGACATCTTCTTTCTGTGCCTCTTTAATCTTCACATGTATAGATGGTTGAACATTCATTTGAGAAAGATAAGATTTTTCCCCTTCCATTATAATTCCAAGATCCATCCTTTGTAAATCCATAAATATTGGATCTTTTGTGATCCTCATCATGGATAAACTAGCATGGTCTTGTCGACTTAATGCATCTGCCACCTTGTTTGCTTTCCCAGGGTGGTAATGGATTGAGCAGTCATAATCCTTAATCAGCTCCAACCATCTTCTTTGGCGCATATTCAGCTCCTTTTGTGTGAAAATATACTTTAAACTTTTATGATCAGTATAAATATCACACCTTTCACCATAAAGGTAATGCCTCCAAATCTTTAATGCAAAGATTACCGCAGCCAACTCCAAATCATGTGTTGGGTAATTTTGCTCATGGATTTTCAACTGTCGTGAGGCATAAGCTATCACCATATCATTTTGCATAAGAACACACCCCAATCCCTTCTTGGATGCATCACTATAGATCACAAACCTTTCTCCACTACAAGGCAGTGTGAGCACAGGTGCACTGGATAACCTTCTTTTCAACTCCTTGAAATTCTCTTCACATTCCTCTGTCCAGACAAACTTAACTCCTTTCCGAGTCAACTTGGTGAGTGGATTAGATAATCGTGAAAAATCTTTTACAAAACGTCGATAATATCCATCCAAACCAAGAAAACTTCGGATCTCAGTTACTGTTGTTGGTCTTGACCATCTTTCGATAACCTCTGTTTTTGCTGGATCCACAGATATCCCCTCTTTTGAGATTATATGACCCAAAAATGCAACTTTTTGAAGCCAAAATTCACACTTGGTAAATTTGGCATAAAGCTTCTCTTTTCTCAGGGTCTTCAATATAATTCTCAAGTGATCTTCATGCTCTTCCTTGCTCTTTGAATAGACAAGAATATCGTCTATAAAGACTACCACAAATTGATCAAGATAGTCTCTAAAGACTCTATTCATTAGATCCATGAAGATAGCAGGGGCATTAGTAAGACCAAATGGCATCACTATAAATTCATAGTGTCCATACCTTGTACGGAAAGCCGTCTTTGGTATATCCTCCCTTTTGACCCTTAATTGATGATACCCTGAACGAAGATCAATCTTGGAAAAGTATTGAGCTCCGCGTAGTTGGTCAAATAAGTCATCAATGCGTGGGAGATGATATTTGTTCTTGATAGTGATCTTGTTAAGTTCTCTATAATCAATGAAGAGTCTCATTGATCCATCTTTCTTCTTAACAAATAGAACAGGTGCTCCCCAAGGTGACGCACTAGGGCGTATGAATCCCTTATCAAGATTCTCTTGGAGTTGCTTCTTCAATTCCTGCAACTCAATTGGGGCCATTCTATAAGGTGTCTTTGAAATAGGCAAAGCACCCGGTACGAGTTCTATTGAAAACTCAACTTCACGATTTGGTGGAAGACCCGGTAATTCCTCCGGAAAGACATCATCAAACTCCCGTACAATGGGCATATTCTTAATCGTGAGTTTCTCACCAACTATTTGAGATAAATAACCTTCATTTAGTGGAATCAATACCCATAAGATGGAAGAAATTTCCACTGGAAGGTTATGTTCATCCTTGCATTGATAGACGATCGTAGGTTGATCTGGAATATGAAATGTGACTTCCCTTCTTTGGCAATTGATATGAGCTCCATGTAGAGAAAGCCAATCCATGCCAAGAATCACATCAAATTCCACTAAAGGAAGGATCACAAGATTTGCAGGAAGCACTTTCCCACAAACTTCGATCGGAGAAGAATTATAAACTTCTGATGCGATTGATGTGCCATTAGGTGTTGTCACAGCTAACTCAACATCTAATTGTTGAGGTAATACGGTGATACCCTTAGAAAATTTTTCAGAAATAAAAGAGTGGGTGGATCCAGAATCAAATAAAACATTTGCTACTTTAGAGTGGATGGTAAGTGTACCTTTCACCACATCGTTATCGTACTCCACATCGCTGATAGAAATTGCATGTGACTTTCCTTTGTCTTTAGCCTTGAGAGTTTGTTGACGTCGACCATCATCATCAACCCTTGGATTTGGGCATTGATTGGCATAATGCCCCATCTCCTTGCACTTGAAACATTGAAGTGTAGCAGGTTCATTCTGTGTATCCCTTCCTTTGTTTGCATCATTAGACATCTTCTTCCCATTATCACGGCATTCAAATGCCCGATGACCTTCCTTTCCACATTTAAAACATTTACTTGTCCCTTTAAGACAACTCCCTCCATGTTTCTTTCCACACTTTGAGCATAAGGGAAAGTTCATCTTCTTTTCCGTGTGCTCTTTAGATTTTTCTTTGAATTCCATCTTCCTCTTCTTATCAAACCCATGTGACTGATGGGTTACTCCAATCTCCATCTCGACTTTGAGAGCACATCGAACGATTTCCTCGTAGCTATTGAAGTCCCTTATGGCTAACGCCCTTCGAAGACTTGGTTTTAAGCCACTAAAGAATCGATCGATCTTACTCTCAGGTTGGATAATAATACCAGAAGCGTACCTTGCAAGTCTGGTAAAATTTGCTTCATAGGTACCAACAGATTCATCATCCCTTTGCTTCAGTTCAAGGAACTCTTTCTCCATCTTTGTTCGGAGAATACGAGGGAAGTACTTATTGAAAAATAAGTTCTTGAACTCGTCCCATTCCATAGACTCAATTTCATCCCTTTGCCTTGTATTCTTAACAAGATTCCACCATTGATCAGCATCTCCTTCCAAACGATACACTGCTAGGATGACTTTATCATGCTCAGAACATTGAAGAACTGAAAATATCTTTTCAGTAGTACTAATCCATTGTTCAGCAACTAATGGATCAGTAGACCCGCTGAAAGATGGTGGACGCTGCCTCATGAAGGATTCAACAGAATGTTGCTCCCTCCTTTGTTCGTTTGGAAATCCTGCATGATTCATAGCTTGAGAAAGTTGTGTGAGCATGGCTACAAGATTTTGCATTCCAGCTCCCATATCGTTTGGTTGCTCAGGGGGACAATCATTGCATTGCCCATCGCATTCCGCATTAACACGGTTCCTTCGGGTTCCAGCCATTGACTAAAACCGAGAAGAATAGTGTGAGAAACACTAATTATAATAGGAAACCACATAATTCAAGAATAAAATTTTCATGCTTATGGTCTTATCCTAGGTTATTCATGGCCATTTCTAAGATTGTGTTCTATGCTTAGACTTATCCTTAGGGTTCTTACTAAGGCTTTCACATCCTAGTTTCCAAAGGTTGACTATACCTTTCCTCTGATACCAACTGTAACGACCCACACTTTACATACATTGTTAATACATCAAAATTGATTCACACTTATTACAACATATGACAAAACCACAAAGGACCGTATAGGTATAGTGTCTTTAGAAACTGGGAAACATAAACAACTGGTTCATAAATCTTCTACAGTGTCTCCCATTTATTTCATCATATCTAGGGTCCCTTTTAGCATATTCTACTTAATATCCATCTTCCTGGCCTGGGGAAAATAAAACATAAAGGGGTGAGCTCAAATGCTCAGCAAGGGCAAATAAAGGAAATAAAAATCATATCATATCTGTTTGAAAATTAAAACCTGCAAAAGAGATCATAATATCTTAACATGGAATAAATCATAGAAGTGAAAATGAGATCCCCATAATCATAACATAAAACTTGAATCTTTGTGGCATGCACACATAATCATGGAAAATCATTTCTTGTTAGTCATGACTCATTGCCAAGACTATCTTAGTGGACAAAGTCCCTTTCTGAACCGAGTTCACTCCTCGTTTCAGTCCTGTATCACTGAACCGAAATAACCTTCCGTTCCAGCCATGTCTATCTCATGAGATATAAAATCATTACCCAATGCATTGGAGGGAGATATAGGTCCCAACCATCTTATAATGAATCCTTTCTTATGTGTGCCACATAATCATAAAACATACATCATCGCATAACACATATAACAAAAATGGGATTCTTGAAACATCATGACATCATAAATCAATTCATATATGATAAAGTAATTCATAAACCTAATTCCATCACAACATAGTCAAACCAATGTAAAAATATGGATAGAAACAGAACCCTTTGTTATCTTAGATGGAAAATAATTTTGATAAAACACTTGAATTGAATTCTTGAGGAAAATATCCTTTCTTCTTCAAAAACATTTTTCCTTTCATAACATGTCATACAACTTTAAAATAAGAGAAGTTGATTAAAAATAAACTTGAAAACTTGTAAAGGAAGCTTCTTAGAAGTAATGTTTTAAAAATCCATTCATGCCGTATAAGTTAAAAAAAAACATTCTTCGTACTTTTGTCGGAACAGTCAAAAAGTACCTCGTACGGAAAAACGACAAAAGATTCCTTTCATATTCTTTAATAAAAACTCACCTAAGGGTAAAATTGGATTTAAACTATTTCAAGTGGATGGAAACAATATTACATATTGAGGGAACATGGATGTGGATGATAAAATACACCCCAGTAAATACTTACGAATAAACAATCTCGGATAAAAATGAGATTGTGAAATTTCCCTTACCTTAGGTCCGATTTGCTTTGTTCGTGTCCGAAGCTCCTGTATAATGGTTTAAATAATGTTATTGACTTATTCCAGAATCATACATATTGATATGAGATCATATATGGTCATATTATTAGCTTCTTGTTAGTACTATTTCATTGTTACTTGTTACTCGGGTCTTTATAACTTTTTGTTCTTATGCGTGTTTTGTCGAATAAATTCTTATTCTTATCTTTAGGTTATAGATAATTCATTTCCAGAATGGTATCAGTGTAGTATATACCATATTCATTCATTCAATTCATTTATATAATCATTATTAAATGAAGATCATGTAGAACGAGTCGCATCACATCGTGGAGACGGTATTCCGTACGTACGCACGAGTGATGATATCGTTCCTATGATCGTGGAATTGTGTTGGAGTATATATATATATTATTTCAGTATCAATATTACTTAATAATAATCATATATAGTTACTTATTACACCATTATACCCATCCTTGTAAGGTGATGGTGGAAAATAGATTACACCACGGCGTGGAGACGGTATTCCGTACGTACGCACGCGCGGTGATTTCATTTTTCCGTAGGATGGATAGAAGGTGAATTAGGGTTGTTTCATATTTATAATAACATATCAGTATGTAAGTAATACTGATGTTATTACTTTATCATGAAACAACTAAAGAAGAAGAAGTTGAAGAAGAAAGAAATTGAAAAGATCGGTAATGGATATTACCTCTTCTTTGGAATGCCTTTTTGAATCCTCCACTTAAGGAACTAAGATTGGTCTTTGGAGAAGACCAGGACCTCTAGGATTATTCTAGGGAAGTGGAGAAGGGAAAATGGCAGGGGTTGGCCGAGCTTGAGTGCTCAAATTGGTGTGAGGAGGAGGGGGGGGGGGGAGGTGCCCTTTTATAAGGGAGGAGAGGGGCACCTTAGGAATATCTCAAAATATTATTTTATATTAAAGTCAAAATCGGTTTATAATGGTTCCAAAGGGTCTTATTTCGAAGCTAAAGTGGGGATGGGTCGAAATCCTATCAACCAATAGGATTTAGACAAGTTTAGGGTATTAATTTAACCTTATCAATTAGATTTAACTCTAAGTTAATTAATTTAACTTTTACCGTGTCTTTTTGTTTTCTTTCACTATATGGTTAATACACTTACTATAACATGCCAAACGAACCCCAAATTGTTTATTATTAATATATATATCCTTATCTAAGTCATTTGTCCGAACCTTAGATTTTTAGGAATAAAATAACAATTAATAATATAATATTTGATTTAAAAACTATTTTGTGTCAATTTTGACACATTTTGATATATGATTTTTGTGAAAGTCATAACAGAATTATATGTTCGAACCAAGTTGATTAAATAAATACTAATATATCATAGTAACCTAGAAAATTAGTGTAATTCATAAAAAGTCTCAAATTACATTTATTTTGGTATTTATATTATCAATTTTGTCAATATTTCATTAATAAGATAATTACTGCATCATCTTTGTGTCATAAATAAATTAAATTATTTGATGTCTAAAAATTACAAATAAAATACCATCATGTAGGAAATCTTTTTATCTTTCTAATGAATATTTACAATCGAATTTATCTTATGTATAACCCTATATTAAAAATGATTTACTTATTAAACTTTGATTTTAACTATTTTAACCCTTCTTTAAATAAATTAATAATAAATGTCCTAATCTAATCCAAGTGGGCCTAAATGGTCATATTTTATTCCTAAGTTTGTTTTTGGTCGAATTACACTTGTCCAATAGAATTAGGACATGTGTTAGGGTAATATTAATATCATATTTACCCTTAGTTACCCTATTTACTATTAACCGCGGTAAAAATAGTAAAAAGTTACTATTCACCAAAAAATTATTTTCATCTCATTGAACCACATTTTAGTCCTTGATATTAGCCGTGTCTCTCGGATTTTTGAAATTCCATTCACAGAAGCGGTAAAATTAAGTTTTATGCAAAATTCAGTTTTTAACCTACCACTTAGTGGTTTCACTATTCATCAAAAATTGAAAGTTTTCAGAAAAATACCAAAATTTCACCCTAGGCTAATTTCGATATTCTGAGTCCAAAAATGAAGTCCATTTTGAAAAATAAAATTTATAAAATTTCAAAAAGTGGTTATTACTATTCATAACGGCTAGTTTTAATAGCATATTGTTGTTTAGTGAAACTCGGTATTGCGTACGACGCAAGCTATCGAGGAAGGTCGCGATTGCATGTAAAGCAAGCCAAGAAAGTGTTGTGTAGAAAAAGATTCCTTTGATGATTTATATAACATAAAAGTCTCGGGTGTTACAACCTCTACCTTCTCGTATCCTGAAAGGGAGGTATTTCTTGGGAATTACACAAAATCTATACATTACCAAAATTATATGATGTTCATTGATACCAGTTCTCACAGTCTATCTTAGGGTAATGTTCTCTAATCATAGATTATAAAAATCTAGTTTTCTAGGGGTGTACTAATCTTCCTCTGATACCAACTATATTACCCTAACCCCAATTAACCAGATTCAGTGCATTAATATATAACATTGGAATGATCATAAGGAGTCAAAATCCTGAAATACTGATTAGTTTAGTAGCCTTTGAAGTACTATATACATTCATAAGTTTTACATTATAGTGTAAAATGAAAAAACAACAACAACATCTTCTCCATTTACCACATTAATCGCATAGACTATCCTTGTAGGTTTGTAATAATACACTTATTCGCATCCAGGGAATAAGAAAACATAGAAAGGGGTGTGCTCAGATGAACAGTAAGGATAAAAATACAGCGGAAACTTTAAAGAATAAGCTTAAACATTTAAATAAATGTATATCACTAAAACAAAAGACTCTTAAAAATAATCTTTATCATAATATGGAAAATATAAATCAAATAATACCATTTACTAATTCACATGGATATTCGACCAGTCAAATAATCACATGTAATATCAGTAGCTAATTTCATAATGGTGGAATGCATAATTCTAGACATCATAACCACATAGTCAAGTCCTTGTTGCAAGACTAGAAATAATATTTTTTCAATGCCTTCTATCAAGACACTAGTTTTTCTCATTAGAACAACCAATGCATTGAGGAGCTACAACGGGATTCACCCGTCACATACTAATTCCAATGCATTCCTTATATGAAATTATTTAAAAATAACCTAATCATTCATATTAATAAATAGCATATAAAATATCAATAGTTTATCTCTAAACCATGAATGGTGTAAAAATAACACATCCCTAATTAATCATATCACAAAACCTTCAATACAATATTGAAAATTGTATAATAATAATCAACTTCAAACAATCTTAAAAGTCATAAAAATATGCTGACATAGATGACATCAAAACGTTTTGTAGATCAATATCTCATTCTATTTTGAAATCATTTAAAAGTCATATAATTATGAAAGAAAAAATTTATTTAAAAAATATTCTTATAAGCTTTTATGGGAATCTTCGATGTTGTTATAATGGTATAAAATAGCCGCACCCGACGTATAAGTTAAAAAAAATATATTCTTACCTTAATTTTGTTGAGATGGTCATAAAGCACCTTGTTTGGAAAATGATGGAAAGATTCTTTTCAAAACATATTTTTTCAAAGAAGGGTATAAATGAATTTAACCCATAGTCTAGTAAATAGTTAAAAAAATTTGTATATAATATTTAGGAACAAACAGATGTGGATGATAAATAGGTCCTAGTAGATCCTTACACATTAACAACTTTAGAGAAGTAAAGGGATTGTAGAACTAAAACTTAACTTGTACTTTTCCTTAGTCGATGGTATATTAACCTTCTGTATAATAGTTAAATAATTTTTATAAAATTATATATTAACTATATACATAAATATTTTATCATATATGATCATATAATATTTCATTGTTATTAATATTTCAGTAGTATCATCATTTCGGGTGTTAACTGATTTGTTTTACATTATATGATTGGTTACGTAAACAATTTTTTTATGGATATGATATATTTGATTCATATACAGAATTATATTATGTTCATAAACATTATTTTTAATCCTATAATGAAAATTATTCTTGAATTATTATGATGGGGAATAAATCTCACCGCGTTCGTGGAGACGGTAATTTGTATGTACGCACGAGTCACAATATCATTATATTGATGATGAAATTGTATATAATTGGATGGTATATCATATATTAATAATCATTAACATGTTAAATTTATAATTTAAATTTGTTATACTCATTATTATACCCATCCAAATAATGAAGTGTTTGAATAACAAACTACAACAAGACGTGGAGGCGGTAAGTCGTACGTACACACGTACGGTGACATTTTCATTTATAGGATGGATAGAATAAAAAATATGGTTGAAAAATATTTATTAAAACATCACAGTATGTAGAAGGTACTAGAGCTATTATTTTTCTATGGATAAAACAAATAATGAGGAAGTGGAAGAAGAAAAGAACATGAAAGATGATGGTGAAATTATTACCTCTTCTTGGCATGTTTTCTTTTGAGTTGATCTAAAAGGATCCATTTGTTGGATTTCTGACCAAAGTAAGGCCTCTAAGTTGAAGGTATGATTGGTTAGAGGATATTTGGGCTGGTTGTGTCTGAACCAAATGGGTTTGGATGTTTGAAATTAAGAGAAGAGGATGTACACTTTTTTAAGATAGGTGAGGGACACTTTAAGAAAAACTAAAAATATATTTTTTTATATTAAAATCATTTTTGGTTTATAATGGCTCAAAAATGATTTATTAGGAGGATATGGTCAGGATGTGTCTAGTATGTATCAACAAATAGGATTTACATAGGCTTAGGTCACCATATCAACCCTATATTTCAGATTTTACTCTTAGGTAAATAGTTGGACATTTACCATTTCTCTTTGGATTTTTATATTATATAGTTAATAAACATACTATAACATGACAACCGAACCCCAAGTGGTTAAGTGTTAATATATATAACCTAATATAAGTATTGTTTCTAAATCTTATATTTTTAATAATATTATATCAATTAATAATATAGTATTTGTTTTGAAAACTCAATTATGTCAATTTTGACACTATTTAGTATTTTATTTTTGTAATTACATAAATACATTATCACATAGAATTAAAATTTTTAATCAACCATAAGATACTATATTAACAAATAAAATTATTTTAATTCATTAGAAGTCTCAATTTACATTTATTTAGATATTTATAATATCATTTATTTTTATATTTCATTATTAAGGTAATTAATGCATCATCATTGTGTCATAAATAAATTAAATTTTTTAATGTATCAAAATTATAAATAAAATAACATTATTTATTAAATATTCTTAGATTTATATTGAATATTTATATTTGAATTTATATTGTGTGTAACTCTATATTAAACATGGTATAGTTTTTAATCGTTTAATTTAACTCTTATAATTATACTTTAAATAAAATAATAATAAATGACCAAATCTAATTCATCTCAACTAAAAAGGATCATATTTTATTCCTAAGGTTTTTTTTTGAATTTCTCTTATTCAATAGAATTAGGACGTGTTTTATGGTAATTGTAATGTCATTTTTACCAAAATTACCCTATTTACTTTTAACCATGTTAAATAAAAGTCCAGAGTTATTATTCACCTAAAACTATTTTCATCATATTGAACCACATTTTACATATTATTGTTAACTATTTCTCTGAGTTTTTTTATATTCAACTCACAGAAGCGGAAAAATTATGTTTTATGCAAATTTGCAAATGCTCCTAGAAGGCTGGTAAAAGACTGTAAAAAGAACAATTAAATTTTATATATCTAAACATATATTAAAATGAATCCAATGAATTACATTGAAAATATATGTGTATTATGTATCTATTTTGAAAGAAAAAAAATTAAAATAAAATAACTATTTACATAAATAAATATCCGGTTTAAAATAATAACACAATGTTTTTCACTTGTCATCTAAAATTGAAAGTGTTCAGAAAAATATCTGAAATTCACCCTAAGATAATTTTGATATTCTTATTACAAAAATGATGTAAATTTTTAAAAATAAAATTTTTAAAATTTCAAAAAGTGGCAATTACTATTCATAATGGCTAGTTCCATTGGTCGTGCTGTGTTAAAACACTAAGTTGCATACAACGAAACCTACGACATTATTCCAAGGGAGACGTACTGTTGAAGATTGGGGTGTTACTAGAACTGTGTATTCTCAATTATTAAAAAGTACAACATGAATAGTTAATTTATATTATTATAATTTATGTCATATAATAATATTTTATCTAACATAACTATTTCATTAGGGTTTTAGTAATTATAATTTCTGATGAAATCGATAAAAAAATATTTCATTGATACTTGATGATTAATCATTGTTTTTATAATTAATAAAGAAAATATATTTATAACATATTTGGAGGAAAAAATAATATAATAAATAATTATTATAAAATTATGCAATCAATTATTTCCCTATTTTTATTAATGATATAAATTCATTATATTTTTTTTATGTATGTTCTTAATCAAACCCAAACTAGATCATATCCAAATATAATAAATGATTATGATTTGTATTTTTTTTAATATAATTATACATGAGAAGAATAATTTTATTTAGTGTTTATTATTTTTTTAAATTATAATTATAAGGATGTATAATAACAATTGATGAATAGGAATACATTACACAATATGAATAAATGGTTATCCCCATAGTACTCTTATATTAAATAATATATTTAGAAGTAATCATTTATTGATCATATCAATCACATGTTTTATATTATTTAATATAGTATACATAATGTTATCATAAAAATCATATTTACTTTATAATACCATAGTAATATCTATCCTTTTATGGTGGTTATTGGAAATGAAACGTCTTACATTATGTAGGCAACTATCCACCCAATGAATGAACTATTATAAATATTTTCATAACGGATTGGGTATATGAATGAATGATGATTATAGCATGAATATAGTAAAAATATATTATATAACTTATAACAATATAATTATATTATAGTTTTTATAATAGTATTTTTAAATGATAATTTGGATGAGATCTAATAAGTTAGTAATAATCATATTAGAGACTTGAATAATCCTTGGATGTACCCTTTGATTTGATGGGATTAAGATAACAATGAAGGGCCTAAGAATTTTGTTAATAAATGATAATTATAGTAGTGTAAAGGAAATATGTTTTAAGGTGACTTTTAAAATGAATCAGTGTCATGAATTAGTGAATAGTTCACCATTTATATGTGAATATTATGGTAATTTTCAAAGAACCAATTGTATTTTTATAATTTATTGTTAATATTAAATGTTAAATGTATTTAAACTGTGTAAAATGTTGAATTTGGTTGAGTTTTTGTTGATATAAAACCCAATTTATTTTTTAAAATGTTTTTTTAAAATATTGTTTCCTCTACCCTTTATAAAAATCCATTTTTCATTTTTTACATTTTATTGGGGAAATTTATTTTTAATCATAGGGATTTATTTTAATCAGAAAAATTAAAGTTGAACTACATTAATAAATTTTTCCTTATAATTTTAAAATGTATAACCATTTTATAATAATATATATATAGAGGTATAAAATGACTATTTAAAAATAACAACGCGTAAATGCGTAAAATCTAACAGAAAGAATTAATATTTTTTATTTGTTATATTTATATATAAGGAATAATTATCTTGGATACATATTATAAGGACATGAATTGAATTATTATGAAAAATTGATAAAATTACATTTCCACATTATTTATAAAATTAATCTTCTTTTAAAAATACTTTAATAAAATAAAATACCGAAAATAGTTTTATATAAAATTAAATTTTCATTAGATATAAAATTATTTCAATATATTTTCAATGTTCAAAAAATATTTTAAAATGAATATTTTTATTCATAAAATTCATATCTGATTAAAAAAATGGTTTTTAAAATTCATATGGAATTATTATATATTTATTAAATAAAAAAACTCTGTTTTTTAACCCATATTTTTTGTAAAAAAACAAAAATTTCATAAAATATCTAAAAAACATAGTAAGTAAGTTTTGAAAAAATGTGTTCAATAAAAAAATAGGTTGATCAATTACAAATTCAAAAAAAAATTACATTACAAACATCAGAAATAAAATCAAATTAAATAGTGAATTGCATGATAATTCACGATACGGTGTTTACTAACTATAGTCAAATCTCTAGTGTCACATTATCCCCCCTTAAATAATTTCATCTTAAAATTATGGGTATATATAATATATTGATAAATGAGGACACTCTTTCCTTATAGGTTATTATGGATCCTAGGTTTTCACCTATAGTTCTTGATTTCTATAATTGGAATTCATGAATTGAGATGTTCGGTTTTTCAATAACTACAATCTATTGCTAAGGATCTAGAAATATCCTTATTATAAGAAACGTCATTCTCCTACTCTATTCCAACACATTTCATCTCATGAATTAGATCTATCATGTATTTACATAGTAATGAAATATAAAATACATCATGTTGTCTAGAATGGTTTGACGGATTTTTACATCAAAAATATTAAACTCTAATTCTTTCTAAAATTACGGATGGCTCAACATATCCTCATATTATCTTCGCCTATTTTCAAAAAATATAAAACTCCCTACTATTATTATATATTATATAATATTTCATCCCTAAAATGAAATTATATTCATTTCCATCAATTATCTGTATACATCTTTTTATCCTACATTAATGTGGTCCTCAAATTATTTTACATGAATTGTTATCTACACCACATGCTCTAGGACAACTTATTTTATTTATATAACTTTTTTCTATCATGATTGAGTATGAATCATTTTTAATGAAGTATATTGTATGTTTCAATAGGGATTATATAATTTATTTCTATATATATATATATATAAATTATACTAGTTGTATATTAAAATATCATATACCATAGAAGTCAATATATCATGATCTAATTTAATATTTATCAATGTACAGATCCCTATTAATAATTTTTCAGCATTTTCATGTAAACAAAGGTTCATGATTACATAAAATTTATAGGGATAACCAATGAATCCTTAAATATAACTCATATAGAGGTAGGAAAGGAACATAGGTAGAAGATATTTTTTATTACAATGATGTGTGTAGGCATAAGATATTTATCAAAAATGACCCCTATATCATCATTCATCCACGGATTATTTTGGAGTCTAGTAACAATGTTTATTGTAACATTATCATAAATATGTATCAGTATAAGTATGGGATGGATGAATGTTTATCTATATTGATTTATATCCTTCACCCGCAATCATAGAATGTATCTGGAGACATTTCAATCAATTTACTTCTTCAAACTCTCCCACTATAATTTTTCTCTTCAATATATATACCTATTTATGCTAATATGATTTATGGAGAATTGTATGTTATGTGCTTCTTGTATTATTTCCCTCTTCAAATATGATATAAACCAAAAAATAACCACTTTTATATCATCAAAAACCAGTATCTATCAATGTATTCTATCAATATCATATCATCCAAAATATTACTATTACTTTTGAATGTTCATATCATTTTATTTAGACATCAATATCATATCTTGTAAGTGTGGTTTTGAAATTTCATAGAAAAGTAATAATGGCTACCCATACCAAGAAATCACCATATCCCAATATACAAGATATCTTTATATAGGATCTTTGTTAATCATCATAATTTATAGAACATAATAAACCTCTATACTCATTTCATCTACCACCTTTCTTACCTTCCAAAGTTTGTATTAAATCATGAAGTCATTATCCTTGACTAGTTATGACATATCTATTTCCCTATGTTATGATCCTTCTAATAAAATATATACTTCCAAATAATTTTAATTGTATATATATACATAATCATATCATTCACCGTAGTGTAATTTTCCCTACATTCCTAATGAATATATTACAAATTCTAGATCATGTATAATATTTGGATAGTTCTATTAATTGATTTTCTATTTCCTTGTTTCATTGGAAAACACTCTATTATTCTTCATAAAGAGACCCCTGAGTCCCTTATTTGGTGCAAAATGATAAATTAAAAATACTACCATACATAAATATAAGTTTAAAATATCTGAATTAATCAGTATCTAAATCATCTCATGCAAACAAGAATTAAATTCCCTTAACTAAGTGAATATAAATCCTTTATTTGTTAAAATTTTCAATGGGATAGCTTTCCAAGAATAATTTTGAACAACTCATTGATAATATCCTTTAAATCCCCAGAAAATATATATATTAATTTTTTTCATTTATGTATCCTATTATATAGATATTGTTTTTAAAGGGTGAATTGATATCAATTCAATATTGAATAGGGCTATGAACAAACCTCATCACGCCATAATTCACACTTACTATACCGCCAAAATACTTTATTTTTTAAAGGGTCATCAATTTTTTTTTAAATGATTATCATGATCTTTATAGAAAATAGATTATAACAATATTTCATCAATATACACCACCAACACATTTTCACGATACTCCTTAAATACACTTTTCATCTTATACATATAAATAAATGCATAATTTTACAAAAAAGAAGGAGAAATTGTAATCTAATAACGTCCATATAATGTTTTAAGTTGTTTCCTTCGTATATAAATAATCTTTATCATTAGTTGATGATAACCGACATAATATTTTTCATTAAAAAGTTATTTTGAAAAATTAATTTAATAAAATAACTCATTAATATAATTTAAATGATACATATTCATTATCAAATTTTCGTTGATATACTTATAATAAATATACATTCTCATGGGATAACATTCCATTTTCACAAATAAAATAGGGGTTCCCCAAAGCTAAAAAATAGGGAATATAAATACCTTATCACACAACTCCAACAAATGTTTATTCAACTCCAAAACTCCACCTGTACCATTCTGTATCGATTTTAATATAATTTCCATCTATCCTAAATGAGTACAATGTAGATATAAACTTCATGCTCAAGGGGATGAAAATTTAAAAATTATGTAAACAATTTTTTTACTATAGTTATTTTCTCTATTCATAGAAAATATTTCTCATCTATATATCATAACTAATCTTTATCTATGCCCAAAATTTCATTAACACAATCTATTAGGGGAGGATATCGACATGATTTAGATGATGAATTTTACACTCTAAAGACAATTGATTCTACCTAAAAATCATTAATAATTATATCTTTAGCATGGAAATTTATTTTTAAATTATACATTGAACCCAAATCCACTCAATGTATTATGTAAAATTTGACCATATAAATTATATCATTGTTTTAGAGGATAGTGTTCCCATTAATAATAATTGGATCTTCCATACACATTTTTTTCGATAAGATTTCCACTCAGTTTTGGAATCAAAATTTTCATATATGGGTTCAAAGGAAATATATATTATTTTACAAAATCCAATATTTTTTAAAAGAGGGTGAGGATCTAGATAAAATAATAGTTAGATAATAATGAATAAATTTTGAACATAACTTTGACCAAGTAGGTAGGAGATTTGACATCAGTTTTTGTAATCTAATATGATTTTCCTTGCACACCTAGATTTTTCTAAGTAAAAGTCCTTTAACATTTGGGTAATTAGTTATCATAATTTTCCTTCTCTCAGTATTTAAATTATTGAACATTTTTAGATTATACCATTCCATTTTATTTTTTTGATCAATGGACATTGTTTTCCTCACATTTAAAAATATATCATTCGTTTCCTACAATCCATAGGTTTTTCTTCCCATGTTTATCTCATGTGGTAAATCCCACCCTTCCTTTCTCCCCATTTTCAGAATTTGTCTTACCATGATACCCTTATGTAATGTAATTATCCATATTTATGTTGAATTCAAATGATATAGAGGACTCCAATTCTTTATTAATGGTGTGTGATACTATATATCCACATAATAAAATGTCTAAGAGACCAAATTCCATTATTTAACAATTGTATTTTCATTTTTACTCTTTACTCGTGAGATAAGTATTGTTCATAAAGTTCCTTATCAACATTTTAATATTCCAACCAATTGTTCTCATCTAACTCTCTTAAATTTAGAATTAAGGAGAAAAATATAGGTACACATCCTCCTTCATATGATATACCATCGATATAAATTTATGATTTCTCTACATCCTTGTGAATGGAAAATCAGATATTGGGATTTGATCCATTGTTCTCCAACCAATGGATTGGTACTTCCACTGAATTATGGACAGTTTTTATCTTTAAAATATATCATTATATCGAAACCATGTTTTGGATTAGTATTTACCATTATATGGGTGATATTATATATACTATCCTAGGTCACCTACCACAATATTTGTTTAATTTAATTACCCTCAACATCAACATAATTAATATGTTCAAAAGGAATATCCATACATTTTCTATGGGTATGGATAGTGTTCATATTCCATTAAATGGGAATCATATATCATTAATGTCATAATTTTTTTTAATCATGATATTGAATTGTAAAATTAAATTACTACAACATTTTCAGAAGAATTCACTATAAAAATGTGTAGTTTAAAAAGTAAATTTTCAATCTTACATGGTCCTTCTAAATATAGTCATCATGGTTTCTACTAAAGTACATTTGATATCCTCTATAACATCTAGAAATGTAGTAACATGACGCTTTGAGTTATATTAAGTTATTATAAAAAAGTAAAATATTTCCTGATGGATTTAAATAATTAGTATTTTTGGATGAACATATACATACATATAATTAATTTTAAGACATAATATACGACATTAACATTTTGTGTGATCATGATTATCCCTTCTATCATATATAACCACCCTCTAGGATTCATGGGGAATGGAAATACAAAATGGGTGAGATCAGTTTCTCAAAAATGATTAACATAGAATGTTAGAATATATAATATAATCACAATATCTATTATATGATATGAATCAATAAAAAATGTGAATATATAATCAAATAAAACAAAGAGGATTTCAATATCCATGAAATTAATTAAAAAATTAATTAGAATAGGCATTGATATCATATTGATGGAATGTTGAATATTAGGTGTCAATTCATGTTATCAAGGTCTGGAGCCATGAAATTTATCCTATTATGGGATGAGGTATACACTAAAACCCCAATTATTTTTCCTCATGAGACCAGTCGATGCATCAGGGGCTATTAAATTATTGTCCCCACTAGTCAAATGATTATAAACAATGTATTCACTATAAGAGTCATCAATACCCTTTATACCCTTCTAAGAGGTACCTATTATAGAAAAAATGATATTTGAATATTGAGAAATACATACATCAACTAATTTCCCATTCAATAGATAAACACGGGTTTATAGAAGATGGAAATGTTATCGTCTTAGAAGACATAGGTGGTCATCATATATATAGGTACCCCCATTATTAATAAAATATTTTTGTGTGGATACCTTTAATGTGTTGGGATGTCCATGCAATACAGTATTTGGGATCAATAGATTACATCAGTATGGTATAATTTCAATGATTAGAAAACAACATTATTGTGGTTCATTTAAATCATGTTAATATTCTAATGAAAACCTAATGGGATTGTCTCATAATATTTGTATTAATTGGAATACTTTTTATTAATTAGAGTGATGATTATGTAAATTCACAACCAAAATTTTCGGAGAGATTACACCTTAATGAATATGACCCATATCCACATTCACTTTTTACTATCAAGATCCAGATATATTTTCTATGTTATTACACACACATTTATTTTAATACATCATCATATAATTTTTCCAATAGAGAGTGGGTAACTCTTAAATAAATATGAAATTTAATGGAAATAATAATAATAAACCTTAATTGCATTTATCTCCATGAATGAAATTGAAAAAATACATACATTTTAGAATATCCACCATAAAAACGAATATATGTGGTGATTATAACTTTAGTAACAAATAATTAAAACGGTTATTTAAAAACACCGATTATAGATTAGGTAGAAATTAAATTATAACTTCTTCAATGATAGAGAATAAAAATTTTCTTAAAAAAATTAATAAAAAATTCCTAATATAATATCTCAAATAGGTAGTATGCACACCGTCTAATAGAAATTAGGTGAACAAAAAAATATATGTCTCAACGAGTAGAATACGAGACAAAAAACCGCTTTGTTATTACAATGAATTCTCTGATGGTGTGTTGACCTATTATATCAAATCATATTTATTTTAATCACTTACATATTATAACTTTATTCATATTCATTTTCATTCACCCAATTCTTCAATTTACATTCTATACATGAATTCGTCATATTTTCTACATTAACTATTTGTAGTTTGGGTCGATTTTCCAAGTTTCCTAATAACATTATTTATATTAGTTATTCTTATAATTTTCATGATGAATAAGTCATTATATTTACTATTATATCTGTATTATAATATTTTTTTATGATTCGTATCCCTTCATTTGTGTTTTTTCTTTATCACTGAAATGGAAATCCAAATAAATCATGTTTTGTTAATTTCTAATTATTAGAGTGTGTCTTATTATTTATTGAATTATATATCAATATATAATATTGAAAAACAATAAAAACTCTATTCAAACATTTATGTAATATTATAATAGTAATTTTGTTCCCATGTCCATTAATGATACAAATAATAGTATTGTTCATATATGATGCTAAACTGACCCGTACATGATCATGAATAGATTAAATGATTTTTTATAATGTGATATTGTTGTAATATAATTACAATTGGATAATAATGATAATATTTAATTTTTATTAGTTATACAAAAAATATTTATATTTTATGTGAAGTAGAATTATTTTCAATGAGCATATTACCAAATCTGAATAAGTAGTTATCCGCTTTGTAAACATTTTTTAAATGATTAAATTAATTATGATTATTTGTTTATAATATCCTTACAATGTTACCTAATATATAATAACTTTAAATTAATACCAAAAAATACAATTTATCCTACAATATCATATTTATATCCATACTTTTAAGGCACTAATGGAAAACAAAACTAGTTACCTCATGGAGGTGGTAATCTGTGAAACGCATAAGAAATGATATTATTATTCTTAATGGGTAGTGTATATGAATAAATAAGTATAAAAACATTAATATAATAACATTACAGTGTTTAAATCATTATAATATCATTATATTAGGGTTACTATAAAAATTATTAATAAATGAAATTATAAAGAAAACTATTTTGAAGATAATACTCACGTAAGGGACATGAATTTTCATAAGAAGTGTCATTCAATTTGAATGGAATTGAAAAAATATGAGTGACCAGGGGAGTAGATTAATGGGATAGGATTTTAGGTAATGTTCATTTTAGGATTATGAAGATAAACTCAAGAGGTATTTGGGTCTTGAAATGATAGATATATTACTGTTTTTAAGTGGAGCGAAGTGTAGTTTTGGGAATACCCATTGAATTTTAATAATTAAATTTTCTTATTATAGGGTTGAGGGCTTATAGATGAACAAATTCTATAAATAGGTTTCTATTTGGTCATGAAACTCATGAATAATAAATAATTTAATAGTTATTTTAACATGTTTTATCCTTTCCCCTTTGTAAAATTCCATTAACAATTTTTAATTTTCTCCATTGTAACTAATTATTAAACATTATTATTAATTTCAATGAAAAAAATTACATTCAAACTAAATAACTTATTTTAACTTTATAATTTCAAATTTGAAACCCCTTTTATGAAATTAAATTACCATAGATATAAATATTTAATTTTAAAAAATAAAAACATGGACACATTAACAGTTTTTTTGAAAAATAATCTATTTAAACGTCAAATTTATATTTAAGGTAAAGTTATCTTGGTTAATGATTTTAGTCACATAAATCAAATTATTATAAAAAAATAAACTACATTAGGCTTACAAGGAATTCATAAAAATAATCTCCCATCAAATATTTTTCACCCAAAGAAAATTCAAAAAACATTTTTTTTATATTAATGTAAAATTTAAGTACTTATAAAAATGTTTTCCATTGGTTTCTTGACATAAAAAAATATTTTAAAATTATTATGATTATTAATAAATTTAGTCATAAATATATAATATGTCTTATGAATTTAAAAATAATTATTCTATATTGATAACATGTAATAAATTACAATTTTCATGAAAATTGATTTCTTTGACAAAATAAAATTTTTTCATAAAAATATCAAAATTTAATTTTCAGATTATCTTTTTTATAAGATCTAAAATGATTTTTTTTATCATTTTTAAATTAAAAAATACATATATCAAATAATGTAATGTGAAAATGATTATTTTATTTTATTTCATGATATAGTGTTATACTATGACACTATAGTGATAGGTCTGACAAAAATAAATAGTATCATTATCAAAACACGATTGTGTTTCATAAAAAAAGCATATAAAAAGAGTTTACGAGAAATAATAAAAAGTTGTATTAAAAAGGATCCCTACAGTTTAAATGAATATTTTTCTAATTACTTATCACTAGGTTCAATGCATGAAACTACTTGAATCATTATTTATATAAAAAAAAGAACTTAATTGTTTTTTTGTGGATGTCAAGTTTTCCATCCACATAGGTAAGATGAAATATGAAGTGTAGAGTACAAATACTAATTCAGGATTGATTCTAGAATATTATGTTTATGTTATAATGTTAAATGAGTTTCAATATATGTGAATGAATCCCTAATAACAAGGTATTCATTTTTAGAAACAACCTCCATGTTTGTAAATTTTATAAAATTATGTAAAAACAACAACCTCTGCATCAATGTAGATAAATATGTTTCGTTATGTTTAATATGTATATAGATTACATTATCAATGAAAAAATACAGGAATAATTTTTATCGGAGTATTTTATGGAAATGAGTAATATGTGGGATATGTCTATGACTAGATAGATGAAGTACACCTTGGGTCTTCATGTTTCTCAAGAAAAAGTTAATATTTTCATTTAAAAAGATAATATCACCATGAAACATCGAGATAAAATTATTATGGAAAATGGAGAGATAGTTTCTATATAAATTTAATAATGATAAAATATATAAATGGATATTTGTTTTATGGAAGTAGATATATGAGTGTATAGAAAACTTATATAGATTTTTCTATACATGAACACTTCACAACAAACATTATTTTATTTATTTGGATCACTTAGGGATATGAAAAAAAAATCAGTAGTGTGAATCAATGTTTATAATTTTTTTTTACAAATCCAAATTTCACATTTTCTTATCATAAATAATTCTCATAAAATAAAAACTATTGGGAAATAAATTACAATATAATAAGTTTTTCAATGAAATGTTGCATTATAATGGATAAAATGCCACAATATATAGTACTTTTTATCCCTCCAATAAACAATCATATTAAAATCAATAAGTAGTAATGGGCTACAAAATGAAAATTTTCTTTTGAAAAAACTACATCTAAATATACATAAATCAAACACTATATTGTTTTTATAAAAACATAAAAACTACTTGAAAAAATTAACCAATGTTTTATGATAAAAATATTTGATTTTATAATTTTAAACATATTCCTTATATCTAAAAATACTAGTCCATGATTACTATTATCTACTCAATATATCTCTTTGAAAAATTTGATGTTTTAATATCAACATTATTATTATCTATATTTAAATTTTTTATATTTATAATCATAGTTGAATGACATTTTATTATATTACAAATAAAAATCATTGATTTAAATAGTTCAATTTTTAATCATTTTCAGTCATCATATAATTAGTAACCAATCACAAACAATTTAACAAATTAAATTTCAAAAAACACAAACTTCATTATCACTTTGATATGTATAATAACCTGATATTTCTATATATTAATGATTATTTTATTACTCTCTCCATGTCTATATGATAATAAAAACTAGTATATGTTATGATCGTTTTTCTCTCCTTCACATCATGGTATTTATTTTTACTTTTCATTGTAACATCCTAATTATATGAACATATTATGGCATTGATCATTATCTCATCATATAACAATGCTTATCTTTCATGGAATAAAATCATTTTGTGATGTTATATTGAGACATTACCTATATCACACACTGCCATATAGTCTTCATCGCATGATGTGAAAAATACCTTAATGATGTGGAGATTATATTGTAGTTACGAAAACAGATTCATTTTCATTCATCATTAGTGATCTTATATCTACTGAAATAATAAATAATCCAATATAGCCTCATGATACTTAAATAACTTAATGTCAATAAAACACAATTAGACTCATACATAAAACTTATAACTTCTAGAAATTCAGTTTAACTCGTAGAAAGGATACTTTAAAAATTCCATCAAAACATTTGGATAACAATCGTATTGGATAAGTTGGTGAAATTTAAATATTATAAAAATAAATATTTCATTCGAGGATCTATCTATATTTCTAACCAATATCCTTCAAAATGATTCATACATACTATCTAAACCATTTATTTAATATTATGTAGATGAATATTACATTTACATACATGAAAATAAATATTACATGGGGAACGACTTTTTTAATTCAACAATTTTCTGGCATATTATATTTTATTCCTGAATATTTTTGTGTTATTACATTTGCGAACCACATTCCATTTACAATTCATCAATTTTACTAAAATTCATAATTTTATTCATAACGTGTATAGATAAATAAAACATGTTGTAACACACACCTATTCATTTCATAATAATTCTATAATTCAAATGCCTCTTACATATCATAGTGTTACATCATAAATTAATATTGTAAACATTATCCTCGAATTCTAGAATTCTAGAACACCTAAAATCATATTTTAATCACTTAAAACATATCATGGAGTACCCAACAACATAAATTTATCACAAAAAAATTATTATCTTTTCAAACTAATGTATCCAAAATAATAATAAAAATTATCCAAAATATTTTTCACTACTCATACCATTTGTATATTTGAAACTAAAAGTACCGAATAGTTTTTCCCTTATCTAATATGATATAATACCCCTATCATTTTATAATAGATAGAAATGAAAAACATAGTTTCTCCCTTATTTAGAAAATAAAAAAACGTGGTTGAAAGGATAGTGGTATCAACTACTTCAAAATAGTGATATATAAATCAATTAACTCTTATTAAATTTATGAGAGAGCAGTAAATAATTTTTTTGTGAAATAAATAAATAAATTATATTAATGAATGTTATGACCATTATCGTGGGGCATTTGTAAATCCATTAATATTTTCGTCTACCTGAGCAATAACCTCCCAAGATTGGTCAATATATAGGTGGATTAATTTTAAGACAATGTCATTACTATAGAAAATCATAATGAGTGAAATGTTGGTTATTTTCTTCACATATATATTACTATCCTCTAACTCCTTTCTAAATTTCATGATCCTCAGGTAATCAATGGTCTGTAAGTATCAATGTGAATTAGCAATATTCTCTTTTTAGATTGGGATTCAACACCAATTTGACTTCCAATCACCATTATTCCCTTTTGACATGTTTTACATTTACAAATAGTTTTTATTGAGAGTTAATATCATGACCAGTATCATGGGAAATTTGTAAATCCATAAAAAAATTCATCTCCCTGAACATTAACATCCCAAATCTATTAATTTTATATGTGGATTAATTTGAAGTCAATATCATTAATTTAGAAAACAATAATGGGTTATATGGTGTTTTTTATCACATATAAATTATTATCCACGAATAGTTTTTTCAATTCTATTCACCTCTGGTACTTATTGGTCCATAAGCATCAATGTGAATTAGATCAATATTCTTATTAGATTGGGTGTCAACACAATTGTGACTTCCACTACCAGTCATTCTCTATTGATATGTCTTATATGCCCAAATAGATTTCTCATTAAAATCATGAATACTCATAATATATTTTTCAATTATTAATTTCATTAGGTTATTTCTTATAAGATGAAAATTAATTCTAAGGGTCCAAATTTTCTATGAATTTATGCTCATGTAGTATCATATTTTTGAATATCTATCCTAAAAATTATCATTAGGATCTCACATATCATATTATAACACTTCATTATTAAATTATTTTAACATTATGGACATTATTTCTGAAGATAAACTCATTTGAATTGTCATGTACTGCAAAAATCCATAATTAATTATTATTTTTTCATTGAATAATACCACATTGTAATATTTTATCTAATTTTTACTAGTTTTATCCACATTAAGAACTTCAATATTTACTAAAAAATTATGTGAAAGTGTAAAAATAATTCCATCAAATTATTCAAAATTCCTCTAGTTATTCAAATCTATTATAATATTGGAAAAGTATCCATTTTATATAATACATTAAATCTCTTATTTTCATTCATTGAATGATTTTTATATAATATTTTCCAATTTTTTAAATTCACAAACATTATAAAAATACACTTTCTTTAAACATGTCATTAATTAATATGGAATGACTATGAATCACTCAATAGAGATGAATCTATGAATTTAACAACAACCACCCACCCCATTTATGTTCTTAAAAAAATTCCAATTATTTTTTTCACAAATTGTTTCACTTGATGAAACAATTTACATTTTCATGTTTCCCACTTTAATCATTATCTCTTTCCAATGTAGTTATGGATATGTCTCACAAAAAACTAAACATTTTATAAAGAAATACATAACCACCCCAAGAGTAACAATGAAACCTCATCCTATGATATAAAAACAATTTCGACAAGGGTTTTTTCTAGATCAATTATCAACCCTTTAATTAGGTGATTTCACTGAATGCTTTAGTGGATCTCTTATTTAGATATTTTGGACTAGTCTGGAAATTATTACCAAAAATTTTATCCTCAAAAGTATGATCATATATACACATTTCTTCAGACATAATACATATTCCATATTTTACTTTTTCAGTATATCCTTATAAGAAAATTATATTCTTTTGAAGTTGAGTCATTTTGTAGTTTCCTTCCTATTGTATAATATCTTTAGAATCCATAACACATGACCTTTTTTGAAATAAATAATTACTCTTAAAAAATATGCACTATTATAAAAATTTCTCATTTTTTTCTTTGAAACATAAACAACATTAATTATAATAATTTCTACCTTCTAACCCTCATCGATGATATTGGAAATCATATAAAAATTGATGAAATTATAATTAGTAGACATTAGTTTCAACGCCTATATTTCTATGACAGACCCCTCCTTCTAAACCAAAATTATATCATTCTTATAAGATTTATTTTTTAAATTCGATAAATTAGTATTTTAATATTATAATATATTACAATATCATCATGGAATATTATCTCTTGGTGTATTCCATTTTTTATTCTCTTTCGATAGTGGAATAATAAGTATTTATTATCGAGTCATCCATTGAAGATCTAATATATTCTTCTACTTATTCCAAGAGAAACTATTGAAAATAATTAATAGTTTTGACACCATATGAAATAAAATCATAATGAGACATTACTTTAATATTAGAAAAAAAATAATTTTATAGCCCATGGATTATATCTCTATCCTAAATTTTCATACGTTCATGTTTTCAAAGCAAATGTTAGAAATTTAACTAACAACTTCATCATCTTAACTATAATAATTGAGCTTCAACCAAAACATTGAATAGGTGTTATCAATCTTCTCATAGTTGAAACATTTAATTAAAATTTTCCCTCTATACATAAATTTCCCTTTTTATTATTTTTCCATTTTTTAAATATTATCTAAAATATCCTCTACATATATTTCTATATCTGAATCAGTATACCCATATTTACTCTACATATTTATGAATCCATTTTTTGGAATGCACTTTTATTTTGTGATATTGTTTCGGATATCATTTCCTCATGTCATCTCATATATAATAATATTATTTTGATGATCATGAATAAAAATATGGTAAAAGAAATATTCATCAATTACTGTTATCTTTTAATAAATATTATCTAATAAAATTATAATGACTTTCCTCATAATAATATATTCATTTTGTGTTTCTTTAATCCAAATAATTTTCATTAAAATAACATTGACCAATGAACCGAATTTATCAACTATTTCTACTTCATTCATTCTAAAATCAGTAGTCATTTGTCTACTAATTTTCTACGTATCGTCATCCAAATTTTTGTTTCCTATATGAATACTGTAATAATTTTTACAATTGCCATGTTTAGATTCCTAGTCCATGACATTTTATATTTCTTTCTCTCATATAGAGGTGAAAATTATTTTCCATCCTTTCAATCACTATTTCTAGTAGAAAAAAGACTATGAAGAAATATAAAAACTATTTTGAACCCTTTTTTGAAAAATAATCAAGAACATTAATATTGAGAATGCAAATATAGGGTATTAATCTCTCTTTAAAAATTTTAAATTTCCTTATATCAAAAGCTACTATAAATTTTTAATTTAATTAGAAGTCTTAATACATAGAATTCATCAGGTGATATCATTGAGAATAGACCAATCATCTACTATAAATTGTGAGGATATCATTGTATATGATAAACATTTAATGGAACAAATATTTATTTATATTTTTTCAAATACCTAACAACCATTATTTATTCCTCACAATCTTCCTGATATCAAATAAAATAGAAATAAAAAGTATCACGATAGAATTCTTAAGGATTTTTTCCGACATGATGGATGATGATATCCTCAATATATATTTTTAAAACACTACACACATATATCTACATTTATAATCAATAATTAACTAAATTAATGGAAATTACCTTCAAATAGTAATAAAAACTTTAACCAACCAAACATATAATAAGAAAACAATTATTAAAAAAATTATAAAAAATTATAAAAAATGATTATTAGTTCTATATTATACCAAAAATGGGTATCCTAATTTCAATATTCTACCATTAAATATCTATTATAAATTCACACCAGTTGTTTTATAGTCACCCTATTTTCCAAAACTTCTAAATTTATTAATGAAACAATATTCTTCATTCAATCACATCTATATTTACTCAGTATCTCAAATTAATATCATTTTCATGCATTAAATAGGAAATATATATAATTTTAATTAATAAATTATGTATCATTAAAAATTAATAAACAGTCCTACAACCAATAAAAAATAGTATCACCATTTAATTTACACAATTCTCAACCGTAATTATTCAAATTATAACTAAAATAATCATTTATTTTTTATTATCTCGACCATATCAGTGTAATTCTCTACACTTATGTATTGTAATCTGAAAAATCATCAATTCTAATCATGAAGAAATTTGTAATGGACCAGAAGCTTCTGGTCCATTACTTTTCCAAGCATCTAGTTACTAGGGAAACATGGAGACCATTGGTTGATTGTTAAGGAGTTTTCTAAAATTCTGGTCGAATGAACGGTGACATCGATGGGCATCGGTGGCACCAATGAGCATCAGTGGAACCAATTGGTGTTAGTGGAACAAATCAAAATTGGTGGCACTAAAATATTTCAATGTAACCAATGGTTTTAGGTGGCGCCAATGGGTTTTCCATACTATCAATCGGCTTCTGTGCCTGGGCGACGGTGCCAGGGCGACGATGCCTGGGTGATGGTGTCCGGGGAATGGTGCCAGGGGGATGGTAACAAGGTGATACTTCTAGGGAAATGGTCCCAGGGTGATGGTTCCATGGGTAAAGTTCTAGGAAGATGGGGTAAAGAGATGGTTCTAGAGCAATGGTGTCAAGGCGACGGTGACTCCCCTAATGGTGAGTCCTTCCGAATTTTTTCAGGACCTTCCAGTTTTTCCCTAGAAGTGTATATTTTGACATAAAAGTGTTTTAATGCCCTGTTTATGGCCATTTAAATCTAGTAAAATATTTTTTAAACCCCTAATATTTAGGAAAACCATTATTTTTCAAAACGTGTGCCATTTTTCTTTAGTGTCACACCATTCTATTTTTTTACAGTTGGGCCCTTATATATATTTTTCACTATTTAATGAAAATATACTATTTCATAGCCATTATCTCTACATTATATGAATTGAATTATTAAATCTCAATTAATCATAAAATATGAAAACACCCAACCTTGTGTTTGAGACAAAATTCAAATTTTATGTACTTTAAAATAGTCTCCCTCATTTTAAGATGTGTACTTTTGTTAAGCCCAGATCATGTCTTCATTTTTTGTATCATCTCTCTTAGTGGGCCTGGAGACTTCCTTCTGAGATGAATCATGGGCCTATGATGGAGCTGTTCCTACATAGTCTTTGAGTCCTTAGAGTTTTTACTCTCCCATTCATGCATCTGCAGTTCATGGTGTGAGGTGAAAACATTGATCATTGATCATCCATGTATGGTTTTTTATTCACCTCTCTTTTTTGTGCATCATGCGGGGTGGGTGTGATGTTGATTTCTACTAAAAAATAGACGAAACTGAACTACAAAGAAGATAATGAGTAGAATTATAAAGAATGAAGTTGTGTGGATGATGATGATGTTGATGTATTATTTTATATGAGTATTTTGTTATGAATTTTTTGTGCTTATTCCAAATAAAAATCATGGCCATTGGTGGTCCGTTCTTGTGCACTAATGAACTTTTGTTTTTTTGGATAATCTTTTGATTGAATGCCTATATCAAGTAAACTCATAAACTCAGTTGATTTAATGGATCTCCAATAAATAAAGATCCTTATGTGATCGTCATGGATAACCAAACGGAAAGAAGGAACTTTATTAATGGTGCGGTTAAATCTGAAAACATTCTTTCTTTGTTTTGATGTAATGTGTGGTGTCTCTATTTGATGCCTTGTGGGATGGTGTATTGGGGGTGGAATGTTTTTCATGAGAAATTTTTGCATCTTGGTTTGGTTAAAATACTTGAAGGTATCTCACTGATCATTTTAATGTTGTGACTTTACAAGAGAATCGAGTGCGAATGCTTAAATTTCTGCTTGGTTGTTTTCTTCTTCAATCCACTGTGGTTTTAATTTGTCTTAGTTCCTATTGGTTTCTAGGTAGTGGAAAATTATTTTCAATGGAATTACATGAACATGATAATAATAATTGCTTCAATGGGGAGTCTATTTTCTAGGAATGGGTTATGTTCTAGTTTTGGTTGTGGTGAATTTGTTCCTGTAGGGATAACAGCTAGAGTGGTTGGGTATGGGTTGTTTGTCTGCTTCGAGACCCTTAGGTTGGGATGAGTGATTTATTACTTATATTTATAACATTTATTTCATGTGTTTCCCATACACACCACACCCATGATAAGATATTCCCGATGATCACCCCCATCTCATGGGGGAGGGTATTTTTCATAACATTCTTATGAGTGGCGGGTTATTACCTTCTTTCTGATTCCTCTCCCAAGTAGCCCATGACTCTTCTGGATGGATGTGATGGCCTAAATTTCATTATGGCCCAAGGCCCTTTAGGTAGGGTGTGTTTTTGTGGTTATACTAGGTATGTTTGTGCAGGTTCATTTAACAAATTCCATCGGGATGAGGCCCAGTTGCCTTCTGACGTGGAAGTGGTTGATGTGGCCAGGTGTATGGGGGCATGGTGACTTGTTTTTTTTGGCCCAGGTTTATATGGGCATGTTAATTGTTGGTTGTGATGGTAATTTTTTTTCATGGGATGGTAGTGGAACTAAAATGGAACATGTGGAGGGGGGGTTGTTATGTAGGACGTCCAAAAAACTAGTGGGAAAGAGGTGCAGGGTACCCAAATATCAATGTGCTATTACTATTACATTAACTGACTTGCATTATTTGGGGAGTGTTCCTTGGTGAGATTGGTCGGATACTTTCCTTTCTAGATTTTTAGGTTACCTTTGTATTCTCATAAGGCATTAGAACCCCTCCCCACTTGTACATAAGAGATTTTGGAATTACCAACCGATTATACCTTTATACTCCCCCTACAAATGTAAAACTATTTTCAGGTTTCCAGGAGGACTATGATGATCGTTTTGGACTTTAATATCATGAGCGTCATAAGTTTTCATTCCTTCTTTTATTTTCCATTGGTACATTTTGTTGGAGTTTTTATTTTATTTTTCATCATATTATTTTGGACATGTATATGGGAATGGATTTTGGATATAGTATTACATTATTCTTTTGGAGTTGTTTTGGATTTACCATCTTATCTACATATCTTATTCTATAAAAAGGATAACGCCTTCTATTTCATGTGATATACTAAACCCTTTTTGCTAGTCGCCACTCTGGGGACTATTGGAGGTGATTCTAGAGGGCCACTATCTATCCGTCAACGTAAAGAAGCAAGGGTCTGGACATTTGTTTTCCCTTCTCTCATCTTATTGAAGGATGGTCATTAAAGAATGGTATTACTGATATGGTTGAGTGATAGGATAGAGTTTGGGGTTAGTAATAGTTTTGTTTTCATGGGATTCTAGGGAATCAATGTTATTATATCTTAGTACATGAAATAAAACATAGAAGATTGGGTTGGGAATGGGATTGTAGGGAACTCTGTGATTAAATGAAATAACTCTGGGCCTCCTGAATAACAAGGTGTGGCTATACTGATTGCAAGATAGAGACCTTAGGAATGATACATGCATCATAATGACTTGTTTTATTGTGTACCATGGTGTTTTTGGAATTTAAAATAAATAAAATGTTTATGTAAAATTTAAAAGGTAATCTTATATACTAATCGTTCATAGGTATTACTTTTTTACCATGAAGATTGGTGTTAGGGATGCATCATTCTAGTGGGGATCTCTGTCTTCTGCAAATGTGGCCATAGGATGTCATCCTAGGCATCAACTGGATATTTTTCGTGTACACTGGTATCAACTTATTCTGGAGATGGGTCATTATCTTAGATATGGGTGGAAAGAATGTAGCCTTCATCAGTGAGTGGGGTTACATGGAGGGTAGCCATAGTGTGTAGCCCCTTCATTATGTGCAAGCTGAGATGACAGTGGAATCAAAGGACTTTGGGATGGTTGGAGTTCTAGGGATTGTCAGTAAGTTCTTGGATGTATTCCTTGAAGAGGTGGTGACTCTACCTCTTCAATGAGATGTTGAGTTCGAGATAACATTACAACCCAATGACCATCCATAATGATGGATCTATATTGGATGGTGACTTATGAGTTTCAGGAGTTGTGGATTCTTGTTGATGACCTGATAAAGATGTGTTTTTATCTTACCAATCATGTCAATTTGGGGTGATCTAGTCTTGTTCGGTAAGAAGGTATATGGTGGTATCATGTTGTGCATAGGCTACCCAAGGAATAATTATGTAATATTCAAGAACCATTACCACCTCCCATGTATCGATGAACATTTTGAATAGTTGAAGGGAGTAGCTTGGTACTCTTAGATTGACATTCGGTCAGGATATTACCAGTTGAGGGAGATGGATGTTGAAAACTCAATGACTTCTTTTAGGTGTAGATACAAGCACATTGAGTGTGTGGTCATGTCGTTCAGTGTTACGAATGCAGTATCCATGTTCATGGGGCTTATAAACCTTAATTTCAATGAATATCTAGACCAGTTTTTGGTCGTGTTCACTGATGACATCCTAAATAAATAAATATCATAGGAGGATCATGCCAAACATCTAAGGATAGTTTTGGAAGACATTAGACACCACCAGATCTAAAGGAATTTTTCCAAACATAAGTTATGTACACGAGAGGTGCACTTTAGCTAACACTTGGTGTCCCAGTAGGGAATATAAGTAGACCCATTGATGGTCAAAATTGTTGTTTTCTGGGAAGTACCCAATAACGTGTCAGAGGTTCGTAGTCTCCTAGGTGTGTAAGTTTACTAAAGGATGTTAATTCCCTACTTCACTAATGTTTCAGTTCCATTTTCCAACTTGATCAGGAAATATCATGATATCGGTTGGAGGGAGAAGTTATAGGAAGCATTCGGTTATATGAAGCGAAAATAGGTTATTGTCCCAATGCTGAGGTTTCTAGAGGAATGACTTATGTTTGAAGTGTTCTGTGATGCTTCCGGTCTAGGATTGTGATGTGTGTTGATGCAGTAATGGGGAGTGGTCTTTTATGGGTCTAGGTAGTTACATCCTCATGGACGTAATTATTCCACCCATGACCTAGAGCATGCAGGGGTTGTGTTCATGAAAATGTTTTGGTGGAATTACCTCATCGGGGAACGCTTCATGGTCTTCACAGATCACAATAGCATGAGGTCGGTCTTCTCCGAGTGAGATCTGAATATGTAGTAATGGAGGTGACTAGAGTTTCATTAGGACTATGAAATCAATATCTCATATATCTCAGGGAAGGGGAACATAGTGGCTGATTCCTTGAGTAGGAAGTCACTGAAGTCTGTGGTTTCAGAGTCAGCAAATGCGTGGAATGTGGTGGGGGTGTTGGTTCTATTACATTTGACCATGAGAGTTGAGTATGGTAGGGGATATCTATTTCAGATAACAGTACAATGTTTCTTGGTATAGAAAGTGGGGGAGTCTTAGTGGGGAGACCAAGAGGGTGATGTTATTCATGAGCGTTTTAGCTAGGGTAATGCTCCGGATCGATGGTCGAAGAATGGTTAGAATCAGATGCTTTTCCAAGAGATTTTTTTCCTTAGAGATGATCCACATTAGGGTTATCTATGATTTAAATTACTCATACGTAGTGGTACACATATGAGTTACAAAGACGTACCAAGGCCTGAGAGGATATTTTTGGTTTCCTGAGGTTAAATGGGAAGTGGTGGAGTTTGTTGAATGTTGCCTAGTATGTCAAAAGTTGAAGGATGAACGCCGCCTCCTAGGCAGTTTATTCCAGCCTTTAGATGTCCCCGAGTATAAGTGATATAATATTTCTATGGATTTCATAATATGACTTCACATGGATCAAGGGGGATGCAATGTTATCTGGGTAGTGGTAGACTAGCTGATGAAATCATCTCACTTCCTAGAAATCAAGGAGTCGAGTGTGGTGGATGCCTTACAATGTATATACATGGATGAAGTGGTGTAAGGACATTGGATTATGAGGTCCGTAGACTCGATCTAGATTCAAGGATAAGCTCGTGATTAAGGAGGGGATTTCCCTATGCCATTGGAACCCATCTATGCCTTTTCATCGCTTCCCAACCCAGACCGATGGGCAGACAGAGAGGACCATCCATACATTGGAGGATATTCTACAGTCATGTGACTTGGACTTTGGGGGATCATGGGTATGAAATTTTCTCATTAATATTTTCCATACAATAATAGTTAGCAATATACTCATGGCGTGGAACTATTTGAAGTATTGTATGATAGTACATGCTGTTTTCCCGTGTGCTGGACTGAGGTTGGGGAGGCAGATGGTCTTGTCCTAGAGGAGGTCTAGAGAATGATGAAAAAGGTTCAACATGTGCATAAAAGGATGAATGAGGCCTAGGACCAGCAAAATTCGTATTCCAGTCATAGTAGTTGACCCTTGGAGTTTGAGTTTGGGGACCACCTGTTTTTAAAGGGCTCCCTTCAGCGTGGATAGTGGAGGTTTTATAGGGGGATTAATATTTATCCAAGGTTATTTGGACCCTTTGAGTTGTTTCGACGATTTAGCATAGTGGAATATAAGTTGGCACTTCCACCTCCACCATAGAGGTTCCACGATGTCTTCCATGTGTCTCGGATTTTTCTGTATCTACACGATGAATCGAACAACCTCGACTAGGGAGAACCAGATAATGAGGATGACACGATGTTTGTGGAGTGACTAGTGAAAATCGAGTATCGTGAAGAGAAGGTTTTTAGTTGGTTGACCATTTCTTTTGTACATGTGTTTTGGAGGCATGGTGGCCTCACAGAGAGTACATGGGAACGTGATGCACAAATACGTGCCCAGTACCCAGATCAGTTTTGATTTTTGATCTTGTGTATTCTTAATATTTTTTTTTGATGTAATTATTGACCTTCATTTATAAAGGATGAGATATTGCATTGTTACTTGAATGTGTGTGAAGATTTCTGGCTATGGGGAGGGGAGGACCTAATCCCTAATCAAGATGTGTTAAGGTGGATGTGATTAAATCCATGTGGGATTGTTAGTTCCACCCAAAGGGGATAGTGTATTTACATTGGAAGGAGACTCCCTAAGCAACTGGTGTGGATAGTGTGACCTATATAGGTTGTGTGGTTAATTAGAGAAGAATAGAGGTATTTTATCCTTAGTTGTTCAGGAGATATATGAGGGGGATTTGTTCCTATATATCAAGGTTTATTCCAAGTTTCGAACAACTATAGAGTGGTTTGTCTTGAGAGGTATCTTATGTGGTGGTTGTTTAGACCCCTCTATTTTCTTCAGGTTTAATCATGGATTTTCAAGGATGGGAATAGACTGATATGTATCTGATGTAATGGCTCAAACACTCCCAGTCCATTATGTTGCCAAATTTTTGGTGACTAGGAAATCATAGGGACCATTGGTGACTTATTAAGGAGTTTTCCAAAATTCAGGTGAATGAACGGTGGCACCGATGGGTGTTAGTGGCACTTATGGGCATCGATGGAACCGATGGGAACTAGTAGCAATGATTGGAATCTGTGGCACTGGTTGTTGTTGATGGAACTAATGGGTCTTCCATATCACCAATCAGAATCGGTGTCCGGGTGTTGGCTCCAGGGCGATGGTGGTAGGGCGACGATGTAACAACCCGAGATTTTATAAGATACATTCTTTTTAATTTAATTCATATCTTCTATTGTACGACACACCAAGATTATCTTACGCTATACACAACACTGTATTAGCTTGCAGTATACGCAACACTTTTCTTGGCTCTTGTTACACACAGTTTCAAGTTCGTTTGATAGAAGTTATTCTACGCAACATTGAGTGTGTATATATATATATATATTCAATGTATAAATAAAATATGATTGGATTCTGTTATACGCAACAACAAAGTAGTTGTGCACTACATGCAACCCTAACTTGGCTTGCATTACACGCAATCACGACCTTCCTCGATAGCGTGTGTTGTACACAATACCGGGTTTTACTAAAAAATGATATATTATTATAATATTGTTATGAACTACCCGTTATGAATAGTGTTAACTAAATTTTTAATTTTATAACATTATTATTCATCTTACACATTTCTAGAACATGGTATAAGAACAAAATAATTTTTTCGGGTAAAATAAGTATTTTTCAAAAAATGCAGTTTTGCCGCCTTTTGATGGAGCACCCAATTTAAATATATTTTTTGACATATTTATAATTTCAATTTGAAAAAAAATAAAATTCTTCTTTTGAATCAGGATATAAAAATTTACATTAGATAAAGTTTTGATATTTTTCCGATAACTTTCATATTTTAATGAATAGTAAAAACACTCCATATTTTAATTAAAAACAACTTTTTTCATCGTAAAATATTATGTGGTTAAATTATAATATTGAATGGTTTTAAAGTATAAATACAATATATTTTTACCATTTAATATAATGTATGTCATTATCATTGATTTTACCTTGAATTCGTAGGTTAAATCAATTAAATCTTTTGCAATGTTTTAAAGAAAAACCCATTTTCTTTCGACAACAAGATTAATTTTAATTCAATATCTGCAACTTTTGTGTATTGAATTTGGAAAAATGGATTCCATATTTGGAATCAGTGGATCCAAATTATGTTAATAAGCTACTTTTTATTTTTGGGAATTATGAATAGTAACTATGGTAAATTTTATTTACCATAGTTAAAGGTAAATAGGGTAATTAAGGGTAAATATAATATTATAAAATTACCCTAACACATGTCAAAATCCTATTGGATGACTAAAATTCGACCCATATCACCTAATGGTCGTATTAGATTAATTTTATGGTCTTTTTTCCATGAAAAGTATTTAATTATTATTAAAACCAAAGAATGTGACAACATGTCACTTTCTTAAATCTTATAAGTATAATAATTTTACTTTAGTGATAAACATCATGAAACTTCGAACATGAATAGTCTCAATAAATAAAATACAATTAGCTACATCATAGGAATTTATGTATAATTTTTAGGGATTAAATAATTATCATTTATTATGACACAATGATGATGCAGTAATTGTCTTATTAATGAAATATTGACATAATTGATGTTATAAATACCCAAATAAATGTAATTTGAGACTTTTTATGACATAAATTAATTTTATAGGTTAATATGACATGTTATTGTTGATATATGTAACTTTGTTCGAACATATCATTCTGTTTTGAATTTCATAAAAATCATGTACCAAATAGTGTCAAAATTGACATAAATTAGTTTTTAAAACAAATATTATATTATTAATTGTTATTTAATTTCTAAAAATCTAAGGATCAGACAAATGAATTATATAAGGATAGATATATTAATAATAAACAACTTTGGGTTATTTTGGCTTTTTATGTTAAGTTTATTAACCATATAGTGTAAGAAAACAAAAAGACACGATAAAAGTTAAATTATTTAACTTAGAGTTAAATCTAATTGATAAGGTTAAAATAATAACCTAAACTTGTCTAAATCCTATTGGATGAGATTATTTCGACCATCCCCACTTTAGCTTCAAATTAATACCCTTTGGAACCATTATAAACCGAATTTGACATTAATATAAAATAATATTTTGAGATTTTCCTAAGGTGCCCCTCTCCTCCCTTATAAAAGGGCACCACCTCCCTCTCCTCCTCACACCAATTTGAGCATTCAATCTCGGAAAAACCCTGCCAAAATCTCTTCTCCACTTCACTAGTATCATCGTATATGTCTTGGTCTTCTTCAAAGACCATCCTTAGTTCTTTAAGTGGAGGTTAAGTGAAGGCGCGCCAAAAAGAGGTAATATCCATTACCAATCTTTTTCAATTTAATTCTTCTTCAACTTCTTCTTATTTAGTTGTATCATGATAAAGTAATAACATCAGTATTTCCTATATACTGATATGTTATTATAAATATGAAACAACTCTAATTAACCTTCTATCCATCCTACGGAAAAAGGAAATCACCGCACGTGCGTACGTACAGAATACCGTCTCCACGCCGTGGTGTAATCTATTTTCTGCCACCACCATAATTGGATGGGTATAATGGTGTAATGAGTAACTATATATTATTATTATAAAGTTATATTGATACTGAAATAGTATACATACACTTCAACACAATTCCACGACCATGGGAACGATATCATCGCTCGTGCATACGTACGGACTACCGTCTCCACGACGCGATGAGATTCATTATCCATGTTAACCATTCCAGAATGATTATAAATTATATATAATGAATAATAATGAAATATATGACATGGTAAATCTACTGTATTTATGTATATATATATGTATGTCATCTATTTATTTCCATTCAAGACAATAAGGAAAGGAAAACAGCGTTCATGCGTACGTACGGACTACCGTCTCCATGAACGGTGTGTTTCATTTCATTTATCTATTTATTATATATATATATATATATTGAATATATATGATATATAAATCATGTTTTATATTTTGGAAGTAAGTAAATCATGATATAAGTAATAATAATGTCAATAACAACAAGTCCAAACACCTACGATAAATGAAACGAGTTTACCCAAAATGCTTCTTTAACATGATTTTACAAAAGAACAGGTAATATAAAGTCATAAGTGAACCATATATGATATAATAAAAATTAATATGATTCTGTAATAAGTCAATTACATTATTTAAATCATTATACAGGAGGTTTGGACACTTACGAGGCAAATCGGACCTAAGGTAAGGGAAATATCACAATCTCATTTTTATCCGAGATTGTTTATACTTTGGTATTTACTGGGGTGTATTTTATCATCCACATCCATGTTTCCTAGATATGTAATATTATTTCCATCCACCTACAATTTTTTAAATCCAATTTTACCCTTCGGTGATTTTTTATTAAATGATATGAAAGGAATATTTTGTCGTTTTTCGTACGAGGTACTTTTTTGACTTTTCTGAAAAAAGTAAGAGAAGAATGTTTTTTTACTTATACAACATGAATGGATTTTTAAAAAATTATTTCCAAGAAGATTACTTTACAAGTTTTCAAGTATATTTTTAATCAAATTCTTTTAGTTTGTAATTGTATGACATGTTAAGAAAGGAAAAGTGTTTTTGAAGTAGAAAGGATATTTTCCTAAAAAATGGAGTTCAAGTGTTTTATCAAAATTATTTTCCATCTAAGATAATATAGGGTTCTATTTATATCCCTATTATTACATGGATTTGATTATGTTGTGATGGAAATATTTTTATTTCTTTATCTTATATGAATTGTTTTATGATGTCATGTTGTTTAAGAATCCCATTTTTACTACATGGGTTATACAATGATGTATGATTTATGGTTTTGTGGCACACATAAGAATGGTATCATTATGAGATGGGTGGGACCTATATCTCCCTCCAATGAATTGGGTAAAAACTTTATATCTCATGAGATAGACATGGCTGGAATGGTAGGTTATACCGGTTCAGTGAAACAGGACTGAAACGAGGGTGACTCGGTTCAGAAATGGACTTTGTCCACTAAGATAGTCTTGGAAATGAGTCTTGACTAATAAGATATGATTCTCTATGATTATGTGTGTATGCCACAAAGTTTCATGTTTTAAGTTATGATTATTGGGATTTCATTTCACTACTATGATTTATCCCATGTTATGAAATTATGCTCTCTTTTGCAGGTTAAGATTTCCAAAATGGTATGTTCTTATGAATGTGATGTGATTGATATTTCTTTTTTTTACCCTTACTGAGCATTTGAGCTCACCCTTTTATGTTTTCTTTTCCCCAGGATATAAAGAAAGGTTTTAGGTATAAAAAAAGGAAGATATTTATGGGAGATGTTGAAGATCATTCACCACGATTAGAAGATTATATTCCGAGTTTCCAAAGACACTAAACTATTAAGATCCTTGTGTGTGTGTTTTTGTTATGTACTAAGTATTCCGCAAAAGTAATGTAATGTCCATGTACGTCAAGATTCGGGTCTCTACAGTTGGTATCAGAGGAAAGTCTTAGTCAACCTTTGGAAACTAGGATGTGAAAACGTTAGTGAGATCCCTAGAGATATTTATAAGGTATGTCTAGGGATGTCCCTAAGGATAAGTATACATATAGGATATAGTCCTAGAACTATGGTAACTATATTATATTAAACCAAAGATGTTAGATATTGAAGATACTCCCCCTTTATTATGATTTTTGTCTCTCACACTATTCTTTTTGGGATTTAGAAAATGGCTGGAAACAAGATGATTCACAATAATGGAGGATATGATGTATAATGGAATGATGAGGAACCAAATGAAATGGGATTTGGAAGTCCAAACATTGTTATTATGCCCAATCAGCAATCTCATAATATGATCAATAATCTCAACTTTGGTAAGTTTCCCGACTCAGATAATAAGAGAAATATGGAGTTTCATGATGATCATAGAGGAAAGAAAGTTCAATTTCCCTCATGTAAATCATGTGGGAAGAGGAATTAGGTAGATTGTTTCAAAGGAACTAGAAGATGCTTTGGGTGTGGAAAAGAAGGACACAAAGCCAGTAAGTTCAAAGGAAAAGGTTCAGTTAACACCAGGGATGAGGATAATTGTATTGCTACGACATCAAGAATGGTTAAATGTTTTAAATGTGGAATGTACGGGCATTATGCAAACCAATGCCCTAAGGGAAAGTCTCATGAAGAGAATCAGTATGGTCGTATGGGTAGTATTTCTGTGGATGATGATGAAGAGACTACAAATGATATTTGAGATGAAATAATTGTTGAAGCTCGGTCAATGGTTTAAGAATGTGGTGGAATTATTACATGTTTATCATGTGTAATGTTGTATATGTAATCTTATGGTACTATGGAATAAAGAGACATCTAAGGATTGTTACGCTGTTGTATATCCTTGAGTTTTGAAAGTGTATGATTAATGTTACCAGTATCCATGAATGGTTATTTAGATATTTTTGGAATGTAGATGATATGCGCATAATGAAGGGATAAAGTGAAAATTAAATGTTTGATAGTATTCATGAGCTCATGACTGATATAAGGAGACAGTTATATCATGGTTTGAGTATATAGAATTTTGAGGATTTTGGTATGTGGAAAGTGTTAACATTTAACTGCATTCATATTTTCACTATAGTTCAATGGGTATTCAATAGAATACATGATTAAGGACTTTGAATGTTTAGAATGTGACCAACAAGACATATCTTATGATATATGGGGATCAACGATGGTATTAAATCTATGGTAATCGTTTTCACTATATTATGAGAGTGGACTGAAGTATTACGGATAAGCCTAAAGATTGGAATGGATTATGTTGGACATAAGTTAGTATTGTTTAAGGATAGAAGGTTTTTAGATATTATTGATGGGATGTTATATTAATATAGTTTTAGAAAAAGGACAACCTGCAGGATGAGTGACAACCCATCGCGTCGAACAAGGCTGTGGGAATCGAACCCACAACCGAAGTGTGATTGGCCTTTATCGTCTACCACTAGCCTACATGAAGTCCCTGTTTAGTAGAAACTAGTTTTATTATATTAGGTAGTATGATATATGAAGTATAAGTCCATTTTAGGAACCATATATGATTAATCTCACTATAGATGGACTTATGTATATTTTAATAACTTTTCTAACCTTTTGTTTGAGACTGATGGAATGACCCATCATTATATCACATGATCTACTAACACATCACGAATGACAAATTCAACTTCATTTCTTTAAGAGATGAAGTGGAAATTGTCCAAATAATGACAAACGGTGAGACTATACCAAAATCACAAAAGTATTTCTTCTAATTCCAATTTCATCAACATTAGGGAAATGATCTTGAAAAACCAAAAAAAATTTCCTACTACCCTTATATCCGATGAATCAGATGGTACCTTAGATAATCACAAATCTATGGCTTTGTGATTGTTGGCTTTTTCATAGCCATGTTCTCTAGCACCCTCCTTCAGAACATGATGGTTAGATTTCTCTTCCATATCCATATTTTCACCTTTGTGGAAACCCAATGATTAGTTTATTTGGGTAACCATTACGTTTCATACTTTTGTTTTTAAAGATTGGTTTTGGTATTCCTTTTTATGATGTGGGTTTCTATTAAAGAAACTTTCGAATAGTAAACCATTTATAACCCTGACAAATTTCGAGGAAGAAATTCATTTTAAGGGGGGTAGAATGTAACAACCCGAGATTTTATAAGATACATTCTTTTTAATTTCATTCATATCTTCTATTTTACGACACACCATGATTATCTTGCGCTATACGCAACACTGTATTAGCTTGCAGTATACGGAACACTTTTCTTGGCTCGTGTTACACACAATTTCAAGTTCATTTAATAGAAGTTATTCTACGCAACATTGAGTGTGTTTATATATATATATATTCAATGTATAAATAAAATATGATTGTATTTTGTTATACGCAACAACAAATGAGTTGTGCACTACACGCAACCCTAACTTGGCTTGCATTACACGCAATCGCGACCTTCCTCGATAGCGTGTGTTGTACGCAATACCGGGTTTTACTAAACAACGATATATTATTATAATATTGTTATGAACTAGCCGTTATGAATAATTTTAACTAAAATTTTAATTTTATAACATTATTATTCATCTTACACATTTCTAGAACATGGTATAAGAACAAAATAAATTTTTCGGGTAAAATAAGTATTTTTCAAAAAATGCAGTTTTGCCACCTTTTAATTGAGCACCCACTTTAAATATAGTTTTTGACATGTTTATAAGTTCAATTTGACAAAATAAAATTCTTCTGTTGAATCAGGATATAAAAATTTACATTAGATAAAGTTTTTATATTTTTCCGATAACTTTCATATTTTAATGAATAGTAAAAACACACTATATTTTAATTAAAAACAACTTTTATCATCGTAAAATCTTATGTGGTTAAATTATAATATTGAATGGTTTTAAAGTATAAATAAAATATATTTTTACCATTTAATATAATGTATGTCATTATCATTGATTTTACCTTGAATTCGTAGGTTAAATCACTTCAATATTTTGCAATGTTTTAAAGAAAAACCCGTTTTCTTTCGACAACGGGGTTAATTTTAATTCAATTTCTGCAACTTTTGTGTATTGAATTTTGAAAAATGGATTCCATATTTGGAATCAGTGGATCCAAATTATGTTAATAAGCTACTTTTTATTTTTGGGAATTATGAATAGTAACTATGGTAAATTTTATTAACCATAATTAAAGGTAAATCGGGTAATTAAGGGTAAATATAATATTATAAAATTACCCTAACACATGTAAAAATCCTATTGGATGACTAAAAGTCGATCCATATCACCTAAGGGTCGGATTAGATTCATTTTATGGACTTTTGTCCATGAAAATAATTTAATTATTATTAAAACCAAAGAATGTGACAACATGTCACTTTCTTAAATCTTATAAGTATAATAATTTTAATTTAGTGATAAACTTCATGAAACTTCGAACATGAATAGTATCCAGAAATCTAATACAATTATCTACATCATAGAAAATTATTTTGAATTTTTACGTATTATATTATTATCATTTATTATGACACAATGATGATGCATTAATTGTCTTATTAATGAAATATTGACATAATTGATGTTATAAATGACCAAATAAATGTAATTTGAGACTTTTGATGACATAAATTAATTTTATAGGTTAATATGACATGTTATTGTTGATATAAGTAACTTGGTTCGAACTTATCATTCTTTTATGAATTTCATAAAAATCATGTACCAAATAGTGTCAAAATTGACATAAATTAGTTTTTAAAACAAATATTATATTATTAATTGTTATTTAATTCCTAAAAATCTAAGAATCGGCCAAATGACTTATATAAGGATATATATATTAATAATAAATAACTTGGGGTTCTTTTGGCTTGTTATGGTAAGTTTATTAACCATATAGTGTAAGAAAGCAAAACGACACGGTAAAAGTTAAATTATTTAACTTAGAGTTAAATCTAATTGATAAGGTTAAAATAATAAACTAAACTTGTCTAAATCCTATTGTATGAGAGTATTTCGACCCATCCCAACTTTATATTCCAAATAAGACCCTTTGGAACCATTATAAACCGAATTTGACCTTAATATAAAATAATATTTTGAGATTTTCCTAAGGTGCCCCTCTCCTCCCTTATAAAAGGGAACCTCCTCCCTCTCCTCCTCACACCAATTTGAGCATTCAAGCTCAGCCAACCCCTGCCAGAATCTCTTCTCCACTTTCCTAGTATCATCCTCTAGGTCTTGGTCTTCTTCAAAGACCATCCTTAGTTCTTTAAGTGGAGGTTAAGTGAAGGCGCATCAAAAAGAGGTAATATCCATTACCGATCTTTTTCAATTTCTTTCTTCTTCAACTTCTTCTTTTTTAGTTGTTTCATGATAAAGTAATAAAATCAGTATTTATTATATACTTATATGTTATTATAAATATGAAAAAAATCTAATTAACCTTATATCCATCCTACGGAAAAAGGAAATCACCGCGCGTGCGTACGTACGGAATACCGTCTCCACGCCGTGGTGTAATCTATTTTCCGCCACCACCATAACATCATTAAATTCATACTACATCAATAATATACATTTTTTATTTTTTATCTAAAATGTACATAAAAATTCTATCATTTTGGGTTACAAAATCAACCCATAGTGAGAATCAAATGATCATTCTATTTGATAGGGAAACCATGTCGTCACGTTAACTATCATTCAAATCTCACAATAAATCTTACTTTTGTATGATACCACTATTAGCTGACCACCCATGCATTCATATATTCAATCATCTAAAACACATATTACATTATACCCTTATAGATAATCAACATTTGGTCAATATATATTATTATCATGTGGTCGATTATATTTCTTATATTTAATCATATGTCTCAAACTCTATCTTGATTTTTTTCCTAAGGTCTATAAATTTGTGATAAACATATAAATGAATAATTCTTGGATAATAATCAAATAGTTTCATATCATTGGGTGATTTTATGTACCAGTATAATTAAAGTTAATTGAATAACTGTTAATTTTTTTTTTCATTTCATAATTTTTTTTGATCCCATATTGTTAGGTGGGTGTTGGTTGTTATATTTGATAAAAAACATAGTTTTAGGTTTGAAATTTTTTTTATGGTGATTAATATAGTTTGTATTGTTTATATATCATGTAAGATAGTTTCACGATGCTAAAATTTTATTTCCATGTTCTGTAGAGGTTTTTATGTTACAATTTTATGTTACAACATGTGAAACAATCATTCACATAATGAGTTTTTATTTAATGATTTGAATAAGAAATCATCTATTTTTAATAGAGTTTCTTCATGTCATGAACATGAGTTCATAAAATAATATTTTAAGTTTATAATTTAGGTTCAATTTTATTTTTAGTAAAAAAGTCATTCATTCCATGACAAATTTTTATTTAGAGAAATTTGACGGATTAAAAAATCACATTATGAGGTGATGGTGAATTTTTTTATTATGAACAATTGATTCACATCCTGAATCATATAGTCATGTATTGAATATTGTATTTCCAATTTTGGGAACAAAATTATTTGGGCGATTTATATGGTCATATTTCATTCATTAATTTTATTTCTATTTAGATTGGACATATGGACTGATCTGATCAATAAAATCATGAATGGGTTCAATATAGACCATTAGTTCTTAGCATATTTATTTTGAGAGTCGTAATTTTATGTTTGCGCGTAAGTGTGGAAATTTTTTACTTGTTCTTTTTGTTGAATTCATGATTGTGTGAGGATAATATTTTTTCTCATTAGAGTATATCAATCTACAGAAACACCGAAAATGTTGTTTATGTTGAAATAAAATTTTAAATACACCCCTCTACTGATTCACACCCACTCTTAAATGAGAAAAATTATCATTCCAATAAAATAAATTGTTTCAGTTACATAATTCCTTCAATGAAATCATTGATTATCACTACTGGCAGTTGAATATATTTATTTAATCAAAATTAGGTGTCTAACAAAATTACAGGGAAAAATATCGCAGTTGAAAAAAATTGAATTTTTCTAATGTTGATATTGTGTTATTACTATCCTTTATAAATTATTTTTAGATAAAAATTTATACAATGAGAAAATTAGAATATGATGGAAATTAATAACTTTCTTCTCCCAAGTAATTACTTGGTAAAGAATATACTAATGTTATGGGACTAAAAACCACAAAATTAATATAGTACAAGCTAGATAGATGTTATGAAGGTAATTTCAAATTCAATGAGGAATAATTAAAGATTTTTATAAAAAAATTAAAATTTAAAAATTTAATTGGATTAATTATTTGATTGTTTATTTTATTATGGAAATTTAAATTAGGAGTAATATTCCTGAAATTAGTGTGAAACAGGTCCATTACATTGTTATAAAGGAATTTTTAAGAAGATTTATTGATATATTTTAAATTAAATTTTCATCTGATGTTCACATGGAATATAATTTAATTATATAGTTAAATAAAATTCACATTTAATATGAAATGATAAATATTTCATCCAAAAAATTTAAATTTATGGATAAAAAGGATTTCAAAACCCTAAAGAATATTAAAATATGTAATTATGAATATGTTGTAGTCTCAAGTCATTCTGGTAATTGAGATGAATATAAAAGGCTTTTTAACTTCATTTTAATAATATTTTATAATGGAAAAAATAAAAAATGTTATATTTTCTTCTAGATGATATAAATTTAATAGACATGAACACTGTGTAGTCAACTTCCAAAATGATAATGGAATAGATTGAAAATATAAAAATGATTAAAATGCATAACTAATTGAGAGGATAATAAAAATAAAAAATATTTAAATGAATTTAGAATTAAGAATTTATTTAATAGAATAAAGAGAAGAATATGATTATAAAATATGACGGAACTAATCTTATTTAATTAAATGATATAGATGTAGAAACCCAAGGAAATTTTTCATGATTTAGATTTTTCATTCCAATAATTAATGAGTTGATAAACATTGAAAATTATAATTTAGAACCAATTTATATTGAATGTATTATAAAAAAATGTGATATCATGTCTTTACATAAACATTATACTCAATGAATAGAAGAAAAAATTATTAATTGAGAACAATACTCTGATAGTTGAAATCAGTGAGCATGTTTATTGGGATAAAACACTTTTTGAGGAATATAAGAATTTCAGGGTGAATGTTATTGAATACATGAAGATGATAAATGTTCTTGAAGTAAAACTATCATTGAAGAAGTAAAATTATCAATTAAACAATATAAATGACATGAGGTAATCAGATAAACTGAAAAATATCAATAAGTACATAAACATATCAATAGAAATCAAGGGAGAATCTTATAGAGATATTGAAAAACAATAGGTAAAATCCTCACATGATAAATGTATTTTGAAAATATTCAACACTAAAAATTCAGCAATAATGGTTAATTTTAGTAAATATTCAAAATTTAAAATGTGAAAAATATAAATTTTTGTGTTTATGATGAAAGAATATTATTTAATGTGACTTTTATTGCAAATAAAATATAATATCACACGATAATTTTTCAGAAAATATAAAATTATGTATTGAAGTCTTATGTAGAAGTATTTATCGATGTGATATTGTTCCAATTAATTAATATCAACAAAATATTGTTTGTTTCTTATCAATGTGAATGGGAATTCATTTTTGATGAAAGATAATAAAAATTACTTCCTGAAATAAGATTCATTTAATAAAAATAGCATATGATAAATATAAGGATTCATGATAGTTTTTATTCCTCCAAAATTTCTAGTGATTCTATAATTTTGAAGATTATTGACAATAATATGGATGTATTGTTTGGTAATGAATCACCCCTAAGAATCAAATTTTTTGTAATAATTAAAATTAAGAATAAGAGTTTAAAATTAGATGATGTTCACTATTTTTAGGGGATAAAAAAAGTTTTTTAGTGTTAGATAACATAATCATACTAGGAATGATGTAACATTTAATTGAAATACATGAATCATTAAACAAATTTTTGCTGAAGAACTATTTCTCAAGGTTTTAGAGTAAATATTAGTATATTTTTGATTGGTTATCCTTCCAATAAATATCAATATATAATGAAATATGAGGATATGATAAGAAAAATATAAATGATAGTCACATAAAAACTCATTTAAAATACTTTGGTACATTGATTAGTAATATATTTAAACAACCTAATAATATATCAAGATATAATTTATGGAACTTCTAATGAGAATGATAACCTATAAGGAACACAAAATATGGATATTATTTCATCAAGACCACTGAAATTATAAACCCATATATATTTCTGGAAACTGACATGGATTTGACTCCAGGTGATCTTTATTAAACTATATTCATTGATGGATTCACTTGGATTATCAATTTTCTTTTCATGAATGTACTAATCAATTAGATCTAAAAATGGGATGTAATAAATATTCAATGTTTTTGATATTTATCATAATAAATATTTAACTAATGATCATTACAGAACATCATTTACCATACAATAAATTACTTTTTTAGATATGAAGAATAAAATAATTATAAAATTACGACGAATAATACTGAATGAAAATAAAATTTCATAATATTTAAAGGGAGATCAATGGGTACATCGATGTATTTTCAAAATAGATGTCTTTTGAGACCCATGAAACTATCTACAATCTATGATATTTAGTAATAAAATAAACATATAGTTAAGTATTTAAAGGTATTCATACTTTGTTTTTAAATTAATATCCTAGAATGAATAACGAGAATGTAAGAATAAAAAATTAAATCATGGAGATATCGATTTTCCTACAGAAAATTGATATCATATTTATGTATAAAATTATTAAATATAATTGAATCATACCATTAATATTGAATTATAATTTAAAATTCGTAATAATGATGAAGAAACCATAAAAGGTTTGAGAAATATAATTCTTGTTAAAGTAGCCACTAAAAACTGATAATATCATTGGGAATTAGAATTCACCAGTTCGGACGTGAAGGATAGAAATATTTAAGAAACAAATAAATCTTATATCAAAATTTCATCCATGATTGGTGGGTAAGGATATTAATCATGATTAATGGATGGATTAAATTAATGAATAACTCAACAATACTAATAATGACATTATAATAGAACATGTTCCTTGAATTAGATACAATTTTTTGTACAAAATGCTTTTCTAATACATAAATGAATGTCAAATTCAATGTAACATAGATCAATGATATATTTTTCTGGAATGGGCATTATAAAATTATATGAATAGACATTAAAAATTATTTAACTCTACTTTATGGTCTTGAGATGATAAGAATGTCCATGAAAGTGAAATATCATTTGATGTATAGAAAATATCAAATGGAAGTAATATCTTATTTTCAAAATGGTGATCTTGAAGAAGAATAATTTATTGAAAAACCAGAAAATCCCATTCTTGAATTGGATGTAAGAATGGTCTATTGATTGGATATATATATTTATGGAATAGTATAATTTTCAAGGTGATGGTTTTCTAAAGATGATAAATCATTGAGGAAAATTTTGTTTCCCAAAGGGCCTATTAACAATAACTTGTACTTAAGGAAGGGTAGGTTGGAAATACTAATTGTAATTGTATATGTGGTTGAAATAATTTTTCATAATAATAATTTTTTATTATAATATGGAAAACATTATAAAAAGGTACAACAAGATTAAAACCCTATGATGGGGGAATAAGACAATTTTAATGGATTAAATATAGATAATAATTCATAAGAATTATTTATTTCACAATAAAAACATGTCGAAGAACTATAAATTAATTTCTGAATAATATATTAGAGAAATATTTCAAAAACTATATCTATTATAATGAAGTTGATGAATTATAAATAAGTCCAGAATTATGATCAGTTGAAATTCAGAACTATAATTGGTAGTTATATATATGTCACAACATCTAGACTATACATTGCCTATGTTGTGAGTCTATGGACCAAGAATAAAAGTTATCTTGACAACTATGACAATTATAATTTTTTTAGATGACATAGTGAGTAATGTATTTCTGTATAAATGAAATATGGAACAAGGATTTATTAGCTACATTGATATAGATTATAAATTTGGCTATACAGATTATAGATATATTTTATTAGGTGTGTGTGTTGTTAGTGATGCTTGTGTTAGTAAGTACAATAAGATGTCATGTTCACTATCCCTAATTAAAAATGAATCCAAGTATATGGTTTAAACTCACACAGTTATCATTGACTTTATGTATGAATATCCATCTACTATATTTGGGTGTTTATGTACATAGAGAATTAATTGTTCTTTATTAAAATCACTGTTATATTTATCTCTAAAAATTATCATCCAACATTCTCAGAATAAATATATAGACATTCAATATCACCATATAAAATAGAATGTTAATTAAAGTGAAATAAACATTTATTTAATAGTATAAAACATATTATTGTAGATATATTTACAAAATATACTCTGCATGAGAGGTTTTTCATGTTAATACAGAAATTACAGGTTCATACTTTCATTAACACTTAGTCACTTCTTTCTCTGGGATCCCCAATAGTCCAATAGATTAAATTTATAAAGGGTGGAATATGTTACGGATGATGTGGGAGTATTTTTTATTTCTTGATTGAGAAAAAGAGTCATTTGAATAACTCGGAGAAACTATTCATTTCACCAACAGATGGAAATCTCTCAAAATCATGACATCATCTTATAGTGTAGTTTCATGACCCATATCATTGAGATTGCCTCTTATAAAATTACCCATATGTTTATTTTTGACATTTAGGCAGGTTATATTTAAATATCAACAAATACAAAGAAATATATTGAAAATCCCAAAGTTATATTGTCATTTTTTGAAGATTATTGATGACCTAATAGATTATTGGTCAGTTTTGGTTGTTTGTTTAGTTGCAGTCCATATTTTGATGTGTTTAATAAATATAAGGTTTGTGAACTATTTTGTTTGTATTATATGTCATGAAACAGAAATTAATGATGCAATTTTTTTTTATTTTTTTAGTATGGAAGATCACATGATGTATTTATAGGTTTGTAGTTTTGAAAATGTGCTTCCTTCCAAGGATTTATCATGTAATATTTGATTATGAAGTTGTCTAGTTTTAACAGACTCACATCATGTCTTCAATAGGAAATCATTATGTGAATTTTTTAAGAAAATATTTTAAGATATATTAGAGTTTATATTGGAAAAGCATTCAATATTTTACTAACCATGATCCCATAAAAATTAAGATATTTAAATAATTTACATTCTACAAAGATTGTAATTTCACTTATTAATAAAAATTGATATTTTTTTTCGTGAATCAAACATTTATTGTGATAGTGTAGTAATTATATTTTATATAAGTTATTTATTTCTGATTTATGGTTGAATAATTATGTATTTTATGAAATATTTCATTATAATCGACATGCGGAGATATCTAATGAATGGAATAATTGGGGGATTAAATATATAAATTTAGTTATATGCTAAATTTTCATTATATACCTCATATTATTTGTAAATAGATGTGTGTATATTGGTTATATTTTTTTTAATCATTTGATAATGGAATATGATTAATAGTTTATACCAGATGTTATATAGTTAATGTTCGATATGTAATGAATAAAGTGTTCTCAATAGATATGAATATAGTCTAGAGTTATTCGTGAATCAAAATTCAATTCCACATAATGGGAAATTAATTACTGTATATTCTAGAGTATCTAGAAGTGGATATTTAACTTCTATTTTCAAATTACCTAGTTTATGTTTGGATATTAATTTTTTGGAATTCATATTATTTGTACTATAACATAAGTTTGTGATGTTGGGTGTGAATTCATACATGTGTTTCATGATGTCTTAAAATTTCATCTAAGTGGAACTCATATGTTCTTATAGTGAAGATAGTTTGTGGATGGAGAGGATAAATAAAAAATGAAATATGTGGGATTAATTATTGGATTTGAACCTTGTAAAAATTATATGTTCCATATTATTTAAATTCCGAAAATAATCAAGTTGGGATATGATTTTATCCATATTGACAATATCAAACTATATCAATTCATATAAGATAATTTTTATATAAATGAAAATGAGAAAACCAACCCTCCATTGATTCTCTCATTCCATTAGAGGAAATTAAAATTACTAGGCACTTTAATATATGAATACTATATCATAAAAGCTGAAACAACACTGGTACTTCCATCAACATGTTTCATAATAATATAAATATCCACATGAAAATCCACCACTCTTTATGACAAAGGAAACTGGAGTTCATATTTGAAATCTTGTTTTACCCCCACATGAGAGGATAAACTCCATACATTTCTCTATACTTAGGTGTACATTTAACACAAGAATTACGAATGTATTGATTAGTCAATATTCCTCATAATGATCCTCTAAATTCTTCATATGGTGGGTCTACCTATGTTAAATAGTTGGGACCCCCTTATGGAGGAAAACCTACTTGGGTGTTGATTTGTCCAAGAGATGTATTAATTTTTATATATCCCTAAACATTTTCTCTTAATAAAAAATAAATATAAAAAATTTAAAACACAAAACATTCCATCCATCCTCATTATTTTTTCATCACTAATATTTCACATTTTAGAATTATAAAGACCCGTAAAAATTCAAGGGAAATTTTTTCTTAATTTTCTTTAGAATTTTACAAGAGCGCGGTTTCAGACGGCACCTGATTCCGAGGCCCGGAGTGCCCGGAATTAATTTCCGAAGTTTGGCTCGGGTACGTTCAGTGAACGAACGAGCGGGAATTACTAACTTTTGATCCGGTGCTCGGAATTGAAATCCGAGGGCACCGATGAACTCGCAGCGCCGATATTCGCTTAAAGAGACCTTTTCGGGAGTTGCGTTTGTTGCGGGTTGAAAGTTAATTTTTGGGGTTTTTAGTTTGAGTTAAATAAAATTTGTGTACAACAAATTTTATTATAACTTGTTAAAACCTACCAAAGGGGGTTGGAAGTGGGACCCACACCCACTTAACCTCCCTTGGGAGGATTAAGTGTGGCGGGGCCCACACGAACCCCTAAACCTTTCAAATTCTCCCAACTCCCTTAACGCCTCATTTATTGACTTGAGTTACTTTTAATTATGGGAGTTAAACCTTTTGAATTTCAAACTTTTGAAATTCTAATGTGTTATGTGATAATAAAATAAGTTGTTGTCTTATTTTATTTTGGGTTATTTGTTTGTCTTCTTGAGAGGTGGAGAGCTCTTCTTCTTCTTCAACTCCGACGAAGAACTCGAAGAACGTTCATCTTGACGAAGAACGCTCAAGCTCCGACGAAGAACGCCGCACCTCCATTCTTCGTTTACCGTGTCAACAAAGGGGACGCCACTTCTTCCTCGGACAACCTTCGTCGGCGTACAAGTTTTGCCAACGACGTGTCTCTTCAAACGCATCCCTTCGTCATCGGATTTGACGAACGGCTACCGTGACGCCTGACCTCCGCGACGTCGTCTTCCGCGGAACGTTCACAATCTTCGAGCCTTATACCCGAGGTAGGGGTTGTTGATTTCTTTTTGGTTTCCTTATTTTTATTCTTGATCGTGAATAGCAAGTCTAACGTGTGGCTTGAATTATTTAAGTTGCGTTATTATTTTAACGTGAGGGGGCCGGACCGCACGAACACGGCCGAACCCCCCTCCATCGTTCTTGTTTATTCTTGCGGGTGGAAGCAAGTGGCGTGGTGCCGTCGCACCACGTGGATGATCGTGCAAATATTTTACGCGGCGCCGTCGCGCTACGCCGAGGAAGAATCTTCAAGAACGCGACGCCGTCGCGCCGCGTTGAATGGAATCAAGGCACGGCGGAGGGGCGCGGTGCCGTCGCACCGCGCCGGATGACGAACGCCGCGGCGGGACGAGGAGACCGCGGCCGGTTCCGGGCCGCGGCGGGAAGAGAAGACCGGCGGCCGGGCCGCCGGCGTCGGAAGCCGAAGGGGGGACCGGAATTTCCGGTCCCGTTAGAGAAAACCGGTCGGCCAGCTGGCCGGCCGGATACCATTAAAACCGGGGGAATTAATCCCCCGGCCACCTCATAAAACCCCCCTCTTTATGAGGGGGGCGGTTCTTTGAAGGAGGGGGGGCAGCCGGCCCCCCGGTTCCGCACCAGCAGGCCCCCCACGTGGGGGGGGGGGGGGCGTTTTTAAAAATAAAACGGCGCAGCTATGCCGCGCTGCCAGATGAAGAGCGGGGGCTTGTTCCCCCGCGTGCGGCCCCTCGCGGCGACAAGCCGCCGCGGCGCCCCGCACCGCCGCGCCGCCCCAGGGGGGGGGGGGGATCGGGCCGGGTCGGCCCGGACCCGGACCCCCCCGTTTCGAACCAGAATCGGTTTCTGGGCCATATCTTGAGCCTCGGACCTCCGAATGACGAACCGTCTGCGGCAACGTGATCCTTGGATCGAGACGGTCGTTTCGGTATATCGCACTCAAGGTTTCGGTTTACTTTGAGTTCGGCCGGGTTGGTTCGTTCACGAAACCAACCGGGCCTTCGGAGCGGAAACACTCATATCTTGAGCTACGGACGTCCGATTGACGTGCCGTCAGCTGTGTTGTGTCCCTCTTAGTGAGGCGAATATTTTGGCATACTCCGCCCGAGGTTTGGACGCAGGTGAAGTACGGTCGGGTTGGTTTTGCCTTAAAAACCAACCGGGCCCCGGAGACGAAAATGCCAATAACTCTCAGACCGGGCGTCCGATCGACGCGCCGTCTGTTGCGTTGAGTTCCTGTTGACGATACGGAACTTTTGGATACATCAACTCTGGTCTTCGTGACAGTTGATGTATCAGCCTCTCGGCTCGTGGAGCGGACCCTCCGAACGAGCTTGCTATGTGCGGGAACCCTAGTGCTGGCTGCGACTGTTCTACTGCTACGACTACTACTGCTACTGTGACTGCGACGACGACAGTACAGAGATCCTATGTGGATTCGACGACGACGACTACAGCACTCAGCGATCCTACGTGGATAAGTGCTACAGGTCCTGTGTGGGCCCGATCCTGTGTGGGTCTCTGCGCTCAACGGTCCTGTGTGAACCAGCGCCTACAGGTCCTGTGTGGGCCCGATCCTGTGTGGGTCTTTGCGGGGGTTAGTTACCTATCGATCCTTCGTGGGTCCGACGACTTATATGGATCAGTGATCATCTTTATCATCCTTGAAGAAGTATACCTGTGTGAGCTGAATCCTGTTGTTTTCCTGTGTGGATTGTGTTGTGCAATCCTGTGTGGATTATGTTTTGCTTTCCTATGTGGAATACGTATACTTTCCTGCGTGGACTGAGTTGTACTTGGGCTCGGAGGTTGGAGCGTATTTTAATTGATGACTTAGGTATATGTATGGGCATATACCTAAGCAGTGTCGGTTGTTACTTCGTGATTTTACTTTTCTTCGTGGTTTATCCTTTGTGGATTTGAGAGACCTTCACGGGTCTCGGGGTCCCTACTGAGTAGCTTATACTCACCCCTGCACGGGCTTCGCCCGCACTACGTTGTGTTGGTTGCAGACGACGGACAGCGTTGACCTTAGCTGAGGCTTGTAGAGCGGGACGGTACCCGGAGGTGGACCACTGGGCGGGACGTGCACGGAGCGGACGGCGGGACCCGTGGAGCAGAGGAGCTATCTGTACCCACCCTTCAGGTGGGATTTCCAGTGGACAGCTCGGTGTAGTGGCTTTTACTTTTCAGTTGCTGTTTTCCCTTTCGAGTTGTACTTTACTTTTAGTTTGGGTTTGTATTCTGGCCCATTTACTTTTCCGCACTTTCAGTTGTACTCTGCTTTGTTTAGTGTTTACTTTCCGCTTGCTTACTCTGTGGTGTTTGTTACTTTTCAAAGGCAATGCCTTCCCTTTTTACTGGGATTTACGCCTTGGTGCTAGTCGCCAGCCCCTGGCCTATGGAAGGCGGGCTTGGGGTAGTCACGGCACGGACCCCGAGGGCGGGTCGTGACAAATTGGTTTCAAAGGAGTTCGGTTCTACCGTGAACTCTGATCTTTTCTATGTGAAGCAATAATGTTTAGCGTATTGAGTGTGGTTATCAGTCCAGGGAGTCCAGTGTTGGTGCGGCGGATGACGTATCCGTACACCAGGACCCTGACTTCTGATTTCCGACTTAATGCACGAAAACATTGATTGCGTGTGTGTTTCAAAGTTTTCTTTGTGATTACTTATATCAGCTCACCAAGTATACTGTTCTGACCGTGGCGCACCTGTTTCCTTTTCAGGATGGCCCCACGACGGCAGCCAGCTAGGGTTCCGAGAGTCGAGCGTGACGACAGCCCACCGAGCGACGAGGCCTCGGTGCAGGGCCCTTTTCCAGTAGTGGCACCGGCGGTAGCTTTACCCGCCGATCCCCCGATGCTTCCAGCAGCAGCCGCTGACGATGCACGTCGCCTCAGCGCACTGCATGAGTTTCAGCGCCAACGACCGCCCAGGTTTCGCGGGGAGATGGATCCCCAGGCAGCAGAGGACTGGCTGGAGGCAGTGGTTCTCGTGTTTAGGCTAGTGAGGACACCAGAAGACCTCATGGTGATCCTCGCTGCGAGCCTACTACACGCAGCAGCAGGACGATGGTGGAGCATGATGCTCCAGGTGCACGATGAGGCATCTCTACTTTGGACGGACTTTGAGAGCCTCTTCCGCTCGGAGTTCGTCCAAGCCACCCTTCGTGCGGTGCGTATCCAGGAGCTTCTACAGCTGCGGCAGGGCAGCATGACGGTCGCTCAGTACTCGACGAGATTTACCGATCTCTCGCGCTACTCGACCGACATGGTACGGGACCCATTCTTCCGGGCCCGGACCTTCGAGCAGGGTTTGAGACATGAGATCAGGGCATCGCAGATCTCCCTCAGCATACCGACTCAGACAAGAGTACTGGAGCGGGCCCTTCTGATCGAGAGCTTCCTTGCTGAGTCTACACCAGCACAGCGACCCACCGCAGGGCGGCACGTGGCAGAGTCATCTGCAGCAGGTAGTCGATGGATGACTCAGGGGTCCAGAAAGACCAGACCTTCGGGCAGACGATCTCAGGGCACTGGCTCAGCAGTGCGGGGAACACAGCGCGGGGCCAGTCTTACGAGAGGCAGACAGTGCTACTCGTGCGGCGGGCAGGGCCACATGGCTCGCGACTGCCTGACCCGCCGTGCCGAGGAGCAACAGTCAGTTGATGGACCACCGAGGCAGAGGCAGAGGGTCGACCGTGGTGGTCCGCAGGGAGAAGGCGGACGAGGCAGAGGAGCTGGACGAGCAGCCGGTGGTGGGCGACGCTTTGAGGCTCTGCCACCACCACCACCAGGAGGTCCACCCCGACCACAGGGAGCTGGCGGGCAGCGACAGGCACAACTCCAGGCAGCAGAGGCCTACGACCACGGCGCACCCGAGATGATTCGAGGTACTATCTGTGTCTACTCCACCCTTGCTGCAGTTCTTATAGACACAGGAGCGAGTCATTATTTCATATCCGATGCCCTTGTTCGGAGCTCGGAGATTCCGACAGAGCCGTTGGCTCGATCCTTACGGCTAGAGACTCCTACGGGAGCAGACTCGACGATTACGCACTGGTGCCGGCAGTGTGAGCTTACTCTAGGAGGCGAGAGCTTCGGCTGGGATCTTCTTGTAGCAGCGTCGAGGCCTTACGACGTCATCTTGGGCATGGATTGGCTGTCTACGGTCCATGCACAGATTGACTGTTTTAGGCGCAAGGTGCGTTGTGTACGCACCGACGGGAGCATGTTCACCTTCACCGGCGAGAAGGGAGCCTTAGCAGCACAGGATGGACTTCCGCGGAGGAGAGGACAGCCCATCACTCATCAGTTGGCTAGCCTCATCCTTGGAGCAGTTGACGTGCGGAGTCCTGGTTTTCCTGCAGTGGTGGATTAGTTTGCGGATGTTTTTCCCGACGATGTTCCAGGGCTACCTCCTCGTAGAGAGATAGACTTTTATATTGACTTGTACCCCGGGACAGCCCCGATATCCACTCCAGCATATCGGATGGCCCCCGCCGAGCTTCGAGAGCTACGGGTACAGTTGGAGGACTTGCAGGGCAAGGGATTCATCCGACCCAGTGTTTCACCCTGGGCTTCCCCGATATTGTTCGCCAAGAAGGCAGACAGGAGCTTGCGACTTTGTGTTGACTATCGTCGCCTGAACCAGGTTACAGTGAGGAACAAGTATCCGCTACCGAGGATTGATGACCTCTTTGATCAGCTCAAGGGAGCACGGTGGTTCTCGAAGATAGACCTCAGGTCAGGCTATCATCTGCTCAGAGTCAGAGACGAGGATGTGCAGAAGACGGCCTTCAGATGTCGGTATGGCCACTATGAGTTCGTGGTTATGCCTTTCGGTGTAACCAATGCTCCAGCAGTGTTCATGGCTCTCATGAACAGGATCTTTCAGCCATACCTCGATCGGTTTGTCATGGTCTTCATCGACGACATTCTGATTTACTCTACGACAGAGGAGGAGCACGCCTATCACTTGCGAGTTGTTCTTGACACACTCCGAGAGCACCAGCTTTATGGTAAGCTTTCGAAGTTCCAGTTCTGGATACGTGAGGTCCACTTTTTTGGGACACGTTATCTCTGAGGCGGGAGTTGCAGTGAATCCCGCGAAGATTGAGGCTGTGTTAGCTTGGGAGCCACCCAGGAGCGTGACTGAGGTTTGGAGTTTCTTGGGACTAGCTGGATACTATCGGAGATTCGTACCAGACTTCTCTAGAGTTGCAGCATCACTCACAGCTTTGACGAAGAAGGGGAAACCCTTCGTGTGGTCAGACAGATGTCAGCAGAGCTTCCAGGAGCTGAGACAGAGATTGACTAGCGCACCTATCTTGAGGTTGCCTGAGGAGGGAGTAGGGTACGTAGTCTACTGCGATGCATCAGGGGCCGGACTCGGATGTGTTCTGATGCAGCAGCGGGCCGTGATCGCCTATGGATCACGTCAGTTGAGGCCGCATGAGAAGAACTACGCTACCCATGACCTGGAGTTAGCAGCAGTGGTCTTCGCTCTGAAGACATGGCGACACTATCTGATGGGCGAGCGCTTTACAGTCTTTTCCGATCATCAGAGTCTCAGGTATATCTTCTCGCAGAAGGACCTGAACCTGAGATAGCGACGATGGCTCGAGTTCCTCCAGGACTATGACTTTGAGATAGTCTATACTCCTGGGAAGGGGAACGTAGTAGCCGATGCCCTCAGCAGGAGGACGGGCATTCAGCTACTTGAGGAGGTGACGGAGCAGCTAGCCTCTTTGCAGATATCCTTCGTGGATAGAGATGGAGCAACCTTTCTTCAGTCTCTCACAGTCACTCCTCCACTACTACAGCGAGTCAGGGAGGCACAGTGCGGGGATGCTGACTGTGAGACACGACGTGCACAGATATCCTCGGGACAGGCACCTGATGGTTTCTCCCTTGGAGCAGAGCACGACATCCTTTTCAGAGGACGTACCATGGTACCAGTCGCATTGCGAGAGGAAGTACTGAGAGAGTTTCACACTTCTCCTTTAGCGGTAAATCCTGGAGTGGCGAAGATGTACCAGGACCTCAGACGACAGCACTGGTGGCCGGGCATGAAGAAGGCAGTAGCAGAGTTTGTTTCTCGATGCCTTACCTGCCAGCAGGTGAAGACAGAGCATCAGGTACCAGCAGGCTTGGTACAGCCCTTGGAGGTTCCGGAGTGGAAGTGGGACGACATATCTATGGACTTCGTGACTGGACTTCCACGCACTTCCAGAGGTCACGACTCCATCTGGGTGATTGTTGACCGACTCACCAAGTCGGCACACTTCTTACCCATCAGAGAGCAGGGCTCAGTAGAGAGCTTGGGACGTCTCTACGTTCAGGAGATTGTGCGGCTCCACGGCGTACCATCATCTATCGTCTCCAATCGAGATGCCCGCTTTATTTCCCGACTTTGGAAGGGGTTACAAGAAGCGTTCGGGACACAGCTACGTCTGAGCACAGCCTTTCACCCTCAGACGGATGGTCAGACGGAGAGGACCATTCAGACTCTCGAGGACATGCTCCGCGCATGTGTCCTCAACTTTGGTCGTAGCTGGGAGGACCACCTACCCTTAGTGGAGTTCGCGTACAACAACAGCTACCACTCCACCATCGGGATGGCACCGTACGAGGCGTTGTACGGCCGACCATGTAGATCTCGTTTGTGCTGGACAGACCCTGGGGAGTCAGCACTGGTGGGACCGGAGATGGTCCAGGCCACGACAGAGAAGGTCCAGGTCATCCAGGAGCGGATGAGGACAGCTCAGAGCCGGCAGAAGTCATACGCTGACAGGAGGCGGAGGCCACTGGAGTTCGAGGATGGCGACCACGTCTTCTTGCGGGTCTCACCTCGACGTGGTATTCGGAGATTTGGCCGAGGCGGCAAGTTATCTCCGCGCTTCATCGGACCTTTCCAGATTCTCAGCTGGATTGGTGAGGTGGCTTATCGCCTGGCTCTACCACCTCAGTTGCACCGGGTGCACGACGTCTTCCACGTATCTCAGCTGAGGAGATACGTGCACGACCCGACGCACATCATTGACCATGGGGAGCTTGACGTTGACGATGGGGTGACTTTTACGGAGGTCCCGGTGGAGATAGAGGATCGACAGGAGCGGGTCCTGCGTGGGCGATCGATTCCTCTTGTGCGCATCAGATGGCAGCACGGGAATCTCCAGGAGAGCACATGGGAGCGGGAGGCTCAGATGCGTGCTCAGTACCCTCATTTATTTCCCTAGTTTTTGATGTATCTTTACGGGGACGTAAATCCCTGAGGTGGGAGTAATGTAAAGACCCGTAAAAATTCAAGGGAAATTTTTTCTTAATTTTCTTTAGAATTTTACAAGAGCGCGGTTTCAGACGGCACCTGATTCCGAGGCCCGGAGTGCCCGGAATTAATTTCCGAAGTTTGGCTCGGGTACGTTCAGTGAACGAACAAGCGGGAATTCCTAACTTTTGATCCGGTGCTCGGAATTGAAATCCGAGGGCACCGATGAACTCGCAGCGCCGATATTCACTTAAAGAGACCTTTTCGGGAGTTGCGTTTGTTGCGGGTTGAAAGTTAATTTTTGGGGTTTTTAGTTTGAGTTAAATAAAATTTGTGTAGAACAAATTTTATTATAACATGTTAAAACCTACCAAAGGGGGTTGGAAGTGGGACCCACACCCACTTAACCTCCCTTGGGAGGATTAAGTGTGGCGGGGCCCACACGAACCCCTAAACCTTTCAAATTCTCCCAACTCCCTTAACGCCTCATTTATTGACTTGAGTTACTTTTAATTATGGGAGTTAAACCTTTTGAATTTCAAACTTTTGAAATTCTAATGTGTTATGTGATAATAAAATAAGTTGTTGTCTTATTTTATTTTGGGTTATTTGTTTGTCTTCTTGAGAGGTGGAGAGCTCTTCTTCTTCTTCAACTCTGACGAAGAACTCGAAGAACGTTCATCTTGACGAAGAACGCTCAAGCTCCGACGAAGAACGCCGCACCTCCATTCTTCATTTACCATGTCAACGAAGGGGACGCCACTTCTTCCTCGGACAACCTTCGTCGGCGTACAAGTTTCGCCAATGACGTGTCCCTTCGAACGCATCCCTTCGTCATCGGATTTGACGAACGGCTACCGCGACGCCCGACCTCCGCGACGTCGTCTTCCGCGGAACGTTCACAATCTTCGAACCTTATACCCGAGGTAGGGGTTGTTGATTTCTTTTTGGTTTCCTTATTTTTATTCTTGATCGTGAATATCAAGTCTAACGTGTGGCTTGAATTATTTAAGTTGCGTTATTATTTTAACGTGAGGGGGCCGGACCGCACGAACACGGCCGAACCCCCCTCTATCGTTCTTGTTTATTCTTGCGGGTGGAAGCAAGTGGCGTGGTGCCATCGCACCACGCGGATGATCGTGCAAATATTTTACGCGACGCCGTCACGCTACGCCGAGGAAGAATCTTCAAGAACGCGCCGCCGTCGCGCCGCGTTGAATGAAATCAAGGCACGACGGAGGGGCGCGGTGCCGTCGCACCGCGCCGGATGACGAAGGCCGTGGCCGGTTCCGGGCCGCGGCGGGACGAGGAGACCGCGGCCGGTTCCGGGCCGCGGCGGGAAGAGAAGACCGGCGGCCGGGCCGCCGGCGTCGGAAGCCGAAGGGGGGACCGGAATTTCCGGTCCCGTTAGAGAAAACCGGCCGGCCAGCTGGCCGGCCGGATACCATTAAAACCGGGGGAATTAATCCCCCGGCCACCTCATAAAACCCCCCTCTTTATGAGGGGGGCGGTTCTTTGAAGGAGGGGGGGGGGGGGGGTAGCCGGCCCCCCGGTTCCGCACCAGCAGGCCCCCCACGTGGGGGGGGGGGCGTTTTTAAAAATAAAACGGCGCAGCTATGCCGTGCCGCCAGATGAAGAGCGGGGGCTTGTTCCCCCGCGTGCGGCCCCTCGCGGCGACAAGCCGCCGCGGCACCCCGCGCCGCCGCGCCGCCGCCGCCGACCGCCGCCGCCGGCCACCGCGCCGCCCCAGGGGGGGGGGGGGGGTCGGGCCGGGTCGGCCCGGACCCGGACCCCCCCGTTTCGAACCAGAATCGGTTTTTGGGCCATATGTTGAGCCTCGGACCTCCGAATGACGAACCGTCTGCGGCAACAAGATCCTTGGATCGAGACGGTCGTTTCGGTATATCGCACTCAAGGTTTCGGTTTACTTTGAGTTCGGCCGGGTTGGTTCGTTCACGAAACCAACCGGGCCTTCGGAGCGGAAACGCTCATATCTTGAGCTACGGATGTCCGATTGACGTGCCGTCAGCTGTGTTGTGTCCCTATTAGTGAGGCGAATCTTTTGGCATACTCCGCCCGAGGTTTGGACGCAGGTGGAGTACGGTCGGGTTGGTTTTGCCTTAAAAACCAACCGGGCCCCGGAGACGAAAATGCCAATAACTCTCAGACCGGGCGTCCGATCGACGCGCCGTCTGTTGCGTTGAGTTCCTGTTGACGATACGGAACTTTTGGATACATCAACTCTAGTCTTCGTGACAGTTATGTATCAGCCTCTCGGCTCGTGGAGCGGACCCTCCGAACGAGCTTGCTATGTGCGGGAACCCTAGTGCTGGCTGCGACTGTTCTACTGCTACGACTACTACTGCTACTGTGACTGCGACGACGACAGTACAGAGATCCTGTGTGGATTCGACGACGACGACTACAGCACTCAGCGATCCTACGTGGATCAGTGCTACAGGTCCTGTGTGGGCCCGATCCTGTGTGGGTCTCTGCGCTCAGCGGTCCTGTGTGAACCAACGCCTACAGGTCCTGTGTGGGCCCGATCCTGTGTGGGTCTTTGTGGGGGTTAGTTACCTATCGATCCTTCGTGGGTCCGACGACTTAGATGGATCAGTGATCATCTTTATCGTCCTTGAAGAAGTATACCTGTGTGAGCTGAATCCTGTTGTTTTCCTGTGTGGATTGTGTTGTGCAATCCTGTGTGGATTAGGTTTTGCTTTCCTATGTGGAATACGTATACTTTCCTGCGTGGACTGAGTTGTACTTGGGCTCGGAGGTTGGAGCGTATTTTAATTGATGACTTAGGTATATGTATGGGCATATACCTAAGCAGTGTCGGTTGTTACTTCGTGATTGTACTTTTCTTCGTGGTTTATCCTTTGTGGATTTGAGAGACCTTCAGGGGTCTCGGGGTCCCTACTGAGTAGCTTATACTCACCCCTGCACGGGCTTCGCCTGCACTACGTTGTGTTGGTTGCAGATGACGGACAGCGTTGACCTTAGCTGAGGCTTGTAGAGCGGGACGGTACCCGGAGGTGGACCACTGGGCGGGACGTGCACGGAGCGGACGGCGGGACCCGTGGAGCAGAGGAGCTATCTGTACCCACCCTTCAGGTGGGATTTCCAGTGGACAACTCGGTGTAGTGGCTTTTACTTTTCAGTTGCTGTTTTCCCTTTCGAGTTGTACTTTACTTTTAGTTTGGGTTTGTATTCTGGCCCATTTACTTTTCCGCACTTTCAGTTGTACTCTTCTTTGTTTAGTGTTTACTTTCCGCTTGCTTACTCTGTGGTGTTTGTTACTTTTCAAAGGAAATGCCTTCCCTTTTTACTGGGATTTACGCCTTGGTGCTAGTCTCCAGCCCCTGGCCTATGGAAGGCGGGCTTGGGGTAGTCACGGCACGGACCCCGAGGGCGGGTCGTGAAAAGAATAATTAATTTTTTTAATTCATTTCAATAATTAGATATGTTTCATCTTCCACAACTCTTCGTTATATATATAAATAAACCTATATTATAAATATAAATATCCAGGGAACTCAAAATCTTTACGCGATTTTGAATTCAAAAAAATTTGACAGCCAAATTGTTCAAATGGTAATAACTCCTTTTTATATAAATTATGAGAACAAAATTCAAAACCAAATATTCTAAGATTTTGAAAAATTATCATTAATCACATTGAACAAATAAACAATTTCTTTAGAACCACTTCATTTATTCAATAATCAGGGATTACACTTTATTTATAATCAATAATTCAAAATCCCAATATTTATCAACAACTAATACACTAATTCTTTATAATGGTAATTATAATCATTGATAACATTTTAAAAAAACCATCGGGTTCTCTTAATAAGTGTGGAAAAAAACAATAAATCGAACAAGATAATTTGCTGGATGAGTTACATGAGGATTGGAATTCGATCCCTATATTACTTGTTAATGTTATAGAGGTATTAACGGAGTAATAATATGGATTTTCTTTGTTATATAGAAATTAGTATTTTTTCTCTACTATATTATTTTTATTAATTTATTTAGAAGAAAAATGAAGGTCAAATTCCTAAATTACATATTTTTAGGTTTATATATGGTTATTAAAGAGATTCATTTCATTAAACATCAATGATGCTACCTTTACTTATATGAGAACCATGAAATTTGGGACCATTGTGGCCTTAAACAACATGAAAGTATTCCAGTATTATTAAAGAATATGGAATGTCTGGGTTTTTTGTGATTCGAATTGAGGACATGCCTCCCCATACACCATATTGGGGACATTTTTTGGAATTAATGGTAAAGGCCTACATGTGAATGATATAATAGAAGAATATGTTAAAATATTGATTTTTCCTTTGGACAATGAACATGTATTATTACCTTGTAGTATTTAAACCATGATTGATGATATAGAGAAGGGGTATGGATTTTATATAGTGGAATACAGATGAGATTTCATTAATGGAAATGTGTTAATTGAAAAATATAGGTTGTGGATTAGATGAATCCCTATAATTAGTTAAATTTATTTATTGATGAATTAGTAATACCAAATATAGAAGGAACATTTGTGAATAGTAAATAAAAAATTAGAACAACTTTTCCAATTATTGTAGAAGAATTTAAATGTCATCCAGAATTAGTTTCGCTTAAACAGTTTCCATCCAATAATATTGAAATATTATTTAAATGACTCTATATATATTGAAATATTTTAGTTAATGAGTAACATAATTTTTTATTTAAATAATTTTTTTTTTCAAAAATAGAAACTTTTTTATTAAATTTTATAAGAAAGAAAAATTGAATGAAGGAAAAATAATATTGTATGATTGGATATCACAGAAATTAGGTTGTAAAAATAGAATGTTAGAGATTTGATAAACTGTCTTCCAAATATGGGAAAATTGATAAATAATATATACCCTCTCAGGTTATAGAAAACACACTAAATTTAATTGACTGATTCTAAGACAATATGCTTTACAAAATAAAGGCTAAAAGGTTTTTGAAAGCACAGGTCATAGGGAATTTAGAAGGGAAATTCTCAAGAAGTATGCATATAGATAAAGATGATATCATGGAAAATATTACCATCCACATCATTATTAAATTCATTATTTACTATTTATATTTTATTTATCTTGTATAATCAAATTTTATATATAATATCATAGTATGATTAATTTAAATAGGGTAATTTAATTTTTTATTTTATAAAATTAATTCAATTTTTTATTCCCTCTCATTGTACTGTTAATAATTCATCTTATCAATATCTTACTCAATTATGTTATATATTCCTTATAGGTATAGAAAGTTGAGAATGATTATCTAGACATATTCAAAGTCAATTAAACTTCTATAAAATATAAATATATTATTGTGATGGTGTTAAAATGGAAAAAAATTATGAACAACCAATATATTGTAGTTCAAAAATAGAAATGAATTTTGTAAGTTTTATTCCTCGACACCAAATTTCTAAAATTCTTCCATTCATCTCAAAGTCACATAAAACCTATTATAGTCATTTAAATTTACTTTAATCAATATTAAAATGATTATCAAAAAATAAAACACATGTATTGATTATAGATATATCATAATTATGAATTTCATTCAACAATATGTAGTTGGATATTGTTATTTATTTTCACCTATGCTTATATAATCACAATTTTTTTCATTAAAAAGTTAATTTATGATAAATAAATGTAACATTGATTAATTGATATTAAATTTACATCTTTAGAGGTATTCACCTCTTTTATTCTTAATCTATTGATTGGGTTGAAAATTTGGACAATATACGATCAATATTTTTCATATATTTATTTCTCTATGAGAATTGTGTTGAACGGATAATATATCTATAGACTTATGTGACCTTGATAAAATATAATGGAAAATATGTTCAAATTGCATAAGGAAAACCCAATTTTATGTTGAAAAAAATTAGATGGATGCTCTCAAAGAGAATGTAAGGATGACACTAGTTATATTGTATAAAAATTAAATTAATATTAATATATTAATAATTCTATTTTATCATCATTATTATAATGATATTTATATTTAGTATCATGTTATCAAATAGTTGGTAGATCCACTCTTTTTGATGTGTGATTTTTCTCCAACCAATGTTAAAATATCAGATATGTTATCTATGTCATTTTGAAATAATTCGCTTAAGAAAACAATGATAATAATGGATGTTTAACATCAAAACATTCAATTCATATATATATGTCTTTTCTATACCATTTATTATTTTCTGTTAACATTTTTTCAAATGGTGATTATAAAAACCTAAATTCAAATAATATATTTTTCTATATGGGGGTAATACCGATGAATTTTTTATTTTTCATATTGTGTTCAAGGTTTGTGTGAGTGTCTCAAATATTATAAATCCTCTTTATAAAATTTATATAATACGGGTTTGTTTGGAACATTTTGGAACATTTTTGAATATTTTTTGGAAATTCTAAATGTTTAATAATTAATAGAGGGGTAGTTTTTTAATGAGGATATAAGTTTCCCTAGTAGATAATATATGTAAATAAACTTGAATTTATGAGTTCCTTTACAAAAGTTTCTCATTTAATCCTATTATAATTGGATTATAAATCATTTAATAAGCTAAAACTATGATGAATTATTTATTTTATAATGGTATTAATTTACAAAAGAAATCTAATGGGGGAGATTATTGAGGCTATGAGATGAAGAATAATTTTTTTAGATCACGATATTGTCAATGTGTTCAAGGTTACCAAAAATAATTTAATTTGTAAAGGTAGGTTTGGTGAATTGAAGCTTGGTAAGATATGATCAATTAGATTTGTGTGGGATATTGATGTCAATATATATTTTCATAAATGAGTCACATTAAATCTCAATTTTTTTTAAATCGTTTTAGTTGAGTTGAAGTACATTCCATGTAATGGGAGTTATTCGAATTATTTTTTAGTGGTATGAATAAGTTTTAAGGAGATTAGGGACAATTAAAATGAATAAATAATACCCTTTCTAGGAAACAAATGTCAATTATCATATTAAATATCCTCGATAACAAAACAGAATAAATGAAAACAGAAATGACTGTTTTACAATGTTTTAAAATTTTCCAAATTCTGTTTATAAAATGATCAATTAATATGTTCCATAGGGATAATTAGTGGTCAATGTAAGAACACTATTATATATCTTAGTGAAATGGGAAAATTTCATATAAACAGAATCCAAATGTAATGTGTATTGAAATATTGAAATGGGTGTTACAAAAGTAATTATTTTTTGGATTATTTCATTGATTTAAATTGTTATTCCCATAAATTCATTGGTATATATCATGGTGTTTTGTAATAATAAATCAATTATATGCATTAATAAATATATAACGGGAAAATAGACTGCATCGTGAAATAGACCATGAAAATAACAAGGTGGGAGTCTTGGGATCAAAACATCTTTCATCATAGATTGGATAAACAGAAAAATTTCTTGTTAGAGGAAATGAAAGTGTAAAGGAAAATTTTACATAATGAGTGAAACATGAATAATTAATGTAGTATATGGGTATATTCATCAGGGGGTGAAATATATCATAGAATAAGGAATGGTTCATTGGAGTTTAACTAAAACAACAACCATACATAACATTTTTAGTATAATATATGTATTTATATGTTTTAAACAATGAAATTTTTAGTTGTTTACTAAAACTGACACACAATGTATTATGTTGATGCCTCGCATTTTCTAATCATAGAAATGTTTTTAAAAAATATATTTTTATTATGTGGGTGGGTTTTTTCTTCCTAATCCTACTCAAACATCATATATTACTCTCATAATCACAAATAATGGGGAAAATATCATTTTTATCCAAGGGATAAAAAATAAGAGGTTTAACATTGTGTAAAATTTAATTTTTAATATTATATTTATATTAAATGTTCAATTAAAACTTTGGATTTTTATTTCACAATTACAATTAAGATATTAAATATAAGATACTAAAAAAATAAAAAACGTTAAGATAGACTGTGAAGTGTTTATTGGAAATAGATTAGGAAACTAATGTTGATAACCAAAAGATAAATATTATTTTATTGTGTAACTATTAAGTCATTATTTATTTCAACATTTGGTGAAGGATATATGGTTTTTACTATTTATAATAATTTTCATTTTATTTTATTAGATCACATTACATATGTTGGATGTAAATGTTGTGGTACACATTGTGTATTAAGAGTTCATGTATATTCACAACTCGTTTGTACTATAGAATATAAAAACATAGTTAATGTTAACAATAATTAAATTTAATTTCTTAGAAATATAAAATATTATTATATAGAGCCTTTTCACTAAAATATATTAATGCAATTTTTAAACAGTAGAAATTACTCTATCTAAAACATTTCCTTGAATTATGTATTTTTATTTAGAAGTTAAATTTATAAATTTTATAAATAAAATAATAAAATGTAATTCATGATTTATATGATCATGTCAAATATATATTTTTTATGAATATTAAGGTTTTTTTGAAAATATCTATTTTTGTGAAAGTTGTGAAAAACGTTATTTTTTTTCAAAATATGAAATTTTTAATCAAGAAATTAAAAATAAAGAATTTCTATTATTATATTTTAAATTTAAATAATATCCATTTTATTAGACATAAACTGAATAATTCCTTAATAATATACAACATATTATATTTAGTTATTTATTCATTTTCGTATTTAAGAACACAATTTTCTGAAAAAAAATGTATTCTTCAATGCGTTTTGTGAACATATGCTAAAATTAATTTCATCCCATTATAAAAATTGATTATTTAAAAATGTATTCCTTATTTATAATCATGATGAAAATATTTATTTATGATATCAATTTCATTTTATCATTATAAAATGTAACCATGGAAAAATATTGCAAAAATAAAGGGTAAATATGGATATGTAAAAAATAAGTAGTGATTCAGCCATAAACAATTAAAATTAAATTCTATTAGATGATGTTATTTAAACAATTATCCCTCTTAATTGTAAATTTTTTATCTTTTCAACCACAAAACCCTGAATAATGAAATTATAAAATTTAAAACATTTGAAAAAATATCGGTGTCCCACCCTAATCTATTATAAATGGGATCCTTCAATACTCCCTTACACCTGTATTATGATAACCATAGTTGAAAAAAATTAATATATAAATATCTCAAAAAAAATATCCCATCAGCTTGTTCTGTAGGTCCATATTCTTTAGGATAACTAACTTAATAATTCTTAAGTTATAATCCAAATCTTGTTTTCTAAAAAAGATGCATAATACTCTCCTTAGTGTTTCATATTTATTTCTCCTTCTATCTACTTAAAATATTTTATACCCATGATATAATAACACCATGAATATCCTATGTAAAGAAAATTTTAAATATTCTTATTTTATAAACCATTTTTCTTCTCTCTTTTTTCATCCCATTTGAAATAAAAACATCACTCATGTATGCATGTGGATTACCACCACCATAAAGGGATTCATTTTTTATCATCATGCCTACAAAATGATGGTTATTAATATAAATTTATTGAATATATATAATAATCATGACATAATTATGATTCTATAAATAAAATATATTAATTACCTTTTTAACCTTATTCAAATTGAAAATGATCATATTGATCATGTGTACAAGTGGACTAAAAACTCCACAAAGAGATGTGATATGTTTTTTCTATATAAAGATCATGGATGGTTTTAAATTATATTTATCTTATAAAAAGATATTAATTTAATAATTAATATCACTTAAATAAGGATACAATGACCCCCCATATTCGTGGTTAACAAACCAATGTTATTGTTTTTTTAATCAAACATCTACAAAACCTATGACATGAATTATAATAATTTAACAACTCTCTAACACATAGAAAAAAATTAAATAAAAAGGATAATAATTATGACATATTATTTAAAAAATTCTAAATAAATGGGACAATAGATATCATTTTATTATAATGGAGTTTATATTCAAACATGGTGATTGAGACATAAGATAAGGGATCTTTCTGTAAAAACTTTTCTTTTTTTGATGATAGGATGAGATATTTTCTAGAAGGAAAAGACTCTTTTATTAGAAAAAAGAAGGTCAACCTAACATATGTATGAATATAGGATTTTTACATTTATCCCTTTGAATAAGAGGCTATGGATCCTTAGGAATCTCATCAAACCATATATAACCAAGACCATTGATTACTTTATTTGCATGAACATATTCAATAGATTTGGCATCCCTGTAGACATGAATGGTGATATGATTCATGGAAAATATTTAATCCATGAATTTAATCCACCGATTTGTATGCTTCCAAGATTAATCCAATGAACCAGCACTAATTAAATGTATAAAAATAGTGAAGTCTAGCTCAAATAAAATATTGATCCAACCACGATGATAATAATGATCCACTACACCAATAATACTAATAATATAACCTTCATGAGAAGAAACAAAGACACATGAACGTTGTAAAAACCCATGGAAAACCCCCCCTATGATCCTTGATAATAGGTCTATAACGAGACAGATCCAGATTACATATTTAGGAACCACCATAATTCAATTTAATATATCCATCAAAAGGCACAAGGAAAAAAACCTCAATCAACCAATGATGGGTAATAAAATTTTCTCTAACACCAATCTGATTGAGGATTGAAAATTCATGAATAGGGTTTAAAAATTAATTATTCACTAGTAGATAGGATTCCTAAATAGTAGCTAGGAATAGGCAGAAAGCTATCCTAGTGATGAAATATAGATTGTCATGATCCAAATTAATCTTGGAATACAATAAAAAATTAACAATCTCCTCCAGAGAAAACTAAAAAATATCCTTGAGGTGGGGGAGAGAGAACAATCACACTAGCCTAAGAAAAATCTTAATATGGTGGTAAAATTATTAAGACTCACTTATAAAATATCAATCATTCTTGATATGCTTTATTCTTTTAGTTTTTCAAAATAATATCTTATTTTAAATTCTTTTTTTGTTTTTTTAATTTTTTTAAATGATAAATTATTCTTTCTTTATTATTTGGTGAATCCTGAAATCACATATAAATTTGTGATAAGTAGAGTAGTTTTGAGTATTTTGATAAAAACTAAAAAACATTATTCATATTAATTTAATAGATAATCATTCATGATAACGGGGGTTCTAAATATATATATCTAATTCATTGGTTAATGATTTTTTTCACTAGATAATAATTTTGGAATTAACAACGTAGGTTAATAAATTTGTATGAGTCCATGATATTTTGAATAAAATATTTATAAGAATATAATATCCTGATTTTTCAACAGGAATTTTCTATTCTTACAAATTAATTTTCTTGTAACTAATATTATTTCATAAGTTATGATAATGAGTGTTTTTTAATGCAAGGATTATTCCCCCGTTAAGGGGGAGTAGTAAAAAATTAAAAAATAAGTTAATGAGTAACTCTATATGAAAAGAAACCATCACTAGAAAAAAAAATACCCTATACCAAGGGTTTGAAACCGTTGGTATAGGCCTCCAAACCGTTGGAATATCCTAAACCAATGGTTTGGAGAACTGTGGGCAAGCAAGTCGTGGGGATAAGTCTATACCAACCTTTATCCCAAATCCTTTGGTATAGACCTATACCAAAGGTTTTTAAAACCGTTGGTATATGTAATATGAAAAATCTATACCAATAGTTCCATAAAACCATTTGTATATGTATTTCAAAAAAGAAGAATTTGGTGGGTTTTGATGCTAATACCTATAGTTAATTATTCAACGACCTAACTACTAACAAAACTGGACTTTTGTGAACATAATTTCGAATATATATATATATAGTATCATAAATATTTTAAATTTTGTCTTATTTAATGTTCTCTATAAGAAGAATCCAAAAAAATACATATATCTATTCCAATGGTTCTCAAAACCATTGGAATATACCTATACCAACGGTTTTGAGAACCATTAGTAAAGATTCTTTGATTTTAGGACCTATAACAATGGTTTTGGACATACCGTTGGTATAGGGGGACATATACCCCAAATCCATTGGCATAGGTATATATAATTTACCTATACCAATGGTTTTCCAGAAACCTTTGGTATAGGTCCCCTCTATACCAATGGTTTGTCCAAAACCGTTGGTATATGTCCAAATTAGTGACATATACCAACGGTTGTGGCCAAATTGTTGGTATAGGTCCATATAAGTGAACTATACCAATAGTTTTCCCAAAACAATTGGTATAGATCTTGTTTCCAGTAGTTCATCATTATTATAACTTTTATATTAGGATTTTATAAGTGATGTTTTGATAAAATGTAAGGGATATTAATATTATTTAATGTGTAAGGAAAAAAATTGAGTTCGAAGTTCATGATGTGAAGAGGGAACATATTATTTATGGATATTATTATTTTCAAAATTAACTATCATGTTTTTTTTATTTCCCTATAAAATAAAATCTAGTTCGTTTTATAATTTTATTAACTAAGGATGAGTTTCAAAGAATATAACACTATAAAATTACAATATTTGGATTCAAATATAAATAAGATAATGTTTTTAAATGAGAGAGGAATTTTAATTAATCTATCATGATATTTTAGAAAAAACATATTGAGTGGAATTTTCCATTTTATGATGAGGGTTTTATATAGAAGTGTTTATACTAATAGTATCAAAATATAGAATTAAATTATCCTTGAAATATATGAGTGTAAAATCCCAATTAACATCCTTGTAATAGTTGGTCTTTTATGTTATTTGGTGTCATAGTTTCTATCAATTTAATGGTTTAGATAACATTAGTGGTTTTGAAAGTATGAAAATAATAATTTCAGTGGATATTTACCTATGGATTGTAATAATATTATATTACATTGAGTTTCACTTTGTTTCTCCATATAATCTATTATTTTTGAGAATTTTTTTCTTGAATGTAAAAAATGATTAATAAAGAGGAAATTACTTTGCATTATTTTTTAAATCTAAAAGAGCAACATATAAAGGTTTGAATTATAAAATAATTGTTTGTTGAAATATTAAATCATATTAAGAATTATATTCATTGTGTTTCATGTACTAGAGAATGACCAAACACTTCACAAAGTAATATGTTTATAGTAGATAATTGAATGGGATAACACTTAATAGAATTTTTTGGATCTATTGATACAATTGTATCCGAATGATTTATCAATGATCGAAAAAATATATGTGAGATTATTGGTTATTCTGGACACAAAATTTAAATTCTAAAAATTAATCATTTTAAAGGTGATGTTGCAAAGTGCCGGTCGGTAATTATGAATTCTAAATAGAAAGATGATATTCATTCAATTGAGTGGATAATGTAAAGATAAATTTTCTATAAGAATAATTTTTATATGGTTTTTTAATATAGTATTAAATGATGTTTTTTAGAACTTAATCAATCTTAGGAGGACTCATTCCCTAGAATTGAAACTAATTTTTTTAATATTGGGAAGGTTTAAAAAATTATTCTTAACCATGATAGTAAACTATACTTGTTTTAATAAGGAATTATTTTTTTTGAAAATAATATTCACTTCTCATGAGTCTATATGAGAATGTTTAATGAAGTGAAGATAATGTCATGATGGATTTTGTGGAATTTTTAATAAAAACATGAAGTAGTACAGGGGTAATGTAATGAAAAAGTATCCTTCAAATGTACACAAATGTAAAATGTATAAATTTTCGAAATATGATATCGCCATTGTATTGTCAAATCAATAATGTCTTATTGATGTGGTATTTCCTGAAATTATAATTTGGATTGAAAATTAAAAAACCCAGTATCGGTATGGAAATAATGAAAAGAAGGGGGTAGGGATTTATAAATATAATAATATGGGATTTTAGGTTTATTTTCATCTAAAGAAAGGAATAAATGTTGGGAATCATAAATACTATAAATATACAGATGTTTTATTGTCTTGAGGAACTACAACATATAATGAATTTCCATAAAATGAAGTAGTGAATGGTAGATTATTTTTTTATTCAGATAATGTTGAAGCCTATTTTCATTTATGGCAAAAAAATTCAATCAGGAGAATTTAAAAGCACAATGAATATAACCATTTAGTAAAGGAGTTCATACTACATTAAAAATAATAACGTGTTAGTGTTAAAGATATGTTAATTTATAATAGGCATCCTATAATTATTTATAGGATGTTTTTTTAAAATCATTTTCATTTCCCATAATTGAGATTTATGTCCTTTAGGGTATTTATGGAAATTGGTTTCTCATAGTGTGATAGATTATAGACCTTGGAAGGTTATATGTACATTTTATAGTGTGTAAATGTTTTTTATGATGATGATTCATTTCCGTGGATAACATACCATGATGATTAAAACTAAAAAAATGAATGTTTATGTTATCTAGATTATATTTTCAAAAAGAAGAATATTCTTTAGGTTAATTTTGGGAATCTAGTAAATTAATATGTGGGTGTATTTTTTTATAATATTCTTCCCATTATTTTGTATTTATCTATTCATTTATAATATTGAATTATCCCTATAATCATTACCAATTTGAGAAACCCCTTACTAAACAACAATATTAGATTTATAAACATTTAAAAAATATAGAATCAAGAGTTTCTTGAAATGAGATATATTTGTTCTAACACTTCACCTCAGGGTGATCTTATAAAACATATTTAAACAATCAAACTTTTAATGAGTAATTTCATTGATTATAAATAACTCAATAAAATTACAATTAAAAACAATTATATGTTTCTTCAAAATGGTACCACGTCTTCTCAGCTTTCGGGAGCCCAATATTTTACAATGATTTATATTAATTTTAGATATCATCAGATGAATGTGAATGAAGAATAAATTTTAATGATTTATTGTAATGTGTTAGGTTATTTTGAGTCTTTTTTTACACCCTTAAAGTTGAATAATTCATTAATTTTATAAAATAATCTTATGGATTGATTTTATAGTTATTATTTGGGTAAATATTTGGTCTTGTTTATTCATGACATTCTAGTTTATTAGAAATTTTATGGGGAACATTAAGGGAATATCATATTCATTTTTTCCTTACAATCAATTATTATTTTTTAAATTAACTATATATGAATTTTGGTAGTGTAATAATTACTTCCTAATAAATATTTTCTACAAAAATGGAAGAAGTGCTCACTATGATAAAATAAATATGGTGGAAGAGTGTGCAAGACAATCAAATATAAGTAATAATTGATGTTTTATTTATAAGAAATTAACTATCAATGTTCTATTAAATAATTTTCTTAGTTACATATCCTAAAAAATATGTAACTCAAAATGAAAATAAATTCAAATAGACAAAAAATATGAAGAATTTTTTGATAAATTAAAATGAATTTTTGTTAATGCTCAAGTGCTATACTTTTTATACATAAATAGAGTGATTATTCTCTTAAGTGATACTTATTTTTAAGGAAATAGTTTTGTATTGAAGTGATATGATCGTGTAATTTAATATGTATTTCACTAACAAATTATCCATGAATAGTATTTTCTCTTGTATGATCTTCATCTAACTCTAGTAGTTCTTCATTTAAATCTATAAACATTATTTTATGTGATAAAATGTTCAATGTTTACAATGATTTAAATATAAATCACATGTTCACTAAAAAATACCAGAATAAGATATATTGAGATGATTTAAACAAAAAATGGGTAATTGTTACAAGATTCATCACAATCCATTTATGGGAAACAATGATACAAATTCCTTGAATTGAAAATATAATTCATCAGTAGATATAACTTGTTTGCATTATGATACATTGATTGATAAATTACGAAATGCGTGTATGGAAATTTTCCATTGATAAACTCCCACTGTATTGTTTTAGATGTTACAGAAACCATACTTTTACAAGATAACAAGAATTCATATAATAAAGGATTAGTTTTGAAGGAATTTGTTTAGTAGTTTATGAAGTTTATGTTTCGTGAATTTAATTTTGACATACAGTTTTATATATTATTTATAATGTTTTTTTATGTACCATGTGATCCCTATATTAATAATGGATTTATAAATAGATATCATATATAACTATTTTCATTTATTCATGTATTACTAATTCTTGTATGGAAGAGTTATAATATATATCTGAAATATGTTGTGGAAATTTCAAAATACATCCAAATGGAAAAATTGGATTTGAGTAATTTTTATCAGTTCACTAAATCTAAATATTTTATTTTTTATACGATATTATTCCTTCAGGTTAACTTTCTATAAATTATCATAATCAAATTTTCAGATTATCTGAATAACATATCTCAATTATATCTGACCATGATCCCATATTTATAAAACATTTTGGAAAGAAATTCAAAATTTATTGGGTACTAAATTAAATTTATGTGTAACATTTAATTATAAAAAGGGAAGTTATAGTTAATGAATCAAACATTGAAGGATATGACTTTTTTCATTCATTTATTATTACCGTTGATGTTGTGATCAATATCATCCATCATGTGAATTGTTTTTACAATAACAGTTTTCATTATTTTATAAAAATTGCATACATTATAGAGTTATATGGAAAGAGGTGTTGAACTCCATCATATAGAGTAGAACGCCATTATGAAATTATAATGAGATTGGTATAGATAAAAAAATTTATAATGTGAAGATAATAAATTATCAGATGAGGGAATCTCAAAGGATGTTAAATATTAATGTATAAAATAGAAGTTAATTTTTTTCTTCTGATAATTGATCACGTCTTTAATAAAATAACTCCTTTTAAAATTTTTTATGTATTACCAAAAGAAAGGTCACATTAACCATAAATTATTTTTCAATATGAAATATTAAATAATGTGGGATTATTTCATTATTTAGAATCTTTTCCAATGAGTTTATATCAGGTACATGATGTATCTAATAATTTATTATAAGTGAAATATATATCTGATTCATCTCTTATTTTGAACCCTAAGGTTGTAACATTTTAAGAGAATACTTATTTTGAATAAAATTAAATGCAAATTATATATCAAAAATACTATTTTTATCATAAAATCTATCTGGCCTGTTTAATGTTTCTCTAATAACCATGTTATTCAGAAAGAAACAAGTGAACCTAAAATGGAGATGATAAAATAATAACCAAACTATTTTAATTAGTGAATACATTTTATAGGAAATAATTTTATTTAGTGGAGAATGAAATGAAGCCCCACAAATTGTAAATAATAAATCAACTTCATGTGTTGTAAATATTCATGATTATATTTTTAAGTATTTATATTAACTATAATTTATAATAGTAATTTTTTAATAAAAAACCTATAAATTTTATTCAAAAAATTAATTCATTGTATTATATTGTTTAATTTACGATTTAAAAAAAATATAAGTTTAATTCGACAAAATATTATTGGTTTTTTATATGATAAAATGAAAAAAAATTATGGGTGAATCTATCAGATATCTATGAAAATATTTATCTTTCAGTTATTAATGAGAAAATCTAATATTAGAAAACTATCAATTATTATACATAAATAATGTAAATTAAAAAATCCCATTAACATTTTTATTTCTTATTAATATTACATGTGATCCATTTAATTAAATACGAGCTAACTATATCCATATTTATCGATATTTTATTTAATTTTGTTATATGATAATTTTAATGATTTAAATGCACTTTTCTTAAAACTATTTTCATTTCTCTTTGTGAACATATATTAAACATAATTTTTAACAATTATACAAGTTTAATCTTTAAAAAATTGTTAAGAAGGAAAAAATTTATTAACAAGGCTAATTTGATTTTATGTCACTATGAAAACAAACCCTTGAAAAATTGAGTCAACATTAAAAAGGGTAAATCATGTTAATTAAGGTAAAAACATTGTGGTATAGACAAAACATTTCAACTAAAATATAATTATATTATGTTATATAAACCCTTAACTCCTTATCTTTTAAATGGGATAGTTTTCCAGACACATGACCAGGAGTAAGACATTTATTATAATTCAAACATAAAAAATTTAATTTAACACTCTCCTCACTTATAAAATATTACATCTTCTCCTCTACTATTCAAATCATTTGAGCGCACTATCATGGAAAATAAATAAATAAATAAATTCTCCAAATTCCTTTTTCACATCCTATAGTTATTAGTCATACCAATTTATACCCCTTTTATAGATTAATGTGTTATACCAGGGATGTTTTCCAAAAAATCAATAATTATATACATGGTGATTCGTGTTTTCTAATAATTTAAATATGTATCATAAAAATAGTTAAATATTAATATAATTATATAAAAATACTTTTTAATTACTCCTCATATCTTATTGGAAATAAAATAAATTGATCATGCATACTAGTGTATTATCACATCTATGAAACAATGTGCTTTTTCATCTCCACCTCACAAGGACTGTTATTATGGTGTATTAATGAAAATTATATAATTTTAATTAATTAAAAACCACCCTAGAAACTTAATATATCACCTACCATATTACACTAAAACTCTTTTTAAAATGATAATGTCACTCTTACGTGTGTGTGGGTTTCCAACCCCAAAAACTAATATGGGTCCTTTTTTGGAATGCCATAAATGGCTGGTAATAATATTGTATTTAATTTATAAAAATTAAAATTAGTTCATGTTTAACATCAAAAGTTTAATAAACCATGACCAATATAACCATGGTCAATCCACAAATGTTTCCTTGCAATTATGAACTGAACATCCTCAAAATATTTATCATGAATAAAACTAATTTAATAGCTACATATTAAAAAGTAACAAATGATATAAAAATTATATTAATGATAACTTAGAAATAGTTAAATTTTTTTGTAAAAATTGTAAATTTAATATATATTTATATGTATTATTTAAAAAATATCAGTGATGACTCTGACTAGATATAAGGGATTTTTCATTAATTCATTCTTTTAGCAGATATAACAGTTTTCTTGATTATTTAATCAATGAATTTGTTCTTTAAAATGTTTTTCATATTTTATTATTATAACACAATTTACAAAAAAATTAATTATAAATCTTGTTTTAATTTTTTATATTTTTTTAGAATACACTTTTTATCATTCTATAAATGGGTTGTTTTGGACATTTTTATAAAGGTGTGATATAAATATTTTTTAATAAATACACCATTAGATTCATTTCCAAATAAAATCATGGTGACACATTCCAATGATTTTTCTTCATTTTTTTTGTTTGTTTGAATAAATAACCTATTTCTTATTTTTTGTATTTCCTTAAATCTTTTTTAATGGAAAAGCATTTTTCCTATAGTTTAACGTAAATCTAGAAAGTGATTCTAAATATGTGTTTAATGAAATAGTTTCTGACACTTTGTGTGGCAAATTAATTATTTTATGTTTTTTATGTTTTTTATTGTTAATTTATGTTATTCATGATTATTGTTAGGTCTAATATATATCTCAAATTCATTGGGATGTGTTATGTTCCCTCAGAAAGAATGATAGAATTAATTAGGTATCAATTTGTTAAAGTTCATGCGTGAGTGATTGCAAGCATGATATAATTATTTTTTTCCAAATTTAGTAACATTAATATTATATAATTACATTCTTAATTTCAGGAATACATTTTAATTTCATATGGGAATCTGATGATATTAGGATTAATAAAACTTTTTTGGCCATTTTATGGGTAAAATTTTTTTATTTCATGAAAGAAAATTCATGACATCCTATGTTTTACATAAAATACCCATGATTATGATTTACACTTAATATTCCATATGATATGTTATTTGAAAATATTTACACAATTGAAAATGTTTCATGAGTAAAAAATATATATTTTATCCCAAAATTGTTTACTTAAAGATTAAAAAACCAATTGAATTACATTATTTTAAAATTGGACAAATAGATTCATTCTTTTTGTAACCCTGACTATGATTATTATTAAATATTTAGTTTTTTAATATTATTCATATTTCATAATTATGAATAGTAAACTATATAGAGATTGTCCATTTTTCAATGGGGATTCAATTTTAAATAATTGATGTGTTCACTATGTAATTGGATATTAAATTTAATTATCATTTTTTCATGGGAAATAGATATTTTTTGCATGTATCCACATTGTATTATTTGGTATTGATACAAAATTTACTTTACTAATTTTATAAAACTATAAATTTAAATGATCACCAAAAAATATAACTTTGGAATACTTGTTATAAATCATGTAATCATGGGTTGATTAAGATACAGTGTGGTATACACCAGGTGATTCATGTGGAATGTATTATCACGGTTTTAAAGATACCAATACAAGGATATAGATACTCATTTTCATTATTGAAGATTATAATATTTCATGTGTGTATTTTTTTTATAAAATTAAATTCTTTTTTTGGTATACAATTATTATTTCATGAGATATAATATGTTCCCAATTATTTTCAAAAATGAATTGAAAAATGTAGTGAATTCAATAATTTAGACCCCCCCTCAGAATGAATTCAAAATATTAGTGTAGGCCCATTTCTAGTGGTTTTATATATCATAGGTTACATTAAGAGATGATTTGTTTTTTAGATTTTCATGTCAAAATATAATCCCTTATGATTCGAATTTTCATCTTTAATTATGAAATTATATGTGGATCATTTTAAATCTACAAAAATAATGGGGATTCAAAATTTTTATTACATGAATTATAAATAGGGATTTATAATATTCTTATATGTATTTTTTTAATGGTCATGATGTTTGGGAGGCTAATACTAAGGGATTGTCACCTTATATCATATTTTTTGTAATGAGAGTAAAAGAGACGATTAATTTGTTGGATTATGAAAATAGTCATAATACAATATGTTAATCTACTTTAAAAATTTATTCTTTATAAATGAAATGGGATACAAAATAAAATAATTTTGGATATATTAAAACATATTTAAAAATTAAATTTGAATGTAACGAAATTTTAGATAAATGATATGAATTTAGAAAACAAATATTATATGGTGAAAAGTATTGAAATACTTGTTGAGAAAATCACAGAAGTCATTATAATTTTGTGATCCATTAGTTGACGTGGGGAGAAGATTAATGGTTCTACATTTTTTGAAAATATATAAAATATATTTCTATAATGATTCATCCTAATGACTTCAATTATAAAATAACAACATTTAGGTAAACATTAATTGGATGACATGAACAATTTTTTTCTTATGAAATGTGGAAGGGAGTGTTTTCAAGAAAAAGGGAGGTGTTTATTTCTTAATATTCATTAATTATATGAAACAAGATAATATAAAAAAGTGAATTTATTTTGTATTAGAGGATTTAATATATGAATATAATATTGATGTTATAATTAAAATCATATGGTATTCATTTCATAAAGTGTGATAAGACTTAAAGGAAAGTATTAAGGGGTAATTCCCCCAATTTTCTTCAATTATCGACATATTAGGCATTCAATAGTGACTATTATAATAGTGATGGAATAATAGAATGTGATTACAAGGATCTATTAAAAGTGTAATGATTCACATTTTTATAAGCCATGGTTTTCATGGATTGACATAATAATTAATGTTTTTAAATATAAAAAAAGATATTTATTAGAAATGTTTAAACACAAATAGAGTAATGAGGAATAAGGTAAATTCACTAGTGATATGAAAATAAATAATGTAAGTGAGGAATAAATTCAAATTGATCTCTTTTTGAAGGGAGATCTTAAATAATACATTCATCCGAGTTCAAATATAGAGAAAAATACAAATAATCTTAATAAATTAGGTCATGTAATAAGAAAAAAAGACAAATTGTTTACTAAATGAGATTCAATGTTTATTAATTAAATTATAATCACCAATAATCCAATTTTTGAAGAGTAAAAATTAATTTTTGACATATATTAGAGGGTCAAAAAAGAGAATTACCATGATGATTCTCAACCAAACATATTAGAAGTAGGGAAGATAATGCACATGTTAATATCAACCATTCATGTTTATATTAAATAATTTAATGAAATATTGAGGAAGAATATTATTATGAATGTTTTTATGAATAAAAATTTGATAATATTATGTTAAGCTAAATCAAAACACCTATAATAAATCAAGATACTCTTTGAATAGTAAATTAAAAAATATATTTGATAGAAATTGTGATATGGAAATGTTCTGAATGAAGAATAATTTTTTTAAATGTTTAAGTAGAATACCATTTTTGGGATTAAAAATCCAATATTGATTGTAAAATTTATAATAATATAATGAATATACTTCTATAGAGTAAGTATATTAAAAAATTCATATACTCATTTTATGGCTATTTCTACTATTGTGGAGGCTTTGGGTATATGGAAAATTGATTTTGGATTAATTACCAATATCAATGTGATCTGCTATGACATGTTCAATTTATAATTACGGGGTGTCAACAAGTATATATATTGATAGTTAAAAAACTAAAATTATAGAGTGATTATATTTTTTTTAATTTTTTATATGTTTTTCTACAATTAGTGGCCAATTAGAACACATAATAGAATATTTTCTAACAATTCTATCATCCCAACTAAATTGGAATAAAAATTCCCAAAATTATCATAATAAGAAACATAATGGAAAGGATAATTAATTTTTAATTCAATTTCATCACAAATTATAGGTACCCATAATGTTCAGACATTTATATTACTTCATAAAATATAAATATTCTATATATAAAAGAAGTAAATTGTCAATGAAAATAATTTTTTTGTATAATAGGATATTAGATATATAATAGTCTTGTTTCCCAAAATACATGAATATCTCTTCAAAATATATCCCCATATATTTAAATTTTGAGAAACCCTCCATATATGATTTCTTCATAACATTAGTAGAGTAAACATATGAATGGGTGAGCAGAGATACTCACTAAGGTAAAATAAAGGAGATATAAATGATCAATACAACATAAAATTAGTATCAAGTAATGATAAAATAAGGTTAAATTATTAAAATATTTACCAATAATATCAAATATAAAATTATTTTACTATGGAATAAATATTGGTTGTTCATAAAATAGGAATCATAATTGAATCAAATAACATAATCCATGAAACAAATATTGTCACTAGGAATGGTTTTTTTAATTCACATAATAAAATATTATTATTTTCGTAGTAAAATATCACTACCAATAGAATAACACTGGATTAGGTTAACCTAAAATTTAATCATATCATTAGTCTGGGTTCACTCCCAAAAATTTCATATTGGACAGTGTCTCTTTCTAGATAGGGGCCATTCCCCATTCTAGTCCATATTATCTCATGATATGATCATAATTACCATATTAATCAAAAAGACTAATAATTCATGGATCACTGAAGAAATAATCCTAATCCATTCTTATTTATAATATTAAATTAAAAAATTACTCATATATCATATGTTGTAGAAAGTAAACATGTCTCATAAATATTTTGACACTTCATCATAGCATACCCCATGGAAAATAAGAGTTATTCATATAAATCTCAACATTATAATAATAAACCAAACATATAATTAAAAAATATGTTATCTGTAGATCATACCCAATAAAAACATAAATATCATTAAATAATTTTATCCCAAATAAAATTTTTTTATGTAATATATCTGGAATATATCTTGAATAAAATATCAAAATAATTTCCATATAACTTTTTTAAAATATAAAATTATACTAAATAAGAATAGAAAATTTTTCATTATAAACATCATAGAAAAAAATTCATAGAACTTTCAAATAATTTAGATGTGATGATGGTGTAAAATTCTATATATATTGTTTCTTTTAACATAATGATTCCTAAGCAATTTTTGATAAAATGACAGAATTATATCATTTAGAAAAATGAAAATAATCCACCTTTTTATAAATATGTAACGAACCAAGAAATTATAAATATTAATTAAATAAATAATAGGATTATTTTAAAAGAATTATAAAAATATTAAAAATAATACCTAATAATGAAATAATCATATTCATGAACAAAGGGAAAATAAATATTGTTTTTCCTGAAAAAATATTTTCTCAGTCATTATTTGCAACCAACAGAGAAAAAAAATACTCCTCTACGAATCATTATTGAATACCCAAATGATAATAAAAATTCATGATTTTATTTATTAGTATATATTTAAATTTCATCGTTGGAATCTTAATCACAAACATTCCCAGAAAACCATGGCATTGTAACATTAAATACCAACCATTAGTTTGAATTTCATAAAATAAATCATAAATATACTATGATAAATTAATATTTTTTATAATTCAATTCCATAATTATTTATATACCAATAATGTAATATATTTTCCACTTAAAAATTTTAAATTTTTTATAATAATAACTCCTTAATAAGATGATTATTTTTGACAATGGACTATTATGTTTTTATTGAGAGTTTCATTTTAGATGTTCAATGCCTTATACTTTAATCTTGGGTAACTCATATAGAAAATATAAATAATTGTATAAATATGTAATTGATTTATTATATAAATATTTATGATCATTCATAAAATTTATAAATTTAAAAATTATTTATAACATTCATAGATATTCTATATCATATATATGTATGAATGCTACATTATTTTTATAGAGAAAAGTATTGAAGAAATATAAGTATTATTATAAAACAATTCAAACATATTGAATAATAAATAATATATATATATATATATTCACAATATATCATACCTTATCACAATCTAAGTTAAATAGAAAACAAAATCAAATTTCTTCGTGGATGAATTAGTTCACGCATTCGCATTAGCGACATTATCCTTTTACTTTATATTGGAAGGTTAGTGGGTCAATATTATATTATAATTCTATAATAATTATTTCAAAAATATCATATATTATTATTTTATCGATAATAATAACCATCCAATAAAAATGATGATGTATAATGAATTGTATTCCTTTATAGAGTTGGTAATCTATATATACACACACGAGAGACACATTAAATTCCAATTTAATGGAAAAGAGGGTGAATAATGTTTATTATATAATAATAACAAAAATCTAGTATATATTGGATACATAATATGTAATATTATGATTATAATAATATATTTAGTTGTAGTTGAAGAAGAATGTAAATTGAAAGCAGTCAGGTAGAATGATTACCCCTTTTGTGTTATGACTCCATTAGGTCCCTTTTTAATGATAAGTTTAATGGTGTTATAAAGAGAAAAAAAATAATTCATCGAGATTAAAATTTATATCTGAATTAGATAGTGTTTAATATAACTCTATGGAACAAATTAGTGTGGGTGATATAAATTTGGGGTTCCCTTTTACTAGTGGGTAAGATAACACAATTGGAATTTGTTAAAAGATTAAAATATAATAAGGTCATACAAGAGAAAAATTATTCAAATTGTCCAAATATTAAAATTAGAAATATTATTAATACTTAATATTTTTTGAAAATATAATTCATAAGTGGTTTATCACCAAACATACTCATACTTAATAGTTTAACCCCAATGTTAACCCTTTTTTATCCTTCACTATGGAGAAATTTTTCTTACTATTTATTTGTATTATTCACAATAAAAAATAAAATTAGAATTATTTAAAAAAACAAAATTATTAATCCATATTTGGAACGTGTTTTTTAAATTTCAAATCATAGAGGTTATAAAATATAATTTAAAAATAATCATGAAAATATCTAAGAAAACATTTTTTCTAAATTAAATAATTTTATATGTATAAAAAAAATTATAAAAAATTCCCATATAAAATTAATTATAATGAAATTTATTGGATTTTTAATAGAAAAATTGAACTTATTTATCTCTTTAAACAATGTTCAATTAAAATAAAACACTAATAATTTGTAAATGAAAATCCAATTTCCCTAAAAATTATATTTTTTTACAATTAATTGACTAAATCATCATTTTCAAAAATAAATCTAATTTTATGTCTAATCATATATCAGAATTATGATTATAAAAATGATCATTTTTTAAAATACATTTCCAAAATGTATCAGATATTGTTTAAATTATTTTTCTCACTAAAGATACAAACCCCATTTTTTGAGAGAAAATGTATTTTCTTATAACCTATAATGACTTCTCAAAATTATGATTACTTACATATCAACATATTTTCTTTATATAAATCATTTAAAAAAACATTTTCAGAGAAAATTATTTTTTATTCCCCCTAAAAATTTTATATCTAAGTTATAACTATGTACTATATTACAATTTAGTTCGATGCAAGGTTCTATGTATCATAATCAATTAAAGATATTATTTTAATTTAAAGAGAAATGAATAATAATATACAAATGTGTTAAATTATACCACAATTTAGATGGATTTTAACATGATATCCCACCACTTGTATAGGAACATTTTATGATGTCTCGATTTTATCATATCCTTTAATTCCTATAAAGCATGTTTGAATTTTTGATTTGTTCGGAGAATATTATCACCATGAGTAGTCTCATTCCATTGAAATTATTCTCTAAAATATGACATTCATATCAGTTATACGTAAATTTAAATATCATTATTTAATGTTAACACCTCTAATTATACTACATATTATGTATTAGGTATGTACATCCTTAGTAGAGATAAATGGAGCTAATCTTGAACGTGATATAGGTTCGGTCAATGTGTAGAATAAAAAGATTCCTTTCATACACATTGGATAAAAAATGTATTAAAATACCTAGGGCTCATATTTTTCCCTCTTCTAAAGTCCCATAACCTTTATCCATTAAAAAATATCTAGGAATACCTTCCCACCGATTTCAAATTCTATACTTTTTCATCAAAACCCGGCATAACTTTTCTATTAACTATGAGTTGCATTGATACGTAATGGAAAGTATATGGCATTTTTTTCATTTTATCTACTATTACATGTCTAAATAGATTTATTTTTATTATTTTTTGGCTATATGATTGATTTATTCACCTATTTGCATGTATTTATTAAATGGATCCATCAAAATCTTCTATAAAAATAAATTTTTGTATGAAAAATTTACTTGAGGAAGGTATTGGCCCAAAAAAACCATTGAAATCCATTGAAAATGATATCATATTATACTATAGTGGGTGAATGGTTCTCTCAGAGTAGCCATCAGTATGATCATAATAAGAAGAATTGAAATAAAATTATAAGTCCAAGGCCAATTGAATACTTCTCTTAAACATTATGGGAAAATTCATATCCAAACCAGATACAATATAATATGGAACTCTAAAAAATATTACCAGAATTTATATGTATATTCGGTAAATCATGTCAAGAGAGAAATGTTGTCTTATATAATAATTTTTGAATGGTTTATATGGTGATTGAATACAACAGAAATATAAATATATCTTTTAAATTTTTTTGGACACTGATGATATAATCCATGGTGATGCTATCTCATTTCTTTTATGGTATGGGTAATAGTTGTACCGTCCCACCATACATCTATCTCTCATCCTTAACATTATAACACCCAATGTATTGTGATATATACCCTAAATTATCTCTTTTCATGGAATATCACCAGAATAAATATTTTAGAGCTCTATGTATCCTCATTATTTTAGAATTAATAGAGATTTATGATCTCTGAGATTCATAAAATAGAAATGTATTCTAGTCTGATATTTAAATGAAATATACACTATACATTAAATTTTACATTCAATAGTAATTGAGGTTATACTTTCAAACATTTCTTACCTTATTTTAAAACACCACCTTTTCCTTATATGCCTATTTACTTTTAATTTGAATATATTGAATAAAATCATTTAAGAATGACATTTTATCCCCCCTTCCATTTAGATTTTCATATCCTTCCATTTAAAACAAAATAAATATTACATCTTGTTTGATTCTATTAATAGATAATCCAGTATGATCATTTTGACTCATATCATCAACCACGTTGTTCAATTTATAAGGGTGGTATTGTATTAAGAATTAATAACCATTAATTAACACCTATCATATTCTATGTATCATATTAAATTCCTTAAAATTGAATAAATAGTGGAAAAAGATATGATATATATATATATCACTCCTTCTTCAATAAATATAATTCCTAAATAGATATAATGAAAAATCTTCCACAACTAAGTCTAAATCTAATGTTGGTTACAATTATCATTATGTTTCACATTAATTTTTGTATAATCTATAACTAAATCATTCTGCCTGAGGGAATTTCCCAACCCTTCTTCAATTCATTACAATATATCACAATATATTTCCCAGTTTAAGGTAGTTTACTATAAACTTCCCTAATATATCTAATCTCCAATCCCTTTACATTTTCTATATATTAATCAACCCAAAGGAACATGGATGGATTCTAAGAATATGTGGTAATTTGATAAGATAGTCAAGATATATTTTTTATAAAAAATATATAATATCAAGATAACTAATAAATATATGAATCCAATTCTTAGTTGTTTCATTGATACAAAGTTCAATAACATAAATCTATGATGGGTCCAATAATATACATTTGATTCAAATTATATGACTTATAAATGAAAATTTTCTTCCAAAAAACTCACACATAGTGTTTATTAATCATAAAGAATGATATCATGGGTTTGTCGTGACTTTTGACCCTCACTGGGTAGTATCTTAATTGAAGGATAATATAAGAAGAGTATTAAGATATTTTTAATTGATTAAATTTATCATAAATACAATGAATATGATAATTATTATTCATTGTGACATTGTTTAACTCATGATAATCAATTCACAATCATATCAATACATCTTTTATATTATCAAAATGAATAGGTGAGAACTATTGTAATAAATGTGACATAATTAACCCATTATCAAAATTCTCTTGGAGTTTCATCTAAAATTACTTTAACTAAATATAAGCCATTAAATATGGAGTTTCTAAAATATCTATAATAATAGTTTCAAACATTAATAAATTTAAATTCTTTATTTAATTTCTCGTTTTTAGGTATTGTTTTGGGACTCCTATGGATGGATATCATTTTAGGGGGGAAATAAAATAATTATCCAAGATGTATGATTGTTTGAATTGTTGGAGTCTGGGTAAAGATTTGTTATATGATTTGTATAGTTATCGCAAATTTTATAGAATGCTATATTTTGAATGGTTTTTCCAATAGAAAACATGGTTTTCTCTATCTACCAAAAAAATACATGTCAAGTAATGTGATTACATTCCATGTTTTGGTCATTAGTTGTATTTTATGATTTTGGTTAAGAGAATGAACATTGTAATGAAATGATAAATTTACACGCCATGTAAATTGTTACAAATCATTCAATGTGTGATTAGAAGATACTGAAATCAAGTACAAGACATGAATATTTCATACCTTGAAAATATTACATGTGTAATAGAAAAATACAAAATTTTAACCTATAGAATAGGTTTTTTGAATATTTTCATTCAATGGATTACATGATATTGAAATTAATTTCACTAACTATAATCCTCCCAAGTTTTGGTTTAACTGAACCACACATCGGATATGTCTTTTATTCAGCCATAGACGTCTCCCATCTATACATAATAGCTATCCAAGGTTATTTTGGAGACCTCTTACCCTTTTGAATATTTTCCATTATATATTGTTCATCATTGTGGTTGTGGTGCGATTCTATGGGTGAGTATTCCTTTAGTTTCATCCTTCTAATGGATCATGGTAGCGTCGTTACGTTGTGGTTGTGGATCAATTGACCTATGATGATAGAATTCTTGATAATTTCTAGATTATTTGTGTGAAAATATTTTGGAGGATAACCCTTGTGTTGGTTGTGGTTATGTTTGGGAATTTCAATGAGTTATGTATTATTTCAAGATCTACTATATGTTCTTGTTTATCAAATATGATACTAATTTGAGTATCGCTTTTAAGAACTCCATTAGGGTTATTACACACTTCATTGTTGGTGGATCCATTTGTTGTTGTGTGCAGACCAAGCATGAGGAAGGTGTTTCGGTCTATAATCTATGATGGATGGACTATATTTATCTATTTTTAAAAATATTTTATAATTGAAATAACATGTTTTTATAATTTATTTTTTTCTTTAGAAATGGGTTATTGATCAAATATGGGTTTCCCTTATTTGGAAAAATAAAAGAGTATTTTTATAGAATTGTGAAATGGTTTTTAAATCATGGATTTGATGATGTGGTTAAGATAATTGAGGAAATATGAATACATGGATACTTACGTAGAAGGTATATTTTATAGTAATTTTCCATGATTTTTTTTAGTAGGTTCACTCGGGGATAGTTCCTCTATTTCATTGGCCTATTCTTTGGCGTAATTGATATTGAAAATGTTGGAGAATTAACACATAAAGGGTTTCTATTCACCTTAAGATAATATTCTATGAAAATTATTGTACATTATTCATGGATCATGGTACACGTAGTCTTCTAACCTTACTTATAGTGATCAGTAGCTTGATTTTATCTATTCTATGTCATTTACTATTATAGTGAGTACTTAAATTTATTTGATATGATATGTGATACATCCATTCCTCTAATATGATATATGTGAAATTATTTGAAACTATTTTACCAATATTATTTTAGAAATGATGGAAGAAAATAAAGATTTAAATGTTTCAATGTCCTTTTTATATAAAAACTATAATCATTTTATCATGACATGATTTTATTAAAGTAGTTCATAATAATATTATTGAATAGATAATTAATATGAAATGAAAAGGTGGGATCCTATTAAGCCATATAGATCCCACAGTGGACCCACATCTAGATGTTAATAATCCTTGGAATGACATTCAAATATGGGAAACGAAATGAACAACAATGAGGCAGTGTGTTTTTCAATCATATGTTTCTGGGTAGCAAATGGTAAGATTGTTAGTTTATTCACATGCAATCACATGGAGTAGTTGGTATCCATTTTTTTGTATCACTTTTAGGTTAGACTTTTACGTTGGATGCTTTGACTGATTTTGATCAACATTATTTCCTCTATCTTTCTTATGTTTGGAATATTTTTATCACATCAAATTTTTTATTTTTCATATATGCATTCATGGTGTTTCATCAGGTTGGATGAAATCACTTCCACTAATAGGGGTTTGATTCACATGTTCTTTTTTTCAACGCACAGTGATTGGGAACATCATATGGGAATATTTAAATTATGGTTGGGAACCATTTTTAGAGGATATCCATTTTAGGTTTCTTAGTGTTTTATATGAGAGAATTTATTTTCTCTAGATTATTGTTTGTGGAATTTCTTGTAGAATGGTGGGTAGATTTTTTGAACATGAGTGCAAGGTCACAGTGAGTGTAAGGATATCTATTTTCATGATGAGACACATGACTCCAAAGGAATTTGGGATTTTATTTTCCTTTTATGGGTTGTTGACCATTATCTCAAATTTATTTTATAATTATCTAGAAATAATATAGATTATTTTATTATCAAATTACTTATTCTATTTTGGGGTGATATTGTATACCTCTGAGATGTCTTCCACAGGTTCGTCAAGATGGTTAAACAAATTCACCTCAATAGAATCTTATAATAAATTAAAGCCTTACTATGGTAATCTTGAGGGATGTTCAGGTTTTCAACATCAATGAATTGGTTGAAAAGAATGTATTATTTGAGATACATAGCAAAGTTGTAGGATAATGTAATCGATCACAAGAGTTATCTCTTGGAAATCCATCATCACTTAAAGTTATGAATAAATATAAAGAGGAATTGGATTGGCTAGAAAATACTGATAAGATATTTAACATCTTTTACACACTGGAGAGTATCTAGGTGTTATATGTGGCATTAAAACTTGAGTTTTCTAGAAATTTTTGGTCAAATTCCATGTTATAGAAGAATAAGAATTTAAGAATGGACATGAATTGTTTCTGGAATCTATTCTTCATCTGTTTTTATCTAGATTCACTAATGATAATGATGTCTTTATAGATCCTTTCATTATATAATAGAAATCATTAAGTGTCATTGTAAGCAAATCTTTTTAATGAGCTATTTCATTTTTTACCAGATGTAGTGAAAAAATGACCAACGAAAGGCTTAGAAAAACATATAGGGTCTGCAACCAGATATCAAATCATAAGTATTCATCCTCCGGATTTCTGAATATGTAAAGACAGTAGATAAAAAATATCTGAGATGATAAATATGGCTGGTAAGGTAGGATATTCTTCCCCTTCTCATCCAACCATAGGTAGTTTTCGTACTGTTATGGGAAAAATAATATGATACCAGAGTATCATAAATTTTTTAGTGGTGTCTCTCAGTTATAGGACTCTTCATCAACCTCAATTATAACTATAATTGTTCCCCTGTCTAGATATCATTGTGGTATTCTTGGGAACACCCATCATTCTTCTAATATTAAAATGAAGATGTTTAATATTTGTTGGTTTTTTGGTCCTCTATATTATTTCTTTTAGGCTCTCTCGATTCCTCAATATATCTAGGGATTGTCACCACTAAAGGAAACTATAATGTAGTCAAATTCTTCCATGACTACCGAACTCCATCCATATGCCTCAGTACTGAATCAAATTCACCAAGTCAATAAGATTCCCATTGAGGTACATGATAGTATAATGATAGTGAGTGATGTTTTATTTGTTTAATATTCAATACATCTCACATAATATGATATTGGTGATTCGCACTTATTTATATCAAGTAATATTTTTGATATATTTGATCTTACAATGGATTTAATGGCCTTTTTTAAGCTCTTAACAACTCATCTTGGGAATAAAAAATAGTTTGGATTTAAATTTACAGCTTTTCCACCATTAATATTATATCCATTGTTAGTCTAAGATTTTCACTTTTGGGATTTTGATATGTTTTATATTATTATCTAGATGGATTTTGATGTTTCTCATCATACCAGGGTTTATTATTATCATTAGTGTGTCTCATTTATTATGATTGATGGGAGCACACTACTGTTTCAGGGGGAGTGGGCTTCGTCATCTGATCATGAAGTCCAATCCCACCCAGAACATATGTGTATTTCTCTTTATTATCAATTTATAGAAATTATGTTTCTTATATTGTAGACCTTACTGCTATTTTTTAGGACATTCCGAACCTTTTCCTAGATGATTTATCTTCTATTCATATAGTGAAGGAGGTAGATTCTAAAATATCACGATATTTAATAAATTACATTTTCATCGAAATTAATTTAAATTTTTGACATATTTTTTTACCTTCAATAAAATGTTATTTTTTGTTAAAAAAATAATGATTTTATTAAAAATCTTCTGTTTCATTCAAGACTATGTTATACAGACAATAATATAAAATTAATATTATTAATTTGAATAGAGGTAATTAAATAGCTATTATATTAGAGGGTATGAATATGATTAATTATATTATGTTTACAAATATTCATGAAATTATTTTAAAATCATCCAATATATTTTATAGTCATATAATAAGATCAAATCCAATTTTGCTCATAAAAAACCATATTTTTGTTAATGTAGTTTAGATTTTTTTATGGAGAACATGATATAAAATTAAATTTTGAAAATTATATATATTTATTAAAAAATAATTTTTTTTAAAAAAAATTGGAATATCAAAAGTTACAATTGTTTAATTTCTTTTATTTTTCTAAGAAGTTCCATGTCTTTATGAGTACTGAAAAATAATGGATTTTAACTAAAAATATTTTTGACTAAAAAATTTAAAGTAATAAATTATATTATTAAAAATATAAGAGAGTAATTAGATAATACTAATTCCATTTAATTAAATATATTTCATTCCAATAATTTTCATGTTGAAATTGGATATAAAAATATTTCAAACATTTCAACGTTAGTTTAAAACATAGATTTCTCATTCTTCTTTTGTGATTAATTTTTAAATAATTTCTAACACTTATGTTATTAGAAGTCTGAAAAACAATATTCAATATTTTTAATATTAGTAATTTATAGTTAATTGTAATTTTTAATTAGTTTTTTTATAAAATGGATTATTGAAACAATTTAAAATAAATTCTGTGATTATGGTAAATATGAGTTTCCGTGGTTGTCAAAACTTAATCATAAATGGCTAAATGAACATTAAAAATTTATAGCACATCATGGATGAAAGTATATATGCTCTTATGACTTAATTATTGACACATATGTTTTATTTGGAATAAAATTCAATTAATGTATCCCACATAATAATCTATGAAAATAAAAAGATAAAAAATGATTCTTTTATGAATTTATTTTCTATATATCTTTGGGGACATGGAAAAGCTATATAAGTTTGTATATAATTATAATTTATATATATATAGATGAATTAATTATCATAATAATTTATATTTAGGTTTTTGGGATAATATTACTATATTTAATTTTTAGGAAATGTCAAACCATTAATTATTTACTTAATAATTACATAAAATAAATGATACAAAAATATTAAATTTAATGTAAATAGAATGAATTTTACTATTAAATTAATATATACATTAATATCTCATTATATATTTAAAACAACTTAATATATTTTTATTCCAATATTTTAATGATTTTTGTTAAATGAAATTAATTATATAATGTTTAAAAGAACATTAATGTTATTTTATATTAAATATTATTTTATTAAATGATTTAAAATCATTAAAGATAATAAATTCTACAATTTAATTTATAACCGATAATAAATATCTAATATATTGCATTAATGTACCAATTTATCGTTTATACTGAACATATTGACCCAGAAATAATATAATCACTATTGGAATGATTAAGGTTAATGTAGTATTTTCACATATTTTATATGATATTGTTATATTCAATTTCAAAAACTCATGGTATTTTTATATTATGATTTAGATTTAATATTTAAAATACCTCTATATAAATTTTAAAATAACATTTCATTTAATTTAGTTAAAATTTACAAATTTAATACATTAGAAAACTATTTACCGTAATGAAAAAAAAAAACAAAATGAAAGGAAACAAAAGAGGTGAGATTACATTATCATAAAGGGTAAATAAGGGATATTTGAAAGAATAATAATTATCATAAGTGTATGATAACATGATCATTAAAATAGAAGATCATACCATGCATATCAATGATCATATACATGAATCATGGCATAACCATTGGTAGTTTATAATTCATGAATCCTATGGAAATAAAGAACATAATCCATGAAAGCTAATATTGAAATAAAACATGATATTATAGAAAAAACATATGAATATGTTAAAAATATGTAAATGAGTTCTAACAAGACCTTTATAACATGTTAGGATTAGGATAAGACCCATAGACCTAATGTTGGCATAGGCTAACAACCTATATACCCTCTTACCTTTAGGCTTGGGCTACAACCTATGTACATTCATGTATTCATGCGTGGGATAAAGGTCATGTACTATAACTACCCAAGTAAATATAGAATAATATATTTGAATTTTTATTAATAATTTTGAATTAAATATTAATTTTACTTTAAATCGGATGCTATGTTTGATAGCGTACCCAATATGCAACAACGGGTTTATTTGAAATCATACATTTCACACTAATAATATAATATTATTATTTTAAATGGTAGTAAACGCCAAGCCATTTTATTGGCGGGAATGAATAGAACTAAAAAAAATATGATTATACATATTTGTTAAATGTTTTTACATTCATCCAATAATCATTAGAGGCTTCAAATGTGAATGAATCTAAGTATAAATGCACTAAAATTATTTAAAAAGTCGATTTACAGCCTTTTGAGGGCGAACCCTCTATAAATATATTTTTGGTCATTTTTATATGTTCTATTTGAAAAAATAATATTATTCATTAGATTCAGGATAGAAAAATTTACATTGGGTAACTTTTTAATATTTTTCTGATAATGTTAATTTTTTAATGAATAGTAAAAAATACTTTATTTTAATTCAAAAGTGCCTTTATATATAAATTATTTATATGGATATATTATCTTTTGAATTTGTTCAAAAGTGTAATTATAATATATTTTTACTAGTTAATTAAATTTTGAATTTTAAAATTAATGTCTCTCAGAAATTGGACATAAACTAGTGTCAATCTACTAATAGTTAAAATTTCATAAAAACACGGTATTTATTTTGACAGCGAGAATTAATTTTAAATTAATTTCTACCACATTTGTGTTTTTAATTTATAGAAACTTATTCCCTATTTGGAATCCATAGGTACAAATTATGTAAATAGTTAACTTTTATTTTTACACATTTTAAAAATTTACATTAGTAAATATTTTATTTACCATGATTAAAGGGTAAATATAGTAAATTAAGGTAAAATATAATATTATAATAATATTAAATTACCCTAACATGTGTCATAATCCTATTATCTGATACATACTTAACTATGGTAATCCTTGGGTCTAATTTGGGACCCCATAAAGCCACATGGGTGTAATAATGACATTCTATATTAATTAATTTAAAGTAAAGACAAAAATGACACAAACAAATATATTTTAATTAATAAATTTTTACATGAGGTTATATAAATTATCTTTTGGACTGTAAATATTATTTGGAAAGATAAAAATATTTCCTACATAATGATATTTGTTTTATAATTTTTTCCCATCAAATAAATTCAATTATTTATGACACAATAATGATGCAATATTTACCTCATTAATAAAATATTTAAATAAATAAGATTATAAATATTAAAACAATATATAAACCAATCCAATTATCATTGGTTAATTTTATTTTTACCATGATTCATCTTAATGATGATTTTAATGATTATTTGACCTTTTGAAACTGATGATGTGGTTATAATAAAATAATTGTTTCAAACATTTCTAAAGAGACCCATCTCTCCATTATAAAAAGCCCTCACTTCTAACACATTTCTCACAATATCAAGATTTTGGATCGTGATAAATCTTCTCCAATAATCTCCCAATATCACTCTCTTCATTCTAGATGCCTTACCTTAGGTAGAAAGCACTTCAAGTAACCCTTTTGGTTGAAACCAAAGGTAGTCACCCGATTTAAAGGTATCGTCTTCTCTTAAGTTATTTTGTTTTATTTTACATCCCCAACCACCTAAACCCTTTTTATTCCTTTATTTTATAACAAAACTAGTATTCTCAATATAATAGGATGTTTTTATGAGAATATTATAACTACACATACAGAGACCTCCATCTAATGGGTGAATAACATACTGTTTCTGTGGATGGAAAACTAATGCCTCATGAAATGATGATTGTTTGATGATCTCCTACATCATCTCATGGTGGAAATTATTAAAGAAATGTATTTATATATTATATATATTATTTTTATTTTTTCTTTATGCTTTTTCATTTTCCATTTATAGAAAACCTTTATAGTTTCAATTATTTGTAAATGCGATAATTTCATTAGAAAAGTGCAGACTACCGCCCCCTCAAAGTGACATGACTCGTTAATGACATATTTGAAAATTATAAAGGATGGATTTAATGATATTATATGTAATATCATACTGTAATTATAATATAACTATGTATCATTATGTGTTAATTCCATTAAAATACGAAATATAAATGAAAGAAGTGTTCATGCGTATGTACGGCTTACCGTTTCCATGAATGGTGCATTTCATTTATAATCTCCAAATGTTATATACTATTATAAATACATTTATATAATGTATATATATGATAGATATGATATCTAAAAAATTAATATCATTCCATAGATAATGGACTGTTGACCACAAGGACAACTTGTAAATATATGGTGTTCATTTTTGACTCAGGTACCAAATATCGACAAAACAACCGTTAGTAACATAAATAATTAAATAATTATTATACCTTCTTAATAAGTGATATAAAAGGAATAATAAACATTAACAATATACTTAATTAAGTAGAAATTTACTTTACTTTATTATTCTGGAGATTAATTGTAACGCCCCGACCCCAGTTACCCAGAGTCGTTGCATTATTACATAACATTGGCATGATCACAAGAAAGATCAAATCTCGAAAGACCGATTGGTTTAGTAGCCTTGGAAACACTAGATATATTCAAAAGTTTTACATTATATCATAAAATGAAAAACTACTACAACAACATAATGTTTCCACAGTCCACACTATAATCCCCTCATAATATCCCTGCAGGTCATTCATAACTTACATCTTCACATCCTGGGAAAAATAAAACATAGAAAAGGGGTGAGCTCAAATGCCCAGTAAGGATAACAATATAGAGGAACATTCAAAAATAAGCATAAACATTTAAGGCAATGAATTACTAAAACAAAAGCCTTTTAAACTTGAACTTCAACATAGTATGGCAAAAGTAAAATGAAATAATGCCATTTACTTGTTCACATGGATATTCTACTAATCGAATAATCACATGCAAAATCAATAACCACTTTCATAATGTTGGAATGCATAATGATAAACTTTAATTACTTTTCAAGGCCTCGTCCCAAGACCTTGGGGCTAACTGTAACCGGAACCCAACCCAGAGTGCCTCTAATAACCGGACACCAACCCGGAGGGCTTACTTTTACCAGTCCCTAACCTGGAGGGCTTACTTTTACCAGTCCCCAACCTGGAGGGCTTACTTTTACCAGTTCCCAACCTGGAGGGCTTACTTTAACCAGTCCCCAACCTGGAACATACTTGTCCAACACATTCATATGAAGTAAAGATTGAAATATAACATAAACATTCTTATTGGAACTAGCATATGAAATGTCAATACTTTCACCATAAACTATGAATGGTATAAAAATAGCACATCCACAGTCAAACATATCACAAAACCTTCAAAACAATATAGAAGTTTTGTATCATAATAAATCAACTTCAAATAATCTTAAAACCCATCAAAGGATGTTGACATAGATGAAATAAAAATTCTTTTTAAAGAAATATCTCCTTTTATTTTGAAATCATTTAAGATCCATATAATATCAAACATTTTCTTTGAAAATAATCTTATAATCTTTTAAGGGAAGCTTTGACGATTTTATAAAGGCGGAAAATAACCGCACCCGCCGTATAAGTTAAAAAAAAACATTCTTATCTTAATTCTGTCGAAAAGGTTAAAAAGCACCTTGTTTGGAAAACAACGGAAAGATTCCCTTATAAACCTCTTATAAAAAGTCAAACAAGGGTATAAATGACTTTAACCCATATTCTTTTAAATATTAAAAATGTTTTGAAATACATTTTGAAGAAACATGGATGTGGATGATAACGAGATCCCAATAGATTATTACGTATAAACAACCTCAGATAATGAAGAGATTGTGAAATAACCCTTACCAGTTTGGTAACTTATGAAACATACAACCCATGAAGGAGGTATCATACAATGAATATGTAAGTACACATAAATTAGAGTGTATTACACAAAGAATATAATTATGGGCAGTACATACACCACACAAAAGGTAATGGTGGCAATATGGCATGAATCTCATGAGAATAAGGAGTGAGATGAAAACCCCTTACCACGTTAATCAACTGAGTCATATGGCCAAAAGTTAATAACCACCAAATGATTTACAGAATAACATGAATATAAATATAATCATGATAATATATATCAAATGGCAGTACACAATACACCACTTTCAATAATTTAGTGGCGAACAATGGAAATCTCACGGAATTGAAAGTGAGATAAGAAAATCCCTTACCTTGTACTTTTCCTTGGTTGGGGTAGGTTAACCTCCTGTATAATGGTGAAATAATTGTTATTAAATTATACAAGAATCATATATATTAATATGATATCATATATGATCTTTTAATATTGATTTGATAATAATATCTTAGTATTATCGTTGTTTCGGGTGTTAACTTACTTGTTTTCTTTTGTATGTTTTGTTACGTAAGACATGTTTGTAAAGGATAGGTTGTATATTATTCAAATCCAGAATGGTATCAAGTCCTTAAACATCATTTTTAAATCATCAAATGATAATTATACTTGAATGGATACGATAGAGGATGAATCTCATCGCGTTCGTGGAGACGGTAGTCCGTACGTACGCACGAACACAACTTCCATTTAATTTTTATTTTAAAAGAATTGAATCCAAATGATACTTAGGTACATTACTATTACAGTATAATATAATATTTTATATATGTTACTTTAGTTTCATTAACACCATCCTTTATACGTTCCATGTGTGGTATGAACGAGTCATATCATTTTAAGGGGGCGGTAGTCCGCACTTCCTCAAATGAAATTATCGTATGTATATACAACATGAAACGAATAATGGTATGAAATAAAATGGAATTACAGAAGCTTATATATAAAATATATATCATTAATATCATATTTAATTACAGTGCCATCATAATGGCCACCATGAGAGGCGGTAAGATGTATTTGAACAATCATCGTTTCGTGAGGCGTTAGTTTGCCATCCACAGAAACATTATGTTCATCATCTATTAGATGGAGTTGTGTGTATGTGTAGTTTGAATACTTATTATAACAACATAATAGTATATTGAGGATACTGGTGTTGTTACAAAAGAAAGGAAATAAAAAGAGTTTGGGGGTTGGAGAAGCAAAATAAATGAAAATAATTTAAGAGAAATCGTTACCTTTAATTTAGGTAACTCACTTTGGTTGGAACCAAAGGACTTCTTGAAATGCTTTCTGCCTAATGGGAAGCTTCAAGGAGGAGGAGAGGGATGTGGGGAGCTTAGTTGGGCAGAGTTTGGACGAGCCAAGTGGCTTGAGAGGTCTGAGGAATGAGTAGAAGTGGTCTCCTTTTATAAGGGAGAGGAGGGACTCTTTAGGAAAGAGTGAAAGTATTACTTTATAATATAATTATATTCGGTTTATAATGGTCCAAAAATCATTGAGGTCGAAGATAAGATGACTCATATTCTAAATAACATCAACCAATAAGAATTGGACAAGTTTTAGATAATATTTTAATCATTATAATCTTATTTATTTAAATGATTTATTAATGAGGTAAACATTGCATCACTATTGTGTCATTAATAATTTAACTTATTTGATGTCTAAAAATTACAAATAAAATATCATTATGTAGGAAATCTTTTTATCTTTCTAATTAATATTTATAATCTAAAATCCAACATGTATAACCCTATGAAAAAATTGTTCTTCTAAAAGATGTAAGCTTATGCCATTTTTATTTTTATTTTAACTTTATTAATATAAAGTGTCCCTACCACATACAAGTGGCTCCAAGGGGTCCCCAAATTGACCCAAGGATGCTCATGGTCGGATATGTGTCCACCAATAAGGTTAGGACACGTTTTAGGGTAATTTTGTATTATTATAATATTATTTTGTAACCCTTATTTACCGGATTTACCCTTAACCATGGTAAATAAAATATTTACCACAGTAATTATTCAAAATGTCTAAAAATAAAAGTTACCTATTTACACAATTTGGAAATCCTGATTCCAAATATGGAATCCATTTTTCTAAATTCAAAACACAGAAGTGGCAGAAATTAATTTAAAATTAATTCCCGCTGTCAAAACAAAAAGCGTGTTTTTAAGAGATAATAACTATCAAAAGATTGACACTTGTTTATGTTCGGTTTAATTGTAAAATTATGTCCAATGACCAACATTATATTAAATGGTGAAAATATATTCTAAATATACTTTAAAACTACTAAAATTCATAATTTATCACTATTAATTATTTTGATTAAAAAAGTTGTTTTTAATTAAAATTTAGTAATTTTCACTATTCATCAAAATATGAAAGTTATCCGAAAAGTACCAAAATTTCACCTTAGGCTAAATTTGATATTCCGAATCCAAAAATGAAATCCATTTTAAAATATAAAATATATATAATTTCAAAATTTAGGTATTACTATTCATAACGGCTAGTTTGATTGGTTGTGGCGTGTGTTAAAACTCAAGGTTGCGTACAACACACGCTACTATTTTATTCAAAGGAAAGCGTACCGTGGAAGCTTGGGATGTTTCATTTAAATTTTTTTTTGATGTCCCAATTTATTCAGATAGTTTAAAATATTTTATTTAAAAAGGTTTCACTATTAAAGTTGATAAAAGTGCAATACTGAAAATGAATCTGTTCTTGCATTATGACTAAGAAACTCATAATAGGGATTCTAAAATTATAAGGATTATATAAAGTTCAAAATGTTGTTAATACTATTCATGACCTCTTTTAATGGCTTTTTTTGTACGTCATGGTGTGATTGAACTCAGTGTTGCGTGTAGTGCAAGTTATTGAATTATTTTTAAGAAATAACACACTATGAAATCCTGGGGTGTTACATTCTCCCCTCCTTCAATAAATTGCGTCCTCGCAATTTGAAATTGTTCTTCGAAAATAAAAGGTTGAAAATAGAAAATATCTTTGTGGGAAAACCCACATCGGAAATTAGGTTACTAAAATTTAGTCTTAATATGAGGAAAAGAGAAATGAAAGAGTCACCACCAAATTATGATCTCGATTAGGAGAACATTGGTGGAAATTAGAGACATATAATTGGAGGAAAAATGTAAATATTTATAGGTAGTGATTGAGATCATCAATCACAAACAAGTGTATAATTGAGGTCCTTAAATTCATCAATCTATGATGATTTGAAATACCATCGGTTCAACAAAACATAGGGTATTAGGATAACACATTTTTGACGTTTCAAAATATCATAGTTGAAATCCCACATCGAAAAATGAATTAACGAGGCCTCTATTTAAAATAAAGAGTGGAAAGTATGAAGATTACCGAAAATAACACATACTAGGGTTCCATGTAGGAAAATATGGATATGGAAGAGAAATCTAACCATCAATTATTTGATGGAGAGTGGTAGAGAACATGGCTATGAAAAGGCCAACAATCCCAAAGCCATGAATTAGTGATGATTTAAGGTACCATCTAGGACAAAATTTTTGTTCTAAGTTCCTTTTATTAATGTTGAGGAATATATTTATGATATTGGCTAAGATCATAAGGAGATATACTTACTTTATAATTAGAGTTTTATCCATTAATAAATTTCTACCACAAACTCATCTTTCACTCTAGAAGATAATAGAATGTAATTTTTTTATTTATACTATTCGTACAGGGTTCCAAAATAAATAAACTTATAATTCATCTACCAGATCTTTAAAAAAACAACATTATTTAATCCAAGACATCTTGTGGGCCAGTGGTAGGTGATACACCCTTGTCTCCCTTCGGTTGCGGGTTCAAGTCTCGCAGCCTTTCCGGACGCGACGGGTTGCCGCCCGACCTCTGGGTTGTCCTTTTATGGTAATCCAAAATAATCCAAACTAGAACTATCCAAAATACTTCTGTCCAAACTCACAGTCCAACATTTATAAGGAAGGTAAACATAATATAGATCCTTTTTACCCCGTAATAGCATATGAATACCTTCATCTTGTATTCTTTTAATAAACTGAAACATCTTGAATTACTATATTCCTTATTGATTACATTCATGCTCCCCTATTCCATATAGAATGCTGGATATACTTCATCAATCCAAAAATGTTTTAAACCCCAAAAAAAATGATGGAATATACAAATCATTAATCAGTTTCAAGGTAGTCAAGAATATCCAACATAATTTATCCAAATCAATCATGTATTATTCTAAAATCACTAACTCGGTATCAGAACCATATTATGGTTTATCATTCTCTCAACCATATATTTTCCAAAAATTTATCCTGCTATTGAGTCACTTTTCTTTGTTCCACAGAATCTCAAGTCCTTAATGAAATAGTACTGCAGTACAATCCTTATATACTCCATAATTATTATAACAAGTACATTGTTGATACAACACTCAATTGACATAATCAACATAAGAACTCTAATCATTCCTCTTCATCTGTGGTAGTATCATAACTTGATTATTATCCAATAGCATCATTTGCGGCATAGTCTGATGACTGGGGCATAGGTTCGCGTAGTGTCCAAACTCCTTGCAAATGAAGCATTGTACATTTGAAACCATTTTCTCACCCTTGCAGTCACATACTTTGTGCCCTTTTCCTCCACACTTAAAACAAACTCCCATTCTTTTCAGGCAAGTTCCAGGGTGTTTCTTCCCACAGTTACCACATATGGGAAAATTCTTCTTTTCCCTCTTCCCTTTATCCATTTTTCTCTCTTCCATCCTTTTCTTCTCTTGCTTCCCTTCAAAGCCATAGGACTCAGTAAACTCTTTACTTATCTTATCAACACATGATATTATTTCTTCATATGATGATAATACATGGGAGACTATTTCTCTTATCAATTCTAGCTTAAGACCATGAAAGATATGATCCTTCCTTCTCTTTGGATCATGTGCATTTCTGGAGTTCTCATTCCTTCTATTGGGCGCCATTTCTAAACAATGGCATAAACTAGATCAGTTTATGAATCAAAATACATAATCCCATACTTATAAAACACTTAACATAAATTGAACTATTTATGGATATAATCCATAATCATAAAAATGTTTTCTTTGAGGAAGTATATACTCATAAACCCTTCATAATGATTTGTAAGAAAATGAGAGTTATCCTAAGCATATCCCCCGGGAGTGTCGTAACCAAGAGTGCAGTAAGGCCCGTTGTCGTGCACCAGTTCCCGTTCGAGTCTAGCTCAAAGAGGTGTTTTCGGGTTTTACCCCTAGGTACATCTGTGCCAGAGCCGCCTCTACCTGCTCGTATCCAGACAGGGATGTATTGCTCGGAAAACTCACAAAATCTCTACGATACCAAAATTCTAGGAAGTTCTTCTATACTAATCCTGAAAGTTCATCTTAGGTCTACGTGCTCTAATCAGAGTTTATCTAAATCTAGTTTCCAAGGTTTGTACTAAACTTCCTCTAATACCAACTGTAATGCCCCGACCCCAGTTACCCAGAGTCGTTGCATTATTACACAACATTGACATGATCACAAGAAAGATCAAATCTCGAAAGACCGATTGGTTTAGTAGCCTTGGAAACACTAGATATATTCATAAGTTTTACATTATATCATAAAATGAAAAACTACTACAACAACATAATGTTTCCACAGTCCACACTATAATCCCCTCATAATATCCCTGCAGGTCATTCATAACTTACATCTTCACATCCTGGGAAAAATAAAACATAGAAAAGGGGTGAGCTCAAATGCCCAGTAAGGATAACAATATAGAGGAACATTCAAAAATAAGCATAAACATTTAAGGTAATGAATTACTAAAACAAAATCCTTTTAAACTTGAGCTTCAACATAGTATGGCAAAAGTAAAATGAAATAATGCCATTTACTTGTTCCCATGGATATTCTACTAATCGAATAATCACATGCAAAATCAATAACCACTTTCATAATGTTGGAATGCATAATGCTAAACTTTAATTACTTTTCAAGGCCTCGTCCCAAGACCTTGGAGCTAACTGTAACCAGAACCCAACCCGGAGTGCCTCTAATAACCGGACACCAACCCGGAGTGCCTCTAATAACCGGACACCAACCCGGAGGGCTTACTTTTACCAGTCCCTAACCTGAAGGGCTTACTTTTACCAGTCCCCAACCTGGAGGGCTTACTTTTACCAGTCCCCAACCTGGAGGGCTTACTTTAACCAGTCCCCAACCTGGAACATACTTGTCCAACACATTCATATGAAGTAAAGATTGAAATATAACATAAACATTCTTATTGGAACTAGCATAAGAAATGTCAATACTTTCACCATAAACTATGAATGTTATAAAAATAGCACATCCACAGTCAAACATATCACAAAACCTTCAAAACAATATAGAAGTTTTGTATCATAATAAATCAACTTCAAATAATCTTAAAACCCATCAAAGGATGTTGACATAGATGAAATCAAAATTCTTTTTAAAGAAATATCTCCTTTTATTTCTAAATCATTTATGATCCATATAAAATCAAACATTTTCTTTGAAAATAATCTTATAAGCTTTTAAGGGAAGCTTTGACAATTTTATAACGGTGGAAAATAACCGCACCCGCCGTATAAGTTAAAAAAAACATTCTTATCTTAATTCTGTCGAAAAGGTTAAAAAGCACCTTGTTTGGAAAACGACGGAAAGATTCCCTTATAAACCCTTTATAAAAAGTCAAACAAGGGTATAAATGACTTTAAACCATATTCTTTTAAATATTAAAAATGTTTTGAAATACATTTTGAAGAAACATGTATGTGGATGATAACGAGATCCCAGTAGATTATTACGTATAAACAACCTCAGATAATGAAGAGATTGTGAAATAACCCTTACCAGTTTGGTAACTTATGAAACATACAACCCATGAAAGAGGTATCATACAATGAATATGTAAGTACACATAAATTAGAGTGTATTACACAAAGAATATAATTATGGGTAGTACATACACCACACAAAAGGTAATGGTGGCAATATGGCATGAATCTCATGAGAATAAGGAGTGAGATAAAAACCCCTTACCACGTTAATCAACTGAGTCGTATGGCCAAAAGTTAATAACCACCAAATGATTTAAAGAATAACATGAATATAAATAGAATCATGATAATATATATCAAATGGTAGTACACAATACACCACTTTCAATAATTTAGTGGCGAACAATGGAAATCTCACGGAATTGAAAGTGAGATAAGAAAATCCCTTACCTTGTACTTTTCCTTGGTTGGGGTAGGTTAACCTCATGTATAATGGTGAAATAATTGTTATTAAATTATACAGTAATCATATATATTAATATGATATCATATATGATCTTTTAATATTGATTTGATAATAATATCTTAGTATTATCGTTGTTTCGGGTGTTAACTTACTTGTTTTCTTTTGTATGTTTTGTTACGTAAGACATGTTTGTAAAGGATAGGTTGTATATTATTCAAATACAGAATGGTATCAAGTCCTTAAACATCATTTTTAAATCATCAAATGATAATTATACTTGAATGGATACGATGGAGGATGAATCTCATCGCGTTCGTGGAGACGGTAGTCCGTACGTACGCACGAACACAACTTCCATTTAATTTTTATTTTAAAAGAATTGAATCCAAATGATACATAGGTATATTACTATTACAGTATAATATAATATTTTATATATGTTACTTTAGTTTCATTAACACCATCCTTTATACGTTCCATGTGTGGTATGAACGAGTCATATCATTTTAAGGGGGCGGTAGTCCGCACTTCCTCAAATGAAATTATCGTATGTATATACAACATGAAACGAATAATGGTATGAAATAAAATGCTATTACATAAGCTTATATATAAAATATATATCATTAATATCATATTTAATTACAGTGCCATCATAATGGCCACCATGAGAGGCGGTAAGATGTATTTGAACAATCATCGTTTCGTGAGGCGTTAGTTTTCCATCCACAGAAACATTATGTTCATCATCCATTAGATGGAGTTGTGTGTATGTGTAGTTTTAATACTTCTTATAACAACATCCTAGTATATTGAGGATACTGGTGTTGTTACAAAAGAAAGGAAATAAAAAGAGTTTGGGGGTTGGAGAAGCAAAATAAATGAAAATAATTTAAGAGAAATCGTTACCTTTAATTTAGGTAACTCACTTTGGTTGGAACCAAAGGACTTCTTGAAATGATTTCTTCCTAAGGGGAAGCTTCAAGAAGGAGGAGAGGGATGTGGGGAGCTTAGTTGGCCAGAGTTTGGACGAGCCAAGTTGCTTGAGAGGTCTGAGGAATGAGTAGAATTGGTCTCCTTTTATAAGGGAGAGGAGGGGCTCTTTAGGAAAGAGTGAATGTATTACTTTATAATATAATTATATTCGGTTTATAATGGTCCAAAAATCATTGAGGTCGAAGATAAGATGACTCATATTCTAAATAACATCAACCAATAAGAATTGGACAGGTTTTAGATAATATTTTAATCATTATAATATTATTTATTTAAATGATTTATTAATGAGGTAAACATTGCATCACTATTGTGTCATTAATAATTTAACTTATTTGATGTCTAAAAATTATAAATAAAATATCATTATGTAGGAAATCTTTTTATCTTTCTAATGAATATTTATAATCGAAAATCCAACATGTATAACCCTATGAAAAAATTGTTCTTCTAAAAGATGTAAGCTTATGCCATTTTTATTTTTATCTTAACTTTATTAATATAAAGTGTCCCTACCACATAAAAGTGGCTCCAAGGGGTCAGCAAATTGACCCAAGGATGCTCATGGTCGGGTATGTGTCCACCAATAAGGTTAGGACACGTTTTATGGTAATTTTGTATTATTATAATATTATTTTTTAACCCTTATTTACCGGATTTACCCTTAACCATGGTAAATAAAATATTTACCACAGTAGTTATTCAAAATGTCTAAAAATAAAAGTTACCTATTTACACAATTTTAATATCCTGATTCCAAATATGGAATCCATTTTTCTAAATTAAAAACACAGAAGTGGCAGAAATTAATTTAAAATTAATTCCCGCTGTCAAAACAAAAAGCGTGTTTTTAAGAGATAATAACTATCAAAAGATTGACACTTGTTTATGTTCAGTTTAATTGTAAAATTATGTCCAATGACCAACATTATATTAAATGGTAAAAATATATTCTAAATATACTTTAAAACTACTAAAATTCATAATTTATCACTATTAATTATTTTGATTAAAAAAGTTGTTTTTAATTAAAATTTAGTAATTTTCACTATTCAACAAAATATGAAAGTTATCCGAAAAGTACCAAAATTTCACCTTAGGCTAAATTCGATATTCCGAATCCAAAAATGAAGTCCATTTTAAAATATAAAATATATATAATTTCAAAATTTAGGTATTACTATTCATAACGGCTAGTTTGATTGGTTGTGGCGTGTGTTAAAACTCAAGGTTGCGTACAACACACGCTACTATTTTATTCAAAGGAAAGCGTACCGTGGAAGCTTGGGATGTTTCATTTAAATTTTTTTTTGATGTCCCAATTTATTCAGATAGTTTAAAATATTTTATTTAAAAAGGTTTCACTATTAAAGTTGATAAAAGTGCAATACTGAAAATGAATCTGTTCTTGCATTATGACTAAGAAACTCATAATAGGGATTCTAAAATTATAAGGATTATATAAAGTTCAAAATGTTGTTAATACTATTCATGACCTCTTTTAATGGATTTTTTTGTACGTCATGGTGTGATTGAACTCGGTGTTGCGTGTAGTGCAAGTTATTGAATTATTTTTAAGAAATAACACACTATGAAATCCTGGGGTGTTACATTAATGAATGATCGGGTCAAGTCAGACACGTGGTAAGGGACTTCGTCTCAATCCCCTTTCATTAAGGGATATTTTGTATTATTCTAAACTTTCTTTTATACGGTGTATAAATACCTTTTAATTTTCATTTCATTCAAAGGTAATCGTTTTATACAAAGTGTTTTACTATACTAAAAAAAAAGAATGTTTCTTTTTAATATTCGCGGTGACAATGACCTTTCCACCGATGCGAGTATTATTTGATCATTGGATTTCATAACAAGACAAAATGTTTTTTAAAAGGCAAATAAATATGATATACTCTTTTATATATTTTGGCATTGAATATGGTTGTGATAATGGATTGTTTCTGTCAATATAATTAAATGACATATTGTGATTAGAATGTAGAAATGTTACCTTTCCTTTTTTTAATGTGTTGTGAATATGTTATGGTTATTGGGAATTATTTACATATATCGGTGGTTCCGTGATAATTCTAGGATGGGTGAGCCCGAGATAGCTTTCAAATGCACTGGGTAACATGATGGAGGTAAACGTGAATGTTTCTCCTCATAGATTTACGGAATATACTGTGATGGGTATTCCAAATGTAACTCCCTACGTAGCTGTGATAACAACAATGTAAGTATGATATGAATGCCACAAGTTACCTTTATGATTTATGTTTTATATGTGTTATTCATAAATCTTATTATTTCATGAGTTATGTTATAGAGCATATGTTATGTATGTAATGATGAACTAATGTTTTCATTATTTTTTTATTACCCTTACTAGGTTTCTTATGCTCATCTCAATTATTGAAATGTTTTTCACAGGACTTAAATATGAATAGGGTCATGGATGGGATCATGGAAAAGTCATGCTCTCTAAAACATGGAACTAGACAGGACTATTTTATTTCAATAGTATATATATTGTGAAAAAATAGAAACTGAGTATAAGTGTTTACTTTGTAATATTTTGAGATTCAATAGTTATGTCCTAATTATTTAAAACTCAAAAACGGAAAAGATCGTCAATGTAGATTATTCATTTAATTAAATACAGAGTAATGTTTTAAGGATGGTTCATATAGTGGATATCTGAGGTCGGTTTATAAAACATTAAGAGATATGTTATTGATAAATTAATATCCACAAATTAACTTATGTTAATTTTTAAATGTTATAGAATTTATAGATTACCATGTTACTTTACCTAAGATATTTCTATATTCAGAATGGTTTTCTGCAGCAGAAACAAGGCAACATTGTTGGGAAGACATCAGGAGGAAGACAGCCTTCCAAATCAGCAACCTGAGATGGTTGGAATCAGAACTGAACAGTTAGTTGCAGTGATGGCACAGTTGACTCGGGCTATAAATAGTTTTTGTATCCACGCATGAGATCAGCTAGATCAACCACAGAAGAACATGTTAGTAGTAGAGAATTCCATGAGAAAACACCCCCATCATTCAGAGGATCATCGGACCATGTGCTAGTATAAGGGTGGATTAAAGCACTAGAGAAATTTTTTGATGTCATGGGGTATTTAGAACACCAAAAGATTAGTCTTGTTGTTTACTATTTTTAAGGTTAAGATGATTAGTGTTGGTTGATGCTGAAAAATATCAGGGATTGTGAGGAGATTGGTGCTCTTGATGAGGATTAATTCAAATTATTGTTCTTTGAGAAATATTTTCCTACGGTGGTTTGACTTAGGATGGAAAAAAAATTCCAAGAATTGAGGCAGGAGGATGACTCAGTGGCTGCTCATAAAGAAAAATTCACTTGACTCGCATGGTATGCTTTGAATTTCATACGAGATCTTGATAGTAAAATCAAATTTTTTTACTCAGGATTAAAGCCAATGTATCGTAGGGATTTAGCTTCACTTGAGTACAGAAGTTATGATAAACTTGTTCTTTGTGCGGAGAAGGTGTAAATGGAGTTTGTTGATGATTAGGTGTTCTTTGAAAAACGACAGAATAAGAGGTCGATGTGGCAGAAAAAAGGGAATAACTCTTCAAAAAATTATGATTATAAGAAATTAAAGTTTACAATTTGTGAAAAATGTGGTAAAAATCATGCTGGGGAATGTCTTTTGAATTCTGGTAAGTGCTACTGATGTGGTAAAATGGGACATAAGGCTCATAATTTCACTGTAAACGATCAAGGTAATGGTAATAAAAAATATGATTTACAGTTAGTAAAATGTATTAATAAAAATGAAATGGGTCATTATGAAAATTAGTGTTCAACAAAGAACTCAAATGAGGGAAAGTAACCAGACTACAAGAATAAAGATGTGGTGAAATCCTTTGCATCTACTTCGTCAGATGTGGGGCCATCAAATGAAGTAGTATCAGTTACACTGTTTGTTTGTTCAGATTATGCCAATCCTTGTTTTTTGATTCAGGGACACACAATCATTCATTTTTGAGAAGTATTCTAGTAAATTGGTAATTCCATCTCAATATATGAATATAGAACTTATGGTAAAAACACCTAGAAGAAATATTGAGGCAAAAAGAAAACATAAAAATATTCTTGTCCTTGTGTGTGGAATGAATATACATGAAAGACTTATTGTTTTTCCTCCAGCATAGTTTGATGTTATTTTGGGAATGGATTTTCTTTCTGTTTGTCATGCTAAGTTTGACTGCAGAGCTAAAGAGGTTTATTTTTCGAAATATTTTCAGTTTGTGTACAAGAATGAACCCATATTTTTGATAATATATCAGGTTACTGAGAAACTATAAAAATATAGAAACGAATGTCACCGTGAAAATATTATTGTAAATAAAGGAAGTGTTGAGATTAATGATCTTCCAGTGGTTAATGAGTACCATGATGTTTTTTTTATTGATTTGTTTCCTAGTATTATGCATAATTGGGAAGTTGATTTTACTTTTGACTTAGTTCCTTATGCTAAACCAATTTCAAAACCCCCTTATCGAATGGCTCAAACTGAACTTTTACAGTTAAAGAAGCAATTTCAAGAGTTATTAGATAATGGTTTCATTCGACCAAGAACATCACCATGGGGTTCTCTTGTCTTATTTGTTAAAAAAAGATGGTTCAATGTGAATTTGCATTAATTATAGAGCACTGAATAATATCATTGTTAAGAACACGTATACTTTGCATCATATCGATTATTTGTTTGATCATCTCCAAAGAGATCAATATTTTTCGATGACTGATCTGAGGTTAGGGTACCATCAGTTGAAACTAAATCATGTAGACATTCTGAAGACTATGTTTCATGCTAGATATGGCCATTAACAATTTGTAGTTATGCCTTTGGGGTTAACTAATTCACCTACTATATTAATGGATCTTATGAATATAATTTTCCGTGAGTTCTTGGATAAGTTAGTGGTTGTTTTCATGATGATATTTTAGTTTTTTTTCTAAAAGTAAATAGGAGCATGAATGGAATATAAGGGTTGTCTTGAAAACTATATAAAAAAAGAAAATCCATGGGAAATTCATCAAGTGTGATTTTTGTTACAACAAATTTCATTCCTCGGTCACTTTATTTCAAAAAATGGCATAACTATTGATCCTGCTGAAACAAAAGTTGTTGATGAACGACAAGACCTGCAAATATAACTGAGATTCGTAGTATTATTGGTATGGCAGGTTATTTCAGAAGGTTTGTCAAAACAAAACTCAAGGTTATCTAGTCCAATGACTAAGTTGACTCGAAAAGGTGTTATGTTAATCTGGATAAAATAATTTGATGATTGTTTTCAATATTTGAAAAGAAGATTGGTGAATGCTCTAGTTTTGGCAATGCCTTCCCAAAATGGTGAGTTTGTTATCTACAGTTATTCTTCATTGAAAGGACATGGTTGTGTCCTTATGAAGAATGGTCAGGTAATTTCTTATGCTTCACGTAAGTTGAAACCTCATGAGTTAAATTACCCTTCACATGAATTGGAATTAGCTGCTATTGTTTTTGTTTTAAAAATTTTGAGGAATCATTTGTATGGAGTGAAATGTGAGATATATATTGAACAAAATTTTTTGAATTATATATTCACTAAAAAAGAATTGAACATGAGACATATGAGATGGCTGTAATTACTCTAGGATTATGATTTCACGATCCATTACCATCCATGATAGGAAAATATAGTGGCTGATTCTTTGAGTCTAAAAAGTAATTCTTCACTAACCATGATACATTTGGAACGAGATACTTTGATTTTTTATTTGATGAAAATTTTCCTAGAAGTTTTTGGTGCAAGAAATTCTTATGTTTAGTTTTAAGTGTTAGTGGAATCATATCCTTCAGATAGAATTAAGCGAGCATAGAAAGAAGATAGTGAATTACAGAAAAAGGTAGAGTTGGTCCAGAAGGGTATGTTTCCTAAATTTAACATTTATAATTATTGTGTTTCAAGGTATGGGGAAAGATTATGTGTTCCTTGTGATTCACAGTTGATGAATGGGTTGTTATGTGAATCTCATAGTTCCTCATTTTTAGTTCATCTTGGCTGTACTAATATGTATAGAGATCTTCAGGATTATTACTGGTGTGATAGAATGAAAAGAGATATTGCTTATTTTACTATGAAGTGTTTGACTTGTCAGTAGGTTAAAGCAGAGTGGGAATAACCAGAATGGATGCTTCAGTCTTTACCAGTACAAGAGTGGAAATGGGAAAATATATCCATGGACTTCATTAAGGGATTACGAAAGACATATAGATAAAACAATTCAATCTGGGTTATTGTTGATCGATTGAATAAATCTGCTCATTTTATTTCTTATTCGAGAGACTTTGTCTTTAGATTGACTTTCACGGTTGTATGTTAAAGAGACAGTAAGGTTTCATGGTGTTCCCCTTTCCATTGTATCTATTTGTGATCTCATGATTATTTATAACATTTGTAAAGGCTTTCAGAAGTCGTTGGGTATTGAATTAAATTTTATTAAATCATTTCATCCTCAATCAGATGGGTAGTCAGAATGAAAAATTTAGACCATGTAGGATATTCTATGATCTTGTTCACTGGATTACTAGGGAATATGGGACAGACATATTTTTTTGGTTGAATTGTCATATAATAACAGTTCTCATTCTAGTATATAGATGGATATATTTGAGGCATTATATGGAAATCATTTTCAAACTACATATTTTTGGGATGAATTAGGTAAATGAATGGTGATGGGACCGGAATTGATAGAAGAGATGGTAGAAAAAGTTCTGTTGATTTAGAAGAACATGAGAACAGCTCAGAGCAGGCAGAAAAGCTACGTAGATAACTGGAGAAAGGATTCATCTTTCGAGGTAGGTGATTAAGTCTTTCTCAAAATTTCTCTCTTAAAACATGTGATGCATTTGGTAAGAAGGGAAATTTGGGTCCGAGGATCATTGGACCTTATTAAATAAAGGAAAAAGATGGATATGTTTCATATAGGGTGGCTTTACCTCTATGTTTATCTCAGGTACACAATGTTTTTCATGATTCACTATTGAGAATGTATATTCTAGATCCATCTCATGTTTTGAACCCATAGGTAGTTCAGTTGGAATAGAATATCTCTTATAACGAACTACCAATCCTGATTTTTGACCATAGAGAGCATGTTTTGTGGAATAAGTTAATTTTTCATGTAAAGGTTTTGTGGAAAAATAATATGGTAGAAGGGGCAACGTGGGATTCTGAAAATGTTATGAGGTATAAATACCCCCACTTATTTGATAAGTGGATAAAAATTGCGAGGTCGTAAATCCAAAGGGGGGGGTGATGTTACATCCCATGTAAATAAAGAATAATACACTTAAATTTTTATTAAAATTTTTGAATTAAAGATTAATTTTTCATTAAAGGGGATGTTATGTTTGATAGCGTACCTGATACGCAACAGCGGGTTTCTTTGAAATCTTACGTTACACAGTAATAATAAAATATTATTATTTTAAGTGGTAGTTAATGCATAGCCATTGTATTGGCGAGAATGAATAGAAATAACTGAAATATGATTATACATGTTTCTTAAATGTTTTTACATTTATCAAATAATTGTTATTGTCTTAAATTGTGAATGAATCTAAGCATAAATACTTTAATATTTTTTAAAAGGTCTATTTACCACCTTTGGATGGAAAACCCTCTATAAACATGGTTTTGGTCATTTTTATATATAATATTTGATAATATAAAATTATTCTTTAGATTAAAGATATCAAAATTTACTTTGGGTAAGTTTCTGATATTTTTCTGATAAAGTTCATTTTTAATGAATAGTGAATAATACTATATTTCATTTCAAAAGTTCCTTTTAATATAATATATTTATATGGATAGATTATCATTTTAATTGGTTATAAAGTTTAATTAGAATATATTTTTATTATTTAATCTATTTTTGGACATTTGAATTAATTTCACTTTGAAATTGTACATAAACATGTGTCAATCTTTTGATAGTTAATATTTCTTAAAAACACGTTTTTTTGTTTTGACAATGAAGAATAATTTTTAATTAATTTCAACTAATACTGTGTTTTGAATTTATGAAATTGGATTCCATATTTAGATTTAGTAGGTACAAATTGTGTAAATAGGTAACTTTTATTTTAAGACAATTAAAATATTTACTTTATTAAATATTTTATTTACATAATTAAAGGGTAAATATAGTAAATAAGGGTAAAATATAATATTATGATAATATTAAATTTCTCAAACATGCGTCCAAATATTATTGGCTGATACATATCTGACCATCAGTAACCTTGGGTCGAATTTGGGACCCCATGGAGCCACATGGGAGTAATAATGACATTTTATGTTAATTAATTTATAGTAAAGACAAAATTGACAAAAACAAATATCTTTTAGTAAATAAATTATTACATGGGTTTATATAAGTTATCGTTTCAAATATAAATATTATTTGGAAAGATAAAAATAATAATTAAATCATGGTATTTATTTTATAATTTTTTTACATCAAATAAATTAAATTATTTATCACATAATAATGATGCAATATTTACATCATTAATTAATGATTTAAATAAATAATGTTATAAATGTTTAAAAAATAAACAAAACCTGTAAAATTATTTTTGGAATATTTTATTTCGACTAGGAGTCATCTTAACTTTAATATTAACAAATATTTGACCTCTTGAAACTAAATATGATGTTATAATAAAAGAATTGTTTCAAATATTCCTAAAGAGCCCCTCCTCTCCCATACAAAAATCCCTCACTTCTAACCCATTCCTCACACTTCTCAAGCCTTTGGATCATGAAAAATATGCTCCAACAAGCTCCCAAGATCTCTCTCTTCATCCTAGAAGCCATACCTTAGGCATAAAATACTTCGAGAAGCCCTTTTGGTCAAACCAAAGGCAGTTACTAGATTTAAAGGTAACTTCTTCTCTTAAATTATTTTGTTTTATTTTACTTCTCCAACCCCATAAACATTTTTTATTCCTTTATTTTATAACAAAAACATTATCCTAAATATAATATTATGTTTTTATGAGAAGTATTCTAATAACACTTACACAAAACTTCAGCTAATGGGGGAAGAACATAATGTTTCGGTGGATGGAAAAACTAACTCCTCACGAAATGATGATTGTTCGATTATCTCCTACCACCTGTCATGTTGGACATTATTATGGAAATATATATATATTATATAAAAGTAATAATAAACTTAAAAAAGGTCCTTAATTAAGTAGAAAATAAATTTAGTTTATTATTCATGAGATTAAAGAACGATCGGGTCAAGTGAAACCCGAGGTAAGGGACTTCATCTCAATCCCTTTTCATTGAGGCATATTTTTTATTATTCTCAACATTCTTTTATATGGTGTATGAATACCTTTGAATTTTCATTTCATTCAAAGTGAATCTTTTTCTACAAAGTGTTTTACTAAACAAAAAAAATAATGTTTCTTTTTAACGAACGTGGGGACAATAACCTTTCCGCCATCGCGAGTATTATTTGATCATTGGCATCCTTAACAAACTAAAATGTTTTTTTAGAAGAAAAATAAATACCATATACTCTTTTATGGATTTTGGAATTGAATATGGTTTGGATAATTTTTTTTTATCCCAATATATTTAAATGATATATTCTGATTAAAATGTTAAAATGTTATATTTTCTTTATGATTATTTTATGTGTTATGAATATGTCATGGTTATTGGTAATTGTTTATGTATACGGGTTGTTCCATGATAAAACTAGGGTGGGTGATCCCGAGATAGCACTCTAATGCATTGGGTAATGTGACTGAGGTAAACGTGAATGTTTCTCTTAATAGATTTAGGGAATATACTGTGATGGTATTCCAACTGAAACTCCCTACGTAGATGTGATAGCTACAATGCATGTATGATTTGGATTCCACAAGTTACCTTTATGATTTGTGTTTTCTATGTGATATTCCTAAATCTTCTTATTTGATGAGGTATGTTAAAGATATTATGTTATGTATGTAATGATGAACTATTTTTTTCATTCGTTGTTTTATAACCCATACTAAGATTTTTATTCTCATCCCATGTTTTGATATGTTTTTCGCAGGACATAAAGATTATTATGCTCAAGGATGGGATGAAGGAAAAGTAATGTTGTCTAAAACATTGAACTATACATGACAGTTTTTTTCAAGAGTTTTTATTTTTTGAAAAAAATGGAAACTTAGTAGAAGTGTCTACTTTGTAATCTTTTGAGACGTAATAGTTATGTACTAATTCTATAAAACTATAATCCTTAAAATATCCTCAATATGAATTATTCATTTAATTCAAGATTATGTAATGTTTTATGGTCGGGTCCTTATATTTACCTTCTTTTTTTAGTATTGGGCAATAACCCATGTACCATTATTTTTTACATCTTGCTCTACAACCCATTTCCCATTTCTTTTTCAGGCATGGGTTATAGCAAGTATAATTTATTTTTTAGGGTTTCGGTGAAACACATGTATCCATTAAGCTCATATACATATTCTCATTACCCATAGTATAGGAGAGTTATATAGGTCCCATTCATCGCATAATAAGATCATCTAAATATGTTCCACAAGATAATAAAACATTAATCATATCATGGACAATAAAAATGAAATGGGTTTTATAAACATCATATCATAATGGATAAAAGGAATTACACATTGTTAACATTTCTTCACTTCATAACATATGAAAAATAGATAGGTCTAATTTAATAAAATCATAACCCATTAAAAGTAGTGTGTTTCATAATCATATAACACATGGAATTTAAATTGGTTTCATATGAATCATTCCATCAAAACAAAACAATTCAAGAAAGTATATAAATGGATCATTTGGATAATTTCTTAGATTGGTATCAATAACAAAAATGGATGTCATCATAGAAATAATATATCGTAGACGGATACATTGAATACATTTATTTTGGAAAGTATTATTTTATCTTTGATAAAATATCTTTAAAATATAAAACACTTTAAAAAGAATTTACTATGAAAATATGTTGAAAACCTAGAAATATGGAATGAAATTGTTTTGAAACCAATTTTTCTTCAAAACTTAAAAAATAATCTTGAAAAAAATTTGAATTTTTTTTCCATGAATCATATAAAAGGAGCCTAAATTCTTTTTGAAAACCACTTATTTCAAAATCTATTTTAAAAATAGTTTCATAATAATTATTCATTAATCAGGAAAAGAAATCATTAAATGATCAAAGGTGAATAAATCTGTACATGTTGTATGAGGTAAAAATAACATTCATTTTTCTAGGTAAATACGCTACAAAAATGCCTTATTCGGAAAAAAGAAATATTATTCCATTCAAAAAATTCTTTAAAGAAAATATGTCTAACAATTTCATTTATTGATCAAAATTTATTTGTATAATATTTTTTGTAACCCTTTTTATAAAACAATTCATTAAAGGAACATATATTTCCAATAGAAGAGTGAGTAAAGTAGATAATTATTATAAAACATTCTTAAGTATATTATTTAACAGTGTGTATATAAATGAAACCAATACATGAATGAATAATTAATAACTAGATGATAATGTTTTTTCTGGAGAGATGGGTCAAAATATTTCATCAAAGGAAGAATAAACATTAACAATCGTGAAACTTTATGAGATTATCTCAATACACTCTTATAATAGGGTAACATGGAATCCAAATCTACGTGTAATAAAGCGAAACATAAAAGAATATTAAAATATCATTAAAAGTTAAATTTAATGATATAATGTGTAAAATGGATGTATATAAACCTCTAAAAATAATTTAGGTTCATAATAAAACATGAGTCAGAAAGAAAAAAAATAAAGACACAACTATTTTACATATTTTGTAATTTTATAAAAATAATCATTAGGAATTAAAGACCATAGTAGATATTTTTTAATAACCATTAAAAATAATATATAAATAATACACATATGTGATGGAAATACACCACACAAAAAAAAGATAGGCAAACATAGCATGAATCACATAGAAATAAAAAGTGAGATTAAATCAAAATACCTTGTTTCTTGGATATCATCGTACTCATTAAAACCACATATATGATTAATATAAATTAATTTTAAATATTTGAATAACTATATTATTAAATATAATACTATATATGGTTTTATTTTGACTATATATTGCCTGCTTTTTGACCATCATATGTTAATGTTTTCCTTCAGGTAAAATTTGTTTTTGTTTTCATATGTTCCATTCTTTGTTATATTTTTTGTCCTTATACTCTTTCATGATTCTAGAATGTAAAAATTGATATAAATATCATGTATATATATTATAATTGTATCATAATAATCTATAGAATATGTATGATTGAAATTAAATATGTTGCACATGGAGATAATAGGTTGTATGTATGCATGAACACTATTTCTGTTTAATTTCCGTGTTGGGATAAAGAATGTAAAATACACAAACACACACACACACACACATATATATCTATATTATTGAATCTTTATTATTTCATATATATCATATATATTTACTAAAACCAAACTTAATAGAATCCATGTAGTGTATGAACGAGTCATATTCATTTGTGGGGACGGTAGTCCACGCATCCTAAGACGAAGTTATCATATTTACATAAGTTGGAAAGAATTACTGTATGTTCCCATTAAAAATTTCATAAAAAGAAATTATTAATTTAATATATATCATATATAAATATATTTTCCATAATAATTGCCATCATGATAAGTGGTAATGGAAAAATGAACACTCATCGTTTCGTGAGCCAGTAGTTCACCGTACACATAAACAATATGTTAATTGACCATTAGATGGAGGCGTGTGTATGTGTACTTATAAACATTTACATGAATACATCCTTGTATATTTAAGATATATTATTTGTTATATAATAATTTAATAAAGAGTGTTTGAGGGTGTGGATATGGGAAACAAAATAAAGTACTTAAAAGAAGATGTTACCTCTTAATCAGTTAACTCTATTTGGGATGTGGGAAAAAAATTCCTTGGATTTCATTCATACTAATGTGATAAATATAGGAGTAAGAGAGGATTATGTTTATGTGTAATTGGTAGGTATTTTACAAACATAAACATTTTGGGAGGTGTTAATGTAACATCCCAAGTAAGTAATGAATAATAGATCTTTTTATCTATGTCTATTAATGAACTAGATAGTTTTTTAGAGGCGTAAAATGAAAATAAATCCAATCTTAAGCATGGAATACACTAATATTTTTAAAAGATTGACTTACTGCCTTTTGATGGAAAACCATTTTAAATCTATCTTTTGAAAATTTTATAAGCTATGTCTGTCAAAATAAACTTATTCTTTATGTTTGGAACATCAAAATTTACTTTGTGTGAATTTTTGGTATTTTTCTGACAATGTTCATTTTTTAATGAATAGTGAAAAATACTGCATTTTAAATCAAAACTGCTTTTTAATCTAATTTATTTATATGATTAGATTATCTTTTTAATTGGTTTTGAAGTGAAATTAGAATATATTTTTACTATTTAATCCAATGGTGGTCATTGGAATCAATTTCACTTTGAAATTGGACTTAAACTGGTGTCAATCTTTTGATACTTAATGTTTCATAAAAACACGCTATTTGTTTTGACAGTGGGAGTTAATTATTAAATTAATTAATTATACTTATATTCTTTGAATTAGTTAATATAAACAACATTTTTGAATTCGGAATATCGAATATAGCTTAGAGTGAATTTTTGGAAATTTTCTGAAAAACTCCAATTTTTGATGAATAGTGAAACCACTAAGTGGTAATCAAGCAAACTGATTTTTCAGTTAAATGAAAGTTTACCACTAATGTGTATTGAATTTTGAAAATCTGACATACATGGTTGTCATTAGTATGTAAAATGTGGTTTAATGGTATGAAAATAATTTTTTTGGTGAATAGTAACTTTTTTTCATTAATCGCGATTAGAGGTAATTAGTGTAATTTACGGTAAAAATGATATTATAAAAATGTGAAAACACCATGAAACTTGTCCTAACTCTATTGGATGTGTCATGTCCGACCAAGAAAACCCATGGGTCGATTTAGGGGACCCTATGGAGCCTCTTGGGTGAGATAATGACTTTAATGCCTTTTTAAGGACCCTATGGAGCCTCTTGGGTGAGATAATGACTTTAATGCCTTTTTAGAGGGGGTTATACTAATCATAATTTTGTCTATAAATACTCTTTGTAAATATAGAATTATTTCCTACATGAGTATAGTTTTTTTTATAATTTTTAGACATTAAATAAATTAATTTAATTATAACATAATGATGATGCAACGATGACCTCATTAATGAACAGTTTAAATAAAATGAAAAGATAATATAAAATCTAAGACCTACACATGTCCAAAAACTATTAGATGGGAATATTTCAAAGAGTTATCATCTTATCTTCGAAATATATCAATGTGGGACCTTAGAAATTCGAAACACTTTTGAAAATAAAATAATAGTTTCATAATTTCCAAAAGTGCCCCTCCTCTCCTCTTATAAAAGGCCCCCACCTCTACCTCATTTAACACACACCTCAAGCCTTTGGCTCGGAAATCCCCTTCCCATTTACTCTCTCCACATCCCTCTCCTCATCCTAGAGGATTCACTTTGGGCAGAATCCTTTCAAAGGAAGCCATTAGGCTCAAATCAAAAGGAGTTACACTTTTAAAGGTGATTCATTCTCTCATGTTCATTTGTTTTATTTTGCTTCTCCAACCCCATAAACTCTTTTTATTTACTTCTTTTGAAACCACACCAGTATCTTGAATATACTAGTATGTTGTTATAAGATTTATTTGAGCTACACTCTCACACAACTACATAAAATGGTTAAAGAACATACGGTTTCCGTGGATGGCGAAATTCTGCCTCCCGAAACGATGACTGTTCAATACTCGTTTAACACATTCAAAGGTGGCCATTATGATGTCACTATTTTTATATATGATATATAATATGTTTATTCTTTCTTTAATCTTCTGTATTTTTCATTTATGGCATACCATTATTGTTTCCATTATGGGTAAACACGATATCTTCATTTTAGGAAGTGCGGACTACCGCCCCCTTAAAGTGATTTGATTCGTTAATACCATATGTGGGATGTGTAAAGGATAAAGTTAATGATATTATATATGTTATTATACTATAAATATAATATACTCTTATATAATTATGATTCCATTCCAGAAAATACGAAATAAAAATGGAAGTAGTGTTCATGCGTACGTACGGCTTACCGTCTCCATGAACGGTGCATTTCATTTCTTACCTCGAAATGTGATGTAATATTATAAATACATGTATATGCTGAATACATATGATATATATGTTATCCAAATAATTAATATCATTCTGGATATAACGAACCTTGGACCAAATTAACAACATGTAAGTGTAAGAAGTCTATTTTTGACTTAAGAACCAAATACCGACAAAATGAACATTATTAACTTAAATGATTACATGATGTTCATAACATGGTATAAAAGGAATAATGAACTTGAAAAAGGTTCTAAAGCAAGTAGATATTAACCCAAGTTTATTATTCATGAGATTAAATAACGGTCGGGTTAAGTCAGATACGAGGTATGGGACTTCGTCTCAATCTCCTTTCACTGAGGCATATTTTGTTTTATACACAACCTTATTTTATACGGTGTATAAACCCCTTTGACATTTACATTTATCCAAAAGGAATCTTTTTTATACGAAGCGTTTTACTAAATGACAAAAGGGAATGTTTTTGTCGTACGTATGTGGCGACAACGACTTCTCCACCGCCGTGACCATTATTTGAGTTTCGGCTTCCTCTACAAGCCATACCTTTTTTTAAAAAGAAAAATAAATACCATTTTTTGCTTTTCTTTTGTTTTGGTATTGAAAATGGTTTTCATAATGTTTTTATATCAATGTGTTGTATTGATATCTTGTGATTGAAAGGTAGAAATGTTATGTTTCCTTTATGCATGTTTTATGTGATACGATTTTGTTGAGGTTCTTGGGAATTATTATGAAGACGGGTGCTTCCGTGATAATCTAAGGGCGGGTGAGCCCGAAATACCCTTCCAATGCATTGGGTAACGCGAAGGAGTGAAACCTTAAGGTTTCTCCGAAGAGATTTAGGGAATATACTGTGATGGGTATTCCAAACGTAACCAAGATGGTTACTCCCTACATAAGGATGTTATGAATGCCTCAAGTTACCTTTATGTCTTATGATTTCTATGATTTATTCATGATTTTATGAGGTGTGTTAAAGTGCCTATGTTTTATGGGTAAACTATGATTTCATTCTTATGTATATATGAACTCATGTTTCCTTTCCATGTTTTTTTATAACCCATACTGAGTTTTTATGTTCATCCCATGTTTTTGAAATGTTTTTCACAGGTCAGGGGAAAGGTACATGATAAGATGATAGAGTCAAGGATGTGTCAAGAAAGAATTCATGTTTTATTTTCAATATGTTTCCACTGATGGGAAAAAAGAATACTATCTTTTTTTTAACCACTTTGTTTAAATGTGGGTTGTAATTCATGGTTTAAGATCTAATTCTCTAAAACTCTAAACCTAAAAAGATCCTCAACATGTAATCTTGTGATAACTCAAGATTATGTAAGGTTTAAGGCTGGGGCCTTATAGTTGGTATCAAAGGTCGGTTTAGATAAATTTAGGAGTTAGAATTCTATTAACTGATTATCCAAAATTTTTTTTGAAATGATATAGCATTTGAAGATTACCATGTTGCTTCATCTAAGACATGTTTGTTCAGAATGGTTTTTCGAAGAGGAAATAGGGAAGCAGTGCTAGGAAGACATACAGAAGGAAATAACCTTCCGAATCAGCATCCTGAGATGGTCGGAATTGGAAATTAATAGTTTGTTGCAGTAATGGCGCAGTTGACTCAGGATATAAATGGTGGTGGTATCCATGCACGCGATCAGCCAGACCAACCGCAGAGGAACATGTTAGTGGTGGAACATTTCATGAGGAAACATCCCCCATCATTCATAGGATCATCTGACCCTGTGCTAGCTGAAGGGTGGTTTAAAGCACTGGAGAAGATTTTCGATGTCATGGGGTGTTCAGACAATCAAAAGGTTAGTCTTTCCATTTACCATTTGGAGGGTGAGGCAGATCAGTGGTGGTCTATGGTTAAAAATATCAGGGACGCCGATGAGATTGATGCTCTTGACTGGGATGAATTCAAAGGTATGTTTCTTGAGAAGTATTTTCCTAATGCTGTTTGACTTAGGATGGAAAAGAAATTCTTGGAATTGAGGCAATAGGAAGACTCAGTTGCTACCTATGAAGAAAGGTTCACTCGATTGGCAAGGTATGCACCAAATTGTATTCGAGACCTTGAAAGTAAAATCAATCGTTTTTACTCGGGATTAAAGCTAAAATATTGAAGGGCATTAGCTTTTCGTGAGTTTAAAAGTTATGAAAAGCTTGTTTGATGTGCTGAGAAGGTGGAAATGGAGTTTGCCGATGACCAAGTGTTCTATAACAACCAGCATAATAAGAGACCGAGGTGGCAGGAGAAAGGTAAGAATTCTTCAAAAAAGTATGATGGTAAGAGAACTAAGTTTCCAGTTTGTGATAAATGTGGAAAAAGGAATGCTGGGGAATTTCTTCTGAATTCTAGAAAGTGCTACTGATGTGGTAATATGGGACATAAGGCTCGTGATTGCACTGAAAAGGATCAAGGTGAAGGTAAGAACAAATTTGATTTACAGTTAGTGAAATGTTATAAGTGCAATGAGATGGGTCACTATGAAAACGAGTGTCCGACAAAGAGCCTGAGTGATGGGAAGCAGTTAGACTACAAGCATAAAGTGGTGGTGAAATCCTTTCCAACTACTTCAGCAGATGTCGGGCCATCAAATGAAGTTGTATCAGGTACTTTGTTTTTTCAGATTATGCCAGTGTGTTGTTTGATTCGGGGTCTACACATTTTTTCATCTATGAAACCTATTCTAGTAAAATGGGAATACCATCTCAAGAAATGACCCCTAACCTTTTGGTAAAAACACATGGGGGAATGTTGAGGAAAAAAGGATTTATAAGAATATTCCTATCCTTATCTGTGGAAAGAACATACTTGAAAACCTTATTTTTCTACCTCTAGTAGAGTTTGATGTTATCCTGGGTATGGATTGGATATCTATTTACCATGCTAAGATTGACTGTAGAGCTAAAGAAGTTTCTTTTCAGAAATACTTTCAGTTTGTTTACAAGAATGAACCCTTACTTTTGATAACATATCAAGAGGCCGAGAAACTTTTAAAAGATGGAAATGAATGTTACCTTGCACACATCGTTGAAAATAAAGGAACTGTTTAGATTAATGATGTGCCAGTGGTAAATGAGTATCCTGATGTTTTTCCTGATGAGTTGCCTGGAATAATACCAGATCGAGAAGTTGAGTTTACTGTTGACTTAGTTCTTGATGCTAAGCCAATTTCAAAATCCCCTTATCGAATGGGACAAATTGAACTTTTAGAGTTGAAGGAGCTATTGCAAGATTTATTAGAGAAAGGTTTCATTAGATCTAGCACATCACCATGGGGTGCTCCTGTTTTATTTGTTAAAAAGAAAGATGGTTCTATGAGACATTGCATTGATTATAGAGCCTTGAATAACATCACTGTTATGAAAAAATATCCTTTGCCTCATATCGATGATTTGTTTGATCAGCTCCAGGGAGCTCTGTTTTTTTCAAAGATTGACCTGAGATCGGGGTACCATCAGCTGAAGGTAAAGGAGGCAGATATTCCAAAGACCGCGTTCCGTACGAGATATGGCCATTATGAATTTGTAGTAATGCCTTTTGGGATAACCAATGCACCTGCTGTATTCATGGACTTAATGAATAGAATTTTCCATGAGTTCTTGGATAAGTTTGTGGTGGTTTTCATTGATGATATTTTGGTGTTTTCTAAAAGTAAAGAGGATCATGAATGACATTTAAGGTTTATCTTTCAAACCTTAAAAGAAAAGAAACTGTATGGAAAATTCAGCAAGTGTGAGTTGTGGTTGAAAAAAATTTCTTTCCTTGGTCATATTGTTTCTAAAGATGGAATAATTGTTGATCCTGCAAATACAAAAGTTGTGGAAGACTGGTCAAGACCTATAAATGTAACTGAGATTCGTAGCTTCCTTGGTTTGGCAGGCTATTACCGAATGTTTGTTAGAAATTTTTCACGGTTATCTAGTCCAATGACTAAGCTAACTCGGAAGGGTGTTAAGTTTATCTGGACAAAAGAATGTGATGATTATTTTCAGGAATTGAAAAGAATATTGGTGAATGCTCCAGTTTTGGCACTACCTTCCAGGAATGGTGAGTTTGTTATCTACAGTGATGCTTCATTGAAAGGACTTGGTTGCGTCCTAATGCAGAATGATCAGGTAATTGCTTATGCTTCACGACAGTTGAAAACTCATGAGGTAAATTACCCTACACATGATCTTAAATTAGCTGTTGTTGTTTTCGCTTTAAAAATTTGGAGGCATCATTTGTATAGAGTAAAGTTTGAAATATATACCGATCACAAAAGTTTAAAGTATATATTCACTCAGAAAGAATTGAACATGAGACAAAGGAGATGGCTATAATTAATCAAGGATTATGATTGTACAATTCATTACCATCCGGGAAAAGCAAATAAAGTGGCTGATGCTTTGAGTCGAAAAAGTAATGCTTCTTTAGAAATGTTGCGTTTGGAACGTGATCCTTTGGTTAAGGAATTGATGAACATTGGCATAGATGTTTTTGGCGTAGGATGTTCTTCTCTTTTGTTTCAGGTATCAGTGAGATCATCTGTATCAGATAAAATCAAGCAAGAACAGAAGCAAGACAGTGAGTTTCAGAAAAATGTAGACATGGTTCAGAAAGGTAAGTTGCATGAATTCAACATTGATAATGATTGCTTTTTGAGATTTGGGAAGAGATTGTGATTCATAGTTGAAGGGAGAGTTGTTATGTGAAGCTCATAGTTCTCCGTTTTCAGTTCATCCTGGCAGTACTAAGATGTACAGAGATCTGCGGGAGTATTACTGGTGGGATGGAATGAAAAGAGATATTGCTGATTTTACTGTGAAGTGTTTGACATGTCAATAGGTTAAAGCAGAGTGGCAGTTACCGAAAGGGATGCTTCAGCCTTTACCAGTGCCAGAGTGGAAATGGGAGAATATATCCATGGACTTTGTTGTGGGATTACCGAAGAAATCTCGAGGTAATAATGCAATCTGGGTTATTGTTGATCGCTTGACCAAAACTTCTCATTTACTTACTATACGAGATACTTTTTCCCTAGATCAACTTTCCCGTTTGTATCTTAAAGACATAGTCAGGTTACATGGAGTTCCTCTCTCCATTTTATCTGATCGTGATCCCAGGTTCACTTCTAACTTTTGGAAAGGCCTTCAGAAGTCATTGGGTACTGAATTAAATTTTAGTACAACATTTCATCCTCAATCAGATGGGCAGTCAGAACGAACAATTCAGAAATTGGAGGATATGCTACGTTCTTGCTCTATGGATTATCAGGGAAGTTGGGACCAACATCTTTCTTTGGTTGAATTTTCATATAATAATCGTTTTCATTCCAGTATAAAGATGGAACTATTTCAGGAATTATATGGGAAGCGGTGTCGAACTCCAGCTTTCTGGGATGAAGTGGGTGAAAGGAAGTTTATGGGACCAGAATTGGTAGAAGAGATGGCAGAAAAAGTTCAGCTGATTCAGAAACACATGAGAACAGCTCAAAGCAGGCAGAAGAGTTATGCGGATAACCGGAGGAAGGATCCATCTTTCGAGGTAGGTGATAATGTTTTTCTCAAGGTTTCTCCTTGGAAAAGTGTGATGAGATTTGGTAAGAAAGGAATGTTGAGTCCAAGGTTCATTGGACCATATGAAATTCTAGAGAGAGTTGGATCAGTTGCTTACCGAGTGGCTTTACCTCCGAGTTTATCTTAGGTACACAATGTTTTTCACGTTTCAATGTTGAGAAAGTATATGCCAGATCCATCTCATGTTTTGAGTCCAGAGGTAGTTCAGCTGGAACAAAACCTATCTTATGAGGAACAACCGGTCCAGATTCTTGACCACAGGGAGCAAGTGTTACGGGATAAGGTGATTCATCAGGTAAAGGTTTTATGAAAAAACCATATTGTTGAAGAGGCAACATGGGAATCTGAAAATGCAATGAGGGATAAGTACCCACATTTATTCGATAAGTAAATAAATTACGGGGACGCAATTTTCTAAAGGGGGAAGGATGTAACATCCCAAGTAAGTAATGAATAATAGATCTTTTTATCTATGTCTATTACTGAACTAGATAGTGTTTTTGAGGCGTAAAATGAAAATAAATCCAATCTTAAGCATGGAATACACTAATATTTTTAAAAGATTGTCTTACTACCTTTTGATGGCAAACCATTTTTAAATCTATCTTTTGACAATTTTATAAGCTATGTTTTTCAAAATAAACTTATTCTTTATGTTTGGGACATAAAAATTTACTTTGTGTGAATTTTTTGTATTTTTCAGACAATGTTCATTTTTTAATGAATAGTGAAAAATACTGCATTTTACATCAAAACTACTTTTTAATCTAATTTATTTATATGATTAGATTATCTTTTGAATTGGTTTTTAAGTGAAATTAGAATATATTTTTACCATTTAATCCAATGGTGGTCATTGGAATAAATTTCACTTTGAAATTGGACTTAAACTGGTGTCAATCTTTTGATACTTAATGTTTCATAAAAACAGGCTATTTGTTTTGACAGTGGGAGTTAATTATTAAACTAATTAATTCTACTTATATTCATTGAATTAGGTAATATAAACATCATTTTTGAATTCAGAATATCGAATATAGCTTAGAGTGATTTTTTGGAAATTTTCTAAAAAAACTCAAATTTTTGATAAATAGTGAAACCACTAAGTGGTAATCAAGCAAACTGATTTTTTAGTTAAATGAAAGTTTACCACTAATGTGTATTGAATTTTGAAAATCCGACATACATGGTTGTCATTAGTATGTAAAATGTGGTTCAATGGGATGAAAATAATTTTTTGGTGAATAGTAACGTTTTTCATTAATCGCGATTAGAGGTAATTAGTGTAATTTAAGGTAAAAATGATATTATAAAAATGTGAAAACACCATGACACTTGTCCTACCACTATTGGATGAGTCATGGCCGACCAAGACAACCCATGGGTCTATTTAGGGGACCCTATGGAGCCTCGTGGGTGAGATAACGACTTTAATGCCTTTTAAAAAAAATAAAGGTGAAAATGACACTAACATAAATTGTTTTACTAAAACAATTTTTAGATGGGGTTATACTAATCATAATTTTGTCTATAAATACTCTTTGGAAAGATAAAAATATTTCCTACATCAGGATATATTTTTTATAATTTTTAGACATTAAATAAATTAATTTAATTATGACATCATGATGATGCAACAATGACCTCATTAAAGAATAGTTTAAATAAAATGAAAAGATAATATAAAATATAAGACCTAAAATTGTCCAAAAACTATTGGATGGTAATATTTCAAAGCCTTATCTTCTTATATTCTATGTATATCAATGTGGGACCTTAGAAATTCGAAACACTTTTGAAAATAAAATAATAGTTTCATGATTTCCAAAAGTGCCCCTCCTCTCCTCTTATAAAAGGCCTCCACCTCTACCTCATTTCACACACTCCTCAAGCCTTCGGCTCGGCCATCCCATGCCCATTTACTCTCTCCACATCCCTCTACTCATCCTAGAGGATTCCATTTGGGCATAATCTTTTCAATGGAAGCCTTTAGGCTCAAATCAAAAGGAGTTACACTTTTAAAGGTGATTCATTCTCTCATGTTCATTTGTTTTATTTTGCTTCTACAACCCCCTAAACTCTTTTTATTTACTTCTTTTGTAACAACAACAGTATATTCAATATACTAGGATGTTGTTATAAGATTTATTTGAGCTACACTCTCACACAACTACATCAAATGGTTAATGAACATACGGTTTCCGTGGATGGCGAAATTCTGCCTCCCGAAACGATGATTGTTCAATACTCATTTAACACCTTCAAAGGTGGCCATTATGATGACACTATTTTTATATATGATATATAATATGTTTATTCTTTCCTTATGATTCTGTATTTTTCATTTATGGCATACCATTATTGTTTCCATTATGGGTAAACACGATATCTTCATTTTAGGAAGTTCGGACTACCGCCCCCTGAAAGTGATTTGATTCGTTAATACCATATGTGGGATGTGTAAAGGATAAAGTTAATGATATTATATATGTTATTATACTGGAATTATAATATACTCTTATATCATTATGATTCCATTCCAGAAAATACGAAATAGAAATGGAAGTAGCGTTCATGCGTACGTACGACTTACCGTCTCCATGAACGGTGCATTTCATTTCTTACCTCTAAATGTGATGTAATATTATACATACATGTATATGATGAATATATATGATATATATGTTATCCAAATCATTAATATAATTCTGGATATAACGAACCTTTTACCAAATTAACAACATGTAAGTTTAAGAAGTCAATTTTTGACTTAAGAACCAAATACCGACAAAATGAACATTATTAACTTAAATGATTACATGATGTTCATAACATGGTATAAAAGGAATAAAGAACTTAAAAATGGTTCTTAAGCAAGTAGAGATTAACTCAAGTTTATTATTCAGGAGATTAAAAAACGGTCGGGTCAAGTCAGATACGAGGTATGAGACTTTGTCTCAATCTCCTTTCATTAAGGCATGTTTTGTTTTATACACAACCTTGTTTTATACGGTGTATAAACCCCTTTGACTTTTACGTTTATCCAAAAGGAATATTTTTTATACAAAGCATTTTACTAAACAACAAAATGGAATGTTTTTGTCGTACGTATGCGGCGACAACGACTTCTCCGCCGCCGTGACCATTATTTGAGTTTCGTCTTCCTCTACAAGCCATACCTTTTTATTAAAAGAAAAATAAATACCATGTTTTTCTTTTCCTTTGTTTTGGTATTGAAAATGGTTTTCATAATGTTTTTATATCAATGTGTTGTATTGATATCTTGTGATTGAAAGGTGGAAATGTTATGTTTCCTTTATGCATGTTTTATGTGATACGATTATGTTGAGGTTCTTGGGCATTATTATGATGACGGGTGGTTCCGTGATAAACTAAGGGTGGGTGAGCCCGATATAGCTCTCCAATGCATTGGGTAATGCGAAGGAGTGAAACGTTAAGGTTTCTCCGAAGAGATTTAGGGAATATACTGTGATGGGTATTCCAAACGTAACCAAGAGGGTTACTCCCTACGTAAGGATGTTATGAATGCCTCAAGTTACCTTTATGTCTTATGATTTCTATGATTTATTCATGATTTTATGAGGTGTGTTAAAGTGCCTATGTTTTATGGGTAAACTATGATTTCATTCTTATGTATATATGAACTCATGTTTCCTTTCCATGTTTTTTTATAACCCATACTGAGTTTTTATGCTCATCCCAAGTTTTTGAAATGTTTTTCACAGGTCAGGGGAAAGGTACATGATAAGATGATAGAGTCAAGGATGTGTCAAGAAATAATTCATGTTTTATTTTCAATATGTTTCCACTGATGGGAAAAAAGGATACTATCTTTTATTGTAACCACTTTGTTTAAATGTGGGTTGTAATGCATGGTTTAAGATCTAATTCTCTAAAACTCTAAACCTGAAAAGATCCTCAATGTGTAATCTTGTGATAACTCAAGATTATGTAAGGTTTATGGCTGGGCCCTTATAGTTAATCAGTGGGAGAGTCGGTTGATTTATATTGGGAAAGAGAAAGGCACACTTAGAATTTTTAGAACCAGGTTACATGTACCCATATTATTTCATAATAAAGTAATATCAAACCAAAAAATAATTATTATAAGCTTTATTACTTAAATATATACATACAATATGTTTTGGAATAATTGATAGAGAATTGGGGACCTTAATTTTACGGTTAGGTTCCAAATTAACATTAATTTGACCTTAATCATTATGATTAATTTTAACCACTTTTACTAGTCATTTTGGTCAAACATTTACTTAGTCTTATAAGAATCTTAATATAATACTAAAATAAGGTTTTATTTATGTTTTCTAAATTCAAATCATAGATTCATAAATATTATGATTAATAGTAATCCTGCCGATAAAAAAATAATGGGGTTTTAAGTAAAAATATGTTCGAAAGGTTGTTTTGATTTTTAATTCAATTTCAATGTGAAATTGATTAAAATTAATTAATTTATATTAATATAAGTAAATAAATATAACATGACACTAAAAAATTATAATATCTTATATAATTACTAATTAATTAAACAAAAATAGATTTTAACTAAAAATCATTATTTTTCACTATTAATCAACAAATGTTTTTTCTTCGAAAACTCTAAAAACTTCACCCAATCTAATTTTAAAATTAAAAATTCAAAAATATATTTTATTTTAAAAATTTTGTTCTCTAAATGTGTTTAAAATTAATTTTATTATTAATATATGTTTATTTATAAAATCAATATTTTTATCATAAATCATATATTCCATTATATGTTGGTTTTATTTATATAAAACAATTATGAACAATATTTAATAATTAGTTATTAAAATTCATATAACTATGTTTATTGGATAGGTAATAATTATATCCTTTAAAAAATTATGTAAAAAATTATATTCAGCAGAAACTCAGTGTTGTGTGCATCATACATCATGTCAAAGGTGTATTTCACATACCCCAAGTCATACTCCAAGTCAGTGTTGTCGGTAATGTACTCCAAGTAGGTTCCATGTGAAAGTAATTATTTACATAGTTAATTTCAAGACAGAAATGAAAATTTAATTTATTATGGTAAATTGGCATTAAGACCATAATAATATTTCCTTTTATATTAAATTTTCTTTCATATTCATTGTCAATTAATTTTTAACCTATAAATTCATATTATATTGTGTAAAACACATATTATGATAGATAATTTCATACTATTTATAAAATCTAATTTATCATCATGGAATTATATTATTATATTAAATAATAACAATTTAATAATATATTATTGTTCAGTAAGCCTTGGTCTTCTGTGTCCCCAAGTCATTGAGGGAAATCATTGTTGTTTATAATACAAGTAATCCTAAATGTTATGTGTAGAGAAATCAAAATATTTTGTTCCATGTGAAGAATTATTAACAAGTTTTTGCATATAATAGATGAAAAACGTAGTTCTTTAGTAAAATTAAATATCTTTAGTGTTGAATGTAATAAAAAATATAAATAATGATAAATAATTTGCAAAAACAATAAATCAAAAATTCTTTAGGTGTAATATTCTACCCCATTAAAATGAATTTCACAAATTAGATTCCTTGGGGTTTTCAAAGGATTAATAATTGAATGTTTCATTCATAGAAATCTAGATTATACAAATGAATATTAACCCTTCATTTACGATGGGAAGGATTGAACCATAACGGTAAACCAATTAAACATATAACTAGGTTTCCACATAGGATAACATAGGTTTGAAGTTAATATTAGACATCGGGGAAAAGCGTAAATATTTATACAGAGTGATTGAGGTAAACAATAAAAAACAATTGATTGATCAAAAAAATTAGGGGACACAATTTCATAAATATATGATGATTTATAAGGTCCTCTATTCAACAAAATTATGGTATTATGACACCATCGTTTTCTTTTTTGATCTCCATACTATCAATGAGTAATTATTTTATTGACATAGGATTGAACAAAATTTCATTCTTTGGTTTTTATTTTATCTATTTACAATTCATCCACAGCTTCATGAAATGGATGTCCAAAATATAACATTGATACCAGATGCACTAAAAGAAAATATTAGCAGAAATTAGGGATGATTAAAGAACGAATAGTATAAATATTTATCTATAACTATTCCTAATAATAAATATGGTTAATAAATTAATCTCTAAATAGGAAAATTAAGAATACAATTTTATCAGAAATAATTATACATAAAAAATAATTATACATAAAGAAAGATTTTGTGTAGGTCAGTGGTAGTCATGAAACCCTTATCGTCCTACGGTCATGTGTTAAAGAACCATGGACTTTCTAGAAGTGATTGGTTGGAACCTAACATACATGATAACAATTTTTAATACCATGATAATATAATTTTAAAAATAAATATTAAGAACATCATTGAAATAATGTTAATCACAAAATAACCATTTAACTTTATTTTTAAATTAAAACTAAATACATAAATACCTTATTTGAAGATCAATGTAAATTTTTCATGAATGGTTTACCTCATTACCATTCTGAAAGATTAGAATCTATCTATTTATAAAAGAAATCATGAAATCATCTAAACATTGATCACCCATATATCACAATTTACCACTTGGTTGTCACATTCCAAAAAAGAGAATACCAAATTTTTATATTCCTGTGAAACATAGTAACAATCATAATTACCATAAATAATTTTTTAAATAATACATGCTTACTTGTTCCAAATATTACTATATAAATTCAATTAATCTAATATGATTTCAAAATTCACCCATGATAGAATGAACTACGTATCAACTTGTACATAATTTTTCTAAATTAATTAGTTCCACTTAATTCACTTATTTGTATCCCACATATCTTAATCCAATTAAAATTATCATAACATAACTAACATATTAAATGTTACCCTAGAATAATCAAAATATCACGTTTTTGTTAAATCATTTCACAAATCCATCATGAACATTCAATGCGAACATGTAAATAATCTGAAAATAAACCAATGTAGAAAAATCCTTTTATATATCATCATTGATTAATTATTTCTGAAACCAAATACATAAAAAAATTATTACATAACAATTAATCCATTACCAATGCAACACATCTCTATTACATGATACCTATTTACTTTTTCATTTCATTTATAGTCTCTTCATCATTAAGAATGTAACGATTACCCAAAAAGAATTGCTATTTTTCTATTGGATATTTCATCTTCAGTCATTTAATTACATAATTACCATTTACTCCACACATAAAACACTTGAAATTTTATGGTGTCTTTGAGAAGACTATATTCATATCCATTTTTTTAACTAAACTCGTCATTTTTTCCTTACAGTCACATGGTTTTTGTTCATGTTTTCCATAGTCAAATAATATTATTGTTCCTCTAATAAAATTAGTTAGGTGATTCATTCCACACTATTAACACCAAGGAAAATGAATCTTATTTCTTCCACTTTCTCTATAACCAAAAATTTCAGGGAACTACTTATTTCTATTCCTTGGTGATTTTGAGAGTTGGTGATGCTATACAATTGATAATCATGTTCTGGGAAAATTGATTAAGAACGATCGCCACATCTCTAACTAAAGTGGTCATCCCACATGAATGATAATTATCAAGTCATCCATCGCATTCAACATTAATCCAATTATTTCTAGTTCCTTCCATTATATAAAACTATAATCATAGTGTAATAATTAATTATTATTTCATATAACCAAATATTCATGAGATTATGTACTTTTGTGATTTATAAGTCATGCCACCATAATTAATAAATAATTACCTAGGTTCATTCATGGTTATTCCTTCCTAGCATATATCTATATCCTTCATTATGGATTCGGAAGATTTTGTGAATTTTCAAAGCATATACCCATGGTGTGTCAAACCATGTCTGCAATAAGGACCATTATCCTGTACTATATTACCACGGATCATGCCCAAAAAATCATCTCATAGTTTTTACCCCTAGGTAAATCTATGCTAGATCCATATCAACTTCTAGTATCCATAAATGGTTATATTTCTATGAAACTACTTACTATACCCTTTACCAAAATTCTAGGATAAATTCCTAAAAAATGAGTAATACTTATACTTATCCCATGAGACATCCCTATACCTATACTTATAAATATACCTAGGGATATCATGAAAGGTTTTTTATCCTAGTTTTAAAAGGATGACTAATAATTTCCTTTGATTCCAAATATAATGGATAAGGATTAATATATAGGTATATTACATAATTTATAATATATATTAAGTACATTGCAATAATACATTCCAGAGGACCATAATAGTTTGTTTTATTTGGAACTTGGAAACAAAATATTCTATCTGGGTGAAGTATCAACAACATCTCTCATAAATATCTCCACCTATAGTAATCCGATATAAAAAAATTCTTTGTAATTAGGGGAAAGGAAACATAATAAAGGGCTGAGCTCAAATACTCAATAAGGGTAAATAAGGGAGATATTTAAGTATAATCTTGAAAATAAGGGTATGAATACATGATCATGAAAATAGAAGATAATTGTCTATATATAAAAAATAATAGACAAGAATCATGATATAAATACTAGTAGTTCATAAGGAATTAATCTCAATGAAATAAAGAACATAATAAATGAAAGCATAACATAGGAATAAAATAAGGAATTCTGTAAAAAACACAAGAATAAAATATCTCTATGAAAAGGAGGCCTACCAAGCCCTATATAACAGTTTAGGATTGGTCTATGAACCATTAACATGATTTTGTAATGGGCTAACAACCCTTTTACCCTCTTACTTTTAGGCTTGGACTACAAACTATGTTCAATCATAGATTCGAATTTGGGTTACAACCCATGTAACTTCTTGTTTTAGGGCTTGGGTTATAACCTGTGTACACACATTCTTTTAGTCTTGGGAAATTACCCATGTACCATCTTATTTTCTGTCTTGAGCTACAACCTATATACCTTCATGTTTTTGGGTTTGGGATAAAACCCATGTACCATTTATGATCATATGAATATTATCAGTAACCAATGAATTTGTGGGAGATATAGATACCTCATAGCTAAAAAATCACTTATTCAAATTCCACAAGATAGTAAAACATGTATCATATCCGATCCTATAAAATAGATTGAATTGAAATATAGAAAATCATAATGCATGAAATGAAATAGGAATCGTTAACATTTCCTCACATCATATCCTATGTAAAATAGAAAGGATTCATTTTATCAAAGCATAACCCATGAAAATAAGTGTATTGCAAAATCATATAAATTTTGGAATATAAATAGGTGTGGCAAGACACATTCTAGAAAAACAAAACCATTCACACATGGATATGAATGGATCCGTTTGATAATTTACCTGATATGCATGAGTAATATCAACATATATAATATTAGAAGGAAAATAATTTAAAAGTATATTTTGAAAGCGTTTCTTAAGAAAAACATCACTTCTTCTTTGAAAAAATATCAATAAATAATAAAACCTTTCTAAAACCATTTTCTCCTAAAATATGTTAAAACAATATATATAATAAATTAAAAAACATTGAAAATCCATTTCCTGGAAAAATTATAATATAGGCTTGAATTCATTTTGATAAAAATTATCCTCGAAACATATAAAATGAGATTTAAAATTTTTTGAAAACCAATTCATTGAAAATATATTTTAATAACATTTTATTAAATATTAACCATTTTATATGCAGATAAATTTTCAATGGAGTAACGATAGTTAAATTCATACATGATGTATGAGGTAAATAGAACATTACTATTTCATCAGAAAAGGGTTAGAAATAATAGACTTTTGTAAGGAGACAATATTATTTATTTGAAAACATTGGAAAAATAAATAAAGGATAAAAATTTATTTCAATGATCATGAATTATTTGAAGAATATTTTTGGTAACCATATTTATTAAATATGGCTGTAAAAGAACACAGATTCATGACCGAAGAGAGGGTATTGTGAGGATTTATTAAAAAAAACCTTAAATATCTTACATACCAAATAGTATAAAATGGTTTAAATATATACCTAAATATTTAATACCAATATGATAATTAATATTCTTGATATATGAGTCAAATGTTTTCTTCAATTAAAGCATAAACAAAAATAATCATGAAATGCAATGTGATTGTATTCATATAGTCTTATAATAATGTATCACGGGATTCTAAACTCCATGTATGAAACGTAATCTAAAAGGAAATATTATAATATCATTAAAAGAAGTTATACTATGAAAAAAATGTAAAATGGCCATATATAGACCTCGAATATGAATTTAGGTACATAATAAAACACTAGTCTCAAAGAAGGAAAATATAGACAAATCAATTTTACTAATTTAGTAAATTTTGATACATAAACCCCTATAAAATAATGATCATTAAATGGATATTTTAATACCCATTACTTATATGATACATAAAATAAAATGTTTTCCTGTACATACACCACACAAAAGTAAATAATGGTGAACATAGCATGTATCTCACCGAAATAAAATGTGAGATGAAATTCCCTTGCCTTGTGTCCTGACACTCGTTGTACTAATTGAAACAACATATATAGTAAAAATATATTTATTATACTTCATTAAATAACCATATTTTTACATTTAAAAAAATATATAAATCTTGATTGCGACCTCATATTAACATCTTGTTAAACATAATATATTAAGGTTTCCATTCAGGCAATATTCACTATGATTTTCATATGTGTCTTGATTTGTAATATTCCTGGTAATTATAAATATATCATGTTTTAATAATTTAATCAATTATATAAATATCATGAATAAACTATATATTTTTATTAAGAAAATATATAGATTGTATAACTATGAAACCAAATACACTATTTGTAGAGACCGTAGGTTGTACGTATGTATGAACGTTACATTTATTTAATTATATTGTTTAGATATAGAAGTTGAATGAGATATATTTATATATATATATATATCTCATTATTAAATTAAATTTATGATATTATATATACCATATATATTCTCAAAACCATCCTTAAAAACATATATTACATATAAAAATTATAGAAGATAGAACACATTTTAAATATAATATAAATCATATGTATATACGGATTTTCCCTCATAATGGCCACCATGATAGGTAGTACTTAACCTTCCACAGACACAATATGTTCGTTACCTATTAGATGGAGGTGTGTGTATGTTGTTTCGATCCATTTACATAAAAACATAATATTAATTTTATTATACATATTTTTTATCATCATATAATAAATAGAGTTGTGGGGGTGAAGAAGGAAAGCATAATAAATGACTTCAGAGATGACGTTACCTATTAATATGGTAAGTGATTTTTTTAGATCCTAATGGTTTCCTTGGATTATGTTCATACCAAGGGAAGGATTATAGGAGGGATGGTGGATTTTAATCTTTCTAATTGGGTTATTATTTTTCAATATGAAGATGTTTGAGAGGTTTGAGGATCTGCAAGACATGGTAGTATTTTATTGGGAATGGAAAGTACTCAATTTGAATTTTTAAAAATAAGTAAGTTATACACTTGTTCTTACATGAAAACGTTATAAAATGAAAAAAACACTCAATAATGAATGGATTATAGCCTAACTAATGGCATAAAATGGGGATTTTACAATTTCCTAGGTCATTTGGTCCCTTAAGTTTAAGGTTTATTCCCAAATTAAGCTGAATTTATCATCAATAATTGTGATTAATTTGAATCACATTTACTAAAAATTTTGTTAAAAAAATTAACATATTTTTATTATACTCAAAATATTATAATAAATACAATGGTGTGTGTAGATTTTTTATAATTAAAATAATAGAATTAGAAAAATTAAGATAACTGCTGACACTAAAAGAGGGAAAAAATAACATGTTTTGAAAGTAGAAAAATGATCAAAAGTGTGTTAGGATTTGGTTTTAGTTTTAATGTGAAATTTATTATAATGAATTAGGTGGTAATAATAAATTTAATATTTATCTATATATTCCATAAAATTTATAATATAGTTTAAAATTATTTATTAATTGATCAAGAAAAACAAATTTATATTAAAATTATATATTTTCAATATTCATCATAAAAAGTAATGTTTCTAATAAAAATCAAAAATATTTCCTGTATGCTAATTTCTAATTTTTTTATTAAAAATGAATTTTATTTTATAAAATTAAATTTAAATTTTTTTCTAAAATGTATTTATTTTTTGAATTATTTCACTCAAGAAAATAGTATTTTTATCATAAATCATATCATTCATTATCAATAAGTTTTATTTATATAAAACAAATATAAAAAATATTTGAAAAGCACTCATTAATATTACTATAATTATGTTTAATGTCTAAGATATAAATATACCCATTAAATAAAAATATAAATAAAATATATGTTCCATAAAAACATAGTGTTGCATCCATTGTATGCGAAGTCAGTGTTGCATGTAACATATGCCTTGTCGGTGTTGCATGTTATGAAAACCAAGTTAGTTCTATGTGAAATGACTGTTTACCATTTCTCATTTTTAAAAATTGATTTATTATAGCAAATCACCTTTCTGAAATTGATTACATTTCATTTTATATTCAATTGGTTTTCATATTCATTTATAATTAATTGGTAACCTATTAATTCATATTATATTGTGTAAACTATATCTGTTCATATATTAGTTAATAATATTCATAATGTCTAATTTGACATCAAGTTTTTATCTTATTAAATTAAAAAATATATTTGTTATAATATTTTTTTAAAACCTGAGTCTTGGTTGTTCTACAAGTCATCAAGGAAAGTTATTATTGACTATAATGCAAGCTAACATTAGTGATCTGGGTAGAGTAATACAATGTATATGTGGCATTTAAAGCATGAATAACATGGTGTTTCAAATAATTCATTCGAAACATATTTCCTTAATAGAATAAAATATCTTTAGTGTGTAATGAAATGAAAATTATCAAAAAGGAAAAATTAATTCAAAAAATATAATTTGAAAATTCTTCGGGTGTTACAACGAAACAATGGTAATTTTATAAATCACTAAAATATAATAATTTCATACTGAAAAAAATTATTCCAAATGTATATATATCATAATATTTTATTTTATGATGTTAAAATACAGAAATTAAATGATATTTATAAATTATTATTATGAAAACATAACTTTATCTGTTGGTTCACCCCCCCCACACCCCATAAACCCATAATAAACCTAACTATGATGATAAATTTCTTACTATAATTTAGTACTAATTCAGAACAAAAAAGTGTAAAAATTATAAGATTTCAATGTTTTGATTCTCAATATGGAATATTTTTTCAAAATTCAATAAATATTTTTTGTTGGAATTAATTGAAAATCCAATTTGAAAAAGGGAAATAAAATTCATATTAATAAAAAAATGATTTCATAGGTATTCTAATATTTTATGATAAAATATGACAAGAAATTTATTACATTAACCACAAATGGATTTTAAATAACATAAATAAGTTTATTTTTCATTTAACATGATTATAAAAAACTATTCTTTTTATATTCATAAAATTATAAGACAATTTTCTAAATGAAATCAGTATTTTAATTATTTATCCAAAAAACAAGCATTTCAAAAAAAAATTCAAAATTCAAACCAATATGATTTTACTTAATTATATTAAAAAGTAATTACATTTTTTAAAATACATTATCTATAACAATCAAAAATTAATATTATTATTTTTTCAATCATGAAATTAACTATATTAAAGGAAAAATGTATTTTTATAATAACATAATGACTCTACTAAAAAATTATTTTTAATTTATTAATATATTTTCCTTATCTAAAAACGTTAAAACTTTTATTTTAAAATATGGTTGTTTCTGTTCACTCAACAAATATAATGGTTTTGTTATTATGGAACACCGGATTAGAGTACATCAAGAAATGGGTTTTTTGTATCATATTTTATTGATGAAATTATTTTAGATAATGAAAAATTGATCGTAAAACCATGGGTTGTTATGTAAATAATCTCAAAATGAATGTAAAAACCCATTAATAATGGATCTCTTCACATAATATTGGACATTTAAAGCTCATTAATGATAATATCATGTGAGTGGAAGGAGTGAGGGCCTTTTTCGATGATGGTCCCCTAAATATAAGATTACTTGATCAATAAATCCTTGGTTGTAAATATATAAATGAAGTAACGCATTATTTTATTGGATGAAAGTTAACATACTAACAGTTTTTCTCATTTCTGATTAATGAAATATTTTTTTGTGATAAGGATTATTTGTTTCATTTGATGAAATATTGGATCATATTGGTGGGAGGGAATTGGCCATATGTCCACTTAATTTCATTTTGGAGCTGAAAATTCATGTTAACTATGATTGTTGTAAGAAACTCATTATTTTCATCAAATAATTTTCTCGGTTAGAAAAATAAATATTATTAATCTTATCCAGTTAAATAATTTTCATTATTATTCTAAGATAAATAGAGTGTGATATTTGAGGTGATATGTATACTATAAGGGTAGGATAAGTAATTATCTACATAATATTGTGGATAAATAAACATTTTACAAATTAGGGATGATAAATTTATTTATTTTCGGACCTATTTATAAGAAATATGAAAAAATAATGAAATATTTAATTTCACATATTGATTATTACGCTTATATTATTTTAATAATGTTTATAAAACATAAATATGGGACATTATGGACGGTTAAATATTTTAAAATAAAAACGAAAAATGAGTTTGGTTTATCATTATTGATATTTTGGATTAAAAATGGAATTAAATATAGAAGTGGAAAACTAAAATCATGTATTTAAAATCCTAGAATTTATCATCTTTTTAGTGCACTATATATCCCAAAAAAAGTGTTTTGGAATGAAAGGATTGCGGAATAGTACAAATGGTTTAGTGTATATTTGTATATCCTAAAACTAATCAATATCTCTATGGAAAATATATTAGTGTAGTGGATCATATTATAAAACATCCTTCGTGGTGAATAAATAAAAATATGAAACCATCGGACATGTATTAAAATAATTGTTTTGATATTATAATAATGTAGGGTAGTTAGGAAATCATGTATTATCATGGTGGAATTTTAAAACATGGGGATATTTGACTAAATGATAGTAGAAGGAATATTTATTATTTATCTTATAAATTCTAGAATATACCTTTTCTAAAAATTAGAAAATAAAAAATTTTAATTGTTCATATGAGAAAGTGATGAAATACCAAAATATTGATGCTTTACTTCATGATTCAATATCCAAATGTCGATATTATGAAGTAGAATATATTGTTATGTTGCTATAATTATAAGAAGACAACATTAAATCTATGTGTTTCTACTAAGAAACACCAATTTCCAATATAAATACTATCATCATTTCCTCTATAATCTGGTAATTAATTTCATATTTTCTATTTTTTTTTTCATGAATTAATGGTAGTGCTCTAATTCTACAATACTCCAAGCACCATTTTTAATCAATTATAGATATATTATGTGAAATAATAACCCAAATCTAAAACCAAACTCTAAGTGATCCCATGTAATAATATTATATTATCAATTTGTAACTTACTCAGATCAATACCTAAAATTATCTCAAAAATTAATAAATAGTTAACTACATTAGTCATCTAATCCATGATAACCCAAAGTGTGTCATCACATTTGTGTTTTTTCTGCAACCTTGTGGAAAATTTCATTATAACTTAATCACTCATCTACTCAAGAGTGGGTAGGGTATGCAGGAGAGTAATAGTTTAATGGTTCTCATCCTTTACTTGCTGGGAGAGGGAGAATCATGTGATCAAAGATGAAATTTCCATCCCCATACCAATCTATATTTATTTTCTATACATTTCATAATATATCTTAGTAAAACCTAGGTTTATCGACCATTTTGAGGGATGTGACTCCCTAATCATCTAATAACACAAGTTTATGGATACTAAAACATGATCCTGGAACCAAATGATCTTACCTATATTAATATACAGGTCTATTTTTGGATTATCTTCCATATATTCAATCTTTCATAACAAGAAATAATGAATCACATAGTTTTATCATCTTAAATCTATTGGGGTGAAGATATATTTTATAAGGATGTATGGTTAATTTAATACTTGTATTTTTTTATACCTTTGTTACCCTTTGAAATTATAATATATGAACATTTTATTTGATTATTTATAGTACATGCAACACCTTGATTTAAAACCCCATGAAATATATTGGTTTTATATAAATCTTTTTGATAGCATGAGGAACACACAAACCCCGGTCTAAATGAACTGTAATATATTATAACATTATAACCAATACATTTATAATATTGGTATGAATTTTAATAACTAAATTATAAAAAGTATGGTTATCAATTGGTTGAAATAAAATAAAAATCATTAAAACAAAAAAAATTTCTAAAAAATTTACATTCATTATCAAATATTGTTCAGTTTCTATTTACAAATATAATTTAAAATTAATTTTTATAACTTTTAGAAAATATATTTGATAAAATTAAATAATGTACTGAAATCAAAAAAAACGAAATTATCATTTGGTGATTTTTTGGGATTTTTCTGAAATGTTTTATTTATGGATTAATAGTAAAAAATAATGAATTTTTATTGAAAATTATATTTTCATTTAAATTATTTAAGAATGTAAATTATATATTAAATTTCATTTAAAATAATATTATTCCAATTATATATAAATTCATCCATTTTACATTATTATAATCATTTTCATATGAAATTTTGATATAAATACACTTTAAACAAGTAAACATTTTCAATTTGAATACTAATTTTCTCATTGCATATATGAGATTAGTATTAAATTATTTTCTTCAGTTATGATAAAATACTTTTGAAAAATGGTTTCCATCGTTAGAATAATCATATTTCATATTATATTATATGGTGACCATAATTTTTTACCAAAATGATGAGTGAACATAGTGAAAATTATTTACTGTTCTTAAGGTAAAAATTGATTTGCATGGGGGATAAACTAGAAAGATAAGGTTTAAAATGATATAAAAAAATTATTAAACCTTATTTTAAGCCATAATTAGACATAATAGTTTATAATTAATGGGATTAAATCATGTTGGTCATTATTTAATTTGATAAATTGGGGTGCATATTTTTCTTTCCATAAATTACTAATGTTCCACTAACTTGTCTTATAAAAGGTGACCCTAACTGCACTATTATTATCACCTTAATTATATTTTGGATAATCCAATACATTACAAATATCATAAAAAATTCATGACAATCATTATAAAATAATTATGTTTGTAGAAATACAATTGTGGATTCCTTTGATGCAAACATAAGGAGGCTACATGAGGAAGAGGTAATTTTATTCCATGAGTGTTTTTATTTTATTTTTTTCTCAACATCCGTCACAAAATAATAAAATATATGATATAAAATACATTAGTAACATAAATATCATTATAAATTTTTTATTTTAATTTAATGACCCTAAACCATCCCCACTTTCATAAAATTTGTTATAAATTCATTATTCATGTGAATCGAAGTTTATCACATCACGAACTGATGTCATTCATTTATTCATTACCACATCTTAGTATTAAGTATATTTCTAGATATAAATTATATATCTGATATTTATAATATAATTATACCATGTATACATTTTTTACATTATATTTCATAAGATATATGATAACATTGCCTGTGTGTATCTTTGACTATCGCCTTGTGAAATTATGTGATTCTTTTTACACTAACGCTTTAAACGAACGTAATTATGGTATAATTAATAAATATATGTGACATAAAGGATACAATAATTAAAATAATTGAATAATTTTCATTATTTAAATATAATATATCTCTTTATTTATTAACATTTCACTCACAAGAAAGTCGATAATATCGTTCGTGTGTGTATGGACTACCACCTCCACAAAGCGGCGTGAATCACTTTTAATCACCACACTACATAGATTATATATATTCAAGGAACTAATAATTTAATTTTGATATACTTATCATTATTTAAGAGTGAAATATTACTAACCTCATTTCAATAATGATCATTGTAAAATGAAAATGTTACTCACCTACATGTATTGTTTACCGTCTCAATGATTGAAATGTAGTTTATTTAGTAAATCCATATTTCATGATTGATATTAAGATAATAATTGATATGAAAAATTGATAATTATTTCATTATTATTAATCGTAAGAAGATGGAATGTTTTAATATATGAATGAATGTGATCTTTTATAATAGAACATGTATGTTAAAACAAGGAAATGTACAATCAAAATAATTAAAATAAGGAACGATAATTAAATAACCTAGGATAATATGAGATAAAAAGATAATAAATTATATTATTGATATTTACATGGTTCTATTATAGTTTTATAACATGTTTTTAACCACTATATATAATGTTAGATCGTTTTGATCTAAAAGAAAGTGTGAGGTAATGGACTTCATCTCAATATCTGTTCATTGACCAATATTATAATGCGAAGTAAATAAATTCATTTATATAGATTATAAACATTTCAATTGAAATTTTATTCCATTAATATTTCATTACACATGTTATTTTAAGATTAAATTTTAATTAATTCATTAAATGATATTTGATATCAAAATTAATAACTGGTAGGGAATTTTAAATCATAATTTCATTAATTTTGTTCTATTAACTATTATATTCTGTTAATATTATTTGAAAATGTTTATATTGAATTTTGGAAAGATTTTATTGTATATTCTTGTGATTTAAATGGATATAAAATTGATAATTATTTGGTTTTTCAATCTCACATCAACATTATGTTCTTTCTTCAAAATTATATCACAATATCATTTAACGAATATTTTTTATGAATGAGTTTACTTTCATGTAAATTATATTATAATTGAAAAATAAAAAATTAAATTTTAATATAATATAGTTATTCTTTATATTATTCAATTAATAGTACCATTTTCCACCTTAATTTAACTCATTGGTTGGAAATATGTTATCTTCCAAAAACATCTTTTTAAAAAATATTTTTACATATTTAATTTTATTTTATAAATAAATTTGTACCCATTTTTACTTTTTAATGGAAATTGAAATGAACCGTCCAATATTTTTCAAAATAGTTCTCATTCTAATTATACTGAATGAGTGAAAGGAATAATTATTTTCATGTGTATATCATGAACAGAAAATCCATAATTCATGACCACCCAAATTTTTGAAACCAACATTTATGAGGTTAAAATGATATATTAAATGATATTTTTTCTCAATATGATTTCTGAACATTCAAATTAACAAATATTTGATTCTAAAAATGGATAAAATATTTTCCTCATGAATTATTTACTGATATTTTATGGTTTCCCTATTTATAAACTAAAACAACACATTATAATTAATTAGGATGGTATATATTTTATTGACAACATCCTTATTCTTACTATGTTAGTTTTACTTTCATTATCCAATGATTGAATTAAAATTTAGTTTCTTGGTTCATTTGTTTACTCATTAAAATTGAAAAAATCATTTTTATATAGTTATTAAATATTATGTTTCTTATAAATGTACATATTATATACCATGGATAATCTTTTCACTTAAATAATTTCTAATTTCTTCATGCATTTTTTACTTTGAATGATATTTAATTTACTTGGGAGATATTGATAATTTTTATTCATTCATCTAAATATTTATTTAATGGTATGGTTTGTTGAATTATGAAATAAATTGATCATTCAAATTGCAAGGAATATTTTGGTCCTGTTGTGATGGGTTGGTAATTGTGTTATAGACCCCCAAGATACATCAGAATGTATCATGAGACAAATTAGTAAACTAACATTATGTTGGATTACCTACAATTTTTAAAAATCAAGTGAAAGGTATTGATGGTAGAGGTGTCTTGTTCCAGAAATGTGATATCCAATTATAAATCATTCCTTTTATTATGAATTAAATTATTATTATCCATTATGTTCTCATAATGATATAACCCTGAATTATTTTTCTTCATTGTTAATTGGTTAAATGGAATGTGTTTTTTTTATTTTTCATTCTTTATTGATTATTAATTTTCTAGTTATTTTAAGGGATTTTATTTTCAGCTATTTAAAATTCAACATTGATTACGTTTATTGATTAATGTTATAATATATTGTTGTTAACCATTACTATGTATTCCCCAAAATCCATGAAATGTACTATGAATGAAATAGAAGTATATTCTATAAGGAAAAATGTTATTCTTGAAAAAAATAATATTATTGTGTTAGTTTTCAAATATAATATGTCATTCATGTATATAAATATTTTTGAAAGATTTTTCAATGATTCTTCCCTTTGATATGTGATTAATTTTATCTTATAAAAATGTAATAATGTAATACATGAGCAATGGTTTAATAGATTTGGGGTTACAATAGTTGGTATCAAAATAATTTTAGTAGAAACCACTGGAATAAGATTTATAAAAACATAAATTGGGCATCATACCCCTAATATAAAAATTGAGGGTAATAATAGAAGAAAATACTAGAGTTATTTTAAAGTTTCGATCATATGATTTTTCATGGAAATTAATCCCAATATAGATACTAAAATTTTACGTGGTTCTAGAATAGATGTACCTAGTTGTAATTACTATTAATAGGGAACATTTGGGATGACTTAATCATCACCTTTTCTACAACAATGGGATTAAATGTGCACCAATTTTGACACACTAAGGGGGTTTTCTTAGGATAATTCCCATTTTCATTTACAAATGTTATGAAGGATTTCAAAATGGATATATATCTAAATAAACAATGTTTATGATTCTGAAATTATCTATCAAAATATTCTCATTTTATGGTATATATTTCACTAGTTTTGGGATTATATATCACATTTTAAAATGATATGATCTACACTAATTTATTCCATCATTTTAAAATGTTTTCTAGTATAACGAATAGGAACCACCTCGATGCATGTAATCTATAAAATAACCAATGATCATTTCATTAATTTTCATAATCCGTTACTTAGTCACCAAAACTGTCTAATAATATGATGACATATTCTCCTATTATACCAAGACAAATGATGATATCCATTCGTATTATGGATTTAAAATTAATCGAAATAGTAATAGAACAACATGGAATGTGACACATAAAAACAAGTGTTGAAAGGTTATGATGGCCAAGAAAAATGATTCAATGACATTTTATATTAATAGAAAACTCATGATGGACTATAAATATAGAGCTTAATAATGTTTTATTGTTGATATAATAATTTCTTGATAAAGATATTATCGATATGGATAATTAAAATTGGATAGTACACACTACTTTGGGTTTGATTAAATATTTGTTGACAATGATTTTTTATGATATCATTGACAGAGTTAACATCATTTTGATAATTAATAAATATATCAAATAATATATATCATACATACAGAATAAGGAATAATTCATGTTTCAAATGTAGTTTTTTTAATTTAGATTATTACTCTGTTTCAAGAGAATACATGATGAAGGTATTCTCATATTTGGAATATATTGATTGAGAGATACTTCTCATTATTTTGGATATTGATGATATGTTCATTTTATAAATTCACTAAAACTATTTCTAAAGTTGTGGATCATTAATATATTTGAAGATACATAAGGTTACGAATTTATTAAATGGTTTATGTTGATATTTGGACAATTTTTTATTAATTAATGTATTACTTTCTTATTTAGAGATTTAAGCATATTGGATAACATGTTCTAACCATATTATTATTATTATGAAAACATGATATTGATGGTATAACTTATAATTATATTATGGATGTTATGATGCATTAAAAGTGAATTTCTGTCCTTCAAGAATAAAAAAAATTATTTCAATATATTCATTTTTTTAAGTAATGAATGAATTGAATATTGATAAAAGAAAAACAAACTCATGAAATTATACTTATAAAAAATAAATATATCAAATATTAATATGATTATATAATCACAGACAATAAATTATTTTCTCTTATTTTTGAAAAGGATAATGAAACAATAATTTGTCTTATAACCTGTATATCTGATGAATTAGATGTTCATTTAAATCAGCAAATATTTATGGTTCTGATTTCTATAAAATTCAAATGATTGTTGAAAATATTTTTATAAATGAACGCTATCACTATCTATAATTATTTAAAATTTTCATCCATGTAAATGCTTTAATTTATAAAAAATTACACTACTTTTAATCCAAATTATTTTTTATTTTATATGACGGTTGTACATTCTTTTATCTATTATGAAGAGGTTGTTTTATTAACCCTTTTACAATGTTGGGTTTTCAGGAATTGTATTTAGAGATGTTAATCCATTAATTACTGAGAGAAATTATAAAATATAAGTATTTAATTTATTTAAGGTGTATAGAATGAAACACTAAAAATTTTTAAAATAAGAATATTTTATTGAATATCATATAAAACACGAAACATATAGCCTAAAACCCCCTGAAATATAATTTTTAAAATACAATCTCATTGATTTCATTCGGTTAATGAAACCTTGAGTATTAATGAACATTAATATAGTATATCAATATAATGAATCTATTAAAATTAATTATATTAATTGTACTAATTAAATTATGAAATTTATGTTAATCTATTTATTAAAAATAAGGTAAAATTAATTAACAAAAAAAATAATAGATATTGGAAAAACAATATTTTTTATAAAAGATAGTTTAGTTTCTCTTTACGCACATAATTTAAAAAATATTAAACCACATTTAGAAATTTTAGTTGAAAAAATGAAACAATTTTTTTAAATTATAATATAATCGTGATCTAATGTATAATTTTTGTGATTTTTCAAAAATGTTTCATTTTTTGATGAAAAATGAAAAATGATGAATAATAATTGAAAACTAACATTTAATTTATATTAAACATTAGGTTAAATTATATTTTAATTTCAATGTAAAATAAAATTAGTAAATTTATATATAAGTGTAACACCCCAGGTAAATAAAGAATATAACATTTTTATATTTATCCCTATTTGTGAATAAAATGTTAATATTAATTTAAAGGGAACTCTATGCTTTATGGATTACCCAATACGCAACAACGAGTTCCTTTGAAATCTTACGTTGCACTATAATAATAAAATAATATTATTTTAAATGGTAGTTAACGCCTAGCCGTTATAATGAAGGGAATGAAAAGAACTAACTACAAAATGATTATATATGTTTGTCAAATTTTTTTATTTTTTACAATAAATGTTAGAGGATTAAAAATGTGAATGAATTCAATTTTAAGAGTAAACATTCTAATATTCTTTAGAAGGTCGATTAACCGCCTTTTGATGAAGAACCACTTTTAAGTCCACTTTTTGACAATTTTATGTGTTATATTTGACAAAATAAAATTCTTATTTAGAATCGGGACATCAAAATTTACATTGTGTAAATTTTTGGTATTTTTCCGATAAAGTTCATTTTTTAATGAATAGTGAAAAATGTTGTATTTTAATTCAAAACCTCTTTTTAATCTAATTTCTTTATATGATTAGATTATCTTTTGAATTGGTTTTAAAGTCCAATTATAATATATATTTACCATTTAATCCAATTGTGGTCATTGGAATTAATTTCACTTTGAAATTAGACTTAAACTAGTGTCAATCTTTTAATAGATATTGTTTCTTAAAAACACGCTATTTGTTTTGACAGCGGGAATTAATTATTAAATTAATTACTGCAACTTATATGTTTTGAATTTTGTAAAATAAACATCATTTTTGAATTTGTAATATCAAATATAGCTAAGGGTGATTTTTTTGTATTTTTCTGAAAAACATCAATTTTTGATGAATAGTGAAACCACTAAGTGGTAGTTAAAGAAGCTGATTTTTCGTTTAAATGAAACTTTTCCACTTCTGTGATTTGATTTTCAAAAAATCAGACATACATGGTTTTCATTAAGAAGTAAAATTTGGTTCAATGGGATTAAAATAATTTTTTGTTGAATAGTAACTTTTAAGTTTATTAAACGCAATTAGAGGTAATTAGTGTAATTTAAGGTAAAAATAATGTTTTAATAATATGAAATGACCTAGAAACATGTCCTAACCTCATTATATGTTTCATGGCCGACCAAGAAAATCCATGGGTCAACTTGGGGACCCCATGGAGCCACTTTGGTAGGAAAATGACATTAGTACCTTTTTATTTAATGTTAAAATTAAAATGTCAAAAACATGTGTTGTTTTACTAAAACAATTTTAAATGGGGTTATACAAATCAGATTTGTGAATATAAATATTAATTGGAAATCTAAAAATATTTCATACATCATAGTATTTGTTTTATAATTTTTAGACACTTACTAAATTAAATTATTTATGACACCATGATGATGCAGCGATTACCTCATTATTTAACGATTTAAATAAAATGGAATGATAATGTAAAATCTAAGACCTAAACATGTCCAAAACCTATTGTCTGAGTGTATTTAGAACCCTTATCACCTTATACTCGAAACACATCAATGTGGGACTTTTAAAATCCGAAACGCATTCTAAAATAAAGAAACATTTCCTTACTTTCCAAGAGTGCCCCTCCTCTCCTCTTATAAAAGGCCCCCACCTCAATCTGCTTACCCACACCTCTCAAGCCTTTTTCTCGGCCAAACCCTGCCAATTTTGTCTCTCCACATCCCTCTATTACTCCTAGAAGCCTCACTTTGGGAATAAGTCTTCTCAAGGAATCCTTTGAGCTCAAATCAAAAAGAGTTAGCTGATTTAAAGGTAGTGTCTTCTCTTGTGTTCTTTTGTTTTATTTTGCTTCTCCAACCCCCTAAACTCTTTTTATTCATTTATTTTCTAACAAATCCAGTATCTTAAATATACTATTATGTTATTATATGATGCATTTTAGATACACTTACACACACCTACATCTAATGGTTAAAAAACATACTATTTCTATGGATGGAGAATTTCTGCCTCACGAAACGGTGATTGTTCAACACTCATATAACACCTTCAAAGGTGGCCGTTAAGATGTCACTATATTTATATATGATATATAATATGTTTATGTTTTACTTAAGCTTCTGTATTTTCCTTTTGTGGCATACCTTTATGGTTTCCATTGTGGGTAAACACGATAATTTCTTTTTAGGAAGTGCGGACTACCGCCCCATTAAAGTGATTTGATTCGTTAATGCCATATGTGGGATGTATAAAGGATGGATTTAAAGTTATTATATATTATTTATGTTACATATAAATGATGAATATAATTATGGAATTAAAATATACATACCTCTCATTTGGTTTTAATTCCATTAGTATGACATAGAAATGAAAGTAGTGTTCATGCGTACGTACGGCTTACCATCTCCATGAACGGTGCGTTTAATTTATTACCTCTAAATGATTATGCAATATTATAAATACATGTATTTTCTAGATATATATGATATATATGATATACAAATCATGAATATAATTCTGGAAATAATGAACCTTTGACCACACGAACAACATGTAATTGTAAGAAGTCCACTTTCGACTTAAGAACCAAATATCGACAAAACAAACATTATTAACTTAAATGATTACATAATGCTTATAACATGGAAATAAGTAATATAAAAGGAATAATGAACTTGAAAAAGGTTCTTAATCAAGTGGAAATTAACTCAAGTTTATTATTCAGGATGTTAAAGAACGATCGAGTCATGTCGGACCCGAGGTAAGGGATCCAACCTCTCTCTTTCTTTTTAAGTACTGTCTTTTATGTGATTTCTTTTAAGCTCATATTTAATATGTTTGGAGATGTTATTTTATATTAATAATTCTGTACTTTTTATTTTCATATAATTAGAAACCCTATTTTATCTCATCAATCCATTTTTCGAATATTTAAGTGGTGTCGTTAGGCTGCCATGTTTTCGTAAGGGATTTTTCATCTCACTTTTATTCTCGTGACATTTATGCCACGTTTGACACTATTTCCTTTGAGTGGTGAATGTACTTCAAATTATTATACACTTTGTGTAGTATAATTTCATTTATGGGTATTTACATATTCATTGTATGACCCTTCTTCCATGGGGTGTACGTTTCGAAACTTACCCAACTCGGTAAGGGGACCTTTCACCCTCCTCATTTTTAAAAGACTTATTTTGTTATGTCTTTTAATCCACATACTATTATGTTGGGATATGTTATTCTATATTCTTATTTATGTAAATTTTATGTCCAAGTGATGAGATACCCATTATCTCTCTCATCAACCCTTTTTGTAAAATTTTATTTGACGCCGTTAGGCTGTCGAATTTTACCAAGGGAACTTCTTAACCCAATTTCGATTTCTTTGGGTTCAAGATGTAGTTATTGAATATATCATACGTTGAATATGTGTGAATGAACTTTGATTGTTTTACACTTAATATCCACTTATATTGGGTGTATTTATATTTGTCACACATAATTATGAGATTCATTTATCCTTAATTTAAGGATACCTTCTTTATAAGGGATTTCATCACATTTTACATTTCTATTGAAACTTCATTGTTGTTATGAACAAATTCACTCTTATAAGGTGTATATACTGTCCTTTTGAATATTTTATCATGAATCCATTTATTCTCATGATATTATAATGTTATGACTAAATGTTATTCCTCAATTATTGAATTCAAGTGTCTCAAATTTTGGTAAAAACCCTTTAACCAAAATATCGCTTTAAATGTTTTAATGATTTTTTTCGTATTGATAACCATGTTTTCAAGATGGTTTTAAGGATTTATTTATATGGATATTAATGGTTTAAAATGCTAAAATCTTGAAGGTTGTATGGGATACTTTGATTCAAAAATCTCTTTATTAAATGTTTTAAATGGTATTTTTAATCGATTTATTATTTCAATATCCTAAAATGTTATATTGTGATTGAAATGTGGAAATGTTATGTTTCCTTTATGCATGTTTTATGTGATAATTTTATGTTATGGTTCTTGGGAATTATTGTGAAAACGGGTGGTTCCGTGATAAACTAAGGGCGGGTGAGCCCAATATAGCTCTCCAATGCATTGGGTAATGCGAAGGGGTTAAACGTTAAGGTTTCCCCGAAGAGATTTATGGAATATACTGTGATGGGTATTCCAAACGTAACCTAGAGGGTTAATCCCTACATAATAATGTTATAAATGCCTCAAGTTACCTTTATGCTTTATGATTTCTATGTTTTATTCATAATTTGATGAGGTACGTTAATGTGCTTATGTTTTATGAGTAAAGTATGATTTCATTGATTTTTATGTATACATGTACTCATGTTTCCTTTACATATTTTTATATCCCTTACTGAGCTTTTTATGCTCATCCCAAGTTTATGAAATGTTTTACACAGGACTTAAAGATTAATAGGGTCAAGGATGGGATCAAGGAAGGACATGCTATCTAAAACATGGAACTAGACATGTTTCTTTTAAGAGTTTTTTTATGGAAAATTAGTAGAAGTGTCTACTTTGTAATCATTTGAGATGTAATAGGTATGTCCTAATTCTCTAAAACTCTATACCTGAAAATATCCTCAATGTGAAATATTCATTTAATTCAAAATTAAGCAAGGTTTAAGTCTAGGGCCTTATAGTTGGTATCAGAGGTCGGTTTAGATAACTTTAGAGGTTAGGGTATTCTCTAAGCATAAGTGAAATTACCATAATGGTTAGGATTTCAGAAAGAGTCCTAGTATTAGATAAAGTGAATGAGTAAGTATATCTTAGTGTTTATCTTCCTTGTTAGTACATGATGGTTTTGTTGATATACTCACACTGACCTTTCTGTTTTTAGTAAATGGATGGATCATGCAGGCACCAAAGTGACAATGGGCTTGATGGAAACTATGGTGGTGCTCTGATTAAGAGACTGGATGAAATAGGGGATTCAATGAGAAATCTCGTGGTTGTGTTAAACCAAATATCAAGGATTCATGATTAACCACTTGAACCTTGGTGAGTTCTCTAATGCATCATGTGAGAGATGACCAACTCGATGTGGGAGTTCAGGTAATAATTATAAATGTAACCATTAGGGTTTATATGATCCTTACTTTTTTAGGTAATTATGGGTTACTCTATGATATTATGGAGAATGAAAGGCATGAGATAAACTTGAGGTTAAAATATGTTATGATCATTTTTGAAGATTTTATCTCGTTTTGGGGAATGTTTTAAGAATTTTGTAGTTTTGAAAAAAGGACAACACGTAGACCGTGCGACAACCCGTCGCGTTGGAAAAAGCTGTGGGAATCGAACCCACAACCAATGTGCAACTGGTATTTATCGCCTACCACTGGACTACATGAAGTCCCTGGTAAGTTTGACTAATTATTTTTAGTTAGATGATTTTAGGAATCAAGAGTAAGTTTATTTTGTGTTATCTATGTAAATTATTAACCTATCATCGAGGATATGTGATTAGGTTAATTACATTTCAATATGGGAATTTAAGAGAAACTGATGTTGTTTGGAGATAAATGTTACGATTGAACATGGAAGACTATGTGACTAAATCCTTCAAATATTTTGGTTTCAATCTTCATTTGGTTTACTTTGAATAATTTTATGGACAAATTGTTTATCGAATGGTCCTCGTTGATCTTTGGGTTTTGTTGAACAAATTTTGGAGATTAAGAATAGATTTTCTTTTTATAAAGGGTTATACTTTTCTGTATTATCTGATCTTGTACTAACCTTTTTGGTTTTGTTTTTGGTTAAAGTCTAAAGACATGGGAAGTACATAGTTCTCTTTTATGGATTAGGTGATTCTCTAGAAGTTGATTATAGTACTCTTTATGTGAACAAGTCTTCCTAAATACTCGTCTTTTGGAGAATATATGAGTTTGTGTAAGAAATCTAGTAGGAGATGAGTGTCTACATGACAAGTAAATATGTTTCCTTAAGATCAAAAATAAATTCCTCAATGAAAAGTATCTTAAAACAAAAATTTTGTCTATTAACTTTTCCTACTGGGGAATCGAATACCGTTTAACCCACCACAAGTTTGTGATTTTCTTATGGTTAACTTTCTCATAGACATGTTTTCTATCACTCTCCATCCGAACATGACCCTTTGTTTTTTCTTTCATGTCCATGTTTTCCTACATGGAATCATAGTATGGGCTAACTCGGGTGACCTTTTTAATTCTCTTTATTTATTTTAAAGTGATAGTTTTTCTGACTCTTGTTCTGATGTGGTACATTCAATGAAGTTTTCGAGCCCAATTTTAAAATTGCGAGGATGCAATTCCCAAAGGGGGGGAAGGATTTAGCACCCCAGGTAAATAAAGAATATAAATTTTTTATATTTATCCCTATTTGTGAATAAAATGTTAATATTAATTTAACGGTAACTCTATGCTTGATGGCATACCCAATACGCAACAACGAGTTCCTTTGAAATCTAACGTTGCACTATAATAATAAAATAATATTATTTTAAATGGTAGTTAATTCCTAGCCATTTTAATGGAGGTAATGAACAGAAATAACTACAAAATTATTATATATGTTTGTCAAATATTTTTACTTTTTACAATAAATGTTAGAGGTTTAAAAATGTGAATGAATTCAACTTTAAGCGTAAACATTATAATATTCTTTAGAAGGTCGATTAACCGCCTTTGGATGGAGAACCACTTTTAAATCCACTTTTTGTCAATTTTATGTTTTATATTTGACAAAATAAAATTCTTCTTTAGATTCGGGACATCAAAATTTACATTGTATAATTTTTGGTATTTTTCCGATAAAGTTCACTTTTTAATGAATAGTGAAAAATGATGTATTTTAATTCAAAACTTATTTTTAATCTAATTTATTTATATAATTAGATTATCTTTTGAATTGGTTTTAAAGTCCAATTATAATATATTTTTACCATTTAATCCAATAGTGGTCATTGGAATTAATTTCACTTTGAAATTGGACTGAAACTAGTGTCAATCTTTTAATAGATATTGTTTCTTAAAAACACGCTATTTGTTTTGACAACGGAAATTAATTATTAAATTAATTACTGCAACTTATATATTTTGAATTTTGTAAAATAAACATCATTTTTGAATTTGTAATATCAAATATATCTTAGGGTGAATTTTTGTTATTTTTCTGAAAAACTTCAATTTTTGATGAATAGTGAAACCACTAAGTGGTAGTTAAAGAAGCTGATATTTTGTTTAAATGAAACTTTGCCACTTCTGTGATTTGATTTTCAAAAAATCCAACATACACGGTTTTCATTAAGAAGTAAAATGTGGTTCAATGGGATTATAATAATTTTTTGGTGAATAGTAACATTTAAGTTTATTAATCGCGATTAGAGGTAATTAGTGTAATTTAAGGTAAAAATAATTATTTAATAATATGAAATGACCTAGAAACATGTCCTATCCTAATTGGATGTGTCATGGCCGACCAAGAAAATCCATGGGTCAACTTGGGGACCCCATGGAGCCACTTTGGTATGAAAATGACATTAATACCTTTTTATTTAATGTTAAAATTAAAATGTCACAAACATGTGTTGTTTTACTAAAACAATTTTTATATGGGGTTATACAAGTCAGATTTTTGACTATAAATATTCATTGGAAAGATAAAAAGATTTCCTACATCATAGTTGTTTTTTCATAATTTTTATACATTAACTAAATTAAATTATATATGAATCCATGATGATGTAGCGATTACCTCATTATTTAACGATTTAAATAAAATGGAAAGATAATGTAAAATCTAAGACCTACACATGTACAAAACCTATTTGATGAGTGGATTTCGAACCCTTGTCACCTTAACCTAGAAACACATCAATGTGGGACCTTTAAAATCCGAAACGCATTCTAAAAAAAAGTAACATTTCCTTACTTTCCAAGAGTGACCCTCCTCTCCTCTTATAAAAGGCCCCCACCTCTACCTCCTTATCCACACCTCTCAAGCCTTTATCTCTGCCAAAACCTGCCCATATTATCTCAAAACATTCCTATATTAATCCTATAAGCCTCAATTTGGTAATAAGTCTTCCCAAGAAATCCTTTGATCTCAAATCAAAAAGAGTTACCCGATTTAAAGGTAGTGTCTTCTCTCGTGTTCTTTTGTTTTATTTTGCTTCTCCAACCCCCTAAAATATTTTTATTCTTTTCTTTTCTAACAACTCCAGTATCTTCAATATACTAGTATGTTGTTATTATAGTCATTAGAGATACACTTACACACACCTACATCTAATGGTTAAATAATATACTGTTTCTGTGGATGATGAATTTCTGCCTCACGAAACGATGATTGTTCAACACTCATATAACACCTTCAAAGGTGGACATTAAGATGTAACTATATTTATATATGTTATATAATATGTTTATGTTTTACTTAAGCTTCTTTATTTTTCTTTTTTTCATACCATTATGGTTTCCATTGTGGGTAAACACGATAATTTCATTTCAGGAAGTGCGAACTACCGCCCCCTCAAAGTGATTTGATTCGTTAATGCCATATGTGGGATGTATAAAAGATGGATTTAAAGTCATTATATGTTATACATGTTACTTATAAATGATGAATATAATTCTGGAATTAAAATATACATACCTATCATTTGGTTTTAATTCCATTAATATGACATAGAAATGAAAGTAGCGTTCATGCGTACGTACGACTTACTGTCTCCATGAACGGTGCATTTAATTTCTTACCTCTAAATGATTATGTAATATTATAAATACTTTTATATTCTGGATATATATTATATATATGATATCCAAATCATGAATATCATTCTGGAAATAATGAACCTTTGACCACACGAACAACATGTAATTATAAGAAGTCCACTTTCGACTTAAGATCCAAATATCGACAAAACAAACATTATTAACTTAAATGATTACATAATGATTATAACATGAAAATAAGTGATATAAAAGGAATAATGAACTTGAAAAAGGTTATTAAGAAAGTTTAAATTAACTCAAGTTTATTATTCAGGACGTTAAAGAAAGATCGTGTCAAGTCAGACCCGAGGTAAGGGATCCAACCTCTCTCTTTCTTTTTAAGTACTCTCTTTTATGTCATTTCTTTTAAGACCATATTTCATATGTTTAGGGATGTAATTTTATATTACTAATTCTGTAATTTTTATGTTCATATAATGAGAAACCCTATTTGATCTCATCAATCCATTTTTGGAATATTTAAGTGGCGCCGTTAGGCTGCCGAGTTTTCGTAAGGTATTTTTCATCTCACTTTTATTCTCGTGACGTTTATTATACATTTTCCACTATTTACTTTGAGTGGTTCATTTACTGCCCATTATTATACACATTGTGTAGTATAATGTCATTTATGTGTATTGACATCTTCGTTTTATGACCCTTCTTCCATGGGGTGTACGTTTCGAAAGTTACCCAACTCGGTAAGGGGACCTTTCACCCTCCTCTTTTTTAAAAGCCTTATTTTGTTATGTATTTTAATTCACATACTATTATTTTGGGATATATTCTTCTATATCCTTATTTATGTAAATTTTATGTCCAAGTGATGAGATACCCTTTATCTCTCTCATCAACCCTTTTTGTAAAATTTTATGTGACGCCGTTAGGCTGTCGAATTTTACCAAGGGAACTTCTTAACCAAATTTCGATTTCTTTGGGTTCAACATGTAGTAATTGAATATGTCATCCTTTGAATATGTGTGAATGACATTTGATTGTTTTAGAGTTAATATCCACTTATATTGGGTGTATTTATATTTGTCACACATAATTATGAGATTGATTTATCCTTAATTTAAGGATACCTTCTTTATATGGGATTTCATCACATTTTACATTTCTATTGAGACTTCATTGTTGTTATGAACCAATTAACTCTTATAGGGTGTATATACTGTCCTTTGGAATATTATATCATGAATCCTTTTATTCTCATGATATTATAAAGTTCTGATTAAATTTTATTCCTTAATTATTGTATTCAAGTGTCTCTAATTTTGGTAAAAACCATTTAACCAAAATATCGCTTTAAATGTTTTAATGATTTTTTTCTTTATTAATATCCATGTTTTCAAGATGGTTTTAATGATTTATTTATATGGATATTAATGGTTTAAAATGTTAAAATCTTGAAGGTTTTATGGGATACTTTGATTCAAATATCTCTTTATTAAATGTTTTAAATGGTTTTGAAAATGGTTTTTTGAATGGATTCATTATTTCAATATCCTAAAATTTTATATTGTGATTGAAATGTGGAAATGTTATGTTTCCTTTATGCATGTTTTATGTGATACGTTTATGTTATGGTTCTTGGGAATTGTTTTTAAAATGGGTGGTTCCGTGATAAACTAAGGGCGGGTGAGCCCGATATATCTCTTCAATGCATTGGGTAACGCGAAGGGGTTAAACGTTAAGGTTTTTCCGAAGAGATTTAGGGAATATACTATGATGGGTATTTCAAATGTAACCAAGAGGGTTACTCTCTAGGTAAGAATGTTATGAATTCCTCATGTTACCTTTATTCCTTATGATTTATATGTTTTATTCATGATATGATGAGGTACGTTAAAGTGCTTATGTTGTATGAGTAAATTATGATTTCATTGATTCTTATGTATATATGTACTCATGTTTCCTTTCCATATTTTTATATCCCTTAATGAGCTTTTTATGCTCATCCCATGTTTTTGAAATGTTTTACACAAGACTTAAATATGAATAGTGTCAAGGATGGGATCAAGGAAAGACATGCTATCTAAAACATGGAACTAGAAATGCTCCTTTTAAGAGTTTTTTTATGGAAACTTAGTAGAAGTGTCTACTTTGTAATCTTTTGAGATGTAATAGTTATGTCCTAATTCTCTAAAACTCTAAACCTGAATAGATCATCAATGTGAATTATTCATTTAATTCGATATTAAGTAAGGTTTAAGGTTTGGGCCTTATAATAAGTTAATACAATTTATTTCTTTGGAATCATTTTGATATATAATTTAGATATGAAAACACTATAAACATTTGATCATTTTCTTATTGAAAACCCACTTTCTCAACGCTTCTATAAGATTAACATTACATCAAAATTTTCAATTATTTGAATTGAATATTTAAAATAATATTATATACTTTGGATCATAATAATATATATTATCTAATATGGTCAACAAAATTTGTGGCAAAAAGTATAGTGAAAATAGTAAAAATTATTTATCACAGTGAATGAAAAATATATATTTCGGGGGTAAAACTGAAATTATATGGATTAAAATGGAATAAATCATTTATAAAATATATTTAATAGACATATTTTTAAATTTTAATGTATTATTCTCTATAAATATCTATTTTTGGCACTTTTTATTTCGAAAAATATGGTTACACCTGTTTCTGTTCAATCATTATAATAGTCCCACTCACCAAACATCTAAAAGGCTGTCACTCCTCCTCTCTTAGTCATAGAATAAATTCCTTTTGGATAAGACAATAAATATCCAAATAACCCCAAAAATTTAGTTTTATCACCAAAATATACTTAGTATTGTTGTAATTTCATCCATCAAATGATTTGGTTCAAACTTATGGTGTTCACCCTATTAAGAGGCAACATTCCTAACTAATTGTATTTAATCTATTTATTCCTCCACATAATTCAATTACAATTAAACCATGTTGATATATAGAATATAATTATATTTGTTATATTTAGTTTTTTTACTTTCATGACCATAACCCATCCCCACTTCCATTAAATGGATAATTAAATCAGCATTCATTTGTACAACAGACTACCGTCTCGTGAACAGATGAGATTCGTTTTTCCATTACCACCTCTCAAGGGTGGATATAATGATGGATATAATATAGATATATATATATATATTATTTTTAAAAAATAATTTTAAATTTTTAATAATTAAATAATATAATACTTTTTTATATTCCATTCCAAAGGGGATACAATAATTTCCCTCATCACTTTAGAAGACTACCACCTCATGATGTGAAGTGATTCATTTTTCAATAATAATTTACAAGAATGGTAATAAAAGTATTATTCATCAATTTATGTTATGTAGTTTATTTTAGTATTATATTAATGAAACATTTATGTTTCTATAAATATAATATATAATTGTATTTCTTACCTTTTCACACATTTAATGATGATTACATCAATCGTGTATATGTGGACCACCGCCTTCTAGGATTGATGTGGATCTCCTTTCATTATAAAACCACATTAATGGTATATATATATATATCTATTTTAAGATATAATATGATATTTAAAATATATTTATGATTTTATAAATATAACATATTACTTTCCACATTTCCATAATGATCATTGAAATTTGGAAACATTACTCATGGGTACATAGGACGTACTATCTCCATGATCATAACATACTTCATTTCTCAGAAAAATTAGGCCTTGTTATAAAATTATAAATGATATATAAATATGATAATAATTTATATATTAATATTCTTTACATGATGGAAATATATAACATTCTCATGAATCCGATCATTCCAAAAACACACACACGAGAATCCTGGTAATTAACACCCGAAATAGTTAAAATAATTACATATAATTAAAAATGGGAAATAAATTGATATAAAAGGATCATATACGATATTATAAGTTATAATACAGTTCATTAATATGTTAGAAACATTTTTTTAATAACCATTCAATATGTTAATGAATATTCAACCAAAAGGAAGTTTGAGGTAAGGAACACACACTCAATTTCTATTCAATGAGGAATATTGTAATGTTACACACATAATTAAATTTATATGTTATATATTATTATCATTTTAAATTTCATATGATGAATATTTCATTTTTCATGGTTCTTTAATTTTTAAAAAGAAATATTTTAAATTTTAGTATTTAAATTTAAATTTAAAAAGTGGTAATGAATTTCAAAACTCAATTTATATCATTTGGTTATATTACTTATTTTGATTCATTGATATTATATTATTATTGTTATATATAATTTTGAATCCATTATATTGTATATTAAATTTTTTTAAATTATATTTGATTTATATATTCAATTATTTGTTAATTCTCAATTTATTGTTAAGATCTTTCCAAACAAATAAATTTATTTAGTATTGTTTTTACTTGAATTTCCATTGAAATAAATTATTTGATAACTGTGTAAAAAACCAATTAATTATATTCTTCTTTGGTTATTCAGGGAATTTTTATGTAATATTTCCATTTTTTACACTATGGTAAATAAATTAATTTTGAAAAGGTTATTCACAAAATATGACCTCATTTCTCACATTGTTCTGAAATTATTTTTTCGCCAAAACCGTAATTTCTATCAATGTTTTAATAAATAAAATTTCAAAGTAATATATTTTTGAATTTTTTTCCCATTATTACTTATTAAGAAAAAAATTAATGGAATCTTCATTTCTTTCAATATAATGCATGCTTGGATATTATTGAAAAAGAAAGAGGAATATTTTTTATGTGTATGAAATGAATGGAATTTCTATTTCTCATGACCACTAAAAAAATTTCATTATTAATTTATAAGATTTAATGAATATTTTCTATGAAAATAAGTTTCAATATTTTTATGAACAATAATTTTTATAGGATTTTCAAAATATAATGTATATTTTACCCAAGAATGTTTTTAATTTTCATTTCTGGTATATATATTCATCAGTGAATGAATTCCATTATTCTTACTGTAATCGGTATGTTAGTTATGGATAGTATAATTATTAATTGTATAGAAGGTTTATGATAATTTTACTAATGAGATTATTTACACTCAATTTTAGGATTCATTTATGTAATCATTAACATTCCATGGAAATATTCAGTTTCCAATTATCATTAAAAATGAAATTTACCAAAAATATCAACAATATATATCATGGATATTATTATATCTTAAAATTTATTATATTTATACATATAGTTTTTTACTTTGAATATTATTTAATTGACTGTGGAAATATTTACAATTTTTATTATTCATTCAATATAGATATTTAATTGTGAGGAATATTAATTCATGAATTAAATAGATTATTCAATAAGAGGAATCATGTGGACCTAGACTGATGGGTGGGTCCTAATATTATATATATCCTTGATGCATCGATAGGAGTCTTGTGAAAAATCAGTATTCAATCATTAAGTGGGTTTTTATCTCTTTTTAGTCCTTTTTTGAATAGTATTGGCAGTAGATGTATCATGTTAACAAGAAATCATGTCCAATAATTAATAATTCCATCCATTAATAATTAAATTAGTATTATTCATGAGATTTTCTTAGTGATATTATCACTAGATGTATTTTATTCTCACTTTACTGATTAAATAACAAGTGTTTTTTGTTATTTACATTTACATTTTGATTATCAATTATCCGGTTTTTTAAAGAGAGCTTGTGTTTTGTTATATTACATTCAATTTTGATTATGCTTGTTTTCATATGAAATCACCCATTGTACTTAACCCTTACAGAATCTTTGAGGACACCCTTATGTTTTTCCCATGAATCCATGAAATATACTATAATTGATATGCGATAGTATGTTATTTGTAAATTTATAATACTTAGAAAAAAATTGTGTTGTAATTTTTGTTTTCAAATATAATATATAAATCAGGTATGTATCTAGTTTTCCAAGACTAAAAAAATATTCAGCCCTTTGGTATGTGACTTCTTATATCTTATTCCAATGTAATAATTTTAGATAATGACACTAGGTTACTAGATTTATGGTTTTCATAATTTTCATGTATTTCAATGAAGTGTTTCTTAAACCAGCACTAATTTTTGGAATTCTATACAAAATTATCCCACATTTTCTAAATTAACACATCTACAACTATGTATTAAATTTCCATGGGAATATATTTTCATAAACTCAATAGACATCATATAATCAACCCACATTATTCATTGATGGTATGGGTCTATCTATGATAATATATACCTTTAGATATTAATTTCCATGTACAACATAAACGTCTAATACAATGGGTAATTTTGTAAACATATCATGGAATGTACCACAACTGTTATCTAGGTTTTATGTTTCCAAATTTACACTAATGAAACTATAATAGACTAGAATAAAAGTGACCATATGATCATCCAGCATGAATAATGATCCTAGACTAACCCTTGAAGTGTCAACATACATGGTATACTTCTTCTTTTTATCATATAGGGTATGAATTGAATAACTCTCCAATATTCCCAGAAACTATTATGGAGCACCCTTATAAGAGTAAACACAATTGAACTTCAACCCTTTTTAGTCGAACCATTAGTTGGTACTTCCATGTGAGTAATGTCTTGGATGAATCAACAGATATAACTACCCAACAAAAATATATGAAATAAAAAATAATTGGATTCTACCATGAGACCACTACTCTGACCTTCTTAATGTCCTATAATACTCCACCCCAAAAAATTCTCCCCAATAATCCACCTAATCAACCTAGATGTTCAACATTGAGAAATTAGAATATATCAAATGATCTCTATGTATTCCCAAAATGATCACTAGATGTAATTTGTTAATCTACCTAGAGATATATTATATAAAAATTTCCTCAATAAAAATAAAATTTAAGGTTTCTAGATACAGGTGCAAAACCCACTTTTTTAGGTCCCTAAATATCAGTAGTTAATTCATCAAGACAAATTGTATCATTAAAACTCTTACAATCAATACCTACTATTGATGGTATTGAATGGAATGTATGAATGAACAACACTCATATAGTGATATCCAAATCTCAAATAAATTTTATGAAATACTTGAGTTGACCAAAATAAATAAAATAATTCCTCGATAAGTAGAAATTTACAATGGTTCTTGACAATTACTAGGTTCATCTTCTGATAACCCATGAACGGCCAGGAAGATATATCCATATTCCGGGAAAATAATACTTGATCAACTCGTAGAGATGTACTCAACCATATAAATATCATAGCCTTCTTGTCCACATCTATTCTTTTATCTCATGTAACTCTACGTGATATATACTACATTGGATTATGGATATAGACATTGTGGGAATTATAAGAACAATAATATATTAAAATTCTCTATATGGTGAATAACCTAATAAAACATTATGAAATATTTCTTAATGGTGGTCAACAATAGAAGGAAAAACATATGATTTTTTTCATTATCGTCCAAAGCATTCCACCCAACTATAGATATAATGTCTCTTAATAACTGATTATAATGAAATACATGATACTCATGTCATACCCACTCTCCAAAAATAGACATATCAACCACCCTCATAAGATGTGAAATATATCTATTAAAAATTACAGTCAATTTTGGGTCAATAAGGTAAATATGAGTCCATATAATGTATAACATTTAAGTTACTCATCTATAATAGGAAGTGATACTTGAATAATCTATATCAATAAATCATAATATCACATTTCATATACTAGAGAATGATATCAAATAACACAAAACTGATTTTTTTGATCAATATAAATCTATTTATGAACTCTTTTGGTATACAAAATGCATACACAAAATGAATCAAAAATAATTATTTAGATGATACAACGATTAAAACAATTACTAAAGTTGAAGACATGGAATTTATACCATGAATAGTTGAAAACCCATAATCGTTTTCATAAGGCTCTATATAAATGGAATGAAACTAGAATATTTCTTATCCCATAACACCATAACATATCCCTTATGAGGAAACACACTAATTAAGTTAATATGCATATTCATGGTATCCAAATCTATTATATAACAACCATTCTCTAGGTTTAACATTAATGGGTTCTTTATTACATAAAGGTAATCATTATACAATCAAAATGATCAGTAACTCAAGCCTCATTTAAAATTAGGTACATAACATAACATCTTGACCATATGGTATGAAGATTTTTTCTAAACATCATTAACATGCTACTAAAATTCCATGTCTTTCTAAAACTACAAGGGATGAACTTTGTACAAACGTAACAAAGGGGTGAGATATATTTCCTAGTAAGGGAACAACCATAGCATATGGTGATAAATGTCATATAATATTCATATAAATGTGGGGAAAAAAATAATATTAATCATAGTCTTGAACAATGATACCTAATATATAATTATAATCATAAAATGGGAAATGTGGAAACAATATAAAACATTGCATCATAAACATAAGTCAAGGATAAACTACTAAGTATTCATGGTGGAAAATGTCCCATAAATTAATTAGGTTCAATATCTTTCCCAACATGACATATCATGATACTATACATTACCTAATTCATTGTAGTGCTATATAATTCAGAATCACCCCCCACATTTATTCCATTCTCATACTTTTTTGTGCCACATATATCATACATCATAGATTCATTAATAGTCATATTTCATTACATGATCACAGAATGTGGAATACATACATGTAAGTACCAAATAAAAATTAAATGTGAAAAAAGTGAAACCCCTTAAAATGAAATGGGTATGGTATTTAATACTCAATTGTTTTATTATGAAAAAACATGGTGTTATATTGGAAACATAGTAGCATCGCAAAAATATATGAAAAAATTGGGGGATGATATTAAAATGTGTCTCTCATCACAAATATATACAATGGGATGTAATAGTGATAAGGAGAAAACATGTCCAATTATTATAAATTTGAAATATATTCATAAGATAATGAACAAACATTAATAAATAAAATAATTGAAACACTATTTCGTTATGGTAATGGGTGTTCATAAATGGTCATAGAATTCTTTATTAGAGTGAAAAGTGGATATAATAATTTATAAATCAAATCTAATGGAAGAGTTTTATGGAATAACATATCCCAATATAATCAAATGGAATCTAAGAGAGATAACATGAAATAAGTTATTGAATGGAAATGAGAAGAGAGAATTACCTTATGTAATTTTTTCATTATAATGGCATAGGTAAATTTCAAATGAGAGTAATTAAGTGATCACTCTTTAAAATAATATATGTTTAATAATAAAAGTATGTTTATAAATAAAATAAATTATAAAAATGTGAAATTATGAAGAAAAATTCTATAGAAGGTTTTTGAATTGAATCGAAAAGAGGAAGCCCCTTACTAGATTAAGTGTCACCAAATTCATGTGATGGAGTTCTAGAAATAACGGGTGTTCCCTAGGAGGACTCTAGATAATGGATATTAAGTCATAGAAATTCTATAATGATTTTGAGTGACAATAAATGAAATATTGGGTGGATTTATATATTGATATATGGTATTTTTTATAATATTGGTTTTGGACTCAGTATAATAAAATAACCAAAACAACGGAACATCACATGGTGTTTTACCATGGTTTCTACCAAATATGTTTTTATATCGTCATTTTAAATGTTTAATGGACAAACATAATTAACTAAATCTATTGCTTATCTGTAGGCGAGTCATACTATTGAATAAATTATTTTTAAACATGAAATTATATTAACGGTCTAGAAAGATTCATAATGAATTTATAAAATACTTAAAATAAGAATAAAATAAAATTATTTTAAATGGAAAAAATATATTTTGTCATGTATACTATTTATATAATTTTTTACATCATTTTTGGTTCATTATGATTCCATAATACACAATTAATGTTAATACAGTATTTAATTTTTACCCAAAAATATGAATGTCAAGAAGAATTATGAAAAATTCAACATTGGATAATTTCATTATTCTAATTTAGAAATTTATATTATTTTTATCTATATAATTTTATAAATATGAGAATTTTATGTTTTAAAATAACATTGATAATTGTGAAGAAATTCTGTATTTTTTGACAATAATTGTTTTCGAACATTTATAAAAATTACATATGACATCATACAAATTAAATAATCCTTAATATTTTATAAATATTATTTAATAAAATTATTTTATTAAAATATTTTTTATTTCAAAATTTCAATAATTCCTGAAAATAAATTCTTTAATTTAATGTGATCGGTACCGAACAATACAACTTGTGTTTTTTTGAATTAAAAAAATTAATTTATAAAGTAATTATAATATTATAAAAACGTTTTCATTATTCTATAAAAATGATGTATAATCTCTTATTTATAGTGTATTGAAACATATCCCTTTAATACTCCAAAAATATTACAAATAGTAAGGTTCTCGATTGTGGGACTTCTTTGGGGTTGTTCGGTTAGAATGTTTTAGGTCGAGATCTTGATGAGATTGAACTTCTATCGTAAGAGGATTCTCTCATGCATAAGTTGTTGTTTGCCAGATTTTGCTTGGATGAGGTAAAATCCAAGATATTTTATCACCCTAATATACTCTAATAAATGGGATTTATATGGTCAGATCCAATTGGTTGATCTCATCATGTCCTCTTCCTGTTTCAATTAAATGTTTTAAAACAACATAATTATACTAACCAATTGATCACTATTCAATAACTATATTATCGATGGTAATGATAATTAAATGTTAATGAAAACCATTTGGTTATAATAGGAAAAAATATATGTGTAAAATAAGTGAATGTTTTTTCTACAACCATAATTCCAAATTATAAATTTAATTCAATAAAATAATGGGATTTTTTAACAGTTCAGGTCATTACATACTACCTTAATAAGAACTATTGATAGAACATAAGCTACTAGCCAATCACCATATATGTTATCAATCATAAGAATCTAAAAACAAACCCAATCCTCTATCACAATTCCAAAACTAGACACTCTAGTGCAATTATTATAGGAGTCATATCCTTCGGAATGATCTATAATAAACCATATGTGATCACAATAAGGTTAAATTTTCCTAGACCTACCCCACTAATCGAATTGACAGAAACTAAATAATTAAGTGGGGAATAAAAGAAACACCACAATGAAAACATTTACACCTTAATACAAGTGGTATTATTTAAAATGGTGTGTCTTCTTTTCATAAGACTCTATAGTAGTCCCCCTAATAGAAGACATATTCCATAATCCTTGACCTTCTCTAAGGTTCTTCAAAATAATGTTCATTTGATTCACAACCTCTAAAAATGTAAGGGAAAAAAATTTCACCTAAACTCATACCTCATCCCACAGGTCATACATAACATTTATTGAACTTCTCATCTCATCCATTCTAAGCATCCAGTGAATACATTGAATCGACAAGAAGTGATCATTATAGCCCACTACTAACTTAGATCCCAAGATTAGGTGTATAAGCACCAATGATTGGTTTTTCATGTAGGGTCTCTGTGAATAAATAATAGAGTATATTTTTCCCTAATAATAAAAAATATATTTTAAATGACATATTTTTCTAATCATCTTCAAAAATTGATGTTAAAAATATGATAATTAAATTTTCCTAGTTTATAATTTTATAACTAACGTTAAAATTTTTATTTTTTGTGGGAGATATAAAATAACTAATATAATGAACATTTTAAAATTTTATGAAATGTTTCGATGAGTCACATTTTATTCATTTAGTCATGAGATAGACCTTGGTTTTCTCTAACACAGATAACCCTGAACTTTTTCTCTTTGATGCATTGGATTGAACCCTCCTTCCATTTTCACTAACCAACGTTGTTTACCCCCAGTCTTCATCAACCATATACTTCACTCTCTCTACACTACCATCCCATTTTTGTCCCCATAAAAATTTATCCATATTCAAAAATTAGTTTTCATTTCATATATATTTTTTCTATTTCTCATGGTTTTTATGTTTTTTCATTTGAATTTTCAGGTTTCATTTTCCATTTACGATTACATAACATAGACTTGTATTATCTATTCATCTATTTTGGTTCATATTAATCATTATTATAAATTATTTTCTAGTGATGAATAATTTTATTTTTATAATAAGGATTGATTGATGGATTATTTAAATTATTTTATTTTTAAATAATGTTAGCTTATAATTTGTGTCCATGGTATGTTATTTATCATCAAGGTTAAATTGAATTTTTGATGGTGTAGTGGATTATGGAATTTGAATATGGATTTTTTATATTATATATTGAGCTGATAAAGATGATTTTAGGATTAATTTTTATTCTTAACGAGAGAATAAAAATTACATATGTTCAATGTGTTATTTCTAAATCATATATATTTTCAATCATTTATTCAAAAAATATTTTATGATATATTTTATTCTTCTCTATAAAAGTAAATATCAAAATAATTTTTTTGATATAATTACATATTTTCATATAATTATATTTGTTATAGGCAATAATGTGTCATAGTCGGATTATTGTACTTCTATCAGGGGAAGAATGTAAGGATTATTTGGATGTGTATTGGGAATATTCTAAATGAAATATTAAAAAAAAAAATATTATTTTTTATCCATCAGTCCAATGATTAAATATGAGGATGTAGAAAAGTATATAAATCAAATATCATTAAAAGTATTAATATATTAATATGATTTAATGTTCATGGATTTATGATGGTGAAACTTGTAGAAATATTATATCCTTTGAAGATAAAGATTTTTCAAATAGTATTTATGATCAATTTGATGATAGGTTTCATTATATTCAAGAAGATGCAATTGGGAATTAATCAATAATTGATCATGCATATGTTGAGGATGAAAAAATTTATATTAATGTTCTATTGAATTATTTTTTCAATGGTGTGAAGATTGATTAACATGGAGGCGAATAATGGATGAAGTGATAAGAGTTGAACTAAATTCATGATGTTAATGAAAGAGGAACTTATTTAAGATGATGATCTTCAATATTTATGTTATATTGTGAGGCAAATATTATGAAAGATCGGTTTGGGGTACATGAAGATTGATTCATTACTAATTGAAAGTGTTAAATATTAGAAGTAATATTAAGTTCATTCATAGTGGCCTAAATGTTGTACATCATAGTTAAATATCAAATAAAAATCAAGGTATGGTGTTTCAGTTATAGGGACTACTAGTAAAGTGATTTTTGATCATCCTATAATTCATTATTGGAAATGTTTATATGAAAATATGAATGATGAAAATAGTTAAGTTGTAATGTAGGTCAGTGGATTGCTAATGAGAAATTATATCATCACGCTTATTTTAAATAGTGGATACAATTTAACTAATAGTCCACCTTTTAAGAAAATAAATGTAGAAATATCATAATTGAAATTTCCATAGATGGAATGAATCCATATTGAATACTTTGTATCAAAAAAAAGTTCAAGAACATTCATATCAATAATATACTAATTATATTATAAATGGTCAATTAATAAAAAATATAACTTCTTGATATTAATGAATTTAGGATAAAAACAGCTTAGAAATGATGTTGAGATTTTATTATCACCATTAATATATGATTGAAAATGTTAATTCGACAGTGGTTTCAAAATGTATGAATCTTATGAAATTGATTATTTTCAATGTTATTGAATAATTATGAACATAATAAATTAATTCCTATAATATTTAATTTTTTATAGATACATTTCTAAAGAACAAAAAACATGTCCAATTCATTAATAATGGAATTTATATTATCAACAGAAATATGGGAGAAAAATGGTATACATTGTCCATCAAGGTTTCTTTCCAATAGATATCTCTTCTCATCATTAGAAGATTCATTCAATATTTAATAATAATTGGTATTTTTCTAAAATATTTTTTCATTGATCATTATTTTTTAGGATGAAAAAAATTTATATCACTTTTAGGAGACAAAAAAAAAAATTTAATGACCAAAATTTTTGGAATTAACGGTCAATATTTTTTATAATTACATATTGGGGATGTTATGAAGTCAAAAATTAAATTTATTTAATTAGTTTTTATAATAATATAAGTAAATTATACATTGTTACATTGTCTTATATTAAGGGTAATGTAAATTATGGGTTGAATTTAAGATTACAATTACACTTAATGAAATGTATTTGGATTTACCTCCAACAAATAAAGGAAGAAGAATAATCCTACCTTTAAATTTTTATACATTATCCATATGGGTGAAAATTATCATTTTTAGTATCTACATGGTATCAAACTTCCAAATTGTAATTCATAAAATGAAAAAATAAAATATCACTAAAACATTTAATTTTTTTAGTTATAAATTTTTTTGATTGTCACATTAGAATTCAAAATATCTTTTAGTTTGATTTTATGGAATATATCCCATTCAAGATAAAATAAATAACATGAGGGTGTGTTTTTTTTCAATTAAAATTTTAACATACTGAAAGAGTTAAAATCATTTAACATTTATTAAAATATTTTTTTGTACTTTTTTCAGAAGAAATGTATTTTCTTTCACATTTTTTCTCATTATAGTACATTTAATGGTTCATTTGGTGTGATAAGTAATCCTTTTCAGGTCTACATATTTTTGTTGTATATTTCCATTAGAAATATGTATGTATATAATGAAGGAATATGCCAAAAAATCCATATCAACTTGAAACATTAATTTTTGTAAAGTAAATTCATGAGGGTGTTACAGAGTTTTGTATAAGTTGCTAATATGTTCTGGATCACATTCTTTTTCCTACATCTCACCCTGAACAGGAATATTCTGAGGGAAATGGGACACATGGATTGAAAGTAAAATTTTTGATAGGGGAATAGATAACACATATAAATTTATACATATTTAATAACATAGTTGACTCTCAACCATATATATCATTTAATATTATTTTTTCAAAACATGACATCCAAAGAAAAAATACCTGTCAATTTTGAATGAGATAAATAAATATAATCCATGGTTTAAAGTGACTATAAATTGTAAATCAAATCAACATGAAACATTGAGATTGTCAGTATGAGGTTGAAGATTAAATTTTATTACATGGTCCATGTATGACATAAATGGATATGTGTTTCATAAAAAATATCCGGATAACAGAAGTGATATTCTGATTATAATTGTATTGTTGTGTACAGAGTGAATGCACTTTTTGAGAACTACTAAACAAAAACCACATCTCATGGATGGTGAATATTACAGATTCATTGAGGAAATATGTAAAGTTTATTGAATTAAATTCCATGTTCTAGTGTTTCCCTATAAATGGGTTATTTTTAATAGTAGTTCTTTATATAATTATTTTATTGTTGAACTAGTTAATCTGAATAGACTACATTATACATCTGATAATTTTTTAATAGAAACTCATGGAATGAAATAATTGAGTTCTTAATCAATCTAGTATGAAGTGGCCTATAATTTTACATGGAACTAATAATCCATTGACAATGACAAACATGATTAACATACAGAATAAGATAAGATCCCTACATTAATGGATATATTTATATATAATATTAATGATCATGTCATAGGCATGGTTCCTACCGAACAAGATGATAATGAGGATGTAATTTAGTATAACTAACTTTTGTTAATTTTATATTATTATTGGTGACACATGTGTATTTCTTTTTTACTTTTGTATGTTACATTGAATTAGAGAAATATTAGTTTTAATTAAAAAAGTTATTGTAACTATTAAGATAATTATGGATTTATATTATATCATTTCTATTTAGTTTACCATTATAAAAAATAGGTTTATAATTAAATGAATGTTTTATATGTTTTTTATGAAAAAAATGTATTATTATTTTAATATATGAACTTAAAAATTAAATAAGAATAAATGTGTATATTTAATGATAAATAATTTATGTATCAAAAATATAATAATATGTTGCATCCTATTTACTAGTGACAAACTATATTTGGATTAAATCTTCACCAAAATGGTGTATTACATTGGATATTCTCTAATATTTATGATAATGAGTTGTTTTTTAGTGTTGTTTTGTTTTCATTCAATCCCTTTAAAATTATCATTACAATTTTATTTAATAGTGGTAGTTTTTTTAATTATTTTGGCGTTTTATTTCTAATTATTTTCATTTTACTTCAAACCATTAACATATATAAATAATAATGGTTTTAGTTTATTTTTAAAATTGTTGTATCATACTTCATTTTTTCTTTAATTTTATACATAATAGTATTATTTTTATCTTTTTACTAAAATTTTATTCTTTGATATTTATTATAATAGAAGTTCAAACATATGATTCATTATGAGTGAATTTGGAGTACTATATTCATACTAATGAATGTGATCATACAAATAATCATACTAAGGTTCTTCCTCAATATTCAACATAAGAGTTAACTTCATTGACATTGATAGAAATATATTTTATGTTTAGAATATGATGTACCACAGTTTGAAAAATCATCAGCTAGAATTATCATGGACTATGGAATAAAAGTTGAATTTTATGATAATGATATTCCTAGGGGTCTAAATTCAAGAAATATAAGGCTTTTATTGTAGTGCATGTTGGAGGAAAAGTGATTATTTTGATTTCAAATTATTGATATCCTAAAAACTGACCATATCATAATAATGAGATGTAATATTTACAATAAACATTATATTATTCTTTATATCTACATTTTTTTACTAATATTTTTTTTCACCTTTTTTTTCAAATTAATTATGATCTACTTGATATTATAAGAATTAGGTTGAAATGTTTGTCTTCTTCCCATAGTAGATGTGTATATTTTAATTAAACCATCACATAAAATGTCATTTTTTGGATATTCTACATAAAATGGTGGGATTTATATCCATTTCTATTTGAAATTAAATAGAATCATATAGTAAAATGTAGACACCAAAAATCATTTTTTATATGTGAAATGTTATATTTTGTATTTTCATAATGTTAATAATATTATTAATGATTTTTTATTTAATTTTTATATATTACAATGAGATATCACCAAGAGATCCAATCCAAATATGTATATCCTCATAAATTTTCTTGGGAAAGATATATGTTACTGGAAGAAGAAATTATAGCAAAAAATTTTCAAAAACATATATCTGGGACTTTAGGATCTGCAGAGGTTGAGCCCCCTTCCCATCTTCAAAACATACAAAATGGAAGATGTCCCAAATAAGTAAAAAGTGAAATTATATTATGGAAGATATGATGGTTTTAGTTGAGAGGATATAAAGAATTAATTTTAATTATTTACGTTATTTAAGATAAATAAAATAATTATATGTTTTCATTCCATAATAAATTTTACAAATATTCTAGGAAGGAATCCATTGTTGAGAAAAACATAATGGGTACCATCAATGATGATGGTGGGAAGGATTATATAGCATCTACATTGGGAAATACTGAATATATGATATGTGTAAGAGGATATGTGGATGGTGCATTGGTAAAAAAGGTTTTTGATGGTTCTTATTATTCGTCAATGGAGTATGTATATAAAATAAAAACAGAATCAATATATATTAATGTTTAGGATATGGGTATGATGATAGAGGATTGGATCAGATCATTTGTATGGACAATGTTAATATTCATACAAGTATAGTTTCATGCAACAAATCTAACTTCTCCTCCACCTCCATTTAATTGAAATCCTCCACCTGGAAATACTTATCCAATTCCAAACCCTTCTCATCATGAGATTCCCATATATTATGAATTTATATATTTTGGATCCCTTATATCATATTGTTGGATATGGGATTATGTATTCTATTTGGTATATAATTATTCATAAATAGATATTGATATAGAATCACTGGGTCCCTATATAGGATATTATAAGTAGATCCTCAACAATACCATTTCCTGAAAATGAAGTCACGCTACTAAAATTATTTACTTTAACAGAGTGAAAAATTTCTACTATCAATGATAAAATACTGTTAATATCAGAATTGATAATAAGGGTCACCTTTATCTACACAAAATAATAATTCATAATGGGGTCATTTATCCATTTGAAAAAAGTGCTGATAAAGACCTATCTTGCTTCAAGTGTGATATTAATATAAGAGGACAGTAAAAAAAACATTAATTTTAAAAAATTATATATAAATTTAATTAACATCATGAATAAAAAATGATCACCCATGGCATATAATAATCACTACTAAATACATTTCAAACAATGTTTTATATAATAACATTTACAATTATCTAAAAAAATATTTAAAAACATTAAGGTTTCAACATTGGATGCACGTGATCCCCTCCACACAGTGTATGATCAGGAATGATTTTTTTTAAAAATCATCTCAAACCAAGAAAAATATTTATCTTATAAAATAATGAAAATATTATATTATTAATAATAGAAAAAAATAAATTAAACATTTACAAATTTTCCATTTTTAATAAAAAATAATCATTTGGAGTTATATTGGTCACATCGAACATCATTTTGAGGTGTGTTCAATTCCTACACATCAAAAATTATTATTGTAACATTCTTCTAAATTCTCAAAACATAAAAAATGTGTAAGCTATATTTTTTCAAGTTTACTTTTTTTTTACTAAAATAAATGTTAATATTAAATAATGACATATATGGAGTCATACAGAACACATCATACATTTTATTGAGGTGTATATGATTCTTACATATCAAAAAATAATTATACATCATTTTTCTAAATTATTAAAACAATCTGATCACATTTTCATGGATTTCAGTAGTTCATTTTTTTTCTTTTTTACTAAAATATCATTTCAAATAGGAAACAAGAATTTTGATTCACATCAGTCACATTTTGTGTCAGTTTGATATTAGACTACATCATACTTGTCAAAAATGACATGTGAATATTTTTCCAAAATTATCAATACATTTAGAGCGTGTATGCTTGGTTTTCATTGGGTTTCACGATTTGAACTAAAATGTCATTTTTAAACTGATAACAGATTCTTTTATTCATACTAGTCACATTGTGAATCATATTGATAATTTATTGATTTGTACTTATTAAAAATGACTCATGTGTCATTTTAATAAATTATAAAATTTATTCAAATAATTTTGATTGGTTTGTAGTATGTAACTAGTTCTTTTTTATATAAATTAATGTCAATTTTAAATAAAAAGGCACACTTGGAGTCATAGTGGTAACACTATGCATTCAATTTAGGTGTGGGTTCTTCCTAAACATCATAAACGAGTCATTGATAGTTATCCTAAGTTGATAAAAAATATGAATTGGTTTTCCTAGATTTCAATTTGTCACTTGTTGTTTTAACGAAAATTAAGGTCAATTATTTAAAAAAAATAAAATTTTGAGTCATACCGGCCACATCATGCATCATATTGAGGTCTGGTTGATAAATACATCTAAAAATTCTTGTATATAATTTTCATAATGTATAAAAACTACTTAAATTTGTTTCATCATTTTCTTGTATTTTAGTTTTCATTTTCTACAATAATAATTTTTCAAACTATAAACATGGATTTTGAGTCACATCGGTCGCATTGCGTATCATTTTTACATGAGTCAACATCATACACATTACAACTAAATTATGAATTTATATCTCTAATTATCAAGATAATCGATGCTTGTGTTATTATATTTCAATGAGTTACATTCATTGAACTAAATTTTGAATTTTAATATAAGAACATAAAAATTTAGTAATATTAGTCACATCACTTGTTAGATTGAAGGGTGGTTTATTCCTACACATCAAAAAAGACTAATTGATCATTGTACTAAAGTATCAAAATAGTATGAATCTCATTTATATATTTTAATTATGTAAAATTTTCTTTTTAAAAAAAATAATTTTAAATTAATATAAAGATTCACAATAACAATTATATCAGTCTCATCATGCATCATAAAGAGGCTCAGTTTATTCTAAAAATAAAAATTTACTAATTGATCATTTTCATAGTTTATCACATGATACAATGGTCACAACATACTTTTGATTGTGGTATGCCTGATTCGTCCAAATCATAAATGAATGATGGATCATTTTACTAATGTATCAATACCATCCAAATGTGTTTTTTGGTTTTCATTATATCACATTTTCTATTTTCAAAAAAATGTCAGTTTTATATAAATAGACAGACATGGAATTATACAAGTGACACAGTGCATCATATTAAGTTTTTTTTAACTACTCAAAAAAAGTTATTTATTGATGTTCTTTCTAATGTATAAAAACAATCTGAATTTATTATCATGGATTTCCATTTTTCACATTTATTTTTACTAAATTTGTAACAACACAAAATTCTAATGTGAACCTTACATTCAATAGCATGCATTGCACGTGACACTAAGAATGTAAGTGAATATAATACCCTATTATTTTAAAATATAAATAATATTTTATATATTTTAATTAAATTGTATATATTTCAATGCATTAAAAAATGACGTATCATGCATTACATGCAGGGGTTCCCTTCCTTGATGGCTTGCGTTACATGCAATAATGAGTTTCACCAAATAAGATTATATTTTTAAAATATTATTATTTAGTATAATAAGATATTAACTACTATTATGAATATAGTTAACTATATGATGAAAATATATAGTTTACACAAACAATTACACTTCCACAGATTAAGTAGGGTTGGTTATAAAAACCTATTGAATACAAAGTGCATATTTTTATTGAAAACTATTTTTATACTCAAAAAAAAATTTAATCTAACAAATAAATTTTATTAGGATTATATCTTGATATTAATGAGATATATTTATTATATATTACATAAAATAGTTTTCTATTAATCCAAAATATTTCATATTCTTATGATAAAAATGAACTTGATTTTATGCATAAAATTAAAAAAAAATTATTAAGGCATTTTTATCGACTTTTGATCATGAACCGTTTTTAAATCGTATTTTTGACAGATTAATAAATTTAATATGTCAAATTATAAATATGATTTTTAATATAAACTTTAAAATTATATTATTGTAAAATTTTAGTATTTTTATGTGAAGATTCATTTTTTATGAATAGTGAAAAATAATGAATTTTAGTTCAAACCTGCTTTTTCATCTAATTTAATTATAATTATAAATTATGATTTATATTAGATTAAATTTTTAATTACATGATATTTTTATTAATTATTCCAATATAGTTCATTTGGATCATTTTTAATTTGAAATTGAATTTAGAATCATAGAAAATGTATGGATGTTTTTTCTATAAAAACTTGCATTCTCCTCCCACCTGTTGAATTAATTCTGAATTAATTTTTCCCAATTATACTGTTTTAATTTTAAAAAACGGATTAAATATTTTATATCGTGAAAATATATAATTTTGTTCAATATATACTTTTCTTGAACAAAAATATTTGTTAAATTAATTATAATTAATTAAAATTATTAAAATTAAATTAAGAATCATAAAGGGCAAAAAATTTAATTTACATGTTAGAATGTAATATATACTCTTCCAACACCAATTTTATATTAATAAATAATCCATTAACATTCTATTATTTAATTTTTATGTTTTATGATATTGTTTTGGTAAAAAATGGGTACACCTATCCTCTTTTCAAAAATATCAAGGGATTCAGTTTCCACCATTTGAAAGGGAAACCACCTCTCTCCATTCCTCACGTCATTAAAAAACATAGGATTGGCCATGATATTCCTTTATTTTCTTCCAAAATCATTGAACTCATTCTTTTATCCTACCTTGGGTGAAATATCCATCCAAGGATGCCTTTTGGTACAAACCAAATGAAGCCAACCGATTAACATGTAATGTCCTTTGTCAACATCTCTAGTTTCATTTCCATTATCCACCCCCTAAATCCATTTTTTTCCATGATTTTATAAAAAACCAGTATACTAAATATACTATTATTTTTTATTTAATTTGATATAACTATAATTACACACACCTCTACTGAATTGGTAACAAATATATTATTAATGTGTATGACAAAGTACTTCATCATGAAAAGATATTTTTTCATTTCTCTTTTACCACCTATAATGGTCACCATTATGATTGAAACACTATTTTTATATGTTTTATATTATATTTATAATGTCATTATTTTCCTATAATTTTTATATACAACAAACCATTGTGCTTTCCATCTAGTGAAAAATATGGTATTTTGGTTTGAGGAAATGTGGACTATCACCACCTCAAAGCGATGTGGCTGGTTCATTACATACATGGAACATATACAAGATGTTTTTTATTACCCTATATAACATATATAAAAAATATTTTTATATTGGAATTAAAATATTAATAGGTTAGTTTTTTCATTCTTTTAATACAATATTTAAATGAATGTAGCGTTCATGCGTAAGTATGGCCAACTATCTCCATAAAAGGTGCACTTTATTTCCAATATCTATATATAATGGACTACTATAAATACATATATATTGATTATATATTATAACAAATTTTATTTTATAAATTCTAGATATTATGAGATCTAATTTAACAATAATAATAAATAACAAGTTAAAACATTCTTTAAAAAACTAGGCAATTAACACCCAAAATAGTAAAATTAATGAATGTTGTTAACAAAAGGGTAATGAGATATTATACCAAGTTTCTATATGGTGTTATAAAAATTATTGTTGTTATTATATTAGTTTGTAAAATATTTTAGACCACAGTACAAGATTTTAAATACCACACAACAAAAATCAAGTATAAGGTTAGTGATTTCGTCTAAATTTATATTTCATGGAATCTTATTTTTATTATGCACCTAATATATTTTATTTAGGGTATATACTACTAGTTGACATGTTATATCAACAATCTACTTATTCATTGGATATTATAATCTCCATTTAAAACATGTAGAATTATTATATTTAAATGATTCAATATGGTATCAAACACATTGAAATATTATAATTTTATTTTTCCTCAAAACAATATAGTAATGTCAACAAACTATGTTGTCACTTATCATCCTCTGAAGTATTATCGATAAATTAATATTATTTACTAAATAAGTAAATTTCATAAGGTAGGTTATTTATTTGATATATGAGGAATTCTTTGGACATGCAACACACAAGTTTGGGACCGTTTAATGTAATCCCTAAGTGTTTGGTAGCAGACAATGAAATTATTTCAATGCATAATTAGTCTCATGTGGGAATTAGTTGGAAAAATTATTTAAAATATCTCTTAATTGTAAATGTATCATGTTCATAGAAACCATTATGTGTGATAATTAAGAATTTTTTATAATGAGTATTTTGTTATTATTTATCCATGATATATTTCATTGACATATCAATCATTGAATATCATTTTAAGTTCACTTATTTAAATCAAATATGTTTTAAATTTCTTACCATTCCATTTTGATGTTTTCCTATTTATTCAATATTAAATCAACATTACATCACATTGCTAAAAATTTCACCTCACCCTTATTATGTTTCATTTCCTAGGGTTATGAACATGAATCTATTGAATAAGATTTCAAGGATGAAGTGTACTTCATTTTATTATTTATCATGTCTTTATTTTCTATATCCTAATGCATTATGGGTAACATATATGTAATATGAATTTTAAAGAATATTAAATTGATTGTTCCATTAGTATTTGATTCCTTGTAATCATGCCAGTGTAAAATTATAATGAACCAGATTCGGGCTTATGTGGTTGTGATGTTACTGTTGGTATCATAGGATGTTCAAGAACAACAATGTAAACCTCATTCTGAAAGAATGGATTAGCGACCAAACCCCTAAGATATATTTTAAAGATAAGTTAAAAATAACCTCCTAGTTTATTGTAAGGTATGTATTATGTGACATTTCGATAAATATATCCTTTTTGGGATACTATAAGTGGATGTCGTTCTGTAAGAGATGTACATTGAAATAAAAAATCCAACAAGGTATTCTGGGACTGAATTAGGGTAACCTGGTACACAAAAATAGTCATTACTAAGCACCTGATACGAAACACCCTGAGGATATTCTTTGGATACTTTAAATTTTGTGTACCTAACATTATAAATAATTTGAAAGTATATATTTACCCAAAGTAAGCAATGATTATGATTCAAGGATTTACTATGCATAAATTTATGTTATTTGTTATACCATATTTTGAGAAACCCAAATATCATAATTTGAGGAGATAATTAAGTATATATATTTGTTTAAAAATTGAATTTGGAGTTAATAATGGTATAAATACTCATAAACAATCTAGATATTTCATTATTGAGATAGTCAGTGTTGCTGCTAATAGAATTGGGAAAGTAATTGATATATTAGGGAAGCATATTTAAGTTTTGATAAATAAACATTCCTTAATGGATAAACCTATTCCTTATATAGAATATCCTATGTTGGATCTCATTATGTGTTAGAATTACCCATAATTTAGTAGGAAATCATATCCATGTTTACTATAGAAATTGGTAAAATCTATGGAGAATATATTTATAGCCTTGGAATATTGACAATAAGAAAAGTTTACACTGGCAGTCTATTTTCCCCAAGGTGATGATGATAAATGGTGGTCTTTGAACCAAAATACTATGGGAAATGAAGAAATTGAGCTCATGAAAAGATGGACTATTAAGGATACATACTTTAATAAATACTTCCTTAGTGATCAACTAATTGAGATAAAGATAATGATCCCTAGATTATGGAAGAATTAAGAAAAGTGTGTTGTGGATTATAAAGCTGAATTTATATGCTATTCTAGGTATGCTACTGATTATATATGCAACACAGAGTTCAATATTGGCCATCTCTTTGATATTCCCAATACACAACTACCAATGGAATTAGTTTAGTAGAATTTTAATTAAAACCAATATATAGATTCATGTTCAATAAAAATAGATAAGGAATTATAATGAAAAATATATTAATGTGAAACTATGAAAAAAAGAGTCCATCTAAGTACGATGAAAAAGTAAATGATTGAATGAAGATGTAGGGAAATAAGTATTTTCTAACTTGTGATAACTATGGAATGAATCACCTAGGAAAATTCTTGAAAGGGTTGAGAGTTTTATATAAGTACAAAGAAAAGAATCACCATGGAAAATAATGTGTTGGGATGAAGTAAAATGCTATTATTCTGTTTTACCAATGTAAAGAAATGGGGAACAATAAAACTAAATTCCCCATGTTTCATAGGAATATAACTATAAATATAATAAGGGATCAATGTTAAGAATATTATATTAACAAAACTTTGTAGAATAATTAATGTTCTCATATATTTTGATCTATGAACTATGTTATTAAGGTATTTTTTTTATGCACTCATCATATTATTTATGAAATAAATAGGGATTATAATGCATTAGTTTTTTAAAATATTTTAGATCATAAGATAAACCCTATGAATAATAGTTATTCATTATAAAGAAAAAAATTAGAAAACATGTGATTGATGGATAGTTAACCCTAAAAATATTCTTAATGTGTAGATAATAGGGAATAAATGATTGATTACAACAAGTGATGACTTATTAGGAACTGATTGATTACTTTTAGTAAATTTGGACTATGATATAATTGATTTATTTTACAACACCTTTCTATTTAAATAATATATCCAATAAAATCTGTCTTACATAATGAATAATGAAGAATACATGTTTCCAATATGGTTTTCTGTTTATTCTAGTTATTACCATATCTCAAGAAAAATGTGATCACATATTTTTTTGATATTATTATAGATCTACTTCATATTAATTGAAGGATAATGATAATTTAATTTTTGAAATTTAGTGACCTTCTTTTTAAGGTTTCAGATCATAATATTTTAGAAAAGATAACCATTTATGAAATGGAGATCATTGAATGAGATATTAGAGAATAATATATTAAATAACAATATGATTTATCTTGTTCTAAGAGATGAAGAAAATATAGTTCAAGATACAATAAAATGATAAGATAATTTTTAATGAATGTAATATTTACTTATATATATAGAGTGAAATAATTCTATTGATACTGAAAAAAACGGTTTCTGGTATAAAAATAAATTTCATTATACCAATAATTCCATTGAACACAATAGCCCCATAGTTCACCACGTATGTTTGTCGTTACCTGTGATAATTTTCTCCTAACCATGTTCTCCCGCACTCTCCATTAGGATAATTTTCTCCTAACCATGTTCTCTACATGACCATTATACCTTCTATTCTATCATATTAAGTATATGTGTTTTCCACCATATTTAAGATGTGGGTCTTTCAATAGTAGTTTATTTTCAAAAAATATTATTTATATGGATATTAAATTGAGAGGAGACAATTTATTTAACATTAGAAGAATATAATACCCCGAAATTCTAATTTATAAACCTTATATTCGATAGCATGCATGGAACGCAACACCAAGCATGTAAGGGAAAATAAATCCTTAATATTTTAAAATATATAAAACAATTAAATAGATTTTTTATATTATATATATTGAAATTCATGCTACACTATGGTATCATACAATACATGAATGAGTGACCATCCATGGTAGCATTCCTTGCACGAAAGAATGAGTTTCACCAAATAGAAATGTATTATTAACATATTATTATTTAGTAAAATAAGACATAAAGTGGATATTATAAACAGTTTTAGATAACAAATGAAAACAATTATTTTACACATCAAATTCATTGGTAACATATCAACTCTAAATGGTTATAAGAACCAATTGAATATAAATGGAATATTTTTATATAAAATAACTATTATGCTCAAAATCAAATTCATACTAACAAATTAAATTATTTAAAAATAGTGGCTAATATTAATTTGATATATATATATACACTATAAAATATATTTCATATTCATCCAACAGATTTGATATGATTAAGAAAAAAATAAACATAAATATATGCATAGAATGCTATATATTTATTTAGGCATTAATACAGACTTTTCATGGAGAACCCATTTTAAATCCAATTTATGATGATATTATAAAGTTTATAAGTCCAAATAAACTAATTTTTTGGATTTTAAAAATAAAATTTATCTTAGGGTGAATGTTTTTATTTTTCTCAGAAGAATAATTTTTTTATGAATTTTGAAAAATACTAAATTTAAGTTCCAAACTTCTATTCTGTCAAATTTAATTATATGAATAAATTTTATTTTATATAGATTTTAAAGATTAATTAAAATTTATTTTTGTCAATTAATTCAATATGGGTCATTGGGATCAATTTCACATTGAAATTAACTATAAAAACACACAAAAAATTTCAATGTTTTTACATTAAAAACTACATATTCATCCCGCATGCGGAATGAAATATAAAATATTTTCTTCCAATTTTGTGATTATAATTTGTAAAAATGGATTACATTTATTGAATCCATATACTTTATAATTTATATCACACTTATATTGTTTTTGAACAAAAATATTTGCGAATATAATTATAAATAATTTTAATAATTATTGAAAAACTTATCTTAATAAAGGACTAATAAATTAATTTAGGGGACCAAATAATTGATCAAATTTTCCATCATCAATTTGATGGACATAAATAGGACATTAAACATCAATTAAAAAAAATTAATTATTTTTTACGTATAAAAGTCGGCAACCCAAACATCATTAAAAAAAATCCAAGTAACTCTTTCTCCTCCCTTATAAAAGGCCACCTCATCTCCCCATTCCTCAAACCTCTACAACCAAATAGGTAAGAAAATTTTCATCCCATATATGTTCCAAAAAAAACTTCCCTATACATTGAATCACTCAATTAGAAAAAAATCCTTCCAAGGAAGAATTTTTGTACAAACTAATAGAAGCTACTCGAGTAAGAAGTAACCTCTTCTCTCAAACTCTCTTGTTTCAAATCCATTATCCACCCCCTAAAATCCCACTACTACATGATTATATAACAAAACTAGTATCCAAAATATAATTTTATGTTGTTATGTAATGGTATGGTCATACACCTATACACGCCAAAATCTAATTTGTAACAGACATATTATTTATGTGTATGGTGAACTACAGCCTCACGGAATGATGATTATTCATTTTTCCTTTACCACCATTCATGGTGGCCATTATGTTTGAAATTCTGTATATATAGTATATATATGATATTGATAATGTTTTTTAGGCTTTTATATTTCTTATTTGGAAAATACTTTTATACTTCCCAACTTGGGTAAATACAATAATTTTGTTTGATGAATATTTGACTATCATCCCCTCAAAGTGTCATGACACATTCATTTAATAAATCAAACATAAACATGATGATTCCAATTAAAATATATAAAATATTAATGATACTTGAATTATATCATATATATGTTTTATTTATTTTTAATTCATGTACAAAAATAATTAAATAAAAGTAGTGTTTATGTGTACATATGACCTACCATCTCCATGAAAGGTGCACTTCATTTATTATCTCCAAATATAATGGAAAACTATAAATACATATATACTTATTATATAGGTAAATTAAGTTATGTTTTAAATTATAGAGATAGTGAAACAAATATCTAATTTGTTATAAAAATAAATGAAAATTTAAAACATACTTGATAAAACTAGGCAATTAACACCATAAATAGTAAAATTATTGAAAGATGTTAATAAAAGGTAATAAAATATTATAAGAAGTTAATATATGGTATTATAAACATATTTATGGTTATTATTTTACTTAGTAACATATTTTAAACAATTTTATAGTATTCTTGAGACCACACAACATGAAGTAATTATAATGTAAGAGATTTCATAATAATTTCCATTACATTGAGACTTATTTTTATTATACACCAATTTACTTTTATTTGGTGATTATAATGCACTTTTTTAGTATATTGTGAATCTAATTATTTTCATGACATTAAAAATTTCACCAAAATCATTGTTAATTATGAATTACATGTTTCAATGTCGTATGGGACACACTGGAATGTTAAATATTATTTTCCCAAAAAATGTGTTAATTTCAACGAGTATTATTGTTACTTGTGCTCCAAAGAGGTATTATTTATAAATCCATATTATTTATTAAATAAGTACATTTTATATGTCATATTATATATTTCATATATAATTAATACTTTGTACATGAGAAATACTAGTAATGGACCATTTAAGGTAATCCATACGGGTTGGGGACTGGTTAATGAAATCCCCTTGAAGCATCGATAATCTCATGAGGAGAATTAGTTGGCCCAATATTTTAAATTAAGTGTTGGTGATAAATGAATCATGTGAATAAGAGACATGACATCCAAAAATTAAGTATTTCCTTTATTAATAATTATGTTATTATATATCCATGATATTTTTCACCAACATGTCTATGGATGTATTTCGTTTTCATATCATTTATTTGAATGGAATGTGTTCTCAGTTTCTTACTGTTCCATTTTTATTTATACTTATTGATTAATTATTTATTCCACTTTATATAGACTTAAAGAGAATCTAATATCACCCTTATTACATCTTCTTTCCCAAGGTTATGAAGAGGAATACTTTGAATGATCATTCAAGGATGCTTTTTATTTCATTTTATCTTATATAATGTATGTATTTTATATTTCCCCATGTTTTATGGGTATCATGTATGCAATTTTTCTTTCAAAGAAATATAAATATATTTCTCTTTTTGGAATTTATTCCTTATAATAATTCCAATTTAATAAGATAATTCATCATATACATGCTTTGGGGCCCAGGGTTTTACAAAAATTAATAACATTTTCAATTAAAAAGACACACTTACAGTCATAGTAGTCATAATGTGCACTATATTGAGGTTCAGTTGATTCTTACACATCATAGATGATAGATTTATCATTTTATAAAAGTATCAAATCAATATGAATGTGTTTACATTATTTTCACTATAACACTAGTTTTTTTACCAAAATTAATGTTTACCTTAAATAAATTGAAACACTTTGAATTATATCTGTCCTAATGTGCATCATATTGAGTTGATGTTGATTGTTATAAGTCATAAATGTATTATGGATCATTTTCTGAAACTATGTAAACTATAGGAATTTGGTCTCTGGGATTTATTTATTTTACTTATTCTTTTTATTAAAAGTAATGTAAATTTTCAAAAAATTAGAAAAACATAGATTTATAGTGGTCACACCATATGTCTGATTGATGTGTGCATGACTTTTATACATCAAAATGACGTATAGATCGTTTCCCTAATGTATAAAATTAATTTAAAAGGCTTTTATAACTTTTCAGTATGGCACATGTTCATTATAATATAATTAATTTCAATTTAAAAAAATATACACACATGGAATTATAACGGTCACATCGTGCATCATATTGAGGTGCAACAAATTCCTACACATCTGAAATTACATATTGATCATTTTAAAAAATTATAAAAATAGACGGAATGCGTTTTATTGTATTTCGGAATGTCATATGATCTTATTTATGAAAATTAATGTTAATTTATAATAAATAGACACACTTAGTTGTATAGTGGTCACACCGTGCATCGGATTTAGTTTAAGTTGATTATTACACATCAGAAATGACTTACGGATCATTGTCCAAAAGTAGAAAAATAGTCCAAAAGTTTTTTCTTAGTTTTCAGTATGTCACTTCTTTTTTCTGACATCAATATCAATTTCAAACTAGTGGAGACACGTTTTTCTATACCGATTACACCGTGCATTATATTGAGGTTATGTTTACCCCTATTCATCAAAAATGACTTAACAAACATTTTCATAATGTATCTAAACAATCTAAATTTATTTTCTCAGTTTTCAGGATGTCAATATTTCTTTTTTATCAAATTAACATCAATTTTAAATAAAAGGAGCACTTTCATTCATAATGGGAACATCGTGTATTCGATTGAGGTGAGGATTATTCTTATGCATCAAGAATGACTTATGGGCCATTGTCTTAATGTATCAAAATAATATAAATATGTTTTATATGTTTTTGGTATGTCAGTTTTCTTTACTCTTAAATATATTTAATTTTAAATGGAAAGAAGAAATTTTAGTTAGATATATCACATCATGTCTTTAATTGAGGAGTGGCTTAGTCCTACACATCACAAGGCCTAGAAAAACCCATAACATCCAATTTAATCACGATTTCATTATTATTTGTCTGTTGAACATTCAACACTTCCAAATGAATCGATATTCTTAGCTGAAACAAAGTCTTATTATTCAAAACCAAAAGTGTGGTGAAACCTTTTGTGAACATTATATCACAGGATGTCACCAAAATGAGCACAGAAGAATACTCCACTCTTCTTGATTTCAATGAGAATATTTTTTATAATAAATAACATCGACTCGAGGTAGTTTTGGCATATTGTAAAAGAGAATCAATGTCATTCATAACGATATATTAAATACTATGTTTAATATAAAAATTTTAAGGAAATTAACATACAATTAGATGGTAAATTATCGAAAATTTTAATTAATTAATTATTAGGAATTCATATAACCATTATGGTTGTACACAATATTGACCCATTTACTTTTTTTCATTGACTCAGTTTCATCCTTGAAGTTCAAATTCTCACGAGCATTAGAGAGTTCGAACAAACCACCCCAAATCGATGAAATGAATCAACTAATATAAGAAAACAATTATTTGGTGAGTAAAACTAAAATTCAATAAATTAAACCTTAATATGAAATAAAAAATTACTTATATGGAAGCCATTTCAACATAGTATTCTTGTATATTATATCATTGGGAACCCCTCCCATTCATTTTATAGAAAATTCATACCATTCTGTGAAAATGAGTCTCTTCAATAGTCATACTAGTAATATAAAAATTTAACTACACAAAGGATTAATAAATTTTTTAAATTAAATAGTAATTATCTTAGAATATACATATTAGGTAATTCTAGTTGGTTCATAGAGTATGATCTCTCTCTTAAATTTTAATAGGTTTCTTGGCTCATTTACAAATTTATTTTACTCACGATCAATTATTTTCCACTGATGAGAGACTAAAAAGTTATGTAATTTCATTTTTTTGATTCTTGTACTGACGTTCCACATTAATTTCATTGTATTATCATCACATCCATTAGGTGCCAAAACATTGGACCGATTGGAATGTTCCATACATCATTCGTAGGACCTGGTTCATCATTATTGTTTAGAGAAGTAATAATATTTGATAATTCTGTAAGTGATTTTTGGTCTCTATGAAATAGTGTATAATATTTTAGGAAAGAGTGCATTCTTTCAAAGATCATTCCCATCGATTGTATCATTTTTTGGTATCGTATGTTTATCTTGTGAGATCATTATCTTATGTGATCATGTCCATAAAGATGGCCAGTATTAGCCAAAAAATGGAATCCGTCAATCTATTTCCTACATTCAAATTATGAAGACTCTTTATGGATGAAAATACTATGTATTTTAAACTGCCAATGTACTATTTCTTCTTTTCTAAAGAGTTTTTCTTCTGTTACAATTTTGGACAATCATGATGTTCATCTTCAACTTTTCACGACACATCCTCGGGGCCCGTGTCGTGACTACCCCAAGACCGCCTTCCATAGGCCAGGGGATGGAAACTAGCACCAAAGGCATAAATCCTGATAAAAGGGAATGTATTTCCTTTATAGAAGTAAAAAACACAACAGAGTATGCAATAGAAGTAAGAACTACATAATACTGAATACAAAATTAAGTGTTGAAAGGAAAGTGGCCGGAAAAAATCCCAATAGTAAGTACAGTACAACTAAAAAGCTAGTACAACTGCAGTAAAGTAAAACAGCAACCACTGAGTCGTCTTCCGAGAATCCCACCTAAAGGGTGAGTATAGATGGCCTCCTCAGCACCTCAGGTCCTGTCGTTTTCTCTGTTTACGTCTCGCCAAGTGGTCCACCTCCAGGTACCGTCTAGCTCCACAGGCCTCCACCTCGATCAGTGATGTCCGTCGTCTACATCCAACACAACGTAGTGCAGGCTTAGCCCATGCAGGCATGAGTATACGATACTCAGAAGGGACCCCAAGACCCCCGAAGGTCTCCTAGAATCCACGAAGGATAAATCACAGAAGAAAGATACAATCATTAAGTATCAACCAACTCTACATAGACATATTCCCAAACATATACCTAAGTTACCAATCATAGTTTGGCTCCAACTCTCGAGCCCAAGGACAACCCAGTCCACACCTGAAATTATGTAAATCACATCGATGATAATGATTGAAAGTCAAGACTCATCTCACACAGTTATACATCTTTCGTATTGCATTAGAGATGATCAGATGTAGTCACTAATTCATATAAGCTGTCGGACCCACATAGGATACTAGACCAGCTAAGCTGTCGGACCCATGTCGGATACCAGGCCAGCTACACTATAGGACCCACTTAGGATAAAAGTACAAAAGTCAAACTATGGGACCCACTTAGGATACAAGTACAACAGTCATCGCTGTCGAACCCACATAAAATTGTAGTACAATAGTCGTCACTATCGAACCCACAAAGAATTCTAGTACAATGGACATCACTGTCAAACCCATGGAGGATTCAGTCCAGTATCATTGGTGTCGAACATAAGGAGGATTTTGTTCAGTCATGTTTGTGTCGATCCTACAGAGGATTCAATCCAGTCTCGTTGCTGTCGAACCCACGAAAGATTCAGTAGAGTAGCCATCGTCGTCGAGCCCAAAGAGGATTCTAGTACAGTAGTCATCATAGCCAGCTCTAGGGTTCCCGCACACAGCATGCTGGATTCTACAAAGGTCTTATCCTCAAGCCAAGGGGTCCATACATCAACTATCTCGATGTCCAGAGTTGATGTATCCCGAAGATCCTTCTCGTCAAAAAGAACCCAAATCATCAGACGGTGCATCAATCGGACGCCCGATCTGGGAGTTATTGGATTTTCCGTTCCAGGGGCCCGGTTGAAATATGCTCATTCCAAACCTGGGCGTTTTCCAATGTTGTCCACAACTCACTTATAGTATCGCAAAAGGACCACCTCATCGCAAGGGTCCCAGTACCGTAGATGGCGCGTCGATTGGACACACAGTCATGAAGTTATTCACATTTAAGTGAAACGGGACCGGCCCGTCAAGCCCGGTGGGCTCACGTGGTGGCCCATCCTGGATCGGCGGGTCTGACTTGTCTAAGGGGCCAGCCCAGCTCGAAGATGCATGGCCCAGCCCAGTAGGGCTCACCCAGGCCTGTGGTAGGTGGCTCGACCCGCGCAAGGGCGTGGCCCGGCCAGGCTGGTGAGGCCCGGCCCACGGCGGGCACGGCCCTGCCCCCCTGACTTCTTGAACCGATGGCCCCGAGTGGCGCCGCCCTCCTGTCCGGTCGGCCAAAGCCACCTCTTCCAACACGCCTCATTCGTGAATAAAAAACGAGGATCAACAGAGGTTCTTCGGGCCATGTTTGTTCGGCATGCGCCCTCCGCGTTAGGTAGTATCACATGGCCAAAGATAAACCATAATTTTCAATAAAGAACAAGAAAAATTTTAAGAAATTAAAATTGAACATAATCCCCTTCCTCGATCAAGGCTTGTTCGTTGAAGTCTCGGAAAACAATGTAGCTCCATCAACGTCGGAGAATGAACCATCATCGGTCTACAATTACCTAAATAGAGTCGTGTCCTCTAGATGTACATGGAAACCCCATCACGAAATCCATAGATATCCCATCCCACTTCCACTCTGGGACCCCTAAGGGCTATTCCATGAATATTGGTGACAAGTGAGGCATCGTGAGATGAAATATGATACTATGTTTCCCTTCACAGGAGTACGGACTATCTCAAAGTCATAGTCCTGGAGGAACTCAAGCCAACGTCATTGTCTCAGGTCCAGTTCCTTCTACGAGAAGACACACCTGAGACTTTTGAGATTAGAGTAAAAATGAAACTGTTTGCTCAATGAACTACAGGTGTGAAAAGACATTTGTAAAGAACTTGACTACACCCTTTTTCACATACGTACTACAAGAGCTACTAAGATTTCTCCTTTGCCGAAAAGTGAAATATGGTCTCATCCCCTGGATGAACCACGTCATTTTCCTAATACAATCAATCCTGACATGAATGGTACTATTTCATGACATGGACGACGTCATAAGGACTCGACGCTACTACCAAGAGATCCAACTGTTACTCTCACCTCCAAAGGTCAAGTCACACTGTCAGCATCAGTGTGTGTTCACTAGGTCTCCTCCAGTAGGAATCTTTGAAGTGAGGGTCAAGTCAACGGTTTTAACCGGAACCTCCTAGTATCAACCATATAAAAATTATAGGGAATAAAATTTCATAAGTACCAATGTATTGTATTACTACAAATCAAAGTACAAACACAAAAAGCATCCACAAAAAACGACAACAACGAAGCTAATACCGCTCCTATCCACTTGCTGCCCGATCAGCTCCTCCGCCACGTCTACCGGCTCCCGACGATCCTCCACTGTCGAACCTCTGCCTCTTCCTAGTATGTCATTCTACTGCCTGCTGCTCATCTGCAGGACGGGCTCAACAGTCTCGATCCATGTGACCATGCCCACCGCATGCATAGCATTGCATGCTCCTCGTATAGCTGGCTCTGTTTCGTGTGTCCCGTACATCTGAGCCACTATCCTGAGGTTTCCCACCTGATGGCCTGGTCCACTTGGACCTCCATGTCAACTATCTACTACCGGCTATCGAAGAATCCACTAGGTGTCATCCTGTGGTGGGTCTCTCTGCTGGAGACTGCTCAGCGAGAAATCTCTCCACTAGAAGGGCTCGCTCCAGCACCCCCACCTGCGTGGAGATGCTGAGAGAAATCGTCGAAGCCCTTATATCATGCCTCAGTCCCTACTCGAAAGTCAGGGCCCAGAAGAGTGGGTCCGATACCATTTCCTTGGAGTAGCACAAGAGGTCGGTAAACCTTTCTGAATACTGAGATACTGTCATGCTGCCCTGCCGTAGATGCAGAAACTCTTGAATCTACACCGCACAGAGGGTGGATGGAACTAACTCCGAGCGGAAGAGAGTCTCAAAGTCCGTCCATAGTAAAGATGACTCGTCATGCACCAGGAGAATCAGGATCCACCATCTACCTGCTTCCTCCTGCAGAAGACTCGCTGAAAGGATCACCATAAGGTTGGATGGTGTCCCTACCAATCTGAAAAACCTAACGGAAGCCTCCAGCCAATCCTTAGCTGCCTTTGGGTCCATCTCATCGCTGAACCTAGGTGACCTCTGTTGCTGGAACTCGTGAAACACACTCAGGCGGCGTGAAGTCTTTACTGCTAGGGCTGGTGGTATTGGTGACTCAGCGGGTAGTGGTACCACTGGTTCCTGCACTATGATGGGGTCCTGCACTGAGGCCTCGTCGCTCAGTGGGCTACCATCTCATACATAACTCGGAACCCTATCTGGCTGTCTTCATGGGGACATACTAAAAAGGAACATGTGTGCCATGGTTTAAACAGTATACCTGGTGAGATGACATAAAGTTATCATGAAGAAAACTTTTGAAACATACATGCAATCTGTGTTTTCGTGCACTAAGTCAGAAATCAGAGGTCAGGGTCCTGGTGTATGGATACGTCGGCCGCTGCACCAAAACTGGACTCCCTGGACTATTAACCACACTCAATACTCTTATCATTATTGTTTCACTAAAAACAATAATCATAGTCCTGCGTTCTGCGGTAGAACTGAATCCTCTGATACCAATTTTTCACGACCCATCCTCGGGGCCCGTGCCATGACTACCCCAATCCCTCCTTCCATAGGCCAAGGGATAGCGACTAGCACCAAAGGCGTAAATGCCGATAATAGGGAAGGAATGTCCTTTATAGAAGTAAAAATACACAACAGAGTACACAACCGAAGTAGGAACTAAGTAATACTGAATACAAAAGTAAGTAATGAATGGAAATGGGCTGCAAATACAATCCCAATAGTAAGTACAGTACGACTGAAAAACTAGTAAAATTATAGTAATGTAAAACAGAAACCACTGATTCATCCTCCGGGAATCCAACCTGATGGGTGGGTACAGATGGCCTCCTCAGCACCTCGGGTCCTTCCGTCCGCTCCGTGTATGTCTCGCCATCTGGTCCACATCTAGGTACCATCCAACTCCACAAGCCTCCACCTCGATCAGTGTTATCCGTCGTTTGCATCCAACACAATGTCATGCGGGCATCGCCTGTGTAAGTGTGACTATACGATACTAAGTAGGGACCCCGAGACCCCCGAAGGTCTCCCAGAATATAGGAAGGATAAATCACATAAGAAAGATACAATCACGAAGTATCAACCAACTCTACATAGGAATATTCCCATACATAAACCTATGTTATCAATCATAGTTCGCCTCCAAATCTCAATCCCAAGCACAACCCAGTCCACAACGGAAAGTATGTCAATCACATCGATGATAATGATTGAAAGTCAAGACTCAGCTGACACAGGTATACATATTTCGTATTGCATTAGAGATGATCAGATGTAGTAACTGATTCATCTAAGCTGTCGGATCCACGTAAGATACTACACCAGCTAAGCGGTCGGACCCACGTAGGATACTAGACCAGCTACTCTTTAGGACCCACTCAGGATACAAGTAAAGAAGTCAAACTGGTGGACCCACTTAGTATACAAGTACAATAGTCATCGCTGTCGAACCCATGGAGGATTCTATTATAGTATTCATCGCTGTCGAACCCACGGAGGATTCCATTACAGTAGACGTCGCTGTCAAATCCATATAGGATTCAGCCCAGTCTCATTGTTGTCGAACCCACAGTGGATTCAGTCTAGTCTGATTGCTATCGAACCCACAGAGGATTCAGTCCAGTCTCGTTTTTGTCGAACCCATGGAGGATTCGGTCTAGTAGCCATCATCGTCGAACCCTTAGAGGATTACAGTACGGTATTCATCACAGCTAGCTCTAGGGTTCCCGCACACAACACACTCGATTCTAGGAGGGTCTGATCCTCAAGCCAAGGGGTCGATAAATCAACTATCAAGCATTCTAGAGTTGATGTATCTATATTTTCCTTCTTTTCAAAAGGAACCCAACGCATTAGATGACACGTCAATCAGACGCCTGTTCTAAGAGTTATTGGCTTTTTCGTTCTAGGGGCCCGATTGGAAATGCAATCGTTCCAAACCCGTCTATTTTCTGAAGTTGTCCAAAACTCACATAGAGTATTTCAAAAGGACTTGATCATCGCAAGGGTCCCAGTGCCGCAGACGGCGCGTCGATCAGACGCACGGTCGTGAAGTTATTCACATTTAAGTGAAACAGGCCCGACCTGTCAAGCCTGGTGGGCTGGCGGGTCCGCCCATCTTGGCTCAGTGGGTCTGACCTGTCTAAGGGGTTGGCCCAACCCAAAGTTGCGTGGCCCAGCCCGGTAGGGCTCGGCCTGACCCGGGGTAGGCGGCCCGTCCAACGCAAGGGCGTGAACCGACCCGATGGGGTGCGGCCCAGCCCAGCTCGCATGGCCCGACACGCGGCCGGCATGGCCCGGCCCAGCAGGGCTGGTGTAGGGGGCGTATCCCCTTGACTTCTCGAACTAGAGGAATCGAGTGACCTGAGGTTTCGGGCCATGATCCCTCCGTTGCGTCGCCTATGAGCGTCGTGACTCCTTCCACCCGCCCGGCCGACGAGCCGACCGGTTCTTCCGCAGGAGCGGCCTGCCCTGTGCGGGCTGCGGTTCTCCGCAGTGCGGCGCCCCTTGTGGCGCCGCGGTCTTACTTTGGTCCGACCGGATTTTTCTGGTGGGTTCTTCTTCAGCCAAGCAGCCCGCGGTTTCGGGCTGCGGTTCTTCCACATGCGTCCAACATGCGGCCGCCACCTTCATTCATCGCCACCTCTTCCAACACGCCTCGTTCCTGAATAAAAAACAAGGATCAATGGAGGGTCGTCAGGCCATGTTCATTCGGCCCGAACCCTCTGTGTTAGGCGATATCACATGGCCAAAGGCAAACCATAATTTTCAATGAAGAACAAGAACAATTTTAATCAATTAAAATTGAACATAATCCCCCTACGTCGATCAAGGATTGTTCTTCAATGTCGTGTAAAACGATGTTTCTCCGTCAATGTCGGAGAAAGAACCGTGGTCATTGGTGACGTTCCCCATGGAAGTGTCTCCTCCCTTGATGCAGAGGAAGAAGAAGGTTAGAGAAGAAACTTCATGTCCTTATATTCGGTAAGCGTTATGCACGTTCTTCATGGAAGAACTCGCACATTCTAAATCACCCCCAAATATTTTCCAACACAAAATAATAATAAAGCCCTCCCATAATAACATTTCCATGTATTTTCAAATTAATTAAAAATGTAAACTGAATTAATTAAGGAATTGAGTTGGCAACATTAATGGATGGGAGATGGTGAGGCTCCACATTTAAGTGGAATTACAAATGTTTAGAGAGGTTTGTCAAAAATTAAACAAAGGGGTTTAATGGAGTTGAGGGAATTTATGGGGAGATGAATGGTTAGGGTTCGTGTGGGCCTCACCTCACAAATATCCTCTCATGAGAGGTTATGTGAGTGCGGGACCCACAAAAAACTTCCCCATTTAGTGTTTAACTACAAAAGATAAATAAAATTGTTCACAACAATTTTATTTAAATTTTGTTTTAAACCAGAAAAATTAAAATTCAACTCGCATAAAACGCAACTGTGGTAAAATTCCCCGTAAGAGAATATCGGCGCTGCGAGTTTTTCGGTGCCCTCAGATTTCAATTCCCCGCACCGGGTCAAATGATAGAAAAAACCCGCATGTACATTTACTAAACATACCCAAAAAAACTTCATAAATTGATTCTGGGCACACCGGGCCTCAGAATCAAGTGTCGTTAGAAACAGCAGACTCATAATATTCCAAAGTATTTATGAAAAAAATTTCCTTGAAATTTCCGGGTCTTCACACAACTATCCTTATTATTTCATCAATGTGATATTCATCATCATTATTTTATGAAATCACATCCATGATATAGTCTTATTCATTGTACACACTTGTAATCATATTAAATGATGCACATAATTATGTTCCATCCCATCCACAAGATATATTTACTTTTTTCATAAGTTTATTACAAAATTATATATTTAGTCCATTCCATATTAAATAAAATGTTCTTCCAACTCCACTAGACTAATTAGTCTTGAATAAAAATAGTGTAAACACGGAATAAGTATTTGATGAGGGTCAAATTCATGATCGTTTTCAATCTTTATGGAATCATTCACTAGATCTTCATACTCTTTTGTTATTCGATTAGAATTCACCCATTGTTAATTCATATCGATATTATTTGACTAGCTAATATTAATATTTAACAAAATAAATACTCAAAATGGGCCTTTAAAATAAGGGGAACTCAACATTTGAATGGTATATATTATGGATTTTGGTTTCCTGAGCCTCATCCCTTTAGAAGAAAACACCAAAAAATAAATAATATGCAATTATAGTGGACTCCCTTAATTTAAACCTGAAAAGTGATATCAGATGAAAATTTGGTTTAAGTGTTCTAATTGGGCTAAACAGTAATTCAACATTTTATGGAATGATTTCATGATGGATATCTTATGTGTTGGATAGAGTTAGTTACATGACCTTTCCATGGTTTTATTATCAATCTATTTGTTTTCCCTATATAATGTTATAAAATTCAAAATTTTAGAAAAATATATACTTTAAAGATTATAGAAATACTAAATTTTAGATGTCGTTGGAGATCTAATTAAAAATCTCAATTAAAATCCCATTAAAAAAAGAACCACTTAAACTATTCATCTTTAAAATAACATTCCCTTTTTAAAATAAACCAACCACTTCTAAGAACTCTTTCACAAGACCCCATTTCTGTTTCTTAAGAATTCAAGGAATATTCATGAACCAATAGTCATAATCATAAAAAGTGATTATGATCCTATATATTTCACAAATTTTTATTTAAAACATCACACACCAACTCTTAAAATGAATCCAATATTAACTACACATTCAAAACATTCGCTTCTATTTTTTTATATCAAGTCAAGAAAACTGATAAACAATTGGAAGGAATATTATGTCCATGCCATGTGTTTAAATCATTTTAATGATATCTTAAAAAAAGTGTTTAACATTTATAATTTTTTACGAATCCTTTAAAAACAATTTAACATTTTAAAATAATCACTTATGAATTTTAAAAAAGACATAGATTCAAAAAGACAGACATTATAAAAGAGACATGAATAAAAAATTACCTATCTTTAATAAAATATTAAGATATAAAAGGTTTACACGTGTTCCAAAATAAAAGGTAAACCAAAAATAATTTTATTTCCAAGAGATACACTTTATAGTAAATATAATTAAAAATAGTAAATGATTATTAACTCTTTATGGATCATGGTGACGTATATATGCCATTAGCATTATATCTTTAACAAGTGACTATAGATCACCACTATAAAAGTGTTCCACTTTTATTTGACATGTATCAAATTCAAAAATTTCTATAAACACATCAATGTGTATATGTATTGTGTGATCAATGATCCTAGTAGTATATCGTATATGATTATATACAATTCATTTTTTATGTCAATTCAAAAAAATTATAGTTTTATAGAAACCAATGAAAATAATATTATTTCAGATGATTGACTAAAAAACTAACTAACATATATTTTTATTTTAAATAAAATATAAGTTACAAACATGAAACAATAAGTTTAAATAACAATAAAATATCATGAATCAACACTTAAGGGTGTCTACAAGTGGCCTGAAGAGATAATGTAATTTGAAATCTTAAGGTAATCATCACACTAGAATATTATTGCAATAAAAATGAAACACAATCAACTCACCATTAATGGCCTCAATGAGAAAGAAATTCCAGTAGCTGTTTTGGTTCTTGAAGTAGGGGTAGAAAAAATTTGTGACTATAATATTATAACTCATGTATCTATAATTCCCATATATCTTTGTAAATATTACCAAGATTTTTTTTCAAAAATACCAACACTAATAATAGATGAAACGAATTTATAAAACTATCATGTCAACAATGTATAAACTCCATTGAAGCATCCACATGCACATATAATCCCATAATAAAAAATATAAAATTATCAATATGTATTACAAATAAAAATGTTCTCGAAAATAAATATGTATATAAAATAATAAAATGTTAGATTTAGTCATATAATTTAAATATGTTCAAAAAATTTAAAAAATTAAATTTTTAGAATCAATAAAAATAATACCATTAATATATGTCTAATTATTTCTCAATTAATATAACAAAATAGACCATCCTAAGACATTTAAAATCAATGAAATATTATAGAATCACCAATACTAGAAGGGTTGAATTGAATAACATCCTTCAAATGATGGTATATATGGATATATTTGTGCTACATATATCTTAGACACCAAAAACACAATGTTTTAAAAAATAATTAACAATTTATTTGATTTCCATGGCTATTTGAGAAATAGAAACAAGAAAAAAGAAATAATAATGTACAAATATTAATATACCTTAAATTTTTTGGTTCTTCGGCATTGGTATCATTCAGTCGTTTCAGAGTCAGGATCGGCTATGGCGTCATCTTCAACGGAGGTCGGGGAGGGTAGTAGAAGAGTTAGGTTAGTGGTGAAAGAGGTGAACACATCTATGGAGACCATATCGGCACTTTAGGGAGAAGAGGCAGTGGAGGGAGGATGTATCGGTGTCAGGTGAATGTGGAGGCATGGGGAAGGGGTGGTAGAGGCACATTTCTATGAGAGCATGAGCAGGAGTAGCGGTTGTGTACTGATAGGGTTTCATTTATAATAAAACAATAGGATTTTATCAGTGTATGTTGGAATATTCTAATAAAGGTATGTATTATAAGTACTAAAATGGAAATCTCTAATAAAATTTACCATTATTATCACATTTTTTCACTCATAATGATTCACCTTTGTCATCGGTAAAATAGATTTGATAAATAGTGTCTTTACCATCCCAAAAATTATAGGACTAACAAAGACTGAATTTATCTTCACCTTTTCTTCCACAGATAATGTCCTATTTTTATATGTTCAAAAAACAGAAGATATATATATAATGTAAATAAAAATATATTTATTTAAATAATTTCAATTTAGAATAAATTCATTTTCTATATTTGGAATCATATATCAAAAAGGTATTAATTATATATTTTTATATAATTATAAATATAATATATATATATATATTAAAAATATAAATATATAAATTAATACTTTTTAATATAAATAAATAATTATTTATGTATATAATTATAAAATTTTAATAAATATCTATATTATATTTATAATTACATAAATACATATAAATAAAAATATTTATTATATTTTTATAGTAATTTAAATATATATTTATTTATGTATAATTACAAGTATAAATAAATATATATATATTAATGTAAATATTTATAAACCGATAAATATGAAGGAATTAGAATCCAAGAATTTCCAGGTCCGGGGCATTCCAAATAGATCGATTTTCATTATTGGAAGAGGCTATTTCCTACCCATGGTTTCATCTGATGTCTATCATTTGAAATCCTAGAGCACTGGATTCTTCTCATTGAATCCAGTCATTTCTAATCTTTTTACATTAGAGTTCAATTTGAACCCATATTCATAGAAGCATTCAATTACACAAATGTGGGTGAGAATCTATGGTCTTAATTTGGTGCTTTGGTATCCCAAATTTCGAATGATTTGGATTTAGATGTTGGTGCACCAATAAAGATGGATAAAAAACCCATTGAATAAAAAATTAGTTACATTGCAAGAGTCTTATAGGATGTGGATATGATGAAAACTCCTCCAGATTTATGCCACATCATTGGATATTGGTTGAAACTACTGCAGATTTATGGGGCATGTTGTTTCTTATTGTCAGAATGTCAGAAAAGTCCATTTTAAAGTGGCGGGGACTTCCTCACATCCTGGTAAAGGACAATGTCATACCCTGTAAAATATAGGAAAGGAGTCACACATGAAATAAGCCTCTGTTTGAAATGTCTCTAGGGTTGTGACTTGGGATGCACCATTTTATTCTATTTCCACAAAGGATATACTTCTTAGTTGGCATGTTTCTAGGATGAAGCATTTCGCTATAGATTTTTTCATGGAAGGATATCACACCCCAGGGAATTCATTTATGTATGTTCAAATGGGAAGAAAAAAAATTATTAGTTCTAATGGAGACTTTGGTAAATAGGCATGTGATGATGTTGAACAATTGGAGATAAAACTGTCAAGAGGTGCATCTCCCTTAAGTCAACCAATGTTAAGGGAGCACTTGACTAGTTTGATTGAAATTCATAAAATATCTCAAAACAAGAATACTTTGTTTGGTGAATTTGGAAATGTTTCAGACTCTTTTGGAGAAAAATTCTTGGTTGTGAAACCTCTCCATGAATGAGGCATAACTGATAAAAAGGATGGTTCAACTAAAGATGATTCCTTGATTCAAAAAATTATATCACGTGGGGTAATGATTCTCATGATTAGGAAGTTTCATCAGAAATGTATAATCATGACGAAACCTATTTGACCTATATATTATAGTGGTGAGGCAGACATCTGAATGGTCGAGGCAGATCTCAAGGGAGGGTGTCAGATATAATGGTTGGTGATTTTTGATTGATCCTTTGTTTTGTTATGTCATTGTCTGTTCCAAAAATTTGATTCTCACCATCTCCTCTACTTCTTCACATTCATTTTTCTAATAAATCTTATGGAAAATGGGTATTAATCCATAGTTTGCACTGTTTTTTGAATATTTATAATTAGGATAATATATATATTTAATATCTTTATTAGAAATTGATAATTATTTAATATATTGATAATTATTTATAGTTATATCCATTAATATTTATATATGTATACAAAAAAATTATAATATTTATGAATATATTTCTATAATTGTATATATTTATAAAATTACAAATATGATAAATATATTTCATTTAATTTTATAATTATTTAAATATATTAATATTGATAGTGATATGTATACATAAATATATTTACATATATTTGGTTATAATTATTAATATATATAAATATTTATTCATTAATATATGTATATATTTATGTTTATAAAATTATAAAAGATCTAATTATCATAATTTTATAATTATGTAATTATTTAAAAATATATATATCTATATAATTGTATGGAAATATATTAAAAAAGTATATATATATATATATATATATAATTAAAAAAAATAAATATATTTATTATTTAAATACATTTATTTCAATTTTTTAAGTATTTATGAGAACATAATAGCTTCTTGGGTATACCATGAATCATATACCCAAGTATAGATATAGTTATAAATAAATAAATATTTATTTATTAATATATATAAATAAATATATATATATTTATAAAATTATATTAGATGTTCAATTATAAATAAAAATAAATTTTAATATAACTATATAATAATGAAATGAAAATTTTAATTATAATTTTATTATAAGTTCTTAATTGTTTAAATAAATATATATTATTATTACAGATAACTATAAATTAGTATTTGATTATTTAAATAATTATGAAATTATTATCAATATATCTAATTAATATATTTATTATAATATCATATGTATTTAAATAAATAAATATTTCTTTATATTTATGAATATAAATAAATAATTATTTATTAATAATTATAATTAAAATATAATAAATCTATTTATTATAATTTTATAATTATTTATATTAATTATATTAATTTTTTTTATAAATTAAATTATAATATTTTTTATATATGTATACATATTTGTATATATTTAAAAATATTTTTATTATATTTTTATTATTAAATATATTTATATTTATTTAAATAATTTATTTATTTAATTATTTATATTTATAGTTATAAATAAATATATTTATAAATATTTCTATATAATTTACATATATATATATTCATATATAAAATTATTTTTATAAAATAATAATAAATGTATTTATAGTAATTTTATAATTATATAAATATATATATAAATATCATTATAAAAATATTTATAAATAAAAAATTTAAAAATTATTGAATTATAATTAAAAAATTATAATTACAAATTTATTAAATATATTTTTTATTTAAATATATTTATTGTAATTTTAAAAGTATTTACGAGAAAATAATAAGTTCATGGATATAACATGAATGAATCATATGGCTTACATTTTATAATTGAACATTTATACTGATAAATGCATACCATATGCATGTTTTTGTCAACGTAATATAGGTAATCTTAACAAATAGAACATAACTCACAATCTCATCCTCAAATAATGTTTGTGATCATATATGATCAATAATACTCAAGAATCAATATATTAACATAAATAAACACAATTAATATCATCATTATCTCATGATATATATATATTAATATACATTTTTTCATTAACGAAATATTTATTTAAATATTAATATTTCTTTAAAATTATAATTGAGAATAAATATATGTAATATTATTTATATATAACAATAAATATGAAATATTTATATTATTTAGAAAAATTATTATAATTTTTTATTTATTTAAATATATATCAATTTATTTATAAACTTATGAATACTTTTCATAACATTGTATATATATTTGAAATATTTCAAAAAAAATTATAATATGTCATATTTATTTTAATTATAAATAGGCCATTTAAATTAATTTATATAAATTGATATTATTTTTGAATATGAATATAATATATTTATAGAAATATGTAATATATTTTACTAAAAGCATTTATATGTGCTCAAATTAACGCTAATAAGTCAATCCATTATCAGGGGAAAAAGTAATGAAAAGGGTATATAATTATCAACACTTGTTTTAGTGCTAATAAAAGTGATCTTTATCTTTGCTTCTAGAAAACGTCGATAATATTGTATATTTTATCAGTAATTTTTTATTAGAACTGATAAAATATATCACATCCATTTCCTGGTTTTGTGGTATTGTCACTATAGTTAGAAAATGTATCAGTAATTTTTTATTTTGTCCATCTAGAATTGGTTGACAAATTAACATTGTGGTGTGTACATATAATATCTATTATTCATATTATTGTTAAATTTGTATGAGCATTTCAATATTTACATGTTTATCTAATTTTTAATTGGAATATGTTAAATTTAAATAAATATTGTATGGACAACAATAATTAAAGGTTTTTATGACTTCATTTACTAATTCATTTGGACTTCATAGACTAAAAACATATGTATATTTTTTGTTAGTTGTTTATAAACATCCAATAGATGCTAATATTCATGTGAGTGCATTAAATGGAATGGTTTTAAAGAAATAATGCATGGTGGTTGGAAATGGAGAGCAGTTGGGGTCCAACACAAGGAATATATTTTACATGAATTCCATTATAATTTAACAGTAATATATTTTAATATATTGAATATTTATACTTCTATATGTTTTGTATTGTTTATTTTTATAATCATTGTATGAATCATGGTACCAAACCATTTTATGGATTTATAGATCCAAAATTTATATAACATATATCATTGAAAATGAGGGATTCACAAAGAATAGATTATATTATAGAAATATTTCCAAATAATTTCATTTTGTTTTCCGTGCATCTGAATATTAAATATTGTTTAACATAAGTCTCATGAGGTGCTAAATCTCTTAAATAAATAACCACTCACATTATATATTTATTGTGTATTTTTTCCACTGTATATAGTCTTATTTACTCTAAGAGAGAAGATAGCTTTCTAGATATCCTCTATACATGGTGACCTGTGAGATATTTTTGAGAAATTATTGAACATTACTGTTTCATTTTTTAAAATATTTTATATTTTATAATTTAATTTATATTTATTTTATGCATATTATTTTCAATCATTTAATGGTAATAATTTAGAGATACAACAAAAAAATAAGATCACAATGATGAAATATGTAAAATAAATATGGACATCTTGTTTATAATTAATTTATATTCTAAAGTACATAAATTTTTTTTCAATGAAATTATCTATTTTAACAAAAATATTAATCTTTAACAACGAGTAATATTTAGTGGATAATATGTTCTATAATTTATGGTTGAAATAATTTCAGTCGAGACATTTATAAAACAATGGAGGGATATCTTTGAGTAAAACCATTGAATCAATTTTTCATTCATTATATTCTGAATACATGTTATGTTCTTTCATTTTAATTTCTATCTTTTTGATTAATCTTGGACTTAAACCGTATAAGACAAAATACACATAAAATAGAATGGGTGGATTTATTAAAATTTTTTCATTTGGGTTTTTAATAAATATTGTAAAGGATCAATTTCCAATTTTAATGAAAATATTTATATATTTTTATGATGTTTTCCAGCTACACTACTGTTATTTTCATGTTTTTTGATTACTATAGTATGCTGGGATCTAAAACATTATTGATTTTAATTCAAAAAAATTCACTTTCATTTCATTTATTTCATAAATGATGCTAAAATTTTGTAATGAATAATTAACAATTTCTTCTTGAAATAATGAATGTTTGAAATGGATTTAGACAACATTAATTATATATCTAACTATTAAATAAGTCTCCAAATATGAATTCTTATGTCTGTTTATGGAATGGTTTTTAGAAATCTAACATTAATAGTCTTCTCTAGGGGTGTCTCAATATGGTTATATGACATGGGAATCTTATGTTATTGATATCATGAATGAACATTACCCCTCATTCCAATAAAAAAAGACCATAAATAATATAAATCTTAAAAAGAAATTCATGATTGTAATTTAAGTAGTTATTAATCAACTATAAATGTGATAATCAAGAACATCCATACCATCCCCAATAACATATCCCTCCCATCAATCATGGTTTAGATAATCCCAAGAATTAATTTCATACTATGTTTTGAAAATGATATATTTCTTTCATACCATTCCAAAATGATATGATAATAAAAATGATTCATAGATAATAACTTGAAGTGTCTCTGACCCAATTATCTCTATAGTTTCTAAATTGATAGTTCCACATAACCTATGGTGTTCTTCCCAATAAAAAATATTATATCAAATAATAGAAAAGGTCTATAGTGAAATTGTGAGGAGACTATACCCTCGTATTACATTTTAATAACAATATAAATTATAATTTCATATTATACCATATGAATAAAAATATATGGAATGTTCCTATAAATAAGCATAACTATGATCATTCAAAATCATGATACAAAATTTAAAGGATAACATACATTCAAAACAGATCCCTATTAAATGGATCTTATACACAAATATCCAAATTTAATAGATGTTTTCCAAAATATGAATGATAGTATAACTTTACCCATGTCTTATCACATTCCATTCCCCATTTTCACAAATAAACAATAAAATTAGGAATCTTTCATAGGATTTTTTTACATTCCTTGACCCATCACTATGAAGAACCATCCAGTACTGATAGTGTCCTGAGTAGGTTGTGAGTAAAAATTAGTAAACCACCTATATAAATGTATATAATTATATCAAATCTAATAATTAGTTCATTTTTTCCCATAATAATTTAATTTTGTAATAAAAAATAAAACATTATTAAAAATAGTGTTCTACGGTAACACACAATATCGACCATACCTATTTCAACTAGTGTCGGATGTCTCTGGCCATAGTGTAACCGAATATATCTCATCTAATGAGATCCTAGGTGTAATCATATGGGTCACGTAATCACCCAAATCCCATGGATATGAGGGAGATATTTTTTGGGATCCCATGAAAAACAATTATCACTATGTCCTAGGGAGGAAATCCATAATTTCCTAATATCATAAAATTCCCCTACATACTGAGGAGGCAATCCTGGAGATCCTATAATCTCTATGTACCCATTTTATGGGGGTGGTAATTCAAGAAAACCCACAATTATAATGTTTTTCAGGATCCTATGATGATAATGCATTACATTCCACAATAATCACATACATCTATATAATAGAGTGGTAAGCCTTAATATCCCACAATAACCAAGTATAATTCAATCCAAGAGATGTAGTCCTCAACATCCCACAAACATAATATACCACTGTATCAATGGAATTTAATCCTTAGTATCCGAAAACCATAATATACTATTATATCCTAGTGAAGTTGTCCTTGAAATCCCATAATCATCAAGTACCACTGTATCCCAGAGAGGTAATCCTCAGCATCCAACAATAATTAATTACAATTATATCCTAGATATGTGATTAATAACATTCCAAAATCTGAAATTTTATCATTATTTCTAACAGCATTATTCATTTCAATATTAATTTATATCACATAGTTAATCATTGTAATCATAGAGTTTTTTATAGTAGGAACATCACAAAAAAATTGACTGGATCCAAGGATACATCCAGGGAATCCACACATGTGTACTCAATCACATTTGGTTTTGAGTACCCCTTGGGGTCACCTCATTTGATAGAAAAGGGTCTCATTCTACTCTCACAAATGGATTACTCTCAATCAATGTTTAGGTCTAATTAAACGAAATATATAATCATTTTTTTTATTTATAGTTTTCTGTAAAACCCCTATGAGGATTTTTGGACATAACTTCACACAAAAAAATAAATCGTATGATACTTGACTGATACTTCAAGAAATAGCTATCTTCTATATATATATGCCTACTCATTGAGTATCAACAACTGGTTTATACTAACATGTAAGGAAATTAAAATGATGTCTGAATTTATAAATGTTGAGTAGTTGCTAAAATTATCATCGAAATCCTATGATGAAAAATTAATATATAAAAACTCATACACAGGTTGTTTTATTTTCATCATGATCAACATAGAGACACAAGACTATTGATTATATCATTAAATAATTGATAAATCTCCAATGAAATTAAGAGGATGGATGAGTGGTATGTGGCTAGGGGTGGTGATCGATAGAAGGGGGAGTAAAATAGGGGTTAATAGTATAAAATCATTAGTAACATTCTATGTCTCCAAACATCAATAGATAGTGAATAGAAAACAAAATTTGGAAACACGATTTTTCATATTTTTATCTTACTATCTGGTTCACATTATTTTTAGAACCAAACATTTCTTGGTTAGGAAAAATGTTTTAGTAAACCATGAAAACACCACTATGAAAAACTATATATTTATTATAGCATCCCCTAACATTTTTTTAACTAAGTATAAATTCCTCAAGGATTATCCATTTCAAATGGTTGGTACATTGCTAGATTAGTTTATTCACTAACCATATTCTAATCTTGAAATCTAAATTCTTAATAAATTTGTGATTTTTGGATTCCATGAAGTTTCTAGGAAATGTTAGTTCCTCATAAAACATTATAACATACAAAACTACAGTAGAGTATATGATTTAAAAAAAATTAAAAGGATCCATAACTGAATACGTCTTGAAGTTTTATAGTTTTGTTTTAATAATAATGAAATGTTGTTATGATATTTTAATGGGGAATTATATAATATATTTCAATATCAAAATTTTCCTGTGGATAAAAGGTTTATCTCATATATTTCATATATTTTTTCGTGGTGGTATATATTAACAACTCAATTATAAATATGATAAAATCACAATTAAGTTATAAATTTTTTTAACTATGAAATAGTTTGTGAAAACAATAGGATGAATTAAATGGAATAAAAAAGGGTTTAAAATCATTGTGGTTGAACTAAAGATTCCATGGTTAGAAGAAGTGAAATCATTGAGCAGACTAATACACATAGAGGTGAATGGATTGACCGAATATGGAAGTATATAAATAAATTAAAAATAGAGAGAACTTTGATATGGAACAATTCATGTTGATCTTTTGTTTAACTGAAATGGGAATTTTTCAATAACGGGTGAGTAATATGATGGGTTTTTAAAGTTGTATCAAAATAAAATTGGAGTATTTTAACTAAAACTACATCTATAAAAACCATGGTTGTGCCTTTCATGTTAGGGTGATAGATAATTTCAAAAAAAAAAAATTGTAATCATGATAGTCTATTTGGGTAACATAGACCCACTAAAACATTACCTTAAAGCCCCTAAATAATAGATAATGGTGAATAAAAGATCATATATAATCCAAATTCTTGAAAAGACACATAATAAAATGATATAAGTTTTTCAATGTAATTTTAATTTGAAATTTGTAATTGTGATGAATATTGTGCCCCAGTATTGTGAATGGGGGAGAAAATGAGTTAATTAAAGATATGGAAGTAGGGAGGAAGAAATTTAGGGTGTATTTGTTGATTTCTAGATATTAGATAAAGAAATTAAGAATAAAATTAATAATAAGAGACATTTTATGATGCACAAAAATAGTATAATTTAAATCTATATTTGATATGATTTTTTTTTATTTTTTTTTGTGTTTCTATTTTTTAATTTGTAAGAGTGATTAAGTAAAATTTGGAGACACATAGTGTTTCATTAGATTAAGGATAATCCTAAATTAATCATATTCCAAATGTTGATTCTATAAAAATGTGTCACCACAGGTTTTACTAGATGATTCCTAGGATATAGATGCTCATTCTGAGTGGTGAAGCATATAGAATATGGTGTACTAGTTGTGTTGTTTGTTCAAAGTGTATCATGTTTTTATATGGTGATATTTTAATTCAATTTAAAAAGTATTAAATGTTTTTTATCTAAGAAACATAAAATAATTGGATTAACTAATTCAAAACCTTTTAGGGAAATATCACAATTATTTGGGGACACTCTTAGATATATTTATATAGTATAAAAAGAAGAAATCCATGATCATTCACTCAAATAAATTTTTATCATTAGTAATACATTTTTATATAAGTAATTAAACACCTTGTACATTCATATTTTTAGTATAATATATATATATATTTTTAAATATAATTGAAGAAATATAATTATTTGAGACATATATTAAAATATATATTTACCCTAAATTAGGGTAACACACATGACACAAACAATAGAACTTAATATACTTCCAATTAAATATTTATGATTCTCAAAGAAAATATTAGGTTCTTTAATGTTCTTAATTTTTATTCTGTACTTCTTTTTTTCATATGTTTTATTTTTAATTATGATAGCCTTTTCCCTTTTGACTTTTGGAACATATATTTAATTTTATAATTGTAATCATTTCTTTTGACTTTGATTTGATATTTTATTTTAATTTTCTTTGAAAAAGGGTTTTGGGAAATAAATAGATTAATGTAATATTATTTTAATATTATTTTGAATTTAATTTCCTCTATATGAAAAGTACATGTTCAATTTTTCTATGATGTTATAAAAAATGGATTTTTATCTATATTATATATATCTTTTCTTTCATAATATTCTTATAATTAACCATAATATATCATTTTTTATTAAATAGTATTTTTTACTCACCCATATTAAATACATAATGATTCTATGAACAAAAAAAGTACTTCTTATATCCACCAAGAAAACTCCCTTGTATAATAATTATATGATCATTCATGAAGTGATAGTAATTGAATTGGGAATGATAGAAAAAAATATTCATACAGAATAAGAGTATATACATCAAGATCATAAAAATGGATAAATTGATTTTTTTCTGTTCATGTTAAACCCATAAACCTAAGTAATAAGAACTAGGACTTCTAATTAACCAACCTGAATAGTGGTTTGAGCTAGTAGAAAGTTTCACATTATCCCATGCTCCAACCACCATATATTTTCATTCATCCAAAGTAGTGGACTTGTATTCCGAGAAAAAATTATGCAAACTCAGACTATAATTAAAAAATATAACACTCAAATTCATATGAAAAAATCATATTTTCAAAAAATAAATTCAATTTATTGTTAGTATTTTATTACCTCGAAGTTGATTAATTTTTGGACGGTCACATTGAGGAAAATATTTCCATGACATGATTCCAACATAATTATTCTTTCATTAGTAGTGACAATTAGTTTTTCAAATAAACCAATCCAAAAACCAGTCAAGGGTTAGTGATTAGTAATTATGGTGTAGAACAAAATTCAAGGTGGATGTTCAAAACATAATACAATGACCAAAAAAATATACTATTTTGAACTAAACACCACAGATGAAATAAAACCCTGAATGTTTATATTAATATTAAATTTTATTCAATGTCTTGTAATTAAAAACAAAAAATATAGTAATTGGTTAAATAAGTAAAATGTAAAACATCAATATCTATTACATCCTCCAATCCCAAAAAGACTATGTATAATAATATCTAGCATGATCAATAATATTTCCTTGAAAATCTGTAAAAATAGTATCTAGAAATTTAGGCGAGCGTACAAGTAAACATTCTAGGTTCCTACCCAAAAAAATAACATGTAAACATGAAAGAATAAATCAATAGATTCACCAAATAAATATTTAAATTGAAACATTATAATGTCCTAGGTAAAAATTATTTCCCAACTCATTACCAGCCCACTCACTAAATCTATATCATATATAAGTAGTGAAAATTGGAAAAATATAATAGAAAATGTACATTCCACTTATTTCTCAATTGATCTAGTCACCTTAACATTCTAATAGATTTTTTCACGGTTCATTCATCCCATATCCATTCTATATTTCATAATAGAAACATAATATCATTACATCGCAAACACATATATCACAGTTCATATATCCAATGCAATTAACACAATATAAACATCATATCATAACATCACAAACATTCATGACCTCTATATCTTATAAATTATCATTCCATATTGTACCCAAAACATTATTTTGTCAATTGTTATTTTTACTAACTATATTACTATGAGTAAAAATAATAAAGTCATACATTGAAATATTATGTTCATATTTCTAATCCAATTGACTTAATCTAATAAAGGTAACTTCAATAACAATCCCATTAATGATTAAATTTTCATCATACAACTATCAATATTTTTGAAAAACCACACAACAAAATTTATCACATAAAATGTATAATTTTTTACTAAAATTAACAAACCATAAATCCTCCTCTTAATCAATTACAAATTTAATCAGCTTTAATTTTTCATATATTTAAATTTAATTCTAGTATTCATCAATTCAATTTAAATCATAAATATTATCAAATTTATCATTATTATTTTTATCATTCATTCATTCCATTCCCATATTTTTGGTAGAACTATCCTTCCAAATATAATAATGTTAGCCTCAATGAACTCCAACCCCACTAATTTCATGATACAATTTTCTCAATACTATTACACAACTACTATAATTTAATTTAATAGTGTAATCATATAAAATAGAAAAGTAATATCCCAGATAAAATAGAACCATATCAAACCATTCGTTTCAAATTAATTATCTGATTATTCAATGTCAAAATACAATTCATAGAAACCCAAAGCCTACTAATTACCCAACAATATTTATTAAAATATATTTCTAAAACACCGAAAATAATCCAGTTATCCAATTAAAAAATAATCAATATTATGATAATTAGTGCTCAAGTCCTCACATTATTACAGAGAACCTATATTCAGTCAATCTATTCTAATCATTAATTAATATACTTTTTTATCATTCACACAACTTCAATATAGTTGAAACAACATTTAATTATAGAATGATAAACTCTATTTATTTAGATATACTCATGAATAGGGTAAAAGTTTAATATTTGCATAGTACTAATCAGGGAAATCAAAGAACCTAGAAAAATACAAGGGTTATTTATGAGAAGAATAAATAAAATAAATTTTGATAATACATCTGAATTAATAGATATGTAATGGAAATGAAACATCAAGGAATAATTAATTTCATTTTAATGCAACATGGGATGGCCAAACAGAATTCCACAAAAACTAGTTAGGAGACCCATTTTAAAATTTAAACCATAAAATAATCTTAATGGATAAATTGATATTAATATATAATGATTCATAAACTCTTGAAAATATTATATTAAATGTATATTTTAATCATTCTCACCCAATGGTTATCTATGACATAATAATCATTATGGAAAATTCATTACAATGCAGTACTATTGGCCCAGAACTAACTATTTAAACCTTGGAGTAATAAATAAGTTGTAATGATAATTGTTGAATCCACTATTTAGATATAACACTTTTTCTAATAAATTATAAAAAAATTCCACAATGGAACCCATTGTGGGTTGTTTTATATATTTGATATAATAACCACACAAAATCACAGTCAATAGTTTCCTCATCCTTTATCAAAATATCCTAAAACAATGGTCATTAATGAAATACAAAATAAAATAATTTTTCATATAGTTCATAAATATTTATCTGATATCCTAATCCTATTACAACATAGCATAATAAAGGTAAATTCCTAAGAAATTCACTACCATTCATGATAATTCTATAAAATTAATCTTGTTATGAAAAATAATAATAAACACAATTAGTATTTAAAAATAAATGTGGGAATGTTTCTTTCAGAAATTAAATAAATTTATAATTAAATCTCAACAATATTAAAAATTATAATTATTTAAAAAAAATTAGAGTATTTACCCCACTTAAGTGACTCCCACCCAAACATATATGCTTCCAATCTATAATTCTTTCATAAAACATGCACTAATTGAATGATTTTCCTTCAAAAAAACATTTTCTAGATTGTCTAGAATTTCTATAATTCATTAAATGAATGTCACAACTAACTCAATATCCTACTTTTCCCAGTTAATTTAATTTGATATATCATAAATATACTTCGGATTCTATGAATCAAATAAGACATCACAGATCCAATCGATCTTTTGATGATGCACCAATGTATTGGTAGCTTAACCAATGTGATCAAATATCTCAAAAATTCCAGAAAAAACATATATAATGATTTCTATATATAAAGAATATTTATTTATCATGATGATAAAAAATATTAAACAATAAATTATCACTTACATTAAAATTTAAGCATCTCACATTCTATTCTATATATGAAATCTGATGACTTGTAGTTTTTATTTTCCATTGTAAAATTTCATATAATTTTACATCAACCACATTATGAAATCCTAATAATCACCAAATCTAAAATCTTATTCCATGAAAGAGGTAAAATATTTTATCATCCTTAAATATCCTCAAACGATCTCTTGATAATGAATAATTGATCTCTATTATTATTTAAAAACTCGTAAAAATGAATATAAATTATCTATGATATTAAAAAAGAAAGAACACAAACACACAATATGTTCAACAATTTTTGATCATGTATCATTCTTCCTAATCCATCTAAGGATGATGATTTGTTTTATGGAATTATAAAGATAATGTATCAAAATACAATACCTTCCACACTCAAAAAGTTATGTGAGGATCTAAATTAGATTTTCATTATCATAATATAGTAGAGTCTCACTACTTACTTCCAATAAAGTCTTATAAATTCAATGACTACACTTGGATCCTTAAATGATATAAAATTATTCAACTCAAAAAATTTATCAGAATATAAATAAATTGAATTATCTCCTCTCATAGATAAATTCACCAAAATCAAAAATTTCATGAATATATCCCCTCGCGTCCACTGCAAAACATCAATGTATTGAAAAGAAGTAGTTAAAATCAACTCTTAGCTTTATCCAACAGAAAAACAGGGAATAAATATAAGAAAATCACCATAGAATTTATAATATTAGGACAGTAAAAATGATCGATTAAATAATGATCCATCATGAAAATTTCTAAATGATTCACTAGTATTAACATTTATAAATCACATAGATAACATCAAGCATATCTTGTGAATCAAACTAGTTACCAATAAATATAATCTAAAATTCACCACCCACTATAATTATATAAATGGAATCACTATGAATTATATAATATCCCCATACATTTTACTGATGATATCCTTGATGAGATTCTTCTAAATACCAAAATAATAGTGAGTAAGAAATCATCTTATATGGGTAAACACTACCAAAAACCATCCCCATATATATATATATGATTTTTTAGCTCCTCAATCATCAACATTTCATCTATGGCCTCATGAAAAATATTAAAATAAATGTTCTTACACAATTCATCCACATCCATGATACATTTCTTTAAATTAAAAGAGATCTCAATGTCAATGTATAATAATAACTCTTCATAAATCCATTAATTATAACTCAAATACCACTAATTTAAAATTTATCATGGTGTTCAGTAATTTGTAAAGACAAAAATAAACTTTTTTGATATGAAAATGTTATTATATATTATAATAAAACCATATGGTTATTTTTTCACAATCATGGGTGGTATAGTTATGCTCATAGGGATGTACTTTCCAAGAATTATCAGAGATGACCATGAACTCCATCATCAACACGAGGCTTAGGAAAAAATAAAAATCATCATAATAAACCCTGAATGTGGAACTGTTGTATAGATATAGATTGATATTTGAACGAACCATCATCTTCTTCTTGTTCTCAATCATTTCATAGAATATATTCATAAATTCAATGATACATGATATGATATAAATTATACACGATCCACCTATAGTAACCCTCTAAATTGTGAAATCATTAAAACTCCATATCATTCTTAAGAAATTTCTAAGAAAAGAAAAACTCATTCTGCAATGGATAAACATCAATTACCAATTTATATATGAGATGTGTTATAAAATATACCACATTTATTGATAATTCACACTTTTATGGCTTTCAATGAAACAAGATTCATAGGTGAAGCACTAAAATAATAATAAAAATCTCATCAAATTCCACCTCTATCAATGAATATTGTAGGATTCAACCAGTAAAAACCATCATGAACATATACCTAATTTAAAAAAACCCTTATTTCCTAAACCCCATTAACATTTCTCATTCATGTATTACTCAAAAGGGTGTCATCATGAATTAAAATTTTCCACTATGACACATAAAATTGTTCTTCGAAATTTATTCCTCATTTATCTAAATATGTTGATGCACTGACCCTATATTGATATTTTATAATCATCTATATCAATTAAAATAATCAAATAAATCCTTAATACATTGGAGGAATAGAGGTTCTTCACCGCCACCTTTTTCATTGACCTATAATCCACATATATCCACAAACTCCCTAGTATGTTCTATATAAATAAGATCTAAACTACCGCTGGATAGAAACTAGTTAAAATAAATCTATTTCGATCATTATTCTAAATTTTCAACTCCTAATTCCTTAAAGCCTCCATTATGTTAAGGGGTACATATTTTAGAAATAAACATGGTTATATGTCTATCCCAAAATCGATATCACATCTTGTGGATTTTTACAAAAACGTTTCAATATCAAATTAAGGAGATAAAATATATCTACTAAAAGATTCAAATCATGTACCACTACCGAACTCAACATCAACACTACCATTGGAAATAAAATAGGAACCAATCATCTGGAATCCACTTGATATCATCTCTCACAAATGAATGAATCATTTTAACCATCCAAGTCAAAGAATAACCACCATATAAAATAACAATTCATAACGGTTTAGATAGAATAAGACCAATACATTTCCTCGATTAATTAATATTGATTTATTTTTAACATAATGATTTCCCTAATCAATGGATTCCATATTAACATTATATCACACCTTAGACATACCTCCATGAATATAAATTATCCAATAACTTTTGTAAAAACTCTATTGGTATTGGATTCCATTTATCCTTAATATCATAATATCTGATTAAGAAAAGTGTATTAATAGATCATGAATATATTTAATTTCAACTATTCCAAAACCTATATAATATATGACTACAAGGTATATAAAACAATCACCATACCTCATGATATTGTAATATATATATATTGTGTATTATTCCACATTCTAAACATCATCATCATATCCCTTAGTATTATATACCACCATGTATAAACAAATCTTAGGATTATTAAAGGAAAAGATAAAATAATAATTTTATTATACCAATATTATCTCACATTAGTGCTAAGAAAACATAATGTCATGTATACATTGTATAAGGTCGAGGTGAAAATATATTACGTGGTGGTATTTAAAATTATTATTGTACTTCCATTATCAGGATAACTAATTTAAATAGTGTAATGGAAAATATCACAAAAATATACTATGTATATCACTATAAAATTTTAAAATACATTCCATGACTGAGTGTTATCTTAATGAAATCTAACTACCAAGCAGTGTGAAATGTTAGAAACTCTGTTGAGTGAGAATCCTAATAGTCTAGAACCCTTTATTTCCATAGTAGTGGGAACACTTATCAATTTTTCCACATCCCAAAAATCTATAAGTACTCTACTATGTGTTTTAATAGTCCAATTCAAAGGACTTCCCAATCACAACATATTTCAAGAGCACGTTGATATATTTCATAAATGTGAAGGGACTGATCTAATGATAAATATCTATATTGAAATCCCCCTTGAGATATTTTCCCCATTAAACCACATCTAATAAAGGATAAAAAATTAGTTTTGGATATATTTAAACATCAACCTTTAATATTATATAATCAAATTCCATTATCGGATGGAAATTTTATCATGATGCCATATGACACTAAATTTTAGAGATAAAAAACTATATGATAAACACAACTCCTAAACATCACAAACATAACCTTTGATTTATCATAATCTCCAATACTGAGAACAAAAAATAATCTATCCACACCTCACTATAAGAAAACTAATAAGGGAATGTAATTATTTACCCATTTCTAAATCATCTCAACACAATATCTTCCTTCATTGACCATCACACTATAATAATGTTTAAAATAATCCATTAGAACATGGAAAATAAAATCATTACAACATACACACTGCCTTATTCAAGGATTCATCCAACTCTTGATCAATACCCTGTGTACTACATAAAAATATTGTTTAACCTCACAATCCTAAACATTACAAGTCCAGTACACACCTGCTCTGTATGTTTGGAAATAAATAATTTCATGGTCTAGGGGTACATAATTAATTTAAATTAATATCATTTAATTTAGCTAAACAAATTCACAATTCAAACACATATGTATGAAATTGTAATACATGTACTGTACATATAATATCCTTTCTCTTTATTTCACATTAATTTATGGTTTATTATGTATGATTACACCAAATACAACTCAAAATATTTTTATTTATAGTGTATTTCATAATTAGGAACACTGAATAACATATTGAACATGGGATTCGGTAATAATGTTGAAAATTTCCTTTACATGCTTCTAAAATCCAATGGATTTTAAAACTTCCTAAGATAACCTGAAGACAAAAATTAGAAAGAGGTGAGCGATAAATCCCAGTAAGGGAATAATAATGTAATAAGGTATTAAATGGTAGAAAAAATGGTTATTAGTGGGAAATAAATGGAGTGACAATCATTAACATGAATAATTAATCATGATATATAATGAAAACCAAAAAGGCATCATTGGAAATTTGTCAACAACAAAACATACAACATCATAAACATAGGTCAAGGCTAACGGGTAAGACAAAATGATGGGAGAAGTCATAAAAAGGAATCATGTACACTCTATAACCCAACATGATGTCTCATAACTGTAAACCTTACCCAATTCATGTGAGCACTATATATTTCATGACGCACCTATCACATTCATTTCACACTCATGCTTAAGTGTGCCGCGTAGATCATACACTATTGATTCATTCATTAACATATTTTATTCCATGATTAATGAGTGTTTTGTACAATATATTTATGTCCCATGTTAAAGAAGTATGATTCTCTAAAGGTGAAAACTCAGGATAGAAAATGGGTTTATTATTCACCACACAATTGTTTTCACAATGAAAAGGAGGGTGAAATTTTGACATCTTAGTGGTGTCACATAAATGATTAGAATTTTTTTATGAGAATAAAATCGGTATATCATCATTAAAGAATAAAATATGAAGTATCAGGCCCATGGAATTTCGTATCATAACATTAGGAATAGGAAATAGTAGGAATATTATACAAAATGAACATATATAAAGAGGAGAATGACGAGATCCTATAATAAATTTTGACACAGTAATGGGTGTACATAAAAATTTATGGGATGGACTAATGAATATGAAAGGGGTGTACCCTAGTTTATAAATCAAATGTATAGTAGGGGGTATTGAAAAATATATCAAACCATGATTAAATTAATATTATGTGTCATAACATAAAAAATGGTGCTTGAATTAAAAGGATAGAGGGAATATCCATTACATGAGTGTGTGAGAAATGCTTCAGAGGAACTTATTGAGAGTTTAGGGAAACCATGGTTGGGATATACAGAGAGTAGAGTATAGTATGTACATGTTAAATGGAATTTTACTGAATAGAAATTGGATATTGTGGTGTTTTATATTGGAAATAGTGGGGGGTTTTCATTATTTTTCAATCATTGGTTTTGGATGATATTTAACAAAATAAGAAAAACCAAAAACATTCAAATGATTTTTTACCATGGTTTCTAAAAATTGGGAGTGGATATCACAATTTTATATGTCCAAGGGTTTAAATTAAAAAAATAATTCCCTTTCTTATGTGGGATAGAGTCATACTCATAAAGAAATCATTTTAAACCATTAAATTATATTAATGGTTTTGGTGGATTCAAAATGGAATTGTAAAATTATTCAAATAAACTTCAAATATCCATATTTTATTGAGAAAATAAATATTTGGACATCCATACGTTGTATAGTATTTATTACATCACTTTTTAGTTAATATTATTTCAAAATATGAAATGTATATTTAAGAGTATATAATTTTTTCACCCAAAATTTTAACTGTATAAGAAAATTGTGAAAAATCACTGTTGGTTGATTACAACATTCTTATTCCAAAATTAATATTCATTTTATCAGAATAATTTTTTATTATTATAATTTTTACATTTCATGTAAAATAATTATTTTTTAAGAAATGCTGTTTTATTTCTGTAACATTTTTCGAAGCAATATAAAAATTATATTTGAATTCATTAAAAGTAAATAATCATTTATATTTAATAACAATTACTCAATAATATTATTTTATGAAAATATTACTTTTTTCAGTAATACAGTTATTCATCAACAAAATTCCTTAATATAATTTGAATATTACACAAATATAATATTGTTGTTTTATTGTATCAATATAAAATCATTTATGAAGTAAAAATAATAAGATAAAATATATAAATTATTCTATACTAACTGATGTACATACTAATATTTTTAGGGAATCGATACATAAACATTTAATACAATAGAAACACTGTAGAATTACAATGTGTGACATTGAGACTTTCATGTGGTGGTTCGAAAAAAATGGTTTGGGTTTTTATTTCGATGAGCTTAAACATCCTTCGTAAAGTTTTTTTCTCATACTAAATTTGTTGTATCTCATCTCGGTCATAGTAAATGGAAAATCCCAGAGATGATAACACCCTCAGAAGCACTGCCAAATTGTCTTTATAGGGTACGATTCTACTAGTTGAGGTAATCACTTCTCTTGTCAGTGTCAATTGGATTTGATAAAACACTGTATTTATAGAAATAATTTGATCAATGTTCAACAACTTTATTATCAATGGAAATGATAATTAATTATCTTCTAAGTCTTATTGAATATAATAGAACTAAATAATTTCTTACATCTTCTATAAAAATATTACATAATAATAAATTTATTGAAATCACAAGTTATATTTTGTTTAAAATAGTTTGGGCCATTAAATCACATATATTCCATCCTTAACTTAATTGAATCCTTGTTAACATATGTCCAATAAGTTATGATGGTCCTTCCATTAGATCGTAGAAAATGTTCTAATTTTTATCAAGTATCACAGTTTTACATCCCATGATAATCCTTAATTATATTATTTTCATACCAAGCCTATGTAATCCTTTAAATTGATAAATCATGCTTCAAATAAAAATATATTATAGCTTTGATGCATATTTAAATGAAAATATTCTAATAAAACCCTTCTGAGGATGATATTGAAACAATATTTTGACACAAAAACTGTAACACCCCGAGATTTTATGAAAAATATTTTTTCTAATTTCATTAATGTCTTGTGTTTTAGGCTACACCAAAAGGAGCTTGCACAACACGCATCCCTGACTTGGCTTTCATTACACTCAATCGCGACCTTCCACGATAGCGTGTGTTGTACGTAATACTGAGGTTCACTAATCAACGATATGTTATATGAACTACCCGTTACGAATAGTATCAACTACATTTTTTATCTTATAACATTATTATTCATCTTACACATTTTCTAGAACATGGTATGAGAACAAAATCAATTGTTCGAGTAAAATAAATATTTTTCAAAAATATAGTTTTGTCACCTTTTGATGGCGCACCCACTTTAAATCTTGTTTTTGACATGTCTATAAGTTCAACTTGACAAAATAAAATTCTTCTTTTGAATAAGGATATAAAAATTTACTTTGGATAAATTTTTCATATTATTCTGATAACTTTCATATTTTAATTAATAGTAAAATCATGGTATATTTTAATTAAAAACAACTTTTTCACTGCAATAATTTATATGGTTAGATTATATTTTTAATTGGGTTTAAAGTATATTTAGAATATATTTTTACCATTTAATACAATGTTTGTCATTGGATGTAATTTCACATTTAAACCAGACATAAACAAGTGTCAATCTTTTGATTGTTATTATCTCTTAAAAACACACTATTTGTTTTGACGATGGGAATTACTTTTCAAATTAATTAATGAAACTGATATGTTTTGAATTTGGTAAAATAGACATCATTTTTTGAATTCATAATATCAAATATAGCTTAGGAGTGATTTTTGGTATTTTTCTGGGAACATTCATTTTTTGATGAATAGTGAAACCACTAAGTTGTAGATAAAAAAACTGAATTTTTCATGAAACATAATTTTACCGCTTCTGTGAGTGGAATTTAGAAAATCCTAGAGCCATGGTTAAGATGAAGGACTAAAATATGGTTCAATTAGATGAAAATATTTTTTTTGGTGAATAGTAACTTTTTAAGTTTATTTACCACGGTTAAAAATAAATAGGATAATTAAGGGTAAAATGATATTATAATTACCCTAACACATGTCCTAATTATATTGGATAAGTATTATTCGACCAAAAACAACCTTAGGAATAAAATATGACCATTTATGACCACTTGGATTAGATGAGGACATTTAATGTAAATTTATTTAAAGAAGGGTTAAAATAGTAAAAATCAAATTTTAATAAGTAAATCATTTTTAATATAGGGTTATACATAAGATAAATTCGACTATAACTATTCATTAGAAATCTAAAATGATTTCATACATAATGAGATTTTATTTATAATTTTTAGATATTATATAATTTAATTTATTTATGACACAAAGATGATGCAGTAATTATCTTATTAATGAAATATTGACATAATTGATGTTATAAATACCCAAATAAATGTAATTTGAGACTTTTTTGAATTCCACTAATTTTCTAGGTCAATATGACTTGTTATTATTGATTTAAGTAACTATTTTCGAACTAATCATGCTGTTATGAGTTTCAAAAAAATGATGTACCAAAGAGTGTCAAAATTGACATAAAATAGTTTTTAAAACAATATATTATATTATTAATTGTTATTTTATTATTAAAAATCTAAGGTTCTCCAAAATGACTTATATAAAGATATATAAATTAATAATGAACCACTTGGGGTTCTTTGGTCTTGTTATAGTATGGTTATTAACCTTTTAGTGTAAGAACACAAAAATACACGGTAAAAGTAAAATTATTTAACATAAAGTTAAATCTAAATAATAAGGATAAAACAGAAACCTAAACTTGTATAAATTCTATTGGATGAGAGTATTTAGACACATACCAACCTTATCTTATAAATAAATCAATTTGGAGCTATTAAAAACCGAATATTACTTTATAATAAAAAAAATATGTTTTGTTATTCCAAAGGTGCTCCTCTCCTCCCTTATAAAAGGGAACCTCCTCCCTCTCTTCCTCACACCACTTTTAGCCTTTAAGATCGGCCAACCCCTGCCAAATTACCTTCTACACTTCCCTAGAAACATCCTATAGGTCCTGGTCTTCTTCAAAGACCAATTTTAGTGCCCTAAAAGGAGGTCTCGAAGAGGCGCTTCAAAGAAGAAGTAATGTCCATTACCGATTCTTTCAACTTTATTTCTTCTTCCACATCTTCTTCATTAGTTGTTTAATTATGAAGTAATAACATCAGTATCACTAATATACTGATATGTAATTATAAGTATGAAACAACCCTGTTTCACCATCTATCCATCCTACGGAAAATGAAATCACCGCGCGTGCGTACGTACAGAATACCGTCTCCACGCCGTGGTGTAATCTATTTTCCACCACCACCTTACTTGGATGGGTATAATGGTGTAAATAATAACTATATATGATTATTGCAAAGTGATATTTATTCTGAAATAGTATAAATACACTCCAACACAATTCCACTATCATGGGAACGATATCATCGCTCGTGCGTACGTACGGAATACCGTCTCCACGACACGATGAGATTCATTCTCCATGTTAACCATTCAAGAATGATTATAAAGTATATATAATGAATAATAATGAAATATATGACATAATTAAGCTACTGAATTTATGTATGTATATATATATGTCATCTACTTACTTCCATTCAAGTCAAAAAAATGGAAAACATTGTTCACGCGTATGTACGGCCTACCGTATCCATGAACGGTGTGTTTCATTTAATTTATCTATATATTTTATATATACATATATACTGAATATATATGATATATAAATCATTTTTTACATTCTGGAAGTAAGTAATTCATGAAAAAAGTAATAAAAATACCAAGAACAACAAGTCCAAACACGTATGATAAAAGAAACAATTTTACCCAAAACACTACTTTAACATGAAATACCTAGGTCAACCATATATGACATAAAACAATGAATATGATTCTCTAATAAGTCAATAACATTATTTAAATCATTATACAGGAGGTTCAGAAACATACGAAGCATATCGGACATAAGGTAAGGATTAACTTTTCCAATCGCGTTTTTATCCGAGATTGTTTATTCATAAGTATTTACTGGGGTTATTGTTCTCATCCATGTCCATGTTTCCTAAAAATTGTTTCATGTATGTTTAAAGTCATTTTTATCCATTTTTGACTTTTACTACATGGTATGTATGGAATCTTTCTTCTACGAGGTACTTTTTGACTTTTCCGGAAAAAGTACGAGAATAATGTTTTTTTAACTTATACAACATGAAAGGATTTTTACGGTTTTATAAAGACTTATTTTCATGAAGCTTCCTCCAAAAGATTTCATGAATACTTTCAACAAAATCCTTTTCTTTTAAAATTACATGACGTTTTGTGAAAAGAAATTGATTTTGAAAAAGAAAGGATATTTTCCTCAAGAATTCATTTCAATAGTTTTATCAAAATCATTTTACATCTAAGATGACATTATTTCATATGTGTATGTTTCAAGTATAATGTCTATATGATTTAAATGGTTTCACATTTCTTATGATGAAATATCCATTTCTTTTATATGGATTATTTGTTAATGGGATGATGTTTATGAAACCCATTTTATTCGTTGAGTTATTATGAATGATGTATGTTTATTTTGTGGCACAAGTAAAAATGATGTCATTATGAGATTGGTGGGACCTATATCTCCCTCCAATTCATTGGGAAAAGATTTGTATCTCATGAGATAGACATGGATGGAATGGAAAGTTAAACCGGATCAGTAATACAGGACTGGAATGAGGAGTGAACTCAATTCAGAAAGGGACATTGTCCACTAAGATGGTCTTGGAAGCAATGCCTTGGATACTATGGAAATCATAACAAATGCTGAATGGTTTCCACAATTACATGTTTTATTCACATTCTATTTTATCGTGATTGATGTTCCTTTATGATAAATTCCTTACTTCCAAGATTTATGTCTTTTCTTGAGGTTTTAAGGTTTTGATTTCATGTTCAAGTTTTTTCTTTCAAATGTTTATGGATTGTTTTATGTTCTCTATGTTTTCCCTTACTGAGAATTTGAGATCACCTTTTTTATGTTTTATCTTCCCCAGGAAATAAATAATGGTTTTAGGTAAGGAAAAAAAAGGGGAAGATCGTTATGGGAGATGTTGAAGATCTTTCAACATGATTAGAGGTTTATATTATGAGTTTCCAAAGACACTATACTATTACAGTCCTTGTGTGTCAGTTTTTGTTATATATTAATTATTCCGCAAAATTAATGTAATATCCATGTACGTAAAGCTTCGGGTCTATACAGTTGGTATCAAAGGAAAGGTTTAGTCAACCTTTGGAAACTAGGATGCGAGAACTTTAGTGAGATCCCTAGAGATATTTCTAAGGTATGTCTAGGGATGTCCCTAAGGTTAAGTATAAGTATAGTTTATAGTCCTAGAATTAAAGTAACGATCTTAGAATTTAACCTAAGATGTTAGATATTGAGGGTACTCCCCCTTTACTATGTTGTTTTCCCTAGCATGATTTTTTCCTCTCACACTATTCTTTTTGGGTTTTAGAAAATGGCTGGAAACAGGAGGATTCACGATAATAGAGGATATGATGGACAATGGAATGATATTTTTCATGAGCAACCAAATGAAATGGGATTTGGAAGTCCAAACATCGTTATTATGCCTAATCAAAAATCTCATAATATGATTAATAATCTCAAATTTGGTATGTATCCCGACTCAGCTAATAAGATAAAGATGGAGTTTCATGATGATCATAGAGGAATGATAGATCAATTACCCTCATGTAAATCATGTGGGAAGATGCATCAAGGAGAATGTTTCAAAGGAACTGGCAGATGATTTGGGTGCGGAAAAGAAAGACAAAAATCCAGTAAGTGCAAAGGAAAAGGTTCATTTAACACCAAGGATGAGGATAATGGTATTGCTACGACATCAACAATGGTTAAATGTTTAAAATGTGGAATGTACTGGCATTATTCAAACCAATTCTATAAGGTAAAGTCTCATGAATAGAATCAGTATGGTCGTATAAGTAGTATTTATGTTGATGATGATGAAGAGACTACAAATGATATGTGATATGAAAGAATTGTTGAAGCTCGGTCAATGGTTTAAGAAGGTAGTGGAATGATTACATGTTTATCAAGTGTAATGTGGTATAAGTAATCTCATGGTAATATGGAATAAAGAGACATCTAAGGATTGTTACACTGTTGTCTTTCCTTAAGTTTTGAAAGTGTATGATGAATGGTACCAGTAACCATGAAAGGTTATTCATATATTTTTTGAATGTAGATGATATTCCCATAATGAAAGGATAAGGAGAAAATTAAATGTTTGATAGTATTCATGAGCTCATGACTGATATAAGGAGAAGGTTACATCATGGTTTGACTATATAGAATTTTTGGATTTTGGTATGTGGAAAGAGTTAACTTTTGACAGCATTTATGTTTTCACTAAGGTTAAATGGGTATTCATTTTGCAAGAAAACATGATTAAGGTATTCACATGATTGGAATGTGACCAACAATATATATGGGGGATAGATGATGGTATTCACATGCTTGGTTGATGACATTTCAAGTAATCGTTTTATTTATACTATGAGCTTGGACCAAAATATTTTAGATAAGCCTAAATATTAGAACGAATTATGTTGGAAATAAGTTATTATTGATTAAGGATACAACTTTTTTCGATATTATTGATGGGATGTTATAGTAATGTAGTTTTAGAAAAAGGACAACCTGCATGACGGGCAATAGCCCATCGCGTCGGACAAGGCTGTAGGAATTGAACCCACAACTGAAGTGCGACAAGCCTTTATCGCCTACCACTGGCCTACAAGAAGTCCCTGTTTAGTAGAAACTAGTTTTATTATATTAAGCAGTATGATATATGAAGTATAAGTCCATTTTAGGAACCATATATGATTAATCTCACTATAGATCGACTTATGTATATTTAATAACTTTTCCTAACCTTTTTTTGAGATAGATGGAATGACCCGTCATTCTATCACATGATCTGCTAACACTTCACGAATAACAAATTCAACTTCATTTCTTTAAGAGATGAAGTGGAAATTGTTCAAGGCATGAACAACAGTGAGATTATACCAAAATAAAGTAAGTATTTATTCTAATTCAAATTATTCAACTTTAAGCAAAATGATCTTGAAAACCAAAAATGTTGTCCTAGTGCCCTTATATCCAGTGATTTAGAAGGTACCCTATATCATCACAAATTTTTGGATTTGTGATTGTTGGATTTTTCATATCCATGTTCTCTACCACTCTCCATCAGAACTTGATGGTTAGATTTTTCTTCGATATCCATATTTTCACTTATGTTCTCCTACATGGAAACCCAGTGATGAGTTAATTTGGGTAACCGTTACATCTCATACTTTAGTTTTTAAATCCATGATTTTCTATTCCTTTTTACGATGTGGGTTTCTATTAAAGAAACTTTCGAGTAGTAAACCATTTATAACCCTGACGAATTTCGAGGGCGAAATTCATTTTAAGGGGGGTAGAATGTAACACCCATAGATTTTATGAAAAATATTCTTTTTAACTTCATTAATGTCTTGTGTTGTACGCTACACCAACAGTAGCTTTCACAACATGCATCCCTAACTTGTCTTGCATTACACGTAATCACGACCTTCCACGATAGCGTGTGTTGTACGCAATATCGAGTTTCGCTAAACAATGATATGTTATATAAACTACCCGTTATGAATAGTATCAACTACATTTTTAATTTTATAACATTATTATTCATCTTACACATTTTCTATAACATGTTATGATAACAAAATCAATTTTTTGAGTAAAATAAGTATTTTTCAAAAAATGTAGTTTTGTCGCCTTTTGATGGCACACACACTTTAAATCTTGTTTTTGACATGTCTATAAGTTAAATTTGACAAAACTAAATTCTTATTTGGAATCAGGATATAAAAATTTACTTTGGATAATTTTTTTATATTATTCTGATAACATTCGTATTTTAATGAATAGTAAAAACATGGTATATTTTAATAAAAACAACTTTTTTCATCGCAATAATTTATATGGTTAGATTATATTTTTAATTTGGTTTAAAGTATATTCTAAATATATTTTTACCATTTAATACAATGTTGGTCATTGAATGTAATTTCACATTTAAACCAGACATAAACAAGTGTCAATCTTTTGACAGTTATTATCTCTTAAAAACTCGCTATTTGTTTTGACGACGTGAATTAATTTTTAAATTAATTAATGGAACTGATATGTTTTAAATTTGGTAAAATAGACATAATTTTTTGAATTCATAATATCAAATATATCTTATGCCTAATTTTTGGTATTTTTCTGGAAACTTTCATTTTCTGATGAATAGTGAAAACATTAAGTGGTAGTTAAAAACTGAATTTTTCATAAAATTTAATTTTACCGCTTCTGTGAGTGGAATTTCGAAAATCTAAGAGACATGGTTAAGATCAAGGAATAAAATATAGTTCAATGAGTTGAAAATATTTTTTGGTGAATAGTAACTTTTTACTTTTATTTACCACGGTTAAAAGTAAATAGGATAATTAATGGTAAAAATGATATTATTATTACCCTAACACATGTTATAATTCTATTGGATAAGTATAATTCGACGAAAAACAACCTTTGAAATAAAATATGACCATTTAGGCCCACTTGGATTAGATTATGACATTTAATGTAAATTTATTTAAAGAAGGGTTAAAATAGTTAAAATCAATGTTTAAAAAGTAAATCATTTTTAATAAAGGGTTATACATAAGATAAATTTGACTATAAATATTCATTAGAAAGATAAAAAGATTTCCTACATAATAGTAATTTATTTATAATTTTTATACGTTAAATAAGTTAATTTATTTATGACACAAATATGATACAACAATTATTTTATTAATGAAATATTGACATAATTGATGTTATAAATACCCAAATAAATGTAATTTGAGACGTTTTATGAATTCCAATAATTTTATAGGTTAATAGGACATGTTATTATTGATTTAAGTAACTTTTTTGGAACTAATAATTCTGTTATAATTTTCACAAACATCAAGTTCCAAATAGAGTCAAAATTAACATAAAATAGTTTTTAAAACAAATATTATATTATTAATTTTTATTTTATTCCTAAATATATAAGGTTCGGAAAAATGACTTAGATAAGGATATATATATATTAATAATGAACCACTTGGGGTTATTTTGGATTTTGATAGTAGGTTTATTAACCTTATAGTGTAAGAAAACAAAAAGACACAGTAAAAGTAAAATTATAAAACTTAAAGTTAAATCTAAATGATAAGGTTAAAATAGAATCATAAACTTGTATAAATTCTATTGGATGAGAGTATTTCGACCCATACCCACCTTAGATTTAAATAAATCAATTTGGAGCTATTAAAAACCGAATATGACTTTATAATAAAATAATATTTTTTGTTATTCCAAACGTGCCCCTCTCCTCCCTTATAAATCAGCACCTCCTCCCTCTCTTCCTCACACCACTTTGAGCCTCGAAGCTCTTCCAAACCCTGCAAAATTCTCTTCTCTAATTCCATATAAACATCCTAGAGGTCCTTGTTTTCTTAAAAGACAAATTTTAGTGCCCTAAAATGAGGTCTCAAAGAGGCGCTTCAAAGAAGTGGTAATGTCCATTACCGATTCATTCAACTTTATTTCTTCTTCCACTTCGTCTTATTTAGTTGTTTCATTATGAAGTAATTACATCAGTATCACTAATATAATTATATGTTATTATAAGTATGAAACAAACCTGTTTAACCATCTATCCATCCTACGGAAAACGAAATCACCGCGCGTGCGTACGTACGGAATACCATCTCCACGCCGTGGTGTAATCTATTTTCCACAACCACCATACTTGGATGGTTATAATGGTGTAAATAATAACTATATATGATTATTGTAAAGTTATATTGATTCTGAAATAGTATACATACACTCCAATACAATTCCATGATCATGGGAACGATATCATCTCTCGTGCATACGTACGGAATACCTTCTCCACGACGCGATGAGATTAATTCTCCATGTAAACAATTCAAGAATGATTATATAGTATATATAATGAATAAGAATTAAATTTATGACATAATGAAGAAAATGTATTTATGTATATATATATATATATATGTCACCTACTTACTTCCATTCAAGTCAAAAAAGAAAGGAAAACAACGTTCATGCGTACGTACGACAAACCATCTCCATGAACAGTATGTTTCATCTAATTTATCTATCTATTATATATATATATATACTGAATATATATTATATATAAATCATGTTTTACATTCTGGAAGTAAGTAAATCATTATATAAGTAATAATAATATCAAGAACAACAAGTCCCAACACGTACGATAAAAGAAACAATTTTACCCAAAACACTACTTTAACATGGAATACCTAGGTCAACCATATATGATATAAAACCGTGAATATGATTCCGTAATAAGTCAATAACATTATTTAAATCATTATACGGGAGGTTCGAACACATACAAAGCATATCAGACATAAGGTAATGGATAACTTTTCCAATCTCGTTCTTATCCGAGATTTTTTATTCGTAAGTATTTACTGGGGTTATTGTTCTCATACATGTACATGTTTCCTAAAATGGTTTCATGTATGTTTAATGCCATTTTTACCCATTTTTGACTTTTACTACATGTTATGTATGGAATCTTTCTTCTACGAGGTACTTTTTGACTTTTCTGAAAAAATTACGAGAATAATGTTTTTTAACTTATACGACATGAAAGGATTTTTACGGTTTTATAAAGCCTTATTTTCATGAAGCTTCCTCAAAAGTATTTCATGACTATTTTCAACAAAATACTTTTCTTTTAAAATTGCATGATGTTTTGTGAGAAGAAATTGATTTCGAAGAAGACATGATATTTTCCTCAACAATTCATTTCATGTGTTTTATCAAAATCATTTTACATCTAAGATTAAATTATTTCATATCTGAATATATCAAGTATAATGTCTCTATGATTTAAATGGTTTCACATTTCTTATGATAAAATATCCATTTATTTTATATGGATTATGTGATGATGGGGTGATGTTTATGAAACCCATTTTATTTGTTGAGTTATTATGAATGATGTATGTTTATTTTGTGGCACAAGTAAGAATGATTTCATTATGAGATGGGTGGGACCTATATATTCCTCAAATGAATTTGGTAAAGATTTATATCTCATGATATATACATGGCTGGAATGGAAGGTTAAACTGGTTTAGTAATACAGGACTGGAACGAGGAGTGAACTCGATTCAGAAAGGGACTTTGTCCACTAAGATTGTCATGGCAGCAATGCCTTGGCTACTATGGAAATCATAAAAAGTGCTGAATGGTTTCCACAATTACATGTTTTATTCCCATGCTATTTTATCGTGATTGATGTTCCTTTATGATAAATGCCTTACTTACTTCCAAGATTTATGTCTTTTCTCGAGTTTTTAAGGTATAGATTTCATGTTCATGTTTTTTCTTTCAAATTTTTATGGATTGTTTTATGTTCTCTATGTTTTCCCTTATTGAGCATTGGAGCTCACCATTTTTAAGTTTTATTGTCCCCAAGAAATAAAAAAAGATTTTAGGTAAAGAAACGAAAAGGGGAATATTGTTATGGGAGATGTTGAAGATCTTTCAACATGATTAGATGTTTATATTCCGAGTTTTCAGAGACAATAAACTATTATGGTCCTTGTGTGTCTGTTTTTGTTATGTATTAAGTATTCCGCAAAAGTAATGTAATGTCCATGTACGTCAAGCTTCGGGTCTCTACAGTTGGTATCAGAGGAAAGGTTTAGTCATCCTTTAGAAACTAGGATGCGAGAAATTTAGTGAGATCCCTAGAGATATTTCTAAGGTATGTCTAGCGATGTCCCTAAGGTTAAGTATAAGTATATGTTACAGTCCTAGAATTATGGTAACGATCTTAGAATTTAACCAAAGATGTTAGATATTGAGGGTACTCCCCCTTTCCTATGATGTTTTCCCTAGGATTATTTTTTCCTCTCATGCTATTCTTTTTGGGTTTTAGAAAATGGATGGAAACAAGAAGATTCTCAATAATGGAGTATATGATGGACTATAGAATGATATTTTTCATGAGAAACCAAATGAAACGAGATTTGGAAGTCCAAACATCGTTATTATGCATAATTAGCAATCTCATAATATGATTAGTAATCTCAACTTTGGTAAGTATCCCGACTCAGCTAATAAGAGAAAGATGGAGTTTCATGATGATCATATAGGAAAGAAAGTTCAATTCCCCTCATATAAATCATGTGGGAAGAGGAATCAAGGAGAATGTTTCAAAGGAACTGGAAGATGCTTGGGGTGCGGAAAAGAAGGACAAAAATCCAGTAAGTGCTAAGCAAAAGGTTCAGTTAACACCATGGATGAGGATAATGGTATTGCTATGACATCAACAATTGTTAAATGTTTTAAATGTGGAATGTACGTGCATTATGAAAACCAATTCCCTAAGGGAAAGTCTCATGAAGAGAATTAGTATGGTCTTGTGGGAATTATTTATGTTGATGATGATGAAGAGACGAGAAATGATATGTTATATGAACGAATTGTTGAATCTTGGTCAATGGTTTATGAAGGTAGTGTAATGATTACATGTTTATCAAGTGTAATGTTGTATACGTAATCTCATGGTACTATGGAATAAAGAGAAATCTAAGGATTGTTACAATGTTGTCTTTCCTTAAGTTTTGAAAGTGTATGATGAATGGTACCAGTAACCATGAAAGGTTATTCAGATATTTTTAGAAAGTAGATGATATGCGCATAATGAAAGTATAAGGAGAAAATTAAATGTTTGATAGTATTCATGAGCTCATGACTGATATAAGAAGAATGTTATATCATGGTTTGAGTATATAGAATTTTTGGATTTTGGTATGTGGAAAGAGTTAACTTTTGACAGCATTCATGTTTTCACTAAGGTTTAATGGGTATTCATTTTTCAATAGAATACATGATTAAGGTATCCACATTATTGTAATGTGACCAACAAGATATATGGGGGATAGACGATGGTATTCACATGCTTGGTTGATGACATTTCAAGTAATCGGGTTCTTTATACTATAAGCTTGGACCGAAGTATTTTAGATAAGCCTAATGATTGGAATGGATTATGTTGGACATAAGTTAGTATTGTTTAAGGATAGAACATTTTTCGATATTATTGATGGGATTCTATAGTAATGTAGTTTTAGAAAAAGGACAACCTGCAGTACGGGCGACAACCCATCGCGTCGAACAAGGCTGTAGGAATCGAACCCACAACTGAAGTGCGATAGGCCTTTATCGCCTACCACTGACCTACAGGAAGTCCCTGTTCAGTAGAAACTAGTTTTATTATATTAAGCAGTATGATATATGAAGTATACGTCCATTTTATGAACCATATATGATTAATCTCTCTATAGATTGACTTATGTATATTTAATAACTTTTGTGAACCTTTTGTTTGAGACAGATGGAATGACACGTCATTCTATAACTTGATCTTCTAACACATCACGAATAACAAATTCAACTTCATTTCTTTAAGTGATGATGTGTAAATTGTTCAACGCATGAACAACAGTAAGATTGAACCAAAATAAAGTAAGTATTTATTCTAATTCAAATTCTTCAACTTTAGGGAAATCATCTTGAAAACAAAAAATGTTGTCCTAGTGCCCTTATATCCGATGAATCAGATGGTACCCTAGATCATCACAAATTTATGGCTTTGTGATAGTAGGATTTTTCAAAGCCATGTTCTCTACCACTGTCCATCAGAACATGATGGTTAGATTTTTCATCCATATCAATATTTTCACCTATGTTATCCTACGTGGAAACCCAGTGATGAGTTAATTTGGGTAACCATTACGATTCATACTTTAGTTTTTAAATCCAAGTATTGGTATTCCTTTTTACGATGTGGGTTTCTATTAAAGAATCTTTCGAGTAGTAAACCATTTATAACCCCGACGAATTTGGAGGGAGAAATTCATTTTAAGGGGGGTAGAATGTAACACCCCGAGATTTTATGAATAATATTTTTTTATTTTGATTAATGTCTTGTGATGTATACTACACCAAAAGGACCTTTCACAACATGCATCCCTAACTTGGCTTGTATTACACGCAATCACAACCTTCCACGATAGCGTGTATTGTACGCAATACTGAGTTTCGCTAAACAACGATATGTTATATGAACTACCCGTTATGAATAGTATCAACTAAATTTTGAATTTTATAACATTATTATTCATCTTACATATTTTCTAGAACATGGTATGAGAACAAAATCAATTTTTCGAGTAAAATAAATATTTTTTAAAAAATGTAGTTTTGCCGCCTTTTGATGGTGCACCCACTTTAAATCTTGTTTTTGACATGTCTATAAGTTCAATTTTACAAAATTAAATTCTTCTTTGTAATAAATTTATATAAATTTACTTTGGATAAAATTTTCATATTATTCTGATAACTTTCATATTTTTATGAATAGTAAAAACACGGTATATTTTAATTAGAAAACATTTTTCATCGCACTAATTAATATGGTTAGATTATAATTTTAATTGGGTTTAAAGTATATTTAGAATATATTTTTACCATTTAATACAATGTTGGTCATTGGATATAATTTCACATTTAAACCAGACATAACCAACTGTCAGTCTTTTGATAGTTATTATCTCTTAAAAACACGCTATTTGTTTTGGCAACGGGAATTAATTTTGAAATTAATTAATGCAACTGATATGTTTTGAATTTGGTAAAATAGACATAATTTTTTGAATTCATAATATAAAATATATCATAGGCCTAATTTTTGGTATTTTTCTAGAAACTTTCATTTTTGATGAATAGTGAAACCACTAAATGGTAGTTAAAAAACATAATTTTTCATAAAACTTAATTTTACGACTTCTGTAAGTGGAATTTCGAAAATCTGAGAGACACTGTTAATATCAAGGACTAAAATACGGTTCAATGAGATGAAAATATTTTTTGGTGAATAGTAACATTTTACTTTTATTTACCACAGTTAAAAGTAAATAGGATAATTAAGGGTAAAAATGATATTATTATTACCCTAACACATGTACTAATTCTATTGGATAAGTATAACTAGACCCAAATCAACCTTAGGAATAAAATATGACCATTTAGTCCCATTTAGATTAGATTAGGACATTTAATGTAAATTTATTTAAAGATGGGTTAAAATAGTTAAAATCAAAGTTTAATAAGTAAATCATTTTTTATATAAAGTTATACATAAGATAAATTCAAATATAAATATTCATTAGAAATATAAAAACATTTCCTACATAATAGGAGTTTATTTATAATTTTCAGACATTAAATAATTTAATTTATTTATGACATAAAGATGATGCAGTAACTATCTTATTATTGAAACATTGACATAATTGATGTTATAAATACCCAAATAAATGTAATTTGAGACTTTTTGTGCATTAAAATAATTTTATAGGTTAATATGACATGTTATTATTGATTTAAGAAACTGTTTTCGAACCAATCATGCTGTTATGATTTTCACAAAAATCATGTACCAAATAGTGTCAAATTTGACATAAAATAGTTTTTAAAACAAATATTATATTATTAATTGTTATTTTATTCCTATAAATATAAGGTTCGGAAAAATGACTTATATAAAGATATATATATTAATAATGAACCACTTGGGGTTCTTTTGTCTTGTTATAGTAAGTTTATTAAAGTTATAGTGTAAGAAAACAAAAAGACATGGTAAAAGTAAAATTATTTAACATAAAGTTAAATCTAAATGATAAGGTTAAAATAGAAACCTAAACTTGTCTAAATTATATTGGATGAGAGTATTTAGACCAATACCCACCTTATCTTCTAAATAAATCAATTTGGAGCTATTAAAAACTGAATATGACTTTATAATAAAATAGTATTTTTTGTTATTCCAAAGGTGCCCCTCTCCTCCCTTATAAAAGGGCACCTCCTCTCTCTCTTCCTCACCCCTCTTTGAGCCTTCAATCTCAGCCAAACCCTGCCAAATTCTGTTCTCCACTTCCCTATAAACATACTAGAGGCCCTGGTCTTCTTCAAAGACCAATTTTAGTTCCCTAAAAGGAGGTCTCAAAGAGGCACTTCAAAGAAGAGGTAATGTCCATTACCGATTCTTTCAAATTTATTTCTTCTTCCAATTCTTCTTCTTTAGTTGTTTCATTATGAAGTAATAACATCCGTATCACTAATATTATTATATGTTGTTATAAGTATGAAACAACCCTGTTTAACCATCTATCCATCCTACGGAAAACGAAATCACCGCACGTGCGTACGTATGAAATACCGTCTCCACGCCGTGGTGTAATCTATTTTCCACCACCACCTTACTTTGATGGGTATAATGGTGTAAATAATAACTTTATATTATAATTGTAAAGTGATATTTATTCTGAAATATTATACATACACTCCAATGCAATTCCGCGATCATGGGAACGATATCATCGCTCGTGCGTATGTACGGAATACGGTCTCCACGACGTGATGAGATTCATTCTCCATGTTAACCATTAAAGAATGATTATAAAGTATATATAATGAATAATAATGAAATATATGACATAATTAAGCTAGTGTATTTATTTGTACATATATATATATATGTCATCTACTTACTTCTATTCAAGTCAAAAAAGAAAGGAAAACAGCGTTCATGCGTACGTACGGCCTACCGTCTCCATGAACTGTGTGTTTCATTTAATTTATCTATCTATTATATATATATATATACTGAATATATATGATATATAAATCATGTTTTATGTTCTGTAAGTAAGTAAATCATGATATAAGTAATAATAATATCAAGAACAATAATTCCAAACACGTACGATAAAAGAAACAATTTTACCCAAAACACTACTTTAACATGGAATACCTAGGTCAACCATATATGATATAAAACAATGAATATGATTCTATAATAAGTAAATAACAATATTTAAATCATTATACAGGAGGTTCGGACACATACGAAGCATATCAGACATAAGGTAAGGGATAACGTTTCCAATCTCGTTCTTATCCGAGATTGCTTATTCATAAGTATTTACTGGGGTTATTGTTCTCATCCATGTACATGTTTTCTAAAAATGGTTTCATGTATGTTTAAAGTCATTTTTACCCATTTTTGACTTTTACTACATGGTATTTATGTAATCTTTCTTCTACGAGGTACTTTTTGACTATTCCGGCAAAAGTACGAGAAGAATGTTTTTTTAACATATACGGCATGAAAGGATTTTTACGGTTTTATAAAGCCTTATTTTCATAATGTTTAGTCCAAAAGATTTCATGACTATTTTAAACAATATCCTTTTCTTTTATAATTTCATGACATTTTTTGAAAAGAAATTGATTTTGAAAAATAATGGATATTTTCCTCAAGAATTCATTTCAAGTGTTTTATCAAAATAATTTTACATATAAGATGACATTATTTCATATGTGTATGTTTCAAGTATAATGTATTTAGGATTTCCATGGTTTCACATTTCTTATGATGAAATATCCATTTCTTTTTTATGGATTATTTGTTGATGGGATGATGTTTATGAAACCCATTTTATTCGTTGAGTTATTATGAATGATGTAAGTTTATTTTGTGGCACAAGTAAGAATGATTTTCTTATGAGATGGGTGGGACCTATATCTCCCTCCAATTCATTGGGTAATGATTTATATCTCATGAGATAGACATGGATAGAATGGCAAGTTAAACCTGTTTAGTAATACAGGACTGGAACGAGGAGTAAAATTGATTCAGAAAGGGACTTTGTGCACTAAGATAGTCTTGGAAGCAATGCCTGGATACTATGGAAATCATAACAAGTTCTGAAAGGTTTCCACAATTACATGTTTTATTCCCATGCTATTTTATCGTGATTGATGTTCCTTTATGATAAATTCCTGTCTTACTTCAAAGATTTGTGTCTTTTCTCGAGGTTTTAAGGTTTAGATTTCATGTTCAAGTTTTATCTTTCAAATTTTTATGGATTGTTTTATGTTCTCTATGTTTTCCATTAATGAGTATTCGAGATCACCCTTTTTATGTTTTATTTTCCCTCGGAAATAAATAAAGGTTTTATGTAAGGAAATGAAAATGGGAAGATCATTATGGGAGTTGTTAAAGATCATTCAACATGATTAGATGTTTATATTCCGAGTTTCCAAAGACACTAAACTATTATGGTCCTTGTGTGTCTGTTTTTGTTATGTATTAAGTATTTTGCAAAAGTAATGTAATTTCCATGTAAGTCATGCTTCGGGTCTCTACAAAAACTCACCATCACAAGGTTTCAAGTCAGTGACTAGTAAAGAATTTATTAAAATTAAATACTGGATGCATTTTCCTCAGTATTTCTCTGATTAAAAAAACCACCAATAAAAATTAATCACCACAGATGAATGAAAACCAACTATCCTGATATTATGATAAATATGGATGTAGTTACACATGACCATAACATCTCAGACAAAAATACCTAGGAAAATTATGAAAAGGAAAATAGTTACTTTGGAACATCTAATTTGTCTCCTTAATCCATGAGCTAGTAAGGCATATCCGGATCTTCCACGACCCGTCTCTCGGGGCCCATGTAGTAACTACCCCAAGCCCGCCTTCTATAGGCCAGGGGATGGAAACTAGCACCAAAGACGTAATTCCCTAAAATTGGGAAGGTATTTCATTTATAACTTGTAAACACACATAGAAGATATGATAATGAGTAAATTGAATAACCGACAAGTGAGTACAGTAAGTAAAAAGGGGACAGAATATAAGCCCAACTGGAAAGTACAAGAAACTGAAAGTACAAGTACAACTGAGGAAAAAGGAAAAAAATCCACTGGGTTGTCCTTCGAGGTTTTTACCTGAAATATAGGTACATATCTCCTCCTTAACACTCCACTTCTGTCCGTCTCCTCCATGTACCGACACACTGTAAGGTCCACCTATGGGTACCGTTTCCGGTCCAGGTACTCTCAGCCTCGGTCAGCGATGTCCGTCATCTATATCAAATACAACGAGTTGCAGGCATAGCCCATACAGAGGTGAGTATAATGATATTCAGTAAGGACCCTGATACCCTCAAGGTCTCACGAAGTCCAACAAGGCTAAACCAAAAGTTATGAAAACAACAGATAACCCCACTAAGGTATATGCCCATAAATATACCTAAGTTATCAACTAATATGTCTCAATCATGAGGAAAACCTGAAATTTACTGACTCAGGTCAACCAGGATTTTATTCACATTATCGAAACCATGGATGCTGGAGAACTTCTCCTCTATCAAGTACAGTGGGCCTGCCGTAACACCAAGGCACATCCCACTAACCTTGACTTCTGAGGTACTCCTCTTGTCGAGTATCGTCGGTCTTTCGTGTCAGATAGAGGCACTCCCCACCATGGGTCTGCTGCAATAACTAGGAAATCCCCCTAATAGCCTGCAGATGTACTCATCCTATCGAGTATCGCGGGTATGACACCACAACCAGGCGCTCCTCCTATGTGGGTCTTCCGCCACAACCAGGCGATGCCCACATGGCTAGTCGAGTCTCTCTGAGAAAATCTGTCATCAGTTGTCAAGTCGCAGCTAGACACTAGGTCTCTGCACTCTATCCGATCATCTCTGGAAGGATCCTATCCCCGAACAACTTTTCGATACTCCAACTATCATGAAGTTGCATGAAGAGTTATCTCAAAGTTACACCATATCATATGGGTCTCAACGCAACTGACGGAACGTCAATCAAACCTCGGGACTGTGAGTTATTATCCTATTAGTTTTGGGGGCCTCGTTGGATTCGTGTGCGATCCAAGCTGACCGTATCTCAACTATACCCCAAACTCTAGTGGTATTTACTCAATGGGACCGTTATGATCCAATATTACCAGTTCCACTGACGGTTCTTCAAATGGACGTCTAGTACCAAAGATATGGCCAAAAAAGTATTGGGTCCTAGTAGGCTTGTGTACGGTCCAACCCGGTCGGCCTGACCCGGGCCGACCCCGTATAGGATGACCCGATTTGGGTCACCCCAGCCTGGCCCATGAGGTCTGGCATGACCCTTTAGGTGGGGAATCCCATTATGTTCAGCAAGGCCCACTTGGCCAAGCCCAGCAGGCCGCGAGAGCGTGGACCGGTCGTAAGGGCACAGACCTGTCGCGGGTCTGCGTGAGGGTGGTTTGGCCCAGAGGGCTCCGCTAGGGTACAGCTCTGCCCGGAGGGCACTACGAGGGGCCAGATTAGGGCAGCTTGGCCCCGATGGCCCCGCAAGAGGCCAGATCTTGGCGGCTCGGCCTGAGGCCACTGTGGAGTAGCTGGGGCCGGAAGGCTAGCTCGGCCTCGGCGTCGCGGGGCACACGGATAGTAGAGTCGCGGGGTGTTTAGGGCACACAGAGGCTGGCATGCTAGTTTGGACAACAGAGGTGCAGGGCGCGCAGGGTGCGTAGACGGAGGAGCCACAGGGCGTCGTGGGGTGTGCGGAAGCGGATATGGCAGAGGCTCAGGAGGGCATCGCGAGGGGCATGGTGCGTCCGGAGCACAACTTTGTCGGTGTGCAGCGTGGCTCGGGTTGGTTCAGCTGTCGGAGGGAGCATCCGACGGGCAGCGCGGCCGGGGCGGCTCGGTAGCTGGAGGGCGGCATGGTTTGTCTAGGGGCACCAGAGCGTCATGGGGGTGGCGCAGGTTTCCTTCGTTGCCTTCTCTTCCTCCTCTCCGTGCCGAAAAAAATCGCAAAGAAGAATGGTGGAGGGGGTCGGGCCATGTTAGTTTGGCCCGCACCCTTATCATTTATGGTGGTAGAAAACGGTTCAAACAAGAACATAAACAATGAATGAACCTGGAAGATATCGTAAAAACATAAATTCCCATAATCCCTCATTGACAATATATTCCCAACCCGCAAAGGGAAAACATCGGTGGATCAACTTGATAATAATTCGGTGCGTGTTCTTTGTTTTGGAAGGATAGAAACATGGGAATAATATCATACATAAATAAAATCCATACCTTTGTTCGTTGTTCATCGGCAGAGTTGTGGGGAAGAAGAAGGATTTGTCATCATTCGTCGGGTCCACCACACACTTCTAATCCAAGATCCAGCATCGATTCATTGGCAATGATGAGGAGGGAAGGTAAGCTGTCAAAGATGTCCCACATTAGTTGCCTCCGGAAGGTGCATCTGAGGAAGAAGTCGAAGAATCTCCTCGCGTGGCATTCTATGTGGAGGAAGATTGTCATTGGATGCTTTCTCCCTATGTTCTCCTCTCCCATGTTCCACCAAGATGAATATTACAATCCAAAATAAAAGATTATGTTTATAAATTATTTAATTTTTGGCACAAAATTCAAAATGATTTAAAAAATAATTAATTTATGTGCTCAATTAATTTATGGGGAGGAGTTGGCACATTAATGGCATGTGCATTGGAAGAATTAATTGGTTAGAGAAGGTCAAATGGATCCCCCTCATTAATGAGGGGAGTTGAGGGGTTTTCCACAATTTTAATGGGGGTTTAGTCCCAGGTGGTCCCCACCACCATAACCTCTCGTGGGATGTTAGGTTCGAGAGGTACCCACCACCATAACCTCTCATGGGAGGTTATGGTCTCGTGGTCCGCACACGTCAAATCCCACAAGGAGGTTTAGTTCTGGTGGACCCTCCTCCAAATTCCACATGGTGGCTCAAAAATAAAATAAATTTTACTTCATTTTATTTTATTATTTTCCACAAAAAAACCCAAAAGCTATCTTTTATTCTCGACCCACTTCTGTCGAGGTGAAAGTCTCCTTAAGAGAATATCGGTGCTGTGAGTTCAACGGTGCCCTCAGATTTCAATTCTGAGCACCAGTTAAAAAGTTATAAAAACCCGCTCATACGTTTACAGAACGTACTTGAAATTTTTTTCATAAATTGATTTCGGGCACACCGGGCCTTGGAATCACGCGCCGTCAATTTTTACGGACTCATAATATTGCCATTTATTGAAAAACAATTAAATGGAAATTCTGGATCATTACAGGAACTCTAAAATTATCTAATAAATTAACATAAAATTTATATATATATATGGTTATGAATAGAAGTAGAATATTTAGGTTCCTTAATAGAACCCCTTGGGACAATACAGATTAATAGTATTTACACTTCAGTGAACAAATAGTGAAACTGATATTTGATACTAACCCCATTCAATTTAAAAACTAATTTCTTTTTATTTTCAGTCACTAAATATACATAAAATATAAATACTAAAAATAAATAAAATATATAACAATAATGGATCCCAATACCCACTTCAACATAGAGAAACTCGACATCACATCCAAAGAGCATAAGTCATGGTTCTACAACACATTTACATTCTCTATATTACATCATTATATAGCTATAACCCCATTCCATAACCAGAAATTGTATCCCCATGTCACATCTTCCACAAACCAATAGCAAAAAAATTCGGTACCCCAGAACTAAAAACAAAAAAACACATAAATAAATAAATTTATTTTAGGATTGGGGGTTTAGTTAGTCATTCATCCATACTATATAGTTGAAATTGGAATACACTTGGTACTCAATACAAAATATGGGTACTAATTAGTTCTCCCAAATTTGGCAGCGAAACGTAGATTTAGAAAAAACATACAGTTATTTGTCACGTCTCATAAAACCCATATGGGGTCCCACACCCAATCAATATTTCCTTTACAACCATCCCACTAAACCAAATATTGTCATCATACATCTTCTACTAGCTCATAAAATAGTTTAATAAGATTACACATCATAATTGTCAAATTTAATTTTATATTTAACACATCACACATTCAGATTTTATTCCTTTTCAAATTTTCAAAAGTTCAATTTTTTAATTAAATCAATTTAGTTCTATATTATTGAATTCATTATATAACATCAAATCATTATGTAAAGACCATTATCGGAGAAAGTTTTAATGTCCCAGATCCAGGTGTCACGCAACGGGTTCCCCGAACCTGGTTCGCCGTGTGACCTCAAGCGCATTTCCCCAAACGCTAGAGGCTGCCGACTAGCAGCAAGAGCCCGGGTCAGACAGTGGGGAAACTATGCCCTCATTTGTCAAAGTGTAGCACATCGAAATATAATATAAACATTCAACAACAAAGGAAGAAGTAACAGTATATATGACTAAAATGGATAACTGATAACAAAAAGGGAAAATAGCAGTCATATATATATATATGAAGATGAAGCATGTCACTATTCTATAAAACTGCAAGAACATGTTACACTACAATACAATACATTACAACTGAAATACAAGTACAGAAAATCAAACAGAACAGCCAACGGCCTCATGAGCCTAGGCTCGGTCCCTTTACCTCCTACTCCTCAGCAACAATCAGGTACCTGTATAGGGACCCTTTCCCTTATCTACACCTGCAGAAACATAATCTGTTTGGGCCAAAAAACATGACCCAAACAGGGTGTGAGAAATAAATCCCAGTAGGCACCCACCAAAGACCTATACCCAACTATGTGAAAGCATGAAACGACAATGTGCAGTTGTAAAATGTAATAATGTAAGCAGTACTGAAAAGTAACTAACTTAACCAGTTATATTTCCATATTAATGTCATTTAACCATTTAATTTAAAATATCACCATAGTGAATATTCTAAGTAAATATCCATTGTCCTCAGACACGTAAACTCCCACCCTAGGGTAAAGAGAAACCAACACAAGAATCTACCCACATGCATATGGATATTTCCCACAGGCATAAGTAGTGTCACCCACAAGAAAAGAATCAACTGCCCACAGGCTTGGAAGAAGTTGCCCACATGCTAAATAGTGCAGTGCCCATAGGCAAATCACAACACTGCCCTCATGATAAACATGTAACCGGGCCATGCCCAACATGTAACAAGCAATATACAAGCAATTCCTCTCAAGGAAATTCTACAATCATTACTTTCAAGTCATAATATTAACAAGGCATACCCTCGGGTATCCTAGCCAAACGGCTAAACCGGGGAACGCACCCCCGGGGTGGTCCTGGATCCATGAAACGATCCAAAAAATCATTTTAATATCACATTTAATTACCAATACAATTCTAGGTAGTTAAAATAGCCATGACCTCAGCCACACAACACCCCAAATATGGGTTCATAGCTCAAAAACACACAAAACCGCAAGAAAGTTGGAAAATAAACACAAGCCACCTACCTTAATCGTCAATGAGAGATATACATGAACATCGACTCTAGAAACTCCCAAGAATGACATAGATCCGGGTTAGAAGAAAATATGTTCAAACGTAAATACCTTCCATTAGAGTAATAATTGGCATGAATGACTTAAGAAGAGTGGAGGGCTTACCCGTGCAGCTCCAACGAGATTGTCCGAGACGGAAACAGATTCCCAACGTGCGCTCGGTGTATCTCCAAAGCTTCGGCCTCCATCTTACATTCCTTCTTCCCGTTATAAGCCTTCCCTGTGAACAGGGGAGGATACTTCCCATTTTATGCGAAACAAAAGTACACGACACGTATTTCCAAGTACACGGCGTGTAATTCCCATTTTTTGACTGTTCCTCTGGACGCTTCCCGCCAGCGTGGCACTTTTCACCTTCCGACATGACTACACGGCCTGTCTACTTAAGTAAGCGGCGTGTTCCATCACACAGTTGGCCACTGCCTTACTATTCTACTGCCGATTGACTACATGGCATGTAAAGGACCACTAAACGGCATGTATTCGGTCTTTACACCCTTCGTTGCTGTCATGGCTATATGCCCTGTGTACTCATCCAACACGGCCAAAAGTACACGGCGTGTGGAAAAGTACATGGAGTGTACTTCCAAATTTTTGGAGTTTTCCCCCATTTTCCTTATTTTCTAAAAAACACTTAAGGAAAATACAAAAGAATAAACCTGTACCTCAAAAATAAGAATCGGGTTCTTACAAACATCCCCCCTTAAAGCAATTTATACTCGAATTTCCCTTCCAATGGTGGTGAAGATATTGTCGTGAACAACTCCGGCCACTGAGCACGTACATCGGTCACCCGCTCTCAGGTTTCGTCCTGTACTCAGCCATGCTGCCATAGAAACTGTACAAGAGGAACTGACCGGCCTCGGGGAACCTTCGTTCTCCTATCAATGATACGAATTGGATGCTCCTCAACGGACACATAAACCTGTAGTTCAACCTCCTCGGGCTGAAAAACATGAGACGGGTCTGAATGATAGTGGTGCAACTAAGATACATGGATGACGTCAGGCATGGCCTGGTACCTCTGTGGTAACTGCAACCGATAGGCAACCAGCCCGACTCTCTCCAGAATCTCAAATGGCCCCACATACCTCGGTGAAAGTTTACCCTCTATCCTGATACGCCTGTGTCCCAGCCTTGGCGAAATACGCAAGAAAACCTGATCCCCAAACATGAACTCCAACGGTCGTCTGTATCGATTAACATAAGATTTCTGACGAGACGGCGCAGTAGCCATCCGCTTCTGAATCAACTAGACCTTCTCAGAAGTTTCCTGTACAAGATGTGGTCCCAGTAAACCTTCCTCACCTGCCTCTAACCATCACAATGGTGATTAGCATGGCCTACCATATAAATCCTTGTAAGGCGCCATCTCGATAGTTTCCTAAAAGCGATTGTTATAGGAAAACTCAACTAGGGGTATGTGCCTATCCCAAGAGCCCCCAAATTCTAGGATTCATGCACGTAGAATTTCCTCAAGCTCCTGTATCATACAATCTAACTGGCCATCGGTCTGAGGGTGGTAAGCCGTGCTCAGAAGCACCAGTGTACCCAGTGCATTCTGAAAACCCTGCTAGAAACGAGACGTAAAGCGGACGTCCCTATCTAAAACGATAGAATGAGGAACCCCATGAAGACGTACTATCTCTCGGATATACAACTTCCCAGGCTCTTCAACTCTAAAGGTCTCCTTGATCGGAAAAAAGTGAGTTACCTTCGTGAGTCTTTCCACAACAACCCACAAGGAATAATTGCCTCGAGGTGACCTTGGAAAACTAGTCACAGAATCCATCATGACATCATACCATTTCCACTACAGAATGGGTAACTACTGTAATAGTCCTACTGGCCTCGGATGTTCCACCTTCACCTGCTGACAGGTGGAACACCTCATAACAAAACCAGCTACATCTCTCTTCATACCCGGCCACCAGTACTGACGTCTCAAGTCGATGTACATCTTGGTAACTCCAGGATGAACTTCCCAAGCTGAAGCATGAAACACCCACATTAGCTCCTCGCGTATATCCCCAGGAACCCACACTCATCCATGGAAACTCAGGATTTCATCCCCACCTATCGTCCAACAAGGAGGAGGGTCCTCACTTGCCACCGACTCCCGTAGAACTGGGCCTTCTGGATCAGATAGCTATCTCATCCTCACCCAATCCAGGAGGGTAGAAGTCCCATATAAAGATGAAAGATATGTTTTACCCTGACTGTCATGCACCTCCAAATTCATCTCAAAGAACAAGCCATTTGCTGCCAATCACCACTGGCCTCCTACACAACATGTATATGAGTCTTCCTGCTTAGTGCATCAGCTACTACATTACCTTTTCTAGTTGTGTAAGAAAGCTCAAAATCAAAGGACTGTAGGTATTCGACCCACCTTCGCTCTCTCATATTCAATTCACACCGAGTAAAGATATACTTGTGGCTTTTGTGGTCGGTGAAAACCACAAAATGCTCTCCCAATAGATAATGTCTCCAACAACACAACACATCAACAACTGCAGTTAACTCGAGATCATGCGTTGAGTAATTCCTCCCATGTGGCCTCAACTGATGATAACCGTATGCAACAACTCGGTTGACCTACACAAACACTACTATGAGCCAATACCTATTGCATCATAGTAAACTCTATAGCTCTTCCCCTGATTTGGGAGTATCAGGACTTGTGCTGATGTCAACCTTCATTTCAGGTCCTGAAAGGCTATCTCGCAGGCTTCTAACCAAACTAACCTCACAGCCTTTTTAGTTAGACCCATCAACGACACTACTAAGCGTGAGAAGTCATGTATGATGTGCATGTAGTAACCAGCTAGCCCTAAGAAACTCTGTATCTCAAACACGTTCTTAGTCTGCTCCCAGAAAACTACTACGCGCACCTTCTCTGGCTCTACAACAACTCCTGCCTCTGAGATGATATGAACCAGGAAGTGAATTTGGTCCATACAAAAGTGGCACTTTGAGAGTTTATCATATAGTAGATGCTCTCTCAGTGTACTCAATACGATCTCAAGATGGGTGGCATGGTCGTGTCGAGTGTGAGAGTACACTAAGATGTTGTCCCTGAACACTACCACAAAATAACCCAGGTAAGGATGGAACACACGATTCATCAGAGCCATGAAAACTGATGGCGCATTCGTGTGTCTGAAAGGGATAACCATGTACTCGTACAGACCATATCTGCTCCGAAAAGCTGTAAGCGGTATATCCGATGGTCTCACACGCACCTGATGATATCTTGACCTCATGTCAATCTTCGAGAACACCCGTGTTCCACGAAGTTTATCAAAAAGATCATCAATCCTAGGCAGGGGATATCGGTTCTTAAATGTCAACTGTTTCAGCTTCTGATAATCCACACAAAGTCTGAGGTTACCGACCACCTTCTTTGCAAAAAGGATCGAAGAACCCTAAGGAGAAGTACTGGGTTGGATGAACCCCTTTTCCTGTAACACCTCTAACTGCCTCTTGATCTTCTGAAACTCTGGTGTAGCCATCCTATAAGGAGGAATGGACACTAGTGCTACTCCTGGCACAAGCTCAACAGAGAAATCCACCTCTCGCTCTGGAGGTAGACCTAAAAAGTTGTCTGGTAAGACATCCCTTAAATGATCAAACACTGGAGGGAAATTTGTCTGACAAGTCCCCTAATCATCCAGATATAAGCTAGCAATATGGTTTGTGACTCCACCTCGCCCACGATGCTCTGGTCCAGCTCGACATGCATGAAAATCCCATTCACCCTTGTATAGAAACTCTATTCCCTTTGGTGACGTGAAACTCACCCTGCGACAATAGCAGTCTACAAAGGCTTGAAAGGGAACCAACCAGTCCATCTAGAGAATGACATCATAGCGCGCCATCTATAAGACATAGAGGTCCCATAGAAATTGACACCCTCCAACCTCAAGGGGTCACTCCTTGCACTAACGCACACTGGCCGCTCTAGTTCCCAACAGAGTGTCTAGCCTCATAATATCAGAAGAAGTAGAAACACAGAGCCCAAGGCTCTCCAATACGGGTACAGATATGAAACTCTGTGTAGAACCAGTATTGAAAAGTACATAAGATAAAACAGAAGCTACTAGAATAGTACCTTTGACTGTAGAATGTCCGGGATCTTACTCCTATTGGGTTTGCTACACTGTATATGCCTGCCCAGTGTCGTGGCCCTGCAAAACAGCCTGGCTACCCTGAGTTGTCCTGCCCTGCTGCCTATGAGATCATGGTGTCTTTCTACCATGGCCACGAAAACCATCTCTGCATGCACGCCATGACGTATTCTAGTTCCTTGACTGGTAAGAAGCTGCTAGTCCTACTCCCGCACCTGGAGTCTGCACAAAACCCCTCTCACTAGCCACTGTTGGAAACGCCCTACAGAAGCATTGTAGATGACCCATCCTGCCGCATGTTCAACACTCCATTGGGTCACATGGACACTATGGCCTCTTGTTCCCCTCTCTACCACACTGGTAGAACATGACCTGGCCACCTGAAGCATTCTTATGGCTGGTACTTCCACCCGGAGAGAAATCCATCGGTCTCTTCCTCTTACCAGTAGAAATAGTTCCAGAAACTGGTGCTGAACCGCCCTAGCCCACACCACTAGCCTCCCACAGGTTCCTCTCTGTAATCAGTGCCTGGTTCACAATAGCATGTACAGTATGCAACCTAAAAACATTCAATAGTTTTCGTATGTCATACCAAAGACCATCCTCAAAGCCCCTGGCCCTCAACGTCTCATCACCCACCAGAACGGGTGCAAAACACTGAAGCTCGGTAATGCGAGCAGAATAATCCATCACATACATAGCGCCCTACTGCAGATTCATGAACTCTCGAGATCGATCTACACTCAGTGACTCCGGGAAGAAGAAGCTATAGAAGGCTGCCTGAAAATCTTCCCACACCACGTCTTTATGATGCTCTGAATGGGTGGTAACATCCCACCACATCTTGGAAGAATCACGCAGCATATACGTCGCGAGCTTGACCTTCTACCCCAGAGGCGTCTCAAGGTGCTCAAAAATAGTCTGCATCAACCCCAGCTAAGACTCCGCAGCCTGAGGACTCCTATCCCTTGAGAACGTAGGTGGATGCTGCTGTTGGAAGGTACGTGTCATCTCATCCATAGATGTGGCATCTATCAGTTGTCCCTGAAAGGTCTGCATGAACTGCATAAAGCCTTCACGGAACTGCGACTCCGCACTTGTGTCCGATATAACAGCTGGTGTGGCATCTGGCTCTGCTGGAGGATCCAGTGGTAGCCCATGTCCCACTATCTCTGGAGTATACTCGTTTCCGCTCGCCTGGCGTACAACGCGTGGTCGTCTTGGCGGAATGACACTACAAGGTCAAGCACGCCTTAGATTCAAGATTATCAACGACAGAAAATGAAGAACCCCAAAAGGGAACAGGAGGAAGAAGGCATTAAAAATTTGCAGAACAAGACTACACGGTGTGTATACTGACTCCATGATGTGTACTTGACTTCTCTTCCCTTGCTCGGGTCCTTCTATATGGCTAATCCACACGGCTCCTGTTGAACAAAAACTACACGACATGTATAACATCTACACGTCGTGTATAAAGAAATTTCCAACTGCCCATGTAATTTGTGACACAGACGACTAATTAGCTTGATACTACATGACATGTGACACCTGAACATGGCATGTACAACACCCCTTTTTCCTAGCCACATGGCTAAAACCACACGGTCTGTCCTCGGACAAGACTACACGGCATGTCATAGAGGTACATGGCGTGTACTAGATGAGATTCACTGACCCATGTTGTTAGTTACACAGCCGAATACAGGTCTCAAACTACACAACATGTTCTATACACACACGGCGTGTACACGAAGGATTACCCCGACCCGTGTTGTTAGTTACATGGATGATTCCCCATGTCTCACTACACGGCGTGTTCTTCTTTGACATGACGTGTATGTCTTAAGGTCTCCTCCATCCATGTTGTTTTTTAAACGGGCGGACTCTAGGTCAACACTACACGGCCGTACAGAAGTTACACGGCGTGTTCACCCCAAGAATTTCTATTCCCCGTGTCCCCGCCCACACGGTCTCTAACACAGGAAGAGACTACATGGCATGTACTTATGGTACACGGGGTGTAATTAAAATGTTTTATTTTTCTTCCCGAACAGAAGACCATACACGGTGTGTTGGAGGTACTACACGGTGTGTATACTGGGAATTCCTGACAGTATGCCTCATAAAATCTCCCGGAACCCAGAAAACACTGCAGAACAACACCTAAGTGTCAAATTCCGATCTGTGAGGGACCATACTCCCCACGAATCAAAATTTGACATCTTATATGTGTTATAACATAATAAACAGTCAATGATCCACCAAATTCCGGTCAATGGAGGCCCATACTCCCCAAAAACCAATGTTTGGAGTCCATTCATTCAATAGAATCATACAAAATACCCTATCACATAGCAGGTATTTATCAAGCAGCTATCACAACAGCATGCTTTTCTAGCACAAAAACTGTCACCACAACATGCAGTTTCTAATTCACCTACATGGAATGGGATCTATGCATGGCCTATGATTCCTAGAATGTTCCTAAATGATGCATGAGATGGAATACCCTCATCTAATCAGGTTGTAACTAAATAGATCCCATAGATAAAATAAAAACTTCACAATCACAAGTGCTTCACCCAACGGTGAAATTAAATCAACTGTAAAATTTGCAAAATCAAAGAATTGAAAAAATACGAGGTAGACTGGCTTTTCCCTATACACGGGTTAGCTACTCCCGGGCAAAGATTATTACACACTACAATTTCCATCCTATCCCTAACTAAGACTCAAAATATTATGTCAAAGAAAAGAACCCCTATGATACCACTTTGTAACATCCCGAATCCGGGTGCCACGCAACGGGTGCCCCGAACCCGGTTCGCCACATGACCTCAAGCGCATTTCCCCAAACACCAGAGGCTGCGGACTAGCAGCGAGGGCCCTGGCCTGATAGTGGGGAAACTATGCCCTCAATTGTCAATGTCTAGAGTAGTGGAATATAATATAAACATTCAACAACAACGGAAGCAGTAACAATATATCTGACTAGAATGGATAACTGGTAACAAAAAGGGAAACCATCAGTCATATATATATATGAAGATGCAACAATTCACTATTTTATAAAAAATCCAGAACATGTTATACTATAATAAAATACATTACAACTAAATTTAAAGTACAGAAAAGAAAATAGAATGGACAATGGAATCGCGATCCTTGGATCGGTCCCATGCCCTCCTACTGCTCATCAAAAATCAGTTACCTGTAAAGGGACCCTTGCCCTTATCTACACCTGCAGAAATGTAATCTGTTTGGACCGAATAGCATGACCCAAACAGGGTGTGAGAAATAAATCCCTATAGGCACCCACCAAAGGCTTGTGCCAAACTATGTGAAACCATGAAACAACAATGTGTAGTAGTAAAATGTAATAAAGTAAGTAGTACTGAAAAGTAACTAACTTAACCAATTATATTTCCATTTTAAAATCATTTAATCATTTAATTTAAAATATCACCACAATGAATATTCTAAGTAAATATCCAATGTCCTCCGACACGTAAACTCCCACCCTCGGGTAAAGAGAATCCTACACAAGAATCTTCCCATAGGCATACTGATATTGCCCACCGGCATAAGTATTGTTGCCCACAGGCACAGAATCAATACCCCATAGGCACGAAAGATGTTGCCCACGGGCTAAATAGTGCAGTTCCCACAGGCTAATCACAACACTGCCCTCAGGCTAAACAGGTAACCGGGCCATTCCCAACATGTAACAAGAAATATAAAAGAAATTCCTTAAAAAGATTTTCTACAATCATTACTTTCAAGGCATAATATAAACAAGGAATACCCTCGGGTATCCTGGCCAAATGGATAAATAGAGGAACGCACCCCCGGGGTGGTCCTGGATCCAAGCAGCGATCCCAAACAACATTTTAATATCACATTTAATTACCTATACAATTTTAGGTATTTAAAATAGCCAAGACCTCAGCCACACAACACCCCAAATATGGGTTCATAGCTCAAAAACACATAAAACCACACGATAGTTGGAAAATAAACACCAAGCCACCTACCTTAAACACCAACAAACGATATACGTGAACGCCGAATCCAAAAAATGCCCAAGAAGGACATAGATATGGGTTAGAAGAAAATTACTTCAAACATAAATACATTCCATTAGATGATGAATTGGCAAGAACGACTTAAGAAGAGTGGAGGGCTTACCCGTGCGGTACCAACGAGATTGTCCGAGACGGAAACAGATTCCCGAAGTGCGCTCGACTGATCTCCAAAGCTTCGGCCTCCCTCTTCTGTTCCTTCTTCCCCTTATATGAAATCCCTGTGAACAGGGGAGGCTACTGCCCATTTAAAGAGAAAAAAACAAAGTACACGGAGTGTATTTCCAAATACACAGAATGTACATCCCATTTTTTAACTATTCCTCTGGCGGCTTCCCGCCAGCGTGGCACTGTTCACCTACCGACATGACTACACAACGTGTCTTCATGGGTACACAACGTGTGCCATCACACAGCTGGCCACCGTCTTACTATTTTCCTGGCGACTGACTACACGGCGTGTAAAGGACCACTACACGGCGTGTAGTCGGTCTTTACACCCTTCGTCTCCGTCATGGCTACACGCCCTGTGTACTCATCCCACACGGCCAAAAGTACATGGCGTGTGGAAAAGTATACGACATGTAGTTCCAAATTTTGGGATTTTTCCCCATATTCATTATTTTCTCAAAAACACTTAAGGAAAAGAGAAAAGAAGAAACCCGTACCTCAAAAATAAGAATCGGGTTCTTACAGAAGTGGATGTATTGTGATGGTGAATTTGTAAAGGGAGACCGACTCATCGCAAATAGTCCATCAGAAAGGCTTTTTGGTGATATGAGTATCATACCGTCATAAAAAATAAGGTTTTTGCGTTGGGGCAATGGTTCACCTCGCCAAAGGATTCACCCGCCCTACGCGGAAAACCATGCAATGTTTATTAGTGATGGGCTATAATAGCATATCACAAATACCTAGCGTCTTGTTTAGTTTTTTCAATGAGATTTATATACCATCACAAATAATATATCGGCAGGCTGTATATTGCTATAATTAGTAATAAATTGCAATATTTAGTAATAAATTGTGATAATTAGTAATGAATTGTAGTAATTAGTAATAAATTGCAATAAGTAGGAATAAATTGAAATAATTAGTAACAAATCACAATTCTTAGTAATAAATTCCAACAATTAGTAATAATTAGTAATAAATTCCAATAATTAGTATTAAATTGAAACAATTATTAATAATTAGTAATAAATTGTAATAATTAGTAAGAAATTGTAAAAATTATTTATAAATTGCAATAATTAGTAATAAATTGAAACAAATGGCAATGACTGTTAACAAATTATAATAATTTGTAATAAATTATAATAAATAGTAATAATTTATAATAATTAGTAATACATCATACTAATTAGCACTAAATAGTACTATATAGTAATAAATTCTAATAATTTGAAATAAATTAAAAAAATTTATATTAAATTATAATTAATTGTTATTAATTCAAATAGTTAGTAATAAATTGAATTAATTAATAATAAATTGAAAAAATAGAAATAATTATTCAAAAAATTGTAATAATAAGTAATAAATTGAAATAATTAGTAATAAATTGTAATAATTAGTAATAAATAGTAATATTAAGGAATAAAATATAATATTTAGTAATAAATTATAATAATTAGTACTAAATTATAATAATTAGTAATAATTATTAATAAAATATTATAATTAGAAATTAATACTAATAATTAGTAATAAATTGAACTATTTATTATAAAATAGCTATAAATTCTAATAATTATTAATAAATTCTAATAATTAGTAACAAATTCTAATAATTTGTAACAATTACTAATAAATTCTAATAAATAGTAATAAATTGTAGTGTTTAATAATAACTTCTAATAATTAGTAATAAATTATATTAATTAGAAACAAATATTAATAATTATAAATAAATAGAAGTAATTAGAAATAAAGATCAATAATTAGCAATAATTACAAGTAATTAGTAATAATTAGAAATAAATTACAAAAATAACGATGAAATCGTAATATATTTTAACAAATAAAAATAAATTATCTCAATTCCCATTGGATTGGATGGTCCCTTTTTCCCGAAACCTTATCTCCTTCCAATTGTTTCCCACTAAAATATATAAGAAAAATATTTCCTCACGTGCAGATATCATTTTTTGTATGCACGAGAATTAAGAGTAGTGTAGTGAGGACTTCCAACTCCCCATTCTTATGCATATGAAAATGTATATGTGTTTCTCAAAGCAGATTTATCGTACTAATTTCAAACCGACAATGTTTCAAGGATACGAGCTATCAAAAAAAATTAGGCTCATTTCCCAGATGATTCATTTCCTTGCATCTTTCGCCTATTGAAATCACTTTTAGAAATCATATGTGACATACATATATTTACATTCATATACATGAGAAAGGAGAGAAGTGTGATGATGCCTCCCTTCTAACAATCGTAAGGCATACAAAAATAGATATCCTAATGTCAATGTAGATTATTTTATAGTGATTTTCGTTAGAGATAATGGACATGATTCATCGGTAAAAATATTTGTTTCCAATCCATATATAATTTTGTCACCGATAATTAAAAATTTCCTTGAAAATTTAACTATATTTAATAATAATTAGTGGTAATTAGAATAAATTATTATCAGTTACTGTAGATTATCCTAAAAGTTTAAAAAAATACTATAATTAATTATGAAATAATATAAATTCTTATAATTTATTAAAAAGGGTATTTAATTTTCTTCTCCCTTTTAGATAGTTTTTTTCTTCTATCAAATTATACAAAATAAATTATTATATATTATTTAGAAAAACATGGATCAACGAATTTGAAAATTATCATTATTCGATAGTAATTCATTGAAAAATTAGTTGAAGAATCTAAATGGATATTTTTAAAATCCTATATATATTGAGGGTGTTGAAACGTTTATATCATTTACCGCATTAAAAATATAATTTGATTCAAAATGGAAAATTAAGTGTCCATGAAAAAAAATGTATGCTGAGGACATTTGTAACCGTTGAAAACATTGAGGGTCATTTATTGTGATTTGGATTTCAACAAGAGTGTGTTCTTTTTTGTATCAATATAGTAAATGGAGTTCCAAAGAAGATTCTAATAATTTATTTATAGATCGAAAATGATTTAAAAATTAATCACATGATGTGGAAGGTCCATCTTCCCAATAATATGAAACATAGAATGATATTAATTTAACTCCTTGGAATAACTATCTCATTTATATGAGTTGTTGAGGTCCGTTGAGGATCTCTTATATCCTAGTAGCATGAAAAATTTTTTTTAAGCAGTTTCTAAATTTATTGCTATTATATTAGATAATGGAATGTCAAATAGCTATTTTATTAGAAATGATATTTAGTAAAAACACTATTACTTTATGTAAATATGTTGCATAAAAATTTCTATGAGAGAAAGAGGATGGTTCTAGTCTGGGTTTTTGTTATCAAAATATTCTTGCATGGTCAAATAATTACATCATATATTGTAGTAAAAATGAGTTGTTGAATATTTTTTCCACATTTGGTCAATCGAGGTATAAATAAGCTCAATAAGGGAAGTCTAGACTGATTCTTATAAATAAATTATTATATTTCCCAATAATTGCAAGATTGTAGCAATTATTTAAGTCTCAAAACACAGAAGCATTGATGTAATGGCACAAAACCAATATTCAAACTGGAAAACCCCTAAATCATCATAGTGATGGTTATTCATGGAACCAATTTAACCATGTGAATATATATTTGTTTTTAGAAGCCTAAAACATGTGATTGGGTCTTTCTACTAATCGTTTCTGTCAATTTAGTTCTTATGGTATCCAGAATTTATTTTGATATTTCATTATAAATCTGTACAATTTACATCCATGGATGCTGATGAAAGATCCATATATCTATTTTTCCTTATTAATTCCCTGAAATCTGAAAAATAATATTTGTTTTTATTTTAATCCATTGATTATTTTGTAAAATTTATTATAGAGTAATGATTTTAATTCGTTTGATGTTGTGGTGAAAAACAATTCCTTGCTAAAAGCAGCATTGATGTAGAGAAATAGTGACTTCCCAGTATATGTCATGTTATCTAGCCAGAGTACAAATGGTCTAAAATCATGTTCATAATGTATGAGAGAAATCAATGAATTTATTCTAATCAATGTAAAAAATCCATGTTTTTTGGGATGTCATTGCATATTCCTTATAACTGATCATGATTTTCGGAGGAACAACTATCATTTTCTAAAAGGAGCAATTGAATGATATGGAACTCAAATAACAATATTTGGTAAATAGTAAAAATCAACTATCTATTCATTACCTACTATCATATTAGACCATCAACAGTCCAACAAAAAATTGACATCTTTGGGAAATAACACAATTGCCTAAAATGAATAATTTTTTGGGATCTTCCATATTATTTGAATTAGTTGGTCCATTACATGTTGGATGCCATAAATATTGAGAATAACTATTTCGATAACATATTTCATACTATTTTGGATGCCCCATGTAAGTCCAATGATAATGTAATGGCATGATTACAACTTGCCAAAATATACAGGATACCATAAGTTGAACTGTTTGAAACTGTCATATTACAGAATTCAATGAATCCAAAATCAGCTTATAAAACCACAAAAAAGAATCTATTGTTATTATTTTTAGTAGATTGCATATTTGAGACTTCTATAAGGGTATTCTTCAAATTTCAGAAGATGGATCAGAAATGGTCATATTACCTGATTAAAAAGTCATCATTGTAATGATATAATGGAAATAGTTATACCAATTAGATATAGGGTTTTTTGATTTATATATTTTGGGATGTGCTAACAGACATATCATATTTTTTCTGAGGCATTTGTGCATTGAAAAGTGACAACGATCCATTATGAAGACTGTCATATTTTTTTTTAATATTATGTAAACTTAAAAAATCATCCCACAAACATTGTTTTACTCAATGAAACATTTGATAATACATTTTCTAAATGAATAAAAATATGGTGGTCTGGTACTTTTCCAACATATGTACCCATTCAAGAGATACATGGAGAAATTGAATAAAAAAGTATGTATCAAACTATTGGTTGAAGGATCAATTGCAGAAGCTTATGTGCAAGAAGAATTTTTTTTATTATCATAACATTCAATTTGAATATCACTCAAAATAGAACCATATTTTCCGTAATAAGGTAAATATTGATGGTGAAAGTGGAAATAATTTATCATTTTTCAATCAACCCTAACTTGGTTTTTTTGGAGTTCACGAACAATGGATTTCAGATGATGAACATCACAGAGCTCATTTATGTGTTATTCTCAACTATGATGAAATACCACCATTTTTATAGTCTGTGATCTTATCAAATATTCTATAATTTTTGTTAGAGTAAATTAATAATATTTTATTTTTTGGTTATATGATAATCATATCAATAATAAACTTAAAAAAAAACAGCTGATGTTATTGAAGAGCATTGGAAAAAAACATTTCCTACTAGTTTCAAATACTGGTGTCATAAATTATTTATGATTTAACATATAAAATAAATATAATATCTGTTATATTGATAATTATTTTAAAAATTATCAGGTAGCTCAACATGATGATAAAATTGATAATTGAGTCTATGTATTTAGTAACCCACTATAAAAATTGTTAAATATTACAATGAATATGTTGTTAATGTTTTTTGATTTCATACACGTGCATATGGGGAATAAAAAAAATGAACATTGTTGTTATCTTGAGAGGATATCATCATAGAGAAACTCAAGTTGACTTTTATGGAATATTGGAGGAAATTATTGATTTCTTTAATAATGTAAAACATTACATAATGATATTTAAATGTCAATGGTTGGATGTTATGAAAGAATTGTGTGTTCATCTAACCCATGTATTCCTTGATATTAAATATAATTAGTCTTCTTTCAGTAAATGACCTTTTTTTTGGATAATATGGCACATCAAATTTATTATTCAAAGTATTTTTCTAATTCAATATATTTGAGTGATTAATGGAGCATAATAAAAAATAAATCTTTGGAAAAAACATTTTACTCAAACTGAATGTGGTTTCACTAAAGTGGAAGTAATTGAATTTTTTTTAATATAATGATCCAAATAAATATATTTCATTTAGAAGAATGAATATCGACGATGGAAACCCCATATTTTTGGGTAAATGGTGTCGATGATGTTAATGCTGATTAAAATGAATATGAAATGATAATATATGATGAAAATGAATCTCATAAAAAAGTTGGTTGTGTTGAGGAGGCATATAAAGATATTGACACCATCATATATTAAGATAAGGGTGAAGATAAACATTGAAACTATTTAATTATGGTTATAATAACATATAAAATATATCAATATATAATAGTTTTTCAAAACTATTTTCTAACAACAGTTATTTCGGGTTTCAGTTTGATGACGACCTATATCATCTATTTCCAGAAGGTGATAAACCTTTTTATGTTCATGATGATGGATCATCTAACCCTCAATCTATGGTTAGTTCATGGGTGACTCAAAGGGGGTTTGGTATTGCATGATTTTGGATTCCTAACACTATCCCCAAAGAAATGTCATGTCATGGATTCCACACACGCATGCAGAGGTATGTTTACCTATGTATCTTAGTTACTCTTCAATTATTATTATTATATATATATATATTAATTGTTCGTTGCTTTTTCACTTTCTATAACATTAAGAATAGACCTATTAGATATAAGAGTGCTATATTGAGTGATTATTTTTCTTAAGCATGGATCTCATGGGAACATACTCCCATTTATGTGTATCACCACACGTTGAATCATTAGATATTATGTAAATATATAATATTTATTTTTAAATTAATTTCATTAATTATGTGATATTATAAATATATTCAAGTTTTAGGTTATCCAACAATTATGGAATGTGTGATGATTCCTCGAAGGCATGGAAGGGGAATATGGGTTCAAATTGCAGTCATTTGTTTACACAATTTGAGAAGGAATGAAATGGAAAAAAGTAGGAGTGATAGAGTTTGATGTGTGTTATCGCACAAACTGAAATGAATGCATTTCATCTATGGTTTTAGATGAATTAGGTTCATACTATTTTCATGGTAATTTTCATAGTATATAATGTGTAGGTCGATGAAATCTGGGTAGATAAGAGTTGACACATCGGGTCGGTAGTCATACATTTAGTACGGATAGAGAGCGTCTGGTAAGTTCTTTTTTTAATATTTTATATAACTTTAAAGGTAAAATATTTATTTTATATTTATATAGGAACTCAAACATCCTGATATTGTAGAGTTTGACATTTATAGGATGATGTACAATTATCTCACCACTAGAGAGATTAGAGATTCTCACTAGCATCATATTCTGGTAAGTCTATTTTCATTTTCAATTAAAAATTTAACATCAAAAAATATAATGACTATTTTATTTTTAAATTACAATTGATGAAGCCATATGGGGTGGAGACAAATAAAAAATAAATTGAGAGTCAGTCTGAGGTTGATACTCACACTAGTGTCCACTGATTTGATGATAATACAAAGATGCACGCGACTGAGTATGCCTTCGGGAAATGTGGTGTTGTTGGTATCAGCTATCATTTTAACCCCTATGGATTATTATGGAATCACTCTGATGTCTACCTCCATCATTATATGATCTCGTGAAGAGTCATCGTCATCTACTGCATAGTAACTGGTGTAGATGAGAGGTTATAGTGAGATTATATAGAGACAATGTATAGAGCAGAAGTAGATGCGTCAATGGCAGCAACAATAGCAGGAAGAAATCCTATGAAAACATCATCAGCCTCAGTATAAGCTGGAGGAGATGAGTCAATGGTGATAGTAGCAGGAGCAGGAGTAGTTCTAGAACATGTGATGTCTAACTTGTGTTTTAGGGATGGACTTCCCTCCATTATTTCACCTAGGAGTCCCTCCGCTTCAATGATGTATTTATATATTTTTTGATAATATATTTGAATATTAATTTTTTTGTAATATTAACTATCTACATTTCCATATACTTCATTTGTTATTTTGTTTTGAATAATAAATTTTATATATATTAATTTTGTTATTTTTTTATTAATTTTTATGTATTATTTTTTATTATTTTATTTTTATTATTTTTTTATATTCTTCATGAATATTGACGGTTTAATTATTTTATAATTTTTTATTATTTTATTAATACTAATATTATTATTTCAATAATATTAATATTATTTTTATTTTTATCTTATCCATATTATTGTTATTACTGTATGAATATTATTATTAAATGGTATAATTTATTTATTATTTTTATTATTTTTATTTTTATTTCACTAATATTAATATTGTTTGTTATTGTTATTATGTTTATTAATATTTTATAAAATATTTTTCAAATTTTTCTGTGGGTCCTGTCGCAAATAGTATTTGTGACGACCCGTCGAAAAAAATGGTATTAAAAACCCGGTAAGGCTTTTTGCGATGGGCCACCACCTTTGCCTAAATAATATTTGTAAAGGGCCAGAACAATAAAGTATTTAAAAATGCTTGAGGATACATTTTATGATGGGTCCTAATCATGTGGAAAATAGTTTTTTTTCAACGGTCCTTCAAAAAAACTATACATTCAACACCCTTTTCTACAACTGGACATTTGTGATGGGGCCTCATCCCAAAAAGGTATTTGTCATGCGATCTCATCCAAAATAACCCATTTCAAAATGACCAATTTCTAGTACTATACTTGCACATAACTATTTAAAAATTACATATTTTTCTTCAAATATCACATCAATCACATTCAAAATCCTTTATGTTTAGTGATTTAGAGATTTATGAAACATAACCATTAAGTATATTGAAAATTTATATATTTTAAAACATATTGATAATATATTTCATCTATAAGACACAATCTTCTATGATTCTTTATTTAATACTAATCATCAGGGCATGAAATTGAACATGTTATTATTCTTTTTAATCCTTTATCCATTTGAAAATATTGGAAAGTATTTCCGAAAAATGTAATTCTTAATAAGGGGTCTATAAAGAATTATAGAATCACCTATTCCATAAAATACAAGGAAACTGAAAAAAGTATACTAAGAGAAACATTGAACTCATATAAGTTCAAAAAAATATATTTTCATTAAATAAACTACAAAAATAATATAAAGGGAACATAAAGAGGATATTAAAGAACTAAAATAAAAATCAAGTAATACAATTTTGTCAATAAATACTCTGGGAAAATCCAAATCATATCATCTGTAATCACTCAAAATAACTAATAATGGAATAACAATATTTTTTTATTCCAACAACATGTCACTATAGAATATATCATTCCCAATGTATAGGGACTATTTAATACTGAACCCTCCCATAATATAATATAGTGTCTAGGAGTCATATCATCATTAAAACACAAAATATAATTCATTTAAATATATAATAATATGGAAAACATTTAGCCTAACAAATGATAGTGAATGAAATATAATTGTTTAACCAATTCCAATATAATAAGATTGTTAAAAATAAATTTATAATATAAGTGAATTGATATCAATAAGAAGTTGATAAGTAATATTAATATATAATATTAATGAGATATTGGAGGGAATCACAATGAAAAAGAATTTAAATCAATATATCAATGGATTATGAAAATCCCCTCATTGCGGGTCCAAACTCTCATTTTATATCCATTAAATTTATAAATATTTAAATTATAATAATTATTTAAATTTTAATAAATTCTCATGTTTATTTAATAATTATTATTTATTTAATATAAATTATTATTAATTTAAAATATTAGTATTTCATTAACTGATCATTTTAGGTATATCCAGTTTTTAGTTTTAAAATAGCATTGTAGTAATTCATTTAGGTAAGTATAATTTCAATCTAATTTAATATGCTTCATGAATAATAATTTAAATGATTGATGTAATTCTAAATGAAATTCAGTTAAAATAAAAAGTAGAAAATTATAATTTAATAAATAATTATCAATAATATTTTCTTCTTATAAATTTATAAATGTATTCTAACTACAAATTAATTTTTATCAAAATTTACAGTTGTAAGAGTGAGAAGAAAGATGAGCCCCCTCCCCCGATCAAATTTTGGTATGGGGAAATACCAATTATACCCCCTTTTTTAATGCACCTGAACTCACTTATTCAACCTAATATCATGTATCACGGTGTAAAGACACCACCTCCATTGCCAAGGACATCGATTGCTTCCGTATGAAATGAGACACCTTTTATGGATAAGATTTGAAGAAATTTTCACAAATTTTTAATTCAGGAGGGTTTGGAATTTAGTTTATTTAGTGGAATGCTGATCATATAGAAATAATAAATTATATGGTTGAAAATATATAATTATTATATTATCCAATATATTTTTATGATATTTTATTTATTTAGAAATAGTTTTTTAAAAAGTCCCATTTATATTAATTTTCGTGGTTATATTTTTAATTTTTGAATTAAATTATTTAGAAAATTATTTAATTAAATTTATAATTTTTATATCATTTATTTTGTATAATATTTATATATATTTTTAGATAATATACATATCCTTTATTTATATTATCACTATTCACCATTTTTATTTTCCATATCGTGCATAATATCTACATCTGCATTTCAAAAGTATGTTTATATTTATCTCAATAAAAAGTTATTATTTATTCATTATAATGTATTGATATTAAATTTTAAGTATCTAATATTATATTAAATATTAAATATATTTCTATAATTTATGATATCATTTTAATGAATAATATAAAAATAGGTAGTAAAATTCAATTTAGACTCATAATTATATTTCAAAAAAGTGTTCATATATTTTACACAATATATATCCAAATAAAATTATCCACCTAGATTTGAAAAAAAATTATGTATATAAATTATTTGGAGGTATTATATGTTTATATAATTTTATATGTCATATTAGATATATATTAAAAAGAATAAGTATAGTTATACATAAACGCTAATTATTATATTTAAATGATCTCAAATGCTTTACTCAATGCCTAACCAAATAGATTCCACATATTAACTTCAAAAATATGTTTTTTGTAGATATATTGGCCAAATAAATTTTATAAATTTCTAATGTTTTATGAAAATTTCATTAATCACATTTAATTAAGACATGTAATGATTAATTCATTCTTGATGTCTGGTTTTCTATAAATAAATTTACACTATTAATAAAATTTTAACATATCAATTTTGGGAATTCAAATTTTCAATAAAAATGATTTATATCTACAATATTTTGACATATTTCATATATTCCTCAATTAATATGAAATTTTCTAGAATATTATAAATAAAAAACTAATTGAATGAAATTTTATTTCAAACTCTTATTAAAAAAAATAAATTCATATTCATATTTATCAAACAGTTTAAAAATACATTGAATTAAAATATATTCTTAAAAAATATGTCTTTAAATTATTTAAATAAAATAAATTTAATTAAAATTTCCATTGGTAATATGATTCCCAACTTTTTATAAGAAATAGTTTTTATACAACACATTTAATAATAACTATTATATCTTATTATATATAAATTTTTTGACAATTAAAATTCCACATAATTTTGAAATTTAAATTAAATATATATTACTAATTTAATCAAAATATATCTACAATTACAAAAGATTAATATCTAAATAAAAAATCATAATAAATTAAATATAGTAGGTGTTTTTTGATGAACAAATAGTTCATTTAAAAATAAAATAATTACCCTTGATTTGTACCTTGGTATAATTATTTATATGTCTTTTTTAAGAAAAATATAACAATAAATATATAAAATAAATATTAATTTTAATTTCTAAAATATATACAAATTATTGAAATAATTCAAAAAAATAAATCGTGTTAAAGAAATACAATTAAATATTATGTTAAACATATTTTCTATAAAGAAATAAGCATTCTTCATTTTAATGTAAAATGAGTGCCAAAATGATCATTTAATGATTTCCTAATTTAAAATATAAAGTTTATTTAAACACATATTTTAAGGATCATAAAATAGTAATCCATACGTTCATATAATGAAAACCAACAATGACTACCTTCAAAGGTTATATAATAGCTACCCTCAATAGACATATTACGCATAATGTTTCCACATATATGAATTCATAATGTTTTCACATTGACTAATTCAATTATAACATATAATTATCAAAATAAATATATTATTTTTTATGGGTTTTCTTCATTTAAAAATTATATTTGATATCATAACTCTCATGGGGGTCTAAGAGGATCAATATTTTATTATTTAATTATTTTTATTTTCATGCATTCATTTTCCTATTATACATGAATTGATATTATAGTATGTATTAACCCTTCATATATAATGTTTTCTTATAATGATCATTCATTTTATTTTATACATGTGTCGTATTCTGAATGATAGAATTTAATATGATAAAAATAAAAAATTTGAAAAGAAGTTACCTACTGAAATCATTATTATTTCATTTCCATCCGAATTAAAAAAATTTCAACATTAATGTTTTTAATAATTAATAAAAAAATTATGTCTATATATTCATTAATAAGTCCTTAAACAAACATTTCGTACATATAGCACCTTGATAAATGCTTTCAAAATCTTGTATTATTATCCATTGAACATTCTCTTATAATGAAAACAAACATTGCCCTATTAAATTTTAAATTCCCAATAGAATGTATCATAATTTATATTATAATATTTATTTCATATTATAAAAAATGAATAATTTTATCATTATAAAAAATTTATTTCTATCTTAAAAAACACTTATTATACGTTTTAATAATTTATTTTTCAATGATATGTATTCTAACAACTTGATTCATTTACGAATGATCATTACCACTTCAGCTTGGACATCAATTTCATTCCTAAAACTCTATATTATATTTAATAAATGTTATGAAAAATTGTTCATGAGTGTAAATCTTAGTTAGTGGTATCATGTGTAGAGGAAAACATGTGACCCTAAAAAATTAAAAACCATATAAATAGGGATATAAATTGAATAATTTGATTTATATAAGATGAGAAAAATATATTCAATCATAAAATATACTACATAACTCAATAAAATAAATTCTATATAGGATCATAAAGTTTAATCATATTCATCCATGAATATAAAAGAATATTCATAATTTTTTTCGGTAAATCTATATCATATTAATAGTAATCACTCATAATCACTCATAACCATGGATAAATATGTAATAAAACTAGTTAATTCAAATATAACATTTTAAGATAATAAATAATAACTATATTCATTGGGGGAAATATAATTACTTTGAAAAATTATTTCATATACAATGTTCATGAACTTATTGATGAATAAAACAAATAGGATATTGAATTTCAACACATAAGAATATGCATTAATTCTATCACAAGAAAAGATAATTGATGAAAAAATGTGTTAACCAATTCGCTTTTGACTGTAAATTTTAATTAAATAATAAAATATTGATGAATCATGATAAATAATATTCTGAAAATAAGATTATTATGCTATATTAAATGTATAGTTAAGAGGAACATAAGGATAATGGTCTAAAATCAAAATGATGTTATTAAAAAAAATCCCTTACCATTCGTAATAAATCACTCTATATGTCGATTAAATTCTTGAATAATAATATAAAATTAATTATATTTATGATTTTGAATTTTTTTTAACTATATAATTATTAAAATACATTTATTATAATTAACTATTCATATATTGGATTAATATTTATTATATTGATCTTCTTGAGGATTTTCAGTTCATAATTCCAAAATACATTTTTTGAAACATTATCATAGAAAGATCCAGATGTAATAGTTAAATAATATATAAATGTATTATTTTATAATTTTTCATTAGTTAAAATAAATGTTGTTTAGTATAACAGTATATTGTTTCAATTTAAAAAATCTTCTTCAATTAGCATGTTTTATAGACTTATAAATGACTTTGATTATTAACATTTGATATCAGAACTATCCAAACTATTTTATCATCCGGGAATTATAATTAAAACATAAATTCTAATAATGTATTGAAAATATTTAATTTTCAGGATTTTTCAATCCCCTGTTACGATATTTATGTAAACGGAAAAACCTTGTTGATTCAAGTTGTTGATTTCACCCAATCACTAACTTGCTACAAAGAAGAAACTGTTATAAATCCTTTTGTATTTCATTATTACAAAGTACATATAGATATATACAGATTATAATTTGAAGTTATTAATGTTTTAAATTAGAATCGATAAATTTTAAAGGAAAATTTTGACGAAAATAATCAAATGATTAGATGATAATTATATTAAATAGTTGAATCATCCCATGAGATAAACAAACAAAATCAATCCTTCATTAATATTTGTTTTGGACAAAGCATATGAAATGTTTTTAAGGATTGTAAAATAATTATTTTGGGAATTTTATAATTATAAAACCTGACATTATATTTTTTTGGAAGGGGAATAATGATTCAAAAATTATATAAATGAGTCTTTTATATTTGCACAAATATGCATTCACTTGGGTTAAGAATGTAATTTTCTGTTGAACTTGATTTAAAATATATAATAAAATATATATCCAATCACTTATATTTATAATTTGATTCAGGATATTTTTTAGTCTTTTACTTACCTATAAATAATTTTCATAAATATTGTATCCCAAAAATACATATTTTCATGGTTATTCAAATAATTTTAGATTTAAATTTTTTATAAATTTATGAAATTAATGTAATAAAATATATATCGATTATTTATCATCATATTTATCTCTTTCATTCTAAAATATACTTATAATTACATAAACTGGTCATTAATTCTCCATTTTTTAATTTTCTATTTCCACTCAAGTAATGTGTTTTCATGTTGTGGGTATTTTTATATTTATCTTCGCATAAAAAATATTTTATTTTATGATCATATTATGTTTATTAATTTTAATGTATATTTATATGTAATAATTTTTTAATATATTTATACAATGATATTTATCATTTTATATAAATATATAATATTTGGTATTAAAATTCCATTTGAACATTAACACTTATTTTAGAATGATTTTAAAAAAATTTACTGAATTTTTAGAAAATTAATAAACTAGATTGCATTTTGGAAATTATTTTTATGTATATTAAATATTTTATGACGTTAAAAATTAATTTTAAATTTTTCATTCAATTATTGATAAAAAATAAAAATATTTATGATGTAACTTAAACTCATATTGTTATTCTAAAAAGATTTAAAATGTTTTAGTCTAACTCTAACTGTTTTAAATTGATATATTGACATAAAAAATTAAGATATTCATATATTTATAGTATTTTACCATGTTTCGTACCATTCATAATAATTCCATAGCATTCCATAAAACATTGTTGATAATGGGATGCAATGTTTAATTTGAAGTTGATGTCTACTTTTTTATGGAATTTGAATCTCTTTATCATCAACAAATCAATTGGATTTTGAGTATTCAACTAATATAACATAACATTTTATATTAATAATATTATACGATATTAAATATTTTATTTCAATTTTATAAAATATTCTAGTTATTTATAATTCAATAAGTAGTTGAATTCATTTTGAATTCAAAATATTATTTTATAAAAATGAATTCAAAGTCCACTATATCATTCAACATATATGGAATTTTAATATTAATACTGAATTTAAAAATAATTCCATTTATTGTTTAAAAATCATGAATAAAAAATTATAATATATTTCCTTTGCGGTTTTTAAAAAAATTGATTATATGTCGTATTTACAACATACAATAATATCCGGTTAATAAAATATTTCTTAAAAAAAATTACCACTACATTTTTAAAATATTTTTATTAATATATGACTACATTTATTGATAATATATCTATAATAATTAACGGATAAAGTGTTAATCAAAATAAAAATTTATGTTAAAAAATTAGGTTTTTCTTGAAGAACTTATATTCCTATTTAAAAGAAAACCTCATTCCTATTTTTTGTCATTTAATAATTATTACTATGTTTATTATTATAATTAAAAACAATATAAAAAAATTAAATTAATATTAATCTATTTTCCTAAAATATATTATTATCATATAAATAGATTAATGTTATAAATGATTTCAATGAAATATAGAAACACAATAAATAAAATTTTTCTAAATAATAATAATTATATTGATTTTTAATGTAAAAAGAGTATATATTTGATAATATCATTATTTATTAAATTATCATAAAATGGGTATCTCATATTATATTTCTAGGATCATTTAATGGCAACTCCGGGGCCATATAATTACTATACTCAATAGTTACTCTCAAGGGTAATATGGCGACTACCCTCCATAGATATTTTATATTTTTCATTTTTAAATATAATAATACATAATTAAATAAAATCAATTCATTAAATTATGTCCTTTCATCCCCATAATTATAATTATATATCTAATGATTTTATTTATTTCTATAATTATTTTTTGTTGTATGAATCTCATGGGGGAATCACAATGAATACTTTATGCTTTCAATTTTTTAGTTGCAATTATTATCCCATTATTTATATATTGATCATATTCGGTCTATATATCCTATATATATTATGTAATTTTTTAAAATTTCATAATTTCAATTATTATATACCACATTTAATTATTTATATTTTATTTTGTCACAAAAAATATGAAATTTCATAAAATAGAGAACACACTAAACTCTAGGTTGTTTCAACATCATTAGTTCTGTCCTTTGTTTATTCCATACATATATCCAACTCATAAGTACCCGTTCAAATATAATTACATAAAAAACAATATACACCCAACACATCAATCTCACACTATCGTAAAAATAACATAACTACTGTTGTAATATTATTTTATATAATTGAGTAATCAAAGAAAATGTACCTACAAAATCATATACACTACCGGTACTTCAAAAGGAAATATTTTTATTTTACATTATTAATGATTGAATCTACTCAAACTATTTATGGGAATAGAAATCATTTGAAATCCCCGCAAACATTAATTTGAGAGAGTTCCCAAAAAACAATCTTAATCTAATCTTTTTATTTCCTCATCATCTAAAATAAGAATTCCATTTATCATGTCATCAAATCATTATAAATAAATATATCTCAAATATCTAGGTAAATCCTCTTTTAAACACTAAATTAAATTTACATTTACCTAAATATATGTATAATAATAAAGATCGGAGGAAGGATTGACTCAATTAATTTAGAATTTTTCTTCTAATAATTAAAGGAATAAAGATCAATATAGAAGTATTCAAGGGATTTTTTAAATAATTACTTCCCCCTATGGTAATATATTATGAAAATAAAGTAAATAAAATTAGGGAACCTTCAAAAAATAAAAATAAAAATAAAAAAATCATGGATTAATGAAAATAAATTTGGTATAATATGTTCCAGCAAACAGAAATTTTGAAAATCATATCGTCGATCCCTCTATTTTACTCAAACCCATCCAAAATTCATTATGAAACAATTTACACTTTTATGTGATAATTCAAGCACTCCTAAATATAATGTCATAAAATTACATCCTAATCAACCACTTGCAATGACTCTTCTTTGGCCCAAAAATTTTCCCACGCAATGCATTATCGCATTATAATAAAGGATATAGCATAACCAAAAATATAGAGTACTGTGAAAGTTGTAAAGTCTATTGGTGACACATTTCATTATCTAAATTATATAAGAAAAACTAAATTCCTTTCGAATAAATCATACTGAAATACAATTCATTATGATATGAAATTTAACTCAAATAAAATTACACCTCAATCACTACATAATTTTGTTCTCCATATTTTTTAAATTAGTAGTCATAAAAAGGAGGGAATGTAATAAAAATATGCCTATTAATATTTAAATATATTGAATTTAAGGGGATAAAAATAACATATAATTTAATTACATTTCATATAACTGATAGATGAGAGATTCAATATATTGGTAATAACTTCATAGGAGTTTTTGATGATATGAAATTTCATGGATACTGACATAATAGTGATTGAAAAATGATTTAATATACTAATTCCATTTTGATGATTATATAAATATCATATGATAGGAGTTATGGGAAAAAATATAAGGGGTGTGTTATATTCTATAGTTCACTATGAAATTATATTATGTATCAATATAGAATAAAATTTGAAAATTGGTGGAAAATGGTATCACCAAGTATAGAGGTACTTAATCGTGCCAAAAATTTCCATCTTTAAAAATAATGGTTCATTAATCAGATAAATATATAAATTTTACAACATTAGTAAATACAATAATATTCATTAAACATAGTATTTTTTTAAAATTACCCATTATTATGACATTTCTCAATTAATCACCTATTAATATCACCAGCTTGTAAAATGGATATAATTAATCCTAAAATAAAACACTAATAAAGAGAAAAAATAGTTACTTTAGTGATGTTAATGTCTTATTTATAGTATCAATTGTTTTGGGTGACCAAACAATAAAAAAATATTAATCCTTACTATCAAATTTTTTTTACATGTGCTATAACCTCTTTCTACATGAAAAACTATAAAATAACTATCCCAATTATTGGATATTTTATTTTAAGGATTTTGATGATACAATTGTAAAGGTTAATGATTACAATTTCATTAAAAATGATGAACTTTTTGGTAAAAATTATAATATTTCTACAAGGAATAATAAATCCTTATTTACGTCATGTGAGGATGTATATTGATATATGAAAGAGTCTTTGTGGATCATTACTGATATAGTCGCTTCCACAGTGGGTTTGGGATAAATATATAGTTAACCGACCAGGTCAAATATAGTGGAATCTTTTATACCCTTGTATCTTAATTAGTGATATAATGGTCCCATATTATAAATATTAAAATCTTCAACTATATAATATATGTTATCTCATTTTTATCAAAAAAAATAACTAATAGAGTTTGGTTGTGTTTCATTTTCCATCGGGAGATGCATGTACACTATTTTATGTAACATAAAAAATATATATATAAAATAGATCATTCTTAAACATCCTTAAAAATTAAATATTAATTCCTATAATAAACTACATGGTAAGAATATAGAGTTCACCTATGAGTATGTAATATTTAATTTTTTCCATATCATAGCAAAGACATGTTCCAAAGGCCAAATTTTGTATTTTATTTTATTTTACATTACAGGTGACCAAAATCCGTTAATTTCTAAGGAATACCTCTACAAGTATATTCCCGAAAAATTACACCTTTTTAGGTAGATGTAAATTAGGTATAAAAAAGGTTTAAAACATGAAACACTACCCGTGAAACCATATGAGAGGCCCAACAAGTTTCTCTAAGTTTATTTCACTTTCACTTTATCAATTTGGTAATCATTTTAATTTCACGATGTTTTTAATCAATAATGAATTATAGTGTTTCATTTTTTTATTGATTCTGAATACATTTCTTGATATTTAACTATAATTTTGAACATTTAACATATTACATGGCAATGTAATATTTTACCTTCGACCATATTGATATTTTGTATTTATATGCCAATAAGAGATAACTAAAAAAGAAATTACATATTATGTTGATTTTTATTAATCATTTTTATATTATGTTAAAATCTTTTTTATTTTTAGAAAAGAGTATTTAGTTTTATTTTTATGTTAGTGAGCTTAAAAATATAGGTAAAGTCATTTGTTGTGTTTTCAAAAAAAAAATTATAAAAATTTTCTATAAATCAATTAGTAATATTTATAAATGTATTTATTTAACCTTATATCTAAAAACATATCAATATAGAAACATTTTCAGTGACTCAAATCCATTACAAAATTTTTGGAAAAGTGTATAATTATATAATTGTTTTGGCATCTGGTTTGTTGCTAATATTTTCCAAAATACCTAATTGGTAACATTAATAAAAAATTCTATGATATCTAAATTTTTGTATAATTTTTGAACAAAATGACTTCAAATTATTCTTCAAAAAAATGGAAAATGTTTTTAAAGATGGGTAATCAAAATAATTAAATGAAATATTGGTTTAAAATAATTTTATATATATATTTTTTAATTTCCATTATTTTATATTAAAACTTATACATCAAAACAATTATCATAACAATTAAATATAATTACACACTCATTATAATTCAAAAAAAACAACCCAGACGTCTTAAAGAAAGCAAAATTTATAAAATAATCAAACCAATTAAATTACACTATAAAAATGTGATAATTATTATAGGATTGTGTATTAATATTTTTAATTTAATGGGGATTTATATTATGTTACTATATTTATGTGTTGGAATTTGGGTTATCTTTATTTTATAATTTATTTTAATGTCAATATCTGTATCATATAACTGTTTTCATCCACTAAAATCATAAATTCATAGTCACATTTATGTAAAATTAACAAACCATAATTAAATTCACGTAGTACTTTTTCACGGTTCACAAAGAATGAGGGTCAGTATCTATTACCTATATTTTCTGAAATAATAGAAAGAAGTGATTCAACAATATCATTAAGTTAATAAAAATTTTTGGGTCGTTTTAATCATTAAATTAATAGTATTTTTAACACTTTGTATCCTAAATGGTTCCATTTGATACCTATTAGTTATAATAATAAATAAACAAAGAAAAAATATCATCATGGAACTCTTGAATTTAAATATAAATAAAATATTAAAATATTTACATGTTAAGAGTTTGATCATAAATGAAGAAGAAAAGTATTCTTAGTTACGATTAATTCTCATAAGCCTTTATATTTTTTATAATGAATATAATTTAATAATCTTCTAAAAAATAACCACACATAGAGTTCAAGAAAATATCTTAATGTTACTCCTTATCTCATGAATTTTAAACTTTTTATAGTGGGACAAATGGATGGTTTCAAAATATAAATATCAAATTACCATAAATAATTTCTATAGAACAACTATTTGAATTCCATAAAAATAACATACTCTAAATAAAACATTCTTCAGTATTTAATTAATTTAAGTATATTATTTCATTGAAATCTCCAAAATTATTCATCAAATGTAATTTCAAATTTCTATTGAATATATTTCATTTAAATATCTTCAAAATATGTCTTCACATAAAATAATTATTCCCTATAAATCCAATAAGGGTCACATGCATTGTATCTGAATTAATGTTATGTTTCACATATGAAAACATTAGAAAAATTCTAAATAACACAATTCTATTTTATAAAATTTATGATGATACAATTCATCACAAGAGAAATCATTCACTTGTGATTAGTGTTAAATATCTGATATTGTTTTTTTATTATACCTGATTTAAAATGAATTGGATACCCTTAATAGTTGGTTTGTTTACATGATTGATATTCATTTAAAATATTAATTTTATAATAAATAAGTGAAATTGTTTATATTAAAATGTTGTAATTTTTATGGGGAAAATGATTATATCATTCAGAATATAATGTGGTTATTACCCTTTGATAGGTGGTTTTATAAAATCAGTGTTATGGAGAGTCATCCCACAGTAGTGAAAATGATATTTTTTATTATTTTTCTAAAATTATATCATTTATTTATAAAATGGCCATGATTTATCATGTATAAATTAAATTTTTTATAGAATATCGAGTTTATTTGAAGAGAATCCATAGAGATACCCTCCATGGTTAGATTTATAAGGATTAAATAACTTGGATGAAGATAGATCAATCATTATGAAACGTGTATGGTCTTTGATCAAATGAATTAATTTTAAGCCCAAATTTCAATATTATTCTTAACATTACAAATAAAATAATTTACCAATGAAGTAAAATTATGATTTTCAGATCCCTGTTATATTTATTAGAAAATTATAATCATAGAATTTTGACGTATGGTTTGGGATAAGTCTTAGAGATAGTTTTTTTTATATCTAAATTTTTTTTCTACAATTCTACAAGAATAACATTTAAATTTGGGTGAACCCTTGTAGGTCTCTATTATTAAGATAAAATGTATTTAAATTCCATTATCTTCCTAAAGATATCATTATAAGATTCATTGATAAGATAGAGATCATTTATAGGTCATAAATTCATATACATTAAATATATTAATCACATGATTGATTCATGAGTCTAAACATATATCACATGAAAAGTTCAAAAAATATGAATCCAATTTCATTTCATAGGTATTTATGATATTAAGTGGTTGATATTTCCATAGGTATGTATTATTTTGTACATCCATGGTGTCCAACCTGGATAAAACCACTAGGGATGGAAGCATGATATATATCTCTAGAAATGAATGTTACCTAATCTATTTGAATGTTAAGGGACATCGAATCTGGTATTATACTGCTCATGGAGTCCAATTGAAGACCCATATTTAGTGTGTTCATGAAAGGATTTAGGCAAAGAAATCGGGATTACGTAAATAATTAAATCATTTAAACAATGTGATCGGTTGCATGGAGATATATTTCACATATTACATTAACTATAACTATGATATTTGGGATGCATTTTATTCAAAAATTAAACATTGAATCTTATAATATACACCTAATTAAATTTCAAATCCAAGAAAACAATTTTTGGGTCCTTTTAAGACTGTTTGAGGGATACAGTGAGTGATTATTGATGTAATTGATATTAAAATTATTAATATAATTATAAAATTATTTACCCTCACCAAATAATGATTTAATAAGGTTCAATCATTATTAGTAAATGGATATAGTATTATGAGGGGAAACATACTCAATGGGAAAAATTGTTATGATGGTTATTGGAATTTCTTGAGTTAACCATGAAAAATATTAACATATGATAATTACAATATTTGGTGAATCATTATATAACACTAATATAATCCCAAGATTATTAACTTGTATGACATTCTTAAAAATTTTAGTTAGTGAAAATTAATTGTTTGTGACCTAGTAGTGGTGATAATTATTCATTGAATAAGAAATTGAATCATTTACCATCAAAAATATTTCTCATAAAATATACCAAAACTCTAAATGGAATATATATTAATTGTGAAGATTTAAATTATATATGTTGATCATATATTAATATAATATATTGGAATTATTTAATTGGATAAAAATATTTAACATTTGAAAAAGGGTTTTGAGATAAATAATGGATTAAGCTATCTAATGAATTAATTTTTCATTCTTTTTAATTAATTACTATTGACTTCCTTAAATGGGTTTCTATGTTGGAGATCATATAATTCAAATAGATGATATAAATATTATTGTTTTTATTAATAAATTGGATATAAATTATTAGAATAATAACTCTGAATTAATATATTGAATTATAATAGAAAATGTGGGTAGAAAAAGATAAATTTATTAATGTAAATGAATTAATGATATAAAAAAATTATGTGAATTATCTTAACTACCATCACACATTTTTTAATTAATTTTTTAATCATAATAGTTTATCTATAAATTAATTAAAAAAATATGAAACTTTTGTGTGATATTTATATAATATGGTGATGGAATATTTACGATATATATTTAGTAATTTTTTCATTGAACAGTGAAGTGAGTATAAGTACATTATATTAAATCCAACGAATCAATCATGACCTCTTATATAAGAGTTAGGCCTTTTATATTTTAATATTCCATGAAATATAATTAATTAAAAAATTCATCAGTTATTGAATTTCCTTTCACAGCCAATGAGTTAGAAAATTTTGAAACTCAATAATTGATTATTTTTCTTATTTTATCAGTTTGTGAAATGTGATCATCTATAGAATAATATATTAGTATTATTTATACTATGGGAGTACCATGAGAGAGATTATTGGAAAATAGATAATGATTGAGGAGATTTTTTATTTCCTTACTCACCATAAGATCTGATGAAACCTCTTTAAGATGGATATCGATGGTGATGGGTTAATTTTTAGATGTTTTTTATGTAACATTTGGATAATTATTGGAGCTATTCTATATTGATCATATAAAGTTTAAAAAAAATTACTGTTTTGTAAAATTTTGGGGGGAGTTTAAATGTTTACTCTAGTGTATGGGTAATTCTAGTAATTTTGGAATGGATTGGGAATCAAATAAATTAAAATTCTAAATGTTATGTTTCATAAGATTATATGCTAAAACAATATGGCATAAATTTTCTAGTTAACTTTATCATCTATAAAAACTACCAAATTGAAGAAACAATTTCTAACAAACATTGAAATACACATTATAAATAAATAAAAGAGAAATCATAATATATTTATTGTTAATATTTCAATAAATATGAGCTATTAACCAATTCCAATAATAATATGATAAAATGAGATAGAAAGGCACACATAATGTTAGAATATCTACTCATTCCTTCTTATTAACAAATAATATGATTCTCATGCCTTGATATTGAGTTATTGTTTCATTAAATGAGAAAATATCCACGAAAACCACTAGAAACAAATTCTCCCACAATAATTATGTGGGATGTCTATATTTTTATGTCATTTCATTTTCATGATGCTGTTAGACTCTTACATACACTCATTACCCATACCTAGGAGACCTTACTGTACTATAATTCCATTTTGTAGAACCTATAAAGTCACCACAAATGTGGTGCCTAATACATGTTGTCACAACACCTTAGGAACACTTGCTATGAACCAGAAGCTAGAATAATTTCTAATGGTCGTGTGACATTCTTGTAAGAGGAAAATTTATCAGTTTTCCAAATATATAAGTTTAATGAAACTCTATCCCATTTATTTGTTATTCTCAATCTCAATTAAATTTAATTTCTTGCAAACATTCTTTTTACAATGTCACAAAAAAATATTAAAATGATAACATAATTATACGTAGTATAATAATATGTGATTACAATTATTTAATAACCATTATCCACACTTCCCATTTATGTTATGAAAAATGAAAACATGAATCATCAGTATGCGGAGAATACCAACTCTATAAGGTAATGAATTATATTTTCCATAGCCCTAGAAATTAGGATTTTAAAATTGAATTTTAAATATAATATTATATAGAGAAATTAATTTTGATTCAAAATTGATAAACCATATTAATCATCCCTCATATCATAAGAACAATGAAAGAATAATCTATGAATTTTTGTGGATCGCCATCTCCATAAAATAACGTGTTCATGTTTTCATTACAGCATTTCATGGATGAATCTAAGAACTATTTTAATCGATATTCGTAATTTAAATGATATGAGTAATGTTTTAAAATATTGATGTGTGTATGAAATTTCTGAAATGAATGATGAATAAACATGACAAAATTAATCATCTTAAACAAGCAAACTGAAAAGGATAAAAAATTTATTCATACTAAGTAGTTGTTTTTATCTACCTCGTATTATCTTAATTATCAATAATTATGATATATTAGACTAAAGAAAACTGAATATGACCAATATGATATTTCTATAGTTATATTTCATCTATTACATCTCATAGTCATTCATTTATCATTGTGGGTTGATGTCTGAGTTGTCTTAACCACCTACCTAAACAATTCTATGGATTTATTTCATGGTTTATATTGGGGACATAATAAGTTGTATAATATGGTTGAAATATGTATTTCTTTTTTATTGTGTGTTATTTAATATCTATATAAATATTTAACTAATTAATTGAGAAAACTCTGGATGTTAATTAAAAATCGTTAAATTTTCTAATTTTTTATTTCATATTGAGAGATAAAGAATAAAACATACATCAAATGAAGTTAAAACATTATAAATCATTATAATTCTCACCATATGTTAATATTAATGATAAAGTAATGATAAAATATAGATGGATAATGAATATCAACGACTCTAATGCAAAACTAGTATGTAAACATGAAGATTACATAGATTAGATGTTAAAAATAAGTTAGAACTTATATTAAATATAATTTTCATTAATAATGTGTATAAATTATAACACACCAATATTTCATAGTACGTTATTTTTTCAATGTAATTCAATAACTTGAACTACACGCAACACCGAGTTCAAGCGCACCACGACCTACCAAACTAGCCGTTCAAAAGGGGATATGAATAGTGTTCACTGTTTTTTGAACTATATATAATCTTATGTAAAGACCCTTAAATTTCAAGGAAATTTTTTTCTTAATTTTATTTGGAATTTTACAAGAACGCAGTTTTTGACGGCACCTGATTCCGAGGCCCGGTGTGCCCGGAATCATTTTCCGAAGTTTGGCTCGGGTACGTTCAGTGAACGGACGAGCGGGTTTTTCTAACTTTTGAACCGGTGCCCGGAATCGAATTCTGAGGGCACTGATGGAATCGTAGCACCTGTATTTTCTTAGAAACACCTCTTCCGGAGTTTCGTTTTCTCGGGTGTGGTTTTTAATTTTTGGGCTTAAAGTTAAGAAATAAAATAAATTGTTCGACAAACATTATTTTATCTCACTTAAGCCACTTGAAGCCACTTGAAAGACACATAAAATGAGTTGAAACGGATAGAGTACTATCCAAAAATATCCTACCCTCTTGGTAGGATATTTTTGAGGTGGGTCCCATACGAGCCCCACCGTTTCTTTTCCGCAAAGTAACGCACCCGCGAAAACCCGTCAGTTGACTTTCATAAACACAAGTAATCACAAAGAAGACTTGAAACACACATGCAATCAATGTTTTCATGCATTAAGTCGGAAATCAGAAGTCAGGGTCCTGGTGTATGGATACGTCGGCCGCCGCACCAACACTGGACTCCCTGAACTGATAACCACATCCAATACGCTAAACACTATTGCTTCACATAGAAAAGATCAGAGTCCATGGTAGAACCGAACTCCTCTGATACCAATTTTTCACGACCCATCCTCGGGGCCCGTGCCGGGACTACCCCAAGCCCGCCTTCCATAGGCCAGGGGCTAGCGACTAGCACCAAGGCGTAAATCCCGATAAACTGGGAAGGCATTGCCTTTGTAAAGAAAACAAGCACCACAGAGTAAGCAAGAGGAAAAGTAAACACTAAGTAAAAACTGTAACAAGTTGTGCTGAAAGTAAAAGGGGCCAGAAATACAAGGCTAACTGTAAAGTACAACTGAAAGGAAAAATAGCAACTGAAAAGAAAAGCCGCAGCGTCGAGCCGTCGTCTGGAAGTCCCACCTGAAGGGTGGGTACAGATAGCCTCCACTGCTCCTCGGGTCCACCTGACCGCTCCAAGTACGTCTCGCCCAGTGGTCCACCTCCAGGGACCGTCCTGCTCTGCAAGCCTTCACTACGATCAGCATTGTCTGTCGTCTGCAACCAACATAACAAAGTGCGGGCATAGCCCGTGTAGGGGTGAGTATAAGATACTCAGTAGGGACCCCGAGTCCCCCGAAGGTCTCCCAGGATCCACAAAGGATAACAAAAATGGAAAGATACAATCACAAAGTAACAACCGACACTGCTTAGGTATATGCCCATACATATACCTAAGTCATCAACTCTCGTTCGGCTCCAACATCCGAGCCCAAGCACAACCCAGTCCACAGAGGAAAGAAAAACTTTTACCCTCACAGGATAGCACAACACAATCCACAAAGGAGAGTAAACAGTAAATCCACACAGGATAGTTCAACACAATCCACAAAGGAGAGTAACACAGGATTCAGCTCACGCAGGTACACTTCTTCGGATGACGATAAAGATGATCACTGATCCATCTAAGTCGTCGGACCCACAAAGTATCGATAGGTACTAACCCCCACAAAGACCCACACAATATCGGGCCCACACAGGACCTGTAGGTGCTGGCTCACACAGAACTGCTGAGCGCTGACCCACACAGGATCAGATCCACACAGGATCTGTAGCACTGATCCACGTAGGATCGCGGAGTGCAGTAGTCGTCGCAGTCCACTGAGGATCTCTGCACTGTCGTCGTCGCAGTCCACTGAGGATCTCAGCATAGTCGTCGTCGCGGTCCACTGAGGATCTCCGCAGAGTCGTCGTCGCGGTCCACTGAGGATCTCCGCACAGTCGTCGAGTCGCAGCCAGCACTAGGGTTCCCGCACACAGCAAGATCGTTCGGGAGGGTCCGCTCCACGAGCTGAGAGGCTGATATATCAACTGACACAAATTCCGAGGTTGATGTATCCAAAAGTTCTGTATCGTCAACAGGAAGTCAACGTCGCAGGCGGTGCGTCAATCGGACGCCCGGTCTGAGAGTTATTGGCTTTTTCGTCCCAGGGGCCCGGTTGGTTTTTAAGGCAAAACCAACCCGACCGTACTCCACCTGCGTCCAAACCTCGGGCGTAGTGAGCCAAAAGATCCATCTCACTTAGAGAAATTCAAAAAAGTCGACGGAACGTCAATCAGACGTCCGGAGCTCAAGATATGAGCGTTTCCGCTCAGAGGGCCCGGTTGGTTTCGTGTACGAACCAACCCGGCCGAACACAAATTATTCCGAAACCTTGAGTGCGATATACCGAAACGACCGCCTCGATCCAAGGATCGCATTTCCGCTGACGGCGCGTCGTTCGGAGGCACGTAGCTCAAGTTACGGGCAAAAAACCGAAAATGGTCCAAAGATGGGGGGTCCGGGCCCGGGCGCAGCCCGGCCGGTCGGACCGACTTGGCTCGGCTCGGCCGAGCGGCCGAGAACGGTAGCCACGGGGCGCCGCCCCCACGGGTTGAGGAAGCCGCGACCCTCGAAGGGCCACACTGGAGTCAACGGACGCGGCATAGCCGCGACCCGTGCGTGAGTGCCGGACCCACGCGGCCGCGGGCCACCGGAGTTGTTCCGGTGGTCCGTTTTCCTTCCTGTCTGCGCCGTTTTTCCTCCCGGGTTCCGTTCATCACTGCAGGATCATCAAATTTCCCTTGCATCATGGTTTGTCGTCGCCCTCCAAATCCGCACAACCACGAAGAACGGAAGAGGGTTGTCGGGCCGTGTTCGTTTGGCCTGCACCCTCTGTGTTAGTTAATAACAACAGGAGAATTATTCAACACATGAAACAACAATTTTAATAAATTAAAATTGTTCATATGAATCCTGTTCTTTAATTTTAAAGAAACGTTCACCGGAATATAAAATATTCCCAACAACCCCTACCTTGTCATGTCGTCGCACGCAGGTTTTTCGTGGATTTGATCGTCGCGGAAGGAGGGGATCGTCGCGTCGTCGAGGTATCCGGCATTCCGTCGACGAACTCTAAGGTCCAAGAAACTACAGATTTAATTTTAATTAATTAAATCCTTCTTGTGTTAAAAACCAAAAAAGAAAATTTAAAAGAAATCTGAAACTCTCACCTCAACGGATGATCGAAGGTTTTTGTTGCGGATTAAGGAATGTCGCCGAAGAACGTCGCGGGAGAGGAAACTTCGGCGTCGCGGCACACGGCGTCGCGTCGTCAATTTCTGCGGGTTCGGCGTTCTTCGTCGGAGGCCGTAGTTCTTCACGTTCTTCACGTTCTTCGCATTCTTCGCGAAGAAGGGTGAAGGCACAAGAACTTCTGTCAGAACCCTCTCAAGGTGTAATCCTCCAAAAGTCGGTGTTGGTCTTATTTTATTATTACGCCAACAAATGAATAAGAGGTAAGTAACGACACATTAATTCGTAGAGTTAATTCAACGAAAGAAACTGCCCATCTAATTCAACGAATAAAACCGCCCAATTAAATGGTGCGTTAAGAATTTAAGAAAACGCGTTAGTTGACTTTCATAAAACTCCATTTGGGTGATTGTTGACCGACTCAACAAGTCGGCACACTTCTTACCCATCGGAGAGCAGGGCTCAGTGGAGAGATTGGGGCGTCCTTACGTTCAGGAGATTGTATGGCTTCACGGTGTGCCATCGTCTATCGTCTCCAATCGGGACGCTCGCTTTACATCCCGACTTTGGAAGAGGTTGCAGGAGGCGTTCGGGACGCGGCTACGTCTGAGCACCGCCTTTCACCCGCAAACGGATGGTCAGACGGAGAGGACCATTCAGACTCTCGAGGACATGCTCCGCGCATGTGTCCTCGACTTTGGTCGCAGCTGGGAGGACCACCTACCCTTGGTGGACTTCGCGTACAACAACAACTACCACTCCACCATCGGGATGGCACCATACGAGGCGTTGTACGGAAGACCTTGCAGATCTCCTTTGTGCTGGACAGACCCTGGGGAGTCAGCACTCGTGGGACCAGAGATGGTCCGGGCCACGACAGAGAAGGTTCATGTCATCCAGGAGTGGATGAGGACAGCTCAGAGCCGGCAGAAGTCTTATGCGGACAGGAGGCGGAGGCCACTAGAGTTCGAGGATGGTGACCATGTCTTTTGCGTGTCTCACCTCGACGTGGTTTGCGGAGATTTGGACGAGGCGACAAGTTGTTTCCATGCTTCATTGGACCATTCCAGGTCCTCAGCAGGATTGGCGAGGTGGCTTATCGCCTGGCTCTACCACCTCAGTTGCACCGGGTGCACGACGCCTTCCACGTATCTCAGCTGAGGAGATACGTGCACGACCCGACACACAACATTGACCATGGGGAGCTAGACGTGGATGATGGAGCGACTTTTGCGGAGGTCCCAGTGGATAGCGAGGATCGACAGGAGCGGGTCCTACGTGGACGATCGATTCCTCTTGTGCGCATCAGATGGCAGCACGGGAACCTCCAGGAGAGCACTTGGGAGCAGGAGGCTCAGATGCGTGCTCAGTACCCACATTTGTTTCCCTAGTTTATGATGTATCTTTACGGGGACGTAAAGCCCTGAGGTGGGAGTAATGTAAAGACTTTTAAATTTCAAGGAAATTTTTTTCTTAATTTTCTTTGGAATTTTACAAGAACGCAGTTTATGACGACACCTGATTCTGAGGCCCGGTGTGCCCGGAATCATTTTCCGAAGTTCGGCTCAGGTACATTCAATGAACTGATGAGCGGATTTTTCTAAATTTTTCACCGTTGCCCGAAATCGAATTCTGAGGGCACCGATGGAATCACAGCGCCGATATTTGCTTAGAAACTCCTCTTCCGGAGTTGCGTTTGCTCGGGTGTGGTTTTTAATTTTTGGGCTCAAAGTTAAGAAATAAAATAAATTGTTCGACAAAATTTATTTTATTTCACTTAAGCCACTTCAGGCCCCTTGAAAGACACTTAAACTGAGTTGAAACAGATAGGGTACTATCCAAAAATATCATACACTCTTGGTAGGATATTTTTGAGGTGGGGCCCGCACGAGCCCCGCCGTTTCTTTTCCGCTAAGTAACGCACCCGCGAAAACCCGTCATTATGAAAGTCAACTGACGCGTTTTCTTAAATTCTTAACGCACCATTTAATTGGGCGGTTTTATTCGTTGAATTAAATGGGAAGTTTCTTTTGTTGAATTAATTCTATGAATTAATGGGTCGTTAATTACCTCTTATTCGTTTGTTGGCGTAATAATAAAATAAGACCAACACTGACTTTTGGAGGATTACACGTTGAGAGGTTTTAGACAGAAGTTCTTGTTCCTTCACCCTTCTTCACAAAGAACGCGAAGAACGCGAAGAACACGAAGAACGCCAACCTCCGACGAAGAACGCCGAACTCGCGGAAATCGACGACGCGATGCCATGTGCCGCGACGCCGACATTTCCTCTCCCGCGACGTTCTTCGTCGACGTTCCTTAATCCTCAACAAAAACCATCGATCATCCGTTGAGGTGAGAGTTTCAGATTTCTTTTAAATTTCCTTTGTGGTTTTTAACTCAAGAAGGATTTAATTATTAAAAATTAAATATGTAGTTTCTTGGACCTCGTAGTTCGTCGACGCAACACTGGATACCACGACGACGCGACGATCCCCTCCTTCCGTGACGATCAAATCCGCGAAGAACCCGCGTGCGACGACTTGAAAAGGTAGGGGTTGTTGTGAATACTTTATTTTCCCATGAACGTCTCTTTAAAATTAAAGAACCGGATTCATATGAACAATTTTAATTTATTAAAATTGTTGTTTCATGTGTTGAATAATTCTCCCGTTGTTATTAACTAACGCGGAGGGTGCGGGCCAAACGAACACGGCCTGACAACCCTCTGTCGTTCTTCGTGGTTGTGTGGATTTTGCGGGTGACGAAAAAACGTGACGCAAGGGCAATTTGATGATCCTGCAGTGAAGAATGGAACCCGGGAGGGACAACGGCGCAGATAGGGAGGAAAATGGACCACCAGAGCAACTCTGGTGGCCCGCCGAAGCTACCGGCGGTGCACCGCCGGACAGGGCCGCCGCGGCTGAAGCCGTGGCGGCAGCGGCCAGCAGACCAGTGGATGCACGGGTCCGGCCCTCACGCACGGGACACAGCTATGCCGCAACCGTTGACTCCAGCGCGGCCCTTCGAGGGCCGCGACTTCCTCAACCTGCGGGGGCGGCGCCCCGCGGCTGCCGCGCCCGGCCGAGCCAAGCCAGGCCGGTCCGACCGGTCGGGCCGCGCCCTGGCCGGACCAGACCCGGTCCTGCCGGATCGGACCGGGTCTGGTCGACCTAGTTCGGGTTGACCAAGTTCGGCCGAGCCAGGGGGGTCGGCCCGGGTCGGCCCGGGCCCGGACCCCCCGTCTTCAGACCGTTTTCGGTTTTTTGCCCTTAACTTGAGCTACGGGCCTCCGAACGATGCGCCATCAGCGGAAACGCGATCCTTGGATCCAGACGGTCGTTTCTGTATATCGCACTCAAGGTTTCAGAATACTTTGTGTTCGGCCGGGTTGGTTCGTACACGAAACCAACCGGGCCCTCGGAGCGGAACCGCTCATATCTTGAGCTCCGGACGTCCGATTGACGTGACATCGACTTTTTTGAATTCCTCTAAGTGAGACGGATCTTTTGGCTCACTCTGCCCGAGGTTTGGATGCATGTGGAGTACGGTCGGGTTGGTTTTTCCTTAAAAACCAACCGGGCCCCTGGGACGAAAAAGCCAATAACTTTCAGACCGGGCGTCCGATTGACGCACCGTCTACGACATTGAGTTCCTGTTGACGATACGGAACTTTTGGATACATCAACCTCAGAATTTGCGTCACTTGATGTATCAGCCTCTCGGCTCGTGGAGAGGACCCTCCCGAACGAGCTTGCTGTGTGCGGGAACCCTAGTGCTGGCTGTGACTCGACGACTGTGAGGAGATCCTCAGTGGACCGCGAAGACGACTGTGCAGAGATCCTCAGTGGACTGTGATGACGACAGTGTAGAGATCCTCAGTGGACTGCGACGACTACTGCACTCAGCGATCCTACGTGGATCAGTGCTACAGATCATGTGTGGATCCAATCCTATGTGGGTCAGCGCTCAGCGGTTCTGTGTGAGCCATCGCCTACAGGTCCAGTGTGGGCCCGATCCTGTGTGGGTCTTTGCAGGGGTTAGTACCTATCAATCCTTTGTGTGTCCGATGACTTAGATGGATCATTGATCATCTTTATTGTCATCTGAAGAAGTATATCTGCGTGAGCTGAATCTTGTGTTACTCTCCTTTGTGGATTATGTTGAACAATCCTGTGTCGATTTACTGTTTACTCTCCTTTGTGGATTGTGTTGTGCTATCCTGTGTGGGTATATGTTTTTCTTTCCTGTGTGGACTGGGTTGTGGTTGGGCTCGGATGTTGGAGCCGATCGGGAATTGATGACTTAGGTATATGTATGGGCATATACCGAAGCAGTGTCAGTTGTTACTTCGTGATTGTATCGTTCCTTTGTGGTTATCCTTTGTGGATTCTGGGAGACCTTAGAGGGTCTCGGGGTCCCTACTAAGTAGCTTATACTCACCCTTGCACGGGCTATGCCCACACTTCGCTGTGTTGGTTGCAGACGACAGACAACGCTGATCGTAGTGAAGGCTTGCGGAGCAGGACGGTACCTGGAGGTGGACCACTGGGCGAGATGTACTTGGAGCAGTCAGGTGGACCCGAGGAGCAGTGGAGGCTATCTGTACCCACCCTTCTGGTGGGACTTCCAGACGACGGCTCAACGCTGGTGCTTTTCTTTTCAGTTTCTGTTTTTCCTTTCAGTTATACTTTACAGTTGAGCTTCTATTTCCATCCCCTTTTACATTCAGCACAGCTTGTTACAATATTTACTTAGTGTTTACTTTTCTACTTGCTTACTCTGTGGTGCTTGTTTTCTTTTCAAAGGCAATGCCTTCCCTGTTTATCAGGATTTACACCTTAGTGCTAGTCGCCAGCTCCTGGCCTTTGGAAGGCGGGCTTGGTGTAGTCACGGCACGGGCCCCGAGGACGGGTCATGACACTTTATAATTTTAGAATCCATATTATGAGTTTTTTAGACATAATTTATGAACAAAATCATTTTTTTTTCAGATAAAGAAGTATTTTTTTAAAAACACACTTTTACCGCCTTTTAATGGTAAAATTTTGTTAAATCTAATATTTGAAACTTTTATATATTCAAATTGACAAAATAAACTTCTTCTTTATAATAGAGACATAAGAATTTAGATTCAATAAATTTTTTGTGTTTTTATGATAACATTCATATTTAGGTGAATAGTGAAAAATATTATATTTTAACTGAAAACAAAATTTATAATCAAATTAATTTGTAGTTTATAAATTATATATTTTAATGGTTTGTAAGTATACATAGATTATATTTATATCATTTAATCCAACACCGGTAATTTTAGGTAATTTCATATTAAAATTGGACATAAACAAGTGTCAATCTTTTTATAGTTATTATTTCTTAAAAATACGCATTTTGGTTTTGACAACAGTAATTAATTTTAAATTAATAAATGAAACTTCTATGTTTTTAATATGTTAAAATAGACTTCATTTTTTAATTCAGAATAACAAAATTAGCTTAGTGTGAATATTTGGTATTTTTCTGAAAACATTAAATTTTTTATGAATAGTGAAAAACCCTGAGTTATTGTTTAAAACCAAATTTTTTTTAAATAATGAATTATTTTATTTAAGTTTATTTTAAGTCAAAATAGATACATAATACCTATATATGTTCAATGTAATTCATTGGAGTCATTTTGTAATAATATTAGATATATAAATTTTATTGAACTTGTCACCGTCTTTTACCCACCTCCTAGGAGCATTTGTAAATTTACATAAAATTTAATTTTACCACTTCTGTGAGTTGAATTTCAAAAATCCGAGAGACACGGTTAATATCGAGGAGTAAAATTTGGTTCAATAAGATATAAATAATTTTTGGTGAATTGTAACGTTTAACTTTTATTTATCCCGGTTAAAAGTAAATATGGTAATTAAAAGTAAAAATGATATTATTATTACCCTAACACAAGTCATAATTCTATTGGATAAGTGTAATTCGACCAAAAACAAACTTAGGAATAAAATATAACCCTTTAGGTCCACATGGATTAGATTAAGACATTTATAATTATTTAATTTAAATAAGTGTTAAAAGAGTTAAAATCAATGTTTAATAACTAAACCATTTTTCATATAGGGTTAAGCATAAGATAAATTGGACTATAAAAATTTATTAGAAATCTGAAAATATTTCCTAAATAATGGTATTTTATTTATTATTTTTATATATTAAATAATTAAATTTATTAATGACACAATGATGATGCAGTAATTACCTAATTAATGAAGGAATCAAATAAATTGTATTATAAATATTAAAATAAATATAATTTCAATATATTTATGAAATACACAACTTTTCGTGGTGAATATGACATGTTAGGGATGATTTAATGTATCTTTTTCGAAGTAATAAAGTTTGTATGACTTTAATGAAAACAAAATACCAAATAGTGTCAAAATTTATATAAATTAATATTTAAAACAAATACTATATTATTGGTTGATATAATATTCTTAAAAATTTTAGGATTGAACAAAGGGATTAAATAATTTTTTATATATCATTAATGTGCCAGTTTAGGTTCTCTTGGAAGTTTAGAGTGTCTTTATTAACCATATAGAGTAAGAATAAAAGAAGACACGGTAAAAGTTAAACTATTTAAATAAGGGGTAAATGTAAAAGATAAGGTTAAAATGGTATCCTAAACTTTTCTAAAACCAATTGGTTGAGTGGATTTCGACCCAAAACCACCTAAGGCTCGAAATAAATTCATTTTGAAGCATTATAAACCGAATATGATTGTATAATAAATTAATACTTTAATCTTTTCTTAATGTGACCCTCACCCCTCTTATAAAAGACCGCTTCCCCTTCTCTGAAATTAACACCTCCAAAGCCATTTGGATCTGCCAAATCCTACGCAAATATCCTCCCAACTATCCTAAATTCATCCTAGAGGCCATCCATTGGTCATAAAGCCAATCTATGGAGCCCTTTTGATCAAATCATAAGGAAGAACCTGGAGAAGATGTAATGTTTTCACCACACTCTTTCATGTTCTCTTATTCATCAACTTACTCTTTCTTTGTTGTTTCCATTATAAAATAATAAATATTGTATCTTCTATATACTATGTTGTTATTATAAATATGGTATGACTGTATTCATTATTTTATCCATCATGTGAATGATAATGTCACCATGTGTGTGTACGTACGACTTACCGTCTCCACACTGTGGTGTAATTTTTTATTCAACAGTATGTTATTTGGATGGATATAATGATGAGTAATAAGTATATAAATAATTAACTAATGTGATAATGTCTTTGTAAAATTAATATACCATCCAATTCCTCACCTTTAAGGAAATTATATTGTCGCACCTGCGTACGTACAGATTACCTTCTCCACGATGTGATGAGATTCATTTCCACGTTCACCATTCAACGATTATTATAAAATATATATCATTAATAAATATTTAATATATGAAATAATATTTATACTAGATATATATATATATACTTACATATATCTTATTCACTTAGTCTCGTTCAATATGATTTGAAAATGGAAACAGCGTTTATGCTTATTTATGGACTACAGTCTCCATAAATGGTGTTTTCCATTTCATATATATGTCTATTATATATATTTATATTATAAATATATATGATATATAAATCATGTTCTATATTCTGGATGTATTTAAATCATGTTCGAAGTGATACAATCATGAGTATCAAGTTAAAACCTGTACGATAAAGAAAGCGATTATTACCCGAAATGTTAATATAACATGGAAAATATTATTAAATGGGTAGTATAATGTCATAAATGAATCATGTATGACATCATAAATATTAATATGGTTCTATTATAATTTAATGGCATACTACGGTCTTCCTACAGGAGGTTAAACATACCCTTGACTAAAGGAAAGTGCAAGGTAAGGGTTAATTCCCCAATCTCATTATTATCCGAGATTGTTTATGTGTATGTATTTTCTAGGACATATTTATCATCCATTTCAATTTTTCATAAAAATGATTTCCAAATGAATATTTTAATGATTTATGAAAGGTACACTTTATCAAATTCTGAATTTTAAATGCTTTAAAGATTTATCTTTCTAAATATTTTCAATTAATGTATATGTTTTCAAAATGATTTTAAGGATTTATTTATATGGACTTGAATGTTCTGAAATGATAATTATTTTAAAAAGTTTCAAAGTGGTATGGGACACTTTGATTCAAAAATAAGTTTCAAATTACTTCCTTTATAAAAAATATTGTTTTTATTATACATGTTTCTTTGAAAGATTATATATTTTTCTAAATTATTTACCCTTACTGAGCATCTGAGCTCACCCCTTTCTTTTGTTTTTTTCCCAGGATTCCAAGACGTTTATTATGATTGATATGTAGGGTTATGAAAATTGGAATAATGGCATTCTAAAATAACTTTTTTTTATTTTATGTTATAAATTTTAATGAAATGTTCATGTATGAAATCCATTTTCCAAGATAGCTAAACTGATCGGTCATTCGAGACTTGATTCCTTGTAATCATGCCAATGTATTAAAATAATGCACCGACTATGGTAATCTTGGGTCAGAGAGTTTCATATATGATGATTATTATTATTAATTTTCTTATGTTTTTTAGTAAACATATTTTATCATCCATGTCCATTTTTCATAAAAATTATTTCAAAATGAATATTTTAAGTATTTATGAATGGTAATCTTTATCAAAATAAGAATTTTAAATGTTTTACAGATTTATCTTTCAAAATATTTTTAATTAATGACCATTTTTTCAAAAGATTTTAAGGATCTATTTATATGTACATGAATGTTTTTAAATGATAATTCTTTTCAAATGTTTCAAAGTGGTATGGGACACTTTAATTAAAAAATATCTTTCAAATTAATTCCATTATAAATGTGTGAATTTTAATTGATTTTTACCAAAAAGGATATTTCTCTCAAAACGTTTTACTCATCATTTTCAACTATGTCAACATCCTTTACTTGATATTATTTTTGATTGAGGTTGATTTATTATAATTAAATCTTTCATATAGTATTGAATGAGTTAAGATATGTTTGATAGTGGATGTTCTATTTTTATACCATTCATGGTTTAAGGTTAATGTAATGACATTTCGTATGCTAGTTTTAATACGAATGATTATGTTATGTTTCAGCTTTTTCATATGAGGAATGGAGTGGACTTAGTATGTGATTTGTGGAGCATACTACAGATCCTCTATGCATCGGTAGGTCTCATGAGACAAACTAGTGTCTTGGCACAAGGCCTTGAAAAAAATTTATTTTTAGTCTTCGCTTGAGGCCATGACTATTTGGTAATGATGACTTATGTTAGGCATTCCGTCATTATGAAATTAGTTATTACATGTGATTATTCGACTAGTAGTATATCTATGTGCATGTTTATATGGTAATATTTTATTTTTTTTCCATATTACATTCATGTTTATATTTAAAAGGATATTGTTTTTATTATACACGTTTCATTTAAAGTTTATAGCTTCCGCTAAATTATTTTCCCTTACTGAGCATATGAGCTCACCCCTTTCTTTTGTTTTTATCCCAGGATTCCAAGAAGTGTATTATGATTGATATGCGGGGTTATGCTAAAGGGAATAATGGTGTTCTCAAAGAACTATTTTTTGTATTCTATGTTAGAAAGTGTAATGTAATGTTCATATATGAAATATATATTCCAAGATAGCTAAAATGATCGGTCTTTCGGGACATGATTCTTTGTAATCATGCCAATTTATTAAAATAATGCACCGACTCTAGGAATCTAGGGTTGGGGCTTTATAGTTGGTATCAGAGGAAGTTTAGTAATAACCTTGGAAACTAGATTTAGATAACCTCAGATTAGAGCACATTACCGTAAGATAGACTTTGAAGATTAGTATAGAATAACTTCCATTAATTTTGGTAATGTATTGATTTTTTGAGTTTTACCAAGGAAATACATCCCTGTCTTGATATGAGTATGTAGAGGTGGCTCTGTCATAGAGGTACCTACGGGTAAACCCCACAAACACCTCTTTGAGCTAGACTCGAACGGAAACTGGTGCACGACAACATGCCTTGCTGCACTGGGGGTTACAGAACTTCTGAGAGATATGATTAGGATAATTATCATTTTCTTTAAAAACCAATATGAATGGTTTATGAGTATATACCGCCTCAAAGAAAACAATTTTGTGATTATGGACTATATCCATAAACTATTCAATTTACGTTATGTATTTTACCTATTTGGAATTATGAATTGTGATTCATAAACTAACCTAGTGTATGCCATTGTATAGAAATGGAACCCAATAGAATGAATGTGAACTCCGACAATACGTATGATCTAAAGAGTAAGAAGGATCATATCTTTCATAGTATTAAGCCAATATTTAGAAGGGAAATAGTCTCCCATGTATTCTCAACATATGAAGAAATAGTATCATGTGTTAATAAGACATGTATAGAATTCTCTGAGTCTTATGGCTTTGAAGGGAAGCAAGACATGAAAAGGATGGAATAGAGAAAGATGGATAATGGGAAGTGGGAAAAGAAATCTTTTCCCATATGTGATAACTGTGGAAAGAATCACTATGGTAAATGCATGAAGGGAATGTGAGTTTATTATATGTGTAGAGAAAAAGGAAACCAAGTATGTGATTGAAAGGGTAAGAAAAAAATTCAAATGTACAATGCTTCATCTGCAAGGCGTTGGGACACTACGCGAATCGATGTCTTAGTCATCAGAGTATACCTTAAATGATGCTATTGGATAATAATCAAGTTATGATACAACCTCATGTGCAGAGGAATGACTAGTGTTCTTATGTTGTTAATATAGAATATTTCATTTGAGTGTTGTATCAACAATATGCTAGTTATATGAATAATGGAGATAAATAAGGATTGTGCTGCAGTACTATTTTATTGAGGATTTTAGATTGTATAGTTCTATGAAAAGTGACTTAATATTAAGCTACACTTTTTGGAAAATACATGGTGGAAGGAAATTAAATCCTTAATATGGTCATGATAATGAGGTAGTGATTTTGGAATAAGAGATGGTTGATTTGGATAAACTATATTGGATATTCTTGACTTACTTGAAACTGATTAATGATTTCTATATTCCATCATTATTGGGGTTTACAAAAACTTTTCTGGATAGAAAGTGTATATCCAATATTCTATAAAGAATAAGGGAGCATGAATATAATCAATATGGTTTTATGGTAACTCAGGATGATGTGGTGTTTTAAAAGAATACATGATGAAGGCGTTCGCATGTTATTACCTAGAAAAAAGGATCTTCATTGTCTTTAACTTCTTTATAAATTTCGGGCAGAGAGTTTCGATATAAGTATTTTGGATAAGTCTAAAGTATGGAATGAATTAAGTTTGAAATTGGATGTTATTGCTAAGGTTATTTTTGGATTGTTATAAAATGGACAACCTAGATGTCGGGCGACTACTAGTCGCGTCTGGCAAGGCCGCGATACTTGAACCCGCAATCGAAGAGTGAAAAGGGTGCATCACCTATGACTAGACTATGCAATTTACTAGTTTGTATAATTTAGCTTCTTTTTAAATAGTCTGATAAATGAATTTTAATTTCATTATTTTAGGAACACTATCCTATTAGGATAAATAATTTTTGTCGAAATATTTTGAAGTGAATGATGAGTTTGTGGTAGAATTAGTTGAAAGATGAAACTATACTTGTCAAATATATATATATATATATATATATATATATATAATTTTTTTCCTCTTATTAAGACTGAATTTTATTAACCCAATTTCTGATGTGGGTTTTCCTAGAAAGGTATTATCTATTTTCAACCTTATATTTTCAAAAAAATTCAAATTGCGAGGTTGAAATTTATTGAAGGAAGGAATAATGTAACACCCCAAGATTTAATAGTACTTTATTTCTTCAATTTAATTCAATAACATGCACTACATCTGACACTGAGTTCAAGTGCACCACGACTTACCAAACTAGTCGTTCAAAAGTGGTTATGAATAGTATTAATTGATTTTTAAACTATATATTATCCTTATAATTTTAGAATCCATATTATGAGTTTCTTAGACATAATTTAATAAATAATTCATTTTTTTCAGATAAAAGAAGTATTTTTAAAAAATTACACTTTTACCACCTTTTAATGGTAAACCCTTGTTAAATCCAACATTTGAAACTTCTATATTTTTAAATTGAAAAAATAAAATTCTTCTTTAGAATCGAGAAATAAGAATGTTGTTTCAATTAATTTTTGGTGTTTTTTTGATAACTTTCATATTTGAGTGAATAGTGAAAAATACTATTTTTAACTGAAAACATATTTTTTAATCAAAATATTTTATAGTGTTAAATTATACATTTTTATGGTTTGTAAGTATAAATAGATTATATTTTTACCATTTAATCCAATGTTGGTCATTGTAAGTAATTTCACTTTGAAATTGTACATAAACAAGTGTCAATCTTTTGATAGTTATTATCTCTTAAAAATATGCATTTTGGTTTTGACAACTGGAATTAATTCTAAATTAATAAATTAAATTTCTATTTTTTTCATTTGTTAAAATAGAGTTAATTTTTTAATTAATAATATCAGAATTAGCTTAGGGTTAATTTTTTGTATTTTACTGAAAATATTCAATTTTTGATGAATAGTGAAAACACTTAGTTATAGTTTAAAATAATTTTTTTTTAAATAACATATTATTTTATTTAAATTTATTTTATGTAAAAATAGACACATAAATCCTATATTTATTCAATGTAATTCATTAGAGTCATTTTTTAATAATATTAGATATATAAAATTTTAATTAACTTTTCACCGTGTTTTACCCACCTACTAGGAGAATTTGCAAATTTATATAAAACATAATTTTACCGCTTCTGGGAGTTGAATTTTGAATATTCGACAGACACGGTTAATATCAAGGAGGAAAATGTGGTTCAATAAGATAAAAATAATTTTTGGTGAATAGTAACATTTTACTTTTATTTACCATTATTAAAAGTAAATATGGTAATTAATGCTAAAAATGTTAGTATTATTACCATAGCACATGTCCTAATTCTATTGGATAAGTGTAATTCAACCAAAAAAAACTTCTGAATAAAATATGACCCCTTAGGTCTACTTGGATTACATTAATACATTTATTATTATATAATTTAAAGAAGAGTTCAAAGAGTTAGTATAAAAGATTAATAACTAAACCATTTTTTATACAGGGTTATACAGAAGATGAATTTGACTATAAATATTCTTTATAAGTCTAAAACGATTTCCTACATAATGGTATTTTATTTATACTTTTTAGAGATTATATAATTAAATTTATTAATGACACAATGATGATGCAGTAATTACCTTATTAATGAAAGAATCAAATAAATGGTATTACAAAGATTAAAATAAATATTAGTTAAAGGTTTTTATGAAATACACTAATTTTCATGGTGAATATGACATGATAGGTATGATTCAATGTATATTTTTAGAAGTAATCGAGTTGTGATGACTTTCACAAAAACAAAATACCAAATAGTTTCAAAATTGACATTATTTAATATATAAAACAAATGCTATATTATTGGTTAATATAATATTCCTCAAAATTAAAGGTTCGTACAAAGGGAATAAATAATATTATATATGACATTAATGAGACATTTTAGGTTCTCTTGGAATTTTAGAGTACTTTTATTAACCATATAGATTAAGAATACAAGAAGACACGGTAAAAGTAAAACTATTTAACTAAGAGTTAAATCTAAAGATAATGTTAAAATGGTAACCTAAACTTGTCTAAAACCTATTGGTTGAGTGTATTTCAACCCATAACAACATTATTATCGAAATAAATTTATTTGGAACCATTATAAACCGAATTTGATGGTATAATAAATTAATACTTTAATCTTTTCATAAAGTGACCCTCACCCCTCTTTTAAATGGGAACTTCCCGTTCTCTCAAATTAACACCCCCAAAGTCATTTGGCTCGACCAAACCCTGCCCAAAAATCCTCCCAACTATCCTACCTACATTTTAGAGGCATTCCTTTGGTCATAAAGCCAACCTGAAGAGCCCTTTTGATCAAATCAAAAGGAAGAACCCGAAGAAGCTGTAATTATTTCCCCACCCTCTTTCATGTTCTCTTATTCTTCCAATTACTCTTTCTTTGTTGTTTCCATTATAAAATAATAAATCCAGTACCTTCTATACACTATGATGTTATTATAAATATGGTACAACGATATTTATTTTTGTATCCATCCTATGAATTAAAATTTCACCTTGCGTGCGTACGTACAACATATCATCTCCACGCCGTGGTGTAATTTGTTATTCAACACTATATTATTTGGATGGATATAATGATGAGTAATATGTATATAAATAATGGAATAACATGATAATGTCTCTGTAAACTTATTATACTATCCAATTCCACACCTTTAAGGAAATGGTATTGTCGCACGCTTGTACGTACGGATTACCTTCTCCACGACATGATGAGATTCATTTCCACGTTCACCATTCAATGATGATTATAAAATATATATCATTAATATGTATGTAATATATGACATAATAATTCTACTGGAGATATATATATATATATATATATATATATATGTGCGTGTGCGTGTGTGTGTGTGTGTGTGTGTACTTACATTTATCTTATTCACTTAGATCTGTTCAATACGATATGAAAATGGAAAGAACGTTTATGCGTATGTACAGACTACTGTCTCCATAAACGGTGTTTTCCATTTCATATATATGTCTATTATACATATTTATATTCTAAATATATATGATATATAAATCATGTTTTATATTCTAGATTTATTTAAATCTAGATCAAAGTGATACAATCAAGAGTAACAAGTTAAAACACGTACGATAAAGAAAGCGATTATTACCTGAAATTTTAATTTAACATGGAAATTATTATTAAATGTGTAGTATAAAGAATAAATGAATCAAGTATGATATCATAAATATTAATATGGTTCTGGTATAATTTAATAACAAACTACAGTCTTCATACAGGAGGTTAAACATATCCTTGACTAAAGGAAAGTGCAAGGTAAAGGTTAATTACTCAATCTCATTATTATCCGAGATTGTTTATGTGTAAGTATTTTATGGGAAATATTTATCATCCATGTCCATTTTTCATTAAAATGATTTAAAAATGAATATTTTATGGATTTATGAATGGTACTCTTTATCAAAATAATAATTTTAAATGTTTTAAAGATTTATCTTTCTAAATATTTTTAATTAATATCCATGTTTTCAAAAGATTTTAAGGATCTATTTATATAGACGTGAATGTTTTGAAATGATATGTCTTTTTAAAATTTTCAAAGTGGTATGGAACACTTTGACTCAAAAATATCTTTTAAATTACTTCCATTATAAATGTGTGACTTTTAAATGATTTTTACAAAAAGGATATTTCTCTCAAAATGGTTTACTCATCATTTTCAACTATGTCAGCATCCTTTTCTAGATATTATTTTTTATTGAGGTTGATTTATTATAATAAAATATTCCATATTGTATTGAATGAGTTATGGTAAGTTTGATAGTGGATGTTCTTTATTATACCATTCATGGTTTATGGTTAATGTATTGACATTTCGTATGCTAGTTTTAATACGAATGTTTATGTTATGTCTCAACTTTTTCATACGAGGAATCCAGTGGAATTAGTATGTGATGGGTGGATCCCACTATAGATCCTTGATGATTCAGTAGGTCTCATGAAATAAACTACTGTCTTGGAACAAGACCTTGTCAAAAAATTTATTTTTAGTCTTGGAACGAGGCCTCGACTATGTTGTAATGATGCCCGGCGTTAGGCTTTCCCTCATTATGAAATTAGTTATTACATGTGATTATTCTACTAGTAGGATATCCATTTTCATGTTTATATTGTAATGTTTGATTTATTTTTTCCATATTATGTTCACGTATATGTTTAAAATAATATTGTTTTTATTATACATGTTTCATTGAATGATTATATCTTCCGCTAAATTATTTACCCTTACTGAGCATCTGAGCTCACCCCTTTCTTTTGTTTTTTTCCCATGATCCCAAGAAGTGTATTATGATTGATATGAAGGGTTATGCTAAAGGGAATAATGGCGTTCTCAAAGAACTATTTTTTTTGTGTTGTATGTTTGAAAGTGTAATGAAAGGTTCTTGTATGCAATATATTTTCCAAGACAGCTAAACTGATCGGTCTTTCGGGACTTGATTCCTTGTAATCATGCCAATGTATTAAAATAATGCACCGACTCTGGTAATCTTGGGTGAGGTAGTTACATAATTTATTATTATTGTTATTAATTTTCTATTTTTTTTTAGTAAACATATTTTAATTTTTCAAAAAGTTTATTCTCGAGAAAATCAATCAATACCAAGGTATGAGTTGTCGTCCAAAATTACTTTAATTGTTACAAGTTGTGTACTATGAACCCAATTTTTTTTATATATATGCTTCCAAATTGAGATATTATTTAATAAAATACATTATCTTCAAGGAAAATTACATTCATTATAAATATATCTAATACATGATGTTTTTATTTAAATTCTTGTTTTTAATGGGTTTTTGTTTACTCAATTCTTATTCTTTGAATTACTATTTTTCCACTTCAAACAATCTCATATATGATGCATAAATTATTCACTGTTATTCAATGAAGTGATATTTGTTTCTTTTTTGAGATAAAAATATTTACAACCTAGACCCATTTTAGAATGTTTCTTATGTCATACACTATATTGTTGGTAAGGGAAAATAGTAACTCAAATCAGCTTCCTTGAGTAATATTGTTTCTTTTGAACATTTTTCATAAATATAATATTTATTAATTTATTTCCCATATTATATGATTTTCTATTTTATATTTAAGGGAATGATTTTCTTTTTCATTCAAATAATTAAATTTGATTTTTCTCTCTCCTAAATGTATTATGTCATCAAGAATGAACTGATATCAATAAATTGGTTACTTTTTTGAAGTCATGTTTTGATTCCCATAATTTTTCTCCTTACATCATCAATTAAATGGGGTTTTGAAAGATTTCATATATTTATTTATCTTGTAAAATAATTGTTCAACTATTTTCCATTTATCAATATAGTGAAAATTCCATATAATTTATTATTTTGATTGATTGTTGTTTACCATGGCTGTCACATAATATGATTGGATCCACATTTATTTTCCATAAAAATATCACATTATGGTTATTAAATGAATTATAATGGATATCCTTATGTTAATATATTTGAAAATGATATGAAACTAATTTTATTTATGTAGTTTTATTATGATGTGTTTAATGAATCCAATTTTATTTACCTGAGTTTCTTATTATATAAAAATTTAATGATTTTTATTTATTTTTTTGTAAACCAATTATTATTTTTGGGTTTTAATCAAGTTATGTTTACGTTGTTTATTATTAAACACTAGAGTATGATTAATCGTTATATGGTGGGCTATCCCTATATAGACCTCTAATAAATTTGATAATTCATTATATCTCAGGTGATAATGTTGAATGGAGTATTGATGTTCAATATAAAATAGGAAATAGTTTTTGATGCTTGATATGCAATGTTATATTGGTTACTTGAGATTGATCCAGTGAGGTAAAAATGTTGTCATACATTATCCATTATGTTTTTTAAAGGTTGGGTCCGAAGCCTCATTTTTATTATTAAATCAAAGCAAAGACCTCTTTTAACTGGGTAGAGGGAAACCCATTATATAGACCGAAGGCCCAGTGGGCTTGTAGTCCATTACATAGCCCATAGTCCCAAATTATAAGGCCAATTCACATTATGTGAATAGTAACCTGCTGCTATAGTACCGCACATTATCGCCGCCACTATAGCGCCCTACCACCACTACAGTACCCACTGATGAACAGTGCCGCCATTGCTATAATACCGCTACAGTACTACTACAGTACCTGCGCCCCATGGGTTTTGAACCCCCATTTTCCATGTAGTATTACAAGGTGCATACCACTAATATTCTTTTGCTTATATAAATAGATAAATTCTCATGTATTCATTATATATATGATATGCATAATTTTTTGTATGTATTTATTTATTTCATGATTTATAATCCATTATTCGTTCATTATAAGATTAATATGTATCCTAGTTATACACAAATGAATATCTTATCATCGCACATAATATTTTGTGGGTTTCAATTTTATTTATCCTCTATAATCACATAATTTTACCTCTTTCTAATATTTATTTCTCCTTGGTTATGATGAAATGTTTTATATACATGTTATAATTTTATCTTATGTGATAAATTTGGGGAATATATTAATGAATTTTTATCTATTAAGTTAGTTTTTTTATAGAATTAAAAATTTTCATTAGTTGATAAAGAGATTAGTTTTGTTCAAAACAAATTTCCTAAATCTATAAAAATATAAATCTATGTGGTATTGGAATATATTATAATGAAATATTTTCATTACATTGTGTAATTATATGGTCACAACTTCAAAATAAAATATTTTCATCAATGTAGTGTTTAAATAAATTCCTAGTATAGGATGATATCATTTGAGGATAAACTGGGAGTTGGAAATATCACCAAAGGTAGATAAGTTAAGATTGAATATAATTTCAATGTTATTGAATAGACATTTGGTTAGTTGATTTAGAATTCCTAGGATATAAGATAAATAGTGAAAAAATATGGGATAAATCATAATATAGGATAACAAACCATTTTTTGTGGAATATATTCAGTATATGGGTCTTATGGAATTAACATCCCTATCTTTATAATACAAGTGTATTTCGGCTTGGTCACAAGTCATACATGGAGTAAAACCCCAAAATGGATGGATTGAAAATTAACTCAATTTTATCACAGTGCAAAACAATGATGCCTAACTTTATTCCAATTTTAACACTCCTATGTAAAATTAAATGTTATCACATTATCATTACCTACAACTATAAAGGGTTTAATTTTCAAATTACATTAAGGTATTAGTTTATGAATTATGATTGAAAACAACATAATGTAACCAAGGTAGAACCAAGAGAGTTTTATATTTAAGAAATGTGACATAATTAAAATAAATGTATCATAGATTTGAATGAATGTCTCATTGAAGAATACATCATTGGAGTAATATTTCGAATATCCATTAAGAGCATGCCATGTGGACATCTGAGAATGAAGTTTCTTGTTGTTGGTATACCTTAATTGTACCTCTCATGATTTTTGTAAGAGTAGAGGGGTTGCAACCACAAATGGGAGGTAATCATATCCAACAAAATATAAAAAGGATAACTATAATGGGTTCAACTACTCTGATTTCTTGTTTAGAAACTGAAAAATTGATCTCCTACTGAGAAAATCAATCCCAAAATTCCCCTTCCTTGGTGTATATACAATCTCAAATTCATAGTTTTGTAGGAAATATAGCAATCACCTATTTTTAAAGTTTAAATCATTACAAAAAAAACATACTTCACAATCTTGTGATCATAGTTTATGATAAACTGCTTTCCCATCATGTATCATCATCACATCATCAATGTGAATACCACTACTACAAACTCAAGATCATGGGACACATAGTTATGATCATGTGGTTTTAATAGAAAAAACAGATAGGAAACAACTACATTCCCCTGAATCATGAAACATCCAACCCCATTCCCCGATAGATTGCAGGACACTATGTAATTTACACCTTACTCCAAAAATCTCAATATCTGAGCAGTCTTCAAACACTACTACAACTATTGAGAAGCTTGTTTTAACTTCTCTATCCACACAAATTTCTTCCCCTTTTATTTCTAATATTACAATTGATTTTATATCTTATAGAAATCAGGTATCACTCTCTAATAATAGCCTAACATCCTAAGGATGCTCCTCACCTCTGTCACTCCCCTTGGTGGCTCCCAAGATAACACTACCTCAACCATTCTAGGTTCACTAGCACTCAATCTGCAGAGATTACATGTCCCAGAAAGTGGAATGCCTAAATCTAAAAAAACACATAAAATTGTTTCCACAAATCTGTTTCTCTCAGTGTATGTCCATGAATATCCTTATTTGCCTCATGTGTTTCTCCTTATTTTTCGAGTAAATAATTATATCGTCAATGAGTACAACCATGAACTAGTCTTTGTAAGGAATAAGGAGCTAGTTCATGAGTCCCATGAACATTTCTTGAGCCTTAGTCCTGAAAAATGGAATCACCATGTACTCATAGTATATATAAAGACATCTAAATTTTATATTTGGTATATCTGAAGCCTATACTATTACGTGTTAACATCTTGAATGATGTTTGACCATTGAGAAACATTGTTACCCTCTCAACTAATCCAATAGGTCATGGATTCTTAGTTTTGGATAATTATTTATCATGGTAACCTTGATCAATCTTCAGTAGTCCAAACACTACCTCAAGATCTCATTTACATTTTTGGAAAACTCTACTAAGGCCACAAAGGGTGAAAAACTGGAACTCACATATATCTTTTTCTACAAGTTATCCAATAAAAAATTCAACTCACAAAGATATGTGAGAGACATCTTATATGATGGTGGAGTTATTAGTTCCATCCTAGGGTGTAAATAAATGAAAAAGTATATCTCTTATTGGAGAGGTAATATATTCAAAAAATTTGTCCTCATACTCTGCCACCACCATTGGAAACTGGAAGCTCATAACATCTGCTACACTGAGTGTTAGGATATCTAACTGATGAGTAATCGGATACTCTATCCTATGTATGATTCCATCATATTATACCTTATTTTCCTATTAATCAAAAATGGAACGAATTATTCTATCACTATAGACACACCAAAACCTTCACCTAAAATAATCAATATGGGAATGGACTATTGATAACCAATACATATGAAGAAGGACATCTAAAGGCCTCAACACTTCCAGCATGAGGTTCTAACTGAAACACTCACCTCAATGGGCCATGTCACACAGTCAATACAAATGTTTGATCACTGATTCATCTATAGTACGTATCTCTATGTATAAGGGTCAAGTCAACGATTCATCCCAAATCACTTTTTCTCAAAAAAGATATGTGGAACGAATGGAATGACTAGAAACAATGTTTATTAGTACAACAACTGATGTGGAAAAGACATATATCATACTCCGAATCAATCATGGACCCCCTGAGACATATTCCCTAACCACATGCATCCATCCTCTCCCCTATCCCACATCTTTCTGAGCTAGGAATGGTCCTCATATGGGTGGTGGTGGTAAAAATTTGAAACATCGACCTCCTCATGTCTCCCTCTCATCTATTGTTCCATGTTCGCCACCTTGTGGGTCTACCTGCTCCTATTGATGTTTCTTCCTCGACTGTCTATCCACGATATCCATGTCAATAATAAGAAGAGTAAGAAAATATGGATTAAGATATACCCTTCCATACTATAATAACACCACCTCTTCCTTGGAAGGTTTGACCCATCTTATGATCCCTAAAATATAGTACTTTTTTCTTAGGACCTCCACCTAAAATGGATCCAACATTTTGGTCCATAGAATTGATGTCGACTCCCTACTATAGAAGTCTATGCACCTTCTCATACACTAATAACTATCACTGTTAGTATCTTCTCATCCAAGAACCTTTTAACCATCAAAGCTCAGTCACGACCCCCAAACATATGTTAGAATTCATAGAGGGGTAAAACTAGCTTGTATATATCTAAGCTGGCCACACTCGATGGTTTGATCCCTAAAGTACTGATCTCTAACCATAACAATCGTGTACCAAGAATGGTTGGTGAACCTATATGAATAGTCTTCATATACCATGATACCCTATTGAAGATGAAGAATATCATCTATATGTAAAACTATAACTATAACTTGTGATAACTCCTATCTAAATATTCCCTCTAACTCAGTCTATGAAAGAGATGCCTCATCCTGAGTCTATGTGGCCAAACAACATCATTGCTTAGCTAAGCTATGTTAATGGCTCACCATTAAAAACATCATCTAATCTGCTGATATCTGAAGAAGATGAAAAACTCTGGACACCACCTTAACCTGTCCTCAGCCACATGGGGGGGGGGGGGTCAAACTAACATCAAAACTATATTGTCCTATATCTCTAAAACTCATGGATAAAACTTTTCATTTTCTCCTTGTCTAAAGGTACTATGGTACCATGTGCTGCTCCATAGATGGTGGTAAAGCTGGCTCACAACCTGGGCGTCACATCTAGGGTACTAGTCCATATCTCAAAACCCCATCAATGAGGGTGTCATCCTCGTTATTTCGATGCTAAATACAAGATTTTATTTGTCTGATGGGAATAATGTAAGAAACTATTATGTACCATGATCAACGATTATATATATTGAGATTACTCAATATGAACATGGAATCTACAACCCACTGTTATATGATTCATGTACCATAAATATCCATACAACCACTATTATCATGTACTGAGTCAAAAACCAGGATATTAGAGCATTGTGTATGGATATGTTATCCATATGTACCAAAAAAAGAGTCCCTGACTAAAAAACCCAATTTGAGACACTTACAATTGATTCCCCAAAAAAATATCATAGACTCCTTGTACTATAGTAGAACCCACCACCTCTGAGACCACTATTTCATGGACTACCAAGTGGGGCCCAGGTTGTGACACCCCCAGCCTGTCTCCATTGGGCTAGTGGCTAGTGACTAGCACCGAGTAGGCATATCATTATCATGGGATGCATTGCAAATGTACCTGTATGCACGAACACATCTCCAAACCCACAAAATTATTAAATTTAAAAACCCACTAAGAAAACTATGCATGAGTACCAATAAATCCCAACCAACTGAGAACATAAGTACTGCAATGTAAATAAAAACTTTTCCAAATAAAATCCCGCCAAAGGATATATGTGACCTCAAGTCCATCCAAAATGAAAATTTAATGGGACTTCTATTTGTAACCATACGAAAACACCCCATTCTTCGTATTCTCACAATTATATTTTTGATCCTTTTCCTCCTAGGACTCTATCAAAAGTTCACTCATCTTCACAAGACCAGACACGTTAAGGAAATCTTATGTAGGTATTAGTGTAACAATACTAAGTAGGATACCCTGAAATCATACGGATATACACAATGGAAAGTATAGTCATATCAATAGAGTATATTTCTACAACACATATCAGAATATCTCTATATAATCAATCCAAGATAAATAGCCTAGTGGTAAGTCACAACTTTTTCATACCAACACTAAGAATTCAGTTTGAAGATTCCATGAAGAACTCATCTGTTAGAATAAACTAATGATTCTGATAGCACGGATGACATCCATCTAAGAAGTATTATTCATCAAGCACCGTCATGATAATAGATTCACTGATAGAACTAAAGAGAATATGATTTCACAGACGATGATCACATCTAGGGACATGGGGTGATACCAACTATGCCATATGGGTTAACCTTCCATGTAGACGATCAACATCTGGTGATGTTGGCCACGTTAATACCATGGAATCAACCTATAGCACAGAGAATTAATATAGGATACTCTATTATGCCTCTAGGGGATTCTAGAAACTCTGTCTAGGAAGTCCTATTAAGGGGATCATTGTCCTATGAGTAGGAAATGATTTTTACCTACCATTAGGGAAACGTTAAGGGAACGAACCCTTAAGAAAACCTATCCAATATATTATGGAAAAGTGAATCATTCCATGTAGAAACATATAAAAGGTGTGTAGTATTGTCACATATTTTGCCCCTTGACCCCATCTATTGGACGTGTACAACGAAATGTATCATTAGAACATGTCAGGTAGAAAATGGGTACACAGTGTGTAGAATAAATAACACCTTGTGTCCTTAAATCTTGGATCCACCCATGTACTTTAGTTGTGTGTTTGTACATGTTTTCACCCTATGTATCTCAACCCGTGTACCAGTACATGGGATAGTCCATGTACTTGGTTCAATCCAGGTCGTCTAGTGGGGTACACACCATATAGGAAACTAGTGTACTCAACACTATGTTCTTGTATCTCCTGATATACACTCTAAGTATCTAAGAATGTCCTACATGATGCATGATAGGGTCACATTACACGTGACATCTAAAAATCTCTTGAATCCCACGTCACCACTCTATGGGTTCCACATGTGGTGTATCCCCTGGTTACACACTATGTTCCTCAATATTTTCTATAATCTAGAATGTTTCCTCTACACACCTTGACCGATGATCTGGATCTCATTCTGGTGATCTGTTTGCATCAAAACTCCAAATCCTAGGGTTTTTCACCATCCAAGCACTGAATCAAGGTGTTTCAGACATTCAATTGTCTTGAATAAAAAATTTAAATCCATCTGATGAAATCCACCAGGAGAATAATATCTCCTAAATCACTTCTATTCATCTATAAATTTCACTGTCACACCTTCGTTAGTTCATCCTGAGGCCAAATCATCAATTTTGGATCATTAATCTAAGAATCGAAGGTGAAACGATTAAACGTTCATAATCCAATAATGAACTATGAACTTGTGTAGAAATAATGGGGGAGAGAAGAACATGTATCAAATATGGGGAACCATCCTCGATCATTGTTCTTTAAAACGTCAATATATTCCTATAAGAAAGATCAACAATTCAAAATCAATAATCAATAATCAAACCTTATAAAAACCACAATGTATAACATATCCTGTTAGGGTTGATCGAACCATATATGAAATTGTTCATTCCTTGTTCTGTGTTCATTATTAGATAAATGGACTGGGAATGAAATCTAAAAAAACACCCTACAAAAGAATTGGATTATTCATTGTTCATGATTGATTGATGCTGACGAGATCCATCAAGAATGGCACTCAACGATCATCAATCTATAATTTTGTTATGGCCCACTGAGATAAATATCCAGGGTTTTTATCCATAGTCTCCAGGTATTTTCTATGATTATGAGCCTAACCCCAGATATAAGGCCCCAGCCTTAAACCTTACTTAATATTGAATTAAATGAATAATTCACATTGATTATCTTTTCAGGTTTAGAGTTTTAGAGAATTAGAACATAACTATTACATCTTAAAAGATTACAAAGTAGACACTTCTACTAAGTCTCCATAAAATAAAAACTCTTAAAAAGAAAGATGTATAGATTCCATGTTTTAGATAGTATGAAATTCCCTTGATCCCATCCTTGACCTTATTCCACTTTAAGTCCTATGAAAAACATTTCGAAAAACTTGGGGTGAGCATAAAAAGCTCAGTAAGGGATACAAAAAGAATGAAAACTATTAGTTTTTCAAACATCAAGTAAACCATGTATACTATATCAAAGTAATACCTTCACCTTCATGAAGTAGTAAAAAAAATCTTCACTGAATAAAGTATCATTACTTACCTTTTTGTAACCAAAAGATTACCATAAAACCCATATAAAGAACACATATAATATATAAAGTTAACTTGGGACATAAACATACTTAAGTGGAATAACCATACGGTTGACTTCCACACATATCACTTAATGGAATAGCCATACGGCCAATTTCTATACATACTTAATGGAATAGCCATACGGCCGACTTCCATACCCAATGCATTGGAGGTTATAACATAACCACCCATCCTGGTATTCATGGCACCACCCGTCATATGGTTTATAACGTAACCACCCGTTAAAATGTCCAAGTACCAATATAAAATCATAAAACATAAAACCAATATAAAGGAATGATAACATTTCCACATTTCAATCACAATATATCATAAATATATTGACATAATAGAATCCTTTTTCAAAACCATTTTAAATACCAAAATACATAAAAGAGTATATGGTATTTATTTTATTCTAAAAACATTACGGCTTTTTGAGAAAGCCAAAGATCAAATAATACTCGCGGCGGCGGAAAAAGGTCGTTGTCACCGCGTACGTAAAAAAAACATTCCTTTTTGTCGTTTAGTAAAACAATTCGTAGAAAAAGATTCCTTTTGTATAAAAGTAAAAGTCAAAGGAGTTTATACACCGTATAAAAGAATGTTGTGTATAAAACGAAATATGCCTCAATGAAAGGAGATTTAGACGAAGTCCCTTACCTCGGGTCCGACTTGACTCGATCGTTCTTTAACATCCTGCATAATAAACTTGAGTTAATTTATACTTGATTAAGAACCTTTTTAAAGTTCATTATTCCGTTTATATCACTTATTGCCATGTTATAAACATTATGTAACCATTTAAGTTAATAATGTTTGTTTTTTTAATATTTGGTTCTTAAGTCGAAAGTTGACTTCTTACAGTTACATGTTGTTCGTGTGGTCAAAAGTTCTTTATATCCAGAATGAAATTCCTAATTTGGATATCATATATATCATATATATCCAGCATATACATGTATTTATAATATTACATAATCATTTAGAGGTAAGAAATGAAATGCACCGTTCATGGAGACGGTAAGCCGTACGTACGCATGAACGCTACTTTCATTTCTTTGTCATATTAGTGGAATTAAAACTAAATGAGAGGTATGTATATTTTAATTCCAGAATTATATTCATCATTTAGATATATCATTAATTATATATATACATTATATACATGTAATTTTAATAGTACATTATATTTGGGGATAAGAAATGAAATGCACCGTTCATGGAGACGGTAAGCCGTACGTACGCATGAACGCTACTTTCATTTCTATCTCATACTTTAATGGAAATAAATAATAATTATATAGAGGTATATTATAATTCCAGTATAACATCATATATAGTAACTTTAAATCCATCCTTTACACATCCCACATATGGCATTAACGAATCACATCACTTTTAGGGGGCGGTAGTCCGCACTTCCTTAAATGAAGATATCGTGTTTACCCATAATGGAAACCATAAAGGTATGCCAACAATGAAAAATACAGAAGCTTAAAGAAAACATAAACATATTATATATCATATATAAAAATAGTGACATCATAATGGCCACCCTTGAAGGTGTTAAATGAGTATTGAACAATCATCGTTTCGGGAGGCAGAATTTTTCCATCCACGGAAACCGTATGTTCTTTAACCATTTGATGTAGTTGTGTGAGAGTTTAGCTCAAATAAATATTATAAAAACATCCTATTATATTGAAGATACTGGTTTTGTTACAAAATAAGTAAATAAAAAGAGTTTAGAGGGTTGGAGAAGCAAAATAAAACAAATGAACAAGAGAGAATGAATTACCTTTAAAAGTGTAACTCCTTTTGATTTGAGCCTAAAGTCTTCCTTTGAAAGGATTCTGCCCAAAGGTAATCCTCTAGGATGAGGAGAGGGATGTGGAGAGAGTATTTGGGCAGGGGTTGGCCGAGCCAAAGGCTTGAAAAGTGTGTGAAATGAGGTAGAGGTGGGGGCCTTTTATAAGAGGAGAGGAGGGGCACTTTTGGAATGTAAAGAAATATTACTTTATTTAAAAATGTGTTTTGGTTTTAAAAGGTCCCACATTGATATAATTCGTGGATAAGGTGATAAGGGTTCTAAATCCACTCATCCAATTGGTTTTGGACATGTGTAGGTTTTAGATTTTTCATTATCTTTCCATTTTATTTAAATCGCCAAATAATGATGTCATCACTGCATCATTATTATGTCATAAATAATTTAATTTATTTAATGTCTAAAAATCATAAAAAAACTACTATGATGTAGGAAAGCTTTTTATCTTTCCAATTACTATTTATAATCAAAATTTGGACTTGTATAACCCCACTCAAAAATTATTTTAGTAAAACAATTTATGTTAGTGTTATTTTCACTTTAACATTAAATAAAAATATATTAATGTCATTTTCCAACTAAAGTTGCTCCATGGGGTCCCCAAGTTGGCCCATGGCTTGTCGTGGTCGGCCATGACACAAACAATAAGGTTGGGACATGTGTCTAGGTCATTTCATATTATTAAAGCATTATTTATACCTTAAACTACACTAATTACCACTAATCGCGATTAATGAAAAAAGTTACTATTCACCAAAAAATTATTTTAATCTCATTGAACCACATTTTACTTCTTAATGACAACCATGTATGTCGGATTTTCAAAATTCAATACACATTAGTGGTAAACTTCCATTTAACTGAAAAATCAGTTTGCTTGATTACCACTTAGTGGTTTCACTATTCATCAAAAATTGATGTTTTTCAGAAAATTACCAAAAATTCACCCTAAGGTATATTTGATATTCCGAATTCAAAAATGATGTCCATTTTACAAAATTAAAAACATATATGTCAAATTAATTAATTTAATAATTAATTCCCGCTGTCATGACAATTAGCGTGTTTTTGTGAAACAATAAGTATCAAAAGATTGACACCAGTTTAAGTCCAATTTCAAAGTGAAATTGATTCCAATGACCACCATTGGATTAACTGGTAAAAATATTTTCTAATTTCACTTTAAAACCAATTAAAATAATAATCTAATAATATAAATAAATTAGATTAAAAAGAGGTTTTGAATTAAAATACAACATTTTACACTATTCATAAAAAAAGAACTTTATCAGAAAGGTACCAAAAATTTACACAAAGTAAATTTTGATGTCCCGATTCTAAAGAAGAGTTATATTTGGTCCAAAATAAAGTATAAGAGTGATCAAAACTATATTTAATGACGGTTCACCATTAAAAGGTGATAAGTGAACCTTTAGTGAAAATTAGAGTATATATACCCGTAAAATTGAACTCTTTCCGTATTTTAAGCTTTTATCTTTTATTGGGTAAATGTATAAACATTTAAAAACATATCTAATCATATATTAGTTATTTCTATCCATTCCCTCCAGTACAACGGCTACTTGTTAACTAACATTTAAAATAATATTATTTTATTACTAGTGTGCTACGTAAGTTTCAAAGAAACTCATCGTTGCGTATCGGGTACGCTATCGAACATAGCAACCCCTTTAAAATAAAATTAATATTTAATTTGTAAATATTAATAAATATGAAAATTCTTTATTCTTTATTTACCTGGGATGTTACATCCTTCCCCCCTTTTGGGAATTGCGTTCTCGCAATTTTATTCACTTATCAAAATAAGTGGGGGTATTTATCCCTCATAGAATTTTCAGATTCCCACGTTGCCTATTCAATCACATGGTTTTTCCACAAAACCTTTACCTGATGAATCACCTTATTCTGTAACACTTGCTCCCTGTGGTCAAGAATCTGGACCGGTTGTTCCTCATAAGATAGGTTCTCTTCCAGCTAAACTACCTCTGGACTCAAAACATGAGATGGATCTGGCATATAGTTTCTCAACATCGAAACGTGAAAAACATTGTGTACCTGAGATAAACTCGGTGGTAAATCCACTCGGTATGCAACTGATCCAACTCTTTCCAGAATTTTGTATGGTCCAACCAACCATGGACTCAACTTTCCTTTCTTACCAAATCTCATCACACTTTTCCAAGGAGAAACCTTGAGAAAAGCATGATCGCCTACCTCAAAAGATAGATCCTTCCTCCGGTTATCCGCATAACACTTCTTCCTGCTTTGAGATGTTCTCATGTGTTTTCTGAATCAACTGAACTTTTTCTGCCATCTCTTCTACCAATTTTGGTCCCATCAGCTTCCTTTCAACCACTTAATTCCAAAATGCTGGAGTTCGACACCCCTTCCCATATAATGCCTCAAATAGTGCCATCTGTATACTAGAATGAAAGCTGTTATTATAAGAAAATTCAACCAAAGAAAGATGTTTGTCCCAACTTCCCTGATAATCCATCAAACAAGCTCGTAGCATATCCTCCAATGTCTGAATTGTTCGTTCTGACTGCCCATCTAATTGAGGATGAAAAGCTGTACTAAAATTTAATTCACTACCCAACAACTTCTAAAGGCCTTTCCAAAAGTTATATGTGAACCTGGGATCACGGTCCGATACAATGGAGAGAGTAACTCCATGTAACCTGACTATCTCTTTAATATACAATGGGAAAGTTGATCTAGAGAGAAATTATCTCGTATAGAAAGGAAATGAGAAGATTTGGTCAAGCGATCAACAATAACCCAGATTGCATTATTACCTCGAGATGTCCTCGGTAATCCCACAACAAAGTCCATGGATATGTTTTCCTATTTCCACTCTGGCACTGGTAAAGGCTGAAGCATCCCTTTAGGTAACTGCCGCTCTGCTTTAACCTGTTGACATGTTAAACACTTCATAGTAAAATCAGCAATGACTCTTTTCATTCCATCCCACCAGTAATACTCCCGCAGATCTCTGTACATCTTAGTACTGACAGGATGAAAAAACAACTCATTCTTCAACTGTGAATCACAAGGCACACATAACCTCTTCACACAACTCAAAACACAAACACAAACTTATCCAAGAACTCATGGAAAATTTTATTCATAAGGTCCATGAATACAGCAGGTGCATTGGTTAACCCAAAAGGCATAACTACAAATTCATAATGGCCATATCTAGTACGGAACGCAGTCTTCGGAACGTCTTCTTCTTTTACTTTCAACTGATGGTACCCCGACCTCAAGTCAATCTTCAAAAAATACTGAGCTCCCTAGAGCTGATACCACTTCATTCGATAGCCCAACATCTGCTGAAGTTGTTGCAAAGGATTTTACCACCCCTTTCTGCTTGTAGTCTAACTGCTTTCCCCCAGTTGAGTTCTTCGTTGGACACTCGTTTTCATAATGACCCATTTCATTACACTTAAAACATCTTACCGTTGGCTTTTCATTTCCTGCTTGATCATCTTCCTTACAGTTACGAGCAATATGACCAGACTTACCACACCGAAAGCACTTACCAGACTTGGATAAACATTCTTCGGGATGCATTTTACCACACTTCTCACAGGATGGATATTTGGTTTTCTTACCTCCTTGCTTCTTTGATGAATTCTTCCCCTTTTCCTGCCAACTAGATCTCTTATTCTGTTGTTTGTCATAGAACACCTGATCATCGGCAAACTCAATTTCCACCTTCTCCGTACATCGAACAAGTTTTTCATAACTTTTGAACTCATGAGAAGCTAAAGCCCTTCGATACTTTGGCTTTATCCCTGAGTAAAAACGGTTTATTTTACTATCAAGATCTCGTATGAAGTTTGGAGCATACCTTGCCAATCGAGTGAACTTTTCTTCATAAGTAGCCACTGAATCATCCTCCTGCCTCAATTCTAGGAACTGTTTTTCCATCCTAAGACGAACCACCTTAGGAAAATATTTCTCAAGAAACATACCTTTGAATTCGACCCAGTGAATATCCTCAATCTCATCACTATCCCTTATATTTTTCACCATCGACCACCACTGATCAGCTTCACCTTCAAAACGTTAAACAGGAGGACTAACCTTTTGATGTTCTGAACACCCCATGACATCAAAAATCTTCTCCAGTTCTTTAATCCACCCTTCAGCTTGCACAGGGTCAGATGATCCTCTGAATGATGGGGGATGTTGCCCCATGAAATGTTCCACTACTGACATGTTCCTATGTGGTTGATCTGGCTAATCTCGTGCATGGATACCACCACCATTTATAGCCTGAGTCAACTATGCCATCACTGCAACAAACTGTTCAGTTCCGATTCTGACCATCTCAGGTTGCTGATTTGGAAGGTAATCTTCCTCCTGACGTCGTCCCAACATAGTTGCTTTGTTTCCTCTGTGGAAAACCATTCTGAACACAGAAATATCTTAGGTGAAGCAACATGGTAATCCGTAAATGCTATATCATTTCAATCATATTATAATTTAACACTTTTCTAACTTCTAAAGTTGTCTAAACCGACCTTTGATACAAACTATAAGGCCCCAGCCTTAAACCTTACTTAATATTCAATTAAATGAATAATTCACATTGATTATCTTTTCAGGTTTAGAGTTTTAGAGAATTAGAACATAACTATTACATCTTAAAAGATTACAAAGTAGACACTTCTACTAATTCTCCATAAAATAAAAACTCTTAAAAAGAAAGATGTCTAGATTCCATGTTTTAGATAGCATGAAATTCCCTTGATCCCATCCTTGACCTTATTCCACTTTAAGTCCTGTGAAAAACATTTCGAAAAACTTGGGGTGAGCATAAAAAGCTCAGTAAGGGATACAAAAAGAATGAAAACTGTTAGTTTTTCAAACATCAAGTAAACCATGTATACTATATCAAAGTAATACCTTCACCTTCATGAAGTAGTAAAAAAAATCTTCACTGAATAAAGTATCATTACTTACCTTTTTGTAACCAAATGATTACCATAAAACCCATATAAAGAACACATAGAATATATAAAGGTAACTTGGGACATAAACATACTTAAGTGGAATAACCATACGGTTGACTTCCACACATATCACTTAATGGAATAGCCATACGGCCAATTTCCATACATACTTAATGGAATAGCCATACGGCCGACTTCCATACCCAATGCATTGGAGGTTATAACGTAACCACTCGTCCTGGTATTCACGGCACCACCCGTCATATGGTTTATAACGTAACCACCCGTTAAAATGTCCATGTACCAATATAAAATCATAAAACATAAAACCAATATAAAGGAATGATAACATTTCCACATTTCAATCACAATATATCATAAATATATTGACATAATTGAATCCTTTTTCAAAACCATTTTCAATACCAAAATACATAAAAGAGTATATGGTATTTATTTTATTCTAAAAACATTACGGCTTGTTGAGAAAGCCAATGATCAAATAATACTCGCGGCGGCGGAAAAAGGTCGTTGTCACCGCGTACGTAAAAAAAACATTCCTTTTTGTCGTTTAGTAAAATGCTTCGTAGAAAAAGATTCCCTTTGTATAAAAGTAAAAGTCAAAGGAGTTTATACACCGTATAAAAGAAAGTTGTGTATAAAACGAAATATGCCTCAATGAAAGGAGATTTAGACGAAGTCCCTTACCTCGGGTCCGACTTGACTCGATCGTTCTTTAATGTCCTGAATAATAAACTTGAGTTAATTTATACATGATTAAGAACCTTTTTAATGTTCATTATTCCTTTTATATCACTTATTGCCATGTTATAAACATTATGTAACCATTTAAGTTTATAATGTTTGTTTTGTCAATATTTGGTTCTTAAGTCGAAAGTTGACTTCTTACAATTACATGTTGTTCGTGTGGTCAAAAGTTCTTTATATCCAGAATGAAATTCCTGATTTTGATATCATATATATCATATATATCCAGCATATACATGTATTTATAATATTAAATAATCATTTAGAGGTAAGAAATGAAATGCACCGTTCATGGAGACGGTAAGCCGTACGTACGCATGAACGCTACTTTCATTTCTTTGTCATATTAGTGGAATTAAAACTAAATGAGAGGTATGTATATTTTAATTCCAGAATTATATTCTTCATTTAGATATATCATTAATTATATATATACATTATATACATGTAATTTTAATAGTACATTACATTTGGGGATAAGAAATGAAATGCACCGTTCATGGAGACGGTAAGCCGTACGTACGCATGAACGCTACTTTAATTTCTATCTCATACTTTAATGGAAAGAAATAATAATGATATAGAGGTATATTATAATTCCAGTATAACATCATATATAATAACTTTAAATCCATCCTTTACACGTCCCACATATGGCATTAACGAATCACATCACTTTTAGGGGGCGGTAGTCCGCACATCCTTAAATGAAGATATCGTGTTTACCCATAATGGAAACCATAAAGGTATGCCAAAAATGAAAAATACAGAAGCTTAAAGAAAACATAAACATATTATATATCATATATAAAAATAGTGACATCATAATGGCCACCCTTGAAGGTGTTAAATGAGTATTGAACAATCATCGTTTCGGGAGGCAGAATTTCGCCATCCACGGAAACCGTATGTTCTTTAACCATTTGATGTAGTTGTGTGAGAGTGTAGCTCAAATAAATATTGTAACAACATCCTAGTATATTGGAGATACTGGTGTTGTTACAAAAGAAGTAAATAAAAAGAGTTTAGAGGGTTGGAGAAGCAAAATAAAACAAATGAACAAGAGAGAATGAATTACCTTTAAAAGTGTAACTCCTTTTTATTTGAGCCTAAAGGCTTCCTTTGAAAGGATTCTGCCCAAAGGGAATCCCTTAGGATGAGGAGAGGGATGTGGAGAGAGTAATTGGGCAGGGGTTGGCCGAGCCAAAGGCTTGAGAAGTGTGTGAAATGAGGTAGAGGTGGGGGCCTTTTATAAGAGGAGAGGAGGGGCACTTTTGGAAAGCAAAGAAATATTACTTTATTTAAAAATGTTTTTCGGTTTTAAAAGGTCCCACATTGATATAATTCGTGGATAAGGTGATAAGGGTTCTAAATCCACTCATCCAATTGGTTTTGGACATGTGTAGGTTTTATATGTTTCATTATCTTTCCATTTTATTTAAATCGCCAAATAATGATGTCATCACTGCATCATTATTATGTCATAAATAATTTAATTTATTTAATGTCTAAAAATCATAAAAAAAATACTATGATGTAGGAAATCGTTTTATCTTTCCAATGACTATTTATAATCAAAATTTGGACTTGTATTACCCCACTCAAAAATTATTTTAGTAAAACAATTTATGTTAGTGTTATTTTCACTTTAACATTAAATAAAAATATATTAATGTCATTTTCCAACTAAAGTGGCTCCATGGGGTCCCCAAGTTGGCCCATGGCTTTTCTTGGTCGGCCATGACACAACCAATAAGGTTGGGACATGTGTCTAGGTCATTTCATATTATTAAAGCATTATTTATACCTTAAACTACACTAATTACCACTAATCGCGATTAATGAAAAAAAGTTACTATTCACCAAAAAATTATTTTAATCTCATTGAACCACATTTTACTTCATAATGACAACCATGTATGTCGGATTTTCAAAATTCAATACACATTAGTGGTAAACTTCCATTTAACTGAAAAATCAGTTTGCTTGATTACCAATTAGTGGTTTCACTATTCATCAAAAATTGAAGTTTTTCAAAAAATTACCAAAAATTCACCCTAAGCTATATTTGATATTCCGAATTAAAAAATGAAGTCCATTTTACATAATTAAAAACATATAAGTCAAATTAATTAATTCAATAATTAATTCCCGCTGTCATGACAAATAGCGTGTTTTTGTGAAACAATAAGTATCAAAAGATTGACACCAGTTTAAGTCCAATTTCAAAGTGAAATTGATTCCAATGACCACCATTGGATTAACTGGTAAAAATATTTTCTAATTTCACTTTAAAATCAATTAAAATAATAATCTAATCATATAAATAAATTAGATTAAATATAGGTTTTGAATTAAAATACAACATTTTACACTATTCATAAAAAAATGAACTTTATCAGAAAGGTACCAAAAATTTACACAAAGTAAATTTTGATGTCCCGATTCTAAAGAAGAGTTATATTTGGTCCAAAATAAAGTATAAGAGTGATCAAAACTATATTTAATGACGGTTCACCATTAAAAGGTGATAAGTGAACCTTTAGTGAAAATTAGAGTATATATACCCGTAAAATTGAACACTTTCCGTATTTTATGCTTTTATCTTTTATTGGGTAAATGTATAAAAATTTAAAAACATATCTAATCATATTTTAGTTATTTCTATCCATTCCTTCCAGTACAACGGCTACTTGTTAACTAACATTTAAAATAATATTATTTTATTACTAGTGTGCTACGTAAGTTTCAAAGAAACTCATCGTTGCGTATCGGGTACGCTATCGAACATAGAAACCCCTTTAAAATAAAATTAATATTTAATTTGTAAATATTAATAAATATGAAAATTCTTTATTCTTTATTTACCTGGGATGTTACACCAGATTTCTTCATAAAGGATTACCTATACGAATGAGTGTCATTGTGTTTCTCTTTCGATGAAATGGTAAAAAAAATAATTATTCAATTTATTTTATTCATTAACAATGACCGAAACTAATTTTCACAGATGACCCATGTCGGTTGATGTTAGTATACACATAATGTAAATACACTACTCTAAACACAATAGTTACCTTAGATTTATAATCCAATACACTGTTTAGATTTTATTCCACTTTTTAGGCAATGTGTGTGTGTGAGAGATTTAATATTTTAATACATTACAAACATTTATTTCAGGCACAAAAGGCCTCGGAATGAAACTCCATATTAGTTCTTGGTCTCAAATTAATTCCATATAATATAAAATAAAAATAACTATAAAATTCGGGATAATAAATTAATGTCTTGAAAATACACAAAATAAGAAAAGGGTAAATTGTCACATGATTCGTCATCTCTTGAAAATTTAATTCACATTTTCTTGACCAGTTGAGGACAAATCATTTCTTGGTTAGAGTGATCATATGAGTCTCATTCATAGAAAGAGTATAGGATAATTTTAAAATAATATAATACAGGTAAAAAAAACTGCATTCCCAAAATACATTTTTTTTGTATTTCTAGGACTTAAATGACTCCACATTCATAGGATCTTTAGATATACTAGCATCATGTATGACATGTTTTAGGAATTTCATATATCAAATCTAGAATAAACATTTATACAACATTTAGAAAATAGATTTTCTCTCAATTTTTCCAAAATACTAAATAAAAGTAAACTATGCTTAACATGAGTTTTAGATTACTTGAGGATATCTATTGCAAATCCTAACATCAAGGTATCTGGAAATAGATGAAAAATATTTTTAAATAATTCCATAAATACCATAGTATAATTTTTTATTACAAATGTAATTAAAAATTATTAAAAATTAAAATACTAATATTATAATGTTATTTTAAGTCCATCCCCAAGAACAAATATGAGTTGTGGATAAACTGGTTGAATTTCAATATCCAAGAACCATATATCCCCCTTAAATTAACCAAATATACCATCATTTCATGTTAAGGGGTAGAAATTCAATATCATAGCCAGGTTTAAATTCCAATACTCTATATATAAGCATATAATTCCATAAAAAATCTTTAATTATAGGAATATAAAATTCCTAGGAGAAATGTCCAATCAGTTAAAAAATTTAGATTCAAGATCAGGAAATTATATTTTGTAATTCCCTCCACTATGTAAGATTCATATGATATGGATGATTTCAAATCATCTTTTATGTGGGTAAAAATTTAATAGATAACACTATTTTATATTTAGGTTTAACACTTGAGAAATATTTGGGAAAAAACCATGCCATAGATCAACCATATGTGGTAATTCGTACTGGTCCTTGAAATCCACCACACTATAAACCATACATGTAATTCCTATTTTGATGGCTTTTACCTATATGTATTCAAGTCTACTATTCCATCCTTGAACTCTCACTATCCATTGTGTGTTAATTATGTATTAGTGGTGGTTTTATAGACTCTATTTCACTATGATTTTATATAATGGCCTAGAATTTGGTCAATGAATCCTTCCCTAGGTTTAAATAAGTTTCCCCCATATTAAAGACCATGAGATCCTATATATACCCAAATTATTCCACTACAAAATAATTAGATGGATTGATCATGGTTTTTTCAACCAACATTTTGCAATTAGTATAATAATCGAAATATGAAGACAAATTCGCTACTTTTAGTTCCTTACTCAAGGTGAATTCCCATGATATAAAGTAATGTGAAGTACATGACTCTAGGTGATAAATTAAAAAATATAAATATACTTGGACAGTAACTAAGATAGTAAGAGGGCTTTCTATAGACATAGCCATAGTGTACTGGGTTTCATAGAAATTATAATACCCATAATACAATGTCTGCAATACAAATTCCTACATAGGCGATTCCACGTAATCTATGATTCCCATACTACCATATCATCCACCTAAAACAAGTTACCTAGATCGTGGATGGAATCCACGAATATATTATATAATATATTATTCTTTTGATATTTAATTATATTTATTTCAAAATTCAAAAATAATAGACATACCTTGATAACATTACCTCAGAATATTGTTATAATTGAATTGTGAATGGTATTTAGTTTCCTTGAATAAACTGTTATTCATTATATGGAATGGTCATACACACTAGCATAGCTAAATAATAAATACACATATATTATGAGTTTTAAGAGAGAAACAATATGGTTCTACAAGTGAAAGCCACTTATTATTTCATCCTTTCACCATAAATTTTTATCACTCAATGATATATCACTAGGGGTGAAGACATATATTAGAACACCCACTATGGAACCTCTATAAAAACAAATATTTGATAGAACGTAATACTTTTAAACATCAAATAATTTAAGAATAATGAAGAGTGTAACCCTGGAATTCATATGTCACATAATCCCCTTCATGGAACACCATTATTTCAAGACCCCATCCATAAAAAAATAGAGTTATGTGGATTTTTATGTAATAATAGTGTCAATTAAATTAACAACAGTACACCTTTATAATCATTAATGAAATTATTAACCTTCTCCCAACCCTAGATATTAATGTAAAATTTTTAAATATTTTCTATTGAATCAATTACTAGGTAAGGCACTAGTCTTTGATTTCATTAATCATCATGTCGAACCATTGATGTTACATACATTCAAACAAGAAGGAGGAATGTGGAACCCAATTTTTCCTTGGTGTCTTGATTTTTTCATATATAAGGTGGAGATGGTTTACCCACTCCTCATATTTATAAGGAGATACATTTTCCAATAATATCAAATGAAGGGGAACCTGGAAGTTCATTTGGATCTATAGGATCATTGGCTCATTCCTTAGAGATCCTTAACTAATGAAGAATTTTTTTGAGTTAGACCCTTCAATACTAGTGGATTAATAATATACTGAGTTGGTTTCACATTCCCATTTTCTTCTGGTACATCATCATCCACACCTTTCATCATAGTATTAGGTGATAATCGCATCAGGAATATCCAATATAATGTAGAAAATTATATCAATACTTTCTTCATGAAATACACATACCCAAGTCTCAACTAGACTATACATTTCATATATACCCCAACCATATCTCTCAAAATATATTTATTTCCAATAGAATGTTCTTTTAAATAAAATTGATGCCTGGAAAAGATTTATTGACTTGTCCAAAACATTGGTGGAATCTTAAAAAACATCAAGGTCATTATATTTTTCTAATAGTTAAGTTCACCCGACATATGTTGGTATCAAAGAAAACATATGAGTCCCCCTAATTCAACCCCTATAGTATTTCAATTCCAAATACACCCTTTTAGAAAATTTCCCATTTTAATCCACTTATCTAAACAAAACACCAGTTTAAAAATTTTACATGCTCAAGTAATATATCATAGATGTTTCTTGTTACCATTAACATTTATAAAAACTATCAACCATAGAAATGAATTTCTATCAATCATTAACCTACTCATTATAAATAAATACATGATAAAATATAATTTATTTGTTGTTTATATTTGAGTGAGTATGATCAGTATACCAATTCCAGTAATAATATGTTAAAAAGAGACATGAAAGAACCCATAATGTCACAATATCAACTCATTCTTACCTATTAACATAAAATGTAATTTACATTCCTCGATATGGAGGGAATATGTAATGTAAAAGAGATATGATCCTAGAAATACATAAGAACTCGAAATATGACCATAAATATGCTTGACATGTATATTTTTCATTGAATTCATTTTTCATGATGGTTTCATACTCCTATATACTCTCATTACCCATTCTCATGAGTCTTTATTGTTCTCTAAAACCATTTCGTAGAACCCATAAAGTGAACACATGTAAGGTTACTAATACATGTTGGCAAAATACCTCATGGAAACCTTACAAGCACTAGAGGATAAAATAAATTCCATGGGTCAAGTGGCATGCATGTAAGAGGTAATTTTAACTCTTTTCCTAGTATATAAGTTTAAAGATGCTCTATACCGTGTAGTTTTATAATTTCTAAACATGCATGGGATATGATTAGAAAAGATATTTTTTTATGGAATGGAAGGAATAATATTAACTTATCTATTATAACCATTATCCTTCTTTCCCTTCTCAATTAAGAAAACGATAATCATGAATCATGTGTATGTGCAGAAAACCGCATCTAAAAGGTATTGTGATAGATTTCATTCACCCCTAAGAATGTACATTTTAAAAAGTAAATTTTAAATATATTTATGATATATATAACTAATTTTTTATTCAAAAGTAATAAACGAAAATAATCCCCACTCCCATCTTAAGTAATATTAAAGCATCATCAATGGATTAGTGTAGATTACTACATTTATAGAAAGATTTGTTTTCTATTTAGTTGTTTCCTTTATTGGATGGATATAATAATTAATTTACAGGATATTAATTATTTACATCATATCAATAAAATAATAGTAATATTGATATGTGACTTCATTATTTTATAACTATTATCCATATTTACCTTTTCAGAAAAGAAAAATAAAAAAGTGAATGCTTTATATGTGAAAACTACCACCTCTATAAAGTAATGTTTTATATTTATTCAACCCCATGAATTTATGATTTAAAAAATTAATTTAAAATATTATTATGATATATATTACATGTTTTGTATTCTAAAATGATAAACCATATTAATCCTCTTTCCCAACATAAGGAAGATTAGAGCATTATCCATACATTTAGGCAGATTACCGCCTCCATCGAACGGTGTGTAATATTCAAAACTACCTTAATTCATGGATAATTATAATTATTATTTTTAATGATATTTATGATTTATATTACATAAATAATGTTCTGGTAATATAGAATAAGTAACCATTTTATGATATAAATGATAAAAAAAAGTTCAAAAGTAATCATCTTAAACAAGATAACTAAAAAGGATAAACAATTAATTCATACTAATAAATTATTTTCAATCCCAAACATATTCTCATAATTATAAATTTTTATGATATAAATAACTAATGAAAAATGAATAGGATCGTTATGCTATTGGTATAATTTTATTTTAACTATTCCAACTGATAATCATTCATTAATCCTGGAATGTTCTTGTTTGGGTTGACTAAACCACCTACTTGTACAATCCAATGTATTTATATCATAGTAGACATTGGGGACTTAATAAATAGTATAATATTTAATAAATATGTATTTTTTTATTTATTTTGTGTTCATTAATGGCCATTTGAATATTTAACTAGTTAATTATAAAAAACTATGTTAATTACAAATCACTAAAATATGTTTACTATTTATTTCAACTTGAAGAATAAAGGGTGAAAAATGTCAAATTAAGTTAATAAATCAATATAATTAACAACTTATATAAAATAAATAATTATCTAATGATGAACTATGGTAGAATAATGTATATCGATTCCTCTCTTAAAAAACTAGTTTAAACGATCAAGATTACTTACTACATATATTATAAATACATAAAACTTAATATATATATATAATGAACATAAATAAAGAGTATAAATGGTAATATTTATTAATATTTTTATTATTTGTTTGTTTAATAAACCTAATTTAATTATTAAAGATTTTTTTTCTATATAACATAAATCATGACCATGTTAAAGTTTTTTTTTAATTACTTATCGTTGTGAAAAGGTTTTTTATTATTAACCTACACTATTTTTGGGGAATATATGATTCCCTATTAAGATATTATGTCACAAGAACATTATATACCTGAAAAATTATAATCATTTTAAATATCTCTTTTACCTGATGTTTTTATTCAAATTCTCATTTAGTTTTATGGGTTTTTGATAACTCCATTCTTGTTCATTGAGTTAAAATGATTCTTCTTGAAAAAAAATCATATAAGTTGGATGAATACTTCACTATAATTAAATTATGTGAAATTTTCTATTTTACATTTCAAGATAAAAATATTAACAGCACTGACCCAATTTCTAATGATTTTTTACTTTGTGAACTATGTTGTCTGTAAGGGAAAATATTAACTCAAATAATGTTCTTCGAGCCATATAGTTTCTTTTAAATAATATAAATCCATATAATCATTATTAATTTATTTCCCACATTATTCAATGTTCTATTTTCTCTTTATGGGGATAATTTATTTTCATTAGAAGCATCATTTATGTGATTTTATCCCTTTTAAAGATATTAGGTTATCCAGAATGATCATACATCACTAAATGGGATATATTTATGAAGTCACATTTTCCATCCCACTAATGATTTCCACAGTCATTGGGAATGATAATATATATAATTTTATGTCATTTTAATATTCTCCATACCCATTTTATATGTAAAAATATAATACTATTTTTATGGTGTGGGTTTCCAAACATATGTATTTCAAAATGCATTTCATCCTTTAATAATCTATTGTTATATCTTACACCCAATATATCATTGATAATCATTATGATTTTTCAAGGAATAATTTGTTGAAGAATATTTTTCAATGAAAAATGTTTTAAATAGTATTGAATTTATCATTCTAAAAATAATTTTTTTAGTTACCCATATCATTTTCTGCTAATGAATATGTTGAAATTCCATTCAATAAATACCTCATTAAATTATATTTATGATAATATATTTCCACTTCAAATATAATTTTTTTAAAAAATCCCTATATTTTCTTAATTTATAAAATGTATTATTATTCTCCGTGTTTTGAAAAAAAAATAATTTAAAAATATTTTTTATGATCTTATACAGTTCTTATTTCAATATTGATTATTCAAAATACATTACTAGTGTTTTTTTTCAATGTTATTTTCAGTTTACATATCATATTCTCGACCGATGATGTTTTTAAAATATTATTATCAACCTTGATTCTGTTAATGGACCATGAATTTTCCATTTCGTTAAAAGAAATTATCCCTCATTTCATTTTTCAAAGAAAATTAAATATTATTTAAAAATGCAATTTTCCTTCCAAATATGTTCCACTATTAATAGCAGTATTCGATTCCATTGATTGAAGGGTGTTAAAAAAGATTTCATATATATATTTTTTAGGAACAATTATTATCAAAACAATATTCCACTTATTTATACTGTTAAAATGGGATATGAATTAATATTTTGATTGAATGGTATTTACCTATAATGTAACTGGATATGATTGGATACCTCTTTATTTTACCCAAGTATTTCATGTTATGGTTCTTACTGTATTTATAAAGGATACATTTATGTTAATCCTTTTGAAATGGATATGAAACAAATTTTTTCTTTCATATATTTGTAATCTGTTTAATGAAACCCATTTTCATTACATGAGTTTTTTATTCTATAAAAATTGAATGATATTCATTTGAAAATTGTATCAATTCCATTATTATTCATATGTTTTATGAAAGTGATTTTTAAGTGTTTTATTTTGGAACACAAGTGTATGAAATATAATTATGTGGTGGGAAGGCACTATATAGACCTCTAATGCATTAGATAAATCTTTATATCTCATGAGAAAATTTAAAACAAATGATCGATCCAAAATGGGAAACTATTTGTGATTCCTCATCTACTGTGGTGTATAGGTTATTGGATAATTATCCCCTGAGGCAAAAATGTTATGATACCAAATCTATTGTGTTAATATTTTTATTCTTATAGATGTGCCAATATTCTCAATTATTCCTTATATATATGATATGAAGTGTTTTTTATGTGTAATTATTTGATTTTATGATTTATAAACAACTAAATATTAAGTATAACACTCTTAAATCTCCTAGGTATACTAATATGCATATCTTATCCTAAATTATTATAGCTTACTATTTTCACATTTATTTTCCCTTTCTAATCATATGATCTGACCACTTTCTTATGGTTCATTTTTACTATATTATGATGATAATTAATATATATGGTTAGAAGTGTATCAAATGTGATACATTTGTGGATGATATTGATAAATTTTTATGGATAAGGTATATTTTAAAATAAAATAAAAAATATCTATAATTTTATAAAGACATTTTTTTTAGTAATTATTTTTTCAAAATTATTTAAAACTATAAATCAAAATGGTACTCTAATATATTTTAATAAAATATATGCTCTAAATTGTGTAATTATATGGTAAAATATTTTATCTAAAATATATTCATCCATTTAAGGTGTGAATATATTTTGATCACAAGATGAAAGTTTTTGAGGATAAATTGGGAGCTACAAGTGTCATCAAAAGTTGATAAGTTATGGTTTATTATAATTTTAATATTATTCAAACCCTACAAGGTTAGTTGAGGTAGTATTCAGAGGTTGAGATAACCTTAGTGATAACCCTTGGTATGCGTTATAGTATAGGATAATATACCAATTTTAAATATTATATTCAGTATGCTGGTTTTGTAGAAATGGCATCCATATTTTGATACTCCAAGTGGATGAAGGATTTTTCACAGGTCAACCTAGGGGTAAAACCCCAAAATGGGTGGATTGGGTATTTAACCAATTGTAACATAGTCTATAAAAATATTCATATATTTAAACATAGTCTTATAATACTTATAAATATTCATCATGAATCTATGAATCCATACAAACCAATATATTGGATTTAATTTTCTAATTTAGTTTTGGGATTATGTTTTGATGTATGAGATATCAAAACATAAATTTATCATGATAGAACCAAGAAGAGTTGTAGAAGTATCCAAAAATGACATAGTTAAAATTAATGTAATGTATATTTAAATGAATGTGTCATGGAAGAAGATATATTTGGAGTATGATTTAATTTGATTATTATTTTTGTACTCTGAATTTATTATATATTATCATAATAATTTATTTATTTTTCAGTTGAATCAAAATAAAAAATTAATCTAAGAAAGATAAGTATCTAAAAACTACTTTGTAATTTAACTGAATAAGTTATCCTATTTAAATAGATTAAAAAGTTTGTATAAGTTATTTATGATTGAAAAAGATCAGTTAACTTATCATATATAAGTTAATGAGGATGATATTTTAATCGGAATTTAATCTTGAAACTCTGAGTTGTTGTCATTAGTGATCAGTGTTTATCAATGACATTCTGGTAAATTGTAAAATTCACGATGATCTTCTGACACGTATATGTATTTTTCTTTCATTATATCTCTTCTAAACATATGGAAAACAATTTAAATGGTATCAATTATATTTAAGTGTGATTTTAAACCACTGTTTAATATTGGTAGATAACTATTAAAGAATATTAAATTGTGATATGGATTACGCATAGGTATATTATATTCATGATATTTATGTAATCAATGGTATATTGAAAAATGTGACATAGATTGTTTCAATAGTCTGGTAATAGATTATTAATTGAAGGAAAATGAAATCCACAATACTTTTAGTGAATTATATATCAATTTTTTGGATGATGATATTTATTGACTAGGGTCTTAATATATGAACTATTTATTGAATAGAGGGGTTAATTTCTAAATATATGAATATTTTTTATATTTATTAACATCATGGATATTCAAATGGTTTCACAAAAGGATTTTAATGAAAAATATATGAGTTGGTTACATAAATAATGAGGTATATGATTGTATATCGATGCAATGTTGTTTCAAGAAATGTATGTAAATTCATATATCTGAAAAGGGAAATGTAAATTTCTTATTATAAGTTATATAATGAATGGTCGATATGTTCAAATTAACCTCACCTATATTCATCCATGTGTTATAATCAAAATTTTGAGGAGGATATTTATTTCATAGAGGTATAATTTAATAACCCGCAATTGTGGATATATTAAATTAATATTATCAAGATTATTTTGTGACACATAGAACACTAAAATAAGGTACCACCAAAATAAAACAAATTGAGAAAAATAATTACATGAATAATATAATCATTAGTTAAAAAAAGGATGTAATCAATTTAAAAATTATATTTTATTACTCTCTCGGGTTAATATTATAAAAAGCATTCCATTAGAATAACTAGTTTTCAAATGGGGTATTGCAGTCAACAGAAATAAATTAAACCAATCCAATAAAAAAATTATCATAATAGGAGGTATTTATAATTATAATATAATATATCAATATTCAATAATTTTGAAATCTATGTGAAATATGATAAAAAAAATTGATGTTTGAAAAATAAATTTCAATTAATAAATTTTATGATTTATCTACATATATTTTAAATATCATATAATTTCAGTTTGAAATCATAAAATAGTTTTTTTAATTAAATATCTTAATAGGTTTTTTGGATTTTTCTAAAATTTATGTTTTTAGGTAAATATTGAAATTTATATAATAACAAATGACCTTACTTTTATGAAATTATTAATAAATATTTATAAATTTTATATTCATTAAATATCTTCTTATGACAAAATTTTAATTTTATATGTTTTATGAAAATTCTATAATGTTTTTATTTATTTAATAAACCCTTTCTGGAAATTTAAAAACATAATTTGTATCTTTTCAAAAAAATGTATTTTACACATTATACATTAATTATATTTAAATATTGTATCAATTTTTAGAAATTATATTATAGGTATCATTTTACTGTTTTTTATTGAGGTTAAATTAAAAATGTTAAAAAAATTTACCTTGTTGAAAATAGAAATGGTAAAAATGAGTTACCCAAGAGGTAAAAGTAAAAAACAAGTAAAAAACTAGATTTCAACCAAGGTTTAAGGGATTTTCCACCTTATCTATTATCCAATCCATTATTTAGAAATTTTTGAGTCACTTTATATGATATTCACTTCCAATTATTGAAAATTATTAGGTATATTCAAAAATGTCATCCATTTTTTTATAAAAATAGTATATCATTCATCCAATAACTTCATACCATAACCCCCTATTATGGATCTGAATATTACCAACCATATTTATACTATTCCTCTCCACCGCAAATAGGTTCTTGTCTTCTCAAACTATCATCACTTTGGTTATCACTATTCTTCACAAAGGACATAATCTAAGAGGTTTGGAATAAATTCTGAACCTCTCATTAAAAGTTCAATTTCATATTCCTGCATTCTACATAAAATATCACTAAACCCTATTAAAATTACAAAATATTTTCCTTATGATAAATTTTTTGAATGATTGTTCAAGAATTGACTACCTTTTCCTTTTCCATTATGAAAAATTAGCAGGTGCATCATGTGTATGAGTTGACTACAACCACCACAAAGTAGGGTGTTTTGTTTTACATAAAAAAAATAAAATATATAGATTAAAAATATAAATTCAATAAATAATTAATATGTTACTACTTATTTAATAATATTAAATGGTAAATTATATCAGTTCCATCACTTATTCTATAAAAAATTTAAGTGTCATCCATGCGTATGTGAATACAATCATTTCAATGGAATGACGTGTTCTATTTTTCATTTATAACTTAAATATATGATTATAATAATTATTTTAATGGATAAATAGGATATTTACTAGGTCTATAATGTTATAATATTACAAATTTCATATCATATCGATGATATGAATTCATAATAGTCATTGTAATTTTTATCATATTAAAAATCCAAACAAATAAGAGAAAATAAAATATTCATACAATGTAATTTTTTTATATATAATTTCTTATAATAATTATTTATAGATCGAAAATATCACAAAAATTAAAAATAATTATGATAATTACGCTAATTTTAATATTATATTTCAACTATATCATCTAATAATCTGCCAACAATCATCTTATGTTCATGTTTAGGCAGGTTAAACCCCCTACATACACGCTGATATGAATATGTAAAATTTATTCTTGTGATAACATAAAAATTATTATAACATGATATTAATATTTAGATATTTTTTTAAATTTAATAGATATACCAATATTTAATTCATTTATTAAAAATAAAATCATTATTGGTTAGGGGTTACCAAAATATGTTTGATCTCAATTTCATTATCATGTATAATAAATGATACACTCATGAGTTGAAGTTAAAACTATATAAATTATTATAATTAAACACTTGATGTATATTAAATGATGATTTATTGAAAAATTTGGATGAATAATGAATAATGACAATGGTATTACAAAAATTATTTGAAACAATCATGATTACATAGACTATATATTGAAAAGATGTACAGTTTTAGTCTATATATATTGATTCTAAATTAGCTTTGTGTAGTTATTTAATTAAGAATAATTTTCTTAGGTATGTGGTTAATGAAATCAATTTCTTTATTCTAGATTTTTTCTTATTATGCCTTGGACCTAGAAGCCCAGAAGTGTTTCCTTGATTTACTACACTATCATGATTGCAAGGAATCAAATCTAGAATGATGGATCTGTTTATCTGTTTTGGAAAAGTAAATACATATATGGTACCCAATTTACATTTGGAATAAAATAACATAATATATTTCAAATTAAAATTATTAGTATCCATGAAAATAAAGACAATAATTAATCTTCATGTCATGGAGAATAGACATAAAATAAATATGGGATCAAATTAATAGATAGGGTTATGTACAACATAATTAGTAAGGAGTCCATGAAAATAATCAACATGGGAAGGTAAATAACTGATCACACATAAATTTTAGTAAATAAACTAAGAATGAAATACATCTATATAAATATTCAAAGAAAAAATATTTTGGAAAAATAATAACATAATCTAAATGAAGGAAATTATTTATTATTGGATTATACATTTCTATGGAACATTGTTCTTTTATCTTCAAGACCATTCACAAGAAGGTTTATAAAATATCATGTAAAATGCTAAAAGTTTGAGAAAAACATTCATCTCCAAAGGAAAAATACTCATTTAAGGGATATTTATAATTGGGTATCACCCAGGTCGTACCATTCCAATGTATTCCACATATATTGAATAATCTAATTAATTCTTCAAAATTGGTCCTTATCAAATATTTATATTGACTAAAAGTTACTAATTTACCTATAATTGTACATTTAATAAAATAAATTTATTGCACACATTGTATGTAAATATTGTATATGTTTTGAGAAATAGTTATACCCATCACATAATAGCATGTATACCTAAAAAAATTATGTCCAATGGAACATTATCATATAGAAGTGATTTTTTCCATAGAAATTTATGAGTCCCAAAAACAAGTGAGATTGCAGTGATAACTTGTAACACGTGGTAATTTTCAATTAAAACCCCTTTACATGAGTTAATTAAAATTAAAACCATAAACTACATGAAGATAAAAGTATTATTATTATATTATATACAAAGGGGAATTATATACACCACATAAAAAGATAAAGTGGTTAATATGATATATTTCTCAAATATGTAAACTGTCAGATGAAAATCATTTAGCGTATGCTCTCTTTTTGTAGAATCATATTTGACATCTTTTATAATTGTTTGAAACATTTTATTAACATATTAAATAACCGTATTAATTTTAATTTCTTAACATATAGTAGTTTAATAACATATTATAACACATTTTTTAAAAATCATTCATCAATTTCAACAATTCAGGTGATAATATTTTTTTGAGTATGTTTTCAATTGATAATTTTTAATCATATTACATAGATCATGATTTCAATATATCTAGAATGAAATATCATGATGTAAATATTTTATATATTAGGTATATATTTATTTATATTAGTTCATATAGTTTGGAAATTTAAAATTAATTAAATTGTTCATTGAGACGGTAGGTTGTTCCTACGCATGGATATTATTGTAGTATAATATTAATGTCATATTTTTAAAATATCTTAAATAATAAAATAATTAATACATTCCTTATAGTGTGTGAATGAATCACATTTCTTCGAGGGGTGGTAGTCCACATGCCAATAAATGAAGTTATCGCATTCCTACATAATAAAAAAAGAAGGGTTGTGTTATATAAGATTTAAATAAGCATAGATAAATCCATAATATAATATTTATCAAATATACACTAAAATTTCATAATTATTCTATCCTAAAAATGTTTTAATGTATGAATTAATGACATCAGTTTGTGAAGTGGTAGCCTTCCATACACAGAAATGATGATTTAGTATCCCATTTGATGGATGTGTCTAATAATTTTGGTCATTCCCTTCAGATAAAAAAATATCAATATATTTATTACAAAATATATATTATATAAGAAATATATAATAATAATTGAATTTGTGGAGAAAGAAATAAAATAAAAGAGCTCATTAAGGAAAGATACCTCATCTTTGGGGAAATTCTTTTAGTTTATACCAAATGAATTCCTTGGTTTTATTTTTAATGATATGATGTTTATAAAATTATGGGATGGATTTTAGGACCTTGTTATCTCAGGGGATGGATGATAAAAATTTCATTTAGAGTTTTTAACAGGTGGGAAGGGTGAGTTCCCTTTTATAGTGGATGAGGAGTGTCATTAGTGTAAATATAAAAAGGAAAACAATATTAGGATGTAACATCTCATGTATTTATAGAAAAATAAACTTTCATTTCAATTAATATTTATGAATAAAATATAATTTAAAATTAAAATGACTATTTTCTGATAGAATACTTGACATGTAACAATGGGTTTGTCCAAAATCTTATGTTGCACAGAACGTTGAGTTATATTAAAAAATAATACAATACTATTATTATTATTTTAAATTTTATTTAATGCCAATAAATTAGTTTTTAAATAATTAAAATAATTAAAAAAATATTATTACGCTTATTTTAAATTTTTTTAAAGTTATCTAGTAAATTTTAGAGGCTTAAAATTAGAATAGAGCTTATTTTTTGTTTAAAATGCTCTAATATATTTTGAAGGTTTCTTTACAACCTATTAATGGAGAACCCATTATAAATATATGTTTCCCCAATATAATATGTCCTATTTTGTAAAATAAAATTTTTATTTGAATGAGGAACATCAAAATTTACTTTGAATGAAATTTTCATATATTTATTATAAAATTCATATTTTAATGAATTGTGAAAAAATACTACATTTTAATTCAAACTGCCTTTTCATTTAACTTATTTATATATTATGAATGTCCTATGAATTTTATTTCAAGTTAATTGGATTATTTTATTTATAATTTAATCCAATTTTGGTCACTGATAAAAATTCCACATTGAAATTGGACATAATCACATGTTAATCATTTGATAATTTGTACTTCTTAAAAATTGGCTCTCTTGTTTTGACAAAAGAATTTATATTTATATTAATTTATGAAAATAATTTGTTTCAAATTTAGAAAAATGGATTTCATAATTGGAATCATACTATCAAAATTCCCTAAATAGTTATTTTTTATTTTTAAACATTATAAATAGTAAATTTAGTAATTATTTTTATTTACCGTGGATAAAGGGTAAATCATGTAAATAAGGTTAAAAATTATATTATAATAAAAGAAAACTGTAACATCCCAGGTAAATAAAGAATAAATAATTTTCATATTAATTAATATTTACGAATTAAATATTAATTTTATTTTAAAGGGGTTGCATGTTCGATAGCGTACCCGATACACAACGATGAGTTTCTTTGAAACTTACGTAGCACACTAGTAATAAAATAATATTATTTTAAATGTTAGTTAACAAGTAGCCATTGTACTGGCGGGAATGGATAGAAATAACTAAAATATGATTAGATATGTTTTTAAATGTTTATACATTTACCCAATAAAGGATAAAGGCTTAAAATACAGAAAGAGTTCAATTTTAGGCGTATATGCCCTAGTTTTCACTAAAGGTTCACTTATCGCCTTTTGATGGCGAACTGTCATTAAAAATAGTTTTGATCACTCTTATACATTCTTTTGGACCAAATAAAACTCTTATTAAGAATCGGGACATCAAATTTTACTTTGTGTAATTTTTTGGTACCTTTCTGATAAAGTTCATTTTTTATGAATGGTATAAAGTGTTGTATTTTAATACAAAACCTCTTTTTAATCTAATTTATTTATATGACTATATTATCATTTTAATTGGTTTTAAAGTGAAATTGGAAAATATTTTTACCATTAAATCCAAGAGGGGTCGTAGGAATTAATTTCACTTTGAAATCGGACTTAAACTAGTGTCAATCTTTTGATACTTATTGTTTCATAAAAACACGCTATTTGCTCTGACAGCGGGAATTAATTATTAAATTAATTAATGTGACTTATATGTTTTGAATTTTGTAAAATAGACTTCATTTTTGAATTCGTAATATCAAATATAGCTTAGGGTGAATTTTTGGTAATTTTCTGAAAAACTTCAATTTTTGATGAATAGTGAAACCACTAAGTGGTAATCAAGCAAACTGATTTTTCAGTTAAATGAAAGTTTACCACTAATGTGTATTGAATTTTGAAAATCCGACATACATGGTTTTCATTAAGAAGTAAAATGTGGTTCAATGAGATTAAAATAATTTTTTGGTGAATAGTAACTTTTTTTCATTAATCGCGATTAGAGGTAATTAGTGTAGTTTAAGGTAAAAATGGTATTATAAGAATGTGAAAACACCATGAAACATGTCCTACACCTATTGGGTGAGTCATGGCCGACCAATACAAGCCATGGGCCAACTTGGGGACCCCATGGAGCCACATTAGTTGGAAAATGACATTAATATATTTTTATTTAATGTTAAAGTGAAAATGAAACTAACATAAATTGTTTTACTAAAATAATTTTTGAGTGGGGTTCTACAAGTCCAAATTCTGATTATAAATAGTCATTGGAAAGAAAAAAAGATTTCCTACATCATAGTATTTTTTTATAATTTTTAGACATTAAATAAATTAAATTATATATGACATAATAATGATGCAGCGATGACATCATTTTTTGACGATTTAAATAAAATGGAAAGATAATGAAACATATAAAACCTACACATGGCCAAAACCAATTGGATGAGTGGATTTCGAACCCTTATCACCTTATCCACGAATTATATCAATGTGGGACCTTTTAAAACCGAAACACATTTTCAAATAAAGTAATATCTCTTTACTTTCCAAAAGTGACCCTCCTCTCCTCTTATAAAAGGCCCCCACCTCTACCACCTTACACACACTACTGAAGCATTTGGCTCGGCCAACCCCTACCCATTTACTCTCTCCACATCCCTCTTCTCATCCTAGAGGATTTCCATTGGGCAGAATCCTTTCAAAGGAAGTCTTTAGGCTCAAATCAAAAGGGAGTTACACTTTTAAAGGTAATTCATTCTCTTTTTTTCATTTGTTTTATTTTGCTTCTCCAACCCCCTAAAATCTTTTTATTTACTTATTCTGTAACAACACCAGTATCTTCAATATACTAGGATGTTGTTATAAGATTTATTTGAGCTACACTCTCACACAACTACATCAAATGGTTAAAGAACATACGGTTTCCATGGATGGTGAAATTCTGCCTCCCGAAACGATGATTGTTCAATACTCATTTAACACCTTCAAGGGTGGCCATTATGCTGTCACTATTTTTATATATGATATATAATATGTTTATTTTTTCTTTAAGCTTCTGTATTTTTCATTTTGGGCATACCTTTATGGTTTCCATTATGGGTAAACACGATATCTTCATTTTAGGAAGTGCGGACTACCGCCCCCTCAAAGTGATGTGATTCGTTAATGCCATATGTGGGACATGTAAAGGATGGATTTAAAGTTATTATATATGATGTTATACTGGAATTATAATATACCTCTATATCATTATTATTTCTTTCCAATAAAGTTTGAGATATAAATGAAAGTAGCATTCATGCGTACGTACGGCTTACCGTCTCCATGAACGGTGCATTTCATTTCTTATCCCCAAATGTAATGTACTATTAAAATTACATGTATATAATGTATATATATAATTAATGATATATCTAAATGATGAATATAATTCTGGAATTAAAATATACATACCTCTCATTTAGTTTTAATTCCACTAATATGACAAATAAATGAAAGTAGCGTTCATGCGTACGTACGGCTTACCGTCTCCATGAACGGTGCATTTCATTTCTTACCTCTAAATGATTATGTAATATTATAAATACATGTATATGCTGGATATATATGATACATATTATATCCAAATCGGGAATTTCATTCTGGATATAAAGAACTTTTGACCACATGAACAACATGTAATTGTAAGAAGTCAACTTTCGACTTAAGAACCAAATATTGACAAAACAAACATTATTAACTTAAATGGTTACATAATGTTTATAACATGGAAATAAGTGATATAAAAAGAATAATGAACTTTAAAAAGTTTCTTAATCAAGTATAAATTAACTCAAGTTTATTATTCAGGACGTTAAAGAACGATCGAGTCAAGTCGGACCCGAGGTAAGGGACTTCGTCTCAATCTCCATTCATTGAGGCATATTTCGTTTTATACACAACTTTCTTTTATACGGTGTATAAACCCCTTTGACTTTTACTTTTACACAAAAGGAATATTTTTCTACGAAGCGTTTTACAAAACGACAAAAAGGAATGTTTCTTTTAACATACGCGGCGACAACGACCTTTTCCGCCGCCGTGATTATTATTTGGTCTTTGGCTTTCTCAACAAGCTGAAATGTTTTTAGAATAAAATAAATACCATATACTCTTTTTTGTATTTTGGTATTGAAAATGGTTTTGAAAAAGTATTATATTATGTTAATATATTTATGATATATTGTGATTGAAATGTGGAAATGTTATCATTCCTTTATATTGGTTTTATGTTTTATGATTTTATATTGCTACTTAGACATTTTAACAGGTGGTTACATTATAAACCATATGACGGGTGGTGCCGTGAATACCAGGATGGGTGGTTACGTTATAACCTCCAATGCATTGGGTATAGAAGTCGGCCGTATGGCAATTCCATTAAGTATGTATGGAAATTGGACGTATGGCTATTCCATTAAGTGATATGTGTGGAAGTCAACCGTATGGTTATTCCACTTAAGTATGTTTATGTCCCAAGTTACCTTTAGATATTCTATGTGTTCTTTATGTGGGTTTTATGGTAATCCTTTGGTTACAAAAAGGTAAGTAATGATACCTTATTCAGTGAAGATTTTTTTTACTACTTCATGAAGGTGAAGGTATTACTTTGATATAGTATACATGGTTTACTTGATGTTTGAAAAACTAACAGTTTTCATTCTTTTTGTATCCCTTACTGAGCTTTTTATGCTCACCCCATGTTTTTCGAAATGTTTTTCACAGGACTTAAAGTGGAATAAGGTCAAGGATGGGATCAAGGGAGTTTCATGCTATCTAAAACATGGAATCTAGACATCTTTCTTTTTAAGAGTTTTTATTTTATGGAGACTTAGTAGAAGTGTCTACTTTGTAATATTTTAAGATGTAATAGTTGTGTTCTAATTCTCTAAAACTCTAAACCTGAAAAGATCCTCAATGTGAATTATTCATTTAATTCAATATTAAGTAAGGTTTAAGGCCGGGGCCTTATAGTTGGTATCAGAGGTTGGTTTAGAAAACTTTAGGAGTTAGAAAAGTGTTAAATTATAATATGATTGAAATGATATAGCATTTACGGATTACCATGTTGCTTCGCCTAAGATATTTCTGTGTTCGGAATGGTTTTCCGTAGAGGAAACAAAGCAGCTATGTTGGGACGACATCAGGAGGAAGATAACCTTCCAAATCAGCAACCTGAGATGGTCGGAATCGGAACTGAACAGTTTGTTGCAGTGATGGCACAGTTGACTCAGGCTATAAATGGTGGTGGTATCCATGCACGAGATCAGCCAGATCAACCGCAGAGAAACATGTCAGTGGTGGAACATTTCATGAGGCAACATCCCCCATCATTCAGAGGATCATCTGACCCTGTGCAAGCTGAAGGGTGGATTAAATCACTGTAGAAGATTTTTTATGTCATGGGGTGTTCAGAACATCAAAAGGTTAGTCTTGCTGTTTACCGTTTTGAAGGTGAAGCTGATCAGTGGTGGTCGATGGTGAAAATATAAGGGATTGTGATGAGATTGATGATCTTCACTGGGACGAATTCAAAGGTATGTTTCTTGAGAAATATTTTTCTAAGGTGGTTCGTCTTAGAATGGAAAAACAGTTCCTAGAATTGAGGCAGGAGGATGATTCAGTGGCTGCTTATGAAGAAAAGTTCACTCGATTGGAAAGGTATGCTCCAAACATAATACGAGATCTTGATAGTAAAATAAACTATTTTTACTCAGGGTTAAAGCCAAAGTATCGAAGGGCTTTAGCTTCTCGTGAGTTCAAAAGTTATGAAAAACTTGTTCGATGTGCGGAGAAGGTGGAAATGGATTTTGCCGATGATCAGGTGTTCTATGACAAACAACAGAATAAGAGGTCTAGTTGGCAGGCAAAGGGGGATAATTCATCAAAGAAGCAAGGAGGTAAGAAAACCAAATATCAATCCTGTGAGAAGTGTGGTAAAATTCATCCTGGAGAATGTTTATCCAAGTCTGGTAAGTGCTTTCGGTGTGGTAAGTCTGGTCATATTGCTCGAAACTGTAAGGAAGATGATCAAGTAGGAAATGAAAAGCCAACGGTAAGATGTTTTAAGTGTAATGAAATGGGTCATTATGCAAACGAGTGTCCAACGAAGAACTCAACTGGGGGAATTCAGCCAGACTACAAGCAGAAAGGGGTGGTGAAATCCTTTGCAACAACTTCAGCAGATGTTGGGCCATCGAATGAAGTGGTATCAGCTCCAGGGAGCTCATTATTTTTCGAAGATTGACTTGAGGTCGGGGTACCATCAGTTTAAAGTAAAAGAAGAAGACGTTTCGAAGACTATGTTCCATACTAGATATGGCCATTATGAATTTGTAGTTATGCCTTTTGGGTTAACCAACGCACCTTCTGTATTCATGGACCTTATGAATAAAATGTTCCATGAGTTCTTGGTTTGGGAAGAGGTTATGTGTGCCTTGTGATTCACAGTTGTAGAATGAGTTGTTATGTGAGGCTCATAGTTTCCCGTTTTCAGTTCATCCTGGAAGTACTAAGATGTACAGAGATCTGCGGGAGTATTACTGGTGGGATGGAATGAAAAGAGATATTGCTGATTTTACTGTGAAGTGTTTGACATGTCAACAGGTTAAAGCAGAGCGGACGTTACCGAAAGGGATTCTTCAACCTTTACCAGTTCCAGAGTGGAAATGGGAGAATATATCCATGGACTTTTTTGTTGGATTACCGCAGACATCTCGAGGTAATAATGAAATCTGGGTTATTGTTGATCGCTTGACCAAATCTTCTCATTTCCTTTCTATACGAGATACTTTCTCTCTAGATCAACTTTCCCGTTTGTATCTTAAAGAGATAGTCAGGTTACATGGAGTTCCTCTCTCCATTGTATCGGATCGTGATCCCAGGTTTACTTCTAACTTTTGGAAAGGCCTTCAGAAGTCGTTGGGTACTGAATTAAATTTTAGTACAACTTTTCATCCTCAATCAGATGGGCAGTCAGAACGAACAATCCAGACATTGGAGGATATGCTACGAGCTTGTTCTATGGATTATCAGGGAAGTTGGGACCAACATATTTCTTTGGTTGAGTTTTCTTATATTAACAGTTTTCATTCCAGTATACAGATGGAACCATTTGAGGCATTATATGGGAAGCGGTGTCGAACTCCAGCTTTTTGGGATGAAGTGGGTGAAAGGAAGCTGATGGGACCAGAATTAGTAGAAGATATGGCAGAAAAGGTTCAGTTGATTCAGAAGCACATGAGAACAGCTCAGAGCAGGCAGAAGAGTTATGCGGATAACCGGAGGAAGGATATATCTTTTGAGGTAGGTGATCATGTTTTTCTCAAGGTTTCTCCTCGGAAAAGTGTGATGATATTTGGTAAGAAAGGAAAGCTGAGTCCAAGGTTTATTGGACCATATGAAATTCTAGAGAGAGTTGGATCAGTTGCATACCGGGTGGCTTTACCTCCACGTTTATCTCAGGTACACAATGTTTTTCATGTTTCAATGTTGAGGAAGTATATGCCAGATCCATCTCATGTTTTGAGTCCAGAGGTAGTTCAGCTGGAAGAGAACCTATCTTATGAAGAACAACCAGTCCAGATTCTTGACCACAGGGAGCAGGTGTTACGGAATAATGTGATTCATCCGGTAAAGGTTTTGTGGAAAAACCATGTGATTGAAGAGGCAACGGGGGAATCTGAAAATGCTATGAGGGATAAATACCCCCACTTATTTTGATAAGTGAATAAAATTGCGAGGACGCAATTCCCAAAAGGGGGGAAGGATGTAACATCCCAGGTAAATAAAGAATAAATAATTTTCATATTAATTAATATTTACGAATTAAATATTAATTTTATTTTAAAGGGGTTGCTATGTTCGATAGCGTACCCGATACACAACGATGAGTTTCTTTGAAACTTACGTAGCACACTAGTAATAAAATAATATTATTTTAAATGTTAGTTAACAAGTAGCCGTTGTACTGGCGGGAATGGATAGAAATAACTAAAATATGATTAGATATGTTTTTAAATGTTTATACATTTATCCAATAAAGGATAAATGCTTAAAATACGGAAAGAGTTCAATTTTAGGCATATATGCCCTAGTTTTCACTAAAGGTTCACTTATCGCCTTTTGATGGTGAACTGTCATTAAAAATAGTTTTGATCACTCTTATACATTCTTTTGGACCAAATAAAACTCTTATTACGAATCGGGACATCAAATTTTACTTTGTGTAATTTTTTGGTACCTTTCTGATAAAGTTCAATTTTTTATGAATAGTATAAAGTGTTGTATTTTCATTCAAAACCTCTTTTTAATCTAATTTATTTATATGATTATATTATCATTTGAATTGGTTTTAAAGTGAAATTGGAATATATTTTTACCATTAAATCCAATAGTGGTGGTAGGAATTAATTTCACTTTGAAATCGGACTTAAACTAGTGTCAATCTTTTGATACTTATTGTTTCATAAAAACACGCTATTTGCTCTGATAGCGGGAATTAATTATTAAATTAATTAATGTGACTTATATGTTTTGAATTTTGTAACATAGACTTCATTTTTTAATTCGTAATATCAAATATAGCTTAGGGTGAATTTTTGGTAATTTTCTGAAAAACATCAATTTTTGTTGAATAGTGAAACCACTAAGTGGTAATCAAGCAAACTGATTTTTCAGTTAAATGAAATTTTACCACTAATGTGTATTGAATTTTGAAAATCCGACATACATGGTTGTCATTAAGAAGTAAAAAGCGGTTCAATGAGATTAAAACAATTTTTTGGTGAATAGTAACTTTTTTTCATTAATCGTGATTAGAGGTAATTAGTGTAGTTTAAGGTAAAAATGGTATTATAAGAATGTGAAAACACCATGAAAGTTGTCCTACACCTATTGGGTGAGTCATGGCCGACCAATACAAGCCATGGTCCAACTTGGGGACCCCATGGAGCCACTTTAGTTGGAAAATGAAATTAATATATTTTTATTTAATGTTAAAGTGAAAATGACACTAACATAAATTATTTTACTAAAATAATTTTTGAGTGGGGTTATACAAGTCCAAATTTTGATTATAACTAGTCATTGGAAAGATAAAAATATTTCCTACATCATAGTATTTTTTTTATAGTTTTTGTACATTAAATAAATTAAATTATATATGACATAATAATGATGCAGTGATGACATCATTATTTGATGATTTAAATAAAATGGAAAGATAATGAAAAATATAAAACCTACATATGGCCAAAACCAATTGGATGAGTGGATTTCGAACCCCTATCACCTTATCCACGAATTATATCAATGTGGGACCTTTTAAAACCGAAAAACATTTTCAAATAAAGTAATATCTCTTTACTTTCAAAAAGTGCCCCTCCTCTCCTCTTATAAAAGGCCCCCACCTCTACCACCTTACACACACTACTCAAGCCTTTGGCTCGGCCAACCCCTGCCCATTTACTCTCTCCAAATCCCTCTCCTCATCCTAGAGGATTTCCATTGGGCATAATCCTTTCAAAGGAAGCCTTTAGGCTCAAATCAAAAGGGAGTTACACTTTTAAAGGTAATTCATTCTCTCTTTTTCATTTGTTTTATTTTGCTTCTCCAACCCCCTAAACTCTTTTTATTTACTTATTCTGTAACAACACCAGTATATTAAATATACTAGGATGTTGTTATAAGATTTATTTGAGCTACACTCTCACACAACTACATAAAATGGTTAAATAACATACGGTTTCCGTGGATGGTGAAATTCTGCCTCCCGAAACGATGATTGTTCAATACTCATTTAAAACCTTCAAGGGTGGCCATTATGATGTCACTATTTTTATATATGATATATAATATGATTATTTTTTCTTTAAGATTCTGTATTTTTCATTTTGGGCATACCTTTATGGTTTCCATTATGGGTAAACACGATATCTTCATTTTACGAAGTGCGGACTACCGCCCCCTCAAAGTGATGTGATTCGTTAATGCCATATGTGGGACATGTAAAGGATGGATTTAAAGTTATTATATATGATGTTATACTGGAATTATAATATACCTCTATATCATTATTATTTCTTTCCATTAAAGTATGAGATAGAAATGAAAGTAGCGTTCATGCGTACGTACGACTTACCGTCTCCATGAACGGTGCATTTCATTTCTTATCCCCAAATGTAATGTACTATTAAAATTACATGTATATAATTTATATATATAACTAATGATATATCTAAATGATGAATATAATTCTGGAATTAAAATATACATACCTCTCATTTATTTTTAATTCCACTAATATGACAAAGAAATGAAAGTAGCGTTCATCCGTACGTACGGCTTACCGTCTCCATGAACGGTGCATTTCATTTCTTACCTCTAAATGATTATGTAATATTATAAATACATGTATATTATGGATATATATGATACATATTATATCCAAATCGGGAATTTCATTCTGGATATAAAGAACTTTTGACCACATGAACAACATGTAATTGTAAGAAGTCAACTTTCGACTTAAGAACCAAATATTGAAAAAACAAACATTATTAACTTAAATGGTTGCATAATGTTTATAACATGTCAATAAGTGATATAAAAAGAATAATGAACTTTAAAAAGGTTCTTAATCAAGTATAAATTAACTCAAGTTTATTATTCAGGACGTTAAAGAACGATCGAGTCAAGTCGGACCCGAGGTAAGGGACTTCGTCTCAATCTCCTTTCATTGAGACATATTTCGTTTTATACACAACATTCTTTTATACGGTGTATAAACCCCTTTGACTTTTAATTTTATACAAAAGGAATCTTTTTCTACGAAGCGTTTTACAAAATGACAAAAAGGAATGTTTCTTTTAACATACGCGGTGACGACGACCTTTTCCGCCGCCGTGAGTATTATTTGGTCTTTGGCTTTCTCAAAAAGCTGTAATGTTTTTAGAATAAAATAAATACCATATACTCTTTTATGTATTTTGGTATTGAAAATGGTTTTGAAAAAGTATTATATTATGTCAATATATTTATGATATATTGTGATTGAAATGTGGAAATGTTATCATTCCTTTATATTGGTTTTATGTTTTATGATTTTATATTGCTACTTGGACATTTTAATGGGTGGTTACGTTATAAACCATATGAAGGGTGGTGCCGTGAATACCAGGACGGGTGGTTACGTTATAACCTCCAATGCATTGGGTATGGAAGTCGGCTGTATGGCTATTCCATTAAGTATGTATGGAAATTGGCCGTATGGCTATTCCATTAAGTGATATGTGTGGAAGTCAACCGTATGGGTATTCCACTTAAGTATGTTTATGTCCCAAGTTACCTTTATATATTCTATGTGTTCTTTATATGGGTTTTATGGTAATCCTTTGGTTACAAAAAGGTAAGTAATGATACTTTATTCAGTGAAGATTTTTTTTTACTACTTCATGAAGGTGAAGGTATTACTTTGATATAGTATACATGGTTTACTTGATGTTTGAAAAACTAACAGTTTTCATTCTTTTTGTATCCCTTACTGAGCTTTTTATGCTCACCCCACGTTTTTCGAAATGTTTTTCACAGGACTTAAATTGGAATAAGGTCAAGGATGGGATCAAGGGAATTTCATGCTATCTAAAACATGGAATCTAGACATCTTTCTTTTTAAGAGTTTTTATTTTATGGAGACTTAGTAGAAGTGTCTACTTTGTAATCTTTTAAGATGTAATAGTTATGTTCTAATTCTCTAAAACTCTAAACCTGAAAAGATCCTCAATGTGAATTATTCATTTAATTCAATATTAAGTAAGGTTTAAGGCCAAGGCCTTATAAAAACAACCCGAAGATGTTTCTTAATACTATTGGATGAGATATGGCTGACCATGGTCATACTTGGGTTGATTTTAGGACCTCGTGGCACCACTTAGATGTGATAATGACATGTTATAATAATTATTTTAATGTAAGGAGAAATAGAAAAAAACATGAATGTTTTACTAAAAATATTTTAATATAGGGTTATATATGTAATATATTTGAGTAAATGTATTCATTATAAAGTTATAAATATTTTCTAGATAATAATATTTAAATTATCAATTTGAAATAAAAAAATTATTTATGACACACTTGTGGAATAATTATTACATTATTCTTGAAAGATTCAAATAAATGATATTTTGAATATTTAAAAATATTGATTCGAACATTTTGAGGGCATAAATTATTTTTTTGGATTACATTGAAATTTTATGTATAAACTAATTCATTTTTATTGAAGCAATCAGGTTGTTAATTCTTTTACAAAAAATCAATTACGAAATTGTCTCAAAATTCACATAAATGAGTTTTTTGAAAACAGAATCTAATTTATTAAATGATATAATAGTACTAAAATTATAAGAATCTCCTAGATGTAATATATAATGCTATAAATATCATTAATGACCCATTTATGGTTCTATTGGAATTTTATTGTAATTATATTAACCACAATTTTTATAAATACAAGAAGACATGGTAAGTGTTAATGTTTTTAACTAAGGGTTAAAGCTAAAAGATAAGGTTAAATTTGTTTCCTAAAATTTTCTAAAACCTATTAGTTGAGAGGATTTAGACCCATAATTATCTTATCATCAATATATATATATATATATATATATTTGACATTTATAATTCAAATATAAATCTATAATTAAATAATATTTCAAGACATTCTGAAAGTTCCCCACATCCCTCTTATAAAAGTTCAATGCCTCTACCCACTAACATGCACCTCTCTCTCCATTTTTATCATCACATTTCAGCTAAAATAATCTACGAGAATCCCTAAATGATTTAATGATTTATTCTACCAAATAATTCTCATTAATGTTCATGTTTATTTAATGGGTTTATGGATTTTGTGATATGGAAATTAATGTTTTAAATTGTAAATTATTTTAAATGTTCCAATGCGGTATGAGACACTCTGATTCAAAAATCATCTATTTAAATGTTTTAAATTATTTTTTTATTTGGACTGATTAGGGAAATAAATTGAAATGATATCCTATAAATGAGAATATAGAAATTTTATTTTTCCTCTAATATAGTCTTATGTATTATGATTATGTTCTGGTTGTTGGGAATTTCTTATGTATATGGTTGGTTCCATTATAAATTGATGGCGGGTGAGCTAGTTATATCTCTCCAATGTATTGGGAAATGTGATGTAGATAAACGTTAAGGTATCTTCTAAGATATTTAGGGAATATATTGTGATGGGTATTCCATACTTAACCGTGATGGTTACTCCCTGTGTTGATGTGAAGGATACAATTTAGTATGATATGGATTTTACAAGTTACCTTTATGTTTTTTTTATTTCTGTGATGTTTTATAGGAATCTTATAACTATATGGGGTATGCTAAGATGTTTACATTTTATAGGTGAAAAGAAAAATTTTATGAAAATGTTTTCTAGAGTTTTAAATATTCATGGACTAACTATTTTATTCATTATTTAATATTCCTTACTGTTATTTTTATTCTCATCCAATGTTTTTGAAATATTTTCCATTGGGTATAAGAATGGGTAAGAGAAAGGAAGAAATCAAGAATATTTGCATCATGAAAAATAAAACATGTTCTGTTTAAAGGGTTTACTTTTATGGATAAAGTGGATACTGAGTGTAACTATCCACATTTAATTTATGGGTATATTATGCAATAGTTATGGCCTAATCCTCCCAAACTATAAACCTGAAACGATCATCCATGTAAATTCATGACTTCACTCAAGATTATGGAATGTTTAATGTCCAGTCCTTAAAGTTGGAATAAAAGCTCAATTTAGAAAACACAAGAGATTAAGATGTTTTATTAAGAGTTATGCATATATTAATGGGTTTATAATTTTCAGTTTGATCATAGAAATCATTTTTTAGGCTTATTCGTTTAAATTTTACCACAACTAGAAAAACTTTTATTTGCTACGAGATTTATTCCTATCGCAAATAGTTTGTCGAAGAGATTTTTTGTGATGGGATGGTCGACCTGTCGAAAATAGTTAATTATTTTTATGGGAAGAGGCTCCCCATCACAAAATGATACGTGCGGTTTGGCGCGTTTTGTTAGCCCAACCACGCAAACGCGTATTTGCAAAGGGTTGGCACCGATCGTCGCAAAAACCAGGAGGCAGTAAGACCTAGTTAGGACAAGGAGATCCCCCATCACAACTAGTTCAACCCCAAAGGTTATTTGCGATGTGTCCCATCGCAAATAACCGGCGGCAGTAAAAAGATATTTGCGATGGGATGTTGTCTCGTCGCAAAAAGTGTGTCGGCGAGTCACTTTTTGTGACGACCCCGTCGCAAATAACCTATTAACTGCATAAGTTAATTAATGAAGCCGAAGGTATTGGAGATGGGCCCCGTCGCAACTAATCTAACCTATATATACCCCCATCACTTTTTTCTTCTCTCCGCCCGAATTTTCTGGTCCCCTGCTTATGTAAACTCTAATTTTATAGTGATATTTTTTTAGAGTTATCTTTTTTTTATGAAAAAATTGTAAAGCCGCCTTCAATTATAAGAGATCATGTTTAAAGGTATTTATGTTTTATTTAAATTGGTATTTATTTCCTTTGTTTGTATTAATTTTAATTATTGCTGATAAGTTATAATTATGTAGGATTTAAATTGTTTTGTCATCAGTATTTATTTCTAATAATAAAATTAAATTATTAGTATCAATTCTTATTAATTTGTAATAATTGATCATCATTAAGAATAATTAGTAATGTATATAAATAATTTGTTATAATTAGTAATTAGTAGCCTTATTTTGCAGTAATTATTAGTATTTAACACTAATTAGTAATAATTAGAAAAAAATAGTAATAAATATTAACAATTAGTAATAAATAGTCTTAATTAGTAATAATTAGTATGATATAATAATAAATAGTAATGAATACAAAAAATAGTAATAAATACTATTAATTAATAGTAAATACTGATAATTAGTAATAAAAATACAAATCAACGATAATAAATAATAAAAAATAGTAATAATTAGTAATAATTAGAAATAGTTAGTAATAATTAGTAATAATTATTAATAATTACTAATAAATAGTTATAAATAGTTATAAATAGAAATAAATACAAATACATAGAAATAAATACTAATAAATATTAATAAATACTAATAAACTTATTAAAAAGTAATAAATAGTAATAAACAGAAATAAATACTAATAAATAGTAATAAATACTAATATATAGTAATAAATACTAATATATAGTAATAAATACTAATAAATACTAATAAATAGTAATATGTAGAAATATATAGTAATAAGTATTAATAAATTGTAATAAATACTAATAAATAGTAATAATTACTAATAATTAGTAATAATTAGTAATAATAGTAATAATAGTAATAAATAGTAATAAATACTAATAATTAGTAATAATTGTTAATAATTAGTAATAATTATTAATAATTAGTAATAAATTGTAATAAATATTACTTAACAGTAAAAAATAGTAATAAATAGCAATAAATATTAATAAATAGAAATAAATTGAAATAACTACTAATTAATAGTAATAAATACTAAAAAATAGTAGTAAATATTAGTAATTAGTAATAATTAGTAATAATAGTAATAATTAGTAATAATTAGTAATAATTAGTATTAATTAGTATTAATTAGTATTAATTATCAAAAATTTCTAATAATTATCAATAATTCGTTATAATTACTAATAATTAGTAATAAAAAATAATAAATAGTAATAAATAGGAAAAATAGTAAATAATGGTAAATAATGGGTATAAATAGTAATAAATACTAATAAATAGTAATAAATATTAATAAAAATAAATAAATACTAATAAAAAGTAATAAATACTAATAAATACTAATAAATGTTAATAAATACTAATAAATAGTAATTAATACTAATAAATATTAATAAATACTGGTAAATAGTAATAAATACTAATAAATATTAATTAATACTTAGAAATTGTAATAATTATTAATAAATTTCAATAATTAGAAATAATTTTCAATAATTTTCAATAATTAGCAATAATTAGAAATAATTAGAAATAATTAGAAATAATTTACAATAATTATCAATAATTATCAATAATTTGTAATAATTAAAAATAATTAGCCATTATTAGCAATAATTAGCAATAATTAGCAATAAATCAGATTAATTACCAATAAATTTCACCAAATTACTATAAATTGCAATAAATTGCAATAATTCGCAATAATTAGAAATAATTAGAAATAATGATCAATAATTAGAAATAATTAGCAACAATTAGCAATAGAATCATTGGGAATAAATTGTTATAAATTGAAATCACATGGCACATTTTTCATTGGATTGACCGCACTCATTTTGTCAATGACTCTTCTTCTTTCAACTCTCGGTGACTCAAAACATTATGGAAAGTATACATCAACGTATGCCTGTCCAATCTTGTATGGATGAGTTTAAATATAAAATTGTAGAACCATATTCTTCATAATGTTTTCTGGTGGTTACATTTTTAAGAAGAAGATCAATCGATGAAAATGGGCTTTTTTGTCTGATGGTTTATTTACTTGTATCTTTCTCACACTGAAATCTCAAAGTAGAATCTGCTCGGATGTATGCTTTTTCATTCTCGTATGCACGGGAATGAATAAGCATAACCACGAGCAGATTCTTTATTGTGATTTCAGTGAGAGAAAGTTGCATGTAAATGAGCCATCAGACAAAAGATTAGTCGTCAATCCACTAGAAAATGTGTCTCTCGTAATTAATGGTAATTATTAAGAATCATTTGTAATAATTTATCTTCTTTTTTTGGATAGTGTTTTTATAATTTTAAACAATTCAGAAATAGTAATGATTTTTATATTTTTTATAAAAATATGGAATAAGGATGTTGACAATAGTCATTATTAGATGATCGCGCTTGGATAAAACAGTGCAGCAATCCAAATGGTTCTAGTTTAAATCATATATATATTAAGGGTGTTAACGCTTTCTTATCATTTTCATCATCAAAAGTAGAATTTGTCTGAGAAGGCACAATTATGTGTCCTTGTAAAAAATAATTCATAGAACGTTTGAAAGATTTGACAAGGTTCGGGGACATCTCTTGTGGTTTGGTTTTCGACCAGATTTTGTTTTTTGGTATCAACACAGTGAACGCAGTTCTAGAGAAGATACTAATAACTTGATTCTAGATCCATCACACTTTTAAATTTTTTTACATGATGTTTCATGTCAACATGTTGAACAAATATAAACTCAGGATACTATTGATTTATCACCTGAGTTGGCACCATCAAACTTTTATAAGTTATTGAGGTATGCTAAGGATGCATTATATCCTTGTTTCAAGATAAGAAAATTAGAAGCAGTTGCAAAATTTTTGGCTATTAATTCAGATAATGCAATGTCAAAAAACTATTTTGATCAAATATTATCTTTGGTTAAAACACTGTTACTAGAAGGAAATTTGTTGCTATTATAAATTACTATGAGAGCAAGAGTCAGGTTCATAATTTGGGCCTTAGTTATCATAAGATTCATGCATGTGAAAATTATTGCATCTCATATTCTGGTGAAAATGAGTCATTGGATATTTGTCTCACATGTGGAAAATTGAGGTATAAATAAACTCAACCGGGGAAGTTTGGATTGATTCCTGTGAAAATGTTGAGATATTTCCCCCTTACACCTTGGTTGCGGAGATTGTTTAGGTCTCAGAACACAATGTCAATATTTTCATGGCACAAAACCAAGGTTTCAACCAATAAAAGCTTGAATCATACATCTTATGTTGATTTATGGAGATATTTTGACTGACTTCATTCGTCTTTTTCATTTAAATCCTGAAATGTGTGATTGGGTCTTTCTACTGATGGTTTCTATCTATTTGGTTATTACGGTAGTCAGTATTCTTGTTGGAATTTCTTTATAACTCCATACAATTTACCTCCATGGATGTTGACGAAGGATCCCTATATATTTTTGACCTTTTTAATTCTTATACATATGAAAAATAATGTTGAGGTTCATTTGAAGCCATTGATTGGTGAGTCATATTCATTATATAGTAATGGTGTTAGTTCATATGATGTTGCTGCGAAAAAAAATTTCATATTAAAAGCTGAATTGATGTGGAAGATTAGGGAATTCTGGGCATATGAAATTTTATCTGGCTAGAGTACACAAGGCCTAAAATCATGTCCTTTATGTATGAAATACAAAAAATCCTTTATGCTCATCAATTGAAAAAACCCATGCTATTTTGACTGTCATCGCATATTTATTCCAACTGAACATCCTTTTCATAGAAACACATCTCATTTCAAAAAAGGAACAATTGAAAGGGATGAACCACCAAAAATGATCTCAGGTACATAGTTAGAGTCAGTTTTTCTTTCATTACCTCCCCTCACATTTGGGCCAACAGTCAACCAAACAAAAAAAGTATGGCTTTGGGAAAGAGCATAATTGGATAAAACGGAGCATTTTTGGGATCTTCCATATTGGTCTGATTTGTTGGTCTGCCACATGTTGGATGTCCTTCATGTTGAGAAGAAATATTTTGATAATTAATTTCATATAGTTTTTGATACACTAGGTAAGACCAATGTTAATGTAAAGGAATGATTAGAACTTGCTCAAATTTGTAGATGGTCGGAACATGAACTGTTTGAAAATGTCAGATCATAGAGGTAAATGAAGCCAAAAGCAGCTTATACACTTTCCAAAGCGAGTCGCTTATTATTTTGTCAGTGGATTGTATATTTGAGACTTCCATATGGCTATGCTTCAAATTTGGGAAGATGTGTTATTAATGGTCATATTACTGGATTAAAAAGTCATGATTGTCATGTTATAATGGATATAATTATGCCGATTGGATTCAGAGGTTTATAGAATTCAATGATTTGGTATTAAATAACAGACATAACATATTTTTTTCAAGATATGTTTGTAGAAACAAAATACAATGATGCGCTAAGTAAACTGGAAGAATATTCTATTCTCACTATATATAAACTGGAAAAAATCATTATGTAGGCTTTCATTGACTTAATGGAACATCTTATATTACATTTTCCACATGAAGCTAAATGTGGAGGTCTGGTACCGTTTCTATGGATATACCCATTCAAGTGATTTATGCATAAATTGAAGAAAAAAGTACGTAACAAAGAATCAGTTGAAGGATAAATTGATGAAACTTATTTTCCAGAGGAAATTGCTTTTTTATGATCCTATTATATTGAATCTGAATATACCTCAGAACAGAACCACATTTTCTGGAATGACGGGAATGATGATGATGAAATGAGAAATCAATTAACAGTTTTTAATCAACAAGATCTTAACTTTGGTGCAGTTCATAAACCATGGATTTAAAATGATGAACATCATAGAGCTCATACATATGTTCTACTCAATTGTGTAGAAATGACATCATTAGTATGTTGAGTGCTTCTATCACTTATTCTATAATTTATGTTACAATAAGTAAACTTATTTAATTTGTAGGTTATATGATAATCATATCAAGAAATAGCTTCCACAAATTATAGCAGCTGCTCTTGAAGAATGTGGACATAAATATTTTTCTCAATGGTACAAAAAATAGTAACATAAATTATTGATGGTTTAACATATCAATTTGGTTTATTATTTATTATATTTATAATAGTTTTTAAAATTTCCAGGTGTCTCAACATAATGATAAAATTGATAAGTGACTGTGTATATTGAGTAATCCACCATCCAAAAGGGTTAAATCTTACAATGTATATGTGGATAATGGACCTCAATTTCATACACATGCATATGGGGAATCAAAAAAACAATGATCAATGGAGTTTTATTGAGAGGATTACATCATAGAGAAATTGATGTTGAATTTTACAGTATATTGGATGAAATTATTTAACTGTGTAATCTAGGAAAATAATTAAATAACAATGTTTAAATGTCACTGGTTAGATACTGATAGAGGATTGTGAGTTAATCTGATTCATAGAATCAACAATATTAAATATAAAAGACTTCTAGCAGTAAAAGAACCATTTTTGCTAGCTCAACATGAATTTCCAATATATTACACAAAGTACAATGGTACTTCAAGATACCTGATTGATTGGTGGAGAATAATAAAAAAGAAATCTATGGAAAATTAGTTTACTCAAACTGAATGTGGTTCCAATTAAGTACAAGGAATTGATGTTTTTCACGAGACTACTCAAAATCCATCCTTTTTACAAAGTGACATGAATATCGATGATGAAAACCCACAATTACTGGTCGATGGTGACGATGATGTCAATGATGTTACAAATGAATGTTAAATGTCAAGAGATGATGAAACCGAAACATATATGGATATTGATAACACTGATGATGAATATGAAGACATATACATCTTCAGATATAAAGATGATGATGACGGTGAACATTGACATAATTAAATGCTGGTTATAATCATAACTAAAATATATCTATATGTAATAGTTATTTTCAACTATCTGCTAAGAAAATTTATTTTGTGTTTCAAATGGACCCTAATCTACTTCGTGAGTTGGAGGAGGCTGATCTACCTTTGGATGTGGAGGATTTGGTATCATCGGACCCTAAGGCTACTAGCGGTTCAGGGGGTACGTGGAGGGGGCGCGCTCTGGCACGACATATAACTTCTAACCCTATCCCCAAGCGGCGTCCACATCTTGGTATCGATCCACGCACACGAAGGTATGATAACTATTCTTTTTTGGTTAGATTTAATTAATTTATTTATATACTAATGTTTTTATTATTTTTACTTTTTTCATAGTGTTATGCATACAGTTGTTGGACATGGGATCACTATCTTGCACAATTATTTTTCTTAACCATGGATCACATGGGAAAAATTCCAGTTGATGTGAGGCTTAGAATATTCACTCATAGGCTAGTACATAAATAAAAAATATTTATTTTGAAATTTATCTCATTAAAAATTGGATATTATATTTTATTTGTTGGTTTTATGGTATCCCAACGATGATAGAATGTGTGGTGTTATCCATGAGGCTTGGGAGCAGTCTATGCGTGAGAATTTTTGTCAGTTTTTGCTCAATTTGAGAAATCCAACCATAAAAATGAAAGAGAGATAGTATTTGAAGAGTCATGTAGAGCCCACAGACCAGAGTACATTTCCTCTCAAATGTGGGATTAATTATGTTCACTTCATTTGAGTAGTAGATTTTGGAGGAGATATTCATTGGGTTGGCAGAATCGGGGGAGACAGGAGGTGACACATCGAGCTGGTAGACGTACATTTAGTACGCATAGAGAGCATCTGGTATGTATCCTTTTTAAATATTTTATATAGAATTACATATAAACATTTTATTTTATATACATATAGGAAGTCAAGAATCCCAATATTATAGTGTACGATGATTATTGGAAATGTACAGTGATCCAGCCACTAGAGATATTAGAGGGGATCGCTAGTGCCAGATTGTGGTCAGTATTATTACTTTTTCTGTTTGAAAATTAACTTCATATAATATTTATACTATTTTAATTTCAAATTGAAACTAAAGAAGTCATATTAGGAAGCAACCTCTCAGACACGGGATGAGAGTCAGGCCAAGACGACTGATGAGACTAGTGCCCACTATTTCAATGAGGCGACATGGATGAATGCAGCCAGGTATGCCTTCAAGAAGGGTTGAGTAGTTGGTATCGACTCTCAGTTGACTCCGATGACTTATTATGGTACTGTTGCGATGTCTGCATCTATCATAAGAGGAGCTTGTGGAGAGGCATCATCATTTGGCTCACAATTTCTGGAGTAGTTGCAAGCTCAAACTGAGCATATTGAGAGTTTGCTATAGAAGAAAGAAGAGATGTGTCAGTAGCACGTGGAAGACATGCGTCGATGGAAGTAGCTGTAACATGAGAAGATAGAGTACATGCACCCTATGAATCATAATTTAGGAATTTAGTTTTTTCCACCATCTCCTACAGCTCCTCCAGCTCCTCTAGATTGTCGTCCCTCCTTGATATTTTTTTGTTCTGTTAAAAAAATTTGAATTGAACATTTGTAGTAACATGAACTATTTACTGTTTTTTTCTTTTATATAGGTGTGAATATTGCATAATTTGTTTAGTATTTTTAATATTTTTAATATTTTTTATTATTAGTATTATATTTTTTAATATTTGGTTATTTTACAAATAATATAAATAATAATAATCATTTATGATTTTTTGTATATTTTCTCTGAATATTGATAATTTTAATTTTTTATTATTTTAATATTATTAATATATTTTTTTATTTAATTAAGTATTTGTGACAGGGAATTCTGTGACGGGGGGCCCATCTCAAATAGATTATATATATATTTTAAATGTGTTTTATGATGGGATTATTTTCCACCACAATAAATATTTTTGCAACGGGGCCATCACAAAATGTTTATAACATATACGTTTTTGGCGACGGGCTAGTATCCCGTCGCAAAAAGTATTAGAGTCGGGCCTTTCACAAAAGGTTCTTGTATATATAATGTATTTAATCAGATATCTATTTGTGATGGGCCCACTTCCTGTCGTAATAAATATTTTTGTGATGGGAATGTCCCAAAAACTATTTGATCCGACGTCGTTTATTACAATGGGCTATTTGCGACAGGACACCGTCGCAAAAGGGTTTTTTCGACGGGATCCCGTCGTAAATAACCAGTAGTAAATATTCAAATTTCATGTAGTGTAAGGAAATTAATGGTATTTTTGGAGACATATATTTTTGTGTTTTTTATGTTTTTGTAATTTTGGGGATAAAAAATGAAAGGTACAGAATAACCATTGAAGTTAAAACATGTAAATGTTTTTTATTGAGGATTTTATCTCATTCTTCAAATGTTGATAAAATTAAAAGGTGTTTGAAAAAGGAAAACACATAGACCTTGTGAAAACCTGTCATGTCAGAAAGGGATGTGGGAATTTATCACACAACTAGACTATGACATGCCTTTATCACTTACCACTGGCCTATATGAAATCCATTGGTAGTATACCTTATTCTTTTTTTGTAAGATTATTTTATAGATTAAGAATAATTTGATTTCTGGGACTTTTGTTTTATCAAATGAATATATATATATATATATATATATATATATATATTAGGAAAAAGATTTTGTGATTATATGTGAAATGATAATTTTGAAGAGGATTTAGATTTTGGGAACACTATATGCCAATAAAAATAGAATAAATTCATATTTTATTTACGGTGTAATGGTTGAATTTTATTTTGATTGAATATTTATTTTTATTGTGAACATATAGTGATTTTGGTTATTTATGGAAATTCTTAACCCATAATCGACAATATTTGATTAGGTAAATAACTTTCTAATATGTACATTAAGAATAGTCAATGTTATTTGGAGATAAATGTAATGATTTATTGTGGATGACAATGTGATAAAATCCTTTTCTATTTTGGTTTTGAATCATTGTTTATATTCTTTTGAACAATTTTAAGGAAATTTAATTGTTTAATGGTCTATATAAAAATTGGGAATTACTATTGAATTTTGTAGATTATAAGAATTCCTTTTCTTTAGAAAGGTTTATTATTTTTGGGGGATTATCTTTTCTTGTACTAACCATTTTTGCATTAATTAAAGTCCATAGATGGCGGAAATATATATTTTATCTTTTAAGAGTTATGTGATTCTATATATGTTGATTCCAGTTCTTTCGGTAGGACTAAATCATCTTGAACACTCATCATTTGAAGAAAATATGATTTTGTTGTAGAAATTGATTAAAGGACGACACTCTACCTTTCAAGTAAGTATATTTCATTATATTCTTATTATATGTAGTAAAATAATTCCTAAAATTAATGAAAATGTCTCTTAAATAACAAATGATTTCTTTTTTCTTTTTCCTACTATTAAATCAAAGAATTTTTAACCCATCAAAATTTTATGGTTTTCTGGTTGTTACCATTCTCCAGATCATGTTTTCTCTAATTCTACATAAAAACTTGTCCTGTAGTTTTCCATCCATATCCTTTTTTCCTAAATGTAATCCTAATATGTGTTATCTCAGGTGACCTTTTTAATTATTTTTATATACTTTAATGATGTGGTTTTATTAATCCTTTTTTATGAGGGATTACAATAAATGTATTTTCAAAATTCATACATTAGTTACCAACCCCAAATTCAAATTGTGAGTACACAATTTTAAATGGGGGAAGGATGCAACATCCCAAGTATTGAAAGAACAATAAATTTTCATATCTATTAATATTATTGAATAAAATATTAGTTTAACATTAAGGGGACTCTTATTCCAATAGTACACACAATAAGGGGTTTCACTGAAATCTTATGATTCACAAAACATTGTGTTATACAAATAAATAAATGAGTAATAATTTTATTTTTTTAAATGGTAGGTAATTCCAAGACATTGTATTAGTAGGAATAAACATAACTAACTAAAATATGATTAAACATGTTTTTTAATTTTCATAAATTTTTACAATAAATTTTAGTCGCTAAAAATGAGAATGAATCCAATTTTAAGCATAAAATACTCTAAATTTTTTAAAAAATCGTTTTACCACCTTTGGATGGAGAACCCTTTTTAAATTTTTCTTTTGTCACATTTATATGCTCTATTTAAAAATTTAATCTTCTTTATTTAATGAGGAACATAAAATTTTACATTGGTTAAAATTTTGGTATTTTTTTAACAAATTGAATATTTTAATAAATATGGAAAAACACTACATTTTAATTCAAAACATCATTTTTATATAATTTATTAATACAGTTATATTGTCCTTTTATTTGGTTTTGAAGTGTAATTATATTTGGTTCTTATAATTTAATCTGATTTTGGTCATCAGAAGTAATTACATATTGGAATTAGACATAAACACAAGTCAATCTATTGATAGTTTTTACTTATAAAAACTGTACTTTATAGTTTTGACAAAAGGAATTATTTTTAAACTAATTTTTAACAATTATATGTTTTTAATTTGGAAAAATCGATTCCATATATATAATTTGAAGATAAAATTTTTATAAATAAATAACTTTTTATTTTTTGACTTTATGAATAGTATCAATAGATAATATTTTTATATACCTTGTTTGTAGGGGAAATCAAGTAAATAAGGTTACCAAATAATAATATAGTAATATATAACTACCTTAATGCATTGCCTAATACAATTACATGAGATATGTCCAACCATTGGCATCCACGATTTTATTTTTTGACCCTATAAAGCCACATGGGTGTGATAATGACATGTTATAATAATTATTTTAATGTAAATAGAAATATATCATAAAAATGTATCTTTTAATAAAACTATTTTAATATAGTGTTTTATTACTAATATAATTTACAATAAATATTAATTTTAAACATAAAAATACTCCCTATATCATTGTATTTTATTTGTATTTTTTTGAAAATAAATAAATAAATTTATTTGTGTCATAGTAATGATGTAGTGATTACATTTTAAATGAAAGATTCTATGAAATGATTTTATAAATATTAAAATAAAAGTAATTTCATCATTTTTAATCCATAAAAGAATTTTTTGGATGGTTTTGGCATGTTATAAATGAGTTAATGAATTTTTTTCTATGTAATAATGTTTATATGAAATTAAAAAATAAATTACTAATTTGTATCAAAAGTAAAATTAATGCGTTTAAAAAAAATACTATTTTATTAAATGATATAATATTCCTAAAAATCAATGATTCAGAAAAATGACTTATATAATGTAAAAAAGGTAATTAAATATCTACTTGTGGTTCCTTTGGAATATTATAGTAACTATATTAACTATAAATTATGAAAATACAAGAAGACATGGTAAAAGATAATGTTTTTAACTAAGGGTTAATGCTAAACGATTGGTTAATTTTGGGAACTAAACTTGTCTAAAACCCATTTTCTAGTATTTAGACTCATACATATATTATCATTTATATATATCACTTTTTAACTTCTATAATAAGAAAATAAATTTATAATTTAATAATATTTCAAGACATTACTAAAGTGTCACTCCCCCTATTATAAAAGGCGACCACCTCTACCCACATACTCGCAGCTCTCAATCCACATATATCATGAAAATTATACTCAAATAAGCTCCAAACATACACTAATTCCTCATATAATCATTTATATTGGCATCATTAAATTAAAGAAAGGCTTTTTGTCTCAAATCAAAAGGAGTTACCAGATTTAGAGTTAATGCCTTCCCTCGAGATCCTTTCATTTATTTCCCTTATCCAACCCCATAACCTATATTTATTCAATTGAATTATAAAAAACTAGTATCAGAGATATACTAGATTTTTTCTGCCAATGGTTCGACCAACACTTACACAGACATCCATCTAATGGATTTAGAACATATAGTTTCTGTGTACGATGGACTACTCTCTCACAAAACAACGATTGTTCAATTTTCACTTTCCACCTCCCAAGGAAGCCATATTAATGGAACCATAATTATATATTTCATATATTATATTTATATTGTCTCTATTCATATATAATTTTTATTTACAACCTACATTTATTCATTTCATAATGCTTAAATATGATAATTTAATTTGAGAATGTGTGGACTACCGCCCCCACAAAGTGATAAAATTAATTCATAGTGAAAATTGAACATACAAAGGATGGATTTAATGGGATTATGTAAAATATGTAACATTTATATTATACAGGAATTATTATTTACCTATTTTTTAATTAATTTTCATTCCTTTAAAATGACAAATCAATGAATGTTGCATTCATGCGTACGTACGGCCTACCATCTCCATGATGGGTGCATTTCATTTATTATTTTCAAATTATATAATCTATCATAAATACATATATAAATAATATATATGATATTTAAATTATGAGTAATATTCTTGGTATGATGATATTTTTACCACATTGAAAATTTACATCAAAATAAGTTCATTTTCGACTCAAAAACGAAATATCGATAAACAACCAATATGGACATATAACATTATGTAATTTTTATAACAAAGTAATTAGTTATATAAAATTAATAATAAACATGAAAAATTTTCTCAATAAAGTATAAATTAGCCTATTATTGTTATTCAAGAACATTATTATTGTGGGTGATGAGTCGGACTTAAGGATAGGGAAATCTTAACTCAATCTCATTTCAATGAGTTAAATATCTATGTAACTAGTTTGGTTGTTCCACAAATATATGTGAATGCCCTATGATTTTTTTTAAATTAATATCCACTTATATTGTTTGTATTCATATTTTTCACACATAAATATGCTATTTAATTTTCCATAATCTAATGATATGATATTTTTATGGGATTTCATCTCAATTTACATTCCATTGAGACTTATTTATTATTACGAACGAATTAACTATTATATTGTGTATATACTACCATTTGAAATATTATTTCATGATTCTACTTATTCTAATGACATTAAATGTATTTTTTAATGTTATTCTTTAAATATTTTTATTCAACTTTTTCTCATGTGGAAAAGGACTCCTTAACTAAAACATCATTATAAATGTTTTAACAATTTATTCTTCCTAATATTTCTCATTAATGTCCAGGATTTCAAAACTGTTTAAATATTTATTTAAATAGAAAATAATGATTTAAAATATTAATTACTATATATGTTTCAATGTGGTATGGGACACTTTGATTAAAAACCCATACTTTTAAATTTTTAATTGTGTTTTTTAAATTGGATTGATTATCTAAATATATTGAGATTATATATTTTGAATGAAAATGTAGAAATGTTATTTTTCATTTAAGATGGTTTTATGTGTTATGATTTTGTTTTGGTTCTTGGGAATTATTTTTGTATATGGGATATTCCATGATAAACTGAGGGTGGTTGAGCCCATGATAGCTCTCCAATGCATCGGGTAATGTGACTAAAGTACACGATAATGTTTCTCTTAAGATATTTGGGGAATATACTTTGATAGGCATTCCAAATGTACCCATGAAGTTTACTCCTTACGTAGATGTGAAACATACAATTTCAGTATGATATGGATTCCACAATTTCTTATTATGTTTTATGATTTCTATTATTTTTTATTGGAATCTTATGATTACATGGGCTTTGCTATGTAGTTAATGTTTTATGCGATAAAAGTGTGATTTTGAGAAAATGATTTATTGGGATTTAAATATTCAGGGACTTACTATTTCATTCCATAATTTATATTCCATAGTGATATTTTTGTGCTCACCCAATGGTTTTGAAATGTTTTGAAATGGTTATAAGGATAGTTGTCCGTCGTACAATTGAATGATGATTGAATATCCCATTTGATGGATGTGTATAAAAGATTTGGTAATAAACTTAAGATAACATAATATAAGTATATTTATTATTGTAAATATATTATATAATAAATATATTATTATAATTAATGTGATTGAGAAATAAATGAAACAAAATATCTTGTTGAAGAATGTTACCTCTTCTTCTAGAAAATCATTTTAGTTTTTACCAAACTTATTCTTCCGGTTTCATTCTGTACAAAGTGATGCTTCTAAAATTTTGGGAGGGATTTTGGAAGCGTATTTTTGCTGGTATTGGATAAATTTTGTTTTAGAGTTGTGAATATTTTTGATGGTTGAGTTCCCTTTTAGGGTGGAGGTGTGTCATTCTTGTAAATGTAAAAAAAACACTATTGGGAGGTCTCTTTTAAATAATATGCCTCAAATAATGAATACTGATAAAGAAAATATATTATATGATCTAAATATGGTAATTAAATTTATTTTTTACATGTTACTAGTTAATTTTGGCCCTTACATTGAAGGTATTGTCCTTTGTTATGTTTTTTCCATGTGATTTATGTAATTAATTTTAATTTCATTCAATAATATTTTTTGTAAAAAAATTAGTTTAAAAATAATGAAATTATAATTTAGTATTATTATTAATATGGAATAAATTTTTCTAAATTAAAATCAAATAAGTAGAATAATTTAATTTCAAATTAATCCTACAAAAGTGTTGGGAGAATGGGTTTTTAAGTGAAATGTTCAGAAGTAAACTAAGGTTCTAAATCTTAATTCAAAATTAAAATAATTCCAATGAGCGAATTTTTATTAATATTTTGAAAGCATATATAATAATACATTAAAACTATATATAAATAAATGTTAATACTAAAAATTATTTTTATGAAATCCTAATTTGCAATTAAAATCCCATATTTGTCAAAATTTATCAAAAAATGAAACATTAGAGAAAAATACCAAAAAAACAATCCCAAGATAATTTTGAGATTATTATTTAATAAAATTATGTTTATTTATTTATATAAAATTTTATAAAATTGTAAAAAAAATTCAATTAGATACACCATTAAAATGTGTCAAAAATCCCTTAGAAAAATATATCAATTATACATAAAATTTTATTTGTTCTTGTCTTATTCCTATCAAATCTGTGAAATGAAGATAATTTTTTTTGAATAAATAAAATATATATTTAATTAATTTCATTCACTTATAATATTTATTTTATTCATAATAAATAAATTTCAATTCCTAAGAATAGTTCTTTATGAAAATATTTCCTTTATATTAAATTTAATTTTTTATCATTTCTAATAAATTGATTACCAATGATTTAATTTTATATTCATATAAACCATTAATTTTCATAATATATTTAATCATATTCATAACCATTAATTTAACAGATTTGTTATATATTATTATTTTAAATAACAATATTAATAGTATTTGGTAGAACTCAAATGTTCGTGTAATACATTCTCTAAAAAAATACTTTTTTGCATACAATTCAATCTAACTAAGTATAACCTAAATTAAAATCTATAAGATACTTTTAACTTATTTTAAAATATGTAATATATTGTAACATCATGAGATGTTATAGTTCCTTCTACACTTTCTGTTTCATGTTATATATGTTATTGGATACAATGTTCTTACAATAGCATTTTTAGTGTCACATTCTCACCACCTTAATTAAACTACATCTTCCAATTTAAACATGAACATAGTAATATAGGATTTTATATTTGATAATTAACATATTGAAAAACCCATGTAATAAAATATTTTATAATGTATCCTCTTATTAAGGGAGAATGATAAGAACAAATGTCAAAGGGAATAACATATAAATAGGTTTATAAATATAATAAAACTAGTGTAAATTAAAAATATAGACTTGTATTAAAACCTTAAATAGTTTTAAGGAGTGAATGAGGTCACTAATAACAAAAAAATGAAGGTTCAATATAATGGTGACCGCCTCAGATCCATAAATCAATGATAATTTAAATGGTCATTGGTTTAACAAAAATGTAGGTGGTAGGATTACATTTTTTAAAGATCCATTTCCTAATGATGGTAAATTATTTTATTGACCATGAATATGAAGAACTATTCTTACTCGATAAATTTCAATTTAATATGAAGAATTTCAAAATTAGGTTCTGATTTGATAAAATTCTAATTCAACCCATACTCTTTGAAACGGATATCCAAAAATGATTTTTTTATTCCCAAAGCAATAAAATTTAATTTTTATATACCGTATGATCCATCATGAAATATTTAACATTTGTCTCTAAATACTTTACCAAACTATTTGGATTAGAAACTAATCTCTATAGATCAAAACTAATACCTACATGTTCATGATTAATATTTTGTTTTTAATAATAATTATAAATTGATCATGACATTACATAGGTCAATGGTAGGCGTAAAACCCTTTTCGCTCTTCGTCCATGGGTTCCCGAACTACCTCAATTTCAAATCTGATGACGTATCAACCTAAATGTAAATTACAATATTTATATTCTATATAAATATAATTCCTATTTTGTTCCTAGAAATGTGAGTTACATACTTAAAATTTAGACATTAATTAACTTTTTTCTATGGTTTTCAATACAACATTTTTTAAATATTCTATTAATATTATTTGAATATTACAATTTTTATTACTGATAATATGAAACCTAATGGTTTTTAATACCTTTAAACTTACTTCAATAAAATTTAATGTCACTATTTTTCAAATAACTTGATCCACTAAATGTTATACCTTCTATAAGATTCTCTATAATTTCCATAATATCGGTATACTACAATTAAATAAAACATAAATGTGGTGTTAAATAAATAGAAAATTTTATCCACCATAATCTCATAATACAATTCTGGTATCCATAATACTTAATTTAATTAAGACATATGTTATTATATGATAAGTTTAAAAGCATGTCTTATGGTTATGTCCCCTAATCTACGTTTTCCAAAATATTGTTTCCAAGGTTCCTACTAAACATCCATTGATACCAAATGTAATGCACCAACCCCAGAATCATATAGAGGGTTCCATGATTTATTTTATTGGTATGAATACAATTAATAATATCTCAATGTACATTTAATTTTAATAGTTTTTAAAAACTAGCTTCATACATGGAACCCCTTTTACACTGGGAATAAAAAAACATCATACATAACAAAATAAAAAAATAATCATCCTTGAAGCTCATTCCAATAATTAATCCTCATACTGTAAGGAATGAAAATAACATAAGGGTGAGCTTAAATTCCCAATAGGGTTAATTAAATTTAGATAAGTATTAAATCAATGAACATAATCAACATGGAAAGGTAAATAACTAAGAACACATGTCATGTTTTTAAAAAATGGAACTACATCCATAGACAATGTCAAAGAAAAATATCATGTAAAAATATTAACAAAATATTAATGATGAAAATTATTAATTATTGGACTCTAGGTTTTCCCTGTATATAGAACAATTTCCATCAAGAAATTTCACAAGATGATTTATAACAACAGGGATAAATACCCATATAATTAGCTAATGGATTCTTATCTTAATATTATAGATGCATATAGGGGATGTCTATAACATGGCCACACCAATTTCATACACATCTAGATCATTAATTATATGTTGAACAATCTATTTAATTCATCAGTGATGTGCCTTATCAAATTTCAGTTTTGAGTAAAAGATATAGATTTACCAATATTTCCTTAGTAAATAAAATAACTGCCAAGTACACTACATATGTAAAAATGAAATATATTTTCGGAAATAAGTATACCCATCACAATAATAATGGATATATAAACATTTATATATTAAATATAAAATTTTCTTAAGGATGATATTGTTTCAGGGGAAACATAACAATCCCAAAAGAATGTGTGATTGAAAAGATAAATTTAACCACCTGGTAATTTTCAAGTGAAAACCACTTGCATGAGATAATTAAATGTAATACCATAAAAACCAATAATAAATAAGTATTAATGATATAATATATGAATAGGTTATATATATACACCACACAGAATCAATAGGTTGGGAATATGATATTTATCTCACATACACAAAATATGAGATGAAAATCCATTACATAACGCTCCCTTTTGGTTGAATAGTCATTAACATTTCATATAAAGGTTTAATAATGTTATTAACTTATAAAAAACCATATTAATATTTATGAAATCATAAAAAGTTCTTTTATATCATATTATATCCCATTTATTAGTAATATATCATCATTTTCACCGTTTTTTGTGTTAATTACCTTGTATTTCAAGAATTTTTTAACGTGTAATTTTTTGATCATATATGTTAGATAATGAGTTAATAATATAAATAATTTAAATCATGATTTAAATATATATATATTATTTATATATGTATTTATAGTATTTTTTGATGTTTCTAGATAGGAAATTAAATACATTGTTCATTGAGACTGTAGGACATATGTACACATGAACCCTGCATCATTTTTATTGACTTATTAAATGAATGAAACATAGATGGTATATATGTATATAATAATAAAATTATCATATAAATATCATATTTAAAACTTTTTTTAATGAAAACCATCCATTATACATTCCATGTAGTGAGTGAATGAATCACATCACATTGAGGAGGTAATTTTCCACACGGCTACAACCAAAATTATCGTATTCACATGAAACAGAAAGACTAAAGGTAATATTAATTTAAAATATAGAATCATAAATAAATAAATAAATATAATATATACCATATAAAAAACATAAATACACAATTACTGATGCATTGAATGGTGTTAATTGAAGAACGAACGATATCGGTTTGTGATGTGGTAGTCTGTTGTGCACACGAACAATGATTATGTATCCCATTTTATGGAAGTTTGTGAAAGGGTAGTTTGTAACCTTAAGATATAAATATCTCATTATATTGAGTATATTGGGATTATTATATAATCATGATATAATAATAATAATTTTTTTTATAATAAAATAAAACAAAAATAGCCCATTGAAGAAATTTATGTCATCTATGAGTAACTATTTTTAGTTTAAACCAAAATATATTCCTTGGATATCTTTTTTCCAAATTTTAGGATTATAGAATTTATGTAGGGATGTTGGGATATTATTTTGTAAGGGTTTTTATGTGCCAATGTATCTAGATAGGTGTGAATTAGTGGGAGGGGTTGAGTTACCTTTTATAGTGAATGAGAAGTGGCATCCTTGTAAATATAAAATGGAAAATACTATTGTTATAAATCCCTTACATAATATACCACCAATAAAAAAATATCAAATAAAAGGGATAATAAGGTTTAAATATGTCCATAAAATGTATTTTTAACATGTTATGAGGTAATTTTGGCACTTATGATTATGGTTTAGTACCTTTTTAAGATAGTTTTTCACATAATTGATGTAATTAATTTTAATTTCTTTCACTAATATTTTTAGCCGAAAACATAGATGGATGAAATATATAATATAAATTACGATGATAAAAAATTTCGAATCCATTTTTTCAATTTTCAATCATATTTTTGTTATCAATTAATTTAAAATAAAACCCATAGATGAGATGGGAAAGTGGGTATTCAATGTAAAACTATTAAAATTTTTACTAAGAATATACATCTAAATAAAATATAAAAATTATTCAAATTAACTAAATTTTATTAATAGATTTGAATTATTTATATTAATTCTTTAAATCCTATAAAAATTATTATGTGACACTATAAATTTTATAGATGAAAAGTCATTTTTTAATTATAATTATTTTTTTATCATAATTTTTCAAAAAATAAAACATAATAGAAAAATTGATGTTAGAAAATATCTATTTTTATGGATAAAATTAAATTTGTTTTTATCTTATGTTTATCAAATTATATAGATGAATGTAAAAAATATTTTATTGATTAAGAAAACATTATATTTAATTAATATCATTAACTAATAGTATTTAATTTATTAAATAATATTTCATTTCTATCATAAAAATATTTTTATATAAATACATTTTCATTATATTCTTTTTGTTTTTATTTTAATTTAAGATAAATTTTTTACCAATGAATTCGTTTAATATTTCTGAAAACTGTGTATTTTCCTCATTTACTTAATACTACTAAAACCTAAAATTTAACATTAATTTTATATTTTTTATATAAAATAATAATATATGTAGTATTATTTTGTAATTCTCGATCTTGTATGTAACACAAGATATCAAAGAATGTATGTGTTTTGTGTAATGAATGAAAACTCAGGGTCATGTGCATTTCATTATATAAAATATGTTGAATTGATTTTAAAATATTTAATATATATTAAATTATTAGGATTTTATATTCTGATATACACTTTGTGTTTCATGTCATACAAGCTATCAAATATAATGTTTTAACATTAGATTTATGGGTTATTAGATTTCATTATGTGAAGACCAAATCAAGTTCAAGGATTTGGTTTTCATCTCAAACTCCTATATTTCATACATGTTTTATATTATGTAGCTAATTTATCTCATTTATTTTATATAACAACGACTTGATATATTTCATTATATTATTACATTTATTCAGAGTAATATAAGTTCAATTAAAATCAACCTCTTCCAATAGGTCTTGATTTAAATGATCCTCATGTACTATGGTTTTTTGTCAATCTAATTAAAAACCCCTTAAATATAATTATTATTGTTGAACGTATTTAATTTATACCAGGTATATTCTCCACTTTTATTATATGATGTTGTTTCTTTTATTATAATTCTTTGGGATTCAATTTTTTCAACATAAACCACATTTTTAATGATTCTTACTTAATGAATTATGTTTTCTTTAAGGGTCTTTCTAACAGAAATCTATTTCATTGGGTTATATGGTTTATTTTGAACATCGAGCATCAAAATTCTCTTTATTAATTTATAATCCATTTTATATGATGTTCTATTTTTAAGTGGTTAATGTCTGTTTTAATTATACAATTCTTCATTGATTGATATCCCACCTAATATTATATTATTATCAATACTGAACCCCCATAAAGTAATTAGATATATGTTTAAAGTCAATATTTTTCTCCCTAAAAATTTTTTCCTCTATTTTTGGTAACTCTAATTGGATATTTTCTAATGATTATAAAACTTATCCTTACAAGTTTTCCAAGGGAAAATAAAATTTTCGTTTTACTTTATGGGTTTCCAGACAATGTTATTTGACAATAATTTCCAACCATTAAAATTAAATGGTTTTTCTTCAACGACACATTTAATTGATATTCATTATGAATCTACAAGGAATAATTTATTGAATTAATTTTTTCAAATGAATTTTTTTTTAATATTTTCTGTCCATTTTTTGAAAAATAAATTCTAATTGTTATTTTTAGAATTTACATTAAATAAATATATTAAAATTTTATTCCAAAATTACCTTATAAAATTTTATTTTTTATCACATAATTCCTCTTACTTATTCATTTATATGAATATATCACTCTATATTTAATTTTTTTCAAAAGATATAATTTATCACCTTATTTTATTAAATATTTTATTTAAAATGATTTTGAATGGCTATGTTTTTTCATTATTTCAAAGTGATTATTGAAAAACCCATTAAAATTATTTATATTCAAAGTCAATATACATTGCAATATTTTATTCTTGATCTATGATTTTTTTTCAAATATATCCTTCCACCTTATATCATTAGATAGATTATATAATGCCATTCTCTTTTGGAAAAATTATCTTCTATTATGTTTGTATTTCCTAATTTTTATAGTGTATCGCTATAATAATCCTTACATTACCTTTTCTCGCGGAATACGTTATTTATTATTCCACTGATTGAAGGGTGTTCACTAAGAGGCTATATATTCATTTATTTGGGGAAATTAATATCATAACCACATTCCCTTTATTTACATGATTTCAATATCATATCATTTATTATAAATATTTAAGGGTATTTACCTAGAATATTACATTATTTCATTATAGATCCAATTATTTTCTATGGGTTTATCATTTTATGATGTTTTATGGAATTTTAATTAAAATGATTATGCCAATCCATTTAATAATGATATGAAACCAATTTTATTTATATTTAATCATTATGAAAATTTTAATTAAATACATTTTATTACAATGGTTTTATTATAATATAAAAAAGTGAATAATTTTCATTATAGCTTTTTCTGAAATAAATTCTAATTCCAATTTTTTAATGATTTTAGGTTTAGTTGTTTTGTTATGGCACAATTGTGTATGGTAAATCTTTATGCTACTACTAAGACCTATATATACCTACAATGCATTAGTTTCATTTTTAAATATCATAACATAATGGTGAAATTAGTATTGAATCTTTATCATAAATGGGCAATAAGATTTCATGCATATTCTATTTTGGGAACTAGTCGTGTCAATAATGATCTACTAAGGGAAATATATTTTTATACTTAATTAATTGTTTCAAGATTTTAAATCTTATAGAAGTCAAATAAATATATTGTATGAATTATTTTTATGATTTGTGTAATTTTTATATTTTATTAATTTAAAATTCATGGATTTATGATTTTTTTGAATAAATTTTTCAAGAATACTTATTATATCCTTATTGTTATTTTATGTTATCTTATTATCTTTTATTATTATCACATTTTTTAACCTAACAAAGAATCTGAGGACACCCCCTTTCTTAAGTTCATTTTCCCATGTTATAATGAAATACTATATGCAGTATCTATAAGGGTTTCATATGTGAATAATATTTAGATGTGATTAATGACTTATTTTGGATTATGTAATTATATTAACATTGTGAAAAATTTATATTAGTTTAAAAGATACCGAGTTGTTTAGTTTATATTTTGTTATAATTTTCAATATCTGTAAACCTAAATTTTCATTCAAATATATTGTAATGAAATATTTTCTTTATTTCATATAATTATATGGTTACATTTATGGACATACATATTCTATACATGTATACATACTTCAATACATATTGTGGAACATAAAAGTATAGTTTGATATATCCCCAATGAGATTCAATTATGATACCATTAAATTTCTCATAGATATACTCTCATGTTCTCGAAAATATGTTTAGTCTTGTGTGAGGAATTTACTAGTAGGGTGATCCATACCATAAGGAATTAAGGAATTCCAATTAAGAGAATCATATAACCAATTCTAGGGAATGGTCAAATAGGCATAATGAGTTGGGGCATTGCAATCCCATCACTAATGACCTTTCTAGATACGTTTTGAGACCATTGGTCCCATCCCATGTGTACAAAATGTATTCCATAAAATTGTAAGTATCTAGGATCAAATGAAACAATATATACATCATTAACTAATTACAACATGAATGATAATTTTAATGGAACAATGTCTAGAGGTACTAGAAAATTAGAGCACAAAAGTTCACTAAAAACGATTTCTTAATGAGGAAAATTTTATAATTAATGAATTTAAAACTATAGTATTTTTTCTATCTCAACTAAAACAATTTACCATTCCATGAAATTTAACTATATAAAATATTTATATATTTTCTTTTATAAAAGTAAAATTAACATTATAAATAAAAATTTGGAAAAATAATATTATGCATCTAATTTAATATATCAATTAATCATTTATAGATTATTAAAGATAATTTTAAACTAGTTCACTCATCCCAAAATAATTTCACGTCTAAATATCCATAAATAAGAGTGTTCTAAGTGTTATTCCATAAAAATTAAATACATCTAGATTTTTTGGTGTCCCTAGAATAGGATATATTCCCTTAAAAGAGAAAAATAACAATATATCAATGGAATTGGATTAAAAATATGATAATAAATTAGGGAAAATAGATTTTAGAATAAATCATTGACTCTTACATTATATTTTAAAAATAAGTGTTGATTTCATTTTTAGACTCAATTAATACTAAATGGTTAGATAAGAATCAAAAAACCTAATCCTAGGTGGATAGTTTCTGAAAATAGAAAGGGGGAATATATTAATAGATGATGGTAGTTTTCATTAACTTAATGTAATATATAATTATTTCTTATAATATGATATTAAAACAAGGGTGATATTTGGAATTGAAATATATGGTATATATTGATATGGGTACATCAAAACAAGGGAAGAGAGGTCATCATGTGAAAATAAAAAGATTAAATGATTAGATAAAGAGTTTTAGTAATTTTTTAAAAAATAAATATTTTCCACTAAAAAAACATATTGAAAACTAAAAATTTTACTCATGTTTGATCCCATTATATTTTGTTAATAATGAAACTTTTTAGGGTATTCCTCCTCTATAATTCTAATAGACTTACATTTTAGTTCTATTGGGAGTTATAATACTTGGTAAAACTCTATCACATTGGAGTTTTCTCCTAAAACAATCAATAATCCACCCCTTACTACCATTATTAGAAAAATATATTTATAATGCATCAATAATTGAATTTAAAATCCATAAACAAAATGTAGGTCATCTTTTTTCTCCATGGAAGTTACAAGTGACAAGGTTTTTATTATTATATTAGATACTCTATATCGTGGGATGAGTTTTCAAAAAATTGAGGGTTGTCTAATGTTCAGTTGGGAAACTAAAAATGATATTAAGATTCAACATGACCTAGTTAGTCTAGTTTAAAGAGACATGTATGATTCAATATTAAGAATGTGATTCGTTTGGTAGTTATTATAGTTTTCTTCATTGTTTTTCATATTTTTACATGGAATTGATGATAATGTATAGAGGGTTCATTCATCTGGGATTGAATCTATGAGAAATAATGCATATTTTTTCCTTTTAGATGATGAATATTTTTGTTTTGTATCATATATAATAGTATCGATCTTCATCCAATGATTCCATTATCTATGATTATAATTTAAAGAAAAAAAATTAATTTTATAATTTTGGTAGCACTCAATAAAATTAAATTGAGTGCTTTAGTGGTTGTTTGATCACAAATTGTGATTTTCAGAAGAAATTTTGTTTTTATTACCATGTTATAAATGGTAAAATCACTTTTTAGGATATTATATTTGAAAATGGATAATCACATTTAGATATAAAGAGGTTTTTCTCATGTAATAAGTAATGGTTTGGACCTCTGTGGTCCATTCCTTGGCTAAAATCTTATGTCTGAGGTGTTCCGGGACGTCAATGTGACATGTTCCCAACAATTTTCTAAATTTTCAGTTTTGTGAATAGTGCCTCAGTTGACATAGGTGAATAGTGCATCGGTAGACTGTGGTGAATTGTGTTATCGATATCCTTAGGTGAACAATGTCATTGGTATCCTTAGGTGAACAGTGTCATCGGTAGCCTTAGGTGAACGATGCAATGGTAACCTTAGGTGAAAAGTGCCATCAGTCGCTTTAGGTGAGTAGTGTCATCAATAGCCTTAGGTGAACACTACATCGGATGCCTTAGGTGAACAGTGCGTTGGTATCCTTAGGTGAACAGTGTCATCGGAAGACTTAGTTGATCTGTGTCATCGGTAACCTTAGGATAATGGTGCAACGATAGCCTTTTGAGAACAGTTTCATCAGTGGACATATGTGAACATTGAAACGGTGAGGTTCCAATGGTGAGATTCCAAAAATGACCACTTTCATTTAACAAATTTTGAATTCATAAATAGTTTTTCCATAACGGTGAGGTTCCAATGGTAGCCTATATTCCCTTTCCCAAATATTGTGTTCATGAACAATGTTTCCAGATTAGTGAGGTTTCTGAACAGTATTTCTAGAACGGTAAGGATTATGAATAGTGTTTCCAGAATGATGAGGTTTAGGTTCACTGTTTCCAAAATAGTGAGGTTCTAACTACAACCTCTATTTCCTTTTCAAAATTTCATGTTCGTGAACAGTGTTTCTAGTTTCCAACATTTTCACCCCTTTGATGTTTCTTTTGAGGTAAAATTCATTGAAAAACTTTTTTAAGGACTTTTAAGGTCGATTCCATGGCCAGAACTCTTATATTAATTTTCCTTAGGCTCGAGTTTTTTTTACATGGTCAAACCGCATGGTTTAATGTGTTCCACTTTTAATTGAAAATTCAGTGTATCTTAAACCACTCCTCTGTTAAATCATCTAAAGGGATAATATATCTCTCTCTAAATTTCTTACTCCTTGTTTTCTGGTGTGATACACTAGATACTTTCTTTCCATCTCGTAGTTTGTTTTCAATCAAACATTCCTCTTAGATTGGTTTCCCTCTATTTATGGTGCAACCAACCTATATCAATCGATATTCGATACAAGGTATATCACATCATCATTCTTTTGGGCTCATCTCCTTCCGTTTCTCCAGGCCCTTTTATGGAATTCTATCTCTATTTTCCTAATTGAATTTTCATGGGTGTTGACTTGTGTGGTTGGGTCTCTCCATCCTTTGGTGGATACAATTTTCAATGGGGGAGGAGATCGTAACCCATTGTGTGGTTTGTTCTCATATAAAGAATGTCAAGAACCGTTTGAGGTAATGGATTCATTGCTTATCTTTTATTTTACGTGCAACTGTTTAGTTAACATGTTTTCTCCTACTTGATCCCAAAGGAATTGACTTATTAAATATTTAAACCAAATCAATAAATTTATATTGATCGTATATTATTGCCTCTTGTTTTTATAGATAGTGTTATATCTATTCTTAATATGTTTATCTTTTTATTCTTGATTGAAATTTTTAATGAATGTAAAGCTGGAATCAATCAATAATTTTTTGGCTAAGGATTAAGAGGAATGTAAATGAATCTGATTCTTCTTTTTGTAATTTGATGTTAATTATATAGGTTCAGTAAGCATGTTTAATTATTTGTGATAGCTTACTAGTTAAATTTCCTAAATTTGGAACCTACGAATAAAAAATTGATTAATTCACGGTGGATTAAACACTTGTGTGTTTGATAAATGATAATTCCTTGCAGGGTTCTGAGTTACCCTCTTTCTTGTTTAATGGTCAAGAGCCAGATTTATAGGGTGTTTGTCTTCCTGCTACTTGTGGTGTGATATGAGCCTAGATGGATTTTCTAATACGTGGGGAGGAGAGGTCTACTTGTTGTGGAAGCAGTTGATACCTAGAGTGGTGAGATGCATTGGTTTCTGCATGTGGGTGTCAGGGAGGACACTAGAGATGATGAAATGAGTTAGATGTGAATGTTTGGATGCTTGCTGATTCTTATATTTTTTATCTGCATAACATTCCCCACTTCTCAAGGGAGCTGGTCTTGCCTTCCATTTTTTCGAAAGGCGCGAAGACGCGTGGGGTATACTACATTCATTTCGTGTTTATATTTTTCAAGGGAGGATGGGTCTAATCTTTTTCTATAGGCGTCAAAGACTCGAAGGGTAGTTCATCTACTCACCATGTTGAGCCTCCTTCTGTTTATTAGCATATAATGTTTTTATATAATTCTTGGGAATATGGGAATGTAATATTATAAATAAATAATTGAGAAAATTATGTTAACCCATGGGGTTTGATCATGTTGAGACGCAATGTTGAGGATACAATTTAAAGGGACAATGGACTTTCAGTGTGATTCCAATTAAATATAATGTGGAAATTGATAATGGTTAGTTATTATTTAAATAATTAATTGATCTAAAGTGAAACTGATAAAAAGGGAATAAATTAATGTAATAAAACTCTTTAAATGGTTTTATGCCTATTAGATTCCTAGTCTTAGAAGTCACTTCCAGGAGTCTGAGAGACATTAGCTACAGTTTATACTAAGACTAGGTTATTCCCATAGTGTGGTTGTGAGCTATAGTATATTCTATACTTTTTGTGTTTCTAAAAGCTACTCTACCATGACAGTTAGGGTAACTAACACCCTGTGGATTTTGTGCCCTTGGGAGTGTTTTCCCCAACATTCTAGTGGGAAGATGGATGACAGAATACCCCCTTTTCCCCACTCTCTTCTCTTGGTAGTTACTTGTTCTAGTAGGCACAATGGTTAGTTATCCCCATATATGTGTTTAGATGGTTGTAATGGATTGTGGTTCTTCACACACATATATTCTGGATATAGTATCCTACTGACTACTCTAGGTGTAATGTGAATAGGATGCGACGGCTTGAGAATTCTTACTCAGTATGTGGGATGTAATGGCTTGGGGTGTAATTCATGACATATGATTCATGTATTGTGAGTTGTGGTGGCTCCCAGAAACTACACGGTTACTTTCTTGTTTGGAAGTGGCGGTTTTGTTGGACGAGGTTAATGTTGGGGTTCTTCTCCCAAGTGTATTTGGGCAAGCCATTTGGAGAGATATTCTTAGGACCAGCAGCATTGGGAAAAAGCAGAAAACCAATGGGTAAGTAGTAGCGGGATACCCTTGATATTATTTATTATAATATATACTCTTTTTTGTGTTATTTGATGAGAGTATCCATCGTGAGTCTGGGAACATAGTATACCTGTTTAGGTGAAGAGTACGTTTCACTTGTTGGTCACTATTCTTTAGCATGCTTTCATTACATTTTCACAAGATGCTCTGGGGAGGATCCTACTGAGTACACTATTATACTCACCCTATGTATATATAAATCATTTTTCAGGTCACCTTGAGCTGGATGGAGATCAAGATAGTTTCTAAAAGATTGGGGTTGCAGTAGCTATTTGGGATTTTGGTTGCTGCTATTTTTAATTTCATTTGTGTACTTGTAGTTTTCCCCTTTTAGTTGTAGTAGATTTGCATCACATTACATCTATGTACTTGGGATTTTATTTATTTTGTTTTCTGAGTTGGAGTTGGTTGGTGTCTATATTATCTCACTCTTTTTCAAGTTCTCTTAACGGGTAATGCATCCCATTTATTTGTTTACTATACCCTAGGTGTTATTCACCAACACGATGCCTACTGAAGGCGGGACTCATGGTTCATTATATCACTTATCACATTGTCGGCCCAGGAAGAGTACACCTTGTGGGAAGGGGGACATTACATGGTGGTATCAAAAGGATGTTGAGAGATATGTTAGGGTTTAGAGTTCGGCACATGTGAGGTTTTATGGGTTGGTAGAGAAACAATGTCATTCATGTTTAGCAAGTTATGTAAACAGTGGAGACCGACTGAGACATAGTCATTTATTCCCCCCTATGATATGATGTATGGACCATTAAGTATATAATGGCTATGAAACAAGATGATAATAGTTGTAGGTAAGATTCCTAGGAAAGGATCATGCATCATTCATCTTTGTGCCTGTGTTTGAATGGGTAGACCTTGGGATAGGTTAACCTAAAATGAATAAAAGAAAAAAATTAATAAATTAATTGAATGTCTTCCGTATTCAAGATTTATGATCTCTAAATATTTTTTATTTTACCTCTATGGCTATAGTTTAATATCCTCATCAAAATCTCATAGAATATGTCTAGTAGGTTGTGCCAGCAGATCATCGTAGGGTAGAGGTTGATGACGATGACACATGGAGGATGACACTTCGAGAGTTTCACCACGAGAGTCTGCAGAAGATTGAGGGCTCTGTTTCAGATGCGGTCATGGAAGATTGATCAGAGGAGGTCGAGATAGGCTTAGGTTTGATCTATTCTCAGAAGGTGCACTGGGTGTCCTTGGTTGTGAAAATGCTACGTGGAGCAGCGAGATAGTGCTGGTTCTTGTTCATCGGGGATCGGGAGGAGTCGGCGATCTCATGCAAGGAGTTCTGAGAAAAGTTTAGAGTCAAGATTCATTATTCGATTTCAAATTCAACCAGTCTACAAGGGCTTCTTACCCTTTGACAAGGGAAATCCATTGTGAAAGAGTTTTGAATCTATTTCAAGAACATTTTACGATATGCTTCAGACCTGTTTTCCAGATGGGGAGGTAGGGTGAGTCATATCGAGGAGGCTTTGCGTCCCGAGATCAAGTGTCATGTTGACACATTTAAGTTGAAAACATATCCTAAGGTGCTGGAGAGGGAATAAGTCATCGATAGGACATTGTACAAAAACATATAATCATGATATGTGAGACGTCATGATTCCTCACGAAGAAGAGATATGGTCTGGGGTTCCTTGTTTTCAGGGAAAAATAGTTTCTGTTTGGCCAGGGGTAGGTCCCAACCCACGACATCTCATTTCTCTGGTAGAACCAGCTCTCAGACCTATAACAAGAGATCAAGTTCTTGTTTTTCTTATGGTGGTTTATGTCATCAACATCGAGATTTCCATACCACTCATAGTTTTTTTTGCTCACGAGGTTTTCCGCTCTAGGTTCCTCTTTTGAGGCAGTTCCAGCCGAGGTAGTAGCAGCAAGTTTCACCAGCTTTATATCAACATATGGTAGATGGGGCGGGCAGAGGACAACCCTGTGATGCTCCCCATCCCCAGAGTGCAGAGCGGGGCCATGGTGGTGGTCATCATCTGGGTCAAATAGGTCATGGAAGAGGTCGTGGTCAGCTTCATTCTTTTGCTTTTCCAGCTCTAGGAGAGACAAACGTCGATTGAGGTACCCTCTTTTTCTACCATGGTTTATGCCTTGTTTGATTCAAGAGAGACACACTCTTTTTTATCACCTACCATTGCCCATGATTTGGGACATGAGGTAGAGAGGCTTCAAGTGCCCTTGGCGTTGACTACACAAGTTGGAAGTCATGAGGACTTATTTGAAGTTTGTAGAGACTGTGATCTAGTGTTGGGGAAACACCTCTCTTGGAGAGATTTCCTATGTTTACGAATACAACCATATGATTTCATTCTAAACATGCATTGATTGTGTTCAGTGTAGGCTATCGCATATTTCATCAGAAGGCAGGTGGTGTTCTTCGATGCGGATGGAGAGCCAGTGGTGTTTGCTGGAGAACGAGACCATCATATTGGTTAGAGGCATGTTTCATCCTTATCATCCATGATGGATGAGCTAATGATGTGTTCTTAAGAGGTTCAACAAGTGGAGTTTCCTAGGGTCATAGAAATGTACCCTAATGTCTATCAAGAAGATATTGTAGTCTTAGACCCTCGACAAGAGACCGAGTCTTTGATCGAGCTACAACCAAGGTTGTTTCTTATATATATGTATCCATATAGGATAACCCCATCATAGTTACGAGAGATACGTATACAGCTTGATGGTCTGTTACAATGCAATTTTGTTCGGCCGAGTGTGTCACCGTGGGGTGCACCATTTTTGTTTGTAAAGAAGGCTGACAGCAGTTTGCGGTTCTGTGTCGATTATTGTCACTTAAACAAAGTGAAATTAAAGAATCACTATACACTTTCTTGGATTAATGATTTATTTGATCAACTGAAAGGTTAAAGTTGGTTCTCAAATGTCAAATTGTGGTCAAGATATCATCAGATGCGTGTGAAGGATGAAGATATACCGAAGACGGCTTTCCGTTGTCGTCATGGGCATTATGAGTTCATTGTAATGTTAGTCAGCATGAAAAATGCTCCAGCTATGTTAATGGGATTGATGAACGTTGTGTTACGCGAGTTCTTGGAAAGGATTATTGTGGTTTTCATCGAAAACATACTTGTATACTCCACGTCTGAGGAGTAGCTCGTAGATCATCCACACACAATTTTAGGAGTTCTTTGTCTACATTTATTGTTTGGGAAGTAGACTAAGTTTGAGTTTTATGCTCTAGAAGTCTGTTTCATATGGCATGTCGGGTCCTAGCATGGAGTGGCTGTGGATTCATAGAAGATAGAAGCAGTTCTGTCTTGCGCTGCCCCCAAGAAAATGTCAGAGTTGTGAGGTTTCCTTGGTCTTGTAGGTTAATACAGAAGGATTGCAGCCAATTTTCATTGTGTTATGAATCCTTTGATAGCTTTTACCTAGAAGGATCAGGCATTCATATGGACTGATCAATGTTTGGAAGCTTAAGAGTGTCTAAAGGAGAAGTTAGTAAGTGCTCTAGGATTTTGTCTTCCAGCTGAGGGAGTTTAGTTTGATGTTTTTTGTGATGTATTGCAATGGGGTAAGGTTGTGTTCTGATACAACAGAGATTAGTTTTTTCTTATGGATCTCGGAAGTTATATCCCCATGAACATAAATATTCCACCATTGATATAGGTTTGGTTTCCGTGGTGGTTTCTCTGATGTTGTAGATACATTAACTCATCGGTGAGCACTTTATGGTTTTCACCAATCATAATAGCTTGAGGTATGATTTCTCCCAGTGTGATGTGAACTTGCGATAGCATAGGTTGATGGAGTTATTATAGGAATACAACTTTGAAATATCATATACACTAGTAAAGGGGAATGTTGTAGCTGATGTGCTGAGTCAGAAACCACGTAGTGACGTAGTGTGTGAATCTAGTGTCTCGAAGAGAGTAATGGAAGAACTGTCAGCATTACATCTTAATATTGGAGAAGTTGGGTATAGAGGATGCATTTTTTAGAAGATGGTGCAGTCATGTCTGGTGCAGCAGGTGGAAGAGTCCCAGTTGGGGGATCTTGAGGTGGAGGTTTGGGGAGACTGAGTTGTTTGTGGCGAGGCCCCCGATGGTTGGACTAAGGATGAACAACACCAAGTGTTATATCATGGAAGGATTTTTTTCCTTTAGAGATGCATGATTCAGTACTCCGAGAGTTCCATAGATCACCTTTAGTAGTGCATCCTGGCATGACAAAGATGTATCGAGCCTTGAGGAGTGGGTTTTGGTGGCCTTGTCTAAGGTGTACAGTTGTAGAGTTTGTGTCACGATGTTTGGTCTGTCAGAAGGAGAAGTCCAAACACTATGTTCATGGTGGTCTGCTCCAACCATTAGATGTTCCGCGATGGAAGTGTGAGGACATATCAATGGACTTTGTTACAAGTTTACATTGAGATGTTGGAGGACATGATGCTATTTGGGTGGAAGTGGATCATCTAAAAAATCGACCTACTTCATAGTCATCAAGGAGTCGAGATAAGTGGATGTTTCGTTGAGGTAGTATCTGGAGGAGGATGTGAGACTTTAGGGATTCCTAAGGATGATCATTTCTAACCATGTTACACTTTTTTACTCTAGGGTGTGCAGAGGTCTCCAACATGCTTTCGATTGTCAATTATGACTTTGCACTACTTTTTATCCTCAGATAGATGGACAGACAAAGCAAACCATCCAGACTCTTCAATACATGTTATGCTATTCTGTCCATTATTTTGGAGGTTCCTTGATGAAGCACTTACCCTTGTTGGAGTTCACTTACAACAATAGTTTTCACTCCACCATTGGTATGGCACCATTGGAATCCTTATAGGCCGACCTTGTTGTTCTACATTATGCAGGTCTGGGGTCAAAGAGTCAGCAATTATCAGACCAAAACTAGTGCAGAATAGAAGAGAGATGGTTTAGGTGATTCGTGAGAGGATTAAGATAGTGTAAGGTCTTCAGAAATCATATGTCGATCAAATGGGGAGACCCTTAGAGTTTGATGTTGGGGATCAGGTGTTTTTGAAGCTGACTCCCTGTAGTGGGCAAAAAGGATTGGTCGGGGGAGTAATCTTTCTCCCTGGTTTTTGGGCCTTTCAAGGGGTTTTCTCATGTTGGAGTTATTGCATATCGAGTATCACTTCCCTTGCACATGGGCCGGATACAAGATGTTTTTCAGGTATCACAACTCCGACGTTATCTTCATGATGAATCTCACATAATCGATTGGGTAGAGATTGATATTGATGATGATGAAATATTTTAGAAGTGAACTATGGAGATCCAAGACCATAAAGATAAGGCGTTTCATTAGCATTATTTCCCCTAGGTTCATGTCTTGTGGTGACAAAATGGCATGGAGAAGAGTACCTGGGAACGTGAGTCACAGATACGTGCTCAGTACTTAGAGTTTTCTGATGTTTAACTCTTTTCATGTAATGATGAACCCTTTGTGGTTATACTCCTTTTGGGTTTATGAGATGGATTTTTTTGGTTGCTTCTTTGGGCTAGCTCTCTTTTGAGAGGTATCTCGATGGGTGGGTTTTCAGATTTCTTTTCTATTCCCTTTTAAGATGATTTTGAATTCTCGAGGACAAGAATGTCTTGAGAGGTATCAGATGTAATGGCACAGACCTCTCTGGTCCATTCCATTGTTAAAATTTGGTGTCTGAGGTGTTTCAAGAGGTCAAGGTGACTTATTCCCAACACTTTGTAAAAAAATTAGTTCAGTGAATAATGTATAGGTAGCCTTAGGTGAACAGTGCAATGGTAGACATTGGTGAACAGTGTCATCGATATCCTTTGGTGAACAATTTTATCGGTTTCCATAGGTGAACACTGCATTGGTAGCCATAGGTGAATAGTTCATTGGTATACATAGGTGAATTGTACCATCATTAGCCTTATGTGAACTTTATCATCGGTAGCCTTAGGTGAACAGTGTCATCGGGAGCATTAGGTGAACAGTGTCATTTGAAGCCTTAGGTGAACAATGTCATCAGTAGTCTTAGGTGAACAGTGTCATTGGTACCCTTAGGAGAATAGTGCATCAGTAGCGTTAGGTGAACAGTGTCATCAGTATCCTTATATGAACAGTGCAATGGTGAGGTTCCAACAATGGAGGTCCAATAGTGACCTATTTCCATTTCTAAATTTTGAGTTCATGAATAGTGTTTCTAGAACGATGAGGTTCCAACACTAGCCTATATTTCCTTTTCCAAATTTTGAGTTCATGAATAGTGTTTCCAGAACGTTGAGGTTCCAATGGTATCCTATATTTTCTTTTGACAAATTTTGTGTTTATGAACAGTGTTTTCACAACGGTGAGGCTTATGAACACTGTTTCTAGAATGGTGGGGTTTATAAATAGTGTTTCATGAATGGTGAGTTTTATGACCATTTTTTATAGAAATGTGAGGTTTATATACAGTGTTTCGAGAATGGTGAGGTTCCAACTATAGCCTCTATTTCCTTTTCCAAATTGCGTGTTCATGAACAGTGTTTCTAACTTCCTACATTTTCACACCATTGATGTTTCCTATAATATAAAATGCATTTAATGCTTTTTTTAAGGACTCTAAGGCCAATTTAAAGGCCATTACTCTTATATTGATTTTCCTAAGGCTGGAGATGCTTTTACTTGTTCAAACCATATGGTTTAATGTGACCCACTATTAAATGGAAAATTTAGCATATCCTAAACCGCTCCTCCATTATATATTCTAAAGGGATGATATATCTTCCTCCCTAATTCTTACTCGTTGTTCACGAGTGTGAGATTCTCTAACATTTAATTCCATCCTGTATGAGTTTTTCTATCAAAAGTTCTTCCTTGGATTGGTTTCCCTCTGTTTTCGGTGCAACCATGTAGTATCAATCAAAATTTTATATGAGGTATGTTCTATCGTTATTCTTTTGGGTTCATCTCCTTCTGTTTTTCCAGGACCTTTTATTGAATTATTTCACCATGTTCCTAATTTACTTTTATTGGGTGTTGACTAGTGGGGGTGTCTTTCATCCTCAGGTGGATACAGTTGCCCATGGGGAAGGAGATCATAACCCGTTGTGTGTCTTGTTCTAATATAAAGAAAATCATGATCTGTTTGAGGTATGGGATTTATTGATTCTCTTTTCTTTTATGTGAAATTTTATAGTTATCATGTTTTATCCTACTGAATTAAAATGGAATAGAATTAATAATTATTTGAACCAGATAAATAAATTGATATCAATCATACGTTATTCCCTCTTGTTTTCCTAGATAGTGTGATATCCATGTTTTCTTTCTTTAGATTTTTGTTCTTGATGGAAATTGGTAAAGAACATAAAGTTAGAATCAATTGATAATTGTTTTACTAAAGATAAAATAGGCATGTAAATGGATCTATTTCTTCTTTTTGTAATTTGATGTTAACCAAATTGGTTAAGTAAGAATGTTTAATTATTTGTGATATCTTACTAGTTAGGTTTCCCAAATTTGGAACTTATGAATATTAAATTGGGTAATCCAAGGTGGATTGATGAACTGGTTGTTTGATAAAAGATAATTCCTTGTAGGGTTCTGAGTTATCCTCTTTCTTGTTTAAGGGTTAAGAGCCCAATTGATATGATGTTTTTTTCCTAATTCCTGTTTTGTGATGTGATCCTGGATGGCTGTTGTGATATGAGGGGGAACAGAGGCCTACTGGTTGTGGCAACAACTATTTCCTAGAGTGGGGAGATGCATTAGTTTATGTATGTGGCTGTTAGGGAGGACACCAAGAACAATGAAACATGATGGATATGAATGTTTTGATTAATGTTGATTCTTTGGATTTCTATCTTCTTTACTTTCTACACTACTCTAGGATGCTGGTCTTGCTTACCCATCTTTTGGAAGTGGCAAAGACACATGGGGTATGCCACGTGCTTTTCGTGTTTAGCTTCTCAAGGTAGGATGGGTCTACGCTCTTGCTATAGGTAGAAAAGACTCGATGGGTAGTTCATCTACTCACTATGTTGATCCACATTGTGTTTACTAGCATATAATGTATTTCTAGAATTACTGGTAATTTGGGTATGTAATGTTGTAAATACATAATTGAATAAATGATGTTAACCCATGGGGTTGGAGCTTTCTAGGACACAAATGATGTTAACCCATGGGGTTGGAGCTTTCTAGGACACAATGCTGTGGTTAAAATTTATAGGGACATTGGACTTTGGGTGTGATGTCAATGAAATATAATGTCGAAATTGATAATGGTTAATAGTGTTTAAATAAATAATTAGCATAAAGGGAAACTGATAAAAATGGAATGATGTAATGTAATAAATATCATTAAATAGTTGTGAGCTTATAGGATACCTAGTATTAGAACTGGCATACAGGTGTTTGTGAGGTGATAGATGTAGTTGATTCTAAGACTAGGCTATGCCTATAGTGTGGTTGTGATACGTAGTATATTATATACTTTTTGTGTTTTTATTTGATACTCCACCATGTCAGTTAAGGAAACTGACACCCCGGGGATTCTGAGCCATGTGGAGTGTTTTCCCTGACATTCGGGTGAGAGGATGAATGGCTGACTACCCCCTTTGTCCCTTCTCTCTTCTCTTGGTAGTTAATTCTGCTCATTGAAAAAACAGTTACTTTTCCCCATATATGTGTGTAGTGGGCTATAATGGTTTGTGGTTATTCAAACAAATATAATCTGTATATAGTATCCTATGGACTACTGTAAGTGTAAAATGTATAGGGTGTGATGGCTTGAAGATTCTAACTCGGTGTGTGGGCTGTAATGGTTTGAGGTATAATGCCTGACATATGTTACACGGTATGCGATCTGTGGTGGCTCCTATAAACTACTTGGTTACTTTCTTGTGTGGATGTGTTGGTTTTGTTGCACATGGTGCATGTTGTGGTGTTTCGCCCAGGTGTCTATGGGCTATCCTTTTTGGAGTGAGATACTTAGGACGTGTGATGTTGGGTCAAAGAGAAAACCCAGAAGGGAAGTAGTAGCAGGGTACCCTTGATATTCATTATTATATTATATACTCATGATTGCATTACATGGTGGGAGTAGCCATAGTGAGGTAGGTAACAAAGTATATATGTTTAGGTGTTGAGTTTTTTTACTTATTATTCACTATGATTTACCATACTTTCTTTACATTTTCATGAGAGGCTCTGTGGAGGATCCTTCAAAGTATACTATTATACTCATCATATGTATATATAAACACTTTTTCAGGTCACTTTGAATAGGTAGGATATCAAGCTATTTTTTACTAGCTTGGGGTTAACGAAGTTGTTTGGGATTGTGGTTGATGGTGTTTTTACTTTCATTTGGATACCTGTAGTTTTCCCCTTTCAGTTGTATTAGCTTTTCATGACATTATATCTGTGTACTTGGGATTTCATTTGTTTTTTTTTCTGAGTTGGATTTGGTTGGTGTCTATCTTATCTCTCTCTTTCGCATGTGTTCTCTAAGATGGTAATGCCTCCCATTTTTGTGTTTACTATACCATCGGTGGTAGTCCCCATCCTGGGGCCAACAAGATGCGCGACTTGGGGGTTATTATCTCCATTCTCACATTGCCCGTCTAGGAGGTGTGCACCTTGTGGGGAGGGTTTCGTGACATATAATGAGTTGTATAATTTCCTCATAACATTTATTGTCTATTAAATTTTGTCTAAATGTTTGATAATAAATTTCTAAATAATTAATAATTGATTTCTTTTTTTTCCTCCCATGTTGGAATTAAATTTAATTAAATTGTTCAATATATGTTTAGTAGTGTTTATAATGATTCACGGAGGACTATTTTTAGAATGTATTGGACATTATTCTTAATAAATCATCCATGCATATCCATGTAATGTTTGAGAAACTCCATTGTTATATTGAAAATGAATATTGAATGATTGATGATAATATCTTCAGTGGAAGTAAATAATAGTATGGGTTGATCGGGGAGGAATATCATAAATACTTTTTGAGATGTCTTCAGGTTATTGGTAAGGATTTGAATTTGTTGTAATAGGATCTTAGTTAATCTATGTGAAATCATGAATATCCAGGATTCACATAACAATTTTATCACATTTACAAACCTATATTGTTGAATGATTCACATTGAAAAACATTACCCATATCCAAATATAAAACACATATTTATCCATATCTACATAGATTAACCACAAAGGAATTATTCTACATATGTTTTTTTTCGTATAATAATGAGAAAAAGTGATTATTGAAGATTATTTATATATATCCAATGTGAGCCAAGAGTTAATTGAAACATTGTCAAAATTGAACCATATTTCCAATTATGATTCATTCTATTTCTGTGAGATATATGATTGCACGAGGACACATAAATATTATTTTTATTTAATAAAGGATATTTGATATTATTTTTTAGATTAGGGAAATTTTTTATGATGGAGAATGAATCAAAAATCAATGTCATCAAAAGATTTACATTATTTTTTGAATGGTAATAATAATGAATTTAAATGTAGGGTAAATTGTGAAATTGATGATAAATTTTATTGATAATATCCTAATTCTAATGATATTGGGTTCTACACTATTCAAATATGGAAACACTATCTTCAATATTTGTTTATAATAATAAAAATGATGATATTATAAATATAAATATATGTTTCTTGAATAAAGAAATTTTGTTAATAATTTAGAAATATTGTTTCAGTCACAATATCAAAAATGTTACATCCAATATCTAGTAGAATATATGTTGATTAGGAGTTTGGATATATACCTATGTATTCGACCAGGTGGTGGAAAATACATATCATACAAGATTTATTGGATATTTCAAGATTGGGGACATATTCTATGAAACTTCTAATATTCTTTATTTTTTACAAGTGAAGATTAGGTGAACCTATTTTTTATTAATGAATATTTTATCTTGATGAAATTTTGAAGCAATCATAATCAAATAAGATATTTTATACCATTGGATCATACCTTGAAGAAAATTGGAAGACTAAAATATAAATATAGAAAAGGAAAATTCATGGTGGGAATCTGTGATGATTGCTTTTATAGATTGGAACTTGTGATCACTTATCGGGCTGTATATTTAGAAGACTATGTGACCCATTATTAATGGGAATGGGTAATTTATTGGATTTAACCACCATCATATAGTGAATAATCGGTAACTGATGATGTTAATTGTGTGTAACAAGGGGTGTCATTTTTTGTTGAACCATAACAATATTATGTGATGTAATATCTCTTATGATTTCTTTGTATAAGCTGAAGATGAGAGATATGATTCAGTGGATCCAAATAATATACATGATTAATAGAATTCATTAAATAAAATTAATTGATAAAATAATCTCAATAATTCACCCCCACCCCACCCCTCCCCCTCTCATAGTGGAATTCATCGTAGAGAACTTCAAAAAGTATCCCAGGGAAGGACTCTCCAAAATATGCGACAATATTTTTTTTAATATGGTGAATATTAGTTTATTCAGTATCTTAAGTGTTCCCTCATTTTATGAAAATCATAGGCATAAAAAAATGTTATTGTATCTCCTATCACTTATGAAATAACTAAGAGAAACTACAACAATGTGTTTTCCACCCATCTCTCATGATGTTACTAAGACACAAGCTGATAAGAAAATCTTGATATAAGGACCCACCTAAAAAAATTACATAATCTTGAATGAAATTAATAATTCACAATCAGGATCCTTCCAAGTTTAGAGTTTTAGATAGTTACCCCAAAACTATTACATATCATCTTGAAAATTACATATATACACTAAAACTATGTATCCATTTTTTTCATAAAATAAAAACTCTTAAAAAGAAACATGTTCTTTTCTATGTTTAAGAAAACATAACAATATTGTGATCCCATCCTTGTACCTATTCAACTTTTTTTCCAATGGAAAAAAATCTAAAACTATGGATTAGCATAAAAATCATAGTAAGGGTTATAAAATAAGGAAACAAATATTAACCCACGAATGAATACAAATCAATGAAACCATACTTTTCGATTATAACATACCTCATGAAATCAAAATATTTTTGAATAACAAAAAGAAATATTAAATCATAATGGTAACTTATAGCATACATAACATACTTACATAGTAGTTATCACAGCTATATAGGGAGTTACATTGAAATACCCATAATAGTATATTCCCTAAATCTCTTAGGAGAAACATTAATATTTACCTCTACCACGTTACCTAATGCACTGAATATCTATATTGGGCTCACCCGCCCTAGGTTTATCACCGAACCACCCGTATACATAAATAATTCCCATATACCTTAACAAATTAATAACACTTTATAAAATCATAAAGAAAATATAACATTTCCACATTATAATCACAAAATATCATTTCAAGATATAGACATAATCAACGCTTTATCAAACCAATTTCAAAAACCATTTAAAACATTTAATAAAGATATTTTTGAATAAAAGTGTCCCATACAACTTTTTATGCTTTTAAAGAAATTAACATTTGAAAACATTAATTTACATAAAAATAAAATCATAAAAACATTTTTAAAACATGAAAATTAATGAGAAATATTTAGAAGAATAAATCATTAAAATAATATTTTAGTTAGGGAGTTAATAACCAAATGATAGATGCTTGAATACAAATAATAGAGGAATATCATTTAATAAAATCTTTATAATATCATGAGAATAAATTTATTCATGATATAATATAATGATGGATAGTATATACACCATATAAAAGTGAATTCGCGCATAACAACAATGATGTCTCAGTGGAATGTAAATTGAGATGAAATCCCTAATAAAGACAGTAACCTCTCATTAAGGATAAATCAATGAGATAAATATGTGTGAAAAATATAAATACACCCAATATAAGTGGATATTAGGTGTAAAACAAACAGAATATATTCACTCCTATTTATATCATGACATAATCAAGAAGTAGAAGTGTAACCCAAGTAATTGAAATTGGGTGAAGAAGTTCCCTTATAGAAATTTGACAGCCTAACGACGTCCCTTTAAAATTCAAAAAATGAGTTGATGGGAGAGAAATTTTTTTCTCATCACATGGACATAAAATTTAAAGAAATAAGGATATAGAAGAACATATCCCAACATAATAAGATGTCAAATAAAAGACATAAAAAATAAGCCTTTTTAAAAAGAAGAGTGAGAATGGTTCCCTTATCGATTTGGTAACATACGAAACATACATCCAATGAAAGAAGAATAATTAAATGATGATTTAAATACCCATAAATTAATGTCTATTACAACAATAATAGAATCATGGGATGTAAATCCACCACACCATAGTAAATAGTGGAAAATATAGCATGAATCTCACGGGAATAAGAAGTGAGATGAAACCCATTACCATGTTGTAAACAATCGAGTCGTATGAACACAAGTTAATAACCACCAAATGAATAATATAATACCTTCAATATAAAGTGATTCGTGATAATATATATCAAATTGTAGTAAACAATACACCACATGCAAGAATTATGTGGCGTACAATGGAAATCTCATGGAATTAAAAGTGAGATAAGAAACCCATTCCTACATTGTAATCAATCGAGTCATATGACCAAAAGTTAATAACCACAAAATGAATCACAAAATAAAATTAAAATAAATAAAATCATGAAAATATATATCAAATGGAAGTAAATAATACACCACATGCAATAAATAAGTGGCAAACTATGAAAATCTCACGAATTTAAAAGTGAGATAAGAAACCCCTTACCTCGTGTCCAACTTGACTCGATCGTTATTTAATCTCCTAAAATAAACTAAAGTTAATTTATAATTGATTAAGGAAATTTTTCATGTTTATTATCCCTATTATATCAATTATTACCTTTCTATAATAATTAGTTTAATATTTGAGTTCCTATCAGACATTTTGTCGATGTTCGGAACTTATGTTAAAAATAAACTTGTTATAATTATAAATTGTCCATGTGGTCGAAATTCCATTATCTCCAGAATGTTATTCCTGATTTAGATATCATATATATTATATATATCCCACATATATATATATATATTTATAATAGTAAATAACATTTGGAGATAAGAAATTAATTACACCGTTCATGGAGATGGTAAGTCGCATGCACGCATGAACGCTAAATTCATTTATATTTCATATTTATGGAAAAAAACACAATGATACATAGGTATATTAAAATGAAAGTATAATATCATCTATAATTTTGTTAACTTCATTTTTATAAGTTCCAAATATGCATGAATGAGTCATATCACTTTTAGGGTGCGGTAGTCCGCACTTCCTCAAATGAAATTATCATATTTTAACATATTGGAAAGCATAAAGGTATGTTTGTAAATAAAAATTATAGAAGAATATATCTACTGGGATTTTGGGTTTTCCCAATACGTTTATACCAAGGGTTCAAAAGAACCATTTGTAAAGAGGTCATTTTCCAACGGTATATTAAAACCCTTGGTAATGGTTGAGTTAGTGAAGGATTTCCCAAAGGTTTGAAGAATCAATTGGGAAATCTAAGAAAATTCCTCCCTTTACCAATGGCTTGTAAAAACCATTAGTAAAGTCCATGATATTCCCTAGGGTTTATAAAAACCATTGGGAAATCCCCCCCAATATAAATTCTTGGCCCCCGATTACACAGAAGCAGACATTTTCCCCCAATTTCCAGAACCCCCATGCAGGTGAACCCCTAACCTGAGGTCTTCCAGTCGATCGACTGTAACTCCCCCATCCATGTTATACTGCTCTAACCACTTCCCAAATACCGATATAGAATCACTAATTGTTTTAATTTACATGGTTGGTGTGTGGTCTACCAAACTATGTGAGCTTACATGGTGAGTTGGGGTATCTTATCTATTTCCAGTTTTGTTCATCCCATATATGAGCGATTATCCTTCTATTATCATCCTTTATCCATTTATTTTACATTCTAGAAAGATCATGTCATTATTCCCTATTTCAACGGATTTTGAAAAAATTTATGATTCACACTATTTGATATTGAATCAATGAGTAATACTTGATTGGTAGATGTCAATGAGTATATAGAAGATGGTTTATAAACTATCCCTTAAAAGTATCACTCTTTTGTGTTCTTTATGATGTGTAGTATCATTGACATACTCTATTATTAATCTCAAATTTAAAATTAATTGTATTTGTCTATACTTTATGAAATTAACCCTCTTTATGATCCATGAACAAACTATTAGTGTATAGGCCAAAAATGTATCCACCCATAGGGTTCTCTTGACTTGGGGAACTAATTGGGTAATGGCAGGAATGACCATAGGGGTTCCAAGAATGAGTTATTGTACATGAGTGAATTATTTGGGATGCCTATAACACATAATGGGACCCGGGGCATGTTACTCTTATATGAGACATATTTAAAATGAATATAAATAAATTTTAATTTAATTTTTTAGTACTTGTTCGTTGATTAATGATTTGGAATTCCTTAAATAAACTAACCAAAGATTCATGTTAAAAACATATATTCTAATTCCATTTGAAAAACCCCTTGGATTCATGATGATTTGGTTTAGAATATCTTGGGTAAATATACCTTGGATTCATAGTGATTATGATTTAAGAAGTCTCGGGGAAGTCCCCCTTGGATTAAAAACTAGAGGCATCTCTCTTTACATAGGATGAGAACTCATTCCTCCCTAGAAATCCATCTAAATTCAATCAAACATTTAGTTCTACACTCCAAATCTGTATGTCTAAACTTAGTTTTAATTTTTTTCATCTATTATTCTTTGTTTCTATTTTTATTTGACCTAAACCATGTGGGGACGTGTGTGGCAAGACATACCCAATAAGTGTAGTTTGATTAGTTTTCTATTTTCGTATTACAATTCAAGTGTCATGATTATTTGAATCAACTTGAGTTGATGTCCTCATTGCCACTCCTTTTATGTATTTAGTGAATCATATCAACCAATGGAGGTGCTAGTGAGATGTATCCCAACTCAAAGATATTATATTTTTTGTTTAGTCATATTTTATTGAGGTGGGTAATGGATACAAGGATTATCCATGTGAAGGGATTGGGGATGGATGGGGTAGTGGGGTAGGTGGTTTTCTTTTTTTAGTGTGGTTATTGGGTACTTCTTATGGAAATTAGTTTCTGTGTTATGAAATGTACTAAATTTTCACAATACTTCCTTTTTTAGAATCAATAACTTATTTAAAAAACTCTCTTTACACATTATTCATCTTTAATGAAAATCCATTACTTTGTAATATCATGAAAAATTTTCTATATGGTCTATGGTGTCTTCTTTTATGTGATAAATGAAAAATTTACAAAACACATCACACATCAAATTTTGTCACAAATAACTGAATTAGTATATCCTTACATTATTTTAATAGATCACTACATTAACTACGAACTTCATCCTTTATCATTTACTTAAATATATTTTAAATTAATCTTCAATATTATAGAATTGGTTATGAAGAAATGACTTAAAAAAATTCTTTTTACAGAATGGATAGAAGATGGATGTATGAACCCGATTGGATCTCAAGGATGTTTTAAAACAATTTGGAGAGCTTTTTAGATTTTTCATTTCACAATGCTTCAGGTAGTGGTCGTATAGACTGCCCATGTTCCAATTGTGCTGGTAGACCTTGGTTGAGCCGTGAAGAAGTCAACTACCACATTACAAAATATGGTTTTCAAGAAAACTACATTGTGTGGTATCACAATGGGGATAAAATGAAATCTAAAATTACTGATGATCGAAATGAAAGGATTGGACTAGAGAATTTGTTAGATGACTAGATTTCGTTTATTCGTCATTATGAAAAATAATGGATTTCGACATAAGAAGACTTTGATATGAGGACAAATTATGCATCTAATGAAAATGATGTTATTGTTAGGGTGATAAAATATAATGATGCTACCACGACTCTAGTATATCGACAATGCGATAAAAAGAAAAAGCGGAAAATTTTTATCTGATTGTGTCATGGGAAAACTATGTATGGGTTTTCTAATACCGCAATTGATTACATTATTACATTCTTCAAGGATTTACTTTTAGATGATGCAGATATTCACTCAGACCACTATATGTCATGGAAGTTAGTTTAGGAACTTGGGTTTCCATGAAGTAAAATTCATGTTTGCCCGAAAGATTTCAGTTTGTTCTGGGAGGAAACTGCTGAACGAAATGATTGTATAAAATGAGGCACATCCATCTGGAAGTCAAAATATGATTTAACACCATGCCGCATTCCATAGAAAGTAATGATGAACTTTCCATTGATCCCCAGACTCCTGAATCGGCTTATGTCTTATGAAATATCAAAAAAAAATGAGATGGCATGATACCTAGAGAAAGAAGACTAATGATGAGTTGGTTCACCCTATAGAAAGATTTTCATGGAAGAGATTTGATGCTTGATATCCTGATTTTGCAGCTAAAATTCATAATGTGAGGCTGGGTCTTTCATGCGATGGTTTTATTCCATTTGGGAAGATGATTACTTCACACAACACATGGCCAGTTTTTATACAAAATTATAATCATCCCCCAAGGTTTTGTGTGACAAAACATTTCACTTTCAAGAGTATACTCATATTTGGCCCTTCTGATCCTGACATTGATATTGACATATAAATGCAACCTTTCATAAATGAGAAGAGACTTATTTGGGATGTGGGTGTGCGCACAAAAGATGCATATTCAAAAAAATATTTCAGATGCCTGTTTCACTTATATGGACGATCAATGATTTTATGACTTATGCAATGATGTATGGATGGAAAACTAATGTAAAACTATCAGGTCTTGTTTGTATAAAGAATACACGATCTAGAAAACTAAAATATCACTATAGTTTCTATTTTATGGAAAAACTATGATTCTTTCCAATGGACCATCCATATAGAAATAATCATCTAATTTTTGATAATACCATAGAGAACAATGATCCACCTCAACATTTGTCTAGAACTGATGTGGTTAATTAATTGAAAGATTTCAGTTTATCATTTGTGAAGGGTCAAATAAAATTTGGAAAGAGAAAGAATGTTTCCACACTATCCTGTTACAATTGGAGGAAGAAGAGAATCTCTCTTAAATTGCTTTATTGGTAAAACAATTTGTTACGTCATTGCATAGATGTAATGCACATTGAAAATAATATAAGTGAAATTTTGATTTTGAAACTTCTAAATGTTAAGGGAAACAAAAATGATGATTTACGGTCTCATCGTGACTTTGTGGATTGAGGCATCAGACCAAAATTGCATCATGTGTGTATCAGTGAAAATAAATTGAATGTTCCATGTTATTCTTATGTGATGAAACCTACAAAAAAACAATTTCAATAAGTATTAGAGAAAATTAGAGTTCTTGATGGCTATTCAAGAAACATATCTAAATGGGTCAACAGTTGCGAATTGAAGCTAAAATATTTTAAGACTAGTGATTATCACATTCGTCTGCATGAGTTGATTCCAATAGCAATCTGACATCTTTTTTCCAATAATGTGAGGGTGATTGTTATTTGGTTGTGCCATTTGTTTATAGATCTTTGTTCTAAGAAGGTGTCCAAGTCAATCTTGCAAAAAAATTTCATAGATACCCCATTAATTTTGTGTGAGTTGGAGAAAATATTTCCTCCATCATTTTTCACAAGAAAGCTGTATCTGACTGTCCATATTCTCACTGTAATACTTCTCGGATGAACTATTTAATTTCTTTAGACGTATCCAACTGAAAGAAATATGTACACATTAAAGTCTTATGTCTAAAACAGAAATCATCACAATGGTTTTATCTTGAATGATTACTTGGCTAAAAAATGTATGGCTTTCTTCTCAATGTATTTTTGGGATCTTACAACAAGAATGAACATACCAATGAGAAATAAAAAAGACCAATATCTGAAATCTGACCCCGGTTTTTCATAAATACCTCAAACAGAAGGAATTCAAGGATCATATACATTGAAGACATTAAGCCTTGAAGTGTTGGAGGTGGCACATCACACTGTTTTGTTCAATTGTGATTTGTTCGCTGACTACATCAGGTAACGAAATTGAATATGTATATCTTACATATATATCTATTAAACAATTCATATTTTTTATCTACAGGGAACATAATACAATAATAAATAGAAACCATCGTTATTTATCTTTGAGAATAAGGGAGACTTTTTATAGCAAAGAGTTTTCAACTTGGGTAAAATTGAAGAAAAAACATTACTATTTAAAATAATTAAATAAATATTTAATTAATATTAATATTCATTTATATTGCAGGTATTGAGTTTTCCTACTAACTCTATCTCTGAGTAAATAAGAGCTTTTGATTTTGGTCCTAATACCGTGGTTCATGACTGTAAATAAATTGTTATCAATGGTTACAAATTTGTTGTCCCTGAATGAGAAAAGAACATGAGAACACAACATGATGATGTTTTGGTTACTACCACAACAGATTGTTATGCCAGTGCGTCAGATAGTAGAATGCGAATTGTAAATGTGGGATGTAAAGGAGTCATTGAAAAAATAATAATATTGGATTATTACTCTCATGGACAAGTCATTATAATAAAAGTCCATTGGTTTGATTCGATGAAGAGACATGGTACATTTATTAATTATTTTGGATTTCATGTAAATAATATGACTCGCACTCTTGCTACCAAAGAACCATATGTATTGGCATCAATGACTAAACAAGTTTTTAATTTAAAGACCACATTGACATGAATTTTGTGACATTGTTGAATTAATTCCACGACATATTTTTTATGATAGTGATGATGTAATTATTATTTCCCTACTATCATTGTAACCAATCCATTTATTTCTTTTGATGACTCAAATAGGTCAATTGTCAAAGTTGATTGTGAACCTAAAGTTGTGGTGGAAAATATATAGAATAATCTATCCATGTTCTCAATTTTTTTTGTTTACCTCAATTTGGGTTGTTATGGTAGGTACTATTCAAATTGATTTAATATTGATTACAAATATGATGTATCTGACTTGATCGTTATGTGAATTTTCAATGTTTATTGGTTGGAATTTATATTTGAATTGCATTTTTTAATTTGGAATTGAACTGTATTTAAACCTGCAAAACCAACACTTCTAACTTGGTGAACATTTCAATGCTTCAACTGTGATTTGTATTAAATTTGTATGACTCTAATACCTCTATTTAAAATGTTACTAGGTAATGAACATGATGGTTTGTATTCTTCTGTAAAACATGTACTGAAACCTACATCATCTACATGAGCTAAAGAAATTAAATTATTCCTTAATTTTTACTACTGCTTTACCACTTATGAATCTTGTAGATTCAACATTCAATGATTTTAATAGACTGATGACACTTTGTAAATAATCATCCTATGAAAAATTAAATTTATTTATTACATCTTGTATGATTTATTGACTTCATTATATATTTGTTCATGCTCACCTAATACAATGGATTGTTAAATTATCTATGAATCCCTCAATTCCCTTTCATTTATTTTGTTTTTTGGGTCACACATTAGTTATCATTTTTTATTTACTTCCATATTTGTTTTCAAATGTAGTAAAATGAAACCAATTGAAGAGAGGCGATGGAAACAGATTCTGGAAAACAATCGTCGCATGAATGAGCTAAGCATTCCACCACTAGTGCCTAAAGTGAGTATTTTATTTCAAATATATTTATTTAAGTAATATATAATGTCATGTGATTAAATTTTTTAAACATTTTTTCAGGATCCATCTATTAGGCGACAATTATTTTATTAGCATCCAAGTAGTGGTCCCAATACTCTGGGGGTTCGTATGAGGGTGGATGGTATGGGAGGTAGACGATCAGGTCTGTGTACCCGATTAGACCATGCCCCTCCGACTGACATACCATCCATCCCACATTCTTATCACGGTGTTCTATTAGGGACACACGGGATATTTAGGCCTCCCATGTTTTCAACACCCTTTACATCTGAGCCTCCTCGCCAATCGGTACCATATTCGATGATGATTTTCCCTACCCATCCAACATTTGGCCAGCCGTCCCTGTCATCTTCTTTTACTTATGCATCCTTCTCTCTGGGATTTTATAATCCATCTTCATCGACTCTGGCTCTTCCAGCGTCTGTCCTTGTGAAGCATACATTTGGTCCCACTCCATCTATAAATGGTGTTCCTTCAGTTTCTACGGATCCAGCGGCGCACAATGATTAGACTACTGCAGGTATACTTATACAACCCTAACAAATTTTTACACCATTATTTATTTTCATTATAACATGTATTGACAAAATATTTTTTTCATTCATAACAGATTCATCTACTGATAGAAGGAAGGGGCGGGGGTGTACACGCATGCATGTGGTGTGGAACAACCACACACAGTTGATGGTGGACTACATTGAAGATAGTCAGATGATTGAAAAATCAAGGCAGCAATGTCGGAGTTTTTTTGCGACGCTTTCCAAATACTCCAATGTCATTCATGTCAGTGCGCTCTCATAGAGATGTCTTCAAAATGAAGTCAAGGATAAATCCTGGGAAGAGATATTGGTAAAAAAATTTGTTGTATTAAATGAAATATAATAATTTTTTTATTTATATGAATTAATAATTTGGTGTCATATGTGATTTAATTTCCTTGAAGGTGAGGGTGCACAGCCACCACGACTAAAGCATTTATGTGAGCTTTTGGAGATCTAATAAGCATGAGTTGTACATTGTCTATCATGCTAGAGTGGGCACAAAGTTAGTGGTAGCCTCTATCTTGGATGATTTTCCATTAGAACGGTACCGACAGACTATTACTCATTGGACGACTAGCCAATTTACATTATTAATTAAATTATATGTATTTAATTTAAAATTTTCATGTTTTTCGTTAATAATAATTATTGAATTTTATTTAGGATGCATCTGGAAGAAATAAGAAACATTGATGCTATGAAATTCATCTGCACATTAGGACTTACTATGATGCCAGATCAAGAGAGATAGTAGGTATGTATGTTTATAATCTTTCTTTATGACATTCACTTTCTATCACTTCCTCCATAATTTATTCTATTTATAATTTTGTTATATAATTTTAGTTATAAAATTTATATGTTTTTTTTATCCTTTTTTTAAATACGGTTTCCAATATTCAATGTCATTGTTGAGGCATAAATTGAATATAGAAGGACAGGTGCCTCGAGAAAAACAATTTTTCTCGAGTAGAAAGAAGAAAGATGGACGTGCAGTTAATGAACCGACTCAGCAGTAGATTGTATGTTTTACATTTTAGATTTAAAATTTTAATATCTATTTTGTAACTTAATAATCTATTTATATTTTTAACAAGTTTTTAAGTGGCCCTTGATACCTAGAAACCTGACAATTTGGGGCCAAACGATCACTTACATCAAGTGTTGGGAGATGAGAAACCTAGTAGAGTACGTTGCCGACCTGGGAAGAGTATGTTTCATACGAGGTATTGGCCCTCCACAGGTATGAGTTATAGTGCCACTGAGTTGAAGCAGGTTAAGGCACATGCAAATCATACTGAAAAAAGGGCCACAGAAACAGCCGAATAGTCTTCTAGGGAAAACACTACATTTATGAAACTGATTGATGTATTACATCCAACACTTCCACCAGAGGCCAGCACTGCTTGTGATGAATATATGTCATGGATCCATTCTATATATGGTGAACTAGGTGGAAGTTTGAGTGGTGGTTGAGACGATGGCGAGGAGGAGGCCGAGGCGGAGGAGGAAGAGGATGAGGAGGAGGTCGAGGTAGAGGAGGAGAGGAAGGAGAAGTTTGAGGCAGTGGTGGAGGGAAATGAGGAGGTCAAGGCAATTTATGAGGGCGAGGAGGAGGGCGTGGATGATGACGTGGATGACGATGAGGGCGAGGTTGAGGATGATGATGATGGTGATTATAGTGATGGTGAAGAGGGAATGATTGATCCGTTAAATTTTTTCCTGATATTACTGACCATTAATGTTTTTTGATATGTTGTGCCTGAATATATGTGTGATTAGTTAGGTCACATTATCATTATTTTTTATCTACAAATAAAAAAACCAAACTTGATGATTTATTTTGTTACTGATTCACCCCTCACATAGACATCCCCCCACCCCCTGGACACCCCCACCCCCTGGACAACTGGTACCCCCCTGGATAGCCCTGCCACCCCATGGACAACCCCCCCCATACAACCCACCATAAATCCCCTCGGATATCCCCCACCCGCTTCCCTAGACCCCAAACAACCCCCACCCTCCTCCCTGGACCCCGGATAGCCCCCCCGGACAGCCCCTCCACCCTCCTCCTTGGACCCCGGACAGCCCCACAGACATACCCTCAAATATCCCCCCACCATCCTCTGTAGACCCCAGACAACCCCCCCCCCCTCTTTCATGGACCTTGGACATCTACCACCCTCCTCCCTAAACCCCGGACAGCCCCCCCCCCCCCCCCCCCCGCCCACACACACACACACCCTCTTCTCTGGACCCTGAAGAGCCCCCCAGACAACCCCCCAGATAGCCCCATAGAGAGCCCCCCAGATAGCCCCCCACCCTCCTCCATGTACCCCAGACAACCCCTCAGACATCCCCCCATACAGCCTCCCCACCCTCTATCCTGGTCCTCGGACAACCCCCTGGACAGCACCCCCCCTCCCTCCTCTTGGGACCCCGGACAGTCCCCCCAGACAACCCCCCAAATAGCCTCCTGGACAGCCCCACATCCTCCTCCCTAGACCCCAGACAGCCCCCACCCTCCTCCCTTGACCCCTGGTAGCCCCCTCCCCACTATCTGGACATATGTGTGCCTTTCTATGATATTGAAGGTGTTTTATGTGCTGTTTGACGTATGTTTTTATATTTTTTTGTGATGTTTTTTATGGTAGGGTATGTAGTGAGGCGTATGCAATGTATTATGTAATTTGTTATGCAGTGTGTTATGCAGTGTGTCTGTTTTATGTGATCTTTTTATGCGTCATTTTTATGCAGGTGTATGCAGTGTTATGTGTAGGCTAGGTTATTTATTTGCAAGGATATTTTTTGTGTCTATTTTTTATGTAGTTGTATTTTGAGGATGTTTGAAAATTTTTGTTTGTTTGGAAACTCCAAGGACCCCCCCCCCCCCCACCATCCTTCGTGGACCCTAGATATCCCCCACCCTTCCTTATGAAGCCCAGACAACCTCCCCCATCCTCTCTGGACCTCAGACAGCCCCCCGACCCGACACCCAAACATTGGGCGAGTGGCGATTCAGAATATATAAAACATCACGACCATTCAAAAAAGGCTAAGGACCACCTACCTTGATTCTGGAGACAATAACACTCTTAATTTGGCATCTCAGATCCCAATCTACCCTCTCTTCATGATTCACCCTAAATCCCAACGGAATAAAGGGTTTTAGAACTTCATAAGAATAAGGGAGAAGTGTGCAAACCCTAATCAAAAAGAGGAAGCAAGGATGGGATTAGACTCACCTGGAACTTCAATCCTCACTTAACGACACTCAAAACGCCAAAAAATCGAAGGATATCTACCCTTAAGAGCTATTGGGTGCTTCTGATTGTGTTGATACTTTAGAACAAGGACTTGTGGGTCATTTGTGACCTATACGAGTCATCCCAACCTCAATATGAGGGAAATTGTGGCTGGTACCACACAAAATTTCTCACTTTTATTTGAAATGGAAAACATTTTAAGTTAAAACAACAACTGCCATATGGAAAACTGGCCAAATGCATTTGGATTCTGTTGAGATGTTAGAACAACGATCCATGGTTCATTTTTGAAGTGTACGAGTCATATCTGCCTCAATCTGAGGCACAGTGTGGCCGGTGCCACTCAAAGTTTCTCACTTTAATTTGAAATGGACAACATTATAAGTGAAAACAATAACTGGCATTCGAAAAACCAACCAAAAACATTTTGATTCTATTGATACGTTAGGAAAAAAATCCATGCTTCATTTTTTATGTGTACGAATCAACTCTGCCTCAATATGAGGCACGGTGTGGCTGGTAACACTCAAGGTGTCTCACTTTTATTTAAAAGGGAAAAAATTTTAAGTGAAAAATAAAAATGGCATACGAAAAACTGACCAAACACATTTAGATTGTGTTGATACATTCATAACACAACCCATGGGTCATATGTGACGTGTACGAGTCAACCCCACCTCAATATGAGGCACGGTGTGGCCAACATCACTCGATTTGTCTTTCTTGTGTTTAAAATGGACTCCCTTTCTTATAAAAACAGCTGATATACGGAAAACCAAGAAAACATATTTTAATTGTGTTGATACTTTTTCACAAGTATCCATGGATGATTTTTGATGTGTACGAGTCAACCCAGCCTCAATCTGAGGCACGGTGTGGCCGGTACCACTCAAAGTGTCTCACTTTTATTTGAAATCGACAACATTTTAAGTGAAAACAATAACTGGCATACCAAAAACTAACCAAAAATCATTGAATTGTGTTGAAAAAATAGAACAACGTTCTATGGAACATTTTTGACGTGTATGAGTCAACCCCGCCTCAATCTGAGGCACGGTGAGGCCGGTACCACAGAGAGTGTCTCACTTTAATTTGAAATGGGTAACATTTTAAGTGAAAACAAAAACTTTCATACGTAAAACTGACCAAACACATTTGTATTGTGTTGATACATTAGGAAAACGATCCATGGGTCATATGTGACTTGTACGAGTCAACCCCGCCGCAATCTGAGGCACGGTGTACCCAGTATCACTCGAAGTGTCTTTCTTTTGATTAAAATGGACACCCTTTTATGTAAACACAACTGGCATGGAGAAAATAGACCAATCCTATTCATATTGTGTTGATACATTAGCACAAATATCTGTAGGTCATTTATGACGTGTATGAGTCAACCCCGCATCAATTTGAGGCACGTTGTGGCTGGTACCACTCAAAGTGTCTCACTTTTTTTTGAAATGGAAAGCACTTTAAGTAAAAACAACAATAGGAATACTGAATAATAACCAAACACATTCGTATTGTGTTGATACTTTTGGAAAATGATCCACAGGTCATATGTGATGTGTAAAAGTCAAACCCGCATCAATCCGAGGCAAAGTGTGGCCCGTATCACTCGAAGTGTCTATCTTTTGTTTAAAATGGACACCCCTTTATGTAAAAAGAATGGGAATATAGAAAACTGACCAAAAATATTCGTATTGTGTTGATACATTAGCACAAGGATACATGGGTAATTTGTGACATGTACGAGTCAACCCCGCCTCAATCTGAGGATCGTTGTGGTCGGTACCACTCAAAGTGTCACACTTTTATTTGAAATTGACAACATTTTAAGTGAAAACAAAAATTGGCATACGGAAAACTGACCAAACGCATTCGGATTGTGTTGATACATTTGGAAAATGATCCATGGGTCATATGTGGCATGTACAAGTCAACCTTTCCTCAATATGAGGCACAGTGTAGTCGGTATCCCACAAAGTGTGTTTCTTTTGATTAAATTGGACACCCTTTTATGTAAAAACAACTGGCATATAGAAAAGTGAAAAAACATATTCGGACTGTGTTGCAACATTATCACAAGGATCTATGGGTCATTTGTAACATGTATGAATCAACCCCGCCTCAATATAAGGCATGGTGTGGCTGGTAACACTCAAAGTGTCTCATTTTTTTTTAAATGGACAACATTTTAAGTTAGCACAACAACTGCCATATGGAAAAGTGGCCAAATGGATTTGGATTTTGTTGATACTTTAAAAAAATGATCCATGGGTCATTTGTTACATGTACGAGTTAACACCTCTTCAATCAGAGGCATGGTGTGGACCTTACCACTCAAATTGTATCAATTTTATTTGTAATGGACATCGTTTTAAGTGAAATCGACAGCTTGCATAAGGAAAACCAACCAAATGCTTTTAGATTGTGTTGATACTTCAAGAAAATTATCAATGAGTCATTTTTGATGTGTACGAGTCAACCATGGATCCATCCGAGGCACAGTGTTCCTGATATCACTCTAAGTGTCTCTCTCTTAATTAAAATGGGAATCATTTTATGTTAAAAAAAATGAAAAACAGAAAACTGACCAAACATATTCGTATTTTTTTGATACTTTAGAAAAACAATACATGGGTCATTTTTGATGTGTACGAGTCAACCTCATCTCAATCTAAGGTACAATGTGTTATGTACCACTCAAAGTGTCTTACTTTTATTGGAAATGGAAAACATTTTAAGTGTAAACAACCACTGGCTTACGAAAATTGACCAAATGAATTATGATTGTGTTGATACATTAGTAAAATGATCAATGGATTTTATTTGATGTGTATGAGTCAAAACCACCTTAATATGTGGCACGGTGTGGCTGGTATCACTCAAAGTGTCTTTCTTTTGATTAAAATTGACACCCTTTTAAGTAAAAATAACAGGCATACAAAAAATTAGCCAAACGTTTTTGGATTGTGTTGATATTATAGAACAAGTGTCCATGGGTCATTTTTGATGTGTATGAGTCAACCCCACCTCAATCTGAGGCACGTTGTGGCCGATACTACTCAAAGAGTCTCACTTTTATTTGAAATGGAATCATTTCAAGTGAAAACAACAATTGGCATACAAAAAACTGACCAAACACATTTGAGTTGTGTTAATACTTTCAGAAAAAGATCCATGGGTCATATGTGACATGTATGAGTCAACCCTGCCTCAATCTGAGTCATGGTGGGGCCAGTAACACCCAATGTGACTTTCTTTTGTTTAAAATGGACACCGTTTTATGTAAAAACATCCGGCATACGGAAAACAGAACAAACCTATTCGGATTGTGTTGATACATTATAAAAAGGATCCATGGGTCATTTTTGATGTGTAGGATTCAACCCCGCCTCAATATGAGGCACGTTGTGGCCAGTACCACTCAAAGTGTGTCAATTTTATTTGAAATGGACAACAGTTTATGTGAAAACAACAACTACCATACGGAAAACCAACCAAACTCATTTGGATTGTGTTGATACTTTTGGAAAATGATCCATGGGTCATATGTGAAATGTACGAGTCAACAACACCTCATTATAAGGTACAATGTGGCCGATATCACTCGATGTGTATTTCTTTTGTTTAAAATGGACACCCTTTAATGTAAAAACAACTGGCATATGGATAACCAACCAAACATATTCATATTGTGTTGATAATTTTGCAAAAACATCCATGGATCATTTGTGACGTGTATGAGTCTGCCCCTCCTTTATCTGAGACACGTTGTGGCCAGTACCACTCAAAGTGTCTCTGTTTTATTTGAAATAGACTACATTTTATGGGAAAAAACAAATGGCATCTGGAAAACTGACCAAATTCATTAGAATAGTGTTGATAATTTCGTACAATGATCCATGGGTCATATGTGATGTCTACGAGTAAACCCCACCTCAATCCGAGGCATGGTTTGGTCGGTATCACTCAATGTGTCTTTCTTTTGTTTAAAATGGACACCCTTTTAAGTAAAAACAACTAGCATACGGAAAAACGACCACCCGTATTCAGATTGTGTTGATACATTAGCACAAGAATCCATGGGTCATTTGTGATGTGTAAATGTCAACCATGTCGCAATATGAGTCATGGTGTGTCCAATACCACTCAAAGTGTATCACTTTTATTTGAAATGGACAACATTTTAAGTGAAAACAACAACATGCATCCATAAAACTAAGCAAATGCATTCAAATTCTGTTGATACTTTAGGAAAATGATCCATGGGCCATTTGTGATGTGTACGAGTCAACCCCAACTCATTCTAAGGCACAGTGTAGCTGGTACCACTCACACTATTTCAGTTTTATTTTAAACGGACTGGATTTTAAGCGAAAACAACAACTTGCATACGGAAAACTGACCAAATGCTTTTAGATTATATTGATACTTCCGGAAAACGATCAATGAGTCATTTGCGATGTGTAAGAGTAAACCCCGGATAAATATAAGGCACGGCGTGGTAGGTATCACTCTAAGTGTCTCTCTTTTTCTTAAAATAGACATCATTTTATGTAAAAAAAATCGCATACGGAAAACCAACCAAATGTATTTTCATTGTGTTGATACATTAGCGCAACAATACATGTGTCATTTGTGATGTATACTATTAAAACCTACCTCAATCCGAGCAACGGTGTGGCTGGTACCACTCATGGTGTCTCACATTTATTTGAAATGGACATGATTTTATGTGAAAACACGAACATGCATATAGAAAATTGACCAAATGCATTCATATTGTGTTGATAATTTAGGACAACGATCCATGGGTCATATTGGATGTGTAAGAGTCAACCCAGCCTCAATCTGAGGCACGATGTGTCCAGTATCACACGAAGTGTATGTATTTCTTTAAAATGGACATCATTTTATGTAAAAACAACTGGCATATGGAAAACCAACCAAACGTATTCAGATTGTGTTGATACTTTAGCACAATGATCCATGATTTAGCCTCACACAATCCTCTTTCAATGTGTGGAACTCCTGCCCTTATTCTAAAACAAATGACATTTAATACGCTAAGGACAACTACATTTCCAAAGTCACACAAGCTCAATGATACACACCCATTATCATCATCACTATGTTCAAAGACACCTACCCCAAACCATGGGACATTATATTTGTGTTTGGTTGAACTCAATTATCCATTTCTTTATTTTGGGGTTATTAGCTTCTTGTTTCTGAATTCAATCGTGTATGTATTATACAAAATTAAATTTTGTACGTATTCTCAATTCTGTATAACACATATAATTATGTATTTAGTTTTTTATGTATTGTATTCTTAATTGTTAATTAAATTATGTATTTATTCAATTCAGTGTTCAGTTATGCATTGAATTCCGGATTTCACATGCAATTGTCATCTCACTTCTAAATTAAATTCTAAATAAATTGTGTATGTTTATAATTACCGTAAGAATTATGTTTTACTTCTGTATCTGTATAGTTTCAGGGTGAATTATGTATTAAATCTATATGAATTAATTGCGTATATGTATGTGTTATAGTTTGTTATTATAGCTAATTGGATTTGGGGATGCTGGAAATGCAGAAAGTGCAGCCTGCTACTAGAAATCATAGAGCAACATCTTGTTGACTGAATTGCATAGAAAAGCCTACGCCAATAGTTTACAACCATTGTCCTATGGCTCTGAATGTGTTTTATACAAGTAGTTCTAAGATAACATTTGGTAAAAACACGTTCCCATCATTTTACAAATTGCTGGGATATAGGTGAAATGTTTAGATATAACAACGGTTTGTGTAAACCATTGGTAAAAAGCTATACATAACTATATTCTAATAGTTTGAAACCATTGGAATATTATGTTTACCACTAGTTTCAAACATTTGGTGAAACATTATACCAATGGTTTGATATAACCATTTGTATAATGTAAATTTTCTAACATATATCTACGGCTTTCCAGAAACTGTTGGCATATGTTTTTACCTATGGATTACTTCCCTACGGTTTGCATAACTGTTGGTATATATTATACCAATGGTTATCCAGCCCATCCAAATGGTTTGGAACCGTTGAAAAAGAGTTCATTTATAGTAGTGTAGAGAAAACATAATCATAATATATATCATAAATAAAAATGGTTCCCTCATAATGGAAACCATGATAGGTGGTGGGAGAAGATTGAACAATTGTCGTTTCGTGAGGTTTTAGTTTGTCATCAATAGAAACAATATGTTCTTTACCCCTTAGATAGAGGTGTATGTAATTTTAGTTCAAATTCAACTCATAAAAACAACCTATTATATTTAGGATATTTGTGTTATTATAAAATAAAGGAATACAAAGATTATATGGGGTATTATATGTAAAATAAAACAAAACAACCTAAGAGAAGAATTTCCCTTTAAATCAGGTATCTCTCTTTCATTTGAACCAAAAGGTTAAATTGAATTTCCTTCTTCCTATTGGAAGGATTCTAGAAGGATAAGAGGAATGTCGGGATCTTAATTGGTCATAGGTAGGACGTGCCGAGGGGCTTGATAAGTGTGTGGAATGGGTTAGAGGTGAGGGATTTTTATAAGGGTGGAGGGGCTCTTTAACAATGCTTGAAAATATTATTTTATGATATAACGGTGTTTGGTTTATAAAGGTCCAAAACACATTAAAGTCAAAGATAATATGACTCATGTTTGAAATAAAATCATCCAATAAGAATTGGATAGGTTTAGAATATTTTTTTAATCTTAATAATCTTTATTATTTAAATCACTCATTAATGAGGTAAACACTGTATCATTATTGTTTCATAACTATTATAATTTATTTAATGCATAAAAATTATAAAACAATTATCATGATGTAGTAAATTTTTTTAGATTTTAAATTAATATTTATAGTTTACGAGATAATATATATAACCCAATGTATAAATTTATTTATTAAAACATATATGTTTTTGTCATTATAGTCTCCACATTAAATTAATTAATATAAAGTGTCATTATCACTCCCATGTGGCTATATGGGGTCACAAAATAAACCCAAGGAAGACCGTGATAGGAAATCTATTAAAAAATAGTATTATGACACATTTTAGGGTAATTTTATATTATTATAATAATATTGTGTTACCCTTATTTACTAGATTTACATTTTAACCATGTTAAATAAAATTTTTATTGAAGTAAATATTAATATTGTCTAAAAATAAAAGTTACCAATTTTCCCAATTTTGACCTCCGGAATTGAAATATGAAATTAAATTTTAAAAATTCATAACACATAAGTGGCCAGAATTAATTTAAAACTAATTCCCGCTATCAAAACAAAAAATGACTTTTTAAGAAATAATAACTTTCAAAAGATTGACACTTATTTATGTCCAATTTCAATGTGAAATTACGTCCAATGAACCACATTGTATTAAATGGTAAAAACATAATATAATTACACATTAAACCCAATTAAATAGTTAATCTAACCTTATAAATATATTAAATTAAAAGATATATTTGAATTAAAATTTAGAATTTTCATTATCCATTAAAAAATGAATTTTATCAGAAAAATACCAAATATTTACCATAAGTTAATTTTGATGTCCCAATTATATGTAAGGATTTCATTTTGTCAAGTAGAACACATAAAAGTGACAAAAAATATATTTAATGAGGGTTTCTCCATCCAAAGGTGGTAAATCGACTTTTTAATGGAAATTAGAGTATTTATACTTTAAATCAAAATCATTCTTATTTTAAGACTATAAAATTTATTGGATAAATGTAAAAACAATTGAGAAAAATATTTAATCATAATATGGTTAGTTTTTTACATTCCAGCCAATAAAATGTCCATGTGTTATCTACCATTTAAAATAATAATTTTATACTAAAAATTTTCTGTATAACTCAACGTTGTGTGCAATGTAAGTTTTTAATGAAACATGTTGTTGCGTATAATGTATTCCATCGAACATAGCATCCCTTTTATAGTAAAATTAATATTAAATTTGCAAATTTTAATAAATATAAAAAAGATATATTCTTTATTTATGTGGGATGTTACACTTGAGTTATTTGTAAAGGATTAATATTCTTTCTTGATGTATCTATTAATGAAAGTCTACAAAATTCTAATGGGTATTCATACTACCAAGGAAGTAATGGAAATAACTAAAAAGAGTTTGTAATGTTTTTTTCAAAGTCATGGATTAAAATTTTCATGTTTAGAGGAATGAATTTGAATAAAAAATATGTTTAATAATTATGTTATTGATGTCTATCTTACCTAAGTAAATGCGATTTTGAGAAACATATGAACATTTAGTGAGATGTTGTAAAGCCCCGACCTAGGTGCCACACTTTGATGCCCCGATTCTGACCACAATGTGACCTCAGGTGAACCTACCCATATTCTAGTGCCTACTGACTAGTAGTGAAGGCCTAATATCACTCATTGAGATATTATACCCTATTGTATCAGAGTAATAAACTCGTCGAAAATTTTAAAAAAATAACTAAAAAACATATAATGATAACCAGAACAATACCATTATCTCATGATAGACAAAAAATAGATCATAGTATAGAAGCTGAACAATAGATATGAAATGCTAAAGTTTGTTCTAGGTGTCAAAATGTAATCCCAAAAATAAATGCACTAAAAAGTCCCAAGAGGGACTGGAACCATGTCAGATTCCCTCATCCCTAATCCATTGCAGATAATCCACATAACAAATGGATGGTTCCCTTAATGTGTATTTCAAAAATATAATCTATACATGTACTAATTAGGTAGCCCAACTAGCCTTTGAGAACAACTCTGTAGGCCATCACCGACGGTGTCTAAAACAATATCCAGTTAAATGGGGTATATAGTTATATAAATATTAAATAAAAGAAATAAATTAAATAGATTACATTTATTCAATTACTATTTACTTAACAACATAATCCACTATGATCTTGAGGATGCATAATGGTAATATATATCGACATTAAATTAATATTTTTCATAACATGTAATTTAATTATACTATTACCATTTGTATTTTATAATACATTACTGGGTTCTATTTTTGACATTAATCATTTTATAATTTAATTCCATTTTTACAATTCATATTTCCTAATCTATGATTGAATGAATATTCTACCGTTAATAATTTAATTAATGAATTTAATTGTTACCTTTCATGTTTTATAATACATGAATGAATTCAGTGGTTACTATTCAAATTTTATAATAGATAATTGATTTCCATTGTTACCATTCACCATTTCATTATTGAATTCCATTGTAACCATTTATATTCCATAATACATGACATAATTCCATTGTTACAATTTATTATTTCATAAATCAAATATAATGTAACCATAAATATTTCAAAAAACATGGCAGAATTATATTATTATTGATGATCATTTCAATTTACATATCACATAAATCAAAATTTTATATATATCACAATAAAACACATACCAAAACATCAAAATATATAGTCATTTCATTAATTAATTGGTCAATTAATTAACCTATATAATGTCATTAATTAATTCAACAATTAATTAAACCAATGAATCCCATTAATTAATTCAAAAACTAATTAATCTTATCCACCTAATTAATTTGTTCAAAAGTTAAATACTCTCATCAATATCATTAATTAATTTAATAGATAATTAATATCCTTAATCTCAATAATTAATCTAATAATGAATTAATCATTGCTACATCATTAATTAATTCAACAATTTATTAATCCAGTCATTATCATTAATTAAATCATAAATTAATTACTCCTTTCAATCTCATTAAATAGTTCATCAATTTACTAATGTTTTCAGTCTCATTATTTATTTTCAACCATTAAATAATTTCATCAATCTCATTCAATTATTCCACAATTAGTTAATGTAATCCATCTCATTATTTAATTTAAAAATTGGATAATCTTGTCTATTTAATTAGATAATTCCAAAATTAAATAATATCATTAATCAAGTTAATTAATTAAATAATTATTTCATCACATCAATCTCATTAATTAATTTTAAAATTAATTAACCACATCAATTAATTTCATAATCACAACAATATCTATTTATTAATTCAATAATCAATTAATCACAACAATTTATTGCATAATCTTGATATCTAATTAATTAATTCAATAACAAACTAATCCAAATCAATTAAATCAATAATAATAAAATTTAATTAATTAATTTGACAATTAATTTATTCCAATGAATTAATTACACAATTAGGGCATCATATTTAATTAATTTAACATTTACTTAATCAAAATAAATAAGTTCCACAATAATGACATCTCATTAATTAATTCCAAAATTAATTAATCCAAATTAACTAATTCTACAATCATAACATCTCATTAATTAATTTAGAAATTAATGTTTTCAAACTAGTCATTACCACAATCCTGGCATCTCATTTAATTATTTTAAAAATTAATTATTCCAAATAAATTATTTCTACAATCATTACATATCATTAATTAGTTAATCAATTAATAAATTCAATAAATAAATTCCACAATTATTACATCTCATTTATAAATTCTTCAATAAATTAATTTAATTAATCAATTACACAATAATGATATCTCTTTAATTTATTAGAAAATTAATTTCTACCAATTAATCAATTCCACAATCATGACAATTCCCGATTAATAAATTGATTAGTTAATTATCCCAATTAAATAATCACAATATCACATTAATTAATTCGATAATTAATCTGCACCCATTTCACAATTGCAATATATATATAATTAATTCAATTTTTAATTATCCAAATTTCTCAACCCTATTTTCCATTACTTAATTGACCAATTAATTAATCCACTTTAATTCCATTAATCAATTCAACAATTAATTATTCGTTAAATTTCATTAATTAACTCAACAATTAAATAAACTTTCACAATATCAATATTCCAATAAATAAGTCAACAATTAGTTTTCCAATTCACAGTCCCAATATCCCAGAATTAGATCAACAATTAACAATAGAAATCATATTTTAATATCTCAATAATTAACTCAATAATTTATTTTCCCACAATACCCCATAAGATTCATTATTTCAATAGTAAATTAAATAATTTATTATTCCTGATTAACAAAATGGAAATTAATTAATTTAGAAAATTAATAATAACAATTAGAATATCTAATTTCTAAATGAACCCAAAAAATTATACAATTACATATAAAAAAAATAAAATCATGAGTATGAGATTTGATTAATAAATGGCGTACGTTGAATTAGTGATTTACACTTACCTATGGATATTTTTAATTGAGTGGAATAAAGTAAATCATGATGTGCGAGAATATGTTTACTCAATTCCAAGATCAAAGATTTATACAGATTATATTAAAAAAAACCTAGATCTCTATCCAACACAAATATAATAATCATCATTATAAGGATTGTTAATTAGTGAGATAGGCATGGGAAACAAATAGAGATGAGATTCACTGCACATGAGAGGTACAAATCATCAATCCATGATTTGAATATTGAAGAACAGAGGTCAGGATTCCATTGAATTCATCAGCGAGCCTCCCCAAAATTTTATAATATGTTATGTATGAGTTTGGGTTTATTTTGGGTTAATATATTGGATTGGGTATTTTAAAATATAATTTTTAGGGTAATTAAAACCATGTGCATGATTTTCTGGGCCTAGGCACACAATTTCATCTAACTATGAACCTTGATTGTGCACATCTTCTAAGCGGTGCACGGTATCTCAAAAGAGTGTGCAAGGTTTAAAACCCCATGTTACTTCTATGAAAATCCCCTCTATTTTGGTTTTCACGGTTTTTTATGTTGGGCTCCACAATTTGGGAAAATTGGGCACCAACAGTGCACATCCCAACATCCATTACAAATTTCATATTTTCACCCAAACACACCACAATGTAAAAAAACTAATCTATGCTCAACCGAGGAAAAAATACCGGGAAAAAATCCCAAGAGATCTCCACAAAAATTTGGGATCTTATAATCTCACCACATCATAACACATATTCCTTGTGCTATACTATTAAAGATCACAAGGATTTTGATTCAAAAAGGTCAAGCTATTATTCCCTAATATCTTCGTCTCTCTCCCAAGTGTCCTCCTTCAGATAAACCTATTGTAACAATACATGGTCTAACATCTCGGTATTTCCCTACTACACTTCATTGCTAAGATCCAACACACATATCAAATGCTCTCAATGGATGCATTGGTCTAAATATTATCTTCCACAAAAAATCCCAAGCATTTCCCAACTCACTATTTCCAACAATCACATGAACACAATCTAACATTGGCATTCAAACTTGACATAAAAACAGCATGAAAAGGACACTTATCCCCTACCTCTGAGTCCCACCACTACTTTCACCAAGTAACATACACTTTATAGGTACTTTAATATCACATTGATGCCACCACTTCCATTCCATGGTATTTCTCCACGTACCTACTATTGAAACATATCTTCCCAAATTATTATCATTATTCACACCAATGTTTTATGAAACACAACCACCATAGTCCACACATCAATCACAAGTTAAACCCAAATACATGGGAGTGGGATTCTATCCTTTCAATGGAAAATAAAACAACATCAACCAATATATCTTCCCAGTTTTTTATTGTGGAACATGTTGTATTAATTGACCACTGGTCCATCCTGATATACTCATTCGTAAAATTTTAAGGTCGTACCTGCAACCATCCATACCCACATACACCACTTCACAACAGCAACCTCTAAGAGGAACCATATCCAAAAAAACACATTAAGGTATCTAGGTATAAATATAGATATTTCTTACAAATCATGGGATGATTCTAATGTAGTGGACAAGATCATTCCAAAATAAACTCATACTAAAATGTCAGCAATAAACACCACAAAAACTCATCCATCATGGATATTACCTCCCATTATGGAAACTACTTAACCTGTAAAATGTATTTCCCTTCCCTACCTGCCAATATCTAACAAAAATAATCCAAAACCAGACAACCCCTCACACAACCCACTATCTTGTTCACAAACATGGGCATTATCACTTCCAAATCCATCTATATCAAGTGAAAAATAAACAACATAATGGAAACTCATTTCCCGGGCCCGTGGATTCCACAATTGGTAGAGCATCCCAAGCCCTATAATTTGGTCTTCCTACCAACATTTATCATTTATAGAGCAAAACACTGTAATTCCAAATACACATCTTAGAATAAATTCAAAAAATTAATATTGTTAATAGGAGGGATTTACACAAATCCAAAATAAGTCATTCCCATTTTTTCATGCCACATTGTCAAATCCAAGGAACATTTATTACTATTAACCATCTAATAAATATGTCATGGTTAAAAAAGAGTAAACTATTATATCATTAGACTCCCATTTGTTCACATATATCATAATTTTACAACATTAAGTTTCTAATTTGGGCACCTCCTTCATTTCAATTATATATGTAAAGAAACCCATTCAATTTCAATAACTTACCCATATATTGTTTCCCTCTCTATTGTTATTAATTATGCATGTTACAAAAAGAATTATAAGTGCCTAAAATGATTCATTATTTATCAAATCTCATGAAATACTAGGCCACGATTCATATATATTAAAATATCAAAACCATTTATCACACTACAAAACAAGTGTGTCACCCATGGACAAAAATCATTCAACTATAACATCAAAATACAATAAAATGATCACACTCTATGTAAATGGGTTCCCTTTTAGATATGGGTCAGATATAACCATGAATAATATCATAAAAAGGATTTATTTTTCCTTGTATCATGTATATTGTTCCAAAATAGTAAGAAAAATGAAAAAAATTGGGCACTGATACCATTTTGTAATGTCCTAACCCTGGTACCACATGCTAGTGTTCCGATCTAGACCACTACATGGCCTCATCCATGACTTCCTATGTTCTAGAGTCTACTGACTAGAAGTGATGGTCTCATATAGAACATGGGTAGACAATACCCTCTTTTATCGTAGTAACACTTCAGCATAAAATAAGAAACAATGACTTAAAAGCATATAATCATAACCAGAAAAATAACATTATCTCTAGATGACCAAAACTAAAAATTCAATATCAAAACAAAATTGATGATATTCTATGTTAATGTAAATACAAAATTTGAAAATGAAAACCAAAAAATAAAGACACTAACAACTCTCAAGAGGGTCCCACCCCATATCTGGCTCCTTCATCAAGGCTCCCTCCCAAATCAATCATATAAAATAGGGATTTTCCCTTAACCAATCATATAAACATGAAATATATTCAGGTACTGATTAGGTATCCTGATTAGGGTGTGAATACAACTAAGTAGGACACTACCAATGGAATCTAAAAATTACCCATTATAATATTCTATATAGATAACAAAAAATAAATAATATAAATAAAGAAAATAGTTTATATTTATTCAATTACTCTTTATTTAAACACATAAACCATAGGGTTCCCAAGAAAACATGAATGATATGAAGTATTGGAATTCCCTTATTACCAATCATAAATCCTAATTGAATGACACTTTTACCATTCATATTTTATTAGACATGACTTAATTCTGTTTTTACTATTCATCACTTCTTAATTTTATTCCCTTGTTACGATTTATATTTAATAATATATGACTGAATTTCATTTAAACCATTTATCACATCATTTTATAATTCAATTATTACTATTAACAATTCGTAATACATGACAAAATTACATTATTACCATTCATAGTTTATAATTCATGATTTAATGTAACTATTACTATTAATCATTTCCTAGATGAATAAAACTGTCTCCATTCATATTTCATAATACAAGACTTAATTTGATTATATCTATTCATCATTTCCAAATTGAATTTCATTGTTACCATACATATTTTATAACACATGACTGAATTCCATTATTATCATTAATTATTTCAACTCACATATCACGTATATCACAATGTCATATATATCACAATATAATAGGTATAAACACATAATGATTTCACATCATTTCATTAACTACTCCATCCAATAAAATTAATTAATTCAACAATTTATTATTCCCTTCCATCTCATTAATTAATTCAAAAATTATTTAATCCCTTCAATCTCATTAATTATTTAAAAAATTAATTAATCTGGTCAATAAAAATAATTATTTAAGAATTAATTATCCATGTCAACAATAATAATTCATAAAATAAATAATTAATCATAATTATCTCAATAATTAATTCAATAATTAATTAATCACAAAATTCACATTAACAAATTCAATAATAAAATAATAGAGTTAATATCAATAATTAAATCAACAATTAATCAATCTCACCAATGTGATTAACTAATTCAATAAATAACTTATCTCATAAATCTCAATCATTAATTTATCCATTAACTAACCATTTCAATCTCATTAATTAATTAACAGATTAATTAATCCCATCAATGAAATTATTTAATTAAAAAATTAATCCTATCAATCTCATTAATAAGGTCAATAAATAATTAATCCTGTCAATCTCATTAATTAGTTCACAATTAATGAATCTGGACATTATAATTATTTAATTTAACAATTAATTAATCAAAAATATTAATTCTATAATCTAAAAAACCTCTAATAATTAATTATATAATTAATTAATCACACCAATAAATTTCAAAATCTTGACATATATTTAATTAATTCAAAAATTATTTATCAAATATCAACTAATTCAACTATCGTAACATCTCATTAATTAATTAAACAATTATTTAATTTAGATAAATTTATTCCACAATTATAACATCTTATTTAATTAATTTATTAATTAATTAATATACAAAAATCCATTTAACAGTTGTGAAATCGCATTAATTAGTTCAATAATTAATTAATCCAAATAAACTAATTCAACAATTGTACCATCTCATTAATGATATGAAAAATTAATTAATTGAAATAAATCAAATCCAAAATCAGGCCATATAATTTATTTAATTCAACGGTTTATTTATAAAAATTTAAAAAATTCACTATAATGACATCTCATTAATTTATAAATAAATTAATTTACTTAATAAATATATTCCACAATCTTGAAATATCATTAATTAAATAATTAATTTATTTATTCCATTAAAAAATTCCATAGTCATGAGATCTCATTAATTAATTAAACAATTAATCAGTCTCATTTAATCAATTCCACAATCCTAAAAATTCCCAAATAATTAATTCAATAATTAATTATCCAAATTACACAATCACAATACCACAATAATTTATTCAATAATAAATTACACTAATTTCATAATTATAATTTCTCCATAATTAATTATCCCAATTCGATAATCTGATATTCTTTTAATTAATTGAAAAACTAATTAATCCACTTCAATTACACTATTAAATTCATCAATTAATTAATCACATCAAGTCCATTAATCATCTCAATAATAAGTTAATCTGATCTAATATCATTATTCAAATAATTAATTAAAAAATTAGTCATCCAACTCACAATACTAATATCACATAATTAATTCAACAACTATTTACCCAAATCACAAATCAATATTTTAAAATTTAAATCAATATTTATTTATTCCAAAATTCCCAAAAATTTAAATATTCCAATAATTAATTTCACAATTAATTATTCCTAATTCAGAATCCATTAACTAATTAATTTACCTAATAAACTAATTCGATTTGGAAATAAAATTGAAGAAAACCTATAAATTATAAAATTACATACAATTAATTGAAATCATGAATATATAATTTGGGTAATAGACCGACTACCTCTAATCAATTTAAAGAACAAGGTCTTGTTTCAATTCATATATCCAGAATTTAAATGTATTAGATATAATAAATCCTAGATCTATATCCATCACAAATTTTGAAAACATACCTTCAAGGATTCGTGAATGTTTGAATGTAACGGAAAATAAAATCGGTTGACATTTCACATACTTGGAGAGGTAAATATATTCCCTCTAGGATTCAAATCATTAAGAACTAATGTCATGAGATATTGGAATTCATTTGAGAGCCTCCAAAAAAGGAGATGAATAATATATGTATGAATTAGTGTTGATTTTTTGGTTAATATGGTTGTTTTTGTATTTTAAAAATCTAATATCCATGGTACATAAGAACATGAATTATATTATATGAAGACACCCATGGTTTCACCTAAATGTGTGCCTCTACTAGTGGGTGAATGTTTTATCTAAAGAGGGTGCATGATTTGAAAAATAGTGGGCCACCTATCCAAATTTTCTCTATACAAGAAAATCATGTGGCTGCCATTCACATGACCACTTCTATAAAAAATTTCAAATTTTCACCCAAATACAGCCTAAGGTAACACAAAAACAGTGTGTTCTCAACCCAAGAATAAATAATTCTTGAAAAAAAATCATGATCCATCTCTATAAAAGTCTATGATCCTACATATATTTATGGATTCCATCATTCTAAAAAAATAAGGTGGGATTTTCTGAATTGGTTTGATTTGGAAAATATCAACCTTATAAGAAGTAGAATATTTTTAATTTATGAGCTACTGAAAATACTTATAAATTATGAAGAAAGAAATAATAATTCATTCAAAAAGAATATAAAATATGAAATAGATTATGAATCCATGACAAATGAATTTTTTAGAAAACATTGTTGAATAATCTGACATTATAGATCATCAGGATGATTAATATTTCAATAAAATTGAGTCCTTTATACAAAAAGTATTTAAAAAATAACTTTGAATGGAAGGGTTAAGAAAACACTAAAGTTTAGGAAATTTAATGACACTTGTCATTTTACCAAAAAATAATCCAAGAAATATGGTTGGAGAATCAAATTAAAATTCTGATTATAATAGGCCAGAGAAATATGAATTGGTTAAGAAAAAGAATAATAAATTCAACCATAAGAAGCAGAATTTAATGATAAATAAAAAGAAAGATTCAATATGAAGTTTTACATTCAATGAAAAATGTTATATTTTTTCTAATGATAAAAATGATTATGGTTCATCGCGTAGTCATGATAATGGACAAGAATAAATAAAACCATAGTGGGAAATAAAATAAAATATAGAATTCTACATAGGATGGATACAATTTCTGAAGAATGAAATTAATTATCTTGAGATAGAAAATAAATTGTTGATTATTTAATAGGAAGAGAAAATCAAGAAGGTATCATCCAATAATGAGGAAAAAATGCTTCTGAAATTGAACTATATTGAACTTGAAAATATTTTAACTGACTTAAAAAATAGTTGTCTATAAAGTATAAAGAGTTTTTATACACACAAGACATATGTTTCAAATTTCATCATTAGTCTAAAAATTCCAGGGAAGGAATCAATAAATTATTTTTATTTATTGTAAAATCATTGTGGGATGGTGATATGATTACTCTCTACTATCAAGGAAAATATGAACCTTTTAATTATCATAATAGATCTATTATAACATATAGTACTGGTCTAAAAACAATTTGTACAGTTAATGGTCAAGAAAACATATATATAATCATCCATTTAAATTGGAGGGAAAAATTTTCAAATGAGTCTTTATATCCCTATGAATTTTTAAGATCGGTCTGCGAGAGGATAAAAACACAAAAACTGTGGATATTTATAGGACTACTCTAGGAGAACAATGATTCAATAATAATTATGTAATTTCAGTAAGAATATGATAAAACCATGTAACATTGAGATATTTGGTGAAATAATATTTTTTAAGATAAATATAAAAATTTTCATATTTTTCGTTATATGAAACACTGAGTTTAGCATGAAAGGCTTGCATCATAATATTTATCTCATGTTACACAAAACACTGTGTTCAAACAGAACATGATGTAAAATTAAATTATTATTTGTTAACATGATATTCATCACCTAGTCCGTTGAAGTGAGTGTACGAAACGTATTAGCTATATAATATAAATATATTTCTGACACATATATATAAATTTAATTCTTTGGAGACCAATTATGTATAAATCAAAATAAAAACCATTTGAAAATAAAGGATTTGATTTGATAAAGAACTATTTTGATGATCTGAAATGTTTTTTACCATAATAAATTAACCCAATCACATTTTTTGAAAGATTTTAATAAAATTTATATTATATATTCAGTCAATTTTTAATCATTCATCTTATGTTATTTCTTGAAAAGAGATAATAATTTCTCTAATTTTATTCATTAAAACTATATTCATCAAAAAATAGTTTCTTCATATTTTTCACACCAATTTTAAACCAAATTTTTAAATTTTATAAAATTTATTTTGAAAAATAATGTTCATTTTTGAAATAATCGTGAAAAAATTATCTTGGAGTGAAATCTTGAATTTTTATGAGAATATAATATTTTCAATTAATAGTGAAAATACTTTTTTTTGTAAAAAAGTTTCATTTATATTAAATCATTTAAAAACATTATAAGTATTCCAATATTGTTTTGAAAAGAGCATTATTTAACCTTAATATATATTTATCCAATTTAGTTAATTTTACTCATTTTCATGTAAAATCATGATACTTGAAATTTTTAATATTTTGAACATTAACCCCTTGTAAAAAAAATTTCCCATCAGGTTTACGTGCCAAATGTAATATATATATATTCCAATATTTTCATGTTAATTAATTTATCATTCTTAATACTTTTGGATAATTTCTGGTAGTTTTCATGTGGGTTCTTTCCCATAATTTTAAAACACCTCTACTAAACATCACTTATTCAACCATGTAAATATATATTGCACAACCAAATACTTAAAAAATATCTCCACATAAACCTTGTAGATGTTTTATAGATTATATTCCTCAAAAAATACCAATACTATAGTCTTTAATAAGATAACCAACAGATGTGCTTCTAAAAGAAAGTAATTGTATTCACTAAGATCAATATTTTTCTTTCTTCTTTTTCAACAATATATTATTTATTAACAATTAAAATATAATAAAACCTTTATTTAGCATAAACTAATATTTTATTTTACTAATATAATAACCTATATCCATTTCCCACTCCATTAAATGGAATAAAAAACTATCGGTCATGAGTATGTGCACTACTACCTCACAACCTGATGTAGTTTACCTTCCATCACCACCATTCATGAATCGATATAATTATGAATATAAATTTATTATATGATATTTATTATATTCATTTTATTCATGAAATATTATATCAAATATTTCTTATTAGTTTCCATTCTGTGGGGGGTACGATAGCATCGCTCATTTGTATTGTGGGCTACCGACATGCAATGATATGTGACTTATTTTTTTCTTATTTATTTACATATATGGTATTGAGGTTAAATGTAATGAATATAAATCATATATATATATATAATATTAATGATTCTTGAATATTTATATATCTTCTACCATTATTTTTTTCTATCCGTCATGAAAATTTATATAGCCTCTTTTTGTATATATAACCTAATGTATGCATGAACGATGTCTTTAATTTTATATATATAACTTTTATGGATTACTGTAAATACATATATATTGATTACACATTATTTTAATATCAGGGTAAAAATTACACATATTATGTAACAATGATCAAATTAAAATTCCAAAAATACCAATTGAAAACATGCATGAAAAACTAGGTAATTACCACCCAAAATGTGATGTTAACAAGGATTTGTTAATAAATAGGTAATAAAAGGTTATATGTAAACCATATATTATATTATATATATATATAGGTATTTAATAGATATATAATAATCCTATATTTATTATATTGGATGTTCGAACATGTATGACAAAAGTTGATACTTAATGCAATGTATTTTTTATACCACTTTTGAGTTCATGGAGACAGATGCCATTCTCACCACCTATTTATTTTATGTAGTGTGTATAATTACCATGAATTTATTTTATTTTGATTCGGTTGAAAATTATTTTTATTTACATATCTCCATTACGACGTATCATTCAAGGGGTTTACGGTCTAATAGTTACCAAATCAGTAAGATACTTTTTTCAAATTTTCTTTTTTTGAGACATATATAAAGTTATACACCAATTTTATTTTATATGGAATATGTAAATATCATTTGACATGATTTATATAGAATTTATTATATTTATCATTTAATATTATTCTTTTATGGGTCTTACCATTCAAATATATACATATAGTAAATGTTTTTTTATTAAAAACTAATCATTTATCATGATTATTCAGGATTATGATTCCAATGATGAAATGTTTTGAGTTATGTAACACCCTGAGATTTTATGATAATTATTCTTTTTAATTTTTTTGATGTCTTTTGTTGTACGCTTCACCTTGATTATCTTTCACTATACACAATGACGTATTAGCTTGTAGTATACACAACACTATTCTTGGCTTGTGATGCACACAATTTCAAGATCTTTCAAATAAAATTCATTTAACAGAACACTAAGTATAGATTTTGATCATTGTATAACTAAAATATATATTTAGTATGTTATAATCAGCACCAAAGGAAGCTTTCTCTACATGTAACCCGGACATCGCTTGCATTACACGCAAGAGCGGCCTTCTTCAATAGCGTGTGTTGTAAGCAATACCGAGTTTCACTAAACAACGATATATTGTTATAATAATATTATTAAATAGTCGTTATTAATATTATTAACCTCATTATAAATATTATAACATTATAATTTATCTTACACATTTTCTAGAATGAGGTATGAGAGAAAAATAATATTTTCCGATAAAAGTAGTATTTTTAAAAAAATGCAGTTTTGCCGCCTTTTGATGGCGCACCCATTTTGAATCAAATTTTTGACAAGTTTCTAAATTCACTTTTACAAAATAAAATTCTTCTTTTGAATCATGATATAAAAATTTACATTTGATAATGTTTTTTTTTTCTGACAATGTACATATTTTGATTAATAGTAAAAACACGCCAAACTTTACTTAAAAACAGCTTTTTTCCTCGAGATAATTTATATAGTTAAATTATAATAGTAATTTGTTTTAAAGAATAAATAGAATATATTTTTACCATTTAATATAATATATTTCATTATCTTTGTTTTTACATTTAATTCATAGGTAAAATCAATTTAATCTTTTGCAACGTTTTGAAAGAAAATCCGTTTTTATCGACAATAAGATTAATTTTAAATTAATTACTAGAACATATGTATTTTGTATTTGGAAAAATAGATTCCATATTTGGAATCAGTAGGTCCAAATTATTTTAATAGGCTACTTTTAATTTTTGGGCATTATGAAAAGTAACTACGGTAAATTTTATTTACAACAGTTAAAGGAAAATTATGTAATTAAGTGTAAAAATAATATTATAAAAATACCCTAACACTTATATTAAAATAATTGGATGATTAGATTCTGTCCTAAAATATACTAGGTTCGAAATGGTATCCATTAGAACCCAATTTTATGTGATTAAGACCATTAATTTAGTTTATTTAAATGAAAGTGAAATATGTCTCACTCAATCTTTAATAATTAAATTATTTTTAATATATGGTTATAAGGAATATAAATTAGGTTATAAAAACTCATTTTAAAACTAAATGTATTTTATCATTGTAATTTACTTGTAATTTTTAAGAAATATATAATTACCTTAAAAGATTGTACAGTAATGATGCTGAAATTATTTATTTACTGAAAAATAAATAATATAGTTTTTATTAAACTAATAGTACACTTACAATGGCCAAAAACCCGAGAAAAACTTATTTTTAGTGTACATATAAACAATTATCATCCAAAGGTCTAATTTTTGACCATTTGGAGCAATATAAAAGTGATTATGAAACTTATATTATTTTATTTTAAATGATTTCAAAGTTGTCACCTTCATAATTTAATAAACATAACATTTTAAAAGTTGGGTGTTCTAAAAGATAAATTTGACTAAAAGTATTCCTATGAATGATATTAGATTTATATTCATCATAGTATTTTATTTTTAATTTTTATACAACAAATAATTATATTAAATAATTATACAATAATGTTGTAGTAATTATTTTATTAACAGAAATATCAAATAAATGGTTATAAAAAAATTAAAATAAATATTATATGAACTAATTAATATGATCCATGAATTTTATAGAAGAATATAACATGTTTGGAACCTATTAAATATTTTGGTTTGAATATATCCCTTATGTGTATTTTATTTAAATTCAAATAAATGAATAGTGTCAAAATTTACACTATTGGTATTTTATAAAAATAACAAATTATTAAATTATTTAAAAATAAAAAAATTATTTATTAAAATTACGAATTTAAAATTATATGGTTTAAATGGTTATAATGTAACCAATTATGGGAAATTTACAACATATAAGTATGTATTTATAACAATTTAAAATTTAGAATATTATTACCACAAATAAAATTAAATAGATTAAATAAGGATAAATTAAAATGATAAGGTTTAAAATAAATATAAATCATGTATAAATGATATTGGTTGATTATATTACAACCCTATCAAATCTAATCTTATAATTGAGTCATTTTTGGAGGTTTTTATGTTGGGTTTAATTTATTATAAAGTAATATGTTTTAGGTTTCCAAAGGTGCCTTTCTCATCCCTTATAAAAGGGCACCTCCTCCCTCTCCACTACACACAATTTTTAAGCATTAAAATTCATCCAAACCCTTCCAATTTCACTTATCCACTTCCATAAAACCTACTAGAGGTCATTGTCTTCTTCAAATACAATCTTTAGTTCCCTTAGTAGAGGTTAAGATGAGGCGCGTCGAAGAAGAGGTAATATCTGTTGCCAATTCATTCAAACTTATTTCTTCTACTACTTCCTCTGTATGAGTTGTTTCATTATTAAGTAATAACTAAAGTATCACCTGTATAATGATATATTTTCATGGATATTAAACAACCATATTTTATCTTCTTTCCAACTTATGATAAAATGAAATCACCCCACATGCGTACGTACGACTTACCATCTCCACATCATGGTGTAATATTTTTTTTAATCACTAACATACTTGGATGGGTATAAGGATGGAAGAAATTAATATATATGATTATTTTAAATTTATACTGATTCTGAAATATTATACATCATACAATTCAATAAAATTGCACAATCATGGAGATGATATCATCGCTCGTGCGTACATAAGACCTACCGTCTCCACGATGTGATGCGACTCGTTCTACATGATATTCATTGAATAATTATTATATAAATGAATTGAATGAATATATATGATATATATAACACAAATATTATTCTCTATATGGTGTATCTACAACCTAAAAAGATGAATAATAATTTATTCGACAAAACACGCATAAGAACATAATGCAATGAACACCTAAATTACAAGTAGCAATGAAATATTACTAAAAAGAAGATAAGAATATGACCATATATGATATCATAACAATGAATATTATTCTGGAGTAAGTCAATGTCATTATTTAAATCATTATAAAAGAGTTTCGGATATGAAAAAAGCATATCAGAACTAAGGTGAGGGATAATTATTCCAATCTCATTATTGTTCGAGCTTGTTTATTCATAAGTATTTACTGAGGTTATAGTTATCATCCATGCCAATGTTTTCTAAAAATGTTTTCATAAAAGGTTTGATATTCTTCCACATATGTTTAAAGTCATTTTTACCATTTTTTTACTTTTACCACATGGTGTGGAAGGACTCATTCTTTTGTTTACCATACGAGGTATTTTTTGACTTTTCCTGAAAAAGTACTAAGAGAATGTATTTTTAACTTATACGACATGAATATATTTTTACAGTTTCATAACGCCTTATTTTCATAAAGTATCCACTACAGTATATCATGATTATTTTCAATATAATCCTTTTATTTTAAAATTGCGTGGTATTTTGTGAAGAGAAAGTTATTTTGAAGAAGAAAGGATATTTTACTCAACAATTCATTTCATGTGTTTTAACAAAACTATTTTCCATCTAAGATGAAATTATTTAGTATGTTTATGTTTCAATTATAATGTCTCTATTATTTACAGGGTTTTATTTTTTTTATTGTTAAATTATATCCATTTGTTTTATATGGATTATGTTATGAATCGATGATGTTTATGAAACCCATTTTATTGTTTGGGTTATGATGAATGATTTATGATTATTTTGTGGAAAACGTAAGAAGGATTTCAATATAAGATGGGTGAAACCAATATCTCCCTTCAATACGTTTGGTAAATATTTATATCTCATTAGAGAGAAATGGATGGAATGACAAGTAAATCTGGTTTAGTAATACAGGGCTGGAATGGAAAGTAAACCCAGTTCAGTAATGGACATTGTCCACTATGATGGTCTTGGTAGCAATGCCTTGGCTACTATGAAAATCATATCATGTACTTAATGGTTTGACACAATTATATGTTTTATTCCCATGATATTTTTTCATGATTAATGTTCCTTTATGATCGATGCCTTATGTACTTCCATGTTTTAAGTCATTGATAATGATTTTTATGTTTAGATTTTATGCTCATCTTTTTTACTTTAAAATGTTTATGTATTGTTTTATGTTCCCCATTTTTACCCTTACTAAGAATTTTAGCTCACAATTTTTATGTTTTCTTTTCCCCAGGATATAATTAAATGTTTTAGGAATGAAAAAAAAGCGTAAGAACTTTATGGGGGATGTTGAAGATCTTTCACCATGATTAGAAGATTATGTTCTGAGTTTCCAAAGACACTAAACTAATACGGTCTTTGGGAATCTGTTTTTGTTATTATTAAATTTTCCTCCAAATTAAGGTAATGTCCATGTACGTCATGTTTGGGTCGTTATAGTTGGTATCAGAGTGAAGGTTTAGTTAAACTTTGGAAAATAAGATGTGAAAACTTTACTGAGATCCCTAGATATATTTCTAAGGTATTTATTAGGATGTCCCTACGGTTAAGTGTTAGTAAAGGTTATAGTCCTAGAATTTCAATATAGATCATTGAATTAAACCTAAGATGTTAGATATTGATGGTACTCCCCCTTTATTATATTGTTTTCCTAGCATGATTTTAGCCTCTCACACTATTCTTTTTGGGTTTTAGACGATGGCTAGAAACAGAATGAACCATGTTGATCAATGAAATGGACAATGCAATGACTTTCCTCCTGAACAAACCAATGTGATGGGAGATGGAGCTAAAAATCTTATTTCTCTACTTACACAAAATATGAATCATTCTGGAATTCCAAATGAGAAGAGAAGGGAACAATATTATATTGAGTCCTTCATGAGGAAACATCCACCTTCTTTCAATGGGTCTTTTGATCCACTTATTGTTGAACAATGGACCAGTACCACTGAAAAGATAGTTTCCATACTTCGTTGTTCAGAACATGAAAAATTCATTTTGGTTGTTTATCGTTTAAAAGGTGAAGCAGACCAGTTGTAGAATTTAATTAAGAATACAAGGCCCCAATATGTAATTTAATCCATAGAATGGGATGAGTTCATGAACTTTTTTTTCAATAAGTACTTTCCTCGTATTCTTAGAACAATGATTTAAAAGGAGTTCCTTGAGCTTAAGAAAAAGGATAATGAATATGTTGGTATATATGAAGTGAATTTTACAAGGCATGAAAGGTATACAACTGGATTTATCATCCAAACTTAAAGTAAATTTGATCGATTATTTACCAGCTTAAAACAAAGTCTTCGAAGGGCATTAGATATAAGAGACTTCAGTAGCTATGAAGAAATTGTGCGTTGTGCTATCAAGGTAGAACTGGAAGTTGGTCTTACAAATCCATCTCATGGTTTTGAAAAGAGATTAAAGATGGAGATTAAGGAAAAATATCAGAACAATGGTGACAAGAAGGTGAATGTTTCCTTATGCTCAATGTGTGGAAAAGAAGCATGGTGTAGATTGTCTAAAAGGCACTAGAAAATGATTCAAGTGTGTAAAAGAATTTCATCAAGAAGCTGAGTGTTGATGTAATAGGAAACTGGTTTGAAATGACGTGAATAGAGAAAAGACAATTGAGAACCCACCACCAACACTTAAATGCTTCGAGTGCAAGGAAATAGGGCATTGTGCTAATCAATGGCCTAATCCAGGTGTTAATGATGATCGATGTGAGAAACCTATTAATGCAAAGGATAAAGGGAAGTCACATGCCATCATTATTTGTGATGTTGAGTATGATAATGATGTTGTGGAATAATTACGTGTTTATGTAATGGCATTTCAAAATAGTATCATTGACTCTCATTTATAGTATTATGGATTATTGGAATATCTATGTATTGGTTAATTATGGTTTATAATAATTTGGTACTGTTAACCATGAAATGTGATTGAAATATTTTTGGAAAGAAGATGATATACCCATAATGAAGGGATACGGAGAAAATAATATGTTTGATAGTATTAATGAGCTCATGACTGATATAAGGACAAAGTGACATCATGGTTTGAATATATAGAAATATTGGGATTTTGGTATGTTGAAAGAGTTAACTTTTGACAGCATTCATGTTTTCACTAATGTTTATTTTTTCGGATAATACATGATTAAGGTATTCAAATGTTTAGAATGTGACCAACAACAATATATATCTTATGATATATGGGGGATAAATGATGGTACTTACATGCTCGGTATATGAAATTTCAAGTAATCGTTTTCTTTATACTATAAGACTGGAAAAAGTATTTTTGATAAGCCTAAAGGTTGTAATGCATTTTTTTGGACATTAGATAGTATTATTGAAGGCTAAAACGTTTTTCTATAATGTTATAATAGTATAGTTTTAGAAAAAGGACAACCTACAGGACAAAATAAATGTCTCACGTCGAACAAGGTTGGGGGAATCGAACCCACAACCGAAGTGTGACAGGACTTTTTCACCTACCATTGGCTTCCAAGAAGTCCATGGTTTGTAGAAACTAGTTATATTTTATAAGCTGATATGATAGATAAAGTGTAATTCTGTTTTTAGAACCATATACGATTAATCTAACCATATATGGACTTATGTATATTTAATAACTTTTTATAACATTATGTTTGAGACAGATGGAATGAACTATCATTATATTTCATTATCTACAAATACTTCAAGAATGGAAAATTCAACTTCATTTCATTAAATAAGAGATAAAGTTGAAATTGTTCATGGATTGACCAACAATAATATTACACCGAAATCTGGTAAGTATTTCTACTTTGTAAAAATTCATCAACATTAGGGAAATGATCTTGAAAACCAAAAATATTGTCCTATAACTGTTGTATCCGATGAATCAGATGGTACCTTAGATCATCACAAATTTATGGCTTTGTTGTTGTTGGATTTTTCATAGCCATGTTTTCTACCACTCTTCATCGGAACATGATGGTTAGATTTATCTTCCATATCCTTTTTCACCTATTTTATCCTATGTGGAAACCCATTGATGAATTAATTTGGGTATCTGTAATGCAACACCATATTAGCTTATAGTATACACAACACTATTCTTGTCGTCTGATTCACACAATTTCATGTTCATTTGAATAAAATTCATTTTACACAACACCACGTATTAATTTTAGTCAATGTATAACTGAAATATATTTTGAGTATGTTAAACGCAACACCAAAGGAATATTTCCCTACACGCAACCCTGACTTGGATTAGATTACATGCAAGTGTGACCTTCCTCAATAGCGTGTGTTGTACGCAATACCGAGTTTCACTAAACAACGATATATTGTTATAATATAATTATGAAATAGCTGTAATGAATATTATAAACCACATTTTTAATTTTATAACATTATAATTCATTTTAAACATTTTCTATAATGAGGTATGATAACAAATTCAATTTTTCGGAAAAAAGAAGTATTTTTCAAAAAAATGTAGTTTTTTCGCCTTTTGATAGCGCACCCATTTTAAATATAATTTTAGAAAATTTTATAAGTTCAATTTTACCAAATAAAATTCTTATTTTGAATCGGGACATAAAAATTTACATTGTATAATGTATTGATATTTCTCTAACAACGTTTTTATTTTGATGAGTAGTAAAAACACGCTAAATTTTACTTAAAAACAACTTTTTATCGAGATAATTTATATGGTTAAATTATAATAGTAAATTACATTAAAGTATAAATATAATATATTTTTACCATTTAATATAATTTATGTTAGTAGCATTAATTTTACTTTAAATTCGTACGTAAAATCAATTCAATCTTTTGTAATGTTTTAAAGAAAACCTCGTTTTTTTGACAATGAGTTTAATTTTAAATTAATTATTGAAACTTATTTGTTTTAAATTTTGAAAAATGGATTTCATATCTGGAATTATTAGGTCCAAATCATGTTAATAGGATACTTTTTATTTTTGGGCATTATGAATAGTAACTATGATAAATTTTATTTACCATAGTTAAAGGTAAATTAGGTAATTATGTGTAAAAATAATATTATAAAATTACCCCAAAACATGTCTGAATATAATTGGATAATTATATTTCGTCCTAAAATAAACTAGAGTCAAAATTTTATTCGTTAAAACCCACTTGTCTCTGATTAAGTCCTTTAATTTATTTTATTTAAATGAAAGTGAAATATGTCTCACTCAAACTTTAATAATTAAATTATTTTTAATATAATGTCATACAGAATATAACTTCGGTTATAAATACTCATTTGAAATATAAAATGTTTTTATTTATCATGGTAATTTATTTTTAATATTTAAGAAATATATAATTTCTTTAATAGCTTATACATTAATGTTGCAGGAATTATTGATTTAGTGAAAAATCAATAATATAGTTTTTATTAAACTAATAATACCCTAAAAATGGCCAAAAACCTGACCAAAACTTATTGGTCGTGTACCTATAAACCACAATCATCCAAATGTCTAATTGTTGACCATTTTTTTCATTATAAAAGAGATTATGACACTTATATTATGTCATTTTAAATGATGTCAAAGTTGTCACCTTCAAAATTCAATAAACATAACATTTTAAAAGATGGGTGTTTTAGAAGATAAATTCAGATAAAAGTATCATTATAAAATATATTATATTCATATTCATCATAGTATTTTATTTTAAATTTTTATGGAACAAATAATTCTATTAAATAATTATACAATAATGTTTTAGTAATTATTTTATTTGGTGAAATATCAAATAAATGGTAGTAAAAATATTAAAATAAATATTATATGAACTAATTAATATGCTCCACAAAATTTCTAGAAGAATATGACATGTCAAAACCCTATTAAATATTTTGTTTCGAATATATTCTCTATGTGTATTTTATTTAAATTCAAATAAATGAATTGTATCAAAATTTACACTATTGGTATTTTATAAAAATATCACAATATTAAATTATTTAAAAGTCACAAAATAATTTTAAAAAATTAAAAATTGAAAATTATATGGTATACAAGGTTATAAAGTATCTAATTATGGGAAATTGAAAACATATAAGTATGTATTTATAACACTTTAAAATTTATAATATTATTACAACAAATAAAATTAAATTGATTAAATAAGGATAAATCAAAATGATAAAATTTGAAATAAACATAAAACATGTCTAAATGTTATTGGTCGATGATATTACAGCACTATCTCAAATCAAATTCGAATTGACTCATTTTTGGTGGTTTTAAGTGTGGATTGAATTTATTATAAATTAATAATTATTAGGTTTCCAATGGTGCCCCTCTCCTCCCTTATAAAAGTGCACCTCCTCCCTCTCCACTTCACACCATTTTTGATCTTTAAAATTCGTCCAAATCCAGCCTATTTCACTTTTCTATGTCCCTATAAACCTACTAGAGGTTCTGGTATTCTTCAAAGACCAACTTTACTACCCTAAGAGAAGGTTAAGAGGAGGCGCGTCGAAGAAGAGGTAATATCCCTTACTGATTCTTTCAATCTTCTTTCTTCTACTACATCTTCTATATGAGTTGTTTCATTATTAATTAATAACACCAATATCACTTGTATAATGATATTCTCTTAAGAATATTAAACAACCATATTCTATCTTCTATCCATCCTATGAAAAAAGGAAATCACCACGCGTGCGTACGTACGGATTTCCGTCTCCACGCCGTGGTGTAATCATTTATTTCATCACTAACATACATGGATGGGTAAAAGGATGGAATAAATAACTATATACGATTATTGTAAAGTAATATTTTTTCTGAAATATTATACACCATACCCATTAATTCAATTCCACAATCATTGTAATGATATCATGACTAGTGCGTATGTATGGCCTACCGTCTCTACGATGTGATGGGACTTGTTCTACATGATCTTAAATGAATAATGATTATATAAATGAATTTAATGAATAAATATGATATATATTACACAAATACCATTCTATAAATGGTGTATCTATAACCTAAAAAGAGGAATAAAAATTTATTCGACAAAACACGCATAAAAACATAAATAAATGAACACCCGAATAACAAGTAGAAATGAAATATTAATAATAAGAAGACAAGAATATGACCATATATGATATCATAACAATAAATATGATTCTGGAATATGTCAATGACATTATTTAAATAATTATACATGAGTTTTGGATATGTACAAAGAATATCATACCTTAGGTAAGGGATAATTATTCCAATCTCATTCTTATCCGATATTGTTTCTTCGTAACTGTTTACTGCGGTTATAGTTATCATCCATGTCCATGTTTTCTAAAAATGTTTTCATAAAAATATTATTGTTATTACGTGTATGTTTAAATTCATTTTTACCCTTTTTTGACTTTTACTACATGGTATGGAAGGAATCTTTCTTTTGTTTTCCATACAAGGTACTTTTTGACTTTTCCAGAAAAAGTACGAAGAGAATGTTTTTTAACTTATACGGAATGAATCGATTTTTACAGTTTCATAATGCCTTATTTTCATGAATCATAGTCTAAAATATTTCATTATTAATTTCAATAAAATCCTTTTCTTATAAATTTTTTTGGCATTTTGTGAGAATAAAATTATTTTGAAGAAGAAATTGTATTTTACTCAAAAATTCACTTCATGTATTTTAGCAAAACTGTTCTCCATCTAAGATGACATTATTTAGTATTTTTATGTTTCAAGTATAATGTATCTATTGTTTACATGGTTTGATTTTTCTTATGATGAAATGATATCCAGTTGTTTTATATGGATTATATTATGAGGAGATGATGTTTATAAAACCCATTTTACTATATGGGTTACGATGAATGATTTATGATTGTTTTGTGGAACACGTAAAAATTATTTCAATATAAGATGGGTGGGACCTATATCTCCATCCAATACATTGGGTAAAGATTTATATCTCTTGAGATAGACATGGCTGGAATGGAAGGTAAATCTGGTTCAGTAATACAGGGTTGGAACGACAATTAAACCCGGTTCAGAAATGGACTTTGTCCACAATGATGGTCTTGGATGCAATGCCTTGTCTAATATGGAAATAATATCCTATTATTAATGGTTTTACACAATTATATGTTTTATTCCCATGATATTTTATCATGATTAATGCTTCTTTATGATTTATGCCTTATGTACTGCCTTGTTTTATGTCATTGCTCAAGATTTTGATGTTTAGATTTTATGCGCATGTTTTTACGTTAAAATGTTTATAGATTGTTTTATGTTCTCCATGTTTACCCTTACTGAGCATTTGAGATCACCTTTTTTATATTTTCTTTTCCCCAAGATAACAATAATGGTTTTAGGTAATAAATAAAAGGTGGATGAACTTTATAGGAGATGCTGAAGATCTTTCACCATGATAATAAGATTATGTTCTTAGTTTCAAAATACACTAAACTAATACGGTCCTTGGGCATATCTTTTGTTCATGTATTAAGTTTTCCACAAAAGTAATGTAATGTCCATGTACATCAATATTGGGTTGTTATAAGTTATCTCACTTGAAACTCATAAATTTTCCCCACCACTGGTATGTCATGAGAATACATGTATTTTCCTTTCAATTTCATATCATTATGTACTAAATATTTTAGAAATAAAATGTTTAATAAATAATTTATTTGTTTTCCACTTTAGTTGAAAACCCTTTATTATTCTGATACCATGTTTTATAAAAATGTTCTGAAAATATATTTTGAAATTTGTCTCATGATGTACTAAACTCATTTTTATACATGTATCTCTTATAAAAAATGTTTGTATAGAATCTTTAATACATATCTAAACAAGACTTGTTTGGATTTTTACAAATATATGAATGGAATCCATGTTGTAAAATATAGGTTGAATGGTATTTTCCCCCATCATGACCCCTAAATGTTTTAAAGACCACTTTGTATGTTTAAAATTTTATTTTAGGGACAATTATTATTAAATTTATCCATGTTTTGAAATTATTTTTCATATTGAAAGGGTATTTTCCTCAAGAATTGTTTTTAAATTTTATATAAATTTTATTTCAATGAAAATAATTTTGAAAATAATTTATCATATCAAAAAGTGTTTTCAAATGTTTAATGGGGTTTTACCTTATTAAATGTTTAAAAGTATATTTAAGGGTCCCTTATTGTATTTCAAGGCTATTTAAAATGAAAATGATTTCAAAAATATTTTTTTATTTTTTTAGAATGTTATTTTTAAAGTAATTTTATTTTACTCAAGAAATCTTATCAGGGATTTTCTGAAATCTTTTTCCATCTATGATGATATCATTTTATGTAAGTTAGTATTATATATATATATATATATATGATCCAAGGTTATCTTTCTTATTCATTCACTAAATGTTTTATAATTATGGTGACAATATATTTACGAAAACTATTTCTATTTTACGGGTTATACCAGGACAAAATGCCCATAGAACTCACTTATTTATCTAGGGGTTATGCATTGATAAAATGATGAAATTATTATGACTCATGATTCTTTTCCATATGTAATGTTTTTATTAAATATTTATAAATCATATTTATTTTTAGAGGTATTGGAATAATTAATGTATTTTAATCTAGTGGACAACACATATATGATATTAACTATGTGATAATGGTTACAATATGACAATGGATAGTGGTAACATTTAATCAAAGGAAAATTCTATTCTTATAATAAAATGATGGTTGTTATATCATTACCAAGATAAGTGGGACCAATATCGCCGACTAATGTAGTGGGTAATTATTAATGATATATAATCTCAAACGGTACATGGGAGATTATCCCACATAAAAACAAATTGGTACACAGGAGGTTATCCCAATCCTAAAATAAGAGGTTAACAAAGGGTTATACCAAGACCAAATAAATAGGGTACATATGATGTTATCCTAGGACCAAAATAAGAGGTTTATATTAGCTTATCTAAATCCCAAAACAAGATGGTACCTAAGAGGATATCCTAAACTTGATTAATGTACACTAATGAATAGGATAGACCCACCATGTTATTAGTGTCTTGGTAGATAGACTTGACATAATATTTTTAATGCTTATGTATATGACCCAAGCCTATGTCTTATGACATTTTTATGCTCTCATGGATAGAGTTATTTGATTCCTTTATGTTTTATTTGATATGAATGTCAACAATTTATTGCATATCTAATGATTATGATCTACTATATTCATGTTATTGTTTTAAAATTTTACACCCATTTTAGCATACCGTTTTTATCATTCCATACTTATTTCATCACTGATATCTCGCATTTTTTACCAATAAAGAACTTATGAGATCACCCATTCATAGGATTCCCTTCCTCAGGTTATAAATAATTGTTTTAACTAGGGTATGCATATAACAAGTACTAAATGGGAATATGAATATTGGATATGTTGAAGATCATTCACCAAATTAGATGATAGAGTACATAGTCTCCAAATACATTAAATTATTAAGATCATTAAGCATGTGTTTCTGTGATGTATTTAATATTCATCTAAGAAAATATAAAATTTATATAGGAAACTATTGGGCCACTATAGTTTGTGTTAGATAAGAGGTTTAGTTATCCTCTAGAATCTATAATGTAAATTTTTTATTGAAATCTGTAGGGTTATTCCAAAGTTTATATTTAGGTATGTCTCTAAATATATGTAAGAAGTTCAGTTGAACTATAAGAAAAATGTAATGTGATTTTGGTAAAGGGTTGAGTGAGTGGTTTCTAAGAAATTAAATCACTTTCTTGATACTAAAAGTGGATATGGATTTCGAACAAAGGTAATTATTGTTAATTACTCTGAAATGGGCATATTGAGTTTGACTCGATCTTTACATGGTTCATGACAATCTGACTTGTTGGAAAATTGGTTTAACACTCATAGGTTATATTATTTGGAAATTCATAAACTAATTATTAACTATAATTATGGATTTAAAATGATGATCACAATGAATGGACAATGATAAGAATAAAGTGTCATAAATTGAAAAAAATGTCATGATTTTGTAAGTCTATATGAAAACAAAATGAATCATGTTAACTATGAATATTATATAAAATTAAGATACTATGATAAAAGATACTTGGATGAGGACTAGAGAGATATATTTTAATTATTCCTAATAATATTTCTTAATATATGATTCATAGTGTAAACAACATTGATATTTCTAAATAATGAAATAAGTGGAAGATGGACTTTTATGAAAGTCCATATTGTTATAAACATATTGGAACGAAAATTCATCATACCACATGTAATAAAGTAGGGACATGAGCCTATAAGAATATATCAAATGAAGGTAAAGATGTCATCTATGTAGAAAATAAGGTAATATACCAAAAAAAAATTCAGGAGTTCAATGTTCTATTTATGGGGAACATGGACATTATCAAATGAAATGACCTGACCCAAGAATTTTCTTCCTAACCAAGGACCTATTATATGTCAATCATTTAAGTGAATGTAATAATATTTTTATGTATTTGGATTCATGAATTATAATTTTAAAATATTATATTAATTGTATTTCACTTATAAGAATCAGAAAACCAATAATTATTGTGTAATGTTTGGAAGCTTATATGTATTCATGTAATATTAACATAATAATTATGGATTAAATCACGAGTTTAAGATTTTAATGCTGGTCATTAGTTCAAATTCATTAACACCCCTTATAAGGTTCTATGTGATATGATTTTATAAATATTAAGTGTAGTGTAAAATATATTTATGGAAATATAACCCCTTAGTTTTTTTGTATTTTAGGGAAATGGTTATTTATGGATGAATTCAATTGGAATTTGTATACATAGGATTAATGTTTCTGGTAACCTTTTCTGTTTATATAATCTTTTATATTTATTTTTTATATGTTATTTTCAATCACCTTGTGATTTTAGAACACTTCATTGTTATTAGAGATGATTTCTATATGGATCTTATTTCTATACTATTCATTAAGGAAGATTCATGGTTTAATGTGGTTCCACATTCAATTGTATATGATATAAATACGATGTTTAACACATTGTTTTATTGGTGCTTCTATAATATCTTGATACAGAGTTGAGTTTTATCACTCCATATCATCCTCATTAAAATGAATAGTTTAAGAAAAAAATTAAAACACTAAAGGATATGATAAGATATTATCCAATGGATTTGAATTGTGGTTATGATCAACACCTCACTCTTGTTGAGTTTTATTATATGATTAGATTTCATTCATGAATTTATATGGATCTTTATGATGCATCGTATGAAATTAATTATAGAAATAAAACCTACTATAATGAAGGCTCATAATGGAATATATTGGGACCTGAGAAAGATGATGGTATAGAAGATATTGATAGAGGATTTAGAATCATGTAAGGAATGAATAATGTTGTTAAAATGTTTTTATGGTAATTTTGTATGTGATCTAAAATTTTATGATGTTGATAATGACTTCCTATTAATTTCACCTTGGAAGATATTAGGTAAAAAAAATACTTGTATACATCAGTCACTTTAAAAAAATTTATCACATCAGGAAAATAGTGTATCATATGGTTCTTCCACTGAACCTCTCTAAGGTTCACAATGTTTTTCATGTACCACTCTTGAGGAAAATCATACATGATCCTCTTCATTTACGAAACATATTGGTTGTACTATTGGAGATTAATATTTCTTATAATGAATAATTGGTTGAGATTCTAGATCATATAGAGATGTTCTACATAGTAATTCCACAAATATGATCAACTATTTTTTTCAGAAAAATTAAATTTTATAAGAAGATATTTGGGAGACTGAGGTTGTAATGTGGTAAATGTATCCTCCATTATTTGTACAAAAGTGAAAGCTTTTGAATGAGAAAATTATTTTAAAATGGCTAGAATGTCACACCCCTGAGATTTTGTTAAATATTTTTTTTAAAATTAAATTTAAAATTTTCCACATTTTAAATTATTGGGAACACAAATTTTTTCATGTTTCATATCAAACATTGATTTTACATTTTATTACACACAACTAAACATGACATTCCATTTATAGAATCTCCATTTTCCCTTTATTTAAGCATTTTAAACATTTTACTTGGTTGGGTGATGTTTGGGATGGTTTAGAATACATTTAGACTGTTTTGGGGCTTTTCAAATGGAGCAATGTTTGTGAAAACCATGAATATCCTATAAGAAACTATACATAGTGATATATGGGTAAAGAGGAAGGAAAACAGTTAGGCACGCATATTTACCAAATTATGTTTCCACCAAAGAGAAATTTTAAATTTTTGGATAGTGATATTTTTCATTGTTGGAACATGGTTTTTCAAACCATTTAGACCAACCATGTGAGGTTATCTTTTAGTTATAGTTTGATGCATGGCCAATGAATGGATTTTCTTAATGGTCTGACTAACAATGGTCAATTTAAAAAAATGGATCTAGGTGGGTATTAACTTTTAACACCTCATTTTTCTCTATTTCATCTGAAATTCAGAAATTATTTCTCCTAAAGGCTATGTGACCTTTCCCACATCGAACCAAATGTGATCTGGATGTGTTTCTTGGTGAATTGAAGTCTAATTACCTTTTTCTGTCCTTGTTTATATTTGTTTTTATTGGTTTTTATTAAATATACATTCTTTATTATCACAGTTTTGTTGATATAGTATGTTGTTGATACATATAAGGTGGTTTATTCCAATTAATGATTGTTTAGGGCTTATTCATATTAAGAGAAGAGATCCAATATGGGGATTTAGATATTCAACCCCATTTTATTTTCATTTTATTGTCTTTCTTAATTTTCAAAATAATTCATAAGGTTTGTGGCTTCACTCTATCCTTCATTATTTAGAACACGAAGGCATATATTAAAAGGGCTTAATAATTAATGGTTTTATTATTTTAGAAATATATTTATTTTTAAAACCATGGTGAGAATATAAAAAGTTGTTGAATGTGGAAAATGTTAAATTTCGGAAAGCATTGTTAAAATTGTGTTTTATGGTTGAATTTGATGTTAAAAATACATTAGTTTCAAGAGAGTGAGACAAATTATATTTGTTGTATTTTAGAAGATTGTACCAGATCATCACATTATTAACCAACTTGAGGATACTACGATGAATTTGGTTTCACCAGAGCCATATCTGAACCAACAACTAGTTCAGAGTATTTTCCAAAATCTCATGGTGTGGAAAGAGGGAACATGATGGAGGAACCAAGTAATGTGGATCATTATGTTAATTTTCATAAGAATAATCCACCCATATTTTATGGGGATTTCTAGTTTGTGTTGGAATAGGTGTGTCTGAATATGATGAATCAAATCTGTGATTTTCTAGACGCACCATTAGAGATGAAATTCATGTTGTAGTTGTATATGCTATAATATCATTCCCGCTGGATGTGGGATTTATTAGTTTTGGCTATATTAGACCAAGGCCTTGTATGGGATGATTTTGAAGAATTTTATTAAAAAAAATTATATACTCATACGTTTTGAATTACAAGAATGATGTAATTTTTCATTATGATGTATGAGAGACTCATAGTGAATGACTATTAGAAATCATTTATGAATTTATTTCTTTGTGTTTGTTAACATGGTGCATGTGAGTCCTATAAGGAATATATTTTTGAGTCAGTGATGAGGTATTAGATTCTCTAAAATTACATTGTGGAATATATAATTGATTATACATATATGGATAATCGAGTGATGCTGGATATATTTGAAATACCATGAAAATTGGGTGAAGGGCGTTTGCCAATACCTATTAGAAATGATGGGAACTCTAATGTAAGTATAATTCCATAGAGGGACGCTTATTTCTAATTTATTTTAATGTATCAGATTCAAATTGTTGGATCAATGAATACTCCCCCAAACCCAAGTGTAATCTATGATGTTTCCAATGTGATTATTCGGATCACATAAAGATATGTTGTAAGGTAAATCCGAGAGAATAGACTAATTACAAATAAATGGAGAATGTTCTGCACTATAGTCACAGTGCCTTGAGGTTGGGTGTTCAGGAAACCTCTCAGATATCACTGATGTTGTATGCTTTGATGGTATGAGGGTAGAAAAATAAATATTGCTAACACTATATAGGTATCCATGGTAATTCTAGGAATACATTTACTCTTCTATAAAATCATTCTTAATAGGGAAATAACGAAAAAAGTGTAGCGACTAAGAAAGTATATGTAGCTGATCAAGTTGTTATGAATGATCAATCTAGACCATCGATGGTGAGAGGAGTTATTCTTTTTATTTTTAACCTTATCCATGATTTGTTTGATATGGGTGATTCTCATTCTTTTATTACATCTAGTTTTATGGATATGATGGGTTTAATTGTTGATATGATTCCTTCTGTGATAAAAATTTAAAATCCACTCAGTCAAATGAATATTGATCTTTTATAAGTATAAAATGTTATATAGTTATTGATATAGGTGAGATGATATGGTACTTCTCTATTCTTAGGATTGAATTCTACAATATAATGATGGGTATGGATTGGATTATAATGTTTAAAGCTCAAATAGACTATTATACCTGAAAATTCAGTTTCAAAAATGATGATAGCATTGAGAATCTGATAAAACTCTATTTTATTGAATATTTTATTGATAATAAATGATATAATTTCCTAACATTGTGTTAAATATGTTTAATTAGAAAGTATTTGGGATTAGATCATTCATTTGAATATTTGATGAAAATTCTATTTTTACCCTTTATAGTTCACTGTAGTATTTCAAAGCTCAATATTTGTATATTTATTATTTGAATTTGAAATATTGTAACTGTGTTTCAGACATATGTATCTACGACTTTTATTCAGGACACTAAAGCTAAAGATTGCATTTGGGTGTTGAAAATGGGCCACGAAGTCAAAGTTGGGTTGGACTCTCTAGAATGGAAAAGCTTCTGTATTTCGTCCATAACCCCTTCATCTGGTCTTGTATTAAGCCCACATGTTTAGAGGAGATATTGGACACATATCCTCACATATTATCCTTCTGGAAGGCTGGCCAATTCACCCGTTTTGGTGGTCAAATGTGTGGTGCAATTTGCATTAAAATATTTGGCCGAATTTCCACATTCACACTTGAAACCACTTGTAACCTCTCCTCCACTCCCCTCCATAAATTAGAGTTTTTCTCATTTGGAGGGGTTGGGACGTGGATTGGTAAGTTTAGGGAAGGGGAGAAGTGGATCCACACCAATTATCCAACCATTTCAATAAGGTTAGCTCTTGAAGCAAGGATCCCTTCGACGAAGCCTTCTTCATCTCCTTCATGTTGTAATGATTTTGTTTGTGTAATAAACTTCTTTGTTCTTCTTTTATTTATTATCTTTTCTTCTGTTTTGATTAAATTTATTCTTCTTTTAATCTTCCTCTTTGGGCTGGAATTCTTGAGTAGAAGCGTTATTGGGTTATACCCATTATAAACCTTTGCACATGCAAAACGCTTCTACGATGATTACGCCACCCATGGAAGAGTAGTCTTTTAGTAATCGATCTATCTTCCACCCTATTCATTTAATTATTTAGAATAAATGAGCTATTTTAATTCACATAATATGATCCATGAATTGTGTTTTTAAATTACAAGAAACTAATCAATCAATCAAACAATTAACACAAAAACACGTGAGGTCGGGATTTTGTGTAAATTGTGAGAGCGTAATCTTAATCGGTAATTCAAGACCACACGGGAAAAATTTTTAGAGTTCAAATATAATACCTAAACACAATTCATCCTCATTTACAGAATAGATATGTGCTCTAATTAACCACTGACCATATGCTATCCTTAGAAAAACAATCAAAGCAGGGTGCTGCGATTGCGTGTTCCGAAGCTAGCCTAGGGTTTAAGTAATTTCATCTTTGTGGTTAAGTTAACTCTCGTAGGGTTCGAGGGATAAAAAATTTGGGGATCATAATTAAGTGGATATTTATTTAAATTATAATGATTAATAAGTTAATTAATAGGTGGATTTAGATCGATTATTCATTTTAAAATATATTTATAAAAAAACATCTTTTTGTTGTGTCATTTCAATCGAACATCATTTCAAAACAAAAAACAAAAAAATATACAATCTTCTTCCAGAAAACTTCTTCTCGATTCATAAACTATAAAAAACTACAATATTTTAAATTAGTGTTTTTATTATATTATATTTTATTTTTTAAGAATACTGTTATTAAGTTGTTAAATTCACTTCCTCCTTTGAGAGAGGACCTTGGTCAGCCACTCTGCTCCACCTAAGTACCCCAAAATCACACTAATAATTTGAAGGCTCCCATGACAGTGCTCTATAAAATTGGCGCCGTTGACGGGGAGGCAAGTAATTATTTCAACTAATTAGAGGTATTTATTTTATTTTACATTTTATTCTCTTCCTCTCTTCATTCTTCCTTCTTTACCCAATCTGATTTTTCTTCTTCTTCTTTTATTTTCTTTTACTTATTCTTGGACCATCAACTCAAACATCTCATTTTTATTTTACTATGGTCTACTTTATTTCTTTTCATTTTTACTTTATTTATGACATGAACTAATCCCGAAGATCTCTTAGATCTTGACCCTGAGATTGAACGTAGCCTTATGGCACGAATCAGACATTCTCAATCTACGGGGTGTTTCAATATTCAACCAGTTGGTGAATTCCTCTCTTCTGGATACATTGAAATTGGAAGAAATTTAAATTCAAACATAAAAGAGGAACCAATGGTTGGAAATAATGTAAATGAACTTAATAGAACCATCCGAGAATTGGCTGTACTAGATATTAATTATCAACCAAATTGTATTGCATACCCAAATCTCGAATCGGACTTTGAATTGAAATATGGATTAATTCACCTTCTTCCAACGCTTCATGGCTTATCTGGTGAGGATCCCAACAAACATTTGAATGAATTTAATGTGGTTTGCTCAACCTTGAAACCATGAAATGTATCTGAAGACCAAATAAAATTAAGAGCATTCCCATTCTCACTTGATGGAGCTGCGAAAGATTGGATGTATTATTTACAACCCGAATATGTAACTTGTTGGAATGATTTTAAACGTCTTTTCTTGTAGAATTTTTTTCCAGCATCGAGGACAAAATCCATTCATAAGGAGATCTCGGGGATCAAGCAAGCACAAGGGGAGTCAATGTATGAGTATTGGGAGAGATTCAAGAAGTTGTGCGCAAGCTGTCAGCATCACCGAATCAGTGAGCAACTCCTCATCCAATACTTCTACGAAGGACTCACACCCACATAGAGGAGCATGGTTTATGCTGCAGCTGGAGGATCATTGGTGGACACGACACCAGTTGCTGCATGTGCGTTGATCGACAATATGGCCCAAAACTCCCAACAATTTGGTGATAGAGGTACACCACATATTAGGGGAGTACATCAGGTAAGTCCTTCTTCTCTTGAGAGTCATTTTATTGATACCAAGTTAGAATAATTGACAACTATGGTGAGGAAAATATATTTGGCACAAAAGGCATCTCTACCCCCTCATTCAAGCGCTTGTGGCATTTTCACTAAGACAATCCACCGAATTGACTGTTGCCCACAACTACAAGAGACAGAGGATTGCGCAGCAGTATTCCCAGGGAGACCATTTCAGTAGCAACAACAACCATATCCCCAAAAGAAGTTTGATCCAGCATACAACCAAGGTTGGAATGATCTGTCGGACATGAGGTATGGCTTTGGACAACAACAAAGGCCCCCTTTTCAACAAAACATCCAGCATCCTCCGCCTTACCAGTAGGGTTTCCAACAACCCCAACGGAGATTTGAAGCTCAAACATCAACAAGCCAACAACAAGGGAATCCTCCACTAAAGGTAGATTCAAATACTGATGATCTTTAGAAGCAAATTGTTCTTAATCAATATAATGAGATGAAGAGTCATAGTTTAGAGCTGAGGGAGTTGAAGAGTCGAATGAGCCAGATTGCCACCACCCTCCATGGACTTGTGATTAAGAATTCAGGAAATCTACCTTCCCAACCCACTCAAAATCCAAAGGGGAATGTTAGTGCCACCACATTGAGAAGTGGGAAGCAAATGAACGATACATCTGGACCTACCATTCCACTAGGATTCATCTCTACTCTAGAGAAGCTGCATTCCATACCAACTAATGAGCAATCCAAGGAGAAAGATAAAGGTAATAAAAATATTGATGATGTTCCTCCTAAACCCCTTCCTTTTCCAAACAGGGTTGTTCAAACCAAGATGATGGATGAAGAAGCAATTGAAAAGGAGGTTTTGGACACATTCAAGCATGTGGAGATCAACATTCCTCTACTTGAAGCCATTAAGAAAATCCCAAGGTATGCCAAATTCTTAAAAGAACTCTGAACTAATCGAAGAGGGCTCAAGGGAAATGAGAGGATCAACCTTGGAAGGAATGTCTCAGCACTCATTTCACCAACTCTAGAAATTCCAACAAAGTGAAAGGATCCAGGGACATTCACCATCCCATGCACTATAGGGGAGTTGCACTTTTATGATGCACTTTGTGATTTATGTGCTTCCATAAATTTGATGCCTCACTCTGTATTCTCTTCCTGGTAGGTTGGTGAGTTGAAGCCGACAAGAGTAGTGGTGCAGTTGGCGAATAGAGCTACGGCATATCCAGCGGGAGTCCTTGAGGATGTACTTGTCTGGGTAAGAGACATGATCCCTCCAGCAGACTTCTATGTGCATAACATGGAGGATGATTAGGTAAGTTCTCATGCCCCCATTATCTTAGGTAGGCCCTTCCTCAAAACTGAAAAAACTATCATAAATTTCAATGAGGGTACACTTTCCATGGAATTTGTAGATGAAGTTGTGATATTTAATGATATGGATTCCATGAAGTACCCCTCAGGGGACCATTATGCTTTTTTTATCTCCCATTTTGAACCACCAAGTAAAAACACCATGGAATTGGATTGTCCTATACTTAGGGAGATGATGAGTATTGGTTCTAGTTTGATGTCTATGATTACTTCTACACCCGTTTTTATGCAACAAGACTCTCTAAGATTTGATTTTGAAATGGAATCATATTCTGATTTTGATCATGGGAACTCTGATTATTACATGGCTATTGAGTATGCTGATGGATTTGGTGATTTATTCTCTGATTGTGATGATTTTTATTCTAATACTGATGTTCATTGTGCAGATATGTATGTTGCATCAATTTCTCCATCCATACATCACCCCCCTACATTGGAACTCAAGCCATTGCCCCCAAATCTTAAATATGCATACTTGCTGAGTGGTGATAGATTACCTGTTATCATTTATAACAATATCTCTTTTGAACATGAAGAAAAACTTTTGAATCTATTGAGAGATAACATTAGGGAAATTGGTTGGACATTGGCAGATATATTAGGTATTAGCCCATCAATTTTCATGCATAAGATTGTCTTGGAGTATGGGGTTAAACCAGTGAGGAAACCACAAAGGATACTCAATCCAATACTTTTGGAGGTTGTTAAAAAAGAAGTTTCAAAATTTCTCGAGGCAGGTATAATATATCCTATTTCAGATTCTCAATGGGTAAGTCCAATTCAGGTTGTGCCTAAGAAAACTGGTTTCACTGTTTTAAAAAATGAAAATGATGAGTTAGGTCCTGTGAGAGTTCAAAACAGTTGGCGAGTGTGTATTGATTATAGGAAACTAAATCAATACACTCGTAAGGACCATTTCCCACTTCCATTCATTGACCAGATGATTGAGAGACTTTCAGGTAGGATGCATTATTGCTTCTTGGATGGTTTCTCTGGCTATTTTCAGGTTCCCATTGCAGTAGAGGACCAGGAGAAGATGACATTCACCTGCACATTCGGTACCTTTTCTTACAGAAGAATGTCATTTAGACTTTGCAATGCCCCAGGAACTTTCCAGAGATGCATGGTGAGTATTTTCTCATATTTCATTGAGACCTACATGGAGGTATTTATGGATGATTTTACAGTTTATGGATCCTCATTTGATGAATGTCTCTCTAGTTTGGGTTATGTGTTGCATCGTTGTTTTGAGATGAATATGGTCTTAAATTTTGAAGAATTTAATTTCATGGTCGAAAAGGGAATTGTCTTAGGTCATATAGTCTCACTACGTGGCATTGAAGTTGATAAATCTAAGGTAGAAATTATTTCATCCCTCACATATCCTACATGTGTGCGTGAGGTTCGATCATTCCTTGGACATGCTGGATTTTATCGACGCTTCATCAGAGATTTTAGTAAGATCGCTCTACCCTTACATCGATTGCTTCAAAAAGATATTGAATTCAATTTTGATGATTCATGTAGGGTATCATTTGATGAGTTAAAGAAGTGTATGACCACTCCACCGATCATACAGCCCCCACAGTGGGACCTTCCATTTGAGTTTATGTGTAACACCTCCAACTTCGCGGTTGGAGTTGTCATATCTTAGAGGGTGGAGGGACGTTCACATGTGATCTCCTATGCATCGAGGACACTGGATTCAGCCCAATAAAGCTACACTACCACGGAAAAAGAGTTTCTTGAATTCATATTTGATTTAGATAAATTCTGTTCATATTTATTGGGCTCTAAAGTAGTTGTTTTTTCTGACCATGCAGCTTCGAGATACCTCTTAAGGAAGCCAGATGCAAAGACCAGGCTGATTCGATGGATGCTCCTTCTTAAAGAATTTGATATTGAGATAAAGGATAAGAAGGGTTCAGAGAATTTTGGGGCAGACCACATGAGTAGGCATACTCACACACTAGAGGATGACACCTTGGACTAGGTAACACATTGGGACACTAACCCCTGATGAGAATCTTTATTCCATCTCTGGTACGCATCCTTGGTATGAAGATTTAGTTAACTACATTGTTACCTCTAAAATCCTTGCAAAATTAAAGAAACATCAAGTACAAAAATTAAAGAGTTAGTCAAGATTTTATGTTTGGGATGAACCATAATTATGGAGCATGTGTAGTGACCAAGTTATTAGGAGGTGGGTTCCTGATCATGAGTTTGAGTATGTTTTGCAATTCTGTCATACACTTGCATGTGTTGGACACTTTGGACCCCAACGGATAGCCAGGAAGGTTTTGGACTCTATATTATATTGGGCTAGCTTATTCCATGATGCCCATGTGTTTTGTAAGTCATGCTCTCATTGGCAACACACTGGGAACATTTCTAGGAGACCTGAGATGCCCCAACAACCCATACTATTCTGTGGGATTTTTGATGTATGGGGAATTGATTTTATGGGTCCTTTTCCTAGTTCCTTTTGTTTTTTGTAAATTTTGGTAGCTATTGATTATGTGAGTAAATGGGTGGAGTCCAAGGCCAATAGTACTGACGATTCTCATGTTGTTGTGGACTTTGTCAAAGCACATATTTTTTGCAGGTTTGGAGTACCAAAGGACATCATCAGTGACCAAGGGACACACTTTTTCAATAGGAATTTTTCTTCCCTCCTTCGAAAGTATGGGGTGACACACAAAACATCAACACCATACCACCCCCAAACAATTGGCCAGGCTGGGGTTTAAAATCGTGAGTTGAAAAAAAATATTGGAGAAAACCATACAGCCAAATAGGAAGGATTGGAGAAAGCGCTTGGATGATGGATTGTGGGCTTATAAGACAGTATACAAGACACCCATTGGTATGTCCCCATTTCGGATTGTTTTTGGGAAAACATGTCATCTCCCTGTGGAAGTCGGGCATCGGGCATATTGGGCTATATAGAATTGCAACATGGATTTGGCCCAAGCTGGAATTCAAAGGAAGTTGCAAATTCAAGAGCTTGAGGAGATTCAACTGTCATCATATGAGAACTCAAGGCTCTACATGGAAAGATGAAAAGCATCTCATGACAAAATGATCTGACAAAGGGATTTTCATGTTTGAGAGAAAGTCCTTCTCTACAGTTCATGACTGAAGCTGATGCCTGGTAAGTTGTGTTCCATATGGTTAGGTCCTTATATTGTATCTAATGTTTTTCCTTATGGCGCAGTGGAGATCACACAAGAGGACATTTGAAGGAGCTTTATAGTCAATGGGTAATGTTTGAAGAGGTACATTGAGGGACTTCCTACTGATGCGGTGGATTTTATCACACTGCATGACCCCATCATCACTTGATCACATCTGGCTGTTCCTAACCCTTTCACTTTAATATTATTTGTCCTATTTAAAAATTTTCATTTCATGTGCATATATCATCTCATGGGTTCACATTGAGGAAAATGAAATATTTTAAGTGTGGGGGAGTGAACCTTTTAGTTTAGTAATTTCAATTGTTTTCTTGTTAAAAAAACAAAAAAAAAATTCTGTGTTTTTTACAATTTGTGTGTTTATTTTACAATATTCTGTGTTTTTTTGAAGCTTTTGAGCTGAAATGATACTCATCACAATTTTTAAATCCATATCATTGAGTGAAATAATTTATCCCAATAAACTAAGCTTAAATGAATGTGGAAATGACTTTGTTTCAAGTTCAAATATTTAGTAATTTTATGAAAAGTACGCTGAATTTTGAATCCCACGCCACATCTCACTGTCTTTATATTTGAAATCACATTCATGTGAGGCTTCTAAACCATTATTTTCATAGTATTTACATTCACCTCACTTCTTGAGAGAACCAAACCATGCATGATTTAACCAGAATTTGATTTATTCTTGTCAATACTTGAGGGTTTGAGGTACTTATGTTTAAATGATTGAGGCATTTGATTGGTATTAAAGCCCCTATTTCAAATAATCCTTTTTTATAATGTCCTACCTTTAATATTTAATCCTTGTATCCCTTAGAAGCCATGTATAGATTATTAGGTTAGCCACATTACAAGCCAATTTTCCCTATCCAACAAACTCTTGATGTGAAATTGCATAATCTAGTTGAGCTTAAGTGTGGGGGAAGCTATGTTGTGTTGTGCTACCACATTCTGTGAAACTTTGGGTGGAAAATTAAATTCTGAAGAGATGTGTTTGCTGCTGAAGAAATTCATTATATTGAAAGCTATGCCTTTTCTGGAGCTTTCATGACAAGTGAAGTTGTGCCTTTTCGGGAGCTTCTAATTGAGGTGGAAAGTTGTGCCTATCTGGAGCTTTCAAGAAAATCATGTTTGAGAAGATTGACAATTTTGATGGTGAAATGATGAATGGTGTAAACTTTTCATGACTTTTCATGATGATGGAGCTGAATTGATACTATGGGGATTAATGAGGAGACCACATTTAAGTGAAAATTAGATTAATGCAATTTTGCTTCAAAAAGAGTCAAGCCCTCCTTATTCGGCCTCAGAATATTTCATATCTAAATCATACCAACCGAAAGCCACAGAACAACCCTAAAAAGTCCCCATGATAAACATATGTCCTTGAATCACATCGAGTAGCGATGTAGGAATCTATCAAGCCTATGGTGGCCCTTTTATGAGTTTGGATGAGAAAGACATTGCAAAAAAAAATATGATATTTGAGTGATGAGAGAAAATTCAAGCGAGGTAAGTGTTTTGTGCATGGGAGGATAAATGAAGTGGAAATATATTGAATTATATAAATGAAGAACTTGAAATAATGGTTTTTAATGAGGCATGATATCTTTTTTTTCTTGGTGTGTAATTGTTTGATCTCAAGGATATGTGTTTTAAAATTGGTTTTGAGTTGATATTGATGTTTACTTGATATGAGGTTTTGCTCTGGAGTGAAAAAGGGTAAGTGTGGGGGAGTTTATAAAACACTATTTTATTGAATATTTTATTGATAATAAATGATATAATTTCCTCACATTGTGTTGAATATGTTTAATTATAAATAATTTGGGATTAGATCATTCATTTGAATATTTGATGAAAATTCCAGTTTTACCCTTTATAGTTCACTGTAGTATTTCGAAGCTAAATATTTTTATATTTATTATTTGAATTTTAAATTCTGTAACAGTGTTTCTGACATAATTATCTACAACTTTTATTCAGGACAATAAAGCTAAAGAGTGCATTTGGTTTTTGAAAATGGGCCATGCAGTCAAAGTTGGGATGGACTCGCCAGAATGGAGAAGCTTCTGTATTTCGGCCATACCTCCTTTATATGGGCCTGGATTAAGCCCAAATTATTATAGGATATATAGAACTCATATCCACACATAATATCCCTCTGTATGTCTGGCCAATTCACACGTTTTGGTGGTCAAATGGGCAGTTCAATTTGCATTAAAATATTTGGCCGAATTTCCATATTCACACTTGAAACCACTTATAACCTATCCTCCCCTACCCTATATAAATTAGAGTGTTTCTCATTTGGAGCGGTTGGGACGTGAATTGGTAAGTTGAGGTCAGGGGAGAAGTTTATCCACTCCAATTATCCAACCATTTCAATTAGGGTAGCTCTTGAAGCAAGGATCACTTCGACGAAGCCTTCTTCTTCTCCTTCATGTTGTAATTATTTTGTTTGTGTAATAAACTTCTTTGTTCTTCTTTTATTTCTTCTCTTTTCTTCTATTTTGTTTAAATTTATTCTTCTCTTAATCTTCCTCCTTGTGCTTTAATTATTGAGTAGAAGAATTATTGGGTTATACCCATTATAAACCTTTGCACATGCAAAATGCTTCTACGATGATTACGCCACCCATGGAAGATTAGTCTTTTAGTAATCAATCTATCTTAAACCCTCTTCATTTAATTTTTTTAAATCAATGAGATATTGTAATTAACATAATATGATCCATGAATTTTGTTTTTAAATTACAAGAAACTAAGTATTATTTGATCAATTAACATAAAAACACGCGAGGTCGGGATTTTGTGTAAATTGTGAGAGCGTAATCTTAATCGGTAATACAAGACCACACGAGATAAATTTGTAGAGTTCAAATATAATCCCTAAACACAATTCATCATCATTTCAAGAATTAATATGTTCTCTAATTAACCACAGACCATAAGCTATCCTTAGAACAACAATCAAAGCAGGGTGCTGCGATTGCGTGTTCTGAAGCTAGCCTAGGGTATGAGTAATTTCATCTTTGTGGTTAAGTTAACTCTCATAGGGTTCGAGGGATAAAAAATTAGGGGATCATAATTAAGTGGATAATAATTTAAATTATAATGATTAATAAGTGAATGAATATATATATTTAGATCGATTATTCCTTTTAAAGTAGATTTCTAAAAAAACATCTTTTTGTTGTGTAATTTCAATTGAACTTCATTTCAAAACAAAAAACAAAAAAATATACAATCTTCTTCCAGAAAACTTCTTCTAGATTCATAAACTTTAAAACCTCCAATAATTTAAATTAGTGTTTTTATTCTATTCTATTTTATTTTTTCAGAATACCTTTAATAAGTTGTTAAATTCACTTCCTCCTTTGAGAGACGACCTTGGTCAGCCACTCTAATGCACCTAAGTACCCCAAATTCACACTAATCATTTGAGGGCGCCCATGACAGCACTCTATCAGAATCTCTTTAAAAGTGAAAAAAATTTAAAGGTTGATATAATTAGATTATAGGAACCAATATTAGGAATGGTATCTTACCAGTTGTTAGTGAATACATTGGCATCGATTGAAAAGATAAATAAGGGAAGTTTTCTATCAGTTGTTGATCAATTTATCAAGGTATTTCTTAATAATTTTTTAGGATTTCCTCTAATAAAGGCAGGGGATTTTATGGTTGATCATCAAAAAAGGACCAGAAATATCTCCCTTTTATCATATTGGGTAGAACCAATATATTTAAACAAATTAAAAGTGGTAATGTAATAGATTGAAAGAAAATGTTACATTTGGTTGAGTATGTCTCTGTTGGAAACATTTTTCATTCTTGCCAAAAGTTAAATGGAACTCTTCAATTATCTATAAAATATCATAATCTAAACATTATTTTAATAAAAAAACATGTATCCACATCTATGCATTGATGATCTACTCGATCAACTGTGGGGATATTAATAGTTTCCTAATATTGAATTGTGATCAGGATATCACCAATTGCAGCTTCAGAAAGAGGATATTCTAAAGACTTCTTTTATGGGTAGATATGGCCATTTTGAGTATGTGTTTACACATTTTGGTCTTATGAATGTGCCATCAGCCTTTTTGGAATTGATGAATAAGGTATTTTATAGATATATAGATTCTTTTTTTATGGTGTCTGTGGATGATAAATTGGTGTATTCAAGGACAATGGGATAGAATGAGAAAAAAATGGAGGCATTGTTAGGAATCTTGAGACATCATTATCAAAGTTCCAAATTATTAGTGTATAATATTTTGATATAAGAGGTATGGTTTCTTGGTTTTTTAATCTATTAAAGATGAATTTATGTGGATCTAGAAAACATAGAGGTTGTCATCTCTTAGAAATTTCCAAACAAAGTATTCACGATACGTAGTTTCTGTGGTCTAGATGGTTGTTACCGATTCATATTTCATGATTTATCATGACTATATTATTATATAATTTCATTAACTAGGGATTTTTGTCAATTACATTGGATTATTGAATGTAATAAATATTATTAATAGGTAAAGGTTCACCTTACATTAATAGAATTATTTATTTTTCTAGAATCTTGATAGGGGTATGTGGTGTATTGTGATGCTTGAAGATCTAGTTTGGGAAGTGTTCTAATGAAAGGATATCCTTTTGTTGATTATGGGTCATGGATTTTGTGGTTTAATGAGAATAACTACCCAACACATGATTTGGAGTTAGCTACCTTAGTTTATGATTTGATGATTTAGATTCATTAACACTGTAGTTGAAAATTTACTATGTTTTTAGATAAAAAGTTTTTGATACAAATTCTCTCATAGAGGGATTTGAATCTATGGCAATTAATATGGATGTAGTATCTTCAAATATTCTACATTGACTTGATCTATACACCAGGTAATGAAAATTCAATGGAATATGAATTAAGAAAAAATTCATATTCTCATTCAAGAAAATAGGCTTCAGATGAGTGTCAGTTTATTTTAGAGATTGATAAAAGGAACAAGGAATGTGAATATTGAGGTCATGATAAATTATTCATTAATTTTTGTTTTCTATATTTGGTTGTGATAGTTAAAGAGGCATAGATATTTGATTTTAAATGTGTGTCTATGTGGTAAAAACTCAATGGTGGGAGACCATTTATTGATGGAATCTTCTCAGGAGTGTATTTTTTTGGTTTTTGAGCATGTATAGTAAAACCCATGGCTTTTTAGAAACTACATAATCATGTTTACAATCATTCATGTTGGGTTTCACGTCCTAGAATACAACAGAAGTATAAGGAGTTGAAAACATAGTATTGGAGGGATGGTATGAAAATAATGGTTGATGATTTTGTTTCGAGATGACCAACATGTTGTAATGTTACGGTAAAGCATCAATAAATTGTCTTTATGTCATAGTATTTACTAATTAATGTATTGAAACTGTTGCTGATAGTTGTAAATTTTATTAATGGACTCCGAATAATTTTTCAAAAACTAAATTTTGTAAGGGTGATAGTGGATCACCTCACAACCTCATCCCGGTTGTAAATCACGTATTGTGGGGACTATAAAAAATCTATATACTAGAAGTTTTAATAATACATGGAATACCAGTTTAGATATTGTTAGAATGATATCCATTTTTTATGTCAAATTTCTAAAAATCCTTATAGAAATATTTTTCGAATCAGTTGATTATGAGTATGGAATGTCATCCTTAGATGGATGGGAAATATGAAATAATAATATAAATGTTGGAAGAAATATTTTGGGCATGTTTAATGGATTTTGGTTCTCATTGGAGGATCACATATTTTTAGGGGAGTCTCTTATAATATTTTTTTCAATCCTTGATACATATGGATCCTTTCAAAGTGTTGTATGAGCGTTGTTGTTGTTCTCCTCTTTATTGGGAGGAAACATGCATGATATTATTGGTTGGTCTGAGCCTCATCCAAGAAACAATAGATAGATTTAGTTGACCAGTAAATAGATGGACATGTCACCTAGTCAATTGAAATAATTGGTGGATCAATATCGATGATTGTTCTCATTTGAGTTGAGTGATCAGGTGTTCTTAGATATATCTCCAATGATTGTACATTGTCATTTTGAAAATGATATAATATTATCTTCTCCAGACATATTTCCTTTTTTTATACATGAATGATTTGGTGAGATGGCATATTAGTAGGCTTTTCCACCATGATTCAGTTTAGGGTATAATGTGTGTTATTTATCTTAGTTAAGCAATTATCATCATGATCATGACAAAGTGATTCGATGGGATAAAAATGGATTAGAGCCTGATGGTTCATTGGTATATGTACCGATGGGCATTGTGGATAAGAAATATACAGTCCTTCATAGAATAACCATTGATCTAGTTCATGTTTTGAGGTAAAATTATTAGATTCGGAAGAACATTTGGAATGAGATAAAAAATGATCAATAAATTCCCCCCGAATTCTTTCGGTGCAGTTGTGGTTTTCTAAATTTTGGGGATGGAATGTTCTTTTTTTGAGAGAATCTAACACCCCCTGGTTTCATTTATGTAAACCTTTAATTATATTTTTATGAATGTAATGTGTAATCATAATGTCTGGGAAGGATTGGAAGAAATTTAGAATGTTTTGGGGATTTTCTATTGTTCCATGGGTTGTAGAAACTGTAAAACCTTTATTAGAAACCATTACCAATGAGAAAAGGTCTAAATAGATTACTCATATTGAGGTGTCTTTTTTTTAAATTCTGTGGACACATAGGATAAACTATGCAAAGTGAGACAATGAGATTTTCAAAATATAGTGCATGGTTTTTTGGAACTATGCAAGATAACCGTGCAACGTGCTCCATGAGGCAGAGGCTCGTACACGGTTAGCACAATGATTTTCTTAACTATGTGACTAACCATGAAAGACTTATAAACAAGATCCTAAAATGGATCTATGTCAGGATTAAATTTAAACAATTATTTTCCCCCTATTTCACTAATAACATGAAAATTATTCCTCTAGATGGCTTCATATCATTTTCCAATCAAACCAGAATGAATCTAGAGGTGTTTATTTGAACACTAATTCCTGACTCCCTTCTTAAGTCCTCATTCATTGTAGTTTTTCTTGGTGATTCATATATATACATTCACCTCTCTCAAAATTTCATATATCAAGTCCAATGTGGGTTTATCAATGGTGGTTGGTTCTAATCATGTTTAGTTTTGTAATTTTTTATTTTACGGGAAGAAATCAATGATGGGGGAATTAGAGATTCAACCAAGTTTCAATCACCTTTTGTGTTTTCCTTTGTTTTTGAAATAATTACTATGGTAGGTGTATTCACTATCGACTCCTCTATTTATAACAAGAAGGATTATATTCATATTGATTGTTTTTTCTATGAATTTATTATGGACTTGTTGTTATATATATTGATGTCATCCTTTTTGTTAATGTTTCATGAAATTATTAAAATTAGGTGTTTTGACAAGAATATAATATTGTAATGTGATTTTGAAATGACTAATTTTGAATGGTTTTTTTGGTTTTGATGCAAGGAATTGTTTACTCAATAAATGGATAGATTTATTAAAATGATTTGGGAAAACTACTTGAAAAAATCATCATTAATTTACATCTTTTAGTGCCTTGGGGATTTCACAAAAGGCGAATTAGTAATTCTTCCTCGAATCAAGGCAACAAGGAGGGGTGGGTTATTACACACTTAATATATTGTTATTTAATATGATATTAATAAACTAGCCATTTGAATATTGTGTATGAATATAAATATATAAATTAAGAGAAAATATAGTTTCTAAAGGTATATAAGATGATTTTTTTGGTGACTAGTTAGTTATAAATTTAAATAAATACCATTTGAAAATAAAGGAAATATATTTCTAAAAACTATTTTCATGCGCACAAATATGTTTTACATAATAAATTTAAAAAATCAATTTTGGTGAATTAATTTTTTGAAATATATATAATATATATTTGATAAAAATATCATTCTTCTTATGCGTTTTCTAGTAAATTTATAATATTTAATCTAATTTTATTCTTAAAACTATATTCCTCTAAATAACATTTTTCTCATCTTTTACACACCTACTTTAAATTTATTTCATGAAACTCTAAAAAATTACTTAAAAAATTATGTTATTTTTTAAATAAATATTTTAAAAATATATTTGATTTAATATTTTATAATTTTATAGGAATTTATGTTTTTTTATGTATAGTAAAATATACTGGTTTTTATTAACAATTTTCATTTAATTTAATGCACTTAAAAACATAAAAAATTGATTTTTTGTGGATTTAAAAGTTAAAAAAAATTATAATTATATATATTAATCCAATTAACTTTATTATAATTATTCTGTTATTTTATTTTTTAGATAAATACTTTTTAAAATTTTGATCATTTTTCTATTGGGACACAACCTTCTTGTCATGTCTGCGTGTTTATCAATAAATTAAAAATTTCCCCTTAAGTTAATTTAATTTGAAATAATTAATTATATATTTTTACTCATCATAATTTATATTACATAATACGGTAAAATTAATTATTTATTGTTATATATATTAAAAATAGAAAACATGATGTTTACTGTGGTTTTCATAAAAATGGGTATACTAAGGGTAAACCTAAAAAGATAATCCCAATACATTCCCCAAAACATGTATAAATAATATTGGATGGTCATATATCCATCTTATACATCCAAATATAGAATATATGTCCATTCAAAAAAAAATTCAATGTTACTATCTTTATCATTTTGGATTCCGTGGGGAAATATCCAACTATTTTCCATGTGGGTTCCTCTATCCAACTTATGAAAATAAACCACAATCCATCACATAATCACTCTTATAGATCCATATAGTTCCAAAAAAAAAATACCAAAAAAAATTCCCAAAACATTTATATATGTTACATAGATAATTTTTTAATTGAAAGGACAAAACTATGGTCCTTAATAAGAGACCCAAATGAGGTGCTTCTAAGAGTAATTTATTATCATCCTTGATATCCATATCCTTAATTCTACTTTTCCTCCTCAAATTTTGTATTAACACTTCGAATATAACAATAAAATTATATATTATATATTTATAAGAAATTATGTTAATTTGAAAAATTATATCTTTATCCAGTTTCATCAAATTGAAAATAAAACTATTGATTGTGTGTACAAAGGACTACTGGCACGTGAACTGATATAGGTTGGTTTCCATCACCACTAATCATGGTTGGATATAATTATGGATTTAAAATATAAATATTATATGTATTACATTAATAAACATATGAATTACTATATAAAATACCACACCTATCATTTCATTCCGTGGGGGATATGATAATGTCACTCTTCTATACGACGGACTACCGCCACTCGAAGCGATGTGAATTTTTTTTGCTTAAACAATACATGGATGTTTTAAGGATATATTCAACAAATATACATTATATATATTCAATTATAATTATTAATTGTTTTTAATATATTATTTAACATTATATTTTTCATTATATGGATAAAATGGAAATAGTATTCATGTGTCGTACAACCTATCATCTCTATGAACTGTGTATTTCATTTTCTATATCAAACTTTTATGGGTTTAAATAAATAAATATATAATTAACATATAGTATTTTAATATCATTTTTAAATTCTGTAAATGATTAGGAAATCATTAAACTAAGATTAAAAAAAATACCAAATCAAAACATAAATGAATAACAAAGCAGTTATTTACCGAGTTGAGATTTTTTCCAGGAAGAGATAATAAATTGTAAATAAAAGGTAATAAGTTTAAAATATTTAGTATTATATGTATTTTTATTAAATATATTTATAATTAACCTATATTTATTATAATGTAGGATAAAACATGTACGATGGTTTTTGAGACTTAAAAGAAGGAATTATGGTCTCACATTTTACTTCTATGATACACATGTTGTATTCCCCACAAATTTATTTTAAGTGGTAAATATACGACCCATGAATTAATTTTTTGCATATTATCCTTAAAATTATAGTATTTATATATCTATTTTTGTATCTTTTTACCTAATTTTTATGGTTTACATTTTATCAAATCAATAAGGTATTTGTTCCACAAATTGTCTTCTCTGAGAGAAATGTCATTTTATGGGCCTATATTATTTTTTGAGGTGTATAGAGAGAAACTTTTACATTTAATAATATTCATTTATTCTATTTTTATCTGAATTTTAATCTTTCATGCTGATTAGAAATCAAATTTTCTAATATTGAAATGCTTTCATGTTATAATCTCAATATTTATTGTGATTATTAATGATTACAATTCCAATGAAAAAATATTATGATCTATCTGTAAATTAAGTCATGGATTTTATTCCTATATAGTTATTTCATTATAATACATTTTCCCCCCACATTTTATACTCATTATTAAATCAATAGTTTCAAAAAATAGTTTTTTATAAAAAAAATCCATTATGATACTATTCGGTCGAAAACACTTCTTTTATCCAATACAATTTTTAATAAAAAATATAAATATTTTTTGTATAATTAAAAAAATGATTTATTGAGATAATTTTCCCCCATTTTTTACTTTTTTCAAAAAAAATGTAATCTTCATTTATTTTTTCAATCATGTTCATTTTTTTAAAACGTGAATGGAGTACTTGTTTCAAACTGTATGTTAGAATTTGTATTTTATGCCATCATGACCACACAATATTTTTAATGATTATTTTTTATGTTTAAAAGTTTACCTATAAAGGAAAGGATTTTGATAGAGTTTAACATTTAAAAAATATCAAGGGAGATATATATTTTTCTCCAAAATTATTTTGTATGATCTTTAATGCTTATTATCAAAAAAATAATTTTAAATTTATTTATGTTTTCAAAAGTTTTTTTCAATGTGGAAAGTATAATTTATTATAGAATTTTTTTCCATATTTTTAATGATTCATATATTTCATTAAATGTAATTTTTCAATTTAAATTATTTACCAAATATTTTATGAATTTTTATTTATTAAATATTATTTTCAAAGATAAGTTAATTACCTTAAGAAATTATTAATGTGATCTTTATAAATAAATTTCCATATATTATTAACTTCTTTAATTGTAATTATAAATCAATATGGATATGAATAAAAGACACCATTAATATTGTTTCTGTGAATGGTTTATGTTTATGATAACATGATTTTAACAAAACTAGTTTCTCTTCCATGGGTTATACCATGATAAAATACTGATGAAACATGCTTGTTTTTTCCTATGTTATATATAAATGAAAATATGAAATGATTAATAAATAAGAATATTTTTCATAAGTTATGTTGTGATGAAATTTTTATGAAATCCATTTTAATTCATGGGTTATGACATAATGAACGTTTTGTTATCTACTGGCAGAAATATTTATTATTTTCTTTATTTGATGGTTGTTACATAGTAACCAAAAAATTGGTTATATTATCACTAACAATGTTGGTTAAGTTATAAAAATTATTATGACCTTCAACTCTCTCTACAGAATTTGGTAATGATTAATGTTATATAACCTCAAGGGGTTCATGGGAGGGTATCCCAAGATAGAAAATAAGAACATACAAACGATGTTATCCCAAGCCTGAAACGAGTGTGTATATGGGTGGTTATTCCAATTGCAAAACAAGTGGGTACATTTTATTATATACCATAACCAAAATAATAGGATTAAAATAATGTTATCCCAAGAAAAAAATAATAGGGTACACATGAGGTTACCCTAGACAAAAAAACAAGAAGGTACATGGGATATTGTCTAAATCATGAAGAATGTACATAGATCATTATCGTAAGAATAACATATTATGAATATATTACTATATATCCATGAAATATTATTTAAAATGGATAAGTGTAAACTACGAATAAATGTCTTATGACATTGATATACTCTCATGGATTATTTTATTTAATTTTTTTATGATTCATTTCTTCTAAACAGCAATTTATTATGCCATATCTAAGGATTTTTATCTTCTATATAAAGTCTATTTTTTCAATTATTATGCTCATGTTCTCATTCCCTTATTATCATTTCTTGCTTTTTTGATCATTTATATCTCACTTTCATAACCATAGAGAGCGTCTAAGATCACCATTTCCAATGTTTACTTTTTTTGGTTATGAAGAGTGTTTTTATATATGGTATCATTATGAATTGTTCTAAAGAGTAAGAACTTATGTGAAATATTGATGATATTTAACTGAATTATATAATAATGTACCAAGTCTCTAAATACACTATATTATCTTGGTTTAAAGGCATGTGTTTAAGTAATTTATGTAATATTCAGCTAAAAATATATAATATCTATGCAATAATATCCTATGATGCAATAAGACCAATTATATTTGGTATAAAATTTGATAATATAATGTAGATAAAAAAACTGGTAGTTTTAGTGATTATAAGAGGGGAAAATATATTAGGAAATAACATATTTCTAGATCTACAACATATCTATCACCGCAAAATATCCTATTTTGGAAGACGTTTGCGGAATAAGTATTTTGGATGATAAAAAATATGGGTCTTTCTTAAAGGGATGGAAGGATAGGTACCCTATATAGTGAAAGGGTGTATGTTTCAAAATAAATCAAGTGATAATTCATTTGAGGATTTAGATAAGACAGTTAGTTTTAAGAATGAGTTCCTATTTTCTTTCCAAATCAATTTAAATTAGATAAAAAATTATAGGAATATGAGAATCATTCTAAAGAAAATGGGAAATAATTCGATTCAAAATGAGATGATATATTTTTTCCAGTTATGTATAACTACAATGTTCAATGATTAGAAGACTGATATAGAAAATTATATTTCATCTAAAGAAGGAAATGATAAGGAAATATCAATGAAAACATCACATGTTGATATTACAAGATAGAAATGGCATAGGTTGAGAGGATTCACTCATTGAGAATTCTATTTCCTTTAAAAAATTGGTCCCTCCTAAAAAACGTTAAATTGTGTGGTTAGAACTATCATTTATGGAATTAAAGTAGAAATATTGAGGCTATAAATACTGGGAGGCATGAATATATTCTCATTCATAGAGTTTTATGAATTCCATGAAACAATAAATGATTAGTGAATCCCATTAATGGATGAAACCCTATAAAAATACATCATTTTTCTAAATTAAAGTGACTCTAAAAATATTATAAAAATATTAAAATTGATGCTTGAGTTATGATAATCACACTTACAACTATTTTTATTCTTGAATTAAATGAACTTATTATGGGGGAGTATTAGTTATCAAAAAATGACAAAATGGGAGAGTTAAATGACTTATATTTGAACTGTTTCAATGGTATGTTGGGATTTCTAAATGTATCATGATTTATTTTAAAATAATAAATTTCTATAAGACACCTATGGTTGAAATAATAAATTATAACCCTCAAATTCAATGTACGATAGTGAATGGATAACAAGTAAACCTTGTTTGTCTCTATTTTATTCTCTATATTGGGTTTTCCAATTCAGACATAAAGTACACTGACCAATGGTATATTATTAAGAGAACCATCTGATATCATCTTTTATTCAATAAAATATAGAATATAATTAGAATAACCACAAAAAAATAAGAGAAGAAATATTTTCTACATTAACCTTTACATTTTATTTTAAATAAGTGGGAATAAGATAGAATCCATCAAATCACACTTATTTATATTGAATATTTGTATCCATAAAAAATTTAAATGGGGTATTTCTATGCATGATTGAATATTTAATTTATTATCAATTGTTCAATGTGCATTAGGTGAAGAAAATGAAAATCCTTATAGTATTTTTTCGATTTTTGATAAGTTATTGAATAAAATTATTAATAATTAATTCCCATATGTAAATTATGTGATTGAGATAAATCGATTTTCTTAATAAATTGAATGTGTGAGTATTAATGGGTTGATAATAAAAAGATGTAAATAAATGTGTTGGTGGATGATGAAGTATATACTACGATTTTTTTTATTTGTATTGATATGAATAATGAGGTATTGAGGTTTACTAAATAAGATTTGATAAAATCTATTAGAAATATGAAATACCCCCAATTAATGTAACTATTTTGAGTATAAATCCAAATTTTTGGGGCTAAATTATTCTTATAGATAGATTTACCATTTTTTAAATTATACTACTTATTCGAGTGTAGATCAAAATATTAAAATCGAATTATTGAATATAAAATATAATGGTTTTGGATATAATAACATAGTATTGTTGAGTGATTTAGTGGAATTATATTTAGTCTATAAGATCCCCATAGACTATTGTAACATATCCAATGTGAACATAATATATAAATTTTATGTATTTGGTCATTGTAATGTATCCAATTTAATGCGGATAATGAAATAAAAGACATTTTTTAATGATTTCAGATTTGATGGAATTATTGATATCATGAATAGTTATCGTGAGGAATAAATAATCAAAAGATTGAGTCTATATAAGATTTAAATTAAAATATTGATGTGAATTAATGTAATATTAAATGAGAGATAAATTAGGAGTCTATAAAACAATTTTTATGGGAACATCACATCAATAAATATCATGGAGTTTCCATAATTCAAATATAGAAATAATTAATGTGGTATTTTTGAGAATTATAATCAAAATGATTTTTTAAAAACATATATAAGGTTTACGTGTCAAAGAAAGTTCATTTTGAATTTATAAATTCTTTCAGAAAAAAATATCATCTGAGAGATGAATACTTCATGTATTGAAGATAAGAAAAGGTGAGATAAATCAAGGTGATATACCTGAGTATTTAAGGAAGCTAAAGAAAATATTCATTTCACTAGATTTGGAAGAATTTTCATGACTAGTAAAACTATTCAAATATACCATAGGATAACATTATGTGGTACATAGGAATACTAGGTGACCATGTTTATTCATGTATAAATATAATATAAATATTTAGTGGAAAAAATATCAGAACATATTGATGATCATTCATATCATAGGTTCTTACATTAATGTTAATATGAAGTCTCCCATGCGACTCTAGTGTTGGAGAAGACATAATGTGCCTTTGTGTTGATCACTTGAAATAGTGAGAACCAATGATATCTTATGGTACTCTGAGGTTGGAGTAATGTTCAAAATATTTCGTTATGGTAATTTTAATAATTATTGAAGTAAAAACATACATTTTTTAAGGAATCTATAAAAGGGGGATCACTAGTTATAGTAATGATTATTATTTTATATTGATCCTTGTAAATACTATGTGGTGTGCACAATCTAATTGATTTTTGAAAAAAGAATTGGTTTTTAGAAATAATTTAGTGGATGTATAAAATTAACAAGATCAATATACTGAATTAAAAAATAATAATTTCATAATATAAACAGTTAATTCACCCCAACCATCTCATGACTATCCATCCTTGGGCACTTCATATTCCATGACCTAGCTCCCCTATCATAAATTCATATTTAAGTGGAATGAAAGTGTATGTGGGAGGATGCAATATATAGGTATCCTCTATGGAAGGATCCACATATATTTAAAATCTTGTAGAGAGACTAATTATTCATCACAAAATGTATATTGTTCTTTAATATAATATATTTTTTTAACATAAAATTATATCTTCATTTATAATTTCATAAACATTGAATATACCTATAAAATTTATGTATTATATTCTCTACGGAAATAATTAAAAATTTAATAATAATAAAGGGATTTTGAATCATTTATTATAATAAATCAAAGTGGAATTCTTATAGTTAAAATCATATATTTACAATTTTAGAATTTTATTATTTAAATTTTAATAAATCATATTATAACATGGATCTCCATGAGTAAAGTATTCCAAAAAAATTTGAATCATTAAAATATAATAAATGTATTTTAATATTACTTGGACACTAACATTAATAATTATATTCAAAAAAATTAAATAACTACACAATAATATGAACTCAAGATCCCAATAGTATAATGTTATAAAAAACTCAATGAGAAAAATCCAATGGAATTTGGTTCAACAAAATTTTATTTATGGTTTGAAAGTTATTTTTCAGCGAATAGTATACCTATTATACATTTTATTTGTAACATGGCCTGGTATGGAATAAAATAACAAAATAAAGACTGAATCTCGAATTAGTGGAATCATATTTTAAAGGTTATAATATTTGTGTTTTTATTGAGATTATAAAAAAAGATAAAATTGATGCTGATGATCGTATGAGGTTTATATATGATAATAGTTATGGAAGAATTTAGTAGAATTGAACTTATTTTTAGAACTATTAATGTAAATTTTATGGAGTTACACATTAACCAAACTTTCTAAGTGGGGTGGTAGGATTTAGGACGAGCTGCCATGATTTTTTCCATCATCTAATCAATTAAGACGATTTCAAATGAGTGTGTCACATCAATCCTATTAATTTACATATATAATTATACCATGTGGATGTGTAACAATCATATTAAAATCATTTCATATTGATCAAACCACTCCCATTTAGTGGGTGATCGATGTAGGGATGGGGTGACAAAACATACCACGAGTATTCATTTCCACTACAAACAAATGATCAGTTGGATGAGGTTTATAACCTAATAGTATAGTTATTGGGAATTTAGGTACCTATAATAGGTATTAATGGTGTAAAATGACTCCTTAATTGTAATATGTTAAATCAGTCATGTTGGGGAGTTCACGGTGTCAACATTGGACCTCAAAATTTGTTTTGCAATCCTCTGGATATCTCAAACCAAATAAACATGTGTTTGAGTCATTTTTTAAAAATTTATTGGATGAATTAACTGAATAGTGGATAAATTAGATTTTAAATTTATATTGAGAATATAATTATAATTAATCCTTAACAAATAAATGTGTTGGCATGTTTCGTCACACTCAATAACCACGTATGGCATATTTAAGAGTAACAATTTAAGAGGGATGAAAATTTATGGGCCATATATTATAATTATTTGAATTAACCATGAAAAATATTATCATTAATTGATATTATACTATTTGATGAATTAGTGGGGAATAGAAATGGAAATACTCGACTACTCACTTGGTTGACTGATTTTACTAGAGGAGGTGGGGATTTTTTTGACCCCCTAGTAATGATAAGTGATTGATATTAAAGGGAATAAATTCAATTAAATTTGATATGATATCCCCTTAAATATATAGTTCCCTAATGAGTTAATATGTAATCAATATGAATGTTTTAATTTTATATGTTGAAATGTTTTTATTAGAATATTTGGTAACAAATAATTGGAAGTAAAAGAATTATGGATGGTAATGTGGTCTATAAAATAAGTAATGGATAATTTGATTAAATTGATTAATGTGTTAATCAATGTAAATAATTAAGGGTTTGTTAATTAAATGATTTTTCATAGATATAACTATTTAATGTTAACTAAATGATATATTTGTTGTCACATATATCAATACATGGAATAAAATTTACTATAATAATAAATTTAAATTAAGAGATCGAATATTACAAATCAATTAAGGACGGGACAATAAAGATTAGTATTCCCTAAAATGGTGTGGAATAACCATAAAAGAATTATAAGTACATAATTAATGATTTATGGATGATGGGATGAAAACATGGAATAACAGTGGTATATTTACGGAATCAATCTGTGAAAACTTTTGATAATGATTAAGATAGATAGTAAGTTACCATGGAATTTTGAAATGGTTTATTATGATTCCTATTAAGACTTAGACATGAAAAATAAAATTATATTGATTTCTATTTTATTACAATGTGGTTAGTAGAAAAATTTAATAATAATTTTCATCTATTATTTATTTATCATTTAATAGCTATGTGTTTTGGAAGAGGCATTTTATTTTGGATGCATTAATATCTATATTGGTACTTGGGGTTCCTTAGAGACTAGTATGATGTGATTTTATTATGAATGATATAAGTACTTTTTCTTATTGATCACATTTATATTCCTTAAAAAATATTGTGTATGGATAATGATGATGGTGGAATACTATGGTTGATCTCATTTTAACTAACACTATGATTACAGTTACAGTGGGATGAATCTAATCATAACCTTTCCCAAAAACTTTTCCAGGTAGAGACTATTAATGAAAAGTGATTTTATTTTCTACCGCATTTCCACTACTCTAGGGTGGCATATTTTAGATGTTTATAAGTGGCAGTTGGATAGAGGTCAATCCAAAAAAATCATCACTCTAAGAGATAAATAGATAAGGGAAATTCTGCATTTATTCCCGATGTGAGTACACAATGCATTCGATGGGTAGAGATAAATAATTCCTATTGTATCCTAGTTATGGGAATGGTAAATTTTAAAATACAACCATGTGGTTAATCCCCTTCCCTCCAACTATGAGGATCTATCTCGGTATTGATACACCCAATATTATACTTTCTCTTAACCCTTTCTCTATAATTCAAGTGGAACATATGTACAGTTGTTTACTTGCAGATTTTTATTTAATTTTATATTATTTTATACAAATTTTGAATTAGGGATGATTATTTCCTCTTATGTCCAGACATGTATATGATATTATAATTAGATATGTTTATTTCATACAGTAGTCATTTGATAATTATATATGTGGGTTTTCTTTTAGACCATCTGAGACATGAGGAGTTTTGTATTTCCTCATTTATTTCAGAAACAACACCTCCAAGGATAAATATATATCAATTATTATATTATTATTTTTGAAATTTTAGGAATTCTATTTTCCCAGAAGTATTTTTATTTTAGGATCCTATTATAAGTAACATATGGGTTGATTGATCTTGATATATCTTGATTCTTTTTGTGCATGATGATAGAATTCGGTGATATTGTCTTTTCTATAATTCACCTATTATAGATAGACAATGACATTGTATATTATGCAGTTTGGTCACTACATGTTGGGAACATATTGAATAATTTTATAATTACCCCTACATGTGCACTATTTTGTTGGTATTATTTAATCCACATAGATCATTTGATAAATATGCTTCATATTAATCAGGCCTATTGGTGAACATCTAATGTGTATAGCTAGTGGGGATGAGATGTCAGGATGATAGTGACCTTCATATTAGTGGGATCATGATATCATCAATATGATATGTGTGAGATATATCTGGGGTCTTAATTTATTTAGTTCACATTACATAGTGAAGAGTTTATATATATAGGCATCTCCTATATAGTTTAGTTATAAATTTTATTCATGAATGGTGGATAATAATAAATGATAGTAGGTGAAGTGTTAATTTATATGAAATTCCTCCCATGTTTTATGGATACGTCGATATAGGTTTTATGCCTATAAACATATAGAGTCTTGATTATGGAGTTTAAATGTTAGGGATCACGGACATGGAATCTACATTGATTTATTATATTCAATCATATTAAATATTCAGATTAATAAAATTTATATTTTTATATACCTTATATTGTCTTAAAAAAATAATAATATAACATATATAGGCGTTGAATACTTTTTCACAATCCTTCAAAAGCATAACCCTATCCTTTCGGCCAATTAACCCTCCAATTCAATCATTCAAGACAATATAAACCCTGATAAAATTTATTAGTGATATTTAAAAATTAAAAACTAATCATAAAAATATAGATTAACTCTTTTTTTAATATATATGGAAATATATAAAAATTAAATACAAAAAATTATATCAAATTAATTTCCAAAGACTTCTAAAATTATGTTTTAAACAAATATAAGCATCACTCAAAACTTAAAAGGGTTCTATAATTTGAATCATTTAATTTATTTTCAACTCACAAAAATTCATATCCTTTTCTCAATGATAAAATCAAATCAACAAACAAATTCTATAAAAAATATTTTTTAGATTATTTATTTACACATTTATGAAAAATTTATAGAATATGGAATATATTTTCTCCCCCTCAATAAATTCACTCATCCCAGTTTACAAATCCAACATAAAAATAAAAAAGGGATTTATATTATTTAATAAAACATATTATTTTAATTAAAATAAATTTTAAATGATTAATATATTGTATCCTCTATTAATAAAAAAACCTATAAATCATTAAAACAATTTCATCGAACAATGTATAAGAGGGAAGTGATGAACATTTATTTCTACCCTTAACACATTCAACTTTTTATTTCAAAATTCCATTAATAAAATATAAACAATATATTTTTGTGTTGAGAGGTAAAAAAAATTTATTTATTCATCTATAAATTACTCCTTGATAAAATGATATTCAAATTAATATTAATTTAACATTTATTATTGTATAGATTTTTTAGTAAATTTATTGCACAATAATTAGAACAACCATTTCCTTATAATTTCCTCACATTTATCATTATATCTTCTAATTGGTCCTATATAAAAATAAAATGTGGCTAAGGTTTTGTTGTACCCATATATTCATCTTCTATAGTAATTTTCTATCTTGTAATGTGAATTTATATAGTGTTCCCCAAATTGAAAAGTACCTACTGATTTTAATTTTCTATCAATATTCCTTCCATCAATGTCTACATATGTGTGTAAAAATAATATTAGATACACATTATTTATTATATTTAATTCAAAAAATGTTTATTTCATTTAATATATGAATGTATTATTTTATAGGATTTATTTTATTAGCTTTTTGTATCCCTTTAATATAGTTACACACAAATTTATATCATGGGAAGACTCTAGTATAGTTAATATTATTAATTCTAGAGACACCATAAATATAAAATATATTTTTATCAACAAGTTTTCACATTGTAACTCTTTTTAATTTATCACCAACTAGAACTACTAGTAATATCACATTAATATTTTCCCGATGAACTTTCTAAAAATATTACCTAGGAAATTTCCTCTGAGATAGTAAAATCTATAACATTTTATATCTAAAAAATAATCCTATAAAACAATTATAACATAAAATTGAAACATAATAGTATGTTTTCCCATTATTTTCAAATTCTTCCCAACAACACTCCGTTTATCCTATAAAAAATCATCAATATAAACAATAACAATGACTACACCTCTATTATTTTCATTAAAATATACATTATTTTCAAATTTTAAATTGATGAGACCTAGGGTAGATAGATTTTTTTAGTAGAAAACTATTAGAGATCATTTATATCCATGAAATGATTTCATTAATCCTTAAAATATTCTATTATCACCATTATGAATAAAATATTTCAGTTATTCAATGTATATATCTTCCACATAATCACCACTAAGGAAAATAGACTTCACATTCATATTAAAATATATATAACAATGACATAAAAAATTTCAAAGAATATTTTGATTTTATTCTCTCTTGAAATCAGTGAAAATATGTCGTAAATATTAATTCCTTTAACTTATGTGAAACTATTTCATACCAATATATATTTTTCGTTCTGTTACTCACCTATAGAACTATATTTTTTCTGTCAACACCATTTTTAATTTTTTTCAGAGTCGTATCCTTATAGTATTGTACCTAAATTAAAATCATGATTCATCACTGATACATGGAGATAAAGGTCATTATTTTATGGATGTGGTATTATTGATTTTATCACATGCAAGATGAAGTATATGTGTGGATATGTTAGTTTTATATTATATAGGAGTTCTCCATCAAGTCGAACTATGATTCACCTTCATTGGATGGGGGCATGTGACATCCCAACCACTGTAACCTAGATTATGTGGTTATATTAATACATTTGAAAATGAAATAATGGATTTATCCTGAAACAAAAAATAATTGATCTATCATTGTAGAATACATTCATAAAATATTCTCACATTGAAATTCAAAATATAAAATAAAACATAGTATTTTTCTAGAATGATATCTTTATCTCTAGAATATACATACATATCATTTAATGTACGAATCTGGGAATATATTGGACCTGCAAAGGTAAATGTGATCTCAGAAACTTATTATGGGAATTAGGACAATGAATTCTATCATAGAATAAATAAGGAATGATTAATATGATAAGAATAAATTATTATGAAATAATTCCTTGTATATAATCCAAGAATCATGACACTTACCAATGGATAACATAACTATTAAAATAATTATACAGACATCAATTACCAATTTCTTAATAATAGTGTTCATAGTTTGGAACATCCAAATCATACCTTCAAGGCCTTATGCCAATACATCATAAACATATTTTCAACTTCCAAGGACAATAAAGAATATATAACTAGGTATAAATGAATAAAATACCTAGGCTATTATACCCCATGATAACTACATATTCATTAAGGGGAAATGTAATTCAGGGCCCCACCTATCAACAAATATGTCTAGTATATTCAACATATGAATAAACAATAAATGATAATCAATATACCAAAATAATCAATAACTATCCTTATATAAATAACTAGTATATGAAATTTCAATATTTAATCATTGAAAACGATCATAATTCCCCAAAATAAATATGATGGATGGTAAAATTAAATTATATGCCATGTAAGACATATGATTCATAATAATATATTAACATGGTTGAAAATATTTTTAAAGAAAAATTGGAATATTTCTTAAGGAAAATGCCCATTCCATTATAAAATAACTTATTTTAAATATAAAACATCCCAAAATATTATATATATAATTTTTTTGAAAATAACATTGAAAACATGTAAAGGATAATTCATGTATAATAAGATCCACCATTTCTTGTATACATGTTTATTTCGTAAGAACAAAAAAATTATTTTGTTCACCCCTTTGATAAAAGTTATTTTTTTCGAAAAAAATATATTCATTTATAACTCTTTCATTGAAATTTTAACAATTGTTTAAGTGACTTTTATCCATCATTGTTGAATACAAAAACCATTATTTAAATCATGTGTAATAAAATATGGACATGGTTGAAATGTATTTCGGATTTAATAATAAAATAATGTTAGTTATATTTAAAAAACCTTTTTTAGATAATTGATTACAAAAAAAAGAAAAAATATAAATAAAAACATGCCATTTCAGAAAATAACCCCCAAGGGAATAAAATATATTGAGATTCATAGAAAAATATATTATAATTTATTTCTATAAATGTTTAACATAAAAAATATTGAATAAAAATATAGTGGAAGAGTAATCTCTTAACAATTTGGTTAATTTTGAATCATTTCCAAATTCATAGAATAACATCCAATAAAAATTTAAATACCATTAATATGTAGATATTCAAGATAAAAAACATCAAATTGGTATCATAAACACCCGGAAAATAAACAAACAGTGTATATCGAATATATCCAAGAGAATGAAAAGTAATAAAAAATAAGATGTAATAATATCAAAACATTGATGTGACAATTAATAAATTCTTAGATTATTTGTAAAATATTAATTTAAAAATAAATAAATATCATATAAAATAGTCAAATGTAACTATTCTCGCAATATTTTCATATCATGAACAATAAATATGTAATATTACCCAATATGAAATTTATTTACGAAACCCCAATCCTTGAGTCTTACTCATCAAATATGTACTTTATACCCAATATAATAAACATTAGTTTATTTATTATAGTATTAAGAAATATTTTAATGTTTAATCTATTTTTATTTCCAGTTTTATTTATTTTTTCATGACATATCTAGTTATGAAATTTGATAAGTTCATGTGGGATGTTTTGAGGACATTCGGTTCATAACCACAAAACGAATTTAGTAAGATGACCAATGTTAATGGGGTCATAGTTCAATCATATATATAATATTAATTGTTAAATAATTATCATTATAATTCATTAAATACAATTTTACAATCATATAGCAATGTAAAACATTAAAAATTACTTACATCACTCCATAAAGGTGGTATTCCACACATACACATGAGCAACATTGTCCTTTTTCGACGAATGGAACAAAAGGAAATTAAGTATATCATTAAAATTCATGAATAATAATTATGGTAGGGGTATCATATAAATTACTTAAATCCATTATAATAACTTTATTTGAGATTTGGGGATGAAAAAATAATAAAATCTAATTGTTGTAAAGGTAGTCAACACATACAGAAAAATGATGTTTTTGTTTTTTGTAGGAAGGAAATGTAGATCAAATGAAATTTATCATATTTAATGTTACATTATAATATAGTTATGAATTTAATGTTACAATATCATCTTGTTTTAATTGAAATTTATTTATGTTGAATAAGAAATAAATTGAAATGATGACTTAATACCAATACATATTCTTTATAAAACCAGCTTTGGAATAAACATTAAGACTTATATGTTTATATTTTGATGGGACTAGTGGCTATAGTTCTTATAAAGGGAGGTTATAAAGGGATTTTAGTATGAAAATCAAATCTACTATTTTCAAAATATGTGTGAAAGAGGGGATAGGGTTCCTATTTTTAATTGAGGAAAGGAAACATATATAATTAACCAAAATATTTAAATATAATTAATGGATTTAGCTTGTAAATTTCTTCTAAATGGAAAAAACATTTAATTAAATGTGTATAATGTAAAAACTAATATCATCCAATAATATTTATATTGGTTTTTAGTTCATTTAAAAAAATTTCATTTGGTTTTTACCTTTTTAACCTTATTTAACTATAATCATGGTAATTTTTTTTAGCATTTTAGGGTCATAAATTTACATATATTGTTTCAAGTGGAAAAGTTTCCAATATAAGAAATATACAACCATTTAACTTTCCAAAATTTGTATTTAATTATTTTTTTCTTTAAATAATTAAATAAAATATTATTTGATATAAAAAATCATAAATGTCATTATTAGAAAAACTGATTTCAATTCACATTAAATTCATAAATAATACTCAGAGTAATTTTAATATAAACGCATTTATAATCATAAAATTAATTTATTTAAATTCATAAAAACCATTTATATTCACTAATAACGTCATTTTATCCTTATGAAAACACATAAATGAAATTGAAATCAAGAGACCAAAATTTTGAATCTACTTTTTTATTTAAGTGAATTGAAAGTAGTTATCAAAGAATGGTATCCCAAAATACAATATATTACAAGTTAAGGTGTATTTTAATGAGCTAAAATACTCAAATGAAAAAAATCCATTTATTGTTTATTTTGAGAGCTTAACTTGAAGTGTTGACATTGTTTTTCCCGTTTTTCCCTTACAAAAGTGACAAATCACTACAATGTTATCTATTCATAATAAGAAAATATAATTGGACCTATTCCCAAAATATGAATATAATGATTAAAAATATGGTATAAATTTTACAATAATCAATTTATAAAAATGATATATTTTATTTTTAAAATACATCAGTAAAATAAATTTGTAAAATCCAATGAATTGTTTTAAAAAACTTTTTTTGGCATTAAAATGAACTTATACCAAAATCAAATATAAATTTGATCCATATGAAAATATTCAAAATATTTAAAATAAAATAGATCATATGTTATTGTTAAATAAAATCCATAATATAATGTGTCTTCTAACTTATATTATTTAAAGAATAGAAATGATGGTTTACTAAAAAGCAGTATTTTTCACTATTCACACAAAATAAATATTATTTTAAAAATCCTAATATTTTTCAGAAAGGAAAAATTGATATTTTTTTAAAAAAAATTATATTCATTTTTAAAATATTAATTATAAATGTGAAAAAATATATTTATAATATCCATATAAAAATTTTAATAAAAACTGTTTTTAGGAAAACATATTTTTGATCCATAAAATGACTTTACATAAAATTGAGTAATTGTATATTACCAATTAATCAATAAAATATTTTTATAGAAACTGTCTATATATAATTTTTTAAAATTGTAATTACTATTCATACCTATCATTTTAACAAATATGTTATAATGGACAAAATTAAAAAATAATATTATTATAGTACATCAAAGTTCCCTTAAAGATTGATTCTATGTGTCCATAAATCAATCAAGACTAGTATTCTATTAAAATAAAATTTTCGGTGTGGTATATTCTCCCTACCCCATTAAAAAATTACTCATAGTTTTTTTAAATTGCTAATGAATGGTTCTATATTTGGAAAAAAATCATTAGAAACCCTTCTCATAAAAAAGTGTAATAAATCATTATTTTAGAGGGGAAAGTGGGAAATGAAAATATTATTATAAACTACCCATAATTAGGTACCCATATAAATAGAGCATTTTAAGTAAGTGAAAAAAATAATATTCATGATGAAAATAATGTTCTAGGAATAATAAAGAGTGATAGAGAACATGGTAATGAGAAAGTTAATACTAAAAAACCCAAAATAAAAAAGTCATAAATAATACCCCTAATAAAAAAAATGAATCTGAAATGATTCCATTTTTATTTCAAGATACATTTCCTCTAGTTATGTTATAATTTTAATATAATGATAATAAACACAATTAAATCTAAATAATTTATATATTTTAATTTCATAAGATTAATTTCATTATTTGGTTCTTCTATGATCAACTCTTTCTTATATCTTATATCTTATTCCAATAAATGAATATTAAAAATTAATTTTCCCTTCCCTATGCACTACTATTAATAATTAATAGACTATAAGATCTATAAAAGATTGTAAAATTTTAATCAGGATTTTATCCATTAACTATATTCAAAATGGTATTTATAATATAAGAGAATATCTAATATGAATAATCCTTTATAAATATAAATAATAAATAAATTTACAAGGTTTCATAAACAACACCAAGTGTTTAAAAAATAGATAATTCAAAAAAATATACAAAATAAGATAAAAACCATTGATTATAACTATTTTATTTCAATTTATTCCAAGATCATGTTAATATTTATCTCAAAAAAACAGTAATCATACATAAATTAACATAAAAAAATTTATATACACTTATAAAATATTAACCATAATATACTATTAATTTTCCAAATTACTCTAAATCTCTATATGGACACTACATGAAACATATATGGTTATATAATTTCAGTCAGTATTGCTCCTCAAATGAAATATAAACATAGAAAACAATATTAGTTTTATAAAAACAATATAATTTTCCTCAAAATCCAATAGAAGATTTAGGATCTCCCATCATGATCACTTCTATCACATTTTCTATATGTTTGGAAATTTTATTTAAATCTGATTTATGAATTGAAACAAAAGGATATCATCAATTTATATTTGAAAAAAATGTTTTTTGAATATTTTATTTATGAAATAGTTATATTAACACTTCTATTAATAAATTTATCATTATGTAAACCTGTAGAAATTCATTCATACCACGCTTAGGGTTATTACTTGAGTCCAAATAGTTTTTTAGTAAGTCTAAATACATTTTCTCAAAATATTATATCTCTAAGAATAAGAGTTCATTCAACATAGGCTTCCTCTTGAAAATATCCATTAATGAAATTGTTTTTCATTTTCATTTGAAATAAATAAATTCTAGATGTGCTGAAAGGGAAATTATTAATCAAATTGATTATAATCATACTTTTAGTGAAATAGTTTAAGATTACCTTTTCAGTCTTCTTGATAATAAAATTAGCAACATATATTGGTTTATTTCTAGCAATGTTTCTTTTTTCATCACAATATTTCCAAAAATTCCATTTTACACTAATTATTGATTGATTTTTTTGACATTCAACTATGGTACAAACATGGTTCCATTCATTTCAATTGAGCTCTAATCAAATGGGTGTTATCAACATTCATCACAAATGGAATCATAAAATATATTAGGTTCAAGTTTTTTTTGAAATGCTCAATGTTCACAATGAATTAGAAGAAACATATAATATTAACCAAATGACTTTTAAACAAAATTATATAATTAGAATATTGATTCTATAAGATGAAATATTATTTTAGAAAATGTAGTATGTATCTTTGGATATTGGATGTAAATCCTCTATTAAATTAAACTTTAGATATTTAAAATCCAATATTCTAACTTTTGGATTATTTATAATCAATTGTATTACATTATCATTAAATAAGGAAACAGATTAATATTGAAGGGTCATTAGTATTTTACGATTTTTATGGTTTTATAAAATAATAATTATTAGATTAATAAAAAAAATTAAATTATGCATTTCCAAAGATAATCAGTAATTATTTTATTAAAAAAGAAATATGAGCTACTGGTTTTATAATATCCCATAAAATTTCCTTCAATGTATTCAGAATCAAATTTGGGTAACTGATATTTTGTATTCAAGATAATTATATAACATCTAAATACACTTAAGGAAAAATAACTTCGATTTCCACTAATCCCAAACTCATAATGAGTTTAATTATGAAATGTTCTTAAAAAACACATTTTATAGTATCATATACTATACTCACAGCCTCAGCACAAAAAAATTATTTTAGAACAATACCCAATTAGAAAATATCAAGTAATTATTTAAAATAATTGTATCACAAATTTCAAAAGCACCATTTTTTAGGTTTTTCTTTGTGTATAAAAATTATGAATAATACTATTTTCATATTAATATATTTAGAATTATAATTAACATAATCTCTATGATGATCGCATTTAAATTTAATAAATGGTTTGTTTTTTTTTCATTTTTAACAGAATTATAAAAAATAACCATTAAATGGTAAAAATATTTGGATTTTTTGTGTGAAAATAATCACATGTAATTATGGTGTAATCATAAACCCAAAGATATGAATAGTATTTTGCTCCAATAATTCTACATTTTATAGTACCAATTTTCATGTTCCCTATTTTTAAGGATACTATTATTGAGACTTCACTTTTATATTTAAAACTGAACTTATGTTGATTTCCATGATGATTAGGATCACAGATTTGGTCTGAATTAATCATATGTTCTAATAGTCCTATAAAATGTCTATTCATGAAATTTTTAATGAAAGATTAGATGTTACAATTTCCTAGGATCAAATTACACTACCAATATAAGTATTTTATCACTTTAATACGGAATATTTTGATTACTTAGCTATTTGAAGAGGAGTGTTCAAATGACTACACTCTTGTTGATAGAAATAATGGAAATAAATTCTGTGTTTTAAATAGTAATTTTTTCCATATTTTCTTAAAAAATCCCTCATCACATAGTTTCCTTCTAATGATATGGTTTTTCTAATGTAAAAAACAAATAAATTGTTTAAAATAATAAATTTTTTAAAAAAATAATGTTATCATATTTTGATGATTTGCCTCAATTCATTAACTCCAATAGTAACTGATTCTATTTTCAACATATTAAAATTTTGGATGTTAACTTTTATATAGTTATATTTCAGGAATGAAAATTTTCCATTAACATTTGCTGTCTTTTATTAGTAGTCATTGTATTTTTAAAATATATAAAATTATATTCTTTATACCCAAACAGGTCTGGGTCTAGTTATGTTAGTAATTAAAATTTTCAGAACCCAGATATGTCAAGCCATCATAAATTGAATATATAAATATTCTTTTGAAGTAAATCATTTATAAAATCCATTAGACTGAACAATATTTCATGAAAATATTTACATTAGAGACATTCTCTTTGACATTTAACACAAAAAATAAATTTTTGGTATGTAATAATTAGATTCATGAAAAGTTTTATTTAATGTAAAACCTATTCCAATGGAACATATTTGTTATACAATTTTTCAAAATTTTCATTCCTTTGTGAAAATTAATATAGATGTTTAATTAAGAAACAATTTATTGATTTACATTGAACTCCCAATTATAAATTTACCTCATTGGATTTCGAATCTTCCAATTTTTAACTCCTAGAATTCTGATCAAAGAAAATCCAATTGTCTTAATTTTCATTCGCTATATATTATAGAGATGAATTATTTTTTAATCCAACGTAGTGGAATGTTTCTATATTATTTGTAAATTCCTAGAAATTAAATATAATTTTTTTTATTAAATTATTTGTGATTCTAACGAGTGTGATACAATTGACGGTGTTCAATTCTGAGGACCGGTGTGCCCAGAATAGATTTGTGAACTTTATTATGGATCATTTATTAAACATATGGACGTCATTTTCGAACAGTTTAACTAGTTAACGAAATTGAAATCCAAAGCACCATTTAATATGTTGTGTGAGATTCTCTTAAGGAAAGCTTCACTTCGACCGTAGTAGGTCAGGTGAAAAAGATAGTTTCTTCAGCTCTTAATGAAATAATAAAATAACATAGAGATTTCTATTTTATATCAATTATTTCATGCCGCCTGTTGAGCAGCGGTGGCAGGGACCAAGGATGTATTTAGACATTTAATATTAGATAATAAATGCATAGTTACACTTTGTTTGTGTAACCAACCATCGTGTAATTAATGTGGCACATTAATTACATCAATTAATGTGTCACATTAATTACGTCAATTACTAATCCTCTTTAATTCCATGGTTCATTAGTCATCCTTTATCCCCTCTATTTATGTGAGGCCCAGGGTAGAGTTTTTTACATGGCTTCATCAAGTGAGGAACCTCTAGAAAAGTGACGCGACACCTTCCATCAATGGAGACAGATGCTCGGGCGGCAATGAATTGACAAACGCTGGTGGCTTCATTGAACGCAGAATCTTATTCTATCACTACAACGTCTCCAAATAATCTCAAGGTAGGGGTTGTCTTTTAATTCATGAAATTCCCATGAGTCTTCTCCCCACTCTTGAATTTAATGGTGGTTGTTACGAGGTAGGGGTGCTGAACGGGGAATATCATAATTTTAATGTGATACATAAATTACTCCCACTTATTAAAATGATAACGTGGAGGGTGTGGGCCAAACGAACAATGTCTGAACCCTTTCCTGCTTGATTTTCATTGCGTTCTTAGAAGGCGGGCAGTTCTAACTTGACAGAACCTTGAAACTAAGAGGTGCCCAATGACAGCGGCATCTCGGTTGGAATGTAGGAGCATCTGGAAGGAAGAATGGTCCATCAGAGCTCACTTGGTGGCACATAAAAAATTCACTGGTGTGACACCAACACAACAGCATAGACGACCGGTGTCTGTGGTGAAGGTAGCAACTGGCTCTCGTCGGCCACAGAGGAGGGCGGCGCCACAGCCAACCATATGGGCGGCCGTCGTGGACCTACTATGGCGATAGTGAGGTAGCACGCCATCGCGTGCCGAGGGGAGCCGGGAGTGGCTACAAATCCACGACGAATGAGGGACCCACTCCCTTTAGGTACCATAGTAGATTAGGTGGCACCACCTGGTGTTGCCAATTAAGGAGCGGAACGGCTCCTTTGAGTCATTCGGTAGGTGGACTACATGCCCCCCCGCGTGGGTCACGCCATCCAGTGGGCCAAACTTCCTAGATGTCCATGCCCAACTGGAGATCTGTGCTAGTCCATGTCCCCACCCAACCAGGCCAGTTCAGATGGGGTTGGTTTGAACCTAACCAGGTCGGGTCCGGTCAGTCCGGTCGGGTCGACCCGGACCCTGACCCATTCGGGCCCAGATACGCTCAAATGACCATATCATGCATACTGGAAGTCCATTTGAAGAACACTCTATGACAATATAAACTATCCATTGAGATGGTTCTTTTGAGATACTACACAAGATTTTTGTTAAATGTTGGAGTATGACCGGGTTGAATCGACTTCGAATCCAACGAGGCCCTCAACCCTAAATTGTCAATAGATAAAAGACCGGGCATTTGGTGTGCACGCCTTCTGTTACGTTGGAACCCTTATAACATGGTGTTTCATTTAGTTACTTATTAATTGGACTTCATTCTAGTTGAAATGTGACTTATGGCTTAGGGAGATGTTTCTCTGAGAAACAAGCATACTGTCACTGGGAATCTTATGTTTGGCTGAGACGTGAAGAATGATGATCGATTCTGTGTGAATCATCACCCAACGAATTTGTGTGAATCTACACCTAGTGATTTTGTGTAATCATCACTCGTCTATTCTATGTGTATCAGAACCTATGTATTCTATGTGAATAAGTACCTCGCGGTTATGTGTGAATCTGCACCTAGTGTTTTTGTGTGAATCATCACCAGGTGATTCTGTGTGAATCACCACCCAGTGTTTCTGTTTGAATAAGCACCCTCCAATTTTTGGTGATTCATATCCTAGAAATTCTGTTTGAATCAACACCCAGACATTCTCTAGGAATCATCACCCAACCATTCTATGTTAATTATCACCTAATGATTCGGTGTGAATCAGCACCCAGTGATTCTATGTGAATCATCACCTATTGATCCAGTGTGGGTATTGTGGGGGTTAGTACCTATCTATCATGTTTGGGTATTTCAGGGGTTATTACTTATTGATCCTATGTGGGTTATCAGTAGTGCCTCCTGACATAGTCAGAGGATCTAGCTTTATGGCTAATCATTTATACTCTTGCACACAGTTATACATTGTTTGATCTATGTATTTTTCTTTGTGATTTCTGATTGAGATCATGTATTTGGATTTAATTTTTGGAATTTTGAGAGACCTTCAGGGGTCTGGGGGTCCCATAATGGTATTGTTATACTCACCCATGAATATGCTTTTCCTGCACCTTATTGAGTCTAGTGCAGACAACCAGCAAACTTGACTGAGAATCAGGGAGCTAGGACCTAACAATGGATGGCGGTGATGGTTGATGTAGAGAGCATCGAAGACACGTTGTACATACCATTCAAGAAGGATCCATAGTGGATGATATCAGAAGCTATTTTATATTTTTAGATTTAGTTGTATCTTTTCAGTTGGGATTGTATTCTATCCACCCTTAATTTCAATACACACTTTTATTACAGCAGTTTAACATCCTTGTTGCATCATGTTGAGTTCTAGTATGTGTGATTGTACTGGTTTAAAGGAAATTCCTTCCATTTGTATAGATATAACTTTCTAGTGGCAGTTTCCAACCCTTATCTTGTGGAATGTGGGCATTGAGTAGTCACGACACGAGCCCCAAGGGATGGTTCATGCCAAAGTGGTATCAAAGGAGTCAGTTCTACCAAAAAACTAGGACTCATATCTTTCTAATATAGAATTAGTGTCAAGTGTTCTGAGTATGGTTTTTTATTTTTTGGAGTCTAGTGTTGGTGCGGAAAATTACATATCTATACACCAGGACCCTAAATTCTGATTTCTGACTCGGTTCATGCAAACACTAATTGTGTGTGTTTTGTAAAGGTGTTTACTTTGATCTCTTTTGAGTTAGCTCACCTGGTTTAACTTATTGATTGTGGCACACCTTTTTCTTTCAGTATTACCCCATGTAGATAGCCACCAATGATTCCCAAGATAGTATACCATGATGGCCCACCTAGTGAGGAGGCTTTGATGTAGGGACCTCTTACTGTATTGGCACCTTCAGGTGGTGTACCAGCAGCACAACCACTCAAAGGGTAGCATTATCCACCATCCCCACAAGCGAACAATGCAGATTGACTGAGTGCATTTCATGTGTTCTAGCTTTAGAGGCCTCTATGTCTTCAAGGTGAGATAGATCCTCAAGCATCTGAGGACTAGCTGGAGGATCTGGCTAGAGTTTTTCAAATAGTTAGGACACTATCGTAGCAGATGGTGGTACTAGATGATAGTCTTTTCATGGGCTCTACAAAATGATGGTGGATCATGAAGCATCAGTTACATGATGAGGTGAACCTCACCACAACATACTTTGAGATCCTCCTCAAGGCAGAGTTATTCCCAGCGACACTATGCTCTATGCGTATCCAAGAACTGTTGTACATACAGTAGAGAAGCTTATTTGTGGCCCAGTACTCGGTCATATTCACTACCCTCTCACGCTACACTACCGACATGGTACATGACCCATTCTTTAGGTCCCAGACCATTGAGAAGGGTATCCATAAATAGATTATATCTTCTCTCATATCGCTAAATATCCCAATGCAGGCTGGAGTGCTTGAGCTGTCATTACTAGTTGAGATCTTCTTAGCTTAGCAGGCACCAACAGCGAGAGTCACCACTGTATGACATTTAGTCGATCCATCTACACGGGTTAGTAGACAAATTACACAGAGGTCCAAGTGGACCAAACCTTCCAGAGGATGACCCCAGGACACAGGTTCATAGGTGCGGAACTCACGATTCATAGGGGGTCAGCTGGGAGGTATAGAGTGCTTCATGTGCGGAGGGGAGGGTCAAATGGATCGCAACTTTCCGTCTCGTCGTACTGATTACCATCACATGGTAGAGGGACCACCGAAGTATAGGCAGATATTCGAGCGAGGAGGTCCATGGGATGGCTAACATGGTAGAGGATTAGGCTATGCAGTAGGCATTGGGCAACGATTTGAGGTCTAACAGCTACCACCACTATGTGGTCCACCCTGACCAGATGGAGCATGTGGACAGGGGCGAGCCCAGATACAAGAAGAAGAGGCCTACGACCACAGTTATCTAGAGATGTTTAGAGGGATGATCTATGTCTATTCCATCCTAGTTGTATTACTTATATTCATAGGTACCATTCCCTCTTTCATTTCAATGGAACTCGTTCGGAGCTCAGAGATTCCAATGGAGTCATTGGCTCAATCCTTACAATTAGAGACTCCTACGAGAGATGGTTCGATGATTACACACTGGGGAAGGAAGTGTGAGCTCACTCTAGGAGGCAAGAGAATCAGTTGAGATCTCATAGTAGCAGCGTAGAGGCCTTATGATTTCATCTTCTGTATAGAATGGATATCTATAGTCCATGATCAGATTGACTGTTTTAGGCACAATGTGTGGTGTGTCTATGAGGATTGGATTAGGATTACCTTCACTGGTGAGAAGGAATACTTTGTTTCACATGATGGACTTTCATAGGGGAGGGTGAAGATGATAAATCGCTAGTTGGATACCCTTACCCTTAGAGTAGTTGACACGAGGAGTCTGAGATATCCTAAAGTGGTGGACCAGTATGCTGATGTCTTCCCTAATGAAGTTCTAGGACTACCTCCTCACAGGTAGGTAGACTTTCACATCGACATATACCCCAGGAAAACATTGATATCTACACCAGCATATCAGATGGCTCCCATAGTGCTCCGTGAGTTTATGTTACAGTTAGAGGACTTGCAGAGAAAAGGGGTTCGTAAGGCGCAGTGTGTCTCCATGGGCATCCCTGGTCTTGTCCGCCAAGAAGGTAGATGAGAGTTTGAGACATTGTGAGGACTATCGGTGCCAAAACCAGGTGACCTTGGAGAACAAGTATCCTCTTCTGAGTATCAATGATCTCTTCGACCAACTAAATGGAGCTCATTGGTTTTGGAAGATATACCTCAGATCAAGCTATCACCGTCTCAGGGTACGGGATGACAACGTTCTGAAGATGGAAATTCGGTGTCGGTATGGCCATTACGAGTTCTTATGGATGACAATTGGTGTGACCAACGCTATAGAAATGTTCATGGGACTAATTAACATGATCTTTAAGTCATACCTCGATCACTTCGTGGTGGTATTCATTGAAGACATCTTGAAATACTTGGCATCTGAGGAGGAGCACTCCATGCACCTGCAGATGGTTCTGGATACACTACGAGAGAACCAGCTTTATGGAAATATCTCAATCTTCCAGTTCTGGATACGGGAATTCCACATCCTAGGGTTATTTATCTTGGAGGATAGAGTTTTAGTGGATCCAGTGAAGATAGAGGCAGTGATTTCTTAAGAGCCATCGAAGAGTGGGATTGTGGTGAAGAGTTTCGTATGATTGGCAAGGTAATACCAATGTTTTTTACCTGAATTCTCAACTATAAAAACAACCCTTTAAGGCTTGAAGAAGATGGGGAAGCCTTTATTTTGGATGGAGAAGTGCTAGTGGAGTTTTCAGGAGGAGAGGCAGAGGCTGACAAGTGCCCCCATCTTGAGCCTTCCAGAAGAGGGTTTTGGGTATGTATTATACTACAACGCATCAGGGACCAAACTAGGTTGTTTAAAAATGTAGGAGTGAGCATCAATAGCCTACATCTTACGATAGTTGATACAACCTCAGCAGAATTATGCTACCCATGACTTGGAGCTATCAGAAGTGGTCTTTGCACTGAAGATGTCGTGGCACTACTTGATTAGTTAATCGTTTAATGTTTACTCTGATCACAAGATTCTCAGTTATATCATATCACAAAAGGACTTAATGCTGAGGTAGTGACGATGGCTAATGTTCCTACATGACAATGAATTTGAGATATTTTATACTCCTAGGAAGAGGAATGTAGTAGTAGATGCACATAGTAGGAGGTCTGGTCTTCAACTACTGAGTGAGGTGAAAAAGAAGCTAGCCACATTGAAGATATCCTTCTTGGATAGAGATGGATTAGTTTATTTCTAGAATATGACGTACACCTCCCCCCCCCACTTATTTAGAAATTTTAGGAGTCATGACTTAAGGATATAGACTACGAGGCCCACCATGCTCAGATATCCTCAAGATTGGATCCTAATGGATTTTATGAAGTTGGGGAGCACGGTATCCTCTAATGAAGGCACACCTTGGTACAAGTGATGCTAATAGAAGAGGTGTTGAGGAATATCCATACATCCCCTTTAGAGGTACATCCTAGTGGGGACATATGTACCATGACCTCTGGTGTCAGCACTGGTGGCCATGGATAATGAAAGCAGTGGTAGAGTTTGTATACCAATGCCTCACTTGTTAGCAACTAAAGGCTGAGCATCCGGTACCACCAGGCTTATCTTAATCCTTAAAGAGGAAGAGACCCATGGAGTTTTAGGAAGGAGTCCATTTCATCATATGGATCTCACCCCGAAAAGGATTATGATGGTTTGGTCGGGGTGAAAAGATATCTCTAAGGTTCATCAGACCCTTTTAGATCCTCAGTAGAGTAGGCGAGGTGGCGTACCATCTAGCTCTTCCCCCACATATGCACCAGGTGCATAATGTTTTCCGTGTTTTTCATCTAAGGAGATACGCCGATGATCTATTACTTGTTATCGACTAGGGAGAGATGGAAATCGACAATGAGGAAACATTTGTGGAGTTCCCAGTGGTGATAAAGGATCGACAAGAGCAGGTCCTTCATGGGTGGTTGATTCCTCTGGTGCGAGTTCATTGGAAGCATGGGAATATTCAGGAGGGACAAAATTCCCTAATGTGGGGAGAATGTAAAGACCTGGAAATTCCATATAATTTTTATGAAATTATTTGGGATTGTTATGAGTCTTTGAAAATTGACGGTTCTAGATTCCATGCCTAGTGTGCCTAGAACAAATTTTTTAACTTCTTTTATGGTTCGTTTAGTAAACCTATCAGTGGCATTTTCTAACTTTTGAATTGGTTCTCAGAATCGAAATCTGAGAGCACCATTGAATTCACAGTGCCGAGATTCTCTTAATGGAAGCTTTACATTGACCATAGTAATACGGGTGAAAAAGATTGTATTTTCACTCTAATAGAAACAATAAAATAACATAGAGATTGTTATTTTATTTCCTTTTTTTCCCACCACCTGTGAATTGGCAGTGGCGGGGACCAAAAAGGTAGTTAGACATTTAATATGGGCTATTAAATTATTAGTTACACTTTGGTTTCATAACCACACCTCTAGTAATTAATGTGGCACATTAATTATGTCAGTTAATGTGGGAAATTAATTACCTCAATTAATGAACCTCATTAATTCTTAGGTGTGTTACACACACTTTTCCCCTATACATATGTGAGGATCGAGGTAGAGTTTTTGGAATGACTTCATCAAGAGAGGAACCTCTTGTAATGTGACTCGACACCGTCCACCGATGGAGATAGAAGCTCAGGCAGCAACAAATCGATGAACATCGACAGCTGTATCGAACGCATAATCTTTATCCCCTACCATGATGTCTCCAAAGAATCTCGATGTAGGGGTTATATTTTAATTCAATAAATTCCCACGATTCTACACATCATTCTGGAATTTGTGGGTGGTCTTTGCGGGGGGAGGGGTGTTTGAATGGGGTTTATCATTATTTTAATGTGATTCATAAATTACTCCCTCTTGTTATAATGCTAATTCAGAGGGCTCAGTAAAAAAAATGCTCGGACCCAAAGCCGCTTGATTTTCATTTCATTTTTCAGATGTGGTTGTTCCTACATAAGGATACCTTGAAACTGAGTGAAGTGAAATGGCGACGACATCCCAGGAGGAACATAGGTGTGTTCGGAAAGAATAACGGACCACCAGGGCTCACTCGGTGGCCCGCATAAGATTTGCAAGCATGATATCGGCACGACGACCCCAATGACTGGTGCCGGTGTCGAAGTCGGTGGTAGGAGCTTGCCGACCATAGAGGAGGGTAGCTCCACCTGGCACCGTGGCAGACCAAATGGGCACCCGACATGGGCCGACCACTGTGATGGCTAGGCGGTGCGCCGTCAGGTGCCACAGGGAGCAGTTCAACGCTACGACGCCGCAATGAAGGAGGGACCTGCAACCTACGGGTCCCACAGGTGATGAGGTGGTGAAACATAACACTGCCAATTAAGGAGTCAAATAGATTTATTGAACAATTTGGTCGGCATAACTTGTAAAAGCCCATGCGGGTCATGCCAGCCAGCGGGTCGGACAGCCTGGTGGGCCGCGCCCAGCCGGCGAGCGTGGCCGGTCCACGTCCCAACAGGCCGAGCCCGATGCGGCCATCCCAACTCTGCTAGACCTAGCCGGTGCGGGCTGAGTCAGGTCGGACCCGGGCCGGTTCAGATCATGTCGACCCAAACTAGGTCCATTCGACCATGGCTGGGTCCTGCAGGGTCAGTCCGACCAGTTCGGACCAGACCTAGACCCATTTGGGCCAATTCATGCTCAGATGATAATGTCTTGCAAACCAGACCTCCATTTGAAGAACTGTTTGAGGTGCTGGGATCCTTGGATTGGGACGGTCCTTTTGAGATACTATATGAGAGTTTTGAGAATCGTTTGTGTATAGATAAGTTGGATAAAAAAAATCCAACTGGACCCTTGGCACTGAAATTCCAATAACATACAGAACCGGAATCTAGTTTACACATCGTATGTTGTGTTGTATCCCTTATGATGTGGCGGCTCATCAGGTTACTTCTTCGTGAGAATTCGTGCCGATTAAAATATAACCATTGGATTGGGGAGCAATTTCTTCTAGAAACAAGAATACAATGAGAAGGGATCCTGTTTCAATCTTAGACGTAAATAATGATGAGTGATTTTGTGTGATTTAACATGTAACGATTCCGTGTGAATCATCACCTAGCGGTTTTATGTGAATCAGCACCGAGAGATTTTGTGTGAATTAGCTCCCATCAATTCTTTGTGAATCTACACCGATCGATTCTATGTGAATCATAACCCTATGATTATGGGTGAATCAACACCCATAGATTCGGTGTGAATCACCACCCAGAAGTTCTATGGGAATCAGCACCCAGCTGTTCTGTTTCAATCATCACCGAGTGATTCTGGGTGAATCACCACCCATCTATTATGTGTTGATCAATACCCAACAATTATATGTGAATCGACACCCAATTTTTCTGTATGAATCAGCATCCAACGATTCTGTATGAATCAGCACCCTGCGATTCTGTTTGAATCTGCATCTAGCGATTCTGTGTGAAACTGCACCCATCGATTCTCTGTGAATCAGTACCCAGTGATTGTGTGTGAATCGTCAACTATCAATCTTGGGTGAGTATTGTGGGGATTTGAGAGTTTCTAAAATTTTGGTGGTTCCAATATATTTTACCACTAGTTTCATTGACATTGAAATTTTTGGTTTCGCAAAAAGATATATAGTTATATATGTTCTAGGTCATAGAAAATAATGAATATTATTAACATTATTTAATTGATATTCTTGATTTCCATAATGAAAATTTTTAACTAAATCATTCTCTAGAACTATATAGTTTCATATCAATATGATAATTTTTTTTACTCAATTATTACTAATATCGGATTTCATACGATCGTTCAATTAATCATAATTATTTTCATTTAAACATTGGTGGTATATTCGCATAGAAATTTTATAGTGTTCCAACTAATATACCTTCCACCCCAACATATATTTCTTGGATGAAAAAAAATTATATTAATGAAGATGAAATTAAATTATGATAAATTGTGGGAAATAAAAAATAATTTTTTTTGAAAACTATATTTTTGAATCGTTATAATTGATACTCTGATATCAATTATTTGTGTGTGTAATAGTGAATAAAATATAATAGGGTGGGTGAATTTTATTTTTACCTATTTATAATTATGATAATCATATTTTTTAAATACTGCTGTGAATAAATATTAATATTATTTTTGATTTACTGGTGAAATCAATCTTTAAACTAACCCAAATACATAATGTATTGTAATATAGTATACAAATAATATATCACTTTACTGGTATTTTAATCTTTTAATAAAAGAGTTAAAATAGTGTTATTAGAACTAACATAAATATAGAAACTGTAATTATGAAAACATAAAAAAACATAAGTTAAAATCTAAACATGGATTACGGGTTAGATAACCAAATACTCCATTAATGGATATTTATTAAATACCGACTTTTCAATCAAATTGGAATAGAGATATGTAGTCTAATTATAGGATATCTATGAATCTCATCATTTATAAGATATAAATAAATTTAAAACCTCTCATAATTTATAAATTCCTATGACTAGAATCCAATGAATATACATATCAGTAGCAACTCAACATCACAATTGAAATATAGGATCTCTGTCTTCCTAGCAACAGATTCCCCTGATTGGATGATCAAATTTTCCTTTTTCTTCATATATTTATAATAACTTTTTCATATGGGATTACTAGTATAATAAATCAAATGAAAATATTAAGATCATTATAAGGATAAATTCACAAAATGGTAGATCTTATAAAAAAACTAAAAAAGAAAACTACCCAGATCAGAAGACCACTCAAAAAAAATAAATTGGAAAACTTCAAATTAATAATACACTTTCAAAATGATCTTAAATTAAATAATATTATTTTTTATTATTTTTATGCATGAGTTGTGGATCTATTTTTAGTAAATGTAATAAAAACTACACTGATTTAATTCAAAAAAACATGGGGTCTCTTAGAATAAATTCAGTAGTAACATATTCATAGAAAAAGAGCATATTGCATCAACTCCTAATGGGTATATTCCAAATTTATAAAATTAATTTTTATTATACTAAAATTAATTGGAAAATGGAAAAATTGATCACCCTATTTCAAAAAACAATTATGGGTTTTTATATTTCATATATCATTTATCGGAAGGTCATTCTATAAAAAAAGTATCTTTAACAAAAAAACATGATTTAGAACATTATCTTATAAATTTTATCTTGATTTTCAAAATAAATATGTACATATGTTTTTAAATTAAAAATATCTTGAGTATTTATTAATATAATATGAATTTTTGATATTTTATGAAAATAAATTTTTTTTTATGTCAATATTAAAAAATAACATTTTTTCAAATTAACATAACTTTTCTGAAACAGTAAGAATGTAAGATTTAAATGGAAATATATGAAGAATTATAAAGGGTCCAATAATTTATTTTATAGAAGACTCTATAATTTTAAAAAAAGTTGTTTCAATTTATTAACTGGCATTAAAAATTTATAATTTCGGTTATATTTTTTAAGAAATATTAATACCATATACTTTTAGTATTTTAAGATTAATAATAACAATATTAAAAATTGAATAAAAAATGAGTTTCAAATTTTTAGTCATTATATTTATATTATATAGTAATTTAAAATTTTATTTTTTTCATATAAGTTCAATAAACTAATTAAAAACTGATTTCTATGATTGAGACTAAAATGGTTAAAAAGAGTAACCTAAGAGGTAAATGACCTAAATTTATCAAACAAAGTTTTCAATTGGGTTTTGGAGAAAAAGATTTACCTTATATCATATCACTTATATTATTCGTTCCATCTTTATAATTATTTCATTGATAGTGACTTCCCATTATTGAAATATTTCGGATACATCAAAAAATGCAACTCATTTCCCTTATTAGAGGAAAACATCAATCCTCACATAAACTCACAGAAAAAATCAATACAGTCTTTTAAAAATATAAAAACACAATAATTTTCCCTCATTTCAACCTAAATAATGTTTTTATCCTCTCAATGTAACATCCATAAAATGTTTGACACCCTCTACAATAGAGATAATCAAAAAATTGACATATAAGTTCCTAAACACTCTTTCTTTATTCAATATATTGATGTTATTTTATTCAACATAAATACCCCTTTCAATATATTATAATGATAAATTAAATATAATTATTATACTACTATATTATCAAAATTATTGTACAATATTTAATCACCCTCCCCACTTTCAATTAAAAAAAGGAAAGTGTGACTCATGTGTTATATTGATTGTCACCTCAATGATTTAACTTGTTTCATTTTCATTTACCACCATAGAAGGATGGTCCAAATGGTGTATTTAATATATAATTATGATATTTATTAAATACTTAATCTCATATATTATTACCCATGTTACTCCTTTTTTTCCAAATTCTATGAAAAAGAAATTAGTATTCATTTTTACATGGGGACTACCGACCCCCGGGATCGGTGCATTCTATTTTTCACTACCACTTTCATGGATGATTTTTGAATAATTTTTTTTAAATATGATTTATAACACAATATAAATCATTAATATGATAAATTATAAATAAAACAAAGATATTGATTTTTATAAGGTTACTCTTTGATATTGATAAAAATACCAATACTAGTTATTTTTCATTTTTTCAACATCAAAACACAACTAAAAAACAATCAATTGAACTATAAAAAAATATATAATTTTAAAAAATCATCTATATTACCTTTTATGGAATTTTATTTATGATCATTAGGACAAAAAGTATGATCCATGATGTTTATTTAGACTTAATTCAAAATTGTCTTGATAATTAACACCTGGTGTTTAAAATAGATTATATCATTATAATCCATGAAGATAATTATTATTAATGAATAGTATAATTGGAAATGTATTTGTATACTATTCCAAAATTTGAATTTTTTTATCATTATGATATGTGAGGTTAAATCACTTCTATTTAAATCAAGGGTAAAGGTAAGGAACTTGGTTACTAAAATTACTTTCTTTGAGTTATACATGTTCCACTCAATTGCCTTTCCCATATATTCAATAAATTTCCCACTTTAAATTATGTTCACTCTTTATTTCAATTAAAAATATGTTTTTATCCAAATTCATTTCCATGAATGGATTTCTTTTAGCGTACCATTCCAAAAATCATAGGAGTCATTTTTATAATCGGGTCATAACTATGAAATATACAAAAAAATTAAAAAATGATTTCAAAAATAAATTTTCATGAATTGGTTTTTATTTTATTCAAATAATATATCTCTATGGTGTAACTATATATGTTTTACACTATAGTTTATTATATTATTTGATTATTTTTTCAGTTCATGTTTTTTTAATTAAATCATTTAATTCATGATATATTATATTATCTTTGGAAGTTCTTGGAAACACATTTTATTTCCAAGATTTATTTATAAAATATAAATGATTTCCATTTCAATTTTTGTGAAACCTATTTATTTACAATGGGTTCAATAAGATATATTTATGATTAATTTTATGTCGTATAAATATGTATAGATGATGACTGAAGGTATCCAATATCTACCACTAAATCATTGGTGACTATTTATTTCTCATGAGATAATCAGGCATGGAAAAAATTTGTTGACACAGGGGTTGTCATGGGGTGTTTTCCCACATTTTAGACATAGGAATAATGAGATTCTACACATAGGTTTGGGAATAATGGGTTTTATCATAGTTTTTTTACTATTCTTATTTTTTCACACATTTTCTATGTTATCTATCTGATTTTAAATATTCAAATGCATTCCATTTCCATGTAATACTATATTTTCATTATTATGCTATATTTTTAAAGAATTCAAAAGTTTTTTTTGTAATTCACACATGTTATATAATTATTTATATGATTTTTGAGACACATCACGTATATTATGATTCATTATTGATTTTTTTTAATTATTTTATGTTAATCTGATATGTTTTATAATTATCACCTCATATATTTTCATCCTTCATCATGATATTTATGTTTCTCTCAAGTTCCCCTTTATAAAATGTTATTTTTTATCTTAGTATGATTATAAGCTCACCCCTTTATTATGTTTTCATTCCCAATGTTATGAAGATGATTATATCAGGTGATATATCTTGAAAATGATCAATAGAAGCATGATTATGAAGAAATCTTCAAGATTTATACAATAAGATTTTTATGTGGCTAATTTCCAAGATATTGTACCTTTGAGTCCATGGATTGTAATTGTTTTGTGATATGTCTTTTTTAAATCATGATGTTACTATATTCCTTATGTACTTTTAGAATGTTTCTATATATCCCCTATATAAAAATGACATATCTACACGCCTTAAATTTACAATAATAAATTATTATCTTGATGTAGTGAAACCATGTATCTCTTCCGAAAAACAACATTATACATCCCAGGAAATATTTATACCAGCCTCTCCACTATGCTCCTAATGAAACTACATAACACATACCATTCACATAAACCATAATGTTTACACTTCTCATGGAGTGACCATGTTGTGTCTGAGTATAAACACAGCAGACCACCACCAGTGATGTCCCTAAATAGTATGAATACATATAAAAGTGTTTACAACATATAATAAAGATAAATAAAAGAAAACCATCAATCCTAATCCACATGTGATCAAGTATTCAAGAGTGGGACTTTACTAATATTGGCTAGTTTTTGAGTGGAAGGATGGATCCATATCCTTTCGTACTAGACATTCCCTTAATCATTCAACCTATTTTTGTCACATAACATCTCTGAAAACCCATAAATAAACAACTTTCTAGATGAACCAGAACACCCTAATGTAACATCATCTAACCATATCAATGGTTGTATAGTAATCTAATCTCTTCAATAACCAGCTTCTAAATATCTAGATGATTCATAAGGAATGGTAAGACCCATCCCTCAAAAATATGTCCTCGTTATCCCTAATGTATTCCACATATATATTTTACATATCATTTTCATTCAAGTGTTTTAATCACCACCAATGTTTTATTTAAATCTTTTGATATGTCATTCCTCTATAAATATTTTCAATACAATCATCCCAAAATTCCTATCTATGAGGGATACCAAAAATAATCAATGGTAACAACCACCTAACCAGTCATATTCTATTTTAATTTAATACCAATAGGTTTCACCCAATGGTTAGTTGAAACCACATACAACCAATGGTCGTAATAAATGTTTATAAAAAATTATACAAATGGAAATTCCTTCAAAATCACACTGGTGATCCATGTCAGCCCACTCCAAGTAATCAACAACACTTATGGTTGCATGAGTTAAAATAATCACATTCCCAAGGAAAATATAAATCACCACATCCCAATAATCATTAACCAAAACACATATCATTATATACATCAAAAATCAAAAATACACCACCAAGAAATACATGACCTATCAAAATAGGCCCATAATTTTACATATGATACTACCCATGGGTATCCCTAAAAAAATATGGAAATTGAAAGTGTTTTCATTCCTCATCACTCACATGACACTATCCCCAAATGATTATCTCCTGAAACGTATAAAAAATATTGAATAAAAAATACCAAAACACTAATTTTCTAGTATTTGATGAATATATCGCTAAAAATATAATAGAATATTTTATTCTTATTAAAATAAATCTGATAATAAATAAGAAACCTTGATTTGGATATAATCTATAGAAGGTGAGCCATTAATTTTAGAAAATGGAAATAAAAACCATAGACATATAATATTATTCATGTACAATCCATTTATTGTACAACATAATTAAAAAAATAGAAACCCATGAAGATATATACAGATGTAATAAAGGAAGACATAGAAAGGGAGAATAATGAAATATTTCGTTCCAAAAATATGTCTTCCTGAAATATTGTATGTAATCATTAAATATTTAAATTATATATTTATATATTTATTTTTAAAAAATAGTGACAAGAAACATAGTTATTTAATCCCTAAGACCATGGCTTGTTTCCCATTTAAGGACACCCCATGATGAATGATTCCCCTTAATCACGACATGATTAACCTCTATTGAAGCCTAGAGGAACCAGGACATCACTACATATGGTCACATAATGGAATGGACCTTAACTCATGGTATGAATTTGTAATCCCTATATGGCCTCTAGTACATCATAGTCCTCCTCCATTCCATTAATATATTTGGTAAAATGTTGGATTTTCCACTATATAATATCCATATCATACCTTATATACCATCCAAACCATCCCTTACATATCATATAGATCAACCCTTATATGTCATTCAAATCATCCCAGACATGTCATCCTGATCAACCCTTACATTCCTTCCAGATCAACCCTTATATATAATATATATTAACCCTTTAATATTATCATGATCAATAGTTCAGTTTGAGTTTTGTATCCTAAAAATGAGGACTTTACTAAATTTTCCATCACATTCATCCCAACGTGAATTTTTTCCCAACATCATACAAGTGTTCTCTAAAAATATATATATACTAACAATGGTTAATAAATATATCACTTGAATCATAAACCATAATATTTAATTATTATAAACCACCCATTACAAACAATATCTCCTTTGATACAGAATTATCCACAGTCATCTCAAATTATTCATTTTATGCATATACCTCACTACATCATGTTTCCTTGTGCCTTGAAATTCGTTTTTACTAATAATGAATTCTACCCCCAAGACCCGTCCTAATGCAGGATCTCAATTTAGAACCAACACCAACACCACCAACACTTTTGTGGGTCAATATACATATAGACGATCAAATATACAAACTGAATTACCTATCTTAAATACCCATGTTGTTATAAACTCCTCACCATAAAATAGATAATCAACAAGCTATCTAGGGCCACCAAATAACCAACCCCTATTGAAAGCCAAGATTCTCTCTACCCATATTCTCAAATAACAATGATGATGAAGAATGAAAATGTATGATCCCAAATATTATGGGTAAAAAACATAAATAGGGTGATACCTTCTATAGAAACTCCCCATAAAATGAATAACTTACCTAGTAAAATCACAACCAAACAACTTGATATAATGGAAGTATCATATCTATTTATCTTTTTGGATCACAAATATTCCAACCAGAAAATATCAACCCAACTCATGCCTAATGAATCCCATTTCACATTATATCAATGTTGTAACACCCCAATATTTTAGTATGTATTTATATTGAAAAAATTATGGTCTCTTTGATATATTATAAGACATGAAACACTAAAACAATCTAAACCATTATAAAATTTTCAAAGATAAAATATTATAATGTTAGATATGAAATAATAAATTAGAGTTATGATATATGAAACATCATTACTAAAATTATAAGTGGAATAAAGCACCATGAAAATAAAAATAACAATAAAATGAAATATTCATCCTACTCTTATGTATTGAATATCACAGAATTGGTTGCAACTATGGAAAGTAGGATAATCATTATAACTAAAATATAATTTTTTAGAATGAAGAAATTTAACTTGATGAATGAATTTATAGATTAATATAAGGTTATATATAAGATTGTAATATAATAGTTATATATAAGGTTGGTGGTCATATTGTCATTCGTTATACGATAATTTGATATATAGTCTTCGTATATACGATCATTAGATATAATTTCATCTTGTAGGTAAATTTTATTTGTCAATTTTTTTGAAAAAATAACAACAATATATATCATATATAAAAATTAACCCCAGAAAGGATTACAAAAACTAATATTATATTATAAAGATATTTATTTTTATTCACTGTTTATTTTTTAGGAATGATTTAAGGAGTTCAAATAAATATTTCAATAATTATATGTTGGTGAAATTTTTTTTCTATAATTTTAATAATGATATGTGATTAATTTAAGTCAATGATATGTGGGGATACATTTTAATGATTCTTTTCATTCTAAAATGTATTTTACTATTATTAAGTGAACTAATAACTACTAAATACTAATTTTAATAAAATGTGTTTATATAAATATAAATGAATTATTATTAATTAAACGATTAATATTTGGAAGGTATATGAGAATAATTCAATTTTTGGTCCAAGAAATTTATTTTTCTAAAAATTATTTATATACATTATACATTTATATTTTTAAAAAATTTATTATCACATTAATAAATTCAATCTAAAAAAATATATTTATTATTTTCAATCCGAATATCTAAATTTGTTAATAAGATCAATTTACTTTTTAATTATAAACATAAGATTCCACGATAAAAGAAATTCACCCTTGTAAAGGCTAAAATATGGTATACATGATAAATTAAGGGATAATGTAATAAAATATCACGAAACCATATCCCTTAATAGATTAATGAAGAATTTATAAACCTATGATTATCACTTCTATATTATTTGTTCAGTTTTTTCTATTTTCAATTTGAAAATCATCTTTATACATTAACTGGTATTTCTGAAACTATCACTCAAGATAACCTATAAATGAGAACTTCCTCTACCAACCTCTAATCATAACCTTTCTAATAATCTTTCTTTATTAATTACCTAAATTGTATCCCAAAAAACAATATCTATCATTTTGGAACACCAATCTCAAAGACTAATTCCCTAATATATCACTCTGAGATGTTCTATAAAAGGATATTCACTTCTTAAATGTAATTTCCATCCAATACATAATCATTTTTCTATTTTTTTACTTCAGCCACTAATTACATAATATAAATAATAAATTAAATTGTTTATTTTTGAAATAATTTATCTTATATGTAGATATTGTAATTATATAATATCATGTTCTTATTCATTAAATCATAATAACTTGTTCCTATTTTTTGTCAGTTTTACCACCAAGTAGAAAAATGATGTATTGTTAACATCATGAATAACTATGAATTAAAAAATAATAGTCATATGATCAAATAATTAATAATATTTTTTTCATTAATTGAAAAAGGTATTATTTATAATTATAAATTTGGATGAAATCAAATTTTTATTGAAGCCAAATCAAAAAGAGGATATTTTTATGAATTCCTTGTGAACCAGCCAAAATTTTAACTACCATACTAATATAGACTTGTAAATATAAAACAATTGTCACTTGGATATACATTTTTATTATAAAAAATTAATCTATGGGTAATAAGGAATTATAAATTAATGGTATTTAGTAAAATCAGTATGAATAAGGTTATTAGTAATAGTGATAATAATCCATATTTTTTTATACAGAAAGTGAAAATTTATCTATCTAGGTATTAATATGAGGTAAGTATTTATTTTATAGTCTCACGTTAAAATCAAGGTTTCGTATATTAAATTTATATTATATAGAATTTATTTATATTTATCTTTAAAATACAATACATGTAATGCCCCGACCCCAGTTACCCAGAGCATGTGCATTATTTTTATACATTGGCATGATTACAAGAAATCATGTCCCAAAGGACCGATCAGTTTAGCAGTCTTGGAAAATAGATTACATACATTAACTTTACATTATAATTTCATGCATAAAACACATCATAGATAGTTCTTTTAGAATTCCATTATTCCCTTTAGCTTAACCATGCATACCAATCATAATACACTTTTTGGAAATACTGGGAAAATAAATCATAAGAAAGGGGTGAGCTCAAATGCCCAGTAAGGGTAAATAATTTAGCGGATGCTATAAACTTTTAAGGCAAGATGTGTGATAAAAACATCATCCTTTTTAAATATAAACTAGAACATAATATGGAAAAAATAAAACAAACATTACCATATAACTATGCACATGGATATTCTACTAGTCGAATAATCACATGTAATAACTAATTTCATAATGATGGAATGCATAACAACGGACATCATTACCACATAGTCAAGGCCTTGTGCTAAGACTACAAATATAATTTTTGTCAAGGCCATGTGCCAAGACACTAGTTTGTCTCCTGAGGCCTACCGATGCATCTAGGAGCTACAATGGGCTCCACCCATCACTTTTAAGTCCACTGCATTCCTCATATGAAAAAGTTGAAACATAACATAAACATTCGTATTAAAACTAGTATAGGAAATGTCAATACATTAACCATAAACCATTAATGGTATAAAAATAGAACATCCACAGTCAAACATATATTAACTCATTCAATAAAATATAGAAGATTGTATTATAATAATTCAAAATCAATCAAAAATAATATTCAGTAAAGGATTCCGACATAAGTGAAAATGATGAGTAAAACGTTTTGAGAGAAATATCCTTTTCTAGAAATAATTTAAAAGTCAGACATTTATAAGGGAAGTAATTTAGAAGATATTTTTGAATCAAAGTGTCACATACCACATTGAAACATTTGTAAAGAATTACTATTTAAAAACATTCCTGTCCCTATAAATAAATCCTTAAATTCATTTTGAAAACATGAACATTAATTAAAAATATTTAGATAGATAAATATTTAAAACATTTAAAATTATGATTTTGATAAAGATTACCTTTCATTGATCCTTAAAATATTCATTTTAAAGTAATTTTTATGAAAAATGGGCATGGATGATAAATATTTCCTAGAAAATACATACACATAAACAATATTGGATAATAATGAGATTGAGGAATTAACCCTTACCTTGCACTTTCCTTTGGTCGAGAGTACGTTTAACATCTTGTACAATAACCATAGTATGTTATTAAATTATTACAGAACCATATTCATATTTATTATATCATAAATGATTCATTTATGACTTTATACTACCTATTTTATAATGATTTAAATGTTAAATTAGCATTTCATGTAATAATAACGTTCTTTATCGTACATGTTTTGACTTGTTACTCTTCATTGTATCACATAGAACAATATTTAAATACTTCCTGAATATAAAACATGATTTATATATCATATATATTTAGAATATAAATATGTTCAATGTACCATCCCATGTATGTAAAGAATTATGTATTTTAATATCTATGTCTATTTCTGAATTAGATAGTGTTTTAGAGGCTCAAAATGAGAATAAATCCTATCTTAAGCGTGAAATACTCTAATATTTTTTACAAGATTTGTTTTTCCGCCTTTTGATGGAAAACCTTTTTTAAGTATAAATTTTGAAAATTATATATGCTATATTTTACAAAATAAACATATTCTTCAGAATTGGGACATTGAGATTTATATTGGATAAATATTTGGTATTTTTTTGACAATGTTCATTTCTTAATGAATAGTGAAAAATACAACATTTTACTTTAAAACTGCTTTTTCATCTAACTTAATTATATGGATATATTATCTTATTATTTGGTTTTAAAGAGTAAATATAATATATTTTTACCATTTATTTCTATGGTGGACATGGGAATTAATTTCACTTTGAAATTGGACATAAAAAAATTTCAAACTCTTCATAGATATTGTTTCTAAAAAACCCACTATTTGTTTTTACAACAGGAATTATTTTTAAATTACCGAAATTTCTGTTATTTGAATTTGGTAAAATGGATTCCATATTTTGAATAAAAAGTTCCAAATTATTTAATTAAGGCACTTTTTTTCAGATATTATTAATAGTAACGACGGTAATTATCTTCAATTATCGTGATTAATTAGTAATCGGGTAGTTAAGCGTAATAAAATAAAATCCTAATAATATAAAATGACCACAAAATGTGTCCTAAAGCTACTGTGTTGTATCATGGCCGACCATGTTATTCCTTTTTCCAACTTTAGGACCTCATGGAATCACTTTAGTGTGATAGTGACCTTTTATTTTTTTTTTAAAGGAAAAGTATAACCAAAGTATATAACACCTAAGTAAAACAATATTAGTTATGTCTATGTAAATGATATATCAGACTATAAATAGTAATTGAAAAGCTAAATAAAATTTCCTACATCATAGTATTTTATTTATAATTTTTAGACATTAAATAAATTAATTTATTTATGACACCATGATGATGCAGTGATTACTTCATTAATGAATGATTTAAATAAAATTAAAAAGAAAATGTAACATATAAGACATAAACTTGTCAAAAACCTATTGTATGGGTTTATTTCTAAACCTTATCACCTTATACTCTAAATTTATCATTGTGGGACCTTTAAAATCTGAAAATCATTTTAAAATAAAGTAACATTTAATGACTTTCCAAGAGTGCCCCTCCTCCCTCATATAAAAGGCCCCCACCTCTACCCTATATACCCACACCTCTCAAGCCCTTGAATTGGCCAAACTCTGCTCATTTTAGCTCTCCAGATACCTATATTCATCATAGAAGCCTTAAAATAGGCAGAAAGCTCTTCATGAAACCCATTTGGTTCAAACCAAGGGGACTTACCCGATTTAAAGGTAAAGTCTTCTCTAATGGTCTTTTGATTTATTTTTCTTCTCCAGCCCCTAAACACTTTTAATTTCATTATTGTTGTTACAACACCAGTATATTCAATATACTAGGATTTTTTTATAATATGTATTAGAGCTACACTTACACACACCTCGGTCGAATGGTTAAAGAACATATTGTTTTTATGGATGGAAAATTACTGCCTCACGAAATGATGATTATTCAATCTTATTTTAACACCTTTCATGGTGGCCATTAATTTTTCACTATATATATATATGACATATATTATTTTTATGTTTTCCTTATTATTATTTATTTTTCATTTATGACATACCATTATTGTTTCCATTATGGATAAACGCGATAATTTCATTTTTTGCAAGTGCTGACTACTGCCCCCTCAAAGTGATTTGAATCGTTAATGCCATATGTGGGACGTGTAAAGGATGGAGTTAATAACATTATATATGATATTATACTTCAATTATAATATACCTTTATATCATTATGATTCCATTCCATTAAATATTAAATAAAAATGAAAGCAGCGTTCATGCGTACGTACGGCTTACCGTCTCCATGAACGGTGCATTTCATTTCTTACCTCTAAATGTTATGTACTATTATAAATACATGTATATGCTGGATATATATGATATATATGATATCTGAATCATGAATATCATTCTGGATATAATGAACCTTTGAACACATGAACAACATGTAATAGTAAGAAGTCCATTTTTGACTTTAGTACCAAATATCGACAAAACGAACATTATTAATTAAAATGATTAAATAATGTTTATAACATGGAAATAAGTGATATAAAAGGAATAATAAACATGAAAAAGGTTCCTAAGAAAGTATAAATTAACGTTAGTATATTATTCAAGAGATTAAAGAATGATCAAGTCAAATCGGACACAAGGTAAGAGACTTTGTCTCAATATCCTTTCATTGAGGCATATTTTGTTTTATACACAACTTTCTATTATACGGTGTATAAACCCCTTTTAAATTTACTTTTATTCAAAAGGAATATTTTTGTATGAATCATTTTACTAAATGAGAAAAGGAATGATTTGTCTTACGTATGCCGCGACAACGACTTCTCCACCGCCGTGACCATTATTTGAGTTTCGGCTTCCTCTAGAAGCAATAACTTTTTTAAATGAAAATTAAATACCATGTTTTAATTTTCTTTTATTTTGGTATAGAAAATGGTTTTGATAATGTTTTGATTATATGAATGAGTTTTTTATATCTTGTTATTTAAATGTGGAAATTTTATGCTTCTTTTATGCATGTTTTATTTGATACAATTATGTTATAGTTCATGGGCATTGTTTATGAAGATGGGTGGTTATGTGATAAACTAAGGGCGGGTGAGCCCATAATAGCTCTCCAATGCATTGGGTAACATGAAGGGGTTAAAATCTAAGGTTTCTCCAAAGATATTTAGAGAATATACTGTGATGGGTATTCCAAACGTAACCATGAGGGTTAGTCCCTACGTAAGAATGTTATGAATTCATTATGTTACCTTTATGTATTATAATTTCTATGAGTTATTCATGAATCTTATGATTTCATGAGGTATGTTAAAGTGCTAATGTTTTATGAGTAAATTATGATTTCATTTATTCTTATGTATACATGGACTAATGTTTTCATTCCATATTTTAATATCCCTTATTGAGCCTTTTATACTCATCCCAAGTTTTTGAAATGTTTTTCATAGTTCAAGGGAAAAGTACATGATGTGATGATAGTGTCGTGTAAGTGTCAAGAAAGAATCCATGTTTTAATTTAAATATGTTTTCTTTGACGGGAAAAATTAATACTGTATTTTATGTGACCACCTTGTTTAAATGTGGAATGTAATGCATGATTTATGATCTAATTCTCTAAAAATCTAAACCTCAAAAAGATCCTCAAAGTGTATTATGGAAATATATCAAGATTAAGAAATTTTTAAGGCTGGGGCCTTATAGTTGGTATCAGAGGTCAGTTTAGATAACTTCAAGAGTTAGAATTTTATTAAATTATTATCCAAAAATATTTTTTTATGGTCAAATTGTAATGATATATCATTTGAATATTACCATGTTGCTTCATCTAAGAAATATTTGTTCATAATGGTTTTCTGCAGAGGAAACAGAGAAGATGTGCTTGGAAGGCATACAGAAGGAAATGACCATCCGAATCAGCATCCTGAGATGGTCGGAATTGGAACTGAATAGTTTGTTGCAGTAATGGAGTAGTCGACTCAAGCGATAAATGGATTTGGTATTCATGCACGAGATCAGACATATCAACCATAGAGGAACATGTTAGTGGTGGAACATTTCATGAGGCAACATCCCCCATCATTCAGAGGATCATCTGACCATGTGCTAGCTGAAGGGTGGATTAAAGCACAGGAGAAGATTTTCGATGTCATGAGGTGTTTAGAAAATCAAAAGGATAGTCTTGATGTTTACCGTTTGGAGGGTTAAGTAGATCGGTGGTGGTCTATGGTTAAAAATATCAGGGACGCTAATGAGATTGATGCTCTTGAGTGGGATGAATTCAAAGCCAATATAACGAAGGGCATTGGCTTCTCATGAGTTAAAAAGTTATAAAAATCTTGTTCGATGTGCTGAGAAGGTGGAAATGGAGTTTTCCAATGATCAAGTGTTCCATAACAACCAACAGAACAAGAGACCTAGGTGGCAGGATAAAGGTAAGAATCCTTCAAAAATGTCTGATGGTAAGAAAACTAAGTTTCCAATTTGTGATAAATGTGGTAAAAAGAATGCTGGGTAATGCCTTTTGAATTCTGGAAAGTGCTACAGATGTAGTAAGATGGGACATAAGTAATGTGATTGCACTGAAAAATATCAGGGTTATGGTAAGACCAAATTTGATTTACAGTTAGTGAAATGTTTCAAGTGAAATGAGATGGGTCATTATGAAAACGAGTGTTCAACAAAGAGCTCAAATGATGGGAAGTAGAAAGGATACAAGCAGAAGGGTGTGGTGAAATCCTTTGGAACTACTTCAGAAGATGTTGGGCCATCAAATGAAGTTGTATCAAGTACATTGTTTGTTTTTTCGGATTACGCCAGTGTGTTGTTTGATTTGGGGTCTACACATTATTTCATCTCTAAAAACTTTTCTAGTAAATTGGGTATACCATCTCAAGAAATGACTCCTAAACATGTGGTAAAAACACCTGGGGTAAATGTTGAGGCAAAAGGAATTTATATGAATCTTCCTATCCTTATCTATGGAACGAACATACTTGAAAACCTTATTTTTTACCTCTAGTAGAGTTTGATGTTATCCTAGGTATGGATTGGATCTCTTTTTACCATGCTAAGATTGATTGTAGAGCTAAAGAAGTTTCTTTTCAGAAAGACTTACAGTTTGTGTAAAATAATGAACCCTTACTATTGATAACATATCAAGAGGTTGAGAAACTTGTAAAAGATGGAAATGAATGTTACCTTGCACATATTGTTGAAAATAAAGGAACTGTTCAGATTAATGATGTGCCAGTGGTAAATGAGTATTCTAATGTTTTTCATAATGAGTTTTCTGGAATAATACCAGATCAGGAAGTTGAATTTACTGTTGACTTAGTTCCTGATACTAAGCTAATTTCAAAACCCCTTTATCGAATTCCTCAAATTGAACTTTTAGAGTTGAAGGAGCAATTTCAAGATTTATTAGTAAAAAGGCTTCATTTGGCATAGCACATCACCATGGGGTGCTCCTGTCTTATTTGTTAAAAAGAAAGATGTTTCAATGAGACTTTTCATTGATTATAGAGCCTTCAATAACATCACTCTTAAGAAGAAATATCCTTGGCCTCACATCGATGATTTGTTTGATCATCTCTAGGGTGCTCAGTATTTTTCAAAGATAGACCTGAGTTCGGGGTACCATCAGTTGAAGATAAAAAAATCAGATATTCTGAAGACTGTATTTCGTACAAGATATGGCCATTATGAATTTTTAATTATGACTTTTGGGATAACCAATGCACCTGCTATATTCAGGTACCTTATGAATAGAATTTTCCATGAGTTCTTGGATAAGTTTGAGGTTGTTTTAATTGATGATATTTTGGTGTATTCAAAATGTAAATAGGAGCATGAAAGACATTTAAGGGTTATTTTTCAAACCTTAAAAGAAAATAAATTGTATAGGAAATTCAGCAAGTGTGAGTTTTGGTTGCAAAAAATTTCTTTCCTTGGTCACATTGTTTCTAAAGATGGAATAACTGTTGATACTATAAAAAATAATTTGTTGAAGAATGGCCAAGACCCACAAATATAACCGTGATTCATATTATTCTTGGTTTGGAAGGCTATTACAGAAGGTTTGTTAAAAAAATTTCAAGGTTATCTAGTCCAATGACTAAGCTAACTCAGAAGGGTGTTAGGTTTATCTGGAAAAAATAATGTGATGATTGTTTTCAGGAGTTGAAAAGAAGATTGGTGAATAATCTAGTTTTGGAACTACCTTCCAGGAATGGTGAGTTTGTTATCTACAGTGATGCTTCATTGAATGGACTTGGTTTCATCATAATGCGGAATGATCAGGTAATTTCTTATTCTTCGCATCAGTTGAAAACTCACTAGGTAAATTACCCTACACAATATTTGGAATTAGCTGATGTTGTTTTAACTTTAAAAATTTGGAGGCATCATTTTTATGGAGTAAAGTGTGAAATATATACCGATCACAAAATTTTACAGTATATATAAACTGAAAAATTATTGAACATGCGATAGAGGAGATGGCTTGAATTAATCAAGGATTATGATTGTACAATTCATTACTATCTAGGAAAAGAAAATAAAGTGGAAGATGCTTTGAGTCTAAAAAGTAATGCTTCATTAACAATGTCACGTTTGTAACGTGATCCTTTGGTTAAGGATTTGATGAACTTTGGAATAGAAGTTGCTGGTGTAAGATTTTATTCTATTTTGTTTCAGGTATCAGTGAAATCTTCTCTATCAGACAAAATTAAGCAAGCACAGAAGCAAGACAGTGAGTTGCAGAAAAAGGTAGAGCTGGTTCAGAAGGGTAAGTTGCCTGAATTCAACATTGATAATGATTGTGTTTTGAGATTTGGGAAGATATTGTATGTGCCTTGTGATTCACAGTTGAAGAGAGAGTTGTTATGTGAAGCTCATAGTTCTCCGTTTTCAGTTCATCCAGGCAGTACTAAGATATATAGAGATCTTTGAGAGTATTACTATCGGGATGGAATGAAAAGAGACTTTGCCGATTTTACTATGAAATGTTTGACTTGCCAACAGGTTAAAGCAGAGTGGCAGCTACCAAAAGGTATATTTCATCCTTTACTAGTTCCATAGTGGAAATGGGAGAATATATCCATGGACTTTGTTGTTGGGTTATTGAAGACACCTCAAGGTAATAATGCAATCTGGGTTATTGATGATTTCTTGAATAAATCTGATCATTTCCTTGTTATACGAGATACTTTTTACCTAGATAAACTTTCTCATTTGTATCATAAAGAGATAGACAGGTTACATGGAGTTCCCCTCTCCATTATATCTAATCGTGATCCCAGGTTTACTTCAAACTTTTAGAAAGGCCTTAAGAAGTCGTTGGGTACTAAATTGAATTTTAGTACAAATTTTCATCCTCAATCAGATGGGCAGTCAGAACGAATAATTCAGACATTGTAGGATATGCTACGTGCTTGTTCGATGGATTATCAGGGATGTTGGGACCCACATCATTCTTTGGTTGAATTTTCTTATAATAACAGTTTTCATTCTAGTATACAGATGGAACCATTTGAGGAATTATATGGGAATCAGTGTCGAACACCATCTTTTGGGATGAAGTGGGTGAAATGAAGTTGATGGGACCCGAATTGGTAGAAGATTTGGCAAAAAAAGATCAGCTGATATAGAAACACATGAGAACAACTCAGAGCAGGCAGAAAAGTTATGTAGGCAATAAGAGGAAGGATCTCTCTTCTGAGGTAGGTGATCATGTATTCCTCAAAGTTTCACCATGGAAGAGTGTGATTCGATTAGAAAATAAAGGAAATCTAAGTCCAAGGTTCATTGGACCATATGAAATTCTAGAGAGAGTTGGATCAATTACATACCGAGTGGCCTAACCTCCGATTTTATCTCAGGTACACAATTTTTTTCATGTTTCAATGTTAAGAAAGTACATGCCAGATCCATCTCATGTTTTGAGTCCAGAGATAGTTCAGCTAGAAGAGAATCTATCTTTTGAGGAACAACTGGTCCATATTCATGACCACAGGGAGCAAGTGTTGTGGAATAAGTTTATTCATAAAGTAAAGGTTTTGTGGAAAAACCACATGATTTAAGAGACAACATGGGGATCTGAAATGCAATGAGGGATAAATACCCCCACTTATTCGATAAGTAAATAAATTGAAAGGACGCAATTTTCTAAAGGGGGGAAGGATGTAACATCCCATGTAAGTACAAAATTACGGATTTTCATATCTATGTCTATTTATAAATTAGATAGTGTTTTAGAGGCTTAAAATGAGAATAAATCCAATCTTAAGCATGGAATACTCTAATCTTTTTTTTTAAATTGGTTTACTACCTTTCAATGGAAATCGTTTTATAAATCTAACTTTTGACAATTTTATAATCTCTATTTTTAAAAATAAACTTATTCTTTTTAATTTGGACATTGAAATTTACTTTGGATATATTTATTGTATTTTTCTGACAATGTTCATTTTTTAATGAATAGTGAAAAATACTGCATTTTACTTCAAAACTGCTATTTCATCTAATTTAATTATATGGATAGATTGTAATTTTAATTGGTTTTAAAGTGTAAATAAAATATATTTTTACCATTTAATCCTGAATTAATTTCACTTTAAAATTGGACATAATCAATTGTCAAACTCTTGATAGATATTGTTTCTAAAAAACCCGCTATTTGTTTTTACAATGGGAATTATTTTTCAATTAATTACTGTAATATCTGAGTCTGTAATTTGGAAAAATGTATTCCATATTTTAAATCATAAGGTACAAATTGTTTACTTAATTCACTTTTGTTTTTGGACATTATGAATAGTAACGACGGTAATTATCATTAATTATCGTGATTAATTAGTAATCAGGTAGTTAAGGGTAATAAAATAATATCATAATAATAGAAAATGACCACAACATGTGTCCTAATGCTACTAGTTGTGTCATGGCTGACCATGGGATGCCTTTTTCCAACATTGGGACCCCAAGGAATCACTTCAATGTGATAGTGACCAATTATTATATTATTTTTTTTAAAAGGCAAGTATAACCAAAGTATGTAACAGCTAAGTAAAAAAAATTAGTTTTGTCTGTGTAAACGATCACTTAGACAATAAATAGTCATCAAAAATCTAAAAATATTTCCTACATCATAGTATTTTTTGTATAATTTTTATACATTAAATAAATTAATTTATTTATGACACCATGATGATGCAGCGATTACTTCATTAATAAACAATTTAAATAAAATGAAAAGATAATGTAAATTATAAGACATACACTTGTCAAAAACCTATTGTATAGGTGTATTTCGAACCCTTATCATCTTATCCTCGAAATATATCATTGTGGGACCTTAAAAATCTAAAAAGCATTTTAAAATGAAGTAACATTTCATGACCTTCCAAGAGTGCTCCTCCTCCCACTTATAAAAGGCCCCCACCTCTACCCTCCTTACCCACACCTCTCAAGCCATTGGCTTGGCCAAACTCTGATAATTTTATCTATCCACATCCCTATATTAATTATGGAAGCCTTACCTTATGTTATCTATCTGATTTTAAATATTCAAATGCATTCCATTTCCATGTAATACTATATTTTCATTATTATGCTATATTTTTAAAGAATTCAAAAGTTTTTTTTGTAATTCACACATGTTATATAATTATTTATATGATTTTTGAGACACGTCACGTATATTATGATTCATTATTGATTTTTTTTAATTATTTTATGTTAATCTGATATGTTTTATAATTATCACCTCATATATTTTCATCCTTCATCATGATATTTATGTTTCTCTCAAGTTCCCCTTTATAAAATGTTATTTTTTATCTTAGTATGATTATAAGCTCACCCCTTTATTATGTTTTCATTCCCAATGTTATGAAGATGATTATATCAGGTGATATATCTTGAAAATGATCAATAGAAGCATGATTATGAAGAAATCTTCAAGATTTATACAATAAGATTTTTATGTGGCTAATTTCCAAGATATTGTACCTTTGAGTCCATGGATTGTAATTGTTTTGTGATATGTCTTTTTTAAATCATGATGTTACTATATTCCTTATGTACTTTTAGAATGTTTCTATATATCCCCTATATAAAAATGACATATCTACACGCCTTAAATTTACAATAATAAATTATTATCTTGATGTAGTGAAACCATGTATCTCTTCCGAAAAACAACATTATACATCCCAGGAAATATTTATACCAGCCTCTCCACTATGCTCCTAATGAAACTACATAACACATACCATTCACATAAACCATAATGTTTACACTTCTCATGGAGTGACCATGTTGTGTCTGAGTATAAACACAGCAGACCACCACCAGTGATGTCCCTAAATAGTATGAATACATATAAAAGTGTTTACAACATATAATAAAGATAAATAAAAGAAAACCATCAATCCTAATCCACATGTGATCAAGTATTCAAGAGTGGGACTTTACTAATATTGGCTAGTTTTTGAGTGGAAGGATGGATCCATATCCTTTCGTACTAGACATTCCCTTAATCATTCAACCTATTTTTGTCACATAACATCTCTGAAAACCCATAAATAAACAACTTTCTAGATGAACCAGAACACCCTAATGTAACATCATCTAACCATATCAATGGTTGTATAGTAATCTAATCTCTTCAATAACCAGCTTCTAAATATCTAGATGATTCATAAGGAATGGTAAGACCCATCCCTCAAAAATATGTCCTCGTTATCCCTAATGTATTCCACATATATATTTTACATATCATTTTCATTCAAGTGTTTTAATCACCACCAATGTTTTATTTAAATCTTTTGATATGTCATTCCTCTATAAATATTTTCAATACAATCATCCCAAAAGGCCTATCTATGAGGGATACCAAAAATAATCAATGGTAACAACCACCTAACCAGTCATATTCTATTTTAATTTAATACCAATAGGTTTCACCCAATGGTTAGTTGAAACCACATACAACCAATGGTCGTAATAAATGTTTATAAAAAATTATACAAATGGAAATTCCTTCAAAATCACACTGGTGATCCATGTCAGCCCACTCCAAGTAATCAACAACACTTATGGTTGCATGAGTTAAAATAATCACATTCCCAAGGAAAATATAAATCACCACATCCCAATAATCATTAACCAAAACACATATCATTATATACATCAAAAATCTAAAATACACCACCAAGAAATACATGACCTATCAAAATAGGCCCATAATTTTACATATGATACTACCCATGGGTATCCCTAAAAAAATATGGAAATTGAAAGTGTTTTCATTCCTCATCACTCACATGACACTATCCCCAAATGATTATCTCCTGAAACGTATAAAAAATATTGAATAAAAAATACCAAAACACTAATTTTCTAGTATTTGATGAATATATCGCTAAAAATATAATAGAATATTTTATTCTTATTAAAATAAATCTGATAATAAATAAGAAACCTTGATTTGGATATAATCTATAGAAGGTGAGCCATTAATTTTAGAAAATGGAAATAAAAACCATAGACATATAATATTATTCATGTACAATCCATTTATTGTACAACATAATTAAAAAAATAGAAACCCATGAAGATATATACAGATGTAATAAAGGAAGACATAGAAAGGGAGAATAATGAAATATTTCGTTCCAAAAATATGTCTTCCTGAAATATTGTATGTAATCATTAAATATTTAAATTATATATTTATATATTTATTTTTAAAAAATAGTGACAAGAAACATAGTTATTTAATCCCTAAGACCATGGCTTGTTTCCCATTTAAGGACACCCCATGATGAATGATTCCCCTTAATCACGACATGATTAACCTCTATTGAAGCCTAGAGGAACCAGGACATCACTACATATGGTCACATAATGGAATGGACCTTAACTCATGGTATGAATTTGTAATCCCTATATGGCCTCTAGTACATCATAGTCCTCCTCCATTCCATTAATATATTTGGTAAAATGTTGGATTTTCCACTATATAATATCCATATCATACCTTATATACCATCCAAACCATCCCTTACATATCATATAGATCAACCCTTATATGTCATTCAAATCATCCCAGACATGTCATCCTGATCAACCCTTACATGCCTTCCAGATCAACCCTTATATATAATATATATTAACCCTTTAATATTATCATGATCAATAGTTCAGTTTGAGTTTTGTATCCTAAAAATGAGGACTTTACTAAATTTTCCATCACATTCATCCCAACGTGAATTTTTTCCCAACATCATACAAGTGTTCTCTAAAAATATATATATACTAACAATGGTTAATAAATATATCACTTGAATCATAAACCATAATATTTAATTATTATAAACCACCCATTACAAACAATATCTCCTTTGATACAGAATTATCCACAGTCATCTCAAATTATTCATTTTATGCATATACCTCACTACATCATGTTTCCTTGTGCCTTGAAATTCGTTTTTACTAATATTGAATTCTACCCCCAAGACCCGTCCTAATGCAGGATCTCAATTTAGAACCAACACCAACACCACCAACACTTTTGTGGGTCAATATACATATAGACGATCAAATATACAAACTGAATTACCTATCTTAAATACCCATGTTGTTATAAACTCCTCACCATAAAATAGATAATCAACAAGCTATCTAGGGCCACCAAATAACCAACCCCTATTGAAAGCCAAGATTCTCTCTACCCATATTCTCAAATAACAATGATGATGATGAATGAAAATGTATGATCCCAAATATTATGGGTAAAAAACATAAATAGGGTGATACCTTCTATGGAAACTCCCCATAAAATGAATAACTTACCTAGTAAAATCACAACCAAACAACTTGATATAATGGAAGTATCATATCTATTTATCTTTTTGGATCAAAAATATTCCAACCAGAAAATATCAACCCAACTCATGCCTAATGAATCCCATTTCACATTATATCAATGTTGTAACACCCCAATATTTTAGTATGTATTTATATTGAAAAAATTATGGTCTCTTTGATATATTATAAGACATGAAACACTAAAACAATCTAAACCATTATAAAATTTTCAAAGATAAAATATTATAATGTTAGATATGAAATAATAAATTAGAGTTATGATATATGAAACATCATTACTAAAATTATAAGTGGAATAAAGCACCATGAAAATAAAAATAACAATAAAATGAAATATTCATCCTACTCTTATGTATTGAATATCACAGAATTGGTTGCAACTATGGAAAGTAGGATAATCATTATAACTAAAATATAATTTTTTAGAATGAAGAAATTTAACTTGATGAATGAATTTATAGATTAATATAAGGTTATATATAAGATTGTAATATAATAGTTATATATAAGGTTGGTGGTCATATTGTCATTCGTTATACGATAATTTGATATATAGTCTTCGTATATACGATCATTAGATATAATTTCATCTTGTAGGTAAATTTTATTTGTCAATTTTTTTGAAAAAATAACAACAATATATATCATATATAAAAATTAACCCCAGAAAGGATTACAAAAACTAATATTATATTATAAAGATATTTATTTTTATTCACTGTTTATTTTTTAGGAATGATTTAAGGAGTTCAAATAAATATTTCAATAATTATATGTTGGTGAAATTTTTTTTCTATAATTTTAATAATGATATGTGATTAATTTAAGTCAATGATATGTGGGGATACATTTTAATGATTCTTTTCATTCTAAAATGTATTTTACTATTATTAAGTGAACTAATAACTACTAAATACTAATTTTAATAAAATGTGTTTATATAAATATAAATGAATTATTATTAATTAAACGATTAATATTTGGAAGGTATATGAGAATAATTCAATTTTTGGTCCAAGAAATTTATTTTTCTAAAAATTATTTATATACATTATACATTTATATTTTTAAAATATTTATTATCACATTAATAAATTCAATCTAAAAAAATATATTTATTATTTTCAATCCGAATATCTAAATTTGTTAATAAGATCAATTTACTTTTTAATTATAAACATAAGATTCCACGATAAAAGAATTTCACCCTTGTAAAGGCTAAAATATGGTATACATGATAAATTAAGGGATAATGTAATAAAATATCACGAAACCATATCCCTTAATAGATTAATGAAGAATTTATAAACCTATGATTATCACTTCTATATTATTTGTTCAGTTTTTTCTATTTTCAATTTGAAAATCATCTTTATACATTAACTGGTATTTCTGAAACTATCACTCAAGATAACCTATAAATGAGAACTTCCTCTACCAACCTCTAATCATAACCTTTCTAATAATCTTTCTTTATTAATTACCTAAATTGTATCCCAAAAAACAATATCTATCATTTTGGAACACCAATCTCAAAGACTAATTCCCTAATATATCACTCTGAGATGTTCTATAAAAGGATATTCACTTCTTAAATGTAATTTCCATCCAATACATAATCATTTTTCTATTTTTTTACTTCAGCCACTAATTACATAATATAAATAATAAATTAAATTGTTTATTTTTGAAATAATTTATCTTATATGTAGATATTGTAATTATATAATATCATGTTCTTATTCATTAAATCATAATAACTTGTTCCTATTTTTTGTCAGTTTTACCACCAAGTAGAAAAATGATGTATTGTTAACATCATGAATAACTATGAATTAAAAAATAATAGTCATATGATCAAATAATTAATAATATTTTTTTCATTAATTGAAAAAGGTATTATTTATAATTATAAATTTGGATGAAATCAAATTTTTATTGAAGCCAAATCAAAAAGAGGATATTTTTATGAATTCCTTGTGAACCAGCCAAAATTTTAACTACCATACTAATATAGACTTGTAAATATAAAACAATTGTCACTTGGATATACATTTTTATTATAAAAAATTAATCTATGGGTAATAAGGAATTATAAATTAATGGTATTTAGTAAAATCAGTATGAATAAGGTTATTAGTAATAGTGATAATAATCCATATTTTTTTATACAGAAAGTGAAAATTTATCTATCTAGGTATTAATATGAGGTAAGTATTTATTTTATAGTCTCACGTTAAAATCAAGGTTTCGTATATTAAATTTATATTATATAGAATTTATTTATATTTATCTTTAAAATACAATACATGTAATGCCCCGACCCCAGTTACCCAGAGCATGTGCATTATTTTTATACATTGGCATGATTACAAGAAATCATGTCCCAAAGGACCGATCAGTTTAGCAGTCTTGGAAAATAGATTACATACATTAACTTTACATTATAATTTCATGCATAAAACACATCATAGATAGTTCTTTTAGAATTCCATTATTCCCTTTAGCTTAACCATGCATACCAATCATAATACACTTTTTGGAAATACTGGGAAAATAAATCATAAGAAAGGGGTGAGCTCAAATGCCCAGTAAGGGTAAATAATTTAGCGGATGCTATAAACTTTTAAGGCAAGATGTGTGATAAAAACATCATCCTTTTTAAACATAAACTAGAACATAATATGGAAAAAATAAAACAAACATTACCATATAACTATGCACATGGATATTCTACTAGTCGAATAATCACATGTAATAACTAATTTCATAATGATGGAATGCATAACAACGGACATCATTACCACATAGTCAAGGCCTTGTGCTAAGACTACAAATATAATTTTTGTCAAGGCCATGTGCCAAGACACTAGTTTGTCTCCTGAGGCCTACCGATGCATCTAGGAGCTACAATGGGCTCCACCCATCACTTTTAAGTCCACTGCATTCCTCATATGAAAAAGTTGAAACATAACATAAACATTCGTATTAAAACTAGTATAGGAAATGTCAATACATTAACCATAAACCATTAATGGTATAAAAATAGAACATCCACAGTCAAACATATATTAACTCATTCAATAAAATATAGAAGATTGTATTATAATAATTCAAAATCAATCAAAAATAATATTCAGTAAAGGATTCCGACATAAGTGAAAATGATGAGTAAAACGTTTTGAGAGAAATATCCTTTTCTAGAAATAATTTAAAAGTCAGACATTTATAAGGGAAGTAATTTAGAAGATATTTTTGAATCAAAGTGTCACATACCACATTGAAACATTTGTAAAGAATTACTATTTAAAAACATTCCTGTCCCTATAAATAAATCCTTAAATTCATTTTGAAAACATGAACATTAATTAAAAATATTTAGATAGATAAATATTTAAAACATTTAAAATTATGATTTTGATAAAGATTACCTTTCATTGATCCTTAAAATATTCATTTTAAAGTAATTTTTATGAAAAATGGGCATGGATGATAAATATTTCCTAGAAAATACATACACATAAACAATATTGGATAATAATGAGATTGAGGAATTAACCCTTACCTTGCAGTTTCCTTTGGTCGAGAGTACGTTTAACATCTTGTATAATAACCATAGTATGTTATTAAATTATTACAGAACCATATTCATATTTATTATATCATAAATGATTCATTTATGACTTTATACTACCTATTTTATAATGATTTAAATGTTAAATTAGCATTTCATGTAATAATAACGTTCTTTATCGTACATGTTTTGACTTGTTACTCTTCATTGTATCACATAGAACAATATTTAAATACTTCCTGAATATAAAACATGATTTATATATCATATATATTTAGAATATAAATATGTTCAATGTACCATCCCATGTATGTAAAGAATTATGTATTTTAATATCTATGTCTATTTCTGAATTAGATAGTGTTTTAGAGGCTCAAAATGAGAATAAATCCTATCTTAAGCGTGAAATACTCTAATATTTTTTACAAGATTTGTTTTTCCGCCTTTTGATGGAAAACCTTTTTTAAGTATAAATTTTGAAAATTATATATGCTATATTTTACAAAATAAACATATTCTTCAGAATTGGGACATTGAGATTTATATTGGATAAATATTTGGTATTTTTTTGACAATGTTCATTTCTTAATGAATAGTGAAAAATACAACATTTTACTTTAAAACTGCTTTTTCATCTAACTTAATTATATGGATATATTATCTTATTATTTGGTTTTAAAGAGTAAATATAATATATTTTTACCATTTATTTCTATGGTGGACATGGGAATTAATTTCACTTTGAAATTGGACATAAAAAAATTTCAAACTCTTCATAGATATTGTTTCTAAAAAACCCACTATTTGTTTTTACAACAGGAATTATTTTTAAATTAATTACCGAAATTTCTGTTATTTGAATTTGGTAAAATGGATTCCATATTTTGAATAAAAAGTTCCAAATTATTTAATTAAGGCACTTTTTTTCAGATATTATTAATAGTAACGACGGTAATTATCTTCAATTATCGTGATTAATTAGTAATCGGGTAGTTAAGCGTAATAAAATAAAATCCTAATAATATAAAATGACCACAAAATGTGTCCTAAAGCTACTGGTTGTATCATGGCCGACCATGTTATTCCTTTTTCCAACTTTAGGACCTCATGGAATCACTTTAGTGTGATAGTGACCTTTTATTTTTTTTTTAAAGGAAAGTATAACCAAAGTATATAACACCTAAGTAAAACAATATTAGTTATGTCTATGTAAATGATATATCAGACTATAAATAGTAATTGAAAAGCTAAATAAATTTCCTACATCATAGTATTTTATTTATAATTTTTAGACATTAAATAAATTAATTTATTTATGACACCATGATGATGCAGTGATTACTTCATTAATGAATGATTTAAATAAAATTAAAAGAAAATGTAACATATAAGACATAAACTTGTCAAAAACCTATTGTATGGGTTTATTTCTAAACCTTATCACCTTATACTCTAAATTTATCATTGTGGGACCTTTAAAATCTGAAAATCATTTTAAAATAAAGTAACATTTAATGACTTTCCAAGAGTGCCCCTCCTCCCTCATATAAAAGGCCCCCACCTCTACCCTACATACCCACACCTCTCAAGCCCTTGAATTGGCCAAACTCTGCTCATTTTAGCTCTCCAGATACCTATATTCATCATAGAAGCCTTAAAATAGGCAGAAAGCTCTTCATGAAACCCATTTGGTTCAAACCAAGGGGACTTACCCGATTTAAAGGTAAAGTCTTCTCTAATGGTCTTTTGATTTATTTTTCTTCTCCAGCCCCTAAACACTTTTAATTTCATTATTGTTGTTACAACACCAGTATATTCAATATACTAGGATTTTTTTATAATATGTATTAGAGCTACACTTACACACACCTCGGTCGAATGGTTAAAGAACATATTGTTTTTATGGATGGAAAATTACTGCCTCACGAAATGATGATTATTCAATCTTATTTTAACACCTTTCATGGTGGCCATTAATTTTTCACTATATATATATATGATATATATTATTTTTATGTTTTCCTTATTATTATTTATTTTTCATTTATGACATACCATTATGGTTTCCATTATGGATAAACGCGATAATTTCATTTTTTGCAAGTGCTGACTACTGCCCCCTCAAAGTGATTTGAATCGTTAATGCCATATGTGGGACGTGTAAAGGATGGAGTTAATAACATTATATATGATATTATACTTCAATTATAATATACCTTTATATCATTATGATTCCATTCCATTAAATATTAAATAAAAATGAAAGCAGCGTTCATGCGTACGTACGGCTTACCGTCTCCATGAACGGTGCATTTCATTTCTTACCTCTAAATGTTATGTACTATTATAAATACATGTATATGCTGGATATATATGATATATATGATATCTGAATCATGAATATCATTCTGGATATAATGAACCTTTGAACACATGAACAACATGTAATAGTAAGAAGTCCATTTTTGACTTTAGTACCAAATATCGACAAAACGAACATTATTAATTAAAATGATTAAATAATGTTTATAACATGGAAATAAGTGATATAAAAGGAATAATAAACATGAAAAAGGTTCCTAAGAAAGTATAAATTAACGTTAGTATATTATTCAAGAGATTAAAGAATGATCAAGTCAAATCGGACACAAGGTAAGAGACTTTGTCTCAATATCCTTTCATTGAGGCATATTTTGTTTTATACACAACTTTCTATTATACGGTGTATAAACCCCTTTTAAATTTACTTTTATTCAAAAGGAATATTTTTGTATGAATCATTTTACTAAATGAGAAAAGGAATGATTTGTCTTACGTATGCCGCGACAACGACTTCTCCACCGCCGTGACCATTATTTGAGTTTCGGCTTCCTCTAGAAGCAATAACTTTTTTAAATGAAAATTAAATACCATGTTTTAATTTTCTTTTATTTTGGTATAGAAAATGGTTTTGATAATGTTTTGATTATATGAATGAGTTTTTTATATCTTGTTATTTAAATGTGGAAATTTTATGCTTCTTTTATGCATGTTTTATTTGATACAATTATGTTATAGTTCATGGGCATTGTTTATGAAGATGGGTGGTTATGTGATAAACTAAGGGCGGGTGAGCCCATAATAGCTCTCCAATGCATTGGGTAACATGAAGGGGTTAAAATCTAAGGTTTCTCCAAAGATATTTAGAGAATATACTGTGATGGGTATTCCAAACGTAACCATGAGGGTTAGTCCCTACGTAAGAATGTTATGAATTCATTATGTTACCTTTATGTATTATAATTTCTATGAGTTATTCATGAATCTTATGATTTCATGAGGTATGTTAAAGTGCTAATGTTTTATGAGTAAATTATGATTTCATTTATTCTTATGTATACATGGACTAATGTTTTCATTCCATATTTTAATATCCCTTATTGAGCCTTTTATACTCATCCCAAGTTTTTGAAATGTTTTTCATAGTTCAAGGGAAAAGTACATGATGTGATGATAGTGTCGTGTAAGTGTCAAGAAAGAATCCATGTTTTAATTTAAATATGTTTTCTTTGACGGGAAAAATTAATACTGTATTTTATGTGACCACCTTGTTTAAATGTGGAATGTAATGCATGATTTATGATCTAATTCTCTAAAAATCTAAACCTCAAAAAGATCCTCAAAGTGTATTATGGAAATATATCAAGATTAAGAAATTTTTAAGGCTGGGGCCTTATAGTTGGTATCAGAGGTCAGTTTAGATAACTTCAAGAGTTAGAATTTTATTAAATTATTATCCAAAAATATTTTTTTATGGTCAAATTGTAATGATATATCATTTGAATATTACCATGTTGCTTCATCTAAGAAATATTTGTTCATAATGGTTTTCTGCAGAGGAAACAGAGAAGATGTGCTTGGAAGGCATACAGAAGGAAATGACCATCCGAATCAGCATCCTGAGATGGTCGGAATTGGAACTGAATAGTTTGTTGCAGTAATGGAGTAGTCGACTCAAGCGATAAATGGATTTGGTATTCATGCACGAGATCAGACATATCAACCATAGAGGAACATGTTAGTGGTGGAACATTTCATGAGGCAACATCCCCCATCATTCAGAGGATCATCTGACCATGTGCTAGCTGAAGGGTGGATTAAAGCACAGGAGAAGATTTTCGATGTCATGAGGTGTTTAGAAAATCAAAAGGATAGTCTTGATGTTTACCGTTTGGAGGGTTAAGTAGATCGGTGGTGGTCTATGGTTAAAAATATCAGGGACGCTAATGAGATTGATGCTCTTGATAACATATCAAGAGGTTGAGAAACTTGTAAAAGATGGAAATGAATGTTACCTTGCACATATTGTTGAAAATAAAGGAACTGTTCAGATTAATGATGTGCCAGTGGTAAATGAGTATTCTAATGTTTTTCATAATGAGTTTTCTGGAATAATACCAGATCAGGAAGTTGAATTTACTGTTGACTTAGTTCCTGATACTAAGCTAATTTCAAAACCCCTTTATCGAATTGCTCAAATTGAACTTTTAGAGTTGAAGGAGCAATTTCAAGATTTATTAGTAAAAAGGCTTCATTTGGCATAGCACATCACCATGGGGTGCTCCTGTCTTATTTGTTAAAAAGAAAGATGTTTCAATGAGACTTTTCATTGATTATAGAGCCTTCAATAACATCACTCTTAAGAAGAAATATCCTTGGCCTCACATCGATGATTTGTTTGATCATCTCTAGGGTGCTCAGTATTTTTCAAAGATAGACCTGAGTTCGGGGTACCATCAGTTGAAGATAAAAAAATCAGATATTCTGAAGACTGTATTTCGTACAAGATATGGCCATTATGAATTTGTAATTATGACTTTTGGGATAACCAATGCACCTGCTATATTCAGGTACCTTATGAATAGAATTTTCCATGAGTTCTTGGATAAGTTTGAGGTTGTTTTAATTGATGATATTTTGGTGTATTCAAAATGTAAATAGGAGCATGAAAGACATTTAAGGGTTATTTTTCAAACCTTAAAAGAAAATAAATTGTATAGGAAATTCAGCAAGTGTGAGTTTTGGTTGCAAAAAATTTCTTTCCTTGGTCACATTGTTTCTAAAGATGGAATAACTGTTGATACTATAAAAAATAATTTGTTGAAGAATGGCCAAGACCCACAAATATAACCGTGATTCATATTATTCTTGGTTTGGAAGGCTATTACAGAAGGTTTGTTAAAAAAATTTCAAGGTTATCTAGTCCAATGACTAAGCTAACTCAGAAGGGTGTTAGGTTTATCTGGAAAAAATAATGTGATGATTGTTTTCAGGAGTTGAAAAGAAGATTGGTGAATAATCTAGTTTTGGAACTACCTTCCAGGAATGGTGAGTTTGTTATCTACAGTGATGCTTCATTGAATGGACTTGGTTTCATCATAATGCGGAATGATCAGGTAATTTCTTATTCTTCGCATCAGTTGAAAACTCACTAGGTAAATTACCCTACACAATATTTGGAATTAGCTGATGTTGTTTTAACTTTAAAAATTTGGAGGCATCATTTTTATGGAGTAAAGTGTGAAATATATACCGATCACAAAATTTTACAGTATATATAAACTGAAAAATTATTGAACATGAGATAGAGGAGATGGCTTGAATTAATCAAGGATTATGATTGTACAATTCATTACTATCTAGGAAAAGAAAATAAAGTGGAAGATGCTTTGAGTCTAAAAAGTAATGCTTCATTAACAATGTCACGTTTGTAACGTGATCCTTTGGTTAAGGATTTGATGAACTTTGGAATAGAAGTTGCTGGTGTAAGATTTTATTCTATTTTGTTTCAGGTATCAGTGAAATCTTCTCTATCAGACAAAATTAAGCAAGCACAGAAGCAAGACAGTGAGTTGCAGAAAAAGGTAGAGCTGGTTCAGAAGGGTAAGTTGCCTGAATTCAACATTGATAATGATTGTGTTTTGAGATTTGGGAAGATATTGTATGTGCCTTGTGATTCACAGTTGAAGAGAGAGTTGTTATGTGAAGCTCATAGTTCTCCGTTTTCAGTTCATCCAGGCAGTACTAAGATATATAGAGATCTTTGAGAGTATTACTATCGGGATGGAATGAAAAGAGACTTTGCCGATTTTACTATGAAATGTTTGACTTGACAACAGGTTAAAGCAGAGTGGCAGCTACCAAAAGGGATATTTCATCCTTTACTAGTTCCATAGTGGAAATGGGAGAATATATCCATGGACTTTGTTGTTGGGTTATTGAAGACACCTCAAGGTAATAATGCAATCTGGGTTATTGATGATTTCTTGAATAAATCTGATCATTTCCTTGTTATACGAGATACTTTTTACCTAGATAAACTTTCTCATTTGTATCATAAAGAGATAGACAGGTTACATGGAGTTCCCCTCTCCATTATATCTAATCGTGATCCCAGGTTTACTTCAAACTTTTAGAAAGGCCTTAAGAAGTCGTTGGGTACTAAATTGAATTTTAGTACAAATTTTCATCCTCAATCAGATGGGCAGTCAGAACGAATAATTCAGACATTGTAGGATATGCTACGTGCTTGTTCGATGGATTATCAGGGATGTTGGGACCCACATCATTCTTTGGTTGAATTTTCTTATAATAACAGTTTTCATTCTAGTATACAGATGGAACCATTTGAGGAATTATATGGGAATCAGTGTCGAACACCATCTTTTGGGATGAAGTGGGTGAAATGAAGTTGATGGGACCCGAATTGGTAGAAGATTTGGCAAAAAAAAGATCAGCTGATATAGAAACACATGAGAACAACTCAGAGCAGGCAGAAAAGTTATGTAGGCAATAAGAGGAAGGATCTCTCTTCTGAGGTAGGTGATCATGTATTCCTCAAAGTTTCACCATGGAAGAGTGTGATTCGATTAGAAAATAAAGGAAATCTAAGTCCAAGGTTCATTGGACCATATGAAATTCTAGAGAGAGTTGGATCAATTACATACCGAGTGGCCTAACCTCCGATTTTATCTCAGGTACACAATTTTTTTCATGTTTCAATGTTAAGAAAGTACATGCCAGATCCATCTCATGTTTTGAGTCCAGAGATAGTTCAGCTAGAAGAGAATCTATCTTTTGAGGAACAACTGGTCCATATTCATGACCACAGGGAGCAAGTGTTGTGGAATAAGGTTATTCATAAAGTAAAGGTTTTGTGGAAAAACCACATGATTTAAGAGACAACATGGGGATCTGAAATGCAATGAGGGATAAATACCCCCACTTATTCGATAAGTAAATAAATTGAAAGGACGCAATTTTCTAAAGGGGGGAAGGATGTAACATCCCATGTAAGTACAAAATTACGGATTTTCATATCTATGTCTATTTATAAATTAGATAGTGTTTTAGAGGCTTAAAATGAGAATAAATCCAATCTTAAGCATGGAATACTCTAATCTTTTTTTTAAAATTGGTTTACTACCTTTCAATGGAAATCGTTTTATAAATCTAACTTTTGACAATTTTATAATCTCTATTTTTAAAAATAAACTTATTCTTTTTAATTTGGACATTGAAATTTACTTTGGATATATTTATTGTATTTTTCTGACAATGTTCATTTTTTAATGAATAGTGAAAAATACTGCATTTTACTTCAAAACTGCTATTTCATCTAATTTAATTATATGGATAGATTGTAATTTTAATTGGTTTTAAAGTGTAAATAAAATATATTTTTACCATTTAATCCTGAATTAATTTCACTTTAAAATTGGACATAATCAATTGTCAAACTCTTGATAGATATTGTTTCTAAAAAACCCGCTATTTGTTTTTACAATGGGAATTATTTTTCAATTAATTACTGTAATATCTGAGTCTGTAATTTGGAAAAATGTATTCCATATTTTAAATCATAAGGTACAAATTGTTTACTTAATTCACTTTTGTTTTTGGACATTATGAATAGTAACGACGGTAATTATCATTAATTATCGTGATTAATTAGTAATCAGGTAGTTAAGGGTAATAAAATAATATCATAATAATAGAAAATGACCACAACATGTGTCCTAATGCTACTAGTTGTGTCATGGCTGACCATGGGATGCCTTTTTCCAACATTGGGACCCCAAGGAATCACTTCAATGTGATAGTGACCAATTATTATATTATTTTTTTTAAAAGGCAAGTATAACCAAAGTATGTAACAGCTAAGTAAAAAAAATTAGTTTTGTCTGTGTAAACGATCACTTAGACAATAAATAGTCATCAAAAATCTAAAAATATTTCCTACATCATAGTATTTTTTGTATAATTTTTATACATTAAATAAATTAATTTATTTATGACACCATGATGATGCAGCGATTACTTCATTAATAAACAATTTAAATAAAATGAAAAGATAATGTAAATTATAAGACATACACTTGTCAAAAACCTATTGTATAGGTGTATTTCGAACCCTTATCATCTTATCCTCGAAATATATCATTGTGGGACCTTAAAAATCTAAAAAGCATTTTAAAATGAAGTAACATTTCATGACCTTCCAAGAGTGCTCCTCCTCCCACTTATAAAAGGCCCCCACCTCTACCCTCCTTACCCACACCTCTCAAGCCATTGGCTTGGCCAAACTCTGATAATTTTATCTATCCACATCCCTATATTAATTATGGAAGCCTTACCTTATGCAGAAATCTCTTCAAGATACCCTTTTCATTTATGGCATACCTTATGGTTTCTATTATGGGTAAACGCGATATATTCATTTTAGAAAGTACGGACTACCGCCCCCTCAAAGTTATTTGAATCGTTACTGCCATATGTGGGACGTGTAATGTATGGAGTTAATAATATTATATATGATATTATACTAGAATTATAATGTACGTTTATATCATTATGATTCCATTCGATTAAATACGAAATAGAAATTAACGTAGCGTTTATGCGTACGTATGGCTTACCGTCTCCATGAACGGTGCATTTTATTTCATACCTCTAAATGTTATGTACTATTATATATAAATTAATATTCTGGATATATATGATATCAAAATCATGGATATAATTTTGGATATAATGAACCTTTGACCACATGAACAACATGTAATTGTAAGAAGTCCATTTTTGACTTAGTACCAAATATCGACAAAACAAACATTATTAACTTAAATGATTACAAAATGTTTATAACATGGAAATAAGTGATATGAAAGGAATAATAAACATGAAAAACGATCTTAAGAAAGTAAGAATTAACTCTAGTTTATTATTCATGAGATTAAAGAACGATCAAGTCAATTCAGAAACGAGGTAAGGGACTTTGTCTCAATCTCTTTTCATTGAGGCATATTTTGTTTTATACACACCTTTCTTTTATACGGTGTATAATCCCCTTTGATTTTTACTTTTATTGAAAATGAATCTTTTTGTACGAAGCGTTTTACTAAACGAGAAAAGGAATTTTTTATCTTAAGTATGTGGCGACAATGACTTCTTCACCGCCATGACAATTATTTGAGTTTCAGCTTCCACTACAAGCCATAACTTTTTTAAATGAAAAATAAATACCATGTTTTAATTTTCTTTTGTTTTGGTATTGAAAATGGTTCTGATAAAGTTTTGATTATATCAATATATTTTGATATCTTTTGATTGAAATGAGGAAATTTTATGTTTCCTTTATTAATGTTTTATGTGATACGATTATGTTATGGTTCTTCGGCATTGTTTATGAAGATGGGTGGTTCTGTGATTAAGTAAGGGCGGGTGAGCCCGTGATATCTCACCAATGCATTGGGTAATGCGAAGGGGTTAAATTCTCAGGTTTCCCCAAAAAGATTTAGGAAATATACTATGATGGGTATTCCAAACGTAACCATGAGGGTTACTCCCTACTTAAGAATGATATGAATGCCTCAAGATACATTTATGTCTTATGGTTTCTATGAGTTATTCATGAATCTTCTGATTTCATGACGTATGTTAAAGTGCTTATGTTTTATGAGTAATATATGATTTCATTGATTCTTATGTATACACAGACTAATATTTTCATTCTGAATTTTTATATTCCTTACTGAGCCTTTTATGCTCATCCCAAGTTTTTGAAATGTTTTTCACAGGTCAAGGGAAAAGTACATGATGTGACGATAGTGTCAAGGAAGTTTCAAGAACTAATCCATGTTTCATTTTAAATATGTTTCCTTTGATGGGAAAAATTAATATTGTATTTTATGTAACAACCTTGTTTAAATGTGGAATGTAATGCATGATTTATGATCAGATTCTCTAAAACTCTAAACCTAAAAAGATCCTCAATGTGTATTCTTGAAATATATCAAGATTAATTAATGTTTATGGATGGGTACTTATATATAATAGATATATATATATGAAATGAAAAACACCGTTTATGAAGACGGTAGTCCGTACGTACGCATAAACGTTGTTTCCGTTTTCACATCGTATTGAATAGAAGTGAGTGAATAAGATATATGTAAGTACATATATATATATATATAAATATCTAGTAGAATTTTTATTTCATATATTACATACTGATTAATAATATATATTTTTATAATCATCGATGAATGGTGAACCAAGAAATGAATCTCATCGTGTCGTGGAGATTGTAATCTGTACGTATGCACAAGCGATAATAACATTTCTTTAGTGATTAAAAGGTGTAGACTTGGATGGTATATTAATTTTACATTGACATTATCATGTCATCTTCATTATTTATATACATATTACTCATCATTATAACCATCCAAATAACATAGTTTTGGATAATAATTTACACCATGACGTGGAGAAGGTAAGTTGTACGTCCGCATGTATGGTGACATTATCATTCATAAGATGAATAGAATAATGAATATAGTTGTGTCATATTTATTATAACATCACAATATATAGAAGATATTGGATTTATCGTTTTAGAATGGAAACAACCAAGAAATTGGAAGTGGAAGAATAAATTAACTTGAAAGAGGTACTGAAATATTTACCTCTTCTTCGGGTTCTTCCTTTTTATTTGAACAAAGGGGATCCTTAAGTTGGTTTTCTGATCAATCTAAGGCCTCTTGGATAATGTGAGGGAATTTGGGAGGATATTTGGGCAGGGGTCAGCCGAGCCAAATGGCTATTGAGGTGTGATCTTGAGTGAAGGTGAAGTGGCCTTTTATAAGAGGGGTGAGGGTCACTTCATGAAAATATTAAAGTATTAATTTTTTATACAATCATATTCGGTTTATAATGGTTAAAAATGAATTATTTTCCATCCTTCGGTGGTTATGGGTATAAAAACTCTAAACTAGTAGGTTTTAGACAAGTTTAGGTTACCATTGTAACCTTATATTTTATATTTAAGTCTTAGTTAAATAGTTTAACTTTTATTGTGTCTTCTTGTATTATTACTCTATATTGTTAATGAACATACTATAAAATTTCAAGAGAACCTCAAGTGTCTCATTAATGAAATATATAATATTATTTAAGACCATTGGACGAGCCTTACATTTTTAGGAATATTATATCAACCAATAATATAGTATTTTTTAAAATATTAATTTATGTCAATTTTGACTCTATTTGGTATTTTTTTTGAAAGTCATAAAAACTTGATAACTTCTAACAAGATACATTGAATCAGACCAAACATGTCATATTCACCTAGAAAATTTTTGGTGGTCATAAAACCATTGAAATTATATTTAAGATAATATATATAATACCATTTATTTGATTCATTCATTAAAAAGGTAATTACTGCATCATCATTGTGTCATTAATAAATTTAATTATTTAATGTCTAAAAATTATAAATAAAATATCGTTTTGTAGGAAATTTTTTTAGCTTTTATAATTAATAATTATATTCCAATTTAACTTATTTCTAACCCTATAATAAAAATGGTTTAGTTATTAAACCTTGATTTTAACTCTTTTAACTCTTCTTTAAATAAAATAATACTAATTGTCTTAATCTAATTCAAGTGGAACTAAAGGGTCATATTTTATTTTTAAGGTTGTTTTTGGTCGAATTACACTTATCAAATAGAATTATGACATTTGTTAGGGTAATAATAATAATACCATTTTTACCCTTACTTACCCAATTTACTTTTAACCGTGGTAAAAAAAATTACTATTCACCAAAAATTATTTTTTCTTATTGAACCAACATTTTACTCCTTTATATTAACCGTGTCTCTCGGATTTTCAAAATTCAACACAAAAAAGTGGTGAAATTATGTTTTATGTAAATTTTCAAATGCTCATAGGAGGTGGGTAAAAGAAGGTAAAATTTTAATAAACTATTTATATATCTAAAATTATTATAAAATGACTCCAATGAATTACATTGAACTTATATAGGTATTATGTATCTATTTTGACCAAAAATAAATTTAAATAAAATAAATAATTGTTTAAATAAAAAGATGGTTTTAAACAATAACTCAGTATTTTTTCACTATTCATCAAAAATTGAATGTTTTCAGAAAAATACCAAAAATTTACCCTAAGATAATTTTGATATTCCAAATTCAATAATGAAGTCTATTTTACCAAATTCAAAACATAGAAGATTCATTTATTAATTTAAAATTAATTTCCGCTGTCAAAACCAAAAGGCGCATTTTTAAGAAATAATAACTATCAAATGTTTGACACGTTTTTATGTCCAATTTAAAAGTGAAATTACTTACAATAACCAGAATTGGATTAAATAGTAAAAACTAATCTATTTATACATCAAAACCATTAAAATTAATAATTTAAAACTATAAATTATTTTGATTAAAAAAATTGTTTCCAGTTAAAATATAGTATTTTTCACTATACACACAAATATGAATGTTATCAAAAAAACACCAAAAATTTATAGAAACTGAATTATTATGTCCCGATTCTAATGAATACATTTATTTTATCAAATTTAATATATAAAAGTTGAAAATATTGGATTTAAAAAGGGTTCATCATTAAAAGGCGGGGAGAGTATATTTTCTAAAAATACTTCTTTTATCTAAAAAATGAATTAGTTCTTACATTATGTCGTAGAAACTCATAATATGGATTCTAAGGATTATATATAGTTCAAAATTTAGTTAATAATATTCATAACCGCTTTTTAATGGCTATTTTGGTAAGTAGTGGTGTGCATGAACTCGATCTTGCTTGTAGTGCAAGTTATTGAATTACTTTGATGAAATAACGTACTATGAAATCTTGGGGTGTTACATTCTTCCCTCCTTCCTTAAATTTCGTCCTCTCAATTGGAAATTATTATTTGAAAATAAAAGTTTGAAAATAGAAAATACCTTTGTGGAGAACCAACATTATAAATTGGGTTAATAAAATTTAGTCTTAATAAGGGGATATATATATATATGAAATGTATAGTTTCATCCTTCAACTAATTCCTACCACAAACTCATATTTCACTCCAAAATATTTCAAAAAAAATTCTATTTATCCTAATCGTATAGGGTTCCAAAAATAATGAATTTATAATTCAGCTTTCAGAACTTTTAAAAAAGAAAGTACATTATTCAATCTAGGACATCACGTGGTCCAGTGGTAGGCGATGCCCCATTGTCTCCATTCGGATGTGGGTTAATGTCTCGCGGCATTTCCAGACGCGATGTGTTGCCACACGACCTCCGGGTTTTCCTCTTTTTGGAAACACAAAAATAATCTCAACAATATTTTCCAATTTCAAACATAATCAATTCTGACCATTACTCTTATCCAAAATACTTCTATCCAAACTCATAGTCTAAAATTTATAAGGATGTTAAACACACTGTAGATCTTTTTTCCCACGTAATAACTTTTGAATACCCTCATGATGTATTCTTTCAAAACATGGTAACACCCAGAATTACCATAAAACCTTATTGATTACATTCATGCTCCTTTATTCTTTATATAATAATGGATATATTCCTTATATCCAAAAATTTTGAATACTACAACAATGATGATATAAACAGACCATTAATCAGTTTCAAATAAGTCAAGAATATCCAATTTAATTTATCGAAATCAATCATCTCTTATTCCAAAATCACTACCTCATTATCAGGACCATATTAAGGATTAACTTTCCTTCAACCATGTATTTTCCAAAAATTATAGCTTACTATTAAGTCACTTTTCTTATAATCATATAATCTCAAATCATCAATAAAATAATATTGGAGTACAATCCTTATTTATCTCCATAATTCATATAACTAGTATATTGTTGATGCAACACTCAAATGAAATAATTCTATATTAAAAAAATTACAATAATTGACATTCCTCTTCACATGATATTGTATCAAAACATGATAATTATCCAATATCATCATTTAAGGTATACTCTGATGACTGAGACATTGATCTGTGTAGTGTCCAAACGCATTGCAGATGAAGCATTGTACAGTTGATATTTTTTTCTTACCCTTGCAATCATGTACTTGGTGTCCTTTTTCTCTACACATATAACAAACTCTCATTCCCTTCAATCATTTACCGAGGTGATTATTTCCACAGTTATCACTTATAAAAAAATCATACTTTCCCCTCTTCCCTTTATCCATCTTTCTCTCTACCATCCTTTTCTTATCTTGCTTCCCTTTAAATCCATATGACTCAGATAATTATTTAATTATCTTATTAACACATGATACTATTTTTTAATATGTTTAGAATACTTGGGAGACTATTTACCTTGTGATTCTTCTTAATTTTTGGATCATACGTATTGCTGGAGTTCTCATTCCTTCTACTGGGCACCATTTCTAAACGACGGAATACATTAGGTCAGTTTATGAATCAAAATTCATAATTCCATACTTGTAAAATACCTAATTTAAAATCAAGAGTTTATGGATATAATTAATAATCATAAAAATGTTTTCCTTGAGAAAGTATTTACTCTTAAATCCTTTCTAATGACTTGTAATGAAAATGTTATTTACCCTAAGCATATCCCCCGAGAGTGTCGTATCCAAGAGTGCAGCAAGGCCCACTGTCATGCAGCAGTTCCCGTTCGAGTCTAGCTCAAAGTGGTGTTTTTGGGTTTTACCCCAAGGTATATCTGTGCCAGATCCACCTCTACATGCTTGTATCCAAACAGTGATGTATTGCTGGGAAAACTCACAAAATCTCTACAATACCAATATTCTAGGATGTTCTTCTATAATAAACCTCAAAATATATCTCAGGGTAATGTGCTCTAATCATATTTTATCTACATCTAGATTCCATGGACTGTACTAAACTTCCTCTTATACCAACTGTAATGCCCCGACCCCAGTTACCCAGAGCCGGCACATTATTTTAATACATTGGCATGATTACAAGGAATCATGTCCGGAAGGACCGATTAGTTTAGCCGTATTGGAAAATAGAATTCATACATTAACTTTACATTATAATTTTAAACATAATAAACAACATAAATAGTTCTTTCATAACTCCATTATTCCCTTTATCTTAACCATGCATATCAATCATAATACACTTCTTGGAAATCATGGGAAAATAAAACATAAGAAAGGGGTGAGCTTAGATACCCTGTAAGGGTAAATATTTTAGTGGAAGCTATAAACTTTTAATGTTAGATGTGTGATAAAAACAATAGCCTTTTTGAACATAAACTTCAACATAATTTGGAAAAAATAAATCAAACATTACCATATTAACATGCATGTGGATATTCTACTAGTCGAATAATCAAATGTAATAACTAATTTCATAATGAGGGAATGCCTAATGTCGGACATCATTACCACATAGTCAAGGCCTTGTGCCAAGACTACAAATAAATATTTATTCAAGGACTTGTGCCAAGACACTAGTTTTTCTAATGATACCTACCGATGCATCAAGGAGCTATTGCAGGCTCCACACATCACATACTATGTCCACGGTATTTATCATATGAAAAAGTTGAAACATAATATAAACATTCGTATTAAAACTAGCATACTAAATGTCAATACATTAACCATAAAAAATGAAGGGTATAAAAATAGAACATCCACAGTCAAACATATCATAACTCATTCAATACAATATGGAAGATTGTATTATAATAAATCAACCTCAATCAGAAATAATATTTAGTAAAGGATGTTGGCATAGTTGAAAATGAGGAGTAAAACTTTTTGGGAAAAATATACTTTTTGTAAAAATCTATTAAAATTCACACATTTATAAAGTAATTAATTTAAAATATATTTTTGAATCAAAGTATCCCATACCACTTTGAAACTTTTTAAAAGATTTATCATTTCATAACATTCATGTCCATATAAATAAATCCTTAAAATCATTTTGAAAACATGGACATTAATTAAAAAGATTTAGAAAGATAAATCTTCAAATCATTTAATATTCTAATTTTGATAAAGAGTACCTTTCATAAATACTTAAAATAATCATTTTCAAATATTTTTTATGAAAAATGGAAATGGAAGATAAATATTTCCCGAAATATACTTACACATAAACAATCTCATATAATAATGAGATTGAGGAATTAACCATTGCCTTTCACTTTCCTTTGGTCGAGGGTACGTTTAACCTCCTTGATAATGACCATATTATGTTATTAAATTATTCCATAACCTTATTCATATTTATTATTTCATTCATGATTCATTTATGACATTATACTACCCATTTTATAATGATTTCCATGTTAAATTAACATTTCGGGTAATAATTGCTTTCTTTGTCGTACGTTTTTTAACTAGTTACTCTTGATTGTATCACATAGATCAATATTTTAATACAACAAAAATATAATACATTATATTTATATCATATATATTTGGAATATAAATATGTATAATAGACATATATATAAAATGAAAACACTGTTTTTGGAGACGATAGTACGTATGCACGCGTAAACGTAGTTTCCGTTTTCAGATCTTATTGAACAGAAGTAAGTGAATAAAATATATATAAGTACATACATATATATATATATATATCCAGTATCAATATTATGTCATATTTTTAAACACTTATTAATAATATACATTTTTATAATCATCGATGAATGGTGAACGTGGAAATGAATCTCATCGCGTCGTGGGGACGGTAAAATGTACGTACGCAGGAGCGAAAATATCATTTTCTTAATGATTAAAAGGTGTGGAATTAGATGGTATATTAATTTTACAGGGACATTATCATGTCATATTCATTATTTATATACATATTACTCATCATTATATCCATCCAAATAACATAGTGTTGACTAGTAAATTACACCACGGCGTGGAGACGGTATGTCATACGTACGCACGCATGGTGACATTATCATTAATAATATGGATAGAATAATGAATATATTTGTGCCATATTTATAATAACATCATAGTATATAGAATATACTAGAGTTATTTTATTATAATGGAAACAACAATAAAAGAAGAAGTGGAAGAAGATAAGAACATAAAAGAGGTGATTAAATATTTACCTCTTCTTCAGGTTCTTCCTTTTGATTTGACCAAAAGGGCTTATTAGGTTGGATATATAATCACAATAAGGCCTCTAAGATTAAGTGAGGGAAGTGGGGAAGATATTTGGGCAGTTTTTGGCTGACACAAATGGCTTTGCGGTGAGATTTGGAGAGAAGGGGAAGTTCCCTTTTATAAGAGGGGTGAGGGTCACTTTAGGAAAAGATTAATGTATTAATTTATTATACAATCATATTCGGTTTATATGGTTCCAAATGAATTTATCTCGAGACTTAGGTGGTTATGGTTCGATATCCTATCAACCAATTGGTTTTAGACAAGTTTTGGTTACCATTATAACCTTATCTTTTAGATTTAACTCTTAGTTAAGTAGTTTAACTTTTAGCGTGTCTTCTTGTATTCTTACTCAATATGGTTAATAAACATACTATAAATATCCAAGAGAACCTCAAGTGGCTCATTAATGACATATATAATATTATTTACGACATTTGTCCTAACTTTACATTTTTAGGAATATTATATCAACCAATAATATAGTATTTTTTTAAATATTAATTTATGTCAATTTTGACACTATTTGATATTTTGTTTTTTGTGAAAGTCATAACAACTTCATTACTTCTAAAAAGATACATTGAATCAGACCTAACGTTTCATATTCACCTAAAAAATTCTTGGATGTCTTAAAAACTTTGAAATTATATTTATTTTAATATTTATCATACCATTTATTTGATTCTTTCATTAATAAGGTAATTACTACATCATCATTGTGTCATTAATAAATTAAATTATTTAATTTCTACAAATTATAAATAAAATACCATTATGTAGGAAGTCTTTATAGATTTATAATTAATACTTATAGTCTAACTTAACTTATTTATATCACTAAATCAACAATGGTTTAGTTATTATAAATTGATTTCAAATCTTTTAACTCTTATTTATGTAAAATAATAATAAATGTATTAATCTAATTCAAGTGGACCTAAAGGGTCATATTTTATTCCTAAGGTAATTTTTGTCATGACCCGACCCTACCCAGGATCGAGCTGCAACTGCCCCAAGCCCACCTCTATAGGTCAGGGGTTGGCGACAAGAGCCAAAGGATAAACAACTTGGGGAGGCCTTTACATGAGTACTTGTACTCACACATGCATCCCACTCAATGAAAAAGTGCAGAGTAAAAGGAAAATTAAGGTACCAACTTCTATAAATAAACCACAAAGTGCATCGACCTCTAACTAGTACAAAGAAAGTGATGAAAATAAACTAAAATGTAATGGGGAAAAACACGCGCCCAACCAGTAAAGTGCCACAACCCGACAACAGGTAAAAAAAAGTAAAACAGCTGGGATAGTCCCACACCTGGATACCGATTATGACCACCGCACGCGGTCTAAGCTCCTAAACTCCTAATGTCCTCTAACATCACGACCATCCTTTCCATCTTCTGCAAGGGCACACCAAGTGCAGGCAATTCCCAATCAGGGGTGAGTATAAAAATACTCAGTAGGATACCCCGAAGGCTTAAGGGAGAAAAAAATGATGTACTGAAGAGGTGACAAGTAAATTGAACACGGAAAAGTAAAGGAGTAAAACGGATAGTGCAGAAGAGTAATAGTAGAGAGTCCAACTCAACCCACTAAGAGAAGGAAGTAGACTCGTCCAAACACCAAGAGCTAGAAATGGTGAGAAGATGAACTTCTCTTCAAACCTTCTCTACCTATAGTAGGAGAGCAGGCTCATCCAACCATGAGAAGCTAGACACAGAAAGCACATGGCATACCCCACGTGTCATCACCTCTCCTGAAAGGAGAGTAACCAAGCCCATGTAGTGGGTACTGGAACAAGGTATATACATATCCCTATTTTTAATCAAGAACCCAGAACAAGATCGTAAGGGGATCTCCGTCTCATATGTCAGTCCACGAAAGTGAGTAGCCAACAATCCCATAAGTAAACACCATTGATTCCCACCATCCTACCCGTCTTCCCCTAACAACAAGTCAAGGGGCTCAAATCACCACACCTTGACACTATCCGCTTTGGGTGGCACTGACTCGCCCGCACGGTTTTAGGTCGCATCTCAAGGACACGTCTTGGTGGGGAAAGCGACCCTCGTACTTCAAAGTTTTGTGGGATGTCAAAACACACCTCGTAACTGTCACACAGTCAAGAGTTATTCTCAAAGATGATGGGTTCCCACTGCCCAGCCCCACAAAAGGGTAATCCGCTGGAGGGAGACCCGGAAAATGTCGTCGACGGGTCCCAATGCCTAGCCCCGCTGGAGGTAATCCCGGATCTACTCTGGCCATCCCTGTTGGATGGTAACCCACTGGACATCCCTGCTGGATGGTACCGCACTGGCCATCCCTGATGGATGGTACACCACTTTCCATTTCTCCTAGATGGTACCGCACTGGCCATCCATTTTGGATGGTACCACATTTTCCATCCCTGATGGATGGTACCTCACTAGTAACCAAAACACGTAGTGGGAAACATGTCATCATAGATCGTGGAAGGAATATATGACCTCGATACACAGTTAGGGAGTCTGTTACCAGGGATCACTATGGGCTCCTAACCCTACTAGAAACAACCTCCTGGGTAGAGGATCGGTTCCCGCGTAATGTGTTCGTCACAATGATACCCAAATAACCCAACCAAGGAACACGAAGGGACATGAGGATCTCCACAGGCCTCTCAGTGTGATACATGCTCCAATCCACTGATTCTACTGTCAAAGAAGATAGAGACAACTCACTCCAGAATGTGGGAGCACACACACACACACTGTACGAACACACGCAGTCGTAAACGATGTCGTTGTCTGGTGAAAGAGAGACAACACTGAAAACACCCTCAGCTAAAAGAACGAGGGAACCAAAACAACTCTTCTAGTCAAACCATCGAGAACAAAACGAGTGGACCCACTCAACCCTGCTGGTCGAAACCATCGAGAACAGGACCAGGGGACCCACTCAACCCTCCTGGTCTAAACGCTACTAACAGAAGGGATCTCTAGATCGTAAGAGGTCAAAGGTACGTAAAGAAGTAAACTGCACACACATGGGTCCCGCCCAACATGTGGCCCAAAATCATCTCCAAACCAAGCGCACAAACATTCTCAGGTACAGACTACAACATGTACCTCTAGGAATTCCCGTATACTCCCAGAGTATGCCATATTTCCAGTCCAAGGGCTATCATGTACACGACACCCAATGTGAGTGCAAAAATGGGTAAACATTACTTCTCCAACCTACATCCTCCACAGCCCTAGCACAACCAACCACATCTCTTTAAGCATTTACTCCAGTCTTCCAAGAGTGAATGCGATCACACAGCAAGGGTTCTCTACAACCACCGCAGGAAGAACCACCACTGGTACACCTTTCATGATTCCACATTTAATGAGAGATCGAAAAAAACTCTGCACATCCAAACAGATCATACCATTGTATTCCTTGTGGAAAAACATGCGAGATTGACTATTTACTCGCCTCCAATAGACATTCGATGTAAAATTCATTCAACACATCTTTACGCCCGAACGTTGTGTCGTGGTCCCGAGCCTCGACCCCAAAAATAGTCGGGCGCATCGCACCATTTCAATCCCCTCGGGAAAACATATCAAATTGACTGATTAATTGTGTGCAATGGATATCTGGAGAAAAATATGCATTTCACCGTACCGCACATGAGTGGTGCTTCGTGGGACCCGCATATCAGTCACAAAGTTTAACGAAAGGATCACACCATTGCGATCATCTCGAAAAAGTACACAAGATTGACTATCAATTTGTCTGAAACAGACACCCGATGATAAAGATAGAAATCACTGCCAACTCCCAAAAATGCCCTTCGTGGGGCCCACCCCATCATGCAGAATTAAAACGGGCAGATTTCTCCAATTAAATGCCCTTGTAAAAACACCCTGAATCGACTGCTCGCATGCCCTGAACGGACGTCCGATTAAAAAGTTACAAATCACAGCTCACAGCTTAAAAGATGGGTCGTGGGGCCCATGCCTCAACTCCAGCATTGACACCCAAAACCGTAATGGAAAACTCCGACTTGACACCAGGGTCGCAATTCCGCTAACATCGCTAAAAACAGACATCGGATGTGTATGTGCCATCCAAAACATGAACTCCCGGAAAAACGCCGATCCACTTATGTGAGTGTTGCGCCACCGAGGCCCCCATATCAGGACTTAAAACCCCCAAAACCAACTCATATTCCCCGCCTCGAGCCGAGGATCGCACTACCGTAGACAAAATGCGATACAAACGCCTGTAGTGAATGTTACGGGTGTCCGAATTTGGAGGGAACGAAGCCCCTTGGACTGGACCCGCCTGGCCGGCAGGTCCACCCGGTCTCGGCCGGCCCACACCGACCGGCACGGCTCGCCGCGCCGGCACGCGGTTCAGCCGTGTGGGCTGGCCACTTACCCTCCGTCTACCGCTCTGCCGACCGGCCCTTGTGGACGGTCTTTGGTCCATGTGGAGGCCTTCTTCCAGTGTGTCTCGGTTCATCCCGCGGGGTCGCACGCCGCGACCCCGGTCCACCCGGTCGAACACCACCGCCATGTTGAATCGCAACACCCGCCTCCAGGAAACTATGCCACCGCTTCCGCTGAAGGGAGCCGCACCTCCGCCCATGAATGGTTGGAACCTCTCCGGAAAGGCCTGGACCACCAGGAAAACCTCCAAAAACCCGCGGATCTTCGGCAGACGACTGCCATCACCTCAGATCTCATATTTTCAATCTAAAACATTCATTGGATAGGTCGGAACATATACTATGCAACAAAGGGATTCGATTGACAAAATAACGGAAATTCAATGCTAAATTTCAAGCTCAAAGTATATGTGGAAATTAAAAATGTTACCGCAACGTTCCTACCTATTCGGAGTTGCCCAAAGCCTCGATCCGTCGTTGCGCCACCACTGTTGCCGCTTCCGCTTGGCTCCAGGGAGGCGAATTGAGAGGGCTTGAGGGAGGTGGTAGAGATCTTCCACCAGATGATTCAAATGTATAAGGAGAGTGGGGGTGGTTATTTTTAAATAAGGAATTACATTTAACTCTAAATTAATTTTAAACACCCCCTGAACTGTCCCGCATCAGAAACTCTCGACAGGGTCGAGGTTAAGCCTCCCTTAGGGTAAACACCACCACCTGAGCACAACAGAGATCTCAGAATTTTAGTCTGAGGCCCTGTTCAAAAGTAATAAAACATAACGCCCGAGGCTACTAAATTACGAAAACACCCCCAGTTACATTTTTCACAGGAGGCCCGGACCCGCGCAAATTACACCCTTCCTAGGGTAAATGACATGCTATGGACTCAACAGTGCCCTCGATTCACCCATCAGAGTAACCGTTTAATATGAACTTGAGTTTAACAATTAAACTAATAAAATAATTATTTTATTTATCTATTTAACGTTCAGTTAACAGGCGAGGGGTCCCAACATCCCGCGCTGACACGCTTTATGTCGTTCCTAGGGTAAAATCCCAATTTCGGACCTATCTGTGCATTCAGATTTCTGATCCAGATCTCCCTTTAGGTTTTATCCTATTTATTTGGCATGCTTAGTGTAAATGCACAAAAAATTGAATTCCGACCACATCGGGGCTCATAATCGCACGCCCTCTAAAGGCGCTTCTTTGGAATGACATCAAGAATATTCCAATGTCTTTTAAAGAAAAAACCGGGTTCTTACATCATTCCCTCTGTCATGTTTTTCATCCCCAAAATGCTAAACCAGGGAACGACATAGGGTACTAAGACCACACCGGGCTCTCCCGTACCCAGATGAACTCTTGCATAGTCCCGCATCACCACACATAGAACAAAGGATTTGATCTGTTCACACGAGGTCTGCCCTTCCTGATGACGTGCATTGGAGCACGCACACTTCTTCTCAGGTGAGTCGCGTGGGAGATATCATGTACCCACTTTTGACCTTGGGGATAGGGAATGGCGGTAGGGAACCTTGCCATCCCTTCGCATGGTCTCAAACGACACAAAGGCTCCCAAGGGTAGCTTACCTCTCCGGCTGAACCCCTACATCGCATGCCGTGACTGGGATCACCGTTCGAACATGGGACAAAGCCCATTGATTCCCTCTTTCAGAATATCCATATTGTGAAACACTCAAGGATATCTTGTCACACCATGTTTCACAGTCGATGTCCCATGACCAAGACTCTATTACATTCTCAGAAAGTGAAGGAGTCGATACCATCGACTAAAGAAAAATGTTCCAGGCCTTCGACTCTACCAACACAGGGTTACACCGACGCCTCGTGTCACCCTGGTATCAACTCAAACAAGGATCAGGGAGAAAATTATTTCAAAAACAGAGTCTAAAAATTCTACTGTTAAATGTAGAAGAATCGTAAAGGGTACCTCTTGCCACCTCACGCTCCGTAGGATCGTAGACATCCAAAGCTCGCGGGTGTCTGCGGTCCCAACTGTTAGCTCGAGGAGCCTCACGTGGACCTCCTGGTCATGATGGGAAGACCTCGTAAGGTTATCCTCCACTTCTATCTCCTCTCGCTCCTCTGAAATCACCAACTCTCTGGGCGCAACTTTGATCATGTTGCTTCCTCTATCGTGGTGATGTATGAGCTGCCTGCCCAATATTCTCAGCGTGCATGGTCGGGAAATCCTGTACCAAGTGACATCGCCCATCACAAACATAGCACTGACTCACTCCGGGCTTCACGGGTGCCCTCCAGCACCACTGTGGTGTACGACCACACCCCTAAGTCTGATTATCCGAATGCCACCTGCGTCGAGGTTCTGTCATCTGGCGCCTACTAGCTGTGGCAGACGTCTCGGGTCCATCGTGCCAACTACCACCACCAACTATAGAACTCGAAATGAAGCTCTCTGACACCAGTGCCTTCTCTAGAACCCTGGAATAATTGGAAATGCACAAGGGTACTCTGGAAACACGAATCTCACTACGAAGACCCTGCTCGAACTTCTACGCTTGGGAGATCCCGTCGTAGACCAAGTATGGGTAAAAGCGTGCATGGTCTGTGAAACTAGTCTCATACTCAGTCACCTTCATCCATCCTTGTTGAAACTGCAATAGATCATGGATCTGAACGGAGTGTAAGAAGGAGGGGTAAAACTCCTCATGAAACAGCAGCTGAAAGTCATCCCATGAAAGTGATGACTCATCGAGTAACTGAGTCATCAGACTCCACCAATGCCCAGCTACTCCGTGGATAAGGCTAGTGGCTAAAGCCACCATCAGATCTACCAGGGTTTGCGCAAGCCTGAAGAGGCAAACCACTGCTTCCAGCCAAACCTATGCTGCCTAAGTGTTTGGCTCACCACTAAAACTCAGTGGTCTCTGTCGCTGGAACTCACGGTGCAAGCTCAACCTATGCTCAAGCTCCGTCTGCTATGCAGGAGCAGTCTACTGCTCACCAGGTGGGGGTGCAGCTACCGGCCCACCCGGAGAAAGGGGCTCGCATGATGGGTCCTGGACTGAGGCCTCTTAGCTCACAAGGTCGTTATCATGAACCAAAGTTGGTATCCTAGTTGGCTATCTTCGCAGAGACATCCTAAATGTTATCAAGGAGTGCCGCGATCAGATGACCATAGATGTATATAACAGTAACAACAATGGGGAGATGAGTCAAGAAGGACAGTTATCAGGGTCCTGGTGAATGGATACATCGGTCGTCGCACAAACCAAATTTCCCTGCCACACATGTATCAACATGCCGAGTCGACAAGCGGGTTATCAGGGTCCTGGTGAAGGGATACATCGGCCGTCGCACCATCACTGGACTCCCTAGCCTGAGAGCCACTCACGAGACACTTTAACACTATTGACCTAAATCCCAATGAATTATTTTTTAGGGACGTCCGATCAATGTCCCATGGAACGAACCACCTTTGATACCACTTTGTTATGACCCTACCCTACCCAGGATCGAGCCACAACATCCCTAAGCCCACCTACAAAGGTCAGGGGCGGAAAAAAGCACTTAAGGCTAAACAACTTGGGGAGGGCTTTTCCTGAGAACTTGTACACACACACACACAACCATCTCAATGCAGAAGTGCAGAGTAAAAGGAAAAGTAAAGTACCAACTACTATATATAATCCACAAAGTGAATTGACCTCTAAACAGTACAAAGCAAGTGCTGAAGGTAAACTAAAAAGTAAAGGGGAAAAACACATGCACAACCAATAAAGTGCCACAACCCAGAAATATGTAAACAAAAGTAAAACAGCTGGGAGAGTCCCACACCTGGAACTCGACTACGACCACCGCATGCGTTCCATGCTCCCAATCTCTTAAGATCCTCTGACATCACGACAAAACTGTCTGTATTCTTCAAGGGCACACCATGTTCGGGCAAAGCCCAAGCAGGGGTGAGTATAAAAATAGTCAGTAGGATGCCCTGAAGGCTCGAGGGAGCAACAAAAGAGGTACTGAAGAGGTGAGCAGTAGATCGAACAGGGAAAAGTAAAGGAGTACAATGGAGAGTGAAGAAGAGTAATAGTAAAGAGTCTAGCTCAACCCAACAAGATAAGGAAGTAGTCTCATCCAAAAACCATAAGCTAGAAATAGTGAGAAGATGAACTTCTCATCGAACATTCTCTACCTATAGTTGTAGAGTAGACTTGTCCAACCATGATAAGCTAGACACGGAAAGCATGTGGCATACCCCGCACATCTTCGCCTCTCCTGGAAGGAGAGTAACCAAGCCCATGAAGTGGGTACTGGAAAAAGGTATATACATATCCATGTGCTCAATCAAGAAACCCGAACAAGATCGTAAGGGGATCTCTGTCCCGTAGCTCAGCCCAAGAAGATGAGTACCCAACAGTCACAGAAGTAAACACCATTGATGCCTGGAATCTTACCCCTCTGCCCCGAACTGCAAGTCAAGGTTTTCCAATCACTGCACCTTGACACTATCTTCTTTGGGAGGAACTGACTCACCTGCACGGTTTTAGGTCGCGTCTCAAGGAAACGTCTTGGTGGGGAAATTGCCCCTCGTACTTGAGAGTTCCAGGGGAAGTCAAACCACACCTGGTCACTGTCACATAGTCAAGAGGTCTTCTTAAAGATGATGGGATCCCACTGGCTACCCCCGCGAAAGGGTAATCCTCTATAGGGAGACCCGACAAAAGTCATCGACGGGTACCAATGCCCAGCCCCATTGGAGGAAAAAACGGATCTTCTCTAGCCATCCCTGCTAGATGGTACCCCACTAGCCATCCCTGCTGGATGGTACACAACCAGCCATCCCTGCTGGATGGTACCACACTGGACATCCCTGCTGGATAGTACCGCAATGGTAACCAGAACATGTAGTGGGAAACACATCACGATAGATCGCAGAAGGAAGATATAATCTTGATACACATCTATGGAGTCTACACCCAGGGCTCACTAGGGGATTATTATCCTACTAGAAACAACCTCCTGGGTAGAGGATCGGTTCCCGTGTAATGTGTTTGTCACACCGATACCCAAAGAACCATACCATGGAAAACAAAGGGATGTGAGGATCTCCCCGGGCCTCTCGGTGTAATACATGCTCCAATCCTTTGAGTCTACTGTCGAAGCCGACCGAGACAACTCTCTCCAAAAAGTGGGAGCACACCCACACTGTATGAAATAAAGTATCCGTAAACAATGTCACAGTCCAGTGAAAGGGACACAACACTGAAAACCCCCTCAGCTAAATGAACAGGGGAACCAAAACAACTCTGCAAGTCAAACCCTCGAGAACAGAACCAGGGGACCCACTCATCCCTTCTGGTCGAAACCATCAAGAACAGGACCAGGGGACCCACTCAACCCTACTGGTCTAAACGCTGCTGACAGAAGGTCTCTCTGCGCCGTAAGATGTCAAAGGTACGTAAAGAAGTACAAGGCACACACACGGGGCCCACCCAACATGTGGCCCAAACTAATCTCCAAACCAAGAACACAAATGTTCTCAGGTACATACTATAACATGTACCTACATGCATTCCTATATACTCCTAGAGTAGGCCACATTCCCCCCAAGGGATATCGTGCCCACGACACCCAATGTCAATCAAAAAATCTGTAAACATAACTTCTCCAACATACTTCCTCCACGGCCCTAGAACGGCTAAACAAATATCTTTAAGCATTCAATTCACTCTCCCAAGAGTGAATGAGATCACACGCAAAGGGTTCTCTATAAACACCGTAGGAAGAACCACCACAGGTACACATCTCATGCTTCCACATTTAATGAGATCTCAAAAAAGACTCTGCACATCCAAACAGATTGTACCATTTTAATCCTTGCCGAAAACATGTGAGATCGACTATTTACTTGCATCCAACAGACATCTGGAGTAAAATTCATTCAACAATGCTTTACGCCCGAACGGTGTCCCGTGGTGCCGAGCCTCAGCCCCAAAAACAGTGGGGCGCATCGCACCAATTCGATCCCCTCGGGAAAACACGTCAAATTTACTCTTTACTTGCGTGCAATGGATATATGGAGAAATAGATGCATTTCACCGTACCACACACGAGCGGTGCTTCGTGGGACCCGCATCTCAATCCCGAAGCGTAACAAACGAATTGAACCATTGCGATCCTTTTGAAAAAGTACACAAGATTGACTATCTATTTGTCCGAAACGGACACCCAGTGATAAAGATAGAAATAATCGCCAACTCCCAAAACAGCCCTTGTGGGGCCCACAACATCATGCAGAATTAAAGCGGGCAGATTGCGCCAATGCAATGCCCTTAGAAAAACACCCCGAATCGGCGGCTTGCATGCCCCGAACGAACGTCCGATAAAAAAGTTACAAATCGCAGCTCTAAGATTAAAATATGGGCCGTAGGGCCCATGCCTCAACTCCTGCTTAAATGCTTGAAAACCATACTGGAAAACTCCACCTCGACGCCAGGGTCACAATGTCGCTGACGGTGCTCAAAACGGAAATTGGATGGGTTCACGCCATCCAAAACAAGAACTCCTAGAAAAATTCCAATCCACTTAATGGGCGTGTTGCACCACCGAGTCCCCCATATCAGTATTTAAACCCCCCCAAAACCATCTCATATTCCCCGGATCGAGCCAAGGTTTTCACTGCTGTAGACGGATTGTGAAACAGAAACTCGTAGTGAATTTTACAGTAGTCCGAAGTCAAAGGGGATGAAGACCCTTGGGCTGGACCGAGCTGCCCGGCCGGTCCACCCAGTATGGGCAGGCATGCGCTGGCCGGCCAGCGGTTTGGCCGCGTGGGCCGGCCGTGGACCCACAGTCCCTCGCTCTGCCTACAGTTCCTCATGGTCGGTCTTTAGTCCATGCGGAGACCCTCTTATAGCGGGTCTCGTTACCTCCTACGGGGTCGCGCGCTACGACCTCCGTCCACCCGGCCGACCGCCGCCGCCCGGTCGACCTGCTTTGCCCGCCATATAGAGACAGCACCACCATTGTTGGAGCTTGCACCACCGATACCTAGAGCCCGCCTCTTCCACTGGAGCCCGTCATCTCCACCTCCACTTAAGGGATCCGCAACGCCGCCCAGGGAAGTCCTGAACCTCACCGGAAAAGCCCGGACCACCAGAAAAACATCAAAAAACCCGCAGACATTTGGCGGATGACTGCGATCACCTCAGAACACAGGATTTCAATCCAAAACATGCATTGGAAATATTAGAACATATACTACACAACCAAGGGATTCTCTCAACAAAATAAATGCAATTCGATGCTAAAATTCAAGCTCAATTGAGATGCAAAAATTAAAAATGAAACCACAACGATCCTACCTCTTGGTCGTTGCTTGAAGTTTTGATCCTCCTCCTCACCACCACCGTTGTTGATTCCACTTGGCTTGGGGAGGAGAATTAAAATGTGACCCCCAAACTCTCTTAAATAATATTATAACTTCTATATGAGAATGAAAATGTGATTAATACTATACTCTATCCACGGTTATTGAGTTGAACACTCCATTTTCTATATAAGTCGTGTATCTATTCAAGCTCTTATATAGATCAGTTATTTCCATTGATGAAAATGGAGATGTCATCCTGAAAAACCCAAGATTAATCACAATGATGTTCATCCTATAACAAAAAGGAATGACTTGTCACTCTTTATATAAATTAATGAGATACCTACTGAATGATTCTTGGACCATAATGAAAATAGTATTTGATATGGGATTTCCTATATTAGTCCTCTAATTGACTTGAATAACCCATAACATTTACCCATGAATTATACTGAACTCCATAATGCATAAAAAAAATGAAAAAATCACCATAGAGTGTATATATCACTGACCACTAACCATTATATTTTCATCTAATGAAATAATTTCTGACTAGTTGACGAATATAATGTAAAATATAATTTCCATACCCCGGTGCTTCTATTGTAATAAATGGACAGTTGTCAATTTTTATGGCCAACTTGATCATTAGTGGACCCTCATCAAGAACATGATCAAATATGAAGAAATCAATACAATATAATAAGGGAGTTTAAGAATTTATTTTTAAAAAAAATAATGTCCCTAAAGTCATAAAACTATCGAGAGAGAATTTATGGAGCTGAATTCAATGTAGGAAGAATTGATGGGTACCTATAAATAAAACCTTACAACACTTCCAATGTACACATCTTGTTTTATCAATTACATAGAAAAACAAATAAATCATTTTTGGTGGCTTGAAATCCATTATTTGAATATAATTGGATATAAATAACTTTTAAATACATGATTAAATTATTTTATGTGCCCTCAAGGATGAAATGGAAATCGTAGAGTCCCCTTATTTTCATGGTTCATTAGATAAAAATAAAAAATCTGAGGTTCTAATATACTAAAATGATAAAACCCATGATTTAATGATCAATATATATTATACATGACAAAAATGTGGGAATAATAATTCAATATATTTATTTAAAGGAAATGGTAAAATCATAAAATATTGAAGAAAAGGTCATATATCGTATGTGTTCCGAAAATATCTGAATATTCATGCCAATGATATAGATAAAATGAAATTTCAACATAATCAGCAATTATAGTAAAATGTTTAAATACACATTTCTATTGAGAATGCACAAACTAGCACATAAATAAAATTTTTATTGATGAAAATTGATGTCAGAATCCACTTAAGACTATAGATAAAGGGAAATCCAATGTAATTACAAGAGAACAATTGAGTCGTGAAATTGATATGGTGAAAGTAATACTCATATTACACTCAATAATATAAAATTTCATATTTCATATTTTTTATACACACTCTTTAATATTATAAAATTTAATAATACCATTAAATCACTACTTTAACTAATATATATTGAGTTATGAGTGATAATTCTCAATAGTGTAATGACTTCATCTCATGTATAAAAATCTTATCCAGTAAAATATTAAGAGAATTTTATTCCTATAAATCCTATTATTCATCCTTTAGTTTAATATGATATTATTTTTCAGTTGTAATTTTTTCTTTCTACATACATCCCATATCAATTTTTTGGATTAGTAAATAATTTTTTTTTATTAAAAATCATCCAATGAATGTATATCACTGTGTCCTTAACTATAAAATCCCTATAAAAGTTACAACCCTTGTAATGCACATATTATATAGAAATCAGATCTATATATATCATATTTTGTGGGAAATACATGTATTGAAGAAATGATTATTTTTTTGGGTAAATGTCAATGTCATTATAAAAGAGTTTCATATACTTCCCTAGATCATGTGGTTGATTTTTCTATAGATTTCATATATATTTATATGACAATATCAAATACTCATTATATAATTTACATGATTTAATTGTAGTTATTTAAGATGATACTCTATGAGAATCATGCTAAGTATTTTTTATTCCAATGTCTTTATCTAATTGCCTAACTTTTCCACTTTGTTATGAACAACGGTTGATAAATGTATATCAGTATTAATTATTTTGATGTTATAAAGATTATTATAAGTAACAAGTTTTCTCTTCCCAATATTAATTAATTTTTTAATCAACTAGGAGGCTCTCAATACATCTAAATTATATACAACAGATCTAGATATCATATATTATGTGTCAAATGATAGGATATAGCCAATAAGACTTTTTTTTACAATATTTAGACACTATGGTGTCAAAATTGTTTTTTTCAAACATAAAAATTCCCATTTTATTCAAGTGTATAATAAATAGAGTCTTTATAGTTATCCTAGTTAATTTATTGGTATTTTTTATAAAATGTGTTATCATATATTTCTATAGAATTGAAGGGAGTAAAGATAATTATTGGATTCTGTTTAAGACCTTAACAAATAGAAATTGAATTCCATAATTTGAAAGTGTAAATTTTATATAAATAAATTTCAATTATTGGTCAATGTAAACACATTCAGTATAATATTTTTGGACCCTTCAATGATATAAATTATATGAGAAATTATAAAATTATCACTCTAACTAAGAAAAATATTTATCTAGTAATTCTAGGATACTATAAATATTTTTTCAGAAATTTATCATGAATGTCAATTCCACTAACAAGATTGAATAAAACATTATTCACGCTCATTTGGGTTGATCAATGTAAGAAAAATTTAAAAAAATTGACAAAAGGTTGGTCACTACACATTTACTCCCAATTCCAATCTATGAACAATACATTATGATGTGTAGTGATTCATCAACGATAGGATTGGGTAGTTTTATCATATGAAAGTACTTGGCCATTACATATTCCTTCTATCAATTTATGGTTATTTAGAAAAATTATCTTATACTTAATTTAGATATAGAAGTGATAATATTTTAATTAATCATATGGAGGAATTATATCTTTGTTATAAATATTGATATATATACTATTCACAAAATATTAATTAATGTGAAAAAATATTGGCATTTGAACACGTTATAATTTATATGGATGGATTTGATTAATGAATAAGACTATTTAGTACTTTTATACTTAGTGAAGGTTAATGATGTGGTTGATGATATATATAGAATCCATTTTTCTACATTTTTCTAGGTGGGGATTGATAGAGACCCAATACCCATGAATTTTAAAAGTATAGACCATGAAATTTTAAGTGTATGGGAGAAATCCATTACATTACAAGTCATTTATCAACCATATATCTATGTGAAGATCATAGAGTTATAAATTGAGGATATAGAGAAACAAAAGAAGGTGATTAATATCTTAGAGTAAAACCACAACAGTGATGGAATTTTATGATTTTGAAAATAAATGTGTTCCCCTAAATAAAAGAAATTAAAGAGTTTTTGGATTATTCACATTTTTTATCATTCTTTATCCATCTTGGAATCCCAAATATGAATAACGATCCCCATAATCATCTATAGTGGGAAAACATAATTTGGAATATTGTAGTATATATATCATGACGATTTGTGTTCCAAAAACTTAGGGATGAACAATATAAGTATATGAGGATAATTAAAATATTACCCATAATTGAATTAAAACGGTAGAACTGTAGGTTCAGGGCGCAGCAGAAGCACATTGGTGGGTCTTCCCAAAATTAATTTTATCATTAAACGACATTTAATCGGAGATCATTCATGATAATAAATCACCGGATCTTCAGGATAGAAAGAATAATGAAAATAAAGATAAGGGTCCTGGAACCTTCTAGAGGATCATCATATGTTGGTTATAATTAATTTAATTAATTTACAAGAATTACCTTGATGGAATTCATTCTTCGTTGATGTCTTCCAGTCACATTTCGATGTGATTCGTTGTTGTATCACAGAAGCCATGTGTAGACTTCATCTTGCAGTGATCCACACGTGCACCACATATCTTTAGATGTCACCAAAGGAGTCTCTGGGTGCTAGCATGGAGAAGCCTTTGCATGCGTTGTCCACCTTAGATCGCCTTGATCTGATGGAGGAGGATATCTCTCAATCTTGAGAGTGTTCTTGGAGGAAGGAGTTATCTCAGACTTGAGAGAATATTCCAGAATTTTTGTGCACAATGATTCATGTAAAAGTGTTGGGGTTGTGAGTATATTTATAATCGGGTTTGATAATATAGATTTATGACAATAAATAAATGCGTTATGCATTTTATTTATTTCATTAACTTTTATTGAAAACCCCCATGTCGAATCATTAATTCCATGACATGCACCCATGGTTATTATAATAAATATCATTTAATAAAACAATATTATTTCCTCAAAATCCTTACTAGAAAAACAACATGGCATATAATCATTAATACATGATGTGTAATTGTTTTTTCAATACCTTTCCAAAATTTAAGCTACACGGCGAGTACATTCAATGTACATGGTGTGCATATGTTGTTTTTAATTTTATTCTTCCTCCTAAATTAAAATGATTTAGCATTCCTTGAATAATTATTAAGCCACATACAGGAATAATCTTTATTCTACTGGAATTACATGGATATAATTAGTGTGTGACCCTCTAGGCATCTTTCTCGTTGGCAATAGGCGGGCAAGCCTAAAGTCCAAGATTACTGTCTAGAAACCGGTCAAGGGACCCAAGAGAAAGACATTGATGCCGCATTGACGTGTCACCTCATACAAAATCTTACCAGGTAATTTAATCTCTTTGTCTCGATATCTCCAATCAAGTGGGTTGCATGCTAGTGCCATCAACCCATGTGTATGATTATTCTTTCTTTGACTTCCTGGAATTGAACTCGCCTATACCTTACCATGGAAATTGATTTATTTAGGCTATATCAATTCCATCAAAGGTCCTAAAATATCTACTTCCGTTATGGAATAGAATGTAAAAATCCAGGCTCGCATTATCAATTAATGCATTATCACTGGTGACGCACCCAATGTATCCTACCTCGCTGGGAACAGTGTTTCATCACAGTTTTTGCCAATACATCTACGTGTGTGTGTTTTAATACCGATTAATAATAGTCTTAAAGTCTATGGACCAATACACATGTCTGCAGATATGAACATCCAATGACACTATGAAATTTGGATTTCCAAATGGCGGGTGTCATTCTCATAATATCCTATTGGATATTACCAAGGGTTCACACCACGAGATAGTGCCTCAATATTTTAGGAGTCCACACCCCTGATGGAATTTATTATTTTTGTCCCTCAAATAACATCATTCGGCCATAGAAAATATATTCAATAACATGTTTATGGCACTTCTGGGTTCTCATCATAGTAGGGATCCACTATGAACCTTTAATGCAACAGTTGTCCTTAGGACATTAGGAAATGCATTGTCACACAGAAGAACAATCAAGATGTGATAAGGTATTTATTAATGAATTATGTACAAAGTAGTTTGTTCTAGGCCACCAACTCCAACAGAATCCCACTTGGACTAGAGTCAACTCCTAACATCCTCTAACCTGCAAGCTCTCAAATGATATTCATACTTCTTCTGAGATTGGCCTTTAGTCATGGGGTCCACCACGTTCTCTTCTTTGAACACTCTGTTCACTACAGATGTCTGTAAAGTCCCGTAAAATTCATGGAATTTTTTTTTCTTAATTTATTTGGGAATTTACGAGTACGCAGTTTCGGATGACACCTGATTCCAAGGCCCGGTGTGTCCGGAATCAATTTTTGAAGAAGAGCTTGGGTACATTCAGTGAAAGAACGAGCGGGGTTTCCTAGAATTTTAACCGGTACATGGAATCAAAATCTGAGGGCACCGATGAAACCGTAGTGCCGATAATTGCATAAGAAGACCTTTTCTGGTGTTGTGTTTTCTCGAGAGGTGTTGTTAAATAAATGGGTTAACTATAGAGTGAAATAAAATTTTCGCTACAATTTTATTTCTATTTTAAGTAATTATAACCTATGTGTGGAAGTTGGGGTTGGACCCACTACATATTAAATCCACTTGATAGGATATTAGTGAGGTGGGGCCCACAAGAGCCCCACCCCTTAAATTTCCCTAAACCCCCCCTCTTAATTTAGGCAACCCCTTTTATTATGTAACTCACCCACTCCCCTTCTTTATTGCATGTCAACCCTCAAATTAAATTGTTTGATTAAAGCTACTCGATGAATTTAATTTTGAGTTTGAGTTTTTGATGTTTTGAAAACGCATGGCATGTGTTAATAAAATATGGAAGGCCTTATTTTATTGGGAGTTTTTTTAGTTGTGTGAGGATTTTGGGTGAGAATACTCAAAGTCTTGAGAATCTTCATCTTCTTCGTTAGAGAATGCGAGAATGTCAAGACCCCGACGAAGAACGCCGTCACCGCAAGGAGAGATCGACATGCCATCTCTTCTCCTCTCCGCAGCCGGTGTGTGACACCTTTCCTGAAGAACGATGATATGCCCTCTTTCGATCTTCTTCTCGCGTCAAAGAATGGGAAACACCATTTCTTCCTTGGACTAACTTTGTCATCGTATACGGAGCCTTCCCCCGCGACACTATCTTCCGCGATGCATGCTTCCACGAATTCTTCTTTGAGGTAGGGGTTTCATTTTACATTTGTGGATATTTTTGGCGTTCATCGTTAGATAAATAGCCGCTTGTTATCAAATTAACGGGAGGAGGCAGAACTGTATAAACACGGCCGATCCTCCTCACCTTTGTTGTTTAATTTTTCTTCGTGGTTTGGAACGAAGGTGGCGCGGTGCAACAACACAACATGAGGACGAGGTAACCCCGACCGGAGCGGGCCGCGGTGCCGTCGCACCGTGCCGGAGCATCAAAGGGACTGCGGCCGGGGCGGGCCACGGGGGAGGGAAGCGGCGCCGTCGCGCCGCGCCTAGCGGGATAGAGTCGCGACTATTTAGAAGGGAGGAGGCTGGACTCATCCGGACACCGACGAACAGGGAGGTGGGACCGGCTGGTCCTGTGGTAGCAACACCGGCCGACCCTAATGGTCGGCCGTTACCCAAAGAAACCAGCGGTTTGAACCCCCGGCCAGCGCAGCAAGGCCGAACCCCCGCGGGTCCTCCGTTTCAAAATCAAGAGGGGCAGCCCCCCCCCCCATCCGCATCCGCTCGGCGAGAAGACGCCCGCACGGGAACGGACCGACCGCATCGGGCTGGACCGCCCGCGCCGGGCCAGAACGCCCGTGCTGGGCCGGGCCGGATCCCCACGTCGGGTCGGGCCGCACAGGCTGGGCCGGGCCGTGCCAGCTGGGCCGGACGCGGAACTGGGTCGGGTCGACTCGGTTCGGGCTGACCCAGGGGGTACTGGGCCGGGTTGGACCGGGCCCGAACCCCCTGTTTTCGGCCAGATCCCTTCAACCGCCCATAACTTGGGCTACGGACCTCCGATCGACACACCGTCATTTGCGTAGCTATACTTGGATCTAGAATGTCGTTTCTCTATATTACACTCAAGGTTTCAGAGAACATTGTGTACTTCCAGGTTGGTTCGAACACGAAACGAACCGGGCCCTCGAGCGGAAATGCTTAAAACTTGACTCCGGACGTCTGATTGACGTGCCATCGATTTTGATGGATTACTCTTAGTGAGATAGTTCTTTTGGCTTACTCAGCTTGATTATTGGACGCATTTTGAGTATGGGGGTTGGTTTTGAATTAAAAACCAACCGGGCCCATGGGACGAAAAAGCCAAGAACTCTCAGACCGGGCATCTGATTGACACGCTGTCTTTCATGTTGAGTTCCATTTCACGAGACAGAACTTTGGGATACATCAAATTTAGACAACATGTCAGTTGATGTATCGACCCCCTTGGCTCATGGAGCGGACCCTCCTGGAATCGACCATGCTGTGTGCGGGAACCCTAGAGCTGGCTGCGACTGCGATGATGATGACGACTGTACTGGGATCCTCCGTGGGTTCGGCAGTGACGAAGGCCATACTGAAATCATCCATGGGTTCGATGACGATAACTATTTTTCTTGTATCATGTGTGGGTCCAGAAGGACTTGACTACTGTTCTTGTATCCTATGTGGGTCCGGCAGTATTTGACTCTGTACTTTAACCTGTGTGGGTCTGGAAGAGTAGCTGGTATTGTATCCTTTGTGGGTTCAACAGCATAGCTGGTCATGTATCCTGGGAGGGTCCGACGGCTTAGATGAATCAGTGCTTACATCTGATCATCTCTATCTTCTTATGAGGAATTATACCGGTGTGAGCTGATTCTTGACTTTCAATCAATATTTTTGATATTATTGACCTGCTTTACTTTGTGGATTGGGTTGTGCTTTCCTGTATGGTTTGGGTTGTACTATCCTGTGTGAACTAGACCGAACTTGGGCTCGGATGTTGCAGCCGAACTCGAATTGATGACTCAGGTATATGTATGGGTATATACCTAAGTAGGGTTGGTTGTTACTTTGTGATTGTAACATTCCTTTGTGGTTTATCCTTCGTGGATTCTGGGAGACCTTCGGGGGTCTCGGGGTCCCTACTGAGTAGTGTATACTCACCCTTGCACAGGATATGCCTGCACTATGTTGTGTTGGATGTAGATGATGGATAGTGCTGATCGAGGTAGGAACTCGTGGAGTTGGATTATACCTAGAGGTGGATCACTGGACGTGATGTACACGGAGCGGACGGCTGGAGCTGAGGAGATGAGGTGACTATCTATACCCACCCTTTAGGTGGGATTACCAGAGGATGACTCGGTGATGCTACTTTACTTTTCTACTGTTGTACTCTCATTTCAGTTGTACTTTACGTTCAGTTGGGTTTGTATACTGGCCCATTTACTTTCCATCACTTACTATTGTACTCAGTTTACTTAGTGTTTACTTCTTCATGCATACTCTGTGGTGTTTGTTTTCATACATAATGGAAATACCATCCCTTATATCGGGATTTATGCCTTTGGTGCTAGTCGCCAACCTCTAGCTTATAGAAGGTGGGCTTGGGGTAGTCACGACACAGGTCCCGAGGACAGGTCGTGAGAAATTGGTATCAGAGGAGTTCAGTTCTACCACAGAATACGTGACTCTGATCTTTCCTATATGTCAAGCAATATTGTTAAGGGTATTGAGTATGGTTATCAGCCTAGGGAGTCCAGTGTTGGTGCGACGACCGATGTATCCATACACCAGGACCCTGACATCTGATTTCCGACTCAGTGCATGAAAACATTGATTGCATGTGTGTTGCAAAAGTTTTCTTTGTTATTACTTTCTGTCAACTCACCAGGTATACTGTATTGACCGTGGCGCACCTGTCTTTTTTTAGGATGGCCCCACGACGACATCCAGGTAGGGTTTCGATCATAGTACGAGATGATAGCCCACCGAGCGACGTGGCCTCGGTGCAGGTCCCTATTACAGCGGAGGCACCGGTAATACCTCTACCCACCGAGCCACCGATGCCACCAGCCCCAGCCACTGAGAGTGCACATCGCCTTAGTGCACTGCACAAGTTTCAGCGTCAAAGACTGCCGAGGTTCCACGGGGAGATGGACCCCAGGGAGTCGAGGATTGGCTGGAGGTCGTTGTTCGAGTTTTCAGGTTAGTAGGGACACTAGCTGACTTCATGGTGATCCTTGTAACGAGTCTCATGCACGAGGCAGCAGGCAGATGGTGGAGACTGATGCTCCAGGTGCACGACGAGGCATCTCCCCTTTGGTCGGACTTCGAGAGCCTCTTTTTCTCAGAGGTCATCACATCCACCCTCCATGCGGTGCCCATTCAGAAGCTACTACAGCTGCGGCAGGGCAGCATGACGGTATCCCAGTACTCGGTGAGATTTACAGATCTCTCGTACTATTCCATGGACATGGTACGTCACCCATTCTTTCGGACCCGGACCTTCGAGTAGGGACTGAGGCATGAGATCAGGGCTTCGATGATCTCCCTCTGTATTCTGATGTAGGCAGGAGTACTTGAGTGATCCCTTCTTGTAGAGAGCATTCTTGCTGAGCCTACTCTAGTAGCGAGACCCACCGTAGGGTGTCACGTAGCAGAGTATTATACAACTAGCAGTCGACGGATGTCACAGGGGTCCAAGAAGACCAGACCATCAGGGGGATGACCTCAGGATACTAGCTCGGAGGTGCGGGGCGCATGCACTAGAGCCATCCTTTTGAGCAGCAGACTGTGCTATGTATGCGGTAGACAGGGCCACATGGCTTGTGACTGCCTGAACTGTCGTGCATAGGAGCAGGAGACGGTTAAGGGACCACCCTGAAGAGGCAGAGGTTCAACCGTGGCAGTCCACAGGGAGCAGGTGGATGAGGCAGAGGAGCTGGCCGAGCATCAGGTGGTGGGTGATGCTTTGAGGCTCTACCACCACCACCACCAGAAGGTCCACCCCGACCACAGGGAGCTGGGGGACATAGGCAGGCTCTGCTTCAGGCAGCGGAGGCCTACGACCACGGCGCACCTGAGATGATTTTAGGTACTATCTATGTCTACTCTACCCTTTCTGCAGTTCTTATAGACACAGGACCTTGTCATTCTTTAATTTCCACTATCCTTGTTCGGAGCTCGGAGATTCCGACGGAGCCGTTGGATCAATCCTTACGGCTAGAGACTCCTACGGGAGAAGACTCGACGATTACGCACTGGTGCTAGCTGTGTGAGCTTACTCTAAGAGGTGAGAGCTTCTACTGGGATCTTCTTTTAGCGGATTCGAGGCCTTACGATGTCATCTTGGGCATGGATTGGGTATCTACAGTCCATGCTCAGATTGACTGTATTAGAAGCAAGGTGTGGTGTGTCTGCACCGATGGGAGTAGGTTCACCTTCACCGGAGAGAATGGAGCCTTTGCAGCATAGGATGGACTCACACAGAGGAGAGGACAACAGATCACTCATCAGTTGTCTAGCCTCAACCTAGGAGTAGTTGGCGTGAAGAGTCCGAGTTTTCATGTAGTGGTGGATCAGTATGCGGACATTTTTTCTGACGACATTCCAGGACTACCTCCTCACAGAGAGGTAGACTTCTATATTGACCTGTACCCCGAGACAACTTCGATATATACTCCAGCATATTGGATGGGTCCCGCTAATCTTCGAGAGCTACAGGTACAACTAGAGGACTTGCAGGTCAAGGGATTCATCCGACCCAGTGTTTCACATTGGGCTTCCCGGATATTGTTTGCCAAGAAGGCGGACGGGAGCATGCGACTGTGTGTCGACTATTGATGACTGAACTAGGTGACCAGAAGGAACAAGTATCCGCTTCTGATGATTGATGACCTCTTTGATCAACTCAAGGGAGCAAGATGGTTCTCGAAGATAGACCTCAGGTCAATCTATCATTAGCTCGGAGTTCGCGTCGAGGATGTGCAGAAGACGGCCTTCAGATGTCAGTATGGCCACTATGTGTTCTTGGTTATGACTTTCCGCATAACCAACACTCTATTAGTGTTCATGAGTCTCATGAACATGATATTTCTGCCTTACCTCGATCGATTTATCGTAGTCTGCATCGACGACATATTGATTTACTCGACTACTGAGGAGGAGCATGCCTACCACTTAAGGGTTGTACTGAACACACTCCGAGAGCACCAGCTTTATGGTAAGCTCTTGAAGTGTCAGTTCTGGATACGTAAGTTCCACTTCTTGGGACACATCATCTCTGAGGCGGGAGTTACGGTGGATCTTGTGAAGATCAAGACAATGCTAGCTTGGGAGCCACCCAGGAGTGTGACAGAGGTGTGGAGTTTCTTGGGTCTAGCTGGGTACTATCAGAGGTTTTTACTGAACATTTCCAAGGTTGCAGCACCACTTTCAGCTTTGACGAAAAGAGGAAAACCTTCATGTGGTCAGATAGATGTCCGCAGAGCTTCCAAGAGTTGAGACATAGATTGACCAGCGCACCCATCATGAGGGTACCAGAGGAGGGAGTAGGGTACGTAGTCTTCTGCGATGCATCAGGGACCAGACTTGGGTGTGTCCTGATGCAGGAGCGGAAAGTGATCACATATGGATCACGATAATTGAGGCATCACGAGCAGAACTACGCTACCCATGACATAGAGTTAGCAGTAGTGGTTTTAGCTCTGAGGATGTGGCGGCACTATCTGATGGGCGAGTGCTTTACAGTCTATTCTGACCACTAGAGTCTCAGGTACATCTTCTCGCAGAAGGACCTGAACCTGAGACAGTGTGAATGGCTCAAGTTCCTCAAGGACTGTGACTTTGAGATAGTGTATACTCCTAGAAAGGGGAAAGTATTGGCCGATCCTATCAGCACGAGGATGGGCATTCAGATACTTGGAGCGGCGATAGAGCAGCTAGCCGCATTGCAGATATCCTTCGTGGATAGAGATGGGGCATCCTCCCTTCAGTCACTCACAGTCACACCTCCACTTCTTTAGCAGGTCAGAGAGGCACAACGTGGGGACATTGACTGTGAGAGGCGGCGTGCATAGATTTCCACGGGATAGGAACCCGATGGTTTCTTTATAGGGGGAGAGAGCATTGTCCTTTTCAGAGGACGTACCATGGTACCAGATATGTTACAGGAGGAGGTGATGAGATTGTTTCACACTTCCCCTTTAGCATTACATCCAGGGGTAGCGAAGATGTACTAGGATCTCAGAAGACAGCACTGGTGGCCAGGTATGAAGAAGGATGTGGCAGAGTTTGTTTCTTGATGTCTCACCTCCAGGAGGTGAAGGTGGAGCACCAGGTACCAATAGTCTTGGTACAACCCTTGGAGGTCCCGGAGAGGAAGTGGGATGGGATATCTATAGATTTAGTGACTGGAATTCCACATACTTCCAGAGGTCACGACTCCATTTTGGTGATTGTCGACCGACTGACCAAGTCGGCCCACATTCTACCCATCAGAGAGCAGGGATCAGTGGAGAGCATGGGACACCTCTAAATTCAGTAGATTGTACGACTTCATGGTGTGACATCATATATCATCTCCAATTGAGATTCTATCTTTACTTCCCAGCTTTGGAAGGGTTTGCAGGAGGAATTCAGGAGGCAGCTACGCCTGAGCACCGCCTTTCACCCTCAGATGGATGGTCAGACGAAGAGGACCATCCAGACCCTCGAGGACATGCTTCGTGCATGTTTCCTCGACTTTGGTCACATGTAGGAGGCTCACCTACCCTAGGTGGAGTTTGTGTATGACAACAGCTAACACTCCACCATCGGGATGGCACCATATTAGGTATTGTACGACCGACCTTGCAGATCACCTCTATGCTGGACAGACCCTGGGGAGTCAACACTTGTGGGACCAGAGATGGTCTAGCCCACGATAGAGAAGGTCCAGGTCATCGAGGAGCGGATGAGGACAGCTTAGAGCTGATATATGTCTTATTCTAACCGGAGGCGGAGACCCTTAGAGTTCTAGGATGGTGACCACGTTTTCTTGCGGGTCTCACCTCGACGTGAATTATGGAGATTTGGACAGGGGGACATGTTATCTCTGCGCTTCATAGGACCATTCCAGGTTCTCAGCAGGATAGGTGAGGTGTCTTATCGCCTCGCTCTACCACATCTGTTGCACTGGGTACACAACGACTTCCACGTAACTCGGCTGAGGAGATATGTGCATGACCCGATGCATATCATCGACCATGGGGAGCTGTACATTGATGACGGGGAGACTTTTGCAGAGGTCCTGGAGGAGATCAAGGATCGACAAGAGCGGGTCCTACGTGGGCAGACAATTCCTCTATTGCGCATCAGGTGGCTGCATGGGAACCTCTAAGAGATCACTTGGGAGCGGGAGTCTCAGATGCATGCACAGTACCCTCATTTGTTCCCCTAGTTTGAGATTTATCTTTATGGGGACGTAAATCCCTAAGGTGGGAGTAATGTAAAGACCCGTAAATTTCAAGGAATTTATTTTCTTAATTTCTTTGGGATTTTATGAGTACATAGTTTTTGACGGCACCAGATTCTGAGGGCCGGTGTGCCCGAAATCAATTTACCAAGTTGAGCTCAGGTACATTCAGTGAACGAACGAGCAGGTTTTACAAACATTTGAACCAGTGCTCGGAATCGAAATCTGAGGGCACCGTTGAAACCGCAGTGCTGATAATTTCTTAAGAAGACCTTTTCTGGAGTTTCATTTTCTCGGAAGGTGTTGTTAAATAAATGGGTTAACTGATGATTGAAATAAAATTCGCACTACAATTTTATTTCTATTCTAAGTAATTATAACCTATGTGTGGAAGTTGGGGTGGGACCCACTACATCCTAACTCCCCTTGATAGGATATTAGTGAGTTGGGGCCCACATGAGCCCCACCCCATCAATTTCCCTAAACCCCTTCTTAATTTAGGCAAACCCCCTTTATTATGTAACTCACCCGCTCCCCCTCTTTATTGCATGTCAAACCTCAAAATTAAATTGTTTGATTAAAGATATTCAATGAATTTAATTTTGAGTAATAGTTTTTGATGTTTTGAAAATGGATGACATGTGTTAATAAAATAAGGAAGGCCTTATTTTATTGGGGTTTGTTTTAGTTGTGTGTGGATTTTGGGTGAGAATACTCAAAGTCTTGAGGATCTTCATCTTCTTCGTTGGAGAACTCGAAGAACGTCAAGACCCCAACGAAGAACATCGTCACCACAAGGAGAGATCGACGTGCTGTCTCTTCTCCTATCCACAGACGGTGTGTGACACCTTTCCCAAATAATGAATACGCACCCTCTTCCAATCTTCTTACCGTGTCAATGAAACGTAAATGTCGTTTCTTCCTCGGATGAACTCTATCATCGTATATGGAGCATTCCCCCGCGATTCCATCTTCTGCGATGCAAGCTTCCGTGAATTATTCTTCAAGGTAGGGGTTTTATTTTACATTCATGGATATTTCTAGCGTTCATAGTTAGATAAATAGACGCTTGTCATCAAATTAATGGGAGAAGGCTGGACCACACGAACATGACCGACCCTCCTCCCCTTTGTTGTTGAATTTTTCTTCATGGTTTGGAACGGAGGCGGCACGGTCCAACGTCACAATGCGGGAACAAGGGAACCACGGATGGAGCGGGCCACGGTGGAGGAGCGCGGTGCTGTCGCACCGCGTCGGAGGGTTAAAGGGGCCATGGCCGTGGCGGGCCACGACGAAGGGGCACGGTGCCGTCGCGCCACGTCAGACGAGCAAGAGTCGTGACCCTTGGCCACGGTGGTTAAGCAGGGAGGGGGATGGACTCAGCCGGCCGCCGGTGGACAGGGAGGCGAGACTGTCTGGTCCCACAGCAGCAACACCAGCCAGCCTTAATGGTCGGTCGTTACCCGAAGAAACCAGGGGTTTGAACCCCCGTCCAGCGCAGCAAGAGCGGACCCCCGCGGGTCCTCTGTTTCAAAAGAAAATGGGGCAGCGCCCCCCCCCCCCTTCGACGTCCGCTCGGAAAGAGGACGCCCACATGGAATTGGACCGGACGCACTGGGCCGGACCGCCCACGCTGGGCCGGACCGCCCGCGCCAGGCCCGACCGCCCATGCCGTGCCGGATCCCCGCACTGGGCCGGGCCGCACCAGCTGGGCCGGGCCACGCCAGCCGGGCCAGGCCGTGCCCAACCAGGTCGGACCGCACCCAACCAGGACGGACCCGAACCCGGGTCGGGTCAACCTGGTTCGGGCCCACCCAGGGGGTATTGGCACGGGTCGGACCGGGCCCAAACCCCCCTGTTTTCGGACAGATCCGTTCAAATGCCCATAACTTGGGCTACAGACCTCCGATCGACGCACCGCCAATTGGGTAGCAATACTTGGATCAAGACAGTCATTTCATTATATTAAACTCATGTTTTTTAAGAACTTTGGGTATGGACAGGTTGGTTCGAACACAAAACCAACAAGGCCCTCGAACCGGAAACGCTTATAACTTGAGCTCCAAATGTCTGATTGACATGCCTTCAATTTTGTTAGATTTATCTTAGTGAGATGGTTCATTTGGATTACTCCACTCGAGTTTTGGACGTAGTTGGAGTACGGTCGCGTTGGTTTTGACTTTAGAACCAACCAGGCCCCTAGGATGAAAAGGCCAATAACTCTCAGACCGGGCGTCTGATTGACGCGTCGTCCGTCACGTTGAGTTCCTTTTGATGAGATGGAACATTGGGATACATAAAATTCATAATTTGTGTCAGTTGATGTATCAACCCCCTTGGGTCATGGAGCGGACCCTCTTGGAATCGAGCATGCTGTTTGGGGGAACCCTAGAGCAAGTTGCGACTGCGACAATGACGACGACTGTACTGGGATCCTCCGTGGGTTCGGCAGCAACGACGGGCATACTGAAATCCATCGTGGGTTCGAAAGAAATAACTACTGTTATTCTATCCTGTGTGGATCTGGCAGTAATTGAATACTGTTCTTTTATCCTACGTGGGTCTAGTAGTATTTGACTATGTAGTTGTATCATGTGTGGGTCTGGCAGAGTAGATGGTCTTGTATCCTGTGTGGGTCTGACAGCTTAGATGAATCAGTGGCTACATCTGATCATCTCTATCTTATTATGAAGAATTATACCTGTGTGATCTGAGTCTTGACTTTCAATCAATATCTTCGATATGATTGACTTGATTTCTTGTGTGGATCAGGTTGTGCTTTCCTGTATGGTTTTGGTTGTACTATCCTGTGTGGACTAGACCGAACTTGGGATAAGATGTTAGAGACGAACTGGAATTGATGACTCAGGTATATGTATGGGAATATACCTAAGTAGGGTTGGTTGTTACTTCGTGATTGTAACTTTCCTTTTTAGTTTATCCTTCGTGGATTCTGGGAGACCTTCGGGGGTCTCGGGGTCCCTACTGAGTAGCGTATACTCACCCATGCACGGGCTATGCCCGCACAACGTTGTGTTGGATGCAGACGACAGACAATGCTGATCGAGGTAGGAGCTCGTGGAGCTGGATGGTACATGGAGGTGGATCACTAGACGTGACATTCACGGAGCAGACGGTTGGAGCTGAGGAGCCAAGGAGACTATCTGTACCCACCCTTCAGGTGGGATTACTAGAGAACGACTTGGTGTTGTTGCTTTACTTTTCTGCTGCTGTACTCCCTTTTCAGTTGTACTTTTCTTTCAGTTGGGTTTTTATACTGGCCAATTTAATTTCCAGCACTTACTATTGTACTCAGTTTACTTAGTGTTTACTTCTGCTTTCATACTCTGTGGGGTTTGTTTTGTTACATAAAGGTAGTGCCTTCCCTTATATTGGGATTTACACCTTTGGTGCTTGTCTCCAGCCTCTAGCCTATGGAAGGCGGGCTTGGGGTAGTCACGACACAGGTCTCGAGGACGGGTCGTGACAACTTCTCCCATTTCATATAAATCCATCAAGAGGTGATACTTCCGGAGTATGTTCTTTGTTAGTTGACGTGTCCTTGGTTATTTTTCAAGAACCATCGTTCCAGTATTATCACAATAAAATGTGATAGGACCTTTATTTCTAGGCACCACATCATTCTTCTGGAAAAAGTTCCAAATCCAGAGAGATTCCTTGGCTGCATCAGAAGCCACTATATATTCAGAATCCACTGTAGAATCAGCGACAATAGGATGATCTGATCTCTTCCAAATCACATCCCCTCTATTGAGAGAGAAAACATATCCAGATTATGACTTCAGATCATTCTACTGTGTCTGAAAACCAGCATCACCCTACCCTCTGATGACAAGTTCTTCATCTCCTCCATACACGAGGAACATATCCTTAGTTCATCTCTGATACTTAAGGATAATCTTGACATCAGTCCAATGTTGTTCTCTTGGATCTTCTTGATACCCGCCTACCACGCTCAGTGCATAGGAAACATCAAGCTTAGTATATTAAATGGAATACAAGATGGATCCTATAGCCTATGTGTATGGGATCTTACACATTATATCTTTCTCTTGTAGTGTCTGAGGAAACATTTTCTTAGGAAGATGTAGGCCATGTAACACTGGAACCAATCCCCCCTTGTATTGTTACATACTAAATCTCTTTAGTATCTGGTCAATGTATGTACCCTGACGTAGTCCAAGAATCCCCTTGGATCTATCACGAATGATCCTGATCCCTAGAATTTAGGCTACTTCACCCAAGTCCTTCATGAAGAAACACTTGTTCAACCAATCCTTAACTGACTGTAAGAGTGGTATATCATTTCCAATAAGAAATATTTCATCAACATATACTACATGGATAACCATCGCATTCCCAATAAACCTCTTATAAACACATGGCTCACATTCATTCTTAATGAAACCAAATTCCTTTATGGCTTCATAAAATAAAATGTTACATGAACTAGATTCTTTCGTTAATCCATAAATGGATTTCTACAAATTGAAAACCCATTTGGCTTCATCTGGTGTCACAATACATTCTGGTTGTGTCATATAAACATCTTCTTGAAGGTTCCTATTAAGGAATGTTGTTTTGAAATCCATTTTCCAAATATCCAAGTCATGGTAAGATACTATGGAATGTATGATTCTTATGGATTTAAACATTGAAACTGGAGAAAGGGTTTCATCATAGTCAATTCCATGACACTGTCTAATTCCTTTAGCAACTAGCCTTGCTTTATAGGTGTTAACTTGACCATCCATGTCCAGTTTTCTCTTGAATACCCATTTGCATACAACATTATTTACATCAACTGGCTCACCGACTAGAACCCAGTCTTGGTTCTGATATAAGGAATCCATCTCAGAATTCAGAGCATCTATCCATCTGGCAGCTTCTGAGCTTTTTACTGCTTCCTTGTAGGAGATAGGTTCATCATCTTCCAACAATTATTATTCACCATCCTCAGTTACTAGAAAACTAAATCTCTCTTGTTCTCTTACCTCTCTTGATCTCCTATGCAGTACTTGTGTTTCTGGAACCTCTTCCATGGGGACCTGTGGAACTTGTTCCTGTATCAACTCATGTGTATCATGAGCATCAACTTTGTCAAAGTCAATCTTTCTGACACTATCCCATTTGAGGATGTGCTCCCTCTCTAGAAAGACATCTTGTCTAGAGACAGTCACTTTCTTGTCTTGAGGGTTATATAGGTAATATCCATTTGTTTCCTTGGTATATCCTATAAAGATGCACCTCGTGCCCCGTGGTGCTAGTTTGTTGTCTGAGAAGGACTTAACAAATTCCTCGCATCCCCATACATGTGTATTTGACAAAATGGGTATCTTTCCATTCCATAACTCTGAGAAAATTCCATTTTCCCCCTTAGTTGGTACTCAGTTTAATGTGTATGTTGCAGTTTGTAATGTATATCCCCAAAAGGATAATAGATGTTCTGCATGACTCATCATTGACCTCACCAAGTCCCACAAGGTTCGGTTCCTCATTTCACTAACACCAATCCTCTGTGGTGTATAAGGAGGAGTGAGCTGAGATAGAATCTCAGACACCTGTAGAAGATCAAAAAACTCTTGGTTTAGATATTCTTCACCTCGATCCGATCTAAGATTATTTATCTTCTTACCAAGATGATTCTCTACATCATTCTTGAATTCCTTAAATTTCACTAAGGCTTCTGACATATACATCATTAAGTAGACATAACCATATCTACTCAAATCATCAGTAAAAGTAATAATGTATGAAAATACACCTCTATCTTCTACTATAAATGGTCCACACACATCTGTGTGCACCAATCATAGGAGCTTTATGGCTCTTTCCCCTTGTCCACTGAAGGGCGGCTTGGTCATTTTTCCTTGTAAACTAGTGTGACATCTATCTAGTGGTTTTATCACAGTAGAGTCCAGATAACCATCTTATAAGATCTTTGTCAAGTGCTTCTTGTTTACATGACTGAGACAGTGATGCCACAACAGGGTGATGTATGAGTCATGTGAATTTGTTTCGTTACCGATTGCGAACACTTTGTTTTTTAATTTAATACATATAAACCATTATTTAAATGTGTTGTACCATAAAAAACATTGTTATTATAAAAGAGACAAACCTTATTTCCAAACATGAATATAAATATATCCATATCCAAAAAAATACAGAAACTGTGTTCTTGGTAACACTAGGAACATAATAACAGTTATGTAAAACCAAAATCATCCCAGTTGGAAATTAGAGGTGGTAATCATCAATAGCCAACGTAACCAGATTTGTGACATTGGCAGCTCAAAGATCCACCTCTCCTCAGGCAATTATTCTAAATCTACTTTTTTTTCCTTCATTTTAATACATATGTGAGCCCCACAAGCTGTATCTAAAACCAAATGTGTAGAAATAGAATGATTACACTCGATAACGAACGCAAATTTAGTGTCCCCGTGCTTCTGAGTGCAGTTTCTCTTCTAGTGGCCTTGCTTTCCAACTGAAAAACATACTGCCTCCCATTCCTTTCCCTGCCTCTGGATCATCCCCTTCTTTGAGGGATAGCGCTTAGGGCTTCGGGCTATTTATAAGTCTTTGGACCCTTTACCTTGTCTTTCCATTTCTTATTCACCATAAGTACTATGGGTTTGTCACTCTACATGCCCTTATCTACCTGGCTAATTAAGGATTGAAGTTTTGATAGACTCTTCCCATTTTTTCTCATGTAATAATTGACAATGAAGCTAGAGAAAGTCTTGGGAAATGATGATAGGATGAGGTTTGTACAAAACTCATCCAGGAATTTAATCTCTAAGATGTTCAGACGTTCAATGTAGCCAATAAGCTTTGCTACATGAGGCTCATCTACTAAAGAATCTCCAAGATTAGTTGTAAACAAAGAATTGGAGATCTTATATATATCTTGTCTCTTTTTCTCTTGGTAGAGACCGTTATGGTGAGACATCATGTTATACGCATCCATGTTTTCATGTTTCATCAAGTGCTCATTAGAAACGGGCGATATCATGAAACACTGGACATCTGTGGAATTATCCATATGATTCGCATAGAGAGATATTTCCTCGTCACTGGACTCTTTCCCCAGCACAATTGGAACTCTCTCTTCTAGAACATAAAATTTCCTCTTGTGGCAAAGGATGATGCGTAAATGCCTCTACCAATCTTGGAAATTGGTGCTAGTGGGATTTCCTTCTCGAGTATGGTTCGAAATGATATGTTTGAAGTCAGTTTTCTTGTCATTTATACAAACTAAGAGGAGAAAAGGTTTTAGTACCTTATAAAACTAACACAAATAAATTAATTAATACTTATTAGTCTCCCCCTATTTTATTGAAATCCAACAGACCTCACCATTGACATCGGAATATTCTGTTTCCTGAATATTCTAGTGGCAAGGAACCATATTGCCCTTCGCATTAATCTAACTAGGATTGGTCGAGAAACTTGAAGGATTTTAGGTAGGAATTCCAAATTCCAACTACATTAACTCATATCTCCTTCATCCACTGAGTGAACTCTCCAACCCTGAAATCCTTTTACATATATTCGATTTCCTCAACCTTTTCCTCTTGGTCACACGATGTCCTGCTATGGAAGTCTACCCTTGATGCGAAAAAAGTCATGTCAACCCAAAACGTTGAATAAGAATTCCTCAATTATTGAAATTACCACAACTAGGTTGGTTAAGCACTTTGAACTATGGTTCGATTCTAACCAAGATTATGGAATGCTATACCGACATAATATTTCGTTGAGGGATTCTATCCTTATACATAAATTTCAATTTTATTATCTTTGATTATATGTTTGTTAATATTAAGTGGGATATATATAAGTGATTAACCATATCTATGATAATATTTACATGTAATCCGATCTTATTTTAGTTTCATCTTACATGCTTGTTTAATTCGTTAATAGTGTGATCGTGAAAACACACCCACAATAAATAAACCATGCAACTGACAGAAATAAAAAAATGGTATGATCATGAGCATGTTCTATGGTTTAGTTTATCTAGTGGTTGAAAAACTAATTGAATACCTAGGGGAGAAACACCTTGAACCTTTCGGGTTCGTGTTTACAGCTTTCCATATGTCCACTTTTGTATCTCCTTGGATTGGTTTCACGTTGGATCCTGACATGAGGCACCTCCCCTAGCTTGGGAGCTCTATACATTACATATGCATTTATCTCATTCGCATGTGAGGGGTAAAATGGGTGTTTACATAAAATAATCCTTGGGCACGCAGGCCCTACATATTAATGAGGAGAAGGCTCGCAGACCAACAAATTTAATTTAAATAAATAAATTAAAATAAACAATTCACATACAAAGGTCTTGGTCTAGCTCATGATCATCCACACATGAAATGATATTTACTCATAAATAAAACTAGCACAGAATTCATTAATCATTCTTCCTTAAGATAAATCACGTTCGAAACAATAAATTATCTTTAATTAATCCATGCTTTTATCTTAAACCAATTTCTGAATTTCCTTGAGATTCACATCCATCATAATTTTAAACACATAAATTTAAAATTATATTTCTACGTAACTTGTACCTTGGAGTAAACTCAGTGAATTCCCATTCATTACGAAGATGTTAAATTAAACACATATATGTATAACACCTATCACGTGTTGTTCCTCAGCTTTACGCATGCACTATGGTATACATCTCAAGGGTTTGTATAGTATAATAATAAATTTTAATAAATCTGTGTAATTTGGATGAGTACATGACATGTAGTTACGACTACATGGCGTGTATTTTTGTTCACCATCCATCTGAAGTACACGCCCTGGGACATGGCATGTAGATGTACTTCGGAAATTTTCAGAGTACATGGCGTGTTCAGTGGGACACATGCCATGTAGTATCTGCGTTACATGGTTTCTAGCCAGGCAAGCCGTGTATGGGGTACATGGTCCAACCATAACCCTAATGGACTACACTCCATGTTCAGTGGACCACATGGCATGTGATTAGGAAACCGTGGGCCAACTATTCCTGGTCAACACACTGTGTTATTTATGACTTAGGTATACACCAATACACTGCTTGATTTGGGGGACCAGTTCGATGCATTGAACCGAGACTACACGACATGTACTTCAAAATACAAACAGGTTATTATTGTGTTGTACGGCCAGGAACGTTTAGCACCTCTGGATGAGATCCTTTATTTTATATTTATCAAAGTTAAAAGAAATATTCATTTTTTATGGTTAACGAGAAACGAGCGAGGAAGAGAAGATATCAAGATTCAAATTTAAAGAACGATTAAATTGAATTGAAACAACTAAATTATTAAATGTTTAAATAACCAATGAAAGAATAAATATTTATAATCAACGATATGACACCTATGATACCAATTGTAGGTTCCAGGCGTAGCGAAATCACGTTGGTGGGTTTTTAAAACTTTAATATTAGCGTTAAAAAATGTTCAATATGAGATCTTTCATGAAAATAAAACACCGAATTTTCGGAATAGAATGAAGAAATAAAATAAAATGAAGGGTCCTAGAACCTTCGAGAGGATCATCATATGTTAGTTATAATTAATTTAATTAATTGGAAAGAATTACCTTGATATAATTATTTCTTCATTGATGTTTTCCGGTCACGTTTCGATGTGATTCATCATTGCATTGCAGAAGACAAGTGTAGACTTCCTCTAGTGGTGATCCACTTGTGCACCATGTATCTTTGGACGTCGCCAAAGGAATCTCTGTGTGCTAGCATAGAGAAGCCTTTTCTTGCATGGTCCTCCTTAGATTGACTTGATCTGATGGAGGAGGATCTCTTTTAGTGTAGATAGAATTCTTGGAGGAATGAGTTCTCTCAGCATTGAGAGAATTTTCCAGAATTGTTGTGCACAACAAATCCTGGAAAAGTGTTGGAGTCATGAGGATATTTATAATCGACTTTCAGTTTATAGAGTTGTGACAATGTCGAATCATTAATTACTTGACATGCGCCCACACTAATTATAATAAATATCATTTAATAAAACAATATTATTTTCTCAAAATCTTGACTAGAAAAACTAAATGGCGTGTAATCATTAATACACACCGTGTACTTGTTTTTTCATTTCCTTTCTAAAATGAAAACTACACAGCGAGTACATTAAATATACACGACCTGTATATCTTGTTTATCATTTTACTCTTCCTCCAATATTTAAACAATTTATTATTTCTTGAATAATTATTAATCCACATAGGGGAATAATATTTATTCTACTTGAGAAACTTGGATATACTTAGTGTGTGTGACCCTCTAGGCCTCTTTCTCGTTGGCAATAGGCAGGTTTTCCTAAAGTCCAAGATTACTCTCTAGAAACGGGTCAAGGAACCCAAAAAGAAGTTAATGCTGCATTGACATGTAATATCATAATAATTCATACCGTGTAATTTAATCCATTTTCCACGATATCTCTAATCAAGTGGGTTTCATGCTAGTTCCATCAACCCATGTGATCGATTATTCATTCTTTGACTTCCTGGAATTGAACTCACCCATACCTTACCATGGCCAGGGATTTACTTAGGCTATATCAATTCCATCAATGGGCCTAATATATCTACTTCTGTTATGGAACAGAAGGGACAAATCCATTCTTGCATTATCTACTAATACAGTATCACTGGTGACACACCCAACATATCCTACCTCGCTATGAACAGTGTGTCGTCAGAGTTTTCATCAATACATCTAAGTGTGTGAGTTTTAATACGCATTAATAATAATATTAAATTCTAAGGACCAATACACATGCCTGCATATAAGAACATCCAATGACACTATGAAATTTATATTTCCTACTAGCGGGTCTCGTTCTCATAATTTCATCCTAGATATTACCAAGGGTGCACACCATGAAAAGGTGCCTCAAAGTTTAAAAAGTCCACACCCCAAATGGCCTGTATTATTTATGCCCCTCAAATAACATGATCTGGTCGTAGAACATATACTCAAGAATAGTGTAATGGCACTTCTAGGTTCTCATCATATCAAGGATCCGTTATGACCCTATAATTCACCAGTTGTCCTTAAAACATTATCGCATGCATTGTCATGCATAAAAATAATAATAATTTGATAAGGTATTTATTAATGAATAAATTACAGATAACTTGGTTATAGGCAACCAACTCCAACAACAAAATCACTATATATTTCATTATAGGACTTCTAAAGGCATATAATGATTATAATTCTATTTTTTTTATAGTTGATATCCCTATAATTTAATGCATGTCAATTCAATTTTAGACTATTTCTGACTCAATAAACCTTACACGATATATATTGATGATGTAGTAATCCACCAAGAGTTGAAATTCATATTTAATCATATCGAGATTGGAGTATCCCATTGAGATTTTGGAAAAGTCTTCAACAAGCATGGAATACAGTTTTTTAATTTTTAATTTTTTATCATCATCACAATAATATCTACTCTTAATGGATATTTAAATTCTAGAAGATATAATATGATCATTATTTGTGGATTTCAATGAGGTTTGGGGTAAAAACCATCCCATGGTAGAGTTATTATATAGAAATACCTTTCATTATAGATTTCAGATACAACAATAGGTGGTGATATATGAAATTACGTGAAAAACTCCAACATGTTTGGATGAAATTATAGTGCATAATATTTTCAAGCTGGGTCTTACAGAAGAAATATTACAGAATATAAAAACCATTCATTAGACTATTAAAATGATATAATTTCAAAATAATAGATACACTAATAACCATCAGTGGTATTTTATGTTTTATGATGGAGACAAGGTATTAGTTCAACTATCACCATAAATTAGGTTTACGAATTTTGAGAAAGGGGTAAATTTTATCCCTATATATATTATTCTATTCAAAATACTCAGTCATGTGGGGATGGTAGCGTCTCATATCACAATTCCCTTGAACCTCAAACAATTTCATGATATGTTCATTTTTTCACTTTTGAGTGACAACATGCCCTATCCATCACATCAATTAATGCTATGGTTATATATATGGATTATGATCACTCTCAAGAAGAACAACTAGTGGAAATATTGTATCATATAAATAATGTGATATTAAACTTGGCCTCTAATCTGATTAAATTTATCTATCTGAATCATAAGTAATATATGTAAAATAAAAATACAGAAATAATGATATGTATTCTTATGATAAATTATAAAGAAGAAATATGGTCAGTAATGCATTATGATAATGAATTATGAAACATCAATATGGAAAAAAAAATTAGCGGAATAAAACAACATGTCAATAAAAAGATTAAAAATATTAAAACATTATCATTATTATATACATTGAAAATCATACCTCTGATAACAACAATATAAATAAGTTACAAAAAAATATATATATATAACATTTTTGAGACAGAAGTATATATAATCTATGAATGAAATTAGATTTGTATTTAAGGCTATATATATGAATTTAATAATAGCTATTTATATGGTTATTGGATAGATAGACATTGGATATATATTAAATATATATATATATTAATTGGATACATAATCCTTCTAAATACTTGTATCTAATAAGTAAATTCATGTAGTCAAAAGTTTTGCAATATATTGAAAATAAAATTCACATATAATGAATAATTATTGAAAAAATAAAATGAAAAATAATATGCTATTATAAAAATTAGTATTTTAATCATTATATATGATTTTTAAAGATTGTTTTTATATCTTCAAAAAAATAGTCTAATATTAATGGATTGATAATATTTAGTTGATAGATGAAAAGTAATTTGATGTGACTAAATTTAGGTAATGTTTAAAGGGGTAATTTTTAAAGAAATTTGTTTCATTACTTTTGATATTTTTGTAGTAATATCTGTATCGAATACTATTGAAGAATAATTTTAATTAAATTTATTGTCAATATATGTATATAAAATAACTTATCGTTCATATATTCATTATTATTTTTAAGGAATAAAAATAAATCACTGTTTTGGATTATATATGTATTTTTTAAATAACTATTTTTATAAATTATAAATTTATTTTAATAAAACAAAATTTTTATTACCTTTTTAAATTGAATCTAAAAAATGGTATCAATATATCGAATCATAATATGTAAATTAGTTAATAAGTTTCATTTAGTTTTGTTTAATAAAAAAATTACCAAGGTAAAATACAGTCTCTAATATAAAGGGAAAAATAAAGTAAAACATTTTAAAAGGATATGGTTATAAAATACAACAGACTAAATTTTCTAAATTAATTGAAAATGGAATGATCAAACTTGAACTATATATTTTATTTTATTTTTTCTCTTGTACCCAATTCAGTTTATAAATGGTAACAATATACATTCAATAATGAGAATTTGCGAAAATACAAATCAATCTCAATTAAAATAAGACCCCTTAACTAGAAATATTAAGAAAACCATTAATTTGAATTTATCATTAATAATAACCTGTATAATCTCCCTTAAGTTCATTTATTTAATTTTTCAAAACCTGGTCATACTAAAAATAAAAAAATCCATCATTTCCCAGATTCTCTCTAAGAGGAGATTTATGTCATCAACAATTATGTTATACTATCCTTAATTATACATTTAAATATTTTTTATCCACATGTTCATGAATCTAATTTACCACTTTAATTATAAATTTTTAATATCATTTATCATATAAAAATGATATATAATTACTATACAACAACATGTTCTCATTCATTCAGTCATTATAATTTTTTCATGTTTTGGTGGATTTTACCACCTATATAAAATACATTTTCACATTTACATTATGAACAACATAGAAAACAAAAATATTAGAAAAATTATATAGTAATAATTAATTAAATGTTTTTTAATATTTTCTTAATGGAATTATATAGAAGTATATTAATTGAAAATCTATTGTTCTTATTGAATCGAAATTCAAAAAAATGGAATTCTGAAGCGTTCCATGTAAAAAATCATTATATGTTCCAGGAAAAAAACATGGTTCTCTAAAAAATATAATCAAATATTGAAAACATCATAATTAAAATTATGTATTTTATGAATCCATGATAATGGAGTAATGACAAGAACCTACAAACTGGAATGTGCATGGAAAACTTGAACAATAAAACATGATTATTAATTTTACCTATAAATAATTAATATTCGTTGTAAAAAATAATTGTACGTCAATGGTATTAAGAGAAAATTTCTGAATAAATTTATTATTAATATACAAAATTATCCTTCTTTTATTATATTTGGAGTGAGAACTTTTCTGACCCCACATGAAACTAAGGTAAGAGTTTATTTAAGAATATATATTCGAAATTGAGGTGGTTTGTGTTAAATTTACATTAGAGAAATATTGTATTTTTTCAACCTAGAATCCCATGTATTTTCTTATCTATTATTTTTTGATATATGTCTTATTACAATTTTACTTGCTTTTGGTTCATAAATAAATTTAAAAAATGAAAGCCGAACTAAAATTGTCAGTATCTTTAATTAGTATTATTTCCCCTATATTTTAATATTATATATATATATATATATGTTATTATCTGTGGTTAAATATTTACCTAACAAAATTTTCACTTTTATTTTACTTTCATTGAAAAAAACATAAAGTGGGTTTTTATTATTTTCCAAATTGTTCATTTTCTATTGACATTGAATCCCCTTAAAAATGTTTGAAAATAATATTTTTAATTTTTCATAGGTGAATTCATTTTATTCTATATTATTTTTTCAATAAAAATCATTATCTTAAATATTCCATGTGTTTCCAAAAAAAATTTATTCACAAGGTTTTGTTAAAAAAAATTAAAATAAAAAATTTTAATGTAATGGATATTTCATCATATATTTCAAAAAAATGTTCTACTATTTGTATAGAATTATTTTCACCTATTTCAACATCTAATAATTTTTTATTTTCTACACTATGGATATGGTCTAAAGATATTATCCATTGTCTTCCACTAAATGGATTATGACCATTTGATATGAAATTTTTCATTTTATCATTCATTTCATATGTATTAATTAAGCTATGATCGTATTATAAATGCTCTCATGTTCATATATCACACATTTGTATGGTTTTAATTATTTAGTGGGTGATAATATAATTAAATATCCCTCTAGTTCATTGGGAAATTTTTTATATCTCAATATTTGACATTTAAGAGAATGGAAAGTCAATTTTGTACACTATGGTACTTTTTTAACTATATGTTTGGGAATGGGGAGTGAACCTAATGAAATAAGGGAATCTATCCATAATATAATGATTTTTTTGGAAGTGAGTGTATCTATAATCAATAATAATTTTATTCTAATATATATTCCTCAGAAAAAATTCATATGTTATGTTTTCATGGATCCAGTTTATTAACTAAAATTTCTACACTCCTATGATTCATCTAATACATTATTAGAAAATATTTATCTATATATCATTGTTTATGGTTAATGTTTTACAATGTATGTATCTCTTATGTAATATATTAATGGACCACGATTATATTCTCAAACATATTTTCTCACATAATGCTCAATTATGATATTTGATTGTTATCTCCTTTATCTTCCCTTATAGATAACTTGTTCGAACAATTTATTATATTTTCATTTACCATGATATCAATAATATTATTGTGCATGATATGTCTATAAGGGAGTCTGTTGTGAAGAATACATAGAAGAAAGTTAAATAATTTTTATAAAATAAGTTGGTTCCATATCTAGTCTCTAATGAAACAAAACATATAGGTTCTCATTTATTATTTATTATTTTATATAATGGGTACTCATTTAAAATGATGCAATGTATATATATGTATGTTATAGGTGGTGTGGGAATTTAATAAATCTTGTGTACTTTTCCATATATTAGATACTGAAATATGCATTAAGACAACATTATTCATGTTTGAGATTAAGCATACCTCTATACCTGATGTTTAAAGAAAATATTGCCTCTATCTATCATAAGATTTCTCAAATAGTGATTGATTTATATTTCATAAAATTATTTTTCAATCTAGTGATTTTGTGGTGAGAACAACACATTAGAAGTTTTATATGGATTTCAAGAATTTTTTATTTTAATTTTCATGATTACTTGAAACCCATCATTAAGGGTATCGTTTTGTCTAGAAAAATACATACTGTATGAAAACATAGTAGAAAAGGATATAGTTCATTTAGTAGGGTTATATTTAACAATTTTGTTGACCCAAAAAATACATATTTTTCAAAACATATGGTTATATAAAGCTAAACTTCATTTTAAGACTGTTAAGAAGTTAGTTCCATCATAAAGAAACAACTTTATAGATCATAAGATCAATTTATGGACCATGAGCTTAATTTATAGATTTCAAGATCACTTCATGAACCACAATACAAATTCAAAAATCATTTATTATTCATGTTATTATAATGGGGATTTTGAACCCACTGCAAAAAGAAATCATGAGGTTCCCTAAAACAAACTCCATTCAACAAGCCAAGTTTGTGACATCTATTTTTGATTCACATTTTATGAAAATCCTTTTTATATATTATTCCATGAACTTAGTTTGAAATGATTCATTGATGAGATATATGGATGAACTCACTCCATGTCAGTCATTCACCCATACAAGGCATACCATTTTGAGGAGGAGATAACCTTTTAACAATTATAAATACCCCAAAAATCTTCTCAATTAAAAATAAATGTGGGATTTGGTGGGAAAACATTCAACCCTCATTAAAATCCATATGAAATTATAATGAAAAAATTAAATCCAATAATAAAATTAATTCATGATGTCCCACTGTGAGGGATAGTTCACAATGTTCATTTGTAGGAGCTAACTCACAAGGTCCAGTTCATGAAGTCACTTTTGAAAGGAGATCCTATGAATGACCACTATAAATACAAATTATTGGAGGCCCATAAAAAGGTTTGTATATAGATTCACAAGCATGTCAAATATAAAATTTTCTCTTCTGGGCCCAGTACGTGTCACCACTTCAAGAATCACCGACCAAAACACCCCCACCTTTGTGATAAATTTACATTGGGATGACTTCAGAGAAGCCACTACATGAATCCCATGTGTGCAAATTCCTCCATGTAATATCATTATCACAACATTTTACATGTACCGCCATTATAATAAATCTATCTTAACATGATCACCCACATGGACCAAAGGTTTATTACTCGATACTAATACTCCTTGAAAATCCATGCTTAATGTTTTCCACCACCATAAGTTTATGGTATCAAATCCATTACATCAGCTCTAGAATGTTTAAGAATCTTAAGTACCACTCACGGTCCTACTTCAAACAGTTGATTCAAAAGAAACCATGAACACCAATTGAGTGTGATTTCATGTAGAAAAATCAAATACGTATCCTATCTAGACACAGACTCGACACCCCTTCAATAGTCAATCACACTATGATTCAATATTCCCTATCTAATCAGACTATAAACTCTTGGAAAAACACCCACCCCATCCTGGAATCATCAAACCTCTACTTTGACAACGCTACTGAGTCTCCTCTTATCCCCCTTTTAGCTACCAGAAGCTCCACTACACGTATCACTATATACAAAAAATAATATAATTAAACTATCATCAACTAGGTTCTTCTTGGATATCATTTCGTAATTCATAATCACTAAAAAAATCAATTTGATAATATAAACATACACCATAATAGAATGTTCTAATGAATTTGAGAATCATTAAACCATACAGATCTTAGGTCCCACCAATTTTTTAATAAACGATAAATGATTTGTGAACCAAATGAAATAGTCCCTGGATGATTCCTCTCACTAAACTAAGAATACGAACTCATAATCTCTAAACTTCATTAACATCATGGGTTATACATGTTCGAAGAACACCAACGAAAAAACATTTCATGTCAGCAACTCATGAAAAAAGGCATATACCCACACAACTGACTTGTTTTTTGTTTGTCCCATAATCATATAAATATCCATATTTAATATCCACTATGGGGGAACTTCAATTTCCTAAAAAACAAAATTTTCATTAATAAATCATGTACACCTCTTCCAAGAATATACCATATCTGTTGAATATATGAGTGAATTATAATGTGAAATCCAACGTTATGTATACCAGGAAAGGTTTAGCATCCTAAGATCCTGAATAAATGCACCATCTATCATGCACTATCCTCACCCTTTGTTTCTCATATAATTAGTGAACTAGATCCTTTAGTTGAGGTTTCATCCATATATTCACTAGAACCACAGTTTTTAGCACATACTCACATATTTTTTAGGGGACTCACCCAGTTTACACATCGTTGGAAATATATATATACTATCCTGACTCTCCAATGAAGTCATTTTAGGTGTAATCTCATAGATAAGAAAATAACAAACTCAATATATATAGATATACGTCTATTTATCACTAATAGGAAATATTTTTAAAAGAATAATGATCCACCTTCAATTACACTTCCATATGTCAGCCATGTCCCATACCATCATGCCTCATGACCCCACCTACCAAACTCAAGGCAAAGAACCACACAAACGATTCACCCACAACATCCATATACTTACATAGACCAAGAATCACATCCTCGATATAATTAAGTATAATTCCATGAAACGTTTATAAGGGGAAACACTATATATGTTGTTCTTGAAAATTTCATTAGCCAAACAACTTTTCATTATAGAACCAAAAAAAAAAGTATGTAGGCACATAAATTTTATTTAAGTCTTATGTTCATATAATAATGAATTAGTACTATTTATTATCTCATGATACCAAGACTATGAAATGAAAAATAGTTATATTAGATAACAGTTTTTTTATATCAAATAACTGAACTCTAACCATGAAATCCAAAAATAATTGTTGTGTATCTAGTAACATTTATATCAATCTGAACTTGTTCTTCTCAAGATCACAATATGAAATCCATTTAATGTTCCAACACATACCTAAACATCCTTCTACCACATACAAAATAAAAAAAATAACCAAAATAGTATCACTTAATCTCAATATTATCTCATACCAACTTTTCATTTCATATCCCATCTCACTCTATAGTAAAAAAATGGATCCCTATTTCACCTCAAGAATGAATCCTTGTATACCTATGGTTTTTAACTAGTAGTGAAGGTCAAAAGGGTGATAGTATAGATACTAGAACACTTATATAAAAATAATAACACTAAAATGAAAATAGTTTTAAATAATTATAAATAACATATAATAATAATACATTGAATACATACATTATAGAAAGTAAACTAAAATAATATCATTAGTTGTAAATAAAACTCAATAAATTGACTTTGGGATGATCACAGACATACCTGAAAAAATATCAAAATAATTATCCATCTAGGAATAAAGTAACCATCAAACACATATGTAAAATCATTTTTTCTAATCCTTGAACAATATTTATTGCTACCTCCACTAGGATTCCATAAGTGAGAACATGCCCATAATAGTTTCATGAAGTATTAATTCTTTTTTTTTACATTGAGTACCCATGTATATAATGAGTATGTACTTTGTGGGTCACCTCAAATAGCTTCCTTAGATAATATCCATACATATAACATTGTATGAAATGTGAAATAATTTCAACCAATGTAGGACACTTAACCAACTCCACTAATTTTCATCCAATCATGAGTAACCAGTTACATAAGTCAAAGTAGTCTCGTAGTGTAATGATGCATCTATCTTTTATCATACTCAGAGACCCCTCTTCCTTCCAACAATTTTTTTACATAAAATCACACCAAAACTATAAATAAATAACCATCTCAATTAATCCACAGCACCCTAAAAACATAAGCAAAACTCATATCATAAGACTTATGGGCTCTAGACCAATTACCAACCAATTCATCTGTAGATTAATGAAAACTATGGTATTTTTATGCACATATTTTACTAAAAATGGATCATTAGAACGAATGTATTCCAAATATACTATGAGAATATCACTCCCATAGAGTTTATTTTTTAACTTCCTATATTCCATGTCTATAAATATTTTATCAATCCTCCATATATATGGTCAAAACCATCACCCCTATGTAGCTCAATAAATGTTGGATAACTCACTTAACTATTGGTCAAAGGAAATGGAATTTTAAATTCATGGAAGAGTTCATGGGATGTTTCGTGATTGTTGGAGGTTCATGGGACCTGTCCTTTGATAAATTGGGATTAATTAGTGAAATTTTCATGGATGATCACTTGAAATATATCTCTCAAATCTTATAAATATCATCCAACATAGGTCTCATTCATGACTACTGTATAAGTAATTATAAATACATATGAGAATTAAAAAAAGTATGGAAACTTTGTTGATTTCATTAAACATCTGTGTATATGTGTGACTACTCTATTTAAGTGTAAAATGGGATATGTGTATGGGTCATTATATCTGATAGAGAAGAATTTGTAATAGTTCGGTCATTCTACTTAGGTTTTCCAGCTACCTTGGAGTGTTCATCAGTTGTGTTGGTCTTTTTTCCATGCAAAATATATGTTATATGTTGGAAAATGTATGATATAATTATAATTCAATGTGCATGTGATAAAGATATATCGGATTTATCCCATTCTACATCGGGGTCACTGAGACATTGAACAAATCACGAATTGGCCTACAATTTCACTTCTTTTGGAAAAATAGTTTGGATAGATTGATTATTTTATTAGTTATTTTCTAGAGGTATCATCCCTAAATAAGATAACACATTGAATTTTCTTCAATTATGAAAACAAAATTGAATATTTATGTGAGCCATGATTCAATATATTTTTTATAGAAGTTGGATGAAATAAAAATTTTAGTGGATAAAATAAAAAAAATATTTACATTAAAGGACGCTCTAAAACTGTAATATAAGAAGTGGTTTTGTGACGAGTTAGTAATTGTTTTTAATGTGGATGAATTATTTTTCTGAGTCCATAAGATTAGTGGGTTCAGGAGTGGTCCCCAAGACACTCCAAGATATTTTTAGGAATATAGAGATCAAGATAATACTATATATTCGTAAATTATTAATACCTCGTCTGGAATAATTTTTGAATCAAGGAATTTATCAGCTTTTTTAAAAGGAATATCTAAAAAGTGGTTTGATTTATTGACACAACTCTGAAAAAATTATGTAGGAAGATGTGACATAATAAAAAGATATATTCATATCATTTCCCATTCATGTAGGATTCCATTTCCCAAGAGTGGAAAGATAGGAATAAAGTGGTTTAGAGATATTTTTAATATAAAAATGTTTCCACATATACTTTTTTTATTCAGTAAGTACAACCAGAAGAATAAGTAGACTGACAGTGTCCCAATGAAATATATTCATTTAATGACTTTTAAAAAATTTGGCAGAATTAAATTGGTACCTTGTTCAAAATATATACACATATTAGGTCAGAAGAATATTGTTTGATATAGTGCATTAAAATAATAATTTCACTTCATTATGAACGGAAATTTTTTTATCATATAGATCAATTATTACTGGATGAAGAATTAATTGATATTTATCTGTGGAGATCAGACTAATATAAATTTCTATTATGTAGAAAAGTGATGAAGGTCTTATATAATTACACTAGATGGATAATTGAGATTCAATTCATTAAGGTGGTTCATAGTAGGATAGTAAAGAATGAGAGGGTATGGCATTTTCCATCGGTACCGCACCTGTGCACCCCTACACATGGACATTCTAGCTGAATAGTTATGCAATGGTGGAGAGCTAATCACGATGTAGATTTTGGGGAGGAGCAGTTTCAAGTAGTCATAGTCTGTATGATTTCATTAAGACCTATAGGTTATGTAATGTCTCCAAAGCCTACGGGCAATGTAATTCCTAAGCCTATAGGCCTGGTAAGGGTTCCCCCTCATCCCTTGAGAGTGGATTTATCAGAAAATAAATAAAAATGAAGGCCTTCAAGCCATTCAGTCAGTGAAGGAGAATCCGGAATAGAGATCAAAGGTGAATCTAAACAGATTCTAGTATGCATACAGCTTCCTAGTATTTGGTTAATGATATACCTACATGTCAAAAAATATTTTTTCTCCTATACAAATGATTAAAGTAGATGAAGAAATAGTTATATGAAGGTTTCATTTCATTGAGTAATGCACAAAGAGGGAGGGTGTAAGAGAATGATCCTTAAGTTTAAGTGAAGTACCCCCAAACATATGTAATGTAGTGAGGCTATGTGTGGTGTTTGAATAACCCCATTTTTTCACAAAAAGAAGGGTGGTAATTTTAGTGCATCATCACATCATAGAAAGGATTATCCTTGGATTATCCTAGTGTGTATGAACCAAGTAATAACTCATATCCTGACATGAATTGCTTTTCTACACATTTTCATAAAATTTCAATGAGGTTTAGTGGAAGGATATTTTTTTATCCTGGTTTTACCAAGGTGGGAATGAAGAAAAGAGATAAATCAATAGAATGTCTAAGATTAATTGATATTGTATGCACCATAATTCACCAACCCTAATATTTTATGCGGACCTAGAAACCCTATGGTCAAAACCCAATCATGGGCCATGTCATGTCTTCATGAAATCCTGATAGGATCATTTTTATATTATGTATAAATCCCCAAAAAAAATAATGAAAACTCAATGACCATCCTTCACCACCATTTTTAATAGTCAACACCATCTACATCACTATATAAAACCACATATCCATAATCCCATTGAACAAAATCACCTACACTCACATAAGTTACACCCATTACATTCCCTATGAACATAATCAATTATCGCATTCTAAGAAAACTTATACACAAAACACATCAACATTCTCATTAGATACCAAAACCACACCAGTAATAAATTTACACCTTACCATGTCACACCCATAAATTTCCACATGAGACTACCCCATAGTGGTTTATATAAATAATAAAAATTATAAAGTGGTTTCATTTTCAATTTATTTCATGAACCAAGGATAAAATACTAATTAAATAGCACATTTCACCTATATAGAATGAGAAATATCTAGTCACCAGAAACAATAAATATCCGAACACCACTTTCTAAGAAACTTTTTTTGATCTGACTTTCTCAAATAGATATCATATTTATCTAAAAAACTATATTTATGGAAAAAACATTGGAAAACGATCAGGGTGACTAGAAATAATCCTCCAATGATAGTTATCCTAACATTTCACTACTCCCTATACTGAATTTCATGTAGATGTCTCTTCATTGATGTTGAAATCAATAGAGGGTAAAAATATTGAGAGAGACAGATAGACAGAGAGTTAGTGAATACACATTATACTACAAGATGAATTTTCTTAAACAAAAATTTAATAATTATTTTAACCAAATAATTAATCATTTTTAAAAAATTGGACATAAGAAACTTCATGTCATGACCCCATAGAATATGAAATATACCCTCTTCTTGACACGACTTAAGGAATGACCCCCTTATCATGGCATGACTCACCTCTCTCAAATTGTAAAACAATCACGGATTCATATTTATGGGTATGAAAATGGAGTAACCCAACCTACTAAACATGAAAATGTATTTAAAATATAGTTTAAAGTATGAGATGATCATATTTTAGTATAAAAAAGACAATATTATTTTTTTTATAAGAATTATGGATGTACCCCTATGAATCAACCAAACAAACCCTTGAGTACTATAAAAATCAACCCATAAATATCATCCAGACAACCATTATGTATTATCTTGATTAACCATTATATAAAATATAGATCAACAATCAAATATCATCTAGAACAGCCCTTGAGTATCATAATGATCAACCATTTTTGTATTATCTAGACCAACCCTTGTGCATCATCCAGATAAACCCTCATATTTTCATTGATCACCATTACTCGTGAGTAAATTACCAATTTTTTTTATAAAATCTACTTAGAACCAGCAATTTATAGGATTCCTTTTTTCCATGAATATTCATCTCCAGACATCCAGTTGGAAAATAATATGAAATTTAAATTATAGTAAAATATATTTAATTATTATATAATTCCAATCAGATTATGGTTTGATGTGATTATGTTGTTTTCCCGGATCGGAATTTAAATTTAATTCTTTATGAAAACCCTCATAATGTAGTGATTCATTATATCATGGAATGGTATATTTCATTTTTATAATTTCATCCCTAGTCCCATAAGGTCTCTAGAAACTCGATTCCTAACCTACACCAACACCCCCAATACTAAAAATGTCCATATACAAAACTTGGATCTGATATGCATCTAGAATTACCGCTCTCAAATAACTGATCTCTTACATGATGACACAAAAATTAAATCCAAAAAATTTTAATGGAATATCAAAACAAATATGAGTTGTAAAAGGAAATTTTAATTCTATGGAATTATATTTCTCTCATGAATGAGTTTTCTAAGTATTTTTTGTATAAAATTTTGCTAGAAGATATTACCAATTTAGATGAACATCAAAGGATCCTTATTTAATGTTCTTCTAATCCTAAAAGAGAACTTTATAAATAAGATCAATAAGAAATGGAAATAAAATATAGATAAATTTCATGAACACATATGGATATTTTAGAATCTAGGACCAAGAAATCAATATAATCATACTAAATAACACCATTTCATATTCTTTTTCTTAAAAATGATATCTTGCATGTGATTGAAATATTCTAGATTGAGAATCTAGAAGAGAATAGCATGAAAAAAATTATATTAAATCCAAAAATCATATCAGAATGATACCTAATACTTCATAATAGTATGGATCATAAGGAACTACAATAAGAGAAATTTATGATATAAAATCATATAAGTCATTATTTATTGAATGTAAGTTTATGGAACAAAATTCATTATTGGGGAAGATGTATACTATAAATATAAAAGTTGCATCATTTGCTATTAGAGGTTAGTGAATTTAGGGTTTTCACGTTCTATAATGTGATCATTGATTCAAATTTTAAAATATTTACAGTTGTGTTAAAGCTTAATTGAATAAATGATTTTTTAACCAACCCAAAGTTGGAGTGAAATAACTCATGTTCTATATGATTTTTGAAATAAACAGTAGCCAAGGACACTATTTAAACAATGATAATAATGGGGATGTTTAAAAACATTCTACTAACCCCTACACATCCAACCATAAAACAATAATGATAAATTATCAACTTATTTCAAACCATGCAATATAGAAACAATGTTACACGTAGTATTTTATGAACACTTATGTAAAGATAGAAAAGATACATGGACAAATTTATTAGTTGATTTCAACATTTAGATAATATATGACATAAACCACAAGGATGTTACCAAGATAATCTAATTCAATTCCAAAATCAAAATATCATCTTGGTAACAATAATTAGATTTACAGAAGATTACTTAATTAAAAGACTCATTTGGAACAGACAAAAAAAATAAAATAGAGGATGTTTAAGTCAATTATTATAAAAATGTATTGAAATAAAATAACATAATAAGGGAATATGAAAATAAATTGGATTCAGTTCCATTACCATGTAGAATTATTGAATCTATGAAGATTCGTGAGGAATAAATTGATAGAAAATAAAAAAAGTTTTAAATCAACATACTCATGTTAGAATTGTTTAATGAATTTAATAGTGATCTAAATTCCCATAAAACTACAAAAAAATATTTTTCTCTATGAATATGGTTATGTAATTATAGTATGTAATGTAATAACTTTTATTATACGATATCATTAGAAAATATTATATTATCTTGATATATTTAAATTATATTCTCAAAAACAGAGTTAACATTCATTAATTATTTAAGGGGTCTTGGTTCCAATATTATATTTAAAACCAATAATTTTGTTTATAAATAACATAATATAAACATAAACCAATCATTAAAATGGTTCATCTTATAAATAGATACACCCTCTATACTATTTAATATCTTCCAAATGTGTTGGTAAGCGATAAAAAATTAATTTTTGATTGATTTTTATGAAGTAAATATATATTTGTAAATAAAAACAACACGATATCCAATAGTATTAATTATTCATTTCATAAAAATATCATTAATAAAATTATATTTTAATTAATAATCTTTGAAAATTGATTCATTAAGGAATAATAAACATTTTAGTATATTTATTTTTGGGATATTTTTCAAATATGATCATTTGGTGTTTTCACTATAACACATTGAGGAACATAAAATACATCATGACAATAATATGTTTAATGAAATATTTAGACTGAGTAATGGGATGAGAAAAAATAAATATATAATCAAATAAAAATAAATTTATAATATATTTTAAGTTTGTTTAATACAATGTATAATAGAAAAAACACCATCTATCTGATGAATTATATGATAGATTTGACTGTTTTTTCAGGATAATGAATTTAAGAGTTTCAATTATACATAATATCTCTATGTAATGAATATAAATTAACATAAGATTTTAATATCATTAATTTAGAAAACCAAGCGGGAGATCAAACCATCACTCCTAATCTTGATAATGCATATCCTATAGAACAAATAAATAATCAAATATCCTATCTTGATGATTTTTAATGAAATTATAAATAAATATAATAAATATATAAGAATATATGATGTCTATTTTCAGGATTTTAATTGATATTTTACAAATTATTTCTCTATGTTTCTAAAATATTCTTTTTGAAACACATAAAATCCCAAGAGAGAAACAATGAGAAAGAAAGACAAAAAAGTAATTGAAGTAGTAAATTGATAGATTATAAAACTGAAGAGGGGTTAAGGAAAACTATCTCAAATTTCAATTAGTTTAGTCCTTAATCCTATTTATATAATATCTAAGACTTACTATAATTAAAAATGAGATAAATTAATTTATAATTTTCAGGGATTAAAATATATAGAGTGAATGTGTTGATTATTGAATATTGAATAAGTTTAATATTACGTATTTTTCTATATACAGTTCATTGACCAAACACATGATAGATTTTATGTTAATACACATAATTATATCCTTTATGTTATACAATATTATTTTTAGGCACTAGTTACACCAGGATATCCGGGAATACAACCCATGGTTATCTTTAAAGAATAGTTACTCATAAATTAAATCAATTTTAATCATATAATACTTCGAGTATATTTAAAAAATGTATCATAGGTATATTTTTTATTTTTATACCTGAATTAATATTAGGTTTTAAAAAATAATTCAATATTTTTTTTGTGGTTTTCTAAATTAGTTACATAAAATGTTGGGTAAATTCTCAAATAATTTCAAAGATAAATTTATTGCATTGATTTTTTAGAAATTTACATTTCTTTTGGAAGGATTAATTGTTCTTGTCCATGTAATATACTAGTATTTTGTAATGGTAGATATACCAAATGAGGATATCATCACCTCAGAACCCAACCCCACTTGTGATTATCACATTATGGCATGTTTTGGATATGTCAAATTCTTTTGATTGTTATTCAATTACTCTAGAAATATTTCTCTATAACTATCTAATTTTCATAAAGAAGAAAACAAATTTAATTGTGATTAATTTTGTAGGTAATAATTTAATGATCATATGTATAAATGGGATGCACCTCCTATCATGAAAAAATTATGCAAGGAAACCCTATTCATGAAATCATGTAGTTTTTTTATCAATGAAATGAGGATATGGATTTAACAAAAAAGACATATGTAAAAAATATAATTCATGGAAAATATATTTTTTGAATATTATTAACATACAATATTTATTGTATATAAAAATATAAAAATATATATAATTATATTTTTGAATATTTTATCACATAAAAATTTGATATCACATTTAATTAGGACTATATTGACTAGTTTTCATTGCATGTAACCATCTAGTACTTAATAAGGAATTCTAAAACAAATCCATATTTGGTAAGGTTGACACTACTAGTATATGATTTTAGTTTAGAAATTAAATAAAGAAAGAGGAACCAGTTATCTAGTTGTAGAAATCCTAAGTACGTTACCACATATTGATAAGGTAAAAGAACCTAAAAATGTACACCTTAATAAATTAATTCCAAGTGGGAAAATGTATGTGATATCTATGGGAATACCTTGGTGTATATGTATGGTAATTTACCTCAATACTTATTAAGTACCATCGTATATAAATAAGAATAAAAGATATATTTTTATTTTAATATAAATGTATCATATTTTGGATGATCAATATTTATTGAACATCTACATTTAAGAGATTATCAATTAATAGATAACTAAAATAAAAAAATTGAATTAAATTTCTATCACACATTGGATCATTGGGAATATAGTGGGCCTATAATTACAAAAATAACTTTTTATATAGATTTTATTAGCTTGCCATATTAAATTATTCAAAAAATAATTATGTGATAATTATAAAAAATTTGATTTCATTTGAAATAAATCTAATAGAAAATTATTTAAAGCTCAAGGAATTTTAATTTATTCATTGATTTATAAGGCATTTATTTCATGGGGCCATTTTAAATCGTTTTAGGATACTTTGATATCTTTTTTTACTATATATTAAAATCGATTGAGATAATATCTAAATAAATTTAGGGGAATAATATTCAACCCATAGTCAGATATGGATTATAGAATTTTTTTTTAAAATTTAATTTTGCCAGTGGTTTCTATAAATATTTCTTCTAAATATATCAACAATTAAAAAATAATTATAAATAATAATAATAATTTTTCTAGACAAGTATGTATATATAAAATTTTAAAATAAATAAAATTAATTAATATTACTATTATTAAAATAATTAGTATTTATATAAATTTAAAAATATTATTATTAATTTATAATCAATAATATATATATATATATTCATATCATGGTGAAAATTTCCTCAATAACTAAAGATCTAATAGAAGTGGAAAATCAGACATCAACATCAAAAGACCTTAACATTTTATGTATGTATCCATTTAAGCTCGACGACTTATCTTATCAATGCTTATGAAATGAACTATAGAGAAATAATATCATAATTTAAAAACAAAATTATTAAAAATTAGTTATTGTTCTATGAGAAGTTTAAAATTTAACCCCAACATCAACTACCTAAAATATTAATTTGGGTGTCAATTTGGGTTCCACAAGATTTCAAATCAATTGTGGAAAACATATCTACATCACTATGAGTCAAGAATCCCAATTTTCTATTTTATCTTAACAAAAAATAGTTGAGATGGCCTTAAAAACTGAATATTTAGTTAACATACAATGATTTTTTAACATTCATTGGAATTTCCCCATCGTTTTAGAGGATATTATTATGCTTATTGACTTGTTTGTGATATAATTTAATGGGTTTATAATTCTATAGATATAATAGTGTTTTAGTCTTAGTGTTTTCCCTCTTTTAGTGATTTTGTTGTGTGTGATTTTCTATATATTTTTCAACATTTACATATAATTAATATATATTTATCTATATTAATTTATAACCATAAATATATATATATATATATATTTTTATATATGAATATGTGTGTGTATTTATTTATAGTAATATTTATTTCTATTTACATGTGTTTGTGTATATATATATAATTATATGAAATTATATATATTTTTTTGCATTTATATATATTTATGTATTATATATATATGTATTAATAAAATTTTTTGTAAATTTATTTATATGTATATATATTTATTTCTATTTATGTATAACTATATATATTTATATATATTATATTGGTATATATAAATTTTCAGCTATTTGATTGTATTTATATACATTTATATAAATTTATTTATAGTTTTATATTTTTATTACAATTATTATTTATTTATTTCCATATTGATTATTTATTATCTTATAATTTTTTAATTTTTTATCAATTATTAATTTATTATATAATGATTTATTACTTATTATTAATTTATTATTTAATGAATTACAATATTTATTATTATTTATTTATTTACTTATTTTTTATATTTTCTATTTGTTTATTTATTTTTTCTTATTAATTATTAATTAATTATTAATTATTTATTATTTTTAATTAAATAATAATTATTATTATTAATTATTTATTTATTATTATTTACCCTTTAATATTTATTGTTTATTATTTATCATTATTTTTTATTTATAATTATTTTTTATTTTTTTATTTTTTATTTATATTCTATTATTTATTTATTGTGTAACTATTTATTTATTTATAATTTCTTATATATATATTTATTTATTATCATTTATTTATCATTTATAATGTATTTTCATATATTTATATGAGTGTGTGTGTGTGTGTGTGTGTCTGTGTTGAAGTCTCTTCAGTCACAAGATAATGTTCTAGGTGGAGTGGTATAATCATTTTTGAAAAAACAGGAGGAACAATGTTCAAATCTCATTATATATATATATATATTCTTAATTCACGTATAATAGAATAAATTAAGAAGTAATTAAATATTTACAAATTAGTCAATAAATAATAAAAAAATTGTAATTAATAAATAATTTACAGAAAACAATAGCACAAATAATAAAATATTACATAATTAATAAATTAATTATTGGAATGAAAATTATGTAAAATAAAGAAATAGGTAATAGGAAATATATAGTAGTTGTTAATTATTTTGGGGTGGTTTAAACCATCTCAAAATGTTTTATAAAAGATTTAAAAATCCCTATGAAATATTTTACCACACTGATATACATGGTGATTTTGATAAAATCATCATAAAATCATTTAGTAGTGGATTAAAATACCACTAGATGGTGTTTCTGTCATAGTTCATGGTGAAATAATTTTGGGACATAAGACATTAATGAAGACTCATAGATCACAACAATACCATGTGTTATAAAAATGAAATCTGGCACAATCATTAGCATATAAAATCATACCATTGTGAGAAAATAACAATCATTAATATGTATAGACTTTAGAATAATCCCCACTCATGTTTATCAATATAGTTATTAGAAAATTCCAATCCTATTCACAGATAACGATATAAACAAAGTGTAGTCATTCCCACACATAACATCGTTATATCATTACATATAACTATTACCCAATGTATATGAGGGATATATAGGATGCACTAATCACATAATGATAATTCATACATGTGTGTGACACATGGAATCATTCATTCATATAATCATGTGAAACTAGTGGAAATAAGATGGGTTACACAAAATTTTTGAATACAATCAAAAAAATTGATATTGAAACATGGATTTGGTGATAGAAAAGAATGGATCACCTGAAAAAATTATATCCTAAGAAAAATGAGAGAGTAATCATGAACATTTCCCACACGAGATAATTCATTTCTGAAAAAAGAGAAAATTAATTAAAAATCTTAAAAAAAGTGTTTTAGAAAGACATTGTTAACATTAACAAAATAATATGAAGTTACATGTCGTTTTTAGAAATCATTTTTTGATAAGGTGGCAAGAATAATTATTTAAAATTTTTTCTAAAACAATTACAAATATTGGAAACATAAAATAAATGATGGTTAAGTAAATTTTTTTTTGATAATAATATAAACAAATATACCGATGTGATAAAAAATAATTTTATGATTTTTAGGAAGTTTTAAAGAGACTTACATAGATAAAGATTTTATAAGATTTTATTTTCAAAATAGTTAAATATAAATTTTTAGAATTAAATAATATAAAAAATATTTTTATTTCATAAAAGTTAAATAATACATTAGTGGTACAAAATAATAAAGACATTAATTGAAAACAAATAATTGATTTGAAGATAATTATTCTTAGTAATGTAATATTTCTATGAGGAAATAAATCCATCAAAAATGAATAAGATGATATGAAAAATATAATTTCCCTAAGTAGAGATATTAAATACCATATCAAAAAGACAAATGTAAGACTATAATAAAATTTTATGAACATTACAAATCAAGAATGTGTATAAATCTTTTAAAAGAGATTGATTATTGAAAACTCATACATTTAAAATAAATTTGATTTTAAAAGGAAATAGTTTATAAAAATATTAATATAAATTATTTTTGATAACCATGAATGTATGGAGATGAAGCATTATAGATAAATTATAATTTTATAGGGTAAAAAGTTAATCATATGGAATGTGTTTGAATTTGATTCTAACAGAATAAAGGTAAATTGAGATCAAATCCCTTACTGTGGATTATTACTTGGTGAAACACACTCTAAAATCATTTATAGGAAATTTATATTTTTATTAATATATATTATATTAAAATTTTGATTTATTGTATTGTATATAGTTCACTCAAAATTTATTATGACCCATTGATTAATTGTTCTGGTAAAATTAATATTTGGTATTGTCCTATTTGTTCTATGCTAGTGTTGGTGTGGTGGTTCTGGTCATTGATCATTGTTTATATATTCACAACCTCTCTGATGGTAATGCATGTCACGTTGGTTTTATTGATATACTTATGAAGTTCAATGTAAAAATTATGGAATTTATGGTGATGTCTTGTCTAGAGCAGTAAATCTCCCCTTCATGTGAATTTTGGGTAAATATAAAAGATTTAATTTTTTTAATGAATTTAGTTATATATGTATTATGATTAATGAACTATAAAAACATGTGAAATTCAACATTATAGAAAAATATTTCAACTATTTATGTTTCCTTAATTAGTAATGTTGTAAGCAATATATCATTATTCATGTAGGTTGTAGAACCAACAATAACTAGAATGTGTTATAAAAAAGAATAAATAATAACATGTTACATTTTAGTAATGTTATCACATCTATTGAATAATTGTGGTTTTAAAATAAATTTTTTAAATTATTAATTCTTATTAGAGAATATGTTGATGAAAAATATAAACAAAATATATGATTAGGGATTAAATAATTTTAACAATGAAGATTGAAATATTCTCATAGAGAGCCACCTAGAAATGAAGATTTTTGGAATCCTTCTTATGTTCAAATCTTCACAAGGTAAAGAGATGATTGTTTGGTAGAAAATATGTTAATTTATTTTTATTAAATTGACGGAAATTCTTGATATGAATTGGTTAGTGGAGGGGTTCGTTTATATGTGAGATTGAGTTTCGTTTCCATAATTAATCATTTCTTAATATGCAAGAAAAGTAATTTCTCATTTATTTTGGATCTAAAGTCAAAAAATTGAGTTAGGATTAATGGATATTGATAAAAACCCTTATCCTGTCATTTATATTTAATATATCATGGTTTTTTTCCTTTACCACAAAGGTAAATCCATTAACCACATTTCACATTCACTGTGGTAACCCATTTTTTAATGCATTAACTTATTTTTATACCAAAAAATTAAATTAACCGAATTATGTAATTCTTAAATGGAAATTCCAAATATTGAATATGTTTTATTGTATTCAATTTCAATAAGAAATTAACATTCCTTTTAATATAAGAACATTATTTTTAGGAAAATTACTTTTAGATAAAAAATGTTTTCTTAAAGAAAAAAATAAATTTATTTTTTACTATCCAAATAATAAAAATTAGACGAATGTTAATTTATTTATTCATATATAATAAATTCATTTCATTAAAATAATTATTTTATATTGAAAAATTAAATTTTTAAAAATACTTTTCACATAAAAAAGACAATTCTTCAAAAAATATATCTTTTAATATTAAATGATTTGGTTTTTATTATTTAAAAAATTACTATATATTTATATAATTATATCATTAAATATTAGTTTAAAAAACATTCTTGTTAAATTAAATTATTTCAGTAATATTTGATTTTGTAAAAATAACAAATGTATACAATAAATGTATGAATGAAAATATATATATCAATTGTGACATTAATAATTATATATTTTTTATTATCATACCTTATAAATCGAACCCCCTCATGTACTAGGCATAATGTAGAACTATATGAATAGGAATGGAGTCAAACATGTGTTTTTTAATCAACATGAATATATCTCATTGTGATTTCCATGAGATTTAATTTCTCTCAAATATGATATCACACAAGCCGTAATTGTTTAAGTTTAGATTAAGATCATTATAGGGAAAAACCGAGTGATTTTATATTCTTTATAATCATTAAAAAATATCATTATAAATAATAAATCCACTACTTTATTCCATTACTTTCACCTTACACTCATATTTCATAATTCAATTACTTGTATTTATAACTTCCAATTAAATGCATATTTTATAATGGTCAAATTTTAATAAAATACTTTTTATATTTTAAATAATATAATATTTATAGATATTCTAATGGTATAAATAGATCTATAATCCCTATAATGACTTGAGCCTCTTACACATATTATTACGTGATTTTTAATAAAAATATATAGTAAATACAATCCAAGGATCCATTGGACAACTAAAATTGGGAGATTAGGTCCATAAAACATCAATATGAATATAAAATTAAACTATTTATTTAAAATTTTTAAACATGAACATAGATCCCTTTGATCTTCTGAAATAGTATTGGATAACCTAAGAAATACATAGACAAAACGGGTTATAAATAAACCACTGTAAGGGAATATACATGACAATAAATCATAACATATGAGTCAAATGATAGAATGTGATATCCTAAATGATAATTATAATAAAACATAATATATATTTACGACATAATGAAGATAAAATGATAATATCCTAGAATCATAAGAATATGAAAGAATCATAATACATGTAATTATATGAATATGTCACGATTCATTTCTTAGACATCAAAACATAGTGGGCATAGTCTCATAAAGGTATAAATTTACTCCATAACCCCATTTATATCATCTCAAGATATATAAAAATAACCAATGAATTTTAATACTATCTATATGACTAATAAAAATATTTATAAGAATATATGTCCAATATAACTAAATAGAACATAAAAATTAACTATAACAAACACCCAAGGATGGTAATTCATTACATAATAATTCATAGAGAATAATAAATGTAAATTTACTAATGATTCAAAGTCGAATGAGGGACAAAATATAATGGATTTCCATATATGAATAAATAATCACATCTCTCAAATATTTACATCATTTAAAAACTCAATAGAAATGTTAGGGAATTGGGGATACAATGATCTTTTAAAAAGCCTTTTAAGGTACCTAGAAAGGGATTTTCAAGAAGGAAAGAAAATTTAATTTTAATTGAAACAAGAGGTACACCGAAAATTTTAATCCTAAATTAGTTTTCATTTTATTAAATCATTAATTTCTAAATGGTTTCAAAAGAGTGTTAAATGAAATTATTGTGATATATAAAACATTCCCTTAATGAGGATTGATTTTAAAGATAATGTTTTGAAATGAACATAAGGGATTTAAGAAACTAGTAAATAAAGAGGGAAATATTTTCGTATATCGGTTAAAGACGTAAATATAAAATTTATAAGACATACATAACATTAAATTGAGATATGAAGTGAAGTATAGAGTGAAATGGAATAACCCAAAGAGAATATGGGGGTTCAGATAATTATTTTCCCTCAAGTACATATTTGTTTTACACATTTAATTAAATTCATTAATAGCAATATAATTTACTAAAAACATTATATATAACCTATTCAACATTATTTGATTTATTATAAATATTTTATGTTATATTATAATTATTTAATTGAGATACAAAGTCTATATTGAAGATCTCATGGTTTTTCATGTCATGTGTCCAAGGGAGTATTTTTTTCGGTAATTATGAGAGTTCATATGGTTTTTTTCAATAAATATATATATGATTAAATCTATTTGATGAATTTTATGATTTTATAAAGGTTATTAGTAGAAAAAAGATTTTATAAATAATAAAAAATTAGAGAGTCTACATTTTATGGATATATGGTTTGTTCCTTTAGGTAGTTTTTCATACCATGATGAACTTACTTGGTTTTGTATAAATTTAATAATATTTAACCACTACCTGAAAATTAAAAACATAATATACATGGAAATTTAATTTTTGACCATAATAATTTAATTTAAATTTTTTAATAATGAGGTTGGGAAAATAAATCCAGCATTCTTGGGGGCAGTTAAACAACTATATTAGTAAAAACATTTTCATTTTTAGATCTTTTGAGGTGATGGTAGAAAATTGATATTACACTATACTTGTATCATATCAGTATATTAAGGATAATTATAGTTCTATCTAAATGTGTCTTTAATTCATATGTGTCAGGTTGATCCAGAAATGTATTAGAAGAGACTTTGTTGAAGATTTTACCCATTCCTTAAGTAGTCTCCACTTGGATACAATATAAGAATCCTTGGGATGGTATTTTCATAAGATCAGTATTGTTTGTATATTAGGAGGAGAATTAGGGGAAGTTTTACACTATGGGGAAACTCTAAGGATTATAAATTGTTAGGGTAATGGGTGGTGAGGGGAGGAATTTGTAATGGTATGGGAGAAGAATTTTAATTTTAATATTCATTAGTTTATTTATTTTCAAAAAGACTACCAATATTGATGAAATTTTGTCTCAAAATGGTAATTGGTTCGTGTGATTCTGCAGTAGTGGTTTCTTACATAACCACTTATATAATTTTTCATTTCATTAACTTATAATTTAAAACAATTTATTTTTTGTATATTAAAACTCCCCAAAAAATTCAAAAAAAAATTATCCCTCAGCTAATTTCGATGTGAGGATTCCAAAAATGAAATCCATTTTTTCAAAATAATTTTATATACATGACGATTTAAATATAAAATAAAACTTTTATTAATCAAATTATGTTATTTATGAAATGATCAAATTTCTAAAACATCCAAAAATTAGTTAATATTTTATAAAATTATATTGTCATATATATTTCTATAGCTTTTCTATTAGTGTTTTTATTTTTGTTTTCATTTATATTCTTATATAATTTATAGAATAAATCTAAGATTTTTTTCATGATGTGGTTTGTTATTTTGAAATATGAATGTCATTCTATGTGTTTTTATTTTCAAATATAATAAAACAATCACTGTGTATCAGGATTTATATTACCAAAATTGTAAAATTTTATTTAATTTCATTTTTTTCAACATTAAGAAACATAAATATAAATATTTATTTTCATATATTAATGTGAAAAAAATTATAGTATTTCAACTTTATTACTTATTTTTGTTCCCATGTTTCCTCTTCATGTGTATAATTAAGCTAAATTACATCCCATAGGTGAGTTGTATTATTGCCTAGAATATTTTCATTAGAGTCTAATATCTTAATTGTATCCTCCTCCTAAGATAGAAAATTATATAAATGTACCAACTCTGGATTTAGTGCATGTTATGGATCTCATATTTAATTCATTAGGTTCCATACATGGAACATGGAATATTCTAGGTACCAGTTCAGTTGGACTGAAAGTCAATATGACATATCTCTGATGTGGTCAGGAATCCCAAATGGGAGAATATATCAATGAATATTCTTACCCTTCTTCCCAAATGTAATGAATATCTTATAGAATGATAAATTAATGAAAACATTATCACCGACCTCAAACACTAGGTCTCATAAATAGTTATCAATATATCTCTGCTATAAACCTTTTGGTATGCTAATGTGTGGTTGAATTGCCTTTATATTCTTAGTGATTTCATCCAAAACATAGGGTACCAATATAAAAAATTATATAACATCATCGCAACACATTAGTGTTCGTAATTTCATTCGACATAGAAATTTATAGGTATCCATCTAAATGATCGAGTTAAATATATTATTTTATAAGAAATAAAACGTACTATTATATTAGTTATAACCTCCTTTAAAATACCTTGATAAATTTCTCAATGTATCTTAATGTGTTGGGATTTTTCAATCATATTTTCCATCATTATAAGGGTGATCGATTGTATTGAATTTCCACACTATGTTTATATCTTATTAGATGCTTTATTATAATTTTTTGGGAAATCCAATATCCCAATTACATACAATTGATAGTGGTGCTCCATGTAGCTTCATGACTTATATAATTTATATCTATGAAATTTGATTGAGCGAGAACTTCTCCTGAATATAAATTAAATGAGTAATCATTAAAAGTCATTCAACTGCAACCTATGTTTTTTCATTTTAGTTATATTTAGATAAACCATGAAAATACCGTTCGTGATGTTATCCAATTTACATTATGGTATGAGTCATGTATTCATAATCCCCTTGGGATTATCCCAATCTACCTTCTATTAAAATCATAAAAAAAATTATTCATATCATTATATCTCTTTATTCATGTGCCATCAAAATTTCTCTCAAAGATACCAATACATCTTCATCATCCCTAGGTGGATGGATAATATTATGCTTGTGCATCATAAAATAGATCCTTCTTTATCCCATTCTTTGAGGGTAAATGTAGATCTTACCCAAATAAACCAAATCATTTTAAATATATTTATATTTCAAATTATTGGCCTTTTATTATATATTACTCGTTTTATATTTTTGTGTCATCTTCTTGATCATCCATTATCATTCCTATAAAGGATAGTTCAAAAATAATTTAAGGTGAGTAGGATTTTTTTTCACCCTTTAAAACGTCCATGTCCATCCTTTTCAAGTATAATAATATTGTATCATTCTCACTTCTCACCATTGATAAATTTGTATGATCTTTTATAGTTTCAAAATCTTCCACTACACTTACGTTCCAATGATAGTAATCGATTGATTATCCATTATCAATGATCATATCTATCCATATTCATTGGAAAATATTAATAACCTTCTATGTGAATTTATATTTTAGGCTCTTATGATCCATATATATCTCACATTTCTCCCTATGTAAATAATTCCTCCAAATCATCAATGAAAAATCGTTGCATAAAAATCTAGATTATCATTTAGGTAGTTCGACTCATGGAATTTCAACATCCTTGAGGCATAGATTATCACATAATAATTTCAAATTTTTTAGGCCACACAGTACCTTCTTTTATGATTCAATTTATACCATAAAAATTTCCCCCTTGAGTAGTTCCTCACAACGTCATCAATAGTAACCATCTATTCCAATGAAATTATGGATCTCTATTACATATGTTAGTCAGGACATCTTCTTAATATAATTTGACTATTATGGATCCATATATATCCCTTTAAATGTGATAAGATTCCTTATGATTGGTGATACCTCCATTAATAATTCAAATTTATAAAAAAATTCAAATAGTTTCTCCTTTCCAAATGTATTTAGAATATTACTCAAATAATCTTCATGATCATCCTTTCCTTTTGAGTATATGTTAATATTATATATAAATCCTACCAATAATTTATTTGTTGTAATCATTGAATTATTTATTTATTAACTCCATAAAAATTGATTGGGAATTGGGGATTCCAAAGAGAATAACTGTGAAATCATAGTTTCAATATCACGATCAAAGGGTAGTCATGGAAATATCTACCATAATCACAATTAATTGGTGATATCCAATCTAGAGGGCCACATTTAATAAGTATTGGTACATGTGTATATAATAGAATAATTAATCAATATATGGTTGGGGATTTTTCATTATAATTGTGATTTTGTTTAGTTCTTGATAATCAATATAGTGGGGAATTGATCAATCCAACTTATTCATGAAGAGGACCGATGCACCAAATGGTGAAGCACTGAAGAAAATAAAATGCAAGTCCAGTTTCTCTTGTGACTGGTTCATTAGTAATTCTTGGTCTATGGTCTCAATTTTCTTATGAGTCATGTATATTGTCATATATTAATGTATAAGTAAAATATATAACATCTTTGGATTCAGTAAGTCAATGAAATTGTTCAGGGAATGCATTAGCATAGTTCCTCAGAATAGTTACTTCTTCAAGCATGATTCTCTCCTTTTCCCGAATCATTTTATCTTGATGTGATTTGTCAAATGTTGATAATATTTATGCATTAGAATAATATAATAAATTAGATTTATCCTCTTCTTTAAACATGACGAATATAAGTTGATGACTCGAGATATGGAGAGGGATTTTTCTTTCTCATTAATTGATGTTTGATATATATTAATGAGACCAATCAATTACATTTATATAATCTAATTCTACAAACAAGTATGAAAATGCTTCTTTAGAGGTTATTTCTATAGAAAAAGTCCACTGAAGGGTTATATATATGGGATTAAATAGAAACTTTTATTTCTTTTATCACATAAATTTAAACCCCCATGTTTTGAAGAGGTGATTGAATAGTAATGCTAAAAATGCATGATAAGAAATACTTTTTACAACAATAATGAAACAATACATTTCCAATACCTACTTAAATGACTATTTTTCCAAAAAAAAAGATATAATTTTCCTATTCCACAATAGTAGTAGAGTTATCATAAGAATATCCTTCCTATATTATTCGTAGATGTTGATTTCTTTGATTATATCTGAATACCCATAGATTATATCATTAAAATGAATTATTTATATGTTCCATACTATTGAAACATTAGAATAGCTGATGAAGCTTGATCAAAAACCTAATTTCCTTCATCACACTAGTAAGCTTCTTCATCTCACTTAAAACTGATTGACATAATTCCCATATATTCAACAACTTTCTGCATATATTAATTATTTTGAGAGAGATTTTGGGATTATTGTTCCAACATGTTGAGACATAGGATGTTGGGATATCTTTCCCACATGGGTTTGATCCATTTATCCTCTTAAACTAGACTCTATTTTCCACTTTTTATCTCTCATCATTGAAAACAACTAAGAATCACCAATCTCTATCTCAAAATTAAGAGGAAAGAGAAGAATATCATTAGATATTTCTTTGTCTAAAATTAACTCTTCTATATATAGACATTTATTTATCAACTAAATAAGTAGTATTCTTGGCATTGAATTTTAATTGTCATGTGGGAGTAATATCTTTATGGCATTGTGAAGTTTTCCTCATCATCCCCAATAGACCCATATTCTAATTTTCATTATTTTGAGGAACCCTCTACTATTTTGAAATAGAATGTTTTGGGATATAATTTGTGGAAGAATAATTTCTCAAATCCTTATAATTCTATTGATTCAATTTCCTAATTTTTAGATCATGTTTTTTAGTTTCCACCAATGATCTGTTATTTCCTCTAGGTAATAGAGAAAAAGTATGAAATTATATTTTTCATGGTATTAGAGGAAAAAAATAAATTCCTAATGGTGTTTATCGATAATTCTATGATGAGTGATCAAAATATCCGCTAAAGATAAGTTGAATTTTCTATATTAATGTCTCATACAAAACAACCTTTTTTAAGGGAATGTAGGTGATCCATACAATTCTAGTTATTATTCCTAAAATGAGTCATTTGAGCGAGTAAAACTATATTTTAATCATCCCCTTCACCCATCTAGTTAGGTATATCATCAGAAAAAACATTATATGACCCATAACATTATTTGATATCACAATTCCTCTTATTTCAAATAATTTACTAAATTAAATGAATAATTATGTATAATAGTACGTAATATATATGAATATAAAAATGGAGACTGTGAAAATTGAAGTAATAATTTACTAATTACATGTATATCCCAAAATAGAAGTCTCTAGGTTTTAATATTAGTTATCCATGATAATTTTCTATTTATGTTTTATAACATTCCAATCAATTCAAGCCCTACATTGTGTTCCACAATGGTATTTTGATGTTATCAAATCATATACCCTTGGATACTTAATCTAAGTTTGGTATAAGGATATCTTTTCAAGAACCATGTTTTGGTCGAGTTAATACACAATGATCCGTTTTATTGTTATTATCACTCGGTACATTTGATCTAGTAACACATACACTTATGTGTAATATTTTTTTATATTTTCGATAATATCCTTGATCTTCGTGGTATGATGATTGAGGTACCATGAAGTGTTATTGGTATCCATAATGACACTTAATGCATGATTATAATCCTTATCAATAGCACTCATCTTGATGTTGTAAGGCCTGCATATCGAGATACCACTTAAGAGTGTGTGTGTCTATTCCCCAACAACATTTCATGGTCCGTAAAAGGAACTGAATCCAATAATCACTGACCATCTATCATCATAGATGAGTCAACATCCTCTCATTCCTCTATAAACACACGAACCATCCACATTATTTTTAAACACAGAAGCAGGTGGATTCAACTTGTCTGGTATACCAATAAGAGCACTATCATCATTTTTTTATGGGTTTTAAATTAAACCTATACCATCGGTATAAGGATGGTTTTATTGAATGAGATAATCCATATCTGTAACCAATGAAAGGACACAAGTCTTGAAAATGTGAAGAATACCCTTAATTAATTCTCTTCACATGTTTATCATCTCCCATATGTCAAATGCATAATATATACTCATGGAAAGCAATGGGTTACATAATAATACCTTAAATACAAATTAAATGATACTCCATAAATATTAAACAAAATAAATATTATGAACGTATATATTTATGTCTATAATAATAGGTATCAATTATGGAGTTCATTAAAAAACACATGATAAATTTTATGGAATTTGGTAAATAAATGAACATTTTATTATTTTATGGAACAATAAAAAAAACTTTTATTTAATGAAAGATAGATAAATATTCATTGAAACTGAATTAAAAAAATGGGTAACCTTAAAGTGGAAATAATTTTATGAAATAATTGATTATTGAAAAGATTTATAATACTGTTACATTAAAGGATTAAGGCATAGAAAATTTTCCTATAATCATATTTTATTTTAAGGAATATATTAAGAAATGAATGCAAGGATTTTCAAATCCCATCAAATAAAGTGATAAAAATATAGATATATATTTAAGATAAGTAAATACAAAATTTAGATGCATTACAACACATTAAAAAATACATAAAATTTATTAGGGAGAAAAAAATTCAAAACCCAATGAAAATCGGATTTTTTTGAGAGTCCCATTATCTCATGTTCGGATTCATTCTACACATTCAATTTACATAAAAAATGTCAAACTTATATTTATTAACCACATTTTTTAAAGACTAATTTTATAATAATTTTTTATTAATAGTCTTTTATGTTATCTCAGATTCATTTAATTAAGATACTTACTCTATATTGATTGTATTATGATTTGTTTTTTTATGTGTCCAACTTCATATTAGGTTACGGTAACTATAAGAGAAAATATTGTTTGAATTCATAACTACATTGATGTGATTAAATGGACTGAATGGGATTATATATATTAATATGTATTTTAGTATAAAAAATTTATTCACAAATAAGCATGATTTAAAGGGTATTTTTTGTGTTATATGGTTAGTTCATTTTGGTGAGTTTTCATACCATGATGAATAATACAGAAATTAATATAACATTAAGATATTTTTTTAATTAAAGAATAAGAGAATAAAATTTTAGCATTAATTTAGTTTTTATCCAAAATAATTTAATTTATTTCTTCCATGAATGTGTTGTTGGGAAATGATATTCATCATTCATGGGGGCAGAGAACCGACCATAATACCATCAATGTTTTCATTTTAGAATCAATTTATGAGATGGTATAAAATGGTTATTCCACAAAAAATTAAAACATATGTGTATATTTATAATAATAATGTTACTATATAAATTTGTATGGATTTCATATATGGGAGTTAGAAAAATATATTTATTTGAAGATAATTAGTTTAAAATTTTACCTCTTTCATTAGAAGTCTCCTCTTTGACACCCCTTATGCATCCTTAGGATGGTAATATTATAATACCATGAATCTTTATATATGATAATTGGTATTGGTAGAGAAATTTCATGATGTTGTGAAATCTCCAATGTCAAGAATTTGTGAAGATAAGTGGAATTCAAGGGGGGGGGGGGGTTTAAGTAAATGAGTTTTTTTATTTATAATATTCACAAGTTTATTATTTTTACTAAGGAATATCAACATTGATGAGTCTTCTAGGTAAAGATAGTTATTTTTTAATTTTGGTATGAGCTAATGGTTTCTAACATAATTATTTTGGAATGTAATTTATTATTTAACTCATAATGTAAAATATCATATTTTTTCATATATTACTATTCACAAAAAATTAATCATTTTAAAAAAAATATAAAAAACTATCCGTATGATACTTATATTGTTATGATTCAAAAAAATACATCCATTTTGTTAAACTAATATCAGAAATATAAGAAATTTAAAATAAAATTTAGAATCATGATTTATTTAAAATAAAATATTACAATATATTATATTTTCTAACACATAGAAAATTTATTTATTGTTTTAAAAAAATTTATTAACAAATTCTAACCAATTTGTATTGATTAATGAAACAATTTTATTAAAGTGAATTTTTTTAAAGCTTCTAAATTTCTCATAAAAGTATTTTTTAATTCCATAAAATTACATATATTTGGTCAAAAGTATAATTTTAATTGCGATTTTTAAACATTTATTTATTCATATTTTAAAAAATATATTTGTTTATATTATTATTTAAAATAATTTTATTACAACCTTAATACTATATTAGTATTCAACTAGTTAGTTTAATACTCCTAACAATCATATTAATATTCGAATCTGTATATAATTTTCACATTTCAATAGTCAGGGTATTGTTATATTATCATAATTATTTCCTTCTAAATATATATATATATACTCAGACATTTACATACCACATCATTCAATAGTTCACTTGCATGTTCTATATTTTCATTGATAATTTCTATCATATTCCTCTTTATTATATTTCCATTTATAGTCTTTTTGAAATTAATGATCCTTATGGATGGAATTGAGAATATGAATTTTACATTAGAGTGTGCATTATTCTTTTTCCATAATTTACATGTACTATTAAAAGTTATTATAGTCAATACAATTTCATGAATTTTATTTTTCTTATAAAAATTAAAATTATTTCTATTTGATTCTATTTTAAATATTAATTAAATAGTCATATTTAATCATGAATTATTTTACTAATAACATGAATTATTAGGCCGTTACATCATTCCCACATTAAGAAATGTTTCTCTCAAAATTTTATTTCTTACATTTTGGTGAAAATATGAGGGTATATTTTAATCATTTCTTCTTAAGGTTCCCAATATCCATCTTATTAATTGTGATTTCTCTAAAGAACTTTCTCTAAATTTTTTTTCTTGGTGCATAGAACATTGTCTCTGTGGTCCAAGTTCTATACTGGACACAACTCCTAAGAAAAAAAAATTCTCTAAATTTAACACCTCTAGATTTAATACATGTGGGTGATCTAGTATTTTCTTCCCATATAACGATACATATTACACATAATGTATGAAGTGAAAATTTAGTGGATTTTTATGTTGATAGGCCACACCTCCAAGGTTATCCAAATTCTCAAAGGTGCCACTATACCTAGGGATATTATTTCACTTCATCCCAAATCTAAAAACTCTCTTCTATGGAGATATAATATGGAAAACATTTTCAACAAAAAAAAATCTAGGTTACATCAATGATGACAAACATTTCTATTCTTTCAGTTTTTTTTGTTTTTTTAATGTACTATCAAATGGACATGACCATATGAGTATATTACTACAACGATTTATTCCCCAATAAATTTACTTCAAAAAATATGCCCAAAATGTTAGGTTTAAAGATTTATTCCCAATGAGGGATCATATGGATCATTCAGAATGAGAGTGTGAAAGCTATAATTTTATGATATCTCTAGCAAATGATGATCTTTATCTCAGATTACTTTTTACTCTATTGATAAAGGACTTCACATATCCTAGATAGTATTGATTATCCTCCACAATTCGACATCAATGAGAGGGTAATAGGTTGTACTGATGTACCACTATTTTTTTATTCTATTTGGAGTAATTTTTTGAATTTTATGGTGAATGTCATATTTTGATCATAAAAAATTGTTTTTACTATTCAATGTATGCTCCTAATATCAGAAAGTTACATCCTTACATATTAATCAATGTAGAAGTCTTACCCAATGTAATTGAACATGTTATTCTTTGTAAGATCATCGACCCCAACATTTATGGTATTTTCACATTTAGTTATCCATGGAAAAATCATGAAAAATTAAATTCAAATGCTTCCCCATTTTCTTAAAGATATGTGTAATGGATTCATCGTCACCTTTTAATTTTTATCCCCTACATTTCAAAATATACAAGTCACCATGATGTATATTTCAAGATCTCAATATTTATATTGTCCAACCAATAGTGTACTCGAAGATCATGATATATCTTCAAGTTCCCTATGTATATGGATAATGTATAGTAACATTAATCATTCCATAGATCCATCTTAATCTCCGAATATGATGGTATACATAGTTGTGATTGAAATCTAAGAACTCATTCATTATCAATTTTGAATTCTGAGGATTTCCCATTTCATATAACATTATACTTTATCTATATTTCCACATCAATGCTATCACACTACTATTTTTTCATTTCACCCATTTGTTCGGTACATTTCGAGGTGTTTCTTTTCCCCTCATGATTTAAGTGAGACCAGATTCAAATCGTGAGGTGAATATTTGTTTATCATTATTCATGAGTTTTTTAATTTTTTCCTTAAAGAGTTTTTAGAGATAGTGGTTATATTGATCCTAGGATGAAGTGGCACACATTTGGTGCATGATTATAAGGAATCATGCATCTCAATATTGGAAACCGTGTGGATTTACTTTGGTGTTTAGCGCATGGTGCATGGCTTGCACAGAGTAGGGGAAACCTGGAAACATGTATGCAGTGGTGTTCTGGTGTTAGACGGAATAATTTGGAATAGTTGGATAACTTTATGGGAAACTATACAATCAAACCATGTGTATTCCTAGTGTGTCCATTGTAGGGTGCACAGTTGGATGATGGTTTGGTAAACTGTGTGGTCAAACCCTGTACAATTCCCATATCAATAAAAAGTATGAAAATCATATTCTTTCCTCGTAGTATTTTATACCCATTACACCATGGTATCCCTTTCTATTCGTCATATATAACTAGGGAAGGATCTACCTTATTATCTAATCCACATATTTTCTCCCAAGTGTATACCTAAGGTTATCGTTCATGGTTTTGGGGTAATTTCTCTGGGTAATATTGTCATCTCTACCACCTCTTCATCGTTCTTCCATTTCATATTGAGTTTCTCTTCTCTCATGGAACTATAGATCTATGGATCATGTATTAACTTGGTTTTTATGGATATTTTTTCTTATTTAGGGTTCCTCTTGGTTGTTCTTGTCATTTGGAGCCTTTGTGTAATCGTATTGGGATGGTATTGTTGATGCGTATGTGATTTGAGGTATGTTTTTCTTTTCACTTTCCTTTATAATTTAATAATAATTGGTTTACTTTTTCATACATTCCTTGGATATGAAATAGTTATTTTTGATCATTGCAATATGTTTTTTCGTGGGAAAGGGGTGTTTTCTTCCTTATGTTTTGATAAATGGAATTGTTTTGTTAAATATTGCACAAAAAGTGTCAGATAGATGATCAGTTGGCCATTGTGAGTGATTTGTGTTTTTTAATGAATGGTTTCACTTTGGTAATAAATTTTTCATTTTATAAGATGATTTCTATATCTTAAAGGGGATTCCATGTGGGTTGGGAATTAATATAATTTTTTTTCATCTATTTAAAATTGTTTTTCATATGAAAGAAATTGTGTCAGTTTCATTTTGGAAATGGAATATTTTCAGATTCTAAGTGGCCGATTTAGAATCTGATAAATGTTTATTCATTTTGGTAATGTGGTTCAATTATTTATATAGATATTTTCTAAATATTTTTGAATGTTAAAATTATATATTTGATTTTTTTTAATGGTGGATTTGGTTCTTTTTCTAAAGTGATGGTTTTGTAATGTGTGTTTCATGTTCGATTAGAAAATTTGTAAAAATGTTGAGAAAGTTGTTATCATGAAAACCATCCTACTAAAATTTTCCTACCTCGTTAATATTGAATAGATGGGATTTCTTCTACATATAATCCTCATGATCAATTTTTGTGAATGGGTGGGTCACCCTCATTGTGAATTCCTCGTGACCCATTTACATAGTACGGAAATATGAGATCCCTGGTTTGGAATCATATGTGATATATTGGTTTTATTTCATGATATTTATCCTTTGAGTGACTTCGGATAATTCTTATTATATCATTAATTTTTATATGATAAGCGTGAATGTGAATTAAAAGTTTGATTGGCATCACTTGGATCACACCCTTTATAGACAAGACATTGGGACCAAGTGTAGTGACTCAGGTTTTTGGCCCGGTCAGACTTTGGAATATTTCTGCGAATAATTCTAGAGCTAGGCGCGAAGACGGCGTGCGATTCTGAGGCCCGGTGTGCCCAGAATTAATTTTATAAAAATATTAAGTATTTTTATACTATGCACGTGGCGGGGGTGTGATATCTCCTAAACGGTAGCTCAGAATGGAAATCTGATGGCACGGTTGTGTTCGGAATGTGTCGTTTACCCTAGGAGAGGTGTAAACTTTGCGGGCGCGGGCCAGCGGTGAGAAACGCCACCAGGGGCATTTTCGTAAATAAGTGGCGAAGTTAGTGTGTGAGCGTCGGCTCGAATAACTTCTGAACGGAGTCCCAGATGGAAAATCTGAGTCCGCTGTTGCGTTCATAATGGCGTGTTTACCCTAGGGGTGACCTTACTTTTGTTCGCATCGGGCGTCGGGTCCGATGCGGGTTTGGCGCCGGCGGGCCGCTGATATAAATATCAGCGCCCCCCCCCCCCCCCCCCCCTTATCGTACCTCTCGACGTTCTTCGTCGTTTTTCACCACCACTCCACCGAATCGAGCAAACGAACCACCCACAAGCTCGGAAATCGACGGCGGGCGTTCTAGGAGCGCGCAGCGGAAGCTCTAGAGCACGGATCTATAGCAGAACGTCGGCGTTTCGCCTGCGAGGTAGGCGGTTTGAGTTCTAACCCCCGATCCCGTTTTTGATGCATTTTTCTGAAAATTGAAGTCATCACAGTATAGATCGGGTCCCGAGGGTCGTGTAGACGCCTCCGGATCGCAAAACGGACCACCGAGGTGCCACGACGGTCCGCGAAAGATCCGTCGACGCGGCGGAGCCGCGGCGGCCGGCCAGCCAGCACGGCGGCGCACCGGCGGCGCGCGGCGGAGGGCCGCCGGCTAGGGCGGGCCGGCAGCGGCGGCCGGTCCAGGCCGGTCCGGCCACTTTTCGCATACGGGGGTCTTTAAACCCCCGTATCTTGCAAAACGAGAGCCGGATTCGTGCGCCGTTTGCGGCGACACAACCCTGACAATGAGGCGAACCCTCCGGTGTGGGTTTGAGGGTTTCAAGTTTCGGGATCGTGACCCGGGAGCTAGAAACGTCGCGTAGAATAATATTATTTTATTATCTTACGACTTCGGGCTGTTGTAACTTCTAACCAGAGCGTCTGATTGACGTGTCGTCAGCGGCGTTGAGACACTGATGGTACGACGGACTTTTTGAGATTGTTTCCAGGTGTTGGGACTGAGAAAGGGGTGCGGGCCCCATGAGGTCGGGTTTTGGCGTTTGCGGAGAAACGCAGCTTTTGCACCAGGAGTCTGATTTTGGAAGATGAATAGTCGATGATGTGTGTTTTTCCGAGCAGGACGCAATGGTGCATTCCGTTCGATGAGTTTCGGAATCCAGGCGTGGGCCCCACCCGAGATGGGCTTCGGTGAATAGTACCTTTTCACCGGGTGTCCGTTTTGGACGAGCGAGTAGTCGATTCTGCTGGTTTTTTCGAGGGGATCATCGTGGTATGGTCCGCTCGATGAGTTTCGGGATCGTTGTGTGGGCCCCACATGAGCTAGCTACGGTGAATAGTTCCTTTTTTACCGGGGCTCCGTTTCGGGCGAGTAAACAGCCTATCCTGCGTGTTTTTCCACGTGGAACGTGATGGTGGCCTCGGTTTTGGCCTAGGAGGTGTGCAGTGTGGTGTTGTGGCAGGTCGCTCGGGTTAGCGACGTTTGGACCAGCAGTGGTTGAGAGTTCTCCCTTGGTTCGTTCCTATGAGGGTTCGTGTGGCATTATAACCTTCGTATGGGTTTGTGATCCTCTCGATGGAATGTTTAAACTGTTAGAGTTGTGGTATCCCTCTGGTGGGATCGCAGTCGATCCTCTAGCATCTTTACCCTAGATCAGGTTCTTGGTATCGCTGTGACCGCTTATTCACGGGTGGCGATCCCCTATCTAGCAGGTTAACACCGTAGGTTTTGTGGCATCATCAGAAATATGATCCCCTACGTGGTGGTCCATGCTTAGTAGGGTTGTGGCATCGTCGGGTATATGATCCCCTACTCAGCATGTGGTTTATAGAAGGGTTAATGTATCATTGGTTATGCGATCCTCTACTCAGCGCGTGGTTTCGGTAGGGTTGTGGCATCATTGGTTCGATCCCCTACATTTCGAGTTATACCAGATAGGGTTCTGGTATCATCGTGACCATATTTATATGGACGATGATCCTCTATCGGAGTGTGAAACTTCTATTGAGTGCCAGATCGGGTTGGGGTATCCCTCATCGGATCCTGGGTGTGATCCCCTATCTATGAGAACTACGTATGCCAGATTGGGTCGTGGTATCCCCCAGCAGACCCTAGGAGCGATCCCCTATCTGTGAGCTACGTATACCGGAGTGGGTCTTTGTATCCCCTAGAAGACCCTAGCGGCGATCCCCTATCCGAGGAGTTTGGTTGTTCTGTTGTTTCAGGGAGGTTTCCTCAGTGATGTTATCCGACGAGCGTGGACTCTCGGGTGAGCGTCTAAGATGTTTGTTTGGGACCCGATGGAGTGTATCTCTCGGATGAGTGTCATCTGGTATGATAGTGTTCATGTGGTGTATTCTCCTGGTTGTGGATAGTTGCCGGTGATGAGGTTGGTACATCTTGTGGCTTGTGGCGTGAGCTGAGTATATCTGGATTGTTCAAGGTGTATGTATGGGCATACACCTGAGCTGAGCTGAGCTGACTAGTTGTGTTTAGCCGAGGATGGTCACGAGATGGAGGTTTTCTCTCGTCTGGGTTCCCTCTGGCTGGGTTGAGCGGATTGTTGCCTTTCAGTTGCTCCCTTGGGTTTTGGGTTTTTGGGGTGCCTACTGAGTATGTTTATACTCACCCCTGCACGGGCTTTGCATGCACATGTTTGTGTCTTGTGCAGACCACATGCCTTTTTACGGAGTCCCAGGAGGACCCAGAGCAGGCGGAGCTTGGTGAGCGAGTTGACTTGGGTGTCTACCGGAGCTGTGCCGAGGGACCTTTCTGGCGGGTGTTTGTGGCAACATTTCCCTTCTTCAGAGTAGGTTGGACGCGCTTTTGTAGTTTTCTTTTGGTGGACCTTGTTTTGCCCTTTTGTACTTCTGTTGTACTCTGGTTTGGGATAGATTTATCCATGCATTTCCTTTTCAGGTTTATATATTTCTGCATTGTTGCATGGAGGTGTTTGTGGGTGTGTGCGTACAGGTACCATAGGCTAATGCCACCCATGTGTGAGATAGCCTACTCGGCGCTAGTCGCTAGCCCCTGGCCTATTGGAGGCGGGTTTGGGGAGTCACGGCTCGAGCCCCGTTGGGTCGGGTCGTGATAGAGTGGTATCCGAGGAGGTTCCACCTTTGGGATCTCAGAGCGTAGCTGGTCTGGCTGTGAGCTTGGATCGGGTTGCATAGCGGCAGTGTTAGGATGTTTCGAGTTCGGCTTTCAGGCCAGAGACTCCAGTGTTGGTGCGGCGGCCGACTTATCCATACACCAGGACTCTGATAACCTGCCTTTCGACTCGGGAAATTTGTACACTGGTGGCGGGGAGATAATGGTACATGCATCATATAGGACTGGTTTTTTGGATTTTCCTTGTCCTTCTTGAGTCAGCTCTCCAGATATACTCTTTGACCGTGGTGCGTCTTGAATGTATTTTAGGATGCCTCCACAATGACAGCCAGCGAGGGTTCCACAGTAGGATTGTGTTGATGACCCGCCCCCTGTAGTGGCTGTGGAGCAGGGCACAGGTTCTGAGGTTGCACCTCCAGGTGGTCTGCCAGTTGAGCCACCACCTGTCGAGCAGCTGGTTGTGCCGGCGGAGCAGGACGAGGTGGCGTGCAGGCTGAGTGCGCTGCACGAGTTCCAGAGGCAGCGACCTCTGAGGTTCCGTGGTGATCCATACCCCCAGGCAGCTGATGAAGGCTTGAGGAAGTCACCCGAGTTTTCAGCCTAGTGAGGACACCTCCAGATCAGTTTGTGGTCCTAGCGGCGATCCTTCTTCATGGTTTTGCTGGGAGATGGTGGAGTTTGGTGACACAGTCCCATGACGAGGAGACGCTCACGTGGGTAGAGTTTGAGCGGCTCTTCAGGGAAGAGTTCTATCCGGTGACGCTAAGGTCAGTGCGGATCAAGGAGCTTCTGCAGCTTCGAAAGGAGAGCATGACTGTGTCGGAGTACTCAGTGAGGTTTACAGACCTGTCACGCTACTCCCTGGATATGGTTCGAGACCCGTTCTTTAGGGCTCGGACCTTCGAGTAGGGCTTACGTAGAGACATCCGAGCAGGTGTGGTTTCCTTGTGTCTGCCCACCTATGCTGGAGTGTTGGAGCGAGCGTTGGTGGTGGAGAGTTTTCTGGATGAGAAGATTCCCCCTGTTAGTGCTGGGAACTCGAGAGCTGAGACTTCATCGGTCGAATCGGCATCTGGTAGCCGACGACAGACTCAGGGGTCTGGACGTGGCCGACTTTTCAGGAGGCGACCCCAGGATGGAGGATCTGAGCCTCAGGGCTTACAGGGCTCGCATGCCAGTTTTGGTCAGCCGCAGGAGAGGAGGTGTTACGCTTGCGATGGTCGGGGACATTATGCTAGAGATTTTCTGACCCGACGTGCTGCTGAGAGGGAGTCGTTCGATGGACCGCCTTGGCAGAGGCAGCGTCTCGAGCAAGGAGGTCCACAGGGCGGCGGACGTGGCGGCGAAGCTGGTGTAGTAGGAGGAGGTGGTAGGCAGTATCAGTTGCCACCACCCCACCCCCAGGTGGTCCACGCCAAGCTCAGGGAGCTGGTGGTCGAGGGCGAGGACAGTTTCATGCCCTGGAGGCAGTTGACCCAGAGGCACCGCGGATGGATAGAGGTACGCCTTGTGTCTTTTCTACTTACTGTAGTAGTTTGATAGACACTGTTTAGTGGTACCCTCCATTTTGCTGCTTGCCCGAGTTTTGTTCAGGGTGTTGGTAAGACCATGTGTGTGTGTTGTTCCACATGCTTCGAATGCGTGAGGTAGATGGATCCTTCTCCCACTGAGACGCGTTTTTGTGACGCGATTAAAACCGTGCGGGCGAGTCAGTGCCGCCCAAAGCGGATAGTATTGAGGTGTGGTGAATGAGCCCCTCTGACTTATATGTTCAGGCACGGGTTTTTGTTGGTGAACTCACTGGTGTACGAGACCCAGATGAGAGTCCAGTCGCTTTCCTTGCACATAGGGCTTTTCGGGGACGAAAATTTCTAAGGGGGGGAGGATGTAGCGACTCGGGGTTTTGGCCCTATCAGACTTTGGAATATTTCTGTGAATAATTCCAGAGCCAGGCGCGAATACGGCATGCGATTCTGAGGCCCGATGTGCCCAGAATTAATTTTATAAAAATATGAAGTATTTTTATACTATGCACGTGGAAGGGGTGTGATATCTCTGAAACGGTAGCTCAGAACGGAAATCTGATGGCACGGTTGTGTCCGAAACATGCCGTTTACCCTAGGCAAGGTGTAAACTTTGCGGGCGCGGGCCTGCGGTGAGAAACGCCACCAGGGGCGTTTTCGTAAATAAGTGGGGAAGTTAGTGTGCGAGCGTCAGCTCGAATAACTTCTGAACGGAGTCCCGGATGGAAAATCCGAGTCCGCCGTTGCGTTCAGAATGGCGCGTTTACCCTAGGGGTGACCTTAATTTTGTTCGCATCGGGCATCGGGTCTGAGGCGGGTCTGGCGCCGGCGGGCCGCTGATATAAATATCAGCACCCCCCCCCCTTTATCGTACCTCTCGACGTTCTTCACTATTCTTCGCCACCACTCCTCCGAATCGTGCAAATGAAGCGCCCACGAGCTCAGAATTCGACGGCGGACGTTCTAGGAGCGCGCAGCGGAAGCTCTGGAGCCCGGATCTAAGGCAGAACGTCAGCATTTCGCCCGCGAGGTAGGCGGTTTGAGTTTTAACCCCCTATCCCGTTTTTGATGCGTTTTTCTGCAAATTGATGTCGTCGTAGTATAGGTCGGGTCCCGAGGGTCGTGTAGACGCCTCCGGATCGCAAAACGGACAACCGGGGTGCCCCCGGCGGTCCGCGGAAGATCTGCCGGCGCGGCACTGGCGCGGAGGCGGAGCCGTGACGGCCGGCCGCCCAGCGCGGCGGCGCACCGGCGGCGCGTGGCGGAGGGCCGCCGGCCAGGGCGGGCCGGTGGCAGCGGCCGGTCCAGGCCGGTCCGGCCACTTTTCGCATACGGGGGTCTTTAAACCCCCGTATCTTGCGAACCGGGAGCCGAATTCGTGCGCCGTTTGCGACGACGTGACCCTGAAGATGTGGCGAACCCTCCGGTGTGGGTTCGAGGGTTTCAAGTCTCGGGATCATGACCCGGGAGCTAGAAACATCGCGTAAAATATTATTATTTTATTATCATACGACTTCGGGCCGTTGTAACTTCTTCCCAGAGCGTCCGATTGACGTGCCGTCAGCGGTGTTGAGACCCTGATGGTACGGCGAACTTTTTGAGACGGTTTCCAGGTGTTGGGACTAAGAACGGGGTGCGGGCCCCACGAGGCTATGTTTTGGCGTTTGCGGAGAAACACAGCTTTTGTACCAGGAGTCTGATTTTGGTGGATGAATAGTCGATCCTGTGTGTTTTTCGGAGTGGAACGAAATGGTGCATTCTATTCGATGAGTTTCGGAATCCAGGCATGGGCCCCACCCGGGCTGGGCTTCGGTGAATAGTACCTTTTCACCAGGTGTTTGTTTTGGACGAGCGAGTAGTTGATTCCACTTGTTTTTCCGAGGGGATCGTCGTGGTATGGTCCGCTCGATGAGTTTCGGGATCTTTGTGTGGGCCCCGCACGAGCTAGCTACGTTGAATTGTTCCTTTTTCACTGGTGCTCCGTTTCGGGCGAGTAAACATCCTATCCTGCGTGTTTTTCCGCATGGAACGCGAAGGTGGCCTCGGTTTGGCCTAGGAGGTGCGCAGTGTGGCGTTGTGTCGGGTCGCTCGGGTTAGCGACGTTTGGACCAGCAGTGGTTGAGGGTTCTCCCTTGGTTCGTTCCTACGAGGGTTCGTGTGGCATCACAACCTTCATATGGGTTTGTGATCCTCTCGATGGAATGTTTAAACTGTTAGAGTTGTGGTATCCCTCCGGTGGGCCCGGAGTGGATCCTCTAGCATCTTTACTCTAGATCGGGTTTCTTTGTATCGCTGTGACCACTTATTCACGGGCGGCGATCCCCTATCTAGCAGGTTAACCCCGTAGGGTTTGTGGAATCATCGGAAATATGATCCCCTACCTGGTGGGCCGTGCTTAGTAGGGTTGTGGCATCGTCGGGTATATGATCCCCTACTCAGCATGTGGTTTATAGTAGGGTTACGGTATCATTGGTTATGTGATCCCCTACTCAGCGCGTGGTTTCGGTAGGGTTGCTGCATTGTTGGTTCGATCCCCTACATCGCGAGTTATACCATATAGGGTTCCGGTATCATCGTGACCATCTTTCTATGGATGATGATCCTCTATCTGAGTGTGAATCTTCTTTCGAGTGCCAGATCAGGTTGTGGTATCCCTCAGCGGATCCTGTGTGTGATCCCCTATCTGTGAGAACTACGTATGCCAGAATGGGTCATGGTATCCCCCATCAGACCCTGGGAGTGATCCCCTATCTGTGAGCTACGTATATCGGAGTGGGTCTTGGTATCCCTTAGAGGACCCTAGCAGCGATACCCTATCCGAGGAGTTTGGTGGTTCTGTTGTTTCAGGGAGGTTTCCTCAGTGGTGTTATCCGACGAGCGTGGACTCTCGGGTGAGCGTCTAAGATGTTTGTTTGGGACCCGATGGAGTGTATCTCTCGGATGAGTGTCATCTAGTATGACATTGTTCGTGTGGTGTATTCTCCTGGTTGTGGACAGTTACTGGTGATGAGGTTGGTACCTCTTGTGGCTTGTGGTGTGAGCTGAGTATTTCTGGATTGTTCAAGGTGTATGTATGGGCATACACTTGAGCTGAGCTGAGCTGACTAGTTGTGTTTAGCCGAGGATGGTCACGAGATGGAGTTTCTCTCTCGTCTAGGATCCCTCTGGCTGGGTTGAGCGGACTGTTGCCTTTTAGTTTCTCCCTTGGGTTTTGGGTTTTTGGGATGCCTACTGAGTATGTTTATACTCACCCCTGCATGGGCTTTGCCCGCACATGTTTGTGTCTTGTGCAGACCACATGCCTTTTGACGGAGTCCCAGGGGGAACCGGAGCAGGCGGAGCTTGGCAAGAGAGTTGACCGGGGTGTCTACCGGAGCTGTGCTGAGGGAGATTTCTGGCGGGTGTTTGTGGCAGCGTTCCCCTTCTTCAGAGCAGGTTGGACGTGCATTTGTAGTTTTCTTTTGGTGGGCCCTGTTTTTCCCTTTTGTACTTCTGATGTACTCTGGTTTGGGATAGATGTATGCATGCATTTCCTTTTCAGGTTTATATATCTCTGCATTGTTTCATGGAGGTGTTTGTGGATGTGTGCGTACAGGTACCATAGGCTAATGCCTCCCATGTGTGAGATAGCCTACTCAGCGCTGGTCACTAGCCCCTGGCTTATTAGAGGCGGGCTTGGGCAGTCGCGGCTCGAGCCCCGTTGGGTCGGGTCGTGACACCAAGCATATCTAGAGAATTTTATAAGAATGTTTTCGATAATAGATTATGATTATTATTTGGATAATGTCCCATTGTAGGTATTGGATATTTTGTTTTTCTTTTTTTTCTAATGGATAGTTCCCCATAGTATATACCATATAGTGTCTGGCTATGAACAGGGAATAATTTCATGTCATCGAGTGAGGAAAACTTTCTGGATGATTAAATATGTACTGTATGTTTTGGATTATTTCACAAGCTCATAGGATTCCCCGTGACTATTCACACATAGTTGTCTACTACAGTTCAATGAGATACACTTTGAATCATTACTCTTATGTTCATATTTCTATTTCCTTTAATATGTTATTGCTTTGGTACTCTTATGTGTGGTACATTTCTTTATTATGTGATAGTTTGGATTTCAATGTTTTAAGATAAAAAATTAAAATGGAAATGTCTTATACACTCTTGTTCTTGTTTTAAAATGAAAGAATAGAATTCCCCTTAAATATTATCACGTTAATTTCTATGAAAATAATCCATATTTGTAACAGAAAAGGAAACTATAATGTGTTATTTGTTTTAAAGGTAAAATTTGTGTGAAAGCCTACTTTTATATATTATATTTCAAACCTAATGTTTATTTTTATTTTATATTAATAGAATTTCATTGGGAATAGATTTTTTTCTATTATTCCTAGTGAGTTTTTATACTCATTCTTATAGTCTGTTCTTTATTTTAGACATCAGTGGAGGTATCATCTTGATTTTGATCTCTAGGTGTGATGGTTAGTTTTGGTATTAATCAGTGACCCTTGAGTTCACATGGATATGTTATGGTCATCTGACTCAGCTTGGACATTTTTGTTCATATTGTGGTATTTTCATCATATGTATAAAAGATTTTAATATGGAATATTGTATTTATTTTGCATGATATATTTATTTTTTGTTGTTTATTTTATTCTATATTGGTATAAATTGTTCAATTTGTCTCTTTTTTTATTCCCCATCACTTGTTCCTAGCCTGTGGAATTTCTAAGATATTAATTTGATAAAGATTAAATGGATTGATGTGTGGAGTATGAAAATGATTTCAAACTTGGAATTTATTGATCTATTAATATGTTGTATCAGTAAAAGGTCATTTTATTACCTTTTGATGGAGAACCATAATTTGAATCTAGTTTTTTTAGTTTTATATGTTATATTTTAGAAAATAAACTTCTTCTTTAAAAGTGGAAAGCACAAATTTTCCTTAGTTGAAATTTTTGATTTTTTCTAATAAAATCCATATTTTAATGAATAGTCAAAAATTCAACATTTTTATTCAAAAATACCTTTTTATCTAATTTATTTATATACATAGATTTCCCTTTTATTCAGTTTTAAAGTGTGAATTGGATTATTTTTTATCAATTAATCCAATTTTATCATTGGAAGTAATTTCTCATTTAAATTTTACATAAACAAATTTCAATAATTTGATAGTTCTTACTTCATAAAAACATGCTTTCTTGTTTTGAAAACATGAATCAATTTTAAATTAAATACCAAAAATTTGTTGTTTTGAATTTTGAAAATGGGTTTCCATATTTTAAATCATAATGTCCACATTTCTTAAATAGGAACCTTTTAGTTTTGGAAATTATGAATAATAACATCAATAATTACTTTTATTTACCATGGTTAAATGGTAAATCAGGTAAATAAGGGTAAAAATAATATTTTAGTAATATCAAAATACCCGAACACATGTATTAATCCAATATTATGATATATATCCAAACATATGCATCCTTAGGTCAATTTTATGACCCCATGGAGCCACTTGGGTGTGATAATGACCTTTTATAATATTTATTTTAATGATAAGGGAAACATGAAATAAACTTATATCCTCTAACTAATAAAAATTATTTTTATTTATATAAATGACATGTTAGATTATATATAGTCATTAGAAATATTAAAATATTTCATAATTCATTTTATTTTATTTATAATTTTTTAACATTAAATAAATAAATTTATTTATGACAGAATGAGGATCCAATGATTTTCTTATTAATGATTGATTCAACAAAATGGTATTATAAGTATCAAAATAAATATTATATGAAAAGTTTTATTCCATCCAAAAATCTTTTAGATAAAATTACTATGAGGGGTGATTTAAGGCCTTTTTTGGAGTAATCAAGTGGTTATAAATTTTAAAAAAATAAATTACTAAATAGTGTCAAAATTGACATAAATGGATTTTAAAAATAATACTATTTATTAAACGATATAATAGTCCTGAAAATCAGTGATTTAGCCAAATGACTTATATAATGTTAACAATTTCATTAATTATCCAAATTTGGTTCTCTTGGTATTTTATTATACCTATAGTAACCATATATTTGGAAAATACCAGAAAACATAGTAAGAGTTAGATTTTTTAACTATGGTTTAAAGATAAAAGATAATGATAATTTTTTGACCTAAACTTTTCTAAAACCAATTGGTTGAGAAGATTTGGAAACATCCTCTTATTATCCTGTAAAATTATCAGTTTTGAACCTTTATCATTCCAAAAAAACTATAATAAAATAATATAGCAAGACATTCCTAAAGTGCCCCTCCTCCCTCTTATAAAAGGACACCACATATACACACATACACACACCTCTCAAGACCCTTGGATCACCAAAATTATCTTCAAATAATCATCTAACATCCCTCTCATACTCATATAAGACTTACTATTGGAAGAAGGAAATTGAAGAAACCCTTTTGGCGCAAATCAAAAGAAGTTTCCCAATTTAAAGGTAACGTCTTCTCTCAAGTTTATTTCATTTATTTTTATTTTCCACCCCCTAATATCTTTTTATTCCATTATTTTATAAAAAATAATTATAATAAATATAGTAGGAATTTTTTATTCTATTTTTTTTCTAAACATACAAAAACCTCCATCTAATTGATATTGAACATATTGTTTCTGTATATGGTGAACTACTGTCTCACGAAACAATGATTGTTCAATTTTCTCCAACCACATCTCATGGTGTCCATCATGAAGGAACTGTATTTATATATGATAAATATTTTATTATATCTATGATTATTCAATTTTTATTTACCAAATGTCTTTATTATTTCCATAATGTGTAAATATGATAACTTTATTTGTGGAAGTGTGGACTACCACCCTCTCAAAGTGATATGAATCATTAATTCCATACATGGAATGTATAAATGATGGGGCTAATTAACTTATGTAACATATGTAACATATTTATTATACTGTAATTATAATCTACCTATGTATATTTTATTTTTTATTCCATTAATATTCATTTAATATGAAGGATAAATGAAACTAGCGTTCATGCGTACGTACGACCTACCGTCTCCATAAATGGTCTATTTCATTTATTATATCCTAACGTTATAGACTATTATAAATACATATATACTAGGTATATATGATATTTAATTCATGAATAATATTCTTGAGATAATTTATTTTTTACCACATGGATAATTTGCATCAAAACAATTTCATTTTTGACACAAATATCGAACATTGTCAAAATTTCAGATATGAACTCAATCAATTAACTAATTTATATAACATGGTAATAAGTGATATCAAATTAAGTATAAACATTAAAAAGGTTAAATATAAATTATTAATTGACCTATGTTTATTACTTATGAAATTAAAGAACTAATAAGACAAGTCGGATTTCAGGTAAGGGACTTCATCTCAATCTCCTTTCATAAATACTTTTATAATAATAAGTTCTTTTATTATATTATAAGGTGTATATAAAGACACTATAAAATTTCACTCTTGTATTTTATATATAATACTTTTATTTATTAAACCCTTTATATTCATATTTAAATGCTTAAATTGGAATGGGATACCTGGAATGATTAAATATTTAATTATCAAATCTTTTTCTTTATGATATTAAATAACATATTTATTTATATGTCTATAAAAATAATATTCATGAAATTTTATGTCAATAATGGATTCCAATAAAAGTATTCAAAGGTAATATTTTAATATGAAGAATTTTACATTCATTACAAAATGAAAAAATGAATGTTTTTAACATGTACAGTGACAACAACATCTCTTCCACAGTAACCATTATTTCATATTTAGCATCATCTATAAGCCTTATTGTCTCTTAAAATAAAAATAAGTCCCTTATTAATTTATTTGGGTGTATTTGTATTTAAAATGGGTTCTATAATTAAAATTTTATTTTTTTGTGGAACTGTTTTTCATATGGGATTAGAAGAGTTTTCCAAAAAAAAATTGCGATGAACGTGTTTTATTCATGAAATGGTACATGAGCATTATATGAAATGGATGAGCCCGATATAGATTATATAATGGTTTGAGCCACATTATTGCTAATGGGTGAGCCCGATATAGCTTACAGTAAGTTTTTTTCCCATCATAGCTCACGGGTGAGCCACACACATCTTATATGAAGGGTTTAGCCCCATTATTGCTCACGGGTGTGCATTATATGGCTTATAAAAAGGTTGATCCGCATTATAGATCAATAATTTTCAATTAAAACATATGGATATTATAATTAGAAGATGTTTGAAAGTATTATATATATATTATTCTCTAATTCAATTAATTTTTTTTAATTTCATGCTATTCGTTTTAGTGTTTTTCATTAACCATAAAGTATGATTGTTATTCATGTGAAAATGTTTTTTATTTTTATCTCAATGAATATTGAAAGTGTAATCATGTTTTAACAAGACTAATGCATTTTATTTATTTTTATATCCCTTACAGAGATTTTTATGCTAATCCCATGTTTGCAAATGTTTTCCACAGGGTATAAGGAATAGTAAGGGAAATGAAGTGTAACACCCCAAGCTTCCATGGTATGTTTCCCTTTGAATAATGCAATAGCTTGCATTGTACACAACTTCGAGATTTTAACACACCACGACCAATCAAACATGGAGTTATGAATAGTAATACACACTTTTTGAAATATTATAAATTTTATTTTTCAAAATTGACTTAATTTTTGAATTTGGAATATTGAAATTCTCATATGGTGAATTTTTGGTGTTTTTCTGATAACTTGCAATTTTTGTTGAATAGTGAAGAACACTACGTTATTGGTTAAACATGACTTTTTATTTAAATAATTATTTATTTTATTTAAATTTATTTTTGGTCAAAATAGACACATATTACAAATATATGTTTAATTTAATTCATTGGAGTCATTTTATAACAATTTTACATATATAAAAATTTTATTGACCTTTTTACCGACTTTTACCCACCTCCTAGGAGAATTTAAAATTTTCCATAAAAAATAATCTTACCACTTCTATGAGATGAAATTAAAAACATTGAGGGACATGATTAATATCCCAAATTAAAATTACGTTAAATAATTTGAAAATAAATTTGAAGAATAGTAACTTTTGACTTTTATTTTCCACGGTTAAAAGTAAATAAGGTAATTAAGGGTAAAATAATATCATAATTACCATAACCCATGTATTCATTCTATTTTATATGTATAATTAAACCAAAAACTATCTTGGGAATAACATATGATCCTCTTTGTTCCACATGGATTAGATTAGGACATTTATTATTATTTTATTTAAAGAAGAGTTAAAGATTTAAATTCAATGTTTAATAAATAACCCAGTTTTAATACAAGGTTACACACAATATAACTTAAACTATAAATATTAATTAGAAAGATAAAAATATTTCCTACATAATGTTATTTTATTTATAATCTTTAGACACTAAATAATTCAATTTAATTATGACATGATGATGATCCAGTAATTACCTTATTAATGAAATACTAAAGTAATTGATATTATAAATATCCAAATAAATGAAAATTTATACTTATGATGAATTAAACTAATTTTCCAGGTTAATATTTCATGTAAAAATTGGTTAAATAAGTTTTATTCGAATTGATAAAGTTTGTATGGCTTTTAAAAAAATTAAATGCTAAATAGTGTCAAAATTCACATAAATGAGTTTTTAAAACAAATACTATATTATTAATTGATATATTATTCCTAAAAATATAAGGTTCCGTCAAATGATATATATAAGGTTATATAAATTAATAATTAACCACATGGGGTTCTCGTGGATTGTTATAGTAAGTTTATTAACCATATAATATAAAAATACGAAGAGACAAGTTAAATGTTAAACTATTTAACTAAGAGTAAAATCTAAATGATAAAGTTTATATGATGACCTAAACCTGTATAAATCCTAGTGGTTTTATGTTTTTCGACCCATTTATTCCATATCTTCGAAATAATTCCTTTTGGATCCTTTAGAAATAGAAAATGATTTTATTATAAAATAATATTTCAAGCTGTTCCTAAAGTGACCCTCACCTCTCTTATAAAAGACGACTTCCCCTTCCCTTAATTTTCCACCTCCAAAGAATTTTTTCTAGAACAAACCCTTCCCAAATATCCTCTAAAATATCCTCCCTTAAACCTAGAGTCCATACTTTGATAAAAAATTCATCCTAAGGACCCCTTTTGATCAAATCAAAAGGAAGAACCCGATGAAGAGGTATATATTTCATCTCCTCTTTGAAGTTCATTTCTTCTTCCTAATCCTGTTTCTTTGTTGTTTACATTCTAAAATAATAACTCCATTAACTTCTATATAATGTTATGTTATTAAAATTTCACAACCATATTCATTATTCTATCCATCGTATGAATAAAAAAGTCATCATACGTGTGTATGTACGTCTTACCGTCTCCACGTCGTGGTGTAGTTTGTTATTCGAACACTTCATTTTATGGATAGGTATAATAATGAGTATAACTAATGTAAAAAATAAATATATAATGTTAAAGATTCATTATATATGATATGACATCCAATTACATATGATTTCAACTTCTATATAATGATATTGTTTCTCGTGTGTACGTACGGATTACCGTCTCCACAAACGTGATGAGATTCATTCCCCATCATAAACATTCAACAATAATTTTCATTTTATGATTAAAAATAATATCTAAGAACTTAATATAATTCTGGATATGAAAAAAATACATCATATCCAAATCAAACATGGCTTACGTAACCATACATATAAAGTTAAATGGATCAATTAACACCCAAAATGATGATACTGCTAAAATATTATTAACAATGCAATATTAGAGGATCATATATGATATCATACTTATGTATATAGTTCTTTTATAATTTTAAAACAATTATTTCACTATTATATAAGAGTTTAACATACCCCTGACCACGGAAAAGTACAAGGTAATGGTTAATTTCACAGTCTCTTAATTATCCAAGGTTTTTTTACGTAAGTATCTATTGGGACCTCTTTATCATCAGAATATTTGTTTTCTTAAATATTTGTATTTCAAAACATTATTACTATTTACTAGATAGTGGGTTAATGTTATTTATACCCTTATTTAACATTATTTGTTTTGAAATGAGTCATTCCATCTTTTTCCAAACAAGGTACTTTTTGACCTTTTCGACAAAATTACAGTAAGAATGTATTTTTTTAACTTATATGGTGAGTGAAAATATTTTCTTCCATTATAACATCATAGAAGCTTCCCTTACAATATTGTATGATCAATATAAAAATAAATTTTTTATTTTATAATTATATAACTTTTAAATTATTTAAAAATATAAATAGATATTTTTCGAAAAAATGTATTTATTTAATCTATGACAAGATCGTTTTGATGGATTTTAAGATTGTTTGAAGTTGATGTATTATGATACAAATCTTCCATATTGTATGGAAGGTTTTGAGATATGTTTCACTATGGATTTTTTATTCTTTTACCATTCATGGTTTATGGATAATGTATTGAAATTTCATATGCTAGTTTCAATATGAATTTTTATGTTATGTTTAATCCTTTTCACATGAGGAATGAATTGGACATAGTAAATGACGGGTGGATCCCACTATAGCTATTCGATACATCGGTAGGTCTCATGAGGTAATCTAGTATCTTGGGATAAGGCCTTGACAAAATCTAATTTTTAGTCTTGGCATAAGGCCTTGACTATGTGGTTATGAAGTCTAGAATTATGCATTCCATCAATATAAAAGTGGATATTGATATTGCATGTGATTATTTGACTTTTATGATATCAATATGAATAAGAAAATTGCATTATTTGATTTCATCATTTCAATATTATGCTGAATTTAAGTTTAAATAGATTTTTTAGACATATACATTTCCTTAAATTTTTATTCTTATTAATGAAATGTTTTTCTATATTTTTTTCCTTACTGAGCATATGACGCACCCCTTTCTATGTTTTATTTTTCCCAACATGTGAAGAAGTATTTTATGGTTGACCTGCTGGGATAGGATAAGGTTATAAGTGTGTTAAAAAGAGTACAAAATGTTATTGATATTTTTATTTCATGATGTAAAGGTAAACTTATGAATGTATCTAGTACTTCCAAGGCTACTAAATAGACATGTCTATCAGGACATGATTCCTTGTATCATGCCAATGTTATATAGTAATGCACGGACTCTAGGTAAGTGGGGTCAGGGTGTTACAGTTTTTATCAGAGGAAGTTTAGTACAAACCTTGAATGCTAGATTAAGAAAAACTCTGATTAGAGAACACTACCCTAAGAGAGACTTTGAGGATTAGTATTGAATAGCTTCATAGAATTTTGGTATAGTAGTGATTTTGTGAGTTTTCCAAAAAAATACATCCCTACTTGGATATGAGTAGGTATAGGTTGCTCAGAAACATATGTTCCTTGGCGTAAAACGTGAAAATGCCGCTTTGATCTAGACTCGAACAGGAACTGGTGCACGATAACGGGCCTTGTTGAACTCTTCGTTACAACACTCCCAGGTGATATGATTAGGATAATTCTCATATTATTTACAAACAGTTTTGAAGGGTTTATGAGTATATACTTTCTCAATGAAAACAATTTTATGATTATGGATTACAACCATAATCTTTTCAATTTATGTTAACTAATTTACATGTTTGGAATTATGTATTGTGATTCATAAACTAATCAAGTTTATGGCATTGTTTAGAAATGGCGCCTAGTGGAAGGAATGGAAATTGTATTAACCCACATAATCCATGTCGGGATTTCCCTCCTAATAAAGATAATTATACTGGAGCTAGTGATGCAACTGGTGCTGATCAGCTTATCACCATACTGGAACAACTCACTCAGGTTATGAATAATAACCCTACCTGTATAGAGCACCCTGATCCACGATTCAAAAGATCAATATTAGATCGCTTCATAAGGAAACAAACACCAACATTAAATGGGAGTACAAATCAATTAGTAGTCGAGCAATGGATAAATTCCTTATAGAAAATATATAATGCATTAGGGAGTAGTGAATGGGAAAAAGTTGTCATGGCAGTTTATTGCCTCACAGAAGATGTAGATCAATGGTGGTCATTAATTAAAAATGAAAATGAATTTTATGAAGTATCAAACATGTAATGGAGGAAATTTAAAGAGATTTTCTTAGAAAAATACGTTCCTTGTGACCATCAAATGGATATGGAAAGACAATTTATGAGTCTGGGGGAAAAGGAGGATGAGGATGGCACAAAGTATGAGGCTAACTTTACAAGGTTATCAAGGCATGCATCAGAATATATACATAACCTAAAGAGTAAGATTGATTGATTCACTGATCGTTTAAACCCATTTCTCCATCGATAATTATTCTTACAATCCCTCTCATCATATGAAGATATTGTCTCATGCGCTATCAAGACAGAAAAGGAATTGTCTAAGTATTATGACTTTAAAGTATTGGAAGAGAAAAAGAGATCTGCAGAACACTCTGGAAATTGAAAAAAGGGGAACAAGAGAAAATTTGAATATCCATCGTGTGGTAAATGTGGGAAGAAACATCCTGGTACTTTCTTGAATGGAATTGGAGTCTGTTACAAGTTTGGTGAAAAAGTCCACCTAGCTCGTGATTGCAAGTGAAAGAAGTAGGTTGTCAATGTTGAATTATATAATTATTGAGAAAAGGGGAATTACTCAAATTAATGTCCTAATCTCCAAGGGAACATACCTCATAAAAGGACAAGGGAGAAAGGACAAGATTATGTGATCACTACTACAAAGGTTGAAGCACCAAAAGACTTGGTGGTAGGTAATTTAATGGTTTCCTCAAGATTAGCCAATGCTCTATTTGATTCTAGATCTTCCTATTGTTTCATATCTTCCCACATTTCTATGGAAAATAGATATTTCATATTTGATTTAATATCAGAGTTTTTAGTGAAAACTCTTAAGGGATGCATCATTGAAACAATGTTTTGTGGATCAGTTCCCATTAGGGCATATAAATTTTCTTTATCTATGGATCTCATCATAATACCCATGATTGAATTTGATATAATCCTTGGTATGGATTGGATTTCGGACCATGATGTGAAATATTATTGTAATAAGTTGGAGGTTACAATTATCAATGATGATATGGAGTACCTTATCTTTAGAGCAGAAGCATCACCAGATGGTTCTTATCAAGATCCACCTCTAATATCTCTACAAAATTAAATTATTAGGGAGGATGAGAATACAATAGTTATGGGTGATGAAAAGAATGTTTGAATTGGCGACGTACCTACTGTGCAATAATTTTTTGACTTAGACATCCTCTAGAACGATAAATTGAGTTTTCCATTTATTTAATTCCGGGTTCATGCCCCATATCGAAGACCCCTTATAGAATGGACACTGTAGAATTAGTGGAACTTAAGAACAACTAGAGGAATTGAGAATTAAGGGATTTATTCCCCCTATTGTTTATCCATTGGGACCCCCAGTCCTTTTTGTTATTAATAAAGACATATCAATGTGGTTGTTCATTTACTATAGGAAGATCAATTCTATAACAATGAATAACTAGTATCCCCTACCCCGCATTGATGATTTATTTGAACAACTTCATTGAGCTCAATATTTTTCAAAGATTGACGTTCAATATAGATATCATCAGCTATGTGTGAAGAAGGAAGACATTCCGAAAACAACATTTTTAACCATGTACGAGCATTATGAGTATACAATAATGCCTTTTGGATTGACTAATGCACCCTCCGTCTTATTGGATCTAATGAATAGTGCTTTGAAAAATATCTTCCAGAAATTTTTGTGGTATTTATTAATGTTATCATGGTATACTCCAAAACCTACAATGATAATGAAAATAACTTCACATTATTTTAAAGACTCTTAAAAGAAATGAATTATATGGGATTTTTAGCAATTGTGAATTCCGGCTTCAGGATATTTCTTTTCTTGGAAATATTGTCTCTAAGGATAGAATATTTGTTGATCATTCAAAAACCTAGGAAATCCATGATGGTCTAGAAACGACGAGTATAACTGAGGTACACCGTTTTATTTTTTCAATAGGTTATTATCGGCATTTTTTCCAGAATATTTCCCTATTGGCTATCCAATTATCCAAGCCCACTCGTAAAGGGGTTAAATTTTTTTGGAAAAAAGTGTGTGAAGAATATTTTGAATAACTGAAGAGAATATTAGTTAATGCTCTTATCTTGACTCTACCATTGGGGAATGATGGGTTTGTTATTTATAGTGACCTATCAAAAAAATGACTTGGTTGTGTCGTTATGCAGAATGATAGAGTTATTTCTTATGAATCACGACAGCTAATAATTCATGAGAAAAACTATCCATCTCATGATATTGAGTTTGCAGCTGTAATCTTTATGCTGAAAATATGGAGACACTATCTCTATGGTGAAAAATGTGAGATTTATACCAATCACAAGATTTTGAAGTATATTATCTCACAAAAAGATCTAAACATGAGTCAAAGGATATGGCTTGAACTACTCAAGGATTATGATTAAAAAATACACTACCACCAGGGGAAGGAAAATAAGGTGGAAGATGCTTTGAGTAGAAATGATTATGGAGTTTTGAACAAGATGAGAGTTAAAAGGGATCTTATTTTCATGGACCTAGTAAATATAGATATTGGAAAAACCATGGAATGTGAAACATCAATACTTTTTAAAATGGTTTCCAAACCATCTTTACAACAAAGGATAAAATGTCCTCAGACTGATGATGAGGAATTTCAAAAAGAAAATTAAAGTTATTAACAACGAGAGATTGATCGACTTCATATATAGAGATGGAATTTTGGAATTTTTGAAGAGACTTTGTGTTCCTCATATACCTGATCTAAAAAGGGAGATTGCTGATTTTTAGTCAAGATGTATGGTTTGTCAACAAGTGAATGTTGGAAGGCAACAGCCTGGAGGATTCATGAAACATCTTCCCATTCTTGAGTGGAAAAGGGATAATATTACGATGGTCTTTTTCATGGTGCTACCAAAGAATTCTAGAAGTAATGATGTAATATGGGTCATTGTTGATCGTCTTACCATGTCAACACATGTTCTTTCTATAAGATAGGATTTACCACTTGAACATATGGAAACACTATATATGAATGAAGTTGAAATACTCAATGGTGTACCCTATATATTCATTTTGATCGTGATCCCCGTTTAACATCAAGATTCTAGAAATGTCTTCAGAAGGCCCTGGATACTAATCTTTGTTTCAGCACAGCCTACCACCATCAAACTGATGGACAATAAGAACTACTATTCTCACCGTATAAGACATGTTGAGATGTTGATCACGTGACTTTCATGGTTTGCAGGATCAATATTTACCTCTAGTATATTTTTTTATAACAATATCTTCCATTCAAGTGTTCAGATGTCATCATATGAAGTGTTATATGGAAAGAGATGTTGCAAACCAACTTTTGGGGATGATGTTGGGGAAATAAAATTCATAGGCCTCAGTCATGTTGAGGAAACGATGGAAAAGGTGAAGCTTATCCAAACCCACATCAAATAATCTGAATGTAGGCAAAAGATCTATGCCAATAACCGAAGGAAGGATTTGGAATTTCAGGTAGGAGATCATGTTTTCATTATGGAATCTCCATGGAAGGGTGTTATACGTTTCGATAAGAAGTGTAAATTGAGTCCTAGGTACATCAGACCTTTAAAAACTGTAGAATGAATTGGAGTTGTAGCTTATCATGTGGAAATGCATACAAATCTCTCCAATGTTCCGGATGTGTTCAATGTATCACTATTGAGAAATTACATGCCTAACTCAACACATGTACTCACCGATAAAAAAACTAAACTGGAACATGATCTGTCTTATTATGATGAGCCGGTCAAAATTCATGATACAAAATAACAAGTGATGAGAAACTGGATGACTCATCTGGAAAAAGTTCTATGGAGAAACCATAGGATGGAAGAGGCAACATGGCAACTAGAGGAACTTGTGATGAAGAACCACCCACCTCTTTTTGTACAGTAGTATTATAGAAATTTCGAGTATAAAATTATTTTAAGGAGGGAATAATGTAACACCCCAATATTCCATAGTATGTTTCCCTTTGAATAATGCAATAGTGTGGATTGTGGGCAACTTCGATATTCTAACACACCGCGACCAATCAAACTAGCCGTTATGAAAAGTAATACCCAATTTTTGAAATTTTTGAAATTTTATTTTTCAAAATGGACTACTTTTTTGAATTCAGGATATTGAAATTATCTTAGGTTGTATTTTTTGTATTTTTCTAAAAGCATTCATTTTTTGGATGAATAGTTAAAAACTACATTATTGGTTAAAACAGACTTTTTATTTAAATAATTATTTAATTTATTTAAATTTATTTTCGTTAAAAATAGATACATAATTCCTATATATGTTCAATGTAATTCATTAGAGTAATTTTATAATAAGTTTAGTTATATAAAAATATTATTGAATTTTTTATCGTCTTTTACACACATCCTAGGAGCATTTTCAAATTTGCATAAAACATAATTTTACTGCTTCTATGAGTTGAAATTCAAAAATCCAAGAAACACGGATAATATTAGTAAGTAATTTTTTTTCAATAAGATGAAATCAATTTTTTGTGAATTGTATCTTTTGGCTATTATTGACCACGGTTAAATGTAAATAGGGTAATTAAGAGTAAAAATGATATTATAATTACCCTAACCCATGTAATAATTCTATTGTATAGGTTTTATTCGACTAAAAAAAACCTTAGGAATAAAATATGATCCTTTTTGATCCACATGGATTAGATTAGAACATTTATTATTATTTTATTTAAATAAGAGTTAAAAGAGTTAAATTCAATGTTTAATAAGTAAACCATTTTTAATATAGGGTTACACACAATATAAATTAGACTATAAATATTAATTGGAAATATAAAAATACTTCCTATATAAGGGTATTTTATTTATAATTTTTAGACATTAAATAATTTAATTTATTTATAACGTAATGATGATGTGGTAATTACATTAATAATGAAATATTAAACTAATTGATATTATAAATATGCCAATAAATGTAACTTGGGTTAGGGCATTACAGTGGGTTTTATAGAAGTTTAGTACAATCCTTGGAAACAAGATTTAGATAAACTCTGATTAGAGCACATTACCCTAATATAGTCTTTGAGGAATGGTATAGAAGAACTTCTTAGAATTTTGGTAGTGTAGGGATTTTGTGTATTTTACAAGAAATACATCCTTGTCTGGATACGAGCTGGTAGAGGTGGCTCTGGCACAAATGTACCAAGGAGTGAAAACTCTGACAAGGAGTTTTGGGCTTGACTTGGGGTATCCTAGTACACAACAATGGGCCTTGCTTCAGTCTTTGTTACGACACTCTCAGGGGATATGCTTAGGATAATTCAAATTTTCATTACACACCATTTGGAAGGATTTATGAGTATATACCTCCTCAAATAACCCATTTTTTATGATTAGGGATTATATCCATAATTTTTTCAATTTATGTTAAATGTTTTATAAGTTTGAATTATTTATTGCAATTCATAAACTAATCTAGTGTATTCCATTGTTTAGAAATGGAACATAGTGGAAGGAATGGAAACTGTATCAATGCATGTAATCCATTTAGGGATTTCCCTCTTACTCAAGAAAATTATAGTGGAGCTGGAGAGGAAACTGATGCTGATCGGCTTATCACCATATTGGGACAACTCACTTAGGTTCTGAATAATAACCTTACCCGTTGGAGCACCCTGATCCACAATGTGGAGAATCATGCTTAGACCTCTTCATGAGGCAACAACCACCAACATTAAATGGGAGTAAAAATTCATCAGTAGTTGAGCAATGAATATATTCCATAGAGAAAATATTTCATGCTTTGGGGAGTAGAGAAAGGGAAAAACTCGTTATGGATGTTTACAACCTCATGGGATATGCAGATCAATGGTAGTTCTTAATCCAAAAAACAATGTAAGATGAAGAAATATCAAACATGGAATGGAGGGAGTTTAATGGGATTTTCATATAAAAATACATTCCTCGGGACCATCAGATGGATATGGAAAGAAAATTTCTGAGTCTGAGGAAAAAGGAGGATGAGAATGTAGAAAAGTATGAGGCTAACTTTATAAGGTTGTCAATGCATGCATTAGATTTTATATGTAACCCAAGGAGTAATATTTATCGATTCTTTGATGGGTTAAAACTATTTCTTCATCGAGAATTAGTCTCACAATCATTCTCATCATATGAAGATATTGTCCCATGCTCTATCTTGATAGAAAATGAATTCTTTATGTCTTATGACTTCAATGAAAATAAAGTGAAGAAGAGATCTGTTGATCACTCTAGAAATAGAAATATGGGGAAGAAGGGAAATTCTGAATATCCATCATGTGTTAAATGGGGGAAGAAACACCTTGATACTTGCTTGAAGGGAATGTGAGTCCGTTACAAGTGTAGTGAAAAAGGCTGCCAAACTCATGATTGAATGGTATAGAAAGAGGCTGTATATGTTGAATGCTAAAATTTAAGAGAAAAGGGACATTATGAAAATGAATGTCCTAAGAGCCAAGGGAACTTACCTCAGAAAAGGCCAAGGGAGAAAGGCGAAGCATTTCTGATCACAACTATTGTGGTTGATGCTACGAAAGACATGGTGGAAATTATTTAATGGTTTCTCAAGTTTATCCAATTCATTATTTCATTCTGTATCATCACACTATTTCATATCTTCCACGTTTACTAAGAAAATTAGATATTTTCAATTTGAATTAACTAGGGAGTTTCTAGTCAAAACTTATAAGGGAAGTATCATCAAAACAATATTTAGGGAACCACTTCCATGTATGGAATATAAATTTTCATTATCAGTTTATCTCATCATCATACCCATGATTGAATTTGATATAATCCTTGGAATTGATTGTCTTTCAGATCATGATGTGAAAATTTATTGTAAGAAGAAGGAGGATAAAATTTTCAATGATGATAAGGAGTACCTTATCTTTAGAAAAGAAATGTCAACACCTGATTCTTATCCAGATCAACCCCTAGTACCTCTACTAAATTCAATTATTGGGGAGGAAGAGAATGAAATAATTACGGGGGAGGAAAAGAATGTTCAAATAGAGTATGTTCCTACAATATGTTGATTTGTTTTTAGAGGATTTACCTGGAAATTATCCAGGACAATAAATTGAGTTTTCCATTGATTTAATTCATGGTTCAAGGCCTATATCGAAGACCTATTACAGAATGGACATAGTGTAATTAGTTCAACTAAAGAAAAAACTAGAGGATTGGAGTAATAAAGGATTTATTCTCCCTATTGTTTCTCTATAGGGAGCATCTATCCTTTTTATATAGAAGAATGATGGATTTATGAGGATGTGCATTGACTATATCAAGATCAATGCTATAACAATATAAAACAAGTATCTTGTACCTCACATTTATGATTTATTTTACCAACATCATGGATCTCAATATTTTTCAAAGATTGACCTTCGATCTGGATATCATCAGTTGTGTGTGAAGAAGGAAGACATTCCGAAAACATCATTTTGAACTAGGTACAGGCATTATGAGTTTACAGTAATGCCATTTGGATTGACTAATTCACCCCTTGTCTTCATGGATTTAATGAAATGAGTTTCCAAGAATATCATGATGACTTTTTAGTGGTATTTATTGACTATATCATGGTATACTCAATAAGATAAAAGGATCATGAAAATAACTTGTGCACTATTATGAATACCCTTAGAAGAAATTAATTATATGGGATGTTTAGAACATGTGAATTCTGGCTTCAAGAGATTTCTTTTCTTGGACATATAGTCTCTAAGTATGGAATCTCTATTAATTCTTAAAATACCAAGGCAATACAAGCATGGAAAGCACCAATGAGTATAACTGAGGTACACAGTTTTATTAGTTTAGAAGGTTGTTTTGGACGTTTCTTCAAGAATGTTTTCCGAATGGTTATCCCATTAAGCAACATCACACGTAAAGGGGTTATTTTTTTGGACAAAAGAGCTTGAAGAAAGTTTTGAAGAAACAATGAGAATATTAGTCAATGGTCCTATCTTAAATCTACCATTAGGGAACAATGGGTTTGTTATTTATAGTGATGCTTTAGGGAAAATATATCCTTGTGTCCTTATGTAGAATGATAGAGTTACTACCTATGAATCATAATAGCTACAAATTCACGAGACAAACTATCCAACTCATGATCTTGAGTTAGCAGCTGTAATCTTTGATCTATAGATATGGAGACCCTATCTCTATGGGGAGAAATTTTAGATTTATACTGATCACAATATTTGGAAGTATATTTTCTTACAAAAAGAACTCAACGTGAGGAAAATGAGATGGAGTGAACTACTCAAGGATTATGATTGCACAATACACTACCACTTGGGGAAGGAAAATAAGGTGGAAGATGCTTCGAGTAGAAGTGATCATGGAGTTTTGAACAAGACGGGAGTTGAATGGGATCCTATTTTCATGGATCTAGTAAAGACGAATATGGGAACAACCATGGAAGTTGAAACATCAATACTTTTTCAAATGGATTCCAAACCATTATTACTAGAAAGGATAAAATGTTCTCATACTAATGATGAAGAGTTTCAAAAGAAGATCAATGCTATAAATGATGGGAGATTGCGTGACTTCGTATATGAAGATTGAATTTTGAAATTTGGGAAGAAACTTTGTGTTCCTGATATACCTGATCTAAAAAGGTAATTGTTGGATGATTCTCATAGCTCCAATTTCTCTATACATTCTAGGAGCACCATGATGTATAGTGATTTAAAGGAACATTTTTGGGGGGACAAAATGAAGAGGGAGATTACTGATTTTGTGTCAAGATGTATGGTTTGTTAACAAGTTATAGATAGAAGGCAACAGGATGGAAGAGTCATGTAACCTCTTCCCATAACTCAGTGGAAATGAGATAATATTACGATGGACTTTTTCGTGGGGCTACCAAAGACTCCTAGAAGGAATGATGCAATATGGGTCATTGTTGATTGTCTTACCAAGTCAGGAAATTTTCTTGCTATAAGAGAAGATTTACCACTTGAAAATCTAGCAATAATATATATTAATGGAGTTGTAAGACTCCAGGGTGTATCCCTATCAATTTTTTTATTGTGTTTTCCATTTTACATCAATATTTTGGAAAATTCTTCTGAAGGCCTTGGATACTAAACTTCGTTTGAGCACTGCCTACCACCCTCAAACTGATGGAAAATAAGAATGGACTATTCTAGCCTTAGAAGATATGTTGAGATCTTGCTCACAAGACTTTAAAGGTATGTGGGATCAATATTTACCTCTAGTATAATTTTCAGATAACAATAGCTTTCATTAAAGTCTTCAGATGGCACCATATGAAGCGTTATAGGGAAATAGATATCGCACACCAACATGTTGGGATGATGTTGGTGAATGAAAACTCATAGGCCCAGAACATATTGAGGAAACAATGAAAAAGGTGAAGATTATCCAAACCCACATCAAAGAAACTAAAAGTAGGCAAAATACATATGTCTAAAATCATAGGAATGATTTGAAATTTCAAGTAGGAGATCTTGTTTTCTTTAAGGTATCTCCATGGAAGGGTGTAATACGATTCATTAAGAAGGGTAAATTTAGTCCCAGGTACATCTACCCTTTCAAAATTATAAAACGAATTATAGTTGGGGCTTATCATTTTAAAATGCCTCCAAGTCTCTCCAAAGTTCATGATGTGTTCCATATATCACTATTGAAAAAATATATGCCTAACCCAACGCATGTGCTCACCTATGAGGAAATTGAACTGGAACCTGATCTGTCTTATTGTGAAGAGCCTGTCAAGATTCTTGATTGCAGAGAACAAGTGCTGAGAAACCAGACAACTCCTCTGGTAAGTGTTCTATGGAGAAACAATAATATGGAAGAGGTAATGTGGGAACCCCATCATTATTTTTATTATTTACATCAGTTATACTCATTATTATACCCATCCATATAATGAAGTGTTTGAATAACAAACTACACCATGTCGTGGAGACGGTAAGCTGTATGTACGCACGTATGGTGACTCGGTCATTTATAAGATGGATAAAATAAAAAATACGGTTTTACCATATTTATAATTACATCACAGTATTTATAAGGTACTGATTTTATTATTGTGTTTTCTAATCAACAAAGAAAGAGGATGTGGAAGAAGAAAAGAACTTGAATGAGGGTGATGAAATTATTACCTCTTCTTTGGGAGTTTCCTTTTGAGTTGATCAAAAGCACTCCATTGGTTGGATTTAAGATCAATTTATGGCCTCTAGGTTGAATATAGGATTGTTGATATGATATATGGGCAAGGGTTGGCCTAGCCAAATGGCTTTGGAGGTGTGAAATTCAGAAAAGGGGGAGTACCCTTTTATAAGAGATGAGAGAGTCACATTAGGAAAATCTTGAAAAAATATTTTATAATAAAATCATTTTCGCTTTATAATGGCTCCAAAATGATTTATTATGAGGATACAGTGAGGATGGGTCGAACTCCTCTCAACCAATAGGTTTTAGACGGGTTTAGGTCACCATATTAACCTTATCTTTAATATTTAATTCTTAGTTAAAAAGTTTGACATTTACCATGTCTCTTTGCATTTTTTATATTATATGGTTAATAAACGTACAATAAAATACCTAGTAAACCCCAAGTGGTTAATTATTAATATATATATCCATTTCTAAGTCCTTTTTCTGAAAATTATATTTTTAGGAATACTATATATATTAATAATATATTATTTTTTTAAAACCCAATTATGTCAATTTTGACACTATTTAGTATTTTATTTTTTTGAAAGCCATAGAAACTGTATCACTTCGAATAAAATTTATTTTGTCAACCCTAACTTGTCATATTAAACTAAAAATTTATTGTAATTAATCAAAAGTCTCAATTTACATTTATTTGGATATTTATAATAATAATTATTTTAATATTTCATTATTATGGTAATTAATGCATCATAATTCTATCATAAATAAATTAAATCATTTTTTGTAAAAATTTTATAAAAAAGATACCATTATGTAGGAAATATTTTCCGCTTTCTAATGAATATTTATAGTTGAATTTATATTATGTGTAACCCTATATTAAAAATAGTTTAGTTATTAAACATTGAATTTTACTCTTTTAAATCATCTTTAAATAAAACAATAATAAACATCCTAATCAAATCCCAGTGGACCAAAGAGTATCATATTTTATTCCTAAGGGTGTTCTTGGTCGAATTACACTTATCCAATAGAATTAGGATATGTGTTAGGGTAATTATAATATTATTTTTACCCTTAATTACCATATTTAATTTTAACCTTGGTTAATAAAATTCAAAAGTTACTATTCCAAAAAAATTATTTCCCTCTTATTAAACCACATTTGACATACTGATTCAACCATGTCTCTCAGGATTTTTGAATTCAACTCACAGAAACAGTAAAATTATGTTTTATCAAAATTTTTAAATGCTCCACAAAGGTGGGCAAAAGACAGTAAAAAGTTCGATAAAATTTTATATATCTAAACATATTATAAAATGACTACAATAAATTAAATTGAACATATATAGGTATTTTTTATTTTTTTACCTCAAAAAATTAAAATAAAATAACTAATTTTATAAATAAAGAAGTCATTTTAAAACAATAACGCAGTTTTTTCACTATCCATCAAAAATTGAACGTTTTCAGAAAAATACCAAAATTTCACCCAAAGCTAATTTCGATATTCCAAATTCAAAAATAAAGACTATTTTTAAAATTAAAATATATAAAATTTAAAAAAGTGGGTGTTACTATTCATAACAGCTAGTTTAATTGGTCGTGGTGTGTCAAAACTCTAAGTTGCGTACAAAGCAAGCTACTACATTATTTAAAGGGAAATATACTATGGATGCCTGTGTAGTTACATTCTACCTTCCTTAAAATAATTTTATCCTCTAATTTTTTAGAATATTACTTCATAAAAAGATTTGGTTGTTTCTTCATCATAAGTTCCTCGGGTTCCCACATTACCTCTTCCATCTTATGGTTTCTCCATATAACTCTTACCAGAGGAGTTGTCTGGTTTCTCTACACTTGTTCTTTGGAATCAAGAATCTTGACAAGCTCTTCCCAATAAGACAGATCGGGTTCTAGTTCAATTTCCTCATAGGTGAGTACATGCGTTGGTTAAGGCATATATTTTTTTCAATAGTGATAGATAGAACACATCATGAACATTGGAGAGACTTGGAGGAATTGCAAAATAATAAGCCCAAAATCTAATTTGTTCTAGAATTTTGAATGGTTAGATGTAGCTGGGACTCAATTTACCCTTCTTAATGAATCATATAACACCCTTCCATAGAGATACCATAAAGAAAACATGATCTCCTACTTGAAATTTCAAATCATTCCTCTGATTATCGATATAGATCTTTTGCCTACTTTGAGTTTCTTTGATGTGGGTTTGGATAATTTTCACCTTTTTCATTGTTTCCTCAATATGTTCTGGGCTTAGGAGTTTTGTTTTACCAACATCATCCCAACAAGTTGGTGTTAGACATCTCTTTCCCTATAACTCTTCTTATGGTTCCATTTAAATACTTGAATGGAAGCTATTGTTATCAGAAAATTATACTAGAGGTAAATATTGATACTACATACCTTTAAAATCATATGAGCCAGATCTCAATATGTATTTTAAGGTTAGAATAGTCTGTTCTTATTTTCGATCATTTTTAGGGTGGTAGGCAGTGCTCAAATAAAGTTTAGTATCCAAGGCCTTCTGAAGACTTTTCGAAAATCATGATGTAAAACGGCGAACATGATCCAAAACAATCGAAAGGGGTACACCATGGAGTCTTACAACTCCGTTAATATATATTGTTTCTAGAAGTTCAAGTGGTAAATCTTCTCTTATAGAATGAAAAAGTGTTGACTTGGTAAGACGAGAAACAATGAACCATATTGCATCATTCCTTCTAGGAGTCCTTGGTAGCCCCATGAAAAAGTCCATCGTAATATTATCTCATTTCCACCCTGTTATGGGAAGAGGTTACATGACCCCTCCAGTCAGTTTCCTTCCAAATATCACTTGTTAACAAACCATACATTTGACACAAAATCAGCAATCTCCCTCTTCATTTTGTCCCCCAAAAAATGTTCCTTCAAATCTCTATACATCTTGGTGCTCCTAGAATGTATAGAGAAATTGGAGCTATGATAATCATCCAACAATTACCTTTTCAGATCAGGTATATCGGGAACACAAAGTCTCTTCCCAAATTTCAAAATTCAAACTTCATATACAAAGTCACACAATCTCCCATCATTTATAAATTTGATCTTCTTTTGAAACTCCTCATCATTAGTCTGGTAACTTATTATCCTTTCTAGTAATGGATGATTAGAATCCATTTGAAAAATTATTGATGTTGAAACTTCCATGGTTATTCCTATATTCGTCTTTACTAGATCCATGAAAATATGATCCCTTTCAACTCCCATCTTGTTCGAAACTCCATGATCACTTCTACTCGAAGCATCTTCCACCTTATTTGCCTTCCCTGAGTGGTAGTGTATCATGCAATCATAATCCTTGAGTATTTCACGCCATCTCCTTTTCCTCATGTTGAGTTCTGTTTGTGATAGAAAATACTTCAAATCGTTGTGATCAGTATAAATCTCAAATTTATCCCCATAGAGATAGGGTCTTCATATCTTTAGATCAAATATTACAGCTACTAACTCAAGATCATGAGTCGGATAGTTTGTCTCATGAATTTTTATCTATTATGATGCATAGGTAGTAACTCTATCATTAAACATAAGGAAACAATGATATCTTTTCCCTAAATCATCACTATAAATAACAAACCCATTGTTCCCTGATGGTATATTCAAGATAGGGCCACTGAATAATATTCTATTTTTTTCTTCAAAACTTTATTCACGCTCTTTTGTCCAAAAAAATTAACCCCTTTACGTGTGAGCTTGATTAATGGGTTAACCAGTCATGAAACATTCTTGAAGAAACGTCGATAACAACATTATAACCCAATAAAACTGTGTACCTCATTTATACTCATTGGTTCTGGCCATTCTTTTATTGCCTTGGTCTTTTTTGAATCAATAGAGATTCCATCCTTAGAGACTATATGTCCAAGAAAATAAATCTCTTGAAGCCAGAATTCACACGTTCTAAACTTCCAATATAATTCATTTCATCTAAGGGTTTTCATAATACTGCACAAGTGATTTTCATGATCCTTGTATCTTTTTGAGTATACCAAGATATAATCAATAAATATCACTACAAAGTCATCATTATATTCCTTGGAAACTCATTTAATTAAACCCACGAAGACATAGGTTGAATTAGTCAACCCAAAGGCATTACTGTAAACTCATAATGCCTGTACCTCGTTAAAAATGATGTTTTCGAAATGTCTTCCTTCTTCACACACAACTGATGATGTCCATATCGAAGGTCAACCTTTGAAAAATATTGAGCTCCATGATGATGGTCGAATAAATCATCAATTTGAGGTATGGGATACTTGTTTTATATTGTTATAGCATTGATCTTCCTATAGTCAATTCACGTCCTCATAGATCCATGTTTCTTCTATATAAAAAGGATATAGGCTCCCCATAGAGAAACACTAGGGTGAATAAATCCTTTATTACTCAATTCCTCTAGTTTTTTCTTTAGTTTCACTAATTCCACTATGTCCATTCTATAAGGGGTCTTAGATATAGGCCTTGAACCACGAATTAAATCAATGTAAAACTCAATTTCTTGTTCTGGAGGATGTCCAGGTAAATCCTCTGAAAACAAATCAATATATTGTAGGTATATCCTCTATTTGAAAATTATTTTCCTCACCCATAATTATTTCATTATCTTCCTCCCCAATAATTGAATTTATTAGAGGTACTATGGATTGATCTAGATAAGAATCAGGTGTTGATGTTTCTGTTCTAAAGGTGAGGTACACCTTATCATCATTGAAAATTTTAACCTCATTCCTCTTATAATAAATTTTCACATCATGATCTGAAATCCAATCCATTCCATGGATTATATCAAATTCAATCATGGGTATGACGATGAGATCAAAAGATAAAGAATATTTATATTCCCTAAGTGGAACTGATTCCCAAAATATTGTTTTGATGATACTTCCCTTAGATGTTTTGACTGAAAACTCCCAAGTTAATTCAAATTGAAAATATCTAATTTTCTTAGTAAACTTGGAAGATATGAAACAGTGTGATGATCCAGAATGATATAAATAATTGGATAAACTTGAGAAACCATTAAATAACTTGCCACCATGTCTTTCGGAGCATCAACCTCAGCAGTAGTGATCGAAAAAGCTTGTCCTTTCTCCCTTGGCCTTTTCTGAGGTAAGTTCCCTTGGATCATATGAAATTCATTTTCATAATGTCCCTTTTCTCTTAAATTTTAGCATTCAACATTTACAGCCTCTTTCTATACCATTCAATCATGAGTTTGTCAGCCTTTTTCACTACACATGTAATAGACTCACATTCCCTTCAGGGAAGTACCTGGGTGTTTCTTTCCCCATTTACCGCAGGCTGGATATTCAGAATTTCTCTTCTTCCACTTATTTCTATTTCTATAGTGATTAACAGATCTCTTCTTCTCTTTCTATTCTTTGAAGTCATAAGACATAAAGAATTAATTTTTTGTCAATATAGCGCATGAGACAATATCATCATACAATGAGAATGATTGTGAGACTAATTCTCGATGAATATAAAGTTTTAACCCTTAAAAGAATCGATAAATCTTACTCATTGGATTATATATAAAATATAATACTTGTCTTGATAACCTTATAAAGTTATCCTCATACATTGCTACATTCTCATCCTCCGTTTTCCTTAGACTCAGAAATTTTCATTCCATATCTGCTTGATGGTCATGAGGAAAGTATTTTTCTATGAAAATCTCATTAAACTCCCTACATTCAATGTTAGATAGTTCTTCATCTTACTTTGTGTTTTGGATTAAGGACCACCATTAATCTGAATCTCCCGTGAGGTTGTAAACATCCATAACATGTTTTTCCCTTTCTCTACTCCCCAAAGCATGAAATATTTTCTCTAAGGAATGTATTCATTGCTTAGCTACTGATGGATTTTTACTCCCATTTAATTTTGGTGGTTGTTTCCTCATGAAGAGGTCTATGGTTGATTATCCACATTGTGGATCAGGGTGCTCCAATGGGAAAGGTTATTATTCAGAACCTAATTGAGTTGTCCCAATATGGTGATAAGATAATCAGCATTAGTTTCCTCACTAGCTCTACTATAATTTTCTTGAGTAGGAGGTCAATCCCTACATGGATTACTTGTGTTGATACAGTTTCCATTCCTTCCATTGGGTTCTATTTCTAAACAATGGAATACACTAGATTAGTTTAATAATCACAATACATAATTCCAAACATGTAAAACACGTAACATAAATTGAACAATTTATGGATATAATCCCTAATCAAAAAAAATGGGTTCTTTGAGGAGGTATATACTCATAAATCCTTCCTAATGGTCTGTAATGAAAATTTGAATTCTCCTAAGCATATCCCTTGAGAGTGTCACAACCAAGACTGAATCAAGGCCCATTGTTGTGTACCAGGATACCCTGAGTCAAGCCCGAAAATCCTTGTCGGAGTTTTCTCTCCTAGGTACATTTGTGCCAAAGCCACCTATACCTGATCGTATCCAGACAAGGATGTAATTCATTGAAAATAAAAAAAATCTCTACATTACCAGAATATAAAATGTTATTCTATACCAATCCTCAAAGACTATATTAGGGCAATGTGCTCTAATCAGAGTTTCTCTAAATCTAGTTTCCAAGGACTGTACTATATTTCCTCTGATACCCACTGTAATGCCCTGACCCAGGTTACCCAGAGTTGATTCATTATTACATAGCATTTTCATGATCACAATGGATCAAAATCACGAAAGACTGATATGTTTCATAGCCTTTGAAGTACTAGATATATTTATAAGTTTTATATTAAATTGTAAAATGAAAAACAACATTAAAATTTTCTCCATTGACCACATTAATCACTTAGACTATCCCTGCAGGTCAGTCATAATATACTTATAACAACCCTACTCTTTATTACACACTTAAACATGATTTATTACATAAACTGTTCACATGATACAACATGGAAGATTGAGAGGTATTGTTTATTTGGTGATTATGATCATTAAATAACAACTGAAAACATGAAATTCAACATCTTTATTTAAAACTTACTTTACATGACCACTGCATTCCCCCATACTTAGCATTGCATGGGATAACCTGAGGACATGCATTATAAAATGGTGAGCTATAAATCCCAGTAAGAGAATAAATGTGGAATAACAAGGGGAATACAATTCATGTTAGAAAATAGGCATATCAATGTAGCATAAGAGAAACATGAACCTAAAGTCATGATAAATCATTATAATCATAACATGGAAATGTGGAAACAACACATTACATGGAATTAGCATGAGCCAAGGCTCATTGCACATGGAGCATGAGTAAACCATTAATGCTCATCAAGAATGAGTAAAACCTCTTTCACTTGAATTAGAATGATTCAACACCCATTTCACATGACCTATCATGATATTACACTTTACGCAATGCATTAGAGCGCTATTTGGGCGCACCCTTCAAAAACATTTCATTTGATGCATAAGTGTCCCACATGGATCATACGACATGGAATCAATCATCATCATTTTTCCATGATAAAGGGATATGGAATACATACATGATGATTTATAATCAATAAGTAAATGTTCATAAAGGTGAATACCCTTGATAGAGAAATGAGGATGGTATTTACTACACAATGACATACGCTTGGAAAATCGTAGTGCAATTTCGACAGCATAATGGCGTGAAATAAGAACTCATAAAAATGATTTATGAGAGAGAAAGGGGTGTCTCGTCATATTTACATTAAATGGATAGTCATGGTATCATATAGATACATTTCCCAACAAATTTAATGGAAGTTGGATGCATAATTCAAATGAATTGCTTGGATGTAAAGCGGAGAGTGAAATCCCTCGCGAAATTTTGTCATGGTAATGGGTGTACATGGGAGGCATTAATGATAGATAAATGGGTCTCCAATCATCCAAACATAAAGAGGGAAGTATGGGGGAGGTTTGAAATCATACCACAACATTTGAAATTGAAAACATAAGTGCATAACAACTTAATGAAAATTGGACAAAAATGAGAAAAGAAGAAATCCCTACTTGGAAGTGTGATCCCAGAGGCTTGGGAAAGGCTTGAGAGAAGATTCTTGGGATCTTGGGGCACCTTGGGAGGATTCTAGAGAGATAAGGGTAGGTGTTGGTTGAACTCAAAAGGCATTTAGTGGAGAAGAAGTGGGAGCTTTGTTGGGCTTATATAGGAATGGAAAGAGAATTCTATATTATTTTGGTTTGGGACACCTCACATTAAACTAATCAAAACCACAAACCAGTCCATAGTTTTTTCCCACGATTTTTTCAAAAGGGTATTAGAAAAAAAATATTTTTTAATTCCAATGTCCAAACTTATTTAAAAAATAGGGTTTCTTATGTGGAGGTGAGTCACACTCTTAAGGAAAACAATTTAAAAAGACAAAATGTTTTATAAGTCTTGGAGGGTCCACTAATGTTTTGTAAAATAAATCAAACAGACACCAAGTCAAAGAATTTTAATCATAAAACATATATTGGCACAATATAATGTTTATATTATTTTATTAGATCACTATTGGGTCCTTATGATGTCATAAACCACATTATATATTTAAACATTACTTAATATTTACCCAAAAATTCGACTGTCTCAGATAATTATGAAAAATTTACCATTGGAAAATTTCGACATCCTACATCAAAAAATAATATTACATTTCATTTAAATAATTTTCTAAATATTTGAATTTTTACTTTTATAATTAAAACTGAAAACTATAAAAAATTCTTGGGTTTTGACAAAAATATCTTTCAAAACATAATAAAAATTACAATAAAATTATATGTTACTTAATATTTAATAAAAAATAATTTGATAATAATAGTAATAATATTTTATTAAAATATTATTTAATTCAAAAATTCATTAATTCATCAAAATATTTTTCTTAGTTGAACACTAATTAAAAATACTATTTCTGCTTTAAAAACAATTTACAAAGGGACAATAATAAAATGAATGCACATTCCTTATAGATAAATAATGTACATAATAATAGCGCTAGGTTCTTATTACATAACCCCTTATAACACCTGCATAAGACCGAAGGGTAAGGTGTGTGATGGTGACAGACTCTTGGGGTGGCTCGGATAACATCGCTCGTGTGGTAATCTCTATTATCTTCCACATCTCCCATAGTCCGTTCTCCTCTAGCTTAATATCTTTAATATTGGCTTGGTTTTGGTCAAGAGAGAAGCCCAATTACACCACCTCCTTTCCGAGCTCCGAAAAATGGGCTACATACGGGGCAAGTCTACTAGATGAGGTCATTGCTTCCTTTGTCTAAGTAAATTGGATTTATTAAAGCCCTATATTTATACTAATCATGTGATAACTTTTCATTGTCTATGTTAGCAACTATCACAATTCATAACGGTATTTTAAAATCCATAAACATCGAACCAATGATGTTCAGATTTTATATAACAATAATAAACATTTAATTAGATCAAGAGGAATTTCCATTAATGAATGTTTGGGTCATTAAAATATTCCCCCCTTATAAAATTTCTCCTTTGTAATTTATTTTTACCACTCTAAAACAAATGTGGGTAACTCTACTTCATCACTTCCATTGATTCCAATGTCACTTCTTGAAACATGTGGTTTTTCCACAACACCTTGATGAGGGGAATTTTCTTATTTCATATAACTTTTTCTCTATGATCTAATATCTTTACTAGTTACTCCCCGTAAGAAAGATCATCCTCTAGTTTTACTACCTATGAAGAGAGTACATGTGAAAGGTCTGGTATGTACTTCCTTAAGAGGGGTACATGAAATACATCATGTACTTTGTCCATGGTAGGTGGAAGTTCAAGTCGATAGGCCACAACCCCAACATGATCAATAATATTGAAGGGTCCGATGTACATAGGACTTAACTTACTTTTCTTTCCATACCTTATGACCTTATCCATGGAGATATGCGTAGAAATACCATGTCTCTAACTATAAACTCAATGTCTTGATGACAGTTATCTGCATAACTCTTCTGTCTACTCTAGGCTGCCTTGATAGGCTACTGAATAGGTTTCACCTTCTCCACTATTTCGTCAACCATTTCTAGTCCTAGAATCTTACGTTCATCAACTTCATCTCAACATGTCAGTTTTATGCACCTCTTCCCATATAGGGCTTCATAATGTGTCATTCAGATGATCGAATAAAAATTGTTATTGTAGGAGAATTCAACCAATGGAAGATTTCTGTCCCACACTCCTCATAATTCCATAGAACATGATCTTAACATATCCTCTAGTGTCTGAATAGTTCGCTCAGACTGTCCATCAGTTTGAGAATGATATGCCTTATAAAAGTTCAGTTCAGTATTTAGAGCATGTTGAAGGATCTTCTAAAACATATAGGAGAATCTCAGATCTCGATCAGATACTATAAATAGTGGTACTCCATGTACCCTTACCACTTCCCTTATATATATCTGTGCCAGTTTATCCAATGATAAATCCTCCCAAATTTCAATAAAGTGTGCAAACTTTTTAAGATGATCCACAACAACCCAGATTGCATTGTTGCCTTTGGACGTCTTCGGAAGTCTGATGACAAATTCCATGGTGATGTTCTCCCATTTCCATGCTGGTATAGGAAATGGTTGCATCATAATTTTAGTCTTATGCCTCTATTCGTTCACTTACTAACACACCAGGAACATTGATGTATACTCAGTTATCTCTTTCTTCATATTAGCCCACCAATAATGCTCTCAGAGATCTTGATACACCTTTGTGCTTACTGGGTGAATAGAAAATTTTGAACTATTTGTGTCATCCAAAAGATCCTTCTTCATCTCTAGACTTGATGGAACACATATTTTTTCCCCAAATCTCACAATTCCTTCATCCTTAACATTGAACTCTAGGGATTTCCCTTTTCTGATAGCTTCCACTTTCTTCTGAATTCCCACATCATCCTTTTGAGGATCCATTAATCTTTCCAAAAGATATGGTTGAGCAATAATTTGTGAATGGATTGATGATGTTACCTTCTTTATGATTCCCATGTCAATCTTCATCAAGTCTAAGAATATTGGATCCTTCTCAATTCACATCACTGATATAATTATTGGTTCCTTTCTTCTTAGAGCATCTGCCACCTTGTTTGCTTTCCTCGGGTGGTAATGGAATGAGTAGTCATATCCTTTGATCTGATCTAACTGTCTTCATTGGCGCATGTTAAACTTTTTTGTGTGAATATATACTTGAGGCTTTTTTGGTCCTTATATATTTCAAACGTCTCCCCAAAGAGATAATTCCACCAAATTTATAAAGTGAATATCACAACAACCAACTCCAAATCATGTGTTGGATAATTCTGCACATGATCATACAATTTCCTTGAAGGATATGCAATGACTTTTTAATTTTTCATCAACGCACATCCCATGCCCTTCATCGAAACATCACTAAATACAAAAAAATTGTCTCCGGTTGTGGATAAAGTGAGCATGAGCATAGTGAGACGCCACCTTTTTAAGACCCTTAATCATTCTTCACATTAATCATTCCAAGAAAACTTTACACCCTTTTGAGTTAGCATGGTAAGAGGGTTGGAAAATCATGATAAATTTATCACAAATTGTTGATAATATTCAGCTAACCCCATGATGCAATCGATATCCGTTATTGATGTTGGCCTCGGCCATCCCTGAATTACATTTTTTTGGAGGAATTCATAGATATCCCAATTCTTTTGATGATATAGCCCATGATTGAGACTTCCTTCAACCAGAACTCACACATGTAGTACTTTGCATGGAGATTCTTCTTCTGCAAGGTCTCTAGTACAGTTCTTATATGCTCTTCATGATCATCCTTGGTTTTGGAGTACATCATAATATCATCTATAAATACTAAGAATTTTTTTTGAGGTAATCCCTAAAGACTCTATTCATCATGTCCAAGAAGATTGATGGATCATTAGTGAGTCTGAAAGGAAATACAATGAATTCATAGTGCCTGTATCTTGTACGAAATGTAGTCTTGGGGATATCTTACCTCTTCAACCTTACTTGATAATATCCCGACCAAAAATCATCCATAGAGAAGTATTGTGCTCCACCCAACTGATCCAACAAGTCATAAATTAGTAGTAGAGGATACTTGTTCTTTATCGTGATTTTTTTAAACTCACGATAAGCGATGGAAAGCTGCATTGACCCATCTTTCATCTTGATGAAGTGGACGGGTGCACCCCATGGTGAAGCACTTGGGCATCTGAAGCCTTTATCAAGATTCTCCTTTAATTGTTTTTTCAGCTCCTCATTCTCCACAACAGCCATTATATATAGATTCAAGGATATTAGAAATGTTGCGGTTATAAGATCAATTGAGAATTAAACATCTCTTCTAGGTGGAAGACCAGGCAATTAATCGGGAAACACTTCAGCGAATTCCCTCACAATAGGACTGTCGTCCAGGATGGTTACCTCCCTAGACTCAATAATCTGAGCCAGATACGCATCATTATAGGGAAATAATATCCAAGCTTGAGATGATGGAGCTAAATAATATTCATCTACCTCCTTTCACTTGTCTAGAATCGGGTGTCGATTCTCCACATTGAGAGTGATTTCCCTCTCACAGCAATTTATGTTTGCTATATATAAGGAAAGCCAATAAATTCCAATAATTGCAACAAATTCCACCAGAGGGGGTATGACGAGGTTCATTGGGAAATTGAATCCACATATTATGATAGGTGAGGAGTTATATTAAAGGGATTCAATGACTGGCCCATTTTCTGTACTCACTGAAATCTTTACTTCCATGATTTGTGGTGGTGCTGGGATTGTTATACTAATCTTTTGGGATATAAAAGAATGTGTAAAACCTGAATCAAATAGAACGTTATTTATTAATGACGGAATAACGAGCGTACCTATCACCACATCATTTTCAGGGTTCACATCGGCATTAGTGACGGATGAAAATCTCCCTTGCTGCCTTGAAGATTGTTGGTTTCCTCTGAAAACCCATGGCTCAGGGCACTGATTTTCAAGATGCCCTACTTCTTTGTAGTTGTAGCAATGAAAAATGTGTTGACTTTCAGAAGGAGAGTTCCTCTCCTAGGTTGCAGATACGTGTTTTTCATATCGGTAGTTAATAGGTAGGCTCCCTTATCTTTCACACCTAAATCATTTCCTCGTCCCCTACAGGCAGTTTCTGGGGTGCTTCTTTCCACACTTTGGAAAGTTGGGAGCTGGATCTTCTTTGCACCGTTGGATTTATCCATCACACCTCTAGCATTGAATTCCACCATATACTTCTTATCCACATGATACCCCTGAGATTCTCCAATCACCATATTGACCTTGTGGGAACATCAGACAATTTCTTCATAGCTGTCGAAGTCATGGATTGCCAGTGCATTCCATATGCTACATTTCAGCCCACCAAAGAAGTGATCGACCTTGCATTTGGGGGTAACGAAAAATCTTAATGTGTATCATGAAAGACTTGTGACGTTTTCCTTGTATGATCTAAAAGATTCTTCATCTTTTTAATTGAAGTAAAGGAAGTGCCTTTCCATCTTAATTCGGATAATGTGCTGAAAATATGTATCGAAAAACGTCTTCCGGAAATCCCTCCATTCCAAAACCCCGATCTCCCCATCAGGCTTCATACTTTTTATCAAATTCCACAATTGATCACCTTCACCCTCCCTATAATAAGCATATAGGATAACCTTCTCTTGTTCAAAACATTGATGGATAGAGAAGATCTTTTACATTGAGTTGATCCATTGTTTGGCGATTGACGGATCAGATGATCCATTAAATGTAGGAGGCTTTTGACTGAGAAAGCTCTCAATAGAGACTTGTTCCTTCATAAGGGGGGGGGGGGTGAACATTCCTCTTGAACCATGTTTATATTCAAAACATGAGTTAACTAATATATAAGCATGAAAAAGTTCTCGATTCCATCTCCCATCATATTGGGCATCATATTAGCACATTCATCACATTCATCTTCACATCGGTTGTTAGCCCGAGTCCTCCTATTACCGGCCATTGGCTGGAATAAAAGGAATGTTAGTGGTAACACATAAAGGGTAATCCAAGGTCAAAACTAATGACTTATAAAAAACTTTTTTCCTTTACATATATATCCATAGTCTTTAATCTTTGATATTCATGATCTACATTCTAGCATATATTCTTAGGGGCATTTTTTACATTCCCTTAATAAGGGTTCATACTAAGCTTGTGAATTTTCCAAAGAATATCCCTCAGGAGGGTCATAACCAAGAGTGTATCAGGACCATTTTTGTCCACTAGTTCTCATTCATGTCTAGCTTAATGTGGTGTTTTCAGGTTTTACACCTATGATACATCTGTGCCAGAGTAGCCTCTACCAGCTCGTTTCCAGACATGGATGTATTTTATTGACATACCACTTGATCAATACTCACCAATACATAGCGATATTTTTATTAAACTTATTATTTTCTATAAGTCTTCAATAGGGTTTTCTAATCCTAATCCAAAAAATAACTAAACATGTCTTTTGATACCAACTATAACAACCATGCTCTTTATTACACACTTGAACCTGATTTATTACATAAACTCTTAACTTGATACAACATGGAAGATCAAGTGGTATAGTGTCTTTGGGGCTTCGGATCATTAAATAAGAACTTTAAACATGAAATACAACATCTTTATTGAAAACGTTGTTTACATGACCACTATATTCCCTCTTACTTAGCATTGCATGTGATAACCTGAGGACATGCATACAAAATGGGTGAGGTATAAAGCCAAATAAGTGAATAAACATTTTATAACATGACGAATACAATACATGTTAGACAATAATAATATCAATGTTTCATAAGAGAAACATGAACATAAATGCATGATGAAGCATGATAATCATAACATGGAAATGTGGTAACAACACTTAACATGGAATTAGCGTGAGCCAAGGATCATTCCAGACATAGCATGAATAAACCCTGATTGATGATTTAGAACTAGTAAACCCTAGTTTAACTTGAATTAGAATGATTTAACACCCATTTCACATGACGTATAATGATACTATACATTATCCAATTCATTGGAGCACTATTAGGGTGCACCCTTCTTAAACATTCTCTTTCATGCATTACTGTGCCACATGGATCATACGACTTGGAATTGATCATCAACATTTATTCATGATAAAGTGATTTCAAATACATACATGAATCTTTATGATAAATAAGTAAATGTTCATAAAGGTGAATACCCTTGATAGAGAAATGGGCATGGTATTCACTACGCAATGACATTGGCATGGAAAGTCGTAGTGCAAATTCGGCAACATAACGGTGTGAAATAAGAACTCATAAAAATTATTGATGAGAGAGAAAGGGGTGTCTCATCATATTTACATGAAATGTACAGGAAGGGGGTCATATAGATACATTTCTCAACAAACATAATGGAATTTTGATGCATAATTCAAAATAATCACATGGATGTAAAAGAGGAGAGAGAAATCCCTCACGGAATTTTGACATAGTAACAGGTGTACATGGGAGGCATTAATGAGAGATAAAGGTGTATCCCATTTTCCATACCTAAATAGGGAATTATTGGGGAGTTGTGAAATTATACCCCTACATTTTAAATTGAAAACAAAAGGGAATAAAAACATAAAGAAAATTTGAAAAAATTGGAAAGGAAGAAATCCCATACTTGGAAGTGTGATACTAAAGGCTTGGGAGAGGCTTGAGAGAGGCTTCGTGGGAGCTTGGGGCACCTTGGGAGGATTATAGAGAGATAAGGTCTGAGGTTGGTCGAACACCAAAGGATTTTAGTGAAGAGTAAGTGGGAGCATGGGTGGTATTATATAGGAATGGAGAGGGAATACTTTATTATTTAGGTTTGGGACACCTCACATTAAAGTAATCAATACCACTAACCAGACCATGGTTTTTGCCCAATTATATTTTCCAACGGGTATTGGAAAAAAATATTTTATATTTCTAGTGGAAGAACTTCTTAAAATAATAGGGTTTCTTATTTGGAGGTGAGTCACACTCTTATGGAAAACAATTTAAAAAGGCAAAATGTTTTATAAGTCTTGGAGGGTCCCCTAATGCTTTGTAAAATTAATAAATAAAACCCAATCTCACATTATTCTAATGGTAAAACATATATTGGCCGACCATAATGTGTATACTATTTTATTACATAACTATTGGGTCATTATGATTTCATAAAACACATTATATATTAAAACGGTATTGAATTTTTACCCAAAAATACTACTCTATTGGAAAATTATGAAAAATTCACCATTGGATAACTTCGATGTCCTGATAACAAAAATTATATTCATTTTATCTATATAATTTTCTAAATATGTGAATTTTTACTTTTAAAATAAAATCCTACATTTATAAAAAATTCATGGGTTTTGACAAAAATATATTTCAAATCTTAATAAAAATTACAACAAAATTATAAAATAATATATATTTAATAAAAAGTAATTTCATATTATTAATAATAATATTTTATTAAAATATTATTTAATTCAAAAATCCATTAATTCATCAAAATCAATTTCTTAGTTGAATATTAACAAAAAATACTATTTGTGCTCTAAAAAATATTTTCAAAGTAATAATAATAAAATGAATGCACATTCTTTATACAAAAATAATGTACATAGTCATAGTGCTAGGGTAATGTTATCTAACCCCTTATAACACCCACATAAGACCGAAGGGTAAGGTGTGCGACGGAGACAAACTCTTATGCTGGCTCAGATAACAACGCTCGAGTGGTATTCTCTACTAACTTCCACTTCCCCCATAGTCGGTTCTGCTCAAGCTTAACATCTTCAAGCCCAGCGTGGGCTTGGTCAATAGTGAAGCCCAATGATGCCACATCATTTCTGAGATCCGAAAAATGGTCTTCGTAAGGGGAAATTCTACTAGATGAGGCCATCGCTTCCTTCGTCTAAGTAAATTGTATTTGTTAAAACCCTATATTTATATTAATCATGTGTTCACTGTTCAATGACTATATTAGCAATGCTCACAATTCATAACAATATTTTAAAGTCTAGAAACATACAACCAATGAAGTTCACATTTTATTTAACCATGATAAACATTTAATTAGATCAAGAGTAATTTACATTAATGAATGTTTGGGTCGTTACCATAATTATTCACATCCAGGGAAAAATAAAACATAAAATGGGGTGGGATTAGATGCTCGGTAAGGATAACAATATAGAAGAAACACTCAAGAATAAGCATAAAAATTTATGAAAAAGTATAAGACTAAAAATAAACCTCTTAAACATAAACAACATTATAATATGAAAATGATGAATCAAATAATTCAATTTAATTATTCACATGGATTTTCTACTAGTCGAATAATCACCTGTAATATCAATATCCAATTTCATAATGTTGGAATTCAAAATGCCAGACTTCGTAATCACATAGTCAAGGCCAGGTGCTGAGACAAAAAAAAATATTTTCTTAAGCCCTTGTTCCAAGACACTAGTTTGTCCCATGAGACCTACTGATGCATCGAGGAGATATATCAGGCTCCACCCGTCACTTATTATGTCCAATGCATTCCAAATATGAAAATGTTAAAACATAACATAAACATTCGTATCAAAACTGGCATTCTAAATGTCAATACATTATCCATAAACCACAAATGGTGTAAAACTAACACATCTATAGTCAAACATATCAAAAAAACTTCAATACAACATGGAAGATTTGTATCATAATAAAGAAACTTCAAACAAGCTTAAAATCAATCGAAGGATGTTGACATAGAAGAAATCATAACTTTTTGTAGAGTAATATCACATTCTATTTCTAAATAATTGAAAATTAATATAATTATAATGGAAAATATTTATTTTTGAAAATATTCTTATAATCTTGTATGGGAATCTTCGATGATTTTATAATGGTGTAAAATAACTACATCCACCGTATAAGTTATAAAATCATTATTACCTTAATTTTGTCGAGAAGGTCATAATGTACCTTGTTTGGAAAATGACCGAAAGATTTATTTCAAAACATATGTGGTAAAATAAGGGTATAAATGAATCTTACCCATAGTCTGGTAAATAGTAAAAATGTTTTGAATTATATTTTTAAGAAAACACGGATGTTAATGATAAAAAGGTCTCGGTAGATACATATGAATTAACAACCTCAGATAGGTAAAGAAATTGTAGAATTAACCCTTACGTTGTACTTGTCCTTAGTCGATGGTACGTTAAACTCTTATATAATAGTTAAAACATTGTTGTTAAATTATACAAGATCTATATACATAAATATTATATCATATATGATCCTATAATATTTCATTATTAATAATATTTTAGTAGTATCCTAGTATAGGGTGATAACTGATTTGTTTTTCCATATATACTTGTTTACGTAAACCATGTTTCTCATGGATGGGATGTATTTGATTCATATAAAAAATTATATTATGTTTATAAATATTATTTTTAATCATAAAAGGAAAATTATTCTTTAATGATTGCAACGGGGAATGAATCTCATTATGTTCTACTGGAAAATAAGTCTTTACCAATGGTTCAAAACCATTGGTTAAGTCTAGATAACCATTGGTATAATATATACCAACGGTTATCAGAACCGTTGGGAAGTAAGGTGTAGGTGAAGAGATATGCCAACGGTTTGTGGAAATTGATTGGCATATCTTAGGATATCCACATTATACAAACGGTTTTACATAACTATTGGTATAAATTTTTCACAAATAGTTTCAAACTGTTGGTAAAGAGTTGATATGAAAATCCATATGACAATGGTTGTAAACCGTTAGCATAAGCCATACTAGTAAATTGCAGCAGCAGGCTACTCTGAGATGCTGCTATGATTGGAGGCCTATTGCGGTCCATGCCTCTTTGAGTGATTTCCAAGCCTACATTCGCAGGCCTGAATTGAATACATACATAGAATGAAATCATATACAATGAAAAACATAATTCTAAATCAATTAGTTTCCACCTTCGAGAAACATTACACATATAGAATGATAACATAACTCATAAGGCAGTTATAAACATACATAATTGATTTAAAATTCAATTCTAAGAGATAATTACATGTGAAATCCGAAATTCAATTCATAATTGAATAATTAATATAATACAAGCATAATTTATTTATAAATTATGAATTCAATACATAAAAAACATAGTACATAATTATATGTTTTATACAGAATTAATAATACCTAAAAAATTGCATTTTGTATAACACATACACGATTGAATAAAGAAATTAGAAGCTAACAACCCCAAAATAATGAAATGGATAAATGACTTCATCCAAACACAATTATAATGTCTCATGGTTTGGGGTGGGTGCCTTTTAACTTAGTGATGATGATAATGGGTGTGTATCAATGAGATTTTGTGACTTAGGGAATGTAGTTGTCCTTGGTGTAATAAATGACATGAATTTTAGAATAGGGGTAGGAGTTCCTCACATGAGAAGTAGATTGTGTGAGGCTGGTCCATGGATCCTTGTGCTCAAGTATCACCACAATATGAATATGTTTGGTTAATTTTCCATATGACGGTTGTTTTTACTTAAATTGATGTCCATTTCAAACAAAATACAGACATTTAAAGTGATATAGGCCACACAGTGCCTTGGATTGAGGCGGGTTTGACTCGTACATTTCAAAAATGACCCATGGATCGTTTTCTTAAAGTATCAACAGAATCTGAATGCGTTTGGTCGGTTTTCCATTTTCCAATTGTTGTTTTCACATAAAATGTTTTCCATTTCAAACAAAATTGAGACACTTTGAGTGGTATCGGCCACACCATGCCTTAGAAGGAGGCGGGGATGACTCTTACATGTCACAAATGACCCATGGATCATTTTGATAAAGTATCAATAGAACGTGAATATGTTTGGTCGGTTTTCCATATATCAGTTGTTGTTTTCACTAAAAAGTTTGGCCATTTCAAATAAAAGTGAGACACATTGAGTGGAACCGGCCAAAAAGTGCCTCATATTGAGGCGTGGTTTACTCATACACATCAAAAATGACATTTGGATCATTGTTCTAAAGCATCAACACAGTCAAAATATGTTTGGTCGGTTTTCCGTATGTCTGTTGTTTTTACTTAAAATAGTGTCCATGTAAAAAAAAGATAGACACTTCGAGTGATTCCCACCTCAATGTGCCTCGGATTGAGTCATACTTGACTCGTAAATGTCAAAAATGACCCATGGATAATTGTCCTGAAGTATCAACCAAATCCGAATGCGTTTGGTCAGTTTTCCGTATGCCAGTTGTTGTTTTCACTTAAAATGTTGTCTATTTAATATAAAAGTGAGATACATTTAGTGGTACTGACCAAACCATGCCTCAAATTGAGGATATGTTGACTTGTACACGTCAAAAATGAAATTCGGATCATTGTGCTAAAGTATCAACATAAACAGAATACATTTGGTCAGTTTTCCATATGGATGTTGTTTTTACTTAAAACAGTGTCCATTTTAAACACAACACAGACACTTCGAGTGGTACCCACCACATTGTGGCTCGGATTGAGTTGGTCCTAACTCGTACACATCACAAATGACCCATGGATCGTTGTCTTGATATATCAACAGAATCTGAATGCGTTTGGTCAGTTTTCCTTATGCTAGTTGTTGTTTTCACTTAAAATGTTGTCCATATCAAATAAATGTGAGACACTTTGAGTGGTATCGGCCAAACTATTCCTGGTATTGAGGCATGGTTGACTCTTACATGTGAAAAATAACCCATGTATAGTTGTGCTAAAGTATGAACACTATCAGAATACGTTTGGTTGGTTTTCTGTATGGTTGATTTTGTTTACATAAAACAATGTTCATTTCAAACAAAAGTGAGACACTTTGAGTGGTACCGGCCACAACATTCCTGAGATTGAGGCGAGGCTGACTCGTACACGTCACAAATCTCTCATGGATCATTGTTCTAAAGTATAAATAGAATATGGATGTGTTTGGTCAGTTTTTCTTCTGTCAGTGGTTGTTTTCACTTAAAATGTTGTCCATTTCAAATAAAAGTGAGACACTATGAGTGGTACCGGCCAAACTGTGACTCGGATTGAGGCGTGGTTGACTCATACACATCACAAATGACATATGGATCGTTGTTATAATGTATCAACACAATCAAAATACATTTGGTCAATTTTACATATTTCTGTTATTTTTACTTAAAACAGTGTCCATTTTAAACAAAAGACAGACAGTTCAAGTGATAACCGCCACACTGTACCTCGGATTGAGTCATGATTGACTCTTACACATCAAAAATGACCCATGGATAATTTTTCTGAAGTATCAACAGAATTTAAATGCATTTGGTTGGGTTTCCATATGCCAGTTTTTGTTTTCACTTAAAATGTTGTCCATTTCAAATAAATGTGAGACACTTTGAGTGGTACTGGCCAAACTGTGCCTTGAATTGTGGCGTGGTTGCCTCGTACACATCTTAAATGACCAATGGATCATTGTGATAAAGTATCAACACAATAAAAATACATTTGGTCTATTTTCTGTATGGCTGTTATTTATACGTAAAATAGTGTCCATTTTAAACAAAAGACAGACACTTCGAGTGATACACACCACGCCATGCCTCGGATTGAGTCAGAGTTTACTCGTACATGTCACAAATAACCCATTGATCGTTACTGTCATGAACCAGCCCGAGTACCCTGGTAACCCAATAATCGAGCCGACCCTGATATAGCCCGAAGGGCGTTCCCAATCCCCATGGGTCGGCGACTAGCACCTGGCATCGTACAACATTCAAGTGGGAATGATTCTTCCACAAGAATGCGGAAGCAAGAGTTGAACAAACAATATTGATATCAAAAGAAAATCCACTGGGAGTAGTGTACCAGATTAAAAAGAGGCATAAAATTCTAAAGTACTCCAACCCAAGTATTAAAATTGGAAAACATCCCCAAGGTCCCTAAGGACACAACTCACCAAGTCAAAAGATCAACAACTGGATCCACCTCCAAGAGATCCCTTCCCATTGCTCGAACCTAGAAAGATAATGTCTACAAACACCCAAAGAAAAAAGTACGGTGTGAGCCTATGCATGGAATGAAAATCACCAAATATTCCATAACATATGCCAAATATGGATTATCCAAATATAAGTTTTCAATTTTCAAATAAACATGTTTGGAAATTCAAAAGCATATCTTAACAAATCATGCTATACATTTTCAAATGATGGAAAATTTATCAATCAAGGCTTTAAAATGATGGAATATTTCTAAAACAATGGCTTATATAAAAACAGTTAATTAAAACTGTTTATCTAAATTCATCAGGCATGTAAGTAGTTCAAAAGAATTGGCATAAATTTATATCTCATATATAAATAAACAAGCGAGAAAAATGGTCATCTTCCAAAAGGTACGATAGTATTAACTAGCTATAGGATTCCGCACTCTCTATGTTAACTCAGCAAAATGTGTATACACATGTCCCTATGACACTGGCCAAAGGAGACTCGTCACCAACCTATTGGGGATTGGACCCCCTGAGAGTATGTTTTAGAATGATTTCATAGCATAGAGTGTATCCAAATGACTCACTAACTAACTAAGGCTTGCATGCGCTCTTACATGATTGGCGAACTATTTTAAGAATTACTAAAATATGATCATTCCCATTCTTCCATTTCAAAAGTGAAAATCTCATTCCATTTAAAACCAAACAAGGATTTATTCAAAACATTCCTTTTTCACAAGATAAAACCAATGGGTTTCTATCGAATCATTTTATGCCATTTTCATAAGTTTGAAATCCATTCAAATCTAATTCCATCATTACACATTTCATTTCTACAATTAAATTCAATAATTTAATTGAAAACATTTCCATAAATTCCACAATTTAAATTAAACAATTTAAATCGACCAATTTTCCATAAACACACCCAATTCAATGGAATTGGGGATTTACCCAAATTTTTAATCCAAAACCATTTCAAATATCTCAATTCAATTGAATCAAGTTTTTATCAATTTAATTGAAAGCAACTTGAGAAATTGAATTTAAATCAATAATTGAAATAAATTAAGAAAATACATTGATAATAAATTTTTCATGTCAGGACGGAACCACCTACCTTGATTTATTGACGGGAGTTAGCCCAACGAGAAACCCCAAAAACCGAGCCGCACAATGATGTCGATCAAAAATAGGATCTAAAACCATAAAACCAAAATTAATATCAAAGGAATCAAGATCTTGAAAAACTAGATCTAGATTCACAATCCTAGATCTATACCTCAAATCATAGGTATAGATCCATGGAAATAAAATAAATCTCCCTTGAAAAGATCAAGGAATGATAGAGGAATAAATGAGAAACGCAACGGGATGAAATCCACTTACCGGGAGGAGAGCGGATCTTCAATCCAAGCCTTCAATCTTGAAGAAATATGTTCGGATCACCTTGGAATCTCTCCAGGAGGCTTTGGAAAGACCTAAAATGAGTTAAGACTAAGCCAAGGTTGAACATATGGGAGTCCCGGGGATTCTGGTGGTTTTAAAAAGAATTTTTGGAATTAAAAACCATGTGCATGGTTTACCTAGGTAGAGGCGCACAGTTTGTCAAACCGTGCGCACATTGTGTGGCCCTCACTTTCTAGAGATGCTCGGCCCCCACGGTTTGGTCGCACGGTTTTTCAAACCGTGCGCACACCGTGCGTATCTCTATGTCCAGTGCTTCTTGTTTGGCAAGGTTTTGTCGCACAGTTTGTCTAACCATGCGCAAACCCTGCACAAGCCATTTACCTTTTGTTTTACTGAAAAGTTCACCCAAACACACCCCCCAAGTCACTAATCCAAAATAGAGGTACTTAGAAACATCAAAATGTACCTAAAAACGTAACGTGATGTTACAACATCCCCACTATAAGACATTTCGGTCCCCAAAAAGCCTATGAAGAAACCTCCACGTCAAAAAGATGAGGCTACTACTATCTCATTAGTGCATCCCCTTCCAACGTGTCATGAGAATTTGAACCATGTTTCCAATATATAAAGACCAGAGGTATCGTTCTCCCATGAAGAACCTTGGTCTCAGAATCAAAAACCCAGACTCGTCATTCAGTCATAGATAAATCTGGTTCAATCTCTAGATCACTTCAGCTCACAACATGAGATGGATTAGAGAGATACTTTCGTAGCTGCGATACATGGAAGACGTTATGTATTGACGTTAGCTGTGGTGGTAGTTCTAGATAGTAAGCAACTTTCCCCACAAGACCAATAACCCCAAAAGGTCCCACAAAATGAGGAGCTAACTTCCCTTGACTCCCAAGCCGTAGATGACCTAATCTGAGTGAATCTCTCAAGAACACATGGTCACCAACTAAGAACGATAATGGTCTACAACGACGATCAGCATAAGACTTGTACCGACTCTATGTTGTCAATATTCTCTGACAAATCAACTGGATCTTAGCTGTCCTCTCATGGACCAAACTCGGTCCTACCAAAGAGATTTCACCAATCTCTAACCAACATAAAAGAGATTTACATGGACAGCCATACAAAGCCTCAAAAGGAGCCATTTTGATCGCAGATTGATAAATGTTGTTATATGAAAACTCAACTATCCCCAGATGATCATCCCAAGACCCACCAAAGTCAAGAATACAAGTGCAGAGCATATCCTCAAGGATCTGAATAGCTCTCTCTGTCTGGCCATCTGACTGTGGATGGTTGGTCGTGCTCCAATGGACCTAAGATCCCAGTGCCTTTTGAAGGCATCTCCAAAAGAAAGAAGTAATCCTGGGATCTCTAGAAGAGACTATAGTAGAGGGAACTCCATGCAAACGAAAAATTTCATTCACATAGATATTTCCCAACTCCTCAACTTTGGTTGTATCTTTAATAGGTATAAAGTGAGCCGACTTGGTCAGCCTGTCGATCACAACCCATATTGCATTCCACTTCCTCTGGGTTTGAGGAAATTCAACCACAATGTCCATAGATATTTCATCCCACTTCCATGTCGGGACTGGGAGTGGTTGAAGTAAACCTAAAAGTTTCTGGTGCTCGGCTTTCACCGGCTGGCATTTATAGCAACGAGATACAAACTCAGCAATGTCTTGTCTCATACCTGGCCACCTGAACTGCAGCAGCATGTCATAGAACATCTTCGTGGTTCCTGGGTGTACCTCCCATTTAGAGTTATGGAACCCCCAATCACATCCTTCCTTGCCACTAACGGTACAATGTAACAGTTTCAATAACACATAACACCCTCATTGGAGAACAACCATTGGGTGTCGGTCTCCCAACCATAAAGAGAGTCCCTAGAGCTATGGAATTCAATATCCAGTTGTTGTTCATAATTAATTAACTCGAGAAGAGAATAATTCAACTGAACATTGGCTAAAGAGACTTCATTTCCCCTCCAATGAACCCCAATGTGCAACTGATCAAAAAGAGCCATCAAACTCCACTCTTCTAAAGATTTATTGATAGCATGTGATGGAAGTTTCCTCCTTAACACATCTTCAACCACATTCCCTTTTCCCGGGGTATAGGAAATTTCAAAGTCGAAATATTGCATGTATTCCACCCAATGCCTTTGGCGGAGGTTCAAATCTTTTTGAGAGAAGATATAACTCAAGATCTTATGGTCTGAATACACAGTAAACCTTTCTCCATAAAGGTAATGCCTCAAACACTTATGTGCGTTCATTACAGCTACAAGTTCAAGGTCATGGGTATGATAATTCTTCTTAGGTGTCTTAAGCTAACAAGAACCATAGTCAAAAACACGATTACCCTGCATGTGTACACATCTCAAACCTAAACCTGATGCATATCAGAAGACCACATAACCTATCCCAGCCTCAGGAAGAGTTAACATCGTCATAGTATTTAAGAGATGTTTGAGCTCAACAAAAGATCTATGAAATTTATCATTCTAGGAAAAAATCACTCCCTTTCAAGTCAGAGCAGTCATTGTAGAAGCTAACTTTGAAAAGTCTTTAAAAAACGACGATAATATCCTTCTAAACCGAAGAAGCTCCAAATCATGAAAATATTTCGTGGTTTCTCCCAACTCCTAACAGCCTTCACCTTCTCGGGATCTACTGTTATTCCTTGTTCTGATATGACATGCCCCATGAATTTTGCTTCCCAAATCCAGAATTCACACTTTGAAAGCGTGGCATAAAATTGGTGATTTCTTAAAAGACTCAGAATTGTTCTAAGATGATGCACATGATCCTCTTCAGTCTTGGAGTAGACAAGAATGTCGTCGACAAAGACCACCACGAAAGTATCTAGATACTCATGGAAAACCATGTTCATCAAATCCATGAACAATATAAGAGCATTTTTTAGGCCGAAGGGCATAACAAGGTACTCATAATAGCCATACCTACTTAAAAAACATGTTTTAGGAATGTCGGATTCCTTTATCCTCAATTGATGGTAACCAGATCGAAGATCAATTTTGGAAAACCACTTCACCCCTTTCAACTGATCAAAAAAATCATCAATTTATGGTAACGAATATTTGTTATTTATCGTAACTTTATTGAGATTTCGATAGTCAGAACATAAGCGAAGAGAACCATCAGCCTTCTTGGTGAACAGAATAGGTTCTACACAAGGTGACCCACTCGGGCATTAAAAACCTTTCTAAAGAAGATCGTCTAACTGAGACTTCAATTCTTCTAGTTCTGCTGGAGCCATTCGGTAAGAGGGAATTGAAACCAGTTGAGTACCAGGTATTAAGTCAATAGAGAAATCAACCTCTCATACTGGTGGAAAACTAGAGAAGTTCGAAGGAAACATGTCGGGAAACTCAGAGAAAACTGGAGGAATATCACCACGCATTTAATCTCTATCCAGATAAAAAGAAAATACTGATATAACTTTCCCCAGCTCTGGATAAGAGGGTCTAGATCTACTTGACCTTGGGTCCCATTCTCCTTTAAAAATAAGAGGCACAACACTTGGTGTAGTAAGGTAAACCCATCGAAGATAACAATAGATATGGGCTTTATTGGCAATGCGCCTATCCATCCCAAAAATAACATCAAAAGATTTCATGTCAAGAACCAAGAAACTCTAAGAATGATCAACATCTGATAGAGAGAAGACACAAGTAGGACAACGAAGACCCTTCTCTCTCATTGTACCAAGGAAAGATGCTCAACCTGCCTCTGATACCACTTTGTCATGAACCATCCCAGGTACCCTGGTAACCCAATAACCGAGCCAGCCCTGACATAGCCCGAAGGGCGTTCCTGATCCCCATGGGTCAGTGACTAGAACCTAGCATCGTACAACATACAAGTGGGAATGATTCTTTCACATGAATGTGGAAGCAAGAGTAGAACAAACCGTATGAATATCAAATGAAACTCCACTGGCAGTAGGGTACCAGATTACAAAGAGGCATAAAATGCCTATGTACTCCAACCCAAGTACTAAAATTGGGAAAACAGCCCCAATGTCACTATGGACACAACTCACCGTGTACAAAGATCAACAACTGGATCCACCTCCAAGAGATACCCTCCCTTTGCTCGAACCTAGAAGGAGAATGTCTACAAACACCCGAAGGCAAATGTAGGGTGTGAGCCTAAGCCCAACAGGATATCACCAATGATTCCATAACAGATGCCAAATATGGATTATTCAAAGAAAATATTTCAATTTTCAAATAAAAAAGTTTGGAAATTCAAAATCATATCTTCAAAAATCATGCTATACTTTTTCAAATGAAGAAAAATTTATCAATCGAGGCTTTAAAATGATGGAATATTTCTAAAAAAATGGCTTAAATAAAAATAGTTACAAAAAACAGTTTATGTAAATTCATCTGTAATGTAAGCAGTTCAAAAGCATTGGCATAAATTTATATCTCATATATAAATAAACAAGGGAGAAACATGGTCATCTGCCAAATGATATGATAGTATTAACCAGCTATAGGATTCCACACTCTCTATGTGAACTCAACAAAATGTGTATACACACATCCCTATGAAACTGGCCAAAGGAGACTCATCACTAACCCGTCAGGGATATGACCCGCTCCAAGTATGTTTTATAATGTTATAGTAGCATAGAGTGTATCCAAATAACTCACTAACTACCTTTGGATTTCATGCGCTCTTACATGATGGGCGAACTATTTTATGAATGATTAAAATATGATCATTCCCATTCATTCATTTCAAAAGTATCAATCTCATTCCATTTAAAACCAAACCAGGTTTTATTCAAAACATGCCTTTTTCACAAGATAAAACCAATGGGTTTCTATCAAATCATTTTAATCCATTTTCATAAGTTTTAAATCCATTCAAAACCAATTCCATCATTACACATTTCATTTCCACAATTAAATTCAACAATTTAATCGAAAACATTTCCATAAAATCCACAATTTATATTAAACAATTTAAATCGACCTATTTTCCATAAACACACCCAATTCAATGGAATTGGGGTTTTCCCCAAATTTCTATTACAAAACCATTTCAAATATCTTAATTTGATGGAATCATGTTTTTATCAATTTAATTGAAACCAACTTGAGAAATTGAATTTAAATCAATAATTGAAATAAATTATGAAAATAAATTGATAATAAATTTGGAATTTCGGGACAGAACCACCTACCTCGATTAATTGATTGGAGTTAGCCCAACGAGAAACCCCAAAAACCGAGCGTCACAACGATGTCGATCAAAAACAGGATCTAAAAACATAAAACCAAAATTAAGATAAAAGGAATCAAGATATCGCAAATCTAGATCTAGATTCACAATCCTAGATCTATACCTCAACTCAAAGGTATAGATCCATGGAAACAAAGTAAATATCCCTTGAAAAGATCATGGAATGATAGAGGAATGAACGAGAAACAAAACGGGATGGAATCCACTTACCGGGGGGAGTGCAGATCTTCAATCCAAGGCTTCAATCTCGAAGAAAGATGTTCGGATAGCCTTGGAATCTCTCCAAGAGGCTTTGGAAAAACATAAAAAGAGTTAAGCCTGAGCCGAGGTCGAACATATCGGAGTCCCGGGGATTCGGGCGGTTTTAAAAGGAATTTTCGGAATTAAAAACTGTGTGAATGGTTTACCTGGGTAGAAGCACATGATTTGTCAAACCGTGCACACATCATGCGGCCCTCACTGTCCAGAGATGCTCGGTCTGCACGGTTTGTCGAAACTTGCGCACACCGTGCATTCCTCTCTGTCCAATTCTGCTTGGTTGGCACAGTTTGGTGGCACGGTTTGTCCAACCGTTCGCAAACCGTGCACAAGACATTTCCCTTTTGTTTTACCAAAAAATTCACCCAAACACACCCCCAAGTCACTACTCCAAAATAGAGGTACATAGAAACATCAAAAATTATCTTAAAATGTAATGTGATGTTACAGTTACCCAGAAGTATCAACAGAATCCGAATGCATTTGGTCAGTTTTCCTTCTGCCAGTTGTTGTTTTCACTTATAATGTTGTCCATTTCAAATAAAAGTGAGACACTTTGAGTAGTACCGGCCAACCCGTGCCTCCGATTGAGGCGTGGTTTACTGGTAAACATCACAAATGACCCATGGATCATTTTGCTAACCAATCAACACAATCAGAATAGGTCTGGTCAGTTTTCCGTATGGCTGTTGTTTTTATATAAAACAGTGTCCATTGTAAACAAAAGATAGACACTTCAAGTGATACCCACCACATCGTGCCTCGTATTGAGTTAGGGTTGACTCATACACGTCACAAATGACCCATGTATCGTTTTCATGAAGTATCAATAGAATACGAATTTGTTTCATCAGATTTCCGTATGCTAGTTGTTGTTTTCAATTAAAATGTTGTCCATTTCAAATAAAAGTGTGACACTTTGAGTGGTACCGGTCAAACCGTGCATCGAATTGAGGCACGGTTGACTCGTACACATCAAAAATGACCCAGGTATTGTTTTTATAAAGTATCAACCCAATCAGAAAACTTTGGGTCATTTTTCCATATGGCTGGTCATTTTACTTAAAACAGTGTCCATTTTAAACAAAAGATAGACACTTTGAGTGATACCCACCACACCATGCCTCGGATTGAGTCTAGGGTGACTCGTACACGTCACAAATGACCCATGGATATTTTTCCTGAAGTATCAAAAGAATATGAATGTGTTTGGTCATATTTCCGTATGCTAGTTGTTGTTTTCATTTAAAATATTGTCCATTTCAAATAAAAGTGAGACACTCTGAGTGGTACCGGCCAAACCGTTCTTCGGATTAAGGCATGGTTGACGACTTGAACATGTCAAAAATGACCAGAATGAATATGTTGGGATTCTATAGTGTTGGATAAATTTCACAAAGGTCGTACTTGGGTTTCATTAAATAATATATTTAATGAAATTTTTATCATGAAACATTACACGTGTAAAATACTTTGAAGTTTCTGAAGTTGGAGAAAGTGAAGCGTACTCTTCTAGAGTTATCCAACCACTTTTATGAGTTAGTGAATCTTTCACTAGATATTTTCAAAAATGATTAAATAAAATCTCATAGGTTTGATATGGGACTAAGGGATGATGTTTGGTTGATGCTAGTTCTTTTTAGCCTTCCAACCTTCCTGGTGGTTTTGGATAATGTTTATATTGCTAAAGAAGACATATTTGGAAGGATATACCTGGGATGAGCTTTAGTGGATTAAATAAATATTTGAATTTCTTATTTGGGTTATAAAATGAACTAAAAAAGTTTCCAGTATTTGGTCAAAAATAAAGAGTTATACTAAATTCAAAAATATCCATACCAGAGTGAAAATCCATGTTCAGAAAAAGAGTTATACAGAATTCGAAAATGTAATGGATCAATATACCCCTGATCACCATCACCATCAACAATATCATCATTATCCTCATCCTCACCACCATCTCTGTCCTCGTCGATGACCTTGTCGTCGTCCCCATGCTCATCCTCGGCCCCATCTTCGCCCTCGGCCCCATCCCCTCTCCCAACCCCATCCTCGCCATCGTCCTCATCCCCATCCTTGCCCTCGTCCTCTTCAACATCCTCGTCATCACCAGGAACATCTTCATCTCAACCGCCACTAGAACTACCACGTGGTTCATTGGATAATGCACCCATCGACGACATATATGTCTGAAAATCCGTGCTTGCCTCTAGTGGAAGTGATGAAGATAAAGCTTTGATCAGTTTTATAAATTATTTCTCCCTATATTGAACCATTCTTCCAAATCTGTGACCCTTTTAACATATTGTCTTGCATAATCCTTGACCTGTTCCAATTCGGTGGTACTCTAATGGATACCTAGAGTGGACCAACACCTCGTCGGGACTATATTCTCACCAGGTCGGCATTGCACTTGGCCAGAGTACTCCTCTCCCAAAACCTTATATAAAAGATCATGTGGCCCTAATTACCAGGCTCCAGGGCATCATGGGCCTCTAAATCAGCCTGTTAAAAATACTAATAAATTTTTAAATTTCAAAATAGATATTAAACTTTGATATAAACAAATTAAAACTTACAATCTTTTCTTGTTTCGGTTCCTTAACCGCAGTTCCATTTTTTTCCTTCGACACGAGCAAAAAAAAATTTCTCGAGGGATACGTCCTTCAATATTTAATTTTTGATTCTTTAAAGAAATTTAGACAATATAAAATTCATGTTTAATAATATATTCAATATTAAATAAATCACATAATTTATGTAGGAAACAATAAAAAGGGAAAGTCCTAAAGAAAAATTATAAACAACTATATCGTACCAGCTGCCTCTCATGATCTGACATAGTAGTGCACCCCAAAGTGTGGAGGTATTTCTTTGAATCAATGTTTTTTTGCTTTTTTCAGAAGATTCCTAAATAATTTTTAATAATAAATAAGAGAATATTAATGCAAAATATGAAAATTGTCATTTAAATACCTAAAATGGGATTAATACCTTAAATTTGGTAGTTTCCCAATGGGTAATCATTTCTCGATATTACTCTATTAGACGGTCATCCATGATAGGTATTGTCTCCAACTCCATGCCCACACAATCAAACTAGCCAACATACAGCTCATGCTTATAAGATCTTCGAAGCTCTCCTAGCTCCATTAAACGTGCTGGTCATGCACCTTTTCCATCATTGATGTTAAACCGAAGCTGACACCCAGTAGATTAATTCATATAAATACAAAAAAAATACTACATTAAATCTAGTATATTTTTTACCCATTTTTATGCCCACACATTATCCTTGACTTCGTGTGGAAGATGTCTCCAAGAGAGAGGGCTGACCAGAATGATGTCGGAGTATTTGGATAGCATCACCAAAAACCCTGACATTCCTACCCAGATTTATCAATCATTTCCCCATCATCATTGTATTCAACCATCAATTGTGTCTGGCGGTTCCATACCGCACGCAAGAGAGTACGCCCCCTCCCCCGCCTCCTATTAGTAGATGAATCTGTTATTAAAGATAAAATATCATTACAAGTTATAATAAAAATAAATTTTGGTATAAAAAATTGTTAGAGTTATATAAATATACATGTGGTAGTCAGATCAATGGGTGTCACTGGATGGAAAGAAGCTGATAGAATATCATGTACAGGTGGAGTGTCCGTCGGTGTATTCTCCTCAACCACATACTGTGTCGGAGTAGGAGTCGAAGAAGGTGGAATATAATAGCATGGAGATAATGAACCAGAAGCAAAAGATGATGGCACATACATCTGACCAACTGGTAGTGTAAACATCGGAGGCCTAAATCTATCGTGTGTCCCTAAAGACACACTATGATAAAAATGGGGCATAGAATATACGTCTGTTTTAGGGGCATAGTCCAATAGAGTAAGACCATTGGATCGTCTAAATTTCGCACCACGAGCCCTCGTACCACCAGCCTTAGTACCGGGACCACCAGATGGTCATCTAACTCTGACGCCACCCCCCTACCACCAGCCTCTGTACTAGGAGCAATATCAGGCTCCTCGTCGGAAATCTCTCGTCTAGGGGGTGGATCCTGAAAATAAGTTTAACACAAAATTAAACACATGATATTATAAGTTATTGAAATATATATATTTGAAATAAAATACTCACAATAAGGATGAGTGGAGGAACACCCATCTGTGTCATTCGATGATTATTTTATGTCATCTTTTTATGCCACCTCTCCTCAATGGGTGTCATTTCCTACAATGAAAGAAAATATGGAAATAATTAGAAATAGATAACTAATGTGTAACCCAAACAACAAAATATAGAAAAAAAACATTATGATAGAAAACATAAAGAAAAAGAAGATTTATGGTGGATTGAAGGTAAGTACTAGGATACACACTCTGAATGATGTAGGTGAAACATGTATCCGATAACACGACTATATGATTCTCAATATTTCCCACCACAACTTCGGGTTTACAATCAACTCTGAGAATTGAGCTATTAGAGTCATCATAAGTAATAGATGGACTGCTTTCAATTGCAGTAGGGATAGTGTTAACTTCATCATCACCATCATCAAAAAAATGTTTCGGATTTACTTCAATAATTACACCTAATTTAGGATAACGATGATCTTTGACATAAAAAACATGTTTCACCATTGATGCCAATACATATGGTTCATCTATAGCAAGAGTGTGAGTCATGTCAATAACTCGAAATCCACAATCATCAATAAAGGTGCCTTGCCTCATCATTAAATCAAACCATTGACATTTCATCATTGTGACTCGACCTTGTTAGTAATAATCCAAAATTATTATTTTCTCCACGACACCATAATAAGCTACATTTTCAAAACAAGGTCTATTATCCGATGAACTGGTATAAAGGTTTGTTGGGGAAGTTATCATAACACCATCATGTTGTGTTCTCATGGTTCATGCTCGTTCAGTAATAATAAAATTGTATCCATTTATCACAAGTGACTTACAAGCACGAATCATGGAACTTTCCCTTTATTTCCCCTGATATAGACAGGATCCAATTCTAGTCTGATTCCCCAAACTACCAAGTCACACCGAGATAATAAATCATCTTTTTTCTTCCCCTTAACATTTAGAAGAATCGAATGAAAAATTTCACATATATTCTTTTCAATGTGAATTATATCTAAACAATGACGTAACATGTTGGTTGACCAATACGACAACTCAAAGAATATACACTTCTTCTTCTAATTGTAACATATATCATTGGAAACATTTTTCCTCTTTTCCGATTTATTTACACCCTTCCCAAATGAATAACTAAAATATTTCAATTCATTAAGAACATTAGTTCTAGACATATGCTTAGGTGGATCGTCACTCTCCATGGTATTGTCAAATCTTCAACGATTGTTTCTATATGGATGGGTCATTGGCAAGAATCGTCGATGTCCCATAAAACTAAAAATATTATGATATTTCAGTCTTCTCGATCGAGTATTCTTCATAAAACAGGACATGAAAATTTTACTTTTTTTCTTCATCCAGACATCATTGCATATGTAGGAAAATCATCGATCATCCACATAAGCGCAGCACACATCTAAAATATGTCTTTCAAACATGCATCGTATGTGGGAACACCCATATCCCCAAGAAGTTTCAACTCTTTTATTAAAGGTTTCATGTATACATCTATATCATTTCCAGGACCAGAAGGCCCATTTTTAAGTATACTCAATAAAGTGTTTGGATTTTTCATACACAAAGATGGGGGAAGGTTATAAATGTGTAATAAAACCGGCCATGTGCTGCGCGAAGTAAGCATCTTCATAAATGGATTAATACCCTCACATGAAAGACCCAGTAACACATTACGCACGTCGACTGCAAATTCAGTATATCGAGCATCAAATCTCTGCCATGAAAATTCATCTTCAGGGTGAACCAACTCTTCATTATTCTTTTTTCTCTCGATGTCATGCCATCACATTTTTACTGATATTTCATCAGACAAGAAAAGGTTCTGTAATCTGGGGATCAATGAAAAGTGCCACATTAATTTTTTTGGCACACGAGATGGTGTTCCATTATCTTTTGGATTCAATCGGTAGGTTCCACATATGATACAATCATTTCTTTCAACAGTTTCCTCCCAAACTAAGTTTCAATCATTCAAGAAAGAATGCTTTTTTTGAGAATCCAAGCTCATCAACTATCTTCCATGACATATAGTGGTTTGAGGGAATATCTCTATCATCTGGAAAGTATGTCCTCCAATAAGGTAAGAATGTAATCAATTGTAGTATTTGAAATCCCATACATTGATTTCCCATGAAACAATCAGATTAAAAATTCCAACTTTTTCATTTTACCACATTGCCGATATACTGGAGTCATTGCAGCATCATTCAATTTTTTCACCCTATCAACATCATCATTTTCATTGGACGCATCAGGTGTGCTTGTATCAAAATCTTGTTGGCTGGACATCCTTTACTTCTCATGATGATAAATAAATGGCAACCAATCATATATAAAACTCTCCAATTCAGTCCTATCATTTGGTTCATCAACATTTTGAGATTCCACTTTCTCTCCATTGTGATACCACACAAAATAGTTTTTTTCGAAACCATATTTGGTTATATAATAGCTAACTGCTTCATGACTCAACCAAGGTCTTCCAACACAATTAGAACATGGGCAGTGTTTGTGACCACTATCTAAAGCCTTGTCAAATAAAAAATCTAAAAAGCTGTTCAAATTATTTTGGAAATCGGTTGAAATCTGACCAGTTTCATACATACAACTTCTATCCATTCTGTAAACAAATTTCAATAAGTCATTTCAAAGAAATTCAATAATATTTAAGTTCAATAAAAAAAATTTAGGTAAATAACCATTTTTTAATTTAAATAAAATAATAACTAACAGATTACTCTATATGAGAATCATATTAAGAAATACAAGACAATACAGTGTATATAAGAAAATATGATACAGAATTTCTAATGCCTATATTCATGGATTTCCTAGTCAGATATTGCAAGTGGATCAAGGAATACGTAATGCTTAAGGGTCTTGTTGGGAGTACAATATTTTTACACTCTATCTTCTTATGGGAGATCATGATGAGGAGTAGGATGAGGATCACATTAAAAGTAGTTATGGACTCGTCAAGTTTCACCTTAACCATGGATTAAAGGATCCTTTGTTTGGGTCCATAGATCATAGGTTGGTAGGGTGTATTCATTGAATCATGTCCCAATTGATTTTGGAGAGGGACCTTCAAAAGTTATAGGTATGGATTTGATTAGAAACGCCTATAAAAAGGATATCCAGGAATTGTGATGTCCCAAACCAGGATTCAACTCATTTTTCACCAGAACCCAAATGTCCACTCTTTGGAGAGGGACCTTAAAGTTCTATTGTGTTTTATCTCACATACTATTAATGATTTTTCTGTTGTCTAGGGTCCAGGGAGGAAGGTGGTGGGCTGTCCGAGGCCCAGGGAGGAGGGTGGGGGTTGTCTAGGTTCCAAGAAGGAGGGGGGATGTCCAGGGTCCAAAAAGGTGGGTGGGGAAGTACAGGGTCCTGGGAGGAGGGGGGTTGTCCAGGGTCCAGGAAAGAGGGTGTGGGCTGTCTGAGGTCCAAGGAGGAGGGTGGGGGGCTGTCTCGGATCCGGGAAGAAGGGGGTTATCCTCAGTCCAGGAAGGTGGGGAGTTGTCCTGGGTGGAACTCAAAATAGAAAATGGGGTTCCAATCTATAGTTCTGAGAATATATTATCCAAAGATACAAATATTCCACCTGTAAACATGACAAATTTAAATCAATGCCTACTGTAATTTCATGACATTTAAGGGATATGTGTTTTCTGAAAAGACTATACATTACAACGATGTTCATGAATGATGGTTTTTTCCCCAAATGTGTATGGAATTCAGTAATGAGGATGATTTCTTCCATTTAACCAATGTTATAGTGTATGTTTTGGATGAAATCTTGCATTTAACCAGTGTTCTAATTTATTATTAGGTGAGGTGTGTTTGAAACCATGTCTTCCATGTCATTAAAACATGGGTTCTTCCAATAAACCATGTACTCTTGAATTTTAGGTATGAAAGTGTTTTGATTGAGCTAATTACTACCTACTCTATAGTATGACCAACACATCGTGTGGGAATACCCATGAAACAAAGCCTTGTGTAAATGGGGCGTTTTCAGTACCCCATTTGGCCAAACATACTTTTCACCATAAGGGATTGGCCATGTATATTTACAAGGCTAACCAAGTCATGTTCTAAGTGTACATTTCCATGTACATTCCCAGGACACTAGATTATCGTAGACACCATGTCAACTGTTATACACATCATGTGAACCCTTATACCATATTGTCATTATTAGAATAATTAATAACAACTTATTAAACAACATCACTTGTCAAAGATAATCAAATTGAACATAAATCAATAATAATATTGCATATATCAAGTAAAATGATGTTATATTATCTTACATCCTAAATTACCACCCACATCCAAGATTAATGACCACAAAGCTCCCCTTTCGGCCAAATAAAAAGTGAAAACAAAAACACATAGTTGCAGAAAAAAAAACTTTATTTGTGGGAAGACTAATAATACCATGTTTCTCTTGATATTTGAACCACGCTCTGATGATTTTTAAGATGAACCTGAATCCATGAAACCATATGAAAAGCACGATTAAATACATGTGTTTTTCTGATTTTCCCAAGAATCGTGAGGAACCCCAAATCAGTTAAAATGTTCATTGTGTTATAAAAAGTTGATTGAATAACTCATGTATGATTTTAAAGAAGAATGATTATTAGTTATATTAGGAAAACTAATATTCAATAATATTGCGAATTTGACATTCTGTGAATTAGTTCATGAAGAAGGAAGAATTACTACATGGGAAAAGGAGAGGTCCCACCGAGAGTTCCCTTTGTAGATATTTTGTGTATAAAGGACATTGGATTGTACGGTTAAGTATTTATTATTTCTTCTATGAAGAATAATTAGGGACCACATAATATTTTGAAAAGTTCAAGAAGATACTTCATATGATCTATTGTGCAAAGGATAAGTGAACAGTGTGTCATTTTATATATATATATATATTTTTATAGAAACACGATAAATACTTGTTATGTAATACACAATGTGTACCAAAATTAATATGAATAAGAAATTCATGTTTGACATGGTCTTAATGAAAGGAATGATTTTCATTAAATACTATGAATAAATATTAGAAACAATTTCTTATGAGTTCATATATATGAAACTGTAATAGTTGAAATATTGAGATTAAAAAAACTATGATTATTTAAAATTAGAACATAATAAAGAGACACCATTCCCTTATAAATGTATATGTGTAATGAAAACATTAATTGGACAATGTGTACACCGATGTAGTGATTTGAGTACACAATTCCTGGATGTAGTGAATTGAGTACACAATTCATGGAGTAGGGAATCATAAAATTTTCCAAAATCCCTAGAAATAGGGAATAATGATATCCTTGAGAATAGAAGGATATCCTTGAGAAGAGGTTGAAGGATATCCTTGAGATGAGGTGGAAGGATTCTAACCTGGCAGCTGATCGGATGGAAGAGGTTTACCTGTATTGGGGATTCTCACGGGCTTCTGGGAGTCAGGAAGTGCTTCTAGGAGTCGTGAAATATTCTTCTAGAATCCGGGGTGTGGGGGGGGGTCGTTTTCCATATTCTAATTTGGGGGTTTATTATCCCAATGGTTATTAAAAACCATTGGGAAAACAATGATTCCCCAACAGTTTCATCAAACCATTGGGAAAACTCCATCAAACACCCTCTTTACCAAAGGTTTATTCAAACCATTTGTAAAGATCACCTATACCAATGTTTCAAAAGAACCGTTGGTATACAAGTGTTGGGAAAAGAATAATTTCCAATAGTGGAGACTACACTTAGTACGTACGCACCAACGACAATATCATTATATTGATGGTGAAATAATATGTAATTTGATAGTATATCATATATATTGAATCATTAAAATTTTATATTTATTATTTAAATTATTTATACTCATTATTATACCCATCCAAATAATGAGGTGTTTTAATAAATAACTACACCACGACGTAGAGACGGTAAGTCATTCGTACACACGTATAATGACTTTTCCATTTATATGATGGATAGAATAAATAATATGGTTGTACCATATTTATAATAACATCATAGTTTGTAAAATGTACTTGAGTTATTATTTTGGTATGGAAACAACAAAGAAAGAGGAAGTGGAAGAAGGAATGAACTTGGAAGAGGGTGGTGAAATTAGAACCTCTTTTTCAGGTGTTTATTTTGAGTTGATAAAAATGGCTCCTTAAGATGGCTTTCTGATCAATTTAATGCCTTTAAGATTAAGGGAGGATAGTTGAGATGATATTTGGGTAGGTTTTTACCGAGCCAAATGGATTTGGAGATGTGAAATTAAGAGAAGGGGCAGTACCTTTTTATAAGAGAGGAGAGGGTCACTTTATTAAACGCTGGAAATATTATGTTTTAATAAAATCATTTCCAGTTTCTAATTGCTCCAAATTGATTTATTTATAGGATAAGATGGGTATGGGTCTAAAACCTCTCAACCAATAGTTTTATACAGGTTTACATCACTATATTAACCTTATCTTATAGATTTAACTCTTAGTTAAAAAGTTTGACATTTACCATGTCTCTTTGTAGTTTTTTATTATATCGTTAATAAACATACTATAAACATCCAAGAGAACCCCAAGTGGTTCATGATTAATATATATAACCTTATCTAAGCCCTTTGGATGATCCTTATATTTTTAGGAATATTATATCAATTAATAATATAGTTTTGGTTATAAAAACTCAAATATAACAATTTTGACACTATTTAGTATTTGATTTTTTTGAAAGCCATAAAAACATTATCACTTAGAATAAAATTTAGTTAATGAGCCTCAATTGTAATATTAACATATAAATTAGTGAAATTCATCATAAGTCTCAATATACATTTATTTGGATATTTATAATATGAATTATTTTAATTTTTAATTATTAAGGTAATTACCGCATCATCATTGTGTCATAATAAATAAAATTATTTAAGGTATTAAAATTATAAATAAAATACCATTATGTAAGATATATTTTTATCTTTATAATGAATATTTATTGTTGAATTTATATTGTGTTTAACCCCATATTAAAAATGGTATAGTTATTAAACATCGAATTTAACTCTTTTAACTCTTCTTTAAATAAAATAATAATAAATGTCCTAATCGAATCCAAGTGGACCAAAAAGAATCATATTTTATTCCTAAGGTTGATTTTGGTCTAATTACACTTATACAAAATAATTAGGTCATGTTTTACGGTAATTATAATATCATTTTACCCATAATTACCCTATTTACTTTTAACCGTGGTAAATAAAAGTCCAAGGTTACTATTCACAAAAAAATTATTTTCATCTTATTTAACCACATTTTACATACTGGTTTCAATTGAGTCTCTCATATTTTTGAAATTTAACTCATAGAATTGGTAAAATTTTGTTTTATGCAAATTTTTAAATGCTCCTAGAAGGTGAGTAAAAGACGGTAAAAAGTTCAATAAAATTTTATATATCTAAAATTGTTATAAAATGACTCCAATGAATTACATTGAACATATATAGGTATGATGTATCTATTTTGATATAAAATAAATTAAAAGAAAATAACTAATTACATAAATAAATAGTTTTTTTAAGAAATAATGCACACTTTTTCACTGTTAATCAATAAATGAAAGTTTTCATAAAAAACCAAAAAATCAACCTAAGATAATTTAGATATTCCAAATTCAAAAATTAATTCCATTTTGAAAAATAAAATTTATAAAATTTAAACAAAGTGGGTATTACTATTCATAACAGTTAGTTTGATTGGTCGTGGTGTGTTAAAACTCCATACTGTGTAAAATGAAATCCACTACATTATTCAAAGAGAAATGTTCCATGGAAGCATGAGGTGTTACATTACTCGATTTAGATGTAACGTCTTCTCTCAAGCTTTTTCACTTATTTTTCTTATCCACCATTGAAACCCTTTTTATTCCATTATTTTAAAAAAAATGTTTCTTAAATATACTAGGATGTTTTTAGGAAATGGTTTTGACCTAAACTTACACACACCTCCATCTAATGGATATAGAGCATTCTGTTTCTGTATACGACGATCTACAGCCTCACAAAACAATTATTGTTCAGTTTTCTCCATCCAATCCAAACATGGATGATATAAAGGATAAAGTTAGTGAAAATATGTAACATATATAATATAAATATTATAATTTAATTATTTTTTATGTAACGATCTGAATCTTTGGGAATGGTTTGGATCATTAGTTTTTCTCTCAAATATTTATTTCATGATTTTGTAATGTGTGTGACATCCTAAGGAAGGTCCTGGGAGTGTCTGTGGTTTGTTTAGAGCCCTAATGTTTGAGAAATATATTTGCATATAGTGGCGCACGACCTGCACATGGTCTGCACACGGTTTGGGATAAATCGTGCGACTGCAAACAGAGGCACCTACAGCAGTGCACGACCCTGTGGACCTGGCCGCACAGCTATGCAGCTTTTTTCTGGGAGACAGTGAGGTGCACACAGTTTGCGCATGGTTTGAGTAAACTGTGCGCCTAAATCGTGCGACCCTATACTAGGTAAAATTACCATTTTCCCTTAAATATTTTTTACGGCTTAAGACTTTTCATTCTTACTCCAGCGGACATAACCAAAGGATGAGCCCTCCTTGAGCTCCAAAATCTCTCTCCCTCTTTTTTCTTGGTTGTTCCTTCCCCCGGTATCCGAATCTCGATTCGTCGAAGGCGTTGGATAACCCACAGTAAGGCTTACCTCACATACCCATCTTTCCACAGGGAATCTGGGTATCCGTTGTGTTATTTTACCATAGGATCATAAGCTATATTTTCAAGGCTTTGGACTGGAACTCAGATCTCTTCCAACCTACTATGAATCTGAGGTCGATATCACGTGAGCCTACACCTACAGCTCCAAGGTAGGTGGTCATATGGTTTCCATTTTGGGTTTCTACATTTTTTGTTATTATCATCGTTTCGTGGTTTGTCTTTCCCCAAACTCCATATTTATAATGGATTCTTCATATCTAAATGACCAGTGTGGTATGAGATTGATGAATCTATCCTGGATAGGGTGTTTAGATAAGGTATGGACTAGGTAAGGTCAACCATAGGTGTTATGCCATATGATTTGGCCGTTTTCACCTTTGGACCTTAACAATATGTCATGAAAGGCATTTTACATGTTAGGGAAATGAGATGGTTTGGTTAGAGGTTGGCAAGGATGAGATAGCATGAACCCTTAAATGAATTGAGATGTGTGTTTTCCTTATAATTTGATTGCTAAATGTCATGATTTGGTAATGTGATATGATATAAGATGGAATGCCTTATATAATGTGATGTGAATGGTTATGCCTTGCTTTGTTGACATGATTTTGATAACCCATGTGTGGGCGGAAGACATTCTTACCACTTGCTAGATAAATCTCCGTGTATTGGCGAGAGGTATTCTTACCCCGTTCCAGATAAATCTTCGTGTGTGGGTGGGAGGAATTCTTACCCCATGCCAGATAAATATCTGTGTCTGGGCAGGAGGCATTCTTACCCTGTGCCAGATTAATCTCTTTTTGTGTGCGGTATGCATTCTTACCCCGTGCTAGATATAGTTCTTGTGGACGAGAGGCATTCTTACCTCGTTCGAGTGAGGATTATACGTTTTTGAGAAGCATGGACGAGAGGCATGCTTACCTCGTGCCAGTAATAACCTATAACTGTGTACTTATACTTTGGAGATTTGTGTAGACCACCAACTATGAGATGAAGTAGGTAGACCCACCAGGTGTCCTTCCAGAACCTGAGCAGGAGGGTTGTTTATTACTTTTCTTTACTTACTTGCAGTTCACTACAAACTATTTACCTTGAGACCACCTATTTGGATTACACGTATACACCATTGGTGGTAGACTAATGAGACTCGTCTCACAGCCTACCCAGGCGGCCTCCTTGGCACCCATGTAGACATTACTGCTACCGGTACTAGTAGGGGAAAAATCTCACCTTCAGGTTGTTGATACATATATGTTCTATATGGAGTTCCAGAGCAGAGGACTGAGCTTGGATAGAGATGCTCGTGGGATAATTTTGTTCTTGTTTCTTTTTGTTTCACTCTATAGCATGTTTTCCATTTATTTCCATTGTATCAGCATGCCATGCATCCATTTTTTATCATACACTACCTATATAGATTTTTTATATTTATTAGGGTTTTCCTTACTTCTATTTTTTGTTTCATATGTTCTCCTTTTTCTCCTGTTTATCCATGAGTTGTACTTCCACTATTCTTGCTACTTCATTGCTTTCCATTGTGTACTCTAACATGGGGGTATAGTTTCCCCATCGACTTGGCATTACACCCCCACTGCTAGTCGGTAGCCCCTGGCCTATGGGGAGACAAGCCAGGGGACATGTGGCCAACCGGGCTCGGGGCTCGGGTTGAGGGGCAGCTGGGTCCGGGGCGTCAAAAAGTGGTATCAGAGGAGTTTTTCTCTCTTTCATTACTATTTGGTGACGATTGAATTGGATAATGGGAATTCTTAGGGACTTAGAGATTATCTGTGCTTGGGCATCACTAACCCATGTACGGGGAAAACACCAAGTTTCCTAAATTATGGTGTTATTGATTTTTCTATTTACTGTTGATACTGTATCACCGTTGGGTGCTTCACATGTTTTAGGATGTTATTGATGTTTTCAATGTTGGAATTTGTATTTCATGGTTCGACCTGATGAAATGATGGTTATGCATTAGAACATGCATCCCGATTGGCTCAATATGATTAGGCCATGCATCTTTCCATGCCACGTTTAAATTTTCAGTGAGCATTGCATGTTGTTTATTTCCACGCCTTGTTAGAATGTTTTCAACTGTGATAACTCTTCTTGAAGGTTGTGAATTGAGAAATGAGGTGGTTTTGGTGGGTGTCACTCTTTGGTTCAAAGGGTGTATGTACCCTTATGGAATGGAAAATGAAATTCCAACCAAACCAATAATTTCCTTAAAAGGAAATTCAAATACGTAATTAGCTTAAGTAAATGAGGAATGACATCAAAGTGTGTGTCATCTTTCAGTGCATGAGGGGTATGGGCCCTTATGGATGGGAAAATTCCATATCACTGGATTAAGTTAAATTTGAATAGTTGCTGGTTTTACTAGGAGTTCATATGTGTGTGGATAAGTGATCTTAGAGGTAGGAAGGCTTAGTACATGTCCTAGATTATAGATTTCAACCTTTAATTTGTTTGTTTCTTCTTTTGAGACGTTTGTTTGGCATTGTATCACAATTCCCCCAAGACGTCCCTGAGTCGTGTGCGCTGAAGGCGACAAACATCACGTTCCTGAGGTGGCAGGCCCTGGTTCACCAGTTGATCTTCCTGCCGAGCCAACCATGGATCCTCTTGATATTCCTGAGATGGGCGTCGATGCCCAGTTTTGTGAGGGATTCTTTCTTACGATGAAGAGTATAAAAGGTGGAGTGTGACCTGCCCCGAGTATGGAAGAGTTGACCTGTGAGATTCAATCACAGCATCCTCCTACATTTACGATAGATGGAGGACCACTTGCTACGGAGTCCTGGTTTGAAGCTATTATGGCCATCTTCGAGCACCTAGAGACTCCTCTAGAGAGGAGGGTCAAGATCGCAGATTATATGCTATGTGGTTCATCCATGTGGTTTTGGGATGTCATCACCCAGTTAGGACAGTAGAAAGATATGATCTGGACTGATTTCCAGACCATTTTCTACGATTATTTCTTTTCCCAGACATTGAGGGCTGACAGAGCTAGGGATTTTATGAATCTGAAGCAAGGGACCATGACAGTCATGGAATAGTCATCCTGTTTCACTGAGTTAGAACGGTGTTCTCCAACAATAGTTGTTGATGATCTCACAGCCGCTAGGTGTTTTGAGGATGTGCTATGTTATGCCATCCAGTCGCAGGTTACATGTTCATGTTGACTACCATTTCAGATATTATCAATCAGGCTTTAATCACAGAGTGGAATTTGAGAGAATCGGATAGTGCGAACCAGGGTGGTTCGACACCTAAGGTTTCTAGTGGGTCTTCTTCTGGCAAGAAGCAGCGTTTTGATAAATCTCGTGGTGTTAGTAGTGGTCAGACCCTTTTCTTTGAAGGTACTCTTATCTTTCACCAATGTTGGGTGCTAGGACATATGAAGAGGCAGTGTATGTGAAATCTAGTGGAGTGCAGAGGTTGTGTACGGTTGGGTCATCTCCACCGTTTCTGCAGGACTTTTCCCCCAGAGACTAGTGAGAAAGGATCTATACCTACTCCACGATCTGGTGCTGGATCGATAGGATCATGTCAGTCAGGTAGTTGGAATACTACCGGCTGATCTGGTCGTGGCGGCAGTCGAGGTAGAGGTAATGAGGTGTAAGACTCTCAGCACCAGTGGGGCGGGTCTGCTCAGGGAAGCCAGGCTATGACTCGGGGCCGTGGTAGCGTCCAATTGTATGTAGTTGAGCCTATTCCACATGAGAAGTATGTCAGACCATCTACTGTACGAGGTACAATTATAGTTTCCTCTATGTTAGTATCTATTTTGCTTCACACATGTGATTCTCACTCTTTTATATCAGAGGCTATTATTGGATGTTTGGGCCTCAACGTTGAGTCATATCATGGTATGATCACGTTAGATACCCAATTAGGTGTCTGTTCAGAGGAAGTTCGTCATTATTAGAATCTTCCCCTCGAGGTGGGCGGTTACCTTTTCATGTGGAACCTGTATGTTCTGTATATGACAGGTTTTTATGTAATAATTGGGATAGACTAGTTAGTTCCCTATAGTGCCCAGATTTTCTGCTATCATTGGATGGTAGCATTTACATCACCAAAGGGAGACATGCATATGCATAATGGAGAATGGGATCTTAGTGCGACACGAGAAAGACCGGAACACCATAGTTTAGGTGGTGTCACGACATAGGTTTCCAGTCTTTATCGTGATGATCATGGGTTACAGCCATTGGTTTATCCTCCTGTGGTGGAGTGTTTCAGTGATGTCTTTCCTGATGATTTCTCTGGTCTACCTCCAGTGCGAGAGGTGGAATTTACTATTGAGCTTATACCAGGAGTAGTACCATTGACCATTCCTCCTTATAGGATGGCACCTAAGGAACATCTAGAGCTCAAGAGTCAGCTAGAGGACCTGGAAGAAAATTGCATTATATGTCCCAATACTTCTCCTTGGGGATCACTGGTTCTCCTTTCCAAGAAGATAGATGGTACCCTTCATCTTTGAGTGGATTATCGTAAGTTAAATCAGTTAACTATTAAGAATCTATATCCTTTGCCTCGAATTGAGGACCACTTCGATCAGCTCCAAGGAGAGAATGTGTTTTCAAAGAACGATTTGATGATGGTCTATCAATAGGTGTGTATTAGGAATTCAGACATACCTCACACGACGTTCAGAAGTAGTTATGGTCTTTATGAGTACCTAGTCATGCCGTTTGGGCTTACGAATGCACCTGCAATGTTTATGGTTCTTATGAATCGGATTTTTCACCCATACCTTGATTATTTTGAGGTTATATTTGTGAATGATATCTTAGTCTATTCACGCTAGAGACACGACCATGCAAACCATCTTGATATCATGCTGAATACACTAAGAGAGAATCATCTTTATGTTAAGCTCAGTAAATTCCACTTTTGGATAAATAAGGTTCACTTCCTAGGTCACATTATTTTTGAGTCTAGAGTTTCAGTTGACCCTGAGAAGGTGAGTGTGGCAACTCCTTGGTAGCATCCCAAGAACGTATTTGATATCAGTAGTTTCTTGGGGCTTGTTGGATATTATAGGTCATTAATTCAGGACTTTTCACACCTAGCATCACCACATACTACTTTTACCAAAAAGGGTGTGAGATTTTATTGTTCAAAACCTTGTGAAGTAGCTTTTCAGGAACTGAAGGACAGACTAACATCAGCATCGATACTGATCTTTCCAGAGCCAGGAAGATCTTATACAGTCTATTGTGACACGTCAGGTATCATACATGGAGCTATCTTGATGTAGGACGAGTGACTCGTTCTGTATGGTTCTCGTTAGTTAAATCCTCATGAATGGAATTATCTGATGCACGACCTTGAGATCACAGTGGTTGTATATGCCTTACACTGTGGGAGACCCAATTTTTTGGGATAGAATTTTGTGGTATTCACTAACCAAAAATTCCTCAAATATATCTTCACTGAGTGGAATCTAAATCTCAGGAAACGCAGGTGGGTCGAGTACCTGCAATCCATTGATTTTGAACTGCCCTACACTCTGGGGAAAGGAAATTCAGTAGCCAATACACTGAGTCGGAAAACTCAGTCACAAGTGGTTCGGGAATATAATGAGGAGTGGAAGTTGATGGCCCTATTTTTGGAGATGCATGTTGGGGTTGAAAAGGGACAGGATCAGACTATTCTCTCAGCCTTAGTGGTGAAATCTTCTCTTTTGGAACGGGTCTGGGCAAGACAGTTATTAGATCCTAAAGGCCTACTTCTACGAGAAACTATCGCTGATGATTCCTCTACAGATTGGATCATGGATAATGGTTATACATTATTTTTATGTGGGCGTGTATGGGTCCCATCAGACATCCGAGAGGAGATGAGGAGGGATTTCCACACCTCAGCATGGGCAGTTCACCCAGGCATCACCAAAATGTATCGTGATTTGTGAAGACAGTTCTAGTGGCGTAACATGAAGCGGGAGATAGCTGGTTTTATCACACGTTGTTCCACCATCTAGCAGGTGAAGGTGTAACATCAACATCCGGCAGGGCTTTTGTAGCCATTGTCTATTCCGGAGTGGAAATGGGACGTTGTTTCTATGGACTTTGTAACTATTTTACCTAGGTCACCTCATGGCAATGATTCAGTATGGGTTATTATCGATCGTCTGATGAAGGTCACACATTTCTTACCTATGCGGGAGACTTCATGGTTGATGAATTGGGAAGACTATATGTCAAGGAAATAGTGAGTCTTCAAGGAGCTCCTCGTTCTGTTGTCTCGGACATAGATCCTTGTTTTATATCTCGGTTCTGGCAGGGTTTAAAGAAGGCCTTGGGTATGCAAGTACTTTTGAGCATGACCTATAAACCGCAGACTGATGGACAGACTGACTTGACTATATAGGTACTGTAGGATATGTTACATGCATGTGATCTCGATTTTAGAGGTTCATGGGAGAAACACATTCCTATTTTCGAGTTCTGTTTTAACAATAGCTTCCAGGAGACCATTGAGATGTCTCCCTGTGAAGAATTATATAGTAGGACTTGTCGCTCGCCTTTTTGTTAGCTTAAAGTAGGTGTGGCAGCTATTCTAGGACCATGTCTTGGGCAGGAGACTACATAGTAGATACACCTTATTGGGAAAAGTATGCAGACAGCTCAGTCTAGACAGTATTCCTACGCTAACAAGAACTAGTAACCTCTTGAGTTCAAGGTTGGGAACTGGGTTTTCTTGAAGGTCTCACCCAGGATGGGGCAAAGGCGTATACGAATGCAAGGTAAGCTTTCACCGAGGTTCGTAGGACCCTTTGAGGTGATTAAGCGGATCATACCAGTATCTTACTAGCTTGTACTTTTGCAGAGATATCAGGCCATGCACAGTGTTTTTCATGTATCTCAGCTACGCCGGTACTTATCAGATTTGACTCATGTTTGTCATCCTGATGAGTTTGAACTGGATATGGTTGCTTCCATTAAGGTGTATCCTATGCGAATTGTTGACCGGAGCGTGAAGACACTTCGTGGCTGGTCTGTTCCTCTTGTATGGGTGCTATGGTAGCACGACCGAGTACAGGATGAGACCTGGGTGAGGGAGGCTGATATACATTCTAAATGTCTAGAGCTTTTCGCTGATGACACATTTGTTCCCTCAAAAGGAGAACTCGGGGACGATTTTCTTCAAGGAGGGGAGGTTGTAATGAAATGACTCTTTGGAAAAGGTAGAGATGGTTAGTTTTTCCCTCAAATCATTCCTTAAACTTTTGTAATTTTTGTAACAACCTAAGGAAGGTCCAGGGAGTGACTGGGGTTTGTTCGGAGCCTGAAAGTTTGAAAAATGGACTTGCAGACAGTGGAACACGGCCTGCGCATGGTCAGCGCACGGTTTGGGATAAACCATGTGTCTACAAATAGGGCACCTACAGGGGAACACGGCCATGCGGACCAGGCTGTACGACCATGCAGATTTTTTCTAGGAGGTAGTGAGGTGCGCACGGTTTGTGTAAACTATGTTCCTAAACTGTGCGACCCTATTCTGGGTAAAATTACCATTTTTTCCTTAAATATATTTTAAGGCTTTAGCATTTTATTTCTTCTTCCAGTGGATAGAACTAGAGGAGGAGCCATCAGAGGGCTCCAAAATCTCTCTCCCCCTCTTTTATTGGTTGTTCCTTCCCCCGGTGTCCGAATCTCGATTCGTCGAAGGCATTGGATCGCCCTTAGTAAGACTTGCCTCACACACCCTTCTTTCCTCGGTGAATCTTGGTATACATTGTGTTATTTTACCTCAAGCTCATAAGCTTTATTTTTAGGGCTTTGGATTGGAATTAAGATCTCTTCCAACCAACTACGAATCTGAGGTCTATATCAAGTGAGCCTACGAATACAGCTCTAAGGTAGGTGGTCACGTTGTTTCCATTTTTTGTTTTCGCCATTTTGAGTTATTATCGTTTTTTCATGGTTTGTCTTTCGCCAAAACCCATATTTATAATTACTTCTTCATACCTAAATGACACGTGTTGTATGATATTGATGAATCTAACCCAGATATGGTGCTTAGATGAGGTATGGACTGGTAAGGTCAACTATAAGTGTTATGACTTATGATTTGGCCCTTTTTTCACCTTTGGACCTTAGCGATATGTCTTGAAAGGAATTTTACATGTTATGAAAATGAGATGGTTTGGTTAGAGGTTGGATAAGACGAAATAGCTTGAACCCTTCAATTAATTGAGATGTATGTTTTCCTTATAATGTGATTGGTAGATGTCATGATTTTTTAACGTGATATGATATAAGATGGAATGCCATATATAATGTGATGTGAATAGTTATTACTTTCTCTATTGACATGCTTGTGATAACCCATGTGTGGGAGGGAGGCATTCTTACCCTGTGCCAGGTAAATCTCCATGTATGGGCGGGAGGCATTCTTACCCCATGCCAGATTAATCTCTGTGTGTGGGAGGGAGGCATTCTTACCCCGTTCCAGATAAATCTTCATGTCTAGGTGGGAGGAATTCTTACCCCATGCCAGATAAATCACTGTCTGTGGGCAGGAGGCATTCTTACCTCGTGCCAGTTACAGTGGTTGTGGGCTAGAGGCATTCTTACCTCGTTCCAGTGAGGATTATACGTATGTGAGAACCATGGGTAGAGGCATGCTTACCTCATGCTAGTAATAACCTATATCAATGTACTTATACTATGGTGATTTGTGTAGACCACCAGCTATGAGATGAAACAGGTAGACCTGCCATGTGTCCTTCCGAAACCTAAGTGGGAGGGTTGTTTATTACATTGCTCTACTTAATTGGAGTTTACTATAAAAAGTTTACCTGGCGAACAACTATTTGTATTATAGGTAGACACTATTGTTGGTAGCCTACTGAGACTTGTCTCACACCCTACATGGGTGGCCTCCTTGGCACCCATGTAGACTTTACTTCTGCAGGTAATAGTAGGGGAAAAAGGAATGCTTCAAGTTGTTGATACATATATGTTCTAGCTGGAGTTCCAGAGTAGAGGACCGAGCTTTCCTAGAGATGCTCGTGGACTACTTTTTTTCATGTTTCTTTTTGTATTATTGTACAACATGTTTTCCATCAATTTCTATTGTATCAGCATGTCATGCATCCATTTTGTATCAGACACTGCATATGTGTCTTTTGTAAATTTATCAGGGTGTTCCTTACTTCTATTGATTGGTTCGTATGTTTCCCTTTTTCCCCTGTTTATCCATTAGTTGTGATTCCGCTATTCATGATACTTCACTACTTTCCGCTCTATACTCTGACATGGGGGTACAGTCTCCCCAATGACTTACCATTACACCCCTACTGCTAGTCGGCAGCCCCTGGCCTATGGGGAGACGAGCTAGCGGTCATGTGGCCAACCGGGCTCGGGGCTCAGGTTGAGGGGTAGCCAGGTCCGGGACATCACAATTTACCTATGTATATTTTATTTTTTATTACATTAATATTCCTTTAATTTGATAATGAAATTTAACTAGTGTTCATGGGTTCGTACGGCCAACCATCTGCATGAATGGTGCATTTCATTTCCTATCTCCAAATTTTATGGAATATTATAAATAAGTATATACTAGCTATATATATATGTGTCTGTGTTATTTTAATCATGAATAATATTTTTGAGATAATGGAATTATGACCACATGGATAATTTTCATCAAAACAAGTTCATTTTTGACAAAAAAACCGAACATCAGTAAAATGACTGATATGAACTCAAACAATTAACTAAATCCTATAACATGATAATAAGGGATATAAAATGATTAATAATATTTAAAAAGAATCTAATTTTAGAAATAATTAACCAATGTTTATTATTTAGGAAATTAATGAATAAAGAAAATAATTCGGACTCAAAGTAAGGGACTTTATCTCAATCTCGTTTCATTGAGAAATTCATGATAATATGAACATTTATTCATTTATGAGGATTATATTCATCCACTATGATATTTCATCTCAATTACTTTTCAATGTGGTATGGGACACCTATAACATTTATATATTTAATTATCTAATCTTTTTCATCATGATATTAAATAAAACATTTATTTTTACGTTTATAAAAAGAATATACATGAAATTTTATGTTAATCTTGTATTTCATTCAATTTTTTCAAAAGGAACATTACTATACAAAGAATTTTACTTTATTTACAAAATTAAAAAATGGAATATTTTATCATATATGACGACAATAGCTTCTCTTCCAATGTAATATTTATTTGACATTTGGATTACACTATATGCATTAATGTCTTTTAAAATGAAAATAAATAACTTATTCCGTTATTTGGGAAAAATGGTATTTAAAATGGGTTCTTAAATTAAATTATTTTATTAAATGGAAATTTTTTTCACATGGGATTAAAAGTGTTTTCCGATATAGTTTTTTTGATGAACGTGTTTTATTTATGAAATAGTACATGGGAATTATATGAAATGGGTGAGCATGATATACCTTATATAAAGGGTTGAGCCTCATTATAGCACACGAATGATCCCACAACAGCTTATACGAAGCGTTTATCCCCATTATAGATCACGGGTGATCCCGATATAGCTTATATAAAGGGTGATCCCCATTATAGATCTCCAATTTGGAAGTCAACCATATGGTTATTCTAATTCGAAGATGTTTGAAAGGGTTTTATGTATATAATCTCTGTGTGACCTACCTGAGTTTTTTTTATTTCAATTGGTTTTAGTGTTTTTCATTGGTATAATAGTATGAGTGTTATTCATGTGAAAATATTTGGTTTCATCTACTCAAAGAACATTGAATGGGTTAACAGGTTTAAACTAGACTAATAATATCTCATTATTTTTTGTCCCCTATAGATATTTTAAATCTCATCCCATGTTTTTGAAATTTTTGTTCATAGGGTATAAAGAAGGAGGAGAGATATAAAGAGTTCAAAAAAAAATTCACGAATAAAATTATTTTTTAAGGACTTTTATTGTTGTAAAAAAAGGGGTATATTAGAAGTTTCTAATTTATAATATTACATATGTAAGGTAAAAGTTATGGAATAATTCTACAAAACTAGAAACCTGAAAAGATCCTCAATTTGAATTCGTCACTTAACTCAAGATTATGTAATGCTTAAGTTTGGGGCCTTATAGTTGGTATCAAATGATGGTTTTGAAAACATTGGATATTACAATGATTTCTTATAATTTAGGGATACCATCATGGATTTATATTATTATGGTATATAGTATGTTCAATGTCCGAGAAACCCATTTTAAGGCTTTATGATCTGTAATATTATGGCGAGTAATGGTATTTTTCAAGACATTAACCTTTAATGAAATTATTGTTTTTTGATTCTTGGGATGAAAAATTCATGGTATGAGATAACATTTGATGTTAAAATTTGTTATTGTTATTTTTTATTATTTTATCTCATTTTTTGGAATGTTATAAAGTTATATGGTTTTGATAAATTACAACATGTAGACTTTGTGACAACCCATCGCATCAGACAAAGCTGTAGGAATCAAACCCACAATCGAAGTGGGGTTGGGATATATCAGCTACCACTAGACAAAATTAAAACCCTGGTTAGTATGATTTATTCCTTTCAGTTAAATAATTTTATAGATCATGAATAATTTTATTCTTGAAACTTATGTTATATAAAATTGATAACCTTAATATGAGAATATGATTTGGCGATTAAGTGATAAATGTTATTTTGGAAGACGTTCTATATTTTGGGAACAATATATTCCTTAGGAAAATATAATACTATGTTATTTAAATTGATGATTAATGGTTGAATTTTATATTTGAATAATCTATATTCGTATTCTTTTCATATGTATAATTGGGTTATTTTGTGGAAATGATTAACTATTTATAGAGAATATGTGATTATCATAATTTCTTTTAAGTATAACACATTATGATTTTTCGATGTTATTTGGAGATAAATGTTAATATTTATCATGGATGAGAATGTGATCAAATCGTTCTGAATTATGGGTTTCAATATTAGGTTAGATTATTATAAAAAATATTATGGATAGTTTTTTATTGAACGACCTTTGTTGAACTTTGGGTGTTGTTTTCTAAATTTTGGAAATTAAGAGTAGTATTTGATTTTATAAAAGATTATATTTTTGGGATTATATTATCTTGTTCTAACCATTTTAATTTTGGTTAATTTATAAAGATAGGGGAAATATATAGTTCATCTATTGTGGATTATTTGATTCTCTGAAAATTTATTCTAGTACATTATGTTTGACAAAGTCTTCTTAAATACTCATCTCTTGGAGAAAATGTTGAGTCTATGGTTGATATTTATAAAAATATCAAACTCCACATGAAAAGTATGTATGTTTCTTTATGTTCTTATTTAAGATCATAAATAAATTCCTCAACTTTCTGAAAAGGATATTGAAAAATCGTTTTCCATTTACTTTTCCTACTAGAAAATCAAAGACCATTTAACCCATGACAAGTATATCATTTTCTGGTTGCTAACTTTCTCCTGATCATGTATTCTATCACTCTCTATGAGAACATGATAGTTAGTTTCCTCTTCCATATCCATGCTTTCCTGAATATAACACTAGTTTGTGTTATCTAGGGTGACATTCTACTTTCACTTCATTTCTTTTAAAGTGAAATTTTTTATATCTTTTTTTCAATGTGTTATTTCCAATGATGTTACAGAGCACAATTTTGAAATATTGAGGATGAAATTTCCAAATGGGGAATGATGTAACATCCTAGATATTTATAGAATTATACAATTTCAAATCTATTAATATTTATGAATAAGATATTAATTTTATGTTAAAGGGGAGACTTTTTGTCATAGTGTACATGACACAAAACAACTAGTTTCTCATAAATTTTATGTTGCACACAATGTTGAGTTATACCAAAAAATAATAAAATATTATAGTTATTATTTTAAATGGTATTTAATTCTTAGACATTACGTTGAATGGAATGCATAGAACTAACTATAATACGATTAAATGTGTTTGTTATTTTTTTAACATTTAGCCAATAAATTTTAGAGTCTTAAAATGAGAATGTATTCAATTTTAAGCATAAAATACTCTAAAATGGTTTTTTACCACCTTTTAATGGATATCCGTTTTTAAATATTGTTTTAGTCACTTTTATTTGATTTGTTTTACAAAATAAAATTCTTTTTTAAAATAAGGACATAAAATTTTAACTTAGTTTAAATTATGGTATTTTTATGATAAAATCCATATATTAATAAATATTGAAAAATACTGCATTTTAATTTAAATTATATTTTCATATAATTTATTTATATAGTTATATTTCCATTAAAATTGGTTTTAAATTTTAATTTAATATTGTTTTTACCATTTAATCAAAAAAATTTCATTGTATGTAATTTCACATTTAAATTTGATATGAATAGAAGTCAATATTTTTATAGTTTTTACTTCCTAAAACCCCGCTTCGGGTTTTAACAGTGAGATATAATTTTATGTTGATTCCTGAAACATGAGTTTTTTTAATTTGTGAAAATGGATTACAGATTTGGAATCAGAGGGTGCAAATTGTTTGACTATGAACCTTTTATTATTTGATATTATGAATAGTAATATCAGTAATTATTTTTATTTACGATGGTAAAAAGCGTAAATCAGGTAAATAATGGTAAAAATAATATTATAATTATATAAAACTACCAAAGCACTTGTCCTAATGATTTTTTATGAAATATATCTCACCATGATAATCCTTGGGTGGATTTTGCGACCCCAAGTAGCCACTTCGGTGTGATAATTACCATTTATAATTTTTATTTTAAAGAAAAGGGAAATTTAACAAAAACATGTATCTCTTATCTAAAACCATTTTAATTTGGTTTATATAAATGATCACTTAATCTATAAATAGTCATTAGAAAAAACATATTTCTTACATCTTCTTATTTTATTTATATAATTTATAAATTAAATAAATAAATTTTTTTATGAAACAATGATGACATAGTGATTACCGTATTAATGAATGAATCAAATGAATTATATTATAAATATTAAAAAAATGTAATATGAACATTTTGATGAAATCAACAATTTTTTTGGATGAAAATGAAATTTTTTGGGATGATTTAATGCCTTTGGCTTGATTTAATCAATTTTTTATGACTTTAACAAATGTCAATTACTAAATAGTGTCAGAATTGACATAAATATGTTTTAAAAAAAATATAATTTTGTTAAATGATATAACAGTTCTAAAAATATATGATTTATAAAAAAAATTATATAAAGTTAAATTTTTTAATAATTATCCACATTTGGTTCTCTTGGCATTTTATAGGTACTATAGTAACCAAATATTATGAAAATACCATTAGACGTGGTAAAAAATAAAGTTTTATCCTTGAAATTTATCATGTATGAACAATTATAATTCGAAAAAAATTTAAAATTAAATAATATTTCAACACTTTCCTAATGTACCCCCTCCCTCTTAAAAAATGCCACCAACTCTACTGACTTACTCACACCTCTCAAGCCCATTGGATCATCTATATTTTTCAAAAATATTCTTCAAAAATCCCTCCTTTACTCCTAGAATCCTTACATTGGGAATAAGGAAATTCTTTAAATCTTTTTGGCTCAAATCAAAAGGGGTTACCCCATTTAGAGGTAATGTTATCTCTCATGCGTTTTCATTTATTTTCTTTCTCTGCCCCGATGCTTTTTTATTATATTCTTTTATAAAAAAAGTATCCTAAAAATACAATTATATTGTTATGATAAATTTTTGATCCAAAATAACACACACCACCATCTAATAGATTTAGAACTACTGTTTTTGTGTACAAAGAATTATTACCCCACAAAACGATGATTGTTCAATTTTCTCCTACCACCTCGCGTGATGTAAATTATGAAGGAACTATTTTTATATATGATACATATTAAATTTTCTCTATTATTATACACTATTTTTACAACATACCTTTATGCTTCCCAAAATCTGTTAATATGATAATTTCATTTGAATAATTGTGGACTACCACCACCATAAAGTGATATGACTCGTACATGCCATACATAGAATGCATAAATGATGGGGATAATGAACAGATTTAACATATATAAAATAGATATTATAATGTAATTATAATATAACTATGTATAGGTTATTTTTTATTCCTTTAATATTCTATTAATATGACAATGAAATGAAAGTAGTGTTCATGTGTACGTACAACCTACGCTCTCCATGAATGGTGTATTTCATTTCTTATCTCCAAATGTTATGGACAACTCTAAATGAATATATACTAGATATATATATATATGATATTTAAATCATTAATAATATTCTATAGATAATGGACTTGTGAAAACATTGATAATTTGCATCAAAATAAGTTAATTTGTCGAAACAAATTCCAAAATTTTACTAAATGTCTGATATAAACTCAAAGAATTAACTAACTTCTATAAAGTGGTAACAAGTTATATAAAATTGATAATAATATTTAAAACTGTTATAATGAAATATCAAAATTACCATATTTTTATTATTCAAGAAATTAAAGAACAATGAGATAATTCCGACTCAATATAAGGGACATCGTCTCAATCTCCTTTCATTGCGGAATTTCATTATGATAAGAAGATTTATTCTTTTATATTGTGTATATACAACCACTATAAAATTTCATATCTATAGTTTATCTATAGAAATTTTATTTACTAAATCATGGAGATTAGTATGTAAATGTTCAATGTCGTATGGAACACCTTGAATAAATAAGGATTTATTTATAAAATATTTTTCATCATGGTATTAAATTAAATATTTATTTATATGGTCATAAAAAGAATATACCAATAATTTTATGTCCATCAGGAATTTAATTCAATTTTTTCCAAAGGAATATTTTTATATGAATAATTATAGTTTCTTTACTGAATGAAAAAATGTATATTTTTTAAATGTATACGGTGACAACGGCTTCTCTTCCGCCGTAACTGTTATTTGATATTTGTATTCCTCTATAAGACTTGGTGTATATTAAAAGGAAAATAAATCACTTATTCATTTATAATGGTATGATTTTATTTAAATTGGTTCTGAAATAAAAATTTTATATTTATTTCTAATTTTTTTAATATGGGATTATGAGAGTTTTTCAAAATGGTTTTCTGAATAAAGTGTTTTATTCATGAAATGGTACATGATCATTATATGAAATGGGTAAACCCTATATATCTAATTCAAAGGGTTGAGCCACATTATAGCTCACGATTTATCCCGATATAGCATAAATGGATGGTTTATACCCATAATAGCACATGGGTTTACCTGATAAAAAAAATCAGTTCATTTATATATATATTAATCCAATTTTGGTAGTTTTAATCATTTTAATATTCACATTGGATATAAAAACTATGTAATCATTTAAACATTTTTAATTTTAAAACTTGTTTACTCGTCACTTCTACGAGTTGAGTTATAAAGTAATTTATTCGAATTCAAAGAATTGAATTTATAAAAATGGATTTCATATATTCAATAATAATAATTTATATTATCTAATATGGTTTACTTACGTTTTTACCATAATAATCATTTAAAGTAGTTAAAATACTTAACAATTGTTAAGGTAAAAATTGATTTTTTTATATGGTTAAACTAAAAAAATATGGGTTAAAATATCCTAAATTATTTCCTAGAATATATTTTTATGGAATTATTTACACCTTATAATGTCTATTTATATGTAATACATTATTTTTACAAATGATTCAAGGTAAAAACTTGGGTACACATTTTTCTTTTTAAAATTTACAAGTGTTCCACTCAACTCACTTATAAAATGTCACCCACTCTCCTCCCTTATTCACAAATTAAAATTTCAGTTAATTAAAAAATTCGTTAAAAAAATATCTCCATAATTTCATAAAATCATCATATAATTCTTATTTTCTATATCATTACTTCTTATAAATTATTTTTTTGAAAACCTAAGGAGGTTACCTGAAGAATTTTTAACAATCTTTTATGAGTGTTTTTATTTAACAACATCCCCACCTAAATAAATTCTTATTTAAAAATTGATATAATAACCTAAGTATCTTACATATATTTATATGTTTAAAATTTAACATAATGTCTCATAGCAATCCTCACTCCCATAAAATTGTTTTTGAAATCATCATTCATTTGTGTGGAGGACTACCACATTGTAGACTAATGTCATTATGTTTTTCATTACAACCTCTCATTACTGTGTATAATAAAGTAATTATAGTATATGTATAATATTTAATAAAAAATTACAACTCTATATTCATTATATCATATATTACTTTCAATTTTTATTCTCTTGGGGGCATGATAATGTTGCTCGTGTGTATGGAAGACAACCACCTCGAGAAGCGATGTGATTCTTCTTTATCTTAAAAATTCCATAGACGGTAATATAGAAAATTTTATTTAACATATGTCGTATGAATGAAATAATGAAAATAATAATTTAATATTTATCATTCATAAAATTTAATATATCATTTTATTTTTTACGATGAAAAATGATAGCATTTTTCATGGATGTTCAGACCACCACCTTTGTAAAGCTATGTGAATTTCTTTTCATCACCACACTGAAAAGATTATTTATAAATATATTTAAATAACTAATATTTTATATATGATATTATTACTATTATATAATGAAAAATTATATTTTACCATTTTTCCTCAATGGTCACTGAAAAATGGAAATGTTGTGCATGAATACGTACAACATACCGTCATCATAGTTGTAACATAGTCCATTTCCCAAAACAGTCTTTCATGATTGGCTTTTAAATTAATTTTTTTTAAATATGATATAATGTCATGATTATTTTTCCTGATATGTTTAAATTATGAAATCTTTTACAATGGTCAACCTACAAAAGTCATTTCTGACACATAATCAAAATATCATCGAAACATCTGACGTAAACATAATTGATTAAGTAATCATATATAACATGGTTCTAATTAAAATAAAATGAATAAAAAACATGGAACTTTTTCTTAAAAAATATATATAATTAACAATAATTTAATATCCTAGAATAAAAAGATTGTAATTGATCATTTAGACCTATTGTAAGGGTTTCTCGTCTAACTTTTACATCTATAATACATATGCCACATTAACCAATTATTTCTATTGTGTAGTGTACATAGAGTGCATTTTTTATTTCATATCATGAATTTATTTATACTACAGTTATTTAATATTTCATTTAATGTTATTTATTTCATGGGTCTTGTGACTCAAAAGTTTCCAATGTGGTAAGGGTTTATTTTACAATCTCTTCCTTATTTAAGATTGTTTTTATTTAAATTTCCCTTGGGAGAAATATTCTAAATTTATATCATTAAATAAATCTATTTTTTCAACTATGGATATTTAAGATTTTTACATGTAATAGTCACTTTTTTATTAACTTTGATACTTAAAATGATTAATAAAATGTTCTTAAGCATATTTCACATTATTTATCTCTTCGGTCACAAATTAATTTTATTCCAAAACTAAAATTTCTAAAACTGTTTTCAGAAATATATAAGAATTATAAAAATTATTTATTAAATAAATTTTAAAAAATTAATGAATGTTTTTTAAAATTGAGTCAAAGGAATCGTATTTTCATTTTTCTGTATGTGGATAAGGTCAAAGTATTTTATAGTTAAAATGAATTTTATTTTTTACTTATCTGTCATGTATGGAATTAAATTCCACCATGACGATAATTTCATTGAAAATTTCTTTAAAATTATACAATGATTTTGTGCATTTTGTTTCAGAACATTCAAATATAGAATGAACTTCACTTAGTATGTGAGGGGTGGGGCCTGATATTTCCCATTAATGCATCGGTATGTCTCATGAGACAAGGTATCATGAATTTTGGCCATGTATTTAACCCATTATATTAAAGTGTTCGAACGTGGTATCCATATTAAGATATGTCTTGTAACAGGTCTTCAATTGTATTCTTTCAATGTCCTGCATTTTTTATTCCTTCAATATGAATTCATTTATAAATATTCAATATGATTATTTTATTATTTTTTTATCTTGGGTCATGATTTATTCTCATGGGATTATTTATATTCTTGTATTTCATTATCATTTATTCCATCCATATTATGATCATGTTTTGGATTAAACAGAATTTTTTTTAGTTATTTACATTCCCATATTTATTATTCCATATTAATTCATCTTTATTATTGTATTCCTTCCGATAGTGAGATTCTAAGATCACCAATCTAATATGATTTAATTTCTATAGGATAATAGGAACTGTTTTTTCACTGATATTTAGGGATATTCTATGTAGAATAATGGAATTATAAAATAAATTACATTGTACATTTTGTGTTTTCAATTGTAATAATAATTTCATGACTGTATCTAGTTTACCAGGATGACTAAACTATTTGGTTCATCAAGTAGTGATTTCATATATCTTATGACAATGTAATAATTTTGATATGAATTTTTTTTATTTTGGATGGCGTTGAGACAGGTGATGTTTCTTAAAAACCAACAACAATGCACATAGAGTCAAAGGAATCTTTATATATCTCTAACATATATAAGTTTGGGCCACTCCCTAGTCATTTTTGACATTAAAAAATCAATAGATATCCATAATATGGTGATAACAACCACCATGAATGATATTTACCCCACATTAAATTAAAATTTTCTACACTTTTCATATAGATTATCATTTAAAAACTTATTTAATACAGTACTCAAATGGTTCTCTTTCTTCTCCATACTTTTTACGTATAATAGAATATGATTGATAAATGAAACACCAATTTTTATAAAGTAATGCTTGAAAAACATATCATTAAGTTCCCCATCATTTTGAGACCATTATTGAGTCCATAAGGAAACATTATATACTCATAATGTTCATATATTATTTAAATTCACATATTGGTGATATCATCGTTATTCACATTTAATTGGCGATATCCCAACCGGTGGTCCTCCATAGCGAAGTAATTATACTCATATAGATGATCAAACAAGTAATCAATATGTGGAATGGGATACAATTTATTTATAATGATTTTTTAATGTAATCAATCCAAAGGTGTATTTACCCACCCTCCTTATCCACTGAGAGGACCGGTGTACCCAATGGTGATACACTTAGTTATATAAAACCCTTGTTTATATTTTATTCAAATTTATTCTAGAGTTCCTTCAATTAGATGCTTCAGTTTTTTATAGAGTATAGTAGATAAGAATTGATCTATGTGTATTTCCAACTGAGGAATAAAACTATCATCCATGAGGAAGATGAGAAAACTCTTCCCAGAATACATCAGTACAGTCCCACACAATACACATGTCTTCAATAATGATTCTATCATTATTTGAAATCATTTGAGATAGAGAATATTTTTCATAAGAAAATAATATCTAATCATGGGAATAATATTTTATAGGTGATTCATCCACCTCCTTACACATAAGAAAAATAGGAGGATGATTTAGGATATGGAGAATTATTTCCCTTAATGGTAAATTTATTTAGGCTCTATATAAGGATAAACAATTCATTTCCATTACAACATTGAATTCCTCTAGCGTAAGTATGACAAGATTTTATGTGACATTATATCCACAAACATTAACCGGGGTGGAGTTATATGCATGGGTTCTAATAAATAGTCTACATATTATTCCAATGGAAAACAAAACCCCCACGTTTTGAAGTACTGTTTCAATAGTTATATTAAATATAAATGACAAGAATGAATGCATTTACCGTGAATCAATATTTTTTTAATTCAACATTGAATAAATAACACACCATTAACCACACCATCTCCAGGTCCCACCTCAAGAGTAGTGATTTTATGATCCCTTCCTTCCACGCTTGGAGTTGGATGTTATTATCAATGACTATATCTGAAAATCATTTACATAAGGAATTGGATTCCACATTGTATGTGTGTCGTAAAAATTTAACACTATACTCACGATGAGGGTTAATCAGTGTCTTCTTTTCTTGAATATTTTTAGTGGGATTCATCATCTCTCATTGGCCTTGATTAGGTTCATACCCCAATTTTCATCACTCATAAAATCATTTAATTCTGTTTACATAGTTTCTAGGATGCATGCTCTGACAATTTTTTCAAATGGAGATTTGGTATTTCATTCCTTAATGTTATTTATTTATTGATCTTCCTGACTTAAACTCTATTTTTCACTCATTATCTGTAACCCATTGAGACCACTACAAATCACTTGTCTCCATATCAAACATATCGTAATAATACGATATATATTTATAGACTTAAAATTAATGGATAAATAAATCATTTCATGGTTAAGTATTTATTCCACTAAATAAGTTTTCCACATTAATTTCAGTATCGATGAAATAATAAGACGTATATCAGGAAACCTGTGTGATGATTTCATTATAATCCCCAATGGAATCATCATAATTTTTCATTAGTTCAAGGAACACCATATGTATTATAAAATATAGAGATGTAGGATAATATTTATTGAAAAATACTTTTTCCCAATCTGTATTATTCCTTGGATTTCATTTCGATAATGGGATTATTATTCATGCCTAGTTTCCACTAAAGACCATCTCCCCCCCCCTTAGTGATAAATGTTTGGTATTCTTTTATATTTTTCATAGAACTAGGGGACATAAAATTTATTGTAAATAGAGTTAATCTATTTTTCAAATGTGAACGGATCATAAGATCCATCAAATTATGAAGTAATTTTCTATATAAAGGACTCAATGAAAACTTTCTCTATCATAAGAAAACTAGGGTGTTCCACATGATTCATGTTATTATTCGTAACATGAGATATTTCAGAAAGTACACCCATGATATTATTATCTCATCCTATAGTAATTTTTTCATTCCATTTTGGAAATCACTACATTATAAATCACATTGGTTGTTATTAGTATTCCTCTTATATCCACAATTAGAATAAATAGTGCAAAAATTAGGGATGATAACACTTAAATTAATATACATATAAAAATGTAAACTATAAATATATAAGTACTAATATATAAATGAAATATATATCCAATATTATGGGACTCTATGTTTAAATTATGATTATCCTTGGTAATTTTCATATTAGGTTTTATGAAAAAAAAATTATTAAATTATTTTATAATATTTTATAAATAGAATAAGAGTTTATCAAATCATATCCACCAAGGGTGTTGAAAAAGGTCTATAATAAGGATCATTTTTAGGCACCACGTACTAGTTGAGTTAATAATAAAAGATACCATTTTGAGTTATTACCCCTAGGATCATCTATTTTAGATCCACTTCCACTTATTGAATACAAACATGTATTTCATCGCTTGAAAACCACTCACTATATAATTTATGAAATTTCATGTTTTTTTCCAATACCTAGAATTATTTATTGGGTTTTTCTATTTTATCCTTTCTATAATCCAAAAATATGACTCTTATATACTCTAATATCAACATTGATGACACACACCCTTATATATATATTATTACAATAATTTTAAAATAAATATTAATAATCATTACACACAAATCTAGAGGCATGGTGTCTTCTGGAGTCTTGGTTAATAAAACAAAAACATTAATATAAAATTGAGTGGATTTATTTTAGACTCTATAATTTTCCCAAAAATCCCTTTGGTAGTCTATATTATCATAGGATATCCGGGAAAATGTTTCAACAAAATAGGTAATCTATAGTGCCATATAAGAGAATAACCATGATACTGAAGTATAACATATGAGTCAAATTGAATAACTTGATTTCATAAAATACAAGGATCATGAATAATCATATGGAATTGTGATATATATATAATGGAAGCACTATATCATATCATAATAGGAATTTTGTAACATCATAATACATGAAATCATAAAAATAAGTCAAGGCTCACTATCGAGACATCATAATATAGTGGTAAGATCCCCATAACGGATTTGGATTACCCCTTAATATCACTAACACCATCTCATGAGATAAAACCATTTCCAAATGAATTGTTATCTCTTCAAACTAATCATTACACATACATGAATTTTAGTTCCACATCATGGAATCAAATATAACGAATAATCATAAAAAATACCCATGGAAATTATTGGGTAACATAATCGTTTCTCAATATATAATTGAAGGAAATTTCAAAATAATTCCAAAGTGAAAATTGAATTACATATATTTAGAACTATGTATTTTAATTTATAATAATATTTCTAATGTATGAAGATCATTCAAAAAATGTTGAAAATAGGTGGAGAATATGTTATAGAAATGATCCTTTAAAATTATTTTTTTAGGAATCAGAAAAATACATTTTAATAATGAGGGAATAATGCATTTTATTTGAAACTAGGCGTAAAAAATTAAACAAAAAATAGTTATAATTAATTGAAATCATGCAAGTGTAAAATACATTAAAATAGTGTTATGTAAAAGGATTACAGGACAAAAATATTCCCATTAATCATGTTCAATTTAGAGGAAGGTATTAAAAAATGAAATGAAATCATGTTTTAGTCCAAAAAACGAAAAGGATAATAATGTAGATTCAAATTTAAGAAACATATGTATTTAATTTATAAGAATTTAATGATGTTAAATACATAGATAATGTCTGGTAGAGAGAGAGGAAATTATTGATCCAAAAAAAGCAAGTGCATTGAAGAGTTGATGTACCTCGAGTCTGAATTAACAATGCACTTACACTAAACATCTAAATTGATAATATTATATATATTAAAAACATTAATTAATTATAGTTCAATTAAATTAAATTTTTCTGTAATATTTTAGGTTATTTTAGATATTTTTAATTGAGATATTTATTCTATAAAAATTATCCCCAAGTCATTCATGTCATGTTTCAAAGGTCGTATTAGTTTTGAGTAATTTTATGAGTTCGTTTGATTTTTAAACATATCTCATAAGAATTTGTTTTGTGTATATAATGTGTTTATAAAATTTATAAAGTTCCATAGAATCCAAAATTATCCATAAATATTCCTGAAATAGAGAGTATTTATTTGATTATTATTTTATAAGTCCATTTAGGCTGGTTTCTACCATGATAAACTTAAATGGTATTATTTGACTCTAAGAGTATTTAAAAATAAAATAAGAAGAAAAAAAATTTATTCTTAATATTAGTTTAAAGTATTATAATTAAATTTAAATCATCCATGAATGTGTTTGGGAAAAATGAACAACACTGTTCGTGGGGGTAAGGAAATGACCATAATATAAACAATGTTTCCATTAAACAATCAACTGTGAGGAAGGTATAAAATAAAAATTCATATGAAATAATAATATATAAGTATATTAATTATATTAATGTTACTATTTAAATGTGTATATAATTCATATATTTCAAGTATTAGATGAAAAGAATTGAATGAGACTCCATGGAGAATTTTACCTCTATCATTAAATAATCTTTAGTTTCCTTCCCTCAAGGATCCATGAGAAGGTATTTTTGTAGGGTGAAAACTCATTGGATTTAGGAAGGAAATTTTGGGTCCTAAATGGGTAGAGTATGGGATAGATCGAAGAAGTAAAATATATGAGGACAAGGGGTGGTGTGGGTGAAATATATATGTGTAGGAGAGGGGTGTTTATTAATATAATATTTATTAGATTACTATTTTTTCCAAAGAATATCTATAGTGATGAGTCTCTTAACTAAATAATCTAATTGGGAAACATGAGATGGATGTAATGGTTTTTTATATCACAACTTACTATTAATCATTTATTTTACTTATAATATAAAATACAATAATTTCTCATATATTAATATTCCTTCAAAATTAAAAATTTCCATAAAAGTCTCAAAAACAAACCTATGCTAAAATAAATAAGTTGATTCCAAATATAAAATCCATTTTACCAAAATAATTTTCAATATATGGGAAATGTTATATTTAAAAAAATTATTAAAAAAATATGAAATTATCATATATCAAAAACCTAAAAAATATAATTATTATTTTATAAATTTATATATTCAAATTTATATCAATATAAATATTTCCACAAAACAAATTTATTAAATAAATGTTTTTTTTTAATATTTTATATTTATAATAATATTTTTATCATGAAGAAAAATCATACAATTTGTTACAAAATTATAATTATGATTTCATTTTTTTAGATAACTATTTTTCCATATTTAACACTTTAAAAAAGAAAATTATGAAAATAACTCATTATATAACTTATTAAATGTTGTTTTACTTTTTTATTGGACATTTTGAAATTCCAAATAGTCGAATTACTACTAAAACAGTTATATAACGTTCACATTTCAAGGTTTATGTAATTGTTAGATCTTTAGAGTCATATTTCTATTTAAACCCTATATATACTACACCATTCTCACTCTTAATAATTCACTAATTTCATTTCAATGATCATTAATTTCATTAATACATCCAATAATATTCCATATTCAAATCTTTCATTTTACAGTCTTTATGGTAGGCGTGATCTTCATGAGAGAATTTGGGCCTATGGATTTTTCATTTGATTGGGAATCATTCATTTTCATTTATCACATTATACTATCCCTTAGAGTTATAATTAACATTATATAATTATGTGTAATATTCCTTTGAATTATTAAATTCTTCCTATTTATATGTAATTTAAAACATAATAAAATAGTTACCATGAATCGTGAATTCATTAACTAATAGATGGAATTGCCATGCATTAATAATCATAATCACCATATAAGCATAGTGGTCATATAATCCCAATGATCATACAATCCAAAATATCATATAAAATGGAATTTATATCACAGTATTATATATATCCTCGAACACTTTATAAAAATTACCCATCTAATTATCTCATTTTTAATCTAAATATTTTTATCGGAATTATAACATGTAGTATTATTTAAATAAATATTATCAGATTTATGATCATAATGGATAACCATCATGATTAATATTTCAATTTTTTTTTATATAATTTTAGTTTTATTCCAATTTTAAATTTTCAATTCTTTATTTATTTATCATTTTTTAAATTTATTTAGACTTTTATTATAATTTTATGAATTATTAAAATGGGTTAAGGTTCTTTTTTATGGTTCATACTAAACAATCCATCTTTGCAATTATGGAAAAAAAATATTATATGTTTTGGGTGTTATATAAATCTCCCATAAATGAATTTCTCAATCAAAATTTCATTACATATATGATAAAAAATTATAGTACTTTTTTTATTCTATTTATGGTTCCCATGTAGCTTCCTTATAAAAATTATTTCACAAAACAACATCCATGTGGGGGTTATGTATTTAATGGACCATACGTTACATACATAAATATTACTCCAAAATTGAATAACATTACTTAAAAACATAACAAAACCATGCCAATAATGTATAGGTTTATTTTCTCTAAAAACTAGGAAACATAAACCTTTTGTTCATAAGACATCTAGATTGTCTCCCACTTATTCGTTTGTATATTGGCCCATTTGTGGCATATTTTAGTAATCATATTCTTCAAAATCTGGGGAAAATAAATATAAGAAATGATGATATGTAATAATAAGTAGGGGTAAACTAAGGTGATATAAATCATATAAAAATCATAATAAATAATAAAATAACAATTTATAATATTATCATGTATGTGAATGATCAGGATATCATTTCATGGGATAAATAGAATTTCATAATTTTTCAATGAAAATATTCCCTAATGTAATGACATTATACATGTAATTAATTTCATAAATATATGCATAGAAAATTATTTTATATTATGCTTGTCTCAATTCCAATACCATTATAGCGGACAAAGTCCGTTACTAAACTAGATTTACTCCCCATTCTAGCCCTGTATTATCAAACCGAGTTCATTTCCCATTACATACATGTCTATCTAATAAGATATAAATCTTTACCCAATGTATTGGATGGAGATATAGGTCCCACCCATATCATAATGTAATAATTCTTACATATTACTCAAAAACCTAAATCATTCATCATAGAATAGCCCAAAGAATAAAATAGGTTTCATAAACATCATTCCATAAATAAATATACCATATAAAAAAGGGATTTAATAAATATTATTCCATTATAAACATAGTTATAACAGGGATATAAAACATAAAACATAACCCATTTAAATAATTCCATCTTAGATGGAAAATAATTATGGTAGAACACTTCAAATTATTTCTTGAGATAAAATATATTTTCTTCCTCAAATAAATTAATTTCTGAAGATGACACACAATTTTAAAACAAATAAAATATTTGAAAAAAAACATTGAATTTTTTTAAATTAATCTTCATGTAAATATGGTGCTATGAAAATATAAAAACCCCCTTTTTCATATAAGTTAAAAAAAATACTTAACGTACTTTTGTCGGATAGTCAAAAAGTAACTCATATCGATAAAACACAAAAGTTTCATTTCATCCCATTCAATAAAAATTCATCAATGGGTAAAATTGACTTTCAAATTGTAGAATAATTAAAATAATATTAAATATTTTTTAAACATTGACGTGGATGAAAAATATTCCTTAGTAAAAACTTATGTATAAATAATCTATGATAATAATAAGATTCAGAAATTATCCCTTAACTTAGGACAAATATCCATTTTCTGTATCATAAACAACTATATAATTATACAAATAATTTAATAGACATAATCTAGAGTCATATTTATTTTTATGATATCATATATGATTATATTACCATCTTTTTATTAACAACATTTCATTGTTACTCGTTATATATGTATTAATGGATATATTTTCTTATGCATGTTTTTTCAAATAATCACGATTTCTATTACTTAGGTCATATTTAAATCCTTTTAAAATTATATTAACATACTATATTTTATATTTATTCATTATATGAATTTATATAATAATTATTTAATAGATATCATGTATAATGAATCTCATTGAATTGTAGAGATGGTTGGATGTATGTACGCACGAGCGACGATATCGTTCACAAAATAGTGAAATGATATGGATGTGGATTGAATATATATTGATCCAGAATAAATATTTTGTTAAAATATTCATTTATAGAAATTATTTTGATCATTATACACATCCATATAAATTGTTAGTGAAAAATAGTTTACAGTACGGTGTGGAAATGGTAAGTCCTACGTATGTGCGTGTGGTGATTTCATTTTTCGTATGATGGATAGAAATTGGAATAAGGTTCTTCCATAAACAAAATAACATCTCAGTATATATGAGATAATAGATTTATAACCTAATAATGGAAAAAAATGAAGAGAATTTATAAGAACAAATGATCTTTGGATAGTAAGTAATAGAGATTTCCTCTTCTTCGGTGAGCTCTATCTAGATATCCTCTTGAAGGCATTGATGTTGGTCTTTTGGGATGACCATGACCTATTCAATGTGAATAGGTAAGTTTATAATTGAAATTTATAGTGTTTGAAAACAATTTAAGGCTCAATTATTTATTAAGAAATGAGGTAGGACGTTTCCTTTTATAGTTGAGGATTGGGGAACTATTGAAATTTCAAAAAATATTAATTAATAATAAAATAAAAACACATAAAAACTCAATAATATCATATTTTAGCTTATTAGATTACATAATGTTGTAATATCATCAAAAAATAATATTTATACAAGTCAATATTTTCATTTATACCTTATCATTTTATTTAACACTTAGTTATTCTATTTAATATTTACTAAGGTAAAAAATATTCCAATATTAAAATGATTTAATATTTACTTATTTGATATAAATTAGTACACAAAGGACTAATTTATAATATTATATACCATATAATTATTATAATATATTTTATAAAAATGATTTATGATTATTAAATAAGTTAATAACACATTACTTTAATAAACAATCAATATTGTCTATTTTGTCACAAATCAATTCATTTTTTTAAAATAATTATAACATGATAGCTTCAAGAAAAATAATTTTTTATATTTATAATAGTTCAAGGTAATCTATAAATTTTTTCAGGCATATTAATTATCAATATTTTATTAATTTTATTATTTTAAAAACATTTAATTGTTATCTCTATTAATAAAAGAATTACCACATCAGTTTTGTGTAATTATTTAATATACTTATTTATTAAATTAAAATTAAACATAAATTACTATAACAAAGACAAATCCTCTATATTTCATAATAATACTTATAATAGAATGTGTACTTATTAAATTCGTACATGAAAAATATAATATTTATTAAAAAATGAATGTGACAACTTTAACATCATTTTAAATAAAATATTATAAGTGTCATGATCATTTACATATGGATCCAAATAGTCATAAACTCCACCGATGGAGAAATATGGATGATATATACTCAAAAAATATGATTTGGTTAAGTTTTTTTCTTTTAGATGTTATTATCATTTTAATAAAGTTTATTTTATTGGTTTATCGTCAATTAAAAAAATTCTACATCAAAAATAAGGTAATTATTTATTTCCTAAAAATTACAAATTAAATTTCCATGAAAAATATAATAATTTTATAAATAAAATAAATATTAGTTTTTAATATATCTTCTATATAACCTTATATTATAAATTATATACTTATTAAATTTTGAGTAAGGCATATTCATGTAACCCTTGAATAAAATTAATTACATATCATAACCTCATCAATGTGACTTCAAAAGGATACCATTTCAATCCAATAATGATTTAGATTGTAAAACACTCATTACATGATATTTCATAAAGTGGTAGGGTGTCACAACCCCCTCCCCACAAATTTTACCCCTCTTGGGTCGGCAATGTGAAAAGGGAGATAATGACCCACGAGTCCCACCACCAGTAGGCCCTGGGTTGGCGACTAACACCGAGGGTATAATAAACACACATATGGGAGGCATTACCCTCTAGGAGAACACATGCAGAAAAGAGAGATAAGATAGATACCAACCAACACCAACTAAGAACTGAAATAAAAAAGAAACCCATGTACATATATGAAATGTCATGCAGAAGTACTACAACTGAAAGGGAAAACTACAAGTACCCAAAAGAAAGTAAAATGGAAGTGGCTGCAAGCCCGAACAACTCCTCCAACTACAAGCTAGTAGTAACTAGCATGATCCCCAACCTACTCCAAGTGACCTAAAAGATAGTTTATATATGTGTAGGGTGAGTATATCTGTATACTCAGTAGGATCCCCCCTGAAGCCTCTCGTGCAAAAGTAAAAAATTATGCTACAGTGAAATGAACAATAGTGAATCTAACTCATCCCCTATGTAGGTATACTATGTTTCCAACCTCACCATGGCTACTCTCACCAAGTAATGCATAAAAGAATATATCATATGGAAATAGATATCAAGGGTACCCCACTACTACTTCCCCACTGGTTTTCCGCTTTTCCCCAATGACATATGTCCTATGCATCTCTCTCCAAATGATTTCCCATATACACCTGGTCTAATCTCCACAATCTGCACCCCATGCACCACAAGGCTTTCCCGCAGACACCCAGGCTAAGCACCACACCATCCTCACAACCAATAGTAACCAGGTAGTTTCTTGGAGCCACCATAGCCCGCATAACATGTATCATATGCCGGTTATTATACCTCAAGCCATTACATCCCATATGTCGAGTAACGATCCTCAAGCCATCACAACCTATACATGTTACACCTATAGTAGTCCATAGGATAATATATCCAGAATATATGTGTGGAAACAACCACAAGCCATTATAGCCCTCTACACACATATATGGGGAAAACTAACCGATGTTCCCAATTGAACTAGTATCTACAAAGAGAAGAGAGATGTGCTAAAGGGGGGTAGTCAACCATTCAACCTCCCATCAGAATGTTGGGGAAAACACCACCCCAGGGCTCAGAATCCCCGGGGTTCTAGTTGCCCTTACTGACAGGGTGGAGTAGCGTGTAGCAACACAGAAAGTAAAGAATATATAACTCACAACCACACTATGGGCATAACCTAGTCTTAGTCTCAACTACAGCTAACGTCTCTCAGACTCCGGGCTGCTATTTCTAAGACTAGGAATCCTATAAGCATGAAACCATTTAAAGAACTTAATTAGGTTACTTCATTCCCTTTTTCATCAGTTCCACTTTACGTTAATTAATTCATTTCACGTTAATTAACCATGAACACAACCACATTAAACTTCATTGGAATCACATTCAAAAACAACTATTTCTATAAAGATTCAACATCACCTTTAAATTCTAGAATCTCCATCCCCGTGGATCATCACCATTTAATCAATGTTTCATTGGAGAAATTGATTTCCCATATTCTCAGTCATTCTAGAAAAGCAAACTATGATACTAAACACAAGGGGGCTCAACACGGTGAGTATATGTATTACCCGTCGAGTCTTTTCCGCATATAGCAAGAGCGTAGACTAATCCTCCCTTGAGAATCTAGACATAGAAAGCATGTGGCATACCCTGCACGTCTTCGCCTCCATTGGATGAATGGTAAGAAAGACCAGCTGCCTTGAGCAGTGGGGAAAAGTAAAGCAGATAAACATTCAATCAAAGTCACCACGCATCCAACAAACACATCCATCCCATTCCATCATCACTTGTGTCCTCCCTGACACCCACATGCATAATCTGAAGCATCTCGCCACTCTAGGAGTCATCCACTGGCACAACCACAAGGCCTCCCTACCTCCACTTACCACAACACCCCTCCAGGGTAACATCAAAGCACAAGAAGTAGGAAATCAAACATTACATAAAATGGGCTCTTGGACCTTTAACCAGGAATCCAGCCTTCATATGTAATGAGAACTCATGGCTCTAAAGAACAAGGAACTCAACCTTACAAACAAGAGGGTAACTAAGAACCATACCAGGCATTATCTTTTATCAACCAAACTATTATTTAATCCCTCTTGAATTAACAGATTCAATTTGTAGGTTCCAATTCCAGGAAACCTAATCAGTAAGCTGTCACAAAAGATTTAACATGTTTACTATGCCAATTTGATTAACATTCAATTAGAACAATTACAGCAATGGAAACAACCAGGTTCATTTACATGCCTCGTCATCTTTAGCCAATTTATTATCAAATAATTCCAGCTTGACGTTATTTATCAATTTCCATCAAGAATAAACAAATGAAAAAAGAAAGCATAGATATCACTCTATCTAGAAAAACATCAGGCAAACCGTTATCATGGTACAAAGCAACAACAACAAGCAATCAAACCAATTATTTTAATCTGTTTCATGTATTTAATTAGGTCAATTACATTGTGATATAAAGGGATAAATCATGCTAACTCTACGATTTCAAATAAACATTTAGATAAGCCACGAATCCCCTACCTCAAAGGTTGTTGAAGAATCCATCAAAGGTCCAACAATTCCCAAGGAGACAGGGCTGATTCACCAAGGATCCTCCCTATATCTATTTTCCTAACACAACCAAGACCGAAGATCATCACAAACGTCATCCACACACATATATCTACCCATAACGGGCGTATATCTATGATCCCGAGAGAAAAGAAGGAGTATATCTAGGTAGGTCTTGGAAACCAAACAAAAAGGATCACTTACCTCGAGAAACCGGCTTCGTTTCGCGAAGAGAAGCCTCTAGATCGCCTCCAAAATTCTTGGGAGAGGTTCTTCCACCTCCAAGGAAGGGTAATCTCGAGTTATGGCTGCTTAGGGGCTTAAAATAGGTTATTAAAGGAAAAACGAGTTAGATCCACAATTTTATGATCTAACTTAAAGTGACCACATGGTTAGTTCGCACGGTTTAACAAAACGTGTGCTAACTATGTGTTAGATTATGCCACAACAACCCATCCTCGTATGGTTAGTCTGCACGATTAGGAAAACTATGTGCTAACCGTGCGTTAGCCACTGCCCTCAAGACTAGCCTTACATGGTTTGGCCGCATGGTTTAGGCAAACCATGTGCCAACCGTGTGAAAGATATTACCCTTTAACTTTCCTCAAAAGTACACCCAAATTCACCCCCAAGTCACCTTGACTTCCTAGAACACCATTAGTACCAAATTTTCACAAAGGAATAGAGCGGAGTGGTCCGGGCCATTACATCAGATACCTCTTAAAACATTCTCATCCTTGAGAATCCAAAACCCACATAAAGAAAAAACAAAACAGGTTCTGAACAACCACCCACTGAGATACCTATCAAAAGAGAGAAAGCCACCAAATAAACAAAGGGATTCATCCCATAAACATTAATGTTTCATAACCACATAAGGAATCATCATTATATGAAAGAGTTAAACATTAAACAACCCTAGGTACTGAGCACGTATCTGTGAATCGCGTTCCCATGTACTCTCTTCCATGCCACCGTGTCACCACAAGACATGAACTAAGGGGATGGAATGCCCACACAACACCTTATCCTTGGGGTCTTCGATCTCTACAGGTCACTCCAAAAACGTGGCATCATCATCAACATCGATCTCTCCCCATTCGATGATGTGGGAGTCGTCATGAAGATAACAACGTAGCTGTTACACATGGAAAAAATCATGTATCCGACTCATCTGAGGGGGAAGTTCTACTCGATACGCCACAACACTGACATGAGATAACACCTCTAAAGGCCCTATAAAGTGGGGAGAAAGCTTACTCCCATAACCAAATCTTCGTTTCCCACGATGGGAAGTCACCTTCAGAAACACATGATCCCCAACATTAAACTCTGAGGGTCTCCTTCTTTGATAGACATAGGACTTATGACGATCTTTCACTGCCTTCATCCTCTCATGAATCACCTGAACCATCTATGTTGTATTCTTCACTAGTTCCAGTCCAAGAATTGCTGACTCTCCGACCCCAGTCTATCACAACGGAGAACAGAAAGGCCGGCCATTCAAGGATAAAAAAAGCGCCATACCGATGGTGGAGTGGAAACTATTATTGTATGAAAACTCCACCAATTTTAAGTGCCTCATAAATGAACCTCCAATGTCAAGAACACAAGAGCGTAACATGTATTCAAGATTCTGGATGGTTTTCTTTGTCTGACCATCCGTTTGATGATGAAAAGAAATGCTAAGGCATAGTTGAGAACCAAAAGCATATTGGAGACCTCTCCACACCGTGTAGGTAAAATGAGGATCTCGATCGGAAATGATCATCCTTGGGACTCCATGAAGTCTCACCACCTCCTCGGGATACAGCCTCGATAAAACTTCCACTAAGCTCGACTCCTTGATCACTATGAAGTGGGAAGATTTTGTTAAACAATCCACTACCACCCAAATAGCATCATGTCCGCCTAGAGATCGAGGTAAACCTGTAACAAAGTCCATTATGATGTCCTCCCAATTCCAGTAAGGAATCCTTAATGGCTGGGGAAGACCACCAGGAACATGGTGTTCGACCTTCCCCTTCTCGCAGACTAAACATCGAGACACAAACTCCGCAACTGCACACTTCAGCCTAGGCCACCAAAACTAACTCCTCAAGGATCGGTACGTCATTGTCACTCCAAGATGTACTGCTAAAGGAGAACTGTGGAATTCTCTAAGAACCATCTCATGCATCTCCTATGGAACAAAAAGCCTTCCATGATACAACACTCTGTGTTGTTCATCCTCAGACCAACCATCAGGGGCCTCAGCACAAATGACCCGGTCTATCCAGACCTCCAACTCAAGATCCCCCAACTAGGACTCTTCCACCTTATTCACCAGGGATGACTGTACCGTCATATGAAAAAGACAACCTCTACATCTGACTTCACCCATATCAAGATGCAATGCTGACAGTTCTTATATTACTCTCTATGAATCACCAGATTCATGCACAGCATCACTATGTGACTTTCGGCTCAGCGCATCAGCTACAACATTACCCTTTCCAGGTGTATACGATATTTCAAATTCGTATTCCTTCAAGAACTCTATCCACTGACGCTTTCGTATGTTCAGGTCATGCTGGGAGAAAACATACCTCAAAATCTTATGATCATTGAAAACCACAAAGCACTCACCAATGAGATAATGTCTCCACAACTTTAGAGAAAACACCACGTCTGCCAACTCGAGATCATTGGTGGAATAGTTGCGTTCATGGGGACATAATTGTCGAGACCCATAAGAAACAACTGACCTTTTCTGCATAAGAGGAAAGCCTAACCCCAGATGTGAAGCATCGCAAAAAACATCAAATTGAACTCCTTCAGCTGGAAGGAAAAGGACTGGAGAACTTAATCACTTCTCCATTAGATACTCAAAAGATGCCTGACACTGATCAGTCCATATGATGGATGATCCTTCTTGGTCAAGGATATCAGAGGAGTCACAACCCATGAGAAATTGGCCATGAACCTCTTGTAGTAGCATGCGAGACCACGGAAACTTCGTACCTCTGAAACTTTCATGGAGGCCGCCCAAGACACAACTACTTCTATCATTGATGGATCCACAGCAACCCCCTGTTGGGACACAACATGCCCTAAGAAACAAACTTCTTGGGCCCAAAACTCAGACTTCGACAACTTCTCGAACAGCTAATGTCGACGAAGAACTCCCAAAACAGTTCATAGATGCTCGGCATGCTCCTCTTCAGATGTTGAGTACACAAGGATGTCGTTGATGAAGACTACCATGAACTTGTCTAGGAACTCATGAAACACAGCATTCATCAATCCCATGAACACAGCTGGAGAATTCGTCATGTCGAACGGCATTACAACGAACTCATAATGCCCCTGACAACAATAGAAAGCAGTCTTGGGAATATCCTCATCCTTCACATGCATAGGATGATATCCTGGACATAAGTCGATCTTTGAGAACTAACTTTCACCCTCCATTTGATTGAATAAATCATCAATCCGCGGAAGAGGATCGCAGTTCTTTAATGTCACTTTGTTTAAGTGAAGATAATCGACACAAAACCACAAACTTTCGTCAGCCTTCTTTACGAACAGAATTAGTGCACCACATGGGGACACACTTGGTCGAACAAAACTGCACTGCAACAGACCATCAAGCTATATACGCAGCTCTCGTAACTCGAAAGGGGTCATCCTATATGGAGACATAGATATAAGAGACTCTCCTAGTTGTAGCTCAATCCCAAACTCGATCTCTCGTCGAGGGGGTAATGCTACAACCTCTTCTAGAAAGACATCAGGGTACTCCTCTTCAACCCTAGGAAACTCCAACTGCAGAACCTTTGAAGAAATCAGCATCATATCAGCCGCCATGGATGATAAGGATGGAACACACCTATGACAAATCTGAGGATCTCGCTCACCAACAGACACCACCTGCTCTCTATCCGCAGCGATGAAGATGGAATTCTTCCTGAAGCAATCCACAATAGCATGCACCGAATACAAACAATCCATGTAGAGGATGACATCATATGGTTGTATCTGTAAATATAGGAAATCTCCCCAGGAGTGGTGTTTCCCCAATAGTAGCTCACAGTTTCTACATACTTCAAACAAGTCATCTCGACCTCCAACTGGCGTAGTCAATGCCAAGGGCACTGGAAGCCTCTCTACCTCAAGTCCCAAAGCATGGACAAGGGTATGTGATATGAAGGAGTGTGTCGCTCCTGAATCAAACAAGGAAAACACCAAGGTAGAAAACAAGCAAAGGGTACCTCAAACGACATATGGCTCGCCTGGTGATAGAAACGCTAGAGCATAAAGCTAACCACGACCTCCCCCACGGCATCTCCGACCCTAATGACGTACACCACCACGGCCGTACTCTTCTCTCTGAGGAAAGGGAGCATCATGGAGCAGTCCTCTGCCTACCCTATCTCCCCTCTGGTGATCTAAATCTGGTGCAACTAGTTGCTGCTGCCTTGGCGGAAACTGCCTCAATGGAGGAACCTAGAGCATAGTGCTTTTTGCACGAGGAGTGCTCTGAAATGTCGGGCACTCCAACTACTGATGTCCATGACCACCACATGAAAAACAAGCGCCTGATCCCTTGGAAAAGGCCTGAGATTTGCTGCCTCCGGGGAAACGATATGTGAAGGGCCGGGACCTACCCCCGGCTGAACAGAAACTCTTCTGCCCTGAAAATTGGGAACCCCGAACCATAGCCTTGCTTCGTGAGGGATCATGATGATCCCCTTCCCGTGATGATCCGTTCCTGGCCAAAGTCCTCTCAACAACTTCTGCCCTCACCAATATCTCAAGATATGTATTCATCATAAATGGGGTGACCTGGCAATGGATCTCTGGACGCAAAGCCTCCTCGAAATGCCTCACCATAGCCTCCTCATCTGGTAAGAGGTCCAAAGAATATCATAAAAGTTTCATGAAACGGATCCCAAAATCCCGAACAATGGATCTCCTATGTCGAATGTAAAGAAGCTCCTGGGTACTGGACTCCTTCGCAGTCGAGGAATGGAACTTGACTCTAAACTTGTCCTGAAACTCTTCCCATGTGATAGCTGACTTCTCACGATCCCTGAGGAACATGAACCACCATTTCCTTGCTGCTCCATGCAGCATCATCACCACTAAGGACACCCAATGCTCCTTCCGAGAACGGATTGAACTGAATCCTATCTCGACCTCCTCCAACCAGTATTTTGTGACTGTATCTAAAACGGAGCCCTCATACTTCTATAGACTCTGGCGCTAAAACTCTTGGACTGTCTTCCTCCAAGTGTCATCTTTGTAAACCTCTACCCTATGGCGGCCTGCTAGAACATCCTTCTAGACATCTTCTATGAAATCCTGAAGAGGATGTCAGCCTGGAGCCATACCTGCAAAATAAAAAACACTTAGAGCTCCTAAGCATGGAATATGGAAGACTCACCATTAATTAATTAATTTTTTTCTTTCATTCATTTTATGTTAACCTATCCCAAGGTCTACCCATTCATACACAGGTATAAATAAGATTGATCCATGATCCTTTCCTTGGTCTCTATCATGCAACTAGTATCACCTTGTTTAGTAGCCATGGTAAACATAAAGGTTCGTACATCAGATCATAGGGGTCCCTAAATGCCTATGTCGTAGCCGGTTTCCAGTGTTTACCACACTTGCTAAACATGAATGACACCATTTCTCTACCAACCCATGGAAACTCACATGTGCCTAACTCCAACCTCCATCCTATCCCTCAACCTGACCTCTGATACCACTCTGTCACGACCCCCTCCACACAAATTCTACCCCTCCTGGGCCAGCAATGTGAAAAGGGAGATAATGACCCCCGATTCCCGCCTCCCGTAGGCCTCGGGTTGGAGACTAACACCAAGGGTATAATAAACACACAGATGGGAGGCATTACCCTCTAAGATAATACATGCGGAAGAGAGAGATAAGATAGATACCAACAAACTCCAAATCAGAACTGAAATAAAAAAGAAACCCATGTACATATATGAAATGTCATGAAAAAGTACTACAACTGAAAGGGAAAACTACAAGTACCCAAACGAAATTAAAACGGAAGCGACCGCAAGCTCGAACAGCTCCTCCAACCCCAAGCTAGTAGTAACTAGCATGATCTCTGACCTGCTCCAAGTTACCTGAAAAACAGTTTATATATGCGTAGGGTCAGTATAATAGTATACTCAGTAGGATCCTCCTCGAAGTCTCTCATGAAAATGTAATGAAATCATGCTAAAGCACGATGAATAATAGGGAAACCAACTCGTCCCCTAAGCACGAATACTATGTTTCCAACCTCACCATGGATACTCTCACCAAGTAACGCATAAAATAATATATCATATAGAAAAGGATATCAAGGGTACCTCACTACTACTTCCCCACTAGTTGGCCACTTTTCCCCAACAACATACGTCATGTGCATCTCTCTCCAATGGCTTGCCCGTATACACTTGGGCTAAGCTCCACAATATTCACCATGTGCACCACAATGCTTTCTCGTAGAAACGTGGGCTAAGCACCGGACCATCCACATAACGAATAGTAACAAGGTAGTTTCCAGGAGCCACCACAGCCCGCATAGCATGTTTCATACATCAGGTATTATACCTCAAGCCATTATAGCCCATACGCCGAGTAAGGATCCTCAAGCCATCACAGCCTATACATGTTACACCTATAGTAGTCCATAGGACACTATATTTAGAATATATGTGTGGAAATAACCACTAGCCATTACAGCCCTCTACACACATATTTGGGGAAAACTAACCGTTGTGCCATATGGAACTAGTATCTACCAAGAGAAGAGAGCGGGCCTAAATGGTGTAGTCAACCATTCAACCTCCCATCAGAATGTTGGGGAAAACACCCCCCCAAGGCTCAGAATCCCCAGGGTTCCAGTTTCCCTTACTAACAGGGTGGAGTAGCGTATAGAAACACAAAAAGTACAAAATATATAACTCACACCCACACTATGGGCATAACCTAGTCTTAGTCTCAACTGCAGCTAACGTCTCTCGGACTCTGGGCAGCTATTTCTATGACTAGGTATCCTATAAGCACACAACCAATTAAATAACTTCATAATGTTACTTCATTCCCTTTTTCATCAGTTCCACTTTACGTTAATTAATTATTTTCACATTAATTAACCATGAACACAACCACATTAAACATCATTGGAATAACATTTAAAAACAACTATTCCTTTCAATATTCAGCATCACCTTTAAATTCCAGCATCTCCATCCCTATAGATCATCACCATTTAATCAATATTTCATTATAGAAATTACTTTCCCATATTCCCAGGTATTCTAGAAAAGTAACCTATGCTATAAAACACAAGGGGGATCAACACGGTGAGTAAATGTACTACCAGTCGAGTCTTTTCCGCCTATAGAAAGAGCGTAGACTCATCCTCCCTCGAGAATCTAGACACTAAATGCACATGGCATACCCCATGCGTCTTCGCCTCCTTCGGATGAAGGGTAAGCAAGACAAGCTTCCTTGAGCAGTTGGGAAAAGTAAAGTAGATAAACATTCAATCAAAGTAACCATGCATCTAACAAACACATCCATCCCATTCCATCATCACTTGTGTCTTACCTAACACCCACTTGCGTAAACCGATGCATCTCACCACTCTAGGCGTCATCCGCTGCCACAACCACAAGGCCTCCCTGCCTCCACATACCACAACACCCCTCCAGGGTAACATCACAACAAATGAAGCAGGAAATCAAACATCACATCAAATGGGATCTTGACCCTTTAACAAGGCATCCAACCTTCATATGTAATGAGCACTCATGGATCTAAAGAACAAGGCACTCTGCCTTACGAACAAGAGGGTAACTATGAAGCCTACCCGACATTATCTTTTATCAAACAACTAGTTCTTTAATCCCTCTTGAATTAACAGATTCATTTCTTAGGTTCCAATTCCGGGAAACTTAATCAGTAAGCTATCACAAAATATTTAACATGCTTACTATGCCAATTTGACTAACATCAAATTAGAACAACTACAACAACGGAAAAAACCGGATTCATTTACATAACTCACTATCTTTAGACAATTGACTATCAATTAATTCTGGCTTTACGTTCTTTATCAATTTCCATCAAGAACGAACAATTGAATAAAGCAATCATAGATATCACTATATCTAGAAAAACATGAGGCAAACAGTTATCATGGTACAAAGAAACAACAACAAGCGATCTAACCAATTCTTTTAATCCGGTTCAATTATTTAATTAAGTGAATTATATTCTGATCCAAAGGGATAAATCATGCTAACTCTATGATTATACATAAAAAATTAGAGAAGCAATGAATCCCCTACCTCAAAGGTTTTCGAGGAAACCCACAAAGGTCGAAGAACGCCCAAGGAGACCGGGATGATTCACCAAGGATCCTCCCTATATCTCCTCTCCTAACACAACCAAGACCAAAGATCATCACAAATGTCATCCACACACATAGATCTACCCATAACGGGTGTAGATCTAAGATTCTGATAGAAAAGGAGGAGTAGATCTAGGTAGATCTAAGAAACCAAACAAAAATGATCACTTACCTCGAGAAACCGGCTTTGATTCACAAAGAGAAGCCTCCGGATCACAACCAAAATTCTTGGGAGAGTTTCTTCCACCTCCAAGGAAGGGTAATCATGAGTTATGGCCGCTTATGGGCTTAAACGAGGTGATTAAAAGCAAAACGAGTTAGATCCACAATTTTAGGATCTATCTTTAAGTACCCGCAAGGATAGATCGCATGATTTAACAAACCGTGCGCTAACCGTGTGTTAGTTTTTCCCTCGACAACCCCTCCTCGCATGGTTAGTCCACACTGTTATAGAAACCATGCTCTAACCATGCGTTAGCCACTTCCCTCAAGACCAGTCTTGCATGGTTTGGCCGCACGGTTTGGGCAAACCGTGCGCCAATCGTGCGAAAGATATTACCCTTTAACGTTCCTCAAAAGTCCACCAAATTGCAACCCAAGTCACCTTGACTTCCTAGAATACCTCTAGTAACGCATTTTCACAAAGGAATGGACCGGAGAGGTCTGGTCAATTATATATGGTAATTTTATACTACTATTTATACCCTTAATTACCAAATTTATCCTTTTACCATATTAATAAAAATTAACGAATATACAATTTATAGTTCCCAAAAATAAAATAAATATATTTACATAATTTGGGACTACTAGTTCAAAATATGGACTCCATTTTTCAAAAATCAGAGCATATAAGTTACAGTAATTAAATTTAAATTAATCTCATTGTGGAAAGGATAAAACATGTTTTAAAAGTTAAAACATTTCCAAACAATAAAATTTTGTAATTCCAAAGTCAATGAAAAATTAATACCAATGAATAAAATTATATTAACATGTAAAATTAAATATATTTTTACTTTTAAACCGTTAAATAATATATTTTTAACATATAAATTATTTCAATTAAGAAATTAGTTTTCAAATAACATTTAGTATATTTTTACTTATCATCAAAACATGAAAGTTATAATAAAAATATTAAAAATTAAACCAATGTAGATTTTTATGTCCCACTTGCAATGAATAGTTTATTTTTTCATATAAAAATTATTATTCTATCAAAATTTTAAATTAAAATGTTTTTCCCATTAAATGGTGGTAAGATTACCCTTTTGAAAAATAATATTTGATTTTTTACATGAAATATGTTTTATTCATACCAAATCTCTAAAATATATTTTGGGAGAAAATTAACATATTATTAAATAAATCAAATATATATTTCATTAGTTTCATTTAATAATTGTAATTAACATAATTTTTTAATATAAAATTCAAATATTTCCTTTATATTTAATTGGTTTGTATTTTTCATAAATAATTAGTTTCCAAATAATTCACCATATATTTTCATATAATAGTTATATTTACTCCTTATAACATAAAAACTAGTATATAATGGTGATTTTATACCAAGGGTGTGTCATGGTTCTTTTAACCTCATTATTTTGTTAAATGACAGCTATTTAAGAATAAAATTTTTTAAAAGAAAACCTTTCTTGAAATAAATTTTGTGCTATATTATACCCCACTTAAACTGAATTTCACCATCGGAATTTCACACATGGATACAAACAGATGAGGATACCTCTGCCTCATCACATCCACATGTTCCCACATTGCTTCCTCAAATTGGTGGTTCCTCTATAAATCTTTTACCAGGTGAGTTTCCTTATTTCATAGATCTTTTTCATTACGATCTAGAACCTTTATCGGGTGTTCTTCAAAAAAAGACATTGCTCCAATGGTATGACTTATGAATATACTAAATGTGAATGATCAAGTATATAATTTATCAAGATAGATACATGGAGAACATCATTAACGTGAGCGAGATTTGGTGGTTGGTCCAATCAATAATATACCCTCCCCACACGATCAAGAATTTCAAAATGAATGATATACCTAGGGCATAAATTTTCATTCTATCCAAATCCCATTACTCTCTTCCATGGAGATATCCACAGAAACAACATATCTCCCACTTTAAAATCTAGGTCTTTTATCAGTTGTCCACATAATTTTTTTAAATATCACACCATTCAATGTAATGATAATACCTCCATATATTTAATGAAAATATTTCAATAGATAAATCAAAATCAAGATTCATGGTTTTTAAATTTTCATTAGGATTAAGCTATCACAGTTTCAGTTTTTATGAGAACACAACCCATACCCTCATTGGATGCATCACAATAGATCCCAAACCATCCTATACTACAAGGTAGTGTGATAACATGTGCACTAATAGTCCTTCTTTTATGCTCTTTGAAATTCACTTCACATTCATCCATCTACAAGAACCTAACTTATATCAGAGTCAACTTGGTGAGTGGATTATAGAGTTGTGAAAACATAATTTTCAAAACATCAATAATACCCATAAAAACCATGAAAATTTTAGATCTTAGATACCGTTCTTTTCTAGGACAACATTAAATGACTTCTATAATACTAGATTCACAGATATCCTCTATCTTTATAATATAAGACCCAAAATGAATCTTATTAATGAAAAAATTCACACCTGGTAAATTTTTCATTATCATTATCATTTCTATGCATTATTAGTACAATTATGAAGTTATTTCCATGCTCTTACTTTCCCTTTTAATATAATAGAATGTATACTATAAAGACTACCAGAAACTGATCAAGATAGTATTTAAAGACTCTATCCATTAGATCCATGAAGATAACAACATAATGAGTAAGACCAAAAGGTTTCACTTTAAATATATAGTGTCCATACATTGTACATAATTTCTTATTTGGTATATCATCCTTCTTTACCCATAATTAATGATATCCTAAATAAAGATAAATCAAGGAAAAGTATTGGGATTAATATAGTTGGTCTAATAAAAGATCAATTATGGGAAGAGGAAATTTTTTCTTAATAGTGATCTTGTTATGTTTTTAATAGTAAATACATACACTTATTGATCCATCTTTATTAATAAAAAATAGAAAATGTGCACCCCATTTTGATGCACTAGGTCATATGAATCCCATTTTATGATTATATTGGAGTTTCTTCTTCAACTCTTGCAACACCATTAGGTCTATTCTATATGGTTTCTTTGGAATAGGCATAGAACCTGGTGTAATGATGTAGAATTTGGGGAGGGGCAGTTCTAGTGGGTTGGGCCTATGGGTAATGTATTGGGCATGGTATCCCTTTGGGCCTTCAGGTCATGTATTTTCATGTCATGTTGGGCCTTGTTCCTTGGTTATATGGGTCATGTATGGGTTCCCATTAAACCATTAAAAGGGGTATTATCCATAATAAAATAAAAATAAATGCCTTAGGACCATTCGGGCAAAGAACTCGGTGTGAGTTCTATTGAAAACTCAACCTCACGAATTGGTGGAACACATGGAAATTATTTCGGAAATACATCAAAAAATTCACCTAAAATAGGTGTATTATTAATTATTAGTTTTATCCAATCCATTTGAGATAGATTACCTACATTTAAAGGAATCAAGGCACATAAGAGGGAGAAAAATTCCCTTTAAGGTTCATACTCACCATTGCATTGATAAATGATCATAGATTGATCTGGAATATCAAATCTGACTTCCCTTCCTTATAAATTTATATGTCCTCCATATAGATAAATCCAATTCATGCCAATGTTCACATAAAATTCCACTAAAGAAAGGATCACATGGTTTTCAAGAATCATTTTTCTACAAACATCAACTAGATAATAATTTTATACTTTTTCTATGACCTTGTTTCCATTAGGATTTATCACAACTAACAAAACATCTAATTTTTGAGGTAATATAACAATACCCTTAAAAAATTATTTATAAATAAAAGAGTGGGAGGATCTAGAATCAAATAAAACATTTTCTACTTTAAATTGGTTGGTAAGCGTACCAATAACCACTTAATTTTATAAATCACATTTTTGACTGTGATTTCATGTGACTTGCCTTTGTATTTAGACTTAAGAATTATATAACATTTTCATTCATTAATAACCCTTGGATTAGAGAATTTGAAGGAATAATTCCACATCTCCTTGAACTTGTTGCATTGATGCATAGATGGTTCATTTTGATTAGTCTCTTCTCTATTTGCATAATTAGATATATTTCCCCCATCATTTCCGTATTAAATTACCTGATGACCATATATCTCACAGATGAAACCATTTTTCTTCCCTTAAATTCTATTTTATCTTTTTTTCTTTCAACCATTTGAGCATAAGGGAAAACTCATCATATTTTCAATCTGCTCTTTAGATTTTCCCATGAAGTCTATTTTTCTCTTCATAGCAATCCCATAAGACTAATGGGTTACTCTATTCCCCATATAAACCTTGAAAGAATATTGAACAATTTCCTAATATATGTTGAATTTCTTTAGGGATAATTCCCCCTGAATATTTGGTTTTATGTCACTAAATAGTTGGTCAGTTTTACTCTCATGTTGGATAATAATTCCACAAGCATACCTTGAATGTCCTGTAAAATTTTCTTCATATGTACAAATAGATTCATCTTCCTTTTTCTTAAGATCAAGGTACTAATTTTCCATAATTTTTTTAATAGTGTGGGGTAAGTATGTATTGAAAAATGAGTTCTTAAACTCATCCCATTCTATGGATTACATTTTATCTCTTTACCTCGCAATATTGACATGGTTCCACCATTGATCACCTTCACCTTCCCAATGATAGACTGGTAAGATGAAGTTATCATGTAGTGAAAATTAGGGAATTTAAGATATCATCTCATTGGTAATGATCCATTGTTTATCCACTACTGTATTAGAATACCCCATGAATAAAGGGGGACGCTGCCTTATGAAGGATTCAACAAAATATTGTTCCCCCAATTTTACATTTGGAAGTCCTATATGATTTATAGATAGGTAATGTTGTGTGATAATAGATACAAGATTTTTCATTCCACCTTCTATGAAATTTGGTTTCTCAGAAGAAAAATAATGGAATTTCCCCTCACATTAAACATAAAAGAAGTTCCTTTGGGTTCTTGTCATTGAGAAAAACCAAGATTTATAATGTGTGAAACACTAATCATAATTAAGAAACACCAAATTGAGAGTATAATTTAAATTTAGGTTACTTTAGTTTATATACTATGTTATTTATGGTCATTTATAAAACACTAGGAAAGTATCCTATACTTCAACTTGTCCTTAGGGTTCTTATTATGGTTTTCTCAACCCTAGTCTCCAAATTTTAAATACACATTTTCTATGATACCAACTATAATATCCCATAAAATACATTAAAAAATATTACTTATAAATTGAATAATATTCATTAATAAACATAACAAAACCATTTTAGGAATATATAGGTTTTGTTTCACTACAAATAGGGAAACATAAACAACTGGTTCATAAGAAATCTACATTGCATCATGCTTATTCCTTCATATCTAAACCCATTTTGACATATCTTACTGACACTATTATTCATAACCTTAGGAAAAGAAACCTAATAAATTGTGATCTTAGATGATCATTAAATGTAAAAAATGGATATATTAATCATATCAAAATCATAAGACATAAGAACAGAAAATCTTATCTTGCATATGAAAGAACAGGCTATAATGTCATGGGATAAATCATAAAATCTCATATTGAATTCATGGAAATACTCCAAAAAGTAATAACATAAGACATTGAATTTTTTTGCATGCATGTAAGAGTATAAAAACATCATATTAATCAAGTATCATTTCCAATACCACTATTGAGGACAATGTCCACTACTAAACTAGGTTTACTCCCCATTCCAGCCCTGTATTACTAAACAGAGATCATTTCACATCCCTACCGTATCTATCTCATGATATAAAAATCACTATATGGTTAATTAAAGGGGTATATATGTTCCAAAAATATCATAATAAAATCATTCTAACATGTTCTGAAAATACATAAATCATTCATCATAACATATCCCAAAGAATAAAATGTGCTTCATAATCATATTTCCATCATAACATAATCCATATAAAACAAATGTATTTCAAAAGTATCATTCCATTATAAACATTATAAAACATAGTAATATTAGGGATATTATACTAAAAATCCATATTAATATAATCCATCATAGATAGAAAAAAACATTGGAAGAACAAATGAAATTAATTGTTCAGGAAAATATCTTTTCTTCTTCAAAAACATTCTCATTTTTCAAAATTCAACATCTTTTTAAAAGAAAATAAATTATTTAAAAAATAATAATTATTTAAAAGAAATTTCATTTAAATATGGTGTTATTAAAACATAACATCTATTCATGCCATATAATCTAAAAGAAAACATTTTTCTCATACTTTGGTTGGATAAGTCAAAATGTACCTCGCATAAAAAAACGACAACATATTCCCTTCATACAGATTCATAAAAATTCCCAAATGGGTGAAAATGAATTCAAAAAATAGTATAATAACATATATAATATTATATATTTAGGAAATATAGTCATGTAAGAAAAACATACCCCAGTAAATACTTATATAAAAAAATTCTTATGAATAATAAGACTGTGAAATTATCCCTCACCATAGGTCTGATATCCTTTGTATGTATCTGATACTTTTTTATAATTATTTAAATAATTTAATTGACTTATTATAGAATAATATTCATTTTTATGATATCATATATGTTTATATTATTATCCATTTGTTTAAAACATTTTATTGTTTCTCATTATTTGGGTATTAATGGCTTCGTTTTCATATGCATGTTTTTTCCAATAAAATCTTGTTCTATTTCATAGGTCATAATTTTATCACTAAAAATAATAATATCATAATATATACCATATTTATTCATTCTGAAAATATATATAATCATACTTTAATAGATATCATGTAGACTGAATTGCATCACCTCGTGGAAATGGTAGGTCGTACGAATGCATGAGCGATGATATCATTCCCATAATTAGGAAATGGTTCGGATGTGTATGGTATATATATTGTTAAAAGATAAATATATTGTTATAATAATCATATATATTTATTATTTTCACCATTATACTCATCCATGTAAAGTGGTCGTGAAAAACAGATTACAGCACGGTGTGGAGATGTTAGGCCATACGTACGCATGCATGGGGATTTCATTTTTCATAGAACAAATAGAAGGTATAATAAGGATTTAAAATTACCATAATAATATCTAATTATATATTTTATACTGGATTTATTACCAAATAAGGTAAATAACAAAATAAGGCTATGTAGAAGAATAAATGATCTTGAGAAATTCAGTAAAAGAGATTACCCCTTCTTCAGAGAGCAACCTCTAGATCTCTTCTTAAAAGGCTCAAAAGTTGTTCTTCTATGAAAATAAGAATATCTATAATGTGACAAAGGGAATTATAGAATAGAAATGAATAGGGTATGGATAAAAATTAATGATCAATATGTTATGAATAAAAGAGGGATGAGCATCCATATTATAATTCAGGTTAGGGGAACCATTCAAATTTTCAAAAATATTTATATATAATAAAATAAAACCACATCTAAAACAGTCAAAAATTTCATGTTTTAGAATATAATAAGAAATAAGGTTGTAATATCATAAAAAAATAATTTTTATACATATTTATATCTATTTAAAACTTATCATTTAAATTTATACTTAATTATTCCATTTAATTTTAACTAAGGTAACAAATATTTCAATATTAATGGGGTACATTATTAAATTATTTGATGTAAATTAGACCATAAATTAATAATGTTGAACATTTTATACCATATAATAATTATTATATATTTTTAAAAATTGTTTTCATATTTATAAATAATCTAATAATACATTATTTTAATAAACAATCAATAGTGTCTATTTTGAACCTATTTTATTTATTGATTTTTTAAAATATATAGATAAAAATATAACTTTGAAACAAATATATTATTATATTAATAATAGAATAAGATGAAAAATAAAATTATTTGGATATATTAATTATCTAAATTATATTAATTCTAATATTTTAAAAATATTTATTTGTTATCTTCACTAATAAAATAATTGCAACATTAGACTTGTGTCATTATTTAATAAACTTATTTTTTTGAATATAATAAAATAAAATACTATGAAAATAAAAAAAATCATGTATATTTCATAATAATACTTATAGTCAAACATTACTTCTATTAATTTCGACATTAAAAGTGATATATTCATTAAAACATGAATGTGACAACATTAACATCACTTTAATTACAAAATTATAAGTGTCATAATCATTTTGATATTGCTCCAAATGATAAATAATTCACTAAATGGGTGATGATGGTCGAAATATACTCAATAAATAAAAAATTTCATGTGTTATTGTCTTTTAATGGTTATTATAATTTTTATAAAAATTATTTTATAGATTTCACATTAATTAAATAATTTCTACATCATTTATATAAAATCCATAAAGATTATTATTTATTCTCTAAAAAACTAAATAAATTCTCATGAATAATAAAAACATATTATTTTTTAAAAAAAAATTAGTCTAATTTATCTCTTGTATAAACTTATATTAAAAATTATATTGTAATGAAAATTTGAGTATGACATATTTTACTATTGATAGAATAAAATAAATTAAAAGTCTTAATCTCACCCAATGGGCTACCAAAAGATACCATTTAAACATGAGGATGATTTAGGTAGAAATAAAATCATTCAATAATATTAGGAAACGTTTTAGGGTAATTTTATAGTTTTATGTTTACCCTTAATTTCCCAATTTATCATTTTACCATATTAGTAAAAAATTCCAAAGTTACAATTAATAGTGCCCAAAAATAAAATAAAACCATTTAAATTTTTTTAACTACTAATTTTAAATATGTAAAATATTCTTAGAAATATAAAACACATAAGTTTTTGGTATTATATTAAAATTAATCTTGTTGTTGAAATGACAAAATGAATTTTAAATGTTAAAACATTGGAAAATATTGAAATATTTTAAGATCTAAATTCAACATAAATTCAATCAAAATGATCTATATTATATTATATGATAAAAATATTTTCTATTTATAAATTTAAATCATTAAATAATATAATCTAACCAAATAAATTATTTTAATGGGAAAATCAATTTTTAATGAATCTTTAGTATATTTTTACACTTCCTTAGAATATGAATGTTATGTGAAAAGTATAAAAAAATCATCAAAAGTAAATTTTTATATCCCACTTCCAATTGATATTTTATTTTTTCATATAAAAATTATTATTGTGTAAAATGTTTAATTTAAAAATAATTCTCCATTAAAATGTGGTAAAATTACACTTTGGAAAATAAATATAGGTTTTTATACATGAAATATATTTTATTCATAAAAAATGACTACAATATATATTATGTGAAAATAATATATATTTTATTTAATATATAATAAATATATTCCGTTAATTCCATTAATTAATTTTAATTCACTTAATTTATTTATACAAAAATTCAAATGGTTTCTTCACATTTAGTTGGTTGGTATTTTTCATAAATAATATGTAGCCAAAGAATTCACCATAAATTTTCATATGTTAGTTATAATTATTCATGCTAACTTAATAGTTTAGATATAATTTTGATTTTATACAAAGGGCCTCTCATGTATCATTTAAACTTAAGATTGTGTGAAATTAAAGCTATTGGAGAATTATAATTATTCAAAAAAAAAGTCATAAAAACATATGTGTGTTACAATGGTTTCACTACACTTTATCTCTTTGATATATGATATTCATGACTAGTTCCTCATAAGAGATACATTCTTCCAATTTTAAAACCGTTTAGTTCATTATATTTCCTAGATATAGTATTTACATCCTCAAAAGTGACATGTGGGACACATCATTCCCCAGTGATATATTTGGTTGAAGTTCAAAGAAAAGATCAATTTTCTATACAAGATAAAGAATATCTATTTGACCAACGTATCATGGGCTCATATTTCCCTTATTATAAAATATCATTAAAATTTTTTATGATATATTTAGAGTAATAACATGTCAAAAAAGGCAAACTTTTTATCTCACTAATGATTATCACCCTATCTCTTCTATCGACTTTGGGAAGCATTGATATGTTGTTTAATTTTATGAATCCTTTTATTAATTTCATAAACAATATCGGGTCCTTACTAATTTTACTCTCAATATATTTTCAATCATATAAATTTTCTTCATCTATTCCCATGTAATTTATTATACAGTTTCATTTGGATAATATAGTGTATACTTTTATTAGAAAATTACTCAACTAAAAGAAAATATTGACCCATACGTCCTTCGTGATCTATTGAAAAATTTCATAGATTATACTCCAATGTTTTGAATGTACTTCCATATTAGTCATTAATATGAGGATTATATGTTATAAAAAAACTCATCTTTGCAACATATTTCTATTCAATAATCATTTATAATTTTCATGTCAACCTTTGATCTTGATCAGATAAAATTTACAGTGGTACCCTCATGCAATATTACCAATTCCTTCATGTAAAACATAGATATATTATGATATGTAAAATCCTATTGAATAAAAATGAATTTCATTGAATCTTGGAAACAATCCGCTGCTCCCCAAATATAATTGTATTCTTTGAAATTTGTGGTAATATTATTAAAAAAATCAATTATAATGTCATCCCATTTTCATTCTAGTATTGTTAATAGTTTAATCATCCACTTATATTTATGAAATAATAATTTAATTTATATAATGCCAAGATATACAATAAATACTATGAAATATCACAATTCATATACTCCATAATTTATGTTTTTTAGGATATATAAATATCTTTGTGCTTACATCATGAATAGAGAAGCATTAGCTATGTGAATCATCTGCAAAATCCTTTATCCTTTCTTGTATGGGAGGAACACATATTTAAAATCCAAATAAAAAAAATTATCTTTACCAATACTGAAATCTAGATAATTATTTAATCATTTTCTATTTCACTATGTCATTTTCTATGCCTCCATGTTATTCAGATAGATGGAAGGTTAATCAATCATTTTTCAAAGGTTGAAATCCATCCCTTCATTTACCATTCCTTGGTTCATCCATTGAGAATAAATTACTATTGAATCTAATTAAATCAACTACAATGATTAGTTTGCATGATCCTTCATGTTTAAAGTTTCAACATATTTGTTTTAATTCAAAATATAGTAATTCATTAAGAAGTCATAGTTATTAATAAACTTTGACTATAGTTTTTGGAACATGTTCAACTCATTCTATGTTAATATGTATATTAATGTCTTTTGATCAAAATATATATATCGATTTTCAATAATGAGATAATGACACTAAATATTTTATACAAAAAAAAATGCAGTAAGATCTAGATCATGAGTTGGATATATTTTCTCATTGGTACTTAATATATGTGATATATAAATAAAAAATTTCCATTACGTAAAAGGATATATTAATACCCTTCTTTTTAGCATCCTCTATAGTGAAAAATACTTCTCCACTAAATGGTTTCATTAGAATATATGTAGTGATCAACCCCTTGTAATCTTCATTAAATCTATCATTACATTATTCTATATAGAGAGTCACTGCTCTCTTCTATGTTAACATGGTAAGTGGGTTCAACAGTTTTGATATTTTTCACAAAAATCATCAATAGTACATAGCTGATCCTAGAAAAAATTGGATCTTAGTATTAGTGGTTAGTATGTTTCATCATTTTATCACCACACAAATTGAAGGGTCCACTAATATATCCTCAATTGTGATTATATGAATAATTAATTATACTTTTTGAGGTAAAATTCACACTTTAAAAACATGGATTTAAATTTCTCCTTTCACAGTGTCATTAAAACAATCCCAAAATTATCTTTACATTCTTCCTTTATCAAATAACAAATAAAAACATCATTAATAATTACAATCAACAAAATTTTGGGGTAATATCTCAAGAATCTATTCATTTAATATGTAAATATAAAATAGTAATTTTTTAATTTGAATGGAATCACTATGATTTTCTAGTGTACATATCTTCTGTAGATGAACTTCATGGGTATATATTTTCATTTAAACCCTAATTAATGGTAACTTTATCAATGATGTACCTTTGAAAAGTTTTCTCCTCCTCTAATTTCATCAAATAAATGATCAATATATAGAATCAGATACTTTTTTCTTTATCGAGAACTTATTATGTTCATGATCATCAATACAAGGGAACATTTCTTATATTTCTTGTTGATAAATAGGAAATATGAACACCATGATAATTCACTTGGGTATATAAAACCATTTTCCAAATTCTATTATAGTTATTTCTTCAATTATTCTAATTCAATTAGGGCCACACTATAAGGACTTTGGGATATGGGGGTACAACAAGTTATAAGTTCAATTCAAAAATCAATCTCTCATTATAAGTTAAGGCTGAGTAATTCATTAGGAAATAATTATCACATATTCTCAAACAATAAATATGTCTACAAAATTGATCTCATACCATGTAATTTGATATTGTAACCCTTATTATTGGGTATTAAGACTCATATTTTGAAATTTCACCCAAAAGGGGGTCCATCATCGTACATTCATTGAAATTTATTCAATGGGTGATTTATGATGTGAAATAATATTTCTCTATCATAATACATTATATGATATCTATATAGGAATATTAAATTCATTCGTAGTGCTAAATAAAATTATCCTAATGAAAAAATAATGGAATTTACAAGAATCTTCACACATACCACAATTGAATAATAGTTATACAGCTTGTATGAAATCATCACACCACTAGGTATTTACAGAATTAATTAAATATATAATGTTTTTGGTACTGATCCAAAATTAAAAACACGCATGAATTCTATGAAATAATTAAATGAACCCAAAACAAATAATAAATTCACAATTCTTCAATGGATAAAATGTTTAACTTTCACCACTTTTTTATCATAATCCAGTTCAGCATTTGAAATTTCGTAGGATCTTCCTGGAAGACTTTTTCATTGATGTTTTTAATCCATAATATCCTTATTATACCATAGATTTGGGTATTTATTTTTATAATTATAATACTATTTCATTTAAATATTTTCAGTGTGGGAGTTTCATTAAATAAGACATTCTATAATAATTTTTTAATTATTCATTTTACAAATTTTCAACATCTGTTTTCGTTGGGTCCAACTTTACCATCGGTAAAAAAAATTTATCTCCATTGAGGTAATTTTATATGTTCTTCTTCAACCATTTTTACCATGTTTGATGATTAACATTCATTCATTCTAATGATTTACCATATATGGTTCAATAAAACTATATATTCCTTTTCTCTTCTCTAAATCAATGATATTAATGAGGTTCCTAAATTTCTATTTTTAGCCTATATACAAATAAAACAATTTCACCTTAGATATCAATGTTTCTTAGAGATAATTCTGTTATAAGACTTATTATTAGGATAATAAATAAATGTTTGATATTTTTTAGGTTTATTAATAAATTTAATGTTGACACTTTTGATTCATGTGAATTTTTCTTCATATTAACCAATGTATTCATACTCTTTTTGACTCAAATATATGAATTATCTCTTCATTTTTTGTGGGAATAGTTGTGGAAAAATATTTGGTGAAGAATATTTTTTAAAAACAATCTAATAGAATAGGGTATTCTTCTGAATTTTTTACTTCTATTCTTAATGATAATCCAGTATTAGTCTATTTCACCATCCAAATGATAAGTAGTTAATGAAAATATTTTAACTTCTATTTTCTAGATAATGGAAAATATTTTTTTTTGATATATTTATAAAAAACAACTAGATTAGAAGACCCACTAATGGAGTGAGTTTGTTTCCCATTATGTACTGAATAGATAATTTTTCATTCCTTTTAATAATTTAGATTCTATAAAGGGTTTTGTAATTATTCATTTCTTCATAATGTTTTGTGGGAATCACCATTATATTTTCTACCCCATCCCTCCTCTAATTTGTTTTATCAGTGATATAATTTGCACATTATCCATCTCACTCATTTTTTATTCAAAAACTTCTACTTTCAACCATCACTTAAAAATAGTTCACATTAGTGGTAAATAGGAATATCTTAAAATAATTATTGTAAATAATCATTTTCAAAAACAACATAATGATTTAATTAATCAATGAAACCTTAATTTAATCCAATTTTTCTTTTGATTCAATTTAGGTTTCTCTTAGGTTAGAGGTCACATATATCTTAACCTAATAAAATATTATAAATCAATTAAACTCTGACACAAATTGGGACATCCCAAGCATAACATACATATATTTTACATCAATTTTATAAATTATACATTACATTTATTAAATAATAACACAATATCAGAAAATGATTTTTTAGTGTCTTTGTAGATTAACAATTTAGATTTATTATTACACATTATTTATTAAAAAATATCATCACACATTATTATAAACATAATGTAACTTCTAGTTTTCTAAAAACATAGGAAAATATAAGAAGGTGTGCACTCAAAATCATATTATGGGAATAAACATATCAAAGGTCCAAAAAGGTATATATCATAAGCATGTAAGAAATCATTAACATGGGGGAAATATCTGATTAACAACAATATTTAATATTAATAATTTTTAATAATTCATGATTGGAATAAATATAATCTCAAAGAATCATAAATATACCATTATGTAAGAATTTGGAGACATTAGGAAATAATAATCTTCCAAGGCACATGACATAGGCACATGCGATAACATAAAAGTTTTTCCTAAGAGTACGAATAGAATAACATATCATTGTGAGAAAACCCAAATCATGCTCACATATAAAGTAGTGAATAAACCACAATCATGTCTATACATAACATCATTAAATCATCATATATAAAATATTACCCATCTAGTTAGAGGGATATCTAGGATCTGATTATCACAAAATAAAAAAACTAACATATTTGGGCTATGAAAAAATCAATCATTCATCTAATAATGTAAAATAAATTTAAGGAAGATGGATTCGATAATTTTTTAAAATTTTATATCATCTTCAGAAATACGAAATTATATTGGTTGATAAAAAATAATCAAAAAGAATAATTATATCTTAATATCATTTACAGGCTGATTGGGAGCACTAATCATAGTAGGTAAATCATTTGATATAGAGAATAAAATGGAATTTAAATCGTATAAATAGGTTTCAAATGATCTTTTCAACATTATTGTAAAAAGAAGATGTTACAAGACAAATTCACAAAAACAATTAGGAATGTGACAAGAATACAATCTAAGAAATGTTAAAACTTGAAAATTATAAAGGAAAAAATAAATAAAAGTTTACTAGAAGACACATATATATGATATAAAAATGAAATTATTTTTTCATAATTTTAGTTTGTTTTCATGAAAAATAACATTGACGAGAGATTAAAAAATTTTATTTTGAAAAGTTATAGAGACAAAAATGATTAATATTGAAGATAAAACAAATTTTAATTCACATGAAGAAAATAAAACATTGGTGGTAAGAAATAATATGGACATGGAAAACATATAGATAACATAAGAGTTTATAATTATTAATAAAAAAATATTTTTTAAAATATGTAAATCCGTCAATGAAGAAGATTTTAAGACAAAGATTTAATTTATTTAAATTAAAAGAGAAAATACACAATAAAATTTATAAATATAATAATAAATAAATAAGATCATAATCAATAAAGACATTGTATGAATACATGAAAATAGATTAAGTCAACAAAACCCTTATATTTTAAAACTATTTTATGTCGAAAGGATGTAATTTTTAATGAAAATAGAATATATATTACTTTAAAAACCATGAATACTTGGATAAAAATAATTTCTTTAAAATCTATACTATATTTTGTGAAAATTAAATTATTTTGACAGCATTAAAAATTCAATATAATTTAATAAAATGAAATTGATTCAACAAAAACCCCTACAAATTTTGTAATAAATGAATCGAAATATTGTAAATTAGTGATCACAAAATATATTTGAAAATACGATACATTAAACATTAATAATGATAAGATAAGTAAATGGGGTAGTAATTATAACATATAAAAAAATTTGGCTCGTATTATGAAAAATTATTAAATAAAGGGAAATTAATAAGAAAGATCCTTACATGGGACTCCCACTGAGTGGGACAGACTATGGCCTCCTATATAATTGATATAGTTTTTTTATTCATCAATAAAAAACCATATTTTTATTTATTTTATTACATACATTTAATTCCAAGTTTATTATTCCCCATTTATTAATTGCTAGTATAAATATTAATATTGGTTTGTTAATTGTTTTATTTATTATATGCTAGAATTTAAATAGTGGTTCCAATACATGATAAAGGATTATATTATCTTTAAAAAATTATTTTTTATTTGTTTGGAATTTCATAAGAAATTGTAATTTTTATATTTTATAGAGTGTGGGATGTTTTATGAACTGTGATTCATACTAGAATAATGAGAGTTGAAATGTCTAAGGACATGTTTCTAGACGTGGATCGAGTCCAAAAGGAGGACTAAGTTCTGGAAAAATCATAGGAGATTCATGTTAAATATTTTTAAAGGTTTTACACATTCGTTCATGGTTTGGTGTGCACGATTTGTGAAAAGCCATGGATAACCCTGATTGCGTTGGTGTTTCCTATTCATTTTGTTTAGGAAGAGTTTGTTTTCATGATTATTTCATGGATAAAGGTTAACAGTGTAAATTAATGATGGAACTTTACGGTTTTTATTTGGTTTAGGTCTTGTTTCATGGCTGTATATAAACCATGAAAAAACAATAAATCAATTTTGTGGAATTTTTCATTTTAGTAATTTTTTTTTTCAAAAACCAGGTTACCTATTGAATTTAACTAAATATGGGGAATTGAAAAAAATTTCCCCTAGGTGTTAACATGTCCCCCTCATCTTGACACTCTTGTGAATGTACAAACTAAAAAGGATCTCTCCATATTTTTATCCTTTGATCAAATTTGAGATAGGGTGATTTAATGATGGATTTTAAGTATTTGTAGTTGGGATACTCCTCCTTGTTCTTTATTTGTACTTGTTCCTATTTACATTAAAATATTGTGATTTGAAATTTGGGATCATTATTTATTTTTACTATTTCATTATGGAAATCAACTAATATGTTGGGTATTTTTCCTAGAGTGGTTAAAGGGAATCCTATGATGGCTAATGCGTATTGTTCTATAAATTTTTGGATGAATGTAAATTCCGTAGTGAAATTTCATATTTTCTTAATTAAATGAAATTTTATCTATTGAATTATTTTTAATGATTGGGTTTTCATTTGGCTTAGTTTCTAGAGGCTATTAAGATAATATATCACCCTTCTGCCCAAGTGTTTTTCAATTGTTTGCGTCCTGTTGAGATTTTAGTTAGTATATCTATTGAGATAAAATTGCATAATTAATAATAAATATTTATATTAAATTAATTTTGATGTGTTAACATGATTTAGGGTCTTTTGGGTTAGTTATATCCAGTTTAGGTTGGAAGAGTCCTGAGTAGGATTAAATAGTGGAGGCTTGGCGGCATAAAAATGTATTCAAATAATGGGTGTGTGGACTCAGCCTTAAACATTACATAATCTGGAGTTATGTCAAGAATTCACATTTAGGATCACTTTAGGTTTAGAGTTATAGAGAATTTGGACATATCTATTACATTACATATCAAAAATTACAATGTAGGCACCTCTACTCAGTATCCTTTTATTTTTTCATAAAATAAAAACATAAAAAACATGTATAGTTCCATGTTTTAGACATCATAACTTTTCCTCAATTTCATCTTTGACACTATTCATCTTTATGTCCTATGAAAAACATTTCAAAACATGGGGTGTGAAAAAAAAAGCTCAGTAAGGGTTATAAAATAAGGAAAAGAAACATTAACCCATCAATAAATGAAAATAAATGAAGCTATACTTTTCAATCATAACATACCTCCTGAAATCATAAGATTTAAGAATAATATAGAGAAATCCTAAATCATGAAGGTAACTTGTGGAATTTGTATCATACATACATTGTAGCTATCATGGCTATATAGGTACTTACGTTGGAATACCCATCCCAGTATATTTATTAAATCTCTTAAGTGAAAAATTAACATTTACCTCCATCACGTTACCCAATGCATTTGAGAGCCATCTCGGGTTCACCCGCACTAGGTTTATCCTAGAACCACCCATATACGTAAAAAATACCCAATAACCATTACATAATCAAAACACATAACCCAAGAATAAATGTAAGATTACATTTCCATGTTCCAATCACAATTTATCAAATCACGATATTGAGAGAAAAAATTATTTATCAAACCATTTTCAAAACCGTTTAAAACATTTAATAAAGAGATATTTGCATCCAAGTTTCCCATACCACATTGAATATTTTAAATGAATTATCATATGAAAACATTAATGTCCATATAAATAAATCCTAAAAACCATTTTGATAACATGGACATTAGTAAGAAATATTTAAATGAATAAATCATTAATATATTTAAAACAATATTATTGTTTAGGAGTTTTTAACAAAATGAGAGACACTTGAATACAAATAATCGAGGAATAACATTTAATAATAACTTTATAAAATCATGAGAATATAGGGATTCATGATATAATATTTCAAAGGACAGTATATAGAGCATATTAGAGTGAATCGGCGCATAACAACAATGAAGTCACAATGGAATGTAAATTGAGATGAAATCCCTTATAAAAACTGTTCCTTAGATTAAAGATAAATAAATTACATAATAATTTTTGAAAAATATAAATACACTCAATATGATTGGATATTCAGTGTAAATCAATCATAGGACATTCCCACATGTTCTTTTTAAGACAAAAACAATGACTAGGATGTTTTAACTCAATGAATGGAAATTGAGTTAAAATTACTCTTATCATGTTCATATCGATGACTTGAGAATTTATCAATGGAGTGATTATGTATATAAAGAAAATATACACATAAAGGGCAGTGGAAATTACCACATAAATAAATAAATAGTGATTCCACACATAATCATATCATGACATAATTAAGAATTATAAGATTAACCCAAGGAATGGAAATTGGGTTAGAAAGTTCCCGTACTGATTTGGTAACTTACAAAACATACACCACGTGAAAGAAGAATCATAAAAGAAATATGTAGATGCCCATATATAAATGTATATTACAAAAATAATACAGTCAATGGATGTATGTACACTGCACAAAATTAAATAGTGGAAAATATAGAATGAATCTCATGGGAATAAAATTGAGATGAAACCCCCTTAGTACGTTGTAATCAATCGAGTTGTATGAAAAAAAGTTAATAACCACCAAATTAATTAAAAAAATAAATTTTATTTAAATATAATCATGATAATATATGTCCAATAAAAGTACACAATAAACCACATGCAATAAATAAATGGCGAAAAATGGAAATCTTGCGGAATTAAAAGTTAGATAAGAATCCCCTTACCTCTTGTCTAACTTGACCCGTTCAATCTTTAATCATTTGAATAATAAGATAAAGTCAATTTCTACTTTCATAGGAACCTTTTTCATGTCTATTATCCCTTTTATATCACTTATTACAATGTTGTAAACATTATTCAATCATTGAAGTTAAAAATGGTCGTTTTGTCGATATTTGGTACTTGCGTCAAAAATGAACTTCTTATAATTACAAGTTTTTCATTTGGTCAAAGATACATTATCACCAGATTGATATTAATTCTTTTTGTATCATATATATCATTTATATCCAGTATATTTATGTATTTATAATATTACATAACATTTGGAGATAAGAAATGAAATTCACCGTTCATGAAGACGGTAAGCCATACATACGCATGGACACTACTTTCATTTCTATTTCTTTTTTAATGGAATGAAAACATAATGATAAATAGATATATTATAAATAAAGTATAATATCATATATATATATAATCACAATAACTCCATCCTTTATAGGTTCCATACATAGCATGAATGAGTCATATCACTTTGAGGGGCTGGTAGTCCACACTTCCTCAAATGAAATTATCATGTTTACCCACAATGGAAACCATTAAGGTATGACATAAATGAAAAATATAGAAGCATAAATTAAACATACACATAATATGTATCATATATAAATACAGTTTCTTCATAATTTCCACCATAAGAGGTGGTAGGAGAGTATTGAACAATAATCGTTTCATGAGGCATTAGTTAGTCGTCCACAGAAATAGTATGTCCTTTACCCATTAGATGGGGGTGTGAGTAAGTGTATTTAGAATCATTATAATAAAAATAACCTATTATATTGAGGATATCGTTGTTGTTAGTAAATAAATGAATAAAAATAGTTCAGGGCGTTGGAGAAGTAAAATAAAACAAATAACTAAAGAGAAGACATTACCTTTATATCGGGTAACTCCCTTTGGTTTGAACCAAAAGGGTTTCACGAAGTGCCCTCTGTCTAAGGTAAGGCTTCTAGGAGGAAGAGAGGGATCTTGAGAGATTAGTATGGTAGGGTTTGGAAAATCCATGTGGGTTGATAGGTGTGAGTAATGGGATATAAGTGAGTGCTTTTTATACGGGGGAGGAGGGGCACTTTAGGAAAGTGTGAAAATGTTATTTTATTATATAATGATTTTCCATTTCAAAAGGTCCAAAACTCATTAAAGTTGATGATAAAACAACTAATGTTCGAAATAAAATCACCAATAAGATTTTTACAGGTTTTGGAAATTATTTTAATCTTTATAATATTATTTATTTAAATCATTTATTAATGAGATAAACACTGCATCATTATTGTGTCACAAATAATTTTATTTATTTGATGTCTAAAAATTATTTAAAAAATACCATGTTGTATTAAAACTTTTTATCTTTCCCAATAATTTTTATATTTGAAATGATAACTTATTTAACCATATGTAAAAATTAATTTACTAAAAAATATGTCTTTACGTCATTTTTGCCTTTACATTAAGTTAGCAAATATAATGTTTCATTATCACTCTAAAGTGGCTCCATGGGGTCCCAAAATAGACCCAATGACGCCCAAGGTTGACCATGACTCATATAAATAGGTTAATACAAGTGTTAAGGTAAATGTTTATTATTATGATATACTTTTTTACTTGAATTACCCTATTTACCTTTAATCCCAGTACACAAAAGTCAAAAGTTACTATTAACCAAAAATTATTTTCATCTTATTGAACCGAATTTTACAAACATATAACAACCATGTATGTTTTATTTTATAAATTTAAATAAATAAGTGGTAAAATGTTATTTAAATTAAAAGGTCAGTTTTTAACTACTACTTAGTGGATTCACTATTCATCAAAAAAATGATGTTTTTACAAAAATACCAAGAATTCAGCCTAAGATATATTTGATATTCCGAAATCAAAAATTATGTCTATTTTACCAAATTAAAAAATATAATTTTCATTAAATAATTGAAAATTATTTCCCGTTGTCAAAACAAAAATTGTGTTTTTAAAAAAATAATAACTATCAAAAGATTGACACTTAATTTTGTCCAATTTCAAAGTGAAATTACATCCAATGATCAAAATTTGATTAAATGGTAAAAATATAAACTAATTACACCTTAAAACCAATTAAAAAGTTAATCTAGCCATATAAATTATTATATTCAAAGGCATTTTTGAGTTAAAACAAAGTATTTTTCACTATTCATTAAAAAATAAATTTTTTTAGAACATTACCAAACTTTTACGCAAAGTAAATTTTGATGTCCCAATTCTAAAGAATAATTTTATTTTGTCAAATAAAACATATAAAAGTTACCAAAACTATATTAAAATAGGTCTTGCCATTAAATGGCGGTAAATTGGCCTTTTAAAGAATATTAGAGTATTTATGCTTAAAATTAGATTAATTTACATTTAAGCCTCTAAAGTTTATTATAAAAATGTAAAAACATTTAACAAACATGTATAATAATATTTTAGTTTGTTCTTTTCATTCTCTCCATTACAAAAGATGATCTTTAACAACCATTTAAAATAATAATATTATATTAACATTTTTTAGTATGAATCAGCCTTGTGTACAATGTACGATTTCAAAGAAACATGTTATTGTGTATCAGGTATACCATAAAACATAGAAACCCCTTTAAAGTAAAATTAATATTTAATTCACAAATATAAATAATTATGAAAATATATTATTCTTTATTTACTTGGGATGTTACATCCTTCCCCCTTTTGTAAATGGTGTCCTCGTAATTTTACTATTGGGCTTGTAAACTTCATTGAATGTACCACATCAGAAAATGAGTCAACAAAAATATCACATTAAAAGGAATAAAGATAAATACATAGGTCACTTGATATAGCCTATACTAGAATTCCATGTACGAAAACAAAGATATAGAAGGGAAAAAGCATTAAAGATTGATGGAAAGTGGTAGAAAACATGATTAGCAGAAATTTTACCACTAGAAAATTACAAGCATGTGATTGGTTAAATGGTCATTGATTCCCCAGTTAGAATGGGTATCAAGAATGATTTTGTTTTAAGTTACTTTTCAGAAAGTTGAGTATTTTATTTATGATCTTGATTAAGAACATTAGAAGACATACTTACTTTTCAGGAATACTTTCATCCTTTATTAGATTTCTACCAGAAACTCATCTTTTCTCCAAATGATGAGTATTCAAGATGACTTGTTCACATTGAAATCAATATAATCAACTTCTATAGAATCACATAATCCATAAAAGATTAACTATATTTTTCCCATGTTAATACATATTAACCCAAACCAAAATGGATAGTACAAGTTAGATAATCCCTAAAAATAATAATCTTTTCCAAAAAAAACTACTGTTAATCTCTTAAATTTCTCAAACAATACCCAATATTCCACAAAAAACATTCAAAAAAAATTGTCCATAAAATTCGTTAATGTAATCCAAAACCATGATTGAAACCCAAATATCAAATGGATTTAATCACAGTCTTCCAAGATAAATCTTAACATTTTTCTCCAAATAACATCAGTTACTCTTAATGTTTGATACTAAAAAACAATTAACCTAATCACAAATTCTCTATGATAAGTAAATCATTTCCATAAATAAACCAAATCATCATATGTCAACATCAAAAACATTTGTTCTTCCAAATTAAAATTTCATCCATTACTCCACAAATGAGATCCCATAGTATTATATTTCCATCAAGCATATAGTGTTTCCAAAAGAGAAACCATCTTCTAAAATTACCTCTATCACTTAATCCCAAAATCATATTCCTATATTAAATATATTCATTTGATAAAACATAATTTCCCAAAATCATCTTATTATTGATCCATAAAATCATTTAACTTAAAATAATAATGTCATACTAACAAGGGAATTCACGTTGGACAGTGGTAGGTGATGCACCCTTGTTGCCCTTTGGTTGTGGGATTGAAACCTTTGGCATTTTTGAATGCAATGGGTTGTCACCAATCATACGGGTTTTCCTTTTTATAAAACTAAAAAATAACCCTCACCTATTTTAACTTCAAATATTTTCTAATACCATTAATTTTTATTCCAATATATTAAGACCTCAACATCTTATATAATGTCATTTATTTCACCTTCATATGATAAAATAAAACTATTCCCAATAGAAAGAACAACATACCTTGATCACGGTGTCCATATGGTTTCATCATCACCTTGTTCACGTAGGTAGAAGGTCCATGCATTGTAACAATGATTTAGAGATTCGTGAAAATCATTTTCCTCCATCATAAAAATACACCTTGCACATCTTGGGTCATATGGGTGTTCGCAGAAAAAAAAGTTTCAGAAAATAAGAATGTATGAAATATAATTTCAAAAAATCTAATAAAACAAGATTTTTATAAAACTATTAGATAAAATATGAGTTGAAACATTCAATCAATGGTCCTTTTAAAATTCCAAAAGTATGTGAGAAGATTCTATATTGTAAAATAAAATATATATATATATATATATATATGTTGCTCAAGGTCCTCCTTCTTTAACACCTTTTTCAAAATCATAATATTCTTCAAAATCTTATGATATGGTAAAATATATGAAAATTCCTTGATAATATTTAACATTCTGGAAAATATGAGAATATTGAGAAAAATAGGATTTGATTAAATACAACCCATGATACATGATGATATCAAGGGATAACTAAGGTGTTTTATATCTCAAACAACTGCTTCCAAGTGAGTTGTATGCTAGAAAACATTTCATAATCATCTGAACATGAAATTGCAATAATTATTGCAAGCATGTCCTCAAGAAGAGATAAGAATGTTGTTTGAGATCCTTCTCCTTCCATTTGTAAATGATTTTCATTGATCTGAAAAATTTATTAAACAAGGATTTAACAGAAATAAGAGACATAGAGACTACCCAAGTGTTTAACAAAAACTCATAATCCATAAAGATGTCTAAACCAACCTCTGAAACCAAATGTAAGTACTCAGCCTTAAACCTTACATTATCTTGAAATAAGTTAAAATTTCACATTTATGATCTTTTTAGATTTTGAGTTTTATAAAGTTAGGACATATCTATTACATTTAATTTCAAAAAATACAAAGTAGACACTTCTAATCAGTATCCATTTATTTTTCATAAAATAAAAACTCAAAAAAGATGTCTAGTTCATTGATTTAGACTGCATGACTTTTCCTCAATTCCATCCTTAATAGTATTCATCTTTATGTCATTTGAAAAACATTTCAAAACCTATGGTGAGAATAAAAATCTCATTAAGGGTCATACAATAATGAAAGGAAACATTAACCCATCAATATATATAAATTAATGAAACTATACTTTTCAATCATAACATACCTCATGAAATCATAATATTTATGAATAACACATAGAAATCACAAATCATAAAGGTAAATTGTGGTATTCGTATCATACTTACCTTGTAGCTATCATAGCTATGTTGAGAGTTATGTTGGAATACCCATAACAGTATATTCCCCAAATCTCTTAGGAGAAAGATTAATGTTTACCTCTGTCACGTTACCTAATGCATTTGAGAGCTATCTCGGGCTCACCTGACCATCGTTTATCACGGAACCACCCATATACGTAAACAATACCCAATAAACTTAACATAATCATAACATATAACACAATATTAAAGGAAAGTGACATTTTCACATCCCAACCACAATATACTAAATCAAGATATTGAAATAAACAATGCTTTATCAAACCATTTTCAAAAATATTTAAAACTTTTAATAAAGATATTTTTTAATAGAAGTGTCCCATACCACTTTAAATATTTTCAATGATTTATCATTTGAAAACATTAATGTCCATATAAATAAATCCTAAAAACCATTTTGATAACATGGACATTAATGAGAAATATTTATAATAATAAACCTTTAAAACATTTAAAACGATATATTTGTTAGAATTTTTGACAAAATGAGAGACGCTTGAATACAAATAACTAAGGAATAACCTTATTAAGAACTTTATAATATCATGAGAATAAAGGGATTTATTATATAATATTCCAATGAATAGTATATACACCATATAAAAGTGAATCAGTGTATAACAATAATGAATTCTCCAAGGAATGTAAATTGAGATGAAATCCCTTGTAAAAACAGAATCCTTTGATTAAGGAAAAAAATTACATAATAATGTGTGAAAAATATAAATACACTAAAAATGATTAGATATTCAGTGAAAATAAATCATAGGATGTTCACACATGTTCTTTTTAAGACAAAACCAATGACTAGGATGTTTAACTCAGTGAATGGAAATTGAGTTAAAATTACTCTTATCATGTTCATATCGATGACTTGAGAATTTATCAATGGAGTAATTATGTGTATCAAAAGTATATCCACACAAAGGGGAGTAGAAATTAAAACATAAATAAATAAATAGTGATTCCACACATAATCATAGCATGACATCATTAAGAATTAGAAGATTAACCCAAGGAATGGAAATTGGCTTTAAAAGTTCCCTTACTGATTTGGTAACTTACACAACATACACCACATAAAAGAATAATCATAAAATGAATATGTAAATAACCATATATTAAATTATAATATAGAAAGAGTACAATCATGGGTTGTACATAAACTAAACAAAAGGAAATAGTGTCAAATATAGTATGAATCTCATCGGAATAAAAAGTGAGATGAAACCCCCTTACCACGTTGTAATCAATAGAGTCGTATAACAAAAAGTTAATAACCACCAAATGAATTCATATCATACCATGAATATAAATATAATCATGGTAATATATAACAAATGGAAGTACTAAATACACCACATGCAATAAATAAGTGGTGAACAATGGAAATATCACGGAAATAAATGTTAGATAAGAAACCCCTTACCTCGTGTCCGACAAGACCCGTTCATTTTTTAATCTCCTGAATAATAAGATAAATTTAATTTTTGTACTTTGATAAGAACCTTTTTAAATTTTATTATTCCTTCTACATCACTTATTACCATGTTATAAATAGTATGCAATCATCAATGTTAATAATGGTCGTTTTTTCGATATTTGGTACTTGAGTCAAAAATGAACTTCTTATAATTACATGTTATTATTATGGTCAAAATCCCATTATCTATAGAATTATATTCATGATTTAGATATCATATATATCACATATATCCAGTATATGTAAGTATTTATAATATTACATAACATTTGGAGATAATAAATGAAATGCACCGTTTATGGAGATGGTATGTCGTACGTACGGATGAAGTCCACTTTCATTTCTATTTCATATTTAATGGAATGAAAACATGATGATACATAGTTATATTATAATTCATGTATAATATCATATATATATATAATTTCCTTAACATCAACAATTATACGTTCCCTGAATTTCATGAACGAGTCATATCTTTTGGAGGGGGTAGAAGTCTGCACTTCCTCAAATTAAATTATCATGTTTACCCATAATGGAAACCATAAAGGAATGATATAAATGAAAAATAAAAAATAATAAATAAAACATGAACATAATATACATCATAAATATTAATATAGTTCAATCATAATGTTCACCATAAGAGGTGGTAGGAGAATATTGACCAATCATGGTTTCGGGAGGTGTTAGTTTGTCGTCCACAGAAACATATTGTTCTTTACCCATTAGATAGAGGTGTGTGTAAGTCTAGTTATAATAATTCTCATAACAACAACATAGTATATTTTGGATATAGGAGTTGTTATAAAATTAATGAATAAAAGGAGTTTAGGGGGTTGGAGAAGTAAAATAAAACAAAAGAACTTAAGAGAAGATGTCACCATTATATCATGTAACTCACTTTGGTTTGAACCAAACGGGTTTATTGAAGTGCCTTATACCTAAGGTAAGGCTTCTATGAGGAAGAGAGGGATATTGAGAGCCTATTTGGGCAGATTTTGGATGATCCAATGGGCTTGAGATTTTTGATTAATGGGTTAAAAGTGAGGGATTTTTATGAGGGAGACGAGGGTCACTTTATGAAAGTGTGAAAATATTATTTTATTATATAGTGATTTTCAGATTCTAAAGATACAAAACTCGTTAAAGTAGAATATAGGATGACTCATTTTCGAAATAAAATCATACAATAAGAATTGGAAAGGTTTTTGATGTTGTTTTAATCTTTATAATATTGATAATTTAAATCATTTATTAATGAAGTAAACACTACATCAGTATTGTGTTGTAAATAATTTTATTTATTTGATGTCTTAAAATCATAAAAAAATACCATGATGTATTAAATATTTTTATATTTCCAAATAATTTATACAGTCAAAAATATAACTTATATAACCCTATGTAATATTTAATTTACTAAAAGATATTTGTTTATGTCATTTTTTCCTTTACATTAAGTTATCCAAAATAAAGTGTCATTATCACTCCAAAGTGGATCCACGGGATCCAAAAATAAACCCATGGATTTATATGGTCTCCCATGACTTATCCAATAAGTTTTAGACAAGTGTTATGGTAATTTGGTATTTTTATGATATTCTTTTTACCTTGAATTTCCCTATTTATCTTTAACCACAGTAAATAAAAGTCAAAAGTTACTATTCAATGAAAATTATTTTCATCTTATTGATAAAAATTTTACTTAATAATAATAACCATGTATGTATAATTTTTGAAATTCAATTCATGGAAGTGGTAAAATTTCATTTCAATGAAAAAAATTAGTTTTTAACTACTACTTAGTGGTTTCACTATCCATAAAAAAATTGATGTTTTTCTGAAAAATACCAAAAATTCATCCTAAGATATATTTGGTATAAAAAATTCAAGAATGATGTCTATTTTACCAAATTAAAAACATATAATTTGAATTAATTAATTTAAAATTAATTCCCGTTGTCAAAACAAAAAACGTGTTTTTAAGAAATAATATCTATCAAAAGATTGACACATGTTTATGTCCAATTCCAAAGTAAAAATTACTTACAATGACCAGAATTGGATTAAGTGGTTAAAATATGATCTATTTAAACCTTAAAACCAATTAAATATATAATATAACAATATAAATAAATTAGATTAAAAGACAGTTTTGAATTAAAATACAATATGTTTCAATATTCATTAAAAATAAATTTTATCAGAAAAATAAAAATAATTTAACCAAAGTAAATTTTGATGTCCTGATTCTAAAGAATAATTTTATTTTGTCAAATAGAACATATAAAAATGACAAAAACTAGATTTAAAGAGGGTTCACCATTAATATGTGGTAAATCGACATTTTAAAGAATATTAGATTATTTATGATAAAAATAGATTAATTCACATTTTATGCCTCAAACATTTATTGGATAAATGTAAAAACATATAACAAATATGTATAATCCTATTGTAGTTAGTTTTTTTCATTCCTACCATTACAACGGCTAGGCGTTAACTACCATTTAAAATAATAATTTAATATTATTGTTTATTTAGTATAACTCAGCCTTGTGTGCAATGTAAGATTTCAAAGAAACCTGTTGTTTCATATCAGGTACGCAATCAAACATAGAACCCCCTTTAAATTAAAAATTAATATTTAATTCAAACAAATTAATAATTATTAAATTGTATTATTCATTATTTACTTGGTATGTTACAATAGGAGGGTTGTCCCTTGAGAATAAAACCTATAGTAACTAAATTTTTGTAATATTCATCCGATATTTGATTTTTTTCACCTTTTTGTGATCTCCTTTTTATCTTAGTTAATTATTTTATTTAAAATTAAAAACCCATTGATGAAATCAACAAAGTCCCATGGCCCACGAGAGACAATATGCACTGGCTTAATTCCTTGATCATTGATAGTGAAGAATTTGATTATAATGGTATTCCTTATGATAATAAAACCAAAATGGATAATATTTACATTATATTAATTATTATAGTGGACCTTATGATTATTTCCCTTTAATTTCCCTAAAGATGGATATGTAATATATTAAAAATTGGCATTATGCTTTCTTATAGCATGATGAGATGACTTATTTCAACTATGATGGTTGATCTAAGAGTTGGGTGGGTGTTTCATCCCCTTGTATGTGAGGACCATATTGGGTATACCTAGGGATTTTATTATATAATTCGATGTATGTCGGGTGTTGAAGGATTGACTTTCGATTAACATTCATATTGGAATGCCTTATGTTATCTCTCTTGAATGATGCATTTTTTCCATATCCTATATAGATAGAGAGACGTCATTATTATTATTATGATTTTGAGGGATGTTATTCCCTATGAATGATGTATTGGGTCCAAGGGAATTGATGAGATTGGGGAACCATTATAGGGTTTCTTGACTATTAAATATCTAAGGGGACCTCAGTGGATGTGATAGTGACATGTTGACCCTAATGAGGTTTTGTGCATAATTTTATTTTTCATCTACTTCAGGTGTCACATTAGTACCAAAAATTCAATGTTAATATCTATACATGAATGTAATGACTATGATGGGTTTTCTTCTTGGGATACTATCCTAAGAAGGTTGTTCCATGTTTGGGATATTTTCTTTCCTACATGGTAATGTAAAAGGTTAAAAAAGGGTATGTTTCCTTCGTATATATATTACATATGGGGTTCTATGGTGTAATGAATTAGATTATTTTAATGAGGTATTCTAGGGAGGATATTCCCCTTGGTATATATGTTTTATCTCATCAGGTTTTGCAGAGGATATTTCCCGAGGGATGTTTGTTTTACATGTATATATATGAAAATAAGGGTTGAGGTGTTATGGTGGGATTTGATCGATGTATAATAATTTTATGATGCTTAGGTTCAAGTAGGGGATGTGTAACCCCAATATAATTAAATTTCATCACGTTTTAGGTATAATTATAATTATCTTGAGTAGTTTACTTATGATCAATGGGATGGTATATTAACCTCTTCAGGTTTTTATTGTATTGGGGATGGGTGTATTTCCATTGTGTGGATTCTTATGGTTTGGAGGATGGGTATACTTCCCCATGGGTTTCTTATTAACCTATTAGGATTGGTATATTTCTATAGTATGGTGGCCTATGTTTAGAGACACTATAGAACAAGTAATTTCATCTTTTATATTTGGATATAGTTTTGGGGAAGGATGTCTATACCTTTGGAAGATTGATTTGTGGAGACACACTTTATCACTAGCCAATGTAGGGATAATAAATCTAATTAACCACTATAAAACCATAATATATTCAATATTCTACAATGAATTTGGTTATTCAAATAATATTATCACATGTTTATACACTACTCAACTTGATATATATATGACCACCTTAGTGGTGGCCCACTAAATTGTTCTCACGCATTGAATAAGTAGTTGTGGGACTTGGGTAATCGATAATATATCATTGTTTTCTGATCTAGGTTGGGTAGAGTGCAGGAGTTTCATGATCAATTGAGATATATTGGATAGGATTTTAGTATAGTAGATGGGATGAGACAAGTCTCAGAGACATAATTAAAGCCTAAATGTATTTTATTTATTTTATTTATTGTATTTATATGTATTTATGAGTAGTCTAGCTGGTGATCAGTTCTTGTGTGTTGGTATGAATATGTTTCTTTATTCCAAATTTCATTTTTTATATCATGCTTTTTGTTTATTGGATATTATTAATTTAATTATTATTTAGATTGATGTGATTTTTTTATTTTTTTTCTAATTATTAGTCAATAATAATATGTTATAGTCTATCCATTATAACACACATGATCTAAATTTCAAGTAATAAGATTTTAGAGTTTGGGGAGTGGCACCCATGTTAATTTAGAGACTATTGGTTTGGGAACTATTGAGCGGTCTCAGGTGGCTGAATATTACACAGTATTATCAAAGATTTGGATTCGTCTTACCATTTTGGATATGGTAGACGTTGAAAAAATTTGTTCCGCATCTTATGATGGTCCCAAAAACATTATGTAATGAATATATTTTATAATGAAACATTCTTAGTTACTAGGTATATGAGACTGTTATGCGTTGTTTCCTCTTTTTAGTTGATTCAATTTCACATAGTGTGACACAAAGGGGATTTGGATTCATGATTTTGTGTTATTGGAACTTGACCGATTGGGAAGGGGCCTTTGTACATGCATCATATTTGGAATGTAAGATTAAAATAAAATTTTTGTTCTACCTATAATTTATATCACTAACATTAAATTGTTATTCTATTAAAAGTTTCAAAAACAACTTATGTGGTGCATTCCAATAAAACTCGGTGGTGAGATTCTACTCACCTAAAAACTATATATTTTTATTAAATGATATGTCATGACTATTCTATAGTGTAATTCCCCATTATGATGACTATATAATCCCTTAGTGTAAGGAAATTATATTAAATCTTAGAGTGTCTGTATAGGCATTGAATTCCATTATACTAGTTCTAAAATAGAGAATAGGTTTGGTTATTTAATGTTTCAATAAAATTCTATATGGTGTTTCCCCCATTTCTTCTGGGTGGAATTATAATTAACCAAATAGTATGATTGATCCATGCTGGAAATAGATCGACATTTTATGATTGTTTCAATGTATAATTATAGAGATATGAGATCACGATCCTCAATTGGGTATTCTTGTATATAGATGTCGGAATATGTTGGGTGCATTTGAGGGGAGATTGGATTGAGAACATGATTCCTAGTGTGTGTGTGTGTGTGTGTGTGTGTGTGTATATATATGATGACACGACGTCATTGATTTTAGATCATGAGTGGACTTTAGATGTTTTTTATATGAGTAGGGATGGGCCTTTTGTGCCATGACGTATATAGGATGTGGTTTGTACATTAGGTGTGGGAACCTAGTGGTTTTAAAATGTGGATTGGGATATTGGTGAGCCAAGTGTTATATCTAAGGGTATTTAGGTAGATAGATTTTTTAGACTTAATAAATCCTTTGAGATTATAATAAAGCATAGAGGATTTGGTTATGAGATAGGTGTGTTGGAGGTAATATCTGGAATACAGAATAGGCCTAGAGGTTCCTTAGACTACATGATATGAAGCACATAGAGTAATTTTGGTATTAAGGATATTTTTATGGTTGGATCTGTATGATTTCTACCTGGGGGATCTTGGGTGAGGTACCTAAAGAGAAATTGAATAAATATCCTAGACAATCAGATATTAGGAGGTCATAGAGTAGGAAATAGATTCTTCATTTTTGAAAGATACATGGGTTCGTGGGTGACTATTTGATTGTGTGATTCCTCTTAGAATGGACCATATTCTTAACATTGCATTGAATCAATGAGTGTGACCCTATTAAAACAAAACTAACATACTGAGGAGTAAGATCAATTCGTTATGTGGGTTATCTTATGATTAATAATATGTGAATCAATAGAATTTAAGTCAATAGATATACTAAGGTATCATTGTAGTGTATATCATATTGAGCATTCATAACATTATTAATAGTAGATATTAATAAATATTTTATTGGATGATTTCTTTGGTAGAATTGGGTGTGAATGAGTTATTTTAAATGTTTCTTTCACATTAAATAGATCAAAAAGCTATTGGTTTGTGATGGTTTGATGATGTGTGGATCATGGGATCATGAGTTTGAGTATGTAAATAGGTGTTATGGGGGTGTAAAACCATTAGTTTTGTATAAATTAAAATTAATACACATTGGTTTATCATAGTTATAATTGAGTTTTGTATCTATGGGATTCCATGTGTTTTATTGGGACCAATGTTCTTGAGGAATGATTTTTGGGATTTCCCTCTCTAGGATTCGATGATAACATGAGGTATCCCTTGATGATGAGATGTGACATCAGATATAGATGGAGGATCCATGTTTTGGTCAACCTACGTGTGTTCCCAGAAAATTACCATTACAGTGGAATTATTGTTGAACCTGTTAATTTTTTTCTTAAGCAGTTTTATAAAGGAAACAATATTATTTGGAATAAACCATCTATCATTGGAGGGTGTGGATCTCAGATCATGTCAAATTTTGGTGGATATTGAGAATGATAATCTCATTAAGTCTGGTGTGGGTGAAAAATTATGTTTTTATTAGTTCTCAGGTAACAGTGGAATGGTAACATCAATTCATTATATTTGGTATTGGATGGAACATGTTTCGTGGATAAATAACCTTGTATAGGTATATTCATGGGCGCGATAAGACTAGTCATTGGAAAAACCACATTGTATTAGGATATCAGTGTGTATTTAATACAAATTTTATCTTTTCCCTTGATGAATAATAGATTTTGTGAATAAATGTTTTTTGGGATAGAGTATGTGCATTGGAATTGGGCTTAGGGTGGGTTTAGATGTGACATGTGGGTGTTTTGAATTGATGGTGCATTGGTTCTTAGAGTGAGAACATAATAGATGTTACAGTCGGTTGAGAACCTATCCATGTTATTTCACTATATATCATGTTTACACATTGATTTTTATATTTTCATGTCCTGTGAGTACTATATAGGTTAAGGCATTATCATCAAATGATGAGATAGCACATCATTGGGTGAAACTGGCAGACACTGAGATATATCAGCTAGAGTATGTAATACTGGATTTTATAAATATAATTGAGAAGTATGTAATGGAATTAATAGATGGTGGGAAGATAGGCCACTAGAATTGTTTTTATAGGGTATTATGATAGTGGGGATAACCATGGATTAAAATCAACTCTTATGAGTCCATTTTTTTGGTGGGGTGTGCCAAAAGAATAGAGATGAAATGATTAATGACATAGTCTTGCCTAGAGATAGTGGAGTGTAATTGGGCACTATCTCGATAGTCACAATGGTGATTAGTTATTGGAACTTTTTTAATGACCAATATACCACATGTTTGGGGTTTAACAAAAAAATATCATTCAACATTTCAAGATAGAGAAAATTGAATTGATTGTGAATTAAAGATATTGGTTGTTTAAGACTACTGGTTGAATGAACATGGAGAATTAATAGGTACCATATGTCATATTCTTGGTATGTTTCAAAACCCAACTCCATTATGAGCTATCAATTCCAAAGGGAATTTGAATATTTATATATTCTATAGAAGGGTTCATTTTAATATATAATATTTAGATTATAATTTTTTATATTTTAAACATATTTTATATATTTGATTAAATATATATCAAGGATTGGGTGGTGTCTCAATTGCTCAGGTGACTCTTGAGATTTGTATGTTGCAGTTTGAGTTTTTCTTAATTGTTTTAACCCTGGTCCATTGTTTAGTGTGAATGGTTTAGGAAGAAATCATGAAACACCCTGAATGTGTTGGTGTTTCTGGTTAATGATTATCATACACAAATGGTTTCCAAGGTTAGATTAGGTTTATTAGTAAAACATGTTATTTATAGGGTAATACGTGTTGGTGGTACTAGGATTGGGGTTTGTTATGTGTTTAGAACACGATTCCATTTAAATAGTGACAAAACTTCAATTTGACATCCATTCAATTTTTATCAATTGGAACACAGTTTTGGAAACCTATGTGGCCAAGTTATGTGAGCGGGATGTATTGAAACTATTACATCAACAATATTGGATCATCATTTGGAAAAGTGTTAGACCAAACTATGTTGCAAGTAGAATTTCATTAAAGATGACAAAATGAAAAAAAAATCATCCTCATTCTTTAACTAAACCTTTGCTATTCTCCCTCACACATTGTCGAGTTATGAAGAATCTATCCCCCTTTTCTCCTTTAATCCTAATTTTTTTTTGAAACCACAATGGATATTCTATTTTCTTTATGTTTGATCATTATTATTCTCTTTATTTTGTTCTTCTATTTGTTTCCCATCTAATTTCCTTTTTTTGAGTTGTTTTTGGTGATGATATCCACATGATAATGGAGAAAATTATCCTATAAGATGGGTATTTTTTGGACTGGCTAGAGAGAGTATATAAATGATGGGCACTGGTTTCCACATTTTTATTGGATGAATCATTTTTTCTAACTGAATTTTATTATTGTTTTGGATTTAATTTAATTTAATTTATTTTAAAATTATTATTAATGATTGGAATTCCATGTGGCGTGGTTTTGGATGTATGTTGAGAATATAATTAACCACACTTTTCATTATTTTGTTCAGTAGATGATGTGTATGGATTTTTTGTTATAAGGATTATTAAAATTAAATTCTATAAATAATAATAAATTGTATTAATCAATTAATTCGGATGTCTTGACAAGGGACAAGGCCTCATATAGTCTAATGATCTTTAGTTGATCTTAGATGATCCTTTAATGGTCTTACATATTGGTTTTCAATATTCTTAACTTTAAAGACCTGTAAATTCCGTATAATGTTTTTTAATTATATGGTATTATTGAAAGACTATGAAATTTAATGACACGTGATTTTGAGGCTCATAGATCCCATAACGAAATTTTGAACTTTTTGTAAGGTACGTTCGGTAAATGTGGGAGCATGATTTTCAATCCATTAATAAGTGCTCAGATAGAATATCATAGGGCACCGTTGAATTCGCAGCATAGGTATTTTCTTAGACAAATATTTACTTCAACCGGCATGGGTTGGATGAAAAAGTTACTTTTTGGAATTTTCAAAAAATAAAATAACTCTTTGTGTTACTTAATTCTTTTTCCACCATTGAGTGATGGTTGGAAGAACATCCGTGTAATGAAAAATATTAAATGAAGATCATTAAATGACCTATTACTTTGTTTGTGTAACAGCAATGCTCGTGTGATTAATTGGTTCATTTATTAAGGATCATTAATGAACCAAATTAATGAACATATCATTAACTCTAGACCTATTTATTTAATCAATACGTTGGAAAAACGACTTAGGAACCATAGGGAAAGCTCTAATGAAATACTGGCGATGTCACCCCATAACGAAGAACAGTGATTGAACGACGTCCGTTAGAGGATTCGATCCAGAGGGAAATGAATGGAGACAAACGTCAATGAATGTATACTTTCATCCATCGTCCATAGCATATTCCCTTGAATCTTGGTAGAAAATTTTGTTTATTTTAAGTGAATAATAATTTTATCTTATCATGTTCTAAGAAAATTCTGTAGAACACAGATCAACTGACTAACGGGTTGATCTGCGATTCTCACTTTACTGCAGGTGGTTGTTGTGGGATTCATTTTGGGGATAACCATAAAATATTCGATGACTGATTCTTTACTCATGTTAAAATTCTAAAGAAGATGGTGAGGGACAATCTGAACAAGTCCCACCACACCATTCATGGTTGCTTTTCATTCATCATGGGTGATTGAGCAATGTGGCAGCACGGTGAAGGCAAGGGGATCACAGTGAAGGCGGCGACCCAAGAGGCTTGTAGGCCCATACAAGAAATAAAACTGACCATCGAAGCATCTCTGTTGGCCCGAAAAAGTAGTCGGTGGCCCAACACCACCGTCGTGGCAGTGCCATCGCCCAATGGTGGTAGTCGGCCCATGCTGGCCTCGTGGTGATGGTGACCCCTACAGGTCACGCAGTGGTAGGGTGTCGTGGCTAGAAATCCAAGTTCACTGGAAGGCGTGGTGATGGAACACCACATTTGAGAGGAGAGTCCCACTTGGGCCGCTCGGTAGGATGTTTAATGACAGGCTCAAGCTGGCCATTTCGGGAGATAGGGTGGCACCCCACTGGCACTGCCAGCTGTTGGAAACTGGATTCCTAGCATCTGGTTCGGCATGACCAGCACCCATCCGTGTGGGCCGGGTTCTATAGGTGGTTCGGACCTTCCAGTTGGGCCGATTCCACCAATCGGGCTGAACCCTCATGTTCGTTCGGGTCCACTATCCAGGAAGGACTTGCCAGCCGGGTCGGACCCCTACCGGACCCAGACCTGACCAGCCCTGTTTCACTAAAACTGACATCACTGGAAAATATGGTGTTCTATTGACATGTCCTCTATGGCGTCAGGAAACTAGCAATGAGGTAGTACTTTTGAGATACTTCACCTATGTTATGGTAGAAGTAGGAGTTTGACTAGGTTGGATCAGAATCCAATCCAATCAGGCCCTATTTACCTTTTCCCATATATCTTATAGACCATGCATCTGATTGATGCTCTATCTGACACATTGAAACCCATGTGAGAAGACGGTTCATTGGGTTACTTCTAAGTGGTAATTAATGGTGGTTGAGGTACGACTTATATCTTGAGAAAAAGAATCTATGAATCTCCTGCATGCTAAGTGTGGGAGTCTTGTGGCTGGTTATCGAGTGAAGAGTGACCCTCTGTGGATCGACATGTGAGAGACCCTCCGAAGATCAGCAACATTTTGACCCTCCCTGGATATGAAATGGAGTGACCCTATATGTCTAGGAATGAACGAGACCCTCTCTGGATTGGAAGTAGTGAGACCCTCTATGGATCGGCAGTGGCAGGACCCAACATAGACCGACTGTAGAGCGACCCATTGAGGATTTGTGGCAGAGCGACCTTTTTTGGATCGGAAATAGTGAAAACTTCTCGGATGATTAGCTGATCCACGAAAGAGAATAAAATGATTTTTCGTAATAATAATCATATTTATTCATTATTTCTATATTGTATACCTAGTGTGAGTTGTATTTTACATTATTCTTTGTGTTTTAGATCGTTATTTGTGGTTTTCCATTGTAAAATTCTGGAAGACCTTAGGGGGTCTTGGGGTCCCTACTGTGTATTGTCAAACTCATCCATGGATGGTCTTCCCCCACACCGTGTTGTGTCTTGTGTAGATGACAGGCAGCTTGACCAGGACATGGGGGCCAGGGCAAGACAGTGCTCGGAGGTGTTTGATAAACATGCTGAGCAGCAGTGACGACATAGTACGAGCTATAACTACCCTTCTGATAGGATCCTTGGTGGAAAACCTTTGAAACAAAAAATTCCCTTTTTACATTTTTTTATTTGGGCTTGTATAATGGTCTATATTTACATTCAGTACATACTTTTATATATAGTGGTGGAAATTTTTTTCCGTTGTGTTCTACTTGTGCATAGTGTGCCATGTATGTATATGTACAGGTTTGAAGGAAATGACATCCTTTTTTCGGTTTTTCATTTCCAGTGGTAGTCACCAGTCCCAGTACTATTGAAGGTGGGCTTGGGGTAGTAATGGCACGGGTCCCGAGGGATGGGTCGTGACAAAGTGGTATCCTAGGGGAATTTGGTTCTACCAGAAGAACTAAGAGTCTATAATTTTCATTGGGAAAATACTATTATGTGTCATGTGTTTGGCTTTTAGTACGGAGGGTCTAGTGTTGGTGAGGCGGCCAATGTATCCATACACTAGGACCCTAAACTTTGATTTCCATGTAAGAACACGAAAACACAATGTGCCTGTGTTTTGGAAATGTTTTTCATTGGATCTTTTTTGAGTCAGCTCACCAGGTATAACATATTTATTATAGAACATCTAATTCTTTACAGGCTGACTCCAAGTAAATATCCAAATAGGATTCTAGTGGGAGATCATGATGATGGCCCACCATGCGATGATGCATTATTATAAGGCCCTCTTACAACGACATCTCCTTCGGGTGGTGTACCAGTAGAACCCCCACCTGTAGGGATATAGTTTACACTAGCTCCACCAGTGGATTATGCACACCAATTAAGCACATTACACAAATTTCAGAAGGTGTACCAGTAGCACCCCAACTGGAGTTTGTGGCACAAGTTTTCATATTGGTAGAGACACCATCTGACCGGATGGTGATCCTAGTTGGTAGTATCTTTCAGGTCATAGCACGGTGGAGACTAATGAACTAGATACATGAGAAGATGACTCTTTTCTGGTTAGACATTGATAACCTCTTCAGGGATGAGTTTGTACTAGTGACTCTACGCTTTGTGCTAATTCAGGGGCTATTGTACTTATAGTAGGGCAGCCTAACTGTGCCCCATACTCAGCAGGATTCAATGCCCTCTGTCACTACTCCACTAACATGGTACACGATCTTTTCTATAGGGCCTGAATCGTTGAGTAGGGACTTCTATGTGATATCATAGCATTGATAATATCACTCAACATTTCGACACAGGCTAGAGTGCTAGTGTGATAAATACTGGTGGACAGCTTCCAAACTGAGTAGGCATCGATGGTGAGAGCCACCATCGTACGATAGGCATCCAAGTAATTTGCATCAGGTAGTAGAAATATGATGTAGAGACCAATGCGGACCATACCTTCTGGAGGATGAACCTTTTATGTTGGGATAGTGGTTCGGATCCCATAAGGCAGAGGAGGATAGCAGAGGAGAAAACAGTGCTACTCATGTGGCGGGTAGGGTCATATGTTTCACGACTACCTAACTAGTCGTACTGATGATCAATAGACGTTCTAGGTACCGCTGATACAGTAACCAATTTTCAGGTGATATGGTCTGTTTGGCGGAATACATGGAAGAGGGGCAGTTCATGCAGCATGCGGTGGACAATGGTTTGAGGTACTACCTCCACCACATCTATGTGGTCCACCCCGACTTCAGGGAGAATACGGATAGGGAAGATCTCAACTTCAGGAGATAGAGGCCTATGGTCATGATGATCTAGAGATGATTCAAGGTATGATCTTTGTCTACCACCACCCTAGCTGTAGTTCTAATAGACAAAGGTTCTAGTCACTCATTCATTTCCACATCTCTCTTTTAGAGCTCAGAGATTCTGGTGGAGCCGTTGGCTCAATCCTTATGATTAGAGACTCATATGGTAGAGGATTCGATGATTAATCATTGTTTCTGGTAGTGTGAGAACACTCTAGGAGGTGAGATATTTGACTGGGATCTTCTAGTAGTTACATAGATAACTTTTAGTGTCATCTTGGCTATGGACTGGTTATCCACAGTCTATGCTTAGATCAACTATTTTAGGTGCATAGTTTGGTGTTTCAATGAGGATGGGAGTTGGGTTTCTTTCACCGGTGAGAAGGGATACTTTGTAGAATAGGATGGACCTTCTCGGAGGAAGGTTCATCCAGTCACTCATCAGTTGGATAGCCTTACCCTCTCTGTAGTGGACGAGAGGAGTCAGATCTATCCTGTAGTGGTGGACTAGTATGCTAATGTTTTTTCTGAGGATGTTCCGGGACTACCTCATCATAGAGAGGTAGACTTCTACATGGACATGTACACTAGTATGGATCCAATATCTACACTAGTATATTGGATGGCACTTGTGGAGTTTTGTGAGTTGAGGGTACAGTTAGAGGACTTGTAGAGAAAGGGTTCCATAAGCCCCAGTGTTTCTCAATGGGTAGCCCCAATTGTTTTCCCCAAGAAGGAAGATTGGATCTTGAGCCATTGCATAGACAATTGTTGCCTGAAACATGTGCCCATTAAGAACATGTTTCCTCTGCCAAGGATTGATGAACTCTTCGATCAGCTAAAGGGAGCATGGTGGTTTTCAAAGATAGAACTCATATTAGGCTATCATTAGCTTTGAGTGCGGGGTGAGGATGTACCAAAGATAACATTCAGATGCCGGTATGGCCACTATGATTTCTTGGTGATGCCTTTTGGTGTGACCAATGCTCTAATAGTATTTATGGGACACATGAATAGGATCATCCAGCCTTAACTCAATCTTATATTGGTGGTCTTCATTGATGACATCATGGTGTACTCGGCATCGGAGGAGGAGCATGCCACACATTTTCCGATAGTCCTTGATACACACTAAGAGAACCATCATTATCGAAATCTCTCGAAGTGACAGTTTTGGATACAGAAATTAAACTTTCTGGGAAACTTTATCTTAGAGGCTATATTTTCTATGGATCTAGTAAAGAGATAGATAGGGATTTTATGGGAGCTATATAGGAGTGTGACCAAGGTGAAGAGTTTCTGGTGGTTGGATGCGTACTACCAAAGAATTGTACCTGTCTTTTCCAAAGTAGTAGCACCCTTTTCCGATTTTAAAAGGAGAAGGAAATCCATTTTATAGATGGAGAGATGTTATTAGAGTTTCTAGTATCTGAGGTAGAGACTTATGAGTGATACCCTCTTGAGGCTACTATAAGAGGGAGTTGGGTATGTCGTCTACTACGATGCTTCAGGGACTATACTGGGTTGTTTCCAGATTCAGAAGGGAGTGTTGATCACCTATATCTTATTGCATCTGATGTAGTATGAGATGAACTACGCGACTCATTAACTAGAGTTATTAGCAGTGGTCTTTGCATTGATGATGTGGTGGCACTACATGATGGGTAAACGGTTTACTATCTACTGCAATAACAAGAGTATCAGGTATATCTTCACGTTGAAGGACATGAACATAAGACAACGACGATGGATGGATATCTTCCAGGACTATGACATTGAGATAGTCTATACTCTTAGGAAGGGAACGTGGTGGAAGATACACACTAGAGGAGGTCTGGTCTATAGATTCTGAGTGAGGCAAAAAAGCAGCTAGCTGTGTTGTAGATATCCATCATGGATAGAGATGGAGCAGAATATCTCCAGTCTATTACTATCACTCCCCACTTCTTCAGCAAGTTCAAGAGGCATAGGTTGGGGACATTGAATTTGAGGCCTGATGTGCTCAGATATCATCAGGGTAGACTCCTGATTGATTTTCATTAGGTGGGGAGAATGTCATCATTTTTAGAGGACTCACCATGGTACCAGTGATATTTCAGGAGGATTTGTTGAAGGAGAACCAGGAATCCCCTTTGGTGGTACATCCTAGAGTTTCAGATATGTATAAGGACCTCTGATGTCAGTACTAGTGAGTAGGGATAAAGATAGCATTAGAATTTTTCATTTCATGATGTCTCACTTGTCAGCAAGTGAAGGTTGAACATCAGGATTCATCATGCTTCTCACAACCTCTAGGGGTACTGGAATAGATGTGTGATGGTATCTCCATTCACTTCATGACCGGGTTACAATGCACAGCATGGGACATGACTCTGTCTGGGTGATCATTGACTGCATCAACTTGTTGAGCCATTTTCAACCAATCCGAGAGTAGGGATCAGTAGAGGGCCTGGGACGCCTCTATGTCAAAGAGATAGTGTGGATTCATGGGATACCATCGATGACTATTTCAGACTGTGATGTTTGTTTTACATCTCGTTTGAGGAAGGGATTACATGAGGCATTTGAGTATCATCTATTCATGAGAACCTCCATTCAACCTCAGACTAATGGTCAGATAGAGCAGACCATACAAACACTTGAGGACATTCATCATGCTTGTATCCTTCATTTTGGCCATAGTTGGGAGGACCACCTGCAACTGATGGAGTTCTCATACAACAACAACTATCACCCCACAATCGGCATTGACCAGTTTGAGGCCTTGCATGGCTGGACATACATGTCACCTCTTTGCTGAACAGACCCAGTGGAGTTAACACTTATGGGTCCAATGTTGGTACGGGCTACCAATAAGAAGGTGAGATCATCCATGAGTGGATGAAGACTGTATAGAGTAGGCAGAAGCCTTATGCTGACAGGAGATGAACACCCTTGGAGTTCAAGGATGGAGACCGTGTCTTCTTACAGGTCGAACCCTGACGAGGATTGTGGGTATTTTTTCAGGGCTATAAGCTATCTCTGAGGTTCATCAATCCTTTTCATATATCTGAGCAGAGTTGGTGAGGTGGCGTACTTCCTAGATCTTCCCCCACAGATGCATTGGGTGAATAATTGTTTCCATGTGTCACAACTAAAAAGATACATACATGATCCATCACACGTCATCAACTGGGGTGAGCTGGACATTGATGATGGGGAAACATTAATGGAGTTCCTCATAGAGATAGAGGATCGATTGTAGAGGGTCTATTGTGGATGGCTGATCCCACTAGTGTGAGTTTAGTGGCATCACAAAAAACATCCAGGAGAGCATGTGTGAGAGGGAGGCTCAGATTCATGCTCGGTGCAAACATTGTTTCCATAGATTTTGTTGTGGAATTCAGGGACATAAATAAAAAGGGAAGGAGAATTTAAAGAACAATATATTCTGTATAATTTTTATAAATTATAAGGGATTACTGTGAGACTAAGAAATTCAATGACACATGATTCTGAGGCCCAAATATCCTAGAACAGTATTTTGAACTTTTTTATGTTGCTTTCAATAAACATGCTAGTGGTATTTTCTATCACTTGGAATGGTGCTTGGATTGAAAATACGAAATCACCATTCAATTTTCAGTGTTGATATTTGGTTAAGAAAAGCATAACATTGACATGAAAGGGTCAGATGAAAAATTTAATTTTTGTACTTTTCAGAAAAATAATAAAATAAATCTTTGAGTTTTATTATTCTTCACCAACCACTGAGCGATGGTTGGTGGAATAGCAGCGTAATGAAAAACATTAAATAAAGATAATTAAATGAAATGTTACTTTGTTTATTTAACTACATTTCTCATGTTATTAACTGGTTCATTAATTAAGGATCATTAATGAACCACATTAATGAACTTATCGTTAACTCTTTAACTCTTTATTTAGTAAATCCATTGGAAGAATGATTTGGGAACCCTGCGAAAATATCTAAAGAAGCGCCGGTGAAATCAAACTCAATTGAAGAATGGTGATCGGATGACTTCTTTAGCAGGATTCGATCTAGAAGGCAAAAAATGGTGACGAATGTCAATGAATGCGGAATTCCATATTTCTTCCATAGTGGATTCGACTGAATCCAAGTAGGGAATTTAATTTATTTAAAATGAATAATCATTTAATCATATCTCCTTCTTTGAAAATTATGTAAAACGTGGATCAACTGACTATCGATTTAATATGAAAATCGTACATTATGGTGGGTTGTTGTTGCAGGATTCATTTTGGGGATAATCATAAACTATCTGATTATTGATTCTTTCCCTATGTTTATACGCTAATGCGGTCAGTGCGGGAAAATCCGAACAAGGCTCGGACCCACCGTTGTTCTTGGTTGTTGTGCATTTTTATTGGGTGATCGACCAACATGGTAGTGAGGGGAACCCAAAAGGATTTTAGTGAATGTTGCGACCCAGGAGGCCCTTAGGAGTAGACAGGATGGAAACCGGACCACCGGAGCATCTCTAGGGGCCCGTGGAAGAAGCCGTTGGCGTGACCCCACCAGCACAGCAGTGCCAGTGACCAACAAAGGGGGATGGACCATGTTGGACATGAGGAGATTACAGCACATGCATGTGGCAGAGTAGTAGGGTTCCTCATCCAGACTGCTACAGTGGAAGGATTACGTGGCACTGGCGCACCGCATGGGAGAGGAGCGGCCCCTCGGGCCGCTCGGTTTGATGTGCACCGGCCGGCTCAAGCTGGCCATTTTGAGAGAGAGGTATGAACCTTGTTGGTACTTCCAACTATAGAAAAATGGACGCCCAATATCCAGTTCAGCGCGATCAACCCGCATCTCCCCAAGTCAGTTTCATCGGGCAGGGTGGGCCTGCGAGTCAGGTCAGGTCTGCCAGCCGGGTTTGGTCCGCCAATCGGGTCGGACCTGCCAGCCAGGCCAGACCCCTTAGGTAGGATGGACCCATGGGCCAAATTAGCCAGCCGGGCCGGAGCCAGAAAAGACCGACCCAATTTTACTAAAACTTACGTAACTCACAGTTTGGGCCTCCAATTGATACATTGTCTATGGCGTGAGGCCCTTTGCGACCAGGAGGTCCTTTTGAGATACTCCACTTGAGTTTTGGTAGAAGTTTTTGTATGAAAAGGTTGGATCATACTCAGATCCAATCAGGACCTATTTACCTTTTTGAATATATCTCACAGACCAGGCATTTGATTGAAGTGTCTTCTTTCGCGTTTGAACCCTTACAATAAGAGATTATATTGGGTTACTTCATGGAGGTTGAGGTATGACCTATATGTTGAGGAGAATAATCTACGGAACTTATGTGTACTATGTGTGGGAATATTGTGGCTTCCTGTAAAGTGAAGAGAGCCCCTCTGTGGATCGGCATGAGAGAGACCTTCTATGGATCAACTGTAGTCTGAAGCTCCCTGGATCTGTAATGGCATGACACTCCATTGATTAGTATGAGAGAGGCCCTCTGCTGATCAGCAGCAGTACGACACTCTGTGGATCAGCAGTAGTGTGACCCTTTGTGGATCAGTAGTGGCGTGACCCAACATGGACCGGCCGTAGAGTGACCCATCAAGGATCACTGGCAGAGTTACAATTTTTGGATCATCAGTAGATAATCCCTTATCGAATTGTTATCTGATCCACCCAAAATAATAAAATGATCTACCTTAAGACTAGTCATCTTTATTTCGGTTTTCACAGTGGTATACCTGGTGTGAGTTGTCTTTTAATTTATTCTTTTCTATTTAGATCATACTATGTGTTTTTTTTATGGAATTATAGAAGACCATTGGGGGTCTTCGGGTCCCTACTAGGTATTTTAATACTCACACCTGCATGGGCTTCTCTATAATCTTGTGGTGTCGTGTGTAGACGATGTATAGCTTGACTGAGACTTGGGGAACTAGGTCTAGATGGTGATCATAGGTGTTTGATAGATATAGTGAGTGATAGTGATGACAGACGACGAGTTATATGTAACCTTCATGTAGGATCCTGGGTGGAAGACATTATGAGAATGTTTTTTCTTTTTTATTGTGATTTCTTTTCATTTGGTCTTGTATACTGGCCCTTTTTTTACTTTCAGTACTTACTTTTATCCTTAGTGGTGGATTCAATTAGTGGTTGTACATTTCCTTTTCCATTGTGTTTTACTTGTGCACAGGGAGCCCTATCTGTGTGTGTATAGGTTTAAAGGCAATGGCATCCATTTTTTGGGTTCTCCTTTCCGGTGCATGTCACCAAACCCTAGCCTATGGATGGTGGGCATGGGTTAGTCACCACATGGGCCGTAGGGGACGGGTCGTGACATTAATAGGAAATGGATTGTAAAAAGATATAGTGGTCCCTTGATCATTCAAAAAATGGTAAATGAATTTTATTTATATACATGTCACATGTAATATCACCATTACTATGTGATTTTACTTTTTGTAAATAAATTATTTCATTAAAAATTAAATTCACATGAAGGTAATTAATACTGTTCTCTGGACGATAAGGGTGATTATGTACATGTTTGATAACTCTGTCATCGATGGATGAGATGTTGATTATAAATGTATTTTATAGGATACTTAGACCTCAAGGTGTGATATTTAAATAAATTTATTGATCTTAGTGGACATTATGATTGGTTTTGTTTAGTTCCATTGAGTAAGGATGCGAAATTTATTGGGAAAATTCTTCCAGGTAGTCTCTAATTTCACTATGAGATACCTTAAAGTCACTAGACTAATTGATTAAAGCACAGGGTGACTTTTTCTTACACAAATATTTGAGCACCCGTGTGGGTATAACCTGGATAGGAATTATATAATTTTATACAGGTTGGGTGTGTGAGGATAGAGCTAGGAATAACATTGGTATTGATATGGGACTTATTTAATCTCTCATGTGTGATGCTAGTAGGACATTTCTGGTAAGTCCGGTGAGGAATTATATTTATTATGATGATGTTGATGAATACTATACCCTCTAAATTATGGATTGGGTCCTATAGGTTGAGAATATATAATATAACCCTTATTGGAACTATATCATGTCCTAGGGGACCTCGGTGGGTTCCAAAGTGACATTATGACCATATTGAAGGTTAGTGAATGAAGATATCTATTTTCATCATCATGTGTCTCCTTATAACATGTTGGTTAGTGGTGTGAGGATGGTATGAATTTGGTAAATAGGATGTGTTGTGTGCATGATATACTAACCTGTTATGGGTTTTTCAAGTTTGGGTGATTGGAAAACTCGTATGGTATGGTATGAGATTATGAGTAGGGGATATTCCTTAAGTATGTATAATATATCTAATGTCCCATGGTGTAATATTCTGGGATCATGATATGAAAGGTTACCGAGATGTGGTACCACAAGGTATATATGTGATATCCCTTGAGTTTTTAGTGTGGATGTTACCCTAATTTGGTGTGTCTTATATGTATATATGTGTGAATTAAGATTCATGAATTGGGGGTGGTAGGATGTTATTCATTGTTAATGTAGTCCACATACATGGTTCAATGTAGGTGATGTAACCCTCGCATTTCTGAAACATCATTATGGTGTAAGGATGCGTATATTACCCCTGGGTGGCTTATTATGGTTATGGTGATGGATATATTTCCCTTCGTTGGATTTTTATGGTTTAGTGGATGGGTATATTTCCCTTAGGTGGATTATTATATTCTGAGGATGTGTGTATTACCCATGGGTGGTTACGTTTTCTCAGAGACACACTCACACTTTTCAAAAAAGGTATGAGCTTCAAATATGGTTATAGGGTATGATGTGGATCCCTTGGATGATTTATATTCTTAGAGGCAATATGGAATAGGAAAAATCTAATATAGACGATTTAAGGTGCATGGTATATCTCATGGCATAATAGTTTTCATTAATTCATGCTTCTGTACTATATTTACATTTTCATCTGAGCATGTAATTGGTACAAAAACTTAATTATTAGTCTTTATAAAGGACATATTTGGTTATTACCTAGTGATTTTTATTCACATCCTACTCCAATGTCCATGGAACATAAGTACCTTAGCTAATCTCATTGTTTGCAGACCCAGGTGGGGAATTGTCTTGTAATTTCATGATCATATGCAATAGATTTGGTGAGATTAATGTCTCGTTACATGGATTATATGATTCTTGAGGATAACAGTGGAGCCACTATATATATATTTTATATGTTCACTCTGATTATTTTTATAATGGATGTATTTTTTCTCTTTATTTCATTATTATTCTTCGATTAGATAGCATAGTCTCCCCATGGAAACACCCTAAACTCTCACTTCTAGTTGGAAGCTACTAGTGTACGGGGTGGTGCACCTAAGGTCATGTGGAAACCATGAGTCGAGGAACTTTCATTTACTCTGGGGTGGCATGATGTTATATATTCATCACTTCCAAAATGGTAATGGTGTCCACATTAGGGTTTCTGATATATTTTTTTAAATCCAATGTTCATCTTAGGTATGTTATGGCGAAGATTTTCTAAGAGTAGTTAAATTTCCCTTTTTGAATTTTCATTGATTAATAATAATTAGTTTTATTAATGAATATACAAACATTTTTTACCATTATTGAATTATAAAAACATGTTTATCTTATCCTTATTACATGATATTCCTAGTATTTATTCTATATTAATTATTCATGGTATAAACATTTTATCATCGTTCATATAGGTGGTAATCCTGATCCCAACATGAATTTGATATAATGAATGAATGAATGAGAATGATTAATTTTATTGATATATTAACACCATCAAAAAAGAATATAATTTTAAAAAAATTTAATAAAAATATATATTTTATTGAAAAATATGTGGATGAAAAATATATAGAAAAAATAATAAGGGATAGATAATACATATGTTGAAGACATGAATCTTCTCTTAGAGAGAATATTTAAGAAAAGGTTTGGGACTACCTGTAATCATAAGTCACCTATCATGAGATAAGATCATTAAGGAGATAATATGATCACGCAATAAAGTGTAAACAAAAGGAATGATGTTAGATGAAGAGAGCAGAGGAGGAGTCCCTATATAGGTGACTATGAGTGGTATTTTCAAAAATATCTACTCCTCAATGAATAAGGAATGTAATTTATCAGGAAATGCTGATCCAAAGTTTATAATTAATGAAAATATTAAAATATGAGGTCATTAATTCCCTCATAAAATAATTTCAAAAAAATAATGATATTTTAGTCCATTTCCCCTTAACTAAACCTATTTTTTATATTTTACATTCGTCATGGTAACTCAATTTTTAACATGGTAAGTTATATTTACCCCTAAAATTGAAGTTGGACATATTTTCTAATATGTACATAATAATTTCATATTGTAAATCCATTTTATTATATTCTATTTATAAATGTGATAAAAATATAATTTAAATATAAGAACGTAAAATATGGGAAACAATTTTTTAGAAAAAAAAATTTATCATAAATTGAATTTCATACTTTTTCATTATCTAGTAGTATTCATTATATTAATTTAAATTTTTATATTTCTACACACATTAAATAAATTTAATTAAAATAAATTTTCAGTAATAAATTTAATTTGGAAATTAATATTACACATTAAAAATATCTGGAAAATATCACTATTTAATATTAAATTATTCTATTCATATTCCTCAAAATCTTATTATTTTTTAATAAAAATCAATTAATCATTATCAATAAATTTTTAATAAAAATAATCTAAATGGTTTAATTAAATATGTTCATCAAATGTATATTTTATAAAAATACCTAATGTAAATAATACATGTTAGAAAAAAATATCCATATCACTTATTTCATTAATAATTACATGCTTATATTATCTTTATATCTAGTCAAACCAAAAAAAACACTTCATAAGTACTATGTGTAATATAATTAATGGTGTAAATCGTGGGTAGTTATTTAGCATGCACTGATGTTGTAGTGATTTCCAAGATCATGAACATCTCCCATAAATGAATTCACTAATTCTATACATGTAATGACCCGAAAATTCTCATTGGCATGAGAGTAAAACGAGTCATTACTAGGCCTTAAGCGACATCCCCAAGATGCCCTAGGCTGGTAATAAATGTCGAAGGGTTTCAATGAAAGTGGGGGACGATTTAACCATTGAGAAATAAACCAACAAAAACATCGCTAACAACCACTATATGATGCATGTTATGGAAACAAAAAACTCATGCATTACCAAAAGAGAACAAAACTATTCCACAATCCCATACATAACTAACACAAAATCAGAGTACCAAGAAGAAGAATAAACAAAAGACCCAAAACAAGCCATGACACACTCCACGGCTCCACACCGTGCTCCATGCACCAAGCACCACCACATATCCCAAGCATCACCACGAACCACTAGTAATGAGATTCCATAACATTACCTTTGTCCCGTAATACGACATTTGAAAAAGCACCAATGTGCCAAATCAATAGTGAGTATAAAACTTAGTAGGTTTCCCCAAATGGCTTCCCTACTCACGCCCCTAGGATAGAATACTTATCCACATTTATATAAAAACAGTTTATATAAAACATATTCTCAAAAGAAGATTATAACTAAATATAAACAAGTTTCCAAAACCATTCATAACCAAATTCATTCCTAATAGTTATTGAAACCAATTTTCTAGCAAGTTATTTTTCCAGAAAAATAACCAAACAAGCTTTAGAACCATTTAACAATATCCCTTTTTTCCATACCCAACCATTTCTACAAACCCATGCAATCTACCATACATGCTACCTATAAGAGGGGAGAAGCCCTAACCTTTATCCATCCCAACCATGATGGGGGAGACATTTACTAATATCCAACCCAAATTCACATCAATTATTGACAGGGGATAGCCCTAACCCTTATACATCCCAACACTGATGGAGGAGACCCTTTACCCTTATCTGTCCCAAATGCAATATGAATATTTGATGGGGGAGAGCCCTAACCCTCATACATCCCAACACTGATGGGGGATACACCTAACCCTTATCCATCCCACATTCTCGTGAACACACACAACCATCATGTCAAAAACGAAGTGTGTTCATCCAATTCAAACCATTTGAATACTTAACCATTTCAATTCCAAATCATTTCAATAAAACTCCTTTTTTATTGAAAACCAAATCTATCAAAGATATTTCAATCTCAAAACATTTTAATAAAACCCCATTTTTATTGAAAACTCATTTTTCATCAAAACATGAACAGTTTCATCAATCCATAATTTAAAATTAACATTTTAAATTCAATAAGCCAAATCACTTGGAACAACAATTCACCGGGATTTCACAATCTCATCAAAACCATAAATCGTCACTAAAGAAGATTTATTCTATGATTTTCACAATAAAATACATTAAAATTAACCAATTTGAATCTAATACAATCAATTATAACAATACGAGTCGAGATTGAAGCCTCTTACCTCAAATGTTTTGATGAAAACCCTAAAAAACGAAGAACGCACAAGAAAACCAGGACGATTCACCAAGGATCCTCCTTAGATCTCTTCTCCTAACACAACCAAGTCCAAATATTGTCATATTTGGTATACACACACATATATCTTCCCATAAATGGTGTAGATCTATGAAACCGAGAGAATAGGAGAAGTTTATCTAAGTAGATCTAAGAAACTGATCATGAACGATCACATACCTCAAGAATTCGGCTTCGATTCTCCAATAGAAGCCTTCAGATTGCCTTCTGAATGATGGGAGAACCTTCCTTGACATTAGGAGCACAAATATCCCGAGTTATGGCTACTTAGGAAGATAAATGAGCTACCTATATTCAAAAACATGTCAGATCCACCTTTATAGAATATCGTTTAAGTGGTCGCACGGTTAGTTCGCACGGTTTGACAAATCGTGCGCTAATCATGCATTAGTTACAGCTTTGACCGCCCTTCTCGCATGGTTTGGACGCATGGTTAGACAAACCCTATGCCGACCATGCAGAAGCTGCTGCCACCAAGACCCACTACGCATGGTTTGGCCGCTCTGTTTAGAAAAACCATGCGCCACTCGTGTGACTTCCCCTTTGCCTCAAAACATCATTCCATGTTCTCCCGACTCTCCCATTCAACACCCTTAACTTTAAAACCATGAAAAACATCAAGAAATAGTTACATACCAAAAACTGGGAGTACTAAATTCTCTCCACCATTGGTCTTTCCATCTTCGGAAGGTAGAAAACCTTTACCCAACTGAAAGAGTTCCGGCTACTACTCACTCATTTCCTTTTCATGTTCCAAAGTCTCTTCCTAAATCTGACCATGCTTCCATAAATCCTACACTAGACCAATGCTTTTTTCACAAGATAATTTCTCTTACCTATCCACAATCCGTACTGGGATATGTATCAAAGAAGCATCCGACTCTAGGTCAACGTGATCCCATCAGATCACATGGTCAGGATCAGGTTGATACTTTTTCAACTGAGATACATGGAACACATTATGCACCAAACTAAACTATGGTGGTAATGCCAACTGACATTAAACCTCTCCAACCCATTACAGTATCTCAAAAGGGCCAATGTATCTAGGAGATAACTTTTTCTACTTCCCAAAACGACGATGTCCTAGCCTTGGAGAGATCATAAAGAAGACATGATCACCCACAACGAACAAAAATGATCGTCGATGGTGATCTGCATAATAAATGACAAATCTGAGCCATCTCTATCCTCTTTCTAATCAACTAAATCTTCTTCATTGTTTATTGATCAAGGTTCGGCCCAACTAGTAAAGTTTCACCAGTTAACACCCATCATAGTTAAGAATGACAATGACTCTCATGCAATGCTTCAAACGGAGGCATGAGTATCGAGGCTTGATATCTATTGTTGTATGAGAACTCCACAAAGTGTATATGTTCCTCCCATGAGCCACCAAAATCCATTACACAAGCCTGCAACATAGCTTCCAAAGTTTGTATCATCCGCTCAGATTTTCATCCATCTGAGGATGATACGTCGTGCCCATAGTCAATTATGTTTTGAGGGCTTGCTGTAATGATTTTCAGAAATGAGATGTGAACCTCGGATCTCTATCTGAGACTATAGACACTGGTACACCATGCCTTTATTCCACTTCTCAGATATAAAATGTTGAAAGATCTTCAACTGTATGAGTTTCACGAATAGGGATGAAATGAGACGACTTGGTTAGACGATCCACTATCAACCAAATGGCATCGTGTTTCTGGACCGTTCTTGGAAGACCTGTGACAAAATCCATTTCTATATAATCCCATTTCAACATTAGGATATGTAAAGATTGTAACATACCATCTGGTCTCTGATGCTCTGCTTTAACCTGCTGACCAGTTATGCACCGTGAGATGAACTCGACCACGTTCTTTTTCAGGCCTCTCCACCAAAACTACATCTACATTGCCTTATACATCTCATGTATACCTTGGTGTACAGCCCATCTTGAATGGTGGTAAGCATGATGGAGTTGTTCCTGACAAACCATAGGTACAACCATCGAATCTCTGAAACACAAAACTGAACCCCCATCAAGTTTCCATCCATCAATGGTCTCCCCACCATTGAGTTTTGAACATACAACTAGACATTCTACATCAGATATTTTTGCTTCTTTGATCATATTTACTAAATCCGGAACAAATGTAGCTAAAAAAGAAAACAACAACATCACCTCAGTCTTCACCATCCACATGCATGTCGGCTAAGACCGACATCAACTACCATTCATATGAAGCATCTATTGCTAACAGAACATACGAAATTATACTCAATGCATTGGTCACCAAATTCCCTTTTCTTGGTGTGTACATCAAGTCAATGTCAAGAATCTAGAGATACACCATCCACATCCATTGCCTCAGATTCAAATCTCACTGTGATAAAATCTTTTTCAAGCTTTTTTGATCTGTAAACACAGTAAATTTCTCACCAAAGAGATAATGTATTCATGTTTTCAAAGCATGGATGACTACAGCCAACTCCAAACCATGTGTTTGGTAATTTTTCTCATGCACTCTCAATTTCCTTAAACCATAAGCAACCACATGATCTCTTTGCATGAGAACACCAACCAACCCTGATCCTGAAGCATCACAATACACCACATACCCTATCCTAATTCAAGCAAGATCAAAATAGGTTCCAATGTAAGACAAACTTTTAGTTCCTGAAAGGATTTCTGACATTATTCTGTACATTGGAAAAGAGAATTATTCTTAGTCAGATCCATCATTAGTGAAGCTAGTCGTGAGAAATCATGCACAATGCATTGGTAGTAACCAGCTAGACCAAGAAAACTGCGTATCCTAAACACATTATTCGGTGGTTGCCAAGAGATAATGACTTCTATATTTTCATGATCAATGTAAACGCCTTTCTCAGAAATGACATGGATAAGAAAACATACATCCCGTAACCAAAAACCACACATTGATAATTTGGCATAAAAATGATGATCTCTCAAGATTTGTAACAATGTTTCCTAGGAGCACCTCATGATCAGCCCTTGACTTTGAATACACCAAGATATCATCCAAAAAACCACAATAAAAGAATCCAGATATCACTGAAATATTTGATTCATCAAAGCCATGAATATTTTTGGTGCATTCGTTAGACAGAAAGGAATGACTACATATTCGTAGTGGCCATATCTGCTTCTGAAAGCTGTCTTTGGAATATCCTCCTTCCGAACTCGCAATTGGTGATATCCTGATCGGAAGTCAATCTTGGAGAACCATTGAGGTCACCTTAATTGATCAAACAGATCATCAATGCATGGAAGTGGATATCTATTCTTTATCGTTACATGGTTAAGCTTATCATAATCAACACACAACCGAAGAGTTCCATCTTCCTTCTTCACAAAAAACACTGGTGTTGCCCATGGAGAAGTACTTGGTCGAATGAAACCCTTTCCTTCTAGCTCCTCTAACTGCAATTTCAATTCCCGTAACTCTGTTGGTGCCATCCTATAATACAGAAGGGAAATATGACTGGTCCCTGGAACGAGATCAATCGTAAACTCCACTTCCCTTAGAGGTGGTAACCCTGAGATGTTTTTGGGAAAGACATCTGGTAATCGATCCACAACAGCTGGAAAACTATTTTCCCCAATCTCTTCAATTGATGCCAAAGTCAATGATTCCAGTTGGTGAGAGATCATTCCCACCATTGGTGCCAACAAGCTATTTGCACCATTCTTTACAATCCATTCTCCTCTGAATAGATGGTCGATTCCATCCTCAGTATTGAAACAAACTGTTCTCTTATAATAGTCGATGTGAGCCTTAAACATTTTCAACCAATCCATAGCCAGGATTACGTCATAGACATCCATGTCCAATATCGAGAAGTCCCATTTTAACTCAACTCCAACAACAGTTATAGAGCATGCTCTACACACAAATGCTTGACATTCTCTTTCACCAAGAGAAGTTTTCAGTTTCAAAATAGAAGGCATTATTTCCATTTTTAAACATAGAAAGTTAACATCACAAGAATCCATGAAAGAATGTGTTTCACCAGTATCGAAGAGAACTTTCAAAAATGTAGAATTCAAAAGAATCATACCTCAAACTATAGATGGTCTAGCCTGATCATCGACCACCATCTTCTTAGCTCCACACAATTTCTTCATCGCTACACTGTTCTCCTTGTTTCCTTGCTGATATTTCCCTGATTGATGATTCATTTTATTTTGAGAATCACCATGGCTAGCTCTGTTATGTTGACAAGACAAATTTTGATGTCTGCGTCCTATCAAAGCATATGAAGCATGCGACTCATGAGGAGTGTCACGCGACCCCAACCTCAGTGTGTTCCTACAATATCATTGTAGATGCCCCATCTGCTTGAAATTGTGACATGTTCTAGGTTGCGTCGTACAATCATGTCATTTGTGGTTAAGCGAACCACATTTAAAACAACCTGCATTGCTCTGGGGTCATGGAGGAAGGTTCACTGATCCCGCCGTCTGGTTCTGATTTTCACTCACACCGTGGAAAGAGGTATCCCTTTTCCTCTTGATTCCAATGGTTGAGTTCCCACTCTTTCCCGTAGGTATCATCATTCCTCCTCCTAAAGATCCTGAGATATCACGTTCAGTAACAGTCACTCTGTTCACCATCTCCGTATAATCTGTAACACAGATCACCGCAATCTTTGATCGAATCTCTTGCCTTAGCCCCGATTTCATGATGAGTGACTTCAACAACTCATTTTCCACAACCTATAGTGAAAAATAGACTAAATTCATGAATTTATCCGCATACTTTGTGACAGAGAGACTCTTGTTTTAGGCTGAAGAAGTCCGTCGTTTTACAGATTTTGAATGAGTGATGATAGAATTGTTTGTTGAACAATTCTTCAAAATCCTCACATGTAAGGCCTTCATCCAATTTAGCATGCACCGCTAAATCCCACGAATAACGTGAAATATCCTTGAGCATATATGTCTCCAATTTGACCTTGAGCTCTAATGGTGTGCCAATGAAATCGAAGATACAATTCATCATACTTATCCACACTTCCACCTTTTCGAGTTTAGCATCACCCCGAATGTTCGGTGGATTCTGCTTCATGAACTGGATGGTATGATCCACATGCCTTGGCTCATTCCTCTGGTTCCCCATATCCAAATCATGAAATTATTGGACAATACTCTGAACTAGCTCTAGGTTCACTCATGGTTCAAGTGCAACCACATTCTCTTCAGCTTCTTCAGGTTGGTTTTGACGATGTCTACCTGGTGCCATTTCAAAACCAAGAACAACCTCTATCAATCTCACTCTCTAGAATGTGATGGATTATCATTCAAATTATATCACATCATCTATCACAACATTTTTTTTCCAAAAACAACCTTTTTCCATGTTCTACCATTTTTGAAAACATTCAACATACTTTTTGAAAATCCACCCATTTTCAAAATACACCAAATACCATGTTTACAAATTCGTTAACTTGAAAACAAATTCATGCATTTTTCTAAAATTGGCACCAAGAAAAAAAAATCATTACTCACTCCTCAGAATGAGATTTGAAATCCTAGTGGGAAGTCATTTCTCTACAATGCATGTCATTCTCATCTCATTGGCTAAACCCATGAAAATGAAATTTCCAACATTCTAGAAGTGTATCCAAAACACTTATGTACCCAACACTGTGGTTACTTGAAGTTCAGAATAAATGGGTTAGCTACGTCATTTTATACTATACATTTCACATTCCAAAAATCCTACTCTTGTCTAAGATTTAGACCCAAGGAATATAAAAGGAAGGAATTTCAACTCCAAGACCAAGAACATCGATGACTACTTGTTATCCAAGGACCGAACAAGCTGATACCATTTGTAATGACCTATAAATTCTCATTGGTTTGAGAGTAAAACGTGTCATTACTGTGTCTTAAGCGACATCCCCAAGATTCCAAAGGCTAGCAATAAATGTCAAAGGGTTTCTATGCAAGTGGGGGACGATATACCCTTTGAGAAATAAACCAACAAAAACATCGCTAACAACCACTATATGATGCATGTTAAGGAAACAAACAACTCATGCAATACCAAAAAAGAACTACATTGTTCCACAAACCCATACATAACCAACACAAAATCAGAGTACCAAGAGGAAGACTAAACAAAAGACCCAAAACAAGCCAAGACACACTCCACGACTCCACACTGAGCTCCATGCACCAAGCTCTGCCACATCTCCCAAGAATCACCACGAACCACTAGTAATGAGATTCCATACTGTTACCTGTGTCCTGAAATACGACATCTGCAAAAGAATAAAAGTTCCAAAGCAGGGGTGAGTATAAAACTCAGTTGGTTTTCCCCAATGACTTCCCTACTCATTCCACCAGGATAGAAGAGTTAGCCACATTTATATAAAAACTTTTTATATAAAACATTTTCTCAAAAGTAGTTTATAAATAAATATAAACAGGTTTTCAAAACCATTCATAACCAAAGTCATTCCCAAAAGAAATTGAAACCAATTTTCCAACAAGTTTTTTTCCTTGAAAAATAACTAAACAATATTTTGAACCATTTCCCAATATTCCTTTTTTCATACCCAACCATTTCCACAATCCCATGTAACCAACCATGAATGATACCTAGAAGAGGAGAGAATCCCTAACCCTATTCCATACCAACCATGATAGGGGAGACTTCTTACCCTTCTCTAACCCAAATGCACATGAATTCTTTTCAGGGGAGATCCCTTACCCTTATCCATACCAACACTGATGGGGGAGACCCCTAACCCTTATCTATCCTGAATGAAATATGAATGCTTGACGGGGGAGAGCCATAAAACTTATCCATACCAACACTGATGGGGGAGACTCCTAACTCTTAACTGTCCCACATGACCGTTAACATTCACAACCATCATGTCAAAAACAAAGTCTGTTCAACCAATTCAAACCATTTGAATTCTTAACCATTTCAATTCCAAATCATTTCAATAAAACTCCCTTTTTATTGAAAACCAAATCCATCAAAGAAATTTTAATCTCAAAACATTTCAATAATACCCCATTTTTATTGAAAAATAATTTTTCGTCAAACCATGTATAGTTTCAAAAAATCCATAATTTAAAATCAACATTTTAAATTCAATAATCCAAATCACATTGCACAAAAATTCACCAGGATTTCACAATCTCAACAAAACCACAAATCGTCACTAAAGAAGACTTATTCGTTTCATTTCATAATAAAATCCATTCAAATTAACCAATTTGAATCTAAGGCAATCAATTATAACAAGAGGAGTCGAGGGTGAAGCCTCCTACCACAAAGGTTTTGACGAAAACCATAACAAATGGAGAAAGCACAAGAAAACCGGGCCAATTCACCAAGGATCCTCCTTAGATATCTTCTCCTAACACAAAAATGACCAGATATCATCGTATTTGGTATCCACACACATAAATCTAACCATAATGGGTGTAGATCTAAGAAACCGATAGAAGAGAGAAGTAGATCTAAGTAGATCTAAGAAACCGATCAAGAATGATCACATACCTCAAGATTCCGACATTGATTATCCAAGAGAGGCCTTCAGATCGCCTCTGAAATGATGAGAGAACCTTCCTTGACCTCAGGAGAACCAAAATCCCAAGTTAGTGCTGCTTAGGAGGAAAAACGAGTACATAGAGGCAAAAATGCATGAGATCCGCCTTTATAGGCTCTCACTTAAGTGGTTGGATGATTAGTTCGCACGGTTTGACAAACCGTTCCATAACTGTGCGTTAGCTACTTCCTCGACCAACCTTCTTGCATGGTTTGGCCGCACGGTTAGATAAACCATGTACCGACCGTGTGGAAGCTACTTCCTCCAAGACCCACTATGCACAGTTTGGCTGCACGCTATAGACAAACCGTGCACTACCCATGCGACTTCCCCTTTGCCTCAAAACATCATTCCATGTTCTCCCGACTCTCCCATTTAACACCCTTAACTTTAAAACAATGAAAAACATCAAGAAAGGATTACATAACAGAAACCAGGGGTACTAAAATACTTATGGAAGTTAATCTTTGGTTTGGTCTAGGGAAACCAAATTTGATTCTACCACCTTTTGATGCTCATAAAATTGATCCAAAACAAGAATAAATGTACTAAATGATGTCATTTCCTTGGAATTTTACATTAATTTATTATTTTAATTACTTTTATTTATACTTGATAATTAAATAGGTGTGTTTCAGTTGTCATATTTTAATAAAACACTACATTTACCTTTTACTATTAATGTTTTTTTTATACTGATGTTATTATGGAATCCCGCATTTTTATTACATAACATTTTATTACATTTTACAAACAGAGGATCTTTCAAGTCTAGTGTCTTGGAAATATAGAACAATAAAACATGAAAACATAAGTCACACATTTATATCTCCCTATTAAGCTTATTGAAAAGTTTATCCTTTATACAATTACTACATCCCACAATGTGGAGACATAAATCAATGGAAAGGGTGGGTAGAAAGCCCTGTAAGGAAAGAAAGGAATCAGTTTACTTGTGATATCAATAAGAACATGATGAAAAAAATATAGAAATGAACAATAAAATTAGAGGCCCAACATAATGGAAAAAAACTTTAACCATAACATGAATATTTGGGTACGACATTTAATTTATACAATCATGAACATATCACCAAGGTTCATCCCCATGGTGTCATAAAAATTAACAAGGTTATTTACCAAGGTATTAGGAAACTTTGCATCTCTAGAGATTAAATTATTTACCCAATGCATTGGAGCACTATCAGGGAACACCATTAATATGAATTTATTTTCATGTGATCTACATATATCATAATAATACAATTCATAAATAACCCAGAGAGGGTAAAATAAATGGGTTTCACTTCAAAATTGTAATGTTTTAGGAGTTCTTCAAAATAAGATAATTATGTCATTTATAACCCATGGAAGAAAATGAGGGTTATATGTATGTCAATTCCAGACTCAATAATATAATTTTTATGTCTTTATGAACACCCATATAGACGAAATAATTCTGGGTATTCACATAAATAAGATAAGAGAATTTATTGAGTGATAAAGAGAGAAATTTTGAGACAAAATTTCTACTGCATAACGACAATATAACATGGTTTTATGAAACAATTAAAAGAGATCTGAAAAGGGTATACCACTCGAAAATTTCTTATAATATAGTAGAGTGATAGAATAAAATATAAATAAGAACACGGTATGGATATTTGAATGACATACCACATGGAAAGGAAACCTGAAAGAAGAGAGAAGAAGCAATTTCCTTTAAAAAAATTTGACAACTTAACGACGTCCGTTATAAATTCAGAAAATCAATTGATGATAGTGGAGAGGTTATCTCATAATTTGAAAATGAAATATAAATTATTAAAGATATATAATAATAATCCCCTACATAATAAAATGTATCTATAAGACATAACATAAAGAAAGTTATGACTTAAAATAGGAGGTTGAAAGGTTCCCTTACCTTGAAGAGTAACTTCAAAAGCATGAAGGTTGGGATTTTGGAAGCATGAAGTCACCTTAAGAGGACTCATTGGGAGGTATAATGACCATATATTTGTTGAGATGGTTTTTTTGAATGAAATGAATGAGGGAATGGATCAATATTTATAGGAAAAGTGAGGTAATATTTAATTAATTTTTAAGGGATGCCTCATCGGTGGTATTTGAAAACCATGGGCTTGCCCATGGTGTTTTCCCATGGTATTTTCCACTTGTGAAACCTCATATAATATCTTACTATTTACAATTCAACCATAATGATTAAATCATGATTACATCATCAATGATTTCATTAAAAACCCGAAACCCAAAACTACATTTTTTATTATTCCCTGAAAATTCAACTCTTTCAGAAAAAACCCAAAAATATACCCTATCTTAATATCAATGATATGTATTCAAAAATGAACTACATTTTACGAAAATAATTTTCTATATAATTTTAATTTAATTTTTATATATAATCATTATATATTCAAAAAAACAACTTTAAATCTATAACTTGTTTTGTATCACCTTAAATTTGTAATGAAGGCCCCATAAAATTATTTTATAACCATATGATAATAATGTAACAATTTATGATTATATTTTATAAAAATACATTTCCATTTTAAATTATTAAATTAATTCTAAAATATTAAATAAACTATTTATGACATACAAAAATAACAAAACTTATACTATGATCGTTTTTTCACTTTTAGGATGGATACCTTATATTTATACATTTATGGGTGAAGCTTCTATTTTTTTACTGATTTACTATTCATTACTATTCATAAGGGTATGATATTATTCATACAATACTATTCACCAAAAATTATGTTGATCTTATTAATCACTAAATTTCATACTGTTCATAGTTGTAGAAGACCATTTTCTAAAAATCATTTCAAATTATTAATTATTTAATGTTTACATTAATATTATAAAGTACCCTTTTCCAAAATCATCATCAATATTAATCCCATATTTATCTGGATATTTGAAAATCACAAATTTTACTATAATATAAAATTACAAATTTATATGTAATAAGGGATTACAAAAAGTACCCAAGGCCTTGTTACAGAGCCCCTTATAACACCTGTATAAGACCTAAGTGTAATGTGTGCTATGGTGTTAGAATCATGGGGGGCTTGGACAACATTTCCCTATTGGTGATTTCTATCAACTTCAACTTCTCCCTAAGTCAATTCTGTTCATGCTTCATATGTTAAAGCTTAGGTTGGGCTTGGTCTAGAGCGAAGCTCAGAGATGCTACCTTCTTCCCAAGCTCTGACAGATGGGCTTCGTACGACCCGATTCTAGTGGATGAGTCCATCGACTATTCTTTCTTTTTTAGCCAATATCACTTGTATCTATAAACAATAATTGTAATGTAATGAGTTTAGCTTCCAATGGTCATAATGACCAATGGTCATATTGACCAACAGTCATATAACTGTCCAAACACAATGGTCTCATTTAATTAAACTCACTTAATTAATTAAAGGATATATTTTTGTGGAGTATAAAATGAAATAACACAAAAATTTAGGAAACAAATATTTTTCAAAAGTTTTTGTCATCATATTATTACCCCCTTAAGAAATTTCATACCTGAAATTTTATCTCGTACCCTCTGATGGGAAAAGGTGTGGGTACTTATGTCTCATAGACTCTTCTAGTTCCCATGTGTCTTCTACACATCTGTGGTCTCTCCAAATCACTTTAACAAGGAGAGTAGTCTTGTTGCGTAGAACCTTGTCACTACGATCCAAGATCTCCACCAACTACTCCTCATAAGAGAGGTCATGTTCCATTGGTACCACCTCTAGATTTGGTACATGTGAAGGGTCATTTATGTACATCCTCAAGAATGATACATGGAAGACATCATGAACTTATGGTAGATTTTAAGGAAGTGCAAGCCGATAGGCCATAGCTCCCATGCGATCAAGGATTTCATAGGGGCCAATGTACCTAGGGATGATCTTCCATTTCATCCCAAACCTCATGACTCTATTCCAAGGTGAAATCCGAAGAAATACATTCTCACCAATATCAAACTCCAAGTCCCTTCAACATCTGTCAGCATAGCACTTTTTCCGACTTTGAGCAGCATTAATGTGTTGTGGGATGGCATGGACGTTTTTTGTCATCTCTTACACAAGATCATGCCCATAAAGCATTCTTTCACTAGTTTCATGCCAAAAAGTAGTAGTTCTACATATCATCCCATATAGAACATCACAGGGTGCCATTCAAATGATTGAGTGGAAGCTGTTGTTGTAATAGAACTCAACTTGAGGTTGATGTTGATCCCATACACCTTTAAATTTTATTGAGAATGTTCTCATCGTGTCCTCAAGTGTGTGAATAGTCTTTTTAGACTGGCCATCATTTTGGGGGTGATAGGCCATACTAAAATTCAATTTTGTTATCAGATCATGTTGAACACTTCTCCATAATTTTTATGTGAACCTTGGATCACGATCAGATATGATAGAAAGTGGAACTCCATGCAGCCTTACCACTTCTTTCGTATAAATCCTAGAAATTTGATCAAGAGAAAAATCTTCCCGAATGGAGATAAAATGTGAAGTCTTTGTGAGATGGTCCACAATAACCCATATCGAATTTTTTCCTTTGGAAGTTCTCAGGAGACCAGTGACGAAGTCCATAGTGATATTGTCCCACATCCATGCTGGTATAGGTAGTGGTTGTAATACCGCTCTAGTAGGTTTTTTCTCTCTCTTCACTTGCTGACATACCAGACACCATAAAGTGAAGTTATACATCTCTCTTTTCAAATTATCCAACCAATAATGATCACGATGGTCCCTATACATTTTTTTTGCATCTAGGATGTATAGAGAAAGTAGAGCTATGAGCTTCCTCCATTATCTCCTTTTTTATTTCCGTAATAGAAGGAACACATAGTCTTGTATGGAATTTCAGTACACCTTCTTGATAAATATTGAACTTAGGAAACATCCCATCCTTCACAGCCTCAAATATCTTTTGTAACAAAGGATATTCTTTCTGATCTTTGTTAATCATCTCTAGTAATGACCGTTGAGAAATAAATTTGGTTAGGGTTGATGATGTCCCTTCCTTTATAATTCTCATGTCTATCATTACTAGGTCATTGACCAAAGGATCTCTTCGAATCCTCTTCATGGAAATAAAAATTGGGTCTTTCCTGCTTAATGATTCAATGACTTTGTTTTCTCATTGGGGATGATAATGAATTGAACAATCATAGTCTTTGAGAAGTTCCAACCAACTCCTTTGTCTCATGTTCAATTACTTTTGTGTGAAAATATACTTCAAACATTGATGGTCTGTGTATATATCACATTTCTTCCCATATTGATAGTGCCTCCATATCTTCAGATCCAAAGCAACCGCATCCATCTCTAGATCATGTGTATGATTGTTTTTCTCATGAGTCTTCAACTGTTGAGATGCATAAGCAATGACATTGTCATTTTTTATGAGGACGAACCCAATCCATTTTAGAGATGCATCGATAAAAATAATGAATCCTTCTCCACTTGAGGGCATATTTAACATGGGTGCAATAACCAATCTCTTCTTCAACTCTTGGAAACATTCCTCACACTCCATTTTCTTTACTAACTTGAACCCTTTTCAAGTTAACAAGGTTAATGGATTAGAAAGTTGTGAAATGATTTTCAAAAACCTCCTATAATATCCCACCAATCCAAGGAAACTATAAATCTCAGTTTTTGTTGTAGTATGATCCCACTCCTCTATAACTATTGTATTTTCAGGGTCAACTGTGATTCCTTCATTGGTAACAATGTTCCCCCCAGAAAGAAACTTGTTGCAACCATAATTTACATTTTATAAACTTCTCAAAAATCCTTTCCTTCCACAGTGTTTTCAAAATAACCCTTATATAATCCTCATGCTCCTCGATAATTTTGAAATATATCTGAATATCATCTATAAAAACTACGACCAAGTTATCAAGGTAGTCCTTAAATATTATTCATCAAATCCATAAAAATAGTGGGTGAATTAGTCAGTCCGAAGGGCATAACAACAAACTCATAATTCCCATATCTTGACCAGAAGGCATTTTTCAAAATATATTCTTTATTCACCCTCAATTGATGATAAACAGATCAAAGATCAATCTTAGAGAAGAATCAAGCCCCACAAAGTTTGTCAAATAAGTCCTCAATTATTGGAAGAGGGTATTTGTTCTTCACTATGATCTCATTCAGTTTGCAATAATCAATGCATAGCCGCATTGATCCATCTGTCATCCATGCAAAGAGAACTGGTTCTCCTCAAGGAGACACACTCAGTCAGATATACCCCTTTTCAAAAATATCTTTGAGTGGTTTATTTAATTCCACTAGCTCCACATTTTCCATCCTATACAGGTTCTCTGATATCAAATGAGATCTAGGTATGAGTTTAATGGAGAACTCTACCTCTCTTTCTTGGGGAGGTCTGAGTAACTCCTAAGGAAATACTTCAACGTATTCCTAGATGATGGGGACATTTTCTATCCTCAAAATCTCATTTCCTTATTATTCTTCACCGATCAACTCCATAAATTAAGATATTGGAGGTTCTACTAGACAAAGATCATTTTGAGATATCTCTCCTTGGAAGATAACTCTAGGTTTTCCATTCAGGATTACTGATATTTACTTGCTTCTACATTTTATCTCTTCATTATACTTTCTGAGCTAGTAAATCCCTAGTATAATTTTGAATTCCATCATGGGAATGACTACTAGATTTGCAATAAGATTGTGCTCACTAAAGTAAATACTAGAGTTTCTAAACACTGACGATACTTGGATAATCCTACCAGGAGTTTTAAATTACAACTCTACTTTTAGAAAATTTGTGTTTGATTCTATATTCTTAGCAAACATGGAGGAAATAAAAGAATGCATAGAACCAGAATCAAACAAAGTACTTTCTAGCTTTGAGAGAACAACAAGATTACTATCATCACATTATTCAGAGCTTCAACATCAACTGTCATGATAGCTAAAGCATGTCCTTGCACCCCTAGCCTTTGTTGAGGCTGATGGTGGTTCCCCTCCACTACCCTGGGATTTGGAAAGTGATTGGAAATGTGCCCAAGTAGTCCACACATAATGCACTGGACGTCAGGTAGGGAGTACACTATCTTTCCCTCGTCATTAGTGTTTGGATGTTGATGTTTCACCTCACGGTGACAATTCATTGCAATATGTACATCTCTTCCACACTTGTAGCATTTCTTTCTCCCAAGTAGGCATTTCCCCGAATACTTCTTCCAGCTTTTATTACACGTGGTACATTTCACTTTCTTGCCTCATATTTCCAGATCAAAGGTCCTCCCTAAGCTGGGATCCATTGATCTCTTCATGTTGTTAGATTTATGAGACCATTATGTCTCACCAAATTCCAACTCGACTTTCATCGCCCTACAGACAATCTCCTCATATCTATCATGGTCTCAGTTAGCTATATTCTTCCAAGTATGAGGTCTTGGTCTACCAAAGAATCAGTCAACCATACCATTTGAATTCATGAAAAATCTAGAGGTGTAATGTGGAAGGCTTGTAAAGATCATTTCATAGCTTCACACATATTAATTCTTCTTCTGCGTCAGCTTTAGATGCTCCTTCTGCATTCTTATTCTCATTGAATGAGGGAAATACTTACAAAAAATGATCCATCTGAACTCTTAAAACTCCAAAGCTTCAACCTCCACTCATTTCATCGTGTTTTCAATTAGTTCCCACCACTGATCAGCTTCTCCTTCTAAATGATAGACAGTCAGGGCGACCTTCTCTTTCTTTGAATAGCGGAGCATAGAAAATATCTTCTTGATAAAGTTGATCCACTACTCATCAATCAAAGGGTCAGTCGATCCACTTAAGGTTTGTGGTAGTTGATGTATAAATGAGTCAACATAATTTTTTTCCCTTCATGGTGAGATCGATCTCTCAACTTGATTCAAGCTATTTCCCAAAACATGAGTCATTTGGTTCACCATTCTCATGAAAGATTTCATTCCGACTTCCATCGGATGGTCATCAGTGCATGGTCTATTGCGGTCACCATTTGCATGGTTCCTCCTATTTCCCGCCATTTTTTAAAAGAATAAAACATTATTGAGAAGATTATTTTATTTATGAATCTTTTAACTAGAAATGATTTTATGTCTTAAAACATTATGCTTTAATCAATTTTATTTTAATATAAATCCTCATAATGATTCATAAAATGCTTATGATTAACCAAACATATCTATTGAGAGTGTCGTAATGAAGAGGAAATCAAGGCATGTTTTTAGGTACTGGGATACCCTAGGAGAAGCCTGAAACTCCTTTTAGAGTTTTCACTCCGAGTTACATTTGTGCCAAAGCCGCCTATACCTACTTGTATCCAGACAATGTTGAATTTCCATGATAAACCACTAACTCAATACTCACCAAAATACCAGGATGTATTCCTATATTAATAATTTTCTACTGAGATCTTCCTAATGTTTTCATAGCCTAATTTCCATAAATAACTAAACTATACATTGATACCAACTGTGGAATCTCTCCTTTTTATTACATAACATGCCATTACATTTTACAAATAGATGATCTTTAAAGTCGGGTGTCTTGGAAATTAGTAACAATAAAACATGAAAACATAAAACACTCTTTTAAATTCCCTTGACAAGATTCTTTGAATTTTCATCGTATGTAAAATTACAGCATCTCATAACCTGGAGTCAAACATCAAAGTAAAGGGTGAGCAGAAGGCCGAGTAAGGAAAGCAAGGGAATCAGTTTACTTGTGATATCAATAAGAACTTGATGAAAACATGAAGACAAGAGCAATAGAAGTAGAGGAATAACATAATGAAAATAACATGAACCATTACTTTAATATGTGTCTACAAAATTTTATTTATACATTCATGAACATATCAACAAGGTTCATCCCCTAGGTGTCATAATAATTACCATGGTTATTCACCAAGGTATCATGAAACTTGTCTTCTCTAGAGATGAAATTCAATACCCAATGCATTGGAGAACTATCAGGGCGCATCCTTAATATGCCTTTATATTCATTTAATCCATATAGATCATAATCATACATTTTATAAATAACCCAATGAGAGTAGAAGAAATGTATTTCACTTCAAAATCGTGACATTTTAAAAGTGCGTAAAAATAAAATCATTATGTAATTTATAACCCATGGAGGGGATTGATGGTTATATGTATGTCAATTCCAGATTCAATAATATAATTTTTTTTCTTTTTGAACACCCATATATAATAAATAGATATGGGTATTCACATAAATAATATAAGAGAATTTATTGAGAGAAGAGAGATAAATGTTGTGACGAATTTTTTTCCGCATAACAGCTATATAACATGGTTATATAAAGCAATTAAAAGAGAGGGGAAAAGGGTATAGAACTCAAAAATATATTATAATATAGTATAGGGACCACATAAAATACGAATAAGAACATGGTATGGATATTTTAATGACATACCACATGGAAAGGAAACTTGAAAGAAGAGAGAAGATGTAATTTATTTTACGAAAATTCGGCAGCCTAACAGTGTCACTTAATAATTCAGAAAATGAATTGATGAGAGTGGAGAGAGTATCTCATCATTTGGACATGAAATGGATAGTATAAAATATATATAATAACAAGACCCCACACAATAAAATGGAATTATATGACATAACATAGAAGAAGTCATGGCTTAAACGAGGAGGGTGAAAGGTTCCCTTACCTTGAAGAGTAACTTCAAATGCTTGAAGGTTGGGACCTTGAGGTCATGAGAGAACCCTCGAAGGACTTATTAGGAGGTAGAAAGACTAGAACATCGTTGAGAGGGAATTTGGAATGAAATGAATGAGGTATTGGCTTTGTATTTATATGAAAAGTGAGGGAATATTTAATTAATTTCCAAGGGATTACTCATTGGTGGTATTTGCAACACCGTGGGCTTGCACAGGGTGTTTGCCCATGGTATTGGCCACTTTGGACACCACATAGAATTTATTACTATTCACAGGTCTACCAGAATTATTAGATCATTATTACATCATTAGTGATGTCATTAAACACCTGAAACTCTAAACTGCATTTTTTACTATTCACCAAAAATTCAACTATTTCTGAAAAATCCCAAAAATTTACCCTAACCTAGTATAGATTCTCTGAATTCAAAAATGAACTACTTTTTATGAAAATAGTTTTCTAAATATTTTTAATTTAATTTTTAGATAAAATAATTTTTTATTCGAAATAAACAACTTTAAATCTATAACTTGTTTTGTAACAACGTAAAATGTAATCAAGGCCCCATAAAATTATCTTATAACCATTTGAAAATAAATTAACAATTTATGATTACATTTTATGAAAATAAATTTCCATTTTATTTTATTAAATTAATTATAAAATTATAAATAATGTATTTATGACATTCAAAAATAAAAAAACAAATACAATGATCGTTTTTTCACTTTTAAGATGTCTACCTTATATTTATACATTTATGGGTGTAGTGTATTTTTTTCTGATTTAATATTCATTACTATTCCTAAGGGTATGTTACTATTCATACGTTACTATTCACCAAAAATTAAGTTGATCTTATCAGACTCTAAATTTTCTACTGGTCATAATTATAAAAGAACTTTTTATGAAAACCATTTCACATTATTAATTATTTCACGTTTACATAAATATTTTAAAATTCCCTTTTCCAAAATCATCAATAATATCAATCCCATATTTATCCGGGCATTAGAAAATCACAAATTTTACCATAATAAGACATAAAATTTTTATTTATACCAAAGGATTACAAAAATTATCTAAGGCATCATTACATAGCCCTTTATAACACCTGCATAAGACTAAAGTGTAAGGGGTGCTTTTATGATAGAATCTTGGGGCAGCTCAGACAACATTTCCCGGGTGGTGATTTCTACCATCTTGACCTTCTCCCTTAGGTGATCACGTTCAAGCTTTAGATGTTGAATCTCATCTTGGTCTTGGTCTAGAGCAAAGCCTAGAGATGATACCACCTTCCCAAGCTCTGATAGATGGGCTTCTTACGGCCCGAGTCTACTGGATGAGGCCATCGACTATTATTTATTTATTAATTAATATTAATATTATTTATAAAAAATAATTGAAACGTAAAGAGTTTAGTTTCCAATGATCATATTGATCAACGGTCATATAATAGTCAAAGCCTAACAACCTCATTTAATTATACACACATCATTAATTAAAGGATATAGTTTTGTGGATTATAAAATGAAATAACACCCAAATTTAGGAAACAAATATTATTCAAAGTTTTGGGTCGTTACAGTTATCAATATCTAAATATTCCCAAAGGAAATATAATAACAACATCTGTACAATCACAAAGGTTATATATTCCAAAATGGTCATATTAAATTCATATATGTAAACTCATTCACTTCATCAAAATTACCCATCTAATTCTAGATTTTCCCTTCTATGTGTTTTTATAATATTTATAATTTTTTTTATTCTTTCCATGATTATTATTGGTGTTATTCCCCTTATGGTATATCAGCAAGATGGATTTTTTAATTTTTTTCTATTTTTATTTAGTTATGGTATTATTCCATTTGTAGTTTTTCTAATTATATTTCATTTATCAACATTTTAGGTATTTCATTTTTTATGGTAATTTGATACCATAATGAAATTAGTCACATTTAAATTTTCATCAAACTTCCTTGTCAAATAATCCATCGAGGATTTAAAGGGAGATTCAACACTTTAATTTTATGTTGTTACCGATTTCTAATGGGAATTAGTTTCCCTGAGACTGTGGACATCATTATGAGGGTGGATGAACAATATAAGGAAAAAAATTTCCAATATTTTTGAAACCACCACTAAATGAATTGTCATTATTTTTTAGTGGTTTTATATCAAAAACTATGGCTAAATATGAATTTTCTAAAATGATATATTAAATATTGGTGTAGGTATTTTAAAAATAACTTATAAATTAATTAAGACAACTAATTTAAATATTGTTTAATTACTTGTTCGAAATTACTAAATATTTATTACTTTTCATTTATTATTTATTATTTAATGATATTTTTTAATTATTATTTAAATTTTTTTTATTTATTATTAGTTCATATTTATTTTAGAACTAAATATATTAATCATTATCAATTTCTATTTTTAGTAGTTATTTTTTATTTACTAATCCTTAACTATTAATTTGTAATTATTTATAAATTAATGTATTTTCATGTAGACACATACACATATATGTGAAAAAATGTGTGTGTGTGTCAGTATGTAAATTTATTTATAATTATATATATTTAAAGACATTTATAAGTAATTATTTATAATTATTAATATTTATAAATATTTATTTGTATTTTATTTATATATATACATATATTAATATATTAATATATTTATATAATTATATATATATATTTACAATCCATATAAATTTATCTGTATTTTTTATAAATCATCTATATTTATGTGTATTTATGTGTATTTATAAATACTTATATATATTTATATGTGTGTGTGTGTGTGTGTGTTTACATACATTTATATATATATATATAATTATACACCTTATATATATATATATATATATATCTCTGTGTATATGTATAGGTTTATTTTTATACATATACATACATATATTTATAAGTATATATATATATCTATTTAAATATATTACTTGGAAATATATATTTATATTTATATGTGTATATATATATAGATATATATATTTCTATCCATATAAAATTAAATTTAATTATATATATTTGTGTGTGTGTGTATTATACAGATTTATACATTTATATATATATATATATATATATGATTTTATATTATTATATGGGACTATTTATGTATGTATGTTTTTATGTAAATATGTATGTATGTATGTGTGTATATTTATATGTATTTATATATAAAATTATATATATTTATGTTTATAAACAATTATTTATAATTATATGTAGATGTATATATATATATATATATATATATTTTCATATATTATGTGGGTGTATATATTATGTATGTTCTTGTATGTTTGTATACTTGTATGTTTATATATATGTTTATATATATACATATATAGTAATATTTTATTATATATATGTGTGTATTTATATATATTTATGAGAATTTATTTTTATTGATAGATATTTATAGCTATTTATTTATACTTATATACATTTATATATATAATGTTAGTATATATATACATATATTTTTGTATATAAAACTTTTAATTATATATATGTGTGTATTTATATACATTTATGTAAATCTATTTATATTTATTTATATTTAATATATATTTATAAATATGAATATATTTATAGATATATATAAATAAACTTATAAAAAATGTATATGTATATATATTTTTATATAACTATATTTATCAATTATGAATACACACACACACACACATAAATTTTTATATTTTTCTATGTGTGTGTGTGCCTACATGTATTTATCTATAAATATATTTGTATTTGTGTGTGTTTCTGTGTGGGTCTCTGTGTATATATTAGTATATTAAAATCTACTTAGTTTTTACATTAAGGACATGGTGGTTCGAGAATGGTTTTGTAGAACAACTAAGAGGTCAAGGTCTCAAATTTCACCCTAAGAATATTTTTTCCCAATTTTATAGTAATGGGTATTTGCAAGTAGAAAATATATAATAAAAAATAATAAAAGTAATAATAACCATCATTAATGGTTTATAAGTAATTCTATAAACCATTAGAATGTGATTCATGAAATTTTTTTAAAAATGTTGGGAACATGTTGTCATTGAAAAAAACTATGCAAATCATTTTGTAGTTGTTCAAACCGCCACTAAACAATTTTTTTTGCATAATGGAAAGGAATACGAGGGGCCTTGGAATTTTGAGATGTAAATAACATAGAGTGATTATAGTATTGAGGTCAAGTGTTTAAGGGGATCATTAGATAGATGTTGAGGTTGTTAGATAGTGATCATCGATGGTCAGAAATGGGATGGATGGAGCTTTAGAAGATTCATTGTTGTATTTGAATTATTTCAGGGTGAAAGGTGATCATGTGATAGGCCTTAGCTTGTGCAAGAATCCATGGGTGGATTTGAAATAGATAAACGTGGATAGATTTTGATTATATGGGACTAACATGCAGTGGACGCATTTTAAGTGGCTTATCTATGTGATATTATGTTCAATTTGATGTGACTCACATGAGAGTGAGTATGATCATCTAAAAAACTGGTATCAGAGTGTAAACCTATTGGGTTGGATGAGATTGATTGGGATAGTGGATGAGAACTTGGGAGAGGTTTACTAGATGGTTACCCCTCCTAGTAAGAGTTCAGTGAGTGTTTAAATGTATTTTTTTAGAAAACTTTTGATGTTTTCAGGAAATTTCATATTGCATACATGTGGTGTCATTGGGATTTTAGATGAATGAGGGGTCTTTTGTGGGTTAAGGACGGATGGATTCAAATGAATTATTTTGATACTGGAAGTATTGGGTTATGATTATTATGGTAGTTGTCCCTCTATATTCATACAGTTTATCGATAATGGCTCGGGATATCACTGTATGTTCAATCCATGTTTTACCATTGATAGGTGTTGTCATGGATGTGATTTGTGTGGAAATGAAGGAGCAACATGGGTGTGATGATGGAACCTATCAATTGTTATTCATGAGGGTTGTTATTGGGGGGATCCATAGAGTTCTAAGGATGTCATTGGTTGTTAGACGGTATGAACCTGACATCAAATAGATTTTAGTGAATGTCAAGGATGATGTTCCAAGTAATCGTGAAACAGGAAGTGTTTGGGTGTTTTGAGTTTTGCATTCGGGTATGAGAAAGATAACCACATCCTAAAATTAAATTCAGTATTTGATAGAATTACTACACTTGGAACCTACCCATAATGACAACAAACAAAAAGACAAAATATAAACAAAAATCAAGTTCGTGAGGGCCTTGAAAATAGTTAGCACATTCATCAAGCCAAATGGAATAAAAAATTATTCAAAATTGTCATTCAAATTTTTAAAAATATTTTTTATTATATCATCACATATTACTCAAGACATATAATATCTTCATATAAATTCAATATTCTAGTACTCTTTATCTCATTTCAATGGATCAAAAAATCATCGACTTAAATAAATAGATGTCTATTCTAATTAGTCTATTGATGTAGATTCTAATAGTCAATAAAAAAACATGGACTCTCAAAAACCACATTAGAAAAGAGAATTGGGGCTCTAAGGAGAATTATTATGAAGAATAAGACCTTTCTACTCTAACTCCACTTGTTTAACATTCAATTATTTCAACTCTACCAGTTCCATACAATAAAAAGGACACATTGTCTACTAAATTCCATGTTCAATCATAATTGAGAACTCTCCACCAAATTCAAGAGGAAACCAAAAAATATATATGGAAACACATCATGGAAGAAGACTAAAATGGGAGGTAATTGTTCTATTCTCTTTATTTAATATTCATTAGGAACTAAACATACCATGGGAGAGGTAAGAGATCCAACATGCTCCACGTCTCACCCAGATCTACTCACCAAATAATCTTAATCTAATATAAGTTCTAATTGGATTCCATTGGTAGTGGAGACTGAAACACACCTTTTATTTCTATAAATTAGGTATTAGAGTAGTTTCATCAAATCAATACCAAGAATAAGATCAAAAAAATTCCAATCAAGAGTAGAAAATTCTTGAATTTTCTGAATAAATCCTACCGTAGTAGGGGTTTTAAGGACACCTCTTACTTCATTATAACCCTTTACCCAGTTTGGAATCAACACAGAGAGTACTTAGGTAAGATTCGGCATTATCTCTGATAAAGATTCCATATTGTTAAAAGTATAATAACAATAAAATCTATTATCAAATAAAGCATAAATTTGTGTATAAGATACCCTAATGGTACCTATCACCATTGAAGGGATTTTCTATCTTTCAATTGCCTACTAATCAACTATAAAAACCCTACTAGAGATTACATGTTGACCAAGTGCCTATAATCCCTACCACTGTGAAGGTACCACTAGGTATTGGTTCCATTGTGTTCAATTTTTTCCATTTATCGGGATACTAGTATAATTTCAAGTCACTTATGTATCTTTAAGACATTCAGAAACATATGAGGTTTGACTCTATTGTGGCTTTTTTTCCATCATTCTTTGATAAGAAAGACTAAAAAACCATCGTATATGACCATAATTTATACACTAGTTAAATTACTTTTTCATGGTGGGATGGTTAGGACTACCGTGTCATGCATGACCACACTCAAAGAATCAAATATAAGATCCCATCAAACTATTAGATAATGAACTCCCACATTGAAAACTCTAACTGGATACCCATCGGCTGACATTTTACTAGTGACCCTTTCGACCTCTAGCTGAACAACTATCTCATAGGCCCCCTCTACGAACCAGTTTCGACCAACACTACATTTTTCACCACTACAAAATATATTGAGATATTAAATGCTTCCCCATAAATCAGTAATAGCTCCCTCAATCACATCTCAAACTTTATTTCCTTTGACTTCATAACCCCAATCTTTTAAAGAATAAAGAGGATTATATTAGTGAATTTTTTTATCATACTTCATCATGGACATAAATATCTAACGAATGTCAATAAATTTAATATATAATACCTTAAAATTATTTTCACGTTAAAAAATTTTAAAACTAATTTCTAACAACCCCATCTAATATAGTCTCATATCCTTTTTCCCTCATCCATTAAATCTCTACATCTAATTTTTTTCATTAAAAATCTTTAAAAGAAACAAAAAATTATTTGAAGATTCAATACTCTCAAATATTTGTGGGATATAATCAAATCACTACTCTGATTTCTAAATGGAGACTTCACCTTATATGTTAGTAGGGTGGTGGGATAGAAACACCATAATTACATTAGTAATTAATGTTATGTGTCATGGTTTTTTCTTCTAGCTACAAGAATTAGCTAAACTAATACCTTTAGAACTTTATAATCATTGGGTGGCCTAAATGGTAGAGTATGATCATTAGCACCCTCATGTTGATGAGGAAGGAAATGGTATGGAGGAATATTATACAATAATAATAAAATCACATTAGATTCTCATCTCAGAAATAGAAAATTTATCGTTGATATCTGCACAGTACTAATCATGTCACACCCCTATCTCTGATCTCAATATTTCCTATCATATCAATGATTTTTCATTTTAAAATAATCATTATAAATAAATTTTAAGAATCACACATTAATGTTATGCATGTTAGGTCTAATAATAAGGGGGTTTAAAAACTAATTAACTCTTTTGATTTCATTATGTCTACCTAGCCAACATTATTATATTAGTAGAAGAAACCCATTTATTTATAAAAATGGGTTTTGAGTAATATTAATTATATAATGATTCTATATTAATGTGAAAAAATCATAGTTATTAACATTATCTGTCATTTACTCTTATCTAGGACTACATAAACATAGCTACTCATGTTGTGTAAAACTCATTGAAAGGACCAACCCAGGGTAAAATTGAATTTGGACTACCGCTAATAGCTCAATATTTTAACATTATTATAATATATAGTTATATTTATTGATTGATTATTGATATTTGATAGTATTACATCTTAAATAATGTCAATATCACACCCATGATTCCTTTAGTCCCTCTAATTCAATTCTATAATAATTCGACATGGATTCAAAAATAGATTTCAGTTCAATCACCATAAGACCCTTAGGATAGTTTCTAATCACCAGAGGTTTCTGTAAAAATCATGGAATAACTTACATATAGGGGGGATATTATATACTCTCTATTAAAATTTATCTAAAATTGATTAATAAATATGACAACCCTATAGGATTCTCGAATGAACATTTGGTTCAACAGACTTGGGACGCACTAATCTAGGTTCCAACTTATGGGACACTGAATCATTGAATACATTGAAAAACAAGACAACTTAACTATATGAACATTAATACATATAATATTAGGGTAAAAGTATCTATATATTCCATAAAAAGAGATATACTAGATAGGGGAATAAAAATATGCCTAATCATTTTCAATCTCTGTAAGATGAAATAATTATATATATATATATACTTATCAATTTATTTATATATATAATCATCCTCATAGGTAGGTACTATATATAATCACTCTAACCTAGGATATCTCAGGACTCGTCTTAAAGTGATACCATATATTAATCAACCTCACCTAAGAGGATAATCTCCTAATAAAAAGAGACGACTATATATATATATATATTTGTTAAGTTATATATATATATATTAATTTTCCACCTTGTATATGAGTCTAGTCTTTTATTTTTGAGGAACATCATAAGTATATATAGTCTTCCCATCAAATTCCAATTCACACAACTCAATATGGAGCCTAAAGAAGAAGTATCAATACCCATGTATGCAATGCAAAACAATACTGGGCAATTCGTATTAAATATCTTCATGGGATTCTTTAGATAATACAATAATTACTGAGTCAAAATGTGAAATCAAAACATATAAATATTAAGTCAAAAAAAAGTATTATACATCAAGATATCAAAGCCAATCGTTAATTTGTTAACATTATCACTTAGTTGGTACTTACAAAAAATAGTAATACCCCACTTTAACATTCCTTACATCTAAATATGAATTTTTATCAATGAAATGACAATGAAGCCACTAAAAATTTAATAAACTATTTTAAAGTGTGTATGGAAACTCATACTGTGGTTTTTTTCCTTAAAATACAAGAGAAAAGGAATGAAAATATATCATGGTCATAAATTATTATGGGTCACTAAAAGAAAACCCATTCATAATTAGATTATTAGGGGAATATTTTACTAAATATTTTAATAGGGGAACCACTATTCAAGTATCTCTAAATCTTACCCAAACCCCTACAATAGAAAAAGTATGATTGTATGAGAGAATTATTATAGGATTTCCCACCTAAAACCATACATATGTTAAGACATCATAGTGAATGGGAGTATAATCATCCACTAATGGGTTTCGAAACCTATGTTTAGGGAAATTGACTAAGGTCACTTCATAAATTTTAAAATATACATATAATTGTTATAAGAGAATCCTTACCCTGAGATCATTGATAATAACCTCTTGCAGTCACTCAAATGATGAATGATCCAAAGGAGAAAAAAAATTAATCCTTAAAATAAGATAAATGTTTGGGACGTAGGGTATGACTAAAAAACCAGTTTAAAATTGAATCCATACATTATCCTTAATAGTGATAAAATCTTATTTCCCTTAGATATGAATATCGTTGAACATTAATTGTACAATTGAATTATATATAAGTGATATGAAAAAAGATCTATGAAAATATTTCTAAGGTTGAAATGAAATGGTAATTCATGATTTTGTGGTCTAGGTTACTATATTTAAGGATTAAAATACTATTTTACCATTAATAATTTTTTAAAAATATTAAACACTACTATGTAAAAGGAATAGATCCCATGTGTAACCAATGGTTCAGAAGAAGCCACATAACCCACTTGGGGCTACCAGATACTAAGTGCTTCTAGAGGATCTTGGGTTTTTCATTCCTCGTCCTCTTCTCTCCTTGTCCCAATGACCTCTCTATACCATAATATTAAATAAAAAATGTGATCAATGGTATGAAGCTCAAAGAGATAGTTGACCAAAACGAGTATGGATCTTTATAGTTTTTTGTCACCCTCTACTTCTATTCATTTTTCTTCTTAAAATCCTCAAAACCTCCTACATAATTTTTTGAACCAAATTGGTCCTTTCTAACTATCTCTAATTGAGTAATTCCCACATTTATTTGATCAACATACTCTGAAGACTCTTTCACCAATCTGCAAATTTTCTTATCCTTCCCCTTTTAAGTGTCCAACATATTTAGAGAACCTTCATTCTCAATCGTGATATATAAACCATCTTATTTATTTCAACCTCATAATAATATTAATTTTCCAATTCTCATTCCATCATTTAATGCTCCAAATATTATATAACGTCTGGTTCACAATCCTTAATGTGCACCAATAAGAGACTCAAACTATGTATAATATAAATAGTACAATAATTTCATGATTTTAATAATACATCTCACAAATAGTCGTACATCCCAAGGAAATAAAAGATTAGTGATTTTAGGATTAGATATTTAAAAATTTTATTTTATAAAACATTTAAAAATTTCTCAATCATTATTATACTTTATAAATTTTCTATACATCTAACAAGATGTAATAATCTTGTTAACCTGTGTAATGGAAACATAAGATTGTGGTATGGTATAATGCTCATCAAAGAAAAACAAATCATAGTATGTCAAATCATTAAAATCAATGATAAAAAGAGGAATAATTAAATATCTCAATTAAATATCATAGTACCATATATTTTAATCATTAAACATGACATATGAATATTGGATTATATCAAGATCATTTACAAGGCATTTAAGTTATGTTGTGGGCAAAATACAGATTAATAATCATAAAAAATATGATCTTGATATAAATTTGTGGAAAAAAATTAAAAGGTGAAATAATGGAAACATGGAATGTCATAAAAATATGATTCATAATGAAAAAATTTCAAAACCTGACAGACAACAATGAAATGAGTAAAAACTATAAACATATGAAATCCTTTGTGAAAAACTCATTATGCTAACACATATGTGAAAAAATCATTTTTTCTTCACTTGAAAATGATAGCATACTCATCATACCCATAACTTGGTTGAAAAAAACTAATTATTTCCATGAATAAATATATTAGGAGATATAAACATAATCAAATTCATTATAGGATGATATAGGACCCCACCCTACATTATCCATACATATTTAAGACTCATAAAAATAATCTCCATAATATCTTAAATAAAACAAGGAATAGAATGAGTCTATTAAAAATACCAATTAAAATAATTTACCTTTCATAAATAACCCATAGAAATAAAATTACTTTCATAATTCATATAAATAAAAATCCAAAACTTTTCATAAATAAACCATGGAAATAAAATGGGTTTTATAAAACATCAAAATGGTGTGAAATAGCCTCATGAAATACATAATATAATACTCAAAACATGAATCTCCTAAAATAATCACATAATAAAATAAAATAGTGGTCAAAACATGACATATAATCCCATTGGATATAGATCTTTTGAATTTATCTAAATCCAATTTTTGATGTGATCTTTTGGAAAAAAATTAATAATTTGGAAAAGTGTCATAGTTATAAGAATCTTTATAAAAATACTCCTTTTTAAAGAAAATAAGTGAAATGAAACCCTTTCACAAAGATATATTTAGTTTAAAATATCATTTCCCTTGAATTAAACATAGAAAAATTTTAAAACAGGGGGATCAAAATCAAGAAAAAAGTTTATAAGTAAAATGATTAAATTTTAGTTACTAGTTTCCTTCAAAAATAAATTGCAAATAAGTGATTTAAACAATTTTATCATAATGAAAAAAATATAAATTATATATTTCTTATTATAATTCATATTCATTTCAATATATATTCTTCATTAATATAAATAATATTTATTTAAAATATTATTATAATCTCTTTTCAATGTAGAGTGTTAGTAATTATGACCATTTTGAACAATTTTTGTAAAAGCGATTTTCATCATCTCTCCCAAGTATCATCATTAAGAACCCATTAAGTGTACATTAATTTATTTTTTATAATTTAATATAATTTTATAATTATATTTTAGGGACGTTTTTGTGATGTTTCAAAAATATTAAAACTACATTGAATGATTTTTTTGTTTTTTATCGATGATGATGGGTTACCGTATAACGGTCGTCAAATTTTTTATCTATAAATAAACGTATTACTGATATATATTACTTATATATATTATATATACTCATAAAATATAATCTAAAATTTTCAATGATAGTAAGACTGAAAAAATGGAATACACTAGCCCATGGAGGTAGTAGTCTACACGCACGCATTTGTGATAGCTTCATTTTCATAGAATTGGAGAAATAGTGTAATAGGGATTATCATTTTTGAATATAAAATACTTCATAAAAGTAATAATAATATATTAAATTTCTACTAGGATAACCCTTGTAAGATTACGAATAAAAATTAAACACCTTACATTACGGTGATGGTATTTGGCACAAAACATGATTCATGTTTCTGTTTATATCAATGGAATGGGGGATGTTGGTTAATGATTGAAACATAATGTAATGGACCAGACCTCTTTGGTTCTTTCCTTTGTGAAAATGTTGTGTTGGAGGTGTTGTGGGAGGTCAAGGTGGCTTGGGGGTGCGTTTGGGTGGAGTTTTAAGGAAAGCTAAAGGGCAATAGCTTTCGCACAGTTGGTGCACGGTTTGCCAAAACTGTGCAGCCAAATTGTGCAAGGTTGGTTTTGGAGATAGTGGCTAATTCATGGTTAGTGCACGGTTTTTCTAACTGTGATGCCTAACCGTGCGAGGAGGGTTTGACGAGGCAGAAGCAAATGCCTACTTAGCGCACGGTTTACCAAACCGTGCGAACTAACCATGCGGGCACTTAAATTTAGATCCTAAAATTGTGGATCTGAACTGTTTTTACTCTAAATGGTTCGTTTAAGCCTATAAGCGGCCATAACATGGGATTACCATTCCTTGGAGGTAGAATAACCTCTCCCATGTGTTTTGGAGGTGATATGGAGTCTCCTCTTGGCGAATCAAATCCGGTTTCTTGAGTTATGTGATCGTTCATTCTTGGTTTCTTAGATCTTCTTAGATCTACTCCTCATCTCCCCTCGGTTTCTTAGATATATTCCCGTTATGGGTAGATATAAATGTGTGGATGTTGAATATGATGATCTTTGGTCTTGGTTGTGTTAGTATCGGAGATCTAAGGAGGATTCCTGGAGAATCAGCCCAGTTTTCTTGGGCGTTCTTCGACCGTTGGGGTTTTCGTCAAAAAACCATTGAGGTAGGGGATTCTTGGCTTCTCGAATTGTTTATGTGAAATTGTATAGTTAGAATGATTTGGCCTTTGGATAACAATGAAATTGACCTAATTAAATATTTAAATCAGATTAAAATAATTGGTTTTATCGCTTGTTGTTGCTTGGTGTCGTGATAACGGTTGGCCTCTTGATTTTCTAGATAGTGTGATATCTATGCCTTTCTTGTTATCTTGTTTCTCTTGAAGAAATTTATAATGAACGTAAATCTGGAATTAATTGATAATTAATTGGATAAAGATAAAGAGGCATGTAAATGAATCAGGTTTTTGTTGTTGTGGATGTTGCCCCAACTTGATGTTAATCAAATTGAGGAAGATGATATGTTTAATTTAGTTGGTTGGTAAACCTAAAATCTGTTGGTGATTATTGTATGAAGTATGGATTCCTTGTTAAAGGGCGAATATCCCAAACTGATGTGATGTTTACTTTCCTGATGCTTGTGCTGTGATGTGATCCTGAATGGATGTTGTGATGTGGGGGCATGGAGGCCTTGTGGTTGTGGTTGTGGATGACGCCTAGAGTGGAAAGATGCATCAGTTTATCCATGTGTGTATCAGGTAGGACACCAGGGATGATAGAGGGTCGAGATGCATCGGTTTATGCATGTGGGTGTCAGGGAGGACACCGGGGATGATGGAATGGGATGGATGTGGTTGTTGGATGCTTGGTGATTTGTTTGGTTGTTCATCTTCTATGAATTTCCCCACTTCTCAAGTCAGATGTTTGTGCTTACCCTTCATCCGAAAGGGCTGAAGACACGTGGGGTTTTCCACGTGCTTTACGTGTTTAGACTCTCCAGGGAGAATGTGTCTACGCTCTTTCTATAGGCGGCACAGACTTGACGGGTAATACATCTACTCACCGGGTTGAGCCCCCTTATGTTTAGTAGCATAGGATGGTTTTCTAGAATGCCTGGGAATATGGGAATGCAATTCTGTAATGAATGTTTGAATAAATGACGTTAAACCATGGGGTTTGAGTTTGTTGAAACTTAATGAAGAGGTTGAGATCTATTGAAGGGATAGTTTATATTCGATGTGATGTTAATGGAATTTAATTTGGTCTTTCTCTTGGTTAATTATTTTTGGAAGAATTAATTAATGTACAGTGGAACCGATAAAAAGGGAATGAAGTAACCTAATAAGGCTCTTTAAATGGTTGTGTGCTTATAGGATACCTTGTCTTAGATGTGGCAGCCCGAAGTATGACAGACGTTAGCTATAGTTGTGTCTCAAACTAGTTTATGCCCATAGTGTTGTTGTGAGTTATAATAAATTATGTACATTTTGTGTTTCTATATGCTAATCCACCCTCTTAGTAAGGGAAAATGGCACCCCAGGGATTCCGATCCCTGGGGGTGTTTTCCCCAAAATTCTAATGGGAGGGTGAATGGCTGACTACCCCTTTTGACCCTGCTCTCTACTCTTGGTTGATAATAGTTCTATTAGGCACGACGGTTACTTTTCCCCATATATGTGTGTAGATGGCTGTAATGGCTTGTGGTTATTCAAAAACATATATTCTGGATATAGTATCCTATGGACTACTATAGGTGTAATGTGTATTGGCTGTGATGGATTGAGGGTCCTTACTCGGTGTATGGGCTTTAATGACTTGAGGTATAATACCTGACATATGATACACATTATGCGAGCTATGGTGGCCTCCAGAAACTACCTTGTTACTTTTGGTTGTGAGGATGGTGTGGTGCATGGCCCAGGTGTTTGTGGGAAAGCCTTTGTTGTGCATGTGGTGCAGATTGTGTAGCTTAGCTCAGGTGTATTCGTGCAAGCCTTTGGAGAGAGACGTACAGGACGTATGTCGTTGGGGAAAAGAGGAAAACCAGTGGGGAAGTAGTACCAGGGTACCCTTGATATTTTTTAATATATGATATATTCTTGTATTCATTACTTGGTGAGAGTAGCCACGGTGAGGTTTGGAACATAGTATACCAATTTAGGTGACGAGTTATTTTCACTGTTGTTCACTGTGCTTTAGCATGATTTCTTTACTTTTGCATGAGAGGCTTTCAGGAGGATCCTACTGAGTATACTGTTATACTCATGCTACGTATATATAACCTATTTTTCAGGTCACTTGGAGCAGGTTGGAGATCAGGCTGGTTACTACTAGCTTGTGGTTGCAGGAGCTGTTTGGGCTTGTGGTCGCTGCTATTTTTACTTTCTTTTGGGTATTTTTAGATTTCCCTTTCAGTTGTAGTAATTTTGCATGGAATTTCATATATGTACTTGGGTTTCTTTTATATTTTGGTTCTGAGTTGGAGTTGGTTGGTGTATATATCTTATCTCTCTCTTCCGCATGTGTTCTCTTAGAGGGTAATGCCTCCCATTTTCTGTGTTTATTCTACCTTCGGTGATAGTCTCCAACCCGGGGCCTACTGGAGGCGGGACTAGGGGGTCATTATCTCCCTTTTCACATTCCCGGCCTAGGAGGGGTACACTTTGTGGGGAGGGGGTCTTGACAAAGTGGTATCAGAGGTATGGTTGAGGGATAGGAAGGTGTTTGGAGTTAGGCACAGGTGAGGCTGCATGGGTTTGTAGGGAAACAGTGTCATTCATGTTTAGAAAGTGAGGTAAACACTGGAGTTCGTCAGAGACATAGGCATTTAGGGCCCCTATGATCTGATGTACGAACCTCTAAGTTTACAATGGATACTAAACAAGGTGATACTAGTTGTAGGGTAGAGACCTAGGAAAGGATCATGCATCATTATTCATTATGCTTGTGTTTGAATGGTTGGAACTTGGGATAGGTTAACCTAAAATGAATAAAAGAAAAAAATTAATTAATAAATGTTGAGTCTTACATATTCTAGGATTAGGAGCTTTAACAACTTGTTATTTTACAGGTATGTCTCCAGGTCTACGTCTTCGTCAGGTTTGCGCAGAAAATGTCCAGCAGGCTATTCCAGCAGATCGCCGCAGGGTAGAGGTTGACGATGACGACACATGGAGGAAGACACTCCGAGTGTTTCACCACCAGAGTTCGCATAAGTAAGACGGCTCCGTTTTAGATGCAGTCATAGAAGACTGGTTGGTTGAGGTTGAGATAGGCTTCAGTTTGATCTGTGCCCAAAAGAAGAACTGGGAGTCCTTGGGTGTGACGATGTTGCATGGAGCAGTGAGGCAGTTGTGGTTCTTATTCTTCAGGGATCTTGAGGAATCATAAATCTCATGGGAGGATTTCTGAGACAATATTAGAGCTGAGTTCCTTTCTTCGACTACGAAGGCTTCCAGTCGTCAGAAGCTTCATACCCTTCGACAGAGGAGCTCTAGTGCTCGATAGTTTGGAATCCGTTTCAGGAACCTATTAAGAAATTCTTCGGACCAGTTACTAGATGAGGAGGCCAGGGCGAGGCATTTCGAGGAGGATTTGCACCCAGATTTCCAGCGTCAGGTCACCCAATTTATGTTAAACACATATCTTGAGGTGCTAGAGAGGGAAGAGGTTGTTGAGAGGACTTTGTCCTGGACCAGATCATCACGAGAGGGGAATCAGCATGATCCCTCATGAAGCAAGGTTGTGGTCTAGGGTTCCTGTTTTGCAGGGTAGAAGAGTTTCCGTTCAGCCGGGGGTAGGTCCCATCCCATCACATATCGTTTCCCCGGAGGTAGAAACTCTCAGGACTATTCCAAGGGATCAGGCTCTTGTTTTTCTTGTGGTGGTCGTGGCCATCAACAATAGGAGTGCCCTACCTTTTAAGGGAGTCATCGTGCACCAGGCGCTACGCTCTAGGTTCCAGGTTGAGGCAGTACCAGCCAGTTTCACCAGAGGGGAGATGGGGAAGGCAAAGGAGAGCCACATGTTGCACCCCATCCTCATAGAGTAGAGCGTGGCCATGGTGGTTGTCGTCATCACGATCAGAGAGTCTGTGGATGAGGTCATGGTTAGTTTCATTCTCTAGCGTTACCAGCACCCGACAAGCCATATGTTGTTCGAGGTACCCTTTGCTTGTTTTCTACCTTGGTGTATGCCTTGTTTGATTCAGGAGTGACACACTCCTTCATATCACCTGCCCTTGTCCATGCTTTGGGACTTGAGGTAGAGAGGCGTCCAGTGCCCTTGGCGTTGACTATGCCAGTTGGAGGTCGAGCTGACTTGTTTGAAGTATGTAGAGGTTGTGAGCTAGTGTTGGGGCAGCACCTCTTTTGGGGAGATTTCCTATGTTTACAAATACAACCATATGATTTCATCCTCGGCATGGATTGGTTATATTCAGTGCATGCTATCATGGATTGTTTCCGTAAGGATGTCTTTTTCTTTGGTGCGGATGGAGAGAAATTGTGTTTGTTGGTGAGAGGGGTCCTCGAATGGGTCATCGGCGTGTTCCATCCTTATCAACCATGGCAGCTAAGATGATTCTAAGTTCTTCAAAGGTTCGGATGTTGGCTAACAGCCATTTGCGGTTGTGTGTCGATTATCATCTCTTAATCAAAGTGAAAATAAATAATCGCTATCCTCTTCCATGGATTGATGATTTATTAGATCAACTGAAGGGCACAAGTTGGTTCTCAAAGATCGACTTGTGGTCAGGATATCATCACATGTGTGTGAATGATGAGGATATCATGAAGACTTATTTCCATTGTCATCATGGGAATTATGAGTTTGTTGTAATGTTGTTTAGTGTGACCAATTCTCCAGGTGTGTTCATGGGTTTGATGAATGCTGTGTTCTGTGAGTTCCTGGACATGTTCATGGTAGTTTTCATCGACGACGTCCTTGTGTACTCCACCTCTGAAGAGGAACATGCAGATCATCTACGAGTCGTTTTGGGAGTTCTTTGACAACATCACCAGTTTGGGAAGTTGTCAAAGTGTCAGTTTTGGGCTCAAGATGTCCTTTTCGTGGGTCATGTTGTGTCCTAGTAGGGAGTAGATGTGGATCCATCTAAGATAGAAGTTTTTGTGTCTTGGGCATCCCCTAAGACATTTTCAGACGTGCGATGTTTCCTTGGGCTCACAGGATACTACAATAGGTTCTTAGACAATTTCTCATGGGTTACGACTCCTCTGACAACTTTGACATGGAAAGATCATGCTTTCGAATGGACTGATCAGTGTTAGGTAGCTTTTGAGTATCTAAAGGAGAAGTTAGTAAGTTCTCCAATTCGTTTTCTTCCATTTGAGGGAGTTCAGTTTGATGTTATCTACAACACTTTGCTTCTAGGGTTAGGATGTGTCCTCATGAAACAGAGGTCAGTCATTTCTTACGGGTCTGGGCAGTTGCGTCGCCATGAACGCAACTATTCCACCCATGATCTTGAGTTGGAAGCCGTGGTGTTTTCTCTGATGTTGTGGATACATTACCTCATTGGTGAACGCTTTGTGGTTTTCACTGATCATAAGAGTTGAGGTATGTTTTATCTCAGTGGGACATGAACTTGTGACAGTGTCAGTGGATGGAATTATGATAGGAATATGACATTGAAATATTGTATACACCTGGAAAAGGGAATGTTGTAGATGATGTGCTGATCTGAAAGTCATGTAGGGATGTTGTGCGTGAATCCGGTGATTCTTGGAGAGTAATGAAATAATTGTAAACATTACATCTTAATATGGGAGAAGTCGGAGGTAGTCTTTTTCAGATGACGGTACATTATTCCCTGATGCAGATGGTAGAAGAGTCCCAATTGGGGGATCTGGACGTGGATGTCTGGAGAGAGTGAGTTTTTTTTGGTGAGGCCCCTGATGGTTGGTCGGAGGATGAACAACACCGAGTGTTATATCAGGGAAGACTTTTTGTTCCCTTGATGATGCATGAGACGGTTCTCTGGGAGATTAGTATCTCACACTTAGCTATACATCCTGGCATGGAAATGATGTATTGATCCTTGAAGAGTCTTTTATGGTGGCCTGGGCTGAATCGTGTGGTTTTAGAGTTTGTGTCTCGATGTTTAGCCTTCCAGAAGGTGAAGGCTGAACACCGTGTTCCATGTGGTCTTCTTTAGCCATTAGATATTCCTCAGTGGAAGTGGGAGGACATCTCAATGGACTTTGTTACAGGTTTACCTCGAGCTCTGGGAGGACATGATGCTATTTTGGTGGTAGTGGATCGTTTAACGAAATCAATCCACATTATAGAAATCAAGGATTCAAGTTCAGTGGATGTTCTGTCGGGGTAAAATCTGGAGGAGGTGATGAGACTTCCTGGAGTCCCTAGGGAGATCATTTCTGATCGAGATCCTCATTTTACCTCGAGGGTGTAGATATGTCTCACATATGCTTTTGGTTCTCAGCTATGCCGTAGCACTGCTTTTTAGCCTCAAACGGTTGGTCAGATGGAGTGAACCATCCAGACTCTTGAAGACATGTTGCGCTCTTGTGTTCTTGATTTTGGAGGTTCATGGATGAGGCACTTACCCTTGGTGGAGTTTGCCTAAAATAATAGTTTCCACTCCACCATCAGTATGGAACCTTTTTAAGCCTTGTATGGTTGGCCTTTCCGTTCTCTGTTGTGCTGGACTGGGGTCAGAGAGTTAGCAATTCTCGGACTAGAACTAGTGTAGAATACAACAGAGATGGTTCAGAGGATTCATGAGAGGATGAAGGCAGAGCAAGATCATCATAAATCATACGTTGATCAAAGGAGGAGACCCTTGGAGTTTAATTTTGGGGACCATGTGTTTCTAAAGGTGACTCCCCATCGTTGGCAGCGAAGGTTTGGTTGTGGGGGAAAGCTTTCTCCCCGGTTTGTCAAGTCGTTCGAGGTGTTAGCTCATGTTGTAACATTGGCGTATCGAGTAGCACTTCCCCCTTAGATGAGTCGGATACATGAAGTTTTTCATGTATCACAGCTACTTCATTATCTTCATGAAGAATCCCACTTCATCGATTGGGGAGAGATTGATGTTGATGATGATTCCACCTTTGAGGAGCGACCTATGGATATCCAAGACTGCAAGGAGAATCTGTTGCGTGGGAATTCCATCCCCTTAGTTTGTGTCTTGTGTCGACATGGTGGCATGGAGGAGTGTACCTGGGAACATGAACCACAAATACGTTCTCAGTACCCAGAGTTTTTTGATGTTTAACTATTTCCATGTATCGTTGTAGCTGATTTGGTTATAAAAATTTCATGTTTATGAGATGGAATCCTTTGTTTCTTTGGTGTCTTGATCTCTTTTGAGAGTTATCTCATTAGGTGGTTGTTCCGACCCTGTTTCGTTTTCTATTTAGGTGGGTTTTGGATTCTCGAGGACAGGAATGTTTTGAGTGGTATCTGATGTAATGGATCATACCTCCCTGGTCCATTACTTTGTGAAAATGTGGTTCTGGAGGTGTTCAGGGAGGACAAGGTGACTTGGGGTTGCATTTGGGTGGAATTTTAAGGAAAGATAAAGGGAAATAGCTTTTGCAAAGTTGGCGCACTGTTTGCCTAAACCATGTGGACAAATCGTGCAAGGTTGTCTTTGGAGATAGTGGCTAACACATGGTTAGTGCATGGTTTGTCTAACCGTGCAGCCTAACCATGCAAGGAGTGTTTGACAAGGCAAAAGCTAACACACGGTTAGCGCACGGTTTTCCAAACCGTGCGGACTAACCATGCGGGCACTAAAAGTTAGCTTCTAAAAGTGTGGATCTGAACTCTTTTTCCTCTAAAGGGTTCGTTTAAGCCTCTAAGCGGCCATAACTCAGAATTTCCCTTCCTTTGAGGTATAAGAACCTCTACCAAGAGTTTTGGAGTAGATCTGGAGGCTTCTCTTGGCGAATCAAAGTCGGTTTCTTGAGGTATGTGATAATTCTTGCTTGGTTTCATAGATATTCTTATATCTACTCCTCAACTCCAATCGGTTTCTTAGATCTACGCCCATTATGGGTAGATCTAAGTTTTTTGATGTAGAATATGATGATATTTGGTCTTGGTTGTGTTAGGAGAGGAGATCTAAGGAGGATTCGTGGAGAATCAGCCATGTTTTCTGGGACGTTCTTCGACTGTTGGGGTTTTCATCAAAAAACCGTTGAGGTAGGTGATTCTAGACTTATCTAATTTTTTATGTGCAATCATAGAGTTATCATGATTTGTCCTTTGGATCAAAATGAAATTGACCTAATTAAATACTTAAACTGGATTAAAAGAATTGGTTTGATCGCTTGTTGTTGGTTTGTGTCGTGATAACAGTTCACCTCATGATTTTCTAGATCATGTAATATCTATGCCTTGCTTGTTAGCATGTTGCTCTTGATGAAATTGATAAAGACCTTAAAGTTGGAATTATTTGATAATTAATATGAAAAAGATAAAGAGGAATGTAAATGAATCCAGTTGGTATTGTTGTGGATGTTGTTCCAACTTGATGTTAATCAAATTGAGGCTGATGATGTGTTTAATTCAGTTGGATGGTAAACCTGAAATCTTTTAGTGCTTGTTGTTTGAAGTCTGGATTCCTTGTTAAAGGGCCAAGATCCCAAAATGATGTGATGTTTACATTCCTGCTGCTTGTGCTGCGATGTGATCCTGAATGGTTGTTGTGATGTGGGGGCATGGAGGCCTTGTGGTTGTGGTAGCAGATGACACCTATAGTGGAGATATGCATCGGTTTGCGCATGTGGGTGTCAGGGAGGACACCAAGGATGATGGAGTGGCGAGATGCATCATTTTATGTATGTGGGTGTTAGGGAGGACACCGGGGATGATGGGATGGGATGGATGTGGTTGTTGGATGCTTTTTTCTTTGTTTGGTTGTTTATCTACTTTTTTCCCCATTGCTCAAGGCAGCTGGTCTAGCTTACCCTTCTTCCGAAAGGGTTGAAGACACACGGGGTATGCTACTTTCTTCCCTTGTTTATCCTCTCTAGGGAGAATGGGTGTATGATATTTCTATAGGCAGCACAGACGTGACGGGTAGTACATCTAGTCAGAGTGTTGAGCCCCCTTGTGTTTAGTAGCATAAGATGCTATTATAGAATTCCTAGGAATATGGGAATGTAATTCTGTAATGAATTTTTGAATAAATGATTTCAACCCATGGGGTTGGAGTTTGTTGAAACTTAATGATGTGGTTAATAAATTTTGAAGGGACAGTGGATTTTGGATGTGATGTTAATGAAATTTAATGTGGTCTTTGTCTTGGTTAATTAATGTTGGAAGAATTAATTAACATATATTGGAACCGATAGAAAGGGAATGAGGTAACCTAATAAGGCTCTTTAAATGGTTGTGTGCTTATAGGACACCATGTCTTAGAAGTGGCAGCCCAGAGTCCGAGAGACGTTAGCTGTAGTTGTGTCTAAGACGAGGTTATGCGAATATTGTGGTTCTGAGTTATAATATATTCTGTACTTTTTGTGTTTCTTTATGCTACTCCACCCAGTCAATAAGGGCAACTGGCACCCCAGGGATTCTGAGCCTGGGGTGGTGTTTTCCCCAACATTCTAATGGGTGGGTGAGTGGGTGACTAACCCCTTTGACCTCGCACTCTTCTCTTGGTAGATACTAGTTCCATTAGGCACAGCGGTTAGTTTTCCCCATATTTGTGTGTGGAGGGCTGTAATGACGTGTGGTTATTCACACAATTATATTCTGAATATAGTATCCTATGGACTACTATATGTGTAACGTGTATAGGTTGTGATGGCTTGATGATCCGTACTTGGTTTATGGGCTCTAATGGCTTGAGGTATAATACCCTGACATATGATACACGTTATGTGAGCTGTGGTGGCTCCCGGAAACTACCTTGTTAGTTTTGGTTGTGAGGATGGTGTGGTGTTTAGCCCAGGTGTTTTTGGGAAAGCCTTTGTGGTGGACGTGGTGTAAATTTTGGAGCTTAGCCCAAGTGTATTCGGGAAAGCCTTTGGAGAGAGATGCACAAGACGTATGTCGTTGGCGAAAAGCGGCAAATCAGTGGGGAAGTAGTAGCAGGGTACCCTTGATATTATTTACTATATGATATATTCTTGTGTGTGTTACTTGGTGAGAGTGTTTTGGTGAGGTTGGGAACATAGTATAAATGTTTAGGCGATGAGTTAGTTTCACTGTTTTTCACTGTGCTTTAGCATGCTTTCTTTACTTTTGCACGAGAGGCTTCGGGGAGGATTCTGTTGAGTATACTTTTATACTCACCCTACATATATATATAAACTGTTTATTAGGTCACATAGAGCAGGTTGGAGATCAGGCGGGTTACTACTAGCTTGTGGTTTCATGAGCTATTCGGGTTTGTGGTCACTGCTGTTTTTACTTTCTTTTTGGTATTTCTAGTTTTCCCTTTCAGTTGTATTAATTTTGCATGGAATTTTATATATGTACTTGGTTTTCTTTTATATTTCAGTTCTGAGTTGGAGTTGGTTGGTGTCTATCTTATCTCTCTGTTCCACATTTTTTCTCTTAGAGGGTAATTCCTCCCATTTCTGTGTTTTTTATACCCTCAGTGCTAGTCACAAACGCAGGGCCTACTGGAGGCTGGACTCGGTGGTCATTATCTCCCTTTTCACATTGCCGGCCAAGGAGGGGTACACTTTGTGGGGAGGGGGTCATGACACATAAATTTAATAACATGATGGTATCATAATGTTAATAATTATATAGTTTCATTATTGTGATTTTAAATATTCTAATGATGAAATAAACAAAAAGAAATAGAAAATTTGGAGGACTAGTTAGAAATCAATAGCATAGTATTTTGATTATCTCTATTGTTAAAGGGATTAATCCACAGTGTTATGGACATTTTAAAAGAAAAGAATATAATTAAGGTGGATGTGATTTTGGTTAAGATATATTTTTATATTTTTCACTAAACTAAGTTCTTTCAGTGTGAGTATAAGTGAGGATAGGAGAGAACATTTTAAAAGTACAATGGGATTACATTTTTGTAAATTCCCAAAAAAATCTGTAATGGGAGGTCACTCTAAAGGTTTGTGGCTCAAAAATTGAGAAATAATATATAAGACATGTGCTATAATTGATACAGACCTTAACCGCTAAATTAATAAAAAAAATTAACCTGTTAGTCTATTAACCTCTAAGGTTACTCATTTTTGATATTTTGGTTACCACCATGGTAACTAGTTTTTACCTTGGTGACTTATACATTATGCCCAATAATAAAATGGACCTTATTAAATAATTCTATCTTAATGATATAAAATTTGGGAACTATTTTCTTTAATTAATTTATTAAAAGTGGGAATTTTTAATTTTATAATACTAAATGTATAAAGTATTGAAAAAATTAAAATAATATAACCTACTTTTTAAACAAGATGGATATGGGATTGTAAATATGAAAATATATTATTTTAAATTATATATTAACTTATAAGTTACAGATTTTTGTTTAATTAAAGGGTTTTATGAATTTATTATTCATTCTTCAAAATTAATAATGTTAGAAAATTTATTTGATTTGTTAAAATGGTATTATTCATTCTTCACTTAGCAATCAATACCTTTATACAATTCAACAAAAATTAACTTAAGTGAATTTTTAAATCATAAAACAAAAAAATGAATATATCTTTTTCAAATTATCATTCTAGAATTTTTCAATTTTTTTAATTAAAAAAATAGAATATATAACAAATGATATTATAGGAAAACTTCTATTGGTATATTAACTCTTATTCTTCCTATAATTTACTAATTATTATACAGTTATGATATATAATTATTATTCAACAAAAATAAATATAATTTCATAAAATAAAATGTAAATTTCTAAAAAATAATTATGTTTAAGAACAAAGTGAATAATAAAGAATGACATTTCCAAAACTATGAATCTTCATGATATATATATATATATAAAATAATTTCATTACATTTTGATATAATCCTAATTTATAAATAAATAATTTATGACCTATATATAATATCTAATCACTAGATAAGCTCTTATTTTTATTTTATGTGTTATTTTATCCCATATGGATCTTCTATCAATATACATGAGCATGAACTTCTACATTGTATGGATTTTCTGAAACCATAATTTCTCAAGTTTCGATAGGGTTTTTTTGAGATGAAACCCAAGTGAAGATACCTCCCATATGATTTAGTACAAGAAGACTTTAAAAGTAAGTCATCTACTTTTAATCTCCTTTTCATTTACTTTGTTTATAAATTTTTTGATATGGTTACCTCAATTTATACTAGCTACTCTAATGGTTATGTTTTATATGTCATATTTAATATTACAAATATATCATGGTTTTTTATTTTGAATCATTATCTGGAGTGAAAATTGAATTCAATTTATTAAATTTTTAACAAGAATTGACTATGAAATCCCAAGTCATTAGATTTTCCCCGTTGACAAAATTACATCAATGAAATTTTTGTTATTAATTTATATTCAAAATTAAAAAATGTTATCAAAAGGATAATTTGAGATTTAATATTTTGATGAGTTATTAATCATATTTATTTACTTATAATATGAATAATCCAAATATTGTGTTTCTTCTAACCATTTGAGTTAAATACCTCTCACAGTTTGCTGTCATCACATATTTTATTTTTCTTAGAGTTCATTATTCAAAACTCTAGTTAAATATTATTACAAATTAGGTTGAGTTGTAAAATCTCATTCCCAATTTTATAATTGTTTCACCATGCACAACTATCTGTTATCCGTATGGTTCTTCAACATAGTAGTGATAATAGAAAGATGAGTTGAAATGATGAATTCAATGACTAATCCACTTCTTCCTTATTAGGATCATTAAGAATGAAATTCAGACCCCTCAAAGACCATTCTAGATTAATTTTCACTACTTCACCGACCTATATCATCTTCCTCTAATCCCTCACCTAGGTCACTAGATTCAACATAAAACCATCAACTTCTTCACTTGACTGTTTCACTTGCCCTTTTATTTCCTGTTCAACAATACCCACAATGCTAATGGTTGGAAGGTGATGGAAACACACTGTTTTTCCACTCTAGTAGTAACTTAATGTTCCTCAATAGGGCCTTACAATAAATCAATTGTTTCCAATACATATCACATGGGATCATGTGATATGGAAAATTGAACCTACTTCTGAAACTGCTCTCAATGCAGAGGTCACTTGGAAGCTTCATTTTTTTCACCCTTCCACCATTCCACATTTCACTAGTGTTAGTGATGAGGGATATAATCTAAATCAACCATTAGAATAGTACATTTTAATTCTTTAAGAACATTATGTACTATATGGGGAAGTGGTTAATATATGGATGATGTAAAATATGGCTAATTATTGTCATCTGTTGGTGTAGTGTTATTAAATCTCTTCATAGTGTCTTTGGATTGTTTTTTACACACTCCATCCATTTTTAATAGTCATGATATTTTATTTTATTTAACAATGATATGTGAAAATGTATCCCATCTTGAAACAGTTAATCAATTTGGTAAAATACATCTAAATCACCCATAATAAGATTAAAATTCTTATAAAATTAAATTTTAAAAATACAACAGTCATATAAGTATATATTTTATTAGATAAAAAACAATAGTATGGTTCAATTAAAAAAATATCCAATTAATATATAGTGTCTAGAATAAAGATCTCATATTCAAAATTTCAAAGTGTAGGAATTTTTTAGAAAATTTAACCTCATCATTATTCATTTAATAAGCTCTGTTTTATTACCTTGGTTGTGGTGGTTGTCTACGCCTGACATTACTATCATCCTTGTATTTATTAAATTTACTTAGAAAATGTCCAGGTTTTCTAAAATTAAGGAATTTCACAATTACCAAATTTGTTGGAAACTCTTTTTCCTCATCCATCGTAATAACCATCCAAATAATGTTCCTACATCATTTTCATACTCGTTAACCCCCTTATCAACCAGTAAAGCATATTCCAATCCACATGAGTAAATTCAATTGATATGTCTTCCAACATTATTGACATATATGAAGTTGAACATTATTTTCTTCTTCATCTTCTCAAATTTATATTTCAAGAGACTCTAGCATTCAACTGTTTATATTTTTTGTACTAAAACTATGTTCAAATTGTAAATCATATATCATTATAGATATTTGAAATTAATCACTTGTTTTCTCACCCTATATCATATTTTGATGGGTTTTTTTAAATGATATTATTACATTATCTTTCACACTCATGGTTCCATCAAGTTCTATCCATTAAAATACCTGAAATTGATGACATGAGATTTGAAACATTTATAATACAAAGGATATATCATAATCATAAAAGGAGTTCAACCTGAGAATTTATCATTATATTATATTATCACCTTATAAAATGGTTAATTTAGTTCAACATATATTAATATTAGTTGGACCTAGGTTACATTAAGTTGGGATATCTTAGGAATCTCAACTTAATCCCTCAAACAAACATGGAAATAATTTTTTCATAGCAGTTTGTAAAGAGGATATGATCAAATACCCCATATCCAAAAGGTTTTTTTAAACCAATTATGTAGTTATTTCTCTTAATCACGCACCTATTGATGATTGAATTAATACCCAACACACCATTTTGGGGATTATTTCCACTTGGTACATCTATTATAGAGTTTTCATTCGTAGATAGTATACAGACAGTGATGTATTTCTAGGAAAAACTATCTACTCACGAATTTTATAATATTTAATTATATCATTTTATACTTAGACTCATATCTAGTGTTTTTATTAAGGTTTTATAACCCAAAAACTAATCTCAACTAAAGTAATATTTGAGAATAACTAATCCCAAATCTAATAAAAACTACCCAATATAAAGAATAACATAACCTAAACAGTAAAATAATTTCATGATTTAGATATTATATCTCACAATTAATCACACTGTAAAAGGACATAATGGATTGGTGTAATGAATATTATATATATAGACATCTTATTTTACAACACTTGAAAACGTTTATCAATAATTGTGACCCTCTAGTACCTTTCTAGGCATATCACATGATATATTAGTATTCATAACCTGGTGAATGGAATCCAAAAAGTTTGATCATACATTATCAGCAAGGTAGAAACATATCATAATGTGTCATCACATAAACAAGAATAATAACATAACGAATAAATAAATATCATAAAAAACCAAATTATATTAGAAAAACAAGATTTAGAAATATAATATCACAAAAATATCATTAATTAAGAATGAATGACATAAATTGGTTCAAAATACATAAAATGGTCATAATAAAATATGTTCATGAAATAAAGATGATTGATAGAACAAAAATAATTGTTAATAATGGAAATAATGTAAACCATAAAAATTATATGTATCTTGAAAATATATTATAACTTGATAAATATATTTAAAATTTGTCACAAACATATGAATATTAAATCCATTGTGATAAAACCCATTTTTCCCACACATATTTGAACAAACTCATTATTTCCATGCTAGAAAATGTGAGGAAACCCATCATACCAACACCTAGGTGAAAGAAATAATTTTTTCCACACCTGACTCTATCATGACATGTAAAAATAAACCAATGAATCGGAGTTTAATATAGAACCCCACCAATCTTCATTTGTATATATGTTTACCTAATAAAAACAATCACTATAATATGTTAAAATCCCAAGGAAATTGTGGAGACCCGTATCTTGACGTACATGGACATTACATTACATTTGCGGAATACTTAGTACATAACAAAAACACACACACAAGGACCGTAATAGTTTAGTGTCTTTGGAAACTCAGAATATAATCTTCTAATCGTGGTGAAAGATCTTCAACATCTCCCATAAAGATATTCTTTTTTTTATACCTAAAACCTTTCTTTATATTCTGGGGAAAAGAAAACATAAAAGGGTGAGCTCAAATGCTCAGTAAGGGTAAACAAAAGAAATATCAATCACATCATATACATAAGCACATAACTTTTGGAAATCTTAACCTTCAAAAGAGATCATAATTTCATAACATGGGGTAAATCATGGCAGTGAAATGTAATCACAATAATCATAACATAAAACATGAAACTTTGTGGCATACACACATAATCATAGAGAATCATTTCTTGTTAGTCAAGACTCATTGCCAAGACTATCTTAGTGGACAAAGTCCCTTTCTGAATCGAGTAACCCTCGTTTCAGTCCTGTTTCACTGAACCGGTATAACCTACCATTCCAGCCATGTCTATCTCATGAGATATAAAATCATTACCCAATTCATTGGAGGGAGATATAGGTCCCACCCATCTCATAATGATACCATTCTTATGTGTGCCACAAAATCATAAATCATACATCATTTCATAACCCATGTAATAAAATGGGATTCTTAAACATCATGCCATCATAATCCATAAACAATTGATATCATTTCATCATAAGAAAACTGAAACCATTTAAATCATAGAGACATTTTACTTGAAACATACATATCAAATAACGTCATCTTAGATGGAAAAATAGTTTTAAAAAAAACACTTGAAATGAATTCTTGAGGAAAATATCCTTTCTTCTTTAAAAACATTTTTCCTTTCTTAACATGTCATAAAACTTTAAACTAAAAGAAGTTGATTAAAAATAAACTTGAAAACTTGTAAAGTAAGATTCTTGGAAATAATGTTTTAAAAATACATTCATGTCGTATACGTTAAAAAAAACATTCTTCGTACTTTTGTCGGAAAAGTCAAAAAATCACCTCGTACGAAAAAGCGACAAAAGATTCCTTTCATATTCTTTACTAAAAACTCACCGAAGGGTAAAAATAGATTTAAACAATTGTAGGTGGATGGAAATAATATTACATATTGATGAAACATGGATGTGGATGATAAAATACACCCCAGTAAATACTTACGAATAAACAATCTCGGATAAAAATGAGATTGTGATATTTCCCTTACCTTAGGTCTGATTTGCTTCGTATGTGTCCAAACCTCCTGTATAATGATTTAAATAATGTCATTGACTTATTATAGAATCATATTCATTGTTATGATATCATATATGGTTCACTTATGACATTATATTACCCGTTCTTTTGTAAATTCCATGTTAAAAAGGCGTTTTGGGTAAAATCGTTTCATTTATCGTAGGTGTTTTGACTTGTTGTTCTTGACATTATTATTACTTATATCATGATTTACTTACTTCCAGAATATAAAATTTGATTTATATATCATATATATTCAGTATATATATATATATAATAGATAGATAAATAAAATGAAAAACACCGTTCATGGAGACGGTAGTCCGTACGTACGCATGAACGCTGTTTTCCATTCCTTATTGTCTTGAAATGGAAGTAAGTAGATGTCATAAATATATATATATACATAATACAGTAGCTTTATAATGTCATATATTTCATTATTATTTCTTATATATACGTTATAATCATTCTTAAATGGTTAACATGGAGAATGAATCTCATCGCGTCGTGGAGACGGTAGTTCGTACGTACGCACGAGCGATGATATCATTTTCATAAATATTGAATTGAATCGGAGTGGATTATACAATATATCAGAATCAATATGATGTTGAAATAACTATGTATAGTTATTCTTTACACCATTATACCCATCCATGTAAGGTGGTGGTGGAAAATAGATTACACCACGGCGTGGAGACGGTATTCCGTACGTACGCACGCGCAGTGATTTCTTTTTCCGTAGGATGGATAGATGGTGAAATAGGGTTGTTTCATACTTATAATAACATATCAGTATATGAGTGATACTGATGTTATTACTTCATAATGAAACAACCTAAGAAGAAGAAGTGGAAGAAGAAATAAAGATGAAAGAATTGGTAACGGTAATTACCTCTTCTTTGAAGCGCCTCTTTGAGACCTCCTCTTAGGGAACTAAAATTGGTCTTTGAGGAAGACCAGAACCTCTAGGATGTTTCTAGGGAAGTGGAGAAGAGATTTTGGCAGGGGTTGGCCGAGCTTGAGTGCTCAAATTGGTGTGAGGAGGAGGGGGAGGAGGTGTCCTTTTATAAGGGAGGAGAGGGGCACCTTAGGAATATCTCAAAATATTATTTTATATTAAAGTCAAAATCGGTTTATAATGGTTCCAAAGGGTCTTATTTCGAAGATAAAGTGGGGATGGGTCGCAATCCTATCAACCAATATGATTTAGACAAGTTTAGGTTATTATTTTAACCTTATCAATTAGATTTAACTATAAGTTAAATAATTTAACTTTTACCGTGTCTTTTTGTTTTCTTTCACTATATGGTTAATACACTTACTATAACATGCCAAACGAACCCCAAATTGTATATTATTAATATATATATCCTTATCTAAGTCATTTGGCCTAACCTTATATTTTTAGGAATAAAATAACAATTAATAATATAATATTTGATTTAAAAACTATTTTGTGTCAATTTTGACACTATTTGATATATGATTTTTTTGAAAGTCATAACAGAATTATATGTTCGAACCAAGTTGATTAAATCAACACTAATATATCATAGTAACCTATAAAATTAGTTTAAGTCATAAAAAGTCTCAAATTACATTCATTTGAGCATTTATAACATCAATTATGTTAATATTTCCTTAAAAGGGTAATTACTGCATTATCGTTGTGTCATAAATAAATTAATTTATTTAAAGTCTAAAAATTATAAATAAAATATAATTATGTAGGAAATCTTTTTAGCTTTCTAATGAATATTTATAGTCGAATTTATCTTATGTATAACCCCATATTAAAAATGTTTTAGTTATTAAACTTTGATTTTAACTATTTTAACTATTCATTAAATAATACAATATTAAATGTCATAATCTAATCCAAGTGGACCTAAATGGTCATATTATATTCATAAGGTTGTTTTTGGTCGAATTACACTTATCCAATAGAATTAGGACATGTGTTAGGGTAATAGTAATATCATATTTACCCTTAGTTACCCTATTTACTATTAACCGTGGTAAAAAAAAGTAAAAAGTTACTATTCACCAAAAATTATTTTCATCTCATTGAACCACATTTTACTTACTGACATCAACCGTGTCTCTCGGATTTTTGAAATTCCATTCACAGAAGTGGTAAAATTAAGATTTATGAAGAAATTAATTTTTTTAACTACCACTTAGTAGTTTCACTATTCATCAAAAATTGATGTTTTTCAGAACAATGACAAAATTTCATCCTAAGATATATTTCATATTCCGAATTCAAAAATGAAGTCTATTTTACCAAATTCATATCATAGAATTTGCATTAATTAATTTTATAATTAAATCCCGCTGTTAAAACAAATAGCGTGTTTTTAAGAAACAATATCTATCAAAAGATTGACACTTGATTATGTCTGGTTTAAATGTGAAATTACATCCAATGACCAACATTGTATTAAATTGTAAAAATATATTCTAAATATACTTTAAAACCACTCAAATTAATAATTTATCACTATTAATTATTTCGATTAAAAAAGTTGTTTTTAATTATAATTTAGTAATTTTCACTATTCATCAGAATATGAAAGTTATCCGAAAAGTACCAAAATTTCACCCTAAGCTAATTTCGATATTACGAATCCAAAAATGAATTCCATTTTGAAAAATAAAATTTACAAAATTTCAAAAGGTGGTTATTACTATTCATAACGGCTAGTTTTAATAATATCTTAATAGCATATCATTGTTTAGCGAAACTCGGTGTTGCGTACAACACACGCTATCGTGGAAGGTCGTGATTGCATATAATTCAAGCCAGGTCAGAGATGTGTATTGTGAAAGATCCTTTTGGTGTAGCGTATATCACAAGACATTAATAAAATTAAAAAGAATATTTTTCATAAAATCTCGGGCTGTTACATTCTACCCCCCTTAAAATGAATTTCGCCCTCGAAATTCGTCGGGGTTATAAATAGTTTATTATTTGAAAGATTCTTTAATAGAAACCCACATGGTAAAAAGGAATACCAAAACTTAGCTTTAAAAACTAAAGTATGAAATGTAACGATTACCCAAATAAACTAATCACTGGGTTTCCACATAGGTGAAAATATGGATATGGAAGAGAAATATAACCATCATGTTCTGATGGAGAGTGGTAGAGAACATTGCTATGGAAAAGCCAGTAATCACAAATCCATAGATTTGTGATGATATAAGGTACCATATGATTCATCAGGTATAAGATCACTAGGACGACATTTTTGGTTTTCAAGATCATTTCCCTAAAGTTGATATTTGAATTAGAATAAATACGTACTTTATTTTGGTACAATCTCACTGTTGTTCGTGCCTTGAACAATTTCCACTTCATCCCTTAAATAAATGAAGTTGAATTTGTTATTCGTGAAGTGTTAGCAGATCATGTGATAGAATGACGGGTCATTCCATCTACAAAAGGTTAGCAAAAATTATATACATAAGTCGATCCATAGTGAGATTAATCATATATGGTTCCTAAAATGGACTTTATACTTCATATATCATACTGCTTAATATAATAAAACTAGTTTCTAATAAACCGGGACTCCCTGTAGGCCAGTGGTAGGCGATAAAGGCCAGTCGCACTTCGATTGTGGGTTCGATTTCCACAGCCTTGTCCGAAGCGATGCGCTGTCGCCCGTCCTGCAGGTTGTCCTTTTTCCAAAACTATATAACATCCCATCAATAATATCGAAAAAACAAACAATACTAACTTATGTCCAACATAATCCATTCCAATCTTTTAGGCTTATCCATAATACTGCAGTCGAATCTCATAATATAGTGAAAATGATTACCAGAGATTTAACACCATCATCGATCCCCATATATCATAAGATATGCTTTGTTGGTCACATTCCAAACATTCAAAGTCCTTAATCGTGTATTCTCTTCAATACCTTAGTGAAAACATGAATGCAGTTAAAAGTTAACACTTTTCACATACCAAAATCCTCAAAATTCTATATACTCAAACTTAGTCCTTATATCAATCATGAGCTCATGAATACTGTTAAACATTTCATTTTCTCGTTTTCCCGTCATTATGCGCATAATATCTCAATCACTTTGAATACCACATTAGACCAATACATAAATATTCCAATATTCCAAGATACAACATTATTTTGGAATCCCATTACATAAACACTTAATCATTCCACCACATCGTTGTCATATTCGACATGGCCAATAGTGATCGCATGTGACTTCCCTTTGTCCTTTGCCTTAAGCGGTTGCTCATGTCGATCATCACTAACCCTTGGATTAGGGCATTTATTAGCATAATGCCCCATTTCCTTGCACTTGAAGCATTGAAGTGTTGGTTGTACGTTCTCTGCAGTGTTTGCTTTATTCACTTCATTAGAATCCCATTTTCCATTACTTCGACACTCAGCTACTCGATGACCTTCTTTTCCACACTTAAAACATTTTCTAGTCCCTTTAAGACAATCTCCACCATGCTTCTTTCCACACTTTGTGCATAAGGAAACATTCATCTTCTTTTCACCATTATTCTGAGTTTTCTCCTTGAACTCCATCTTTCGTTTCTTGTCAAACCCATGAGATGGATATGTAACACCAACTTCCATTTCTACCTTGATAGCACAACGCACAATTTCTTCATAGCTACTGAAGTCTCTTATAGCTAATGCCCTTCGAAGACTTGGTTTTAAGCCACTGAAAAATCAATCAACTTTACTTTCAGGTTGGTTGATAATACCAGAAGCGTACCTTACAAGTCTTGTAAAATTCGCTTCATAGGTACCAACAGATTCATCGTCCCTTTGCTTCAGTTCAAGAAACTCTTTCTCCATCTTTGTTCGGAGAATACGAGGGAAGTACTTTTTGAAAAATAAGTTCTTGAACTCGTCCCATTCCATAGACTCAATTTCATCCCTTTGCCTCGTATTCTTAATAAGATTCCACCATTGATCAGCATCTCCTTCCAAACGATACACTGCTAGGATGACTTTATCATGTTCAGAACATTGAAGAACTGAAAATATCTTTTCAGTAGTACTAATCCATTGTTCAACAACTAATGGATCAGTAGACCCACTGAAAGAAGGTGGACGCTGCCTCATGAAGGATTCAACAGAATGTTGCTCCTTCCTTTGCTCATTTGGAAGTCCTGCATGATTCATAGCTTGAGAAAGTTGTGTGAGCATGGCTACAAGATTTTGCATTTTGTCTCCCATATCGTTTGGTTGCTCAGGGGGGAAAATCATTGCATTGCCCATCACATTCCGCATTAACACGGTTCCTTCGGGTTCCAGCCATCGTCTAAAACCCCAAAAGAATAGTATGAGAGGCAAAAATCATGCTAGGGAAAACAACATAATAAAGGGGTAGTACCCTCAATATCTAACATCTTAGGTTAAATTCGAAGATCGTTAGCGCAATTCTAGGACTATAACCTATACGTATACTTAACCTTAGAGACATCCCTAGACATACCTTAGAAATATCTCTAGGGATCTCACTAACGTTTTCGCATCCTAGTTTCCAAAGGTTGACTAATCCTTTCCTCTGATACCAACTGTAGAGACCCGTATCTTGACATACATGGACATTACATTACATTTGCGGAATACTTAGTACATAACAAAAACACACACACAAGGACCGTAATAGTTCAGTGTCTTTGGAAACTCAGAATATAATCTTCTAATCGTGGTGAAAGATCTTCAACATCTCCCATAAAGATCTTCTTTTTTTTATATACCTAAAACCTTTCTTTATATCCTGGGGAAAAGAAAACATAAAACGGTGATCTCAAATGCTCAGTAAGGGTAAACAAAAGAAATATCAATCACATCATATACATAAGCACATAACTTTTGGAAATCTTAACCTGCAAAAGAGATCATAATTTCATAACATGGGGTAAATCATGGCAGTGAAATGTAATCACAATAATCATAACATAAAACATGAAACTTTGTGTCATACACACATAATCATAGAGAATCATTTCTTGTTAGTCAAGACTCATTTCCAAGACTATCTTAGTGGACAAAGTCCCTTTCTGAATCGAGTAACCCTCGTTTCAGTCCTGTTTCACTGAACCGGTATAACCTACCATTCCAGCCATGTCTATCTCATGAGATATAAAATCATTACCCAATGCATTGGAGGGAGATATAGGTCCCACTCATCTCATAATGATACCATTATTATGTGTGCCACAAAATCATAAATCATACATCATTTCATAACCCATGTAATAAAATGGGATTCTTAAACATCATGCCATCATAATCCATAAACAATTGATATCATTTCATCATAAGAAAACTGAAACCATTTAAATCATAGAGACATTTTACTTGAAACATACTTATCAAATAACGTCATCTTAGATGGAAAAATAGTTTTAAAAAAAACACTTGAAATGAATTCTTGAGGAAAATATCCTTTCTTCTTTAAAAACATTTTTCCTTTCTTAACATGTCATAAAACTTTAAACTAAAAGAAGTTGATTAAAAATAAACTTGAAAACTTTTAAAGTAAGATTCTTGGAAATAATGTTTTAAAAATCCATTCATGCCGTATACGTTAAAAAAAACATTCTTCGTTCTTTTGTCGGAAAAGACAAAAAATCACCTCGTACAAAAAAGCGACAAAAGATTCCTTTCATATTCTTTACTAAAAACTCACCGAAGGGTAAAAATGGATTTAAACAATTGTAGGTGGATGGAAATAATATTACATATTGATGAAACATGGATGTGGATGATAAAATACACCCCAGTAAATACTTACGAATAAACAATCTCGGATAAAAATGAGATTGTGATATTTCCCTTACCTTAGGTCCGATTTGCTTCGTATGTGTCCGAAACTCCTGTATAATGATTTAAATAATGTCATTGACATATTATAGAATCATATTCATTGTTATTATATCATATATGGTTCACTTATGACATTATATTACCCGTTCTTTTGTAAATTCCATGTTAAAGAAGCGTTTTGGGTAAAATCGTTTCATTTATCGTAGGTGTTTTGACTTGTTGTTCTTGACATTATTATTAATTATATCACGATTTACTTACTTCCAGAATATAAAATTTGATTTATATAACATATATATTCAGTATATATATATATATAATAGATAGATAAATAAAATGAAAAACACTGTTCATGGAGACGGTAGTCCGTACGTACGCATGAACGCTGTTTTCCATTCCTTATTGTCTTGAAATGGAAGTAAGTAGATGACATAAATATATATATATACATAATCCAGTAGCTTTATAATGTCATATATTTCATTATTATTTCTTATATATACTTTATAATCATTCTTAAATGGTTAACATGGAGAATGAATCTCATCGCGTCGTGGAGACGGTAGTCCGTACGTACGCACGAGCGATGATATCATTTTCATAAATATTGAATTGAATCGGAGTGGATTATACAATATATCAGAATCAATATGATGTTTTAATAACTATGTATAGTTATTCTTTACACCATTATACCCATCCATGTAAGGTGGTGGTGGAAAATAGATTACACCACGGCGTGGAGACGGTATTCCGTACGTACGCACGCGCAGTGATTTCTTTTTCCATAGGATGGATAGATGGTGAAATAGGGTTGTTTCATACTTATAATAACATATCAGTATATGAGTGATACTGATGTTATTACTTCATAATGAAACAACCTAAGAAGAAGATGTGGAAGAAGAAATAAAGATGAAAGAATTGGTAACGGTAATTACCTCTTCTTTGAAGCGCCTCTTTGAGACCTCCTCTTAGGGCACTAAAATTGGTCTTTGAGGAAGACCAGAACCTCTAGGATGTTTCTAGGGAAGTGGATAAGAGATTTTGGCAGGGGTTGGCCGAGCTTGAGTGCTCAAATTGGTGTGAGGAGGAGGGGGAGGAGGTGTCCTTTTAAAAGGGAGGAGAGGGGCACCTTAGGAATATCTCAAAATATTATTTTATATTAAAGTCAAAATCGGTTTATAATGGTTCCAAAGGGTCTTTTTTAGAAGCTAAAGTGGGGATGGGTCGAAATCCTATCAACCAATAGGAGTTAGACAAGTTTAGGTTATTATTTTAACCTTATCAATTAGATTTAACTCTAAGTTAAATAATTTAACTTTTACCGTGTCTTTTTGTTTTCTTTCACTATATGGTTAATACACATACTATAACATGCCAAAAGAACCCCAAATTGTATATTATTAATAAATATATCCTTATCTAAGTCATTTGGCCTAACCTTAGATTTTTAGGAATAAAATAACAATTAATAATATAATATTTGATTTAAAAACTATTTTGTGTCAATTTTGACACTATTTGATATATGATTTTTTTGAAAGTCATAAAAGAATTATATGTTCGAACCAAGTTGATTACATCAACACTAATATATCATAGTAACCTAGAAAATTAGTTTAAGTCATAAAAAGTCTCAAATTACATTCATTTTAGCATTTATAACATCAATTATGTTAATATTTCCATAAAAGGGTAATTACTGCATCATCGTTGTGTCATAAATAAATTAATTTATTTAAAGTCTACAAATTATAAATAAAATATAATTATGTAGGAAATCTTTTTTATCTTTCTAATGAATATTTATAGTCGAATTTATCTTATGTATAACCCCATATTAAAAATGTTTTAGTTATTAAACTTTGATTTTAACTATTTTAACTATTCCTTAAATAATATAATATTAAATGTCATAATCTAATCCAAGTGGACCTAAATGGTCATATTATATTCATAAGGTTGTTTTTGGTCGAATTACACTTATCCAATAGAATTAGGACATGTGTTAGGGTAATAGTAATATCATATTTACCCTTAGTTACCCTATTTACTATTAACCGTGGTAAAAAAAAGTAAAAAGTTACTATTCACCAAAAATTATTTTCATCTCATTGAACCACATTTTACTTACTGACATCAACCGTGTCTCTTGAATTTTTGAAATTCCATTCACATTAGCGGTAAAATTAAGATTTATGAAGAAATTAATTTTTTTAACTACCACTTAGTAGTTTCACTATTCATCAAAAATTGATGTTTTTCAGAACAATGCCAAAATTTCATCTAAGCTATATTTCATATTCCGAATTCAAAAATGAAGTCTATTTTACCAAATTCATATCATAGAATTTGCATTAATTAATTTTATAATTAAATCCCGCTTTTAAAACAAATAGCGTGTTTTTAAGAAACAATATCTATCAAAAGATTGACACTTGATTATGTCTGGTTTAAATGTGAAATTACATCCAATGACCAACATTGTATTAAATTGTAAAAATATATTCTAAATATACTTTAAAACCACTCAAATTAATAATTTATCACTATTAATTATTTCGATTAAAAAAGTTGTTTTTAATTATAATTTAGTAATTTTCACTATTCATCAGAATATGAAAGTTATCCGAAAAGTACCAAAATTTCACCCTAAGCTAATTTCGATATTACGAATCCAAAAATGAATTCCATTTTGAAAAAAAAATTTACAAAATTTCAAAAAGTGGTTATTAATATTCATAACGGCTAGTTTTAATAATATCTTAATAGCATATCGTTGTTTAGCGAAACTCGGTGTTGCGTACAACACACGCTATCGTGGAAGGTCGTGATTGGGTATAATTCAAGCCAGGTCAGAGATGTGTATTGTGAATGCTCCTTTTGGTGTAGCGTATAACACAAGACATTAATAAAATTAAAAAGAATATTTTTCATAAAATCTCAGGCTGTTACAGAAATGATTTTATCTCATAAAAATACAAAGGGAAGTCATCCAATTTCGATAAATAAAACATGGAAATAAAATGTGTTTTATAAAACATTCAAATAGAAGTATTTTAGTTATCATAAATAACCTAATTAAATAAAATGGGTTTTATAAAATATCTAAATGATATAAAATAACATCATCAAATTATTCATTCCCTTCCAAAAACAACATCAACAAAAATAATAACAAAATATAATAAAATATTGTTTGAAAAACACTATTAAATCAATTAGGAAAATGATTTATAAATTTATTGAAATAAATTATAAAAAATATCATTTAAAAAACATTTTGTATCCATCATCACAAAATTATTTGTTCTGAATAAATTTTCAAAAAGGATCATTGATTTTTTTTTAAAAATAAAAATAAATAAAACCATTCATGTAAATGTTTTTACATAAAAACACTTCTTACCTATAAGAATAGAGGGAATAAAATTTAAAATATGTTGATGAAAATCAAAACAAAAGTCTATAACTCAAAGGGAGAAATTTTTTTTATTATGCCCCTTACCATTACCGTTGATTTCCAAAGAAGTGAATTAACCTATTTAATTATAAATTTAAATATCCTAATTTCCAATTTCATAATATTAATAATATACATAACCATTTAAAATATTAATTAATTATTATTATTTTATTTTATTATATTTTTATAATCTCTTTACATCCTCAGGTATTAATAATCATGATCATTTTGAACTAGGTTCGTAAAAGTGGTGAAAATATTCTTTTCTATTCCAAAGATCATCATTTAAAAACCATTAAAATAAATTTAATTTATTTTTTATGATTCCTTGTAACACAATAACTCAATTTCATGGTAGTTTTTATTCATGTTTGATGAGTTGTACAAAAGTGACGAACATGTTTTAGGTTGTTTAATGATATTGATGGATTACCATATATTGATCGTTACATTTTATGTTGTGAACATAGAAAAAAATTAATAAAATATTTTACATATATATATTATATATACTCATCATATATATACTAAAATCACCAATGAATGTTGTTTTAAAAATATATAATACACCATTCTGTGGAGGTGGTAGCCGCATGTATGCATGGGTGATGATTTCTTTTCCATAGAACTTAGGAAAAGGAGTAAAGTGAATTATAATTTTGAAAAATAAAATATTTCATAAATATTAAAATTATATTTCAAAATCCATATTATCGAATTTTCTTTATGGTGGTGAAGAAAATCGAAACATGTTGTGTTATAGATATGGTAATCCTTACAACGTGTAATTCATGTTTTTGTTTTTTAAATGGAATGGGGGAGGGCAGTTAATGATTTTACCATCGTCATATAATCATTTCACTATAAAAATGATACTATATTTATAAATTTAATATAGTTAAATGAAATTTATTGATAAAGAAATGTACTTAATCAAATATAAAACCTGGAGGATATGTTATAAATCTATACCCCACTCTTTGTATTTTTTTATTTTTGAAGGGGATTAAACCATTGAGGGGAGGTCATTTGGGAATTAAAGAACCTAATTAAGGTGAGAATTAGTTTTTATAAGAGGTTTTTGAATATTTTGGGCCAAAATATTAGTTTTTTCATGGAGGGAAGTGAGAAGAATATAACCCCATTTATAAAAGGGATGTATTTTTTTTGTAAATACGCAATCATTTTTGATAGTGGAAAGTTACATTGAAGGAAATTTCATCAAAATATGAGAAATAATATATTGGAGAATATATAATGTAACACCTAAATCTTTCACGGTATGTTTCACCTTGAATAATGCAATAGCTTCCATTGTACGCAACATTGAGTTCTAGCACACCACGACCAATCAAACTTGCCATTATGAATAGTTATATCGGCATTTTTTAATTTTATAAATTTTGTTTTTCCAAATGTTAATCATTCTTGGATTCGTAATTTCAAAATTATCTTAGGGTGAATATTTGGTTTTTTCTGAAAACATTCAATTTTAGATAAACAGTGAAAAACAATACTTTGTTGTTTAAAATCAACATTTTATTTAAATAATTAGTTATATTATTTAAATTTTTCTGAGTTAAAAATAGATATATAATACCTATATATATTCAATTTAATTCATTGGAGTCATTTTATAACAAGATTTGATATATAAAATTTTATTGAACTTTTAACATCTTTTACCCAGCTTCTAGGCGCATTTGAAAATATTCACAAAACTTAATTTTACTACTTCTATGAATGGAATTTCAAAAATCCAACAGACACGATGGAAATCAGTAAGTAAAATGTGGTTCAATAGGATGAAAATAATTTTGGGTGAATAGTTATTTTTTAATTTTATTTACCTTGGTTAAAAGTAAATAGGGTAATTAAAGGTAAAAATATTATTATAATTACCATAACACATGTCCTAATTCTATTGAATAAGGGTTTTTCGACCAAAATCAACCATAGGAATAACATATGATACTTTTGGTCTACTTGGATTAGATTAAGACATTTATTATTATTTTATTCAAAGAATAGTTAAAAGTGTTAAATTCAAGGTTTAATAAATTAAACATTTTTAATATAGGGTTACACATAAAATAAATTCGACTACAAATATTCATTAGAAATATAAAATGATTTCCTACATAATGGTATTCTATTTATAATTTTTATACATTAAATAATTAAATTTTTTTGTGACACAATGATGATGCAGTAATTACCTAATTAATGAATGATTAAAATAATTGATATTATAAATATTAATATAATTATTAATTTAGACATTTTATGTAATACTAGAATTTTATAGGTTAATATGACATTATAGGGTTGATTAAATAATTTTTTTCGAGGTGATAAAGTTATTATGAATTTCACTAAAAATAAAATACTGAATAGAGTCAAAATTGACATAAATGAGTTTTTAAAACAAATAAAGTATTATTAATTAATATAATATTTCCAAAAATATAAGGATCAGAAAAAAAACATAAATAAGGTTATATATGTCAATAATGAACCACTTGGGGTCATCTTGTCTTTTTATTGTATATTTACTAACCATTTATTATAATAATATCATAATATATAGTAAAATTAAAACAATTTAACTAAGAGTTACATATAAATGATATGGTTACTATGGTGACATAAATTTGTCTAAAACCTATTGGTTGAGAGGTTTTCAAACCATCCCCACCTTATCCTCAAAATAAATTCTTTCGGGGCCATTATAAACCGAATGTGATTGTATAATTAATTAATATTTAAAGCTCATTCTAATGTGACTCTCACCTATCTTATAAAAGAGAACTTCTCCTTCCCTCAAAATCCAACTTCCAAAGCCATTTGGATCTACCAAACCCTACTCGAAGATCCTCCCAAAAACCCTCACATCTCCCTAGATGCCTTACACTGATCAGAACTACAACCTACAGAGCCCTTTTGATGAACTCAAAAGGAAACACCCAAAGAATAGTAAATAATTTCACCACATCTTTCAAAGTAGTTTTTTTCTTCCACTTCCACTTTATTTTTTGTTTCCATTATAAAATAATATTTTCAGTACCATATAATTACTTTAATGTTATTATAAATATGGTACAACCATTTTCATTATTTATCCATCTTATGAATGACAAATTCACTATACGTGCGTACGTACGGCTTACCGTCTCCATGTCGTGGTGTAGTTTTTTATTCAACACTTCATTTTTTTTATGGGTATAATAATGAGTATAATTGATGTAAATAATAAATACAGCATGTTAATTATTATTTATATATGATATACCATCCAATTACGTACGATTTTTCCCATTACTAGAATGATATTTTCGCTCGAGCGTATGTACGAATTTCCATCTCCACGAACATGATGAGATTCATTCCCCAAAATAACCATTCAAGAATAATTATAATTTTATAATTTAAAATAATGTTTAGAAACTTAATATCATTATGGATATTAATCAAATATGTCTTATCCATAACAAACATGTCTTACGTAACAAATAATATAAAGGAAAACGAATTGGTTAACACCGTACACAATGATACTACAGAAATATTATTAACAATTCAATATTAGAAGATCATATATAATGTCATATTTAGGTATATGGTTCTTGTATATTTTAATAAAAATGATTTAACTATTATATAGGAGGTTAAAGTAACCTTTACCATGGAAAAGTACAAGACAATGGTTATTTCTACAATCTCTTCATTATATGAGGTTGCTTATACATTAGTAGCTACTAGGACCAATTTATCATCCACATCCATTTTTCAAAAAAATGTATTTCGAAACATTTTTACAATTTCTTATAATAGTAGTTAAAGTCATTTATACCCTTGTTTGACATTTTACAAAAAAAAATAAAGTAACCTTTCTGTCGTTTTCCGAACTAGGAACTTTATGACCTTTTCGACGATTTATGGAAAGAATGTTTTTTAACATATACATTGAGTGTGGCTATTTCACACTATTATATCACCTTCGAAGCATCCATTAAAATATAATAAGAATATTTTCAAAATAAATGTTTTCATTTATAATTATTTGACTTTTAAATGATTTCAAAATAGAAAGACTGATTTCTCTCAAATAGTTTTGATTTCATCTATGTTAACATGATTTGATGGATTTTACACTTGTTTGAAGTTGATTTATTATGATAAAATCTTCCATATTGTATTGAAGGTTTTGTGATATGTTTGACTATGGATGTATAATTTTTATACCATTCATGGTTTATGGATAAAGTATTGATGTTCAATATACAAGTTTTAATACGAATGTTTATGTTATGTTTTAACCTTTGAATATGAGGAATTCATTGGACTTAGTAAGTGACGGGCGGAGCCCGCTATAGCTCCTTGATACATCGGTAGCTCTCGTTAGACAAACTAGTGTCTTGGAAGAAGGCCTTAACTAAATATTATTTTTAGTCTCGGCATAAGGCCTTGAATATGTGGTTATAAAGTCCGGTGTTATGTATTCCATCATTATGAAATTGGATATTGATATTACATGTGATTATTCGACTAGTAGAATAACCATGTGAATAAGTAAATGGAATTATTTAATTTATCTATTACAATTTATGTTGAAGCTTATGTTTAAAAGGATTTTTTTTCTTATACATTAAATTTAATATTTATGCTTTTTTATGGTAGTTTCCTCTATATTATTATCCTTACTGAGCATCTAAACTCACCAATTTCATATGTTTTATTTTTACACGGATGCGAAGAAGTATATTATGTTTAAACTAGAGGAATATGATAAGGGATATAAGAGTGTCCAAAGGGGACAAAATGTTGTTTTTTTATTTTATGATGTAATGTAAAACATATGTATGTATCTAGTACTTCCCAGGATACTAAAATGATCGATCTTTTGGTACATGATTCATTTTATCATGAAAATGTTATGTAATAATGTACCGACTATGGGTAACTTGGTTGGGGAGTTACAGTTGGTATCTGATAAATTTTAGTACAATACTTGGCAACTAGATTTTGAAAATCTTGGATTATATAACATTACCCTAAGACAGGCTTTGAGGAATAGTGAAGAAAAACGCACTAGAATTTTGGTAATGTTGGGATTCTGTGTATTTTCAAAGCAATACATCCATGTCTAGATACGACCAGGAAGAAGCGGCTCTGGAACAAATGTACCTAGAAGTGAAAACTCCGACAAGGAGTTTCGTGCATGACCTGAGTTATCCTGGTACATGACAGCGGGCCTTGAAGCACTCTTGGTTACAAAACTCCCAAGAGATATTCTTATGATAAGTCACATTTTTTGTACAAACCATTATAAAATATTTATGAGTATATACCTCCTCTGTGAAAACAGTTTTATGATTATGGAATCTATATCCACAAACTATTCAATTTATGTTAAGTGTTTTGCAAGTTTGGAATTCTGTATTTTGATTCATAAATGAATCTAGTGTATGACATTGATTAGAAATGGTACCTAGAGGAAGGAAGTGGAATTGTATCAACGCAAGTAATCAATGTAGGTATTTCCCTCATACTGAAGATAATTATATTGGTTCTAGTGATGCAACTGATACTGAAAAACTTATTACTGTAGTAGGACAACTCACTCATGTTATGAATAATAACCTTACCCTTATGGAGAACCTCGATCCATAATGTGGTGGATCATTTTTAGACCACTTAATGAGGCAACAACCACCCACATTCAGTGGGAAAAAAATCCATTTTTAGCTGATCAATTGGTAAGTTCCTTAGAAAAAAAATCAAGCATTGGGGAGTAGCGAAAGGGAAAAAGTTTCCATGGTGGTTTATCGCCTAAAGAGAGACACAGATCAATGGTAGTCATTGATTCAAAACAAAAATGGAGATAATGCAGTATCAAATATGTAACGGAGGGAGTTTAAATATCTTCTCTTAGAAAAATAGTTTCTCGTGACCATCAAGTAGATATAGAAATAAAATTTTTGAGTTTGAAGAAAAAGGAGAATGAAAATTCTGGAAAGTATGAGTCTAACTTTACAAGGATACCAAAGCTTGCTAAAAATTATATACATAACCCTAAGAGTAAGATTGATTGATTCTTTGATGGGTTAAGCGTATTTCTCCATCAATAATTAGACTCACAATCCTTCTCACCGTACAAAGATATTGTCCCATGTGCTATCAAGATAGAAAAATAATTCTCTAAGCCTTATGACTTTAATGCAAAGCAAGAGAAGAATAGATCTGTTGGACGCTCTGGAAATGGAAATAAGGGGAATAATGGAAAAGTTTAATTTTCATCTTGTAGTAAATTTGGGAAGAAACACCCCAGTACTTTCCTGAAGGGAATGAGAGTTTGTTACATGTGTGGTGAAAAAGTCCACCAAACTCATGATTTCAAGGCAAAGAAGGAGGTTGTCAATGTTGAATACTACAATTTTATAAAAATGGGGAATTATGAAAATTAATTTTCTAAGCATCAGGGAAACATACCTCAGAAAAGACCAAGGGAGAAAGGTCAATCTTATGTGATCAATACTGATGAGGTTGAAGCTCTGAAAGACACTATGGAAGGTAAATTTATGGTTTCCTCAGGTTTAGCCAATGCATTATTTGATTCAATATCATCTCATTATTTTATATATTCCATGTTTTCAATAAAAAATAGATATTTCCAATTTTATTTAACAAGGGAGTTGTGAGTCAAAACACCTGAGGGAAGAATCATTGCAACAATGTTTTTTAAATAAGTTCCCATTAGGGAATATAAATGTGCCTTATCTCCTGATCTCATCATCATACCCATGAATAAATTTTATATAATCCTCAGTATAGATTAGATTTCGGACCCTGGTGAAAAAAATTATTCTTAGAAGAAGGAGGTTACATTTTTCGATGATGATAAGAAGTACCTTATATTTAGTGCAGAAACATCACTATATAATTATAATCTAAATCCAACCCCAGTAGATATACTAAATTCAATTATTGGGGAGGAAGAGAGTGAAATAACTATGGGTGAGGAAAACAATGTTCAAATAGAGGATGTAACTATTGTGCAAGAATATGTTGATGTGCTTCCAGAGGATTTACCTGGAAATCCTCCAGAATAAGAAATTGAGTTTTCCATTGATTTAATTCATGGTTCAAGGCCCATATCAAAGACCCCTTATAGAATGGCCATAGTGGATTTATTGGAACTGAATAAACCACTTCAGTAATTGAGTAATAAAGGATTTATTCACCCTTGTGTTTCTCCTTGGGGAGCCCCTATTCTTTTTATTAAGAAGAAAGATGGATCTTTGAGGTTGTGCATTGACTATTGGTAGATCAATTCTATAACAATAAAGAAAAAGAATACCCTACCTCACATTGATGATTTATTCATTCAACTTTAGGGTGCTCAATATTTTTCAAATATTGACCTTCGATCTAGATATCAACAGTTGTGTTTCCAGAAGAAAAACATTCCTAAAAAAATTCGTACCAGGTACGGGCATTATGAGTTTATTGTAATGCATTTTGTAATTACTAATGAACCCTTTATTTGCATGTATCTAATGAATAGAATTTTCATGGAATATCTTGATAAATTTTTTGTGGTATTAATTGATGATATCTTTGTATACTCCAAAAGATATTAAGAACATGAAAATAAAATGCGCACTATTCTAAAGACTCATAGAAGATCTGAATAATATGTGAAGTTTGGTATGTGTGAATTTTGGCATCAAGAGATTCCTTTTCTTGGAAATATTGTCTCTATGGATGGAATCTCTATCCATTCTTCAAATACTAAGGAAATCCATGAATTGCTAGCACCGATGATTATAACTAAGGTACACAGTTTTATTGGTTTTGTAGGTTATTATCGGCATTTCGTCCAATATTTTTCCTGATTGGATAACCCATTAAACAAGCTCACACATAAAGGGGTTAAATTTGTTTAGACGAAGGAGAGTAAAGATTTTTTTGAATTACTGAAGAGAATATTAGTCAATTAAACTATCTTGACTCTAATATTGATGAATGATGGGCTTTTTATTTATTGTGATGCTTCAAAGAAAGAAGATGGTTGTGTCCTTTTGTATAATGATAGAGTTATTGCCTCTGTATCACGAAAACTAAAAATTATTGAACAAAACCATCCCACTCAAGATCTTGAGTTAGCAGCTACAATATTTTCATTGAATATACTGAGACAATATCTCTATAGTGAAACATGTGATATTTGTACTGATCATAAGATTTTGAAGTATATTTTATCACAGAAACAACTCAACATGAGGGAAAGACAATGGATGAACTAGTCAAGGATTATTATTGAACTATACACTACCACCCGGGGTAGCCAAATAAGGTGGAAGATGCTTTGAGCAGAAAGTGTTCTAGAGTTTTAAAAAAATATGAGAGTTTAAAGGGATCATATGTTTATGGATCTAGTAAAGATGAATATGGGAAAAATAATGCAGGGTGAAACAACAATACTTTTTCAAATGGTTTCTAATCCAACATTACTAGAAAGGATAAAAATTTCTCAGACTGATGATGAGGAGTTTCAAAAGAATATTTAAGCTGTGAATGATCTGAGATTTATTGACTTCATATATGAATATTGAATTTTGAAATTTGGGAAGAGACTTTGTGTTCCTGACATACCAAATCTAAAAAGGGGATTGTTGGATGATGTGCATAGATCCAATTTCTATATACACTTTGGTTGCATTAATATGTATAGAGATTCGAAGGAACATTTTTGGTGGGACAACATAAAGAGGTAGACTAGTGATTATGTTTCAATATGTATGGTTTGTTAATAGGTTAAGGATGGAAGACAACATCCTGGAGGAGTCATGCAACCTCTTCCCATACCTGAGTGGGAATGGGATGATATTACGATGGAGATTGTCATGAGGCTACCAAAGACTCCTAGAAGGAATGATTCAATATGGTTCATTATAGATCGTCTTACCAAGTAATAACATTTTCATGTTATAATAGAATATTTACCCCTTAGATGTTAATAAAGACTATATATCAATGATGTTTTAAGACTTCATGGAGTACCTATATCGATTATTTTTTATCATGATCCCCGTTTTACATCAAGATTATGGAAAAGTATTCAGAAGGACTTGTACAATAAACTTCATTTGAGCACTGCCTACCACCCTCAAACATATGGACAATAAGAATGAACTATTCAAACATTAGAAGATATGTTGATATCTTTCTCACTTGACTTTCAAGGTATGTGGTATCAGTATTTACCTCTGGTAGAATTTTACGATAACAACAGCTTCCATTCATGTATTCATATGGCGCCATGTGAAGCGTTATTTGGAAAGATATGCCACCCACCAACTTGTTGGGTTGATGTTGGTGAAATAAAACATCTAAGATTAGAACATATTGAGGAAACAACGATGAAGGTGCAGATTATACAAAATCACATCAAAGCATCTTAAAGTACGAAAAAGATATATGCTGATAACTGCAGGAAGGATTTGAAATTTCAAGTAGGAGATCATGTTTCCTTGAAGGTATATCCATGGAATGGTGGTATATATTTTTCAAATAAGGGTAAATTGTGTCCCTGGTCTATCAGAACTTTCATTATTCTAGAATGAATTGGAGTTGTAGCTTACAGTTTGGAAATGCCTCCAGTTATCTCCAATGTTTATGATGTGTTCCACGTGTCACTATTGAGAAAATACATGCCTGACCCAACACATTAAATCACATATAATGAAATAGAACAGGAACCTAATCTATCTTGTTGTGAAGAGCTTGTCAAGATTTTTGGTACCGGTGAACAAGTGTTGAGAAACTAGATGACTCATCTGGTAAATGTTCTATAGAGAAACCATAAGATGGGAGAGGCAACAAGGGAACCCGAAGATATTATGATGAAGCAACACTCGATAATTTTTATGAAGTAGTATTCTAGAAATTTTGAGGAAAAAATTATTTGAAGGAGGGATGAATGATACACCCCATGCTTCCATAGAACGTTTCTCTTGGAAGAATGTAATATCTTGCGATGTACACAACTTTGAGTTTTAGCACACCACGACCAGTCAAACTAGCTATTTTGAATAGTAATAGCCACTTTTTAAAATTTTAAAAAATTTATTTTTCAAAATGGACTTTATTTTTTTATTCGGAAGATCAAAATTATCCTAGGGAGAATTTTTGTTATTTTTCTAAAAACATTCAATTTTTAATGAATACTGAAAAACACTGCATTATTGTTTAAAACCATATTTTTATATAAATCATTAGTTATTTAATTTTATTTTATTTTAGGAAATAAGTAGATATTTAAAACATATATATGGCCAATTTAATTCATTTAGGTCATTTTATAATAAGATCAGACATATCCAATTTTACTGAACTTTTAACGTCTTTTACCCACCTTCTTGGCACATTTGCAAATTTTCATAAAAAGTAATTTCAACTCTTTTGTGAATTGAATTTCAAAAATTTGAGACACACGGTTGACATCAGAAAGTAAAATATGGTTCAATAAGAATAAAATAATTTTTGGTGAATAGTAAATTTTGAATTATATTTAGCAAGGTTAAAAGTAAATAGGGAGATTTAATGTAAAATTGATATTATAATTACCCTAAGACATGTACTAATTCTATTAGATAAGTTTTTATCTTCCAAAACCAACCATAGGAATAGAATTTGATCCTTTTGGTCTAGAAATTTTATATTAGGACATTTATTATTATTTTATTTAAAGATGAGTTTAATGTGTTAAATTAAAGGTTTAATAACTGAAACATTTTTTATATATGGTTATATATAATATAAATTAGAAAATAAATATTCCTTAAAAAGATAAAATATTTCATACATAATGGTATTTTATTTATAGTTTTTAGACTTTAAATAATTAAATTTATCTGTGACACAACGATGATGCTGTAATTACATTATTTATGAAAGATTAATATAATTGATATTATAAATATTAATATAATTATAAATTGAGACTTTTGATGTATTCCAAGACGTTTCTAGGTTAATATGACATATTGAGGTTTATTAAATAAATTTTATTGATGTGATAAAGTTGTAATGACTTTCACAAAAACAAAATACCGAATTGTGTCAAAATTGACAGAAATGTGTTTTCAAAACAAATATTAAATTATTGATTCATATAATATTTCTAAAAATAATTGTTCTAGCCAAAAGACATAGATAATTATAGATATGTCAATTATTAACCACTTCGGTTTCTATTGGATTTTTATAGTAAGTTTATTAACCACTTATTATAATACTACAAGAATACATGGTAAAAGTTAAACTATTTAACTATGAGTTAAATCCAATAGATAAGGTTAATATGGAGACCTAAACCAATATAAAACCTATTGGTTGAGAGTTTTTTGACCCATCCCCACCTTATCCTTGAAATAAATTCTTTTTGTGAAATTATAATATCAATATGATTGTATAATAAATTAATATTTCAAGATTTTCCTAAGTGACCATCACCTCTCTTATAAAAGGGTACTTCCCCTTCTCTCAAAATCACACCAACAAATCCATTTCTCTCATCTGAACCCTGCTCCAATATCCTTCTATCTACCCTCAATTCTACCTATGGAACATAATTTTATCAGAAATCCTACCTAAATATCCCTTTTTATCAACTCAAATGGAATCACCCGAAGAAGATGTAATAATTTCACAGCCTCTTTCAATGTTTTTTCTTATTCCACTTCCTCTTTATTTGTTTTTTATATACCAAAATAATATCTCTATTACCTTATACATACCATGATGTTATTATAATTATGGTACAACAATATTCATTATTTTATCCATCCTATGAATGAAAAAGTAACAGTATATGCGTACGGTTGGCATACCGTCTCCACGTCGTGGTGTAGTTTGTTATTCAAGACTTCATTATTTGGATGGTTATAATAATGAATATAATTGATGTAAATAATAAAATAACATTTTAATTATTCTGTATATATTATATACCATCCTATTACATAAAATTTTCATCATCAATAGAATGATATTATCGCTCATGCGTACGTACAGATTACCATCTCGACGAACACGTTTAGAATCATTCCCCATCATAACCATCCAAGAATAATTTTCATTTTATGATTAAAATTAATATTTATGAACTGAATATAATTATGGATATGTATCAAATATATTCTATCCATAACAAACATGTCTTACGTAACAAATCATATAAAGGAAAACAAATTAGTTAACACCCGAAACAATGATAATACTAAAATATTTTTTACATGGAAATATAGAAGATCATATATAATATCATAATTATGTATATTGTTCTTGGATAATTTAATGAAAATTACTTAACTTTTATAAAGGAGGTTAATTTACCCTTGACCCAGCAAAAGTACAAAGTGAGGGTTAATTCTACAATCTCTTCATTATCTAAGGTTATTTATACATGAGTATTTACTATGACCTTTTTATCATCCTCATCCGTGTTTCTTAAAAAATTCATTTCAAAAAAATTATTATTTCTTCTAATATGGGTTAAATTCATTAATATCCTTGTTTTAATTTTTACAAAATATTTTCAAAGGAATATTTCTTTTCTTTTCCAAACAAGGTACTTTATAACCTTTAGGCCGAATTAAGGAATGGATATTTATTTAACTTATACGGAGAGTGTGACTCTTTTCCGTAATTATAATACCATCTAAGCTTCCCTTACAAGCCTATGAGAATATTTTAAAAATAAATGTTTTCATTTATAATATGTGATGTTTAAATGATTTCTAAATATAAAGAGATATTTCTCTCAAATAGTTTTGTTTTCATCTATTTCAACATCCTTTGATGGATTTTACACTTGTTAAAAGTTGATTTATTATCATACAGTCTTCCATATAGTATTGGAGGTTTTCATATATATTTGATTGTAGATGTTTTATTTTTATACCATTCATGGTTTATGGATAAAGTATTGAAATTTTATATGCTAGTTTTAATATGAATGTTTATGTTATGTTTCAACCTTTTCATATGAGGAATGCATTACACATAGTAAGTGAAAGGTAGAGCCTGCTATAGCTCCTCGATGCATCAGTAGGTCTAATGAGACAAACTAGTGTCTTGGTATAAGGCCTTGAAAAAATATAATTTGTAGTCTTGGAATGAGGCCTTGGCTATTTGGTTATGATGTCCAGCATTATTCATTCCATCATTATGAAATTGGATATTGATATTACATGTGATTATTCGACTAGTATAATATCCATGTGAATAAGTAAATGAAATATTAGATTTATATTTTCCATGTTATGCTAAAGTTAAAGTTTAAAAGTATTTTGTTTTAGTCTTGTACATTGCCTTAAATGTTTATACTTATTTATGATAGTTTCCGCTATATGGTTATCCTTCAGGAGCATCTCAGATCACCACTTTCTTATATTTTATTTTTTCCAATATGTAAAGAAGTATATTTCGATTAAACTGCAGTAATAGGCTATGGGATATAAGAGTGTACGAAGGAGACACAATGATTATTGTTTTTATTTCATGAAAAAATGTAAAACTTATGTATGTATCTAGTACTACCAAAGCTACTAACCTGGTTGGTCTTTTTGGACATGATTCCTTATATCAGAACAATGTTATGTAATAATGCATAGAATCTAGGTAATAGGGGTCGGGGCATTACATATAATGTAGATCCACACATTAAAAACTAAATTAAAATATTTTGTTTTTGTGTTATAATCATTAGCACATAGGTTTCTCATTTATAACATTTTTTTATTCAATATGATAACTAGTTTTTTCCAAGTTAACTAATCATTTATATCTAAGAACTAAAATTCAATATATTATTTAATTTTCCCCGAAATATTTCTAATTAGAAATCCAATTTTTATTCAATTTCTAAAAGTGATAAAATGAAATTTAAAAATAAAGAATGTATAATCTATAAAAAAATCTTTTTTTAAAAAATATATAACTTAAGATGAAAAATCTAAATTATAGATTTTTCAATTAAAAAATATATTTTTTGAAATTATAAATTAAATTATAAAATAAATATTGTTTCTTATATATTTCTTTCATTGATTTTCACATCATAGTCATATACAAATAATGTCATATAAATCATGTTATTTTAAAAAAATCATTATTCACTTACAAAAATTACAAAAGTCCAAAAAATTGATATTATGAAAATAATCACAAGATAAATCGAGAAATGAAATTATTTTTTTCAAATTATCACAATGAAATTTATATGTTTTATTGTTAATTTAAATTATAAAATATTGAAAACCCTTTTTTATAATAAAATAGTATTTGGTATCATCGCTATTATTTATTATATAAATGACTAATTAATCTGGTGTTAATATATAGTTTTATTAATCAATAAAAATAATATTATTTCATAGAAAAATATTCCAATTTATATAAAATAATTATTCATAAATAAATATAATTCCGTAAAAATAACTTTTGGAAAAGTATAATAGGTCATTATATATCTATAAGTGTAAATATGTTTATTAAATTTTGATATGATTCTAATCTATACATACATAACCCCATATGATCTATGTATATGACCTAGGAATCAGGTAATATTTGATTTTGATTTATTTTGGAGGTTCAGAGAACACAAATCATGTTCTAATCTCAATGAACATGAAATTCTCCCATATGTGTTGTTTTTCAAAAATAGTAATTTCTTGATTTGATCTTCATATTCAGCAAGGGAAAACATTATTGAAGATAACGCTCCTCCATGTTCAAAAAATGGAATTTATATGGAATAATTTCACTTCTGGTTGATATTTTTTCATACATTATTTAATGATTTTGTGACTTGGTTACATCAATTAATACCAATTATTTGAATGACTATTTTTTAATGGTCATATTTAATAGTAAAAATATATTATGGTTTTTATTTATAATTATGTATAATCTATGAAACAAACTATTTAATATATTTTACATTTAAGGATAACATGAAATGAAATATTGGGTCACTGCATACCTCATCATAATCATATTCCATTTTCACAAATCTCTTTTAATGAAACGTACTTCTCGATATATTTATTGTTTTAACTTTTGTTATAGGGGAATTTGTATTTTTATTATCATAATTAACAACATTCATCATCACTATAAATTTTCCTAAGTCATATTTGTAGCGACTCGGGTTTTGGGTCCTATCATACTTAGGAATATTTCTGCGAATAATTCCAGAGCTAGGCGCGAAGACGGAGTGCGATTCTGAGGCCCGGTGTGCCCGGAATTAATTTTATAAGAATATTAAGTATTTTTATACTATTCACGTGATAGGGGTGTGATATCTCCTAAACGGTAGCTCAGAACGGGAATCTAAGTGCACGGTTGCGTCCGAAACGTGCCGTTTACCCTAGGCAAGGTGTGAACATTGCGGGCACGGGCCTGCGGTGAGAAACGCCACCAGGGGCGTTTCCATAAATAAGTAGCGAAGTTAGTGTGCGAGCATTGGCTCGAATAACTTCTGAACGGAGTCTCAGATGGAAAATCTATGTTCGTCATTGCGTTCAGAACAACACGTTTACCCTAGGGGTAACATTACTTTTGTTCGCATCGGGCGTCGGGTCCGAGGCGGGTTTGGCGCCGGCGGGCGGCTGATATAAATATCAGTGCCCCCCCCCCCTTATCGTTCCACTCGACGTTCTTCGCCGTTCTTCACCGCTGATCCGCCAAATCGAGCAAACGAAGCGCCCACAAGCTCAGAATTCGACGGCGGACGTTCCAGGAGCACGCAACGGAAGCTCTGGAGCGCGGATCTAAGGCAGAACGTCGGCGTTTCGCCCGCGAGGTAGCCAGTTTGAGTTTTAAAATCATGGATCCTATTTTTGTGTTGTTTTCCTTCAAATTTTTTTAAGGGTTGTATAGTTCGGGTCCCGAGCTTTCCAAAACATGTTTCGGATCTGAATTTGGAGCACCAGGGTGCTCCCGGTGGCTCCCGAAGGTTTTCCAGCGAAAACCCGGTTTTCCGATGACGGCGGGCGGTGGCCATGACGGAATCCGGCGACAGCGCGGTGGCGTTTTTCAGTGGCGGCGGCGACGGCGCGGCGGAATCCGGTGGCGGCTCGGTGGTTTCCGGCGAGGCGGGCGGTGGTCCGGTCAGGATTTTTCGGGGGTTCTTTAAACCCCAGTAACTCGCAAACCGTAACTCCGATTTGTGAGCCGTTTGCGGAGACGCGCTCCTTGCATCGAGACGGACCTTTTGAACTCACTTTGAGGGTTTAAGGGTTCGGGATCGTGGCCTTGGAGTTAGAAACGTCGTATTAAATAATATTATTTTATTATTTTACGACGTCGGGTCGTCGTAACTTCTACCCGGAGCGTCCGATTGACATGCCGTCAGCGGCGTTGAGACCCTGATGGTACGAGGGACTTTTTGAGATGGTTTCCAGGTGTTGGGACTATGAATGGGGTGCGGGCCCCATGAGGCCAGGTTTTGGCGTTTGCTGAGAAACGCAGCTTTTGCACCAGTAGTCCGATTTTGGCGGTTGAATAGTCGATCCTGTGTTTTTTTCCAAGAGGATCGCAATGGTGCGATCCATTCGATGAGTTTCGGAATCCAGGCGTGGGCCCCACCCGAGCTGGCCTTCGGTGAATAGTGCCTTTTTCATCGGGTGTCCATTTCGGACGAGCGAGTAGTCGATTCCACTTGTTTTTTTGAGGGGATCGTCGTGGTGTGATCCGCTCGATGGGTTTCGGGATCGTTGTGTGAGCCCCGCACGAGCTACCTATGGTGAATAGTGCTTTTTTTACCAGTGTTCCGTTTCGGGTGAGTAAACAGCCTATCCTGTGTGTTTTTTCACATGGAACGCAATGGTGGCCTCGGTTTTTTCCTAGGAGGTGCGCAGTGTGGTGTTGTGGCGGGTCGCTCGGGTTAGCAACATTTGGACCAGCAGTGGTTGAGGGTGCTCCCTTGGTTCGTTCTTACGAGGGTTCGTGTGGCATCACAACCTTCGTATGGGTTTGTGATCCTCTCGATGGGATGTTTTAACTGTTAGAGTTTTGGCATCCCTCCGGTGAGCCCGGAGCGGATCCTCTAGCATATGTACCCTGGATCGGGTTCTTTATATCGATGTGACCGCTTATTCACGGGCGGCGATCCCCTATCTAGCAGGTTAACCCCGTAGGGTTTGTGGCATCATCGTGAATATGATCCCCTACGCAATGGGTCTTGCCCAGTAGGGTCGTGGCATCGTCGGGTATACGATCCCCTACTCAGCATGAAGTTTATAGTAGGGTTGTGGTATCATTGGTTATACGATCCCCTACTTAGCGCTCGGTGTCGGTAGGGTTGTTGTATCGTTGGTTATGTGATCCCCTACTCAGCTCGTGGTTTCGGTAGGGTTGTGGCATCGTCGGTTCGATCCCCTACATCGCGAGTTGTACCAGATAGGGTTCCGGTATCGTCATAACCATCTTTATATGGACGATGATCCTCTATCTGAGTGTGGAGCTTCTGTCGAGCGCCTGATCGGGTTGTGGTATCCCCCAGCGGATCTTGGGTGTGATCCCCTATCTGTGAGAACTACGTATGCCAGATCGGGTCGTGGTATCCCCCAGTGGACCCTGGGAGTGATCCCCTATCTGTGAGCTACGTATACCATATTGGGTCTTGGTATCCCCTAGTGGACCCTAGCGGCAATCCCCTATCTGAGGAGTTTGGTGGTTATGTTGTTTCAGCGATGTTTCCTCAGTGATGTTATCCGACGAGCATGGTCTCTCGGGTGAGCGTCTGAGATGTTTGTTTGGGACTCGATGGAGTGTATATCTCGGATGAGTGTCATCTGGTATGACAGTGTTCGTATGGTTTTCTCTCCTGGTTGGGACAGTTGGTGGTGATGAGGTCGGTACCTCTTGTGGCTAGTGGAGTGAGCTGAGTATATCTGGATTGTTCAAGTTGTATGTATGGGAATACACCTGAGTTGAGCTGAGCTGAGCTGACTAGTTGTGTTTAGCCGAGGATGGTCACGAGATGGAGTTTCTCTCTCGTCTAGGTTCCCTCTGGCTAGGTTGAGCGAACTGTTGCCTTTCAGTTTCTCCCTTGGGTTTTGGGTTTTTGGGGTGCCTACTGAGTATGTTTATACTCACCCCTGCACGGGCTTTTCCCGCACATGATTGTGTCTTGTGCAGACCACAGGCCTTTTGACGGAGTCCCAGGAGGACCCGGAGCAGGCAGAGCATAGTGAGCGAGTTGACCGGGGTGTCTACCAGAGCTGTGCCGAGGGATCTTTCCGGCGGGTGTTTGTGGCAGCATTTTCCTTCTTCAGAGCAGGTTGGACGTGCTTTGTAGTTTTCTTTGGTGGGCCCTATTTTGCCCTTTTTACTTTTTCTTTTGGACTCTGGTTTGGGATAGATTGTATGCATGCATTTACTTTTTAGTTTCTATATCTCTGCACTGTTGCATGGAGGTGTTTGTGGGTGCGTGTGTACAGGTACCTTAGGATAATGCCTCCCATGTGTGTGATAGCCTACTCGGCGCTGGTCGCTAGCCCCTGGCCTATTGGAAGCTGGATTGGGGAGTCGCGGCTCGAGCCCTGTTGGGTCGGGTCGTGACAGAGTGGTATCAGAGGAGGTTTCACCTTTGGGATCTCAGAGCGTAGCTGGTCTAGCTGTGAGTTTGGTTTGGGTTGCATATGGGTAGTGATAGGATGTTTCGAGTTTGGCTTTCAGGCCAGGGACTCCAGTGTTGGTGCGGCGGCTGACGTATCCATACACCAGGTCTCTGATAACCTGCCTTTCAACTCGGGACATTCGTACACTGGTCGCAGGGACATAACGGTACATGCTTCATATAGGACTGGGTTTTTGGGTATTTCCATGTCCTTCTTGTGTCAGCTCTCCAGATATAATTGTTGACTATGGTGCGTCTTGAATGTCTTTCAGGATGCCTTCACGACGACAGCCAGCGAGTGTTCCGCAGCAGGATTGTGCTGACGACCTGCCTCGTGTAGAGGCTGTGGAGAAGGGCGCATGTTCTGAGGTTGCATCTCCAGGTGATCTGATAGTTGAGCCGCCACCTGTCGAGCAGCCGGTTGTGCCGGCAGTGCAGGACGAGGTTGCGCGCAGGTTAAGTGCGCTGTACGAGTTCCAGAGGCAGCGACCTCTGAGGTTCCGGGGTGATCCAGACCCCCAGGCAGCTGATGACTGGCTTGAGGCAGTCACTCGGGTATTCCACCTAGTGAGGACACCTCCAGATCAGATGGTGGTCCTAGAGGCGAGCCTTCTGCATGGTTCTACCGGGCGATGGTGGAGTTTGGTGACGCATTCCCATGATGAGGAGACGCTCACGTGGGCAGAGTTTGAGCAACTCTTCCGGGAGGAGTTCTATCCGGTGACGCTGAGGTCAGTGCGGATCCAGGAGCTTCTGCAGCTTCGACAGGAGAGCATGACTGTTTCAGAGTACTCAGTGAGGTTTAAAGACCTGTCGTGCTACTCCCTGGATATAGTTCGAGACCCGTTCTTTAGGGCTCGGACCTTCGATCAGGGCTTATGCAGGGAAATCCGAGCAGGTGTGGTTTCCTTGTGCCTCCCCAACTATGCTGGAGTGCTGGAGCGAGCGTTGGTGGTAGAGAGTTTTCTAGCTGAGCAGATTCCCCCTGTTAGTGCTGTGAACTCGAGGGTTGAGGCTTTTTCAGTCGGATCGGCATCTGGTAGCCGACGACAGACTCAGGGTTCAGGACGTGGTCGATGTTTTAGGAGGCGACCCCAGGATGGAGGATCTGAGCCTCAGGGCACACAGGGATCACATGATAGTTTTGGTCAGCTGCAGGAGAGGCGGTGTTACGCTTGCGATGGTCAGGGACATCTTGCTAGAGATTTTCCAACCCGACGTGCTGCTGAGAGGGAGTCGGTCGACGGACCACCTTGGCAGAGGCAGCGTCTCGAGCAAGGAGGTCCGCAGGGCGGCGGACGTGGCGGCGGAGCTGGTGCAGCGGGAGTCGGTGGTAGGCAATACCAGTTGCCACCACCCCCACCCCCAGGTGGTCCATGCCATGCTCAGGGAGCTGGTGGTCGAGGGCGAGGATAGCTGGATTCCCTGGAGGTAGTCGACCTAGAGGCACCGCGGATGGATAAATGTACGCCTTGTGTCTTTTCTACTTACTGTAGTAGTTTGATAGACACTGTTTAGCGGTACTCTTTCCTTTTGTTGATTGCTCGAGTTTTGTTCTGGGCGTTGGTAAGACCCTGTGTGGGAGTTGTTCTGCATGCTTCGAATGCGTGAGATAGATGGATCCTTCCCCCAGTGAGACGCGTTTTTGTGACGCGATTAAAACCTTGCAGGCGAGTCAGTGCCGCCAAAAGCGGATAGTATTGAGATTTGGTGGATGAGTCCCTCTGACTTATGCGTTCGGGCATGGGTGTTGGTTGGTGAGGTCGCTGGTGTGTGAGACCCAATTGAGAGTCCATTCACTTTCCTTGTGTTTAGGGATTTTTGGGGACGAAAAGTTCTAAGGGGGGGAGGATGTAGCGACTCGGTTTTTTGGTCCTGTCATACTTTATAATATTTTTTCAAATAATTCCAGAGCTATGCGCGAAGACGGTGCGCGATTCTGAGGCCCGGTGTGCCCGTAATTAATTTTATAAGAATATTAAGTATTTTTATACTATGCATATGGCGGGGTGTGATATCTCCAAAACGGTAGCTCAGAACGGGAATCTGAGGGCACGGTTGCGTCCGGAACGTGCCGTTTACCCTAGGCGAGGTGTAAACATTGCGGGCGCGGGCCTGCGGTGAGAAACGCCACCAGGGGCGTTTCCGTAAATAAGTAGCGAAGTTAGTGTGCGAGCGTCGGCTCAAATAACTTCTGAACGGAGTCTCGGATGGAAAATCTAAGTCCGTCGTTGGGTTCAGAACGACACATTTACCCTAGGGGTAACATTACTTTTGTTCGCATCGGGCGTCAGGTCCGAGGCGGGTTTGGCGCCGGCGGGCAGCTGATATAAATGTCATTGCCCCCCCCCCCCTTATCGTCCCTCTCGACGTTCTTCGCCGTTCATCACCACCGCTCTGCCGAATTGAGCAAACGAAGCGCCCACGAGCTCGGAATTCGACGGCGGACGTTCTAGGAGCGTGCATCGGAAGCTCTGGAGCGCGGATCTAAGGAAGAACATTGGCGTTTCTCCCTCAAGGTAGGCGGTTTGAGTTTTACAATCCTGGATCACATTTTTGTGTTTTTTTCCTTCACATTTTCATAAGGGTTGTATAGTTCGGGTCCTGAGCTTTCCAAAACATGTTTCGGATCTGAATTTGGAGCACCGGGGTGCTCCCGGTGGCTCCCGGAAGTTTTCCGGCGAAAACCCAGTTTTCTGGGGACGGCGGGCGGCGGCCATGGCGGAATCCGGCGACGACGCGGTGGTGGTTTCCGGTGGTGGTGGCGGCGGTGCAGCAGAATCCGGCGGCGGCTCGGTGGTTTTCGGCGAGGCTGGAGGTGGTCCGGCCAGGATTTTCTGGGGGTTCTTTAAACCCCCGTAACTCGCAAACCGTAACTCCGATTTGCGAGCTGTTTGCGGCGACGCGCTCCTTGCGTCGAGATGGACCTTTTTAACTCACTTTTAGGTTTTAAGGGTTCGGGATCGCGGCCCTGGAGTTAGAAACGTCATATAAAATAATATTATTTTATTATTTTACGACTTCGGGCCGTTGTAACTTTTACCTGGAGCGTCCGATTGACGTCTCGTCAGCGGCGTTGAGACCCTGATGGTATGAAGGAATTTTTGAGATGGTTTTCGGGTGTTAGGACTATGAACGGGGTGTGGGCCCCATGAGGCTGGGTTTTGGCGTTTGTTGAGAAACGCAGCTTTTGCACCAGGAGTCCAATTTTGGCGGTTGAATAGTCGATCCGGTCTGTTTTTTCTGAGAAAATCGCAATGGTGCGATCCATTCGATGAGTTTTGGAATCCATGTGTGGGACCCACCTGATCTGGCCTTCGGTGAATAGTGACTTTTTCACCAGGTGTCCGTTTTGGGATCTTTGTGTGGGCCCCGCACGAGCTAGCTACAGTGAATAATGCCTTTTTCATCGGTTCTCCGTTTTAGGCGAGTAAATAGCCTATCCTGTGTGTTTTTCTACATGGAACGCGATGGTGGCCTCGGTTTTGGTTTAGGAGGTGCGCAGTGTGGCATTGTGGCGGGTCGCTCGGGTTAGCGATGTTTGGACCAGCAGCGGTGAGGGTGCTCCCTTGGTTCGTTCCTACGAGGGTTCGTGTGGCATCACAACTTTCGTATGGGTTTGTGATCCTCTCGATGGGATGTTTTAACTGTTAGAGTTGTGGCATCCCTCTGGTGGTCCCGGAGAAAATCCTCTAGCATCTTTACCCTAGATCGGGTTCTTAGTATCGCTGTGACCGCTTATTCACGGGCGACGATCCCCTATCTAGCAGGTTAACCCCATAGGGTTTGTGGAATCATCGAGAATATGATACCCTACATGGTGGGTCTTTCCCAGTAGGGTTGTGGCATCGTCGGGTATACGATCCCCTACTCAGCATGAAGTTTATAGTAGGGTTGCGGTATCGTTGGTTATACGATCCCTACTCAGCGCATGGTGTCGGTAGGGTTGCGGTATCGTTGGTTATGTGATCCCCTACTTAGCGCGTGGTTTCAGTAGGGTTGCGGCATCGTCAATTCGATCCCCTACATCACGAGTTGTACCAGATATGGTTTCGGTATCGTCGTGACCATCTTTATATGGTCGATGATCCTATATCTGAGTGTGGAGCTTCTGTCGAGTGCCAGATTGTGTTGTGGTATCCCCCAGTGGATCCTGGGTGTGATCCCCTATCTGCGAGAACTACATATGCCAGATCGGGTCGTGTTATCCCCCAGCGGAACCTGGGAGTGATCCCCTATCTGTGAGCTACGTATACCAGAGTGGGTCTTGGTATCCCCTAGCGGACCCTAGCGGAGATCCCCTATCCGATGAGTTTGGTGGTTATGTTTTTTCAGTGATGTTTTCTCAGTGATGTTATCCGATGAGTGTGGTCTCTCGGGTGAGCTTCTGAGATGTTTTTTTGGTAACCAATGGAGTGTATCTATCGGATGAGTTTCATCTGGTATGACAGTGTTCGTGTGGTGTGCTCTCCTGGTTGGGACAGTTTCTGGTGATGAGGTCGGTACCTCTTGTGGCTTGTGGCGAGAGCTGAGTATTTCTGGATTGTTCAAGGTGTATGTATGGGCATACACCTGAGCTGAGCTGAGCTGAGCTGACTATTTGTGTTAAGCCGAGGATGGTCACGAGATGGAGTTTCTCTCTCGTTTGGGTTCCCTCTGGCTGGGTTGAGCGGACTGTTGCCTTTCAGTTGCTCCCTTGAGTTTTGGGTTTTTGGGGTGCCTACTGAGTATGTTTATACTCACCCCTGCATGGGCTTTTCCCGCACATGTTTGTGTCTTGTGCAGACCACATGCCTTTTGACGGAGTCCCAGGAGGACCCGGAGCAGGCGGAGCTTAGTGAGAGAGTTGACCGGGGTGTCTACCGGAGCTGTGCCGAGGGATCTTTCCGGCAGGTGTTTGTGGCAGCGTTCCCCTTCTTCAGAGCAGGTTGGACGTGCTTTGTAGTTTTCTTTGTTGGGCCCTGTTTTGACCTTTGTAATTTTGATGTTGCTCTCTGGTTTGGGATAGATTGTATGCATGCATTTACTTTTCAGTTTCTATATCTCTACACTGTTTCATGGAGGTGTTTGTGGGTGCGTGTGTACAGGTACCTTAGGCTAATGCCTCCCATGTGTGTGATAGCCTACTCGGCGCTGGTCGCCAGCCCCTGGCCTATTGGAGGCGGGCTTGGGGAGTCACGACTCGATCCACGTTGGGTCGGGTCGTGACAATATTGTTATAATTTCACAAACCATTCCACTACAAAATCACTCGAACATTATCATTAATTAAAAATTCAATTTTCATCATGTGAATATACTTAAAGTAAGTGATCAAAACTGATCACTTATAAGTGATTCAGTATCTCCTATTTCGATGGTATTATTTTCCATATAAATTTTCAGGTTATCTCCTTTGACTATTCAATTGATATTCCTTCTTTATTTATATGCATCTCATATATGGCCAAGTTACTTTTTTGATAATCAAGGGAAATATCAACAAGATTTCATTCCTCATGAAATTACACATTTTCATTGAACAATGGTTTTAATCTCTATAATATTTATTTAATGATATCTTTATAATTAATGTTATCACTAATTCGACAAATATAACCAACAACCATATTTATTCATTTGAATAACACATCAATGTTTTGGTTTTTATACATATTAAAATCTTAAAACTTATTTTACCACACTTGATAATTTTCCTCTATTAATAGGTTTTAAATTAAACAAATAATTGAAAAATTTTCCCAAATTACCTTTGAATAATTATCACACATAAATTTTATGTAAATTTAATTTGAGAATAAAATTAAGAAGGGAATTTGTGCCTTTTCATTAGTTTTGACAATATTCTTATCCACTTTATTAAAAAAGAACACTATTGGATAACTAATCTATATTTTGTTCACAATAATAGAGAAAAATATGATCCATAGTAAATATATAGTTGATTACATATTATTTTCCAAATATAATAGTCTCCCCTATCAAATAATGAAACTACTTTTACATTGATAACATTATTCTAAAAAGAACTCCTTCTGAGATCGATTTTTAAAAACCTGACCTTAGTCTCTGATAACTTTTTTATAACTAGAGTCTAACACAAAACCAAATAGGGTGACAATATATATGTAAATTTTATTTTAACCTCAAACAGACCATGTTCTCACTTTAGTAAGAAAACATTTTTCCTATCCAAACTAATAATATTTCTAACTTATCATGAATAAAATAAATAAATGTGAGGAGACAACAACATTAAATATATCAATAGAAAAGGTGAGTCCATTGAGAATATAATAATAATATTTTGATTTACATAGGAGACCATTTGTTACTATATATGATTAAAATTATTATATAAGGATACTTTCAAACAAAGGTCCACTAAGTCCTTTTTCCAATCCATGCGCTAATTTAAACAATATATGAATAATAAATAGTTCACATTTCACTCATATTGAATATCAATAAGATATTTTATCACTAACTAGTAATAGTATTCTTCCATTGATTTTTATCTCATTTTGAATGAATCAATATTAAATATTTTGTTCTTTATTACAGAAGATTCTCTTCCCTAATTACAAGGGTAAAACAAATCTCTAATATTCACTAGAATTGTATAATTCTCAAATTAATCTAATAACTCTCATAAACTATCATTTATTTCAACATCCTAAAAAATGACACATGTATACAGAAATTATACCTTAAAATTTTACATTATAATATAATTAATGTTCCTACTAACATCCATTTATTGTTAAGTATTTAAATCAATTGAAATACTCAATGTTTCAAAATAATTTAAGATTATTTCCTATAAATTCCCAAAAAAATATTGGTATAGTCTATTATTAACCTTAATCTGAGAAGTTAGGACCTGTATATTTATAATTATCACGTTTTTTTATACATTTTCACGTATTAATTTTAAATATCTCAATTCAATATAGTGTGGTATTCTTAAAAAATGTAATGGTTTTATCTTTATTAACTATTGTTATATTATCTTAAAACATGTGTAGTTCAATAGATATAACTATGTACATCTCCATTGTTCTTATAAATGGTCACAAAAATACCCATTTTTATTCAGGTTTCTAATTTCCTAAAATATCTATAAATATAATTCAGTTCAAATGACCACCATTATGGAACGTCCTAAAATATCTACCTCTTATACATATTAATAATGGGATCCATGACTAAGTATTATATTATACCATGGTTAATTAATCATTTTTCATTCAAACACACCTCAAAAAATGATGTGGTTCACCATCTCATTTTCTCTAGAGATTTTACTTAAGAAAACAGATCCCCTCATAGCCATAAGCTTCATTCATCATCTTAGTTCACAATAACATGATGTGATACACCCCCATTATAGTGTGGTTTTTTCATTAATTATTTAAATCATATCTCAATAATTTTAATTATTCTCTTCTAGAAATCAAATATTTCACTACATTAAACAATATTATATAATCTCAAATTCTACGCATTGGTTGATAATAAAAACAGAACCAATAATTCATCATTAATCTATCAACAAATAAAACCAACATTAACCTATCAAATTATATAGGAACTATCATTATCTATATTTTATATCCTCTTCTTTAATAATAAATCATAAACCTTCTCTCTATCACATTTATGGCTCTACTTCATTATCATTGGATACTCTCTATCACCTCCTTCTTTAGTTTTATAATAATTATACTCCCCATCCTAATTTAATCATCCAAAAACATGATAAAGTGAATTTATCTGAGGCTTATAGTATGTATTATAAATTCTCATGAAAAACAACAGAGTTAACTCCTAGAAAAGTGTACGCATTGGGCGGGAGCTTTTCTCATGGTGAAACCCTAATGGAGTCGGTGACGCTCCCCCTCTGCTGCTAATCGGCATGAGGGGGGAGGATACTCGACATCGTCGTAACGTCCGGAGACACATCTTTAATTCATTCACCAACCCTGACTTTATTCCGAGGTTCCCATCGATAAACCGGGATCCAAAGGTCCCTGGTTTTTGAGATGGCGTGCCAGTGATTCCTTTATCGACATTTGAGTTTACAGAGGCAGAAAGCTTCATTAATCTAACTCTGGTTGGAAGGTTTAGGAACAAAAGACCATCGATGGATGACTTCAACAGGTTTGTCTTCGACTTTTGGGGGCCTCAAGATCGGGCAGTAGTCGGCCTTATTGATAAGAAGAATTTCATGGTGCGTTGTTCATCGACTGAGGACCTTGCTCGTGCTCTGTCCGGTGATCCCAGGAAGTGCGGTGACTGTGGTTTCCATCTGGTTCCGTAGAGTTACAATTTCTATCTCAACTTTGATTCTCCTACAGTCTTGATTTGGGTTAGTCTTCTTCAAATGCCTCTTCCATTTCAGAATCCTGCTATTAGGCGCATGTTAGGGAATGTGGTGGGCCAATTTCTTTGTGTCGATTCACGTACCGCCGTTGTTTTTATTCCGATCAATCCACGAATGTGTGTGGAGGTCAATGTGTTGAGAACACCGGTTGAATATGTGTGGATTGAAGCCGGTGAGCAGATTCGGTGCTAACAACCAGTTTTTTATGAGCAGTGGCTGGATTTTTTCTCATCTTCCCGGCAGCTGGGTCATGCAAGAAAAACTTGCAGACAGGGTGGGCACTAGGGGAAGACCGCAGAACTGGCGGGGAAGCAAGCACTTGGCACGATGCAGTCCAAGGATCTGGCAAGGCAGGGTGTTGAATCCTCAGTGCCGGGAGCCTCGGACCAGTTCAAAGACAAAATGAGGAGCTGTGATAGTGGTAAATCCGTAGCAGCATGGGTTGTGGAGACTGAAGCAGAAGGTGGGAACTTATTAGGAAAGGAAATCATTCTTTGGACAGAGTAATTGTCGAGTGATCCCAAGATCACTATAAATCATAGCGCCTCTTCTTCGGGGGTCACCAAACAGCAATTAATAGGGCAGGGATCGGATTGTGAAGGCATACAACCCCACAACCCTTTTCTTGTCCATGAGGACAAGGGAGATAGCAGTAATTTAGTTGGATCGTAAATTTTGTATTACGGTGTAGACAACAAGGTGAGGCAGAGGCATTAATTGGCTTTGGCTCCTAATCCGAAAGTCCAAGAAGTTTTTAGTAGTTCGATAGGTGATCTCAGTGGTGTGAGCAGGCAAGACTCAATGCCGGATTTTCATGCTGTCGTTAGACATGGTCAGTATAGACCTGCAGGTGAATATAAATCTAAAATCAACAAGTAGTGACCTATGGTTCCAAAAATTTGTGCAACACTGGGTGTTTTATTAGAGGATGTTTGCAAACAGCCTCAGTTCATGGGGTGTGGCTTCTTACAGCCCAGTCAAGACGAGACTCTTGATCGAATGTTGCTGGATGGGGATATTGGTTTGGGTATGGAGAATACTCCTTTGTGTGGCAGTGGTGATATGACCTGAAGGGAAGCTCGAATGGTGACTGTGGGAGGGGGTCTGGAATTGATGCATACCTCAGTTTTATTGCATAATAGGTTTGAAGGCCTTCAAGAGGCTGATGTGAATTATGAACCCACTTCCCTAGGTGGGGGTGTTGGGTTCGGAGTGTAGTCCTTCAAAGACTGTGATCAGGATCAACCATCAGAGGAGGATGAAATCCCAAAGAGTATTAGGGGTATCAAAAAGAGGAAGGAGAAGAAGGACTACTCTTCATTACCTCCTCCTTTAGAGACTCGCTCTGCAAAGAATATGAAGGAAAATAAGATACAAAAGATGTCTAAGAACCTTCATAAGAACATGGGAACAAGGATATGGAGTCTTGGTGATCCTTTTAAATTCTAAAGAAGCGGTGATGGAGCAGGTCTGGATGCTCAATGAAACTGAGGAGGAGGCAGCTAGGATGATGGGGAGGTCCCTTGAGGTGCCCCTTAATTAGGAAAAATATTCATGGATTGACAAACAAGACTCAATTCTGGTAGGGGGTTCCAATAGAGGGGTGATCAGCATTGAGGAGTACATTCAGACGTGGGATAAACTTGCTTTTGAGTTTTAGAATAGGATTTTGGTGGTTTCTAACTTACATGTTACATCTTTATCCTGGAAACCTTTTAGGGAGAGCGACATGGGTAATACAAATTTCATCATAGTGGTACTGATCAAGTTGGTGGTTTTGTCCAGTTGCTTTTAAAGGTTTGTTGTGGGAGTTGTGGAGCCCTCTAGTTTTTTCCTGCTGGTGGTCTTTGTTTGGTTTTTAGGTGCTTTTTTGAAGCTCTTACTTGGACCTACGCTAGATGGGGATCTGAGCGCGAAGTCTTCATCGATGGAGGCATTTTGTATTTGGTTGATTGAGAGGGTATGGCTACTCCATCAGTACCGTGCCCGTTCATTTTTCACGGGACTGCTTGCCAAAGGGTCTTGTGTTGGTGAAGGTATTCTATCATGACTCAATTGCTGGGGTTGGGTAGGACCGGGTGTTTTCTCTGGTGTTTCTCATCTATTTAATTGCTTGTTTTGTTTTTGAGATTTCTCAGTCTATGTGGTTTCTCACTTTCTTCCTCAAAAGTGTTTTGATAATAAAAAAATGTAATTTTCATTCATAGTATGTATTAGGTCTCTTAAAAAGTTGATATGTATCAAACCTAGAAAATATAAATCATTTTTTTCTTTTTTTATTCTTTTAGAATGGATTTAAATCTATTTCCCATCTCCTTCATGAATCATATTTATTTATAATAATTTTTTTAGATTAGGAATACATATCATAGACTTAATCATTATGTTATTTTATAAACGTTTTAATGAATCTACCCAATTAATCAATAACACAATTTTTTCCCTCTTACACTATAAAAGGACAAAAAATTCATAATAATAGATAAATATTATTGTCTTTTAGAATACTTGAATCAGTTTAAACCCATATTTTACTTTGATTTTTTATCCATTGAAACTGAATGAGACATTAGGTTTTGTGTAGATTAATTGACATGAACTGAAAAGATTGGTTAAAAATCCATCCGCATATGGAAAATCAATAACATATAACTCCTCTACTGAACCCATTTCTCTCTCATTTAATTGATATTTAAATATTCATTACATATGAATATAAAATTTACATCAACATGACCATTTATATTCACCAATAAACATAAAATTTTCATCATTTTGGTTAAATATACATTTCCATGTATCCAACTATTTTTTATTCTACCTACTACGAATATTATTTTATATATAATTTACTTATATTTATTTATATTTTGTTTCCAATATATTATTGATTGATTTAAGGTAACCGTGACTCTCTACTCATTGTTTTCCTCACAAGAAGTGATATAATATTAAGTTATTCTAATATATAAAATATATTCTTAATTAAATAATATTCAATATATATTTTTTCAACTGTTGAGAAACACATTTTTGTTTTTTTTCATTCAACTAAAACATTATTCATAAGATATATTCCCATATTTAGTGTTATGAAAACAATATCCATAAAAACAGTATTTTCACTTTTTATACGTAGGATACACTCACATAATTCATTGATGAATTTTAAATTACAATTAATATAGAAACATTTTTGGATTGTAATAATTGGTCATCATATGACCCATGTAATTATATAATTCAAAATATATTAGAGGAAATATCCTTCCACTTTCAAGCCACATACATTCTATCATTGATTAGAAATATATTTTCTGGATAAGTCTTAATATTTTACATTTTTTATATATCAAACTCTATAATTGAACCTTCATGTTCCTCATTGTGTTCAACTGCACTATTGAGTTGATCTTATAATTTGATATTCATTTGAACTTAATCAACTATTTACACCATAGAATCATCTAGGATCGACTTAAACATGGATTCACCATATTCATGAAAAAACATCACCATATTCTAAGTTTAAAACTAAAATATTCCACTAAAATATCAATCAAGATTTATTTTCAGATTTGATATTCCATCAAGGGGGAAAACTCATTGAACTATTTTATGAGAATTGAAATTTATCATCAACTCCATCCACTCACTTTGGAAACTTTACTAGAATGTCACTTTAATTTTTATACATTTTAGAGTGTAGTGATAAATTTTTATTAAATGTTTATTTTATTCCCTTGGCTATTTTAGAAAATAGTGAAAGTAATTCATTATGTGCTTGTTTTTTATCTATTTTGTTCTGATTGAACTATAAGTTTGTGTTTACATGAAAGGAAATTTATTTTGATAATAATTTTTCTTATTCCACTATCATTTCTTAACCCCTTGGGATACCATTTAAATTTTTAAGAGAAATATTCCCCAAGTCACATTCATCGAGAGTTGATACCTATGGGTTTGGCAATTGAGGTAATATTGTTAATATTTTCATTATGATATCAATGACCATGATTTCATCTCAATGAAATCATATGCATCCAAAAACATCAATGATATTTTTAAAGAAATTGCTGATTTTCATAATTGGATACATCTTAAATTTTCAAATTTTATATAACAATAAAAACTTCTCACCTCACTAAGCATCAAATATCCTTAAAAGATAACTAATTCAAAATAGGTTTTATATAATTAGAGATTGTTACATTTATGTAAAATTAATTTTATAGAGACCAGAAAAGTTATTCTGTTCCATTACATCTATATTACATATATTTTTTACGTTTTACTTAAAAACATATTAGGATTACTTACATACTTTCCATATAATGTAGTAGAAAAAACATACAACTTAATGAATAGTAGGTCTGATCACATATGTTTCCTAAAAATATGATAATTATATCAATAAAATAATAATACTTTTTTCTCTTTCATAGATATCTTCATTATAGTGATCTTCTTATGTCAAATTCAACTAAATATTTCATTATGGATCTGATACCACTTATTGAAAATGAAAGGCCCCAAACACCCTAAGAGGAGGTGAATTCAGGTAATAAATTTTATTTCATAATTTGATATTTTCTTCATGTAAGAATGAAAAATATTATACCTGTTATTTCAATTTTTACGAAATTTTCATCCCAATATGAAATTAAATATTTTTTTGAATTTTTTTTTCTTGGTTCACAAATAAGAAATAAATCTAAGAAGCATACACTGGATCACTCTAAATTTCCTATAAAAATTAACTATTCTATTAGGCTTACAATTTCTAGGACCACTACACTACTATAAAAAAGGATCACTGTTACACCCCTAGACTAGTAAACATAAATAGTGAAAGGGTTGGTGGTGTGGTATAACCAAATGTATTCCTCCCTATAAGCATGATATTTTCAACTAGTTGAGAGTGTATTGAAAAAATATTGGTGTGATTTTACCCTATATATCTCATGTATAAAATAATAGATAAATAAAAAAAATTAAACAAAAATTAGATTATTTATAATTGAATTTATTGTCAAAATAAGGATATCAAATAAAACATAAACAAAATGTTATAACAGAATTAACATATATTAAATATTTATTCATATATCAAAATGAATCACTATGGGGTTTCAATATAAAAAAATAAAAAATTAATTACAATAAAAAAATATAAATACTTTTCCATAATCTCAAGACATTCCTGGACTTATCCACATAACCCTATAAAATTACTCATTCTTAATCACCAATACAATAGGCATTCCCCAAAGTACCTAGAAAATATATGGTTACATATCTGTTGAGGTTTGCATGTTGGGTATGATGTTAAATTCTAGTAATACACTGACTATATGACCCCTAGTATAAACCTTAATTTATCAATAGTATCTGAGAAAAATAAATAAATAATAACACACAACAAGTAAACAGTCAAGTGGAGTCATCATCTTCTATACAACCCAAAATTACACTTGGACCCACTATCTTTATCTTATACTAGTTATCCATGCTTGATGTACTAGAGGAAAACCCATATGGAGTCCTAGAATCCATCTGATCTAAAAATCTATGGGAAGAACTGTTAATTTCTAGATCAAAACACAATCAGTACAAGAGGTGGAGAACTTCATGGGTCAATCAAATCAAAACTCACATGGGAAATAATATTTAAATAGTAGATCCTAGAATACCTCAAAGAGAGATAAATCACTCCATGGGTCTTTAATGATATATTAAACTCAATAAAGAACATCATAATGGTAGATCATGCCATGAAGTAGGGAGAGGTAGTTTAATAATGGGGTGTAACATTAAAAAACAACTCTCATGAAATAATAATTGGATGATAGATCCCAAAAACCCATTTGGAGATAAAAATCACTAGATAGGTGGATAGTGACAAACCAAACCAAGGAAAGAACATCCAAATGGTATCTCTTGAAATACCATTGGGAGATATTATACAACCAAATGGTCAATATCAACACACCACACTAGAGGAAATAATGGCCAAGTGGTATATCATTAGAAACTGTTTATACTACTAACTAGCATTCATCTTGAGAATATAACCATTATAGTGTCACCCTACATCAACATGGTCTATATAATGAGAATAAAACAACTATGTTCCATATATATCTATTGAAATGAATAGGTTGTGTGTTTTATTTTTTAATATTGTGGATTTTTGGTTGAAATTGACAATCCTCAAAATTGAGTTTATGGATGATATTTTTATATACATTATGGTGTAATTGATTCTAATGATTTATGGGAATACACCATGATATCACTATATGTCAAGGATTTTTTTGGAATGAGGAGAAACATCGTTATTGAAAATGTAATTAGTGGAAGTCCTGAGGTACTTGGAATGATTATACAACATTAAATTAATTTTTGAAGAATGGATGAGATTTAATAAGATAATTTAGTGAAGGATGGAAAAAATATAATGAATAAAAATTCACATAACATCATTAGATATTCAATCAATACATTTTGGGAGTTCAATGAAATTTTAAAAAAGTCTTATTGTTTTCCACGTATATTTACGAGTAAATTATATAAGTAGGAATTAAATGTGAAAATTTATTAAATTAGTTTAATGTATATGTATGAGAAAAATAAATATGTTGAAATTAATTGTGATAAATGAATTGAATAAGCCCACTCATGTAAAACTGTACTCCATATCATACATAAGAGTGACCATGGAGAAGAGAGTGAAAAATGGATAAGTGTTAAACATTACCTATTATATAAGAATGGTTAACTACAGGGGGATTTTACCAAAAGGATATATATTGTAAATTATTATAAAATATTGATGATAGGACACATAATGGAATGATAAACCTCACTATAATGCTCTAAAACATCAAAGCTAATCAATAATAAAATATGATTGATGGATTAGTTAGTAAAACATGGAGACCTGTAGACAATGAAATGGGAAGATGATAAATTACATTTAATGGAAGAAGACACGGTTGCAATGATACGAGGATAAGAATCCCACCCCACCATATAACATATCATTTTTATTTAATAGAACCTTGAAAAAAATGGATTATAGCAACATTGAAATTATGGATGGTGTGTATTAAGATGTGATTTTTCAATCATAAACTATGAATGATAGTTATTATGACACAAGAAGAATATGAATTCTTTATAGAGAAATTAAAATTCTTAGTTTTTTTTTAGTAATTTAGATATATCCACCTAATTTAATACCTTTACTCCATTAACTTTTAAGAGTAACAGGAAAAATATCTCACATTTCTTTTCCATGGTAAAAATGTGAAGCTTTTTGTGTGAAATATGTATAAATAATGTTTTATATCGTGTTGTCTTTCCCTAAAAATTTTATGTATCAATGAAAATTTCAATAATAGCACTATGTGTAACAACCAAAGGTTTTAAAAAAATAAATGAAATGCATGAAACATTGTTTTACGTAGATATTAATAACTATCTTTTAAACATAATTTTTTTTGCTTCTATATTTTGAATTTTGAAAAACGGCCATCTACAATTGTGTTCAGTAAGTTATTTAGAGTATGATTGAACCAACTTGTTTTTTGTGAATAGTAACTTACCATTATGAATAGTAATATTAACCTAATGAATATTAAATTGTTTTATTATTTTATTTTCATAAGGTTATAAGATAATGAGATGTAGATTAATTTTTCAAGGTGTTAAAAATCATGTAATATATTTAAAACTGTTTTTTTAATCAATTATGATTTTTTTTTGAAATTAAATTGACAATATTTATAAAATTATTTTCAAGAATTGGAGTTCATTTTTGAATAATACACATCGAAAAATGTTCTGGGATAATTTTTGGTATTTTTCAATATAATGTAATTTTTGGTGAATGGTAAAAATACAGTTTTGAGTTTTCAATAAGCTTAATGACAACATTAATGATGTAATAATTATTTAATAATTCTGGTCAACTTGTGTACATTAAAATAAGATATTTGGTGTACCATATGGATAATAACATGGTTAAATACCATGGTTTTTCAAATACCACTAATGAGGTGTCCCTTGGAAATTAATAAAATATTTCCACAATTTTTCTATAAATACCAACCCATTCCTTCATTCCATTCTTTCCAAATTCATATTCAATTAATATCTGGTATTAGTGCCTCAATTATAGTCCTCGCAAGGTTTCCTCAATCCCCTAAGGTCCCAACCATCACGTCTTAGGAGTTACTCAACATGGTAAGAGATTTCTCAACATTTGTCTTCCATTCATGTTCTCTTTTATGTGGTATAACATCCCAGTATCGATAAAATATTACTATTTTAATTTTATTCTATCTATATACATTATTATGAGTCATTTATGTATGGGTTTACTAATTCCCCACTATTTTTAATGTTTTCTACATCCATGTTGCGTAGTCATTATGCTGCAGAACGTTTCCCTCAAAATATCTCTCTTTTTCTAGCACTCTTATTATATTATTATCTTTTAATTTAAATTGGATTATTTTTTTATATTTCATTCTGTTTTCCTTTAACTTTATATATTATGTACGAATTAGGATATAACCTTTTTCTTTTATTATAATATTTTAATAACTTTTAAATGACGTCGTTAGGCTACAGAATTTTAATAAGGGATTTCTCAACTATTCTTTTATTTCGAGTTCCATTATTTTCATATTATTTCCCCATATCTTCTTATAAAATAGGTATTAATGATCTGATATCTTATATATTAAGTATTTTATCGTTTTTATGGAAGATTCACTATTATAATTAATCTCCTATCCTACTTATTCATGAAAAAAAATCACCATCAGTGATGTGTCAATTTACCGACATCGTGGACGATGTGATTTCAATTTCTTTTACTTAATTCAAGACTAGTTATGAAACAATTTTTATGGTCAAAAATAATTATAATTTATGTATTATATATAATATAAGTTTTTTCAATCATTTTTTACTAATGGTACTAATTTATAAAACAAAATGAGTTCATAACGATCGAAGAATCACCAAAATGACCTCAACAAATATCAATACAGTATTAACTTATGAATCTTCCTCATGTTATAAATCAAAATCATAAATTTAACATTGCAGGTAAATAAAGAATATAAAATTTAATATTTATTAATATTTTTGAATTAAATATTATTTTTACTTTAAATGGGATGGCATGTTTGATGGCGTACCTAATACACAACAACAGGTTTCCTTGACATCTTTCGTTCCACACAATGTTGGGTCATACTGAAAAATAATAATATAATATTATTTTAAATAGTAGTTAATTATTAGATATTGTATTAGTGGGAATTAATAGAACTAACTACAATAGGAATATAAATTTTTTTAATTTTTTTTACATTTATCCAATAAATTTTAGAGGCTTAAAGAAAAGAAAGAATCTGATTTTAAGCATAAATACTCTAATATTCATTAAAAGGGCGATTTAACGCCTTTTGATGGAGAACCCTATTTAAATATATTTTTGGTCAATTTTATATTTTCTATTTGACAAAATAAAATTTTAATTTATAATTTGTACATCAAAATTTACTTTGGGTATAATTTTGGTGTTTTTCTAATGAAATTCATTTTTTAATGAATAGTACAAAATATTGTATTTTAATTCCAAACTCCCTTTTAATCTAATTTATTTTTAAGGTTATATTATCATTTTAATTTGTTTTAAAGTATAATTATATTATTTTTTTAATCATTTAATCAAATTTTGGTCATTGGAAGTAATTTCACTTTGAAAGTAGACCTAAATAAGTGTCGAATCTTTTGATTGTTATCATTTCTTAAAAACATAATTTTTTTGACAGCGGGATTTTATATTAAAATAATTTATTCCACTTCTTTGTTTTGAATAAGTATAAATGGTTTCCATATTTAGAATCATGAGGTCCAAATTATGTAAATAAGTAACTTTTATTTGTAGACATTAGGAATATTTAATTTCGTAAAACTTTTTTTACCATGGTTAAAGTGTAAATCTGGAAAATAAGGGTCATAAAATATTATTATAACTATATTAAATTACCCTAACATGTGTCCTAATCCAATGGGTTGATACATTTTTGACCATAGGCGTCCTTGGGTCGATTTTAGGATCTCATTGATCCACTTGGGAGTAATAATGACACTTTATATTAATTAATTTCAAGTAAAGACAAAAATGAAAAAAAACATATATATTTTTGTAAATAATTTATTACATGGGGTTATATAAGTTATCTCTTCGACTATATATTTTCATTTTAAAGCCATAAAATTTCCTACATCATGATTGTTTTTATAATTTTTATACCGGAAACAAATAGAAATATTTATGGAACAATAATGATGTAGTGTTTACCTCATTAATGAATGATTTAAATAAATAAGATTATAAGGATTAAAACAATAACCAAAACAGGTGAAATTCATATTGAATGATTTTACATTGAACATGAGTCAACTTATCTGCGACTTTAATATGTTTTGGACCATTAGAAACTGAATATCATTATATAATAAAATTTTTAAACATTCCTAAATAGCCCATCCTCACCCTTATAAAAATACCTCACTTATAACTAATTCCACAGACTTCTCAAGCCCCTTGGCTCATCCAACCTCTAACCAGTTAAGATCCCTCCACTCCTATAATACTCCTAGAATCCTTCCCCTAGGAAGAAGGCAATTCAAGTAATCCTTTTGGTTCAAACAAAAGAGAGATACACGATTTAAAAGAGGTTAAAGAACAATCGAGTCAAGTCTAACATGAGGTAAGAGGTTTCTTGTCTCACTTTTAATTCTGTGAGATTTCTATTATTCACCACTTATTTATTGAATTTGGGGTATTTTTTACTGCAATTTGATATATATTATCATGATTATCTTTATATTCATGGTATTTTTTGGTTCATTTGGTGGTTATTATCTTTTGGCCATATGCCTCGATTGATTACAATGTGATAAGGGGTATCTTATCTCACTTTTAATTTTGTGAGTTTTCCATTGTTATCCACTTATTTATTGAATGTGATGTATTGTGTACTGCCATTTGATATATATTATCATGATTATCTTTATATTCTTGGTATTATGTGATTAATTTTGTGGTTATTAACTTTTGGTCATATGACTTGATTGATTACAAAGTCGTAAGGGGTTTCTTATCTCACCTTTAATTCCGTGAGATTTCCATTATTTTCCACTTATTTATTGCATGTGTATTATTGTGTAATTACATAAGATATATATTATCAAGTTTTTTTTATATTAATGGTACTGTGTAATTTATTTGGTGTTTTTTAACTATTTTTCATATGAATCAATTGATTACAACGTGATAAGGGGTTTACATCTCACTTTTTATTCTCATGAGATTCATACTATATTTGCTAAAATTTCCTTTTTGTGTCATGTATGTACTTCCAAAAAATTTATTCGTTGTGTAATATACATTAATTTATGTGTATTTACATCTTCATTGTATGATCCTTCTTTCATGGGTTGTATGTTTTGTAAGTTTACAAATCGGTGAGGGAATCTTTCACCTTCCTCTTTTTAAAAGACTTCATTTATGTTATGCATTTTAATTTACACTATCTAATGTCAGGATAAGTTATTATATATTATTATTTTTATACATATGTTTCCAAGTTATAAAATAACATTTTCTCTCTCATCAACCCGTTTTCTTAATTTTAAAGTGACGTTGTTAGGCTGTCGAATTTCTGTAAGAGAACATTTTAACCCAATTTCAATTCTTTGGGTTAAACTTATAGTTATTGATTATGTTGTTCCATGAATATGGGTTAATGTACTATGATTTTTTACACTTAATTTCCATTTATATTTTTTGTATTATTATTTTTCACACAGAATTATGTCATTTCTTTTTCCTTAATATAAGGATATGTCCTTTCCAAAGGACTTTTCTCAATTTACATTCCATTGAAACTTATTTATTGTTATACACCAATTCACTTTCATATAGTGTATATACTTCCCTTTGATATATTATATCATTAATATCTCTATTCTCATGATATTATAATATTTTATTGATGTTATTCCTTAATTATGTTTATTCAAGCCTCTTTTATTTTGTTAAAAACACTTTAACTAAGATATCATTTTAAATGTTTTAAAGATATATTATTCTAAATATTTCTAATTAATTTCCATGATTTAAAAATGATTTAAATTATTTATTTATATGAACATTAAGGTTTAAAAAATTATATTTATTTAAAAGATTTAATGTGATATGGGACACTTTGATTCAGAAATCAATTTAATTAAGTTTTAAATGGTTTTGAAAATGGATTGATGATGCAATGATTATGTCAAAATATTTAAATGATATATTGTGATTACAATGGGGAAATGTTATCTTTCCTTTAAGATTTTATGTGTTATTAATATGTTATGGTTCTTGGGCTTTGTTTATGTATATGGGTGGTTCCGTGATAAACCTAGGGTGGGTGAGCATGAGATAGCTCTCCAATACATTAGGTAACATGACAGAGGTAAATGTTAATGGTTATCCTAAGAGATTTAGGGAATATACTATGATGGGTATTCCAAATGTGACTCCCTATATAGATGTGAACGCTACAGTGTAATTTTGATATGAATGCAACAACTTACCTTTAAGATTTATGATTTTTATATGTTATTCGTAATTCTTATGATTTCATGAGGTATATTATGATTCAAAAGTATGGTTTCATTGATTTGTATTTAGTAATGGGTTAATGTTTCCTTTCCTTATTTTTTAACCAGTAATGTGATTTTTATGCTCACCCCAGGTTTTGAAATGTTTTTTATAGGACTTTAATATGAATAGTGTCAAGGATGACATTAGGGAAATGTCATGCTATCTAAAACATGGAACTAGACATGTTTTCTTTAGTGTTTTTTTATAAAAAATGGATACTAAGTAGAAGTGTCTATATTGTATTTTTTTTTGAAATGTAATGTAATATATATTGCCTATTTATCTAAAACACTAAACCTAACAAGATCCTCAATGTGAATTATTCATTTATTTCAATATTATGTAATGTTTTAAGGTTGGGTCATTATAGTTGGTATTAAAGGTCTGTTTAGACAACTTTTGGGATTAGGTGTTTTAGTTAAACTCATGGTTTGTCCCTATATCTATTATTTCAGTTAAATCCTTGTTTTATAAATTTTTCAGATCAAGGAATGATGATTACAAATGTAAGGACGAGGATCTAAAATGACATTCCTATCTCTTCTTGATGACATGCTTCAATAATTATTGCAAAGTCTTGTTCAGAGGATTGTGAAACTTTTTCTAGCATACAACTCACTTGTAAGAATCTGTTTGAGATATCAAACACCACCACTATACCTCGATATCATCTTGGATCATAGGTTTCATTTAACCAAATCTTATTTTCTCAAGATTATTATATTTTCAATAAATGTAAATATTATCAAGGAAATTCCAAATATTTTACAGTATCACAAGATTTTGAAACATATTATGATTTTGAAAAGGGTAATGATGAATGAGACCCTTGCACAACCTATTTATATTTTCTTTTGAAATATAGTATCTTAGCACAAACTTATGGTATTTTAAAAGGACCATTTATTGAAATTTTAAACTCAAATTTGGTCTGACTGTTTTATAAAATTCATGTTTTATCAGATTTTTTAAAATTATAAGTCATACATGATTATTTTTTGAAACCACTTTTCTGCGAACAACCATATGACCCATGTTGTACAAGGTGTATTTGGATGAATGAATCAATTGATTTTGAATGATCTTAAATCATTGTTACAATGAATGGACCACCTACCTACGTGAACAAGATGATGATGAAATCATATGAAAACCATGTTCATGGTATGATGTTCTTTCTACTGGGAATAGTTTTATTTTATCAAATGGAGGTGAAAATAAATAACAATATATAAGATGTTGAGGTCTTAATGTATTGGGATGAAGATAAAAGGTATAATAAAACCTTTGAGGTTAAAACATGTTAAGGGTATTTTGTGTTTTATAAAAAGGTCAACCCATAAGATTGGTGACAACTCGCCATGTCTGGAAAGGCCATATAAATAAATCCCACAACAGAAGGGCGATAAGGGTGCATCTCCTACCTCTATCCTACATGAAGTCCCTAGTTAGTTTGACTTATTATTATTTTTAGTTAAACAATTTTATGGATCAATAATATTTTTATTTTGGGATCTTTTGTTTTATCAAATGGATATCCACAATATATGAAAATTATTTGGGGATTAAGTGATAAAAAATATTCTAGAAGATATTTGCTATTTGGGAAACATTATATGCTTTAGGGAAATAGAATACTATGGGATCTCATTAATGGAGTAATGGTTGAAATTTTATTTTAGAAGATTCTATGTTTTTATTATGGACATATGCTGATATGGTTTATTTATTGAAAAGATTAACCTATTGTAGAGAATATTTGATTAGGTTAATAACACTTCAGTATGATACTTTAAGAGTATTCGATGTTTTGGGAGATAAATGTTAAGATGTACTGTGGAAGACTATGTGATTAAATCCTTCTAAGTTTTGGGATTCAATCATAGTTTGGATTATTTTGAGGAATATTGAGGGTAATTTTATATTAAATGGTCATTCTTGAACATTGGATACTTTTTGTTGAATTTTGGATATTAAGAGTAGTATTTCTTTTTATAAAAGATTATCCTTTTGGGGATTATCTGATCTTGTACTAACCAATTTTGGTTTGGTTGGTGTCTAAAGACAAGGGAAATACATATTTCATCTTTTTTAGATTATGTGATACTATAGAAGTTTATTCTAGCCCTTCAGTTGTGACCAAGTCATCTTGAATACTTACCTTTTGGAGAAAAGATGAGTTTGTGGAAAACTTTTATTAAAGGACGACACTCTACATGACAAGTAAGTACAATTCCTTACGATCTTAGACTAGTTAATAATAAAATTCTTCAACTATATAAAAAGGATCTTGAAGAAAATATGTTATAATCTCTCCTTTATCATCATACTTTTACCGAACCACAAATTTATGTTATTATGGTGGTCAAATTTCCATGATCAGGTTCTCTATCACTCTCTATTAATCTATGAGAGTTAGTTTCTCTTCCACATCCATGTTTTCATGGAATCGTAGTATATGTTTTCTTGGATGACCTTTTTTTTATCTTTCTTTATTTTGAAGTTTTATTTTTATTGAATCGTTTTTTGATGTGGGACTTTCAATGATGTTTCCAATCCCTATTTTAAAATTGCGAGGATGCAATTTCCAAAAGGGGGAAGGATGTTACATCCCAGGTAAATAAAGAATATGAAATTTTAATATTTTTTAATATTTTTGAAATAAATATTAATTTTACATTAAATGTGATTCTATGTTCAATGTCGTTCCTGATACACAATAATGGGTTTCATTGAAATCTTACGTTGCACACAACGATAGGTCAGTCTGAAAAATAATAATATAATATTATTTTAAATGGTAGTAAACGCCTAGTCGTTGTATTAGTGCGAACTAATAGAACAAACTACATTATGAATATACATGTTTGTTAAATGTTTTTAAATTTATCGAATAAATTTTAGAGGCTCAAAATAAGAAATAATCTGATTTTAAGCATCAATACTCTAATATTCATTAAAAGGATGATTTACCACCTTTTAATAGAAACCCATATTTAAATCTAGTTTTGGTCACCTTTATATGTTCAATTTGACAAAATAAAATTCTTCTTTAGAATCCAGACATCAAAATTTACTTTGGGTATAATTTTGGTATTTTTCTGATAAAATTCATTTGTAATGATTAGTGAAAAATACTGTATTTTAATTCAAAACTATCTTTTAACATTAATTTATTTATATGGTTAGATTATATTTTTAATTTTTTTAATATATAATTATATTATGTTTTTAGAATTTAATCTAATTTTCGTCATTGTAAGTAAATTTACTTTGAAATTATACATAAACAAGTGTCAATATTTTGATATTTATCATATCTTAAAAACACACGTTTTGTTTTGACATCCGGAAATAATTTTAAATTATTTTCTGCCACTTATATGTTTTGAATTTGAAGAAATGGAATCCATATTTAGAATCAATTGTTAGAAATTGTGTAAATAGGTAACTTTTATTTTTAGATATTATGATTATTTACTCTAGTAAAAATTTTATTTACCGCATTTCTGGGTAAATATGGTAAATAAGAGTAAGAAAATATTATTATAATAACATAAAATTACCCTAACATGTGTTCTAATCCTATTGGTAGATAAATTTCCAACCATGTCCATCCTTGGGTCTATTTTGGGACCCTATGGAGCCACATGGGAGTGATAATGACACTTTATGTTAATTAATATAAAGTAAAGAAAAAAAATGACACAAACATATATCTATTAGTAAACCATTTATTAAATGGGTATATATAAGTTATATCTTAGACTATAAATATTCCTTTGAAATCTAAAATCATTTCCTACATCATGATATTTTTTTTATAATTTTTAGACATTAAATACATAAAAATATTTATGACACAATAATGATGTTGTGTTTATCTTATTAATGAATGCTTTAAATAATTAAGATTTAAAAGATTAAAACAATATCCAAAATCAGTAAAACACTTATTGGGTGATTTTATTTCGAACACGCATCATCTTATCTTCTAATTTAATATGTTTTGGACCTTTATAAACTAAAAATCATTATATAATAAAATTTATAAAAATTCATAAAGAGCCCCTCATCCCCCCTTATAAAAAGCCCTCACTTCTATGCCATTCCACACACTTCTCATGCCCCTTGGATCATCTAAACTCTGACCAATTAATATCCAAACATCATTGTCCTCCTCCTAGAACCCTTCCTCTTGGTAGAAAGAAATTCAGGTAAATATTTAGGTTCGAACCAAAAAGATATACCCGATCTGAAGAAGATTATAGAACGACTGAGTCAAGCCGGACAAGAGGTAAGGGGTTTCATTTATGTTATGTATTTTAATTTTCACTTTCTTATGTTGGGATATGATATTATATATCTTTCTTGTTGTAAATTTGGTTTCCAGGTGATTATAGTACCTTTTCTAACTAATCAACACATTTTCTTAATTTTAAAGTGATGTCATTATGCTGTCGAATTTCTATAAGAGAACATCTTAAACCAATTTCAATTCTTTGGCTTAAACTTATCCATATTTATTATTTCATGGAATGAATATGCGTTAAGGTCCTATGATTGTTTAATACATAATATTCACTTATATTGGGTGTATTCTTATTTGACACACATCATTATGTCATTGATTTTTCCTTAATCTAAGGATTTGATCTTTGCAAGGGACTTTGTCTCAATTTACATTCCATCGAAACTTATTTATTGTTATACCCCAATTCACATTTATATGGTTTATATACTTTCATTTTATGTATTATATCATAAATATCCCTATTCTCATGATATTATAAGCTTTTGTTGATGTTATTCCTCAATTATTTGTATTCAAGTGTCTCTAATTTTATACAAAAACTCTCTAACAAAAATATAATTTGAAATATTTTAGAGATTTATTCTTCAAAATCTTTCTCATTAATGTATTTTTTGTAAAATTGGTTCTAATGATTTTTTTATATGAACATTAATGTCTTAAATTATAATTTTCTTTAAAATAATCAATGTGGTATGGATCACTTTGATTCAAAAATCTATATATTAAATGATTTAATTGGTTTTGAAAATGGTTTGATAAAGAATTGATTGTGTCAAAATCTTTAAATGATGTATTTTGATTAAAATGTTGAATTGCTATCTTTTCATTATGCTTGTTTTATGTGTTCTGAATATGTTATGGTTCTTGGGCTTTGTTTAAGTATACAGATGGTTCAATGATAAACCTAGAGGGTGAGCCTGAGATATCTCTCTAATGCATTGGGTAACATGAAGGAGGTAAACATGAGTGTTTCTCCAAAGAGACTTAAGTAATATACTATGATTGGTATTGCAAATGTGACCCCCTACATAGCTATGAAAGCTACAATGTGAGTTTGATATGGATTCCCCAATTTACCTTTACAGTTTATGATTTCTGTGTGTTATTCAAATATCATATGATTTCATAAGGTATGTTATGATTGAAAAGTATGGTTTCATTGATTTTTATTTATTGATGGGTTAATGTTTCCTTTCCTTATTTTATAACCATTATTAAACTTTTTGTGCTCACCCCATGTCTTGAAATTTTTTTCACATGACATAAAGATGAATAGGGTTGAGGACGGGATCAAGAAAAAGTCATGCTGTCTAAATCATGGAAATAGACATGTTTTTTTTAGAGTTTTTATTTTATGAAAAAAATGGATACTTAGTACAAGTGTCTAATTTGTTTTTTTAAATATAATGTAATAGATATGGCCTAATTCTCTAAAACTCTAAACCTGAAAGGATCCTCAATGTGAATTATTCATTTAATTGAAGAATGTGTAGTGTTTTAAGTCCAGGTCCTTATAATAAATTGAATAATTTATTGTTTTGGAAATATGTAAATACCATTCCATTCAAATTTTAGATTTCCAATTCCAATCGACAAGAATATCCATCTTGAACCAATCTTGGAAACCATGTAAAAAACCAAACCAAGGCAATGTAAATAACAAAATATTAATAATAAATCCATAAAATGATGTTGTAAAATGATCATATAAGGTGTTATAAACTTTATTATTTTTCATTAAAATATTAATAACACACTTTTAACCAATGTAAAAGTTATTTAAATACTTATTATGTAAGAAGAACCCAAGGTAACGTAATACTTAACCCAATTTATATTCTTTAGGATAACCTTCTTCTTTATTCATTACTTGGTATTATGATTATTGGTTTGATGATTTTTTTTTATGTTATATTGCACTATGTATATTAATAGTTTGTACACCTATCCATTTTATTGTATTAATTCTCTCTCCAATTATATTCTAAGGTAATTTCTTTTAAAAATCCTTTTAAAACTCTCTTTAATAAATTTCAAAAGTATTTTTTTATATGTATAAGGGATTTGTTTTTTATTCTAATTTTAAAGATACTTTATTACCATGATATTTTCCTTATACATTATTTATATTGGTTTGAGCCCATTATAGAAAAATATATGTTGGGTTGAGCCCAATATAGCTCATGTTATGAAAGGTGATCCCCATTATAGCTCTCCAATGCGTTGGGTACTCTAGAGATGGAAGTTGACCAAAAGGTCACTCCATGTGTAAGGGTGAATGTAAGTGTGATATGGGAAATATGTCCCAAGAATACTACATGATTTTTCTATCCATATGAGTTCTTATGATTATGGGTTTTATTGGTTTTTCTGTAATCACTTAACTAACGCTTTCTTTCTTTATATCGCTTACTCGGTAGTATACTCATCCCAATTTTTTAAAATGTTTTTTCATAGGATATAAGGATGGGTAAGAGAAAGAAGTTAGTCATGATGTTTGATATGGAGTGTTGTTAATTAAATCATGTTTTATGTTTTAATGTTTTATATTTTTTAAAAAAATGTATATTTTATATTAGTATCCTTTTGTATGAATGTGGTATGTCATCTATGTAAGATATCCTAATTAAATAAAACTCTAAAACCAAAAGGATACTCAATGGGTAAAAATGTATAGACTTGTGTAAAATTAAAGATTAGGTAATTTTTTAAGGTCGTGTCTATATAGATGGTATCAGAGGATGGTTTAGATAACTTTATGGTATGGTGAGATATTTAAAAAACACCATAACTGATTTTTACTATATGGTGATTTGAAATGTTATTAAATTTATGGATTACAATGTTGCTTCATCTATGTTATGTTTGTACAGAATGGTTTTTCATATTATAAATTGGGAAGATGATGTAGGAAGGCACCAAGAGGCTGAGGTCTATCAGAATCTATAGCCCAAAATAGTGGGAATTGGAATCGAGCAGTTTGTGACAGAAATGGCTCTATTTACTCTAGAAATAAACGAGGTTGGTTTCAATGCAAGATAGAAACATGATATACCATGAAGAAATGAATATTTTTTAGAGCATTTCAGGAGGAAATATCCTCCTGAATTCAGTGGATCCACAGATCCAGTGATAGCCAAAAGATGTATCAATGCTCTTGAAAAAATATTTGATGCCATGGGATATTCGGAACGTCAAAAGATAATATTGTACATTTATCATTTGGATGATTAATTCGTTAAATAGTGGACTCTAGTTAAAAATAAGAGAGAATGAGATGATCTTGATAGTCTGGAATGGGATTATTTTAATATTCTTTTTCTAGAGAAATATTCTCCCAAAACTATTTGAATCAGAATGGAGAATCAATTCATGGCACTGAGGCAAGATGATGATGATTCTATGGAAACATATGATTCCTATTTAACATGATTGTCTAGGAATGTACCAGATTTTACATGAGATTTAGAAAGTAAAATTAATATATTTTACTCTATTTTGAAACTATTTTTTCAAAGTGATTTGGCTTTATGAGAGTTTATAATCTATTAGAATATTGTTCATTATGCTGAAAAAAGTTGAGATGGAGTTTTCTGACACACATATTCCTTGTGATGACAAGAATAAGAAGCGGTCAGAATGGCGGGAAATGGGGAGGAACTCATCAAAGATGTATATAGGTAAGAAAATGAATCTCCCTTCTTCTGAAAAGTGTTCCATAAGGAATCCTAGTGAATCTATTGTCAATTATGAGAAATTATATGGATGTGGAATGTTTGGACACATGTCTCATTAATATAAAGAAAATGATTGTAAAATTAATTAGAAGTCGATGGTGGGATTCTTTAACTATTAGGAATTCGTTCATTTTGTAAATGTTTGTCTAAAAATAGTTACCCAAGTAGAAAATCAGCAAGATTAGAAGGAAAAGTATTTGGAAAAATCATTTACCACCACGTCAGCAGATGTAGATCCCTAAAATGAAGTGGTATCTGGTACATTTCTTGTTTTTATAGATTTCAAAAATTTATTGTTTGATTCAGGGTCTACATATTCCTTCATTTCTGGGAATTTATTGGGAAGATTTGGAATTTGACCTCATGAAATGAAACCATGTCTCATGGTAAAAACACCGATAAAAAATATTGTGGAAAAAATAAATTATAAGAATATTTCTATCCTTTTATGTGGAAAGAGTACACCTACAAACCGTTTTGTTTTTCCTCTAGTAGAGCTTGATCTTATTCTAGGTATGGAATGGATTTCTTTTTATCATGTTGATATAGATTATAGAGAAAAGGATATTTTTCTCGTAAATAATTTCTGTTTGAGTAAAATAATGAACCCATACCATTAATAACATATCAGGAATCTATGAAATAGATACATGATAGAAATGAAAGTTATCTTGATCATATTTTTGAAGATAAGGGAACAATCCATATTAATGATGTACTACTGTTAAATGAAAACCTGGTTTTTTTCTTGATGTTTTTCATTGTGTTATTCCTAATCGATATGTTGAGTTTAATATTGACTTAGATTCTAAAGCTAAACCAATTTCTAAAATCCCTCATCTAGTGCACCAAATGAAACTTCTGAAATAAAAAAGGCAGTTGTAGGAATTATTAGATAAAGGATTTATCTGAACTATCACTTCACTATAGGGAAGTCCTATATTTTTTATTAAAAAAACAATTGTTCAATGAGACTTTTCATCGATTATAGAGATATTAATAATATTACTGTTAAAAACGTTAATCATTTACCTCATACCGAGGATTTTTTGATCAAATCTAGGTTGCATATTATTTTTTGAAGGTTGACTTGAGGTCGGGGTACCATTAGTTGAAAGTAAAGGATGAAGTCATCCTGAATACTAGATTCCGTAATAAATATGGTCATTAAGAATTTTAAGTTATGCCTTTTAGGTTAACTAATGCACCTGTTTTATTCATGGATCTTATGAATAGAATATTTCAAGGGTTTTTGGATATGTTTTTTGTTGTGTTCATTTAATAAATTTTGGTATATTATAGAAGTAAATATTATCATGAAAAATATATAAGGGTTGTTTTGAAAACCTGAAAGTAAAAGAAACTATATGGAAAATTTAAAAATTATGATTTTTGGTTGCAATAGATTTCTTTTCTTGAGAAAATTGTCAATAATGATTGAATAAAAGTTTATCCTTCCAAAATGAAGGGGTCTGATGAATGGACAAGACCTAGAAATCATAGAGAGATTCATATTTTTTTGGGATTATAAAGTTATTATAGATGTTTTGATAAAAACATTTCACGATTATCTATCCCTCTAACTAAGTTAACTGGAAATGTAGTTAAATTTGTCTGGAGAGAAAAATGTAATATTTTATTTTAGGAACTAAACAAGATATTTGTGAATGCTCAGGTTTCTTCCTTTCCATCTCGAAATGATGAGTTTTCATCTATAGTGATGCTTAATTAAAGGTAATTATTTATGTTCTAATGTAGAATGATCAGGTAATTTCTTATGATTCAATACAAAAAAACATCTTGAGTTAAATTATCCCACACAAGATTTTGAATCGGCAATTGTGGTTTTTTCTTTGAAAAATTTGAGGCACCATTTATACGAAGCCAAATGTAAAATATATACCAACCATAAAAGTTTAAAGTATATATTCACTCATAAGGAATTAAACATGAGGCATAGAACATGGATTGAACTGATAAAGTATTATGATTTCACAATCAATTATCATCTAGGAAAAGAAAACAATGTGGAGGATGACTTGAGTTGAAGACATCATGCATCATTAACCATGAAAAATTTGTAACATGTTCCCTTGATTAATGATTTGATTAATTTTTTATTAGAAGTTTTCGGTGCAGGGAATACATCTATTTTTTTTTGGGTTTCAGTGCAGTCATCGCTATCAGACTGAATTAAGTAAGCATTGAAGGAAAATTGTGAGCTACTTAAAAAGTATAATTATTTAAAATGGGTAATTTTATATAATTTATCCTTGATTAATATTATGTTTTTAGATTTGGAAAAAGGTTGTGTGTGCCTTGTGATTCCCCATTTAAGAAATACTTTTTGTATAAATCTCATAGTTATATATTTTTTATTAATCCTAAATGTACTAAGATGTACTGAAACCATAGGGAGTATTACTCGTGGGAAGGAATGGAAAGATATATTTTAGAATTTACTATGAAATTTTTGACATTTCAAGAGGTTAAAGTAGATAAGAAGTTACCGAAGGGGATTCTTCAGCCTCTGCCTGTTCCATAGTGGAAATCATAGAATATTTCTATGGACTTTGTGGTGGGACTACCTATGAATTCTTAAGTTACCAATGTGATTTTGTTTATTGTTGATCTTCTAAAAAAATATGCACATTTCCTTTCTATTTGAGATAAAATGTCATTGGATCATCATTCCCGATACTACCTCAAAGATATTTCATGGTTTAATGGAGTTCCTATTTAAATTGTATCTGATCTAGATCCCAGGTTCACATCTATATTTTTCAAGGGCATCAGAAGTAGTTGGGAATATAATTAAATTTCAATACCTCTTTTCACCCTCAATCAGATGGGTAGTCAAAATGAACTATTTAGACATTGGAGGATATGCTTCGAGATTTTTCAAATGAGTAACAGTGAATTTAGGATCAATATATTTCTTTATTTGAGTTTTCATATAATAAATATTTTCATTCTAGTATAAAAATGGAACCTTTTGAGTCATTGTATGGAAAGCGGCCTCAAACTACATCTTTTTTGGGTGAAGTCGGGGAAAAGAAGTTTATGGGTCCAGAATTAGTAGAGAAAGTTGCTGAGAAATTGATGATGGTCCAGCAGCACCTGAGGGCAGCTTAGAGCACACAGAAATTTTTTCCAAATTATATAATGAAATACTCTTTTTCAAGGTAGGTGATCATGTCTTCCTTAAAATCTCTCTCTGGAAAAGTGTGATTCGTTATAGTAAGAAATGAAATCAAATTTAGTGATTCATAATTCCTTTTGAAATCCTAGAGAAATACAGACTAGTTTCATACCAAGTATCTTTTCTTCTGAGTTTATCATAGGTTCGTAATTTTTTTAGTGTTTCGATGTTGAGAAAGTAAGTGCCAGATTCAACTCATGTCTTGAGCCCAGATGTAGTTCAGCTGGAAGAGAACCTTTATAATGAAGAGAAACAAGTTTATATTCTTAATATAAGGGAATAGGTTTTGTGGAATAAGGTAATCCACCAGGTAAAGGTTTTGTTGAGGAACCGCATATTTGAAGAAACAACATGAGAATCTGAAAATGATATAACGTAAAGGAAACCTCACTTGTTTAATGTGTAAATTATATTACGAGGACACAATTTCTATAAAGTGGGGATAATGTAACACCCCAAGGTCTTAAAAAATACATGAAATGCATGAAATTTTTTTATGGGGATATTTATAACTATAATTTGAACATAATTCTTCGGCTTCTATGTTTTTAATTTCGATGAACGTAATCTACAATTGTGTTTATTATGTTATTTGGAGTCTGATAGAACCAAATTGTTTTTTTGGGGGAATAGTAACATACACTTACAAATAGTTATATGAATTTTAATATGAAACTAATGAATTTTAAATTGTATTAATATTTTATTTTCATAAGGTTATAAGATAATGATATGTCGGTTAACTTTTCATGGTGTTAAAAAACAGTTTAATACATAAAATGATTATTTATTAATAAATTATGATTTTAATTAAAAATAAGTCAATAATATTTAAAAAAAAATATTTTTAAAAAATGGAGTTCATTTTTTAATTCTGCATGTTGAATAGAAGTTAGTGTGTGTTTTGGGATTTTTCTGAAATAATAGAATTTTCGGTGAATAGAAAAAATGCAGTTTTGAGTTCTTGGTAAGTATAATGAAATCATTAATGATATAATAATGATGTAATAATTATGGCCAAATGTTTTATAGTAAAATAATATATGAGGTGTCCCATGTTGCTAATACCATGGGAGAATACCATTAGCAAGTCCATTGTTTTGAAAATACACCTAATGAGGTGTCCCTTAGAAATTAATAAAATATTCCCTCACTTTTCTATAAATACCAACCCATTACTTCATTAAATTCATTAAAAATTATAAATTAATGAATATATAGTATTCGTACCTCATTTTTAGTCCTCTTAATGTTTCATCAATCCCCCAAGGTCACAACCTTCATGTCTGAGGATTTACTCTACAAGGTAAGAGAATTCTCAACTTCTTTCTTTTTCCATTGAAGTTCTCTTTTATGAGGTACAACTTCCAATATTCCATAAAATGATCTTAATTACATTTTATTATGTCTATATAATTTTTTGGAGTCATTAATTTATGGGTGACCATCCTCTCTTTTTAACGTATTCAAAAACCATGTTGCATAGCTGTTATGCTTCAGAATTGTTCCCTCAAAATCTCTCCCTTTTTCAATCACTATATTATGTTATTTTATTTTTATTTAAATTGGATTATGTTTTGATATGTCATTACATATTCCTATTACTGTCCATATTATGTATTAATTATGATATACCCTTTTCTCTCATTGAAATATTTCAATAAGTGTTAAATGAATTCGTTAGGCTGCCAAATTTTCATAAGGGATTGCTTAACTATTCTTTTATTTTGAGTTCCTTTATTTTCTAATTATTTACTCATATCCCATTATTAAATAGGCATGAATGATTCAGTGTATTAAATATTCGTTATTTCATCATGTTTATGGATTATTCGCCATTAAACAGCTTCTCCTCTCCCACTTATTCATAAAATTAAAACACCGTCTGTGATATGTCGATCTACGGACACTGTGGACGATGTGATTTCAATTTCTTTTAATTCCTTCAAGACTGGTCATGAAACCATTTTTATAGTTCAACAAGATTATAATTTAGGTATTATATCTTATATAATTTTTTGGCATCATTTTGTGTAGAATTGATTAATTTATAAAACAAAATGAGTTCTAAACGGTTGAAGAAACGCCAAAATGACCTAAACAAATATTAATAATATTTTAACTTATGAATCATACCAAAATTATATTTATAAATGATAAATGGTATAATTTATCATTATAGAAATATTTAAATACCATTACTATTCCAATTATGGATTTCCACTTCCAATAGACAAGAATATCTATCTTGAACCGATCATGGAAACCATGTAAAGAACACACTCAAGGCAATGTCAATAACAAGATATTACTAATAAATGTGTTGAATGATGTTGTAAATTGATCATATAAGGTGTTAAAAACAATATTATGTTTAATTAAGCTATTAAAACACTCTTTTCACCATTATACAGAAGGTTTAAACAATTTTTAAGTAAGAAGAAGCCAAGGTAAGGGAATTCTTAACCCAATTTCGATTATTTGGGTTAACCTTCTTCTTTATTCATTATGTGGTATTAATATTATTAGTGTGAAATTTTTTTATATTATATTGCACTATTTTTATTTATATTTTATACACATATCCATTCCATTCTTTTAATTCTCACTCCAATTATATTTTAAAGGACTTTCTTATTAAAATCCTTTTAAAACTCTCTTTAATAAATTTCAAAAGGATTGTTTTTTAAATGTATCTGGAATGAGTGGTTTATTATTATTTTAAAGATACATTATTATAATGATATGTTCCATGGACATTATTTATGTTGGGTTGAGCTGATTATATCTCACGATATATTGGGTTGATCCTATTATAGCTAAAGTTATGACAGGTGAGATCCATTATAGCTCTCCATTGCATTGGGTACTCAAGATATGGAATTTGAACAAAATATTATTGCATGTGCAAGGATGAATTTAAAAATTTATATGGTAAATATTTCCCAAGGAAACTACATGATGTTTCGATGCATATGAGTTCTTATTATTATTATTTTTATAGTTTTTTTTTGTTATCACAGGACTAATGTGTTCATTCTTTATATACCTTACTGAGTTTTATACCCATCGTAAGTTTTTAAAATGTTTTTCATAGAATATAAGGATGGTTAAGAGAAATAATGGAGTCAAGATGTTTGATATGGATTGTTTTCAATGAAATCATGTTTTATGTTTTAATGTTTTATATTTCAAAAATAAATGCATAATGTTTTTGTAGTTTTCTCTAGTAAGAATACGGTATGTCATTTTTGTAAGATATCATAATTCTTTATAACTATAAATTTGAAAATATCCCCAGTGTGTAATAATGTATGGTCTTGTGTAAAATTCTATATTATGAAATTTTTCAAGGTCGGTTACATATACTATGATATTTAGAATAATTGAATATAATATATTGAGAAGATATTATAGATATTGAACTCATTTATGTTCCATGACCTTAAGAATGTTAAAATATTATGGTCAGATTGGTAAATGATAATATAATGTCATGGTGTATGGTATAAATCAATGAAAAAAAATATTTTCAAAAAAATATACCATATTTTATTGATGTTTAAAAATATGGAGATAAAGTAATATTTAAAGGGGATTAACACAAATTCGAATACTTGTTTTGACCAAACTAGAATGTGTGGTACAACTAGTGTAATCTTATAGGATGAGAAATTTATTTTCAAAATTTATTGATCGATAATGATTTAGTTGTATGTGAATATTATAAAAACATTATATTACAATTTTGTATATAGTGGTTGTAAATATTATAATATCTAATTCAAAAGAATAATAATAGAGACATAAAGGATTCCATTAATATATCTAGTCCAGTTCTAGAAGAGAAGTAATGAGTAACGGTAAGGTGTTCCATTATTATACCTTGAGGAATAATATGATTGAGTCCACTAAGATAATTCTGTTGACCTGGAGGCGATCAATTGTTTTACCCAAATTATTGAATTATTGAAATTTTATCCACAATTAAAATTACCACTAAAACAATTTTTTAATAATTTATAAAATAGGATTTCAAAACTAGAGGACAACAAAGTATAAATAAATTGTAGTAATTCAAGGGATTGAACACCTTCATTACAATCCTCCAATTCTCTCTCTTCAAGCTTAGTGATTTTCACTAAGTATGCCCTTCTCTCAGGGACCTTGATAATTGAGTAAAGGAAACTATAACGTAGTAAAAAAGATGATAAAATATTTCAATAGGGATCTTTATTTTTACAAGACCTTTCCTCATTTTTCAAACACTCAAACAAATTACTGTAAAACATTATATAGAATTATGAATTGAAGGATCACATGTCCACTTCATGGTTTCAAATATTAGTTAAAAAATGAAGATGAACTCTTTCATAGAAGGAGTGATGAAATTTAAGCATTTTAGTAATATAATTGCTTCTTGTAGTCATAGATAAAATTTCACAATGAAAATTATTTTGGTTCTTAGTTACATTAAAAGAACATATTGAAAATATAGTATATGAGAACTTTTTTGTATCTCATTTTTTTCACTAAAAAACATATTCTTATAAAAAACATCTCCCTTTTCAATTTAAAATTATTTCTCTAAAAATTGTCTAGATAAAATAATATAATATTTAGAATGAAATTATATTTTACTTTTACATTTTACATCCTAAGGATAGATAAAAAATAACGTATCATGCTAGTCCAGCTTGATTCTTCCTTAAAACATTTTAATTTTTTGAAATAGAATATTTAATCACTCTAGAAATTCATTATTTATATATCAATAATTTCAATAAAACCTAAATTAATATTAGATATATACATCATATATTAATATAGTAATAAATAACCTCAAAATAGTAATAAAATATTTTAAACTTTCATAAAGGTGACCATCCTCATCAGTCTTCAATATCATATGAATTCTAAACATAAGACTTTACATCATCGTATGGATTATCCAGTCATCGTAATTATTTATTAAAAATTACTTATTTTATCTAACAATAATACTTTCATCTAGTATTTACTCATTAAGATCTAGTAAAAAGTCTTTGATGTCACATTTTAAATCTTTAGAATTTTTTTATTGTAAGGATTTATTGTGATCGTAATGATTTATTATGAATGAAAGCCTTTATAGTAGATCATTTCCATAAGGATTATTTCCATATTTAACTATAATTCTAACAATAATATCTAAAAATAATACTTTATCTATTTTTAAGACTTAAACATAAATATAGTTCAAATAATATGAATTCCAAACATATGAAAACTTTATGTAGATTTAAATTTATCTCAGACATCAAACTACATAAATATTGATTTTAATGATTAATTAATTCATAAAATATTAATGTAAGGAAACAAAACATAGGTAAAACATCATATCAAAGATTTGAACCATATGAGAAATCACTTAAGAACTTTAAATAGATTAAACGTAAAATTTTAAGATAAATCACAAGAAATATTGTTGATGGTATTTTTGAGTATTAATATATGTTCTAAAATGGAATATTATGTAAAAACAATAGTGTGTTTAAAAATATCCCAATTTTTTATGATCACAAAACCAGATAATCTTGAAACATAATATTTAACGTATTTTTAGAATTAAATCATTCTAAATTAGAATATACTAATTAAAATCATTAAAATAAGAAGTTGAGGATATTTTTTTATACTTCTATATTTATCTCCCAACTTTTGTGACATAAAGATTATGAATAAAATATTATAGGTTACACATTCAATATTAAACACCTCGGAAAAGAATATTTATTGTAAAGGATATAAATGAATAAATATTTGGAGAAGAAAAAGTAAAAAAAAGTAAAATGATGAACATGAAATATCAGTAAAATTCTATATATTAAAAAAAAGTACAATACATTAAAATGTATTTAAAAAATATTACAACAATGGAAACATAAAATATAAAATATTCAAAAAACACATGATTCATTTAGATCAAGAGTTGTTTTCAATAATATTTCAATCTAAAAAGATGAGAAATCATGCTGAGGTCCATGTTTTAGATATTGTCTCTTGGAAGCACTGGGATCAGGAGTTGTAGTGATCCTTTGAGATGAAATGGATCAAAATATATTATTATATGTATCTATAAAATTAATTATGTAAAAAATTTAATCCAAAACTCTTATATGGATTTCTCCATAAACCTTTATAACCTTACCGTAGAATGGATTAGGAGAAGGAGAAAATAATCTAGCATTTTTAGCTAATTGGAAACATGTAAAATCAGTACCACGAGTCTCAGTATTATGATAGAAATGTAGAGTTCCAAAGAAAAATTTTAATATTTATATTGAAGAATAATATATGTTGGGAAAAACCTCTACCATATATGGACAACTTATAATTATAAATAAATAAATTCCTCCCATATATATCCTTCTCAAAATCTCAACCCTTGAATAATAAATTATACATATATAATCTTTCTTCTACTCTTATATAAATATTTTCCTCAAATCTAGAATATCACTTTTGTGTGTTATGCTGAGAAATTTTAATGATCCATCCAAAGGGATTTATTTTTCACTGATGTAAATAAGAAAGTAAATCAATAGCTCTAAGATGTTAAAAAATCTTCTGAATAAGTTTCGGGATAATAAGAGAGATAAGGTCTTGTAGAATGAAAGAGTATTTAATAGGAGGAGAAATTTCAAATACTTAACAATTTATTGGATTATCTTCATCATTTTTACTAATGAACTATTTCTATTGAGGTTCAATATAGATGGATAAATTTCCATGAATGGATAATCTATGGGTATGTTTATCCCTGGGATAAATTATGGCATGGAAATATCATATATCCTCTATACTATTTCGTATTCAAAATTATATAGTTATATTAGAAATAATTTAATCATTGAATCATGAGTCATCAAATCAAATTTCTCCTTGGAAACTACTAACTCTTCTCCAATAGATTACTATTGTTTAACATCCTAGATCACAAGAAGTGGTTCATCTAAAAGTGCTTTAAAAGATTAAAATTTTTTTGTTATAATATCTCATAAATATCTTTGATATTTGAACACAAAAACCTAAATTTGATATTAATATGTGTTCCATCGAATAAATTTATTGGATTTATTTTTTAAAGGTTATTTTAATATCAAGAATGATTTCATGAGAAAACTTTTGAAGGTTATCTATAGATAATCATATTATTTTTATTCAACCCTTTTATTTAAAAATTGAAATTAAAAGATATTAGACATAATAAAACCCTTAAATTTTTTGTTTTAATTATTAAAAAATTTGAAATACTTGATGCATTTGAGAAAATGAACTTGAAATAATGTTCTAATATCTATATACTTTTTTTTATTCATAAAAATAAAATTTGGAGATTTTATTTGGAAGAGGAGTGGAATTACTTTTATGGAATTAAAATTTGGATATTACAGTTCTTTTCATGGTATGAAAGTATGTCCTTAAATAGATATCTCTTGTATCTCACCCAATTCTATTTATATATTTTAAAATGATATCATAAGATATGAATTTTACATTAACAGTGAAAATATATCCTATAATGATCTAACTCCTTCTAAAACATTATTTGAGTCAACTATCATAACAAGTAGATACTTCTCAATCAATTCAGATTGGGAACTTATAATACACTTTATACTTCCAACAAAGACTTCAAAACTACGCTTTCTTCAAAAAAAATCAACTAATTCTTCAAGGATCGACTTCTACTATATATATAGAGGAAATAGTATTCTAAAAGTGTAAAAAGTACATTATTATATTATATTGCAGGACTAATATTTCTATCTTTTTTGATAAATCAGTTTTAGAAAATTAAATCTCCGTTAAATTCAACAAATTTCTCATTGAGGCCTTTAGATCATCCTTGAGTTCATTTGTTTACACTTTATCCCTATAAATTAATTTGAAACATCAATAGTGACGTTTCTTACATAGTATTTAAAATAAAAATCATATAAATTCAGATTCACTCAATATTTTTCATCAACTTTCAATGAAATGAATGATGGTAGCTTATTAGGGTTATCTTTTTAAAATATCACATCAAATTGTATATTACCAACATGGTAATGAAGGATATCACATAGATCATTATTGAATCTCATGACATGATATAGTTCAGCATTTTCACACTCGGAATCCTCTATATTCTCTATATCCAATTTTAGAACATCATCTCCATGAAAAAACTCATCAATAGGTCTTTCTTGAGGTCAAAAGTTATATTTATCAAAAGAAGTGTGATTATATTTAAGAAAAAAATTAGTGTAACTACAATCCTTAGGATGTTCAAAATTAATACCATAAGCATGTTCTTGTTTAATATCCCTAATGGACTCACTTTGGTAAGATTTTTGTAATACCCCCACATTTTAAACGACGTTTTTTTAGATCAAATTAAATTTCATTGATATATTTCAATGCACTTAGTCAAAAAACCTTCTCACATGGAATCTAATCTGCATGGAACATTGACTTGGTGTACATTACATGAAATACCAACTGGGTATATGTTACACATGTCACTGACTTTGCATACATTAAATGCATAACTTATGTTTCTAGGACCCATCATTTAAATTTTATAATTATTTAAATGAGATAATTATAACCTAAATATTAAACATACTAATATGAATGGTCATAACTACTTTAAAATAATTTGGAAAGGGTAATAAAACACATTTATAAGGAAGGATATAATTTTCTGTCAAGTCCTTATAAGTTTAAAAATTATATTCTCTCAAACAAACATCATTTCATGTCTTTATTTAGAAAATAATAACATTCATTTTAGTCACATTTAGAAATTTGATTTTATAAAATAAACTTCATTTTTTAATTTATATTGTTTAAATTAGATAAGTTTGAATTTATGGAATTTTTCTAAGGAACTTTATTTTTCGATGTATAGTTGTGACACCCAAAAATTATAAAGTATAGCATTTCATTTGATAAAATGTACGACATGCATCACCACGCACATAAAAGAATATAATTTTATAATACACTACTGTATATTAACTATTTCAAATAAACTAAATACATTATATAGATTTTAATGCACATAATATTATGTTATCTTGTGTTACATACAGGAGAAACCTTCCCCGCACAAGACCGAGTTTCACCAAATAACAATGTATAATAAAAATATTATTATTTAATTTAATATGATATATAATAGCCACTATTTTATTTTTATGAATATTATTAACTAAAATAATGAAATATATATTTTATATAAATATAAATAAAAATTAATTGGTTAACAGTTAATTAGAAACAAAAATAAGAACCAAGTGGATATAAAAAACAAATATTTTTATTGTCACGTTTCAAAATGAATTTTATCTTAATAAACGTAATTTATTATAATTAGTGGATTATTATAATGAAATATATATTTTATATATTAAATATAATATTTTTTATATTCATCTTACAGACTTTATAAAAATAAGATAAGAACAATCCCAATTTTACACATAAAATTCTATATTTTCATACAGGAAATTTTATGGCCTTATAACAAAGAATCCATATTAAATCTGAATTTTTAAACTTTAATTTAATAAATATGTCTAAATAAATTATATATTTGAAATAGATACATAAGAATTATGGTAGGGTGAATTTTTTATATTTTTTGGAAACCTATTATTATTTTTGACTAAACAGAAATACTAAATTTTATTTCACATGTGATTTTTCATATAATTCAATCACAACGATAAATTATATTTTAATTTATTTAAATGATTAATTAGATATTATTTTTATTATTAAATACCATATTTTTGTTTAAATAAATTCACTGTGAAATTGAATATAAAAACATAGAAAATTTTTGGGCGGTTGGGCATTTCTACATTTAAAACACACATTGTCATCCCATCTGTGGAATTAAATTTAAATTAATTATTTCCAAAATGGTTATTTGGTTTTGGAAAAATGTATTCCATATTTTAAATTATATTAATTTCAAATTTCAAATAATTAAAATATTTTACCAAAATTATTAATAAAGGTAATTACAATTATTTATAATTGTAAATTCAGAATTAAGCTTAATAAAAGACGAAACCTTTATCTTTGGGTTCCAATTTCCCTAATAACTTCTAGAAAAACATTTTATGACCAGAAATAATCCATTAATATTTTATTATTTAGTTATTTTTATTTTTTATTACTTTTGTAAGTAAGAACACGTGTAGAACTAACTTATTTTCAAATATTCCAAATGAGTCATTTTCTTAACATATAAAAGGCCAAAACCTGTACCCATTTCGCACACCTCTCAATCCAGTTAGGGTCGGTCATGACCTATTCATATATATTAAAAACATACATAAAATAGACCTAGAATTCCCCCTTTTGGTACAAATCTATACAAGGAATCTTTTGGTTCAAACCAAAAGGAGTTACGTGCCTAAGAGGTAACATCACTCCTTATGTTTTTATTTATTTCCATTCTCCGTCCCCTAATATATTATTATTATATTCATATATAACAAAAAAATAAATTTTATATTATTTTTATATTATACGTTTTTACCAAGACTTACACACACTTCCATATAAAGGATAACAAACATATTATTTCTGTGTAAAAAAACTACTGCCTCACGATACAATGATTGTTCTTTTTTTCTTAACCACCTCTCATGGTGGAGTTTATGATGGACACTATATTTATATTTGTTACATATGAAATTTATTATTTCTTTATACTTATTTAATCATATTATAACACATGACTTTATTACTTTTCATTTTTCATTTTTATGATTACATTGTTTGAGGATATGTGGACTACAATCCCCACATAGCGATATGATTCGTTCACACAATACATGGAATGTATAAAAGAAATTTATATCTAAAAATATTATAAATAATAAAAATATATATGATATTCATGAAATAATTATCTTTATAGAAATGTATATACATATAATATTCTTTACTAACCATTCTCACACTTAAAAAGTGATTACGTTATTCGTGGACATGTCGACTATAGCCTCCTCGACATGATGTGATTAAATTTTTTCCAAAACAATTATATATATATATAAGTATATTTGATTAAATATTATGGTATTTATGATATAATTATCGTCCTGTAAAAATATGTTGAAACTTTCCTTGTTTCTATGACAATCATTGAAACATAAGAATGTTACTCATGCATATGTATGGAGTACAATCTTCGTGATAGTAATGTTGGTTCATTTTTCATAACCATATTTAACTATTGATTTTAAAAGTATAATTAAATTATAAATATGATAATTATGTTATGATTATTATTCTTGAGATTTTATATAAAGACCCATTTTACCATTGCTGACTTACCAAAGTTGTTTTTGGCACATAAATTGTATTGTGTCAAAACACCCAATTTAAACATAACTATTTAAGTAGTTTTAAAAAACATAGTAATAAGTGAAATAAATTTTTGAAAAAATTTAAAACATCTCTCAAGAATGTAGAAAATTAAAATAAGATTATTATATAGGATTCAAAACGATGTTCACTCAAAAGGAAACTCGAGGTATGGGATTCTCTTCTCACTTTTTACATCTTTGATGTAAATGTAATGTTCACTACATATATATTTATTGTGGTGTGTCTACTAAAATTTTTTATATTATATCATTAATACATTTATATTTATAGTATTTTAAACATTAATTTAATGTTATTCCTTCATAAGTTGTATGTTTTAAAATGTTTCAAAGTGATATGGGACACTTGGGAATGTATAGTGATTATTTTCCACAAGAATAATCCAAATGATTTTTTATGGAATTTCCATTTAATGAAATTATATAAAAATATTTCAATAAACCATTTCATTATTACCAGATAATTCAAGACCATTTTTAATAATTAGCTCAATTTTTTCACACTTTGGTACTCAAACTGTTTTGGAAAATGTTTTTCAGAAAAATTGACATTGTATCTATCTTTAGTCAGAAAACATATTATTTAATAAAAACCACGATTTATTAAAATGATTCCAAAAAATTTTTTTAAATGATTTGGTAATGAATTTTTTACAGTTTTTTTCTTCTATCAATGTTTTTAATATAATTTTAATGTTTCTATTCAAAAAGAAATTTTTATAACATTTAACCATGTAAAAGTAATATTCTCTTTTTCTTTTATGGATTGTATAGAATTATCGACAATAATTTATTTTAAGGATACTAATTATATATGAAAGGTTATATTTTAAAGAAATGTTTTCAAAAGTTATTTTTAAAAAAACAATATTTATTTAAAAAAATGATATTTTTCTTAATAATATTTTTAAAATATATTTTTCTTATGTTTCAATTCATAAACATAAACATATCATTATTTTAATCCACTTGGGTTATGTTGTATTGATACCATCATTAATCATATAATGGATGGATCATGATTTATTTTTCCAAGGTTAGTATTCACATTCACTTCCTTGATTCATTTTATTCCCAAATAAATATTCATTTTCTAATGATCATTTGGCATTTAATATCCCATAAATATCCATATCATTTTTCATAGATATGATTATTTCCAAAGTCATATAACTATTTTTATATAGTAATTATTTTTAACGTTATTTGATTATTTGGGAAAATATTGATAAATCGGTATACTTTATTCAATATGTATATTTGATCAGGTATATTATTAATTCAGCATGAGTAATGTTTTGAACATGAAATACATTGGTTGTGGAAAATTTAAGGAATGCCTTGCAGTTTGGGGACTGATTAATGAAATTCTTTCAAAGAATTAGTAGTCTCATGGGATGAATTATTTGTGAAAATTGTATTAGGTAAACTGTCCCATGATGTTAAAGATTCTATGTACCATAGAAACATGGTGTCTTATAATGAATAATTTACATCATTTATTTTCAATTATTATTCAACCATGACATCTTGTGTCAACATATCTATGGAAAATTTTCATTTTTAGTTTATAGATTAAAAGGAATGTTTTTTAGTTTCATTCCATTTGACATTAATTTCTCTTTATCTAGTCTATTTAATGCAATGTATATCCTTTTAATACCATTATATATTGATTTTTCACATTCCTTTCAGTTTTTTTGTTATATGTTATGTGTTTTCTATTAGTAAAGACTCTATAATTATTATTCTAATTGATTAATTATTTCATCCCATATACATTTACCTTACGATGCATTTGATCACACCCTTATTATGGTTCGTTCCCCAACAATCCAACAAGAGTATTATGAATAATAGAGAGGGATATACTATATGGAATAAATATTTATTCTAGTTTATTTTACTAGAAAGTAAAAATTATGTTCTAATTAGTGTATTACTCAATAATAAAAGACTCGTGAATGTATATGGTTTACCATGAATACTAACCTCCAGGTCCTTCATGATTACATTTGTTATAATAATGTCATGTTAATTAGTAGAAGCCACCAGCTCCTGGCTATCTGGGGTTGGGTAAGTATAGATGGTATCAAATGATGTTTTTTAGAAACATTGGGAAATATATTTAAGACAACATAGGTTTGAGAACATAACCTTATTTTAGAATTTGAGTATAAGTATATAAGAACATACTAGAAGATTGGTAAGGTTTAGATTATATGGGTCTTCTTGTCATTATATTCATGTCTAGATACTATAAGTGGACATAGTGTTGGAATGGGTGTAACTAAAAGTATTAACTCCTACAGGGTGTTCAAATAATGTCTTGGGGAAACTTGGTATATGAAAACGCTCCTAACTGCGTACCAGGATTGACACTTTTAGAAAATACACTTAGGATAATATATATTTTCATTATAAACCACTATGAATTACTTTGATAGTGAATAACCTATGTTAAACCAATGTTTTTTATTGAGTATAATGTTTCATTATTTATAAATCCATGGATAAAAAAAAGACCAAGGAAATACCTATGACGAAATAAATGGATAAAGGACTAATCTATTGAGGTTTAATTTAAAACATTAGTTTAAATGTTATTTTGTGATTAACCACATTTCAAATATGTCCATCATATTTATTTTAAAAATTATATTAATTTTGTTTTATAAATAGCCAATATATATTCTTAGTGACAACCTATGAATTCAATAAAGTTTTTACGTCTTGAACAAATGACCGAAGGACGGTAAGGGTTTCTCTCCAAGTATTTCCCTATGCAAAGTCCTCATTAATTTTTCAATGTTCTTAGTAAAAAAATTGATGAATAAATATTAATGATGAACTATTAATATAAAATTTAAGTATTAGAGATTATTATAAGAACCATATTGGTTTTGGATGACATTTTTAGAAAAATAGTTAGACTTTTCACTCTTTTATAGGCTTTTTGATCACCTAAAAGTTTCATTTAGTTATTCGGGCATAAAAAAGTAATTATTGGTAATTAATATCTATAATTAAAGGAATGAATTAAAATTTGATTGAATAATATTCAAAATTTATGAATGGTCATATAAAATATAAACCTATAAATTAATTATATTTCCTTATATTCATAGGTAGTAAAATAATTTCTCAACATTAGGAAAAGTATCTTGATACAAAAATATTGTCCTAGTACTTTATTTTTTTGAACTGATGTACTTTAAATAATCATAGACTTATAGATTTGAGGCCCATAACATATTATTTATCATTAACTTGTTTGTGATTTACGACCTCATTAACTCCCTATAAATATTTAGTCTTTTCTGGTCGGTACATACTTTCACTGTCCACTGATATTGTCCTCATTAGGGACCTAGTTATATGTTATTCCACGTAAACCTTGTATTTCCTATTCTCTCTTATCTATAATATGTTTTACGAACCCATATCACAATGTTGAATTTCAATGTAATACATATATAACAATAAATTTCAAATAATGAGTTTAAATTGCAAGTACACAGTTTAATTAATGTGTGGAGAATGTCACACCATGAAATTCATAATTATAACATTTTATTCGATAACGTGTATGACACACATCCCTAAACATGTAAGGGAATATAATATCCAAATAATATACAATATATTTACTATTATAAATAAATTAAATATGTGATATAGCTTTTAATTCACACAATAGTAAGTTATCTTCCATTACACACAATAGAGACCTTCCTCAATAGCTTTCATTACACACAAAAATGATTTCCACTAAGTAACAATGTATAAAAAAATATTATTATTTAATATAATATGATATAAATTAGATATTTTATTAGTGATTATGGATATTATTAACAAGCTTTTGAAAAATATATATTTTATATAAATATATAATGAATTCATTGGTATCTAATTAATTAAAAACAAAAATAAAGAAGCAATTGGTTATAAAAAAGAAATATTATTTTTTTATTCCATAAGATGTTTTATATTAATAAACATAATTAATTATAATTATTGAATGATTTTAATGAAATAAATATTTTAAATATTTAATATATTATTTTTAATATTTTCCAATAGATTTAGTGGACATATATAAGGAAAACCCAAATTTTTTACATAAAATACATTATTTTTATAGTGGGAATTAAATAACTTCTAATGGATAACCCATTTAAAATTTGAATTTTGACCCTTTAATTTATTTAATATATATAAAAAATAATCCTTCAAATATTAACATAATAATTATTTTAAAGGTAGTTTTGGAGATTTTTTTTGGAAACATCTCATATTTTTAATGATCATTTAAGAATTTTGAATTTTAGTTCAAAATTGTTTTTTCATATAATTTAACAATAAGGTTAAATTATTATTTTTTAAAGATTAATTATATAATATTTGTATCATTAATGAAAATTTATGTCACTAGAATCATTTTAACTTTGGAGTTGATTACAAAAACGTATCAAATCATCATATGGTTTTATGTTAAAAACTCGTATTGTTGTCACATTAACGAGATTAAATTTAAATTATTATTTTTTCCACATATGGGATTAGAATTTGAAAAATGGATTGAAAATTTGATATCATAATAAATTATAATATCTAATAATACCAAATGTCTTGACCAAAATTATTAGTGAATTTAAATAAAATTAAGTACAATCATTATTGCAAATTTAAGCTTAATAAAGAATTAAACCTATAAATTAAGGGGCAAAATAACCAAGACACATGTCTAAACCCCATTTTTTGATATACAAGGTCCATTAACCTATAATATTTTATTTTGGTTCTTTTGGTGTCACTTTATTTATGTATGAGCCTGTACACACCAAACTTCTTTTCAAAAATACCAAGTGAGTCATTTTCCTCATATATAAGGCTTACACCTCTCCCCATTCCCCACATGTCTCAAAACATTTAGTGTAACACAAAACCTACCAAAATATCTTTCCAATATTCCTATCCTTGATATTGAAGCCTCAATTTGGGTATAAATTCAACCAAGGAACATTTTTTTCATACAAAAAGTAGTTGCCGATTAAAAGGTAACATCTTCCGTGGACCTGTGGACTACTGCCTCCTCAACATGATGGGATTCTGATTTCATCCCAAAGATTATTTATATAAGTATATATTGGTAAATATTATATTATTTATGATATAATTATAATTATGTAAATATATGGTCTTACTTCCCTTATTTTCATAACGATCATTGAAAAATCAGAGCATTACTAATGCATATATACAACCTATCATCTTTATTATTGTAAAATTGGTTAATTTTTCATAACCATATTTAAATATTCATTTTTAAATTATAATAAAAGAATAAAATTCGATTTATTTCATTATTATTATTTTATAGATGTAATATAATTACCTCTTTGACCATAGATGACCTGCCAAAGTTGTTTTTGACACATAAATCAATTTTTTTCAAAACACATGATATAAACATAATTATTAAAGTAGTTGTACACATAATAATAATATGTGAAATAAAATAAAGGACAAACATAAAAAAATTTCTCACGAAATAAAAATTTTAACATACCTTTTTTGTGCATGATGTTAATGGAAATTCAACTGAATGGAATCTCTAGGTAAGGTATTATTATCTCGCTTTTCACATCTATCTGAAAAATGTCATGTTCACCACATAAATATTTTGTGTGATGTTTTCACTGCACATTTTTTATATTATATAATTAATCCTTTTATCTTCATGGTATTTTAAACTTTATTTTAATATTATTCCATCATGAGTTTTACAATTTAAAATGTTTCAAATTGGAATGGGACACTTTGGAATATTTAAAAATTATTTTCCCCAAGACTAATCTTAATTATCATTCCATGGAATTTCCATTTGAGGAAATCATGTAACAATTATTTTATAAACCCTTTTATTATTATATATTTATTAATGACAATTTTAAATTATTAGTAACATTTTTTTCACTCTTTTGTTCTCGAAATGATTTCGAAAATGTGTTTCAGAAAAGCCAACTTTGAATATCTTTTTAGTCGAAAAACCGGTTTTCTTTTAAAACGATGTTTTATTAAAATATTTTAAAAAATATTTTTAATGTGATATGGTAAAAAAATTACCCTTTTCTCTTTTAGAAGTGTTTTTAATAGAATATTTTTTTTCTCTTTTCAAACATGTCATTTTTAAAACCTTTAAATGTGCAAAATGGAATTTTCTTTTTACCTCGTATGGCTTGTACAGATTTTCCCGCCATCATTTCGATGAAGATTCCTTTACATGATTAAATGTTTAATTTTTGAAGAAAATATTTTCAATGGTTATTTTCAACAAACAAAATTAAATTTTTTTAAATAATAAATTAATGTCTTCATCAAGAATATTTTTAAAATATCTATTTATAATGATTCTATTCAATAACGACAATGGACCTTTATTTTACTCCACTTGGGTGATATTGTATTTATACAATCCTTAATCATCCTATGGATAGATTATGATTTATTTGTACAATTATGGTATTGAAATTCACTTCTTTAATTCCTTTTAGTCACTTTAAAATATGTAGTTTTCTATAATCATTGAACATTGAATTTCCCTCATTACATTAATATTAATTTTTATGGACATGATTATTGCCTAAAAAATATACCATTTTTTATATGGTCTTTAAATGAAAATTAATTTTATTATTTTAAGAAATATTGATTAATAATAATACTCTATTCAATACAAATATTTGATAAAGCATATTTTTTATTAGATATGATGAATGTTTCGGACACGCAATACACAGGTTGGGGGAAGTTTGTGGAAATCCATGTGGGTTGGGTACTGGTTAATGAAATCCCCTCGATGCATCGGTAGTCTCATGGAATGAGTTATTTTCACAAATTTTAATTGGTAAACTATCACTATATGTTAATGGTTCCTTATACATAAGAAACATGGTGTCTAATAATTAAGCATTACCCTCATTTAGTTTAAATTATTATTAATTCATCAAATCGTGCATCGATATATCTATAGATAAATATCATTTTTGATTCATTGATTAAATGGATTTGTTTCAATTTTATACATTTATATATTTATTTTTTATTATCTAGTTAGTTGAATGGAATATCTGTTCATTTATTACCTTAACACACTATTTATGCACTTCGTTCTTAGTTTCTTGATTAGACGACATGTGTTTTCTAATATTTACCATGAAATAATTCTTAATATCATTGAATCATAATTTCTTCATCTTTAATTTTTCCTTAATAAGATTTTGAGATCACCATTATTTCGTTTCTTTCCCCAAAAATCCTAGAAGTGTACTATAAGAGATATGCATGGATTTACTAGGTGGAATAATGTTATCCTCAAGTTTATTTGTTTATAATGAAAAAAATATGTTTTAATTGGTGAATTATTTTGTAATAAATGGATCGCCTATTTATATGGTTTACTAATAATAATAAACTATCGGTATTTTGAGATTATATTGTTTGTAATCATGGTAATGTCATTAGTTGCAGACACCGACACTGGGATATCTACGGTCGGATCACTACAGTAGTGAAAAATACCAGATTTTAATTCAAAAATGATATTTAATCTAATATATTTATAATGGTAAATAATATTTCAAATTTTATTCCAATATTAATTAGATAATATTTTGATGAATTAGTACAATTTATGTTATTGTGATAAATTTCAATTTGAACCTGGGTTTAAAATCATACCAATCTGTTGAATTGTTTTACTTTAAAAAATCGTATTGTCGAACTGACTGTGAGATTAATTATGAATTAATTTATTCAAAATATGTTATTAGAATTTGAAAAAATTTATTCCATATTTTGAATCATAAAAAATTACAATATCTTATATGTTCAACATTGTTTTTTACCAAAAATATTGGTGAAAGTGATTAGATTTAATTACAATAACTACGGTTAATTTACGCTTAATAAAGGACTAACCCATAAAATAAAGGCCCAAAAAGTCCTATAAAATAGTGAAATATAAATTTTATATACTTATTTGTACCATATAATATATTATATTCGCATTTTATCATTATTGGTTCCACTTTAAACATGTATAATTTTGGAGGAATTATCTCTTCCAATAATTACAAGAGTTCTACTCATCCTTTATTATAAAAGGCCACCACTTATACCTGTTATTCATACCTCTCAAACCACATAATTTTTGAAAATATATACCAAAATATCATCCTAAATATCCTCACCTAATCATGTAATAATACCTTTCAAATAAATCCTTCCAATGAAACCCTTTAGTGCCATCTAATAGGAGTTACCTGATTAAGAGGTAACACCCTCCCTCCAAATCCTTTCTTTAATTTTTTTGTCCACTCTATCATATATTATTATCACATTACTATATTAAAATACCTTTCACATTGATATAATAGGATTTTTATGATATTTTACATACCTACACTTACACACACTTCTGTTTAATGGGAAACAGTCATACTGTTTATGTTTATGGAAAACTACCACCTCGCTAAACGATGATTGTACATTTTTTCCTTTACCTCGTCTCATGGTGGAAATTATAATGGAAAATATATTGATATAACTAATATATTATTTTAATTATGTATTTAATTTTCCTTATTCCTCTCATAACACATATTGTTTTACGTTCCATTTGGGCTAAATATGGTAATTTTGTTTGAGTAAATGTGGACTATCGCCCCCTCAAAAAAATGTGAATCGTTCACACACTACATGGAATGTATTAAGAATATATATAGAGAAATTATATGATATATATATATATATTTATAATTTTAATTCTAATATAATTTTATTATACATATATGTCAGTTTCTTTCTTTATTTTAATACGATAATAAAAATGGATATAGCATTCATATCTGTGTACGTCTTTCCATCTCAATAAACGGTGCATTCCATTTACTACATATATATTCTATATATTTTTATAACAAAAATATTATAAATATAAATTATATTTATATCATGGGTTACATTCTTGAATCATTATATAAAATATAATGAATGAAGATATATTAAATTAAGACACATGTGAAGAATACAGAGGATATTAACTGAAGTGAAACCTTAACATAGGACTGTTAAGAAGAGGGTAATATAAGGTCATAAAAAACATGAATGTTTTTAAATATAATAATATGAATCTATAAAATATAAATAATAAATTTATATTTGTTATACAGATTTTTTGAATTAGAACAACCTGAGTCCCGACACAATATAGGGGGATTCCATCTCACAATTTATTTCTCTGAGATGCATTCTTTATTCACTATCCATTAATTTTTTGTGGTTTTTATAATTCCAAAGGATTTATTAAATAATTATTAAACATAAATTTATAGTTGTTTATATATACTTCATATAATCATTGTGTCATGGGTTAAATGTTTCTAAATCTACCAAATCGGTAAAAAAAATTTATATACATTTTATTTCATTGAGACACATGTTTTATAATGCACCTATATTTTTTTTAGTGGAGTATATACTTCCATTTTACATGTTATATCTTGAATATATATCATTTTTTTGATAATTTAAGCTCTATTTAGTTTCACTTTATTTCATGGTGGTAAGGTTTATGATTACTAAGTGATAATATTTTATTGAAACAATCTCATTTCTTTTCGATGTTGTTTATAATTATGCTTCCTTTGTTGAATTTTATAATATATCTATCAAGAACATTCATGAATTTTATTATACTATGTTTAAAATTGATATATTAATTTATTGTTACCATTTTTCACAATTTGTTACATAAGATTGTTTATAGAGTGTTTTTGAGAAATCCCCACATTACCCTCTCTTCGGTCATAATTCTATATTCCTTCATAAAAATGTTTTAAAAAATGGGTTTCCAAATTTTTTTTACAATTATCCTATAATATTTTTAACAAATAGTTTCCCTTTTTCTATTTTTCCAGTGTTTTCAAAGGATTCTTCTTATAGCTCTCTGAAAGAAAAAAAATTACCTAACCTTTTATAATGAAAAAGGATTTTTCATCTTACCTCATATGACATGTATGGATTTACACACTAACATTTCATTGAAGCATACATTTCAAGTTTAAAAATTAGAATTTTTATGAAAAAAAAAATTAAAAAATAAATTCCATGAAATGGTTTTCAAGAAAATCATTATTTCATTATAAATTTTCGATGTATTTTTTAAGAAATATTTTTTTCATAAGGGTTTTAATATTATTTTATAATTTTTTTAGTAATGTGGATTTCAGAATATTTTCTATATTCTTTTATATTATTTAATGGAAAATAATTCAAAATGATTTAAAACAAATTTTCTAGGTTTTCAAGGAAAATGGTTTTTAAAATGATTTCATGCCTCATCTATTATTTTGAAAATTATTTTCGAAGGAATTTTTTTCAATATTTTTATAACATAATTTTATATGTTTTAAAAAAGGATTTTTAAAATGTTTTTAATCACACTTAATATATTTTCAATGAAAAATCATTCCAAATGGTTGTCAAAGATTTTTTTTATAATACTTATTTTCTATTTCGAAAGAAACGGTATTCAAAAGTTTTTATGTTTTAGTGGTCCTTTTTTCATATAATAAAGTATGTTTTCCTCAAGAAATGTTTTCAAAAGATATTCTCAATAAATTTTCCATCTATGATGACATCTTTTGATGGTACTCATGCCCTTCAAAAAAATTAGAAGAATTATACATTCATATTCCATCTTGAATGGTATATTTTTTTATGGAATGAAGTTTATGAAACCCATTTATCTCTAAAATGTTTTATGATTTTAAAACCGTCTTATTTTCATGATTTTTGTTTATTATGAAATAAATATGAAACCTGAATATTTTCACCAGTTTTTATATGATTACATGTTTATTATACCCTTTTCATTGCATGGGTTATGAAATTATATTTAATGATTTTGTGAAACATGTTTGTATTATTTAATTATAATATGGGTGGGATATAAATATCACCCCAATGAATTGGGTTTGTGTTTGTTTCTACTGAGATAGACTAAGATAGTCTTGGGAGTGAACCTTGATTACTAAGATGGCTATGGGAGTTAACCATGACAATCCAGATGGTGTGATAGGTGAACTCATGCTACTAAGATGGCTATGTTAGTGAAACATTACGACCAATATGGTATGGGGAGTGATCCCAAACTACCAAGATGGTTTAGAATTAATGTCTTGGATAGTATAGAAATCATATTATATGCTTATGTTTCTTCCACATTTCTATGTTTTATTCGTATATTATTCTTTCATTGATTATGTTTTTTATTTCTTTATGATTATTGTGTAATGACCTACCATGATTTATTCCATGTTTTATACATATGATATTTTATATTCATTTTATGATCTGGTATTTTCATGTTAATTTTCTCATACCCTAATGCTCATGATTGTTCTTACAGATCTCCCTTGTTTACTCGTACTAAGAATCTGATTTGACCCCAATCTATATATCCACCCCAAGGTTATGGAGATATGTATTATGTTTTATGTGTCTAAAAAGTTTTCTAGTGAATACAAACATAGTGGGAGATGTTGTAGCTCATTTATGTACCATTTTTTATGTTTTCATGCTTCCAAAGTAACTAGACTAATAGATTTTTTGGGAAACATTTTGTATATAGTCTTAATTATTAAACACATGTTATGAAATGTTAATGTATTAAAATCATGTGTCATTATAGTTTCCAATTAAGAAAGGTTTTATTTATCTTTTGGAAACTAGGATGAGAGAATCTTAGTGAGAACCCTAAGGACATATATAGGGATAATTCCAATGCTAAGGAAAAGTATAGAAAAATATCCACGAATTTTGGATAAGGATAGAGTGAGTGGTATCCTAGAAATACATGAATTTATAGATACTATAGGTTTATGTTGATATATAATAGATGTAACTAGTGATAACAACTCTAACAAGAATTTTTGAGCTGGATTTGGGGTAATGTGGTACACTACAATTAGCCTTACTACACACCTGGTTTGACACTCATGGGGGATATGCTTTAGGAATTAACAAACTCGTCATGAAAAACCATGAACTATATAAATAAATTTTGTCAATGAATAACCTAGGATAAATCTAAGAGGTCATAGATTTTAGAATGTGTTATAATTTAGACATCATATAAGTGACTTTTCATTATTATGTGGTTCCTCTATATGATAACATTTTTTTACTCTACGATTTTGGTATTAGTCTATACCCTGAACCTAAAGGATTGATGTTAATGGTGATTTTTATGGACAATGAAATGAGATTCATGTGGAGTAACTGAATGGTATGGGATATATGATGAAAAAAAATTGTAATGCCCACATAGCTTTCACAAGATACGAATCATGGTGGACTTCTAAATGGGATAAGGTGGGAACAACATTATATTGATTCCTTCATGAGGAAACATCTACCTTCTTTGAGAGGGTATTCTGATCCAATTATACCTGAAAAATGAATTGGTACCACTAAAAATATATGTTCTATTCTTCAATGTTCATAATAAGAGAAATTTATTTTGTTTGTCTATAGTCTAGAAGGTGAAGTAGACTAATAGTAGACTCTAATCAAGAACATGAGGCAGAAATATAAGATTGAATCCATGGAATATGACATGATCAAGAACTTATTTTTAAATAAGTACTTTCCTCGGATTCTTCATAGTGAGTTGAAGAAAGTTGTCCTTGAGTTTAAGAAAAGGGATGATAAATCTATAAGTACATACGAGGATAATTTCCCATGACATTTGAGGCATGCGTTATGGATTATCATCCAACCTAAAAGTAATGTTGATAGGTTATTTAGAATATTGATGTAAAGTCTCGAAATGTAATTGGGTATCGAAGACTTTAGTAGCTACTAAGATATTGTGGGTTGATTAATCAAGGTTTAAATAGTGGTTGCACTCACATATCAACCTCATGGTTTTGACAAGAAGAGGATGATGGAGTTTAAAGGAAAATATAAAAACCATAAAGAGTGGAATATGAGCTTCCCATCACACTCTAAGTGTGGGAGGAAGCTTGTAAAAAAATTACTTAATAGTCCTAATAAATTTTTTTCAATGTGGAAGGGAAGGTAGTTAGAAATTTGATTGTTGAAGTGATAGGAAGAATTAAGCTAATGCTTATAATGATGTAGGAAATAAAAAATATGAACCTCTAATGTTTCATTGCTATAATTTTAAAGAGAAAGAGTATTATTCAAACCACTATCGGAACCCAAGGGCTGCTGATGATGATCGAAGTTGAAAACCTCTTAATTTGAGGGACCGGGGTAAATCTCATTCAATCGCTATTTATCAAGAATGGTGCGATACCGATATGATAATGGGTACACTTACCATGCACTTTAGAACTGATAATATCAAATTTGATTCTATATGAAACCACTATTTCATATCTAAAAAATTAGATAAGGGTTTTAAGATTCCATCGAAATAAATAGATGTGGAATTTTCATTGCAAACCCATAATTGCACGATGAGTTCATCTCAATTCAATGATTCCTCTCCAATTTACATTTTTGAGAATGTCATTCCTGAAAATCTTTTCACCCTTCATGTGGTTGAATTTTATTTCATGTTATTCATGTATTGGATTTCTCTTCATAAATCTTACATAAATTTTTATGGAAGAAAAGTTAAATTTGATATTTCAGACCCTCCTATGATCATCCACCCATGTGATGATAATTATGAACATATAATTGATAATAAATTAAGTGTATTTGTTATAAATCACATTCAGAAAGGTTATTTATCTCAAATGGTTTTAAAAAAACGATATCGATAATACGACCATTTTTCAAGAATTTGTAGATGTATTTCTAGACGATCTTCCTATAATTCCACCAAAACATGAAGTTGAGTCCTCAATAGAACTTATAACTAGTTTCACAATAATTTCAAATAATCATTATAAACTGGACCCTATTTAGTTCCCCGAATTGAAGAATAAACAAAAAGAAAATCTGGCTAAAGGATTCATTCGGTCAATTTTGTCACATTGGGGTGGATCTGTTCTTTTAAAAAAAGAAATATGGATCAATTTGACTCTACATTGATTATCGATAGTTGATTAAGATTACAATTAATAAAAAGTATACACTTTAACATATAGATGACTTGTTTTATCAAATGCATAGATATACTCATCTAATATTTACCTTTGTTCTTGATATCATCAATTTGGTTTCTGGAGGGAGGATATACCTCAGACAACATTCTAAAAAGGATTTTAATGTATGAATATATAGTGATTTCTTTCTTTCATACAAATTCCCCTTCTATATTCATGGATTTAATGAATATAATCTTTATAGATTAACTTTATCACTTTTTTCTAGCCATTATAGATTATATTATTGTCTACTCAAAGAGAAAGGATAGGCAGAAAGATCACATGATAATTGTACTAAAGTCCATTGGGAAGGAGATTCTATATGAATGATTTTAAAGGTGTTAATTTTGGTGGAAAAAGATTCATTCCATGGTCACATAATCTCAAGAGATGGTATATAAGTAGATCCATCAAAGAAGAAGGATATTAAATGCATTCCTATACCAAACACAGTGGCTAATATCTATAGATTTCCTGGTTTATCTTGATATTATCGATGTTCTGTGGGTAATTTTTCAGGAATATCTAATACTCTGAACATGTTAACATAGATGGGTGTCAAGTTCAAATTCACGTATGAATGTGAGAAAAATTTCAAGAAACTAAGGAGAAGATTATTTGTCCCAACTCTTCATACATTACCCTATAGTAGAGAAGGGTTTAAAATATATAGTCATGCATCCATGATGGGATTGGTATGTTTTATTATGAAGAATAACATACTTATTTCTTATTTATGGCAGAACATAAAGATTCATGAGAATAATTAACTAACTCATGATTTGGAGTTAGGAGTGGTAATTTTTTCATTAAAGATAGGGAGGGATTTTTTTTTAGAGAAAAGTGTAATAAAGATACTAATAATTAAATCTGAAATATATATTCGCATGGAAGGAGTATAACATGATTCAAGGAATATGGTTAGAGTTCATAATGGATTATGGCATCTCAATACAATACTACCATGGGAAAGGGAACAAGGTGGTTTATTCCTTCAATCTGAAGAATCATGCTCGCTTATCTATGATATGGATCATAAGAGATAAAATATTTATGGACTTGCAAAGGATGGATCTAGAAATCATAAAGTAAGGGGGAATTATTATCTTTCTCAAATTAATTTCCAACCCTCTATCCATGTGAAGATTAATAAGGCACAAAAGGATGATTTAGAGGTACAAAATAAATTTATAAATTTTCCTGAGTTTAACCATGATCAGGATGGAATGATGAGGTTCTAGAACAATGTATGTCTTACTTCCATACCAAATTTGAAGAATGATCTGTCAGAGGAATCTCATAGTACATTATTCTCCATTCATCCCAAAAGTACGAAGATTTATTTTGATTTGAATGAATACTATTTGTGGGATGGTATAAATAGATATATCACATAGTTTGTGTCTTGGTTCTTTGTATGCCAACAAGTTTTGTCTAAAATAAAAAATTAAAATGGGATGTTTTGTCCATTAACCATACCACAATGTAAATGGGAGAAGAACTATAAGGCCCCAGCCTTAAACCTTACTTAATCTTGAGTTATTAAAAGATTACACATTGAGGATCTTTTCAGGTTTAGAGTTTTAGAGAATTAGATCATGAAACTTGCATTACATTCCACATTTAAACAAAGTGGTTACATAAAAGGCAGTATTCATTCTTCCCATCAACGGAAACATATTTAAAATAAAACATGGATTCTTTCTTGACACATCCTTGACACTATCATCACATCATGTACCCTTCCCTTGATCTGTGAAAAACATTTCAAAAACTTGGGATGAGCATAAAAAGCTCAGTAAGGGATATAAAAATATGGAAAGGAAACATGAGTACATGTATACATAAGAATGAAATCATACTTTACCCATAAAACATAGGCATATCAAATCATGAATAAATCATAGAAATCATAAGATAAAAAAGGTAACTTGAGGCATTCATAACATTCTTACGTAGGGAGTAACCCTCTTGGTTACGTTTTGGAATACCCATCACAGTATATTCCCTAAATTTCTTCGTAGAAACCTCAATGTTTCACTCCTTCGCGTTACCCAATGCATTGGAGAGCTATATCGGGCTCACCCGCCCTTAGTTCATCACGGAACCACCCGTTTTCATAACAATGCCCAAGAACCATAACATAAATGTATCACATAAAACATGCATAAAGGAAACATAACATTTCCACATTTCAATCACAATATAACATTTTAGTATATTGAAATAATGAATCCATTCAAAAAGAAACCATTTCCAAAACCATTTAAAACATTTAATAAAGAGATTTTTGAATCAAAGTGTCCCATACCACCTTGAAGCTTAAAATTTTAAACCATTAATATCCATATAAATAAATCCTTAAAACCATTTTGAAAACATGGATATTAATAAGAACAAATAATTAAAACATTTAAAACGATATTTTGGTTAAAGGGGTTTTACCAAAATTAGAGACACGTGAATACAATAATTGAGGAATAACATTTAGTCAGAACTTTATAATATCATGAGAATAAATGTATTCATGCTATAATACTCCAAAGGACAGTATATACACCATATAAGAGTGAATTGGTGCATAACAACAATGAACCCTCAATAGAAATGTCAAATGTGATGAAATCCCTTATAGAGAAGGTATCATTAAATTAAGGACAAATCAATCTCAGAAATATGTGTGAAAAATATAAGTACACCCAATATAAGTGGATATTAAGTGTAAAACAATAAAAGTTCATTAACACATATTCAATGGATGACATATCCTATGACTACATGTTGAACCCAAAGAAATCGAAATTGGGTTAAAAAGCTCCCTTGACAGCCTAACGGCATCACATCAAAATGAGTAGATGAGAGATAAAAAGTGTATCTCATCACTTGGACATAAAATTTACATCAATAAGGATATATGAGAACATATCCCAACATAACAATATGTAAATTAAAATACCCAACAAAATAAGTCTTTTAAAAAAAGAGGAGGGTGAAAGGTTCCCTTACCGACTTGGGTATCTTTCAAAACATACACCCCATGAAAGAAGGACAATAGATCATTGATGTAAATACTCATAAACGAAATTATATTACACAAATAGTAGAATAATGGGAAGTACATACACCACTCAATGGAATTTGTGGAAAATGTAGCATAAATCTCTTGAAAATAAAAGTGAGATGAAAAATCCCTTACGAAAACTCGGTAGCCTAACGGCGACACATAAAACTTCCGAATATGGATTGATGAGATCAAATAGGGTATCTCATCACATTAAAATAAAAAGTACAGAAAGAGGAATATAAAATAACATCCCCAACATTACAAAGAGGAGCTTAAAATAAGTGACATAAAAGAGAGTACTTAAAACGAAAGAGAGAGGTTAGATCTCTTACGAACGTTCAGCAGCCTAACGACGCCACTCAAAACTTCCAAAATGGATTGATGAGAGAGAATAGGGTCTCTAATCACATGAACATAAAAATTACAGTAAGTGTAATATAAAATATCATCCCAATAACAAGAAATATGATCTTTAAAAGGAATGACATAAAAGGGTGTACTTAAAAAGAAAGAGAGGAGTAAGATCCCTTACCTCTGGTCCGACTTGACTCGATCGTTCTTTAATCTCCTGAATAATAAACCTGAGTTAATTTATACTTCCTTAAGAACCTTTTTAATGTTCATTATTCCTTTTATATCACTTATTACCATGTCATAAACATTATGTAATCATTTAAGTTAATAATATTTGTTTTGCCGATATTTGGTTCTTAAGTCGAAAGTGGACTTCTTACAATTACATGTTGTTCGTGTGGCCAAATTTTTATTATATCCAGAATTGTATTCATGATTTAGATATCATATATGTCATATATATCCAGTAAATTCATGCATTTATAACATTACATAATCATTTAGAGGTAAGAAATGAAATGCACCGTTCATGGAGACGGTAAGCCGTACGTACGCATGAACGCTACTTTCATTTCTATTTCGGATTTTATAGAATGGAATAATAATGATATAAAGGTATATTATAATTCCAGTATAATATCATATATAATATCATAGTTCCATCCTTTATAAGTCCCATATATGGTATTTAACTAATCAAATCACTTTGAGGGGGCGGTAGTCCGCACTTCCTTAAATGAAGATATCGCGTTTACCCATAATGGAAAAAATAAAGGTATGCCCAAAATGAAAAAAAACAGAAGCTTAAGGAAAACATAAACATATTATATATCATATATAAAAATATTGACATCATAATGGCCACCTTTGAAGGTGTTAAATGAGTATTGAACAATCATCGTTTCGGGAGGCAGAATTTCGCCATCCAGGGAAACCGTATGTTCTTTAACCATTTGATGTAGTTGTGTGAGAGTGTAGCTCGAATAAATCTTATAACAACATACTAATATATTTAAGATACTGGTTTTGGTACAAAAGAAGTAAATAAAAAGAGTTTAGGGGGTTGGAGAAGCAAAATAAAACAAATGAACATGAGAGAATGAATTACCTTTAAAAGTGTAACTCCTTTTGATTTGAGCCTAAAGCCTTCCTTTAAAACGATTATGCCCAAAGGGAATCCTCTAGGATGAGGAGAGGGATGTGGATAGAGTAAATGGGCAGGGTTTGGCCGAGCCAAAGGCTTGAGGAGTGTGTTAAATGAGGTAGAGTTGGGGGCCATTTATAAGAGGAGAGGAGGGGCCCTTTTCGAAAGTAAGAAATATTACTTTATTTGAAAATGTGTTTCGGTTTTTAAAGGTCCCACATTGATATAATTAGTGGATAAGGTGATAAGGGTTCGAAATCCACCAATATAATAAGTTTTTGACATGTGTAGGTCATAGAGTTTACATTATCTTCTGATTTTATTTAAATGGTCAGATAATGATGTCATCGCTGCATCATTATGATGTCATAAATAATTTAATTTATTTAATGTCTAAAAATTATAAAAAAATTACTATGATTTAGGAAATCTTTTTATCTTTCCAATTACTAGTTATAATAAAAAATCTGACTTTTATAACCCCACATAAAAAGTGTTTTAGTAAAACATATCATGTTTGTGTCATTTTTACTTTTATATTAAATAAAAAGTTATTTATGTCATTTTCCAACCAAAGTGGCTCCCTGGGGACCCCAAGTTGACCAATTTCTTGTCTTGGTCGGCCATTACACATCCAATGAGGTTAGGACATGTGTCAAGTTCATTTAATATTATTAAAACATTATTTTTACCTTAAACTACACTAATTATCTTTAATCGCAATTAAAAACTTAATAAGTTACTATTCACCAAAAAAAATTATTTTTATCCCATTGAACCACATTTTACATCTTAATGAAAACCATGTATTTCGGATTTTTTAAAATCAAAACAAAAATATGGCAAAATTTCATTTAAGCGGAAAAATCAGATTTTATAAGTACCACTTAGTGGTGTCACTATTCATCAAAAATTGATGTTTTTCAGAAAAATCCAAAAAATTCACTCTAAGATATATTTGATATTCCGAATTCAAAAATGAAGTCTATTTTACAAAATTCAAAACATATAAGTCACATTAATTAATTTCATAATTAATTCCCGCTGACAGAGCAAAAAGCGTGTTTTTATGAAACAATAAGTATCAAAATATTGACACTGGTTTAAGTCTATTTTCAAAGTGAAATTAATTCCAACAACCACTATTGGATTTAATGGTAAAAATATATTCTAATTTCACTTTAAACCCAATTCAAAAGATAATCTAATAATATAAATAAATTAGATTAAAAAGAGGTTTTGAATTAAAATACAACATTTTACACTATTCATTAAAAAATGAACTTTATCGGAATGATACCAAAAATTTACACAAAGTAAATATTGATGTCCCGATTCTTAATAAGATTTTATTTGGTCCAAAATAATTTTTAAGAGTGAACAAAACTATATTTAATTATGTTTCAACATCAAAAGGTGATAAGTGAACCTTTAGTGAAAACTAGGGCATATACGCCTAAAATTGAATTCTTTCCATATTTTAAGCCTCTATCCTTTATTGGATAAATGTAAAAACATTTAAAAACATATATAATCATATTTTAGTTATTTCTATCCATTCCCGCCATTACAACGGCTACATTTTTGGAATTGCGTCCTCGCAATTTTTAAAATTGAGCTTGGAAACATCCTTGAACGTCCCACATCGGAACAAGAGTCGGTAAAACAATCACTTTAAAATAAAGGAAGATAAGTACAGTGGTCACCCGAGTTAACCCATACTAGGATTCCATGTAGAAAAACATGGACATGGAAGAAAAATCAAAGGGGCATGTTCTTGAGGGAGATTGATAGTAAACATGTCTAGGAGAAAGTTTACCATGAGAAAATCACAAACTTGTGATGGGTTAAACGGTATTCGATTCCCCAGTAGGAAAAGATAATAGACAACATTTTTGTTTTGAGTTACTTTTTATTGAGGAATTTATTCATAAGGAAACATAATCACTTACCATGTTGACTTTCAACTTTTACTAGATTCCTTAATCAAACTCATATTTTTCCCAAAAGACGAGTATTTAGGGAGACTTGTTCGCATTAAGAGTACTATAATCAACTTCTAGAGAATCACCTAATCCACAAAAGAGAACTATATACATCCCATGTCTTTAGGCTTTAACCAAAACCAAAACCAAAAAGGTTAGTACATGGTCAGATAATCAAGAAAAGGATACCCCATTAAAAATAAAATCCATGCTTAATCTCCAAAATTTGTCCAACAAAACCCAAAGTTCAACGAGGACCATCCGATAAACAATTTGTCCATAAAATTTTTCAGTGTAAACCAATATAAGATTGAAACCCAAATATTTGAATGATTTAGTCACATAGTCTTCCATGTTAAATCGTAACATTTATCTCCAAACAACATCAGTTGCTCCTAATGTCTCATATTGAAAAGTAAATAACCTAATCACATATCCTCTATGATAGGTTAATCATTTTCATAAATAACCCAAAATCAACTTACTCTTAAAAAATGAATCAGTCAAACTAACCAGGGAATTCACGTAATCCAGTGGTAGGTGATAAATACCAGTTGCACTGTGATTGTGGGTTCGATTCTCGCAGCTTTGTCCGACGCGACGGGTAGTCACACGGTCTCCGTGTTGTCCTTTTTCCAAAACTATATAATTCTCAAATCATTCCCCAAAAAGGGATAAAATCATCAAAAATAACCATAACATAATTTTACCTCAATTTTATCTCATGCCTTTCACTTCAATCATAAAATATAGTAACCCATAATTACCTCAAAAGTAAGGATCATATAAACCCAAATGGTTCTTTATAACTATGTCCACAAAAGAAAAGATAACTATTACTTGAATAAAATTTTTCTATATTAAACATCAGGGTTACACATAATATAAAAAGTCTTCTAATGTAACCCCATCATCAAAAGAGACTTAATACTCTTAAGAATTTCACCATAACTCTTGAAGCCCTTATATGTTGACATCTTACTCATTCAACATTCTTCATGATCCATTATCCATTCCTTTCTAACTTATTCTGAAATACCTCTTTCCTACAAACAAAATAATGAATCATATCCTAAGATTCCAAAATAGGAAAAAAATAGTCATGAAATAGTACATACCCTTGATTGGTCATTGTCAGTTTCTTCATCCTCAATCGGAATGGCATTAGGTATTGGTAAACGAATATTGGTACGCTCTTGGTGAACCCATTCACGAAACTTCTTCAAAGGAAATGTGTTTGCATAATGACCATGCACACCAAATTTATAACATTCAATTAATCCCTCAGAAAGAACTTCTTTCCCTTTCCTCGAGTCAACTGGATGCTTCCTTTTTCCATGGAAGGTTCTTGCCTTATGACCTTCATTTCCACGTCTATAGCATATTTCTGTCCCTTTGAAACATTTTCCTAGGTGTTTCTTTCCACATCTTTGACACATATATTTTTGAACACACTTACCTTTATGATTATTACATGTACATCCGTAGGGATTTGTTTCTTGCATATATGATGCCTTAGAGAAATCTCCAAGGTTTTGGTGGTCAATCATGACTCCAGATAGTTGGTTGAGGATAATCACAAGAGTTCTCATTGCAGCTCCCATATCATTCAGTTGCTTGCTCAAAAAACTGTCACAGTTTCCTTCACATCCACTATTACTTTGGTGCCTGCTAGATCCAGCCATTTACTAAAACCAAAAAGGTCAGTGTGAGTATATCAACAAAACCATCATGTACTAATGAGTAAGATAAACACTAAGATATACTTACTCATTCACTTTATCTAAAACTAGGACTCTTTCTGAAATCCTAACCATTATGGTAATGTCACTTATGCTTAAAGAATACCATAACCTCTAAAGTTATCTAAACCGACCTTTGATACCAACTATAAGTCCCCAGCCTTAAACCTTACTTAATCTTGATTTATTACAAGATTACACATTGAGGATCTTTTCAGGTTTAGAGTTTTAGAGAATTAGATCATGAAACTTTCATTACATTCCACATTTAAACAAAGTGGTTACATAAAAGGCAGTATTCATTCTTCCCATCAACGGAAACATATTTAAAATAAAACATGGATTATTTCTTGACACATCCTTGACACTATCATCACATCATGTACCCTTCACTTGACCTGTGAAAAACATTTCAAAAACTTGGGATGAGCATAAAAAGCTCAGTAAGGGATATAAAAATATGGAAAGGAAACATGAGTACATGTATACATAAGAATGAAATCATACTTTACCCATAAAACATAGTCATATCAAATCATGAATAAATCATAGAAATCATAAGACATAAAAGGTAACTTGAGGCATTCATAACATTCTTACGTAGGGAGTAATCCTCTTGGTTACATTTTGGAATACCCATCACAGTATATTCCCTAAATCTCTTCGGAGAAACCTCAATGTTTCACTCCTTCGTGTTACCCAATGCATTGGAGAGCTATATCGGGCTCACCCGCCCTTAGTTTATCATGGAACCACCCGTTTTCATAACAATTCCCAAGAACCATAACATAAATGTATCACATAAAACATGCATAAAGGAAACATAACATTTCCACATTTCAATCACAATATAACATTTTATTATATTGAAATAACGAATCCATTTAAAAAGAAACCATTTCAAAACCATTTAAAACATTTAATAAAGATATTTTTGAATCAAAGTGTCTCATACCACCTTGAAGATTAAAATTTTAAACCATTAATATCCATATAAATAAATCCTTCAAACCATTTTGAAAACATGGATATTAATAAGAACAAATAATTAAAACATTTAAAATGATATTTTGGTTAAAGGGGTTTTACCAAAATTAGAGACACTTGAATACAATAATTGAGGAATAACATTTAGTAAAAACTTTATAATATCATGAGAATTAATGGATTCATGATATAATACTCCAAAACATAGTATATACACCATATAAGAGTGAATTGGTGCATAACAACAATGAACCCTCAATAGAAATGTCAGATGTGATGAAATCCCTTATAGAGAAGGTATCCTTAAATTAAGGAAAAATCAATCTCAAAAATATGTGTGACAAATATAAGTAAACCTAATATAATTGTATATTAAGTGTAAAACAATAAAAGGTCATTCACACATATTCAATGGATGACATATCCAATGACTACATGTTGAACCCAAAGAAATCGAAATTGGGTTAAAAAGTTCCCTTGACAGCCTAACGGCATCACATCAATATGAGTAGATGAGAGATAAAAAGTGTATCTCATCACTTGGACATAAAATTTACATCAATAAGGATATATGAGAACATATCCCAACATATAAATATGTAAATTAAAATACCCAACAAAAGAACTCTTTTAAAAAAAGAGGAGGGTGAAAGGATCCCTTACCGACTTGGGTATCTTTCAAAACATACACCCCATGAAAGAAGGACAATAGATCATTGATTTAAATACTCATAAACGAAAGTATATTACACAAAGAGTAGAATAATGGTCAGTACATACAACACTCAATGGAATTTGTGGAAAATGTAGCATAAATCTCACGAGAATAAAAGTGAGATGAAAAATCCCTTACGAAAACTCGGCAGCCTAACGGCGCCACATAAAACTTCCGAATATGGATTGATGAGATCAAATAGGGTATCTCATAACATTACAATAAAATTTACAGCAAGAGGAATATAAAATAACATCCCCCAACATTACAAAGATGATCTTAAAAGAAGTGACATAAAGGAGAGTACTTAAAAAGAAAGAGAGAGGTTAGATCTCTTACGAAAGTTCGGCAGCCTAACGACGCCACTCAAAACTTCCAAAATGGATTGATGAGAGAGAATAGGGTCTCTAATCACATGAACATAAAAATTAAAGTAAGTTTAATATAAAATATCATCCCAATAACAAGAAATATGAGCTTTAAAAGGAATGACATAAAAGTGTGTACTTAAAAAGAAAGAGAGGAGTAGGATCCCTTACCTCGGGTCCGACTTGACTCGATCGTTCCTTAATCTCCTGAATAATAAACTTGAGTTAATTTCTACTTCCTTAAGAACCTTTTTAAAGTTCATTATTCCTTTTATATAACTTATAACCATGTCATAAACATTATGTAATCATTTAAGTAAATAATATTTGTTTTTCCGATATTTGGTTCATAAGTCGAAAGTGGACTTCTTACAATTACATGTTGTTCGTGTGGCCAAATGTTTATTATATCCAAAATTTTATTCATTATGTAGATATCATATATATCATATATATCCAGTACATTCATGCATTTATAACATTACATAATCATTCAGAGGTAAGAAATGAAATGCACCGTTCATGGAGACGGTAAGCCGTACGTACACATGAACGCTACTTTCATTTCTATTTCGTATTTTATAGAATGGAATAATAATGATACAAAGGTATATTATAATTCCAGTATAATATCATATATAATATCATATTTCCATCCTTTATACATCCCACATATGGTATTTAACGAATCAAATCACTTTGAGGGGGCGGTAGTCCGCACTTCCTTAAATGAAGATATCGTGTTTACCCATAATCGAAACCATAAAGGTATGCCCAAAATGAAAAAAAAAACAGAAGATTAAGGAAAACATAAACATATTATATATCATATATAAAAATTGTGACATCATAATGGCCACCTTTGAAGGTGTTAAATGAGTATTGAACAATCATCGTTTCGGGAGGCAGAATTTCGCCATCCACGGAAACCATATGTTCTTTAACCATTTGATGTAGTTTTGTGAGAGTGTAGCTAGAATAAATCTTATAACAACATCCTAGTATATTGAATATACTGGTTTTGTTACAAAAGATGTAAATAAAAACAGTTTATGGGGTTGGAGAATAAAAATAAAACAAATGAACATTAGAGAATGAATTACCTTTAAAAGTGTAACTTCTTTTGATTTTAGCCTAAAGGCTTCCTTTGAAAGGATTATGCCCAAAGGGAATCCTCTAGGACGAGGAGAGGGATGTGGAGAGAGTACATGGGCAGGGGTTGGCCGAGCCAAAGGCTTGAGGAGTTTGTGAAATGAGGTAGAGGTGGGGTCCTTTTATAAGAGGAGAGGAGGGGCACTTTTGGACAGTAAGAAATATTACTTTGTTTGAAAATGTGTTTCGGTTTTAAAAGGTCCCACATTGATATAATTCGTGGATAAGTTGATAAGAGTTCTAATTCCACCCATCTAATAAGTTTTTGACATGTGTAGGTCATAGAGTTTACATTATCTTCTCATTTTATTTAAATCGTCAGATAATGATGTCATCGCTGCATCATTATGATGTCATAAATAATTTAATTTATTTAATGTATAAAAATTATAAACAAATTACTATGATGTAGGAAATACTTTTAGTTTTCCAATTACTATTTATAATAAAAAATATGACTTGTATAACCCTACTTAAAAATTGTTTTAGTAAAACATATCATGTTTGTGACATTTTTACTTTTACATTAAATAAAAAGTTATTTATGTCATTTCCCAAACAAAGTGGCTCCATGGGGTCCCCAAGTTTACCCATGGCTTGTGTTGGTCGGCCATTACACATACAATGATGTTAGGACATGTTTCAAGTTCATTTCATATTATTAAAACATTATTTTTACCTTAAACTACACTAATTACCTCTAATCGCGATTAAAAAATTGATAAGTTACTATCCACCAAAAAAATATTTTTATCCCATTGAACCAAATTTTACTTCTTAATTAAAACCATGTATGTCGGATTTTTGAAAATCAAAACACAAAGATGGCAAAATTTCATTTAAACGGAAAAATCAGTTTTTATAAGTACCACTTAGTGGTGTCACTATTCATCAAAAATTGATGTTTTTCAGAAAAATTCCAAAAATTCACCCTAAGCTATATTTGATATTCCGAATTCAAAAATGAAGTCTATTTTACAAAATTCAAAACATATAAGTCACATTAATTTATTTAATAATTAATTCCCGCTGTCAGAGCAAAAAGCGTGTTTTTATGAAACAATAAGTATCAAAAGATTGACACTGGTTTAAGTCTGTTTTCAAAGTGAAATTAATTCCAACGACCACTATTGTATTTAATTGAAAAAATATATTATAATTTAACTTTAAAAAAAATTCAAAAGATAATCTAATCATATAAATAAATTATATTAAAAATAGGTTTTGAATTAAAATACAACATTTTACACTATTCATTAAAAAAATGAACTTTATCGGAAAGATACCAAAAATTTGCACAAAGTAAATTTTGATGTCCTGATTCTTAATAAGAGTTTTATTTTGTCCAAAAAAATGTTTAAGAGTGAACAAAACTATATTTAATGATGGTTCAACATCAAAAGGTGATAAGTGAACCTTTAGTGAAAACTAGGGCATATACGCCTAAAATTGAATTATTTCCGTATTTTAAGCCTCTATCCTTTATTGGATAAATGTAAAAACATTTAAAAACATATATAATCATATTTTAGTTATTTCTATCCATTCCCGCCATTACAACGGCTACATGTTAACTACCATTTAAAATAATATTATTTTATTATTAGAGTGCAACGTAAGATTCCCAAGAAACTCGTTGTTGCGTGTTGGGTATGCCATCGAGCATAACATCCCCTTTAAAGTCATATTAATATTTTATTCACAAATATGGATAAATATTAAAATGTCATATTCTTTATTTACCTGGGGTGTAACAACAACACCATGGATTTTTTCATTGGATTACTCAAAACCTATAAAGGGTTTGAGGTCATATGGGTGGTTGTCGATAACCTTACTAATTCATCATACATCATCACTATCTGAGAAAACTTTTATCAAGATAATCTGGTTATGATATACATTAAAGAAGTGGTAACGTTGAATAGAGTACAGTGTTTTATTGTATTAGATCAGGATCTAAGGTTCACCTCAATTTTTTAGTGAAGTTATCATAAAGAACTTGATATTGAATTGAGGTTCATCACCGCTTATCATCCTCATTGATATGGTCAGTCTAAAAAACAATTCAAGTAATATAGTATCTGTTGAGACCTTGTTCTATAGATTTCAATGGTTATTGGGATCAACACCTTTAACTAGATGAGTTTCCATATAACAAAAAATTTAACTCATGAATTAAAGTGAAACCTTATGAATCCATTTATGGAAATAAATTTATAGATCCATCATGTGGGATTAAAGATGAAAAAATAATACAATTGGGACTTAAGATCACTCAATAAATGGTCAAGAAGGTTAGATTCATTCAGCATCGTATCAAGGTAGCTCAAAGTTGGAAAAATGAAGTTATGCTGATAATAATCGACATGATGTAGAATATATTGTTGGTGAAATTTTTTTTCTATGAATCTCACCAGGTATTAAATATATTATATCTGGGAATAAAGGGAAACTAATCAATAGGTATATTTGTCCAATTAAGATTTTTTATATTATTAGAATGGCAACCTATCATTTCGAACTTTTTCCAAATCTCTCACAACTACATGATGTGTTCCATGTATCTATTCTAAGAAATTATATACCTGATCATTCACATTTACTAAATTTATAGGTCATACCTCTGGACCAAGATCTCTCGAAATAGGAGTAATGAGTTGAAATTATGGATCATTCACTGAATGTTCTACAGAATAAGGCCACTCACCTGGTCAATGTTTTGTGTGGAAATCAGCAGTTATAAGAAGCTACATGGTAACTTGGGGATGTGATGATACATAATTATCCTCAAATTTTTCCCTAAATGATGTATTTCAGGGGAGAAATTCGTTTATGGGGGTAGAATATAACACCTCGGGTTTTTAGGGGCCTTTTTTTCAAAAGAATTTACTATCATTGACATATAGCAATACACTGAGTCAAACATTCCTTTAACACGATAAAAAATCAGCATGTAATATAAAATTTTCATATGTTACATGCAACACCAACTTGGAAAATATTACACACAACACTGACTCAGTGTACGTTACATGAAACCCTAACTCATTGTACATTACATGCTACATCAATGTTTCTACGAAACAAAATTTTACTGATATAATTATTTAAACGAGATAATTATATCCCATCTATTAAACATGTTATTAATAATTTCAAAGACTACGTTTAAAATATTTTTTATAATGGTTTTAAATAAATAAAACATATTGATAATGAAAGATATAATTTTTGGTAAAGTCTTTTTATGTTTAAAAGTACTATTTTGTCAAACGAATAACTTTTCATGTCCTAAGAAAAAGAATAAAATTAAATTTAAACCCATTTATAAATTGAATTTGATAAAATAAATATAATTTTTTTTAATTTTAAATTTTAAATTATCTTATGATGATTTTATGGTATTTTTCTGTGAAACATCATTTTTTGATGAATAGAGAAAATTACAAAATTTGAATTCAATATTGCGTTTTCATCTAATTTATTTATATGTTAAATTATATTTTAAATTTTTTCCAAGGATTAATTAGATAATATTTTTATCAATTAGTACAATTTAGATGAATTAGATAAACATCACTTTGAACATAGGTATGAAAACATAGTAAACTTTTGAATGTTTTTTTATTTAAAAACCTGCATTGTCGACCCTACTGTAGGATTAATTTTAAATTAATTTCCCCCACTTATGTAATTATAATTTTAAATAATTGGTTTAATATTTTTAATTATACTAATCTTTAATTTCATAAAATTTTAACTTAGATTTTGAACAAAAATATTAGTGAATGTTTTTAAAATTAATTACAATTATTATGGTTAAATTAATCTTAATAAGGGACTAAACCATAACATTAAGGCCCAAAATGACTTATGTACATGTTAAAAGTCCATTTTAAGCCATATTTAGACCCATTATTCTATTTCTATACTTTTTTTCATTATGGGATCCACATTCAACATGAAAAACGTGGGTGGAATTCTCTTATCAAATATTTACAAGACTGCCACTCCCCCTTCACTATAAAAGACCACCTGATCTCCCACTTCTCTACTCCTCTCAAACCACATAGTTTTGGATATTCTACCCTCAAATATCCTCCCATATATCCTACCCCAAACATTTAATCCTCTGTTGGAAATATATTCTTCCAAATAATCCCTTCGTTGAAAACCAAAAGGAGTTACCTGATTAAGAGGAAACATCCTCCTTCAAACTCTTTTCTTTTATTTTATTTCTCCACTCTCTCAAATATTACTATATCATTATTGTATAAGACAAATATTTATACTAAATGTACTATTATTTTTCTATGATAAGGCTCATCCCTTCACATACAAATACTTCCATGAAATGGGTAACATACATACTATATACATTTACAAAGAACTACCGCCTCACTAAATAATGATTGTTAATGTTTCTTCTAAAACCTTTCATGGTGGAGACTATATTTTTATATTTAATATATTTTATTCATTATTTATCTAATATTATGTATTAATTTTACAACACATCTCTTCTTACTTTACATTTTGTGTAATTATGATAAATTCATTTGAGGAAGTGTGGACTACCGCCCCCTCAAAGTGATTTGATTCGTTCACACAAGACTTTGAATGTATATAAGATGGGTATATTGAAATTATATAATATATATATAACCCTAATTCAAATATATTATATATATATATACCTATAAGCCTTTTTTAATTTTTTTTTAATACGACTATAAAAATGAAAACAATGTTCATTCATACAAATGGCTTACTGTCTCCATGAACAGTGTCTTCCATTTCTGAAATCAATATTATATATATTATTATAATTAAAATATAATTAATTTAAATGATACATATATCATGTTTTACATTCTTGGATCACGATGAATGTAAAATGGCCTAATATATAACAACTTATGATGCATGCGAAGAACTAAGCGGATATTTCCCGAAGTGGAACCTTAACATAGGATTGTTAACAAGAGGGTAATATATGGTCATAATAAAAAACTGAAAGGTATTACATAGAGTAATATGGTTCTTTAAAATATAAATAATAAATTAATTTTTCTTATACATGTGTTTTGAATGACTATTATGAGATTCAAGACACATTTAAGGAGATTTCATCTCACTTTTTATTTCGATGGAATACATGCTTTATCCACTACCTTTTCCTTTTGAAAGGTGTATATATATCCCATATATAAATTAAATTATTATTATACATTATTTCATTATTAATTTAAATTCCATTCTATGATCCTTATTTTGTGGGGTTTATGTTTCAAAAGCTTACAAATTTTTAAGATAGTATTGTCTTGATTTGCCTTCTTCGAGAAACATGCTTTATTATGAACCTATATTCTTTTTTGATGTGTATATACTTCTATATGACAAGGTATATATTGACTATAGTTCATTTAATTACATTTTTTAGTGTAATTTAATTTCACTTTCTTACATGGGGTATGGTTGAAAGTTACTAAGGGATAATAGTTTATCGAAAAAATCTCACTTCTTTTTTAAGTTATTTATGATTTTGTTTCCTTTATTAAAATCTTGTAATCCACCTCTCAAAAATAGTACCTAATTTTCATATACACTGGTCATTCATGATAAATTTATGTATTGGTTCCATTTTTTTATTATTTGGATCATACAATAGTTAAGGAATTTTTTTCAAAAAAGCCTAAATTTACCATCTCTTTGATCAGAAATATATATTCCTTCAAAACCATGTCATCAATAAATTGTTTCAAAATAATATGGTACTATTATCCTTTAATCATTAAAATTTATTTTACCCCTTTTTACCGATGTTTTCAATGGAATCATATTGTCTCTTTCCAAAAAAGTCATTTTTTAAACTTTTCCTGTGAAAAAGTAATGTTCTTGTTACCTCTTACGGCACGTACGGATTTACCTATCATCCTGTCTGTGAAGATTCTTTTGCATGTTTACAAGGATAAATTTTAAGAATGTATTTTTTTAAAAAAATCAAATAAATTTTATTAAAAAAAAATATAATTTTTCATTATAATTTTTCAAATAATTTTTCAATGAATGTTTTTTCAAAAAGTTTTAAATATTATTTTTTACGTTTTTAAGGAAAATAGTCCTCAAAATACTTTGTTTCAAATTTTATAAGTTTTCACAGAAAATGTTTTAAATAAAGTTTTAAATATTTTTTACCATTATTCAAGGAATTGAGTATTCAAAATGATTACAAGGCATATTTATAAGTTTTGAAATTATATTCAATGAAATGGATTTAAATTTTTTTTCAAGATCCTTTTATAAGTTTTCAAGGAAAATGATTTCAAAATGTTTTCAAGCACTATTTATATTTTTAAACAAATTTTTTTCCTGAAGGTCTTAAAAGAATTATTTATAATATTTAAATATTATTTTCATGAAAATTTGTTTCAACTTTTTTTTATCTTATAAATATACTTTTTTTAAAATAATAAAGGATATTTTCCTCAAGAAATGTTTTCAAAATATCTAACCAATTTATTTCCCATTTAAGATATCATTTTCAGATGATACTTCTTTCCTTCTAGGATATTATCTGATGTTTCCATTCATATTATTTCATGAAGAATATATTTTATGATGGAATGATGTTTATGAAACCCATTTCTGTCGCACAGGTTATATGCTTTTGAAGCCGGCTTATTTTCAAGAGTGATTTTTATGATGAGATGATTATAAAACCTGTATTGTTTCATAAGTTATAATATTATTACATGTTTTTTATTTCAATTTCATTTCATGGGTTATCATATGATGTTTAATCATATTGTCAAAAATATATTTATGATTTCATTATGAGATGGGTGGGGATTATATCTCCCTCTGATACATTAGGTAATGATTTGTATCTCATGAGATAGACTTAGGTGGTCCATGGAGTTAACCATGAATACTAAGATATCCATGGGAGTGAACCACCTCTACCAAGATAGTACAAGGAGTGAAATAATTCTAATATAATGTCCATGGGGATGAATCATGACTAAATTTATGGTATAGTAAGTGATCTCGTGTTAATATGATGTTATTCGCAGTGATGTTGGGGATACTATGGAAATCATGTTATATTATTTTCTGTATTCTCAAATTCCATGTTTTATTCATATGTTATGCTTTAATGGATTATATAATTTATTACATTATGATTCATGTCTTATAAACTTCCAAGGTTTATTCAATTTTTCTTACATATGATATTTGATATGCTAGGTATGGTCATCTATTTTCCTGAACATGGTTTCATACCCTTATGCTCATGATTATTCTTATATATCACCCTTGTTTACCATTACTAAGAATCTGAGCTCTCCCCTTATTATGTTTCCTTACCTCAAGTTATTATTATTTTTATTGTGTTTGATTCATATTAGAAGGGTTCTACTCAAGAAGAACCTAGTGGGAGTTAATGTAGCTCATTTATATATTGTTGTTTATGATTCTAGTCTTCCAACATCACTGGGATAGTATGGTCTTTGGGAGTCTATTTGTATAATTATATATATTCTATAAATGATATGTAATTTTAATCTATGAAAAGTGAGGGTTTATTTAAATTTCATCATATGTGTTAACTTTTACAACTACAATGTCCTAGGAAACAGAATGGGTGTCTACATCACCATCAATAGAATCGCTATTTTCACCAATATTCTTAACAACCAACCTATTATTTTCTAAATCTCAAATAAATTGTATTCTATTTAACAACCGCTCAGAAAGGGTGTGAAGCATCAATCATTTTTCCACCTCAATGTCAAACAAGATACAATATTTCAATTTAAATATCAATCTGAAGTTTCATCCAAAGGGTAAAAACTCTAATTAGTCTAACAGAAATGATGAATGTAGTGACTCATAAATTTATGAGGGTTTAATTTAACATAATTTAGTTACATGAAAATATATATCAATATCCTGAAAAAAACATTCCTTAAATTCACTAGATCTCTAGGCTATACGAGTACAAATTAATTTATAAGGTACAATATGGTCTAGTTCTATAACTATTTAAGAATTATTCTTGTTTAAAAGACTCTTTAATAATTTTTTCATCATACACTAGGGAATTGTTTCATCATATGATGTCAAATAATGGATATATAGTCCTCTATATTTGTGGTAATATTAGAATACTACATCTATCTCCTCAAAAGTCAAAAAATAATTCTTTACCATTACCCTTTTCTGAATAACATGTACACTCAAAGAAATGTAAAACTAATTAATATCATAAAATTCTATTGCCACTTTTTTATAAATTATTAAAATTTTATTCTCATAAAAATATATTCCCATTTCTGAAAAAGGATAATTTACTTTCTACATTTGGTTCATTTTATGCAATCAACCATGATCGACACCTCATCTAGGAAACAGTCATTGGTGGTTGTCAATGGGAATGGTTCCCATTGAAATTCTTACTACTCCATCTTTAGGGCCCTTTTAAATCAATATGTTGTAAGTGATTTAGTATTTCGAAATGGTAGTGGTAAGATATTGTTTTGTAGCGAGAAAGAGAGATGGAGGGAGGCAGATCATGCTCTATAGTTTGAGATAGAATATTTTTCATCTAATAGATGATTTGAATTATTAAGTATTATAGAAATGATAGAAACCATTCATTCCAATTTTAGTGATTGTGTGCTTGATGTCTTAAAAAATAAATATAAAACTACTACCCTATGGGTTTTAAAAATTAAAAAATGAAATATTAAAAATAGTCATCAATCTGATCATGAATTACTAAATTGACTTTGAATAATTTCACATAAATTTGAAAATACCTAATCCAATTTTAGTAAAATGAAATATATCATTTAAATAGGGGTTTCTCAATATATTTTCGATATTATTATCAATATGAATAAATTATAATGATGTATAATCATTTTTTAGTTATCTTTTAAGAAATAATTCCATGGGTCAATATATTTTAATTTTGAATGGTTTATTTGATTTTTTAAATATTAATATAATAAGTTTTTTATCATTGTATTTATAGATGATAAAAATTTAGTCCAAAACCCACAATTGTGTGTTTTATATCTGATAGTTGTTCATAAAAACAATCAGCAGTTATGTACTCGGATTTTACAATTGATATTGCAATGGAATATTTCTTCTTACCTAAATGTGAAACTAAATATTTTTTTATAACATGGTAGGTTCCTGATATGATCTTTATATATAACCTAAAACATCTATGTTCATTATTTGAATAAAAAGTTATACTAAATTTTGATGGTTTTGGAAAATTTAAGGATAAATAATTTATTCTTTTTAAGTGACTTCAAAAATATTTTGTGGCTACTAATAGTGAATTTTTGGTTTTGATAGAAATCGTTAAAAAAATAAATACTAAAAAAAATTATGGTCTAATTAATCATAGATAAAACAATGTTTCTAATTAATCCTCTAGGTAGTTTTGTTCGACTATTTTTCAATTTTTATCCAAGTAATGCATCATACTAGAAGGCAAATGAGTTGAATTAGTCTTGCTTCTTTTATGAAATTCGTTCAAATATATCATGTATATATTATCATGGATTTAAAATATTCTATATAAGTTTTTAATAAAAATTAAAACTTATAATCAAATTTACCTCACCCACCATGTTGGTTTCAAAATCCATTTTCATAAGGTTTATAAAAACAGAAAAATTATTTTGATTTATTGAACAAATTTGTTTATCAATTTCATTAATGTAGAAAATTAATGTATATTTTTAAGTTGTTTCCATGAAAAGTGTCATGTATTCCAAAAAAAATAAAAAAAATATCAAAATAAAAAGAATTTAATCCTTAAAACCAATCTCTAGGTTCTTGTTAAATGGAATAAAAATATTTGGTATGATTAAAAATATAATCTTCATGATGAGGGTGTTCAAAGCCAAGATGTAGTTCAAAATAAACATCCTCCATTAGAAATACATTTAATAGATTAAATTTTAAATCCATATAAAATAATTTAAAATCCATATGAGATGAATATTCTAAGAGGATCCTAATGGATTCTAAGCTATTAATAGGGTAAAATTTTTCAACATGATTATTTCCTTCCTCTTATTTGTAACCATTGGAAACTAGAGTATCATTATTTCTAGTGATTATACCTTAATTGTAATTTTGGTATCTAAATATTTAACTAGTTATAATAATAATACAATATGATGAATTTTTAATTAAATATCATATCTTGCTTCTCTTGAACATATTTATCTTTTCCTACATAGAAACCACCCAACTCTTCTTACGTAAATATTCTTCTGTGGTTTTACATCCTAGATGGGATTGAAAAGGAAAATATTCATCTTGGATTCCTATATATCATCTAGAAATTTCTCCCTTATCATATATTGCAATAATTTTTTCATTAAGATAGTTTTTATAATCACCTTATATGTTTTAAAATTAATATTACACTATAATAGATGAGTTTTGAATTTATTTCATAAGTACAATCCCTTAAACTATAAATGTTTACAATCATTGGATACAGGATAAACTGTCTTCTTATTTCATTAATAAAATTCAACATCTCTCATACAGATATTTTTACTAAATAAAATCATATATATTCCCTATGTAAACCATTCTTTATAACCAAGGGAAAAACATAAGGAAGGGTAATCTCATATACTCATTACGGGTGAATTGAAGATATCAAGTAATTATAAAATGAAATAATAAGATCAAAATAAGACCATGATATTATGAATAAATCTTACAATATTCATACACAATCTATAATATATCATAAAAATGATACATGGAATAAAAAAAATTCATTTCAAAAGGAAATGAAAATTAGCATGATAAATCATCATAAATCAATCGTGAATCATAATTTCTTGTCTTAAAAGAGTGGTACTATCATAATTAGAGAGATCATTTCACTTATATATTTTAACAAGAAGGACCACCCAATTATAATGGATAAATAATTAATTCATGTTTCAAATCTTATAATGGATTAAGAATCATCACTTTTATCCCATACAATATCAAGAATATCGGCTTATTTCACAATGTAGAAAATTAACATCAACTTGTTTCCCATAATTATCACTTGATATAAAAATCGTTTCCCATTTAATTGGAGGGGGATATAGGTAATACCTATCCCATAATTTATACATTTTTATGACTCATGGTCGTAAAACATCCAGAATATAATATACCAAGAAAAAGGAAATGGGTTTCATAATAATTTCATTATAGCATAACATAAAAAAAATGGATTTCAAATAAATTTCATAAATTAATCATATCACAACCCATTTAAAAGTAACATGTTTCGAAAAAAAAATTTCATAATAGTCATAAAAATAAATCATACAGTGAAATAAAAAAGGCGGTACCATTATATTATATCCTCAGTAAATATAAGAAACACCAAAGGTTGTTTTCATTAATGAATAAAATACCAGTAGGGATCATTAATGAATTCATAAGGAAAATTTTTTTTCCATTGAAATCACTTCATTATGATAAGAAATTTCCAAATATTAGGGAATGCATTTTATTTCAAATTTTCTTTCTCAAAATTAAATAAACTCTTAAAATAATTAAGTGTTCGTGAAGGCATAAAATTATATTCAATTTATAAACATTAAAAAAATATATCTTTCACATTTTTGGTAAAAAATAAAATTATCCTTCTTTAGAAATTGAAAAGAAGGTTTATTTGAGGTAATTTTGTAAAAATTAGAACATGTATAAAATTTAATTTGAAAAAAAAACTATGAATAGTAACAAATTATTTTAATGAATTTTTATAAAACATGTATATTGAAGAAAAAGGTTTTTCAACTGAAGAGAGAAATGAAGTAAGATGTTCTTAAAAATATTCTTTTAAAATATTGGGTAAATAAAGAGAGAAAAATTAAACAAAAACATTAGATTTAATGCTATAAGTAGAGGATAAGAAAATTAATGAGTTTATTGAGGTATATATCATGATATTTCATCATCGTAATCTCACTCTTAAACAATCCTGATAAACAAAAGACTGTAAAATAAAACCCTTACACCAATGTTATTTTTTTAATAATAAAAACCATGACATAAACAAAATTGTATGTATATTATATCCTATAATTTCATGATAGGAATCATAAAACCAAATCATGGTTATTTCAAAGACTACATAGAATAAAATAGTAGGGAATATGGCATGTGTCCCATGGAAATAAGAGTGAGACAAAAATATTTTACATACTTTGGTAACATTTTAATCCTATGCCTCACTAAAGTATAATATAGAATGAAAAATTAAATAGTCTGATGGTAAGTAAATTTATGATATAAAATTTTAAATTGTTTTATATACACCACATAAAATAATATAGCTGTATAACATAATATATTTAACAAACAAGACAACTTATAACGAAATTTTCTTATCATAAGTGTAGAATTTCATGGTACACATTAAAGACTCCTATATAATAAATATAATTTTATTATAGAAATATTACAGAATAATATTCATATATACTATACCAAATATTATTTACATATGAACTTTTATTTCCATTTAACTAATAATAATTTGTGAAAATTAGGTATCCGGTAATAACTACTTTATTTTTCGTATATGTTTTTCATTGATATTTTTTTCCTTTTTATTTGGTTATGGTTTTATAATCTCTATAATTTTGACCATGATATTTAAATTATGTATATTGATTATATTAGTATTTATAATTTTCCATAAAATTTACATATAGATATTTAATTACATCCTTCATGGAGATAGTAGGTAGTATGTACGCATGAACATTGTTTCCATTTTCTCGATGGAATGAAAGAAAGAAAGGTAAAATATATATCTCATTTAAATAGTAATTAATATAACATTTATATAACAACTATTCATTAAATTTATTTTTATTACCTTCTACGTAAATTGTAAGTGAAAATTGAATCACATCACTTCGCGATGCAATATTTTGGCGTACACACGAGCGATGTTAATGTTTTCACATAGAATATAACATAAGAAGGTATATATGTTATTGTAATTATATTTTTATAAGTATTTTTATGAATATCATATATATAATTTAATTCAATCATTTAATGGTTTTTTGAGAGGTAGTGATGGAAAATTAATTACACTTGTTCCTGAGTCAGTAGTCCACCGTACAGATGAATGACACATTAATTTATCATTTGATAGAGTAGGAGATGGATATTTTTTAATAAATAAAAATAATATAAACTATGTATATTTTATATTTTGGTGTAATTTTATTTTAATTATTAATTAATAATTGATGCTACTAGGTGAAGATGTTAAAAGAGCGTTCTTAGTAAAGACAATTACCTTGTCTTAGAGAAATATCCATTGGAAATCTTATTAAGGACACTATGGTTAGTATTTTGGGTTGATTAGAGTCTATAAAACATGGATATGGATTTTGGGGATGTTAATTGGAAGTTATTTCTCTGGAAACATTTCTTATTAATTGTGAAAAGGTAAGGGGAGGAGGTCTCCTATTATAATTGTGGAGGATTTGTTATTTTTTAAATACCCAAAACGATTCAATAATAAGAATTCACTCTCATTTAATGTACCTTCACATTCAAAAAATAATGGATTTTAAGGAAAATATGTTCTAGAAACACCTCTAACACATAAAAAAATTAGTTTTAAACATGTTATTCCTTAAATTGTATGTTTACGAAATTTTACTATTTTATTTTTCACCATGGTAACTAGTTTCTTTTTGTATACCATGTTAATTTTGACTTTAATGATAAAATTAAATATATAATTAATAGATAATTTGGACCCAATAATTATAAATATTAAATATAATTAATCAAATAAATATTTGGTGTCTGTTGAAAATTATTTTTAACACATGTGTATGGAATTCCCAAAACATCATTTTACCATTAACCGTAGTAATAAATTTTTATTGGATTAATAAATATTTATGAAAAAGTGTAATTTAAACATAGAATATAATAAAAATTATTCATATTTAAAATATGGTATCAAATTTATTAAATTCAATTTAACAAAGTGCAAGAATGTAGTTGAAATTAAAACATATTGACATGATCAAAAGGATAATTTCCTAAAGTAAAAATTTTCATAAGAATACAATTTTTTAATCTGAAACAATAATATTAAATTCATTCAAATTAACTAAATTGGATTAAAAAATATATTATTATTAAAATTTAACATTTATAACAATCATAAAATGAATATTATCTAGTAAATTATTTAATTGAAAATTTTGTTTTTAATAAAAGTCAATTTTTTACTGTTCATTGAAATGGTTATATTTATAGAGAATTTTCTCAAAAAATGGAATGATAATTTTGATACGATGATTTGAAATGGGATATTCATTTTTTCAAATATGATTTTTAAAATTACCAAAAATACTATTAAACTAATTGAACAGAATTCGATGAAACAACTTTTTAGAAAAAAATATACATTTTTAAAATAAAAACTAGATTTATTCATATCTCATGTTTAGAGAAAATATTATATAGATAATAAAATAATTATTGAATACATAGTATAAAAAATTGTTAAAAATCATACACTAATATATTCCAATCTAATTTCTTTATACAGAAACACTTGGTGCGTATAAAACCGGTTTCTAAGAAAAAAAATTTCTTTTAATATTCAATTATTTTTTTATTTTCATTTCCAATCAATCGATAACAAATTAATTTATTTTATTCTTTTTTAAACAATATATTTTTTATAATATATTTTTTTATATTCATACTAATAAATTTAATAGCTTATTTATAATTTCCATGTGTAAATAATTATATTAATAGTATATAGTGATTCACAAAAAAAAATTAATGTTGTTTGTAACATAAGGTATCAAAGTAATTAAATTTATTTGAAAAATAACATTTTAAAATATCAGGGAGTTATATTTTTTAAATTTTCTAGTTATTTTCAGTTTTCGGGGTTGTAAAATTTCTTGTTATTCATATTAATTTCATTCAAGACTAGATTTTTCATGATCATATTTCATATCGTCACATATTTTTCATAAACAAATGTTCAATTCTCATGTTATATAATGAATCTTTTAAGTCACCAATAATATTTTTTTATGATTAAAAGGTAAACCTTCAACAATTTTTACATGATTGTAATCTTTAATAATCCTTGAATTTTAATTTAAAACTCTATAAGTTATAAAAGTTATAGAATAACCTTGGGAGATTCCTTTATAACCCTTCAGTTCAAACAAAATAATATTGTCCTTGAATTTCATGCTATTCACTTTTCATCTAAAAAATATTATCCGTAAATTAAATATCTATTATTCTATATATCATAGGTTTTTATCTTAAAGATAATATTTCATATACCTATTTTAACAGCTTAGAAATTTGTGTTTATAGATTTATACCAAAGCTGAGTTGTTATGTTATATCCATACAACATTGTAATAGAAACAACTTGTAATTCCATATTCTTTCCCCCAATAATTATATATATTTTCGGTTTCCTAAGGGTTGATAAGATATTCTTAATTACATGTTTTTGAAAAAAATTAATTCAATATTCTCAAACTCTCCGTCATTGTCAATTATTAATAGGAACATTTTAGAATCCTCGAAACATCATTCTAACTTATAGAAGTCAGTAAATATATAAAAATAATATGTTTTGTGTTTTAAGAAATAAACCCATTTAAATCAATAAAAATCATTAACCGACACATAAAAAATGATCTTCCAACATAATGTAATGTTATATAAGGAATATAAAAAATCCATACAAAAACAGTTTAGGTGTCTAAAGGATAAAAATTATTTTTTTTGTTTGACTGATAAGTATTATTATTCCAAATTTTTCTTGCATCACATAGTTTCTTTTTTCCCTCTTTGAGTTGGGGAAAATCATAAATAAATTTTTTCTATGGTAAATTTCATAAGGAATATACAAAAAAATATCCAATACTTCTATTCCAAATCCACACTTTTTAAATATATTCATTCAAATACTTCATATTTTGTTTCCACATAGAGTAAAGATAGAGTGTTTAAACACTTTCAATTAATGATTCTTTAATCATATGTAATTTATCAATGAAAACTAAATGGGGATTATAATAAAAATTGATAAAATATTACTAGTACCAATGTTGAGAAATAAGAACCAGGTTATGCTTTAAGACTTTAATATAAATAAATTTTAAAATGAGAAATAAAATTTTATCTCTAACAATTCCTACTACAATAATCTTTATTTTATCATTGTCACCAAATTTGACATAGCCTCCATCAAATTTAGATAGTAAGTGAATATTATAAACTTATCCACTCATATTTATGGAATAACCAATATCTATTAACCAGTTTTCATTATAACGTTTGGGGAATTTTCACTATAGAAAAGGACTAAACCAGAATGCATTTTGGAACATATATTCTCTTGGCTCTGGATGTGTTAGCTATAAAATACTTGAGAACACAAATATGCTTATATTATCTTGGATTTATATAATATTCAGAATTAAATTATATATAATTACAAAAAAAATTTATCTACATTATTCCAAATATTTGAAGATATATTATGATATAATAAGTTTCCAAATGACCCTTTATTCCACAATGAAAACATGTGACGTTAGATAGTTTTGGACTCTTAGAATAAGGAAAAACTAAATATATATATCGGTTTTCCCCATTACTTATAATCCCATAGTTATCTTTATGTTATTTATTATAGAATATGATTTTATTTAGATATTCATACCATTGATAAAAATAGTGGGAACATCTTTTAAATCACTGGAATCATCCTTTAATTCCTATATTTTTCTATTTTTCACAACATAACTTGATGTATATTTTTAAAACTAAATTTCAATTCTAAAATACTTTATTTAGTTCATTATTTTATTTTGAAATAATATCATATGATTTCTTGAAAGATTTTCTTTTTCATTGATTGTCCATGTTTACCATTAAACATTGAATAATGTTCATTTAACACATAAAAAAGAACAGTATTAGATTTTTAGGAATGTGAAGAGTAATAATCAGAATGTAACATTTTAGTTTTTCCATGAAACACATTTTTCATTATAAATATATACTTAAGTATCCTAAATTAAACTAATTCATAACTAGAGTCCTCTGAGTAACTTTATCTAAATTTCATTTCTTTTTTCTACTCATTATAATTTTATATCTTCTTATAATTAGTTTCATATTTTTTCACCTTCCAAAGTTGATGTAAATTAGTCTTCATAAGCACTATATTTATAAACTCATAACACCTTACTTTATTTTATATTTCCATTGAGCTTCTTATACTTGTTAAATTAGTTATTGAATAATTTTTCCTTATTTTATAATTTCTATATTTTCATTGTAAATTCACAATGATCATCACTAGATTCTGAATTATGTCTATCCTTTTCATTATATAAACATGAAAATTATTTCACTTCATTTTTATTATAAAATTATAAAGTGTAATATTTTAAAACATAATTATCATTATTTATCATCTTGTGTTCTTTTTCTCAGTCTTCTATGTTGGAGTAATATGTCATAAGTGTACAAATAAAATCCTTTATCTAAAACAATCACTATATAAAATTTTTAAATAGAATTTAAATATATACACTATTTCTATAGGATTAATATATTTTATATGATAGCTCGGTCAAGTTCAAGAAAATGACATCCTAAGGAAGATATATATATATATATATTCAATTTTAGTTACTCTATAATTCATTTGAGTTATTCTTTCAAAATAAATATTTCTGAAATTTTAAAACATTTACTTGGACATGTTGTATCTAATTTTATAACATTATAGACTCCTTTATAAAGAAACTGATATAATTTACCACATATCATATGTTTTTTCACATGATGAAACTTTCTTAAACTCACAAGGTCATAAGAAACATATAATATCATTCATAGACTTAGAGATTATGTCATATTCTAAATTATTGGTTGCATCTAATTTCTCTAGTTCTCAATCAAGAATTTTATTGGGATTTAAATCACTAAACTAAAAATTTAGACAATATTTTTTATATAGATAATCATTCAATCCTTTTAGAACCCATTATTTTATCATGGAAATATGGGTCCCAAACCATATACATTCCATGCTTACTTTCTATCATTACAACTGTTTTAAAATGATATTTTTTTACTTCAAACCATTAGAGTTGAGAACATTATAGTATGGGATTCTAGTAACAATTTTTTTAGCATATATTTATAAAATTAATTAGGATTCTGGGGTGAATTGAGTTCTTAAAATTTTAAACCTAATAAAATTCATCCCTCAAACTAATTCATAACCTTTTATCAAATAGGATGTGGTAATAAAAATATAAAATATAGAAATAGAACATAATGAAATTATTGTGCTTTAGAGAGCAATAATTCCATTAACCACTCCACTAATACTCTCTCTTCAATGTTTATGACTTTCACCAATCACATCTTTTTCTCATGAACCTAAAAATTAAGATCAAGAAACTGAATCTTGTCACACAAAAAGATTCCATGAGAATTCAAAAAGTATATCTATTTTTACATGAACATTTCTCATTGTTCTCAAACCCATTATAATAAGTTTGAAACATTATATAGAAAGAAAAATATTAGGATTGTGTGTTCATCTCATAGATAAAATCTGTAACTAGATGTTGAATAAGGACTCTTACAAATAAAAAGTGAAAATATTTGAGTATCTCTAAAATATTTTCATTTATTATAGATATATCTTGATCACAAAAAAAGTATAATTTTTTTTGTTAGATTCTCATAAACAATCAACTAAAAACATACAGTATTCACACAATCTCTTGTATCATTCTTAATAACTCAAAAACCTATTCTTAAACACAACACTTATTACATATCAAATATGAAAATAATTCACTAATTAAAATTGTTTGGATAAAGGATTACAATATTTTGAAATTAAAACCAATTTCCTTTTTAAGTGAATTTGTGTAGAAATAGAATAGAAATGGTATCATGTGGTTGCATCTTGTACCTTCCCTAAAACATTACCCTCCTGGGAAATAATAGTTTTACATAATCCAGACTTTTTTTATTTATGCATAACTACTATTTAAAAATCATAATTTCTGATTGGAAATATCTTTACAAAATACAATGGTAATAAATCACCATAAAATACTAATATAATATCACAAATACGAAAAAAGTTGACCTTCATATTGATTATTCGGTATCATGAGACTTCTTAACATAAAATTTTACTAGATCATATGACTTTACCCTTCAACATATATCATTAGTCAAAACTCATAATTTTATCAAAGCATGTCGAATTCCAATGATCTTAATAATTTTGGGTCTAATCACAAGTCTTTTATTTCATCCTTTCTAATATTAATACTTTATTGATGGTATGTCTTTTTGTGATCACAAACATTGATTGTGAATCAAAGATTTAGAATTTAACTTTCACATAAACCTTATTTCATTATATAGTAATTTTTCTAATAGTATTTCTAGAACATAAGACTTTAGATATTACTAAGTCTTTAATTCAAATATTTGTTTTCATCATAAAACATCCAAACATAGGAAGAATTCTTGAATTATTAAATTTCTCTCAAACTTCAAACGACGATAAATCTTCAGTGGAAGGCATCAATATTTCAAAAAATCATAATTTAAGGACTCACCAATAAGAGAAAAAATCAACAAAAATATGGATTCCTTATAAAAAATTATTAATTAAATAAATATTCTTCACTCTTCAATAAAAATCATTAGAAATATATTTTATTGTATTTTTGATCATTAAAATGAAGTATAAAATGGGTTATCTAGAAAAACATTGCTGTATCCATTAAATTATTGTTTTAGAATTATCTTCATATGGAGAAATGGTTTCACTATAGGATAATTTTAAATAAATAGATTAAATATATACATAAATAGCGATCCCTCGTTCTATATTTAATGAAGATGACACAAGACCCATCTCTCTATAAGAGTTGATCTTATCTAACATGAAGAAGATGAAGGAAATAAACAAGGATCTTATTAGTCTATAGATGAGGAAATCAAGTGTATTTAAAAAAATGATGATTTAGGAGATACCTACATGTATATAAAGTATTAAGGAGAACCTTAATTCTATAAATAGTATATCCCCTTTAATAATGTTGAGTGAAAATAGAAGAATATGGAGTGTACCTTGTATTGATAGTGCATCTTTCCGAAACCATTGCAATAACTACAGTAACAAGTGTTACCTACTGTTATACTAACCAATCATATGAGTATGATCCTTAGATTATCCCTTTCTAATAAACCAATATAATAGTCATGTCTGGTCCATGATTTATATTTCTAAATTTAAATATATTATTTGGTGAGATTAGTGTTGTGAAAGGATTAGTGATTGAATGTGTTATTTAAAATAATTGTAAAGGATATATATGTCTTATATTACTAAATGAAGAGACAAAATTCAATCAATAAAAACCCAAATCCAAATCCCTTGATCAGGGTGCTTATGGTCAAACTTATCTCATTATGTGGTGTCAAATATAATATGTTATAACATTAATTTCAATATATAAATCTATTTTTATTCTTTTTTCTCATGGATTAATTTATGAATCATTCATTTTTAAAGGAACCATCCTTGATGATTGAAAAAAATACTTATTTTCATTTAGGATTACATTATTGAGGTCATGGGTTATGTTCTCCAAGTTACTATTTTTGAAAGGCATACTGAAAGAATTTATAGTCCAAGGAAAGAGTAGATAATGAAAAAATATGTGTCCAGTGAGGTATACAAGAGAAAATATCATTAAGCAAAATCATTTCTAATGTGAAATACTATTGATATTATTTGTATGAAAATATTTAATGCCAATAAAATTGATGTTTCATTCTGAAAATTTTTTGAATATAGCCTTCTTTCAAGAGGAATGAAGAAGAATAAGAAGAAGAAGACTCTAGAGAAGAAAAATAGTTCAATTGATGTGATAATTTCTTATTATATTATTAAATATTATTCTAAAAAACTATAATATTCATTCAAATAAAAAAATTATATTCACACCTAGTTATTGATATTAGTGTAGATTCTAAAGATTATATTAAATCTACCTCAATTTTCCAATATATAGGATGTTCATGTAGTAATTAATATAAGATCTAACTCTTATCGGAGAAGGTGGATAAATGAGAAATAATATATGGGATCGATTGTGAATTTATAAAATAACATTCCTGAATGGAAATTTTTTTGAAGAGTGTAGAGTTTTCCTTTAATGATGATATAATGAAAATGGGTACATATATGAATAGAACTATTAATTTACCTTTGGAATATTTATAAGATATAGAAAAAAAATTCCTTGCAAAAAGAGATTAAAAAATGAATTATCCAATCAAAAAATCATTAATAGAGGATAAAGTAAGGAAATTATTTCATCTCATGTTTGTGGAATACGGACTCCCTATTGAAGGACAATGATGGTAATATCGAGGTGATTGAAACAAATTTTGTATCTTCTAAAGAAAATTATTTAGTATAGATTGTCTCTAAGTAATCCTCAAGAGATAGAGTATGTTAATATAAATATATAGAATAAATGAATAAAAATAAGTCACAAGATAAATATATATGTTTGGACTATTAATGTACGGCATTTATTACATCAAAAAAATTGATAATTCTTACACACTAGAAGTTTGTTTCTAGAGGTCCCAGACCTCAATGATGAAATAAAAATAATTTAATAAACATCTCAAATGAGTTATGACTATATGAGGTATGATTTAATCATATTATTATTAATTAGTTATAAATATAATTATATTGTATGAAAATGAATCAGGAAAAAAGAATATAAGTCTTAAGGTGATCATTTATTACTATGACAAAAAAGGATTAAGAAATTTAACATAATATAAATTGTTATGATAAAAAAACAATTACTATTCTATAGGGAAGTAATGAATATACCTGAATCATACACAAAAGACAAATTATTATATACTCATATAAGAACTTGTGGAGAGAAAGAAATAAAAATTGAAAAATAAATAATGATGTCTCTACATGTCTCTGAATTTTATACCTATTGAATTGGACTTCTATGGGGTCAAATTCAAAAAATAAATATCCATTGGTTTGTATCAAAATAAAAGAACATGCCCAAGTTATATGAGTCTCGAACTAGAAGTGAATTCCAAGACAACGAATATGGTGAACTCCCATAATAACATCTATGATGAATTTTGTACAAGTTGATTCATTTAAATTGTCAGTAATAAATTGGATTTAAAGGTATTTAAAATTGAAGGGTTGTTTTACAAACATCAAATTATTCTACTAGAAGATGTCAAATGTTTCCCTATCCTCATGTGATAAATGTTTATAATTTTTTTTAGAAATGGCGTGGAATTATGGGGGAGATTCGATCCATGGGGAGATTTTGGTGAAAGAATATATCTATTTGATACAATGAGATAAATACAATAAGAGGTTTCATAATTATTATATTTCTTAATTGGAAATTGGACTAGAAAGAGAATTTAAAATGGTATCATGTCATTAATATAACTCGATAAGTAGTGCCAAGAAACATCAATGGTTTTCAAAGTTGTATATAGAAGTTCCATTTTTGGATGTAGAATTATAAATTATGGAAGGATTTTTACCCTCATCAAAAACTGATGAAACCTGGTGAATAAATGATTGCTATAATATATAAATTTTAATCACATGTTTATCATTAAAAAGTTGAATCTGGTGGTTAAACATATAATATGACTCACACACTTTGATTATAAATTTTTATTAACTAAGGATTTTTTGTAAGATTTATTGATATTAAAAGATATGTTAAATATGTTAAAAAGATAATGCTACTCAACATTATGGAAATAAGTGGGGTAAATATACAATTTTGATGTTTTTTTACTTAAAATCATTTTACCTTAACCAATTTATGAATCAATAGTCTTAGAGTATTTTTTAATAACACAACTCGAACTAATAAATTTATATAATAAAAATATTTGGATAAAATACATTAGGATGGAGGATGTTTTTTAGATCTTGGAAAATGAAAAATCTAGTACATTTTTATTCAATAAGAGGAATTATTTCTATAGTGAAAATATGGATTTACACCTATTGTAAATGTTTCAAATATACAATATAAAATTGAGAGAAACTAAATGACATATGGTGTAATAATTTTTTTAAATGGATCCATTAGTTTATGAACTATGGTTTATTATTAATTCTTAAGAAAACCCATATTATTTTCATACGAACTTTCTAAAGGATGATATAGCCAAAGGCTTTGGATTTTAACTAATGATGCCAAGTAGACTCTAAAGTGGATATATTTTTTGGAATAGGATTAAAGATACCAATATCAAATGGAACAAAAATGGATTTCATGACAAAGGGGAGAAAAAATATCTAAATAAGGTTTTCATAAGGTGGTGAGAATTAGCTTCCCCCAATATGACATTTGTATATAAATGTGGGTAGTGTGGCTAAGAGAATATACCCTATGATATTATATGGGGAATGGAGGTGTATTGTAATAAAATTTTGTACAATATGACTATATTAAATTATTATAAAAGGGTTATTGGGATTAATTTTCCATAAATCTATATATTATTAAGAGTTATATGGTGATTTTTTTATGTTTTTATTATGAACAAAATCAAAATGGGGGGAATATTAAAACTAGGAGGTTGTGAGTTTGATTTTTCAAAAATAAGAAATGGATTTAAACAATCAAATCCATATAAACAAATTTTAAGGATTGTTCTATTATACATGCAATGGTATCTTCAAATCCAATGTATTAGAGGAAGTCGCATTGAAATAAATATATATTAAAGACCATTTTTCTGTATTGTGGTTAATGATGATTGCTGATTCTTGAACTAGTGGATATTTTGATGTGATTTTCATGATTATTCTGCAATTATATAGTTTCATAATATGTGATGAGGATAAATGAAGGAATTTTTTATTTTATGGTTGAAGTTATGTGGGGTGAATGTATATAACTACATGGGATATTTAATTATTTCATGATTTTATTTTAAGGAAAATTTGAAAAAATCATACAATTTTTCATTTATACATAATATTTATTTTTTTGAAGTGTCATTGATATGAATCCAAGTTTTGATTTGTTCCTTGTATAAATTATACTGAAATCTTGAGGTGATATAGAAATGGGTAAAATGCATGCAATATACCATGTGTTACATATGGGTACTTTAGATCATATATAAGAGTAATTGTGATGAAAATAGTGAAAAATGGCTAAGTGTTGAACCTTACTATTATATGTATGAGTGGTTGAGTCAATTATGATTATAAATAAAAGTAAAATCGTGAAATATTTAGCAAAATGGTGATGATATGTCACAATGTAGGAAGAAGATTCATGTTCTGTTGGTCAGAAACGTAAATGTTTATCAATCATAAAATTTGATTGATTGAGGAAGAACTAGATCCTGTAGAAATAGATATAGTGAAATGGTTCAATGATAAAGGTCGTGTTATGGATGATATCTTATTGTATTTTAGATGGAGAGAATATTTATTCCATCCTAGGGAACATAGTATTTTTCATTGAAGTAATACCTATGAAAAATAGGATACAACAATGTAAAAATTGTGAAATCCATGGGTTTTTTATGTTATTTGAAAATTAAAAAATAATATTGATAATTACCACTGATAGAGATGTATATCCATGCAGTGTTTATGCATTATAAAAATTAAATGGTTATAAAAGTTTAGAGACAGGGAAATCACGTAACACCTTTACACTGTGACATTTTAGGAGTAAGCGGTGAAATTATACATAGTGTTTAGCCACTATAAAAAAATATATGATTATTATTTAGATGATTTATGTATCACGGTGCAATGTACACTATCACATCGTGATAATTTAATAGATCTAGAAGAGATTAAATAATTTCCTCGTGATATTTCGAAGGATTAAATAGATTATATTGAGTTAGTTTTTTTGATATAGAATTTAAGGTAGAACCAAACAATGGAGGATGTAACATTCAATAATCAAACTAATAAATGAGAATATCACACCACGGAGGTGACAACATATCATGAATATAATATTATCAAAAAAATATGGTGGATTTGATTATAGTATAAAAATAATAAGATTAAATAAAATTTCAATACGATCAAATGGAATTTATTTAAACTTTTTCAAAGCACTAAAATATATGGTATAGTTAGAATTGTCTCAGAGAATCAGAAAATGAAAATCAATCTTACCAGATGGATTAATGCTAACTTTCATGGAAATAATATAAAATATATTTACAGTGGTTCTAAAAATGGAGGCTACAAATATTGTACTAACTAATTCAAAAAAAGAAGATGAAGATTTACATTAATGATTCAATTATCATATCTACTTCAGTTCAATATATAATGTCTTGAGGGAAGAAGAATTTATTTCACTACAATATTTGGATGAACAAGAATATAATATGAAACCAAAAATTCCTTTTGGGAACTTTATTCCACAAGATAATAAGTGTGGTCATTGCAGTCTTATAAAATATATAAGGAAAATATTCCATGAAAGAGGGAAAATTAAATTTTGTTTAAAAGAAGAAGAAATAAGAGACAAATATCTATATGAAGTTGGTCAAACCATGATTAATGAAGTGGAGTCTAATGAAAGATGATATTATGATTTCATCTATCTATGATGAGGATATATGGTGTATTAGTAACCAACACTATTACAAAAGATAAATTTATATATATAAATTGTGGAAGAGTCCCATAAGTATATGGAAATTACATTACCATTATTTAAGTAGTACACAAGTGGAAGAATAGATAGTGAACATGGGATTGACAATGCATCATTCATAATCCTTTAAAATAATTATTGCAAGTTCTTTTACCAACTGGTATATCAATACACTACCAATACATACTATATAGATTATCCCCTCTGGGATGAACTAATTAAAACCCGAACATAATATGAAATCTTTACACATCTGTATTTTAATTTTTTATTCAATGGGATCAGTGGTGTGAAATGATAAGTGATTAAACATGTAAATTAAATAAGGTGACAAGATACATATATCATAGGGGAATAAAAAAAGTACACATTTTAATCATTAATCACATTTATTCACCACCCTCCCCCTCAGGGTACTATAGGTAATCCAAATCCCAAAAATGTCACCTTACCTTCTTGTAGATAGTCCTCTATGTATCCTCTCTGTCACAAAACATGACAAACACAACCAATTCTTTATCATCCAAAAATATTTCCCATTATACTCAATATCGTCCAATAGAACCAATAAGCTCATAATTTATAATATTAATCTATGTTATTCTGGGTGAACCTAGTAACTATATCATATCACACAATACCTATATTTATCACTTAGTGAATACTATATTTATAGGTTAACAAATCATCTCACAATATAACTAACTTTTCGTGGTGGCCAAAATCAACTTGTTTTACATATCAAGCATAGAAAATCAAGCCACTAGTTTTACTAAGACCCATGACTAACATGTTGCTTCAACCAATAGAAAATAATTGAAATCCTTTTGTTATTTAATATTAAAATATTGGCTCACAAACAACCCATATCTATGAAAAATTTAAAAAAAATCACCATTGGTGTGGCATCTCCACATCTTGGTTTGAACCAATAATTAGTTGATAAAACACATATGGATACCCACATTAGTCAAATATTTTATCCCCCTTTATTTATTCCATTAACATAATTCCATGTTATATAGACCTAAAATTATAAATGACTCAATGGTTCCATGGAAATGAGACAATTCCTAAATCCTACAAACAAATCATGCTTTAACAAAACCCTATGCCAATATATTACTCTCCCCATAGGGTATTTTCAAACATTTCTGACTATAAGACTTAATTATTCATCATATATATATTTCTAGGGCCCATAAACTATGTTACCTTCCTACCAATAACTTTCCTGATGAACTATCTATGATATCATGAGTAAAACATTTTAATCAAAATCACCTTCCTTACAAAGAAATTCCATGAACCCCTTTATTGAGTGTCTTATACTCCTATTATAAATATTTTTTGCTCTATAAACCTTATATTACCACCTCTAAATGTATTTTGATAAGTGGTTGATAACCTAAATGAGTCGACATAAGGTGTTCACACTCTATCCCATTCTTACTCATAGAAAATGGTTTCATTGCCCTAGTAGTTTATTTCAAACATAGATACCCCTTCAGAGTCTTCCAAAGGAAACTAGTAAATGATCCTTCTGGGGATGTAATCCATATCTGATCCAAATACCTAATGTAATAGTAAAACACTTATTATCATAATAATAAGATCTATCAATCTTTACTTTTGATTCTAAAAACTCTTTCTCTTATTTTTTTATTTCCTTGACCAGAATTACCATATTCAAAATGAAATGTTTTAAATATATATATATTTTTTAAGGAAACATACCACATAAACATAGGATTTATCCTAAAAATTATCATTAGTTGATTTAACTTTAATTTCATATGATCATAGAATCTAATAAAACAACAAAAAAATGAAAATTTAGAGATTTGTGTTGATGTTGTGAAAAATATTAGAAAATGGATAATTAAATGATTGTATGGTTATCTATACCCATATGATAGCATTTTTAAGCGTAGATAATATCTATAATGTCAAATTATACACATGAACAAATAAAAGGTAGAGAGAGATGGTGTATCAGACCCCAGGTCATATGGATCCCCAATATAGGGGAAATACAATTTATAGAATTTTAGATTAATTAAAAAAATAAAAAAATAGACCAAATGTCATCATGACACTCAATGGTCCCTCAAATAATGTATTATGGGCCACCAAACTCTCAATATCCCATTATAGGATTTTCAATAGAATTGAATTGCCTCCATTTACTCTACATTCAACACTGGGTGTCCAGATTCTTTCCATGGACCATTATATGGGGCTTGTTGTAGCCCAAAAACTATATAATAAAATTTATTATTCATTGGAACCCTCTCAATGTATTTTATACCAAATAATACACTTCTAAAACATTTTATTAACACCACAAAACATTTTTATGTCTATCCCCTCCGAAATAAAAAATAAAATTTCAAATTCACTATAGATTCAATTCTATTAGAGTCCATCATATTTACCACTTCCACAAGCATGTAATAGCTTCAGATTATATAAACTCCCCACCATATAACTATACATTTCTAACAAGTATTGATGTATATCTCATGATAATCACACCATATACTAATACCCTATGATTTATTCTCATTCCAATATCTCCAAAATATTTGGTCATGTAGTCAAAGTATTTATTCTAGTCACATGATTATATTTCAAAAAAATCCCCACAATGTAGTTTATAATATTCACCTAAAATTTAAAAAATGACTTATCTTCCACCAAACATGAAGTATTATAACTAATGATTCTTAAAATCACATATTGGTACATCACACTACGAGTTTCATTGAAAATATCCATCTCTCACACACTGCAATCCCAATCATGTGTTACGTACATGATTCCCAATCCATAGTGAAATTATGTAAAAATTCAACCGCTAACACTGGGACACACTAATTAAGTTTAAATCTCATGAATGATAGATGAGATGTATGTCTTACACTCTAACCTCATTAAACTACCCACAATATATGTAAAAACCTACCTAAAACCATGTTTTCTCACAATATCACCCTTTAGAAATCTAGAAGTTATTCCCCATCTTGAACTACCAACATCACTCCTATCATGAGTAATGGTCAATTCCTTTTCTATAATCTACCCCAAGCTAGTTCCCAAAAAATTTACACTACTTAATAATCCACATATTTATTTCTCAACTTTGAATTTCTCAAGAATAAAAAAAATTATCATCATTAATGTATAATCTAAAATTATAACTCTTCACCCATAAGATGGGTTTGTTATACATGCCATCCCATGTATTCCTTGAAATTCACCTTATAAAAAGGTCATGTTTTCTTATTATCTATATAAATATCCCAAAAAAGGGATTATTAATATCATCACCCTACACATATTAACTTCCCATAAATCTAACAAAAACCAAAATAAATCTCCATTAATCCACACTCAGCATACACTAAAAATATCACCCCTTATTCCAAGATCTAGAATATATGGACATATTGGTTCCCTGATCCAATGCTATTAACTATCACTAACCACCCACATTAATATTAATAATCCATACCAAATTTTCTTGATAGACAATACACATAATAATAACCCAACTAGAGCCCTAAATGATTCTTTCTCAAGGAAAAACCCAACAATGTTAGTCACCTGAATACATAGTAAGATTCTAGCTCAAAATATATGACCAATTTTACACTCTTGTTTTCCTATTAGTGATTCAATTTTCATATTTCTTACTCACCAAAACCAATAAATCCAATACTCTTTCATGTTATTCTTGATGATTTATGGTCTCACTAACACTTTACTCTAATGATAAAACATAGGGGTATCACCACTGAGGATTCTTTTTAAGTATCTCTTGATATCTAATTAATGATAGAATCGACAGAATCATGATTCCAACAATCCATAATATAGTTTTTCAATTAAAGATCTATAATTATTATCTCATATAATTTCCAACTCAACCATAAACACGATTTACCATAATTCCTATATTTAAATTCCCTCAATAAACACCTCCTTCTCAGCCCAAAGGCACTGCTAGTCAATCCAAACAAAAGGGTATTTTACAATCAAATATGAGTTTCCTAAAACACTACCCATGTAATTGTATGGGAGTCAAAATCATTCTAGGAGAAATATCATCACTCAACTCCACCTCAATTAATATAAAGATGATATATCTGAAGGGACTCATCCACATTCTCACATTAAATTCATATCCCAACATCCAAATCTATGAATAACTCATTTCCCTGATACTAGATACATACAAGCATTTCACATTCTAACCACATTTCCTATCTTAGATACACATAAGAATTTATAATATCATTCCATCACCTTTTTATTAAAAAAAACATTCAATGAACTGGTTCCACTAATGATTCATACAAACATTTCATCCAAGTCATATCCAATTACTACCCATATTCCCAATCACTCAGTCAAGATCTCACCACACTATTTTATGTCTCTTGAATGATACCACAATACACACTATTTTCTCTCAAAGAGAATACATATAATGAAACTCCACCTCACAAAAATCTCAAAACCATATTTATACCCAATATGATATTAACATAAACACTTTCATGTCGTCATGGAAAGATATAAAATACAATCTATATCTTGAGAATATCCCCATTTATTCTCTTACCATATAAATTCTTTATAAATATTTCATTCCATTACTGTAGTGGAATAAGTGAACTAATGTAACACCCGAGACTTTTATGTTATATAAATCATCAAAGGAATCTTTTTCTACACAACACTTTCTTGGCTTGCTTTACACGAAATCACGACCTTCCTCGATAGCTTGCATCGTACGCAATACCGAGTTTCACTAAACAACGATATGCTATTAAAATATTATTAAAACTAGCGGTTATGAATAGTAATAACCACTTTTTAAAATTTTATAAATTTTATTTTTCAAAATGGACTTCATTTCTGGATTCGGAATATCGAAATTATCCTAGGGTGAAATTTTGGTATTTTTCTGAAAACTTTCAATTTTTGATGAATAGTGAAACCACTAAGTGGTAGTTAAAAAAACTGAATTTTTCATAAAACTTAATTTTACCGCTTCTGTGAGTGGAATTTCGAAAATCTGAGAGACATGTTTGATGTCAGTAAGTAAAATGTGGTTCAATGAGATGAAAATAATTTTTTGGTGAATAGTAACTTTTTACTTTTTTTTACCACGGTTAAAAGTAAATAAGGTAATTAAGGTTAAAAATGATATTATTATTATCCTAACACATGTCCTAATTCTATTGGACAAGTGTAATTCGACCAAAAACAAACTTAGGAATAAAATATGACCATTTAGGCCCACTTGGATTAGATTAGGACATTTATTATTAATTTATTTAAAGAAGGGTTAAAATAGTTAAAATAAATGTTTAATAAATAATTATTTTTAATTTGGGGTTATACATAAGATAAATTCTACTATAAATATTCATTAGAAAGCTAAAACTATTTCCTACATAATGGTATTTTATTTGTAATTTTTAGACATTAAATAATTTAATTTATTTATGACACAAAGATGATGTAGTAATTATCTTATTAATGAAATATTGACATAATTGATGTTATAAACACCAAAATAAATGTAATTTGACACTTATTATGAATTAAAATAATTTTCTAGATTAATATGACATGTTAGTATTGATTTAATTAACTTTTTTCGAACTAATAATTCTTTTATGATTTTCACAAAAATTAATTACTAAATAGTGTCAAAATTGACATAAAAAAGTTTTTAAAACAAATATTATATTATTAATTGTTATTTTATTCCTAAAAATATAAGTTTCGGCCAAATGACTTAGATAAGGTTATATATATTAATAATAAACAACTTGGGGTTCGTTTGGCTGCTTATAGTAAGTTTATTAACCTTATAGTATAAGAACACAAGAAGACACGGTAAAAGTAAAATTATTTAACTTAATGTTAAATCTAAATGATAAGGTTATAATAGGAACCTAAACTTGTCTAAATTCTATTGGATGAGAGGGTTTAGACCCATCCTCACCTTAGACTCTAAATAAATCAATTTGGAGCTATTTAAAACCGAACTTGACTTTATAATAAAATAATATTTTTAGGTATTCCAAAGATGCCCCTCTCCTCCCTTATAAAAGGGCACCTCCTCCCTCTCTTCCTCACACCACTTTGAGCCTTAAATCTCGGCCAACCCCTGCCACTTTCTCCTCTCCACTTCCCTAGAGACATCCTAGAGGTCCTGGTCTTATTCAAAGACCAATTTTAGTTCCCTAAAATAAGGTCTCAAATAAGCACTTCAAAGAAGAGGTAATGTCCGTTACAGATTCTTTCATCTTTATTTCTTCTTCCACTTATTCTTCTTTAGTTGTTTCATTATGAAGTAATAACATCAGTATCACTCATATACTGATATGTTATTATAAGTATGAAACAACCCTATTTCACCATCTATCCATCCTACGGAAAAAGAAATCACCGCGCGTGCGTACGTACGGAATATCGTCTCCACGCTGTGGTGTAATCTATTTTCCACCACCACCTTACTTGGATGGGTATAATGGTGTAAATAATGACTATATATGACTACTGTAAAGTGATATTGATTCTGAAATAGTATACATACACTCCAATACAATTCCATGATCATGGGAACGATATCATCGCTCGTGCGTACGTACGGAATACCGTCTCCACGATGTGATGCGACTCGTTCTACATGATTTTCATTGCATAATGACTACATAAATAAATTGAGTGAATAAATATAATTTATAGTACATTAATACCATTCTTTAAATGATGTATCTATAACCTAAGGAGAAGAATAAGAATTTATTCGACAAAACACGCATAAGAACAAAAAGTTATAAACACCCGAATAACAAGTAGCAATGAAATATTACTACCAAGAAACTAAGAATATGACCATATATGATATCATAACAATAATTATGATTCTATAATAAGTCAATAACATTATTTAAATCATTATACAGGAGGTTCAGACACTTATGAGGCAAATCGGACCTAAGGTAAGGGAAATATCACAATCTCATTTTTATCCGAGATTGTTTATACTTTGGTATTTACTGGGGTGTATTTTATCATCCACATCCATGTTTCCTCAATATGTAATATTATTTACATCCACCTACAATTGTTTAAATCCAATTTTACCCTTCGGTGAGTTTTTAGTAAAAGATATGAAAGGAATATTTTGTCATTTTTCATACGAGGTACTTTTTTGAATTTTCCGACAAAAGTATGAGAAGAATGTATTTTTACTTATACGGCATGAATGGATTTTTAAAACATTATTTCCAAGAATCTTCCTTTACAAGTTTTCAAGTTTATTTTTAATCAACTTCTTTTAGTTTGTAATTGTATGACATGTTAAGAAAGGAAAAGTGTTTTTGAAGTAGAAAGGATATTTTCCTCAAGAATGGAGTTCAAGTGTTTTATCAAAATTATTTTCCATATAAGATAATATAGGGTTATGTTTCTATACCTATTATTACATGGATTTGATTATGTTGTGATGGAAATATTTTTATTCCTTTATCATATATTAATTGTTTTATGATGACATGTTGTTTAAGAATCCCATTTTTACTACATGGGTTATGCAATGATGTATGATTTATGGTTTTGTGGCACACATAAGAATGGTATCATTATGATATGGGTGGGACCTATATCTCCCTCCAATGCATTGGGTAAAGATTTTATATCTCATGAGATAGACATGGTTGGAATGGTAGGTTATACCGGTTCAGTGAAACAGGACTGAAACGAGGAGTGAACTCGGTTCAGAAATGGACTTTGTCCACTAAGATAGTCTTGGAAATTAGTCTTGACTAATAAGAAATGGTTCTCTATGATTATGTGTGTATGCCACAAAGTTTCATGTTTTAAGTTATGATTATTGGGATTACATTTCACTACTATGATTTATCCCATGTTATGAGATTATGATCTCTTTTGTAGGTTAAGATTTTCAAAAGTTATGTGCTTATGTATATGATGTGATGGGTATTTCTTTTGTTTACCCTCATTAAGCATTTGAGCTCACCCTTTTGTATGTTTTATTTCCCCAGGTCATGAAGAAGTTTATTAAGTAGAATATGCCAAAAAGTGACTCTAGATATGATGAAATAAATGGGAGGAAAAGTAGATGCTTTATGAACCAGTTTTTTATGCTTTCCAGTTTCTAAATACACCATACCTATACAGTAATTTCATGGTTTTGTTATATGTTGTAATAAGTGTGATTCAATTTTGAAGTAATAACAATGTATGTAAAGTATGGGTCGTTATAGTTGGTATTAGAGGAAAGGTATAGTCAACATTTGGAAACTAGGATGTGAAAGCCTTAGTAAGAACCCTAAGTATAAGTCTAAGCATAGAACACAATCTTAGTGTTTTAGAAATGGCCATGAATAACCTAGGATACGACCTTAAGTGTGAAATTTTATTCTTGATTATGTGGTTTTCCTATTATAATTAGTGTTGCCCACACTATTATTCTTGGTTTTAGTCAATGGCTGGAACCCGAAGGAACCGTGTTAATGAGGAATGCAACGGGAAATGCAATGATTGTCCCCCTGAGCAACCCAACGTTATTGGATATGGAATGAAAAATCTTGTATCCATGCTCACACAACATTCTCAAGCTATGAATCATGCAGGACTTCCAAACGAGCGAAGGAAGGAGCAACATTCTGTTGAATCCTTCATGAGGAAGCGTCCACCTTCATTCAGCGGGTCTACTGATCCATTAGTTCCTGAACAATGGATTAGTACTACTGAAAAGATATTTTCAGTTATTCAATGTTCTGAGCATGATAAAGTCATCTTAGCAGTGTATTGTTTGGAAGGTGATGCTGATCAATGGTGGAATCTCATTAAGAATATGAGGCAAAGGGATGAAATTGAGTCCATGGAATGGGACGAGTTCAAAAACTTATTTTTCAATAAGTAATTCCCTCGTATTCTCCAAACAAAGATGGAGAAAGAGTTTCTTGAACTGAAGAAAATGGATGATGAATCTGTTAGTACCTATGAAGCAAATTTTACAAGACTTGCAAGGTACGCTTCTGGTATTATTATCCAACCTAAGAGTAAGATCGATCGATTATTTAGTGGCTTAAAACCAAGTCTTCGAAGGGCCTTAGCCATAAGGGACTTCAATAGCTATGAGGAAATCATTCGATGTGCTCTCAAAGTTGAGATGAATATTGGAGTAACCCATCAGTCATATGGGTTTGATAAGAAGAGGCAAATGGAATTCAAAGGAAAATCTAAAGAGCAGACTGAAAAGAAGATGAGCTTTCCCTTATTCTCAAAGTGTGGAAAGAAACATGGAGGGAGTTGTCTTGAAGGGAAGAAGAATTTATTTCACTACAATATTTGGATGATCAAGAATATAATATGAAACCAAAAATTCCTTTTGGGAACTATATTCCACAAGATAATAAGTGTGGTCATTGCAGTCTTATAAAATATATAAGGAAAATATTCCATGAAAGAGGGAAAATTAAATTTTGTTTAAAAGAAGAAGAAATAAGAGACAAATATCTATATGAAGTTGGTCAAACCATGATTAATGAAGTGGAGTCTAATGAAAGATGATATTATGATTTCATCTATCTATGATGAGGATATATGGTGTATTAGTAACCAACACTATTACAAAAGATAAATTTATATATATAAATTGTGGAAGAGTCCCATAAGTATATGGAAATTACATTACCATTATTTAAGTAGTACACAAGTGGAAGAATAGATAGTGAACATGGGATTGACAATGCATCATTCATAATCCTTTAAAATAATTATTGCAAGTTCTTTTACCAACTGGTATATCAATACACTACCAATACATACTATATAGATTATCCCCTCTGGGATGAACTAATTAAAACCCGAACATAATATGAAATCTTTACACATCTGTATTTTAATTTTTTATTCAATGGGATCAGTGGTGTGAAATGATAAGTGATTAAACATGTAAATTAAATAAGGTAACAAGATACATATATCATAGGGGAATAAAAAAAGTACACATTTTAATCATTAATCACATTTATTCACCACCCTCCCCCCTCAGGGTACTATAGGTAATCCAAATCCCAAAAATATCACCTTACCTTCTTGTAGCTAGTGCTCTATGTATCCTCTCTGTCACAAAACATGACAAACACAACCAATTCTTTATCATCCAAAAATATTTCCCATTATACTCAATATCGTCCAATAGAACCAATAAGCTCATAATTTATAATATTAATCTATGTTATTCTGGGTGAACCTAGTAACTATATCATATCACACAATACCTATATTTATCACTTAGTGAATACTATATTTATAGGTTAACAAATCATCTCACAATATAACTAACTTTTCGTGGTGGCCAAAATCAACTTGTTTTACATATCAAGCATAGAAAATCAAGCCACTAGTTTTACTAAGACCCATGACTAACATGTTGCTTCAACCAATAGAAAATAATTGAAATCCTTTTGTTATTTAATATTAAAAGATTGGCTCACACACAACCCATATCTATGAAAAATTTAAAAAAAATCACCATTGGTGTGGCATCTCCACATCTTGGTTTGAACCAATAATTAGTTTATAAAACACATATGGATACCCACATTAGTCAAATATTTTATCCCCCTTTATTTATTCCATTAACATAATTCCATGTTATATAGACCTAAAATTATAAATGACTCAATGGTTCCATGGAAATGAGACAATTCCTAAATCTTACAAACAAATCATGCTTTAACAAAACACTATGCCAATATATTACTCTCCCCATAGGGTATTTTCAAACATTTCTGACTATAATTATTCATCATATATATATTTCTAGGGCCCATAAACTATGTTACCTTCCTACCAATAACTTTCCTGATGAACTATCTCTGATATCATGAGTAAAACATTTTAATCAAAATCACCTTCCTTACAAAGAAATTCCATGAACCCCTTTATTGAGTGTCTTATACTCCTATTATAAATATTTTTTGCTCTATAAACCTTATATTACCACCTCTAAATGTATTTTGATAAGTGGTTGATAACCTAAATGGGTCTACATAAGGTGTTCACACTCTATCCCATTCTTACTCATAGAAAATGGTTTCATTGCCCTAGTAGTTTATTTCAAACATAGATACCCCTTCAGAGTCTTCCAAAGGAAACTAGTAAATGATCCTTCTGGGGATGTAATCCATAGCTGATCCAAATACCTAATGTAATAGTAAAACACTTATTATCATAATAATAAGATCTATCAATCTTTACTTTTGATTCTAAAAACTCTTTCTCTTATTTTTTTATTTCCTTGACCAGAATTACCATATTCAAAATGAAATGTTTTAAATATATATATATTTTTTAAGGAAACATACCACATAAACATAGGATTTATCCTAAAAATTATCATTAGTAGATTTAACTTTAATTTCATATGATCATAGAATCTAATAAAACAACAAAAAAATGAAAATTTAGAGATTTGTGTTGATGTTGTGAAAAATATTAGAAAATGGATAATTAAATGATTGTATGGTTATCTATACCTATATGATAGTATTTTTAAGCGTAGATAATATCTATAATGTCAAATTATACACATGAACAAATAAAAGGTAGAGAGAGATGGTGTATCAGACCCCAGGTCATATGGATCCCCAATATAGGGGAAATACAATTTATAGAATTTTAGATTAATTAAAAAAATAAAAAAATAGACCAAATGTCATCATGACACTCAATGGTCCCTCAAATAATGTATTATGGGCCACCAAACTCTCAATATCCCATTATAGGATTTTCAATAGAATTGAATTGGCTCCATTTACTCTACATTCAACACTGGGTGTCCAGATTCTTTCCATGGACCATTATATGGGGCTTGTTGTAGCCCAAAAACTATATAATAAAATTTATTATTCATTGGAACCCTCTCAATGTATTTTATACCAAATAATACACTTCTAAAACATTTTATTAACACCACAAAACATTTTTATGTCTATCCCCTCCGAAATAAAAAATAAAATTTCAAATTCACTATAGATTCAATTCTATTAGAGTCCATCATATTTACCACTTCCACAAGCATGTAATAGCTTCAGATTATATAAACTCCCCACCATATAACTATACATTTCTAACAAGTATTGATGTATATCTCATGATAATCACACCATATACTAATACCCTATGATTTATTCTCATTCCAATATCTCCACAATATTTGGTCATGTAGTCAAAGTATTTATTCTAGTCACATGATTATATTTCCAAAAAATCCCCACAATGTAGTTTATAATATTCACCTAAAATTTAAAAAATGACTTATCTTCCACCAAACATGAAGTATTATAACTAATGATTCTTAAAATCACATATTGGTACATCATACTACGAGTTTCATTGAAAATATCCATCTCTCACACACTGCAATCCCAATCATGTGTTACGTACATGATTCCCAATCCATAGTGAAATTATGTAAAAATTCAACCGCTAACACTGGGACACACTAATTAAGTTTAAATCTCATGAATGATAGATGAGATGTATGTCTTACACTCTAACCTCATTAAACTACCCACAATATATGTAAAAACCTACCTAAAACCATGTTTTCTCACAATATCACCCTTTAGAAATCTAGAAGTTATTCCCCATCTTGAACTACCAACATCACTCCTATCATGAGTAATGGTCAATTCCTTTTCTATAATCTACCCCAAGCTAGTTCCCAGAAAATTTACACTACTTAATAATCCACATATTTATTTCTCAACTTTGAATTTCTCAAGAATAAAAAAAATTATCATCATTAATGTATAATCTAAAATTATAACTCTTCACCCATAAGATGGGTTTGTTATACATGTCATCCCATGTATTCCTTGAAATTCACCTTATAAAAAGGTCATGTTTTCTTATTATCTATATAAATATCCCAAAAAAGGGATTATTAATATCATCACCCTACACATATTAACTTCCCATAAATCTAACAAAAACCAAAATAAATCTCCATTAATCCACACTCAGCATACACTAAAAATATCACCCCTTAATCCAAGATCTAGATTATATGGACATATTGGTTCCCTGATCCAATGCTATTAACTATCACTAACCACCCACATTAATATTAATAATCCATACCAAATTTTCTTGATAGACAATACACATAATAATAACCCAACTAGAGCCCTAAATGATTCTTTCTCAAGGAAAAACTCAACAATGTTAGTCACCTGAATACATAGTAAGATTCTAGCTCAAAATATATGACCAATTTTACACTCTTGTTTTCCTATTAGTGATTCAATTTTCATATTTCTTACTCACAAAAACCAATAAATCCAATACTCTTTCATGTTATTCTTGATGATTTATGGTCTCACTAACACTTTAATCTAATGATAAAACATAGGGGTATCACCACTGAGGATTCTTTTTATGTATCTCTTGATATCTAATTAATGATAGAATCGACAGAATCATGATTCCAACAATCCATAATATAGTTTTTCAATTAAAGATCTATAATTATTATCTCATATAATTTCCAACTCAACCATAAACACGATTTACCATAATTCCTATATTTAAATTCCCTCAATAAACACCTCCTTCTCAGCCCAAAGGCACTGCTAGTCAATCCAAACAAAAGGGTATTTTACAATCAAATATGAGTTTCCTAAAACACTACCCATGTAATTGTATGGGAGTCAAAATCATTCTAGGAGAAATATCATCACTCAACTCCACCTCAATTAATATAAAGATGATATATCTGAAGGGACTCATCCACATTCTCACATTAAATTCATATCCCAACATCCAAATCTATGAATAACTCCTTTCCCTGATACTAGATACATACAAGCATTTCACATTCTAACCACATTTCCTATCTTAGAGACACATAAGAATTTATAATATCATTCCATCACCTTTTTATTAAAAAAAACATTCAATGAACCGGTTCCACTAATGATTCATACAAACATTTCATCCAAGTCATATCCAATTACTACCCATATTCCCAATCACTCAGTCAAGATCTCACCACACTATTTTATGTCTCTTGAATAATACCACAATACACACTATTTTCTCTCAAAGAGAATACATATAATGAAACTCCACCTCACAAAAATCTCAAAACCATATTTATACCCAATATGATATTAACATAAACACTTTCATGACGTCATGGAAAGATATAAAATACAATCTATATCTTGAGAATATCCCCATTTATTCTCTTACCTTATAAATTCTTTATAAATATTTCATTCCATTACTGTAGTGGAATAAGTGAACTAATGTAACACCCGAGACTTTTATGTTATATAAATCATCAAAGGAATCTTTTTCTACACAACACTTTCTTGGCTTGCTTTACACGAAATCACGACCTTCCTCGATAGCTTGCATCGTACGCAATACCGAGTTTCACTAAACAACGATATGCTATTAAAATATTATTAAAACTAGCGGTTATGAATAGTAATAACCACTTTTTAAAATTTTATAAATTTTATTTTTCAAAATGGACTTCATTTCTGGATTCGGAATATCGAAATTATCCTAGGGTGAAATTTTGGTATTTTTCTGAAAACTTTCAATTTTTGATGAATAGTGAAACCACTAAGTGGTAGTTAAAAAAACTGAATTTTTCATAAAACTTAATTTTACCGCTTCTGTGAGTGGAATTTCGAAAATCTGAGAGACATGGTTGATGTCAGTAAGTAAAATGTGGTTCAATGAGATGAAAATAATTTTTTGGTGAATAGTAACTTTTTACTTTTTTTTACCACGGTTAAAAGTAAATAAGGTAATTAAGGTTAAAAATGATATTATTATTATCCTAACACATGTCCTAATTCTATTGGACAAGTGTAATTCGACCAAAAACAAACTTAGGAATAAAATATGACCATTTAGGCCCACTTGGATTAGATTAGGACATTTATTATTAATTTATTTAAAGAAGGGTTAAAATAGTTAAAATAAATGTTTAATAAATAATTATTTTTAATTTGGGGTTATACATAAGATAAATTCGACTATAAATATTCATTAGAAAGCTAAAACTATTTCCTACATAATGGTATTTTATTTGTAATTTTTAGACATTAAATAATTTAATTTATTTATGACACAAAGATGATGTAGTAATTATCTTATTAATGAAATATTGACATAATTGATGTTATAAACACCAAAATAAATGTAATTTGACACTTATTATGAATTAAAATAATTTTCTAGATTAATATGACATGTTAGTATTGATTTAATTAACTTTTTTCGAACTAATAATTCTTTTATGATTTTCAAAAAAATTAATTACTAAATAGTGTCAAAATTGACATAAAAAAGTTTTTAAAACAAATATTATATTATTAATTGTTATTTTATTCCTAAAAATATAAGTTTCGGCCAAAGGACTTAGATAAGGTTATATATATTAATAATAAACAACTTGGGGTTCGTTTGGCTGCTTATAGTAAGTTTATTAACCTTATAGTATAAGAACACAAGAAGACACGGTAAAAGTAAAATTATTTAACTTAATGTTAAATCTAAATGATAAGGTTATAATAGGAACCTAAACTTGTCTAAATTCTATTGGATGAGAGGGTTTAGACCCATACTCACCTTAGATTCTAAATAAATCAATTTGGAGCTATTTAAAACCGAACATGACTTTATAATAAAATAATATTTTTAGGTATTCCAAAGATGCCCCTCTCCTCCCTTATAAAAGGGCACCTCCTCCCTCTCTTCCTCACACCACTTTGAGCCTTAAATCTCGGCCAACCCCTGCCACTTTCTCCTCTCCACTTCCCTAGAGACATCCTAGAGGTCCTGGTCTTATTCAAAGACCAATTTTAGTTCCCTAAAATAAGGTCTCAAATAAGCACTTCAAAGAAGAGGTAATGTCCGTTACAGATTCTTTCATCTTTATTTCTTCTTCCACTTATTCTTCTTTAGTTGTTTCATTATGAAGTAATAACATCAGTATCACTCATATACTGATATGTTATTATAAGTATGAAACAACCCTATTTCAACATCTATCCATCCTACGGAAAAAGAAATCACCGCGCGTGCGTACGTACGGAATATCGTCTCCACGCTGTGGTGTAATCTATTTTCCACCACCACCTTACTTGAATGGGTATAATGGTGTAAATAATGACTATATATGACTACTGTAAAGTGATATTGATTCTGAAATAGTATACATACACTCCAATACAATTCCATGATCATGGGAACGATATCATCGCTCGTGCGTACGTACGGAATACCGTCTCCACGGTGTGATGCGACTCGTTCTACATGATTTTCATTGCATAATGACTACATAAATGAATTGAGTGAATAAATATAATATAGAGTACATTAATACCATTCTGTAAATGATGTATCTATAACCTAAGGAGAAGAATAAGAATTTATTCGACAAAACACGCATAAGAACAAAAAGTTATAAACACCCGAATAACAAGTAGCAATGAAATATTACTACCAAGAAACTAAGAATATGACCATATATGATATCATAACAATAATTATGATTCTATAATAAGTCAATAACATTATTTAAATCATTATACAGGAGGTTCAGACACTTATGAGGCAAATCGGACCTAAGGTAAGGGAAATATCACAATCTCATTTTTATCCGAGATTGTTTATACTTTGGTATTTACTGGGGTGTATTTTATCATCCACATCCATGTTTCCTCAATATGTAATATTATTTACATCCACCTACAATTGTTTAAATCCAATTTTACCCTTCGGTGAGTTTTTAGTAAAAGATATGAAAGGAATCTTTTGTCGTTTTTCATACGAGTTACTTTTTTGAATTTTCCGACAAAAGTATGAGAATAATGTATTTTTACTTATACGGCATGAATGGATTTTTAAAACATTATTTCCAAGAAGCTTCCTTTACAAGTTTTCAAGTTTATTTTTAATCAACTTCTTTTAGTTTGTAATTGTATGACATGTTAAGAAAGGAAAAGTGTTTTTGAAGTAGAAAGTATATTTTCCTCAAGAATGGAGTTCAAGTGTTTTATCAAAATTATTTTCCATATAAGATAATATAGGGTTCTGTTTCTATACCTATTATTACATGGATTTGATTATGTTGTGATGGAAATATTTTTATTCCTTTATCATATATTAATTTTTTTATGATGTCATGTTGTTTAAGAATCCCATTTTTACTACATGGGTTATGCAATGATGTATGATTTATGGTTTTGTGGCACACATAAGAATGGTATCATTATGATATGGGTGGGACCTATATCTCCCTCCAATGCATTGGGTAAAGATTTTATATCTCATGAGATAGATATGGTTGGAATGGTAGGTTATACCGGTTCAGTGAAACATGACTGAAACGAGGAGTGAACTCGGTTCAGAAATGGACTTTGTCCACTAAGATAGTCTTGGAAATTAGTCTTGACTAATAAGAAATGGTTCTCTATGATTATGTGTGTATGCCACAAAGTTTCATGTTTTAAGTTATGATTATTGGGATTACATTTCACTACTATGATTTATCCCATGTTATGAGATTATGATCTCTTTTGTAGGTTAAGATTTTCAAAAGTTATGTGCTTATGTATATGATGTGATGGGTATTTCTTTTGTTTACCCTCATTAAGCATTTGAGCTCACCCTTTTGTATGTTTTATTTCCCCAGGTCATGAAGAAGTTTATTAAGTAGAATATGCCAAAAAGTGACTCTAGATATGATGAAATAAATGGGAGGCAAAGTAGATGCTTTATGAACCAGTTTTTTATGCTTTCCAGTTTCTAAATACACTATACCTATACAGTACTTTCATGGTTTTGTTATATGCTGTAATAAGTGTGATTCAATTTTGAAGTAATAACAATATATGTAAAGTATGGGTCGTTATAGTTGGTATTAGAGGAAAGGTATAGTCAACATTTGGAAACTAGGATGTGAAAGCCTTAGTAAGAACCCTAAGGATAAGTCTAAGCATAGAACACAATCTTAGTGTTTCAGAAATGGCCATGAATAACCTAGGATACGACCTTAAGTGTGAAATTTTATTCTTGATTATGTGGTTTTCCTATTATAATTAGTGTTTCCCACACTATTATTCTTGGTTTTAGTCAATGGCTGGAACCCGAAGGAACCGTGTTAATGAGGAATGCAACGGGAAATGCAATGATTGTCCCCCTGAGCAACCCAACGTTATTGGATATGGAATGAAAAATCTTGTATCCATGCTCACACAACATTCTCAAGCTATGAATCATGCAGGACTTCCAAACGAGCGAAGGAAGGAGCAACATTCTGTTGAATCCTTCATGAGGAAGCGTCCACCTTCATTCAGCGGGTCTACTGATCCATTAGTTCCTGAACAATGGATTAGTACTACTGAAAAGATATTTTCAGTTATTCAATGTTCTGAGCATGATAAAGTCATCTTAGCAGTGTATTGTTTGGAAGGTGATGCTGATCAATGGTGGAATCTCATTAAGAATATGAGGCAAAGGGATGAAATTGAGTCCATGGAATGGGACGAGTTCAAAAACTTATTTTTCAATAAGTAATTCCCTCGTATTCTCCAAACAAAGATGGAGAAAGAGTTTCTTGAACTGAAGAAAATGGATGATGAATCTGTTAGTACCTATGAAGCAAATTTTACAAGACTTGCAAGGTACGCTTCTGGTATTATTATCCAACCTAAGAGTAAGATCGATCGATTATTTAGTGGCTTAAAACCAAGTCTTCGAAGGGCCTTAGCCATAAGGGACTTCAATAGCTATGAGGAAATCATTCGATGTGCTCTCAAAGTTGAGATGAATATTGGAGTAACCCATCAGTCATATGGGTTTGATAAGAAGAGGCAAATGGAATTCAAAGGAAAATCTAAAGAGCAGACTGAAAAGAAGATGAGCTTTCCCTTATTCTCAAAGTGTGGAAAGAAACATGGAGGGAGTTGTCTTGAAGGGACAAGTAAATGTTTCAAATGTGGAAAGGAAGGTCATCGGGCATTTGAATGCCGCGATGATGGGAAGAAGATGTCTAATGATGCAAACAAAGGAAGGGATACACAAAATGAACCTACTACACTTCAATGTTTCAAGTGCAAGGAGATGGGACATTATGCCAATAAATTCCCTAATACAAGGGTTGATGATGATGGTCGACGTCAACAAACTCTTAAGGATAAAGACAAAGGAAAGTCACATGCAATTTCTATCAGCGATGTGGAGTACGATAACGATGTGGTGAAAGGTACACTTACCATCCACTCTAAAGTAGAAAATGTTTTTTTTGATTCTGGATCCACCCACTCCTTTATTTCTGAATAATTTTCCAAGGGTATCACCGTATTACCTCAATAATTAGATGTTGAGTTAGCTGTGACAACACCTAATGGCACAACAGTCGCATCAAAAGTTTATAATTCTTCTTCGATTGAAGTTTTTGGGAAAGTGCTTCCTACAAATCTTGTGGTACTTCCTATAGTGGAATTTGATGTGATTCTTGGCATGGATTGTCTTTCTCTACATGGAGCTCATATCCATTGCCAAAGAAGGGAAGTCACATTTCATATTCCAGATCAATCTATGATTGTCTATCGATTCAAGGATGAACACAACCTTACAGTGGAAATTCCTTCCATATTATGGGTCTTGATTCCACTAAATGAAGGTTATTTATCTCAAATGGTTGGTGAGAAACTCACAATTAATAATATTCCCATTGTACGGGAGTTTGATGATGTCTTTCCGGATGAATTACCAGGTCTTCCACCGAATCGTGACGTTGATTTTTCAATAGAACTCGTACCGGGTGCTTTGCCTATTTCAAAGACAACTTATAGAATGGCCCCAATTGAGTTGCAGGAATTGAAGAAGCAACTCCAAGAGAATCATGATAAGGGGTTCATACGCCCTAGTGCGTCACCTTGGGGAGCACCTGTTCTATTTTTTAAGAAGAAAGATGGATCAATGAGACTCTGCATTAATTATTGGGAACTTAACAAGATCAATATCAAGAACAAATATCTTCTCCCACACATTGATGACTTATTTGGCCAACTACGAGGAGCTCAATACTTTTCCAAGATTGATCTTCGTTCATGGTATCATCAATTAAGGGTCAAAAGGGAGGATATACCAAAGACGGCTTTCCATACAAGGTATGGACACTATGAATTTATAGTGATGTCATTTGGTCTTACTAATGCCCCTCCTATCTTCATGGATCTAATGAATAGAGTCTTTAGAGACTATCTTGATCAGTTTGTGGTAGTCTTTATAGACGATATTCTTGTCTATTTAAAGAGAAATGAAGAACATGAAGATCACTTAAGAATTATATTAAAGACCCTAAGAAAGGAGAAGCTTTTTGCCAAATTTACCAAGTGTGAATTTTGGCTTCAAAAAGTTGCATTTTTGGGTCACATAATCTCAAAATAGGGGATATTTGTGGATCCAGCAAAAGCAGAGGTTATCGAAAGATGGTCGAGACCAACAACAGTAACTGAGATCCGAAGTTTTCTTGGTTTGGATGGATATTATTGACGTTTTGTGAAAGATTTTTCACGATTATCTAATCCACTCACCAAGTTGACTCAGAAAGGAGTTAAGTTTGTTTGGACGGAAGAATGTGAAGAGAATTTCAAGGAGTTGAAAAGAAGGTTATCCAGTGCAGTTGTGCTCACACTGCCTTGTTGTGGAGAAAGGTTTGTGATCTATAGTGATGCATCAAAGAAGGGATTGGGGTGTGTTCTTATGCAAAATGATATGGTGATAGTTTATGCCTCACGATATTTGAAAATACATGAGCAAAATTACCCAACTCATGATTTGGAGTTAGCTGCGGTAATCTTTGCATTAAAGATTTGGAGGCATTACCTTTATGGTGAAAGGTGTGATATTTATACTGATCATAAAAGTTTAAAGTATATTTTCACACAAAAGGAGCTGAATATGCGCCAAAGAAGATGGTTGGAGCTGATTAAGGATTACGATTGCTCAATTCATTACCACCCTGGGAAAGCAAACAAGGTGGAAGATGCATTAAGTCAACAAGACCATGCTAGTTTATCCATGATGAGGATCACAAAAGATCCAATATTTATGGATTTACAAAGGATGGATCTTGGAATTATAATGAAAGGAGAAAATCGTATCTTTCTCAAATGAATGTTCAACCATCTATACATGTGAAGATTAAAGAGGCAGAGAAAGAAGATGTCAAGTTACAAAAGAAGGTGAGAAATGTTCCTGAATTCAACCTTGATTGTGATGGGATAAAAAAGTTCAGGAATCGGGTTTGTGTTCCTCCCATCCCCGAATTAAAGAAAGAGCTGCTGGATGAGGCTCATAGTTCTTCATTCTCTATTCATCCTAGAAGCACAAAGATGTATAGGGACCTGAAAGAGTACTTCTGGTGGGATGTCATGAAAAGAGATGTTGCTGAATATGTCTCTCGATGCTTGGTTGGTCAACAAGTTAAAGCTGAGAGACATAAGTCTAAGGGGATGTTACAACCATTACCCATACCCAAATGGAAATGGGAAAACATCACTATGGACTTTGTCACAGGACTTCCTAAAACATCCAAAGGCAATAATGTTATCTGGGTCATAGTTGATCGTCTTACAAAGTTTGCACACTTCATTGCTATTAGAGAGGATTTCTCTCTGGATCAGCTTTCTAGGATATATGTAAAGGAAGTGGTAAGATTGCATGGATTACCACTTTCTATTATATCTGATCGAGATCCGAGGTTTACCTCGAAGTTCTGGCGAAGTCTTCAGCATACTCTGGATACAGAGTTGAGTTTCAGCACTGCTTATAATCCTCAGACAGTCGGTCAGTCTGATAGAACAATTCAAACTCTAGAAGATATGTTGAGAGCCTGCTCAATGGATTTCAAAGGTGGTTAGGATCAACACCTACCTTTGGTGGAATTTTCTTATAATAATAGCTTTCACTCTAGTATTCAGATGGCTCCTTATGAAGCTCTCTATGGAAAGAAATGTAGGAATCTACCTTGATGGGATGAAGTTGGGGAAAGAAAAATATTAGGACTCGATCTCGTTGATGAAATGGCATAAAATGTCAGATCTATTCAACAACACATAAGAGCATCTCAGAGTCGACAGAAAAGTTATGCCGACAACCGAAGAAAAGACCTAGAGTTTGAAGTGGGTGATAAAGTGTTCTTACGGATATCCCCCTGGAAGAGAGTCATGAGATTTGGAAAGAAGGGGAAGTTGAGCCCTAGATATATCGGTCCTTTCGAAATAATGGATCGTGTTGGGAAGGTAGCTTACCGATTGGCGCTTCCACTGAATCTCTCACAAGTTCACGATGTGTTCCATGTATCTCTCTTTAGAAAGTACATACCTGATACTTCACATGTACTTAGCTCAGAAGTTGTATCGCTGGAGCAAGATCTTTCTTATGAAGAACAACCGATAGAGATTCTGAATCGTAGCGAAAAAGTCCTACGAAACAAGACCACTCGATTGGTGAAAGTTTTATGGAGGAACCACCAATTAGAAGAAGCTACATGGGAGCTTGAGGATATGATGAGGGAGAGATATCCACATCTTTTTGTTACAAAGTAACGAATTTCGAGGGCGAAATTCATTTTAAGGGGGGTAGAATGTAACACCTGAGACTTTTATGTTATATAAATCATCAAATAAATCTTTTTCTACACAAAACTTGCTTGGCTTGCTTTACACGAAATCACGACCTTCCTCGATAGCTTGCATCGTACACAATACCGAGTTTCACTAAACAACGATATGCTATTAAAATATTATTAAAACTAGTCGTTATGAATAGTTATAACCACTTTTTGAAATTTTATAAATTTTATTTTTCAAAATGGACTTCATTTTTGGATTCGGAATATCGAAATTAGCCTAGGGTGAAATTTTGGTATTTTTCTGAAAAATTTCAATTTTTGATGAATAGTGAAACCACTAAGTGGTAGTTAAAAAAACTGAATTTTTTATAAAACATAATTTTACCGCTTCTGTGAGTGGAATTTCGAAAATCCGAGAGACATGGTTGATGTCAGTAAGTAAAATGTGGTTCAATGAGATGAAAATAAATGTTTGGTGAATAGTATCTTTTTACTTTTTTTTTACCACGGTTAAAAGTAAATAAGGTAATTAAGGGTAAAAATGATATTATTATTATCCTAACACATGTCCTAATTCTATTGGACAAGTGTAATTCGACCAAAAACAAACTTAGGAATAAAATATGACCATTTAGGCCCACTTGGATTAGATTAGGACATTTATTATTAATTTATTTAAAGAAGGGTTAAAATAGTTAAAATAAAAGTTTAATAACTAAATCATTTTAAATATGGGGTTATACATAAGATAAATTCGACTATAAATATTAATTAGAAAGATAAAACGATTTCCTATATAATGGTATTTTATTTGTAATTTTTAGACATTAAATAATTTAATTTATTTATGACACAAAGATGATGTAGTAATTATCTTATTAATGAAATATTGACATAATTGATGTTATAAACACCACAATAAATGTAATTTGACACTTTTTATGAATTACACTAATTTTATAGATTAATATTACATGTTAGTATTGATTTAATTGACTTTTTTTCTAACTAATAATTCTATTATGATTTTCACAAAAATTAATTACTAAATAGTGTCAAAATTGACATAAAATAGTTTTTTAAAAAAATAATATATTAGTAATTGTTATTTTATTCCTAAAAATCTAAGGTTCTCCCAAATGACTAAGATAAGGTTATATATATTAATAATAAACAACTTGGGTTTCGTTTGGCTGTTTATAGTATGTTTATTAACCTTATAGTATAAGAACACAAGAAGACACGGTAAAAGTAATATTATTTAACTTAATGTTAAATCTAAATGATAAGGTTAAAATAGGAACCTAAACTTGTCTAAATTCTATTGGATGAGAGTATTTCGACCCATCACAGCCTTAGCTTCTAAATAAATCAATTTGGAGCTATTTAAAACCGAACTTGACTTTATAATAAAATAATATTTTTAGTTATTCCAAAGGTGCCCCTCTCCTCCCTTATAAAAGGGCACCTCCTCCCTCTCTTCCTCACACCAATTTGAGCCTTCAAGCTCGGAAAACCCCTGCCACTTTCTCCTCTCCACTTCCCTAGAGACATCTTAGGGGTCCTGGTCTTCTTCAAAGACCAATTTTAGTTCCCTAAAAGAAGGTCTCAAAGAAGCACTTCAAAGAAGAGGTAATGTCCGTTACCGATTCTTTCATCTTTATTTATTCTTCCACTTCTTCTTATTTAGTTGTTTCATTGTTAAGTAATAACATCAGTATCACTCATATACGGATATGTTATTATAAGTATGAAACAACCCTATTTCATCATCTATCCATCCTACGGAAAAATAAATCACCGCACGTGCGTACATACGGAATACCGTCTCGACAATGTGGTGTAATCTATTTTCCACCACCACCTAACCTGGATGGGTATAATGGTGTAAATAATGACTATATAAGACTATTGTAAAGTGATATTGATTCTGAAATAGTATACATACACTCAAATACAATTCCACGATCATGGGAACGATATCATCGCTCGTGCGTACGTACGGAATACCGTCTCCACGATGTGATGCGACTCGTTCTAGATGATTTTCATTGCATAATGATTATATAAATGAATTTAGTGAATAAATATGATATATAGTACATTAATACCATTATGGAAATGATGTATCTATAACCTAAAGAGAATAATAAGAATTTATTCGACAAAACACGCATAAGAACAAAAAGTTATAAACACCCGAATAACAAGTAGCAATGAAATATTACTACCATGAAACTAAGAATATGACCATATATGATATCATAACAATAATTATGATTCTGTAATAAGTCAATAACATTATTTAAATCATTATACAGGAGGTTCGGACACTTACGAGGCAAATCGGACCTAAGGTAAGGGAAATATCACAATCTCATTTTTAACCGAGATTGTTTATACTTTGGTATTTACTGGGGTGTATTTTATCATCCACATCCATGTTTCCTCAATATGTAATATTATTTCTATCCACCTACAATTCTTTAAATCCTATTTTACCCTTCGTTGAGTTTTTAGTAAAAGATATGAAAGGAAACTTTTGTCGTTTTTCGTACGAGGTACTTTTTTGACTTTTCCGAAAAAAGTACGAGAAGAATGTTTTTTTTACATATACGGCATGAATGGATTTTTAAAAAAATATTTCCAAGAAGCTTCCTTTACAAGTTTTCAAGTTTATTTTTAATCAACTTCTTTTAGTTTGTAATTATATGACATGTTAAGAAAGGAAAAGTGTTTTTGAAGTAGAAAGGATATTTTCCTCAAGAATTGAGTTCAAGTGTTTTATCAAAATTATTTTCCATCTAAGATAATATAGGGTTCTGTTTCTATCCCTATTATTACATGGATTTGATTATATTGTGATGGAAATATTTTTATTCCTTTATCTTATATGAATTGTTTTATGATTTCATGTTGTTTAAGAATCCCATTTTTACTAAATGGGTTATGCAATGATGTATGATTTATGGTTTTGTGGCACACATAAGAATGGTATCATTATGAGATGTGTGGGACCTATATCTCCCTCCAATGCTTTGGGTAAAGATTTTATATCTCATGAGATAGACATGGCTGGAACGGTAGGCTATACTGGTTCAGTGAAACAGGACTGAAATGAGGAGTGAACTCGGTTCAGAAATGGACTTTGTCCACTAAGATAGTCTTGGCAATTAGTCTTGACTAATAAGAAATTATTATCTATGATTATGTGTGTATGCCACAAAGTTTCATGTTTTAAGTTATGATTATTGGGATTACATTTCACTACTATGATTTATCCCATGTTATGAGATTATGATCTCTTTTGCAGGTTAAGATTTTCAAAATTTATGTGCTTATGTATATGATGTGATGGATATTTCTATTGTTTACCCTCACTTAGAATTTGAGCTCACCCTTTTGTATGTTTTATTTCCCAGGTCAGGAAGAAGGTTATTAAGTAGAATATGCCAAAAAGGGACTCTAGATATGATGAAATAAATGGGAGGCAAAGTAGATGCTTTATGAACCAGTTGTTTATGCTTTCCAGTTTCTAAAGACATTATACCTATACGGTCCTTTTATGGTTTTGTTATATGTTGTAATAAGTGCGCTTCAATTTTGAAGTAATAATAATGTATGTAAAGTATGGGTCGTTATAACTAACCCACACCATATAGTATGTATATAGTGGAATAGACTCGGTTATGATGTAGATTCTTCCACTCTGACTCTTAACTTCCAAATTCGCATCTAACCCAACATCATCACTAACACACACTAGACTTGGAATGGAATCCACTTGTACTACCAAATAACACAACCACATATCAAACAAAGAACAGTATATAATTTTGATTCCCCAAAAACCAAATAATGTGATGTAAGAATGATGCCAATCTAAGGTTATCATTATAGAAAAATTCATATCAATAATATAAATTTACCAAAATAAGTGGTCACACTAAAAACCCAAAATGGTTGGGTTTTTTTAATAACATGACCCCCAATGACTAATTAAAGAAACTAAAAAATAAAATAATATTGTTTTTTAATTAACACAAAATATAGTTTTTAAATAAATATTCTAATGAATCCATTTGAAAAACATTTACCAATACTCATTCTTTTTGAAGTACAATAACTATAAAATTATCCAAATTTCACTCCCTAATCATATACAGTCATGTTTATGGCAAATAATTGTACATTCCATGTACTATTTATGTATAATTTCCACTTAAATCCTCGATCCAACAGTAAAAACATAAATGAAACTATAAAATACCATACATTATCAAAAACTAATTAATAATGTCAAATAAAAATGATAAACATCATCCTTAATCCTTAGAATCTTGGACTTTTACCACACATGTATTAATTAGGAAAAATTTCGGTGTCTATCCCAAGTCAGAAATATTTTTAACTCTATAAACTATCTCAAAAATTGAATGAAAACTAAAAAATCATGACTCCATTTATAAGGACCCAAACCTAATCAACCAGAATAACACCATGTTGGGTGTCTCTTAAAACCCTCATGTAGGCCTATTTATACATTATAGTTCGTTCACTAGAAATGGGAGTGTATAGAAACTATTTATAAGTCTATAATATCTATATATAATGTATATAATAAAAGTTAAATAACATAAAATAAATAAAATTAATATTAAATTATTAATATCTGAACTCATTGTGAATATATAATAATGAAATAAAATAGAAAAAAAATATGATATAACCTAATAAACCTTAGAAAGAATAAAGAAATATACATCAATGAAATTTCTCCCACAAAACGGATCATGAACAACATATTCCAGAAAATAAATCTAATAAATACATAGACATCCTAAACTATGGTCTTTAGCCTCACATTGGAGTTATTTTAATACCCCAAAAATATACTCAAACTTGGTCTCTTATACAATGGTTCTCACCCAACATTAATATTCCTTGTAAGGTCTATAAAGCCACTGAGGTTCACATATATTGTGTAAGAATTAATCTATATATAATGATACCAAAAACCCCAATAATATAGTCAATAATATATTTGATTCAAGTATGAATGAAAAAATTAACTATAACACTATATACAGATACCCATGTTGTGCTATCAAGATCTAACCATGAAACATGATAGTACCCTCTTCAAGTAGTACTATTAAATCATGGTCAATGTAATAAAGTAAAACATATATGTTTGGTAGACATTTAACAATCCAATACATTATGGAAGAAAAACCATAAAGCATGGGATCTTGACACAACTATCTAAATAGATAGAGGACTCGAGGGGTGGATAATTACGCACCACCCATGAGAAATAATATCTTAATAGGGATTCATATCATACCACTAAGAGAGATAGTGAAAATGAAGCATGGATCAAGACCCACCATCCTATGAAAAGAGAATTCAGATGGAAGATCATGGAATACCCTTGGGAGTAACAAATTAGATTAGGTATGGATTATGACACATATTAAATTAAAATAATATAGGAATTATCGATCATAATAGACTAATGGGAGATGAAAAAAAAATCCATGTTTGTACCAAAACACACAACACCTAGAAAATAAAATATAAATGATATATCATGACATACCCTCAAGGGGAATTTTATAACTGAGGGGTGGTCCATAATACACACTACTGGAAAACTAACCTATACCAACGGTTTGGAACCATTGGTATAGGCCTCGAAACCGTTGGTATAGCCTATACCAACGGTTTGGAGAACCATAGGCAAGTAAGCCGTTGGGATAGGTCTATACCAACGGTTTTTGGAAAACCATTAGTATAGACCTATACCAACGGTTTTGAAAACCGTTGGTATATGTAATGTGAAAATCTATACCAACGGTTCAATAAAACCATTGTTAAATGTATTTCAAAAAAAAATATCCGTTGGGATTTGATACTAGGACCTCCTGGTTTATCATTGAATAGCCTAACCACTAACCTAACATGACTTTTGTGAAAATAATTTCATAAATATATATATGTATTATCATAATTATTTTAAATTTTGATTTATAGAATGTTCTGTTTAAGAGGATCCAATAAAAAATCAAAGGACCTATACCAACAGTTGTCAAAACCATTGGTATTGACCTATACCAACGGTTGGCACAACCGTTGGTATAGGTCCCTGGAATCTGAGAAGTGATGTTGATATTTTGGGGACTTTTTCCAATGGTTTGTCCAATCCATTGAGAAAGCCTACACTTTCCCAACGGTTTGGTCAAACCGTTGGGAAAAGTGGCCATAAATTGGACCTTTCCCAATGGTTTGGCCAAACCGTTGGGAAAACCTACCCTTTCCGAACAGTTTTGGCAAACCGTTGGGAAAAGTGGCCACAAATTGGGATTTCCCAATGGTTTGGACAAACCGTTGGTAAAGGGGGTATAGAAGTGTTGGGAAAGGTCACATTTCCAGTAGTGACAACACACTGAGTAAAATAATTCCTCAGATATAGATTATGATACACTATTGATAACAATAACTAAAATAACTCTGGAGATTAACATATATATTCTAGTATATTTCTTCTACACATTTAGTGTAACCATAGTAAAACAATAACTTAGCCTATATATATATAACCAAATTTAAGATATTATTTATGCCCCACAACATCTTGTGATTACCATATCCAGACTCATAAAGCCAGCGATTTATGATCCCATACATCTCTTATGTAACTCACTATCAAGATATATAATCAATAAGTATTTGGGATATAATATAACTCTAACTCATTCATAGATAAACCCACTGACCATCTTGACTCACACAATAATTATCAACAGTTCCAAAAAAATAATAATCCCATTGAAAAATACATTGACTCACCCTCCAACTCACTTATCATCGTACTCTAAGCACATGAGCCTCATCCCAGTTGGTGAGGACTCCTTAAGTGCATCCAAGAGACCCAGGATCAAAACTAGGAGGAGGATACTTTCCAGGTTACTGATGTAGTATTATAGAAGTACTGTAGTTGGCACTGTTGGGCACTATGGCATCTGGGAATATTCCCCCATTTGGGCCTTCGGGTCCCATTTTAGAACTAGGATGAGCAAGCAGCTTTCACCAGTGCAGAAGCTAAACGGATTGCAAGAATGAGAGGGTATGGAACCTGCCATTGGCACAAACCTATGCATGCATGGGAAATCCTAGCTGAATAGACATGAAAAGGTGGAGAGTTGATTACATGATGAAGATTCTGGGGAAGAGAAGTGCCAAATAGTTATTTTGGGTTTTATATAATGTTTGAAACCTACGGGCACTGAATTCCTCTAAGGACTACGGAACATGTAATACTTACACCTACGGGCCTTATAAGTGTTCTACCTCACCCCTTGAAAGGTGGATTATCAAAATAAATAAAAAATTAAGGCCTTTGAGCCATTGGATGGATGGAAAGTAGGCTAAATTAACTAGTTTGATGTCCCATATAATGAAAATCACCCCAAACTCAAAGTTCGGTTGGGGCCCATACTTATAATAAATCTTCAGATACCTCCCAAGACTCATCACGCTAATGGTGATTTTATATCCTCATCATGGAATGAACACAAAAAGGATCTAAATAGATATATTTAATGAATCTCCATTTCTATTAAATATCTTCATCATTTTTGGGTGAAAACATTAGATCCTAAGCTACAATTTTCATCCCAATTATGGATTATCCCTTAAGGCAGAAACATTCTTCCTTTAGGAAAACCTTATGCTCTATAGATCTCACTTGCCCAAAAATTTCATAGTACACCTAAAATGAATCCCGTAGAAAATTTTATCCATTGACCCCCCCCCCCACAATGTATTTTGGACTTATAGGGAAGTTAAAAAAATTTCTCATTGCTAAGACATCAATCCCCCCACAGAGAGATATTTACAAGTATTATAGTGTATATTTCTTTCCTAAAAAACCCATAGGATATTTCCTCCCTAATATCATCACAAAAAATATTATAAACAATACCACCTTCCTTATGAATTATTTCACTAAAAACCCATTGTATGAAAATATAATACTTCTCTCAAAAAATTCCCATGGTCTGTAGACCATTTGTATCCTATTCGAAAAATAATATTTATAATTTTTTCATAACCCAACAGTGATCCCATAGAGCCCTCCCATACTAAAACATTCTCACTAGTTCATAAAAGACAATCCTATTACCCTCATATTTTATTACATACCTAGATACCCTTTTTGAGACTTTTTCTAGAAACTAGTAAACAATCATCTTGGTGAAATACTAATCGAGTGATCCTAAAATTATTGAACCAACTATAGAACACTTATTCTCTTAATAAAATTCACCTTATATCTTATATTTTTAAGTTGGTTCATCTTCATTCCCATTTGGGTCACCCTAATATGAAAACTCAAGTAAAAAGAATAAAATGAATATACCCATAAAATATATTAGTTAATATATAAGGGACCACCTACCTCATAATCATGTGATTTATTCCGTCTGGTTTTGTATCTTGATTAATTATCATTCATCTAAAATAGTAGAATCGAAAACAAAAAAGCAATGCAAAATTGTTTAAGTAGTAATGTATGTTAATGTAAAAAAATCAGAGTTATAGAAACAACAACTAAAATGGTTTTCTGGTTTACCTTACCCATAATAGATCACCACTCTATTAGAATTTTGATTTCTATTATGAACAAAGACACATGATTAAGGAAAATATAGAGAAATTGGGTTAAGACCCGTGGTCATGCGACTAGAAAATATGGGATGATCTATTTTATAAATTTTTTATTATATTAATTTTCTTATAATAATATAAATTAATTGATAAATTTTATGTCGCCTTACCATAGACATCATGTGTCATGGAAGTGAATCCATTAAAACTACCTACCCCACAAGGATTTCTATATCATCATATTGGCCTTATGGGGGGGAAATATAACCTAAAAATTATGTTTTAAAATTCATAGTGAATGGGAAATAACTTAATCCATTTTCCACCCACCCCATAAAAATCAAAACATATGACTAAAATCATAAATAAAATCAAAATAGGTCCCCTCCAAATTTGATAACCCAATATCAAATTAACCATAACTCTATTTTTATTTCATTCTAACCGATTTTTCATTTCCACTAACCCCTTATAGAATTTTAAATTTAATCCATTTTATTTACATATCCCTTCATACACTGCATAAAGATATGGAAACAGAAAATAATTAAGAGGAAATTTATAATGACAATGTAACGAATCAGAATAACGAATATGTCAATGGTGTTTCACATCAATATACACTTGATAAAAAAATATAGTTCTTCTCTAATAATTAAATGATTCAGGAACCCTACCAAAAAATAGATATATTTAAATTTCTTATTTATCATATATTTTTCATGGATGTTTCTTCCCTATCAATATTTCTTTTTTTTTAAAATCAGTATTAATCAATCCTCTTCCATAAGTCACTAAAAATTCTTGTTTCTGTCTGACACATCTCTATTTTTCCTCAAAAACATCCCTAGATGTTGAGTTACATATCATAATCCACATAATATCATTCTTAAAATAATGTAATAACAAACAATACAAAATATATAGATCTACAATAAATCATGGTAAAATTTAAATCATAATGGAATGATATGACATGGTTATCACTTCTCACTAAAAATATAATAATTTTCCAATATACCCAATATCAATATCTTTAATCACCAAGTAACTTATCATCCAAAAACATTATGGAACAATGCTAATAGTTATAATGTAATATAGTCTTCCATTGAAATTTTTGTGTTTAAATTACTATATAAAGAATTATCATAGTGAAAATATCAAACATATTTTTATTCTAGTTGTACATTGATGAGTGATTATTATATGAAAATTTGCTGCTTATGTATTTCTACCTTACATAAGTTTGTGAATTTAGAATCAAATGGTATCCATCCTCATTCCGGCTGAATATGTTTGGATTACCATTCAGATTTCATACCTAATTTTGGACTATATATTATTATGTAAATCTTATATAGTTCACTTAATGGGACACTATTTTTATTTTTGGTAAAATATTTATTTATTTGTTCAATTCGAAAAAAATTATACAAGTAAAATAATAGTGAAATCTAATTCATTATGGAAATATTTTTTCACTCATTTCCAAATTCCACAAAAATACTCTAAAAATTATCTACAATTATCCAAAACATTACCAAAATCATATTTCTTGTAATAAAAACATCCACATTAACATTATTCTATTTTGATTTAACATGATTCTACCCATTATTTCTCAAATAATCTTAGTTACAATAGGGATTCCATTTTTTCATTTCATTATTTATCATTTTAATAGTGGTATATATTAAAATTTAATATCATGTATTATTTTTATTGTATGTTAATATAGTTAAATAATTAAAAATCACAAATAAATTAATTATAATTCAAGTATATATTTTCTCTTGGATGACTTATTTAATAAATGTCACTCACATGATTTTCTTCATACTATTACTAGTAATTTTATTTACATCATGTATTATTTTAAATATTTTATAGATTTCATTTCTAAAAAATAGTGAAGGTTTTTTTTTATTTCAGAAATGTAGGAAATTTATTTGAAATTGTTCGATTTAAATAATAGTGAGTTTTGATATGTGGTAAAATCTTTAGAAATGGCCCTCCATTTAAATGAAAACTGATAAAAAAATTCTTCTATTTTAAATGTTTTTGTCTTTTTAAAATAAAAACATTTAAATATTGATTTTGAATTGAATTTTATATAAAATATTTTAATTAAATTTATATAATTTAATCTATTTTGGTTTAAATATTTCAATTGATTTCTTGGAATTCGATGATTTATTTTTATTTATGTTTTGTATGGTTTTAAACATTATTCCCAGGAAAAAATATGTGAATTAATTGTAATTATTATAGTGGGGAGATCTATGAGGATGGGATTAGATTAATCATCAGTACTATTGGGAATAATTAGAATGCCTTGGAATATTCTTGATAATATTATTTTGGTTATTATTGGTGTGATTTAGTTTTAAGAGTTTCACAATCAAATCATAGAGAGAAACATCATATTGATTTATTATAAAAACATTTAATTAGTAATAGAAATACGTATAAAATAATTAGATGGATATATAATTGGAGATATCAATGTGGGTGGACATGTTTTACTATTCATAGTTTTGATATAGGATAGTTCTTTGGAATTATTTTACAAATTTTATTTATTTTGGGTTTTATTACGGATAATTATTCCTAGTTAATTTTAGGACTTTATATATTAAAGCATCAATAGTCATCAAAGAGTTGTATAGTGATATTTCTATTTTATATTTTGATATATATTTAAAGAATATTACTTTATCGTTTATAGGGAGTCACATAAGAGTAATTGCATTTAGATGATCTAAGAATTAGGTATTTATATCGATGCTCTCATAACCCTCCCCACCCAAGAGTTTAATTAGTTCCCCAAATTTCTATACATAATAGTTCATTCGTAATAGTTTTCTAAATTTTAAATGTTGAATTTATATGTATAAATTGATTTTTTATTGAATTAATTTCTATATAAATTTGAAATTTTATCAATTATACTCTTAATTTAATATGGTTAATAGTTTTTGGAGTATCTGTTTCTTTTATTATCTTTTTTTATTATTCAATGAGAATTATTAAATAGTTATTGATAAATTATTGGTACTATAATTCACCTATGAATCCAAATTAATATTAATAATTTTAATTTTTTTAAAGGAAAATATTTTTGCTTAATGTTCACATTTATAACATCTTGTATATTTTGATAAATTGTTAGTCACGTTTCTGGGATTAAAAATCTTTGTTTAAAGAGAGTATTATTACTTTCTATTCATAACGGAATTGATTTTTTTTCATAAAATGATACTCAACCTTAATTTAATATATTGAAAAATTGGTGATGTAATGTATAGTTGAATTGGAATGTAAGGGGGTCAACCCATGATATGGTTAGAACAAATTTAAAAAACATTGTTTAACTAAAATTGGTGCCATATAAAAGCTACAAATATATAGAAAGGGTAACTGGGATAACAACCCATAGGTAATAAAGTGGTTTAAAATATGATTGGTCTAGAAGGAGTAGTGAGACTGAGGATATAGTTTCTTGGTCCTTAGTAGTGAACTTGAGATAATCATATAGGGGGTTCTTTATATATGAATTCAAATGGATGCATGTGTCATTACATTAGGTTGGTTCTTGTATTAACCTTACTATTCCTTGATTTACTTATTATTTAGTATATAGTCTATTTCACTTAATAATTATTCTCAACTTTATACAGATTAAATATTTTAATTACACATGACGCTCTCTTTCTCATTCTTTTTAAATTTGACTCTTTGATATTTATTTTCTGATGTCTCATTCCATGGTTTGAAGATGTTAGATGTCGATAGTGTGAGTTTTTTTTTTGGTTTAGTTGGTCAGGGAATTCAATTAGGGAATTTCCAGTGAATGTGGTGGAATTACTATAGTATGGAAGTGGGAAAAGATTTGGTGATTTACCGATAATGATGAATTTGAAGGAGTGTCGGTAACATTGGAAATACTCTTAATTATTAGTGGTTTAAATGGGGATAAAATTTTTGGGGATTTCTAGTTTTGTTAGAGTTATATATTTTTTATTTCATTTAAGTTATTGATTGTGTTAAATTTTCATAGGTGTAAGGGGAACCTAGATGATAAATTCATTCAAATTTTTTATTTTGTCTTCTTAAAATTTGTGTTCTAGTTTTCTAATATGTCTAGAATGATATCATACAAGATAGCTTATGGGATATAACATAGTTATTATTTTAAACCAGTTGATACACCATATTATATGTTATTTATTCTATATGTATATTTTATATGTTTTTATAAAATTGGAATTCATGATTTATCAATTGAAAAAAATAAACAATTTAAATTTGGATAGTTTGTAATATTTTTATGCTCTATAAGATTTTTATTTCTTACAATTAGCCCAAGGTATAATTAAATTCTTGTTATATGGTAACCTAGTTTTTTTCTCAACATGTGGGATTTTATAGATTTCTTTTCCCAATTAAAACTTCTAGAAACTTTTCAGATGTACTTTTCCCTCTTGTAAATACCAGAGGATTTCAAAATTTTCATTTCCATCTTTGAATGTACATTAATATATCATGTTTATTATAACAAGATTATGAAAATTTTATAGAATTTGTTATTGATCCCCTAGTTCTATGGGAGTTATGATTTAGTACATTTAGTAAAAAGTATCATTTTTGTGTAGAAGAAGTTTGATCTTATTTTGGTAAAATTCGTTTTTTTGTAGTGAAGGAGTCATTTATTATTATTTGATTTATCCTAATAGGTAATTTTGGAATATTATGTTTTTTAAGAATTTTTGAAAATAAGTTATTAATATAAATTTCAAAGACCCGCAAAAATTCATACACTTAATTATATATACTAGTGGGATTTGTTGTATTTCAGTTGTTCCTACAAAGCCTTTGTACATATACATTGGATCTACACCTTAGTGCACGTGACATTTCACATAAACATAGAATGTATGAGAAGGTTTATTTAGTTATATTCTTAGATATTTTATGATTTATTCAAGTGTTGATGTGGCAACATAGAAATCCATTGGGTGTTGGAGAAAGGGAGGCTAGCATTGAAATGAGGTTTCATTTGGTACACTTCCTTGCCTTTTACTTTTTGGAGTCTGATTCTGATTACCCGACTCAAATAAAAATTTGAAACAACCTGGACCATATAATTACCATTTAAAATATTTTCAATCACCCTATTATGACATAACAAATAATGGGATTTAATGAAGAATAATGGGAATTGATATTTGATATTTTGGATTTAATCAAGTTATAACCATGTCCAGCCTAAAAACTAGTACTATACATTTATACATTGGATAAATATAAATAAAATAATCATTCCAAATTATTATTACATAAATTTCTAGAGGTTTTGGATATATTTTATCATCTTTATAAAGTAATTTTCAAAATGTATACACACACAATACAATTATAATCCAAAATCATAAGTATACTCATTGATTAATCATCACTAAAACAAATATATATATATATAGTGACTAAAATTAATCAAACATAGCCCAATACATCCCACCTATAACACACAAATATATGGCGGAATTTTTCTCTCGAATTAATTTATCCTTTTAATATTTTTCATTTCACGAAACACTGAAGATAGTTTATTTTTTATTAAAGAATAGTGTTTGTCTTGAGTTATATGAAAAACCAAATTAATCATATACAACACGAAACATAAAATATACCTTTTTCTACATGGAAAACCGAGGTTATCTTGTGTTACACACAACAATGACTCTCCTTGATGGCTTGCGTAACATGTTAGACCGAGTTTTACTGAACAATAGTATATAATTGAAATGTAATTATTTAATATAAAAAGATACAAAATAGATATCAAATTACTACTTATTAATATTATTAACTAATTTTTGAAAATATATGGTTTACAAAAATATAATATAAATTCATAGGTTACAATTAATTAGAAAATAATGTGAAAATCTATTGAATATAAAGGGAAATATTATTATTCTAACGGTCACAATGTAGTTTTACCTAAATAAATTAAATTATTTATATTTAGTGAGTGATTTTAATTTAATATATATATTATATTTTCAATCAAAAATTATTTATATTAATCCAATATATTTTATAGACATAAGATAATAACAAACCTAATTTTATAGATAAAACACAATATTTTATAAAGCTAGTTTTACTTCTTATATATGGAGAACCTATTTTAAATCCAGATATTTGTGATTTTATTGATTTAGTATGTAAAAAATAAAATTCATCTTTGAAATTATAACATAATAATTATGTTAGGGTAATTTATTTTTATTTTTTTTGATGATTTATTTTTTAATCAATAGTTAAAAATATTAAATTTTATTTCAAAACTACTTTTTCAGCTAATTTATTTATAAGGTGAATTTATATTTTAAATTTTACACATAGCATAATTAGATTATATATTAATAAATTAATATAATTTATGACATTGAGATCAATTTCACTTTTAATATGGGTACAAAAACCTATAAAACATTTGAATGTTTTTACTTTAAAACCCCCACATTGTTGACCAGACAATGGGATTAATTTTAAATGAATTTATTTTAAAAATGTGACATAAATTTGAAAAAATTGATTCCAAAATTTTAATAATAATAATTTCTAATTTCTAATATAGTCATCTTATATTTTCACCAATGTTATTAGTGAAAGTTATTTAAATTAATAATGTGGATTAAGGGAAAATTAAGCATACCTAATGACTAAACCTTAAATTTAAGACCATAATAAACATATACACTTGTCCAAAAAAAATTTATGAAAATAAGTTTACCCTATAATAAATTTTATTAACATTGGACCATTATTTTATCTGATTTCAATAGAAACGTGGGTGGGGTTTCACGTTTCCATAATATGACAAGACTGTCACTCCTCCTCCATTATAAAATGTATCATATCCTCCCCATTCCTCACACCTATAAAGACACATTGGCTCAAACAAACTCTACACAAATATCACCCCAACATCCATAAATTTCTCCTTCAATCCATCCTTATGGTAAAACCTTCTAGGTAATCCTTCAGTTGAAAAACAAAAGGATTTATCCATCTAAAAGGTAACACCCTCCCCCAAACTCCATTCTTTTATTTTCATTATTTACTCTATAAAATAAAATTCTTACATGATGGTTTAAAAAATTGTACCTTTAATATTATACGATGTTTTTATAATTTCTTTTGATCTGAACATGTACTCACTTCCATCTAACAGGTAATATAAACACTATTTATGTGTACAGTGATGAACCACCCCACAAAACGATGATTGTTCATTTTTCATTTACCACCTATCATGGTGGAAATTGTGATGTACAATATGTTTATGTATTTTATATACTATATGTATTATGTCATTAATATTATTTCATCATTTTACAACACAAATCTTAATATATTCCATTTTTTATAAATACGATAATTTTATCTGAAGAAGTGTGGACAACCGCTCCCTAAATGTTGTGTGATTCGTTCACAAATTACATAGAATGTATTAAGGATTGGTTTATTTGAATTATATTATACATATAATAATTAGAATTGAATAATTATATATATATATGTCATTTACCTTTTTTCTTCAAACATGAAAATGAAAAGAGAAACAATGTTCATGCGTACATACAACTTACTGTCTCCTTGAATGGTGTATTACATTTCATGCATCTATATTTTATTGATTAATATAAAACTAATATAAATTATATAAATTATATTTATATCATGGTTTAAATTCTTTGAATCAGGATATAATTATAAGTTCCAATGGTCTAAAAAATTAAGTCACATGTGATGAATAATATGGTTCTGTAAAATATGTATAATAAATTATTTTACCTGTTGTTTCAATGAGTACGATGATATTCAAGACACAAGTTTAGGGGATTTCCTCTCACTTTTTATTTCCATGAGATACATGATTCATTCACCACCCATTTCATTTTTTGTCATGTGTACACTACCCGTTGATGTATTCTATGATTCCTATACTTAAAATTATTGGTATTTAAATATATATTTAATGATCCAACTTCCATGTGGTTAATGTGAAAAATGTTGGAAAATCTGTAAGATGGATTAATCTCAATTTACCTTCTTCCAGACACATACCATGTTATAAACCTATTTTGTCATATGAGGTGTAAATACTGCATTTAGAATGTTATATAAAAATTATACATCCATTAATTTTATTTTATGATTCTTTTTGTGACATGTCACACCTTCTTCTGGATGAGGGAAGGTATGGGAAAGTGTCATTTCCTTCCTTCTCCAAGATTAAAAGAGATAATAACCCACACGTCCCACCTCTAGTATACCTAGAGGTGGTGACCATCACCATGTTTATATAAATAACACTAAAACTGAATGCATTACCCATTTTATAGTAACAAATATCTGGAGAAAATATGTGTCATTCTCAAAAAACTCTAGGTAATATACATATAAAGAAACCAAAATCCATCCCTCATTAATGTTTAAAGTAAAACTGCTATAAACACAAATAAAACTCCAATGTAAGTACCAATATATTACTAGGACATCATAGAGATACTGTACCCAATGTCTAAGATAGTAAGGTTCAGCAAGGTCCACATAATCTCCCTATAAACAAGAAAATAGTTTAATATATGTAGGGTGATCATACAAGTATACCCATTGGAAAAATCCAATGTCACCCATGCACAGATAGGAGAAACATACAAATTCCCCTGTGAGAAAATAGTAGAAACTAAAAATAACCTCAAAAGGTATTCTATCCACCCCAACCTCACAAAGGTGTCCACACCAAATAATGAATGTAATTAAATTTAAATAGTAATCATGTCGATATTTGGGTACCCCATACCACTCCCCACTGGTTAATTACTCATCACTAACTGTGAACATACTGATGCTACCACGATCTTCCACAGGCCCCACTATCAAAACCTTCCTGGACACACCTAGTCTACATACCACATCTCTTTCAAAAACACCTAGACCACAACCATATCATATCCTTCTCGGACACACCTAGTCCACAAAATCACAACCTCATCCCAAAGATACTTGGGAAAGTAAAACCAATCACATATCAAAGACACCAGGTAACCACATCTTTCCCATTGACACCCAAGCCTCACAATTGCACCACAACCTGCTCAAATAGTCTTGGGAAACCAATTATTAAGGGAGAGTATTGAAGATTCAATAACCACCCATTCATCCTATAATTCGTATGTTGGGAAAGGACGGCCTACCCCATAGTAATGGGGGTGTTCGGAACGTTGTTCTCAACACCGGTGTGGTGCTTATAGAAAACATATGGAACTACATGTATATATATATGTACCAAACACTCAGACCAACCTATGGGTTTTCAAATCAAAAACCAAACCCCACCATAAATTCCCTTGTTACCAACCCTATATGCACATACCACCAGGATTATTGTTCACTTCTTTAGGTCGATAAATGAGTGCCTCTTCACTACAAGATACAACTCAAACCCTTCCCCCATCTAATTTATTAACCAGTTTTCATTATAAATTATCAACTAATTCATTTATTTATTCTATCCCTACCTGGGAAACTTCCAGACACTAAAAATGTTATAAGGAAAATCAACCGTAAGAACCACTTCTAAATCCAAACAAGGAAATAAGGGACAAGGTAAAATAATCCACTCTAAGGCCCATTAATAATATAATGGTCTCTACAAACTCACTGAAAAAGACCCACATAAGGTAAAACCATCCTTATTCAAAATCAACCCTCTTAAACCATCCTCGGCAACCGCACTACACGAAAAGCACCTCACTAAGCAAAATACTAAAAACTAAAAGAGATGGAAGAACCACTGCACACTCCCCTCTCCTGAACACCCGTTCAACCACTTCCACCATCATTCTTCAAATTATTGTCATCATTTTCTTCCTCACAAAAATAAAAAACCCAACACACCTCATTACCCCCACACCTGGTAGCCCTACTGCACAACAACACCACACCCAACACAACAATAACCATAAAAATACACAACCCAAACCTGAAATCCTGCTTCCCAAACACTAACCAGATGCAGTCTGCATACATAAAAAGTTTATCCATTCAACAATAAACCAACAAGTAAAACTAAGATTCTATTACACCACTAATACCACTGCATACTCACAACCACACTCCAAGCCACAACACCTCATGAAAAGCACAAAACACAGGGTTGAAAATATCCATACACATCAAAGAGACACACCAAACAGTAAGGTTTATTCACATTTAACAATGCTCATTCGTTAATTCAACTTTCATTATTCCGCGGTTATCATATAATAAGTTCATTCCTGGGGAGTACATTTATTTAATTGGGTTTTCATGATTATTTATGTTTTCTAGTTCACAGTCGTTCAAATGAATATTAACAACAAGTATTCATGAGTACCGTTCATAAACAGATACCTCTAATGACCATGATTTTCATAAGGATACAACCCATACAATTCACAATAGGGATCCAGGATAACATATAAAACAAATTCATCTCACCATCAGAATCTTCACAAAACCTCATTTATTACTTCATTAAATTTGTATTCATCTATTTTCACAAGGTTACATGACTAAATCCACCCCAAATGATACAAAAATAAGAGAGATAGATGAAGGAATCCTTACATAGAAGGATATACTATCAACAATTCTTCATTTCACCAAAAACAGGGGGTCACAAAAGCTGAAGGAGATACTTCCATGGAAAACCTAAACAGAATACTATAAAAAAGTCACATGACTCCTTGGGGAAGAAAGTTTCTAGGAACTAAAAGATAAAATAAAAACACACTGGAAAGAGATGTTCTTGTCTTAGAAATGAAAGATCCTATATCAACAGAAGGGAAATGGTTTCTAGGGCTATTAAAGTCAGATCGCGGTCAAAACCAAGCGGTTTGACTGTCTCAAAATACAAGGAGTGTTGGGATGTTAAAATATAAATAATACCCTTTGAAACGCCTTTATAAATTCTCAATCTCTGGTTTAAACCTGATTTACATCAAATAAAAAATTGGAGGGGTGAAGTAGGAATGATTGGGAAAAACTTGAAATGACTCACTAATGGGTGTGCCACTAACAAGCATCACTGATAGTGAGTCACTGAAGCCTGACACACTAATGTGACTCACCAACATGATCAAAAAACACCACCCACTGATTCCACCCATTAACACCAATCACTGAAGCCACTCAAAGACACCACTCACTAACGCCACTCACCGACACCACTCATTGATTCCACTCACTAACGCCACTCACTGATTCTCTTTATACTGACACTCGACCTACTGAAAACCTGATTCATTAATGCCCTGAGTAACTGAGGTTGAGCAACTGACACAAACCTATTGATATGACTCATCAATTTCTGACTCACTGATGTAAAAACTAGAAATTTGGAGAATTTGTTAAATGAGGTACCATTGCCTCCATGAACACCCAAAACACTAGATTTTGAACAAATGATAGACCAGGGAGTTCCATTCTATTACATCATATTCCTATTAAACTATTATCTCTTTCTATAACTCAAACCCAAACCCATAAAAAATAGGGTTCTAGAAAAAAAAACTCCCATAATATATCTATCAAGGATAAACCACCATGTGTTGTTAAAAATATGGAGTGAAACCACAACATCCAAGAACATCACCTCCCTTATCTGCAAACCCAAACATCTAAAATATATCCCAAACAAGAACAAACTATCCAGACACATGAATTATGGAATTCTCTCCTCCATGTCAAGATGCTATCTGCGGTGGGAGGCACTAACTTGCCCACATGGGTTTAATCGCAGCTCAATTAATGGGTCTCGATTAAGAATTAGGTCTCCCCCTTTTCACATGTTAGGGCTTTATAGCGACCCAATCATGGCATACATGGAAATTTAATTTATTTTTCAGAATACGTAATACATTACACAAATATAAAACCAAATACTATATTATTTTTGTGTCTTTGGAAACATTGAATATAATCTTCTGTCTTGTTGAAAGATCTTCAACATCTCCCATAATGATCTTCCCCATTTTTTTCCTACCTAAAACCTTTCTTCATATCCTGGGGAAAATAAAACAAAAAAAAGTGTTAGCTAAAATGCTCTGTAAGTGTAAAATTTGAGTACATAAAGCAAACCATAAACATAATATTAAAAAAACATGAACATAAAGTTTAAATATCAAAATCATGTGTCATGGAAAAAATCTTGGTAGTACGTAAGGCATAGATCATAAAGAAACATTAATCATGATAAAATAGCATTGGAATAAAACATGGAATTTTTGAAAAAAAATAATAACATAATATTATTCTCATAGTAGCCAAATCATTGCTTCCAAGGCCATCATAGTAGTTAATGTCCACTCCTGAACTAGGTTTACATATCATTCCAACCATGTATTACAAAACCTGATTTACTTGTCGTCTCTGCCCTTTATTACTAAAATGGATTTACTTTAAATTCTATTCATGCCTATATCATGAGATATAAATCTTTAACCAATGAATTGGAGGGAGATATAGGTCCCACCCATCACATAATAAAACCATTCATACATGTGAAACAAAAACATAAATCATTCATCATAGCATAACCCAAGGAATAAAATGTGCTCCTTAAACATCATTCATGATGAAATAATCCCTATAAAATATCATTCTATAATTAAATAAATCAAATCATAGTAATAATGGGGATATAAAAATTACCCTATTTAGAGAGAATCATCATAGATGGAAAATAATATTGATAAAACACTTGAACTTAATTCTTGAGGAAAGTATCATTTCTTCTTCAAAATGTATTCTTATCTAAAAATGCCACACAATTTTAAAAGAAAATAATTTTGTTGAAAATAAAATTGAAATAATGTAGTGGAAGATTCATTTAAATAACTATTTATGAATACGTAAAAATCCATTTATGTTGTATAAGTTAAAAAACATTATTCTTGTACTCTTGTCGAAAAATTCAAAAAGTACCTCGTAGGGAAAGCGAAAGAATGATTCCATACATACCATTTAATACAAATTTACCAATGGGAAAAAATTAAATTTAAACCATACAATAAGAATATAAATAATATTATATATCTAGGAAACATGGAAGTGGATGATAAATATACCCTAGTAAATACTTATGAAAAAACAATCACACATAATAATGAGATTGCAAAATTATCACTTACTATAGGACTGATTTCATCCATATGTGTCTGAAACTCTTATATAGTAGGTCTAAACATATTATTAACTTGTAAAATAACCATAATAATATCTATGACATAATTTATGATTCACTTATGTCTTTATATTACCAGTTTATTAATCAATTCTATGTTAATGCAACATTTTGGGTAATAATTGTTTTATTTATCATACGTGTTTTGACTTGTTATTCTTGATCATATTATTGAGATCATGATTTATTTACATACATAATGTAAACATTATTTATATATCATAAATATTCAGAATATATATATATATATATATAATTGATAGATAAATGAAATGGAGCACAGTGCTCATTGAGACGGTAGGTCATATGTACGCATGAATGTTATTTATGTTTCCTTAATAAATGGAATATAATAAAATAAAAGAAATGTATATATAAATAAAGTAGTATTATTATGTCATATGTTTTATGATTATTTATTATATATACTTTATAATCAATCATTAATGGCAAACGTGGAGAATGAATCATCTCACAGCATGGAGCCAGAAGTCCGTTCATATGCTCGTGCGACGATATATTTCACTTAAAGGTTAGATGGTATTAAATTTAGGGGTATATTAATTATATAGAGTAATTATATTTTTATATTAATTATTTACATCCATTAATCTCATCATTAAACCCATCCATATTAATCATTGATGAATAACAAATTACACCACGGCTTGGAGACGATAAGTCATACGTACGCACGCAGGGAGATATTGAAATTTGTAGGATGGATATAAATAGGTATAAGGTTGTACCATAATTATAAAAACATCTAAGAATTTATAATATACTCTATTTATGGTGTTTTTATGAGAACAATATATGACGATGAAGTAGAGGAATAAAATATTTTAAAATATGTGATAAAACAATTACATTTTTCAAGTATCATCTTTTTAAGGGCACAAAAGGTATCCTTTTCATGGATTTGTACCCAAATTGTGGCAAATAGGATTAAGTTAAGGAACTTGGTAGAGTAAATGGACTGGTTTTTTCCGTGAAAAAAGGATTTAGAGTTGTGATTAAAAGATATGGATAACTTCTCTTTTATTGGAGAGGTGAAGATCACTTTAAGAACATCTTCAAATATTAATTTGTTATAAATTTATTTTTCAGATTCTAAGGGTCCAAAACTCATTTATTTAAAATTTGATAATATTAGGGGTCTAAATAATCTCAATAAATAGGTTCTAGACATTTTTAGGATGCAAAATTAACCATATCATTTAGCTTTAACCCTTAGTTAAAAACATTAACTCTTATCATGTCTTGTTTCAATTTCATAATATATGGTTTCTATAGTTACTATAAAATTACAATAGAACAAAGAGTGGATAATTAATGAAATTTTTAACATTATATAATTCATTTTTCAAAATATTATATTTTTATCACTATTATATCTTTTAATAAAATAGAATTTGTTTTGAGAACTCATTTATTCCAATTTTGACACTATTTAGTAATTTATTTTTGTTAAAGTCATAACAACTTGATTTTTTTGGACCAAAGGCATTAAATTATACAACACATATCAATGTCATCAAAAAACCTATTTTATGGAATAATAATGTTCAAATTACATTTATTTTAATATTTATAATATCATTTATTTGAATGTTGCATTAATAAGATAATCATTGCATCATCATTGTGTCCTAAATAAGTCTATTCATTTAATGTCTAAGAATTATAAATAAAATAACCTGACTAAGAAATATTTTTATATTTATAATTAATATTTATATTCTATGATATAATTAATATAAATCAAAATAATATTTTTTTAGTTAAAAGATACTTGTTTAAGTTATATTTCCCATTTCTTTAAATTAAAATTATTAACGGTCATTATCACACACAAGTGGATCCATGGGGTCCTAAAATCTTCCCAAGAAAGGTAATGGTCATAAATATCTCATAATATAGGATTATTACAAATATTAGGTTAGTTTTATATTATTATAATATTATTTTTTACACTTATTTTCCAGATTTACCATTTAACCATGGTAAGTAAAAATAATTACTGAAGTTACTATTCGTATTTTCTAAAAATAAAAGGTAACTACTTACATAATTTGTACCTTATGATTATAAATTTGGAATATATTATTCAAAATTAAATACACATAATTGGAATAAATTTATTTAAAATAAATTCTGGTTGTCAAAACCAAAAAGCGGGTTTTGAGGAAGTAAAAACAATCAAAATCTTGACAGGTGTTTATGTCCAATTTAACTGTGAAATTAATTTCAATGACAAAAATTTGATTATATGATAAAAAAGGATCTAATTACACTTTATATACACTTAAAACTATAATATTACTATATAAATAAATTAGATGAAAATGCATTTTTGAATTAAAATGTTGTATTTTTTCCAATTTTTTAAAAAATGAATTTCATCCAAAAAATACCCAAAAATCCTCCAAAGTAAGTATTTATGTAAATAATAAAAATAATAAGATTATTTTTTTAAAATATAATATATACAATAATTAAAAAAATATATTTAAAATGGGTGTGCCATCAAAAGGCAGAAAAACTGCGTTTTTTAGAATACATCTTTTATTCAAAAAAAATGTATTTGTTGTTATATAATATCATAGAAAATAAATTATATTAATGTTAATGTTATAAAAACTTCAAATTTTGGTTTATACTATTCATAAATTCTAGTTTATATCCCATTAAAAATATTATTTTTTTAATATATCATTGATCAGTGAAACTGGGTAAAGCATAGAACGCAAGCTATCGAGGAATGTCACTCTTGCATGTAATACAATCCTAGTCGGTGTTGCATTTAGTGAACGATTACTTTGGTGTGGTGTATAACAAAATCCAAAAATAGTTAATTTATACATTGAAAAAAATCTATACTCAGTGTTACATGAAATGATTTTTATCAAAAGATCTTGGAATTTTTTTGTAACATAAGAAAAGTATAGTGATGTGCAAAATGTAAGGTAATACAGTGTTGCATATAGGATAATATAATCTTGGTGTAACATACATCACAAGACATAAATGAAATTAAAAATAATCTATCTCAAAAAATCTCAGAGTGTTACAGACTTTTTCACACACTATGGAATATAAAAGTAACACATCTTATAACAATCAAGGTTCAAGAACTACATCACAAATCAAAACACACAAGAAAAAACTAAAAACAACTCCAGGTACTAGGAACACATCTTATCTACTCACTCTCAAGTACTCTTATCCATGCCACAATGCCCCTATAACACATGATCCAAAAGAATGGTTCATCCATGTGTCACCCTCCCCTGAAGATCATGGATCTCCATAGGTCGGTCCATGAATTTTTCATCATCCTCGATATCCAACTCTAGTCAATCAATTACATGGGAGTTATCATGAAGATACTGAATAAACTATCTGACAGGAAAGATTTAGTGGATCCTCCTCAACTACGATGGAAATTACAACTGTAATTCCACCTCACCAACTCTCCTTAATACCTATAAATGTCTGATGAACCTAGGATAAATCATTCCCCCTCTACTGAACCTATACTGCCCACATAGAGGGGAAACCCTCAAGAACACATGTTTTCCATCCTCAAACTCCAAGTCCCTTATCCTTCGATTGGAATATGACTTCTGTCAATCATGTGTTTCCTTCATCCTCTCACGGATAAGCTGCAGCTTCTCATCCATTCTATGCACCATGTCCGGACTAAAAAAATCTACCTCCCCAACATTTGTCCAGCACAAGGGTGAATAAAATGACCTTACATATAAATCTTCAAACGGAACTATACCAATTTAAATGTGATAGTTATTAACATAATAAAACACTACTGAGGAAAAAATTAACACCCAATCCCCACCAAATTCCAAGAAGTATGCTCGAAGCATGTCCTCCAATGTCTGGATGATCTTCTCTATCTTCCCATCTGTATTAGGGTGAAAAGTAGTGATAAGGTGTAACTTATTGCCAATGGTATGATGAAATACCCACCAATCTCACAAGATAAAATGTTTATCCTAATCAAATATAATAAATCTTGTAACCCCATGCAGCTGCACCGCCTCATCCACATACCCTTGTGCTGAGCTAGTCACTATTCTCCACTCCTAGATCGCTATAGAGTGAGACGATTTCATCAACTAGTCCACTACTACTTAGATTGAATAGAATACTCCTTGTTCTCGAGGTAATCCTATGATGAAATACATTAATATTTCATCCCAATTACACTATTGGACATCTAGGGGCTACAACACACCACTAGGAACATGGTGCTCAGTCTTCACCTACTGGCACACTATGCACATTTCCACAAACCCCTCCACTACTCACTTTATCCTAAGCCACCAGAACTGCTCCCTCAAGACATTATACATCTTGGAAACTCTTATTCATACCACTTAGTGTGAGCTATGAAACTCATGGAGAACCCAATTATGCATCTCCATTGGAACAAATAGATTCTCCTGGAACAACATCTAATTCTGACCATCCTACCACTATCCCTCTAGAGTGTCACACTAGTCAAACTAATCATGAATGGAGTAACTGCGTACTAGAGAGAAGGATGTAGTGCCTCCTCTAAATGTATATCTCGAGACTCCTTGTCTATAAATTTGTCAAGGGAAAAGTGAAATAAATCCTTAAACATGATCTGCATGTCCCATACTGGCATACATCCCTACCGGAGGGAGTGTAGCTCATGTCGCTTCTCAACCTTCGTGGTCAAAGAAAGGAATTCCCCTCGGAACTCCTTCTCAAAATTGATCTACATAACATCAACTTCCTTTCTCTCCCCTAGGTTCAACATCAACCACTGATGCAAAAAACCCCAGTATATGACTAACTACTAATAGAAACCAGTACTCCATTAGATTATAGATCGAGCTGAAAGTGATCACCAGCTTCCCAAGCAAACTCTCTATATTTGTATCAGAAATGCAGCCATCGTATTTTCCCAGAGTCAACCGCTATAAATCACAAAGGTTATTCTGCCACTGTTCATCATCCCCCATTAGGTCAACCCTCTGCTGGTCAAGCGAGTCTACTTGTTGAGCCTCTATTACTCGAGCCACTCATGGATGACGACTGGAAAACATAGTTGAAAGGTGAACAAGAAACATTTAATCCCAAGTACTTTAGAATATATTTATGATTAATTTTGACTCATTGTTTATTTAAATTTTCCCTAAACGCTTTAAGCAAACATGAACACAATTTATCATGATGCATGTACCTTTCTTAGGGTATATACAGCAAAAATAGTGTAACCTCACTTGGTTATTAGGTTAGATTAGATTTCGTGCATGATATCATGGGGGACATAAAATATTGTGTCTTTTCTAGTCTTCCCTAGCCTATTTCATACACCAAGATTGTATAACACTACTTCCCTACCATCCCATGCAATTATCATTGCACCTAACTCCAAACTCCATCTTTTCTATCCACCATCATCTATGACATCATTCTATCGTGAACCTCCTTCTTCAGGATGAGGGAAGGGATGGAAAATTTTCATAACCTTCCTTCTTCATGATTAAAAGAGATAATAACCCCTAAGTCCCGCCTTAAGTAGGTCCAGGGGTGGATACTAGCACCGAGGGTATAGAAATTCCACAAAAATGGGAGACATTACCCTTTGATAGTAACCAATATCTAGAGAGAAGATACATCAACCTCAACCAAATATAAGGAAGATATACATAAAGAAACCAAAATTTATCCCACATGCATATTTAAAGTAGAACTTCTATAAATACAAATAAAATACTAAAGTAAGTTCTAAAATAAAACTAGGTAGAAACACAGCAACCATCCCCAACATCTATGCTTATAATGTCTAGAACATTCCACGTAATCTTCTTGGAAACCAAAAAACAATTTTCTATACATAGGGTGATCATACAAGTATGCTCTATTGGAAGAGACAAAGTCACTCATGTACAAGTGGTAGTAGCATCTAATTCCCCTTTTAGAAAATAATATAAAATCAAAAGCACCATACAAGGTATACTATCCACCCCAACCTCAAAAAGGTGCTCTCAGAAAATAACACAAGTCAAGTAATGTAAAATAGTAATCACATTGATATTTTGGTACCCCGCACCACTTTCCACTGGTTTACTACTCATCCCTAATGGAGGACGTCTTAACTCTACCACACTCTTCTACGAGCACCACTTTCACAACCTACCCGCACACACCTAGTCCACATACCACATCCTTCCCACAAACACCTAGTCCGCAGCCACATCACATCCCGCACTTAGAATATTGGTCCACAAAACCACAAACTTGTCTCGAAGACACCTGGGAAAGTACAATGTATCACATTATGAAGTCACCTTGGAAGCACTCGTCACCCGCAGACACCTGGGCCTCACAACTGCACCACAACCTGCATGACGAGTCTTAGGCTACCAATTCCATGTATATGAAGCAAAGAATATCTAATAACAATCAATCCATCCTCCCAATGGGATGTTGGGAAAGGACACCCTCCCCCATAGTAATGGGGGTGATCGGCACATTGTCCTCAACACGGGTGAGGTGTGTATAGAAAACATAAGGAACTACATGTATATATATATATGTATCAAACACTTAGCTCATCCTATATGGATTCAAAAGAATAATGATCCCACACCAAAACTACCCTTGTTGCTAACCCAACATGCACGTACCACCATGAATGATGGTCACATCCGTAAGTCGATAAATGAACACCACTTCACTACATGCCACAACTCGAAACATTCCCACAGCCAATTCATTTAACCATTTTTCATTCTGCGTTATCAATTCATTCATTTATTTATTCCATCCCCACTCATGAAACTTCCAAATAGTGTAAATGTTATAAGGTGAAGCAACCATACCGACCACTCCCTAAGACAAACAAGGAAAGAAGTTCCAAGGTAAAACAACCCAATCTAACAATAATTCATAATATAATAGACTATGGAGACACCAAGAGAAAGGCTCGCACAAGGTAACACCATCCTTCTTCAAAATAATCCCTCCAAAACCATTCTTGGCATCCCCGCTGCATGAAAAGCACCACAATCAAAAAAACAATCAAAACTCAACCATATTGTCATCCCACTACACAGTCCCATCTATTTAACACTCATTCAACCACTACCACCATAATTTCTAAAAGTAATTTTATCCTTTCTTTACTATTAACAAGAAAAAATACAACACACCTCGTTAATACCACACCTGGAAACCATGTTGCACATAAACACCACACCTAGAAAACCCATAAACATAAACATTACGCAACTGGAACCTATAGCCCTGCTGCCCAACAAATTTCTAGATATAGTCCCACTGCATTACATGTTCTTCCATTCTACAATCCATGAATCTCTCAACTCGAAACTCCATTACACCACTCACACCACCCCATACTCACAACCACACTCCCAACCACAGCACCCCAAGACCAACACAAATAATGTGGTCAAATAGATCTATACACATCACATAGCCACACTAAATAGTAAGGTGGATTCATATATTGCAACCCATATTCATTAATTAAACATTTATTATTCAGGGGTGATCATAGAATATGTTTATTCAAGGGACATCGATTTATATAACTAGTTATACATAATTAATCAAGTTTTAATGTTCAAAACCATTCAAAATAAGACTAATGATAAGTATTCATGAGTACGGTATGCAAACATATAGCACCAATTACCATGATTTCCAGACGAACACAACCCATACAATTAACAACAGCAATCAAGGATAACATAAAAAACAAATTAATCATCATCATCATCTTCAAAAACTCCTCATTTGTTACTTCATTATATTTTGATTCATCCATTTTCACATGGGGACATGTGTACACCCACCCTGTAAAATAAAAAAAAATAAGAGTGAGATTTTGGAATCCCTACCTATAAATATAGATGATCAACAATTCTTCCTTACGCCAAAAATAGGGGGTCATGAAATCAGTAGGAGAAACTCCTAGGGAAAAATGAAAAGATTTTTATAGCACAGGTTCCTAACTCCTCAGGGTGGAAATATTCTAGGCGCCCCAAGAGAAAATAGAAACACGCTTGGAAGATATGGTCTCTTCTTATAAAATCTAGATCCTATATCAACAGAATGGAAATGGTTTCAAGGGATATAAAAGTTGGATCATGGCCTAGAACACAAGGTTTGACAATATCAAAGTCACGGGAGCATTGGAAAAATATACATATAATTAATATTCTTTAAAACCCCATTATAAATTCTCAAACACGTCTTTAAACACTATTTATATCAAATAATGTTTTAGAGGGGTGAAATTGGAATGAATCAGAAAAACTGAAGATGACCAACTGATGGGTGAGTCATCGACCTGAGTCACCAATAGTGAGTCACCAACAGTGAGTCACAGAGTCTGGACTCACCAATGAGAGTCAACGACATTAGTCATAGATTCCACCCACTTATTCCACTCACTGACTCCACTCAGAGATGCCACTCACCGACTCCACTCACAAATGACACTCACTGACTCCACTCACTAATTCCAATCACCAATGCCACTCACTGATGTACGTCCAACCGATGCCCGACCTACCAACACCTCGGCCAACCAATTCCCTATGTCCCTGTCACCCTGATTCAATGACACTGAGCTACTGATTCCAACCTATTTATGTTGGGCTACCTAGGTGACTCGTTGACTCCTGACTCACTGATAGAAAAAATAGAAATTTGGTAGTCTTGAAATGTGATATCATTTCCTCACTAGATTTTGACAAACTAATTGACCATGGAGGTCGAGGACATTACATGTAATTGTCACAATCTTAATTCAGGAGAATGGTTCAATGTTACTATGTAATATGAATTTATTGAAACAATCTATTCAGTTATTGATATTTTTCATGATTATGTGTCCCTTATTGAAACCTTATCATCCATCTCTCAAGAAAATTCATGAATTTTCCTCTCCTATAGTTTTTAATGATATATATATGTATTGGTACCATTTTTCTACTCTTTTTTCAAATATTATTAAGAAATTATTTTTAATAAATGCTGACATTACCACTCTCTTCAATCAAAAAATTATTTTCTTTCCAAATCATGTTTTCAAAAAAGGGTTTCAAAATGTTTTCAATAATTCTTTAAAATTATTCAAAATATTTTTAAATAAATGGGGTTAAAAAGTTTTTGAATATTTATTTATTATGTTAAAAATTATTTTAAAATAAATGGTTTTAAATTTGTTTTCTTTCATTCATTATAAGATTTAAACAAATTTTAAATGAAATTTTTTTCAATGAATTTTCAATATCTCTTTATAGGTTTCCAATATATTTTAAATGAAAAATATTTCAAAATGATTTAAATATTTCTTTATTAGTTTTAAAAGTATTTCCTCTAAGAAAAGGTTTTTCTAAATGTTTTGACGCTTATTTTATATGTATTCAAGAAAAAGTTTTCATGAAGTTTTTAAACATGTTTTTTATGTTTTCAATTGAAAAGGTATTCAAAAATGATTTTCAAGACTTGTCTATTTGATTTAAAAAAAATTTAAAAAATATATTTTTAAAACGCTTAATGTTTTAATGGTACTTTTTCAATGAAGAAATGATATTTTTCACATGAAACGTTTTTGAATGTTATTTAAAAATTATTTTCCATTTATGATGACATACATTGATGTTACTCATTCCTTTATAGAAAACGATAAAAAAGGTTCCATTCATAAGCTTTATCTGAATGGGTAATTCTTAATGTCAGGTTTTTTTTTGAAACCCATTTCTTTTTATGGGTTATTTATTTATCCAATATTATTCTCATTAATGGTTTATGCTTTTGGTGATGTCATTATGACACCAATATATTTTTCTATATGTTATGACAAGACTATATGTCTATGATACCCATTTCATTTCATGGGTTAATATATTACTGTTCATTATTTCTTGGCACATGTATGTATGATTTCACTATAAGATCGGTGGAATGTATTTCTTCCTCCAATGCTTTGGGTAAATATTTATATCATGTGAGTTTTACTAAGATGGTTTGTGAGTTATCCTTGACTCTTAAATGGTCATGGGAGTGAAACATGAATACCAAGATGGTATGAGGAGTGTACTCATGCTACTTTGATGGATATGGGAGTGAATAATGACTACCAATATAGTATGGGGTGTGAACCCGTACATCTAATATGTTCTTGGAATGGATTCCTTGGATACCATTTAAATCATATTATATGCTTATGTGTTTTTAACAATTCAATGTTTTATTTATATTTGATTATTTCATGGCTTATGATCTAAATTTTTTTAAGATTCATGTCTTATGAACTATCAATATTTATTCCATGATTAGTTTTTATGATCTTTGATATATACAATATGATATTAAAATGTTTTTTATCCCGTTCTAATACTCTTATAATCAAGTTTATACTTACATGTGTTCCTTGATTTCCCTTATTGAGCATCTCAACTCACACCTTTTTATGTTTCCCTCCCAAGGTATGGATGATATTTATTATGTATGATGTGTATGAGAATGGTTCTTGTCAATAAGAACCAACTAGGAGATAATGTATCTCATTTATTTACTAGTGTATATGTTTCCATGTTTCTAAAGAAACTAGAAAAATATGGTATTTGGGAATCCATTTTTATAATTTTTCATGTATTCCTCAAAATTGATATAATATATATGTATGTTAAGACTGGTATTCTATATTTGGTATTAGAGAAAAGGCTTAATTGACCTTTGGAAGATATGCTATTAAAACTATAGTAATAAACCTAAGGACACATCAAATAAAAAGTCTATGGATAAGAAAAAGAAAAGGACAATGTCTTTGATTTTTTTTTTTGGATAGAGTTGGTGGTTTTCTAGAAATCAATCATTGTCTGGATACTACAAGTGGATGTGGATTTGGAATAGATATACATAGGATTAAAAACTCTGACAAGATGTTCCAGGTGTTTCTTGAAGAAATCCAGAACATGAAAATAGACCTTGGTGCACACATAGTTTGACACTCCTGGGGGATTTGTTTTGGGAGTTCACAAAATATTTCACAAAACATCATGAAAGATTTATATATAAGTTGGATATTAATAACCTAGGATGATCCTATGGTTTCATAGTTTAAGGAAGGTTTCATGATTTAGATATCATGTATGTAATTATTTTTATGGATGTTATATCTTTCTATGATAAGTAATCCCAACACTATTCTTCTATTTTTATTCAATGGAATGAATAAAATCAATGTTAAATGTGAGGGAATATTTTCCGATGAGAAGTCAAGTGGTATTTTCAATTGTGTGAAATATTTTGTGATCATGCATAATCGGTTTTCATGTAACGAGATTAATAATGTATACCATAACCAACTCTTAGAATACCCAGGGAAGATAATAAGGATTTCACTGATTTTTTGAGTAATGGATACCCTGGAAGAAATAAGGTTCTTTTCCATTGTGTCAATAATTTAGAAGGAATAACCAAATTTAATATCTTAGAGGAAAAAGAAGATTTTTTAAATGTGAAAAAAGGACCTAAATCAAGTGAATACAAGGAAAAAAATGAAGAGTTAGGTTAAGGGAATGGATGAGATAATTGGACTCCCTAATTTGTCATCAAAGGATTAGAGTTTTGGTGTGGAATAAATTGTCAATATTTCACTCAATTCCCCAAAAGGAAATCTCCTGAGGAGAATCTAGAATGTGGGTGAGTAATGGTTACATTGTAGATGATGTCAAGACTATATATGAAATGTTAATGGAAAGAGGTATTGTCTCATAGGATGAGGTAGCCTTGTAAATGAAATAATTATGATGTGGGATGATAAAAGTTTTTAGGTATTCGATTTCAAGAATTATGTTATCTGAAAGCTGAAATATATTAGGATTTTCAAGTTTGTGTTTTTTCCCAACTAATTTATATGAATACATTTAATGGGTATCAAGGAATATAAAAGTTATTTAATGGAAAGGTGATGTTCGAGGGAAAACATTATTAATGGAAAGATAACAGTTAAAATTTTCCTTACATTATGATAATGTTTTTTGGATAAAGATATGTTGGATAAAATTAAATTGGATAGTATTTAATAACATAAAAATAGTTATGGACGTATTGACAAGTATTCTATGCTATAATGGATGAAAGTTTAAGATTAATTGATTTATGGAATATATCCAATCATCTATGGAATAAGGAAGAACGCATGTTTTCTAGAAGTATTATTGGAAATTCAGGTTATTACCTTGTTTCAATAGAATATATGATGATGTTATTCCCACAATTTCAAAGTGAAAAACAATAGTTACATTGGGATATATGGTGGAAATCAATGATATACAGATTTCATGAATTTATTTCTAATTAATTTTATTTTAATCTTTAAAATGGGCTATAAGGTTAACCATTGTGAAAAGATTAAGTTAAACATTTGAGGAAGTATTTATTCACTGAGTATTATTGAAAACCTTAGTTAAAAGGCTATTTAGTGGTTAGCCTTATATTAAGGATGTCTGAATTATTTATTTGGGAAATTATATTAGCATGGTTTTAGAAAAGGACATCATGTATTTCTAGTGAAAACCTACCAATTATAATAAGTTGTTGGGTCTTGAACCCATAACCAAAGGACAATAAGGGTTTTACACCTTACACTGGACTACACAATTTCCATGTTTATTTGTAATTACTTTTGTTGAATAATTATTCATGATGAACCAGTAGAGTTAAGTTTTATGTATACATATTAATGTATTAAACGAATTGATTTTTAAGTATAGTAAGATAAAATTAGTTATATTTTTCATTCTTTTATGGGGCTTAATATCTACTAAAAGCATATTTTATCACTTCCAGAATCAAAGTTAATTTCTATACATCTATTTCTAAATGTGATGGATGAATTAGAAATAGATAAAATCATAGTTAAATAATGAATATTCTTTATCGAATTATATTATGTAAATATTTCTCCTTAAATTCTTGGTCAATATAATAATTAATCAATATTAGAATAATGATCAAAAGAAATATTTTTTCCCAAATACCTAAATTTTATTGAACTGATAGCCCTTGAAATCAAAACTAATTCATGACTTTGAGTCCCAAAACATTTATTTGATCATTCAATTGTTTTTTATTTATGACCTCAATCACTCCCTATAAATATTTATGATTTCCCTCTATGTAAAATCATCACTCATAGACTATGTTCTCATATGTGGAGACTAAGTTATACATTACTTTGGGTAACTATTATGGTTCTATTATTCTCTTTTCCTGAAAAGTTTTAGTATCCATTTTTACAATGATTGTTTCTATGAATGAAATTTTTAATTGATATGACATTGATAAACCAAATTAATTTTGATGGTGAAATTAATTTTAAGTGGGGTAAAATGTAACACACAGATATTTTTTGATTTTTTTGAATAAATTAAACTTTTTTTATATTTCTAATTTCACACAGCACTGAAGATAGTTAATTTTATGTCAAAAATATATATTTTTTATTTAGATATACTCAAAACTATGTTAATCATGCACTACATAAAACAGAAACAATACCTTTATCTACACAGAACACTATAGATAGATTTTGTTACACCCAACAATGACATTCCTTGATGGCTTTTGAAACACACAAGATCGAGTTTTACCGAACAATAGTACATCATTAAAATGTTGTTACATAATATAGTAAGATATAACCAATATATTAAATTAGCAGCCATGAATAACATTAACTAATTTATGAAAATATATGGTTTATACAAATATAATATGACTTTTTAGGATAGAGTTTAATTATAAATAAATATGAGAACAGATTGAATATAAAAGTAAATGTTGTTATTTTTATGGTCACTATGTTTTTTCCCCTAATAAATTAAATTAATTATAATTAGTGAGTGATATTAATGTAATATATATTTTATATATTCAATCAAAAAATTTTGATATTCATCTAATAGATTACATATATTTAGTTTCGACATAAACATGAAAATTATATATATATATATATATAATAGAATTGGTTTTCAGGGTTTTTAATATAACTATATAAACTAAATAAATCCAAGGATTCGGTTTTATGGGTCAAACAAGAAACCAAGGAACCCAACCTCATCTACTTTGACCAGTGCTTGCAATCATGGTCATTAAGCATTTACATCTTCTGATACTACTAGATAAATGGCTAGGATCTATTGGTACATCCATAAAGATAAGAAGTGATGACATTCCAAATATAAGATTGAGTCCACATCATTTCCAAACCCAAATCAAGTTACATTTTAAATTGTGTTTGGAAAACATGGAACTCAACCTGAACAAAGTCATATTATTTTAAAAAACATTCCATAGAATATACATATGTATATCCATATATACTTATGTCTATATTGGTAAAATGAGTTTTCGGTGTACAAATCCCATGCATCATTGGTGAATTCAGGAAAACCTATTTTCCTATAATCAATGGACTAAAAAACATCTACATAATCTAGAAATATATATATATATATATATATCTTTATTTAACACATGAAATATAAATATATTTCATAGTGATAAATATTTTATTTCAAAAAAATCACCAATCTATGGTTTGAGAAAACTTCATAAAAATTTAATATAATATTTAAATTAAGAAGACTATTAAACATGCTTGTAAAACATATTAATATAACAATAATATCAAAATATCCATGAAGGTATTTATATAATCATGAAAAATTAGAATATATAATACGATAAAGTAATAGTATAAAAACATAGAAATTTTATCAAACATAATCAATTTCATTAAAAAACAACACATCAAAATATATTCCAAACTATAAATTTTTTGAATTATAACTAGATATTTTATGAACATTTTATTTTAGTTTTAAACACACATTTCCCCATGCCAATAATAACCGATAAAATACAATAATATGATAGTAAATGAGACATTACCAAACAAAAATTGTGGCACACCAAATATTAATGGATCCTTGAATCATATAAAAGTATTATAAAATATTATGTTAGAGGAACCTATTGATTTTGTTTTTTCATAAGGAAAAGTACAATTTTAAAAACTAAAAACAATAGTCAGACCTTATATTCACTAAAAAGTGTCCCTATAAGTAACTCGATAGAAGAAAGATCAAAATAGAATATGTAATTTAAAAACCTAAAGAAAATGAATTAGTGATTTAACAAACTACCTAAACAAATTGTAAAAACAAGAAGAATATCAGAAGATACCCCCTTGGTATAACAAAATATGAGTTCTAATGGCTGATATTCAAAGATCTATATCATCATTGGGAGTAGAAACCAGTTGAGATGAAGAAGAATAAGGGGTAATTTGGGAATACATATGGTTCCAAAACATAGATAAATCTAAAGATACTAGTTTTATGGGTTTCTAAACATAGTCTAATATATCCATTATAAACCTAAATTAAAAAATATCATGTATCATTTTACTCGGAACATTTTACATGTCTATAGAGTACCTTGTGGCTACAGTAGTAGACAGTACAAGCCACACCAAAACACCAAATGGAACATGGTACCCTTCCATTGGGTTCCTAGTTCAACTCTATAACCTACAAAAAATTATTTATCCCACCTATTCCCTATAATATTCTCATTATCCATCATAAACTCTAGATTTATTATTTGAAATGGATAATATATGAATAATAATGAAAATATTAACTTATAAGATAAACACCATTATAAACTCCACACCATTCGGATCCTCACACCTCATAATAATGAAAAATACTAATTTTAAATCAAGTTCATCCACTGATATTTTACACCCACCTCTTACTCCTAGGTTTAATCTTATAGTATCTCATGTTTCTATCATACAATAAGGAGACTAATGAAATTATATCCTATATAATTTTAACTTGTACCAATGATGTAGAATGTTTTTTCCTAAAAAACTCATAATATTGGAACTCAATATCATCAAACTAGATCACATGAGTTCATTAAAGTATGTATATTCTATGTTGTGAAACAAGAATGAATTTTTTTATAGGATTTGATAATGAATTTAATACATGTTTATATGATATTTCTTTGTACACTTAAAAATATAAAATGAACTAAAACTTATCAGTGTATTCTTCACATTCCTTATGATTTATCAATGACCCATCAAGGAAAAAAATACATGAAAACAAGATAACCAGCCATAGATCTTGAGTGTCATCTCCTCTGATCAACATATGAATTATATATTCTCTGATAAATAATAATTCATTTCCAAGTTATCATCATTTATTTAATCATTTCATAAGCTATAAAAATATCAATCATGGGGGTTTTTCCAATATCTATCCAATAATGTTAGGAATGACATAACCAAAAAAAAAATCCTCAAAATGATCTATCTAAATAGATTAATAGTTATTGTTGTTATTGGGAGATTATATAGGTATTAGTTCAACATCCCATGATTTAAAAAAATAAAAAATATAGGCCCATAATATATCTTCTTTAATATAGGTATTCTCCTCTCACAAGCCATGGATATGAGGTAGTAACATTTACATATTAGTTTCTATGAAATAAGACTCAACTATAATAATTGATGCAACATGAAAGTAAATATATTTTCATGATGAGAAATAATTATTTTTAAAACCCCAAAAAGCTTTACAGTGTCTCAAAAAATCAATTTATATATATCTTCCAAAAAATATGATTCCTAAATATGTGAAAAATAATTTTATTATCTAAATGGTTTAACAAAAATTATCTGAAACGTTTTTAAATCATGGGATACTAGTCACTAAATCATTAATGGTCTCATACCAATTCCATATAGGCATAATAAGTGTTTCTAAAATTTCAATGGTTCATTGGTGTTCCAATTTCACCTGTGAAAAATGTAAATCATAATGAAAACCCCATAAATCTCTCGTTTCACTATTCAACTTATTAATTTCTAAATAATACTTGATGAGAAAATACAATAACATTAATTGCTCGTTTTTTTCCCTTTAATTTGTTTTAGACTTACGCTTTTTTTATCAACATTTTACATTAGATAAGCATATAGAATCTCAAAATCAAAATAAATAGGTATTCAATGAAATATTTTTTTAATTTATTTAAATTTAAATGCTAAAAGATATATTTAGGGATTTTGTATTTTTTTTATATCATGAATCACTCACCAAAAGTATAATTCATCAAACAAATTTAAAAAAAATAGGGTGGATAATTCAAGAAAATGGTTTGGTTAGTTATTTTAATATGTTTGAATATTTTATAAACTATAATCTAACACCGAATAATCCTCTATGATTACATATAATAATCCTAGTAAAGTGGAATCACAATAAACCATAACTACCTCACCAAGATGTGTTAATTTTAAGAGAATATTGATAGTCAATATTTTCTTATACTTTTAAAATTTTAAAGATTAATAATTAGACCATACAGAAAATGACTCCTTCCTTTTTTATGGATTTCATCATTGTTAAAATCCAAAAAACATCTTCTTTAAAGTGACTATAATATCCTACAAGTCCAACAAAATTAAAATTTAATGAGTTTATCATAATTGTTATTCTCTTGAAAGTATTTCATAATGATCTAAACATTATTGAAATGTTTATACCATTATAATATGTATACAGGAATGTTATCCAAAAATATTAGAACTAAATACTGTTTAAATAGATAAAATATATTATTTATTAAATTGATAAGTATTACACATGAATTATTCAACTAAAATGAAATAACAATATAGTAAGAGTGTCTATATAAGATTTATAATTCCATAGCTATATTATCCTATGGTCTCACTCGGAGTATATGATAACCAAAATATAAGTAAATCATTGAAAACCAATCAAACACTTCTAATCATTCAAATACATAATTATTTTTGGGAAATCGATATCAGTTCATGATACTCACATGATTCAACATTTGGAATAACATTAAAAATCTTATACTTTTATTTCATTTCATGGGAAAATAACCAGTTCACTCTAAGGTGAAGTGTTGGTGCGGATAAAAACCATGGAATAATGGTGTTCTTAGTAAAATTCTAGTTCATTGAGCATGGTAGGATATACTTGATAAGGTGGAAGATAAAATGGTTCAATCTCAAGTTTAACATCAATAAATAACTCCACCTATATAAAATTATTTTTCTAATTAAATAAATTATAACATTAAGGGTAGTTTAAAACACACAAAATAAATTGAGACACCACTAATTTAGACCACCTTTTCACCCAACCAGCTCTGTGAGGAGTCAAAACATAAAACTCTAATAACTATGTCAATATAATCCATGTACCTTCACATTTGTTCACCACCTATAAAATAATAAATGAAAATATAAAAAATCCCAAAATCACATTCCAAATAAATCAAAAAAAAATCACTACTAAAACCCTATCACACATTTGTTTTTCCTGAAATATATACTAAAGCATATATTAAGACATGGTGAAGGTCACTTGGGGATTATCTTGTCTTCTAATTGTTAGTTAAAAATTATGTTTTTATATTATATTTATATAAAATATCTTTTTCAAAAATTCATATTGTGATTATTACAGTTATTTGGTTTACTAAAACTACATGTGGTGATGGGTAGATATATTTTCGATTATTAAATTAATTTTACAGTCTTAAAATCAATGGGGGTATTTTATGCAGTTATAACAGTGATATAGAAAAGTTTTCTATTTCAAAATATAATAAACATCAATACAAAAATATATTCATTTTTCATGGAATATGGACTGTAAATTGAAGTTAGGGGACCTCATTCGATTAAACTAAATCCAATAATTTAATCCAAAACTCTCTTTAATATATTATCAACATTTAACATTTATAAAAAAAATATGATTGATAAATTTTTAAGAGTAATAAGTCCTAATTAATATTTTAGTGATTCTAATTGTTGATGGATTCCCTAGCATGAAATTATATATTATTTACTACTATGTAAACTCGATCAAACTCATCTTTGGGGATAAATTGGCATGGAAAGTGAGTTATGTTTGTTCATAGTATTTCGTTTTTTAATCTTATTTATTTTCTCAATTAGGCTTTTATAATGATTTTTTCTCCAACTACATATAGATAAGTAAATCTATTAAAAATGATTCAATGGTATTACAGCCATTGGTGGTGATGAATAAATATGATGGAAATTAGAAATTAAAATAAATTGGTTATTTTTCCAAAACTGCAACCATGGCTATGAAAACACATCATGGTTTACATTATTTTATTGAAAAAATGGAATGGTTTGTGAAATTACTTCATTAATTATAGAAATATTTAGAATATATTGTGTGTTTAAAATAAAATAACATTTTTTGTCACTTTTATAAATAAGAGTGTTGTTTATAATATAATTATGATGTGGTTTCCTTGATGAAATATCATGGATTATGGTAAGTGTATTTCAACCATTAAGATAAACCATTTAATGAAATATGTTGACTATTCATGTTTTATGGAGTGATAATAGATAAAAAACCATGTTATAATATATTACACCATTTTTTAAGGATGGTCCTTTAAACAATCCATTTTCCAAAAAATTGTTAGTTGAACCATGACATGGTTCTTGATTGTAGTTTTTTTAAATGGTAATAATATTTGTTTTTCTCAAAAAAATCACTATCATATCTTGGTTGGCACTCACCAAATCTTTATTACATTAAACCATACCCAAAATAGATTTGAAACAATTTATAATTGTCTATACTTTTTACATATGATGTTAAATATAAATTTATTTTTCATTTATTAAAGGTCTATTTATGTATATGAGATTTTAATATTAGTAATATTTCGTTATTTAGTTTAAATTTTTTAATCTCCCTTTTATAAATATAATTACATGTATATATGAGAAACATGTTTGGTATGATATAAATGATTTTTTCTTTTTTCTATAATGTTAGTGTATTTTTATTAATATTATGAATTCAAATAATAATGGATTGTTATGATTTATATATATATATGGAATTGGAGTTGTATTTCATTTAGTGTAACTCATGAGTATTAATCTATGGGTAATAGGATTCTAGGTTAGACTTCTCACGGGCCTGGATGCTTGGTGTAATTCTATGTAATGTGGGGGTTGTCCACCTATCACACCATGCTTTATATTATGTGGATTTTGGTTTCAAATGGTATAGATCCTTTATTTTAATGTGTTTTATTTACTTTATACATGGGATTTATTTGGATAATTGTATATATAATTTATTTTTAGTCACTATTAACTAATATAAATCTGTATTTTTATTATGTATTATATGTCAACATATTTGGAACATATTTATTTTCTAGAATGAATTGTATTAAAAAAACTAATAAAATTACGCATGAATGTTTGGATTATCTCTGAAGTGACTTGTATTTTCCATGTACAACTTTTAGATATTGTATGTATTACTTTCAAGGAAAATCACTGAGATGGTGTGTGATTCTGAGCCTCGGTATTCCTAGAATAAATGTTTGAAATATATTAATAGAGAATATGTGTTCAGTTTTCCTAAAAAAAATGGAATAAATTATAAATAGTGGACTGAATCAGAAATATAAGGGAACTACTATGTTCATAATGCACCATTTACATTAGGTGGAACATAATATTTGTCAGTAAAGGTTTTTTTTGAAAACATCATCACGGGCATACAAATGATTAAAACAAAAAAAATTATTTATTTATTAGTTCATTAACATGGACTCCTAAAAATATGTTTATAACCAATCTTATGGAAGGTTTTCTGGGTTATCCACATAAACCAAAAATCAATGAGAGAAATTGGAGGTGATTCCATTGGAAAATAGAAACTGATTCCTAGTTTTGTGATGGGTGCACAATGGAATCATTGGATCTCACCAACAACAATGACACTTCATTACTCTTCACGAGTGACAAATCCAAATTGATGTAGGAATTTTTTTTCATTGGATCATTTCCTGCTTATCTGTATCTATGAATCATGTGAATCAATCAACCAACATATGGATTTGTGGATCAGTATTACTGCGAGATCGGTAATCTTTGAGGATCATCTTAGGTGGATTACTTCATGTTAGTTTTTTATCTCTTCATTCATCATTATAATGGAAATGTATCAAAGAAAACATGAAATTTTTTTGTGGTTCATTACTCATTATTGTGATTATGTATTTCTCCCCCATTTCCTCATTCATTGCTGGAAAATCCTTTGGCTTGATGTTCAAAAAATACCCCAAATATCGAACATCGCACACTCTTTTCATGGTGAAATTATGTGATATCGCATATACAAGAATTGTACAACAAGGGGATCATGTGGTGATAGAAGAATTAGTTGAATGAACATATTTGTGATACATGTTTCAGGTTCATCAATGTGCGATAGATGAAAAATCCTGTGGATTATTTCTGATTGTTTTTACTTGTCGAAATCTTGTGAATAACATAATAAAGGTTCGACCAGTGTATATATGTGATTCTCAATTATATTGAGATAAAAATATGAGGTTATGGAAGACCAAGCATTCGTGGGAGGATGAACATGATTTTTGAAGACACCAACAAGATACACACAACATGTACTACAGAGCAACACACTATATGGGACCTTCACATTGGCGGATGGGGTTTCAGGATAAAGTTAAGGGTCACAAGAAGGTGTTACCTATAACACACCATATGACCCCTTTCTAGTTGGATCATTTTAAACCTCAGAGTGTACACAAAAACATCCATGATTACATGATCTCAAGCACACCATGTACTCCGACATGGTCATGTCTAGGAAATATATACACTGTAATAGTTGGGTACTATGACATGGGTAGAAGTACATGGGCATGGAAACATCGTTTACATTAACAAAGACATGTGAACATGCCATTTTACATGGGAAGGACCTAGTTCATATGTGACCCATAATTTACTACTAGTACACATTGTGTACTACTAGTATATATCGTGTAATCAATCAATGTTGGCATAGATTTCTTGTCCTTTGTATCATAAAAAACATTTCATTATGATGTATTCACTATATCCTCTTCATGATAATTAGTATATAATCACATCCTACACATAGGATGGTGATCCCTTTAGTAGGACTTCTTGTATAGAGTTATTGGAATCGTTTCATGAAACCCAAACATAGATCCTCTATTATCTTCTTACCCTAAGATGAGTTCTTGGTATCTTCCTGACTATAAAATTATGGGCATTGATCCTCTACATACAGAGTCAGTCTAGATTGATGTTATGGTATACCCTAGGGCCTTGGGTGTGATCTTTATCATTTTATTGTATATCTTTAGTCTTTCAATATATACTTATAAGGGGGAGACACAATGAGAACTACCTATCAAACGGGCAATATCAGTACTATTTGACTCATGGAGTGTGTTCTCCTAGATGTGTAAAAGGTGGAACCTTTGGGTAGGAATCCTAGGCTGGTATTATGGTTGTGACATTACATTGAAATTTTTTCATATTTTTTGATTTTATCTATGTATTCCTTTTATATGAATTGTATACATATACTAGGGTATAAATGGAGCTTATTCTTATTTTTAAATGCTTTTTGATCTTGGGGTGTCCTACTCCGTATTGTTATACTGACCCATCCATGGGAGTTTCGCACATATGTCATGTCTTATGCAGATGGTCTACCATTTGATGTCATCCTGTAGGGACTAGGAACAGGTACTGATTATTTTTCCCAATAGATTGAGGTGTGTTCCTATGATAATCTTGACATAAGTCACCATCTTTACTTTTAGGTAGGACTTGTTTTCCGATTCTTTGTGGTGGGATTGTATTTGTACACATTTATATTCCATTACTTTTTTTCATACTCTGGTTGAGGGATTCAAATTTATGCATTCATGGTTTATCATTTATTTTATTTTTCATCATTACATGGGAATGTAGATGTGTGTGTGTGTGTGTTTGTGTATAGGTAATTTAGGCTAAGGCATCCAATGTTAGTGATATGCCTACTCTGTGCTAATCACATTCATCTGGCCTATTGGATGGGAAATTGGGGACTTGCGACCTGAGCCTCATTGGGACAGGACATCACGTAATTTTATTAGAGTCAGTTAGTTATACCATAGGACCAAATATATGATATTGGTTTGGGGAAACATTTTTATGGGACTTCAGTTCAGATTTTTGGCAAGGGACTCCAATGTTTGTGAGATATTCGATGTATCCATACACAAGAAATCTGATCACCTGCATTTTAGCTTGGTACATGAAGAAACTAGTTTCAATGAATAAAATGGTACATGTATCATATAGGAATGTGTTATTTTTTCCTTATAATTATTCATTCATATCTCCATATATACTCATTGACTGTGGTACATCTTGTTTATTTCCAGATGACTCTGTGATGAAACATTTCACCATTTCACATCAAGATCATGGGGATGGTTCTCTTAGTGATGAGTCATCACTATAAGGACAATTCTATAGATGTTACCTCACATGGTTTCAGAAGTAATACACATACATTCCCAGCAGATAAGGTGCGTAGTTTTCACATGTTTCACATGTTCCAGTGAAATAAACCCCTCATGATCCAAGGTGATCCCTGTCCACGGGTGGTTGAGGATAGTCTTAAGGTGGTTAAATGGGTTTTATTTCTGGTTAGGACACAATAACATTATATGGTGGTCCTAGAGGCATGATTTATCTATGTCTCAGAAGGACGATGGTGGGATTTATGGATGCATTCATATGACTAGGGGACTCAGTCATGGCCATAATTTTATATCCATTATAGATTGGATTCCTCTTTAGCTACCCTATAGTTTGTACACATATAGGAAATTCTAAAAAATCAAAAAGAAAGTTTTAAAAAAGCTATGTATTCATCAAGTTTCACCAACCTCTCTAGGTACTTTATTGGTATGGAATGAGTTCAGTTCTTTGAGGCCATACCTTCAAGCTAGGACTGGGTAGAGACATTCAAGGTTGCATTATACCTCTATGAATTTATACTTATGATTGGGTGGTAGAGTGATATTTAGTGGTTGAGAGTTTCTTGGATGATAAAATATAGATAGTGACTTCCAATAGTGGTCACACAAGAGTGGAGTCTTCTAAATTAGGAAGCTGAAATTAGTCTTATTGACCTATACATGGGAGGAGTTTTAGGAGGAGGTAAAGAGAGAGAGGTTATATTATTCAAGACTCACAATATGGGTCCATTCATCCCAAATATAGGTGGTTATACTCTTTTGATGGTAGGGTGCATCTTTCTCGAGATTTTCTGACCCACCGTAATACTAATAGGTAGAAAGTGGATGGGCCACATAGGTAGAGGTGGGAGAAGGAGCTGACAGGTCTACAGGGAATAGGGTTTATAAGAGGAATTGGGAGGGCATCTATAGGTTGAAGATTATTTTAATTGTTACCAACACCACCCCCAGGTGATCCACACCAGCATTAGGGAGTGGGAGGATAGGGTTGGGGACAGTTGCAGGTTTTCAAGTCTTATAAATCAGAGGCTCTGGGAAAGATTTGAGCTAAGAACATTGTATTATCTACCTAAGTAATAGTACGGATAAACACAGGTTCTTTTCATTCCTTTATTTCTATATATCTAGTTCTAGACGTAAGGGTTTTTTTCCCTTTGCTTGACCCTTGAACTTGGAGATTTCTACTGGATATGACTCAATGATCACACACTTGTTCCAATAGTGTGAACTATCTCTTAGAGGTGATAGTTATTATTGGGATCTCTTTGTATAAGTAATAAGGTCTTGTGGTATCATCTTAGGTGTAGAATGGTTATCTATAGTTCATGAAAATGTAGACTATTTTGGGAAGATTATATGGTGTGTCTATAGAAATGGGTCTAGGTTTTCATTTTTTGGTGAAAAGAAAACCCAAGAAGTGTACGATGGACTCATATATAGAAGGGTGAAGTCGATTACTCTACAGATGGAAAACAATACCATGGGTGAAATTTATGATATTAGTTTTAAATTATATGTCGTGGTGGCAGAGTAAGAAGACGTCTTATCTAAGGATGTTCCATGCTTACTTCCCTACCAAGAGATAGACTTGTTCACTGATCTAACCCTTGGTAAGACCCTGATGTATGTTTCAGCATATCAGATGGATCCTTTAGATATTTGTGAGATGAGTGGGTAGTTGGAGGACTTGCATAAGAATGGATTTTTTAGACCTAGGGTTTCACCCTGGTCAATCCCAATTATGTTCTCCAAGAAGGTAGATGGGAGATTGAGATTGAGTGTCGACTATTTGAGCTTGAACATGGTGACCATGAACACGATGTATCCACTAATGAGGATCGATAACATCTTTTATTGGTAGATAGGGGCACGATAGTTCTTGAAGGTTGACATTAGATCAGGATATCACTAGTTGTGTCTACAAGATGAGGATATACCAAAGGCAGCATGAAGATGTCTCAACAGTCATTATTACTGCTTTGTGATTCCATTTGGAATGACCAACACCCTAGAAGTGTTCATGGGAAACATGAACTGGATCTTTCATCCTTTCATAGACTAGTTCAGGGTTCTTTTCATCAATCATATCCTAGTGCACATGGAATCAAAGGAGGAGAACATGAGATACTTAATGATAGATCTAGACATTCTAAGAGACCACAATATTTATGGGAATCCCTCAAAGATATAGTTCTATATTCTAGAGGTCCACTTTTTGGGAAATTTTATTTGAATAGATGGAGTAGTTGTTGACCCATAAATATATGAGGTAGTGTTAACATGGGAGGAACCTAAGAGAATGATGGAGGTTCAGATCTTCCTTAGGATGACAGGATATTATCAAATATTCATTTTTGAACTCTCAATTATTTCATCCACCATTGTAAAATTTACCCAAAAGGTTTATCCTTTTGTATATATTAAGATAATCCAACATGATTTTCTAGAGTTGAGGTATAGATTGATGACATCACCCATATTGAGATTAATAGATGAGGGTGTCGCGTACGTAGTGTTATGTGATACATCAAGAACTGGGATTGGATTTTTTATACAGAGGTTTGTAGTGATTGATTTAGTCTATATCAGTTGAGACCAGATTATAAGAACTCCACAACCCATGATCTGGAGTTAGCAATGGTAGTCATATCATTAAATATGTAGAGACACTAGCAAATGGTTGATCCGTTTATTATATATTTTTACCACAAGAGTTTAATATATATCTTCTCCCATAAGGATCCTCACATCTAACAGATAATGTGGCTAAATTTCCTCCATGATTAAGATTTTGAAATTGTCTATAATACTGGGAAGGTTAATGTTGTAGAATATTCAATCCACATGAGATATGTTTCACATTTATGAAATGATTTTTATGAGAATTTGGCCGCATTGTAGTTATTCTCTATGGATTGGGATAGAGAATCCTACCTTGTATTGATGTTTGTTACCCTTCCACTTTTATAGTACATCTAGGGGCCATAACTAAGGATACTGACTATGAGAAACTACGTATGAAGATATCCCCTAGATATGCTCCTGATGGATTTAATAAATGTGGGAAGCATGTCATTAATTTTATAGGATGCATGATGGTACCAGTGATGTTGTCAGAGGAGTTTTTGAGGGAGTTTCATAAATATTATATGGCGGTATATCTGAGTGGGTAAAATATGTTCCACGTTCTATTACATCATTTCTATTGTCTAGGGATGAAGAAGGATGTTTCAAAGTTTGTATCTAGATTCCTTACTTGTCACCAAGTGAATGTTGAGAACCATGATCCAATGGGTGTAGCTCAAACCGTTGAGATTATAGTCTATAAGTGTGATTGGTAATCCACGGACATAATGATGGGGTTACCACATACGTCGAAGGGACATGGTGCCATCATGGAGATCCTAGACCAACTCATCCATGCAGACCACCTCCTTGCTATCCGAGAGTATATTTCAGTAGAGATCTTGGGAAGCCAATATGTGTAAGAGATAGTTTGAATCTACAGAGTTCCATCAAAAATCATTTATGAACATGATTCTCAATTTACAACTCGGTTATTCAAGGTATTGTAGAATAATTTTGGGCCTTAGTTTTATTTTTTCATAGATTTTTACCCATAGACTGATGGGAAGATTGTGCAGACCATTCATTTTCTCGAAGACATATCAGGAGCTTGCATGCTGGACATTGTCCATAGTTATGAGGATCAACTATCATTGGTGGAGTATGTATACAAAAACATCTACCATTCCTCTATCAGTATGGTGTCATTCAACTCTTTGTATGGGTGGCCCTATAGGTCACCACAGTTGGATTGGCCCAAGACAGTCATCCCTTATGTTCCTAGAGCTGGTGAAACCTACTACCTAGATAGTGTAGGTCGTCTAAGAGCAGATGAGGACTGCACAGAGCTATCATAAGTCTGATGTTGAAAGACTACAGGGGCCCTTGAAGTTTGAGGGAGACCATGTGTCCCTATGAGTTTCACCTTGACATGGACTATGAATATTTTTATAGTGTGGTAAACCATCACTGAGATTCATTGTCCCTTTCTATATAGAGTGTAGTGTTGGTGAGGTGAAAAAACCTTTTATCTATACCACCATAGTTATATCATCTACAAGATTCATTCTGCATATCGCAGTTGAGGAGGTACGTGAATGACCCATTGCACGCTTTCTACTTAGGAGATATACACATTGATGATGCAGATATAGTTGTTGAGATCTTATTTGATATTAAGGATTGGTAAGATAGGATCCTTCATGGGAGAGATATTGATTTTGTCTGTGTCTGTTGGAAGCATGAGAATCTTTAGGAGAGCACCTGGGAGTATGTGGCATAGATGAATTCTCAGTACCAACATATTTGTGTATATCCACTTGTTTTGAATTTTGGGTTTGTAAATCCCTAAGTATGGGATAATATAGAAACTAAGATTTTATATGTATTATGTTTTTATATTTTATGGATTATTTTCTAGACTATGTACTAAGACAGAATGTGATTCTATAGCATATTTTGCCTGAAATAAATGTTTGAAATATACCAATATTGCACATTCAAGTAGTTTTCAAGAAAAGGTGGAAGAAAATCTAAGAATATGCTTATATAATATATCTGAGGGAACTTCTGAGTTCAAAATTTGAGTTTTAACATTGGTTTAACTTAACCATTTTCAACATAGGGCGTTCGTGAAAAATTCATCTTGGGAATATGTATGATTAAAATATATTAAATTAATTAATTTACATTTTTATTGATGCAGTGACCTAATAATATCATTATAAACATAATTATTCCCGATTTTTCATGTAACCCACATAACCATGTAAATCAATGAGACCAATTAGATATGTTGTAATAGATTCCATGGGAAAATGATAGTCGGATCACAGTTCTATGATCGGTGCACAAAAACATCAAAGGATCTCACCAATGATAATGATGAAGCTTCATTATTCATCAAAGATAGATCCAAATCGGGGTTGAAATTTTTTTTTGAATGGATTCATTCCCCGTTATATATTTCTAGATATATGTGAATCAGTTGACCAATTTATTGAATTGACATCGGTCGTATTGTGAGATGGGTGATTTTTTGGGACCTTCTTGGTGGAAATACGTTGTGTTTGTCTGTTTATCTCATCGTTCAAAATTCTAATAAAAAGAGATCAAGAAAATCACGAACATTGGATGAGGTTTATTCTATATGTTTTTTATTGTACTACTCTCCTAAATTCCTTATTTTTTCGTGGGAAAATACCATGGACCTGGTCTAGAAAAATACCTAATAAATATAACTTTGTGCATTTGTCTCTTTGTGTAAGGATTCGATATCAAAAATCAGAGCCCAGTTATATGAAGGGATCATGTGGTAACATAATAGGCAGTAGATTAGACATATTTACCATAATTGGATCAAGTTATTTGGTGTGTGATGGTAGAAGATGTGTACTGATGATTTATATGTGGGTCTGGTGGCTGGAATATGGTGATTAATGGTGGAAAGGTTCGGACGATGTAGATCATCACTTCCTTGTGAGATTTAGGCTGGAATCTGAGTTGATGGTGGAAAAATCATCTGGGATGGAATAAAATGACATTAGAAAATACCTTGATATACATAATGTGAATTTTAAAGATAAAAACTCTATGGGAACCTCATAGTGGGAGCTAGAGTTTCAAGATGAAGATAAGAAACACATGGCATGTAACCCCTATCAAACAAACTCTGACCCCTTTCTAGTTTAGTTCGTGTGTTCCTCAGAGGGTACATAGGCATGTCACATAAATGACTTATTTTAAAGTTAAATTTCATTTAATTTCCATTCAATCTTTGTTTTGGTGGTTTCCCAAGCTTTTATGGAGGAATGGGTGAGTTTTCATGAATTGGGTCAAACCGTGAGCCGAATTCCAGATTTAAAAATAAATTTTGATTCCTTTTTAACCCCTAATTTTTTCAAAATTTTTCATCAATTAAAATTAATACTTTTCATCCTCTGACCTATTAACCCCACCATATTAATTTCGACCATTTAAGAATCCATAAGCATGGTGGATATGAGTTTTTATTTAAGGGATTGGGCCTGCCCGAAAGCCCATTTCCTGCATTAAAAATATTTTTTAATACATTAATATCTCCTTCAATATTTATGTTGATTCAGTGATTCCTACTCTCCCACGAGCCCACATACCCAAGGAGAGCCCCCATGCTCTCCTCCCTCTCTTTGGAGCTCGGTTACAAAGAGAATTTGGATGAAACTTTTCTGAATATTTCAAATCACCCAGATTTGAAGATGTAAATTGATTATTTCATAACTCCTTCATTTCTCTCTCTTTCTCCCCCATTCCAGTTCCTAAATGATATCTTCAACATTTTTCGAATCTCACTGGAATGGTTGGATTTTTAAAAATTTAGATACCAGTGTTTTTTGGGTGATTTATTCAATGTTTTTCAAGGTAAGTGATTCCTTCTTGGTTTCTTCCTTTTCCCATAGGGTTTCCACCCTCTTTCATTTTGTTATAAAATGTCCAGATGTTAGGGTTAGAACCCAGAGTTTTATTTTTAGACTTTTTGGGAAACTATTGTGGTCTATCGCTGGATTTATCTTCCTTGTCGTGTGAAGGTGGTGTGGTAAATGTTTCACACCATGTTTTCAGGGTTTCGACATAAAAGGTAGGTGGTTCCATGTGTAAACAATTATTGATGTGTTAGATTGTTGTATTTACTCATTTTTCATATTCCTCGTATGTTGGGTGTGGTGAAAAAACTAATTATGATTGATTTGGTTATGTGTCTAATTTTATAGTTTAATTTTAACTTGAAATTGGGTGTCTTCATGTGCAACTCATGGGGTATTATTTGGGTGTAGTTTATAACTTATTGAATTAGTTTAATAAATCTTTTTTGGCCTGAAAATTCCATTTTGGTAGGGTATTAGTGTCATGTGGGCCTAAAAATAGGTTTTTAAAATAGGTTTTATGTGTAAAACATCGTTATACTCCTTGAGAGCATTTTATGAAAATGTGTGTTTTCATTTGTATCATTGGTGGTATTATTCAAGGTGATTTTATAACACATGAAAATAGATTTATAAATATCTATAGGGATTCTAATTCTATTTTGGATTGTAATTGGTATGGTTTTGGTCTTAAATGGGGGTTTTTGAAATGGGTTTTGTGTGCAAGACATATTTACACCACTTTGGTTCTTTTTAAGAAAATTGGGAATGTTTTAGTTGGTTAAACAAAGTGGGAAAAGGGTTCATATGTAATTTTTGGTGTGTGTGTGTGTGTACACGTATAATGGTGTTTTTAAAGGTTAATTGATGGTTTAAGATGCCATACATTTTTATAATGTTTTGTAAATTTCGGAAATGTTTTATTAAATTTTGATATTGGGGTGAAACTTGTTTGGGGGATGTTTCGTGTAAGTTTGATGATAAAATGATTTTGAATTTTAAAAGGGTATTATGTGGTATGTGTGTGTGGGATGTTATGTGACGTTTATCACCTTGTAAATGTTTTATAAAAATTTTTAATGGATTTTTAGATGTGTTGAAGTGATGTGAAAAGTGTTGTAGGATATTTTGGTGTGTGTATGATTTCAAAATGAATTTGGATGAAAAAAAGGATTTTGTTACTTGTATGATGTAAATGTGTTATGTTTGGTGAATATGTGATGTGTAAATGATATTTTCATGTGAAGATTATACTTCTTGTATTGTTGAACTTGTTTGAGAACAAGAGGGAAACCTGGGTATTTAGGTTGGTGGATGTGTACTAGAATGCTAGTGATCCCGTGAGGTTTGGCCCCAGTTTCACTTAGCAAGATTGACGCATACAACAATAACTAAACTATGATGATGATGATGGGGGACCAATAGGTTTTGGGTATGTTTCTTACTAGTGTCTCATCCACGAGAAAATATATGTATGATGGTTACTTTCACCGAGATACGAGGTACCTGGGACCCACATTGAACTAGTGACTAGCGGTTATTTCCTATTATTTGTGCTCATTAGTTACTTTGAGCTGACTGTTGGCATACGGTATGGTTGGCTAGAAAATTCAATGGTGTTGAAGTTGTTTTCAAAAGTGTTCATTCTTAATGATAGCCCACTTGAAAACTATTTTAATTTTTATGTTGCATCTTTTAGAAATTTTAACTATAATTTCATGTTTATGAAAACTTGAATGATTTTCGTCTTTTAATGTTTATCACATGGAATCTCTTAGTTTTGGTATCCTAATGGGAATTGTATCACACCATACTTACACCCTTCGGTGTAAGAAGACATGGTTTCTTTTTTTTACTGGTTGGGTATAGTTTTTAGTGTCAGTGGTTCGGGTTTCTAGCAGTTCCTTGGTGGTGAAGTCTTATGGAGATGGATTGAGGGAAGTGCCCATTTCCATGAGGGTTGTTGGGCTGTTTCCTTTTAATTTTTTACCTTTGTAATAGTCTTGTTGAGTTGTTTTAAATATGTAATTTTGTCCTGAATTTTTGTAAAATATTGTTTGGGGTGAAAAATCCAGATTCGTTTTATTTGATTCTTTTGTTGTTTGATGTTTATAAACATGGTTAAATCATTCACAATTCTCATTTTATGATACCCAGGCACTTGTTCCAGCCCATGGGGATCAGGAACACCCTTTGGGCCTTTTCACGGGCTGGGTTTGGTACCGGTTTTGGTGGCAGCCAGATATGGTTTCTAACCGACATGTCCAAGAGTACACAGTCGTGGCATACTATGTACTCTGACATGGAAACATTCTAGAAATGTGTACACTAGCATAGCCATGTACTGGTACACGGCCTGAATTAAAGAGGTAAGAGCATGTTGTGTACTTTTTCATGGACATAGGCATGGTCCATTTTACACAGGTAATCCCCAGCGGCATAAGGACAAGCCATGTACTAATACTACACAATGTATAATCCATCATATTTAGATTAAATCCATTTTCCTCTATTTTCTAGAAAAAATTCATTTGGTTACATTCCATATATCCTTTTAATGAGGGATAGTATATAATTGGTTCCTACGCATAGAATGAAGATCCCTTAAACAAGACTTCTTGGGGAGAGTTGTCGGAATCCTTTTATGAGCCCCAAAGTGAGATCCTTTATCATCTTATTTCCCAAGGGCGGTTATTTGTATCATTTTTATTAATAGTATGCATATTTCAATCCTAAACATATAAGGATAATCTATATTGAGCTTCTGGTATACTCCATGGCCTTGGGTGTGATCCTCATTTTTGTATCATATCTCTTAAGACTTCATGGTATACTTATAATTGATATAAACAATGAGAACTACCTATAAGATGGTCATAATCACTACAATCTGAATCATGGAGTGTGTTCTCCTAGAAGAGTGGTACATGGAACCTTCGAGTAGGAATCCTAGGCTAGAATTACGGTTGGGATATTACCTTGGGACTATCTTTCTTTGTTATGTATATCTATATTTTCTTATTATATGTTTTGTAGACATATATAGATTATTATTATTATTATTATTACATGCTTCGTGGGATTGGGGTGTCCTACTATGTTTTTTTATACTCATCCTTTAACATGTTTTTCCCGTGCATGTCATGTCTTATGAAGATGATCGACCCTTTAATGGATTCCTAGAGGGACCAGGATAAGGTTTTGCTTAGTGATCCAGAAATATTGAGGTGTGTTCCAATGCTGGTCTTGGTAATATTCCCCATCTTTACTTCAGGGTTGTACTTGTTTTCAAATTCATTATGGTGGGATTTTATTTGTGGGATTTAGATGTATGATTGCATGGTTTACCTATTGTTTTACATTTCAGTATTTCATGGTATTAGATATGTGTGACTGTGTGCGTTTCTATATATGTAATATATATTGAGGCCTTCCATGTTAGTCATATGCATTCTCATCACCAGTATCAATCCCCTGACCTATTGGATTAATTTTTGGGGAGTTACTGCATGGTTTCCATTGATACACTTCATGAAAATAAAAAGATATAATGATTACATTTGATTAAATATTAACCTATAGTATAAATATGATGCATATAAAAAACAATGAGACTGAGAAACCACTAGAAAATTCAATGTGAAAAATTAATTATTAAGTGAAAAAATGTTTAAAACTTTATCATCCAACAGGATTGGTTCATAGTAAATATTGTTTCACATGTATTATCTTTTGTAAGACATAACGAATGTGGTTAACCTTAATAGTTAGGTAACCTTACCCCCTTTATTCTTTGGGTAAAAATTCCTGATAAATCTGGAGAGTTTGGATATTAGAGTAATAGATATTTTTATATCCAAATGATATATATAGAAAAGGTTTGATTCTTTAGAATAACCATTGGGTTTAGTCAGTGTGCCATATTTCCTCAGGTGCACCTCCTTGTACGCCGTAGGCTACTGTCTAGCAATGTGGTCTAGGAAAAAATAATTTGGAGACTATTTCTACATCTCATAGTATATATAAATTCGAAATAACTAAATAGAAAAAATTATAATATACCTCGTTGTTCATATAATAACAGTAAACATAGTGTTATATAATAAATGTTGTTTTAACATAAAACATATTTATTTCCTGCAGTTTTGATCACTAGTACAAAAAATAATGGTGAAAAAATATATATGATACTCTAACCCATCATTGAGTCTCAAACCAGTCCTAGTATCCACATGTCCAGTGGTTTTTGTAGGCCCAAACAATAGCAAGCTCTATTATTGGACCACAAGATGAAACACATGGTGTGCAGGTTCACTAGGATTTTTGTGCAGTGTGAGCATAAACTAGGTGGGGTATCACCAAGATTTTCAAATATGTGACTCATATAGAAGTGTGTTCATGAAGAAAATAAAACAAATAAACATACTCATTGAGTTTAATGTTATAAAAATATCACCTTGAAATGTGATAAGTTACATACACTCATCGGGTCACTGGGTTCTAACCAATACACCCTAAAACCCAGCCATACCAACTTTTCATCCATATCAGATAGCATGTAAAAATTAGTAATTGAATGAATAAAGTCAAGATTCATGTTCCAAGAATTATTTTAGCACCCTAAACCCATAAATCATCTGTTTGTGTTCTTCTTTTAGGGAGAAATCCACACACCCCACCCTAAGGTTGTCATATTTTACAGACACCACACATCCCATTGTAAAGTGGTCATTTTTTCACATAATTGGTCATCCAATTAAAATTACCAATGAATTGAAAATAATAACTCTAAATGGTCTTTCTCAAATGTTGGCTATTTTTAAAATGGATACAGTTCACCCCTTCATGGTCTAATCCCATGTTAGTTGAACATGTCTATGATAACTGACTAGTACCATCAAGGAAGCCCGCTTTCTTTACCTAACCCATAACACCCACACTCTCACTCAAAAGGGTTTTCTATCCAAATATGAGTAACCCATATATCTTGATACCTAAAGAAAAGTTAAAAATTCAATGAAACAACCATAATAAATACTATCCATATCCATAACATCCAGTCATATCAAGCATGGTTCTCACAAGATGACATGGGCATCATACCCCATCTATGGAATAGGTCAACAACAAGGTAATATACCATTATCTATCATCCATTCCATAGGTTTATAATAATCCTACCATTCCTCCTCATTATATTGTCTTAATTATTTTGAATCACATAATAACATTCTTACTCTCAAGGGTCTAACCAATCCATGACAATCCGCTCATCAGTTGGATGAGGGATGTAGTACCACTATAGGAAAATCATTCACATCCAATGGAAATAACACATAAGGGAGAAATAATAGAATATAATAAAAATATTTAATGGGACACACATTCACACAACATACAAACACATCATTAATTGGTCTCACATTCTACACATTCACATCAGAAGCACCATATAACACAATGGTTCTCATGGATATGCACACACTGACACTCAAACGTGTCAAGTATTACACTTTTATATAAATTCCCTAATATGGTAAGGGATTCCTACACTGAAACCACTAAAAAAGGCTCACCCCAACCCTATCTTTATTAGGAAGGGTCCATCTTTAACCCAAAATCTCCATGACATCTCCATTCTAAGTCCTCACTAAAACTCCCATTACTGATTCCCACTACCCAAGTTATCGTTCCATCACACATCTCTCCTAGGATATTGGATAGAACATGGTCTCATACATCTTATACTTATCTTACGGATCGAGGTAAAAACATAAAATATCTTCTAATAACCCATCTCATGGTCCAATACCACTTAGGTATTTCACCATTCGAGGAAGCACCATCACCATGTGAAGATATAGTCATCAAAAGTATCTAAACATCCAAAGGGAATTCATGTAAAAGATCTATGTCTAGTACATTATACCACCAATAATATAGTTCAAGTGTCTCTCTATCATCATACACTCTTCCAAATAACATCTCTCAGTCTTCATCTTCTATATTGAGCCCGTAAAAAAATTTACATTTGTGTGAACATGTGTTAATAGATATTTTATTAGAACTCCAGTATATATTGAACATTGATATTGATGATAATCAGTTTAAGGGATACTTCAAAAAAATTATATTTTTTATCCCTTTACCACTTAAACCATTTGGGATCTTTATTCTCTTGTTATATCTTTGTTTTCATTTATATGTAGATGAAAGGAAGTAAATTATGGAACAAAATATTATTAAATGGTTCACTAAGGAATAAGAGTAGCTAGTCCATGTTGTGTATAGTGATAACCATTACATGGATTCTCCACTATAATGAGATACCAATTATATTAGTTTGGAATGGACGAAATCCTAAAGAAAAGAGAAGTTCTGGAAAGATTATTATGGGGGACATAAAATAATATTGATTCCATAGACTAGGGATTTTCTATCCCAACAGTAAAACCATACTAGACATTTATACTTCTTATGTAGATAGTCATCAACTTGTTCAATTAATTTGAATCATAAATTAATTTATCCACTAGTTCAACCTTTTGTAAAGTCTCACTATGATACTTTTTATTCAATTCATTCTTATTCTATTATTACTCTCATAATAGAAAGCACATAGTATTTCTTATTCTAACCTTATATGCAATGTTGTGCACACAACCATTCTACTTTAACACTACTATAAACAGAAATGTTTCTTTTCTTTCATAGGTAAAGGATTTCATTTTTTTACTACACTGGTTGTATGATCTCTCTAAAAATTTTCCACCTAAAATACATAGAACATTTCTTCTTCTTCTTTTCCCTATTCAACATAACTACACATCACACTTTTCTTATCATATTTTATTACTCCTTGTCGCCTCTTATTATTCATTTGATCATATATTCTTCACTTGTTTTATATTCCCCATATTCGACTCACAATATTTGTATAATAATGGACATCAATGAGGTGAGTTTCTATCTTCATAGAACTAAAATATTATATGCACAATAATAGTGTTGAACTTGTCTGACAAATTATTATTAAACTTCATCCAACACATATTTTTTTTGATTCTAGACTTCTTTATCTCATACCTATTCATCTAAAATTTCTCATTCGATGTTGATTCAATGCTATTTCATTTGATACATTTTCTTTTATAACTTCCCTATTTAGTAATTCCCTATCTCGTATCACTTCATCGGGTGATCATCTAACAAATATTTTCTTCTTTAATAGGTATCTATCTATCTAGAATTATGATAAAAGTTTTACCAAGATTCTTGATCATCACCTTTCTTCTTCATCTGGTACCTTATTTATATAGTAAATCCATTCCGGGTACAGTGTGTTCACTACGTCGACCTACAAAAGATACTATGAATATTCCTTGACATCTACTGGATTCATCAAATACTTCTATGTCTATTAATTTGATCAAAATAAAAACACATCAATACATCATGTAAAGAACCACACTTCATCAATTATAATCAAAGTTGTAATAACTGATACAAAGTTCCCCCACTCCCCTTTTATAAATGAATCGTTTCTATAGAAATCAAGGGAAAATTAAAAGCATTGAATTTTAATACACTACTAAAAATTTGAATTAACTTAGTAATATTTTATTCATTTTACCACCTTTAATATTTCAACAAAATGGGATTCAACAATCATTATAAAGACTTCCCACTAAACTTTGTGTCAACATTCCTATCCAAACCTTCCTAAATATAAAACTAGATATATTCGGGATAATGGAAAAACCTATTATAATAACATTAAATATTTTCTAGAGACTTCTAAAGAAATAAAAATCCTATTTTTATGCATCTCCACGCTTCATATGATATAAATATCCTCAAACCTTATCACAAAACTTCTTCAAATTCACTCCTTCATCTGGTGAACTCACAAATGTTTAACTGGCACTCTCTATCTAATGGACTTTTTCTGAATCCTCTGTTTGATGCCTTTACTCAAAATCCTATGTATGATGACTTTACTCAAAAACCATTTCCTAATGAATTATTTCTAAATCACCTTTTTAATTCCTTCTTATTCTCGTTGTCCAATGGTATATTGATGGTTCAACTGGTAAGCTACCTACTTCATAAAAAGTGAGGTCGTTGGGAAACCATTGTTTGATGACATTGTATAAAATCTCTATTTGATAGATTTATCATTTTCTTGTGGTAGAATACATAAAAATATTTTTCCAGTAGAACTTCATTTAATTATGACAAACTCATCTTGGACCACGAGAACATTTATTACCCATGATGTTAGAAAAATTGAAGATCATCAAAGCATCATTGGATGTACTTTTTTCAATTGTTCTACATAAGGATAACAATAAATTTAATTGAATTAAAATTTTTGTTCCTATTTTTAGCTAATATAATTCATCTAATTGTAGAAGGCCAATAGTCTCAGGTATCCCTATCTAGAAAATTTCATTTATAAGCATAAATGGTTGATTAAAAAGTTACTTTTTTGTAAAAAAATTGGTTCTCAAAAAATTATGGAACACATTTGAAACACTAAGACCAGATCACCAATCATTATATGTAATAAAAATATCTTCAAATAGAATGTCGCATTCATTTAATGTATATTTTCAAAATCATACAATGACAAGAATGCAAGTTTTTTTTCTCCAAATCTAAAAACACTTGGGAACTTCTTCTCTTATTCAATATTCTTGTTTTATACCTTAATCTATTTCTATTAATTAAAACAACATCAACCAAGCTAAATAATACTCATTAATAGACATAGATTATTCTGCCACACTTTTATGAAAAATATTTGGTTTTTTTATGTATCCAAACATTAATGAAACTTTATACTAATATCCTCACAAATATATTGATATTAATGAAATCCCTTAAATTCAATGATAACCATTGACTATAACTAATACAAAAGTATGAAAATACAAAGTGGGATCATTAAATGCATATGGTCTCAAAGGATAGGTGAAAATGGTTATAATTAATTAATTTTATCTATTCAATTTGATATAATGGTCATAAAACTCATCATTCAACACCATTGAATCGAGACCTTGACCAATCGCACCTAGAGGGAAATCAGGACACCCTTATCACCAAACCAGCTTGAAAAACTAAAAAATTGTATATAACCTATCATTTATTTCATATCATTACATTAATGTGCTATAATAGATTCATTATAAAACATACCACTATCTACTCCACCTTTAACAGTGAGAAAAAGACACCACATAATTCCCTCTATGCATGCCAAATCAATTTCCCTTCACCCATTGACAATTTCACCAAGATCTAATGAAAAATTCATCAAATATCTAGTTTGAAATAGATCCATGATATGTGGACATAAATGAACAGGATAAGAACATATAGAAATGTAATTATCTCATCAATATTAAAGAATTAATTTCACCATATATCATCCTATATCAATGGGAACTATGGGGTGAGTAGAAGAGGGTCTGACTTTTTAATCCCCTCATGCTCAAGAATGTGAGATAAAACTAGAGTGGGTATCAGATTCCAAAAGTATAAAAATAAACCCACTTGTTTTATTATTAGTGTGAACCACCTACTAACCAGTTTCACCTCCACTTCTAACATGTGTCCCCCAGTATATCCACAATGGGCCCACAAGCTTTCCTATGAGAAGAGCTTGGAATATAGGATACTACCAATCCCATCAGCTAGTCAGTGCTAACTGTAGTAACTGAGGCCATCTTAAACATCCTATGACTTCCTTTAAGTCACACACGTTCTTCCCCAAGATTAAAACATCTCTAATATCATATATTTTGAGTATTTAATCCTTCATAATTTGAAGTCAAGACACAGTTTAGAAAATGGATTGTCCACTAAATAGAAAAAATCAAACTTCCCAAATAATTTTCCGACTTGTAAAAATGAATGTCCTTATGAACTCTCTAACATACTAATTTTCATTCTCAAGAAGTTGTGTAAATTCTTGATCCATATATCATGGAAATCTAGGTTTTCAAACTATTGAGTCATTTACATATTCGTTCTATAAATTCCAAAACACTTCAATTCCATAACACCCATCTCCAGGGTGAACTATTCATATGAAACTATTCCACCCATTCATATCAAATAAGAATGATTATATGTATCCTAATAAACCAGTCTCTTATGTTTCTCCTTTTTGTATTTTAATAGCTCAACCCAAACATTTTGGTGTTCCCCGCTATAAGGATTCACTTGTTATTGCTAATTCCAAGCTATATTTGTAACACCCGAGACTTTTATGTTATATAAATCATCAAAGGAATCTTTTTCTACACAACACTTTCTTGGCTTGCTTTACACGCAATCGCGACCTTCCTCGATAGCTTGCGTCGTACGCAATACCGAGTTTCACTAAACAACAATATGCTATTAAAACTAGCCGTTATGAATAGTAATAACCACTTTTTGAAATTTTATAAATTTTATTTTTCAAAATGGACTTCATTTTTGGACTCAGAATATCGAAATTAGCCTAGGGTGAAATTTTGGTATTTTTCTGAAAACTTTCAATTTTTGATGAATAGTGAAACCACTAAGTGGTAGGTTAAAAACTGAATTTTGCATAAAACTTAATTTTACCGCTTCTGTGAATGGAATTTCAAAAATCCGAGAGACACGGTTAATATAAAGGACTAAAATGTGGTTCAATGAGATGAAAATAATTTTTTGGTGAATAGTAACTTTTTACTATTTTTACCGCAGTTAATAGTAAATAGGGTAACTAAGGGTAAATATGATATTAATATCACCCTAACACATGTCCTAATTCTATTGGACAAGTGTAATTCGACCAAAAACAAACTTAGGAATAAAATATGACCATTTAGGCCCACTTGGATTAGATTAGGACATTTATTATTAATTTATTTAAAGAAGGGTTAAAATAGTTAAAATCAATGTTTAATAAGTAAATCATTTTTAATATAGGGTTATACATAAGATAAATTCGATTGTAAATATTCATTAGAAAGCTAAAAAGAGTTCCTAAATGATGGTATTTTATTTGTAATTTTTAGACATCAAATAATTTAATTTATCTATGGTACAAAGATGATGCAGTAATTATCTTATTAATGAAATATTGACAAAATTGATAATATAAATACCAAAATAAATGTAATTGGAAACTTTTTATGAATTCCACTAATTTTCTAGGTTACTATGATATATTAGTATTGATTTAATCAACTTGGTTCGAACATATAATTCTGTTATGACTTTCACAAAAATCATATATCAAATAGTGTCAAAATTGACACAAAATAGTTTTTAAATGAAATATTATATTATTAATTGTTATTTTATTCCTAAAAATCTAAGGTTCGGCCAAATGACTTAGATAAGGATATATATATTAATAATAAACAATTTGGGGTTCTTTTGGCATGTTATAGTAAGTGTATTAACCATATAGTGAAAGAAAACAAAAAGACACGGTAAAAGTTAAATTAATTAACTTAGAGTTAAATCTAATTGATAAGGTTAAATTAATACCCTAAACTTGTCTAAATCCTATTGGTTGATAGGATTTCGACCCATCCCCACTTTAGCTTCGAAATAATACCCTTTGGAACCATTATAAACCGATTTTGACTTTAATATAAAATAATATTTTGAGATATTCCTAAGGTGCCCCTCTCCTCCCTTATAAAAGGGCACCTCCTCCCCCTCCTCCTCACACCAATTTGAGCACTCAAGCTCGGCCAACCCCTGCCATTTTCCCTTCTCCACTTCCCTAGAATAATCCTAGAGGTCCTGGTCTTCTCCAAAGACCAATCTTAGTTCCTTAAGTGGAGGATTCAAAAAGGTGTTCCAAAGAAGAGGTAATATCCATTACCGATCTTTTCAATTTCTTTCTTCTTCAACTTCTTCTTCTTTAGTTGTTTCATGATAAAGTAATAACATCAGTATTACTTACATACTGATATGTTATTATAAATATGAAACAACCCTAATTCACCTTCTATCCATCCTACGGAAAAATGAAATCACTGCGCGTGCGTACGTACGGAATACCGTCTCCACGCCGTGGTGTAATCTATTTTCCACCATCACCTTACAAGGATGGGTATAATGGTGTAATAAGTAACTATATATGATTATAATTAAGTAATATTGATACTGAAATAATATATATATATACTCCAACACAATTCCACGATCATAGGAACGATATCATCACTCGTGTGTACGTACAGAATCCCGTCTCCACGATGTGATGCGACTCGTTCTACATGATCTTCATTTCATAATGATTATATAAATGAATTGAATGAATGAATATGGTATATACTACACTGATACCATTCTGGAAATGAATTATCTATAACCTAAAGATAAGAATAAGAATTTATTCGACAAAACACGCATAAGAACAAAAAGTTATAAAGACCCGAGTAACAAGTAACAATGAAATATTACTAACAAGAAGCTAATAATATGACCATATATGATCTCATATCAATATGTATGATTCTGGAATAAGTCAATAACATTATTTAAACCATTATACAGGAGCTTCGGACACGAACAAAGCAAATCGGACCTAAGGTAAGGGAAATATCACAATCTCATTTTTATCCGAGATTGTTTATTCGTAAGTATTTACTGGGGTGTATTTTATCATCCACATCCATGTTCCCTCAATATGTAATATTGTTTCCATCCACTTGAAATAGTTTAAATCCAATTTTACCCTTAGGTGAGTTTTTAGTAAAGAATATGAAAGGAATCTTTTGTCGTTTTTCCGTACGAGGTACTTTTTGACTGTTCCGACAAAAGTACGAAGAATGTTTTTTTTAACTTATACGGCATGAATTGATTTTTAAAACATTACTTAAAAGAAGCTTCCTTTACAAGTTTTCAAGTTTATTTTTAATCAACTTCTCTTATTTTAAAGTTGTATGACATGTTATGAAAGGAAAAATGTTTTTGAAGAAGAAAGGATATTTTCCTCAAGAATTCAATTCAAGTGTTTTATCAAAATTATTTTCCATCTAAGATAATAAAGGGTTCTGTTTCTATCCATATTTTTACATTGGTTTGACTATGTTGTGATGGAATTAGGTTTATGAATTCCTTTATCATATATGAATTGATTTATGATGTCATGATGTTTCAAGAATCCCATTTTTGTTATATGTGTTATGCGATGATGTATGTTTTATGATTATGTGGCACACATAAGAAAGGATTCATTATAAGATGGGTGGGACCTATATCTCCCTCCAATGCATTGGGTAATGATTTTATATCTCATGAGATAGACATGGCTGGAACGGAAGGTTATTTCGGTTCAGTGATACAGGACTGAAACGAGGAGTGAACTCGGTTCAGAAAGGGACTTTGTCCACTAAGATAGTCTTGGCAATGAGTCATGACTAACAAGAAATGATTTTCCATGATTATGTGTGCATGCCACAAAGATTCAAGTTTTATGTTATGATTATGGGGATCTCATTTTCACTTCTATGATTTATTCCATGTTAATATATTATGATCTCTTTTGCAGGTTTTAATTTTCAAAAAGATATGATATGATTTTTATTTCCTTTATTTGCCCTTGCTGAGCATTTGAGCTCACCCTTTTATGTTTTCTTTTCCCCAGGCCAGGAAGATGGATATTAAGTAGAATATGCTAAAAGGGACCCTAGATATGATGAAATAAATGGGAGACACTGTAGAAGATTTATGAACCAGTTGTTTATGTTTCCCAGTTTCTAAAGACACTATACCTATACGGTCCTTTGTGGTTTTGTCATATGTTGTAATAAGTGTGATTCAATTTTGAAGTATTAACAATGTATGTAAAGTGTGGGTCGTTACAGTTGGTATCAGAGGAAAGGTATAGTCAACCTTTGGAAACTAGGATGTGAAAGCCTTAGTAAGAACCCTAAGGATAAGTCTAAGCATAGAACACAATATTAGAAATGGCCATGAATAACCTAGGATAAGACCATAAGCATGAAAATTTTATTCTTGAATTATGTGGTTTCCTATTATAATTAGTGTTTCTCACACTATTCTTCTTGGTTTTAGTAAATGGCTGGAACCCGAAGGAACCGTGTTAATGCGGAATGCGATGGGAAATGCAATGATTGTCCCCCTGAGCAACCAAACGATATGGGAGCTGGAATGCAAAATCTTGTAGCCATGCTCACACAACTTTCTCAAGCTATGAATCATGCAGGATTTCCAAACGAACAAAGGAGGGAGCAACATTCTGTTGAATCCTTCATGAGGCAGCGTCCACCATCTTTCAGCGGGTCTACTGATCCATTAGTTGCTGAACAATGGATTAGTACTACTGAAAAGATATTTTCAGTTCTTCAATGTTCTGAGCATGATAAAGTCATCCTAGCAGTGTATCGTTTGGAAGGAGATGCTGATCAATGGTGGAATCTTGTTAAGAATACAAGGCAAAGGGATGAAATTGAGTCTATGGAATGGGACGAGTTCAAGAACTTATTTTTCAATAAGTACTTCCCTCGTATTCTCCGAACAAAGATGGAGAAAGAGTTCCTTGAACTGAAGCAAAGGGATGATGAATCTGTTGGTACCTATGAAGCAAATTTTACCAGACTTGCAAGGTATGCTTCTGGTATTATTATCCAACCTGAGAGTAAGATCGATCGATTCTTTAGTGGCTTAAACCCAAGTCTTCGGAGGGCGTTAGCCATAAGGGACTTCAATAGCTACGAGGAAATCGTTCGATGTGCTCTCAAAGTCGAGATGGAGATTGGAGTAACCCATCAGTCACATGGGTTTGATAAGAAGAGGAAGATGGAATTCAAAGAAAAATCTAAAGAGCACACGGAAAAGAAGATGAACTTTCCCTTATGCTCAAAGTGTGGAAAGAAACATGGAGGGAGTTGTCTTAAAGGGACAAGTAAATGTTTTAAATGTGGAAAGGAAGGTCATCGGGCATTTGAATGCCGTGATAATGGGAAGAAGATGTCTAATGATGCAAACAAAGGAAGGGATACACAGAATGAACCTGCTACACTTCAATGTTTCAAGTGCAAGGAGATGGGGCATTATGCCAATCAATGCCCAAATCCAAGGGTTTATGATGATGGTCGACGTCAACAAACTCTCAAGGTTAAAGACAAAGGAAAGTCACATGCAATTTCTATCAGCGATGTGGAGTACGATAACGATGTGGTGAAAGGTACACTTACCATCCACTCTAAAGTAGCAAATGTTTTATTTGATTCTGGATCCACCCACTCTTTTATTTCTGAAAAATTTTCTAAGGGTATCACCGTATTACCTCAACAATTAGATGTTGAGTTAGCTGTGACAACACCTAATGGCACATCAATCGCATCAGAAGTTTATAATTCTTCTCCGATCGAAGTTTGTGGGAAAGTGCTTCCTGCAAATCTTGTGATCCTTCCTTTAGTGGAATTTGATGTGATTCTTGGCATGGATTGGCTTTCTCTACATGGAGCTCATATCAATTGCCAAAGAAGGTAAGTCGCATTTCATATTCCAGATCAACCTACGATCGTCTATCAATGCAAGGATGAACATAACCTTCCAGTGGAAATTTCTTCCATCTTATGGGTATTGATTCCACTAAATGAAGGTTATTTATCTCAAATAGTTGGTGAGAAACTCACGATTAAGAATATGCCCATTGTACGGGAGTTTTATGATGTCTTTCCGGAGGAATTACCGGGTCTTCCACCAAATCGTGAAGTTGAGTTTTCAATAGAACTCGTACCGGGTGCTTTGCCTATTTCAAAGACACCTTATAGAATGGCCCCAATTGAGTTTAAGGAATTGAAGAAGCAACTCCAAGAGAATCTTGATAAGGGATTCATACGCCCTAGTGCGTCACCTTGGGGAGCACCTGTTCTATTTGTTAAGAAGAAAGATGGATCAATGAGACTCTGCATTGATTATAGAGAACTTAACAAGATCACTATCAAGAACAAATATCCTCTCCCACGCATTGATGACTTATTTGAAAACTACGCGGAGCTCAATACTTTTCCAAGATTGATCTTCGTTCAGGGTATCATCAATTAAGGGTCAAAAGGGAGGATATACCAAAGACGGCTTTCCGTACCAGGTATGGACACTATGAATTTATAGTGATGCCATTTGGTCTTACTAATGCCCCTGCTATCTTCATGGATCTAATGAATAGAGTCTTTAGAGACTATCTTGATCAATTTGTGGTAGTCTTTATAGACGATATTCTTGTCTATTCAAAGAGCAAGGAAGAGCATGAAGATCACTTGAGAATTATATTGAAGACCCTGAGAAAAGAGAAGCTTTATGCCAAATTTACCAAGTGTGAATTTTGGCTTCAAAAAGTTGCATTTTTGGGTCATATAATCTCAAAAGAGGGGATATCTGTGGATCCAGCAAAAACAGAGGTTATCGAAAGATGGTCAAGACCAACAACAGTAACTGAGATCCGAAGTTTTCTTGGTTTGGCTGGATATTATCGACGTTTTGTAAAAGATTTTTCATGATTATCTAATCCACTCACCAAGTTGACTCGGAAAGGAGTTAAGTTTGTCTGGACAGAGGAATGTGAAGAGAATTTCAAGGAGTTGAAAAGAAGGTTATCCAGTGCACCTGTGCTCACACTGCCTTGTAGTGGAGAAAGGTTTGTGATCTATAGTGATGCATCCAAGAAGGGATTGGGGTGTGTTCTTATGCAAAATGATATGGTGATAGCTTATGCCTCACGACAGTTGAAAATCCATGAGCAAAATTACCCAACACATGATTTGGAGTTGGCTGCGGTAATCTTTGCATTAAAGATTTGGAGGCATTACCTTTATGGTGAAAGGTGTGATATTTATACTGATCATAAAAGTTTAAAGTATATTTTCACACAAAAGGAGCTGAATATGCGCCAAAGAAGATGGTTGGAGCTGATTAAGGATTATAACTGCTCAATCCATTACCACCCTGGGAAAGAAAACAAGGTGGCAGATGCATTAAGTCGACAAGACCATGCTAGTTTATCCATGATGAGGATCACAAAAGATCCAATATTTATGGATTTACAAAGCATGGATCTTGGAATTATAATGGAAGGGGAAAAATCTTATCTTTCTCAAATGAATGTTCAACCATCTATACATGTGAAGATTAAAGAGGCACAGAAAGAAGATGTCGAGTTACAAAAGAAGGTGAGAAATGTTCCTGAATTCAACCTTGATTGTGATGGGATAATAAAGTTCAGGAATCGGGTTTGTGTTCCTCCCATCCCCGAATTAAAGAAAGAGCTGCTGGATGAGGCTCATAGTTCTTCATTCTCTATTCATCCTGGAAGCACGAAGATGTATAGGGACCTGAAAGAGTACTTCTGGTGGGATGGCATGAAAAGAGATGTTGCTGAATATGTCTCTCGATGCTTGGTTTGTCAACAAGTTAAAGCTGAGAGACAGAAGTCTAAGGGGGTGTTACAACCATTACCCATACCCGAATGGAAATGGGAAAACATCACTATGGACTTTGTCACAGGACTTCCTAAAACATCCAAAGGCAATAATGCTATCTGGGTCATAGTTGATCGTCTTACAAAGTCTGCACACTTCATTGCTATTAGAGAGGATTTCTCTCTAGATCAGCTTGCCAGGATATATGTAAAGGAAGTGGTAAGATTGCATGGAGTACCACTTTCTATTATATCTGATCGAGATCCGAGATTTACCTCGAAGTTTTGGCGAAGTCTTCAGCATACTCTAGATACAGAGTTGAGTTTCAGCACTGCTTATCATCCCCAGACAGACGGTCAGTCTGAGAGAACAATTCAAACCTTAGAAGATATGTTGAGAGCTTGCTCTATGGATTTCAAAGGAGGTTGGGATCAACACCTACCTTTGGTGGAATTTTCTTATAATAATAGCTTTCACTCCAGTATTCAGATGTCTCCTTATGAAGCTCTCTATGGAAAGAAATGCAGGACTCCAACTTGCTGGGATGAAGTTGGGGAAAGAAAGCTATTAGGACCTGATCTCGTTGATGAAATGGCAGAAAAGGTCAGATCTATTCAACAACACATAAGAGCAGCTCAGAGTCGACAGAAAAGTTATGCCGACAACCGAAGAAAAGACCTAGAGTTTGAAGTGGGTGATAAAGTGTTCTTACGAATATCTCCCTGGAAGAGGGTTATGAGATTTGGAAAGAAGGGGAAGTTGAGCCCTAGATATATCGGTCCTTTTGAAATACTGGATCGTGTTGGGAAGGTAGCTTACCGATTGGCACTTCCACCGAATCTCTCTCAAGTTCACGATGTGTTCCATGTATCTCTCCTGAGAAAGTACATACCAGATCCTTCACATGTACTCAGCTCAGAAGTTGTACCACTGGAGCAAGATCTTTCTTATGAAGAACAGCAGATAGAGATTCTGGATCGTAGCGAAAAAGTCCTACGAAACAAGACCACTCGCTTGGTGAAAGTTTTATGGAGAAACCACCAACTTGAAGAAGCTACATGGGAGCTTGAGGATATGATGAGGGAGAAGTATCCTCATTTTTTTGTTGCAAAGTGACGAATTTCGAGGGCGAAATTCTTTTTAAGGGGGGTAGAATGTAACACCCGAGACTTTTATGTTATATAAATCATCAAAGGAATCTTTTTCTACACAACACTTTCTTGGCTTGCTTTACACGCAATCGCGACCTTCCTCGATAGCTTGCGTCGTACGCAATACCGAGTTTCACTAAACAACAATATGCTATTAAAATTAGCCGTTATGAATAGTAATAACCACTTTTTGAAATTTTATAAATTTTATTTTTCAAAATGGACTTCATTTTTGGACTCAGAATATCGAAATTAGCCTAGGGTGAAATTTTGGTATTTTTCTGAAAACTTTCAATTTTTGATGAATAGTGAAACCACTAAGTGGTAGGTTAAAAACTGAATTTTGCATAAAACTTAATTTTACCGCTTCTGTGAATGGAATTTCAAAAATCCGAGAGACACGGTTAATATCAAGGACTAAAATGTGGTTCAATGAGATGAAAATAATTTTTTGGTGAATAGTAACTTTTTACAATTTTTACCGCGGTTAATAGTAAATAGGGTAACTAAGGGTAAATATGATATTAATATTACCCTAACACATGTCCTAATTCTATTGGACAAGTGTAATTCGACCAAAAACAAACTTAGGAATAAAATATGACCATTTAGGCCCACTTGGATTAGATTAGGACATTTATTATTAATTTATTTAAAGAAGGGTTAAAATAGTTAAAATCAAAGTTTAATAAGTAAATCATTTTTAATATAGGGTTATACATAAGATAAATTAGATTGTAAAGATTCATTAGAAAGATAAAAAGATTTCCTACATGATGGTATTTTATTTGAATTTTTAAACATCAAATAATTTAATTTATTTATGACACAAAGATGATGCAGTAATTATCTTATTAATGAAATATTGACAAAATTGATAATATAAATACCAAAATAAATGTAATTTGAGACTTTTTATGAATTCCACTAATTTTCTAGGTTACTATGATATATTAGTATTGATTTAATCAACTTGGTTCGAACATATAATTCTGTTATGACTTTCACAAAAATCATATATCAAATAGTGTCAAAATTGACACAAAATAGTTTTTAAATAAAATATTATATTATTAATTGTTATTTTATTCCTAAAAATCTAAGGTTCGGCCAAATTACTTAGATAAGGATATATATATTAATAATAAACAATTTGGGGTTCGTTTGGCATGTTATAGTAAGTGTATTAACCATATAGTGAAAGAAAACAAAAAGACACGGTAAAAGTTAAATTAATTAACTTAGAGTTAAATCTAATTGATAAGGTTAAATTAATACCCTAAACTTGTCTAAATCCTATTGGTTGATAGGATTTCGACCCATACCCACTTTATCTTCGAAATAAGACCCTTTGGAACCATTATAAACCGATTTTGACTTTAATATAAAATAATATTTTGAGATATTCCTAAGGTGCCCCTCTCCTCCCTTATAAAAGGGCACCTCCTCCCCCTCCTCCTCACACCAATTTGAGCACTCAAGCTCGGCCAACCCCTGCCATTTTCCCTTCTCCACTTCCCTAGAATAATCCTAGAGGTCCTGGTCTTCTCCAAATACCAATCTTAGTTCCTTAAGTGGAGGATTCAAAAAGGCGTTCCAAAGAAGAGGTAATATCCATTACCGATCTTTTCAATTTCTTTCTTCTTCAACTTCTTCTTCTTTAGTTGTTTCATGATAAAGTAATAACATCAGTATTACTTACATACTGTTATGTTATTATAAATATGAAACAACCCTAATTCACCTTCTATCCATCCTACGGAAAAATGAAATCACCGCGCGTGCGTACGTACGGAATACCGTCTCCACGCCGTGGTGTAATCTATTTTCCACCATCACCTTACAAGGATGGGTATAATGGTGTAATCAGTAACTATATATGATTATTATTAAGTAATATTGATACTGAAATAATATATATATATACTCCAACACAATTCCACGATCATAGGAACGATATCATCACTCGTGCGTACGTACGGAATACCGTCTCCACGATGTGATGCGACTCATTCTACATGATCTTCATTTCATAATGATTATATAAATGAATTGAATGAATGAATATGGTATATACTACACTGATACCATTCTGGAAATGAATTATCTATAACCTAAAGATAAGAATAAGAATTTATTCGACAAAACACGCATAAGAACAAAAAGTTATAAAGACCCGAGTAACAAGTAACAATGAAATATTACTAACAAGAAGCTAATAATATGACCATATATGATCTAATATCAATATGTATGATTCTGGAATAAGTCAATAACATTATTTAAATCATTATACAGGAGCTTCGGACACGAACAAAGCAAATCGGACCTAAGGTAAGGGAAATATCACAATCTCATTTTTATCCGAGATTGTTTATTCGTAAGTATTTACTGGGGTGTATTTTATCATCCACATCCATGTTCCCTCAATATTTAATATTGTTTCCATCCACTTGAAATAGTTTAAATCCAATTTTACCCTTAGGTGAGTTTTTAGTAATGAATATGAAAGGAATCTTTTGTCGTTTTTCCGTACGAGGTACTTTTTGACTGTTCCGACAAAAGTACGAAGAATGTTTTTTTTAACTTATACGGCATGAATGGATTTTTAAAACATTACTTCAAAGAAGCTTCCTTTACAAGTTTTCAAGTTTATTTTTAATCAACTTCTCTTATTTTAAAGTTGTATGACATGTTATGAAAGGAAAAATGTTTTTGAAGAAGAAAGGATATTTTCCTCAAGAATTCAATTCAAGTGTTTTATCAAAATTATTTTCCATCTAAGATAATAAAGGGTTATGTTTCTATCCATATTTTTACATTGGTTTGACTATGTTGTGATGGAATTAGGTTTATGAATTCCTTTATCATATATGAATTTATTTATGATGTCATGATGTTTCAGAAATCCCATTTTTGTTATATGTGTTATGCGATGATGTATGTTTTATGATTATGTGGCACACATAATAAAGGATTCATTATAAGATGGGTGGGACCTATATCTCCCTCCAATGCATTGGGTAATGATTTTATATCTCATGATATAGACATGGCTGGAACGGAAGGTTATTTTGGTTCAGTGATACAGGACTGAAACGAGGAGTGAACTCGGTTCAGAAAGGGACTTTGTCCACTAAGATAGTCTTGGCAATGAGTCATGACTAACAAGAAATGATTTTCCATGATTATGTGTGCATGCCACAAAGATTCAAGTTTTATGTTATGATTATGGGGATCTCATTTTCACTTCTATGATTTATTCCATGTTAAGATATTATGATCTCTTTTGCAGGTTTTAATTTTCAAAAAGATATGATATGATTTTTATTTCCTTTATTTTCCCTTGCTGAGCATTTGAGCTCACCCTTTTATGTTTTCTTTTCCCCAGGCCAGGAAGATGGATATTAAGTATAATATGCTAAAAGGGACCCTAGATATGATGAAATAAATGGGAGACACTGTAGAAGATTTATGAACCAGTTGTTTATGTTTCCCAGTTTCTAAAGACACTATACCTATACGGTCCTTTGTGGTTTTGTCATATGTTGTAATAAGTGTGATTCAATTTTGAAGTATTAACAATGTATGTAAAGTGTGGGTCGTTACAATAGTACTCCCCACAAAAGGAATTGCCTATAGAAAATGAACCTCCAATGGTTCACTATTTGACTAAATATGACCAAAAATCTCTTATCATGTTGTTTCAATACATTATATTGTATTCTAACTCTAAAATCCACCAAATATCCTCTCATTAGATCATTCAAAAACACTCATTTTCAATTATCGATGTGCCACCAAGCTACTTTGTCCCAATGTCTTCACATACAATGAAATCTCTTGAACACCCAACATAAGAAATGAATTATAAACCTAAACCCCTATGTAAAACAATGTTTTTTCCCTAAACTTTTTCTCTATAAGATTTTCCCTGACCCCATGCATAACACACCCCTGGTCCGGATCAACCTCATCTTACAGTGAACCACCTCAAGTTCTTTGTTGAGACACTGACTCACCCCAAAACTAAATATAAATTTTTATTATTATGTTTATTGAGGAACCTAGTCACATATTTTATACAAATATCCAAAGAAATGGTGTTGCACCACTATTCTATGACCTGTCTTTGACCATCTCCATGATCATTCCATCCTGATGTTCATTTACCATCAACTAGGACAATAATAACCACCACAAAAGTATCATTGTCATTGAATTAAAAACCAAACATTGATCTCCAAGGATTTATACCTTCCCAACACCATACACAATAACTATGTTTGGTCATCCCATCATATATGTGCACAAACATCAACACGGATTACTTCATATTTATGGATCACCTAGAACATCAAACTCAATGTTTTCAAAATTCATTAAGAATAATGGTAACACCCACTAACCATCCAATAGTGCACTCCCCAAAGTATGGATTCCTCTAGGTATCTCTATTACCACTATCCCAAAATGGTACCCACCATAACACGTGTGATGTATCTTCCGAGTTACTCTTGTATAACCATGTTACTCATGTAACTTTGTCAAGGAACACCTAAGGTCACTTATTCCACAACATTCAATCCACCACAAATGTATCCTATTAGAGTTGATCCATTAAAATTGTCACCATGAAACCCTTGGAAATAATGTTTTCATGTGCCTCACAAATTCATTAGTGACCTCACTTTGAGAGTGACTCTAAACTACAACCTTAACTACATGAAAACTATATAGTAACCTGAGTTCTTCCATAACATGAACAATCCCTGGGGAACCTATACAAGGCATGATCACCTATTTAAACACACATGGGAACTATACGTACCCCACATGCATATATCATTGTATTCTCATACTTCCCCATAAAGCCTCACTGAATATCACACATCTCTATCAAAGGGAGAGTGAACAATCAAAAACTCACTCATAGGTCCTCATTCAATATCATTATTAATCTAATTTAAACCAAGAAATTATATTCCCTAGTGAAACCTAGTCGAACACCCTAAATCATACCCAATTGATTCATCACTCATAAAACATAGGCTCATACACCTAACACACTAAACTTGAAAACACGTGTTTCATTATAATCTGACTAGGAGAACCCTCAATACATCACTTAAATACCATCATATCCTTGATTCCATGATTCAACACCCACCACCATAAACATGGGTGTCTAACCAAACCACCAATATTCCTCCCACACTCTAATCCACTAATTTACAAGCACCTAGGAACCTCTCTAACCACCCAATGACAAGTGTCCTAAAATAAACATCCAGGAATCCATTATTTCAGCTCTCGAGTCTTGACCTCAACATCAAAATAATCTATACTCTTTGGATCATGGTTTCATGACATATCCCACATTCCCTTCTCTACATCCCTATCAATATTTTCACATCCTTAGGGTAACTCATTCTCATCCTTAGATCATTTCTCAAGAATCCAATTCCCATAAAACACCATTAGAGTTCCTTTTTGAGACATAAATAACCAACATAAACACTCAAAGGGTCTCCATGAAACCCAAGATGAAGGGATTGAATTCACTAACAAAGATTATTTTTCACTAGGTTCTATATGACATGACATTGGAAGAGACTTAGAAAAAAGTTTCACAAGTATATACATATCATTTGAGTCTTACTTCTCGTGTATGATGGTTGAACACTACATTCTTATTGTAACACCCAATGATTCTATGGAACTTTTCTTCCAATAAATTTAAATTACAATGATATATTATATTATATATAAAATCAATTTTATCTATAATTACACATAATTACTTGTTCAAATTGTGCTGCATTGAATTCCAAGATTATATTAGGTTACACGCAACACTGGGATTATCTTCCACTTCATGAAAAATGATTTTTACTATAAAATAACAAACAATTAAAAATTATAAATTAAAATTATGATGAACCTGACCCATATACCCTCTATAACTAGTTCCCCACATGAATTTATATACACCCAAAGTTTTTTCCTGATCCACATAGGCTGGAAACTAAATCCCTTGCATCAAAAATACTAGAAGGAATGATTTCTCCCAATATAAAGAAAATAATGGCATATATATACAAACAGTAGAGAGAAACAATGGAAGAAAATGAAATGTTCCATAACTGAAAGAAGTCTTCAAGAATAATATAATTTAAAATAATACAAAATATTCCAAATTACAAGTATGATCATCAAATGAATACTAAAATAAAAAATGACAACACCATGTGATAGTGTGGGAAATCTCCCACCATATCCCCACCTTCTACCTATAAATAGATGATAAAAAACATCACTGGCTTACTAAAAAACCTTACCTTTACCAGTATCGAAAACATAAAAATTTCAATACACCGTTGAAGGGATCCTCATGGTCTAAAGATAATACGATCAATAGGATCACGCCAATTTTTTCCATAAAAATATTTTATATAATAATCTAAACATGCTCAATATTAATGAAAATGAGGTATGATAAATAGTATAAGGTTTTTATATAAAAATCATAGAAAGAAATTTAATATTATCTTTCTCCAAACATCCTAATAAAATTGGTATAATAATTTCCAGTAATTTTAAATAATGATATAAAAAATATTTATCAAATCAAAAAAACAAGTATCACATTTCATATCAAATCCATCGAAGTACAAAAACAAAATACAATCCAAAAAAATCCAAACATCCTAGGAATAGCTAACATCACACCAAGGATCCCACTGTGTCAGTAAATCTAGTACACTCGTACCCCAAACATATAAAATCAAACACATTAACACCATATACTTATTCATTGAATCTAAGAAGTGTAGGAACACCCCAAAAAATTGAACCTCCAAATAGTGTCTATGAAGTCCCTATAAAAACAGGCACATAGAGTAGTAGAACACCCCATGAGTGAAATCCTAGAAAGTATCAACAGATTAAGCCTATTAAAAATCCTTCCACCTAAGTACACATTCCTTATCATGTTCTCCTTTTTCCAACCATGTTCATCAAAACCATTATTTGAAAAACATTTCATAAATCCCTTTCACAATTCTCTGAAAATATCATTAATTTTTTTAAAAAAAGGGTAACCCATATTTTATAGAAAAAACATTCCACACACCCAAAAATACATCAATAAATTACTCTATTTAATTTATAAAAAAATTCAAATCTAGAGAATTGTAGTTTATCTAACATAGGCTAGATACAAGACCTCATAGCTCAGAATCAAATTAAACATTACGGCAATGGGATCCACCGACAACAAAGAAAAAAACAATGAAAAAGTATTCTCTCGAATGAATGTACACATTTGAAAATTTATCCAAATTAGAAAAAGGGTCGTTGAATAGGAAGAAATAATCCATACCTCGAGAAACCCTCATAGTGCACCACAAATAAGACAAGGGTTATCCAATTGAGGAAGATCACATGAAAGATATAGAATAAAACAAAAAAAATAAACATCATAGATCAATGGATCTAATAATTAAATTCAATGACAATACTAGGATAAAATTAAATGATGAATAAAAAGGGACTACTGGCCTAGATAAATGCGCCAAAAAAATGATCAATTGCTGAATGAAACGATTCGAATGGGTCAGATGTATCTAAAATATTCAATAAGAGCCTCTTGGTTGAGAGGGAAGTGGGATGAAATGTTTGAAAATTTAAATCAACAATTAGGGCTACTAAAATCAAAACCCACAAGACTTCCATTATGTGAATCCCATAACAAAACATGAAATCTCCAAAGATAAAGTAATCTAAAAAACTAATTAACATTTTATTAAAAATCTGAAATTTACCATTACACATCATAAATGGAATACATTGTTTTTATTTCCTTCATTATATGTACAAGACTCATGACATCTTCCCTAATGTAATTACATTGCTTATAATTCAATTTCATGACATGTATTTCTTCTCAGGATTATAAGTTGTATCATTTTTAGCAAAAAAACTCAAAAACACCATTCATATTCTTTGAACTCAGGAAGAGACTAAAAATACAATACACATTTATAACCAAACTAAATTTATCCAAACAATCATTAATTGTTGAATATTATTTATTTTCCCCACAAAAATTATTTCCATCCAATGGAGTCCCAAGATGAACCCAAAAAGATGTTAATGAATAAATATACTGAAAATAGTAAAAGGTGGGTAATGTGATGATATAGACTCTCCACCATAAGTACTTTTTTCCACAGGAAGACATGTGGTAGAATGATATCCAAAAAATATGTGAGTCCACTAATCCATCATAAAAAACTCATTCTACAAAGTCTCCTGAGAACCTGGACCATGCCACCACAACACTCTGAACAATATAATCAACCAATCTTTTATGATTTTTTTTGAGATCCAATGATATCTACTAGAATCTACACAAATGAATGTCTATAACTAACTAGATCTCATCACAACCTCAATATGTGATAGGGATAGGATGATATTTCAAATAAATTGAAATGTGGAAAACATAATGAATTCCTTTCAACTGAATTAGAAATTCTGACATATAAGCAACATGACCAGCTCACTTAGTGACTTAAAATAATACAACAAATCATAGAACCAAATTTCCTTATTTTCTAGGCATATCATGACCTAAACAAGGATAAATTTTTAAAAACCCTAGTCACCTTTGGAAAACTACAGAGGATGATTCCACTGATTCTTATAATATTTTAGTTGACAATGATTTGTATCCAGACGTCAATGTATATCATGAATCCTCACAGACATATCTTGAACAAAACTCAGTCCCACCAATTAATATTTTCCCTTTTTCTACCCAAAAAAGAGGTGATCTACATGGGAGACCATACAAAAAATCAAATAGAGAAATTTAGATCAATGACTTAAAACTTATGTTACAAGAAAACTCTCTAAGTATCATATGGTTATCTAAAGATCCAACAATATCCAAGACATAAGCACAGGTCATATCCTCTAGTATCTGAATACAATGTTATTTATGAACATTTATATATTGATTCCAAGTTGTACTTGAACTAAAATGATTCCCCCTCACCTCTCTGAGGGTCCTCTAGAACCTCAATGTAAACCTAATATACCCTTGTGGTATAATGGAAGAAGGAACCACAAGTAACCTCGCAATATCATGCCCATATAGTTTACCCATATCTTCAAATTGTTTAGTGTCCCTAATCAAAACAATGTGATATGACATTTTAAAATGATCAATAAAACCCCAAATAGTAGTTCTCCCTTGGGTAGTCTGTGGTAATTTGAAAACGCAGTCTATGGACACCTCGTCCCATTTCCATAATGGAACCAAAAGAGAATAAAGAAAATCAAATGGTTTTAGATGCTCTTCTTTTATATATGGGAAGTAAAAATTATATGAAACATTATTTGCAATTTAATTTTTAATACATGGCCACCATAATCATTATATCATGTTATAATACATCTTTATAGTGCATAGATGAATGGGTTATGAAGAAAAATGAAAATAAAATAAACTGATCTCTTAATTGATGCTGGGATAAAAAACAGATCCCCAAAATAGATTAAACCATCTGAAGAGATATACCACCTTGAAATGATCTCCCCACAATATAGGGTTTCTTGAATTCCTCAAACCTCCTCATCTTGTAGTTGAATATGTAGAATAGACTCAACGATAGAAGATGATAACAGAACATTGGTAAAAACCATACCTGAAACATCATCATAATCATCTAGGTGAAAATAAAGAAATACCCATATTTTTTAACTCATCCTTTGATTCTAGAATAGCCTATGATGCCACTTTACTACTATGATTGTTGATATAAACATTTCACTTCACCAGATTGTATGAGATATTGAATCCAAATGTCTAAAGGTATTCCACCCATCCTCTCTATCCGAGAATAATTTCTTTCTAAGAAAAGATAAATATCATATTCTAATGGTCATGAATTACTGTGATCCTCCCTGCAAATATATAGTGTATGGAACACTTATGGACCGGCATTACTGTGACATGGTCTAAATCATGGGTGAGGTAATTTTTCTCCTATGGTTAAAGTTGAAGAGAGCCATAAGCCACCATATGATAATCCTATATAGGAACAATAACCAAACTACCACCATAAGAATCAGAAAAACCACATACCCCTTACCAGGATGATGTAATATCAAACTGTACTGCAATGTCACAATTCATTTCATATCATCGAAAGAAGACTAAAACTTTAAATATGATGTGAATTCCTCCCCTTTCCTAGTAATATCATTCAAATGTGACATAAAATTTGAGAAATACTTGAAAAACTGTCAATAATATCCAGCAAGACCATGGAATATTCGAATCATAAAGTCATCTCATGGGTCTTCCTAAGACAAAATATCCTTCGCCTTCTTCGGATCAACATTCCACACAGAAATGACATCTACAATCAATATATGACATTTTTAAATCATTCCATTCAAATAGTGACTCATCAATATTTCCATAACCAAACCCAAATAGTGTTCTTTCTCAGGATTGGATCTCAAAAAAACAAAATATCATCCATTAACACTAAGATAAAACTATTGAAATTCTAATGGAATATTCGATTCATCAAACCCATAAAAATCGAAAGAGTTTTATTCAAGAAAAATTACATCATAACATATTCAAAATGGTCATACCGTCTCCTAAATTTTGTACATGGAATGTCATACTCTTGAAAACTACTCTTTTGATAACCTGACAGAATATCGATCTTCAAACAACACTTTTCCCCTTTAAATTATCAAAAACAAATCATACATATGAGGAAAAGAATACTCATTCTTAACTATTATGTAGTTTAAATTTTGATAGTCCACACACAATTGGGGTGAACTGTCTTATTTTTTGGAAAAGAGCATTGGGATTTCCAATGAAAAAAATTAAGGCAGAAAAACCAATTTTACATTATATCATTCAAAGGAATCAGGATCTATTTTAGCTCTTCTGATTCCAAAAGATATGAGAATATCGAAATAGGTTGTGTACCTAGCACCAATTTAATGGTAATCCCCACTTTACTATATGAACTAAAACTTGAGAAATATTCTAGGAAACATTAATTAAAATCCTGAAAAACAGTGAGATAATCAATAATGGAGGAAACAAACTCATGTTAAACTACTATAGAATAAAAAAACTTTTAATCCCTAGGTGGGCGGTTCCTTTATGAACATACCCTAGAACATGATCTCACTATAGCACCATTGATCTCCCATCATCCACTAAAAATGAGATAGGTCAACGATAATAATAAAACTTAGCATGATGAGTAATATGAAAATATATCCTAAGGAGGATATCAAACCGATGTAGATCAAGAATAAGAAAATCCCAGAATAACACTACATAATCTATCTCTAGTTTACAAGGACATAGGAAACGCTCATATTTTCTCTTCCCAAGAGTTATCACAAATTCTATTACAATGTAAATGAGTTCCATTGGAATATTAATAAAATCAATGAAACGGAAAGATATAAATAAGTGGGGAAAACTAGTATAAGTTAATGTAATCACTATTAAAGACGTAATAAAGATGGTACCTCTCACAGTCACTAGACATGTGTCTAACTCCACTGGAAAATCATCAAATGAATAAAGGATCCTAATTCCTAAGTTAAATGGATGGAACCCTATAGTATTTGATGAATCTTATTTTTTTCATGGTATCCTTTGGATCTTATGATCCCTAACCATATCGAGGAGTATACATAGCCTGGTAGAAATGCTATAAAAGACCACAATGTCAACAACTATTGCACGTAATGTTAGGTGAAGGGAAATAACATCAGGTATTTCCAAATTATCCAAACTGATACCAAGTTAGTGGAACACCGCTAGATATAACTGGATTAGCTGAAGAGGACTTCTTCTAAGAATAACCTATGCCACTCCTCTAATGATCATAACACTTTCCATTCTTTAAATAAACTCCCAAAAATCTTTCAGAACCAATCTATTGTATTTTCATAGCTCTAAATATTAATTTTTAATACCTATGATCTAATATCTAGTCAAAAACATTAAAGTACTTTTTACCTTTTAGATGGTCATTAATCACCACCTATAGAGAAAAATAAACTAGCCTAGAAAACTAATTGGTGTATGCTGACACTGAATGCTTTCCCTGATACAATAAGAGAAACTCTAGAGACATCAACATCTCCATCGGCTCTGGTCAAAACTATTTGAAGAACAATGTCTTGAGACCCTTCTAATCCAACACCACATTCATGTTCACCTATAGCATGGAATCCCACTATCACTTATTGAGACCCTCATGTCAATATGTCGCACACTTCACCTTGATACTCTCAATTGTATCTAGGAAGTCAGATATTTGATTGATCCTATTAAGAAATTATTCCACATATTTAGGTTCAACCATAACCTTAAAGGATGGTGGATTCACATCATATAACACCGATGATTGATCTCCTTCTCCTATAACTCTTGGTTGTACCTCAATGATTATGTTATCAACTCTTTGTACATTATGATCAATACCAAAAACTATATTTATGATATAATCGATAATATTATAATCTATTGGAGGATTCTTTTGAGGATAATCTATAACAGCATCCTATAAAACCCATGGAACACATCACAGAGGCATTATATTACACACTGAAATATAAAAATGATCAGAAAAATGAATAATATAAGTTCATGCTAGAAAACCATAATAAAAACTAATAATAACATCAATAACTCAAAATAACAGACACACATCCCAAAATACCAGGGAAACATGACTGCATCATGGAAATATCTACCCAATAACTCACCACAAACTAAATATAATGTCCCAAAAATCTTATCTTCAGCATAAAAAATGTCACAATACAAGGACTCTTGAGGAAAACCCCACCTATAATACCAAACTGTGAAAACAATGGCCCAGATACCCTCCCAAAATGGTACCCTGGCTGAATTGATTCATGCCTGAAAGGCATTCCCGATCCCCATGAGCTTGTCACTAGAACCTGAACAACAAACAGAAACCAAATGGAATGATTACTCGAAAACTAATGTAACTACATGGTATACATATACATATAGTAGAGAGAAAGAATGTAAGAAAAGAATGTATTCTATAAATGAAATAAGACTACAGAAATAGTATATCTCAAAAGAAAAAACCATATCCCAAAGTACAAGTCAAATCATCAAAGGACTACTAATAGAGAAACCAACAACTACTTGTGATATCATGGGTAATCTCTATCCATCTCACCACCATCTACCTAAACACAGGATATAGAAAACTCCTCTATCTCACTGTGGTGTATTTCCCATCCCTACATCAAAAGAAATATAATTTTCTACACACTTCCCATGGGGATCATAGGGTTTGAGCCAACAGACTCAGTAGGATCCCACCTAAGTGTTCCATAAAAAAAATATATACAATAATCGAAACATGTGTACTTTTAAATAAAACAACGAATGATAAGTAGTTCATCATTTTTATTTTAAAAGAATGGGAAAATGTTTATCTTTTCATTTCTTCGTATTTTAAAAAAATGGGAATAATAGTTTCAAATAATTTCATATACATATACCAAAGTAGACATATCAAATAAAAAATCATATATAACATATCATATAAAATCCATTGAAGTACAACAAAACTAGTACGAGGAAAAAGTAGTCAAACAACCAAAGCAAAGGCAACATCACGCAAGTGATCACACTATTTCAGGATAGCGAGGAAACTTTTACCCCCACTATAAAAAATAGTGTGCATCAATTCCCTAGACATATTCATCAAATCTAGAAATAATATCAACACCTTAGAAAGTGAACCTATCAAAATTGTCTTTTAAGTCATTAGAACAACAGGCATGGGGGGAAGGAGAACACCCCATGAGTTAACCCCTTGACAGTGTCAATGGATGAGGCATGTTACTATTCCATCCACATAAGTACCAAACTCTTCCCATGGAATATTTTTATAAACCCAATTAATTAAAACCATAATATGAAAACCATTTCAAATTTATATTGCACCATGCCTTGAAAATACCTTTTATTTTACTAAAAAAATAGACAAAACCCTTCTTTTATTAAAACCCCCTATCCACAAACACCCATAAATCCATCAAGAAATAATTCCATTGAATTTATAAAAAAATTATCAAAAAAATAGTAATGAATTTCATCAAAAGAAGTCTAGAGACAGGACCACAAACCTCAAAATTTATTCATACACACCCGTAATAGGATCCCCCAACAATAAAGAATGCGACAACGACAAAAAAACCCTTGAAAAATTCTACACATATCATAATTTATTCAATTTTGATAATGGTGCATTTAATTGTAAGAAACAACCCATGCATCAAGAATCCTTCACATCGCACCACATCCAATACAAGGGCTAGCCTCTAGAAGAATATCACACGATGTATCTAAAAGGAAAAAAGTTAATTGACATCACATATAACTAGATCCATTAATTCAATGCAGTGGCACTATAATAATAAAAGGTAATAATGAATTGGAAGAGATTACTCACCTTAATAAATGAACTACAATTCAAATAATGATCAATCACCCAACAAAATTATTTGTAATGGTTATAGGTATCCAAAATCGACCTTGAGAACCTCTCTGTCAAGAGGGAAGAGGTTTCCAATGAATGAAATAAAAAAATCAACCTTGTAGATCCCTAAAACAAAACCCATGAGAGTTACACAATGTGTGATCCCATTACACATTGTGTAATCTATAAAGAACAAGTCTATCAAAAAAACCTGTTAACATTTTGTTAAAAACCCAAATATTAAAATTACACATCATAAACCAAATACACAGTGTGTATTCCTTTCATCATGTGTATAATAATCCACACTTGTTCTTTTTATAAATTATACAGTGTGTATTTATCCTAAAAACATTGAAATAATGGTTTTTATTAAGAAGTGTCATTTATTTTAAATAATTTAAATATATATATATATTTATATTTATGTAAAATTATTTAATTAATAAATTAATTTGTCCAGTTAATTATATTTTAATAAATTTTTTATTTATTTTTAATGTTTAAAATTTTTAAACATATGATAATTTTATCTTTGCAAAATCCTTTTTCATCACATATACAGGTTTAATTGTATATTAAATTTTTCCACATATGTCAATGTAATTTGTAAAAAATTATTAAATCATTGTAATAATAATACATTATATTGTCTATCATTCTCAATATTATTTTTGACCATAATTAAAAGTAAAAACACTAAAAAATAGTTACCAAAGTGAAGTGAAAATGGGTTTATAAGGTGGATAAACTAAAAGGATAAGGAGTAAAATAACTAAAAAATTATCCAAAAAAAATTATATACATATTTAGACCTTATAAAATATAATGTTATACAATATCTCATTTTTTATCCCTTTTTCACTTGACAGTGTTGGTTCATAATTTTATTTTTAAAAATAACAAGTGTGACACTCGCCAAAGGCATAAAATTATACCCCCCCCCTCCTCTGTGCTTAACACTTACAAAACCCTTTGGATCAGACTTTACCATCTGAAATGAATTCATTAAAACCCTCCTATAAACTTATAATCCTTATTTTGTCCATAAAAATCAACGTATGAATCATTTTCATGAAATCCAAAAGAAGTTGTCTCAATAAGAGGTAGCATTCCTATTCGAGAATTATACTTTATTTCTTAATCCGCATACTTAATAAAATTTAAACCATAATTATATACTAATATAGGTATATTATATATACTTATATTTTATTATTTAAATTAAAGAACCTAAATCCTTCTCCTCTTCTATCAAATGGGTTGTGAGATCATCAGTCATGTGTTCGGCAGACTACCACGTCATTAATAGATGTCATTCATTTTCTGAACCACCTCTCACTAATGGATATAATGATGTATTAAATATTTATATATAAAATTATTATACATATAATTATTATATCACATGTAACTTCTTCTTTTACATTCTATGGGAGCACGATAACATAGCTCATTTGTATGGGGGACCACTACCTCACGAAGCGATATGATTCTTTCACACTCTATATAATATTTATTAATTCACACATTATATAATAATTATTCTATAATGGTATTATATTTTTTAGCATTCAGTATTTCAATCTGAAGAAAAATGGAAACAACATTTGTTCATATATACGGCCTACCATATCCTAGAATAGTATATTCCATCTTTTATCTCTAGATTTTATGAATTGCTATAAATATATATATATTTAATATATATGATATTAATATCACTGATAACATTATTTATATGTTTCTACCATGGCCAAAATAGTAGGACCATAAATAACATATCAAAACACACATGAAAAGTAGAGAAGTTATTGTATGAAACATGACTTTAATATTGAATTATTAACAAACCGGTAATAATAGTTCATAGGTAAATAATATATGGTATGATATATATAAGTGTATTTATTTAATATATGTATTACGAACTTATATTTATTATATTGTGGTTTTAAATTTATATGAATGAATTTGATATTTAGGTTATGGTATTTTTGTCCTTCTTTTTACTTCTATGAGACATATCGCATACTCACCACATGATTATTTTTTATCATGTATATAATGTCCATAAATGTATATTATAATTATAAACCTCAAAATTATTTTGATTAACATATCCCTTTTATGATCTATATTACATTGGGTTTATGGTTCAAAAGTTACAAAATTTGTAAGGGTTTTTTGTCTCAATTTTCCTTTTTGGGACATAAGTTATGACATGTGTATATATTCTTCTATATAGTGTACATAATTCCCATTTGAAATGTCTTATCACGAATATACATATATTAATTTGAATAAAAAAAATATTTTATGTTTTTCTTTATTGGGGACTATGATTCAAAAGATTCCAAGGTGTTAAATTATTGATGTTCCAATCTCATTGTTTATCAGGATTTTTTATGATTATACATTTATTGATGAAATATTATGATCCATATATCAAGAAACTATTTTATATTTTTCACCTATAGTTATGTAATATTAAATTATGTTTTCAATTCATTTTGGTCTATTTATGTACTCAATATTTCACAACAATGTTTCTAACAAAAAATTTAAATGTTTTACTCTTTGATTGAAACTCAATTTTCTTTTAAAACCATATTTTTTTATTTTTAAAAAATATTTTAAAATTATCAAAATGATTTATCAAATAAATTTTGAATCACATTTAATTTTCTTATCAAATTGTTTGAAAGGGATCATCATTTCATTTTCCAAACAATTCCACTTTATAATTTACTGAAAAGGTAAATGGAATATTTTTTTCACATGTACGGTATGAAAAACAATATCTCCATTGTGGAAATTATTTAATTTAAAAATACCTTCTTATTTTTTCTATAATATTTTAAAATAAATGGAATTTAAAAATATTTTATGTTTTACAAACTATTTTACAAGTGGAAAGGTTATTTTACTCATTCATTTTTTTAATGGTCTTTAATTCATACTTTTAAAAAATTATTTTGAAAATGTTTTATATTTTAATAAAAAAAATTAAGAGGAAAATATATTTTCTAATAGAATTTTTGTTTCATGATCCTTAAAGATTGTTTTTCAATGAAAATTATCTTGATAATTTTTTATGTTTTAAAATATTTTTTCAACTCGAAAGGATGTTTTATCAAGTATTTTTTTTAAAAGATATTTAAAACTTATTTTCAAATAAAATGATCTTGAAAATTATGTATATTTTAAAAAGAATCTTTAAAGTGGAAATGATATTTTTCTTAAGAATTTTATTAAATGTTATTTAAAGTATATTTTCCAAGAAAAGGATTTTGGAAATGTATTATGTTTGAAAAAAATCATTTGGAAAGGTTATTTTCCTTCAAAATAGTCTTCAAATGATAAATGAAGGTCATTTTGGAATACCAAAATTTAAAAATTATTTATTTTTTAAAAATTATTTTTTCAATGTTTAATGGATATATTCCTCAAGAAATGTTCCATGTGATCTTTCAAAATCATTTTTACATCCTTCTATGTTAAATATAATTTACTAGGGTTATGATCTAACGAAACCATTTATATTTTTTCTATAAATGGTTTATATTTATGATTAAAATATTTTTATGAAGCATATTACTTTTACATAGTTTATTCTACAGTGAAATTAAGAATAGATTATACAACACATTTCTTTTCATGGGTTCTGATATGATTAATGTCTTGTGATCTTATGGAACAGGTGTGTATGATTTTTACCAAGTGAAGTGTGGGAACTATATATATCTCCAATTCATTTGGTAATGATTAATGTTATATGTTCTCAAAGGGTAGATGAGAGGTTATCCCAGGCCCAAAATTAGGTAAACTAGAGGGTATCCCAAGCCTAAAATAGGGTTCATGGTAGGTTATCCCTAGCCCAACAGAGGGTACAATGGAGGTTATCCCAAGCCTAAAGTAGGTACACAGGTGGTTATCCCAGTCCTAACACTACTAGAATATAATTTATTTGTGATGGGTTATTTATGATTGGTTCCCATTGTAAATGACACCTGGCTAAAAAATCATCATAAAACATATCAGGTAAGTCCTCCATCACATAAATATTTTACTGATTATATATACATAATAATTTACAATAGGATTCATTACCAATCACAATTAATTCAAAGATAATAAAAAAATTACATAAAAACCTAAAAAAATTAAAAAACAAAATATTATAAAAAATTAAATATATAATATTGTAGACATATAAATTAATAAAAATATTAAAAATAATATTTCCATTTAAATATTTAACATAATATATATTTCAAAAAGATATATCAATCACTTAAAAGAGAGAGGGTCATTTGACAGAAGTGGTTGAGGGAACTATATACCTATACATTCTCTCAAGTGTCACATGTTCTCTATCTTCTTCTTGGCCTAATAAACATACCATTGACATTGCTCATCCCCCCACTGGTACTGCTATTGAATAATATCTTCTTACTCCCTACATAGGGGCTCTATAACCTCTTGAGGAGCTCATAGATTCTCCTTATACTTTGTAGCTGATAATGGGGACTCTCCCTAATCTCCTCTCAAGCTGTACAGTGACCAAAATATAGTACCATAATATCTATTATACATCAATAAATAAATCATTCCAACAACGTGACCTTTATAAAAAGTATACTCAGTCGCTTGCATCAATGATTCGTCATTAAATCTCAATTTAGTACTGGCCTAACCCTCATTCTCATTCGGACTCTCATGAAGTGTGTGAGAATTCACATGCACTTATAACTTATTTAAATGAAAACTGAAACAAAAATAATAAAAATATTATTATCAGTTAAATTTTTATCTCAAAAATGTGTTACTGACCACAATCGAATGCTGCCAAACCCTATTAATCTCTAAAATAATAGGACCAGTGTACATATATTAATAATCATCAAACTCCATAATAATGGGATGCCCATAGAAATATATGACTATAAATAAATTGTTTACATTTAATTCTATATAAATTATTAAATAAAATTAGTTACCATATGTCATCTATGAGTTCTGAACATATGACTACCAGCCCATTGTGTGGCCTCCAACCTCACTAGGTTCGGCTGACCTGATGATGATATCCTCTAAAACAATCCCTCATTAAGTATTATAACAATACTTCCCAATCCTCATAGGATATGTAATTGGTATAGGGGTTCCAACAATATTGATAAAAAAATATTACTCCAACTTTTCTCATGGCTCTCTTCTTTATATTTCAAAAAAATAATTACAATGCTCATGAATCTAGGCTACCTAGATAGAGGTAATAAATGTATTGTCAATGGGATACCATAAACCCAATAAATAAATAATAATGGTATGTCGCTAATTATAGAATTTCAAAAATAACTATTTTTTATTTACATACTATCCAATTATCCAAAATCTTGTGGAAAACATGAATAGGAATTTTATCCCATGTCACACATTCATCTAAAATTTATTTCCACAAAATATCACACCCATATCTAACAACTATATGAAGGACACTAATGGGAAATATAAAAAATAATAAATTAATTAATTACATAAATAAATTAATGCAAATTAATGCAAAAAAACTTATATATAAAATTTTTCATAACTTATCATGCATGGATCGACATCAACAGGTTGACATAGCTCGGGAATAGGGTCAACAATCATCAATATTGAAATACCAAGAACCCTCCAAGTTGATGATTAACATCCTAAAAACTGAGGTTCAGATGATGATGCATCGGGATCATCACCAAGGAGCATAACCTCCTATATTCTATGGAACATCTCATCAAAAGTCTCATCATCCATCTAAAAGTGGAATAGAATATTGTCCGTAAATAATTGAAAATGAGAATTATATGTATTAATTATGAATACCCAACATTTAATTGATTTATTTTTCATCTCCATCCTAACATTCATATATGATAGGGTCTGTATCTTTATCATCCTCCTTAGTATCATAAATTTCGATAGTAGTTTTAGCTTTTTTATCTCTTGTTATTTCAAATTCACTTGTCATATCATCAACACCATCGATACCATCGACCCATAATTATGGTGTGCCATACTCAATATTCATGTATCTTCATTCTAAATATGTATTCAGAACTTTCTATTGAAAATTTTTAATTCCTTGCACTTTCACAGAACCGCGTTCACATTTCATAAACATATTTTCATGGGATTTCATTTTTTAATTCTCTAACAATCAATTAACACTCTGAAAGCATAATGATAATTTTCAGAATAAATTTGGTTCTATTTATGAGTAAATATAGCTATTTCATCTACATAAAGATATATTTTATATTTAATTTTAATGATTAAATGGAATGAATAAACATACATCCCTCTATTAGTATGAAACCAATGGATTTTAAACATCGTTACATAATTTTGTCTCAGACAACACAGTTATTTTATTTCATCTAGTATTCCATAAAAGTATACATCACTTTCTTGATTATATCCTATAAGAAAAACATAACTATTTATAGTTTTATATTTTGATACACCATTTTTGCATGTATGAAATCAAAAACCATTCACCAGATATTTATTATATGATTTTTCTATTTTTCAACTTGGGTTACTCAATACACACGTTCGATTATGGATTTTATCACCATATTTTGAAACCTAAAAATTTCAAAAACAATTATAAAAATAATAGGTAATAAATTGATTACATATGTTAAACCATAAAGAGTTTAACTTTAATGTCTTTTAAATAAATTGGAAAAATTAGGTGTTTGATATTCATCAAGGGTTACTTCAGTAATTTGTGGGAAATGATTCTTGATATGATCATCATATAATTTACCAATAAAATAAAATTAATTTAACAGTAAAAATATTAAAAAATAGTTGATAATATTACTCACCATACAAATCTGGTAATTTCTTCATAGATTGGAAGAACATATATATGATCCTTATGATGTTCATCATCTAAAATTAATCAATCATGAACTCTATAAAATCAATGTTTAGGATGATTAAAAATAGATAAAAAATATTAATCACATCATCATCATTTCCCTTATTACAGTACATTTGTTTATGTTTTTATGGATATACATATAATAATTAATGGGAGCAGAAGAAACAAATTTACTCTAAAAAATAATATTCTAGAATTGACCTTAAAAATGATTCATTATTAAGTACATTTTTCTAAAAAAAATTGAATGAATCTATTATATGAGTACATCCATCGGAACTATACCATCCCTCTACATTTTTTCATGAAAAAATGAAATATCTAATGATCCATCGAATCAAATAACACTGGTGATGTAAAATTATAGATTCAATATAATAAAAAATCCTCTCATTCTACAAAGTAAATCTTATTCTGCTTTACCCAAAAACAGATTTCTCCAAAAAAAATTCTATTTATATTATTGCATCCCAAATCGAAGAATCCAACAAACCTCTAAATCTAGACAGGATAACTATTTCCATTATAACCTGAAAATCATGAAATTTCAATTAGGTGAAATTACTACTTCTAACATACCTTCCAAAATAGAAACATAACCATATAGAAACATCAAATCTACAGTCAATTGACAATATGATAAACAATTCTATTTGGAAACCATATAAGCTTATTTTGGATTCATTATCATATGTGATCTATCACTTTAAAGAAACTCATATTCTGATAACCTATAAATTTTTTATAAGATCTAATCATATGTTTACATTATCTTAAGTCTTACTAGTTATGACAAAAACTATAAAAAATATTATCAAAAGAGTTATTCTCAATATTCTTGATATCCAACATGTGAAAGAACAAAAAATCAAACAAAGATAGAATATCCTAAAAAGTACTCAATTTTATCCCATTATGATATTTCTCAAAGCCATCTATTTTTTTGGATGATAGTTGGACCAAATGTAATTGGAGGTAATGAAGAGACAATATATTTAAAATCAGTACCTGATATCATTTCTAGAGGTCTTTCTCTTTCAATTGTAAACTTTATGAAATGATTTTTGTTCTTTTGGAAAGGATGAACAATTTTAAAAAAATTATGATAACATTTGAAAAAACAAGGATTTTCCCATTGAAAGTAATAAATACCGTTTGTTACTTCTTACTTTATATATGTTTCCATAATTTGCAAAAATAAATAAATGATTATAATGATGGGAATAAATGATTTTTTATCACTCAAATAGTATGTACATGACTTCTGAGCATGTTTACTTTTCCAAGATAATATTCCATATGTTGGGAAGTCACTAATTTTCAACATTAACTCTTATTTCATTATTACATTTTGTTTTTCAAAAAAAATATATGTTCTGACAACATTACTCTCTAATAAATTTAAATCATCAATAAATGGATTCAAATAAATATCAATATTATTTTTTGGATGACCTGTAATTAGAAATTTTAAAAATATATATGGATCAATTATCAAAATATAAAGAGGTATGTTTTAAAGATTTATAAAGATATTCCAACAAGAATATTTACTACTGTTGGAACTAAATAGACAGAAACCATTAGTAAGAAGACCAAATCACTTGTTATATAATTCTGAAGAAAAATATGTATGTACCTAATCAAATTGATTCCATGAATCGCCATCACAAGGATGATTTATTATTTTATCGGTGGAAATATTATATTAGTTCCTTTTCATCATGGATTTTCTTTTCTGATACATAAATAAATGATGAAATCTTGGTATAAGTGGGAAATACCTCTACTCTTTAATCAGACCCAATCCATACTTCCCTTGTTGAGCCTCTTTCTACATTGATGGTCAATATGTAGGACAACTAACTAATGAATCATTTTCACCATAATATAAGATGAAATCATTTGAGTATGATAGAATATTATGATAACCAACAACCAGATTACTGTCTAGCATACTTCTATCATAGAAATTGGTATGAAACCCATTTCTTTCAAGTAAAAGTGATTTAAACAGTGACATAATATAATCAAAACTAATATTTGACTTTCCATTATCTGACATAATAGCCATAAACTTTATAACTGCTTCAAATTTTCTTATTTTACTTCAAGGATACAATACATCTTTAGAAGACTACAACAAATCATAAAATAAAGATGTCATATCCCATGAGTTTAATCAGTATTAATCATAGTTTCTATTTCTTGAAAATACAATCAAAAAACCTCATGTACTAAATATTGAAACTATGATGGATTTGGAACTAAATTATTAGCATCTTCACTGAAATTTTTTTCATGATATTGATATAAAAAACATAATCTTTCATAAATCAAAAATGAAATAGAGGGAACCGAACATTTTCAAATGATTCATATCTCCTTAGATAAAATTTATAACATGGATGCTTAATTTTCTGTTGAAAAAAAACATGTGTCTTAGATGAAAAAAATGATAAAAAAAATATTCATCACTGTAAATAAATATAGGATTTATATTATAACCATTGGGATTCCTATGATGATTTATCTAATCACGATCTTGTAATAAAGAATATTTTCTACTTCCTTCATCCATATATTTCTAAAAATAGAAATTTAAAATATTTATTATAATTCACATGATATAATAAAGAGATGATTCCAAAAAAATTAAAAAATTAAAAAATTACAAATTATGTGTAAATATAATCAATTTTATCTTATTACCAGATATTTTTCCTATTTACTTTTAATTTTTTATTATTTCCAAAAAAATCATTATGTTAAATAGAAGGTAGACCAATGGGAGTGATTTGATCATGGAGATGAGGTGATGAAGGTGATGTTGGAGTGAAAAAATTCAATTACCCTATATTCAGAAAAAATGGAGGTGATGCATTCAATGGTAAACTAGCAGGTTTACCCAAGATTTCCTATCCTCTAGATAGTATGATGTTTGGGGCACTATAATTCTTTTACTTCATCATCGCCTTCACAACATCCACTACATTCTTCCCATAGGATAACTATGGAGTCGAGGGGACAGAAGCTATATAATTGGAAAATGATTTTTGTTTCATTGGTTTTAGAATGATTATAGAAGATGAATTCATGGATAAAACTATATGTGGTGGAAGAGGAATCAGATGAAAGAGTTAAAAATGACACACATACTAGATTATTTCCCTTTTCATGTCAAATCTAGCATCAGGAGAAAAAAAAATTTTATGGATTTTTGTTCATTTAAATTATGATTAGTGGTAAATAATTATATTTATATAAGAAAATACATAACAATAAAGTGATAAAACTAAAAAATCGTGTTATTTTTAGTGCTCGAATATATTTTCTTTTCAATCACTTTTAGGGTTACCCATCACTGCTTCTCCTAAAAATGATTTGAACCCAAAGGAACCAAAATTATTTCACTGTTCTATCCCCTTCACCCCCTCCTCTCCACGCATCCTTCCTACCCTTTAATTATTCTCATATTAATAATTGTGGTAATTTGTGGTTAATTATGGTTAATTGTGGTTAATTTTCGTTAAATATGTTTAATTGTTAACAGATTTCTAGTTACCACGAATTAAAACATATTTTTAAAAACTACTGCTAATTTCCACTAATGTTTGATTATTTTTAATTTCTTTTCTAATTACACTAAATTGAAAAAAAAATAACTAATTACAGCTAATTAATCCTTACTTTCCTTAATTACTACTAGTTTATGCTAATTTTTACTAATTACCGCTAATTTCAACAATTATTTAAAAATTATCTCTAATTATTTCTTATTACACCAATTTTTTTTAATTTCTACTATTTTTTCTAATTTATACAATTTAGCATCATTTTTAACTAATTAACTATAAATTCGACTATTTTTTCTAAATTTTCTAATTTCGGTAGTTTTTTGCTAATTTAATATATATACCACTATTATGTTTTTCAAATTAGAGGCAATTAATGCTATTTTTCTCTAATTATGGCTAATTCTTGCAAAAGTTTTATAATTACCACTATTTTTTACTAATTCCTTATATTTTTTTATTATCATTGATTTATACTAGTTGATTCTAATTAATACAAATTTATAGTAATAACTATTAAAACCCATTAATTTCTAGTAATTATCACCAATTTAAATTTTCTATTTCTTTTTTTTACTCATGTATCACACTCATTTTGAGGTATGTAGACTTTTTTATGACTTTTTATGTGTTTAAAGTGCTTGTGTTAAGTTGGGAAGATGTTGGGAGAGTTTAGAAAGGTTTTTGGATTATTTTGGATGCCTTTTATGGTTACAAAGTTCGAGCATGATTAGGGGAATCTGTCTGAGATGAAACCTGGCAAGAAGTGGGGTTACGCATGGCTTGCGCATTGTTTATCATACCAATCAAAGAGGTTGTACAAGATACCCCTTCTAAGAAGTAGTAGTGGCATAGTTATCATCTGGTTTTTCTAACCATGGTACCTAACCATGCGGCTTGTAAAAAGTGGGTTTAAAAAATCTATGATTTTTCAGGATTTCCCTAAAAACACCCAAACATCCTCCCATTAGAGCCTCACTCATTTTTTCCTATTCTCAAGGGTTAGCGGTACTCTCCCACTAGTTTTCGAAGAAAATTTAATGGTTTTATAGTTGTATTTGACTCGATTCTTCTCTTGTAAGTCTCATCACTTAGCTCTTTGTGGTTTTCTCTAGATCTACTCTTCCCTCTCTTTTGGTTTTCAATATCTACACCTTTTTTCTGTACATATATGGTTGTTTTTTCCTTGTGTGTTTATTTTAAGTCCTTTTGAATATAGGTAAGGATATCTAGAGTGGTTTTAGTGGAGAGTTTTCCCGGATTGGGGTGTGGTTGCTAGTGGGTCAAATTTTCCAGAACCCAAAAGGTAAGTGGATTCTCTCTCGACTCTTCTTGGTTATAACTAGAGGTTTTTTTTAAAATTATATTGTTTTTGTTGAAATTAATTTGTGATATTGATGTGTGATCCTTGTTGGAAACCCATTTGGTGATGATTTTGGGGATTTTGGGAGGATGGGTTATTATGGAAAAAAGGGGGCATTGTTGTGTGATTTTAAAATATTGATTTTAAAATACATTGTATATAATTATGAAAAATGTTGTGTGAAAGACGGATTTCAGTAAAATAATTTGTTAAAACGTTGTTTGGTATGGAATTTTGGTTCAAGGTTTTTTTTTAATAAGCGACTGATTTATTGAACTGAATTAGCATGTGATGGAAGTGATGGTGTGCTTATTGTGTAGACTTGGTGATTTGTTCTTGTTGGTCCGTTAAGTGTTTTGTCTTGTGTTGTTTTTGTGGAATTGGGTGGGAATTATCACTATAAAAAGGGGTGGATAGTTGATGGAAGAGACACCATTATAGGTAGTGGTCGGGAAGCATCACTAGTCGGAAATGTAGCGAACGGGTTGGATGGAAGCTCCTCCATTTCTGTTTCCTTGTTGTGTTTTTCTATGAAATATGAGAGTTCTTGTGATATTTTGAAATGGTAAAATGGATTGTGGCATTGTAGTTTTTCTTTTCCATGCGTTGTGTGATTTTGGGTGAAAATGGATTTTTAAGGAGATCTTTTCTTGCGGTGAGGTGTTTCACTATTTAATGTTTTATAGAAACTACTTTATATAAATGTGCTAATAGTTTTTTCGGGTGGAATTTGTAGGGAAGTCATATCGGTAAAAACTACTAAGTATTTTTACTAACCCCCTACTTTATAACTTTGGTTCTTTTGTAGATGTTGTATTTTGGAACACATGTAAGAGTAAAGAAACTCATTTTGCTATCGATTTGGCATGATTCTTTGGCAATGTTGTGGTGCTTTGAGCATGGAGCTTGGTGTGGAACTATGGATGGTTTCCTAGTTCTTTGGGTTCTTGTTGTGTAGTCTTCCTCTTAATACTTTGAAATTTGGATTGGTTGTATTTTTTATGTGAGATTGTTGTGGAAGAGCTTGGTTTTCTTTTGGTAATGTATGTGTTGGCTGGTTTGGTTGACATACATCATGTAGTTTATCATTAATGGATTGTTCGGTTTTTGTTTTTATTTCAAGGGAAAAACATTCCCCAATTTATTCTGGAATCCCTTGGCATTTATTCCAAGCCTTTTTTTCCTTCAGAACATCACTTAAGGCCATATAGCATCCCTCTTCCCTCTCAAGCCAATGGTATTGGGTGGGATTTAACAAGTGGTATTAGTTTGTTCGTCTTGTGAGAGAAGTTGTTCGTTCCTTTGGCATTGATTGTTGGTCTTGGTGTTGACATTTATTCTTGATCTATTCCTTGATTCGGGATGGTAGAAAGGCATGGGATTGTCAATACATGGAATTTATAGCATAAACGTATGTAGGTAACACATATATTCTAACTCCAAGTTACCAAGGATTTGGGTACATAATTGTTTTGGAGACACTTATAAAAATGGAAATCTCCTTGTCATGGGTCTAGGAAATGAGATTAGCATGGAATGCATGGTAGAAATGACTTCCCACTAGGATTCATATTTCATTGGGATATAATTCTATATGGTGTGATATGAATATGTGGATTTTGAAAAATACGAATTGGGTTTCAAAAGGAAGGATTTTAAACACGGAAATTTCTAGTATTTTGAAAATTGGTCTATTTTCAAAACATGGTGGATTCTTCATTATTATGCAGCATGGGTAATGTGAACTTGTGGAAAGTATAGTTGTGATAGTTTTTAGGTAACTGAACATGAAAATTGTATACCCTTTATTTTTAGGGTAGTGGGTTTTGTGGTTATTTTGGTACTGATAGAAATGGCACCAAGTAGGCGTCGTAGAGACCAACCGGAGGAAGCTGCTAAAAACGTAGTTGCACCAAAGCCTCAGGTGAACCATAATCTAGTGAAGAGTATAGTGCATGATTTCCAAGTTGTGGAAATTGGGAGTAAAGTGGATGAACCAAAGCATGTGGATCATTTTTTTCAATTTCAAAGGAAGAATCCTCCATTGTTAATGGGTTATTTGGAGCTCAAAGGGGCTGAAGCACGGATGAACGGAATGAATAGAATATTTGACATTTTAGGAACACAAAAATAGTTGAAAATGAAATTATCCGTGTAAAATTTGAAAGATCTTTCCATTCAGTGGTGGGATCTGATGGTTAAAGCTGGGACGAACAAAGGTGTGACATTGGAGGGGATTGAGGAATTGTTTAACAAACAATTCTACCCTCATACATTCATAATTCATAGTACATTGTATTAATTTAGTTTGAATCAAGGTAACATGGTGGTAATTGAATATGCAACTATGTTTATAAAAATAGTGTGTTTTTCACCCTGGGTGTTGTGTAGTACATCATTGAAGGCACGAATATTTGATACTGGGTTGAGGTAGGAGATTCATTCCAAGATAGTGGTGTTACGTGTTGATGATTACACAGAAATGGTAAATAAAATTACTATGGTTGACCATGATCTTTTGGGGGGCTATAAGCAGGGTATGTATGTTGATACCAACATGGAATAGTGGTAACTAAAATGATGGGTTCAAGTGGAAGAATGAAACTTAATTCCAGGGTGAGAGTAGGACTTAGATTTTGATGGAATGATCGGTGAAACCTCCTTTGAATCCTCTGAGTAAGCCTATTTGTTTTCAGTGTGGTTCAATGAGACATATCAAGTGCGATTTTACATCACATGCTCAATCATGTCATAACTATAAGTAGATGGTGCATCTTCAGTGGTATTTCTATAATACTTCGAGGTCGGGTAACTATGACACTCCTCAGGGGTCACAGGGGTCGTATGCCTCAATGGGATGATGGCAGCAGCATTACCCTAATCAGTAGAGCAAGGTTGCTAATGGTGATTCTGGAAATACCATGACATCTCAACAGGGAAACAAAGAGCAGATCATGGAAAGTAATCAGTTGTTGGGATCTAATCTGGATGTGGTGGATGATCAATCGGGACCATCCATGGTGCATGGTTTAGTTCATTTATATTCAGTGTTGATGCAGGCTTTTTTTAATACAAGTGATTCGCATTATTTTATTGTTGCTCACATAATTTTTTTGGTGGGTTTACCTGTGGAAACGATGACTTCTATTTTGAAACTAAAAATTTCTCGGGGAAAAATAGTGTGTCGAGCTTTCCTCGATAGAGCATGTTTCTTAGTTGTGGACATCATTTAATTAATGTGGGATTTCTCAGTACTTGAGATGGATGCTTATGTTATAATATTGGGGATGGATTGGTTAGTGATTCTTTAGGCCCACATTGATTACTATGTATGAACAGTCAGTTTTGTGATGGAGTATGGCATTATAAATCTCTTTAGGGGGGATAAGAGTGAAAATCTATGTGTAATGAATTTGTTGGCCCAAGATGTTGGCACGATATCATATCAGTTTGAAACCTTGAAATTGGCATCAGAGGAAGGTGTTTCGTAGAGTCTCCTTTAGGTAGTTATGGATCAGTTTATGGATGTATTTCATGAATAATTATCAGGGCTTCCACCCATGGGAGAAGTAGAGTTTATTATTGATATTCTTATGGGGACCAGTCTTATCTCTCTTCTATATTACCTTATGGAACCATCAGAATTGTGGTAAATAAATGAGTATTTAGAGGATCTAAAGAACAAAGGGTTCATCCGGCCTAGCACATCTCCATGGATAGCTCTTCTTTTATTGGTTAAAAAGGTGGATGGAACTTTACTGCTCTATGTGGATTATGATAGAATTAATCAGGTTATGATAAAGAACTAATTTCCACTTCCATGCATTGATGATTTTTTTGACCAATTGATGGGAGCCTAGTGGTTCTTCATAATTGACTTAAGTTCGGGATATCATCAATTGATGGTAAATAATGTGGATATTCCAAAAATAGATTTCAGAAGTACATATGGCCATTATGAGAATGTGGTAATGCCCTTTGGTCTAATGAATGCACCAAGAGTGTTTATGGAATTGGTGAATCAAATATTTTGGAGATATCTTGATTCTTTTGTGGGGGTATTTTTTGATGATATACGGGTGTATTTGAGTAAAATGGTAGAGTGTGAGTAGCATTTGGGGATATTATTGGGTATATTGAGGGATCATTTGTTGTACGCAAAATTGGCATAGTTTGACTTTTGGATACGAGAGTTTTGTTTCCTTGGACATGTTATTTCTAATAAAGGTGTTTCAGTTGATCCAAAAAAATATATAGGTTTTTATCTCATGGAAACTGACAAAAATATTTTTCGAGATACAGAGCTTCTTTGTTCTAGTTGGGTATTATTGATGATTTTTTCAGGATTTCTCCCTATTGGCTTCACCAATTATATCTTTGAAAAGGAAGAATCTCTAATTTCAATGGGATTAGCAGTGTGAAAAAAAATTGAACAGCAAAAGGGTCGCCTTACATAAGCACCAATATGTCTTTTTCCTGAACCAAGGAATGGGTACATGGTGTATTGTGACGCATTGGGATTAGGGTTGGGGTGTGTTCTTTTGAAGGGGGGGCATGTGGTTGTACATGGATTGTCAAAGTTGATGTTTCAAGATAAGAAATACCCAACACCTGATTTGATGTTAGAACCAGTGGTTTGTGCTTTCAAAATGTGACGTTATTATATCTTTGGTGATAAATTTACAGTGGTTACTAATCACAAGATCTTAAAGAATATTTTTCACAAATATATTTGAACTTGAGACAAAGGAGCTAAATAGAATATCTTCAGATGTTTTCTTTTTACTTAATTTACATAGCGGGTAAAGGAAATTTAGTGGTGGATGCATTAAGTAGGAAATCATATTCTCAGGTGGTGAAACAGTCATCAGATCAGTGGAAGTTGATGTCAGTCATAGCGGATGGTTAGTGTGTGGAATGGGGTGATAGATATGTCTTCTTTCTAGTTTAGTTTCTTCCAAACTAGGATGGTTTGGTTAAAGAGGCATGGTCGTTTGATTCTTAATGTGTGGCGATGAGGTCAAAACTCAATGTTGGGAGACTATTTAGGTCTGATAACTGAATTATAATTTAGTCTTGTTTTTCCAGAATAGAATGGAGGTACCAGTGGCTTGTCTGGAGGAACCTCCTTGGGATTATCATTATTCGATATGGGTTGTTCATCTCAGAATTCATAAAATGTATGAGGCATTGAAAGCACAATTTTGGTGGGCTGGTATGAAAAGGGATGTGGATGAGATTGTCTTAAGATACTTGACTTTTCATTATGTCAAGGGAGAGCATCGACGACCACCAGCAAGTTGCTGTCTTTACCTATCCCAGTGTGGAAATGGGAGAAAATAGTGATGGATTTTGTGATAGGTCTTTTGAGAATGGTCGGGATACATGATTATATATGGGTGATTGGGGATCAGCTCACAAAGTCATCCCATTTCATCCTGATTTGTGAATCTCATACAGTGGAAGATCTATCCAAAATCTATATCCAAGAGGTGGTAAAGAGGCTTGTTGTCCCAGTTTCAATTGCATCATATAGATATCTGAGTTTCACATCACATTATTGGAAATACTTATATTAATCCCTTGGGACACAGTTGATGATGATCACAACGTATCATCCTCATATGGATAGCCAATCCAAGAGAACAATAAAAACATTGGAGGATAATTTAAGGTCTTGTGTGATGGATTTTAGGGGTTTATAGGGGGAGTAATTACCATTTGTGGAGTTCTACTATAATATTAGTTATTACGTTCCAATACATATGGATCTGATTGAGGCATTAAATGGGCGTCTGTGTCGTTCTCCACTACGTTGGGTGGAAACTGGTGAGACTTCGATGATTGGACCGATCTTTGTCCTAGAGAATGCGGAGAAGATCAAGTTGATCAAAAAGAGAATGTAGAATACTCAAAATCATCAGAAATCATATTTGGACCATTGTTGATGATTGTTGTCGTTCAAGGTAGGTAATCCTATGCTTTTGATAATTTCTCCAAGGTTGGGACATCATCGGTATAGAAAGTAGTGTAAGTTATCTCAAAGTTATAATGGAACTTTTGAGAACATTTAGTGGATTGAAGAGGTGGATTATCAACGGGAGTTTCCACAACATTTTAGTGTGGTGAAAAATGTGTTTCATGTATCGTAGAAGAAAAAGTATATGTCGGATCGTGACCATGTGATTCCTTGGTATCATGTTGATCTAGAACCGGATACTTGCTTTGTGCATGTGATGGTGTGGATTGTGGATAGTCAAGAGAACATATTTCATGGTAAAATAATCTATTTATTTTGGGTTTTATGCTAGCGTGGTCTGATTTAGTAGGATTCATAGGAGCAGTAGAATGAGATGGTTGTGAAATGGCCTAATCTCTTTCAGCAAAGTGGTGGTTCTCTACGTTCTGAGGATGGAAATTCCAATGGTGTAGAGGATATATCACCCACAGTTTGAGGTTTTTAGACTATTCGTATTCCTTTTTATGTGTTTAAGGTTCTAGGGATAAGTTGGGAAGAGGTTGGGAGAGTTTGGAATGGTTTTGTAAATTTTTGGAATCCTTTTCGAGGCATCACTGTTAGAGCACGGTTAGGGGAAAATGTACAGAATGAAACTGCATAGGCAATGGGGTTATAAATGGATTGTGCACCTTTTTCCTAATTGTGTGAGGGGGCTGGGAAATATTCCCCTTTTAAGAAACATAAGTCGCATGGTTAGCACACAGTTTTTCAAACTATGTAAGCTAATTGGGCGGCTCATAAAAAGTAGGTTTTGAAAATCTATGATTAGTTGGGATTTCTCTAATAACACCAAAACTTTCTCCAATTTGAGCCTCACTTAGGATTTCCTCTTCCCAAGGGTTAGGGGTTCTCTACCACACGTTTTTTTAGGCAAATCGAATGTTTTTTTATGTATATTTTATTTGATTCTTCTCGGGTAAGTCTCTTTGCGTAGTTCTTTGTGGTTTTCAATAGATCTACTCTTCCCTCTCATTCATCCTTCTAGATCGACACCCCTTGTGTGTGGATATAGTGTTTTTTTTCTTGGTGTTGATTTTATTGATTTTTATAATAATGATAGAGATAGTTATTGGTTTGGTTGGATTATTTTTCTAGATTGGGGTGTGGTTGCTGGTGGGTCGAATTTTCTAGAACCCTAAAGGTTGGTGTCTTCTCTCTTGACTCCCCTTGGTTAGAACTAGTGGTTTTGGTTACAATTAATTTGTTTTTCTTGAAATTGTTTTTGATATTGATGTGAGAATCCTTTTGGAAACCCACTTAGTGATGATTTGGTGGATTTTGGGGTAAATTGGTTAATGTTGCAAAAAGGGTGCTTTGTTGTGTGATTTTAAAATGTTGATTTTTAATTCGTAAGTAGATGATTATGAAAAATGAATTTTGAAAGATGGGTTTAAATAAAGATGGTTATTATTGAAAGATTTTTTGGAATGGAAAGTTGTTCAAGGTTGTTTCCAATAAATGGATGATTTATTGAAGTGAATTATCATGTGATGGAAGTGATGGTGTACTTATTGGGTGGCCTTAGTGCTTTTTGATTGTTGGTTGATTAAGTGTTGTGAGTTGTGTTGTTTCTGTGGAAGTTAGTAGGAAGTCTCACTCTAAAAGGGAATGGATAGTGGATAGAAGGGCCACTATTATGAATAGTGCTCAGGAAGAATCACTAGTCAGAAATGTAGTGAACAGGTTGGATAGAAGCTCCACCATTTTGGTTGCCTAGTTGAGTGTTTCTATGCAAGATGATATTTGTTGCGCTATTTTAAAATGGTGAAATTTCTTGTGGCATGGCTTTTTGTATTTCTATTGTGTTGTGCGAATTTGGGTGAAAATAGATTAGTAAGGAGTGTTTGGATTTTTGTATGCTTTTCCAAAATTTATGTTTTTATAGAATATTCTTTATATAAATGTGCTAATGGTTTTATCCAAGGGGCATGTGTAGGGAAGTCATTTGGGGAAAACCTACTGATTATTTGTAATCATCATTACTTTTTAAATTTAGTGGTTGTATAGATGTTGTTTTCCTGGACACAAGTATGAGTAAATCATCTCATTTTGCTAGTGGTTTGACATGATTCTATGGGGATGTTGTGGTTCATGGAGCATGGAACATGGTGTAGAACTTTGGATGGTGTTCTAGTTCATTGGGGTCTTGTTGTGTAATCTTCCACTTGGTACTCTGACATTTCGAATGGTTGTATTTGGCATGTGAGATTGTTTTAGAAGAGATTGGTTGTCTTTCATTAATGTTTGGCTGGGGTGGTTTGGTTGATCTATGTCATGTAGTTTTTCGTTAATGGAGAGTTGGTTCATTGTTTTATCTCAAGGGAAATTCATTCCTCAATTTATTCTTGAAGCCCTAGATATTTATTTACATCCTTTGGTTCCATGGGAATTTATTTAAAGCCAAGTAAAATTCCTCTACCCTCTTAAGCCAATGAGATGGGGTGGAATGTTACAACTCATTTCCTCTGGTTTCTGTTAATTTCTACTAAAAACCATTTATTATAGGTGTTTTTTACTCATTAACACTAATTATTTCTATTTTTTACTAATCAATACTAATTATAACTAATTTTTACTCATTTCAACTAGTTTCATAATTATGTCTAATTACGGAAACTTTTTACAAATAGTTGTTATTTTTTCTAATTACCATTATTTTTTACTAATTGTTGTACTTTTTTACTAATTACCATTTTTTAAGAATTACATCAATTTTTAAAAAAAAAATACTATATTATATACTAATTGCTTATATTTTTTACTAATTATCACTATTTTTTACTAATTATAGATATTATTTTAATAACCTTTTTTTTATAATTATGGTTATTTCTTAACTATTTCAAATTTCCACTAATTACAGATAATTACCTCTAATTACCACTAATTATTACTAATTACTACTAGTTTTTACTAGTTACCACTAATTAGAAATATTATCTACAAATTTACATTAATTGTTTTCCTTTTATAACTATTTTATACTAATTGCATATATTTTTCACTAATTGCTACTAATTTCTAATAAAACCCACAAATATATACTATTTATAGCTAATTTTTACTAATTACGACTAATATTTATGAATTTCTACTAATACTTAAAAATTATTACTAATTATTACTAATTATTTTCAAAATAGTAATATTTGTAATTAATTACTAAAATCTAATATTAATTACATACAATTACTAATTACTTTCAATAATTTCTAATTATTCAAAATTATTATTATTTATTACTAAAATATGTTATTTAAAATGATGTTCTATTAATTGACACTACTTATTTCTCAATTATAAGTAGTTACTACTAATTAAAACTAATTACTGCTAATTAAAACTAATTGCTACTAATAAAAAATAATTACTAGTACAAAAAAATTATTGCCAATTAAAACTAATTACATATAACTAATATTACTAATTTCTAATATAAAATAAAATAAAATAATTAAAAATTAACAAAAAGTAAACAACACCCCTCAAAGTGATGAATTATGATATGTGAATCTGAAAGTATTACTTCCCAATAAAAAATAAAAAATTAAAATGAAGAAATGAATAATTAGAAAGGAAGAGAGAGGTTAGGATAGATGAAGAGATAAAAGTAAGGGTGAAAATCAAATAGGTTCAAATATATAGTTCCAATTAGTAGCATTGGGTCTTTTTTTAATGGTACACCCATCAAAAATAGTTTAATTTATGATGGAACCCATCAAAAATATTACCCACTATAAATATAGGTTTTAGTGATAAAAAATTAATAAATAAAGTGTTATATAGAAAATAAAATTCAAATAACATATTATTTTTGATGGGTCATAAATTCCCTTCGCAAATAACCCTAAGGTCGAATAGTATTTTCAATGGGGGAAACTCTCACCGAAAATAATAGTTCATATCATATGGAACGCTTGTGATCCAAAGGTATTTGTAATGATAAAAATTTCCCATCACAAATAATATTTTTATAATTATTTTCAATGTAAAACCCAGATCATCAAAAATATTTCTTACTAATAGACTATTTGTGATGGGGAAATGGGACTGTCAAAATTAATAATTTTTTTCTATAGTGTAACATGTTATGAATGTCTTGGAGGGTGTCCTTGTCATAATATATTCTATGATTATGTGTATACCACAATTCAATGTTTTATTCCAATTTTATTCTCTCATGACTCTTGTTATTTAATTACATTATTATTCGTTCCTTGTGAACTGCAAATATTTTAGGCATGACTGAAGATTATGATCATTGATTTGCAGTGTACGGTTTTCAAATGTTGTGCCCACATTCTCATACCCATATCCTCATGTTATATTTATTATTATCCCTTTTTTATCCTTACCGAGCATCAGTTCACACAATTTATTATGTTTCCATTCCCAATTTATGAAGTATTGTTTTATAAACGGCATTTTTTGTGAAGAGTACTAATGGTGAAGATCTTTATGGGGGTGTTGAAGATCAGTCACCATCAATAAGATTATGTTTATAGTCTCCAAAGACACTATACCATTATGGTCCTGAAGAATATACATTTTTATTTTATTGAATATTCATCTAAAAAGATTCAATATTTATGAACAAAATTCATGGGCCATCATAGCTGGTAGCAGAGGATCTGTTTAGTTAACCTTTTGAAACTAGGATCAGAAAACTTTTGTGAGAACCCTTTGGATAATACTAAATTTTACAGTAAATTTTATGTTATGGTAAATAAAGGAGTGTGTTTTTGTTTAAAAAACATTCCTATCTAGAAACTAGATGTTTAAAGGTTTCCATTATAGAGGTACCTAAGGGTAATAACTCAGAAATATGCATGTTGGGTTCGACTAGATCATTTCCACGTATATGAAAATGAGCCTTACTATGCACCAGGTTTGAAACTCCCATGGGATATTCTTTAGATAATCACATTTTCATTATGAATCATCATGAAGGATTTAAGTTGATGTTGATCATGGATAAACCAGGTTAAACCTATGGTTTCATATATTTAAAATAATGTGTCCTGAATTAGAAATCGTATTCTTTATTTTCTAGACTATGTGGTCTCCGACTATGAATATTTTTCTGAATACTATTCTTCTAGGTTTTAGTCATTTAAGGGAAAGAAAACGAACTATATTAGTATTGAATGAGATGGAAAAGTTCTTGATAATCCTCCAAATGGTACAAGTACTCTATTGAAGGATATTTTGATTATGACAAATTAGATATCATGAAACACGATTGACAATTTTCTCTTTAACCAAATGTCATAATCACCAATGAATATAAGTATAGAGTTCATAGAGAGTTAGTGTAGTAAACACTATGTTGTAATGAATATCTGACTTCATATATGTCGATAATGTGGGAAGAACCACTCAAGGTAATTCCTATTACGTATGATAATATGTCTTGTATTTAGAAAAGGACACGAGGATATTTAATGTTATGAAAACATGAAAATTTTGGTAAATAAAATAAAAGAGAATAATGGTCTCCCTATAGTTTCATCAACTATTCAATATTCTAAATATGGAAATTATGGTCTTATTTTAATCTATTTCCAAAGTGGAAATCTCATTTATATAATCAAAATGGTTGTAAGAGTAATGGTTATATTTTTTATGATGAAGAGACTATGAATAATATATGAGAGGAAAGAATTATTAAATAATACGACAATGAATCATGGTTAATTGTGTATGGAGAAAGGGTGATTATTGATTTGTTTATGAATTTGGATTCAAATAATTTTTTTTCAAATGAAATTTTATTAGTGGTATTTTGGATATTATAATTTTGAAACATCAATGGATAGTTCCTCAAAAGTTTTTCATTTAAAATTTCCATGAATATAATGAATGGTATTGCTAACCTAGAATATTTATTTCATGGAAATGTAATATTTTATGGGAAGTAAATGATTGAGGGAATGATAACAGTTAATATATTCTTTTTCCTGATATAATTATATTGGTAAAAATATATAACTTATATGGATAAAGTAAATTAGATGATATTGATGACTTTTGAACTGAATAGAGATTTGATAACAAATTAATGGAGTTTAATTCATTTTGTATTCAAGGCATATTTTAAATAATATGTGGTTTTATTTAAAGTATAAAAAGAGATTTTATTTTTAAAATGATGCATGTTCTCATTACAGTTTTAAGGTAATCTACGTTATTACCATATTTCACATTAAAATATGATGATGTTATTCAGATATTTGGTCTGTGAATATGAAGATACTTTTAGGATATTTTGTAGGATAATATTAATTAGATTTTAGAAACATTGGGACTCTCTTTAAAAAATTAATTTCTAAAGAGTCTTCAGTTTATCCATTTATGAAATGGTTTAAGTTGAACACTATATAATGTTTTATATATTAATTTTTTGTTTCATTGTATAAAGATTTACCCATATTGGATAAGATGATCTGTCCATTTTTATTTTGATTATAACTACATATATATGGAATAATGTTTCTTTATTTTATGGATCTTATGATTTATTTGGGATTCATGTATTAAAAATTAATATTCAATTGTTGGAGTAAGAGATTATATTGAAATTGATCCATTAATGACCATAGGATGAGATTATTCTTATGAAATGGAGTTAAATCAAGTAAATATAATTTATTATGTTCTCTATCATGATAGAAAAAACTCAATAAACATTAGGAAAATTATCTGAAAATTAAAATATTCTCTTATTACATTAATTTTCTATGTATTAATAGTCTTTTAATTCATTGTAGATTTATGGATTTGTGGTGGTAAACTTTAAATGACCACGTTCTTAACCACTCTCTGTTATTCCTTAGGAGTAAATTTTCTCAACCATATCTATATTTTAAATTTCCTCTAATGTTATTCTTTATTGGATCCTAGATTTTTGTCATTTTTTATGTACATCATATTTACTATTGTTTATTTTAAGAGGAAGTTCTCTTAACCCTTTTTATGGTGTGCGGTTTTGACAAAGGAATTTTCAAAAGTTTTATTACCAAGCCCAACTCAAATAATGAGTACTCAATTTATTTAAGGGGATAAAATCTAACATCACATGATTTTAAAATAAAATTGATCAAATAAATTTAAATTCCACTAATATCCTATGTTACACAAAAAATTGATTTTATCTAGAATTACACAAAAATATAAATATACATTTTGTTACAAAAACACAAATTTTATCATTTTTTGTACATAACACAAGGTTTATCTTTTCTTACATGCAAAAATGAGCTATAAAAAAACATTCCATACTATTAAAAGATTAGTATTAAATATGGTAGTTTTTTCATAACTGTTGGAATGGTGGTTATAAATAGGATTAACTAAATTATAAAAAATATTTTTTTACAGAAACTAAAAATGAATTATTTTTTTAACAGTAATGGAAATTAAAATAATAACCAATTGAAAATAAAGTAAATCTTTTTCTGAAATAATATATATTTGTGTTCCAAAACGTTTTACCACAAAAAATTAAATAAATCTATTATATCGAAATATTTTATGAAATTTATATAATTAATATTCAATATAATTTTTTAAAATCATATTATATGTTTTTTATTTATGAGATATTAATAAATCCAATTTTATGCTTAAATTCAATATTTTTCTAAAAAAAGTGTTGTCACATTTTTTTAAATTATTTTAAAATTAATTTTTTCACATTTTAAATTTTTTTCTAAAAATGAATAAATTTAATTTTTTAAATATTCGTTATAAAATTTTATTAGAGTCCTGAAATGATAAATGTTTTAGTAAACAGTGAAAAATATAGGTTTTATTAAGAATTGTTATTTCAATAAATAATTTAAAAACATAAAAATTATTTTAATATGGTTTTAAAAATAACATTATATAATTTATATATGTATTAATATAATCTATTTCATTATAACAAATTAAATATTGTCTTTTAGGTTAAAACATTATAAACTTATGGAAATTCTCTCTGTTGAAAATCACTTTTCCACTACGTCTACACCTTTAATTATAAATTAAAATTTTACACTTATGTGAATGAAATTTTGAAAATTTGATCATATAATTATAATCATCATAATTTTTATTATATAATATGTTCAACTTAATTTTTTCCAAAATAAATATTAAATAAATTTAAAATTAATTATCGTGGTTATAGTGAAAATTGGTCTACTGGGGGTTAAGCTCAAAGGATAAGGGGTAAAATGACTTAGAAACATTTCCAATGCCATTTTTATTGTAATATTTCAACCTTATCACATATATGGTTTTTTAATATCCAATATTCTTTTTCACGTTACAAATATGGGAACACCTTTTTTCAAAATTTTCAAATGTGCCTCTCACCTCACTTATAAACGACCACAGCATCTCCAGTCTTCTTCATGCTCCCAAAACCCATTGAATTCGAAAAAAACATACCACAATAACTTAAATAATTCCACCCTGTCATTATATAAGCCATATTTTAGTCATAAATCCAATCTATGAATCCCTTTGGTTCAAACAAAAAAAAATTTTATAAAGAAGATGTAACATCCCTAATCGAGCATTTTATTTTATTTCTTATTCCAACTCCTTCAATTATTGTTTAAAAATTCATATATACAAAAAATATGTAATTAAATAAAATATGTTATTATGTTAATTTAATAACTAAAATAATTCTCCTCTTCCATCATATGGGTTATGAAATCATCATTTCTGTCTAAGGTGGATTATAGCATCATGAACGGATGTCATCTATTTTCCATCACCACTTCTCTCTAAAAAATATAATACAGAATTAATTTTATATATTAAGTATATATATATATATATATTATTATCATACTTATTTAAATATTATATCACATGTATCTTCTTACATTCCATTTCATCAGACTATGATAATGTCGCTCGTGTGTACGACAGACTACTACCTCACGAAACAATGTGATTCATTCAGCCTTTACATGAAAGTTAATAAGTATTGGTTTAAAAAACATATATGATATTTATTAAAAAATAATTTTTAGTGGTAATATATTAGTTACCTTTATTTCATTCAATCTGATGAGAAAATGGAAACATTGTTCTTGCGTACGTACGACCAACTCTCTCCTTAAACGGTGTATTTCATTTTCTATCTCAAAATTTTGTAGATTACTCTAATAAAATATATAGATTATATATTATATTTTTTTAATTTTTAACACTATTTATATGATAGTACCATGATCAATGTAATACGACCAAAAATAACAAATCAAAAAATACATGAAAATTAAAGCAGTTATAGCTCAAAATATGACTTGAACATGGAATTTTTAATAAATAGGTAAAATGGTCATAGATAAATCATGTACGGTATGATTTATATATATATATATAACAATGGTTATTTTATAGATTTATATTAAACTTTTATTTATTTTTTAGGGGGGCTTAACATTTATATAGGAATTTGAGACTTAAGGTAAGGGATTCTCATCTCACTTTTTATTCATGTGAGGCACATTCCATATTCACAACCTATTTCTTTTTTGTGGTGTATATAATACCCATTAATATATTTTATGGTACTTATCTAAAAAAATATGGTAATTTACATATCCTTTTTAGGATCTCTCTTTCATGGGTTTAACAGTTTAAAAGTACAAAAAGTGGTAAGGGGTTTTTTTTATCAATTTGCCTTCTTTGGGATGTAAGTTGTGTTATTCACATACCTTATTCTATGAGGTTTATATAAATCCATATTTAAATGTTATATCATGAATAAATATATTTAAACGATAATTAAATTTTCATTTTATTTTTTTCCTTAACATAGACTACGATCCAAAAGATAAAAAATTGGTATTGGTTTGATGTTATAATCACATTATTTATCAGGATTATTTATGATTCTGATTTTGATTAAGAAATATAATTATCCATATCTCAAGAAAATATGGAATTTTTTATAACATTGTTGTGTAATTATAATATATTTTTCCTTCAAACATTCTTTTCTTTATATACACAAGTGTTTAAAAGAAATTTTTTAAAAAATTCATTTTTCATTCTCTCTTTGGTTGAAAAAACCGTTTGTTCAAAAAACATGTTTTAAAAAAAGGTTAAAATTCTATAATTCATTTATTAAAAACATTTTTACCACTATATAGCTTTTTATAAAAAATTAAAGGAATCTTTATGTGGTCTTATATACATATATTTTTTGTATTTTATAGAAACTTTTAAAAGAATCTTTGTTTTAACATGTACAAATTGAAGAGAATTTACCTTAATCATGATCATTATATTATTTGAAGATTAATTTATAATTTATAATTGTTAATTGAAAATATAATTACTTTAAAAATATATATTATAAATGGTTTTTATCAAGTGAAATGGATATTTTCCTCATGAATTTTTTTAAATGATCTTTAAATCATATTTTCAATGAAAATGATTTTCAAAATGATTTATGTTTTAAAAAATGGTTTTCAAGTGGAAAGGATATTTTTTTCAAAAATTATTTAAAATTATATTTAAATATTATTTTCATAGCAGATGATTTTTGAAATTTCTAATTTTAAAAAAATCATGTCGAAAGGATATTTTTCAAGGTACATTTTCTAAATGACCATTATAACATGTTATCAAAAAAATATTTTGAAAATGTTTTTTGTTTTTAAAATTTTCCAAGTTTGATGGATATTTTATTCAAGAATTTTTTTATACATTATCTTAAAATATTGTTTTCTATGAAACTTATCTTGAAATTTTTTAATATTTTATAGATTTTTTTAGTGGATAAGATATTTTCAGGAAAAACTATTTTTAAATAATATTTAAAGACTATTTTAAAGGAAAATTAGCCTGAAAATATTTTATATTTTTTTAAAAAAATCAATTTGAAAAGGTTATTTTTCTAAAGAAATGTTTCAAGAGATATTTCAAAATAATTTTGACATCCTTCTATGATACTTATACATTACTATGGATATTATCCAAGGAAACCATTTTTATTATTTCTCTGGATGGTTATTGTTTTTGAAGAAAATACTTTTGTGAAACCTCTTACTTTTCCATAGGTTATTCTATGATTAAATGATGAAAGGATTTTGAAACCCATTTCTTTCATGGGTTCTCATATGATGAATTTTTTATGATCTTGCGGCCCATTTATGAATTATTTTCATCATATTGTGGGTCAGACATATATCTCCCTATGATGAATTATTTAGTGATTAATTTTATATGTTCTTAAAGGATATATGGCAGGTTATTCTAGTCTCGAAATTCGGTACATGGGATGCTATTGAAAACACAAAAGAGCATACATGGTGTAACACCCCGAGCTTCCACGATACGCTTCTCATTCAATAATGCAATAGCTTGCATTGTATGCAACATCGAGTTCTAAAACACCGCGACTAATCAAAGTAGCCGTTATGAATAGTAATAACCACTTTTTAAAATTATAGAAATTTTATATTTTAAAATGGACTTCATTTTTGTATTCGTAATATCGAAATTATCCAAATTTGAATTTTTTGTAATTTTCTGAGAACTTCAAAATTTTTATGAATAGTGAAAAATACATAAAACAACTTTTTTAATAAAAATAATTTATAGTGATAAGTTATACTATTGAGTGGTTTTAAAGTATAATTAGAATATATTTTTACCATTTTATCCAATGGTGGTCATTAGAATTAATTTCACTTTGAAATTGGACATAAACAATTGTCAATCTTTTGATATAAATTGTTTCTTAAAAACACGCTATTTGTTGTGACAGCGGGAATAGATTATAAAATTATTTAATGAAACTTATATGTTTGGAATTTTGTAAAATAGACATCATTTTTGAATTTGGAATATCAATTATAGCATAGGGTGAAATTTTGGCATTGTTCTGAAAAACTTCAATTTTTGATGAATAGTGAAACCACTAAGTGGAAGTTAAATAACTGATTTTTCGTTTAAATGAAATATTACCACTTCTGTGATTTGATTTTCAAAAATCCGACATACATGGTTGTCATTAAGAAGTAAAATTTGGTTCAATGAGATTAAAATAATTTTTTGGTGAATAGTAACTTTTAAGTTCTTAATCGCGATTAGAGGTAATTAGTGTTGTTTAAGGTAAAAATAATGTTTTAATAATATGAGATGAGCTTGACACTTGTCCTACTCCTATTGGATGAGTCATGTCCGACCAAGACAACCCATGGGTCAACTTGGGGACCCCATGGAGCCACTTTAGTTAGAAAATGACATAAATACCTTTTATTTAATGTTAAAGTAAAAAATGACACAAACATAAAATGTTTTACTAAAACAATTTTTACATGGGGTTATACAATTTAAAATTTTGAATATAAATATTCATTATAAATCTAAAAAGATTTACTACATCATAGTATTTTTTTCATAATTTTTAGACATTAAATAAATTAAATTATTTATGACATCATTATGATGCAGTGATGACCTCATTATTTAACGATTTAAATAAAATGAGAAGATAATGCAAACTCCAAGGCTTACACTTGTCCAAAGACTATTGTATGAGGATATTTCGAACCCTTATCACCTTATCCACGAATTATATAAGTGTGTGACCTTTAGAATCCGAAAAAGCATTGTATAATAATGTAACATTTCAATCTTTCCAAAAGAGCCCCTCCTCTCCACTTATAAAAGGCCCCCACCACTCCCACCTTATTCACACCTTCAAGCCATTTGGCTCGGCCAACCTCTGCCCAAATACTCTCCCAACATCCCTACCTTACTCTTAGAAGCCTCACTTTGGGCAGAATTCTTCCCAAGGAAGCCTTTGGCTCAAATCAAAAAGATCTACCCTATTTTAAAGGTAATGTCTTCTCTAATGTTGTTTTGTTTCATTTTGTTTCTCCAACCCCTTAAACTCTTTTCATTCCTTTATTTTGTAACAAAACCAGTATCTACAATATACTAGGATGTTTTTATGGTAAGGATTTGGTTTACACTTACACACACATTCGTCTAATGGTTAACATACTGTTTCTGTGGGTGGCGAAATACTGCCTCACGAAACGATGATTGTTCAAATTCTTTTAACACCTATAATGGTGGCCATTTTTATGACACTATTTTCATATATGATATATATATTATGTTTATGTTTTCCTTATGCTTCTTCATTTCTCATTTATGGCATAATTTATTATTTCCATTATGGGTAAACGCGATAATTTCATTTTAGGAAGTGCGGACTACCGCCCCCTCAAAGTGATGTGAATCGTTAATGCCATATGTGGGATGTATAAAGGATGGATTAAATGATATTATATATGATATTATACTGGAACTATATTATACCTTTATATCATTATGATTTCATTCCATTAAATACAAAATAGAAATGAAAGTAGCGTTCATGCGTACATACGGCTTACTGTCTCCATGAACGGTGCACTTCATTTATTACCTCTAAATGTTACGTAATATTATAAATGAATGTATATACTGGATATATATGATATATATGACATCTAAATCATGAATATAATTCTGGAGATAATGGATATTCTACCACATGAAAAACTTGTAATTATAAGAAGTTTATTGTTGACTCAAGTACCAAAGATCGACAAAACGGCCGTTATTAACTTAAATAATTACATAATGTTCATAACATTGTAATAAGTAATATAAAAAGGACAATGAAATTGAAAATGGTTCTTAATAAGGTATATATTAACACTAGTTTATTATTAAGGAGGTTAAATAACGGTTGAGTCAAGTCAGACACGAGGTAAGGGAATTTATTAACCCAACTTCCATTCTTTGGGTTAATCTCCAACTTTCAAATTATGTCATGATATTATTATGTCCTATTTTGTATTTTTTACTTTCTTTATGTGTAACTATAGTGAATACACATAATAGATCTATTTTATTTTAAAAATGATCTTTTTAAGGACTTCGTCTCAATCCCCTTTCATTGAGGCATATTTGGTTTTATACACAACTTTCTTTTATACGGTGTATAAACCCCTTTGACTTTTACGTTTATTCAAAAGGAATCTTTTTTATACGAAGCGTTTTGCTAAACGACAAAAGAGAATGTTTTTCTTTCTGTACTTATGCGGCAACAACGACTTCTCTACCGCCGTGACCATTATTTGAGTTTCGTCTTCCTCTACAAGCCATCTTTTTTTTTAATGAAAAATAAATACAAAGTTTTAACTTTCTTTTATTTTGGTATTGAAAATGGTTTTGAAAGCGTTTTTATTATATCAATGTGTTGTATTGATATCTTGTGATTTAAATGTGGAAATTTTATGTTTCCTTTATGCATGTTTTATGTGATACGATTATGTTATGGTTTATGATATGTTTAAACCTATTCATATGAGGAATGTACTGGACTTAATAAGTGATGGGTCGAGCCCGCTATAGCTCCTCGATGCATCGATAGGTCTCATGAGACAACTAGACGTGGAATTGGCCGAGGCCCTTTCCCAAATTGATTTATGGTTTTGGCCGAGGCCTTAATCATTTTAGACGTCTTGGCCGAGGCCTTGAAAAAATGTTTCAGAATGTCCGGCATTATACATTCCCTCATTATGAAAGTGGTTATTGATGTTGCATGTGATTATTCGACTAGTAGAATATCCATGTGAGTAAGTAAATGGAATTATTTAATTTTATTTTTGCCATATTATGCTGAAGTTCAAGTTTAAAAAGGCTTTTGTTTTAGTTATACATTGCCATAAATGTTAATGTTTATTTATGAAAGCTTCCGCAATATTGTTATCCTTACTGAGCATCTGAGCTCACCCCTTTCAATGTTTTAATATTTTCCAGGATGTGAAGAAGTATTTTATGAATGACCTGAAGGGATTGTCAGAATAGGATATGATTGTGGGCTATGGAGACTTTGTTATTGTAGTTTTTCACTTTATGATGTAATGTAACGCTTACGAATGTATCTAGCATTTCCAAGGCTACTAAACTAATCGGTCTTTCGAGACTTGATCTTTTGTGATCATGCCAATGTTACGAAGTAATGCACTGACTCTGGGTAGCTGGGTTCGGGGCGTTACAGTTGGTATCAGAGGCAGTTTAGTACTAACCTTGGAAGCTAGATGTAGATAAACTCTGATTAGAGCACATATCCCAAAGATAGACTTTGAGGATTAGTATAGAATAACTTCCTAGTATTTTGTTTTTAGAGATGTTATGAGTTTTCTGAGCAATACATCCCTATCTAGATACGAGCAGGTAGAGGCGGCTTTGGCACAGATGTACCTAGGGGTAAAACCCGAAAACACCGCTTTAAGCTAGACTCGAACGGGAACTGGTGCACGACAACGGGCCTTGCTTCACTCTTGGTTACGACACTCCCGGGGGATATGCTTAGGATAATTCTCACTTTCTTTACAAACCACTATGAAGGGTTATGAGTATATACTTCTTCAAAGAAAACATTTCTTTTTATGATTATGGATTATATCTATAAATAGTTCAATTTATGTAAAGTGTTTTACAAATATGGAATTATGTATTTTGATTCATAAACTGATCTAGTTTATGCAATTGTTTAGAAATGGCGCCTAGTGGAAGAAATGGAAACTGTATCAATGCACGCACTCCATGTAGGGATTGCCCTCCTGCTCAAGATAATTATAGTGGGGCTGGTGATGCAACTGGTTCCGATCAGCTAATCACCATACTGGGACAACTTACTCAGGTTATGAATAATAACCTTACTCGTATGGAGCACCCTGATCCGCAACGTGGAGGATCAATGCTAGACCGTTTCATGAGGCAACAACCACCAACCTTCAATAGGGGTACAAATCCGTTAGTAGCTGAGCAATGGATAAACTCCTTAGAGAAAATATTCCATGCCTTTGGGAGTAGCGAAAGGGAGAAGGTTGTCATGGCAGTTTACCGCCTCACTGGAGATGCCGATCAGTGGTGGTCGCTGATTCAAAACACAAAGGAAGATGATGACGTATCGAATATGGAATGGACGGAGTTCAAAGAGCTTTTCTTAGAAAAATACTTTCCCCGTGACCATCGAGCAAATATGGAAAGGCAATTTCTAAGTTTGAGGTAGAAGGAGGATGAGAATGTCGCAAAGTATGAGGCCAACTTTACAAGGTTAGCGAGGCATACTGCCGATTATATACGTAACCCAAGGAGTAAGATTGATCGTTTCTTTGATGGGTTAAAACCATTTCTTCGTCGAGCTTTAGTATCACAATCCTTCTCATCATACGAAGATATTGTCTCGTGTGCTATCAAGACAGAAAATTAATTCTCTAAGTCTTATGACAACAATGTAAAGCAAGAGAAGAAGAGAACGGGGGAACAAGAGAAAGATAAAGGGAAAAAGGGAAAGAATTGTTTTCCATTATGTGATAATTGTGGGAAGAATCACCCTGGTACGTGCCTAAAAGGAATGGGAGTTTGTTATAAATGTGGAGAAAAGGGTCACCAGGATCGTCATTGCAAGGGAAAGAAAGAGGCTGTCAAAGTTGAATGCTACAATTGTAGGGAAATGGGGCATTATGAAAATGAATGTCCTATGCATCAAGGAAACTTACCTCAGAAAAGTTCAAGGGATCAAGGCCAATCTTATGCTGTGACTACAGTTGATGCGGAATAATTAATATATTGGTACTTTTGGACTCAAGGATTATATTTTGGTTATAAGAATAATGTGATATATATAAAGATTGTACTGCAGTACTTTTTGATTAAGGTAATATGATTAAGGTAATCATATTTTTAGTATGTGACAATAAGATAAACTTTTCTTTGTTTGGGGAATCTGATGTTACAATTGATTTTGGAATTTAGAGACCTTTTAGAGAAAGTCTGGACGGGTGTATTTTGGATAACTATTAAGGTTGGAATGGATTAAGTTAAACCATGGATAGTATTGTTTAAGGTTAAAGCATTTATGAAGATTATTTTTGGAATATTATGATACTATAGTTTTAGGAAAAGGAAAACCCGCAGGGTGGGGCATAACCCGTCGCGTCGGACAAAGCTGCAGGAATCGAACCCACAATCATAGTGCGACAGGCCTTTATTTCCTACCACTAGCCTACAGGAAGTCCCCAGTTATTAAAAAATAATTTTACTAATATAAATGGTATGTGTTAACATTTGGAACCTTATACAATTAGGTTAAGTATAATATTTTTGAGTTCTATTATCTTTTTGAGTGAAAGATGAGATGAAGGTTGAAACTCTAATTGTCAAGCATAAATATATATATACCTATCTCTTATTCAAAGAATAAATTTATTCTTAAACTTTAGTAAAGGGATATTAAAACAAAAAAAATGTGTTATCCTAATACCTTATGTCTTGTTGAACTGATGATATTTTAAATCAATATAGATTGAAGGCTTTGAGGCCCTCAATTTGAAAGTTGATTGTGATTGATGACCTCAATCACTCCCTACAAATATTTACGTTTTTCCTCCAATTATATGTCTCTAATTGCCACCAATGTTCTCCTAATCAAGACCATAATTGGGTGGTGACTTTTTCATTTCCCCTTCCCTCTTATTAAGGCTAAATTTTATTAATCATATTTTGGATGTGGGTTTTCCATAAAGGTATCTTCTCTTTTCCACCTTTTATTTACAAAGAAAAATTTCAAATTGCGAGGACGCAATTTATTGAAGGAGGGGAGAATGTAACACCCCGATCTTCCACGATACGCTTCTCATTCAATAATACAATAGCTTGCATTGTACACAACTTCGAGTTCTAAAACACCGCGACTAATCAAAGTAGCCGTTATGAATAGTAATAACCACTTTTTAAAATTATAGAAATTTTTTATTTCAAAATAGACTTCATTTTTGTATTCTTAATATCGAAATTATCCAAATTTGAATTTTTTGTAATTTTCTGAGAACTTCAAAATTTTTATGAATAGTGAAAAATACTTAAAACAACTTTTTTATTCAAAATAATTTATAGTGATATGTTATACTATTGAGTGGTTTTAAAGTATAATTAGAATAAATTTTTACCATTTTATCCAATGGTGGTCATTAGAATTAATTTCACTTTGAAATTGGATATAAACAATTATCAATCTTTTGATATAAATTGTTTCTTAAAAACACGCTATTTGTTATGACAGCGGGAATTGATTATAAAATTAATTAATGCAACTTATATGTTTGGAATTTTGTAAAATAGACATAATTTTTGAATTTGGAATATCAATTATAGCTTAGGGTGAAATTTTGGCATTGTTCTGAAAAACTTCAATTTTTGATGAATAGTGAAACCACTAAGTGGAAGTTAAATAACTGATTTTTCGTTTAAATGAAATATTACCACTTCTGTGATTTGATTTTCAAAAATCCGACATACATGGTTGTAATTAAGAAGTAAAATGTGGTTCAATGAGATTAAAATAATTTTTTGGTGAATAGTAACTTTTAAGTTCTTAATCGCGATTAGAGGTAATTAGTGTAGTTTAAGGTAAAAATAATGTTTTAATAATATGAGATGAGCTTGACACTTGTCCTACTCCTATTGGATGAGTCATGGCCGACCAATACAACCCATGGGTCAACTTGGGGACCCCATGGAGCCACATTAGTTAGAAAATAACATAAATACCTATTATTTAATGTTAAAGTAAAAAATGACACAAACATAAAATGTTTTACTAAAACAATTTTTACATGGGGTTATACAAGTCCAAATTTTGACTATAAATATTCATTAGAAATATAAAAAGATTTCCTAAATCATAGTATTTTTTTCATAATTTTTAGACTTTAAATAAATTAAATTATTTATGACATCATTATGATGCGGCGATGACCTCATTATTTAACGATTTAAATAAAATGAGAAGATAATGAAAAATCCAAGGCTTACACTTGTCCAAAGCCTATTGGATGAGGATATTTCGAACCCTTATCACCTTATCCACGAATTATATAAGTGTGGGACCTTTAGAATCCGAAAAAGCATTGTATAATAATGTAACATTTCAATCTTTCCAAAAGAGCCCCTCCTCTCCACTTATAAAAGTCCCCCACCACTCCCACCTTATTCACACCTTCAAGCCATTTGGCTCGGCCAACCTCTGCCCAAATACTCTCCCAACATTCCTCCCTTACTCCTAGAAGCCTCACTTTGGGCATAATTCTTCCCAAGGAAGCCTTTGGCTCAAATCAAAAAGATCTACCCTATTTTTAAGGTAATGTCTTCTCTAATGTTGTTTTGTTTCATTTTGTTTCTCCAACCCCTTAAACTCTTTTAATTCCTTTCTTTTGTAACAAAACCAGTATCTAAAATATACTAGGATGTTTTTATGATAAGTATTTGGTTTACACTTACACACACATTCATCTAATGGTTAAAGAACATACTGTTCCTGTGGGTGGCGAAATACTGCCTCACGAAACGATGATTGTTCAAATTCTTTTAACACCTATAATGGTGGCCATTTTGATGACACTATTTTCATATATGATATATATATTATGTTTATGTTTTCCTTATGCTTCTGTATTTCTCATTTATGTCATAATTTATGATTTCCATTATGGGTAAACGCGATAATTTCATTTTAGGAAGTGCGGACTACCGCCCCCTCAAAGTGATGTGAATCGTTAATGCCATATGTGGGATGTATAAAGGATGGAGTAAATGATATTATATATGATATTATACTGTAACTATATTATACCTTTATATCATTATGATTTCATTCCATTAAATAAAAAATAGAAATGAAATTAGCGTTCATGCGTACGTACGGTTTACCGTCTCCATGAACGGTGCACTTCATTTCTTACCGCTAAATGTTACGTAATATTATAAATGAATGTATATACAGGATATATATGATATATATGACATCTAAATCATGAATATAATTCTGGAGATAATGGATATTCTACCACATGAACAACTTGTAATTATAAGAAGTTTATTGTTGACTCAAGTACCAAAGATCGACAAAACGACCGTTATTAACTTAAATAATTACATAACATTCATATAATTGTAATAAGTGATATAAAAAGGATAATGAAATTGAAAATGGTTCTTAATAAGGTATATATTAACACTAGTTTGTTATTCAGGAGGTTAATGAACGGTTGAGTCAAGTCAGACACGAGGTAAGGGAATTTCTTAACCCAACTTCCATTCTTTGGGTTAATCTCCAACTTTCAAATTATATCATGATATTATTATGTCCTATTTTGTATTTTTTACTTTCTTTATGTGTAACTATAGTGAATACACATAATAGATCTATTTTATTTTAAAAATGATCTTTTTAAGGACTTCGTCTCAATCCCCTTTCATTGAGGCATGTTTGGTTTTATACACAACTTTCTTTTATACGGTGTATAAACCCCTTTGACTTTTACGTTTATTCAAAAGGAATCTTTTTTATAAGAAGCGTTTTCCTAAACGACAAAAACGAATGATTTTCTTTCCGTACTTATGCGGTGAAAACGACTTCTCTACCTCCGTGACCATTATTTGAGTTTCGGCTTCCTCTACAAGCCATCTTTTTTTTAATGAAAAATAAATACAAAGTTTTAACTTTCTTTTATTTTGGTATTGAAAATGGTTTTGAAAGCGTTTTTATTATATCAATGTGTTGTATTGATATCTTGTGATTTAAATGTGGAAATGTTATGTTTCCTTTATGCATGTTTTATGTGATACGATTATGTTATGGTTTATGATATGTTTAAACCTATTCATATGAGGAATGTATTGGACTTAATAAGTGACGGGTGGAGCCCGCTATAGCTCCTCGATGCATCGATAGGTCTCATGAGACAACTAGATGTGGAATTGGCCGAGGCCCTTTCCCAATTTGATTTATGGTTTTGGCCGAGGCCTTAATCATTTTAGATGTCTTGGCCGAGGCCTTGACAAAATGTTTCAGAATGTCCGGAATTATACATTCCCTCATTATGAAAGTGGTTATTGATGTTGCATGTGATTATTCGACTAGTAGAATATCCATGTGAGTAAGTAAATGGAATTATTTAATTTTATTTTTGCCATATTATGCTGAAGTTCAAGTTTAAAAAGGCTTTTGTTTTAGTTATACATTGCCATAAATGTTAATGTTTATTTATGAAAGCTTCCGCAATATTGTTATCCTTACTGAGCATCTGATCTCACCCCTTTCAATGTTTTAATATTTTCCAGGATGTGAAGAAGTATTTTATGAATGACCTGCAGGGATTGTCAGAAGAGGATATGAGTGTGGGCTATGGAGACTTTGTTATTGTAGTTTTTCACTTTATGATGTAATGTAACGCTTACGAATGTATCTAGCATTTCCAAGGCTACTAAACTAATCGGTCTTTCGAGACTTGATCTTTTGTGATCATGCCAATGTTACAAAGTAATGCACTGACTCTGGGTATCTGGGGTTGGGGCGTTACACATGGGAAGTCATCATAAGACCAAAATAGGTTACACAGGAGGTTATCCAAAGCATGAAGTGATTTAATGGGTATATATCCCTATATTAACATTTTTATTAATGTAATAGTGGTTATCAGTGAAATAAAATTTTCTATGATTATTTTTCTTCCACAATTTTATTTCTTATGCAAATGTTTTTATCTCATTGGTCATGTTCTTTGATTCCCTTACAAATCATTCCTTATGGATTTCAAATATTTAATCCAAGAATGAGGATTATATTGTTGTATATATAGGGTATGGTTTTAAAATTTTATTCTCATCTTCTCATACCCTTATTCTCAAGTTATTTTTAGGTATCTCAATTATTTACCCTTATTGAGAATCTTATCTAACCATTTCTTATGTTTTCTTTCCAATTTTATTAAGTAAGGTTTTATGTATGGTGTGTTTGTGAAGAGTAAAAAGGGGGAAAATATTTATTAGAGAAATTTAATATCATTAACAAAATTAGGAAGATTGTATATCTAGTCTCTGAAGAAACTAAACTATTATAGTCCTTATACATGTACTTTTGTAAAGTATTTAATATTCATAAAAAAAGAAGAAATATTTATGTATGAAATGATGGGGGATTTATACATAAAAATAAAATAATAGAAAAGTCGCAAAAATAAAATATTTGGTAATAATTAGTTTTTGAATTAACCTTAATCTCAACAACATAAAGAAAAAAATAAACAATCTTGTTCCCCAGATAATGATGAATTCTTTTAAGAAAAGAGTTCGGGGATCACATGTCCATGGTCTGTCACAAGTTCCAACACATCCCTAGACCTCCAATATACTAACTCCATAAATCAAAAAATAAAACCTCCTTAGACACAACTATCTTAGTCCCTATTTGATACATCTTGTTTTGTTGGTGAACCACAGATCCTCAATCATACCACCCTGTATTCCAGCAACTTTTGGCTAATGGTGAGGGCCTAGAACAAGTAGTGGGAGACTATACCCTCATATCTAAATAAATGTAAATAAAAAATAAATGATTAGTAAACATAAAAATATACATCAGAGTACATAGTATAATAGTAAACAGAATTCTATATCATAGATGATATTGTAACATAAATCATATAATTTATCACCAACTATGCCAATCACTGGAACAGAAAAACATAAGGAAAAATAAACAATAGACTCTACCAAATATATGAGTCTCAAACCAATATTTATCTCTATATAGGTATTGGTATATTATAGTAAAATTCATTATATTTCCTATTCTATGTCCAAAAATTGAAACACGGGGTATGTGCAGGACTTGAGATGCCTGTACAGGTTGTGGGAAAAAACACAGCATGGTCTCCCCAATTGTCGCTAACATATGCTATCATATATATGTGTATTCATAAGTAAAATAAATACCTAAAAAATATCACAAATATTCAGGTTCCAACTAGGTCACCATGACACATTATATGTTATAAATACCCATTAGTACATCGAGTGCTAACAGGGCCACACCAAGATCCAACCATACTTGATTTGGTTCCATGCTTGAAGGAAGGCTAGAAGTATTCACTACATGAATTTGATAATTCCACTCAATCCACACATTGGTTCAATGGAATTCTCCCATAAATTGAATGATTTCATTTTCATATAAAACAACAGTCCCCATGCTCTACCCAAAGGTGTTCATATTTAAGGGACACCTCATTCCCCTCCCTATAGTGGCCATATGTCCTAGAATAATGGAATGTCCACCTAAAATGGATGATTAATTGTATCATAATATCACTATTGTGGTATTTCTACCATATTAAGTTTATAACACTTTGGATACACTTAAAAACCCGAATGGTCTGCTCCCACATCGGCAAAATATGTATATGATATCTAACTAGTACCATCAATAGAGCCCAAGTCCTTGTACTTCACTGACACACCCATAATCCCCCTCTAATGGGATGCCCATGTAACTTTGAGGATCCCAAACATCTTGACACCGAAGAAAAGTTCCAAAAGATTTGAAACACCTAAAAGAAAGTCATATCACAGCAATAACAAATGATTATATCAAGAATGGTTCTCATATGACCACAAGTTCATCATATCCTGTCTCTAAAATGAGTCAGCCACGAGGTTGTATGCTATGATCTACCAGAAATACTATAATGTTTTCATAATCAAATCCAAAATATAGTTCTTTTATCTATAATTTTTATACAACTCACAAGTTCATTATTCCACTCAAGGGGATTAACAAGCTAAAAGAATACACCAGTTATATCAAAATCAGACATAGCACTTCTATATGACAAGAATTCTCACACAACATTCATAACAAAAAATGGTATAAATATAACACATAATGCAATTTTCTTATAGGATACACATCCCCAACACATTCAATCACATAAATAATACATATCATGGGCCACACATCCACACATGGAACACCATATCATGTAATGGTTCGCATGGATATGTGTCTGCAAATACCCCCAAGTGTGTCAAGGGATAAACTCTAATTTAAGTCCTTCATATGGTAAGAGATTTCTTATGGTGAAACCAAAACCAAAGGCTCACCCCAAAACTGGTGTAACGGCCCTGTTCTGGATGCCGCACAGAGGCGTCCCGTACCCGGTTGGTCACATAGCCTCAAGGGAATTTCCTTGAACACAAAATTATGCTGACTAGTAGTGAAGGGAATGGGTGTGATAGTGGGGAAACTATTCCCTCATTGGTAGAGTAACTCAATGGAAGTAAAACAGACAATAATTGAGGAAGTGGTAAAAGCATGTAATAAGTAAATAGTGGAAGACTGAAGAAATAATCAACTGGAGCACACATTTATAAATAATGCTTGATACATATGTCTAGGAAAGCATCCAAACAAATTTGATTTTTGGAATATAGTACTGAACCAAAGTACAAAAGTACGGCATTAAACATGTCCATAGCATCGCAAGCCTTAGCTTGGTCCCATTCTCCCCCGCTCTATAGCAATCGTGTACCTAAGGTAGAAGGGTTCTTTACCTTATCTATACCTGCAGAAATATAATCTATTTGCGCCCAAAAGTATTACCCAAACAGTGTGTGAGACTAATCCCAGTAGGCAACCACCCAAAGATTTGTGCCTAATAGTTAGTGAATATATATGGAATGCAATAAACAAAATGAAGTAGTAAACAATTAATAACAATAAGTAAAAATACTACAAATTTAATTGCATTTATTTTCATATATCAAGTAAGTAGCTAATAAAAAGAAGGTGACCCTATGGGAAGTTATCCCAGCCTAACCCCTCTGGTAAAACCAAACAAACACAAGTAACCCTCTAGGAAGTACACACAGTATAACCCATCTAGTTCAACTTTATCAAAGACACTCTGAGGAAGAACTCATCGTCAATTTCCCCTATGGTTTCGTATTGGATACTAATATTCACTCTATGGAATCAATCAATGTTTAATTCCCCCTGTGGCCCATATCGAGGAAACTATAGTCACTCTGAGAGAGCCCAAATTCCATCCCCCCTATAGTCTCAGAATGTAACAGTAAAAAGACACTTTGGAGAAGCCCTCAACATTCATTCTTCCTATAGTCTAATACACCAGGTTCTCATGGCCCTGTGTAAGTCATTCATGCACAAATGATATGTGACAGCCAAAGTAAACCTCATGAACTACTTGTCTAAACAATCTAAAGCATATCAAAGCATTTCAGATAAATAATCATTCCATCCTAACAATACTAGGCATGGAATGAAAAGCAGCGTAACAAACAAGCTAGACCAAATGGTCAAAACAAGAAACAAAGTAAAAAATCGAAATAGAATGAAAAATATAACTATTTTCACAAAAATTAACCTTTATCCAAACAAAAAAGGCATAGTATGTAATAACAGGGCTAAAACCATAAATACGCAATACCTCCTTCTTGGGTATTGATCATTTTTTTCACATAAAATTAAAAGACAGTCTACAGAAAGGCACAAGCCATAGACCTCGGTGTCATGATATCAACATACATGAACCTCAGGCCTTTAATCTCCCTATAATTCCATAGATTTACAAAAATGCTTACAAGGTTCAACCGAGGCTAACTCGTGAAAGAGGAAAAATAAGGAGATGATGTTCAAGAATAATGGAGAACTCGGTGATGTGATTCCAACACAATCTTCTGCGGTCGATTTAAAGAACGGAATGTGATTCGAAGGCTCGGTGAAGATATGTGGTCATACAGACGCTCCTGGATGAGATAGATGATAATGAAGAACATTCTATCAATTAAACACAACCCCAATCCATTTAATGAAAAAAAAGTACACGGCATGAACATGCCTTTTCCGGACACCGCTTTAGGAGGTCTCTAGGTCACCACACAAGGCCATGTACTCGATCGTTACACAGCTGGTACACAGTCACCCGTAACAACCAGGTACATGGTGTGTACTTAAAGTACACAGCGTGTAGTTTTTAAATTCCCAAAAAAACTCCACTTTTTCTCAAAAATAACCAGAAAATAAAAAAATACATGAAAAGAAGATCTGGGATCTTACAAACATTCCCCTTAAATAAATACATCCCCGAATTTCACTAGGAAGGCGGAATAGAAGAAGAATCCTCAAATAGCTCTGGCCAATAATATCATACATCGGCCTCCCTCTCAAAGGTATCGTCCTGTAATCGTTGGTGCTGCCATAGCACTCATACCAAAGGAACAAATCATCCACATAGAAACTTTGCATTTCGATCAAAACTCCGGATATGATGCTCCTCGAATGAGGCGTCCAACTCGATATCAACCTCTTTGGGTTGGAAAACATGAGACGGGTATGAGAAGTAAAATTGGAGCTGAGAAACGTGGAAGACATCATGCATATCCCGGTACCTCTAAGGTAATTGCAGTCGATGGTCAACTGGTTTGACTCTCCCCAAAATTTCAAATGGCCCGACGTACCTTGGTGAAAGCTTACCCTGTTTCCAAATCCTCCTCTGTCTCAACCTCTATCTGACATGAATGAAAACCTCATCTCTGACCTCAAACTCTCGAGGTCATCTCCATTGATCAGTATAATATTTCTGTCGTGATTGTGCAGTATCCATCCTCTTCCGAATCAACTCTATCTGTTATGTGGTCTCCTGGACCATAAAAGGTCCCAACATAGTTTCCTCTCTTGCCTCCAGCCAACATTCAGGTGATCAGCATGTCCTAAAATACAAATCCTCAAAAGGTTCCATCTGAATAGTTGTTTGAAAACTATTATTGTAGGAAAACTCCACAAGAGGAATGTGCTTCTCCCAAGAACCTCAAAAATTTAGGATGCATGCTCAAAGAATGTCATCAAGGACCTGAATCGTACACTCATATTGGCCATCTATCTGGGGATGTTAAGCTACACTCAGAAGTACATGTGTACCGAAAACCCTCTAAAGTCCCTGCCAGATCTGAGAAGTAAAACATGCATCCCTATCTGAAATAATGGAGTGTGTAACCCCATGTAGACGTACAATCTCTCAGATGTACAACCTTCCTAGGTCATCAACACTAAAGGTATCCTTGATTTGCAAGAAGTGAGCAACCATCATGAGTCTGTCAATTAAAACCTAGACTGCACCATTCCCACAAGGAAACCTCGGAAACCTGTCATGAAATCCATCGTGACATCATTCCATTTCAACTTGGGAAAGGGTAACTACTGCAGAAGCCATGTTGGTCACTAGTGCTCCACCTTCACCTGCTGATAGGTGTAACATCTCCTGACAAAACTAGCAACATCTCTCTTCATACATGGCCCCCAATACCGATGGTGTCGATCTCAATACATCTTGGTGAAAACCGGATGAAGTTCCCAAACTGAAGAATGAAAGTATCATATCACCTCCTCGTATATGTCTAATGTCCCCCACATGCATCCATGAAAACAAAATATCGCATCCTCTCCTCTTATCCATCCAAGAATAGGGTCCTCTCCTAACACACTCTCCTGTTGGACTAGGCCTTCTGAATCTTATAGCTACCTCATTCGCACTCGATCAAGAAGAGTAGAGGTAATAGCTACAGAAGATAGAAACATCTTCCCATATTTGTCCTGAACCTCCAAATACATTCCACAGAACAGAGCCATAAGATGCCACTCACCGCTGGCCTCCTGAACTGCATGTTTCTAAGTTCTTCTGCTCAACGCATCAACCACTGAGATTCCCTTCCAATGCGTGTAGGCAATCTCAAAATAAAAACACTAAAGGTACTCCACCCACCTTCTCTGTCTCAAATTCATGTCATGATAAGTGAAGATATACTTGAGGATTTTTTTGGTTGGTGAAGACCAAAAAATTCTCTCCCAACAGGTTGTGTCTCCAACAACGTAAATAATGAACAATTGTAGGCAACTCGAGATCATGTTTCAGGTAATTCATCTCATGTGGCCTTAACTGCCGAGACCCAAATGCAACAAATCCTTCCCCCTACATAAGCATAGCTCCCATCATGATGCCTGATGCATCACAACAGATTGTATATCTCTTTCCTCGATCTATCAGAACTAGTATCTTTGCTAAATTCAACCTCCCCTTCAGCTCCTAAAAGGCTAACTCACAAGAATCAGACAACAAGTACTTCATACCCTTCTTAGTTAGACCCATCAGTGGTTCTTCTATACCTGAAATGTCATGTATGAAATGACTTTAGTAACCATCCAGTCTTAGAAAACTTTTTACCTCAAAAAAATTATTCAGATTCTCCCTGGAAACTACTTCTCTAAATTTCTATTGGTCTACTGATACTCCAATCTCTGAGATAACATGACCCAAGAAGTGAATATGGTCCATCCAAATGTTTCATTTTGAGAGCTTAGCATATAACTGATGCTCTCTCAAGGTAATCATAACAATCTCAAGATGTGTGGAATGGTTGTGTTGAGGGTGATTCTATATCATGATATCATCCATGAATACTACCACTATGGAATCCAAGTATGGATGGGCCACTCGGTTCATCAGTGCCATGAAAACTATAGGCGTGTTCGTGAGACCAAACGACATAAACACATTCTTGTATTGACAATACCTTCTCCAAATGGTTGTAAGAGTTACATCTAATGGTCTAACGTGCAACTGGTGAAAACCAAGTCTCAATTAAATCTACAAGAACACCCAGGATCCTCGAAGCTGATCAAATAGATCGTCAATCCTTGGTAAGGGATATCGGTTCTTGACCATTAACTAGTTCGACTTCTGATAATCCACATAAATTCTGAGAGTACCATCTTCCTTCTTCACAAACAGGACTGGGGAACCCCATGGAGAATTACTGGGTTGGATGAAACCCTTTGCATGTAACTCCTCCAACTACCTCATGAGCTCCTGAAACTCTAGTGTAACCATCCTATAAAAAGGAACAGACATTGGTTCCACTCCTAGCACAAGCTCAATAAAAAATTCCAACTCTCGCTTATGAGGAAAACATGAAAAGTCCTTTGAAAAGATGTCCCTGAAACAATCCACCACAAGAGGAATGTCCATCTATGGAGTCCCCTGGACATCTAGATATAGACTAGAAATCTGGGCTATAACCCCTCTCAACCCATGATGCTTGGGACCTGCTCTGCTCGCCTGGACATCCCACATTCCCTTATGAAGAAACGATCTTACCTTTGGTGATGTTAAACTCTCCCTAGAGAGATACCAGTTGACAACTACCTGGAAGGGAACTATCCAGTCCATTGTAAGAATGACATCATAGCATGTCATCTCTAGGACATAAAGGTCCCATAGTAAGTGACACCCACTAACCTCAAGGGGGGACTCCTTACACTGACGTATACTAGTTGTTCTTATCCCCAACGACATTTCTAGCGTCAAGAAATTAGAAGAATAAAAGATACATAGCACAAGGCTCTCCACAATAGCAATAGATATAAAGCTATGGGAAGCACCTATATCAAAAATAGAAGAAACTAAAACTGAGGCAATTAGTATCATACCACGTACTGTAGAGGAACCTGGATCCTGCTCCTACAAGGTTTGCTCCACTTCAAAAGTCTGACCTGCATCGCGGCCTTGTGATCCTGTAGGACCACCCTGAGCTAATCCATCCTCTTTTTCTGAAGGAATGGTGACTAGCTACCCCGGCCATAACCTCCACCTTATCCTGAATGGCTGGAAGAGCTCAATTTCCCTAACTGATGAGAAACTAGTGGTGCTGCTCCTGAACGAGGAGTCATAGAAGAACCCCTATCACCAGCTTCTGATGATAAAACTGATAGAAACATTGAACATGGACCATCTTGCCGCATTATTGGCACTCCACTAGGTCTCTCAGGAAATGTGGCCTCATATGCCCACTCTTCCCGCACTGGTAGCTCACCACATGGCTACCAGAAGACGTCTCCTGCCTACTAAAATCTCCATGTGTAGAATCCCAACAGTGCTTCATACTGTCAGTAGGAGGGATACCAACTTCGGATGTCGAACCTCCCTGGCTAACCACTCTAGAATTGCTCATATTTCTCTCTGTGATTAGTTCCTAGTTGACTATAGAAGTGATGAAAGTCAAACAAAAGATGTTCACCTGAGATCAGATGTCGTGTATGAGACTATCCTCAAACTTCCATTCTAGAAATAACTCATCACCTCCTATAATAGGCATGTAGCATTACAGCTCTGTGAAGCCAGAAGAATACTCCATAACAGAAAGAGTACCCTGATCCAAACTCATAAACTCTCGGGCTTGATCATCCCTCAAAGTCTCCGGGTAGAAGAATTCATAGAAGGAAAGCTGGAACACATCACATGCCATAACCTACTAGTGTCCCGCCTGTGAGATCACAACAGACCATCTATTAGTGGAATCCCGAAGCATATACGTATCAAGCTTCACCCTCCTCTCTATAGGAATATCCAGATGCTCGAATATAGAATGCATGGATTCTAACCATGAGTCTACAGCCTGAGGCCCTCCTTCCTCAGTGAAGTTGGGAGGAAGCTACTACTGGAATACCCATGTCAACTCTTCCATAAACGAGGCATGGTGCGGTACTCCACGAAAGGTCTGCATGAACCTCATAAAGCCCTATTGGAACTGTGTTTCAACACCTATGTCCAGAATGATGGTTGGTGCCAACACTGGAATAATTGGAGGATCTATTGGAATTTTTGATCAGCCATATTTGGTGTCTGATCACTGCCCTGTAACTGGTAGACAACCAGAGTTTGTCTCGGTGGCATGACTCTGCAAGTTCAATCACACACCTTTGATCAAGATTAATAGGGACTGAAACTTAGAAGTGTAAGAAGGAACAAGATGAATATAGCATTCAATTATTTCAAAACATTAATACACAGCGTGTATAATTCCTACACAAAATTTTCCACTAAGCAATCACATGGGTGTGTACTTATGCCAACTCAGGTCATGTAACACCACATACATGTAGCGTGTCGTCCTAACACACAGCGTGTACTTGAATCCTCTTCCCCTACTCGAGTTCTTCTACACGGCTAATCCACATTGTTCTCTTAAAACTAGACTACACGGGGTGTTAGTGCCAAACATGGCGTGTCCTAGAAAAACTTCACCATCCCTTTTAGTTAGTCACAGGGTCTGTTACATGGCTCACTTTACATGGCATGTTTATACAAGACACAACGTGTATTAGAAAGATTTCACCGACCAATGTTATTCTTTACATAGCCAGAATCAAGGGTTACACTACACAACATGTTCAATCTTGACATGGTGTGTATGACTTCTGCTTTCACCCATTCGTGTCATTAGTCACACGGGTGGACACATGATCTACACAACATGGCGTGTACTTTAGGTACACTGCGTGTTCTACCAAGATTTCCCAACCCCATGTCTTTTCCCACACAGTCAGTGACATGGTTAGAGACTCACAGCGTGTACATAAATCACATGGAATGTACTTAATAAAAATAGTTCCTTCCTGAACATAAGGACACATGGCATATATTCATCAATACAAGCCATGTATTATGGGTTTTTTCAGATAGTAAGCCTTATAAACTACTCTGAAATCCCATAAAAGCACAAAAACAAACATCAAAGTGCCAAATTCCGATCATTGAGGGCCCATAACACCTCAACAACCAAAGTTTGGAGTCCATTAAAACAAAACCTTACCCAACCAATACCCTATCAAAATCTCGTATTCTATCAAGGAATCTATCACAACAGCATGCATATCTATCACAACATCTATCACAACAACATGAAATCACTAATGCACCATAAATGGAATTGTAGGAATGAAAGACATGTGATTTATAATAAGTGCCTATATGATGCATGAGATGTAATACCCACATCTCATCGGGTTGAAATAGAAATAGAACCACAATAACATCAATTATAATAGTACAATACATGTTAATCACCCAATGGTGAAATAAAATCAACAGCAAAATTGAAAAACCAGAAAAATTGCAATAATCGAGGATAATTGGCTTTTCCCTATACATGGGTTAGCTACTCTCGGGCACAGCTTATTACCAACTACATATTCATTCATATCCCTGGCTATAGGCTCTAAAACATATGTCAAGAAGAAAATAATACTATGGTAATACTTTGTAACGCCTCGGTTCTGAAAGCCGCCCAGAGGCACCTCGTACCTGGTTAGTCACATGGCCTTGAATAAATTTGCCTAAATGCTAGAGCATGCCGACTAGTAGTGAGGGCCTTGGGTGTGATGGTGGGGAATCTATGCCCTCGTTGGCAGAGTAACACAGCGTAATTAAAACAGACAACAACAGCGGAAGCATTAAAAGCATGCAATAAGTAAACATCGGAAGACTAAAGAAACAAAAAACTAGAGAACACATATATAAATGATACATGATACATATTTCTAGAAAATAAGCCAAAAAATCACAAAGGTGTAATACAGTTCTAAATAAAAGAAAAAAATAAAGGCAATGAATAGCTTTTCAGCATCGCATGCCTCAGCTTGGTTCCATGCTCCCCAGCTCCATAGCAATCATGCACTTGAAGTAGTAGGGTGTCAGCACTTATCTGTACCTGCAGTAATATAATCTGTTTGGGCCCAAAAGCATGACCCAAATAGGATGTGAGACTAATCCCAGTAGTCAGCCACCCAAAGATCTGTGCCTAATAGTCAGTGAATATATATGTCAGGAAATAAACAAAATGAAGTTGTAAACAAAGAGGTACACATAGTAACAATCCTACAAATTCAATTTCATTCATTTTCATATATCAAGTAAGTAGCTAATAAAAAGAAGGTAACCCTCAAGGAATTACTCACAGCCTAACCTCTCTAGTTCATCCAAACAAACACAAGCAACCCTCAGATAAGTACACATAGCCTAACCCCTCTGGTTCATCTTTATCAAAGTCACTTTGAGGAAGCACTCACTGTCAATTCCATATGTGGTCTCGTATCGGTAACAAATAGGTACTCTGAGGAAGAACTAAATGTCAAATTCCCCTTTTGTCCCATATAAAGGAAACTACATACACTTTGAGGGATCACAAATTCCATCCCCCATATGGTCTCTCAACGTAACAGTAAACAGACACACTGAAGAAGCCCTCAACGTCCATTCTCCCTATGGTTTACTACACCAAGTTATCACGGCCCTGTGTAAGTCTATCGTGCACCAAATATATGTGGTATCCAAAGTAAACCTCCATAACTACTTGGATAAACAATCTACAGTATATCATATCTTTTAAGATAAATAATCACTCCATCCTAACAATATTAGGCATGGAAAGCAAATCAGCCTAGCTAGCAAGCTAGACCAAACGGTCAGAACAAGAAAACATGGGAAAAACATCCATAGCATGAAAACGATAACCTTATTCAAAACAATTAACATCTATCCAAACAAAAAAGGCAATGTAGTTAATAAAAGTGAACAACCCATAAACACGTAATACCCCATTCTTGGGTATTGGGCATTTTTCACATAAAATTCAAAGACTATTTATAGAAATGCACAAACCACCTACCTCAGCATCATGAGATCGATAAGTGTGAACCTCGGGCATTGAATCTCCATATAACATTGTATATCTACAAAAACGATTAAAATGTTCAACCGTGGATAACTTGTGAAAGAGGATAAATCAAGAGATTATGTTTAAGAAGAAGGGAGAACTCACTGATGTGATTCCAATGCAATCAAAGGTAGTCAATTCGGAGAACGGATGGAAAGTCTGGGGATTGGAAAAGATCCATGGTCGTACGGATGATCCTGGATGAGACGGATGATGATGAAGAACGTTCTGTCAAGTAGACGTGACCCTGGTCCATTTAATGAGAAAAAGTACATGACGTGTATTTGAAAAATACAGGCCGTGTATTTGAAAAGTACACGGCGTGTATTTGAAAAGTACATGGCATGTACTTTCCTTTTCCAACCTCGTCTTTTAGAGATCTCTAGGTAACCACACACAACCTTGTAATTGGCTATTACATGTCCAGTACACGGTCACCTGCGGGAACCGAGTAGACGGCATGTACTCCTGAAATTTCCAAAAAACTTGTTTTTCTCAAAAACCACCAGTAGAAAAACATACCTGAAAAGAAGATCCGGGTTCTTACAGTTGTCCTTAGTAATTTGGTTCTATCTCCTACCTAAAATCCCCTTGACATAAAAATGCAATTTCATTGACCAAAATTTACTTTACCAATTCCTGATAATGGATCTAGGTTCTTATCTCACGTCTATCCTGGGAGAAAAAATAGAATATAGTACCATCCCTCTAATTCTTATATGAAGGCTCAAGAGAAAATACCAATAAATTTCCATAATCCATATCATTTTCCAAGACCCCCAAGGTCTCTCATCATTTCAACTAGAACTAACACCCCATGGTGATATAGTCATTAGATGAATTTGAACATCCCTAGTGTTTTTAGACACTTATTTTTGTTCTGGTATACTACAACCATCTTCATCTAGTATAAGGGTACCTAAATCCTCCCCTACATTATAAAACATCATTATGGAATTTAAAAACACATGCAAACCTTTTAATATAAATACATATGGTTTATTATAATAATGTTCATCTACATTAATTAGAGTTACCATCTTCACCAAGCCCCTAAATCCTTCTGTCTAACTCTACCAAGCTTCTTCAAAGCAATTCACATTCGCATCCAACATTTTTCCACCAACCAAGATCTAATATCACATTACAAGACATAATTAATTAATTATAAAAGTTATAATTTATTTATTAGATAAATTTATCATGATAAAAAATTTTAAAAACTCACTAGTCAATTTCAAGGAAATGAGACCATGACCAATCACACATAGAGGGTCATTGGTACACACTCTGCACTAACCAACCTAGAAATCCAAAAATTGTATATCCAATAAATTTCTAATATAAAATAATTAAATCAATATTATATAATAGATTCATCATATGACATACCTTCATTAGATATTCATTCAATTATGACCAATCAGCACTGCAAAACACCCTCCACATACACCAAATCAAGTCCCTTCACCCTCAAAATATTTCACCAATATATGTTGAAATCGTCCTCAAATCAGAAATTATAAATACATACAATATAAGAGGATATTAAAGAATAGGATAATAATTAAGATAAATTAAATTATCTTACCCACATTCACCAACAAATCATATAAAGGATCGTCTTTCTTTAGAGGGAAGAAAGGTAGGGAGGGGAGGAAGAGGGTTTGGCTTCATGACACTCTTAATGAAGAGTATGGAAGATAAAACCTGATGGGGTCTTAGGGTCATAATGAAAGAAAAATACAACCACATAAATTATAACCATAATTAACCACCATTTATCTATTCTAGGGTCACTAGTTAGATATTCACTCTATATCTAGCCAACTTGGGATCACCGCTTAGTCAGTGAATCTTGCATCCACCAGGGTTAGCTCAGACCTCCTATTTCTTCCTTCTAAATACCTAGGGCATTCCATTAGATTCAAACCACATATCAAATTATATTTTTAATATGTATAAACCTGATGAATTACAACACAAACCTTAATTATGAAAAATAATATCCAAGAAATGGAAAAATACAAACTTCTTTGGAAATTTCTTACCCGTAATGAAATGGGTCGTTACAAAAAAATCTATTAAATGGATAGTATTTTAGTAAATATTGAGGTTGGTTATAAAGTTAATGATATTTGGATGTTAGTAAATTAAATGTATATGATTTATAGTTTAACATTCTTATTAGTATTTAATTTAATAAATGAAATTATTGAAATGATATAAAACTCAATACCTATGTAAATATATAAATTTTTTATATATTTTCAATCATTATGAACATAATATTTAGATATTTTATTGGTTGGACCAATATATATTTTTATATAAGTTATAGAAGTGTTTATAAGTAAAAAATTCATTGAATATGGATGTGAATGTCATAGAAGTTAATTTATCTAATTTTGACTCTTGATTATTAGATACTAGGTGTGAATAGAAATTTTTTCCTGATAAATATTGAATTAGGAATTAAAAATAATTTACTAATGGGGAATAATATATAAATTTTTGGAAATGGTTTAATAGTTTTCACATATTTTGTTATAAAATATAATCTAATTCTTTCAAGTGGATCAGTTATAGAGTTGTAAAATGGTTACGATATTTTGAACAAAAATATAAATTTCATTTCTATATCACATTTGGGAAAGATGTCATTTTCTTTCATTAATAAGAACCAAATTTGTTCTAGATATATAAATGTTACACTTTACATCATTAAGAAAATGGTGAGTGGTATATACATTCTATATATGGATAATATGATATATAGTATTTAAGATAAGAGGGTTAAAGATGATTTTGGTGCCACTTGTGATTGGGGTTTTTCCAATGATAACATAATTGAGAAATGTGTTGAAATAATCCAAAGTGATGGATTGTTGAAATCATTCAATTATTTTTATTTTTAAAAAATGAACCTTGTTTATTAAAAAAATGACTAACTCACATTTTCAAGTAAATTGTGAGAGGGATACGAAACTATTGGATATAAAATATTGGGATGTATGTAAAATAAGGAGTACTCAATGTAGTGGATGACATATGTACATTATAAAATTTACAGGTGATTCAATTCAGTATTGTTATAATATTTTTTCCAAAGAAAATTATAAAACAATTTAATAGTTCAAGGTGTTAAAAATAGTAATATAGAATCAAATAAGTATAAGTATTATTATTTTTAGATAATATTGGGGGGTTGAATACATAAGGATATAATTTACTAATAATTTGATGTATTTTGTAATTGATTTACAAATCCGACCACCTAGAACTCCACAATGTATTTGTATGCCTAAAAGAAGTAATAATACCATTTTTGACATTTTTTAATTTGTGGTGATTTAGATTGAAATTCCTATATTGTTCTAAAAATATTCTCTAGAAACCATGGAAATATTAATTAATAATATTACATCTAAAAAATTCATAAATACATCATATGAGATTTTCATTTGGAGGGATCCAAATTTGAATATTATAAGGGTTTGTTGTTGTAATGCATAAGTATGACATTTTTTATTAATAAAATATTTACTCTAAATAATAAAATTAATTACTTATCTTCTATTCCAAGGAATCTATTGTATATTATTTCTATATTAATTTTGAAAAAAAAATATTACATGGACTCCTTCAGGTTTTTACTTAAAAATGATTGTGTGAATAAAGGTTTTAGGGTGATAAAATATAAACTCTTATATGTTCAAAACCAATAAATATGAATTTTTATTTATATGGAAATATATTTGTTTACAAAAGGGGTTGTGGAAAGATAACAAACTTAGTTAACAAAAGAATCTTGAAGGACTAGTATGATTCCTCTGAGTACTAAGAGATATGAATTTCTTGTTTTAAATATTGATGAAATAACGTTTATAGATTATAAACACATAAAATAATAGCTGTACATTAGGAGATAGTATTTAATGAAATAGTTAAAGGTTATGATATCTTATATGGACTCCATATACACTTACAATGTTTATAACTTAGTAAATTCACTTGAAAAGTGGTACTAATTAGTTAAAAGTGGGTTTTTCATATGAAAATGGAAATAGATGGAATCTCATTAACATATAAATAATGATTTCTAAAAATGATTTTAAAACAATGTATGGTATTGAATGGAAAGAGTAATTTTAACTCGTATTGATGATAAATTCCATTCAGATTTTTTTTCATGGAAGCTCATTATGACTAATATATATCAAATGTATTACATAACTTCTCTTAGTGTAAATTTAGTTGATCATGTGTATATGATTCAAGCCGGAGGTTTTAAAGATCCAAATTATTATATTAAGGTTTGTAATTTACAAAAATATATTTATGGATTAATATGATCTTCTCAAAGTTATAATATATTGTTTTATGATGCAATCATAGAGTTTGATTTCATCAAGAAAATGGATTTTTGTCTATATAGTTTAGCTGGTAAGAGTGTAATAGTATTTTTTATGTTGTATTTAGATGGTATACTACTCAATAATAATATTCAAAGAATACTTTTTATAAAATTATTATTGAAAAAATCATCTTAATGAAATAAATAGTTGAAGTTTCCAGTGTAATATGCATGAAAACCTATACGTATGGATTTAATAGAATTCATGGAATATTATAGAATACATATATAATTGTTAAATGTTAAATAGGATTTTCATAGAGAACTCTTATAATGGTTTTTTACCCTCGTTGGTCAGAATGATTCTTAAAAAGGTTCAATTTTTTTCTAAGGAGTTATAAATGATAAATAGGGATAACAATACTTTGGAATATACTATATAATCTATCATTTATTTTTTTTAATAAACATGGTGTCTATTTTGATTTTATCATGATTTGAATCTACCAATATAATTTTTGTGAGAGTAACAAGATTATTGTAAAGAATATTCTTAAGTATTGGAGAAGAAGTAATAATATGTTCATTGTCTTTAGATATAATGATGAGTTTTTTTCAATTATTTACAATTTTGATTGTTTCCATACTGAAAAGTATTATATTATATCTTAATATATATTGGTGTTTTGACTCAATAGTAGATGTATTTCGTGGAAGAGTTCTATAAATTCCACTGTTTAAGACTCAGCAATAGAGGTGCAGAATATCAATATATCTAATACTGTGTATGTGAGGTAGTTTTTTGCATTCAGATAAAAATAAATATTTACGAGGATAATAATTTATCTATTTCTTGAGTTATAGAAAACCAAAGTAACCAATGGATAAAACATATCTTTCATATATACCATCTTATTTAAAAAATCATTGAGAGGGTGATGAAAATTTTGATTGGGAGGATATAGAGGATAATTTAATTGATACATAAGATATTTGGTTATAATAATTAATATTATTTGGAATATATGATGTTTTTATAATAAAGGAAATATATGTTTATCATTTATTTATGTTTGTTACAAAAATTAAATGAAAATTAAAATTTAAGAATCCCCTTGAACTATGAATATATATTGCCCCAAATTTATGATCATTGCAGAGTACTCGGGGTAGTGATAAAATGTTATTATTTACATGATTAAAATCATGTATATGATATAGAGTATACTCATCAGTTAATAAGCTGAGTCTTATTATCTAGACTAGGCCGAAAAAGTATATCACATATAATGTAACATAATAAATGATATACTTAAGAGGATATATTAAATCTAAATTATCATTAACTAATTTTAAAAAGATAGTTAGAATTTAATCCATTTTATATATATACCTTTTTTAGACAAGCTATGGTTGATAAATTCAATGGGTTGTAGGGAATTTTTTTGATCATTTCATCAGTTGATTTTAAACGAGATTTGTTTTTTAATATTTTATAATAAGAACAAAATCTAATACATTGATTGAATTCCACTGAGGAAATACATTTCCATGTGTAGTTGAGTCACATGTGGTGTGTTTATCTTTCTATATTAATACGATATAACATATTCATTCAAATTATTCAGTTAATTAATGATAATCATTGTTCTGTGTCTAGTGTTCACTTTTTAAATAAGAGAAATGGATAATATAATTACCAATATAATTTATAAATAGTTATATTTTTATGGAAGAGTTAATTTAGTGAAATGAGTGTGTTTGATCGAGATCATACAAGGCATGTTTTGTGGCTTGAATTGAAAGGACATATTTCTAGAGGCCATTGTTTTCTTATAATTATATATTATGGATGTAGTAATTGTTTTAATGCTAAAAAGTCTTATAATATCACACATAAGGTCTTGGAATATGGATTAGTTTTATTATAATGTGCTTTCCCCAAAACTGTGAGATATTATATGATAATCATAATCAAAAAAGTTTGGATGGATTCACATAATGTTTAAATGTTTTTTTATAAAAACAATTAGGATTTAGTGAATGTGGTAAATTGATAGAAATATGAACCAAATAATAAAAGGTGAGGTCTTTAACATTATTGTTTCATTGTTTGTGTCTTATAATTGTTATTGAAATCCTGATATGTTGTTCATATTGGAGTGATAAATAATAAAACATAAAAACTATTATAAGGATTATTTTACTTTTTTTGGTTATTAATACATAATTGGATTATGTGTACCTAGAATATTAATTTTTAAAGTGATTTAATAATATCATAATCAATGAGGGGGTGTTATAAGAAGTTACGATGAAGGAATCAGAAGGTTTTCTATTTTTTAATTTATGAAACATAATGACTTCAATGGGATCTTAATTCTATAAAAGAGGTTAAAATTTAGAGTTCATAGAACTCATTCAATTTCATGTGACTTCTTATAAAAAACTAACACTTACTCTCTATCTCTGTATATTCTCTTATTTTACCTTGGTGGTGGAAGTTCTAATAGAATTTTGAATAGTAAGAGGTCATACCAAAGTGGTCTATGATTTGAAAGTCTAGTGCATACCTTGGATTTATAAACATGTTAGTTTATACTAATGGATCAATTACCAAAGCTAATGAGGTATGTATTTTTAAAGTTTTTCATTTCATATTTTCATTTCCTATCATTGTAGATATTCTTAAAGGATTCTGAGATTTATTTTTTTTTTATGGGAATTGAAATGTACAATGGTTTCCTTTATTCATGTCATAGGGATCACTACTCCAACTATCTTGGATCCACTAATGATATAAAATTTTTTTAGATCCTCTATAATTCCTATAGCATAATTTTGAGTAGGAAGTAATCATTGCCACCCATGACGTATCATTGAATTGAATTAAAATACACCACATGGGAAGATCTACTAATAAGAAACAACATCATATGAACAATAACCTATGATACATTAGGATCAACCATGGAACATCATGGATTTTATTACATCTATTGTCTAAGGGAGTCATGAATTATACCCCTCAAAAAACTATGTAAGAACCAAGAGACCCTATTTAACTAAACTAAAACCTCAAAAAATTGAAAACAATAAATTTAATTGGTGGATGAGAGGATCATCATTATAGACACACACATTAGACCATGAAAATGCGATAACTCTAGATGAGATGTGAGATATGTGAGATTTTGTATGTTATAATTCTATTATTTAAAGAGAGGGTTTGAAAAAATTATCTATATTAGTATGACTATCTACCTAGGTAATAAATATATGATAGAATGTAACAAGGATTCTACTATTGAAAAAATTTACATCATGCATGAAGCTAGAATAGGTATTCCCAAATTTTGGATAGTATATTGGCTACCAAAATTAAGAAGTCACAACAAGCATCATAGTAACTAGGCGATTGACCAAACATCTAGTGTTAAAATAAATGAAATACTTTTGTATAATTAATGATGATTATCAAGTAAATACAACTAATTGGAGATGGAAATAAATTATATAAGGAGGTATTGCTACAAACGATACAAATATATCTATGAAATAATCATTATCCTTTTAAGAGTGGATCTCTTGGGAGAACTTCGTGTCTCATTTAAAAGTCTTCCTAAAAAATATTTAGGAAACAAATCATTGGATAAATCACCCACTTAATGAAATTTATTTGTTTATAATGTTTTAATTACACCAAGTATCATACCAGTTTTTTCAATAATGATTTACCATATCATCTTCTGATCTATTCCTAGTCGACTAACCTAAAAATCCCACTCTATGATAAATATATAGTAGATAACCTTTAGGGAGAATAAAAATTAAAACCTTTTAAATATTATAAAAATAATAGATATTTTATATTTTTAAATCATAATAAATTTAACTAAACATATCATAATCCTCTCTACTCAGTTTACTAAAGTAGTATCAATTCTTATAAGATCCAAAGATATTTCCATTGTAAATCCCATGATAGAATAATGTTTTTAAGATAGAAATGAATGAGAAAATTTTGATTCTATTAAATCATAGACAATAATTGATGATACTAAAATAGAAATAATACATATAAATGAACCATAATAATTATAAATAATAGACTACCTTTACTTATATACCTTTCTTAATTCCTTCTAGAAAAACATGTGTCTAAAATCCCAGTCCAAAATAAACAAAATATAACTTTCAAATGTTTGGTCCCAATATGAGAATTTATTAATTTTATATATGGGAGTAATTAGACTTTTTGATAAATTTTATAGAATAATCAAAGTTAATAAAGTTTTAATAGAAGAAAAAAATAAGATGAAAACAATGATTTTTATAGTAGTTTAGATAAAATTGGTCATATGTCTACTATTCACTTTTCCTAACCATATAAAGAAATAGAACCAACTATAATGGAATGTATAAAATGTTATGTGGAGTCAAAAAATTTTATAATTACATTTTAATCACATCAGGCTCAACCCAAGACTGAAATTTTGAAATTATGAGACACAACCCATCTAGTTATATTTTGAAGTGGTGGAAGAATCAAACCCACCCTTTATCTAAACCTAGGATGAATCGAATTCCATTTACATTTACTGATTATGAGAGAACCCAAAAATAATTTGGTAGGCGTGGTACAACCCAATATAAAGGGCCTACCATTTTAATTGTAGTATAATATAAACAACTATTAACATTTAAAAAATAAAATAAAAAACTAATAACTACATAAACCATTTGAACAAATAGAGAAGCATTGTTTAGGAAACAATGTTCTCTTCAATAGGAAAGGATCATTAAAATGCAGTCCACCCAAGGGTGTCCTAGTGATTTATTGAAAAAATGGGTCATATGGTATAGTTTGAAAGGATCCTCAACATCTATTCTTGAATTGGTTTTGTAAATGCATATATATATATAGTTATCTTAATTCATAGCATCATTCATAGTAACTTTAATATTTTAGTCATTCTGATTTTTTTTATTCCCACAATATATGAAAAAAATTTCTCATTGAAATAGATTAGAGTTGTGGTATTTTATTCAATTAGTTAGTTGGATATTGTTTTATACAAAACATTATTTGGTAAATTAATAAATTAAAAAATTTCCATAAAAATTTATCTAGTCATTCTTTGAATACTACTACAAAACATGTGAATAAAACTACAAATATTCTAACCATTTTTAGTTTGAAACTCACATGTTTCCAACAATAGAACATGTATAAACATTATCTCATGTGTTGATAATTTTACTCTATTTAAAAAAAATTAGATAATTTAAATAATTTAAATAATTAGTATTTAATTATTGAAAAATTGTATTAAAATATATAATCTAAATAAACTTGTAGAAAATCAATATTCGAATGTATAAGAAAAAGAAATAATATTTCATGATTCTGAAAAAAACAACAAAAATATATATGACTTTATAATTTAAGTATTTTCTATGAATTCATAATTTTTTTAATTTGACTTTAATATTTTCTTTTGAATTTATAAAAAAATAATATTACAATAATTATCATACGAAATCATAAGGATATGGTTAATCTCTTCGGTAGGATAAATTACTTACAATACATCATTTCTTGTGATAAATATGGTATTTCATCATGTCTTTTTATTTGAGTGAACATGTGTTCAATTGGAAGGAATATGTGGTTGATGTAGTACATAATATGAATTTTATTCATGATCAATTAAATGGTATAGTTGATTGAAACTCTATATGTGTTTGATTCATCACTTCGATAAATTTTAACACACTAACACAAATGAAAGTCATGGTCTCTTATATTTTTCAGTCAATTGAGGACTTTCAGTCAATTAAGGACTTGTAGTTGACAAATTTAACTTTTTTTCATCCATTATACATGTTTTTTTATCCATTATAGATGTGCTCAATCCATTATCTACCTCACTGTCAATTTAGAGTCAGAAAAAAAATTAACCAAGTTTTACAGAATATAGATAATAGATAAATTAAAATAAGAATATGATAATTATTGAAAACAATGACTTAAAAACATATGTTTTAGTAAATAAAACAATAAATTTAAAGTTAAAAAACATAATAAACAAATTTTTTCAAATAGACACTTCAACATTCCCCCCTTTTTTATTTTTACACAAACAAAGAATTTTCAAAATTTTGATGCTTTTTATAATTGATCAAAGTTTAAATTATTGGGAAATAAATTTATCTCTATCCCGTACACCAAAATATTATATACAAACATGATACCCCAAAAATAAACAATAATTGATGGGTATGAAACTAACACTTTTAAATTTAGAATTGAAAACATTTTTCCTAGAAAAATTGTATTCTACCAATAAGAGATTATTAACTCTCCTTAAATTTTGATTTTAAAAAATATATAACATTTAAGCTCTCCTTAATAAGTTGCAATAAATAAATTGGATTAAAAACTAAAATACTTATTGATTTTATATTGTAAAATAGATTCAAGAACTTTAAAAACTCTATACATTTTAGTTCTAAAATAATAGTTTAATGACCAAAATGATACTTATATTCATATGAATAAATCATATTAAATAATCTAAAATATTATTGTACTTAAAATTTTATAAAATAATAAAATTTCATGTGTAAATGATATCAATATTCCTTTTAAAACCAAGAACAAGAAAAAGGAAAAGAAACTATTATTGTTAGTAAAAGAACATTTTAAGATGAAATCTAGTTAAATAAAAATAAATTTAAGAGATACGATCAAGTTATATCCCACCTAATTTATGGTTATATACTAACTTATATAATAGTGACTAACATTCTTAATAAATTTTATAATGTGTCAAATCATAACATCTACAAGGATCCAAAAAAATTATTATATTGAATGGATGTCATAAAATAATTTTCAAAGAATTAATGATTAACCCACTTAGAGATATGTCCAAAGTACTAAATAATTAGCCTTCCATCATTCCTTGATCAAATTTATTTTTCTCACATTTATCAAAAACAGAAGGATTATAAAATATTTCATCAAGTTGGATTTATATAGAAATAGATTCGAGATTAATAAACCCCATATTATCTTGATATCAATAATAGTGAGATCTAAAATAAATATTCTTAGTTCAATAGTTTTATATGTTATTCTTAGAAAAAAAATTCTAGTTGTTTTCACTATAAATAAGGATGTTTTAAAAATTACAACCACAATTAGAATGGGTATTATTCATCTAAAATTATTATGAACAATAACATACAGTTGAAATATACTCACATTTAATAGTTGATAAACATACTAAATTTTATTTTGTAGACATCCACGAGACATAAAATTTACCCAGAAAATAAACCATACCTAATGTGATTTTTCTATATATCTTACATCAACCAAAATCAGAATCACTGTAGCTAATTAAATAAAAATAGTTTCTGGTAGGGTAAAATTGAAAAAGATTAAAATTTTCTTTAATATATTTTATAATATTTTTAATATACAAAAAATGAATTTATATAGGATTGATTTGAAATATTGAACATAAGAAAACACTAAATATAAAATGAGTCATAGAAATAGTTAATTGTATTGAACTTCCAATCATGTTTATAGACATTTTGACATCAATAGATTTTCATATTTTTCAAGTGTACATAAAGTTCTCATTGGAGTATTTGAACTCTTAATTGAATCTTATTTAAATATTTTAATTAATTATTATCATACATTTATTTATAGAAAGAAAATACAATCATAGCTTTGACAAATTTGAAGACCAAGAAACAATATAATATATACTATTAAACCTATACCAAATTAATTTTCCATTATACCATAAAATTCATAACCCAAATCATTATTTTACTATCTACTATTGAAATCATTCATATAAATTTGGATAATTAAGAAATCATTTTCATTATTCCAATCAAACAACAAAGTACGAACATTTCCAATTTCAAAACTATTTTTTAAAAAAATATATAACCATTCCTGACATGCTCAGGCATATTATTTAAATTCATATAAACGTTTATATAGTTTTAAAACATTATTTGAAAACATTTAATTTTATAATATTAGTAGTCTTCTTACATTTAAAATAACATCCATTAACCCTCACTCCCATATCTGGTTACAAAAACATAAACATTACATTTATGTCTTTGATATTTATGAAGGCGACTCGATTTTAACCATCCAAAACTTACAAAATCAAAAGTAAATATTTGATCAATTACATACCCAAGGTCATTTAGTTTTATGGTTTTAGAGAATTGGGGAAAAATAAATAATCAATACTAACGAATTCAAGGGATTATTTTTTCCACTATACCTAGCTTTTCATATTCCATATTATGTCCTCAACAAATCCCAAAAGCATTCACACATTAAAAACCATTCTAGATTCAATTAATTTAATCATCATTATTTATAATAAGGGTAAGTAGAAACAAATTAAGTCTAAAATCTAATGATATGTAAGTGTAAACATAATAATTTTTAATTAAATTTCCTTAGTAAACATAATAAAAAGATAATGGTATGATGAAATAATTAATGTTCATGAGTATAATATGATAATATCTATACCCATCAACACCTAGATCAACAATCATGAAACATTGAATAAATATATACGAAAGGAAATTTTCATTATAATCAATAATAATGAGCCATGTGATTTCAATCTTAATCAATGGAATCATTAAAACCCAGAAAAGGTTTAAATAAAATGCATTGCTTTCATAGAACATCATCTTTAAATGCCCCTTAAAATTAAAAAAACATATGATCGAATACCATACTATATTTATTGAATCACTATCTAGGTGTATCCATCATAAATAATAATTTATATGTACCATGAATGAATAAAACAGTATAAATATTTCACTTTAAATATAATAATGTTGATTATAGTTTGATTTCCTTATTTATCCATGGAAAATAAACTCTTCCATTCCAATTTCAAAATCCTTCAAGAGAAAAAATAATAATGATATCAGTACCACATATCAATGGTATAGTGTAAGTAACATCAGGGGTTATTGATGGTGATGAATAGAATTATGATTAAAATATCATTAATAACAATCTATAGGAAAATAACCTTTTTATATTGAGTGACATTAATGTATGTCATCCAATATGGAAAATGATTTTGAAAGATCACTTAGAACATTTCATGAGGAGAATTACCTTTACATTTTGGAAACACTAATTAAAAATAAAAAAAAATTTATCAAAACTTAAATAAAAAAAATATTTTAATATATATATTTAATAATAAAAATAATTCTTTAAAAAACTGAGTGGTCCTGGTGGTGGAAAAACAATTCTGGCCAAATACATTAAAACATAGATTCCATTCATTGTTTTAGTAAAAATCAAAAAAAAATCTCATTTGGAAAATTAAAGGTATATTTATTTAAAGGTATAATTGGATAATATTTTTAGAAAAAATGAATTTGGAAAAAATTGATTATCTACTAAAGTAAGAAATGAAATCATATTTTTTTAAAAATGTTTTCTCAATAATTTTATGTCCCAAAAAGAGGAAAAGGGTTATTTTAAATGAAAAAATTCATGAATTACTAGAGGATAATAAAATAAAAAGCTTTTACTAGACAATGATAAATAATTTCTTTCAATGTATACTCTATCATGAACAATCTTACTTAAAACGATATTGAGACATAAATATCTCACCACATTGGTATCTTCTGGATCGTAATCCCCAAGGAATGAAATAAAATTAAACATTTAATACCATGAATAGAAAATGATAAATTATATAATAAATTAAAATGGTTAGTTGATACACATCATAATAAATGATATGTCTATAACATGACATATGTCCCAAAAAAGATAATTTGAGACAAGAAGCCCTTACAATGATCATAAAATTGAAGTGAGAATTAATAAATCAATTGATAATATCTATAAAATGTAAATCACATAAATAAAGTGAAAATATATAATAGTATATTCAAAATTCATTACGCACATAATCCTATAATTTCAAAGATGTTGAAAAAGAATATAACCCAGTGAAATGAAATTCAGTTATGAAATTCATTACCACTTGGTAACTTTAAAACCAAATAACCTTTAATCAAATAATTAAAATTAACACTTAAAATACCATTATTTGTGAGATATTAAATGTATGAGTGTCAGTTTTTAAATCATATAAAATAAATTAGGTGCATAAAAATAAAATATACCTTACTGAAGGGAAACTGAGATGAAGTCCCTTACCTCAAGTCGAGTCGTTTCATGTATGTACTTTTACTTCGGTAGAATAAAATTATATAAACTATTTTGTTTATTAATAACTTTTTATAGGTTTAATTACATATTCATTAACAATTTATCTAATTTATTTTTAATTCCTTAGATAAATACATAATCAGTTAAGTCCACGTCAGGTGTTTTGAAGGTGTTTGGTTCATTGTTTAAAAATAGCTTTGGCATGTTGAACATGGTCAAATACGTATTTTTTAAACAACCATAGAATAATAATCATGTAATGGTTATAATATTTATTCATAAATTATAATTAAAAATAATAATGAACTGTTTTTATCGAAAATAAAATAAATTAACATCAAAGAGATGGTAGGTCGTATGCGTGCTTGAGCAGTAATTCAATTTTTTAATGATAATTATGGAATGGAGGAATTTATTATTTTTACCTTAAAAAATAAAATAATATCATAAATATAATATTATTATTTTTAATAATTTTTTATATATCATACACATTATGTGGTTACGAAAGAAATCAAATTTCTTCGTGTACGCGGTTGTCCACCCATATACACAAAATACATTATCATTTTTCAGCCAATGGAATGGTAAGAAGAAAAATGATATGTTTCAAGAATGATAAACATTAAATTAATATCATAATTATAACATATATTTTATATATATTCATTAATAGAATCATTATTATGATCTATATAAATCATTAGGTAAAAACTAATCACATCGCTCTACGAGGCGGTACTTCTCTGTACACATGAATGATGTTATCATATCCCCCATCAAAGAAAGTAAGAAGTTATAAGTGATATAATAATTAAAGAAAAATAATTATGTTCCAAGTTTCATATATATATATATACTTTAACAATTTTTTGGAGGAGGAGATATAAAATGATTTTAATCGGTTTGTGAGGAGGTAGTCCTCTGTACACATGAATTATTGTTCTCTTTAACATTTGATTGAAGATGACATGGATTTCGGTTATTACATTAAAAAAATATAAAATAATTATATCAAATATTTTTTTTATTATATCATAATAATTGAAGACGGTTTCAATGATGTGGAAGAATAAATAAAATAAAAATGTTTGATTAAGAATGATGCATCTTCTTTGGAAAACCTCCATAGGTTAGCACCAAAATCATTCACATGATGGATAAATGGAAAAAAACGATTATATTTTGCATTTAGAGACTTAATAAACGTATATAGGTTAGTTTTTTTTTTAAACAGCTTCAAGGTGTGAATGGGAAAGGAGAGGGTGTGTCCTTCAATTATTGTGGTGAGTGGCACAATTTTAATTTCTGAAAAGAAAAAGGTGTACCCAAGTTTCAATGATTATAAAAGAATGAAAAATAATACATTATTAATAATTATAAATTATAATGTCTAAATAGATATATAAAATATATTTTAGGCAACAGTTTTATCCATTTCAACCCTTATCTTTTTAGTTTAACCCCGGTAAATCTATTTGTACATTAACTATGATAAAATATTTTTAATATTTTCAAGTAACAGTATGTCCAAAAATATAGTTCAAATTTTTATATAATCTGAATAATTTTTATTAAAAATATTTAACCCATTTTATAAAATTAGATTCATTGAATTTATGAAATGTAATTAAAAATTATTCCCACTGACCTGAAGAAAAAGTGTTTTTTCAAGAAGTATATTTTTCCAAATATGAATATTTATATTAACAATAAGAACAGTAATATTCACTTTATTAATTTAAATATATATTTATTTATATAAAATATATAAATTTCATCTAAATCATTCCTCATTAGGGGTTTTTGAAATATCTAAAATAGAGTATCATATACACCTTAGAATAGTTTAATGAAAAATCTCATTTTTAAACCCAAAATAAAATTATACTAAAATAAAATATAAAGATGATTAAAATGTAATAAATTAAATTAAATATTGGTAATTAATAATTATGTAACATTAAATAATATTCATAATATAATGGCTATTTAAAATTACATAACTTATTGATAATAAATTACATTTTTACAAAAAAAATCATTACATTATACTATTCATTGAAAATATATATTTTCAAGAAAAACCCCAAAATTTCAACCAAAATTATTTTTGATATTATTATTTAAAAAATTAATTTATTTTTCAACTACATTTTTAAAAATATCAAAAAAATAAATGTAATATTTTCTCATAAAAAACAATAAAAATATGTTTTTGGAAAAAAACATATATTTAATGAATAAATTTAAATTACTAAAAAAATTATTATTTATTAATAATTTTTAAATAAATTTATATTGGGTATTAAATTTATATATATATTTCATACTGTAATTAGAACATTTCATACCAATGAATTTAGTGGCTAATTTATAATGGTCAAATCTAAAATAACAGTATTTCATGGTTCGTTTCTCTTCGATGTTGTGTGTTATGTATGCTATCAAGAAATGATTCTTTTTTTGAATATTAATTTGTTACAAATACTTATTAATAAATATAATTAATAAATAAATAATTCTTAATAACCATTTAATATCATTTTAAACCTTTAAAACATACAATAGAAAATATTATTCTAATATCTTTCAACCTATCTATAGGTGAAAAATATTATTCAATTTCAATACCTTCTTATTATAAATATCATTGAGAAAATAATAAATATTTATTTATAATTATTTGACCATATTCATCAGGGTTGTTTCAAAAAATCCTCTTATTTCCAACAATATGACAATGATTAGGTTGGTCACCTAAATTACACACATTGTTTCTTGTAAATTGATTTAACTAATATTTCACAACAAATATAAAGTTAGAATCATAAAAATAATCCAAAACATTTTTTGGTAATGATAATAGAAATAAAATATTGATATTCACAAAAAATACCATAGTGGATCTCCAAATTTTAATATTTTATTTAATATTTCCAATGATTTTTTATGGGATTATCATTTTTAATTTTTAATTTTCAATCAAGAGTGTGTGTATCACTCTCAATAGGTTCATTAAAATATGAATTTCCATTATCCCTAAGATAAAATCCATAAACTCTTCTTCATACTAATTTTCATAAATTGATTTATTAATTAAACTAATTTCATCAAATTTAACAAAAAAATTACTTAAATATTATATTAATCTTAAAATATACTCTATATTCCTTAATAAAATTTGATTAAACAAAAAAATAAATTATTTGTAATTGGGATCAAATTTATCTATATAATCCTTTGCATTCAAAATAAATGCTTTCAACAGAAAGACTATAAAAAAATAAAAATTAATTTTTCATCACATCCAAAGTTCATGATTTCTATTTTCAAATAAAGGTCTTAAAATAATTCATCCTAAAAAATAATGAGAATAATTTATATCTTCATCCCAATAAAATGGAAAATTTTATTCAATTATCATTTGTTTTTTTATTTCTTATGGTGTTTAATTTTTTCTCACCAGAACACCATTTTTTTCGTCCTAAATGTCAATAAAATATAAAGATCTCTATTATCATTATAAAACTTTTGAAATTTTTTATTTAATAATTCTATGCCTATTTAAATTATACTTATTTATATTGGAAATACTTTTTCATTTTTTTGGAAATTTATAACATTCCAAAAATTTATCGAAATATTTGGATGTGTACAAAAAAATAAACCCATATAAATCATTTAAAATATTTTACAATAACTAAAACATACTTAATTCTTTCTAAAATAGAAGGTTTAAATATTGTGAATAAATAAAACTGAAATAACATGATTGTCTTTGTAGTATTTAATTTTTTGATAGATTTTAAAGATCTTTTTTTATTGTTTACCTTCCTTACAAGAATCAAAATCATAGATGGTATATTCATTAAGACAATGTAATTATATAATTTTTTGGTTTTTGTATATATTATGCATCAACCTTTAATAAAAATTTCCAAATATTGTATGATAACAAAATTCATCTATTTCTATTACATTTAAAAAAAATAAAAAATTAGATAGTTAATTTAGATAAATTTGTTAAATAAATATTATCTTGTGAAGTTTCATAAAATAGAATGGTTTCATCCATTAAAACAAAACACTTATAATTTTGAAATTTATTAAACATTTCATAATTACATATATGATAAATTATAATAAAATTATTTTTTAAACCCTAAAAAAATAACACCTTTGAAATGATTACATAATATTCTATTACACTCAAAACCCATTTAATTTTCATTTATAGTATACAAAAAATATAACAATACCACTATAACATTTATTAGATGATAAAAATTTAGAGATATCACCAGCAATATGTCATATACATTGATTAAACTTCTATAATATATCCTTTTTGTAACTTTTAATAAACACTTCCAATAAAAAAATTATGATTATTTTTGTGCTCATGAAAAATTATGTCTTTTTGGGTTTGGAAACAAATCATGGAAACCCAAATAGATTTCAAAATTCTTTTTATAGGTAATTAAAAGGATAATGATATAGATAAAATGACTTAGTGTGGCCAATATATTAGGTAATTCATAAAAAAAAGTTCATTTTCAAAGTGACCCTTCCTTGGGCATCTAAAACATCTGAAACATGAGACATATATACATAAACCTTTAGAAAATGAGTCCTTTTACATTTTTGGTAAAATTTTATCATAGCCAATACCATTGTTTTATTTATTTAACTTATTCATCCCTTCTATTTTATCATAATTTCCCATTCAATGAAAAAATCTAGAAAAATCATTTTCCATAATTTAATTTTCATTTATTAGATTATCATTTTATTTCTAAATGTAATTGAACATGATTATTTGATATTCATTACATTTAGGCTGATAATCCTTTAGTCTAACATTATCTATTTTAAACCCTTCCTAGTCAGCACATAATTTATCATTAGGCCCTGAAGGAATATTTTTCAATTTTTTTATTTACTTCAATATGTTTATTAAATTTAGTTTGAGTATGTTTTTGGGAAATTTGAGAAGATTTAAATTCTTCGCATGTTATTTAATTTAAAATATATTTACAAAAAAATTATTTAGGAAGATAATTATGTTTACATTTAATATCCTTATTCATAGAATATATATATATATTAATTTAATATCTTAAATTCATTTTATATTTAAAAATCAATTGGTTTTCTAGAATCATATTTAGAAGATTAATAATATTGAGATTCACATACTTGGATTGATTAATCAGTTAAACATAGGTCTTCCACTCTCTTTTTAGAACAAAATTCTCCACCTGAATAGGAAGCCTATATAAATCTACATCCATGTTTCAATTTATTTTTATCATTCTAATACTATTTACAATTTTTATTATTATTATTGAGCTGATGGAACTCAGGTTTAATGTGTCTTATCATTCTACATTACTAAAAAATGTCATAAGATTCATTAGATAGATCCTTAACTTTATTTCTTCCATTATAAAAAATTTTAGGGTAATAACCTATTTTTCTTTAAGAGTAACCACTCTTCCTTATTCCTTGTGAAACATGAAAAAATTGGTCTATGTCACTAATTTTCAATTAAAAATTAGAGGTGTAACTATTACCAAGAATTTTGAATATTTAGAACTAATGCATTTATTTTTATAAATCTCTTCTAAGGAAATATGTTTTTAGTTTTATCTCATATTATAATATATATTTCTTAAACACAATTAAAGAAATTTCATTGAAATATTTTATTTCATAAATTTCTACTCTTCTATCATTTCATTTGTTAGGTAAATCTCTTAAAACTCTTTCAACCAAAACTGAATAATATATAATTTATCGTAAATAACACAAAAACTTTATCCTACTCATAAATTTATGAATAATTTGATCAATTATTTCTTTTATGAATATTTTTATTTATTTATATTCATCCATTAACATGTCAAACATTGGTCTTATTAACACATATGAAATAATATGAGAAACATAAAATATTTAAAAAATATTATTGGTTTCTTTCCACATAGTTAAATGCATACAAATTATTATACTAAAATAATAATATAAAATTCTCAGTTATAACGGATATAATAACATCATTTTAAATCAATGTATTGGGGTAAAATTTATGTTTTTATAATGAATTACATTAATAATTTAAAAAAAATGCATAAATTATTTTAATGAGCTTTCGTTCATGAATTCCATTATCTATAGTTTTTTCCATCATTGAATGGTGTCATTTGAAGATTCTAGCCTTTGTTTGAACATATTATTACCATATTAAATGATATTTATCCCCTAATGGTAAAATCAATAATTTATTACCATAAAAACTATATATATATATCAAATATTGTTTTCAAGTTTTGATATCATTTGTTTTGTGTCAATTTAAGGATTGTCTAATGGTCTATAGGGTGTGGATAAACCTTTTTAATAAATTTTATCAAATAATTAGAGTTATTTGAATTTATTATACTAAAATAAAAATGATGAAAATAGTTATTTTTATAATAGTTTAGAATAAATTGATCTTAATTTTACTATTAACTTCAGACAATCATAGAGATAAATGGACCTTTTTATTATTGAAACCCAGAATTTTTATATGGATATATAACTTTTTTGAGTTTTTTAATCCTCTGAGACTTAACCCAAGACTCAAATTTTTACACCAAGAGTCACAAATCAACTAGATTCATTTTGAGGTCATAAAAGAAACCAAAACTTCCATAACCTATAACAAGGAAGAACTGGATCCCCTTGACTTTTACCAGTTGTGGTGGATCCCATATTTCCTTTTTTATTGGGGTGGTAATACCCAAAACGAAGCTCCTACCTTTTGAAAAATAGTGTAAACCATACAATTACTCACATAGATAAGTATAATAAAAACTAAGATTCTAATAAACTAGATGAATAATTAGAGATTGAGTGTTAAGGTGTTAGAGTTCACTTCAATAGAAAATGGAAAGGATGATGTAGTAAATCCATGAGTGACAAAGTGATTGATCTCAAAAAGTGTTTGACAAATTAAATTCATAATTAATCTTCAACCTTAATACTTGAACAAGTTCAATTTAACACTATATATAGACTTCTCATTATGAACAATGATTATTATAGTAATAGTTTTATGCATAGTAACGTGAATATTTTTCTCATGATGATTTATTATATTCTCAAGATAGTCATGCAAGTTTTCTCAACAAAAAACTTTAACTTTTGAGTAGTTCTTTCAATATATAAAATTAAATTAATCTTTACACAAAAAACAATTTAGATCAATTGAAATATTTGAAAATATTATATAAGAATTGATAAAATTATCCTTGGAATAATCACATAAAACATGTGAGTAAAACTTCTCATATTCCAACCATTTTAAATTTGGAGCTCACACGTTTCATATAATGTTGGGTGTATAACCTTTATCCCAATTCTATTTATTTAATTGATATTAAAACACTTATAAATTTTTTGACATAATCAAAATAATGAATATTTAATTATAGGATAATTTAAAAAATGAATATATCCAACATAATGTTTTTGTAAACTAATATTCAAACCCATAAGAAAAATAGAGAATATTTCATGATTTTGAAAAAAAGTTTTAAAACATATGAATTTTTATTTATGTATTTGTTATGTCTTCAGAACTGTTTCATTAAGAATTTAATACATTAATATGAATTTATAAAAATGTATGTCTTTAGAAAAAATTTCCTATAGATTTATAACGACAAAATTGATTGATTCATTAGGATAAAGTTTGTGGGGGAGAATCAAACCCTATGGAGGATCTAGAATTATTCCTGCGGTCGATTGAGATAAATATGTGGATGATAAGAAAAAACATTTGTTTGATTTTAATGAATTTTTTTTCAATCTAGGACTTTTTACAAATATCATTAATGTATGATTGAATGTTATATTCACTTGAAACATTACATTTGGTTTATTAATTACATTGAAAAATTTAAAATTTCTTTCTTTTACATTCACTTTTCTTACATATTCTATAGTCCCATTCAATTATATTTTATCATCGATTTGGTAATTTTTTTCAGTTGAGGAATTTTTATAGCTCCATTTTTCATATATTTGGTCCATTATACATACATTCAATCCACTATACATGAATTAAATCTATTGTCATCATCACATTCAATACATTGTTTTTCTCACCGTCAATCCAGACATAGACATAATTTTAACCATAATTAATATAGAGTATATAATTGATAAATTTACAAAATAATATATTAAATATGATAAATAGTGACATAAAACATATATTAGAATAAATAAAAAAATAAATTTGTAATTATAAAAAATCAAATTGGTTCAAGGATCCACTTCAATATCAACTTTCACTACCTTTCATGCTTCCAAAAATGGAAATACTGGAATGTGGTCATCTCCCCTTATTGACTTCTCATTTGATTCAACATCATATTCATTAGTCAAGTGAGTCCATTATCTTATGCTCTCTAATATACTTCTCTAAGATAATTTTTGAAGATGCCCAAACTGTCTATATAGGTGGCACAACTTCACTTCAAAATTATAGTTGGGTTTCATGTGTATAAAAACCCAAATTAGATACTCATTTTATTATATTATTTTTAATGTAGAAAATGTAAAAAAAATATAGGGATCTGGAGGTCTTGAATATTTTGAGTATTAGACAGATAAAATATCATATTAAACATAAACCCCGTCTTTATTATTTTCATCTCTAAAATGTGATCTTAAATTCCATTCAACTCGTATTGCTTTATAGGGTACCCTAGGGAAATACAAAAGAAACTAAAATTGTGATCTATAAATCCATTTAAGGGAGTAAACATAGTAATAAAGTATGACATCTAACACAGAATACATAACATGATATCATAAAAGAGTAAGATCTTAAATAATAATATATAATCATGGTATAATGAGAAGGATATCATTGGAATTTAATTATAATGATGTTAAAAAAATATAAAACATTTTATCACAATCGTAAGTCAAAGATCTCTGCCGAGTAAACATAACCTACTGTGTTATTCTAACCGTGCATACAGCAAACATGGTATCTCATGGGATAAAAACATTACACAATATATTATATGGATATATAATTTCAATAATTTCTATCATATCATAACATTTAAATGTACATGTGTACCATATAAAGATAATATAAATTAGGAATAACTATATGTAAAACACAAGTGAAATAAATGGGTTTTGTAATCTTATCCCAAATCCTAATCATTGGATATTTAATAATGATTCCCAAGAGAATAAGGAATTAAATATTAAAATATATTCATATTTTTTTATAGGAAATGTAGTTAAAATATATTTATTATAAGCTAATAATGTTTCATATGAAATTGTGAATATTTAGGTATAGAAATGAATATCTTGAATGATATTTCAAGAAATGAGTAAATAACCCTTAAAGAAAGTCAGCACAAGGCATATTTATTAAAACAATAAATAAAACAAAATGGTTCAAAAAACATCCAAAATATTAAAAAATTATGTATGTACATAAAATTCAAAATATACGAACATGAAAATAAAAAATGATTAGGAAAGTTCCCTTTAAGAAGGATTATTTTAACGAAATATCAGTAACGTAACTTGTTAAAATTGTATAAACCTAGAAGATAGAGGGAAAATAAAATATGTACATATGTGAGAGACCTGTATATATAATAAAAAACACATAAATGAAAAGAATATATAGAGAAAAATATGTTTATTAAGAGAAAATATAACATGAAATAAATGAGGGTGATTCGGAACATCCATTGTCTTGAGTCCTTACTTGCTTAGACCTCGTGTCTATCTTAGGGAATAATAAATCTAACATTACTAAATAAATTATTTAAAACCTTATTCATATACACTTTCCTTGTTACTATTATTTTTTTATAATAATTTATAAATATACCATGTTTTTTCTTACTCTACAAAGGGTGTTTGTTTTAGGGATATAAGGTCTTATATATTTTTTAATGATTATGGAAGTTATTTTCAAATGGTACCACAACTAAAAAATTGTAATTAAAACTTTTTCATGTAATTAAATATTTTCATATGGTATTATGGTAAAGGATCCCTAAGTATAAATGTTTTTGATTAATTACTTTTTCATCTAGGGTATTTTATGAACCAATATAAACGAAATCAGTTTTTTTAGTTTACAGATTTTTTATCCATTAATAAAAGTGACAAAAGTTATAATATTATTTTTAGATTCATTTTTAACCATAAAATTATTTTTATGACTAGCCATGATAGTGAACATGAAAAATAAAAAATATTTTCTATATAGGTGGTATTATTCACATAAGACGAGTAAGGTTTTCATTTTCTAATGAATGATAGGAATGTATATATTGTATATTACAATAACATAAAAATAAATATATATATTTTTAATATTTATAATACTATTTTAAGTTTCATCTAATAAATTTTATGGGGGAATAAAAATAATATATTAAAATAGATCATCCAAGAACATTACCTCTACTTTTGGATGTCTAGTTTTTGAATACACCTTAAGATACCATGGATTGTTCTTTTGTAGAAAATTTTTCTTCTAGGATGTTTTATGTGTATTGGGGATAGAATTTTTCGAATTTGGATAAATATAAATAGATTAAAGTGTGAGGTGAGGTGAGGTTGTGAAGGTTGGTATTTATAATGGAGAAGAGTGGTGCTTTAGAGTAAAATATTGATTATTCTATTATTTAGTACAAATTGTTTCGACTATCATTGATTCAATTGAAATTAAATCAATTGTAACTAAATAAAATAGGGATATATGACATAAGAATCACTTCATAAATGAATTTAATCATTAAACCACTAAAATAAATGAAAATATCCAAAAACAAATATTATTTACAAGAATAAAATATATCATAGGTACCATTATTTTAAAAATAGGTTTCTATATTAAAATATAATTTTTAAAAGTTTAATTAGAATCCTTAAATAAATTTTACATCAATAAATATGTATAAAAATAATTTTATGTTATATTCATATACTGATGATGTCATAAAGGTAACAATATTCATATAAAATATATTTTTACTTTTCTTTCAAAAATCAACTTTTTTAGAAAAATACCAACCCACCCACCCACCCACCCCCCAAGATAAATTCAATGTGAAGATTCTAGAAATTTAATCTATTTTATGAAAATAATTTTATAATTATAAAATATTTAATATTTATAAAAATATCCTTTTATTGAAAAAATAATAATTTGTACATGATAAAATTTCTAAACCATTGAAAAATAACTTCTGATTTCTAAAAGTTATACAATCAAATAAATAGTGTTTAATGAAACTGTTTTATGAAAATAAAATTTATTTGAAATCCATAAAAATATATGTTTTAATAAAAGTAAAATATGTATGTTTTACCAAAAATACAATAATTCTTTTTGCACGCTGAAGATTTGCATCATCATATATAAAAGTTTTATTTAGATTTCTTGGGATATAAATTCTTTATATATAACATTCCTAGTTAATAACATGAAGTGAATATTTTTAATAGTATATTTCAGAATATGAAACATATGATATTTGAGAATGGTAATTCCATTTTTAAATTTTAGGGTAATTATATTCTTTCTCCTTAACAAATATCACCCTAGAAGTTTCATTTCACACTCTAAGTTGAAAAAAATTGGTAATATTTTTTAGTTTCTTCCCCTAATTCCCATGTTTCTTCTTAAAAATTATTGTTACTCAAAAACTATAATAAGTTGGGTAGTATTTTTGTATAGAAACATTGTCTCTATGCTCTAATATCATCAAAAAATTATCCTTATAAGAAATATCATGCTCCACCTCTACCACTTCTGAATTTAGTATCTGTGACTGATCTAGAATCTAATTATTCAATATAGAAATATGGATTATCTCAACTAATTTAGATATGATTTTTTGGATTTATAGTTATAAGGTCATAGTTTTGATTCAATAAATAATATAAAAGAAGATTATGTGTCTAAGACATATCATTCCCTTATTCCCAAACCACATAACCTTCTTCTGTAGAGATATTTAAAGGAACAATTTATCAATGAAAACAAACACTAGATCTAATCCAGGACTACAATAATATCTCTTCTACTTAATATTTAATTCCCTAAATTATTATTATTTTTAATTGTCCTTATCTTCAATTTATTTAAATTTTTCAAGTCCTAGCATCTTTATTCACCAACTCCAACCCAACTAGTGGGAATTATATATCTCTTCCAGTAGAGAGCTTCATAAGGATCCATTTAATTCTTTACTAGAAGTTATTGTTATATGTAAATTTACCATAGGAATATATTGTTCATGATCTCATTTCATGTCCAACATTAAGTACCATAATAGATCCTCAAGTTTAAGGATGGTTATTTAATATGAGACATCTATTTGGGGGTGATAGGCCATACTAATGTTTAACTCAATATTTTAATAATATTGGAGACTTTTCCAAAACAATGTGGTAAATTATATATACAATTTATAGTTGTGTTCCATCAACCTCACCACTAATCTAATGTATAAAATTTAATGTTTATTGAGTGAGTATCCATATCAAATAGAAATAAAGTGGTAATTTATTATAAAATGGTCAACCACTACCAAAGTGGAATTATTTCTTGGTAATTTCTTTAGGATTCCTGTAACAATATCAATAATGATATTGTACTATTTTTGTAAAGGTATGGGTACCAATTATATCATCTCTTTTGAATTCATCATTTTAACATCCAATTGTTGACATACCATGTTCTTTTTTGTTTATTTCCAAATATCATCTTTCATATTTTCCTACTAATGGTGATATTGGAGATCTATATGTATATTTATACTCCCTTGGTGGATGGTGAATGTTGATCTTAGAACATCAGTCAATAGATCCTTATTTAACTCAATATGTGAGGTTACACATAGTCTCATCCCAAACCAAACAAACTTTTCTTCATCAATGTTAAACTATAAAGATATACCCTTTCTTATAGAATCCACCAACTTTTGTAGATCAACATCATCCCATTTAGATTTCTCTTTCTTCTCAAGAATAGATAATAGGGAAATTAGTTGAGCAGGGGACAATATTGTTCCTTCCATTATGATTCCCATGTTCATACTCTATATGCCTGAGATGATTTGATACTTCTCAATATTCATCATGGATAAGGTTTAAATATCATTTTTACTTAGAGAATATACCAATTTATTCACCATACTAAGATGAAAATGGATTGAGAAGTTGTAAAACCCACAAGATTTCACTATATATTTATGTTAAAAAAAATAATATGTAAGAAATAATTATCCACATACTTCACCAAATGATAAAAAAAGAATGAAAACATTTATTTATATTAATATAATAATTCTAATGTATCCATATAATTATCTGAAATTATAATATTCATACCTTTAAATGATGTATTTTTTGGATTTAATTTTGGTTTAACACCCATTAGGTTTATTAATGGAATAATTACTAAGAGTAAGGAAGGAGTTGAGAGTGTCTCAGGGGTCCATAACATGAAAAAGATGGAAAAATAATCCAAATGGAGAAAGTAACATAGTGGGTACATGGTTAGTTTTAACTATTCCCATAATTCTGTACTATAGAGAAGGGGTATGAATTGTTTTTATATCATGTATGGGGAATTTAAAACCACATGTCATTGTATAGATCCATCCTCTTAGATTTTGTATGATTTTTCAAAAATTTTGGGTTCCCCAAAAAACAATGTGACCCATGACCTCTATGGGTAAATAAAACTTCATGGTTGGAACATGGGATTCTAATCCATTCATCCAAACTATTACATGCTTCAAAAGTAAAAAATTTATGCTTTTCCCACTTGAAATTTATACTATCTAACATGATTTTTCACTAAATTTATTCCACTACATCAGTAGGTTAAACTAAAACCTTCCAACACTTTTAAGTATCATTATAAATTAATTTAGTACCTTTCGTGATCCCTTTAGGGTGGTTCAAATCTCTATGTATGTCTACAAGTCCTATTTGTTATATTTTTTAGGATATTTACCCCATAGTTTTCCATATACTTCTAAATATCTTGATCCATATTTCTAGAGAGATATTCACTTTTATGTATGGGGAAATTTTAGATTGAATAAAGGGTCAAGGTTGAATGAGTGGTTATCACAACCAAATGGTATGTAGTCTATAAGATTTCTCCCATAGTCTTAAAGGTATTTATTTATTTATAGTTGTTCCATTGTTTTTATGTGTTTTGAATTTTTTTCTTTAATGATGAAAATTAAATTAGGAAGTTAAATAATGTTTTAGATGATTTAAGGATCTTATTGGGTATGTTGATGATAACAAGATCGGGCTTAAAGCCTGTCGTTGGGTGTTCAAACCACTTAAAAATGGTGAAATGGGTTCAAAATGATAAAATAGAGGGTTTGGAAGATAAAATAAGTCGCAATATTTGTTTTATAAGTTATCCCGGCATAATAGATTTCCTTTTATAATCTAGAAGTTAAATGTGTAATGGAATTCGATAAAATTTGTAAGTGGTAAATGGTTATAGGTGATTATTTATGTTTTTAAATGGTTTAAAGAACCTTTAATAATTGTGTTAAATGAATAAAGGTTAAATGGTTTGTTTATAGAAATGATATAATAATTATAAGTGAAACAGGACATGAGAATATTATTGAGGGAAAGTGTTTCATCCTTGTTATTATGAAACGATGAATAGTCCAACTCAGTTGGACTATAAAAATTTAGAATTTTGATATGGTTAAAGTTCAGGTATATGATGATTCCTATCCATGAGTAAAGATGTTGGAAATTGTTATCATCATCCTAGATTTAGTATAGCAATATATGAAACTCTACATCCTTAGCTTGACATGATGTTAATTTCATTCCTTATTATTGTAAATGGTGTCAGCATGAAGATTTGATCACTAATAGAATATAACATTTAATTATTATTTTATGGTTAGTGTGTCAACATGTTGATCAGAGTAATAATTCATTTTTTAATGTTGTGTGTAATGGGGATAATACCCCTCATTATGTAGAATTAAAATGATTTTTGAAATTCCCTTGTTGATTAAAATTATAAATCCATTTCTAACAGATTCCTCAGACATCCTGCATAGCCAAATCAGATTTGGTCAGTTGGCATCATGCTGAAACCAAGAGCCCAAATGGTTAATTGAAAAAATAGTTTGTTGTGAATTTTTTTCATTATTACATTTCTTATTTTATCCCTTTTCTACTATATGAACTGTTATTATACTGCATATTTCATTAGAGACATTTGGTAGTGCTTTACTAAGTTTTATTCACATCTTACTTAGACTTCCATGGGTAACCAAGAATATTACATGGTTTAAGGTTAGGATAAAGTAAAATGGCCTATGATAGATGGTTGAGTTGGGATTTTGGGATAGATCATGGATGAAAAGATAGGATTGATGTCGTGGTCTATTTTGAGGATTTTCACCATGTCTTTATTTTTTTCCCTTTAACACATTAAACTATTATTACATGGAATTTTTAAAGTTTTAGTTGTGGGAATTGACCAATTTTGGTAACTGATTTCATGTGAATGGTTATTAATCATTAGTGATAAGGGTATTATTTATTTTTTATTTCCATAATTTTCTTTCACCAATAAAGAGGGTATAGTCTTTACACATACTATACATGGCCCTCACAGCTATTCAGCAACATATGGTGTAAGGGGATGCACATATGAGGTTATATAATGAATTGGAATGTGGTGGTGGCTTAGTGGAACCCATTCCAGGACATTACAAAGTGGAATCAGAGTGGTTTATTTTTTGTTTCATTACAATTTTGGAAATATAAATAGGATATTATGATGTGTTTATCATTTTTAATGAGCTCGTTCATGGGAGTAGCTAACCCATGTGTGAGGGAAAACCCATGTTCCCAAGGTGGTATTGTCATTTGTTTTATTCTTTTTTTATAGTTGGATGTTATTTCACCTTGGTTGTTACACTTTTAAAGTGATGTTTTAGTATTATAATATTTTATTCATGGGTTGTTATGGAACAAAATTGAACATTAAATCATAATTTAAGACAATCGTTGTTTTATTTTACTTCAATTATAGTAGGTACACATGGAAGTTCATGTTATGTTTGGGTTATGGAAAATAAAATTTGATTTTATTTATTTTGTTCTTCTAAAGAAATATATACCAATAATAAAATTATAATAGTTTTAAATTTAAAATTATAAATTGAAATTTATAAAAAGTTTTCAAATTAAAATAATTTTATTATGATATTTTTTTACCATGAGTTTTCTAGTGACCCAAGATAAGGGTTGTTGAGTGTGATAACATTGTTGTAGTTATGGCCTAGACGATAGAGTATGTGGAGTATCTTGATTTGGCTAGCTATGAACCTTCCTCTATCTATTTTTTGTAAATGTGAATGTGATATATTATGTGTGCCACGATTTGTATTTGTAATTGTAGTGAGGTACCTACATGATGATCTTTTTTAGTAGGGTGAGAAAGGACAATGCTAATAATTCACCTTCAGTGGTTGGACCAAATCCCCAGTTGGTTCTAGTGATAGGGTGGGAGATCAGTTCTATGACAATTTTTCCTACTTTAAGTAGTTTTTATAAGTATAACCAATGTTTTCTATACCAATAATGTTTGAAATAACTAGATATTTTCAACTCTAACATCATATGATATTTTCCAGAGAGGGTGGGGTTGAGATAGCTGATTTATAGACAAATTCTATCCAGATGATTCTTGATAACATAGTCACTCCTCTAGAGAATAGTGATATGTTGGAAAATTTGATTTTGTGATGACCATGTAAGTGTTAGTTTGATATTCATGACCATGATGAGAAGTGATAGAATATGTCTTATAAGTACATATAATAATGGTTCTTGGAGAATTTCTACCAAGAGAAACTTAGGAGGGAGAGAGCTGCATATTTTTGTCATTAAACCCAAAGGAATTTGTTTGTGATGGATTATGCTGATCAGCAAAATAACCTAAAATGATTTATTCCATAATTGGTGGGAGATGTGGAATCTGTAGTGAAATGTTTTCAGGGTGGTATTAGGTGGGAGATCAAGTCCTGAGTAAATATCATCCTTTTGAAGAAATATTGTTGAGTTTGTGAATCCGTATCTCATTTTAGAGGGGATCCTGAATGAGGATTATAATAATGGATAGATATGATTCGTTGGGTAATCTGGTGGTACATCCTCAAATTGTATAATGTGTTGTTATAAGAGTTTTCACTGAGGTGGTGGCTATAAGAGTGGTTAAGAGAGGGTAGAAACCTCTTTGGGACGCCTTAAAGTGGTTTTGTATTAGTGTGTAAAGCCTAGTTACATTCATGGTAATTCTCTTCAACAAATAGATTAATTTTGAGATTATTTCAAGAATGGGAACATATAGAGTTTCTAGATGAAGCCATGGCCAATGGATTGAAATAGAATATTTTGGACTATGTGGAGCATCGGAATGGGATCTTCTACTCTATATCAATCTGACAGTAATAGTTCAATTGGATAAAATTCTCAGGTGGAGGATTAGGTAATCTACATTAGAAGAACCCATATTATTAGGGTAGTTCATCACATGGGACTTATATAGGAGCTTATGGTATAGGGATAGGTATGTTGTATGTAGTTCATCATTCACCTATTGGTAGCGAGAATGGACCGTCGACTATATATGGTATTATTATTCTATATTCGTTGATTTCAAGTTATTTATTTGATAGTGGAGCCTCTAATTACTTTATATATACTATAATTTTGAATAGTTTGGGTCTGGAGGTGGAGTTCATGTGTGTGGATATGTCAATGGACATTCCATATGGGGTGAAATTAAAGGGAATATTTTATTTTAATGGGTGTTCCCCCATGTTTTGTGTGTATCATTTTATTTGAGACTTGTCCATCCAATATTATGATTTTTATTAAGGGAGACAAAGCAACGAAATACAAACAAGTGACCCTACCTAGGGGGGAAGAAAGTACTGCAGCCCAAGGGAATCGCCTCGTATAAGGTTCACCCCCTCTGGTTTAAACTGAGAAACATTAGAAAGGAAATAAACCGAGAAACCTGGAGATGCAAGAGAGGCTAGATAGTATGACACTTTGTTCCCCTACCTCCATGTATGTGTGAATTTCACATTGTTGTTGAGCAGAAGTTTGCAAGTCCTCATGGTATAGGATATGGACTAGGGAATGGTTCCTTTACCCTTTAAGGCATCATGAATAGTCTTGGAGTCAGTTTATACCTGATTAAAGATAATATCCCTCTCCTTGAATATGGTGAGGCCAGTGAGAACTATGATAGCCTCCGCCTGAATAGAAGTGCCACTCCCATAATAAACCGAGAAAGCCAGTACCACTCTCCCCCGACAGTCCCGAACGACCCCTCCTATGCGCATCACACCCATACCACAGGAGCCGTCTGTGTTGAGTTTGAGGCCATCCCTAAGAGGTATCCACTGGATCCATTTCCCCAGTAGACTAGAAACATTTTGTGCACCTGCACTCCTGAAACCGTAGAGTGTGCAAAGGGACGGTGCCTCCTTCCTGATGTCTTCCAGACCGACCAAATCATACAAGAGGCACCCATTTCTGGCCAAAACCGACCTTCCTGAGGATGGTATCCCCTCGAAACAGGCATGATTCATTACCTTCCAAAAAACCCAACATCCCGCAATGAAAATGACACGCCTCTCTGTCGCGTCTGTTCCTGAGCCGATGGCCCCCTGTGCCCAATGCTCCATGAAGAGCTCGATGTTAACACCTGGATGGACATACGCCGTGATAATTCCAATGGAACTCCACATCTAACATTCCCATTCACCCATGAAGAAGATGTGACTCAGGATCTCTTCATTTTTGAACACGCATCATTGGAAACAGGATGCCATGCTGATTCCCAAACGTTAAATGATATCGTCAGAAGGAAGGGCATTATTACGAAGCCTTTAGGAGAAGAAACTAAGTTTAATGGGTACTCTTTTACCCCATACCAGATCACTCCATCCATTTTTTTGCCCCTGAGAAGAGTTCAATCTCCATAACTCCTTCGAACTGAAAAACCTCGAGGATAAAGGAGTGTAAATGCACCTGTCCTGCTCAGAGATCATGCTAATCGAGTTGTAAACCTCTTGTTTGTTTGCGTCCAACAATGATCTGAAAAATTTTGTGTATATTCTCACCTCCCAGAATGAGATGGTAGGGGCCGGACACCCCGGGTACCCCAGCACAGAGCTCGACCAATTAATATGCCAGAAGGAAATAAGGCCCTCCCCGATGATCCATTGGGAGGATGATAGAATCGTTAGTATGATATTTCTCACTGAGGTCCATAAGGGCGACCCATTAGTCGAGGCACATGAACCACTAGCCTTGTATCGTTGTAGAATGAGTGTCCCTCAGAGGGTAGGATCCTCAATGATTTCCCATGCAAGCTTCGCCCACATGGAGTGAATAGTGCCTTCCAGACTCTTAACGTTAATCCCTTCTTCGCTACTAGGCCACGCTATCCTACGCCACGACACCCATTGACTCTTCCCTTCATCCACTACATCCCATATGAAATGTGCGAAATCTCTATAAATGGACCTGCTCACCCCCTTTGGCACACTTACATAGGCCAAGGCATGCACCAGAATCACTGATAGAATACTATTAACCACCATTATCCACCCCCCAAAGGATAGGAAGCAATTTTTCCAGTTCAGAATACGATCCATGATTCTCTCGACCACTCTGTTGAAGTCCATGGTTCGCAGTCTACCTAGTGAAACAGGGGTACCGAGGTATTCCATGGGAAAAGAGCCCCGTCCCATACCTATAATGGTGCCCATCCTGTCCACCCTACTCAAATTGCACGAACTTGGTACATAAAAGTTACTCTTACCTATTTTCACCATTTTCCCACTCCAGTGCTCATACTCCTCAGGAATCCTATTGAGCACATTAAGAGACCTCCCTCCTGCATTCATGAAAATCATTGTGTCTTCCGCAAAAATAAGGTGTGATACCGTTGGGAGGCCATACTTCCTCCGATATGGCACAATGTTCCCACCGGATACGCCCCTCTTGATTAGCTTGCTCAGGGCATCTTACATGAGGATAAAGATAGTCGGAGATAATGGATCCCCTTGATGAAGACCTCGCACAAGCTTGAAGAACCCCTGATTCCACCCCATGAACGATAATTCCATCCAAGGTGAACAAACACACATGAACATCATATCGCAGACCCATTTTGAGAACCCCGTTGTGGCTAACACCCTGTTGATAAATCCCCACTCCATCATATCGTACGCTTTATTCATATCCAACTTAATAACCAGGTTAGATCCACGAGATTTGGTATTAAAATCTCTCAGAAACTCTTACGCCAATGCCACCGCTCCCAATATCGACCTTCCCTTAACAAAACCATGTTGATCCGCAGATACCCACATAGGTAGAAGGCAATACAACCGTCTATTTATAATACTCACCAGGTTCTTGTAAGGTAAATTGCACATGCTCACAGGCCGATAGTGTGAAAGGGAGGTGGGATCTTTGATCTTCAGTATAAGCACCAGCGTAGTCACTACCATGATCTGAGGGATGACACCCACACGGAAGAAGTCTTGGACAGCCAGAACAATATCATGCTTAACAACATCCCAAGATCCCCTATAGAAGGATCTTGGGAAACCATCCGGACCTGCTGCACTATTGGGGTTAACCTTCAACATGGCCTCCTGCACCTCCTCTTCCTTTGGAACCCTTTCAAGCAGCCCATTCTCCTGGTTGGTGACAATCTTCGGAATCCCCTCCCAAAGTTTCCCCCCCCCCCCGAGGGATACCCCCTAGCCATGTTCTCATTTGTACGAGCAAGGAGGCTTTTTAAGAACGACAAGGCCATACCCCCAACCACCTCCCTATCCTCTGTAAACGTACCATCTTCTAAGGACATATTGGGTTTAACTGCCCACATCCTCTCCCTCATGCATGAATGAAAATAAGCAATATTTTGATCCCCATCATTGAGCCATTTAACTTTCGAGCTTTCCCTCGACTTGCGTTCATGAGAGAGAACCAATACCGCCAGTGCATTCCTATTCTCGGACAACTCCTCAAAGACCTCATCATCCCACCTTTCCTCTAAACTAGTTTCCATGCCCCCAACATCTTGTTTGAGTACTGCCAATTCTTGATCACGAGAAGGGATATTCCTGGCCCACACCTGAAGTTCATACTTTATACACCTTAGCATGGAGTGGATAACCACCCAAGAATAACCTCAACAAGGTTCCTTCCATATCTTTGATACCACATGGTGGTAGTCCGGCATGCCCGCCCACTGACTACAGAAATTGAAATGGTCCTGCTTGACCTCCTCCCTGCACAGAGACAACAATAACGGTGAGTGATGAGAGATGCTTCTCGAAGTGGGTAACCTTTGCACTAGGGAACAGATAGATGGCGTGGACGTTTTCAATGCATCTGTCCAGTCTGCTCCAACAACAAATTTCACCCTTCCGGTTGTTATACCAGGTGAAGGGGTCACCATAGAAACCCAGGTCCATCAGTCCCTTTCCTGCCATGAATTGAAAAAAGGACCTACTGGCCCTCCTTGGGAATTCCCCTTACCCCTTCTTCTCATCCGGATGCGCTATTATATTGAATTCCCCCCCCCCCACTACCCATGGTTGGTTTCCTGGGTCGAAACCATTCAACTCAAATCACAGAACTTCTCGCCATTGTGCATCAAAACTCCCACAAATGAAGGATACAATCACAGAAACTCTGTCACTCATAACCCTCATAGTGATATTTTGGACTCCTGTCTGGATCAAATCCACTGATGCCTCCCTTTTCCAAAATAACCTTATGTGGCTGTTTGTAGGAGCTGCATGCATGTAAGAATGCATTTTAACCCTGCGTGAAAAATCATGGATTTTTGCAGAGTTCTGTTTGTGTTCCATTACTGTGGCCATCTTGGCATTGTGCTAATTACATTCCGAGGAGATGAAATCCATTTTAACCCTTTCCCCGATACCTTGGGAGTTCCAGAGGATGATAGGAATCATGAGCAAGGAGATGTCCTAGCTTTGGCCCCAGGCCCCCTGGTCTTCTACGCACTGGAAGACGAACACTCCCTTATCTGAAATCTCTTCTTCATATACCTTGTACACACTCATGGGCTTCCTACAGACTTGGAAGAAGGAGGAGCCTCCAGAAATCCTAGGTAGGGGGATCCCACCCCAGCGTTCATACACAAGCAACGCTGTCCCTCATCCTGCATAGATCCCCTAATCCCACCAGCCCCTGGTTGACCAGGACAGACACTACCAAACAACGAGTCCTTCTCCGAGGGCGGCCGCTCATCAGATGTAGCAGGCCCCTCTAGACGGACCATTTGGACCCACATCTCAAATCATGCAAGAGGATCCTTACCAGAGGTCTTGGCCTCCAAGACCCCTAACTCCTCCTCCTGATCACCACTGGTCCTAGGGCCCAAAGGTGCAAGGGGAAGGGGCACCCCAACCTTAGGCACACTTAGAGAGAACTCAAGCAGTGCTCTATGAAACAACAGTTTCCCTGGAAAGCTGTAGAACACGACGGACCTCGAGTGCCACGACCAGACACTTGGGGAGATACCTGGAGATATGGCCTATCTAGTAGATCCATCCTAACACGAGAAATAGGGAGCTATCCGCTTGCCTGACGATTGGGCTGATTTCTTGGAAGGCTACTCAGGGACGGTGAGAGAAGCCAACACCATAGCATTCCATGGGTTCAGAGCCCCCATACATACGGGTGTCCAACCCCCGAAGTCGTTACAACGGCCTCCTGACCCACTCCTCTGGCAGTTCCGCAGAGAATGGCCCTGAAATAAACAAGAGGAATAGTACCTTGGAAACACGGGGTAAACTATGTCCTGAACCCATTCAATGGTATTCTTCACTTTTAGGGAAATATTCTCCAGGATCAGAACAGATAGGTCCAATTCGACGCAAATCTGGGGCACTATGGTCGCCTCCCCTCGGTTGGTACTCTGAGCCGTGCAGAGGTACCTCCCCAAGGAGTCACCAATGGCCTTCAAGAAGGCGCCGTTCTGGAAGGGTAAAGGCAAACCCGGAAGGCTAACCCAAACCGATGCGTGAGAGCATTCCCTGCCCCTATGAACCTCCATCGACCATCGAGATAATTTGAACGGATACCACCCCACAGACCTCGGGGCCATACACCAGGAAAGAATTAAGTCCGCCTTCGAATCCAGCACCAAGCAGAATGCATTCTAATGAACCAACGAGACGCGATCCTCCCCTGTAAACCCCAGGTATCCACGAAGTTTTTAAATAGTTGTATAGAAGGAAATGTGGCACCAAACTATGCTACAAGCATCCATTTTATCCCAATAAGAGCTTCATTGAAAGCCTCCTCAGTTTCCACTAGAGACAGGAGGGAGCCCTCCCTTGCTACAGAGTGAGAAAAAGGACCAATCTCCGAGAAGCACGGCATCCTAGATGACTATCCTCACAGAACATCCCTGAAAGACCTCGCCTAGATCTCTGGACGGGGTAGAAAAGTAGGAGGCCCCCAGGACAGAGGAGCACCATCTGCCAGCAGGCCGAATCCAGGCACAAGTGCTGCCAGATCTGTTGAAGAAAAGAGAGACGTGGTAGGCGCAACGGGCGGGAAAGGTTGAAAAACGTCTGGCGCGTGGGGTGCGTACTCCGTGGAAACCATTCCTCCCCTTTCGCATTTGAGACTTGTATTATATTGATATGTAGTGATTTGACTAGATATTGGGAATCGAATAGTTAGTATCATATTAATGTTACATTGATTATTACTATAGGTGAGTGACATTTACTTATCTTGAGGGTAACACTTATGTTTTTTATGCAGAATGGGATATCCAGGTAGGTCGTTCAAGGCTATTTCATTAGTAACTTGGTGATCTCACAACCCTGGTTGTTTATATATTTCTTGATGATAACATAGTGGATTATGTTGTCTTTTCTTTTGTAGTGGGTTGGTTTCATGACTATTTCCTTGGGAATTATTAGTTATTACAGTTGAAATATAGGTTGAGTTAATTATTTATATGATTCTAGGATCTAAGCCAATTTATATTCATCCTTTCATAATAGAGAAAAAAGAGCTATTAGAGAGTATGAATCAGTAGGGGGAGTTGGGGGATAATGGGTTCATCTATCCAAGTATGTCACCTTCGGGTCTCTTCTTTTTTTTATAAGAAGGATGAAGAAGTTTTCTATTTTTTTGTCGATTACCAAAAGATAAACTAGATGAATATTTAAAAATGATATCCACTTAGGCATATTCATGATCATTTTGTTCAGATGAGGGCTACCACTATTTTTTACAATATTGATATGATATTATAATATCATCAGTAGAGGGTGAGATCTTCATATATATTTAAAAAATACTTTTTGAAACAGGTATAGTTTTTATGAATTCATCGTGATGTTGCTTGGGCTGAATAATTCTATTTTTGTATTTATTAACTTGAAGAACCAGGTCTTTCACCCATACTTAGACCAGTTTGTGGTTATACTTTTTAATCACATCTAATTATACTCCAAAACTCAAGAATACAATGCCAAATATCTGGAAATTTTCTTTAGTGTAGTGAGAGATAATATGTAATATTTCAAGTTATATAAGTGTCATTTATCAATTGAAATGTTATCTTTATTGGGACACATCATATCAAAATAAGTGGTGGATGTGGAGCCAAAGATGGTTTGAGTGTTTATTTATTGAAATACTACTTAGAATGATTTTGATATTAGAATAATTATGGGATTAGTGGGTTATTATGGATGCATTATCAATGAATTTTTTGTCTTAGTGGCACCAAACTTGGGTTTGACCAAAAATCCAATCTAGTTTTATTGGTCAGGTGCATATGAGAATTATTTATAGTAATTTAAGAGGCTTCTGACCAAATTAATGGTTATGATATTATATAAATTGGGAAAAGACTAAATATTGTATTGTAAGGAATTCAGGACCATACATGGTTATTTTTGATATAGGGAGATCGATTCTTGAATTATAGATCATGATAGTTGAGGATACAAGAATGGAGATATCTTATGCGCAATATTGAGTATGAGGTCGTAGTTCATGTCATAAAATGATCATGGAATTATCTTCTAAGATGGTGGTTTATTGTTTATAGTGACAATAAGACCCTCAAGAATATATTTTCTTACCAAGATCTAAATCTCTGGTAATGAAGATAGGTTATATATATGAAATACATTGAATTTGAGATGACCCATACACTAGGTAAAGAAAGTAGTGTTATCGATTCATTTCCCTAGAAAACATTGGATTAGGAGAGATAATAGACTAGTCTTGAATGGAAGATGATGAAAATGTTAGATGAGACGCACATATATATTTATAAGGAAAAAGAATAGATAAAAACCATGTATTTTTTATTTTTACCTCTCTTTTGGACAAGATATTGTGGAGGAAGTTTTAGGATTCAGAGTTCCTAGCTTTGAGGGAGAGATTTCATTGTAGGGAGAAACCTCCTAGATGAATAATCGATGAGGATGATATCATCTATGTTCATGGTCATGTTATTTGCATAATTTTTTGTGGAAGGAGATAATTTTTTATTTTAGTTCATTGAAGTGGGTGGTGCACAATTGTTTCACAAAAAAAAGTGATCTTTGGATCTAGTATTCGTTTCCAAGAATGAAAATAAAAAAGAAAGGTTTTTTATACTATGTTACACCTGTTACCAAGTGATGGATAAGAATTGGTGGCCATTTGATCTATTAATTTTATTGAACATTTTTTAATGGAAGTGGGATGATTTTACTATTTATTTTGTCATAGATATTCCAAGGAAACCTTGGAAGTATTATAAAATATGGGTTATTATGGATTGGTTGAAAAGGAATTTCATTTCCTTCCAATTCCAGATACGTTTTACCATTGATTGGTTAGGTGACATATATGTTCGAGAGAATTTATTTCTTAGGGTGCCTCAGAGTATCATTTCATGTCATGATCTCTATTTTACATTACACTACATGAAAGTGTTGTAGATGGATCGAGGAATTATAATGTTATTTAGTACAACTTCTCTCATGCATGCAGATAGGTAATAAACATTTATTGTGTAAGTGTTAGAGGACACAATGTGGGAATATATTTTAGATTTTTTGGAAACCTAGGAAAATAATTTTCACCTTGTCCAATTTTACTATAAATATGGTTTTCATGTTTCTATTCATATCACAGGGTATGATGAACTACAAAATATTTCAATTTGGTCATATTTTTTTTTATGGAAGTCTGAGAGTGAATTTTTTTGGACAATTATTGTGTTGGTGATTTCATGGAATATCTAGTTGATATGGAAGCCTATGGCTATGTTATAGAGTATGTAGAAGAAATATTATAATTTATATCATTAACCTATTTTATTTTAACTAGGTGACAATGTCTTCCATATGTTATCACCAACATTGGGTCACCATCAGATTCATAATCAAATCATGTTGGCACTCTGATATGTTGGGATATTGGAGATTGTGGTGAGGATCATACTGGTAGAATATATGATTTCTATTCCATAGTGATATAGTGTTATGTAAAATGTTTTCCATGTTCCACAGATTAGGAATTATCACCATATCCCTTATCAATTTATTGATGTTGATGATGTTGATCTTGAGTTCGATGTGTTCTTTGAGAAGCATCTGATTCATATTATGGATTGGAATGATAATGTTTTATGGGGTATGACCATAATTTTTTTCAAAGTTATATTGAATCTTGTTCATGTTTTGGAGGATACATAGAAGTGGTAAACTGGTATATAGACCCATAGTCCTAGACTTTTCACCTTATAGTCTTAGTGATTATTTGGATTGAAACTTGAGAATGAGTTTTTTTGTGGTGGGTGATTGTATGATCATAACCTTTTGATGAGGTGTGTTTTTGTTCTAACTTTTGTCTAACTCCATTTAAATTTTTTAATGGAAGAACTATTGGGATTGAGTAAGGTTTCATAAGTTTCATGGAGTTTTTATATATGAAAAAAAGATAGAAAGGTTATAGATAGTTCATGGAACATAGTTGGTGCATGGCTAGTAATGACCATACCCCATAACAGTTCACCTAAGAGAAGGGGGATGTACAGTTTGTATAAAATATACAAGGGTTGGAAACCATTCAACATTAGATTGACCCATCAACATGACTTTCATAAAATTTTATAAACCATATGGGTTCCCTATATTTTAATCTAATAAAAAATGATGGGTCGAGTTCCAAGCTAATGTAGGTGGTGTCCTATTTTTTACATAAATTTGGGATGTTAATATTTTACATTATTAGGATTCACTCCAGCTTTTATGATAAATTCTTGTTAAATGTAATTTACCTTAAATTACATGAATTAAAATGACATATATAATATATCGGACACATTAATTTCTTAAGGGAGGTTAAGGTCCTTGAATTGTACCACCCCTTGGGTGTCATTATAAATTGGATAAATCACCATGGGTGGAATATTAATTTGATTCGCCTATTATGGTGTTCTCTTTTACCCCTTGATTTTGGGATTTTAAATGAGTTTATTGCATTTTAAATTGTATTAAATTAAATATGGAATGGAATACCATGTCTCTGTGAACTTTTCCATTATTTTTTATTTCTTAGGCTTGAGATCTTCTTAATAAATGAAATGGCCTATTGATATTTCATATCAAGATATGGTATGGTTATACATGTGTCCCATTATCATCTAATTATGTCATGTATAGAGTGATATAGGGGATTCTACATATAATTCAATGAATATCCCCTTTGGGATTATTGAATTAAATTATTTCTTATTGAATTATCTTATTTTGTGGTTGACACGTGGGTTCTTATATGAACATCAGCGATGGAATCACATGTAAGTTTCATTATATCATACTATGGGTTATACTTGGGTTCCCTTTATAGAATTCCAGGCATTCAGTCAGAGAAAAGACTATAATATTATGATAAGAGTGATACATGCATTAACTTTATGTAATGTTAAGGATAAACTTAATGGGAAATCATTATATATAACTTCAGTGATACATTGTATCCTTATGTGGAATGCTCTGGATAGAATCAGAGGTATATAATAGACTACCATACCTTGAGTGATACTTTGGTATCTATGAGGACTCCCATGGACGATATAGTATGGTGATGATTTTTGAGTTTCACTTTTAGAGACACATAGGTTCCAAATGAGTAATTAGATAAATAGACCCAGGTTTAAAATCAAAATTAATTGAGTATATGGTGCATCTTCTAAGTCAAATAAAAAACATGGATTCTGCCATTTATTTACTTTTATGGAATCCTTGTCTAACTCTAGTATGTATAAGTGATTAAGTGGGACTTATGTAACCCTTATACGAGTATGACCAATATGGGAGTCCTTGGATATGAGCCAGATCCCAAGTCTTAATTATAAAATAAATCATGACTAACTATTTACTCAGATATATTTCGGGTTAGAATGAATTTGGTAGAGGGGTATGGGAGTTCCATGGGAACCCATACATATGTGGGTTATTTTTTTACATAATTTCATTTACGACACATATTGTTACCTAGAAACTGATTTTTATAAACTCGCAGCCTAGATGGAATTATACATCATTTGTGGTGGCCTACCGAGTCTATCTCACTCCATGTTTAGGCATCATTTGTGTACCCAAACAGACTTCATAGATGTAGGTAGGGATAAAAGAAAGAATCAATCTATTGATGCTTGATTAAGATTCTAGGATAGTGTATTGGGGGTGGAGGACTCAGCTTATGCTAGATATGATACAAGAGATAGCCTTGGGTCCTTTGTTCATTTTATATCATGTTTTATATACATATTTCATTGATCCCCATGTATTTACTTTTGTATAGAATTCCCTAATCATCATTTTCTTATATGAAATTGATGGATATAATTTAAATGTTTATTTATAGGATGTATGAATATTATTTCACTGTTTGATTATCTTTTTTGATTATTTTATAGATTGGTATAGACAAATCGATGTTCTATACTCTAATTTTAGGGGATAGTCTCCCCAACATTCCCCCAAATACCCTCACAACTAGTTAGAATCCTCTAGAGTACATAGAGGAATAAATTATTCCATGTGGCCAACTGGGCTTAGTTTCTTATGAGTGAAATAGGTTTGGGACATCAAAAAGAGGTATGATAGGTTGTTTCTTTTCATTTCAATTCCTTCTCCCTATAATTGGTATTGTATAAAGGAGAAATATAACATGTTGGGATTTTTTCATGATCCTATATTGGGTAGTAGCTAAACCATGTATAGTGAAATTCCAAATTACCTAGGATGGGACATGTTGTTCGGGATTGTTCTCATTACAGTTATCTTGACTTCACAATTGGGTGATGTACTTGATTTTTTTTGTTCCTTATGACTATGGATTCCTACCCTTGTCTCAATATGGAATGGATGTATTTCTCAATGAATCATTATAGGATCCGGGTTATTTATATTACATTCACATGTCATTTCAAGTTTATATTACTACACACATTACATGTAGCATGTTTTGGTGCCTTGATTGCTACTTCTATGAAATTGTGATAACATTACATGAGGAGAATAGATATATAATCGGTTTTAATTAAATGGATGTCATTGTAAAATTATAAAGTGTATGTTCCTTTACAAATTTGTACAGGTAACCCATCTAATTAGACCTTGATATATATATATATAATTATTCTTATGAACTACTGAGTTTAAATTTTTTTATAGAAGGGTTTCTAATAAATGAGGATTTTAAGTAAAACTATTAGAGTGGTATCATCCCTAAGTGTAAATTGACCTCCCACCCCCACCCCCCACACGTTGTACACTATGACATCTATCAAAAATGGATAACATCACCCTGAACTGACCATAGTAGTGGGTAGTAAGTTGTATATCTTGTGTTTGTGTATGATCCTAATATCTCCCAGACCCAACATTAGGAGTAGGCAGAGGGGTGTAACTCTTATATTAGAAGGCTTTTACATATCCTATTATTATATCTATGATTTAAGTGGTTATAAAATCTTGTATTGATGTATATTTTTGGTATTTATACATACATTCCAACATGATGGCCTTTATTTGTGCGCCATGAGGGTGGTGACATCCATGCTCTGAAGGTGTTGGGCCATGGGCCTCCAATAGGACTTTCCATATTTCCACATGTGGAACTGGTAGTTATAACTAATATGGCTTCCAATACCTATATTAGGGAGGGTTTTGATTTTTTATGAATACAATTTATAGAGCCTTGTGACCCTCTCAAACTATGGAAGAGTTAACGCATGGGATTCAATAGCCACATCCACCCACATTTTTGGGGGGTCTTCATCCTAATTATGTGGAATCAAGGCTATATTCTATACTATAGATTTTCTAGAATCTTGAGTCATATTTCAAGAGGATATTTATGCTTTCTTTGTATATGACTTCGGATTATACCAATATATTGTGGGACATTATTACCCAAATTTATCATCATCGGTATATGGATTAGATGTATTTTTAAATAGCAAACTATGACTATTTCTATTTTGAAACATCGAGGGATGATAGTGTTAAAGTCTTATACATCTAGAGAATAGATATTTTTTAATTATAGAATATTCTACCAATTTCATGGAGCTACATCACTTCACACCTATTATTTTAGGAGATTAGTCATCTAGAGATAGACAATTTGAGGATGGTCTCGTTTATTAAATCTTATCATAGATAAATTTATTTCAACTTGCTACAATATCTGGGATAGTGAACTAGGTACTTATCATTGATATTAACCTGATAGAGGCTGAGGGTGCAAGCAAGTGAATTTTGGAACCCATATTTGAAATTTTATCAAAAAATAGTAGGAGGTTTCATTTTGATCTTCCATGTCTACATATTAGTAGCTAGGGTCTATAATCAATTATCCATGTGAGATTCCATCACTGTGGGGAATCAAGTTATATAAAAAAACATTGTACCTATGACCGAGTCGAATGTTGGTCTTGTAGAAGGATGGGCCACATTCATCACATTTGCAAAGATTTTCCTCCAGTAACATGTGAGAGAGGGTCGAATATGACTCCATGTTTATGTGTACGGTCAGAAACTTCTCATAATCCAGGGATCTAGAGTGTGACTAGAATAATAGGATAAAGTGGTGGTAAGGGTAAGAGTATCCTGACACTATACATACAACACCAATAGATCAGGCCTACTCAAGGTAGCCACACTATATCTCAAGGTTGTAGATCAGCATAGATGTATGTAGGGTAGTGGATACCTAAGGAGCATAATTTCGGTTCTTCAATGTTATAATCTACTAATCTAGTAGACACTACTTTTTAATCTACTCTTTTCGATACAAGGTCATCCATCTCCAACATATATATGCCTTTTATGGAGATACATGGTCTTGATGATCCGTTTTTATATGGTTTGATGAATCTTGATACTCCATCAGGAATTCAATCAGAGAGTGTATACCAGTGTAGGGAGTTCCCCCATAAGATAGGTGGGTGTATCTTTCTATGAGACTTATTTTTTCCTTGAGATGATAGAATTTGAAAACATTTTCATTATTGACTGGTTATTTATCTATCATGCTTATGTTGATTACTATTGCCTAAGGGTGACTTTAACATCACCAGATTGTAGTAATTTTATTTTCATTGGAATGGTATATCCAAGAAAGATGAACTTGACCCAAGAATCATGGTCTGGATGGGATGACAGCATAGATCATTAGCTATTATATGGATGATCAAGGAATGAATCGCGCAGATTTTCCTCAAATGGTAGATTGTTTCAGGCAAATTTTCCTTCATGAATTTTTAGGACTACATCATGATGGCTAGGTTGAGTTTTATATCGATATAGTTCTATGAGCTCCACCAATATCTATTACTCATTATAGGATTGATACTACTGAGTTTTAGGAGCTCAAGAGGTAGGTAGATAATTTGGAAGCTAAGACTTTTATACAAATGGTTAAACCCACAAATGGTTAAGAACTAGTATCCATTTCTTAGTATAGATGGCCATATAAACTATCTCTAGGGGTAAATAGTGTTCGGTAGTATTGATCTATGTTTGGGTTATCATGATGTCCATGTTAGACCATCAGATATACCAAGTACTCCATTTCGTAATAGATATGGATTGTTTTAGTATTTTTCATGTTTTCTAATCTCATGAATGCTCCAAAAAAATTAGTACTGATTAATCGGGGTTTCTAACCATATCTAGATTTTTCATCGGTGGCATTCATGGATGATATCTTGGTGTATTCTCACAGTAAAAACAAACATCAATAATATCTTGAGAACATATTGAATACATTGATAGAGAATCATTTCTATGATAATATCACAAAGTTCAACTTTTGAATTGATAAGGTTCCACTTGTTAATTGATAATGTTCACTTCCTGGGTCACATTATTTCAGAGATAGGAGTTTTTGTTGATAGAGAGAAGGTGAAAATTGATGTATCCTAGGAGAGAACCAAAAGTGTCTTTTATATAATGAGTTATTTGTGGATATCTAGTTATTACAGGAACTTTATTCAAGATTTCTCAATCATTGTTGAACCACTAGTGGTCTTGACCAAGAAAATGTCATGTTTACATGGTCTGAATCATGCAAGGAGGCCTTAATAGTACTAAAGGATAGATTGACCTCGGCACCGATTGTGAACCTACCAGATTTTGTATGAGGTTATATAGTTTATTATAATGTGCTAGTCACCATTTTAATTGTTGTTATGATGCAGGGGAAGTGATCCAAGGTATACGGGTCTCGTCAGTTGAGAACTTATGAATGGAATTACCTAATGAATGATCCTAAGTTACCCTCTATTCTTCATGCCTTGTATTTGTGGAGAAATTTCCTACTGGGAGAGTATTTTATAGTTTATAAGGTTGAAAAAATCCTCAAGTATATATTTAAATAGTGTGAATTGATTCTTGGGAAATGGATTTGTGTTGAATATCTATATCCTTTTGGATTTGAGCTCTATTATAAGGCTGATAAAGGAAATGAAATGAAAGATTCCTTAAACAAAAAGACTCAAACACAGATAATTTAGGAGTCCAGTAGTGAGGGGTAGCTTATAGCCTTGTTTTATGAGATTCACTTGGAGGTTCAGGATTGTCACAGATAGGTTCTACATGCATCATTATGAGTGACCTCTTCACTTCTAGAGAGAATGAAGATGTTCCACCTATCAAATTATGAGGACTTAATCATATAGGAAATCATTTCTTATGATGACCTACCAGTTGGGTGGTCCATTGATGAGAATAAGATATTTCACATTCATGGATTCAAATGGATTCCCACAGATGTCCAAGAGGAGTTGATGTAGGAGTCTCATGCCTCTATATGGTAAAAGCATGCTGGTCTTACCAAGTTGTATTGTGAATTACGCCTCTAATAAAGGTAGATGAAAATAAAATATGAGATATCTATGATTATTACTCATTGTTACACCTGTCATTATGTGAAGGTAGAACACTAATGACTAGTGCGGATATTATATTTGTTACTTGTTCCTTAGAGGGAGTCGGATGACGTGACCATGGAATTCATGGTAGGATAGACTAGAAAAACTCAGGGAAGTAACACATTATGGGTTATAATACACATATTGTAAACGTTTCCCATTTTATACATATTTAGGAGCCCACTCCAATGGATCATCATTGGAGGTTGTACATTCATGAGATTATTCGCCTCTATTATGTTCAATCATATCATACAGAGACTCTTGCTTCAAATCGCGGCTCTGGGAAGGGTTGTAGAGGGAATTGGGTTCACATGTACAACTAAGTACATCCTATCACTAATAGACCAATGGTTGGTCTCGGCATACTATATAGGTTTTGGAGGACTTTCTCTAAGCATGCATGCATGATTTCGAAGTGTCTTGGTAGAAACACTTATATCCCACAAAGTTATCTTATAATAATAACATTCAGACAGCTATATAGATGGATCCTATAAGGCCCTATATTTTAGGTCATGCAATACACCCCTATGTTGGTTAGAGGTAGTATAGTAAATTCTATAGGGTCATCATGTCATTCAATAGAATTTGGAGCTATTTTACCAAATTAGGAATCGGATGTCTATAGGTTAGTCTAGTAAAAAGTAATATGATGATCATCATCATAAACCATTAGAGTTGGAGGAAGGGATATGTGTTTTCTTGTTTTTTTTCAAATATTCTTAAATAAATGGATTTAGAAGAAATCAAATTTATTTTCACATTACATCTCCCCCTTATAGATTATTAAGTGATTCGTTTGGGTAGCCTATCGGTTCCAGTTACCTTGGAGTTATTGAGACTTGCATAATGTTATCTATGTATCTAATCTTCACTGATTTCATTCATATATGTATCATATTATTTAGCCTAAGTAGGTAGAATTTTTGGTTGATAGATCTTTTTTTTTTGTAGCACTCTTTTTTTACCATTGATCATGGCATGAAGGATCTAGTACATCAATTTGTTCCTTTAATACGGTTATTACAGAAACATGGTTATACACAGGATGACTCTTGGGATTGTGAGGTTGACATATGTTCCTAGTGGAAAAATTTATTCTCATATGATGAAACTGTAGGACCCCGGGACACCCTAAGAAGGGAGGGGTGAATCAGGGTGTCAACTTTTTCTTTTAATCTGATGGATCTTGTTTCCACATTGGCATGAACTATTTTGACAGGTATGATGATATGAGAAGCAATCAAACATTCACATGCAAAGAGAAAACACATCACTTTTTACTTGGTTCGCCACTAAGGGCTATGTCCAAGGCGCATACGCCGACAGGTTGTCGGTCGTACCAAATTCCACTAATCTTCACTAGTTGTGGATTACAATGGTTTGGGAATAGTCACTTTGTCCCAGGCTCACTGCCTTTACAATTGTTCAGGGATATCCCACTGCGTCCCTTAGGTCACTCCTGTTGACTCCCCCTGGCTCACTGCCTTTGGTGAAGTCCCAGTTAGTTTATAGACGTGAAGGTCTCTTCAATAGATTTGCATTGATGACTATGCCTCTGCTTAGCATAAGACTCTGCTTGCATTGAAGTATAGAAATAATGCACTTGAATGCACTGAACCACTGAACCGGATTGTCAGAAATGCTCAGACAGGTTATACTGAAGATTTCGCGCAACTCCTACCCTTTGCGCAAAATATATCACTTTTGCACGAAATACATGATTTTCACGTGGAAAATATTTCATGAAACAACCTCCTTTACGCGCAACATCTTTTTCAAGAAACTTTGCCTTTTTCATGTAGCTCAGAGTTTTTCGGGCTACTTTAGATTTTTCACGCAACGACTGCGTCTTCGTGCATCTTAACCTTTTTTGTGCAACTCGAGTGTTTTCGCGCAACTCCCTTTACGCGAACCTTTTACGGGCAGGTATCATTTTTTGCGCACATCTCCAGATTTTTCACGCAGCCCATGCCTTTACCACTTTTCGACATTTTTAATCTGAACCACTATTTGCGCGAAAAACCTTGATCCACTATTTCGTGCACCACAATTGTTTCCGCGCCCCACTCAAATTTTGCATGCACAGCCCTCCTTTTTCGCACACCACTTCCTCTTTGCACGCACCTCCTTTTACCAACAATACATGTCTTCATTTTCTGATTTTGAGGCCCAAAAATTTGTCCAAACACTGGGAAACGGCGCCATCTTCAATACTATTGTCTGCTTGAACTGTATGATAACTTTACTGGCACACATTCTGAACTTCCACTGGGAAACGGTGCCACCTTCAGTTCTTCTTTTAGTTTGGATTGAGGGTTTCTTTTTCATCACTTTCGGCAACGTTTCAACATGTCCAACTTTCATCTTGTCTTTCTTTTGGATCTCTTAACTTCTATCAGTTGATGGCCCAGCTTCACAGCCAATTCCACTCTTTCCCATGCAAGCGGGTATTTGATCACTCAAGATTTTTCCAACCCCATCTAAAACAGACTTGGCTCTTACCAGTAACTCTGTATCTGAGAATCTTCCAATATGAATATTCTTTTTACCCTCATTTGTGGTTGATCGACACTCAAGTTTACTTCTAAGAGTAACAACTTCTTCCCCAAGACCCTCAACGGTCTTGGACTTCTCTTCTAGTCTGGATGGATGTTCATTTATGACCTTTTCTTGTTCTTCAACTCTAACTTCAATTCCACAATTTCATCTGTGCTTTCAAGGAATGAAGATTGAACTCTCACTAGTTCTTCTATTTATTCAATTTCTACTTCAATCACATCAACATATTCTGATGATTCTTTCACCATTTATTTCCACTTACTACATCTCTTCCATTTGTTCTCATGATTTAAAAAGGCATCCTTAATTTTCAACTTGGGATCACCATTATAAGTAATATGATTGTCTCTGTCTTTATCGATCGAGGGTTCTAACATTCCAATGGTATCCATCATGGAATCATGGTTTCCAGTTTTAAATTCGGATTCTTCTTCTTCACAGAATTTAATATCATCCTCTTCCTCTTCACAGACAAAACTTTTCTATTGTACCTTCTTTCCAATTTGAATTCTCCCTTTCTAAAAAACCTTTTCTGATGCTTCTCAATGTCTTCTGCTTCTCTCTCTTCATCATCGAACTTTCTTTGGCACTGAGAGGCAATGTTCCCAACTCTTCCACAGAGAAATCATAACATAGGTAACTTACCTTTAAATTTACCTTTTCTCTTCTTCAAATTCTTGGAAATGAGAGAAACAATTTCTTTTCCCTCATCATATTCACAACCACAATCTTCTGAAATTTTGATTTTCTCCATGGCATTGAATTCCATTTCCTTGCTAACACGAGTCGTAGCTTTTTCAGGTTTGACTCTCATCTCATATGCCACTAGACTACTTAGTAGATCATCCATAGATAGTTTAGATAGATCTCTTTCTTCAAGGGCTGAAACCTTTGCATTGTACATAGGAGGAAGTCTTCCCAAGATTTTCATTATGATATCATTTTCTTTGATTTCCTCTCCAAGCCATCGAATTGCTACCACTACATCAATGATTCAATTGAACAATGAATCTGCCATCTCATCAGGATGAATCTTTAGATCATCAAACCTGTTGTGCAGGACTTGATGTTTTTCCTCCTTCACTTTTTTTTCTCCTTCATATATATTTTCAAGTTTATCCCACATAGAATTTTCTAAGGTGCAACTCATCACCTTTAAGAAGATCTGATCAGAAAGAGCCACAATGATAGCATTCTGAGCATTAGAATCTGCATCAAGAACTTTCCTATCTGTATCAGTCATATCAAGACATGTTGGATCAGTAACCTGTATTCCTTTCACAGTAGCAAAGAGGACTTCCATTCCTAGAGATATTAAATGAGATCTCATTCTATTCTTCCAAATCTGAAAATTACTTCCATCGAAGAGAGGGATTCCCCTAGCATTGACAACATTCTCCCTGACGACAAAGTACATATCAAACACCAATAACCTGGCTCTGATAACACTTGTAGGACCCCGGGACACCCTGAGAGGGAAGGTTTGAATCAGGGTGTCAACTTTTTTTTTAATCTAATGTATCTTGTTCCCACATTGGTAGGAACTAGTTTAACCTCTATGAGGGATATGAGAAGTAATAAAACATTCACATGCAAAGAGAAAACACATCGCTTTTTACTTGTTTCACCACTAAGGGCTACGTCCAAGAAGCATATGCCGACAGGTTGTCGGTCATAAAATATTCCACTAATCTTCACTAGTTGTGGATTAAAAAGGTTTGGGAAGAGTCACTCTGTCCTAGGCTCCCTGCCATTACAACTGTTCATAGATAGCCCACTGCGTCCCATGGGTGACTCCCTTTGACTCCCCCTGGCTCACTACCTTTGGTGAAGTCCCAGATAGTTTATAGACGTGAAGGTCTCTTCAATAGATTTGCATTGAAGTGTTTTCCTCTGCATAGCACAAGACTCTTCTTGCATCGAAGTACGGAAATGATGCAAATGAATACACTGAACCACTAAACCAGATAGTTAGAAATGCTCAAACAGGTTATACTGAAGATTCCGTGCAACTCCTACACTTTGCGAGAAATATTTCACTTTTGTGAGAAATACTTTATTTTCGCACGGAAAATACTTCGCACAACAACCTCCTTTATGCGTAGCTTTTCGTGCAACACCTTTTTCATACAACTTGTCCTTTTTCATGCAGCTCAGAGTTTTTCGGGAAACTATAGACTTTTCATGCAAAGACAGCATTTTCGTGCAGCTTAACCTTTTTCGCGCAACTTGAGCTTTTTCACACAACTCCCTTTATGCGCATCAGACCTCGGATATTCTCTATGTATTCAACCAAACGGAAGGAGGGGGGTCACCTATTATTTATAGGTGTCTCTGACCCCCATGAACTAAACCCCATGTGGTGTGAAAACCCTCTCATTTGGCGCGTAATATTTCGCGTAGGTATCATGTTTTGCCATCATCTCAAGATTTTTTGCGCAGCCCTTGCCTCTGCCACTTTTCGACGTTTCGAATCTAAACCACTATTTGCATGAAAAACCTTGATCCACTATTTCATGCACCACGATTTGTTTCATGCCCAACTCAAATTTTTTGCGCATAGCCCTCCTTTTTCGTGCACCACTTCCTCTTTGAACACACCTCCTTTTACCAACAATCCATGTCTTCATTTTCTGATTTTGAGGCCCAAAAATTTGGCAAAAACTGGGAAACAACACCACCTTCAATATCGTTCCCTTCTTGAACTATATGATCACTTTACTAGAACACATTCTGAACTTCCACTAAGGATTGACAACAAACACAAACCATACTCCAATTCATGCATAGAACGACCATGGTTCCAACAATCTCCCCCTTTGGGTTTGTTGGAAATCAGAAAATAAATTCAATAGAGCACCATCCATATGCAAACCACAAACACAATAATAAACTCAGCCAACACTCTAAGTCTACGTGAGAAATTATTGGTATAGAAAAGTAGATAGGAAGCTTGAATTGGTTCTCGTGTTTTGGAATTCTCAATGATGCCCAAGTAATTCTCTTATAGTGTCACAGAAGCAATACATGTCCAACGTATTCCTTCTCATCCTTCTCATCCTATCACCAACACTAAATTATCTTCATGTCACATAAGCATAACATGTACATGGCATGCCTGGATTTATTCTTTTCTCCCCCATTGAAAATAAACCCAAAGACCAGTAATTGTTCATTGTTCATCTCAAAACACACTCCCCCTAGATAGTATCTCCCCCACAAACCTACATCACATCTATAAACATATTAAAAACAGTTAAAATAACTTGGGAGAGGGGAATTTCGTAACCTCCTTATGCAGTGGAAGGTGGCTGAACACCAAGGTTCAACCGATGATTCTCAAACACAGCCCCTGACAGTGGCTTAGTCAGGATATCAACCACTTGATCATCAGTTCCCACATGATCCATTCTAATCATGCCTTTCTCAATGTTTTCATTGATAATGTGATATCTGATTTTAATATGTTTTGTACAAGAATGTTGAACAGGATTCTTCGTAAGATCAATTGTGCTCTTATTATCATAGTAAATAACTATTAGTTGCTTTACCTCTTCACCAATATCCGTTAGTTGTTTCTTTATCCATAGCAGTTGAGTGCATGCCTTTGTGGTGGATATATACTCAGCTTCAGAGGTACTAAGAGATATACTTTCTTGTTTCTTGCTCAACCAGCCAACACATTTATTCCCAACATAGAAAGCTCCACCACTAGTGGACTTTATGTCCACTACATTTCTAGTACAGTCAGTATTAGAAAATGCTGATAATTCACTGTCCTTTACTGTAGCAAAGTATAATCCACAATTGCGAGTACCTTGAATATACCTCATGATTATTTTTATAGATGTCATATGTTCCTCCTTTGGATTACTCTGAAAGCGGGATGCTAGAAATGTGGCAAAAACAATATCTGGTCGTGTCGCTGTAAGGTACAGTAGACTACCAATTATCCTCTTGTACATGGTGGGATCTACAAAGGTCCCATACTCATGCTTTCCAAGTTTGGTTCCAACCACAATCGGAGTTGACATCGATTTGGAGTCATGAATATTAAACTTCTTCAGCAGCTCTCTTGCATACTTTTCTGGATAAATAAAAGTGTAATAATTCTTTTGAATCACCTGATGCCCCACAAAATATGTGATCTCCCCCATCATAGACATTTCAAATTCTGATTTCAAGTGATTGTAAAATTCATCCACTAATTTCTATCTACTACCACCAAATATAATTTCATCAACATAAACTAGAACCATGAACTAATCTTTTGGATAATTATTCACATATAGGTTGTGATCTACTCCTCCTCTTTTTAATTCCATCTTCTTGAGATAAGAGTCCAGTCGTGAATACCATGGTCGTGGTGCCTGCTTGAAACCATATAGATCATTCTTTAGTTTGAAAACCTTTGTTTCATCAATACCAAGAAGAAAACCCAATGGTTGTTCAATGAAGACTTCTTATTTGAGTACACCATTCAAGAATGTTGTCTTGCCATCCATTTGATATACTTTATATCCTCTTTGAAGTGCCATGGAAAGGAAAAGCCTGATTGAATCCAGTCTTTCCACTAGAGAAAAGGTTTCTTCAAAATCCACACCTTCAATTTGGGAGTATCCTTTACAAACCAGTCGTGCCTTGTTTTTTTATAACACTTCCATGATCATTAAACTTGTTCCTGAAGATCCATTTTGTACCAATCACATTGTGACCTTCAGGTCTCTAGACAAGATCCCATGTTTGGTTCTTTTCAATCTGATCTAACTCTTCATTCATGGCTTTCACCCAAGATTCTTCATTTGCTTCTTCTTCAAATAAGGATGGCTCCACAACTAACAGAAATGAAGATTGTGTGCTATACCTCATCTTTCTTGTTTGTGTGCGTGCACTCCTATCCCCAATTATGATAGATGGATCAATCTTAGTTCTTTGATTTATCTTATGTGGTTCAGTTGCATTCTCTCCAGCCAAGGTTTCTTCTTCAGATTCTAATTCTGAGTCAACATCAAGATGTGACTGCTGAGTGTTTGGCACACCTTCCTCTATTTCTGTATTTTTATTTTCTCCACGTTCACTTTCTTCCTCACTTTCTATCACATCATCATATGAAATACTTAAATCATTTGTGGTTTTCTATTCAATGATCTTAACATCAATGCTCTCCAAAATCCTTCCTAAGAGTTTATTGAAACAATTGTAGGATTTTCTGTTCATTGGATACGCAATAAAAATTTCATCATCATCATTGTCACCAAACTTCCCTTGATTTACTTCTTTATTTTAGATGAAACACTTTCTTCCAAAAACACGAAATTATTTTAACAAAGGCTTCCTTCCATGCCACAATTCATATGGTGTCTTTGTTTCTCCAATATAAAGTCTCGTTCGATTCTAAATGTGAAGTGAAGCTTCAACAGCTTCTTTCCAGTAATGGCGAGAGATACCAATCATAATCAGCATGGTCCTGGCCATATTGTTGACCTTCCAATTCTGGTGCTCAACAACTCCATTTTTCTATGGATTTCTCACAAAACCTACCACATGTCTTATTCCATGTTTTTCTAGGTAATTCTCAAACTCAATGGATGTGTATTACCCTTCATTATCAAATCGCAAGACTTTTATTGTCTGTCTATTATCATTCTCGGCAATCTGGCGATAAGTTTTCATGCAATAAAGTACTTGTCGCTTCCTATGAATAACCATTACACAATCCATTCTGCTATAATCATCAATGAAAAGGACAAAGTAATTCTCTCCATGTGTTCCAGCAACATTTATCAGGCCACATACATCTGTAAGATTGAGATCAATAAGATGAGATGCCCTTTTCTTCTTTGGCCGATATGAACTGCAGACCAGCTTCACACGAATGCAAGCATCACAAAACATTTCCCATTAACATTTAAGAATGGGGATATCCATGACTATCTTCATCTTAGATATCTCTTCCATGTCTTGTTGTTTAATGTGCCCCAGCCTTCGATGCCACAAATTTTTTTCTTCTTTAATAGACAAATAGCATGAGTTCACTTTGTTGTCAACCTGATATAAGTTTTCGTCTGTTCTACAGCCATTCTTAAGAGAATTATCTATTTTTCCCTTTATAGTGCAGAATTTTTTATTGAAAGTTACTATGAGCCCTGAGTCACAGAGTTGACTCACACTGAGGAGATTGTGACGAAGATCGTCCTCAAAAAAAATTAAGTCTTCTTTAGCTCTCCATTGGTGAGAGCAGTATTCCCACTGCCTTTATTCTTCAATGCACCATCATTACCAAACCACACTATTCCATTAACCTTCCTTTTAAAGTTCTTCAAAAGGTCAGCATTTCCCGTCATATGGGAAGAGCATCCACTATCAAGAATCCAAGTTCTGCTACTCTTCATAGCTTTGAGGGCTACTTCTGCAAGATTGGATTTCTCCATCTTCTTCTTTTCTTTCCATGAGATGTTGGATTGAGTATAGGATTTTGATGGCCCTCTAATAATTTCCTCTACATAATCAGATTCTTCATACCCATAATCTTCTTACAAAGGAGAAAAAAAATTTGTGAGAGCAACACCATCAGGAGGGTGAAAACTGACTAGTCTCTGAGAGTTGTGTGAATTTCTCATGTCGTACCTCTTCCTACAATACATAGATTTATGGCCGAAGTTGGAACAATAAAAACAGTAACCATAGAATCTATTTCTTCTATAAGATAGAGGATATGAAATCGATCTCCTTTTTTGACTTCCCAAATCTTCCCCATTCAAGTGGCTCCTTGCCTCTTTGAAATATGACATGGTATGACCTAGATTGCCAAAGAACTAACACTTCGTGATGGGAAATGTCTTCTCACATTAATTTATCCACGTGCCATCTTCCATGGGAGGATGATTGGACTACCTATCATTTCTGAAAGTTTGAGGATAATCTTAAGTTCTTCTTTTAGTTTGGATTGAGGGTTTCTTTTTCAGCACTTTAGGAAACGTTTCAACATGTCTAACTTTCATCTTGACATTCTTTTGGCTCTCTTCACTTCTCGCAATTGATGGCCCAGCTGCACAACCAATTTCACTCTTCCCCATGAAAGAGGTTCTTTGATCGTTCAAGATTTTTCTAACCCCATCTGAACCACACTTGGCTCTTGACAGTAACTCTGCATATGAGAATATTCAAAATGAATTTTCTTTTTACCCTCATTCGCGGTTGATCGACACATAAGTTTACTCCTAAGAGTAAACACTTCTTCCTCAAGACCCTCAACGGTCTCTGACTTCTCTTCCAGTCTGGATGTAAGTTCATTTATGACATGTTCTTGTTATTCAATTCTAAGGTTCAATTCCACATTGTCTTCTATGCTTTCATGGGTTAAAGATTGAACTCTCACTAGTTTCTCTAGTCATTCAATTTCTGCTTCAAGCTCATCAATATATTCTGATGATTCATTCACCATTTCTTTCCACTTACTACATCTCTTGCATTTTTTCTCAAGATTTGAAAAGGCATCCTTAATTTTGAACTTGGGATCACCATTATGAGTCATATGATTATCTTTGTCTTTATCGATCGAGGGTTCTAAATTTTCAACGGTATCCATCATGGAAACATGGTTTCTAGTTTTAAATTCAGGTCCTTATTCTTCAAAAAATTCAATATCATCCTCTTCCTCTTCACAGAAAAAACTCTTCTTTTGTACCTTCTTTCCAATTTGAAGTCTCTATTTTTGAAAAACTTTTTCTGAGGCTTATCAATGTCTTTTGCTTCACTTTATTCATCGTCGAACTTTTTTTGGAACTAAGAGGCAGTGTGCCCAACTCTTCCACAGTGAAATCATGCCATAGGTAACTTACCTTTAAATTTACCTTTTCCCTTCTTCATATTATTTCAAATGAGAGAAATAATTTATTTTTCCTCATCATCTTCATCACCACAATATTCTTAAATTTTCAGTTTGTCCATGGCTTTGAATGCCATTTCCTTGCTAACACGAGTCATAGCTTCTTCGAGTTTGACTCTAATCTCATATGCCACTAGACTACTTAACAGATCATCCATAGATAGTTTAGATATATCTCTTTCTTCAAGGTCTGACACCTTTTCATTGTACATAAAAGGAAGTCTTCGCAAGATTTTCTTTACGATATCAATGTGTTTGATTTCCTCTCCAAGGCCTCGAATTGCACCCACTACTTCAGTGATTCGATTGAAGAATGAATCTGAATTCTCATCAGGATGCATCTTTAGATCGTCAAACCTGTTGTTCAGGACTTGAAGTTTTTCCTCCTTCACTTTGTTGTCTCCTTCATAGATATTTTCAAGTTTATCCCACATAGACTTTGTTGTGGTGACACTCTTCACCTTTATGAAGATCTGATCAGAAAGAGCCACAGTGATAGCATTATGATCTTTAGCATCTACATTAAGAACTTTCATGTCTGTATCATTCATAGCAAGACCTGTTGGATTAGTAACATGTATTCGTTGCACAGTAGCAAAGAGGACTTCCATTCCTAGATATATTAAAAGAGATCTCATTCTGTTCTTCCAAATCTGAAAATTACTTCCATCGAAGAGAGGGATTCCCCTAGCATTGATAGAATTCTCCATGACGACAAAGTACAGATGAAACACCAGTAACCTGGCTTTGATACCACTTGTAGGACCTCGGGACACCCTGAGAGGGGAGGGGTGAGTCAGGATGTCAACTTTTTCTTTTAATCTGATGGATCTCGTTCCCACATTGGCAGGAACTAGTTTAACATGTATGATGGATATGACAAGCAATCAAATATTCACATGAAAAAAGAAAAGACATTACTTTTTACTTGGTTCCCCGCTAAGGGCTACGTCCAAGAAGCATATGCCAATAGGTTTTCAGTCATACAATATTCCACTAATCTTCACTAGTTGTGGATTAAAAAGGTTTGGGAACTGTCACTTTGTGCCAGGCTCACTACCTTTACAACTGTTCAGGGATAGCCCACTACGTCCCTTGGGTCACTCCGGTTGACACCCCCTGGCTCACAGCCTTTGGTGAAGTCCAAGTTAGTTTATAGATGTGCAGATCTCTTCAATAGATTTACATTGATTTCTTTGCCTATTCTTAGAACGAGACTTTGCTTGCATTGAAGTATAGAAATGACGTACTTGAATGCACTGAACCACTGAACCGGACATTCAAAAATTCTCAGATAGGTTATACTGATGATTTCGGGCAACTTCTACCCTTTGCACAAAATATATCACTTTTTCATGAAATACATGATTTTCGCGTGGAAAATATTTTGCACAATAACCTCCTTTACACGTAGCTTTTCGCGCAACACCTTTTTCGTGCAACTTGGCATTTTCGTGTAGCTCGGATTTTTCGGGCTACTATAGATTTATCGTGCAACAACTGTGTTTTCAGGCAGAGTAACCTTTTCACGCAACTTGAGAATTTTCGTGCAACTCCCTTTACGCGAACCTTTTACGCGCATCAAACCTCGGATCTTTTTTAAGTCTTCAACCAACTGGAATGAGGGGGGTCACCTCTTATTTATAGGCGTCTCTGACCCCCACACATAATACCCCCTGTGGCATGAAAAACATCTCATTTTGTGCGTAATATTATGTTCAGGTATCATTTTTCTCACAAATCTCCATATTTTTCGCGCAGCCCGTGCCTTGTCCACTTTTCGACATTCTGAATCTGAACCACTATTTGCGTGAAAAACCTTGATCCACTATTTCACGCACCACACTGTTTTTCACGCCCAACTTGAATTTTTCACAAACATCCCTCCTTTTTCGTGTACCAATTTCTATTTCCGTGCACCTCATTTTGCCAACAATCCATGTCTCCATTTTCTGATTTTTGCGGCCCAAAAATTTGGCAAACACTGGGAAACGACGCCACCTTCAATAATTTAGTCTTCTTGAACTGTATGATCACTTTACTAGCCCACATTCTGAACTTCTAATGAGGATTGAAAACAAACACAAACCATACTCCAATTCATGCATTGAACGACCATGTATCCATCAGCAACACCAACATTGGAAGGAAAACTCAGTGATCAATTGATTTAGTGGGTAATACTATAAGAACTATTGTTAATGAGGTGTGTAAAATATTTATTCGAGGTTAAATTATTTATTTTTATCCTATGGAGGAACCTAATAAGGTCATGAAGGTTATTAGGTTCTTTTGTATTAGTTCGAAGCTCAGATCCTTGGATTTTAGAAGAAACAGGTGGGGTGCACAGTTAGTATGAATTGCGCCACCCATTATGCATAGTTTCTTTAACCCGTACAGGGTGGTCTAGTTCTCTTCCTAGGGATACATGATTTCTCCTAACCACGCAACATAGGCAACATGTATGTGAGTTTTTTTGTATACCTATTTGTAGAGTATAATTTCTTAGGATTTGAATAGTTAGTTTAACCATTCATTTAGCATTTTTGAGGGGCAGTGCCTGGTTTATTCAATCATTCGGCTAAATGGTGAAAACCTTTCTACTGTTTTATTTTAAATTTTTCCCACCATTCTTATTAACTCATCATCTATTTTTATTTCCTCTTCTACACAAATTAGGCATTTTCCTATTCTAATCCTTTAATCCTCCTCTCCTAAGATTTGGTCCTTTTTCTCCATCCAGACTCTAGTCGATTTGGAATCTCTCTTGATGGATGTGTACCAGTAAGCTCTTCATTCCCCTTTCTCTTTTTTTCATTTATCTTGTTTTTTATGGAATTATTTTTGTGTGTTCTAATATTCTCTATTTCTAGAAAATTTTTCTATTTAACTAACTTAATCCAATGTATTCTAGATTTTAGGCCAATCATGGATAAGTATTCAACTACCAAGATATGTTATGTGGTCATGTTCTTTTCCCTTAATTTGTAGGTTTTTATGTATAATTTCATTATGTTCCGCATCAATTTTTTAGAAAGATGATTTTTGAATCAAAATTTCCTTAAATTAAATGAATAAATATAACTGATATAATCAACAAGGTTTTTTTCTTAATGGAGGTTAAGGACCTTGAATTAAACCACCCCTAGGGTGTGTTTCTAACTTAGATAAAACCACTATAATTTCCTATGAATCAGATTCAACTCTTAAGGTGTTCCCTTTTAACCTTATTTTTTGGGTGTTAAATGTGTTGATTGAGTTGTAATTTGAATTAAATTAAATATTCAATGAAATTCCATGTCCATATGAACTTAGGAAAAATCAATTCACACTTATCCTTAAGATCATCATAACAATAGAAATGGATAGTAGATATATTTATATAGAAATATGGTATGGTTAGACTATGGGCCTGTGATAATCTATTTATGTCATTACATGGGTGGAACAGGGGTTCCGAATTATAATTCCAGGAATGTAATAATTGTAATTATTTAATTAAATGAAATCTAAATGAATTATCTTGTGTTGAGGATAACACAAGTGTTATCATATAAACTCCATTGATAGACTCACTTGGATGAATCATTATATCATACCAAGGGTGATATGTGGGTTCCCTTTATAAAATGAAAAGGATATACTCATAGGGATGATTGTTATATTATTCTAGTTATGATTCTATTGATTCATTTATGGAATGTTAAGGATGGACTCTGAGGGAAAATTGTTTTATATCCAAAAGTTATTCATGGGTTTATATGTGGAATGTCATGGATTGGCTTATAAGGTTATCAGTTATCAGATATACTTGGAGAAAAAATTGGGTTCTCGATGGGTAATTCCATGGATTGGAAAAGGTTTATACTAATAATTAATTATTTATACAACATATCTTCTAAGTCAAAATAACATGGATTTTTTTGGTGTTTTACATTTATGACACCCTTATCTACCCCCGCCATGTAGAAGTGATAAAGTGGGACTTAATTATCCCTTATATGACTATGACCAATGGGGAAAACCTTTCCTATGAGATGGATCTTGATACAGTATTATAAATTAAATCATGAATGATTGTTTACTCAATGATATTTCGACATAAGACAAACAAGTAGCAGATGATAGTCATTCCACAGAAAACGATACCTATGTGGTATATTTATTTACATCGTTTCATTCATATTTATTGATATTACCTTCACATTTATTATTATAAACTCGTGTACTAGATGGAATTAGACACCGTTGGTGGTTTCCTACTTAGTTCATCTCACATCATGTTCAAGCTTCCATTGGTTACCATGATAGACTTCATGGATACAGGTAGGGGAAAGAGAAACCAACCAACTATAGATACATGATTAACATTTTATGATGGTTTATGGGGGTAGAGGACAAAGCATATTCTTGAGATATTACTAGAGATATCCTTTGGTATTTTTTTCATTTTTTTAAAGAATGTTTTATACTTATGTTTCCCTGATCCCCCTATATTTACTTTTTGTATAGAATATCATGATCATAATTTTTGTATATGACATTAAAGAGTATAATTTTCATAATTATTCATATGATGGATGATGATTATTACAATTTTTTGTGATATTTTATTCTTCGGTTTTTGATTGATACAGACATCACAATGTTCTACACAATGTTTATGAGTATATTGTCTCCCCAGGCTTCCACTAAAGACTCTCACTGCTAGCCAGTAGCCTCTGAAATTTAAATAGGAACGATTAATGACATGTGGAAAATCGGGGTCATTTAATTATCTATGAAGAGGGCTCGGGATGTCAAAATTCCAATCATAAGTAATCCCATGGGGTGCTCCAACCCATTGAAAATGGTGAAATGGTTTTTAATTAATGAAATAATGGGTTCAGATTCTTAAACTAGTTTCACTTGTTGTTTAGAAAGTTATCATGACATAAGGGATTTTCTAGATTAATATAAAAATATAATGTGTTATGACACGAGGGAAAATGTTTAAAGGTTAAATGGATAAAAAGGATTGTTTTTTTTTGTAAAATGGATTAAAGAACCATTAAGAGTTTTGTTACAAGATTAAAGGTTAAGTTATTTGATTATGGAAATGGGATAAATATGTTACATGAAATATACTATAGTAATATTGATAAGTAAAAGAGGTTCACCCTTGATATTTTGATATGCGGAAAAGTAAATATGAGGCGGACCATGGAAATTTTTTATTTTAAAAATGGTTTAAGATTATAAACCAGATTTTTCCTACCCATGGGTAAGGATGTCGGACATGGTTCATCTTATCCTTGATTCAATATGGCTAGACATAACACTTGACATCCTTGTCTTGACATGAAGCACATGGTGTCCCTTATTAGTAGTTAGGGTATTGACATGATGATTTGGGTTTTAATAGATGTTTGAGTTAGGATTTCCTAGTTATAGTTTAAGATGCAGTAAAAGAGCTATGATAGATGTTTGAGTTAGGATTTTTTAAAGAATCATGGATGATAGGTCAAGAATGATGTCAAAATATGATTTTTGGATTTTCCCTGTGTCTTTATTTTGGGTTTTTTATTATAAAATAGTATTATAACATGTCATGTTTATAGTTTTAATGGTGGGAATTAACCAGTTTGAGAAATTGATTACATTCTGAATTCTTATTGATCATTAGAAATTTGGGTATTGATTATTTTTGTTTTCATTTTTATATTATTTTGGTAAATAGGGAATAGCCTCTCCACATACTACACTATACCCTCGCTACTAGTTGGAAGCCTCATGCATATAGGGAGGTGCACCTAAGGTCGCATAATGAACCAACTTAAGTAACTAGGTTAGTGGAACCTAGGTTAGGATTTTATAGGCATAAACAAGGGTACAAACATTATAATATTTATATAGAAATAAAAATCATGGTAGTTCCATAATAAAATTCAATAAGTGTATCTAAATAAATAATAATATCATTTTATATGTGAAAATATTTTCATAGAAAATGCCTCTTTATGAGCTTTTCATTTTATTATTATTTGGTTAAACAATGATTTAATTGAATTTATGGATAATAAATAAAATAAAATAAGTTTACATCCATCTAATAATTATTACTAGAAAATTGTAAAAAAAATCTTTTAAGATATATTTATTCTTAAATTATTTTATGTGTACTAAATGCTTATGATAAAATAAATTTTTATAATATTTTGAAATTGATTGGATAAAATAACTTTCATATTTTTAATCCACATGTGTAATAAAGTAAAGTGGACAATTTCATTTTTGGGCATAATATTAAGTTGTCGAGGTAAATTTTAGTCACCACAATAAAATGGTTACTTTTCAAAGAATGATACTTTTTTAAATATTGTATATTTTAAAACTAAACAAATATATGTTAAATTAATACTCTAATGTTATTTTTAAAAAATATAAAAAAAATTGAAACTCATTTAATAACTAACAAATGTTGACTAAGATTAAGAACACTTAACAATTAAAATTTTAGTTTTCTAGAAAAAAAATTTTACACATTATATTTTTTTAATTTAAAAGGTGATGTGTTTAAATTCAGAAATATAATTAGGAAAAATGGGGTAACAAATTTAATTCATCACAATAAAACTTGGTAAGAAGGTTCATATTATATTTTTAGGGATTAAATTATTTCCAATATTATTATTCACTCAAGATTAATATGTATTTAAATGGAAAATCTAATGTAGATAAAATTTTAATAAATCACATTGATGTGTGGAGCTTAAAGAAGACATTTGTTAGGGTTGAAATTAAATCCCATGTGTATTTCAAATATTTCTTTCCATAAATCACTTAACTCACCTAAATCCCAATAAATTTCATTCTTACCCCTTAACTAATATTACTTTACATTAAAAATTACCAATTACCATGAATTTTCTATCCTTATCCCTCAAAAAATCCATCTCAAGTAGTTTCTAAGATATGTGGGTTCCCTTATAAAGCATTAAAAAGCTACTAAGCAATGTAAGGGATTCCCTCCCTACTCTTTTCAATTTAATCATTCCCATTGTTATTATCATTTTTTCTCTATGTGATTTCTCATCTATGCATTCATAATAAATAATTTAATATCCAAATTATTCCTTATTTATTAGATTTTACCCTTATCTCTCATTAAAAACATCCCATAATCCATATTTTATACACTTCTTATAGCCAAAATCACTCCCTAAAATTTCATGTCATATTTTCACGATGTAATCCTTCTAATAAAAATTTATTGTGACTCAATGTCTCTATAATCAACCTCGAATAGTTAAAATGACTCCCTATTGATGACATATAATCTTTCTCTCTCATTAAATCCATTCCATAATATCCTTTGTATACCCATCATAGTGCTGTAATGATTCCATGATTTTTCATATCATATTTTCAAGTTATTGATAACAAAATATAATATAATTTAAAGGTATCTGTATCAATGAAACATCATTTTTTTGATTGGGTAATTCATTGTATGAAACCAAAATTCCCAACTTGTGCATAAAAATGATTCATTATTATTTTGTTTTGATTAATGTGGAATACATAATGATACCAATATAAAGGGTTCTCCATAATAGAACTCAAATTTATTGGTAAAGAATTAGTCTCTAGATATGAAATTTTCATGACACCTTGTCAATATTCCTCAGTCAAGTTTTATGATTCCTTGGGGAACAGCCTTTGAAATATGAAGTGCTCCAATAAAAAGGGTAAATTGTTAGTCTCTATAGATGACATGTTAATGATACCATGAAAGAATACCTAGGTAAATTTGTTTATACCTTATCAGAATGCCTTGATGATGTTTTGTGATACCTTTTTGATCAACCGTGGAATTATGTATTTATGAAACCATAGTGATGAACTTTGGTGATACATATAAGAATATCACATGTTTAGGTTGTAGACACACTTTTATATTATGTGAGATGCTATTATTTTTTAGGTGTCCTTCACATTATTTTTTTCACCTATGATTCCATTATCATATGAAATTTAATTCTATATAATAAAACCCTCATAAAATAATTTTTGGATTATGACTCTATGTTATTTTAGATATTTTTCTTTTATGATGTTTTCATGTCCTTTTATTACATTTTCATACCTGTATATTCATATTATACTAAATTAAAATCTTTTATGGTTATTATTTATGAATACACTTACTTTGTGATTGATCTGACCCCTAATTGTGTTTTTATTTCCCCATTTATAAAGAAAAGTAATATGTGTGATATTTACAGAATTTTATCCTATGTGGGGAATTTCTGGGATATTTTTAAGTCTTATTATAGATTAATTTGCTCTTAGTGTGGTGAAAAAATCATTATTTTAGAAAGAAAATTGATATATTAGTTATTGGTTTTTTCTAAAAATTTTAAACTGAAAATCTTAAAGTTCTTCAAAATATATATAATAAAATAATATAATAAAATCATGTTATTATTAAATATATGTTTGTTTCATTATTTTTTGTATCAGAGAAAATATTTGTTTATTTTTCGAAATTGGTACTATAAAATCATGTTGAATTCAATAAAGAAGGGTCTTTATATAGGAAAAAGTCGTAAAATTTTAGTTAGGTATAGAGTTTTTTTTCTTATAAATTATATAATATTATAGATATTGAAATGAGGATGTGGTTGTGGATTAGATTAACCAAGATTTAATTATCTTTAAAAAGGTTGGTATACTATTAATAGGATATTCACTTAGTTCCTAATGACTAGTCCTAACTTTGTGCATAGGGATAGACACTCTCTGGGGATATTATTTGGTTAATTATAAACTATTCAAAAATCATTATGAGTGATTTAATTTCTAATTATTTTCAGGAATTATGTTAAGTATTATGGGTGATCCAAATCCAAATAAAACCAAGATTAAACTGAGAATGATTTAAGACTAAAAGAACTATACACTAATAATATAGTGAAAATAGTAAGAAATTTTGAGGTTAAATTTTTTCCATGTGATTATCTAAAAATAATTTTATTATAATTTCACATCATTCATGCTTAATATTTATTGTTTTATTACTGGTTTGATCCTGAATAAATCAAGTTAATGATTTTTTTCATCGATAATATATTTTTTTTATAACATGTAACCTAATTGGATATGATCTGAAGTAAGAAAGCCTCTAATTATATCGAACCAGATATCATGAATTAGGATAAAAATAATAATCATATTTGAATTCCCAAGCACAATAAGTAATATAAGGATAGAGACACGTATATTTTAAAATGATGAAGAAGATGAAGGAAATAATTTTCAATTTCCTACATCTCAAAAATGTGGGAAGAAACACCCATGAATATGTCTCAAAGGAACTATGAACTTTTTAATGAATGGAAAAGGTGGGAACATAGAATCTAATTGAAAATGAATAATGAAGAGTTTGGTGTACATGTTGAAAGAAAAAATGATCAGGAATTACCACTAGTATTGTAATGTAATACATGTGGGAAACTTAGGAAATACTTAAATCAATCCTCTAATCCAAGGGCTAGAAATTATGATTGGAATCAGTAACTTCCAAGACCAAGGGAACAAGAAAAATTTTATGAAATAAAAACTATAAAATTTAATAGTTTTTTTCACTCTAAATTTTTGGATGGCTTATGTTGGGTTTGTTTTCACCACCGTAACATTTATATGTTGAATTAAAAATAAATAAACCTAGTGGTAAGATTATTGTATCTAAAGTATTTGAATATTTTTCAATGTTTGTGAGAAGTTACTCTATAAAGATATTCCTCTTCTTCTATTACTGAAATTCAATAAGATATTTTCCATGGATTAGTTCACATTAAAATGTTCTTAGACAAATTATCATATAGGAAAATCTCACTTCATAAAAAAATTACACATGATCAGCTATCATTGTAAATTTAATTATGATCTACCTAAGAAACTACTCCAACCACATGCGTTTTAAAATTGTGAGCACACAATTTATTTAAGGGGTGAATATAATTTCTTAGTATTTTATTTCATATATTCCTTTAAATAAATCTAATATTTTCAAGACCATTCTCCACATGCATCACCAAATGAAAAAAAACTATAAAAACTTCTATTAAAATTAATCTGAATATTATAAATTAGTTGCATATTTGGATGTTATAAACATATGAAACAACATTAAAAATTATAAAAATAATAATTTAAATTCATTAATAAAATTCAATTTGTATATCTAAATAACCAATATAATAATGTATGGATAAAAATATATTTTACTAAAAAATTCAACTTTTTTATATAAATTTTCTTATATTATGGTAAAATTAATATTATAACTAAATTCATTGATAATATATGTAATGAAATATGATATCATTCATCTAATTTCCATTACTATCCAAATAATAAAGTTATTTTATGCTTAAAAGATGCATTTTTTCATTAAATTATTTTATGTGTTATGAGTGATTATATTAAAATTAATTTTTACCACTTTTTCTATTTGAATTAGATAAAATGAATCAAATATATTTAATTATAATGATAACATTAGGAAATGGGTCCCATTAAATTATCTTTAGAAAAATTAAGTTACCAGGTTAAATATTTTTTATCGAGATAAAATATTTATTTTTTAAAGAATAAAATCTTCCTAAATATTACGAAATTTCAAATTAAATTGACCTATATTTGTTTAAGTTTATAAAACTATGTTAAAATGGAAATATAAATAACCTAACACTCATTTAGTTCATAATTAATGTTAAATAATATTAATAACTCATAACAAATAAGACAAAATAAATTTACAAAAATATTTTTTCTACACATTATATATATTAATTTAAAATTTATTTTTATTATGATTAAAAATAAAAATACATTAAATGAAATCCAAATTAAGATTCATCACATAATAATTTGGTTATAAGCTTAATCTTTTTTTGAAAAAATAACTACCACGATTATAATTTATTCAAGTTAATAAGTGTTTAAATGAATAATATAATGTGTATTGGATTTTACTAAATCAACAAAAGACTTATATATTATATAATAACTTTATTAGGATATAAATTCGTTCCCAAATATATCACCACCATTTTTTCACCTCACTCACCTAACCCACCTAACACCATTGTTATTTAATTATTTACTTGACCTAATATTATTTTTCATGGAAATGCCACTATTTTCACTCATAAATGAAGGTCACTTCCACTATTTATACAATCACTTTCATTAAAACACTTTTGAGAATGAATCTTATCTCTATATTCCACTCTAAATCTTTTATAATGAGTTTCTAATCTATAAAGTATCAATTATCAATCTTCAATAAGCAACAAGGAAATCTAAGGGATTCTATCCCTCCTCTTCTCAACACAAGAACATCCTTTGTTATAAGACTTATGATTCACATGTGATAATATATATATATATATATATATATATTTGTGTGTGTGTGTTTTCATAAGAAATAATTTAATATCTAGATTTCCATTTTAATGAAATAGTACCATTCCCACTAATTTAACATATTCTATAATCCTTCTTTAATACTAGTTAATGTAAAAATATCACTACTTAAATTTCAAAGTAATAATTTTATGTAGAATGGTTTTTTATTTCCATGTGTTCATAATCAATACTTTATTATCCAAATGATTCATTATTTAAGATATAATAACATTATCACTCATTAAACTAATTCTATAATATTTTTTTATATTTTTTCATACTATCATAATCACTCCCTGATTTTGACTTTCATATTTTAAGGTTGTGAATACCCAAATCTAATATCATTCATGGTTACCCATATATGTGTAATATTATTGATTGTGTAATTCATTTTATAAAACTAATGTTCCCTACTCATGGGTCGAATTTTAACATTATTTTGATCTCTTGATTGATGTGGAGTATATAATGATAAAAATATGATGGGAAAACCCTAATAGAGTTTTAATGCATAGAGTAAAGTAATAATATGAAGAGATGGCATTTTTATGCCACCATGGAAGCATACCTTGGTAATTATCTATGATACACTATTGAAACACCATGGTTATATAAAGGGTATTCACTAATATCACTCTAACGCATTGGGTAAGAAATTAATCTCTATAGATTAAATTTTTATGATACATTGGAATAACTCTTTAGAATGTTTTATGAAATCTTGGTAGTATGTATTAGTATTGTTTCATAATAACTTAGTGAAAACCACAATTTATATGATTTTATGAAACCATAGAGATGAACTCTGTTGATATGAATAATAATTTCTTATGTGTATGTTGTATCCACACTATCATGTCACTCTTTATGTACATATGTTCATTTTATGAATCATGACATTATGTTTGTGTTCATATGTTATGCCTTGTAATTTCCCAATAATGTTCAATTATGTTCTAGTTTCATTGTATATTCCTTATTATGATTTATTTTTATCCCTTTATTTTCAAAATTTTCCCCATGAAATCTTATATTTTGGGGAAATCACATAATGGATAAAAAAATAAGTATTTCATGGGAGTTGAGATTTACTTTTGTTTTCTTATGTGATCTATATAGGTCTTTCAATATGAGCCTTGTTTCTAAGACACCAATCCACATAATATATTATAATGTATTTATATGATGTTTTTAATGAACTTATGTTAAAAAATATATAATCCTATGGGTTATTAAAGTTTTTATAATCCATGATCATCTCTAAGCACACTCATTGGCTCATGTTGAGATCCTTTTTGGTGAATATATACTTAATAATTTTATAATCGGTATTTATGTCACTCTTCTACCCATATAGATAATTAAAAAAATATCTAACGTAAATATTATTGAATCAAACTCCAGATAACGTGCAGATACTACTACATATGGATATTCAATTATCATGTGATATACACTATTACTTTATCATTTTTCATGATGGAAAATCCTAATATTTATTTGAAGAATCACTATATATCAAAAACCCATCCCAATGGGTGTGTATCATGAGTACAGGTGTATTTATTACCCATCTATTTGAATACTTTATTCTCTTCTTGTATTCAATAATATAGAAACTCATTAAAACCTTATAATTTATTAAATTTAATGATTCTTATTATTATGATAATTTTACTGTGAATCACTAATATTACACATATAATCCAAGTAAAGTATGGGTCTATGTTATATATTTTGGAATCATCATTTCCTTAGCCACCCTTTTTATTAAAGGATCCACATTTATCTCATTTCATGTAATAGAATTCCAAAAAAATGATACATTCTCTATCCAAAAGCCATACTTATTATAATTTTTATATAAAATATACCTTTTTCAAAGTCTTTATAATATCACTAAAATAGTCCTCATGTTATTAGATTATTTTAATATGAATAAGAATATCATCTATAAATACTACAAAAAAAAATTTTGAGTTAATATATAAACACTCAATTAATCATATTCAAATATATTTTAGAAGAATTATTGATTCAGAATGGAATTTTTATGAATTCATAGTTTCCATGCCTTACTAAATAGGTGAAATTTGGAATATCCTCATTATTTGATATTATTTGATGATATATCAACCAAACTTCCACTATATTGCGGTATTAGTAAGCATTTTTCTGATCAAAAAAATCATAAATCTATTTTAAGGGATCCTAGTTCTTTATCAAGATTTTTTGAGTTTAATATAATCAATATAGAAGTCTATTAACCAATCATTCTTGAAAAAATAGACCACATCATTCCATTGTTATGTAATATTGTGTAAAACCCCCTATCTAAATTTTCTGGTAGTTTCTTCTTTAGTTTAAATAATTCAATGGGATTCATTCTATTAGGATTCATAAATATAGGAAAATATATATCTACAAGTTCAATTGAGAACCCAACATCTCATTGAAAAGGAATGTTAGACAACACTTTAGGGAATACATCCATATATTCCCTTACAATATCCAGGTCTTCAATTATGATCCCATATTTTGTCTCAATTATTTGATATAAATTTTTTTTATTTTAGGGATAAAATATCCAATCATGTTAATAATATTCGAAATAATATTTATCCTCATCTGTACACTTTAATAGAATCACAGGACAGTTCAAGAAATTAAAAATAAATTCTTTTCCCTACCAACTGAGGTATAATCTATATAAATATAGCCACTCTATTCCCAATACTACATCAATTCCTAATATAGATATCATGATAATATTTTCAATTAGATTCAACACAAAAATTTTAAATATGGAATAATTATACACTTAAGATGTCATGAATTCTCCATTTTCTAATTTCACTGATAGTTTAGTCCCCATGTCTTGAGGTGGTGTTTGAATAATTATATTACAACATTAACGATATGAAATAATTCACATAAATGGAATTAAATAAACCATATTATATTAATGAATGAATTAAAAGTGTACTTGTCATAACTTGTTTTTTATTATCCTACATAGGAGTTTCAGTCGAATAATCCCACCCTTTCTATCTCAATCTTGGAAATTATTGTCTTTGGTTCTCCCCAAAAACCCTTAGCATCGTACAAAGATTTTCATAGTGTCATTATTCTAGGAATTTTAGACATTTCACAATAGGATAATGATTTATTTGAAATTTCCTTTCCTTGATAATATCATTATACTTCTTCATCTCTCTTAAAAATTCATTACATATATTTTCTTTCTTTTAACACCTATACCATAATCTTGTTACCTTGAATCAATTATGAGAATTACTATTTCCAAACTTATGATAAGTTGGGAGTTGGATTTTCTTCCTTCCCTAGGATTTATCTCTCGATGCTTGAAAATTAAAATATACTCTCATTTTATATATCTATTCCAACATTAATATTGAGAATAAAAAATCCCCATCTTAATTTGGATGGCACATCAAACTATAAAATCATAGTTCTCAGTCTTAAATTTATAAAAAAAAATAGGACTTAAATTTACAAAACTAAACAAGAAATATACCATTTTTAAGGTCTAATTACCGAGATATATGTGAACTTTATAATCCTTTTCATGTTTTCCACATAATACTAGAATGATTCAACCTCAGTTTTCTTAATTCAAGGAAAATAACTCCCCATTTTATTATGGAGAGTGTGGAGAATGTATTAATTGAAAAAGTTCCTAAAATCCTTCTGACCTCATTGATTTGATGTCTTCCTCAGGTTTCAAGTTCATGATCATTATATATAGATGATCATCTTATCCCTATAAATGTTAAATAACTAATGTAACTTTCACTTGATTAGATCATTTGAGCATAAATAATTTCATTTCAATTGAATAAATATGTTATTACCTAACCAAGAGATCAGATTTTCCAGAAAAATGGGATTCCATTAAATAATAAAAAATAAATTATATCTTCTTCTTTTTTAAGTATGGAATTCCACATCATAAAATTTGTTATTAATAACTTCAGAAATTTGATAAAGTATCACTATGAAGTTCTTTTCAACTGTATCATCATATTATGAATTTTTATGGTAAATATTCACTTTTCATGTAATATTTCAAGATGTAATTATTCTTATTTTGTCCATACATTTACTAAAATTGAAGATAGTTAATAATGGGAATATATAAATTAATAAACATAAAAAAGGTAAAATATGAATTTCAATGGAATAACACATAAATAGAATGCATACTCTAACTTGAGAGTATCTAGGTTTAAATATAGGCTATCCATGGTCATTTTTATATTATGTTAACTGACCTAACTAGTTATATATTACATCATGAAATTCTATAACAATATATCAATCCTTCATATCATATCATAAAGAAAATGTGAGTTTTCCAAAGCATATCCCCAGAAGCATTAATCCGAGTGAGCTGTTAGGCCCCTTTTTTGTGGATCAAGTGAAGATCAAGTAAATACCCAAACAAACATTTCCAAGGTTATTACACATATGTTCACCTATTCAGTATATGTTTTCCCCATTTTTATCTATACATGGATTTCATTTTCTGGAAACCAAACACTCTAAACATTACCAAAGTTTTTGGATTTTTTCTTATATGTAAACTCATTTCTAGGGTCTTCACTAATATATTCTAGTCCATATTCCCCAAAATATTTAGAACTTTCATTCAAGGAAAATATAACAACATGAATTTCATACTCATTTTATCACATGATTTTTAATAAAAAGAATCAATAAATCAGAAATATAGAATCTTGTTGTCTAGTGTCTTTGGGTGATTGACATATAATACATCAACTTAAATAGAAACTGAATATTCAATATTTTAATATTTATAATGCACTTATAATTTACTTTCAACTTTTATTATTGCATAGGATATCCAAGTAAAATACAAAAAGTAAAAGGATGGTTTATAAATCCCGATAGTGGTTAACATGATAATGAAGTATAATATCTGAGATAAATGGCATAACATTATATCCTAAAAGGGGAAGATAATATATAATCTTGGGGAAGAATTAACTAATGGAAAATAAAAGGGAATTTAATCATAATAATTTGGAACATTCCTAAAACACAACATCATAAGAATGTGTTAAGGCTCTCTACCAAGATAGGATAATGTAGTGTGTTAGGTTAACTTCCAGTACACCATAACTTTTATGTAATGATATTGAAACACTACCTTATTCATTGTAGGTATATATAATTTTTGGACCAACTATCACATCAGGAAAAGTATATTAATATGTTTTCCCCTTAATGAAACCATTATTAATGCATAATCATAAGAAAACCCTATGAGGATCAAATGGGATACATAATTCTATCTCAAAGAATAATCATTAGATATTTCAAAAATATTTCAATAGGAAAAATGAATTAAATATTTATTAAATTAATATTTTAAATTAAAAACATGGGTATTAAATTTTAGAGCCATGTTGATAATATTTCATAATAATGGTTGGAGAAATAAATATAAAAATTCATCTCTTACACAATGTTTCAAAAAATGGGTAAAGATCAATTAAATAGGGTCAGGACGTGGTATTTTTTAAAACTAAAAGAAAACCAAAATTATTTCCCAAAAATAGTCATCCTTTTATAAAATCAGGTAGGTATACAAATATTAAAATATTTTCACATTAAAAGGATTAGTGAATAAGAAAATTCCTTTTAAGTAGAACTGTTTTAAATAAATGTCGAGATGTGAACTTAAAAAAATCATTACCATATTAAAGAGAGAAAAAATAATCTCAGTATATATTTTGGAGACATATATAAAGTATACATATGAGATAAATGAGAAAACTAAATAGATAAACTAATTTTTAGAGATAGAAAAACATAACCCAAAATAAAAGGGGGGAGATCGAAAGTTCCACTACCTTAGGTCATGAATCGCTTGGTTCATGCATCTGACCTCCTAAAAAATAAATTAATTTCTATTAAATAATTAATTAATATATTTATTCATATATATTTGATTTATTACATTTATTTTATTTTAATTAACAATCAATTTATATTGACATCATGCTTATTTTTACTATCTTGAGGGTGTTCATTTCACAATTTTAAGGGATCATTGATTTTTTGACGATTATGGAAGTTATTTTAAAAAGATATAGAAGGAATAAAAATTAAGTTAAATGATTCTAATTTAATTATCGAAACTTAAATGATATAATATCCATGTTTCACATAGTATAAATGTTATTGTTCAATTCTATGTTCATCTAGGTGGTTTTACCGACTATTATGATGTAAATTTTTTTTATAATTTTAGTTATTTTGATCTATTTTAAAACACTAAATAATTTATAATTTGATTAATATAATCATATTTAAGTATAATGTTATTTTTATAAATATCTATTAATTTTTTGATCAAAAGAGAAACACATCAACCATGGATGTCGTAGTCATCATATAACAAGGGTTTCATTTTCATTTTCTAATGAATGGTTGGAAGAAGTATAGGGATACTCCATCAACATAATAAAATTTCATAATTTTTATGATTATGATGTCACTATTTCATGTTTTATGGTATTTATTTGGGGGGATAATGAGAAAATATTAAAATATCTCTATTGAGAACATTACCTCTTCCTTTGGATATCCTCTCTTAGGCGACACCTTATGGAATATTGGAATGCTTTTGGGTGAGACCATAGATTATAGGATGTTTGAAGATTATTTTTATGATATTTTGGAAGATTTGGGTTGATCTAAAGAGATTAAAGTGTGAGGAGAGGAGTGGTTGTGAAGTGTGGTATTTATAAGGGGAGGAAATGGGTGTTTTTGAGTAATATATTGATCATTTTTCGTTTTATGCTGACTTATTTCCAAAATAATTGGTTCTAATGAAATTATTTTGTTTCTTAATAAATAATTTATTGTTATATATCATTATAATCACTCCATAACTTAATGTAATCATTTAACCACTCAAATAAATGAAAATATTTTAAAATTGTTTATATTGGAAGAAAATATAACTTAGGACCCATAATTCTAAATATTAGTTTATAATTTAAAAATATTGTTTCTAAATTAATAATTATAATCATTAAATACCTTTTAAAAATATAAATCTATTTTACATGTTTTGAAGTTAAATTTATATAGTGATAACATTAGAAAACTAACGGTATTCAAAAAAACTATATTTTAAATATTCATCCAAAAATAAAATTTTATAGTAAAATATCAAATCCTCATCCTAAGATAAATTCCACATGTTTGTTCCAAGAATTAATAAATTTTATTAAAATAATTTTCAAATTATGATAAATTAGTTTTTTTTATAAATTTCCTTTTTTTAATATTATTTTAGAACATGGTTAAATTTAAGACCCTTAGAAAAAATACTCATGATTTCATTAAATTATATGATCAAATAAATCGTTTTTATTGAAATCATTTTATTAAAAAAATTATTTAAATTTAATAACTATATATTTTAATAAAAATAAAACATTTATATTTTTACAAAAATAAAAGTATGTTTTCTTTGTTCGAAACTTTATTCTCATCATATTTAACACTTTAATTTAGATATCATGTGATATAAATTTCATATATATATCATTCTAAATTAATATAATGAAGTTAATTTATTTAATACAATACTACTAAGTCTATAACATGTGTTAATTTAAAATTTTAATTCCACTTATAAAGTTTTTCATTATTATAGTGTGCCAGGGGTATCTACACTAGTAATATCTAATAAGATCTATCTATGCACTTGGGGTTTGTGGATCAATTCTTCCTAAATCTAACCCTACACATTTCATCATGTGACTCTTCCATCCACTATAATATCTCTTATGTTTCTTTTTCTTAAAATTGAACCACCAACTCTAATACTTTCCTTATAACAAAACAATTCATGTGCATCAATGGAATTTAGCACTGGTATTTCAAAAAAATGACTAGATATATTTCATAACAAAATATTGTGCATATTAATTCCAAGAATTATTAATAGGTCATATTAAATAATATTAAAAATAAATATATTAAATGAAATGATACCTCATTCATTTTTTTGATCCTGACAAAATTCACTCACTTAGATTGTAACATTGATTGAAGGATACAAATAATAAGCCCTATAAATTGTCAAGAAAAGCATTAAAATTATCTCAGTTTCCCATTTCGTGAAATTTTATATTCCAATAAAAAGGATCAAATGTAGTTATTGTGCCTTTAGAATCATGGGAAGAATGTGTCATTTAATTGTAAATAAAAATCAATTTAATCATGTTCTTACATCTTATTTCTCGTTATAGATCATGAGATAACATGGTATATAATAAAGTTATTGTAATAAAATATGTTAACTTTTCTAGGTTCTATAATATGGTTTTATACCTTGGTTTTACTTCCATTAATTTCACTTCCGTTCTCAAATAATATTATTCAATTTAACTAAAATTTTATGCCACAAACAACTTATTTAGCATATTATAAGGTTCCTAAATTTTATTATCTCTATATTTTGGCACTATTATATGTATTTTAATAAAATAGTAAATGTTTACTTGAATTATTCTTCCCAAATGTGTTTTTGAAACCCTAAAAATCAATATTCATTCAAAAAATTATTTTCTTGTATTCAAATATTAAAACATAAATAAGTTATTAATAACTTGATATATAAATTCATTTATTATTATTGTAAACATAAATAACATATATTTGAATTTAGTTTTTATTCACCAGTTTATTTCAGACATGAATGTTCATCGGCCTGTGGGCATGGGTCTCACTTCATCCTAAACATTAATTCATCTAAAATAGTGTAACTGTAGATAAAAATTATATATAACCCTCTTGGACCTTATCTCAATAATAATCAGTATTAATGATATACCAAGAGTGTTATATAGAAATATTTTTTATCCTATAAAGACATAATTATAAGTCATAGGTAAGAAAAACCTTTCCTTTGAACACTTACATTGTAATACAACCTCTTTGTAAAGTTATATATAATAAATAATTATGCATAATCTATATCATTATCCTTACATGATTTATTTCATATTTAGTATATTATATTGGATTATAAATTCCCAATACTGGATCCTCATCATGTGAATGAGGTGATTCACCATGTTACCTCTAGTGTATCTCCACGTATTCTAGCGGCTTCCAAATAAAAATGAGGGTCTAATAAATATAATGAGGAAACTATACCCACATAAACAAAAAAAATCATAGTGGAAATAATATAAAAAATAAAATAATCAACTCTATAAGATAAACAAGAAATTTTCAAATCAATAAAACATAATCTATATGTTCAATGTTATACAAAATGTCATACTACATATCATACAAGAATCTAAGTGGAGGAAAACATAAAAAATAGACTCTAAAATCCGGTCTCAAAACCGATGGTCAGGCCCATATCTATAAGGACTCAGGATTTTCATATGAGAATATCACATCATTTTAGATAAATATTCAATAAATTTCATAAAAACATTCACTAGGAACATAATTGTTTAGTTTAATTAAATAGTATAAACACAAAATCCTTATTTATTAAAATATATTGAAAATCACCCACGATAATCATCTCATGTAGTACTTCTATTAGCAATAACCTACCTAAATATTCCTCCAAATCCTAATGAATTAAACATAAAAAATGTCAACTCAAATGATCAATAATTATAAACATAAGAGATATCAATATATGATCATATGAAAACATAAGTTAAACATAAGGTTATGTGATCAAGAACATAACTTACGAAGGTAATAAAAAACCTTTCAAATATCTTAAACCTCATTCATTGTATAAAACATTATGATTTCTAAAAACATATTCCATAAGATTGATAAATAAACATAAATCAATCATGAACCATAATCTCAAGTCATAAAAGTGTGTCAGCATCATAAATATAGAAAAACTATTTATATGTCTTGTTTAACTACCTAGAATATTAATGTAATGGATAAGGAATCATCACCTATTTCTCATTTTCGACCAGGACACACCTTTTTACCATATTGGATCAGGAATCACATATTCCCATAGTGTATATATCCTATTTAATTGCTTTTCATTTCTATCTCATGAGTTATAAATCATTACCCAATGTGTTCAAGGGAGATATAGGTCTCACCCATCACATACTGAAAAACATGCATATGTATTCCCCATTATCATTAATCAATCATCATATCATAACCCAATAATGTAAATGGGTTTCATAAACATTTCATAATATCATCATAACATATCCCTTGGAAAAATTAATGGGTTTCATGAACATATTAACATCATAACCATAAACCATTCAGGTAAAGAATAAGAATGGTATTTTTAGATCATATCACTAGTAAAGAATAAGATACATAAAAGTATTTCAACATAGATATAATAGATTTTAATTACAAATAAATTGGATAATTTATTGCGGAAAATAACATTTCTTTAAAAACCTCCTTTTGAAAATAATAAATTCAATAAAATATTATGGAAATCATTTTCTTTGAAACTAATCTTTAAATTTAATAAAATATTGTCTAAAAAATTTAATTTTAAAAAAATTAAAGGTTAAAAATTATTTGTAAAACTTTTATAGGAACATTAAAATATTTTTTTAAACCATTATATAAATCCTGGATATGAACAAAAAAAGGGTTTTTGACCGAAAAGAGAATTAAAGATGACTTTTCCAAAAAAATGGAATAATAAGTATGTAAATAAAGTAAAATTTATGGAGAATATTTTTTCTAATTAAATAACCATAAGAGAAGAAAATTCTTGAGTTAATTAAGAGATATATTATAACAATTCATCATTAGAAGAATAGACATAAACAATCCTCTAAAATGATGAGATTGAAATGTAAAACCATTACCACTTTGGTAACATTGAATCATAACCCCATTAAGGAATAAAATTAAATGAAACATATAATATCATTAGAATAAATTATTTAATTATATTACATGTTAAATGGACTTTATATACCCCTCATGAATGAAATTTATGCCTAACACAACATATGTCTCAAAGAATGAAAATTGAGAAAAAAATCCTTACCACTTTGCAAAATATTTTCAACCATAAAACTAATTAAAGGGATATCATAAAATATATATATATCCACATAATTTTTAGGGAAATATTCATAAAATAAATTCATGGGTAATATATTCACCACATATAATAAATGTGTGGTGATTATATCTTGTATCTCACCAAAGTAAAAAAGTGAGATAGATAACCATTACTTTAAGTCTAGAATTCCTTCATACATGTTAGAACCTAATTTTATTAAATATAAGTTTAATATAAATATATAAAAGTTACATAATTATATATATCATAAAATATATGATTTACTTATCACCTTTTATCACAATTTTATCAATAACTCATTTTTAAAATTATGTTTTGGGAAATTACTACTATGTTTTTTAGGTTTCTTTTGATTTTTTATATTGGGTCCTCTTAAATTGATCATGGTTCCCTCATAAAACAAATTTTTACCAAGATATTAATATAATATTTAATTATTATATGTATATTTAAATTAATCTATAAATTTTAGAGAGAAAAAATTAAATTCACAATTTATGGTGATGGTAGTCTATACATAAACGTGAATGTTGTTTCCATTTTCTTGAAAGATGAAATGAAAGAAAGGTAAATAATATATTACCATGATAGAATAAATTTTATTGAATATATATATATATATATATATTTATATATCACATATATTCATTAAACTTACCTTGGTTTCCTTCCATTCAAAGTGTTAGGGAAAAATTAATCTTTTCACTCTCTGAGGCATTAGTATGTCTTACATAGGAATGAAATTATCATATCCTATATGGAATGATAAGTAATATGGTATATTTTATATCTTAATTATAGAGGTATAATTTTTCTAAAAATATCTTACACATTAATTTAATCAATCCGTATTACTATACAATTAAAATGGAAATGTAAAAACACATCACAGCGGTTCATGAGGTCGTAGTCAATCATACACACGAGTGACGTTATTATTTTCCAATGGGTTGGGAGGAAAAAAGGAATGTGTTTTATTATAATTAAATAGGTATAATAATATATTAAATAAAAAATTTAATCATTAAATCTATCATTATATCCTATTTTTAGAGGTGGTGATGGAAAACAAATAACATCATTTCTCATGGTGGTAGTCTTTCATACGCATGAATAATGATTTTGTATCTCATTTGATTGAATATTATGTGTATATTGGTTATGAAATTAATATAATAACATGTCATTATAATTGAAATATTAATTTTATTATATCATCATGTTTTAATAATAATTTAATGATATGGAGGAGGAAATAAAATAAAACACTATGTAAGGGACGTTACCACTTTTTCGAACAACTTCAGCTGGTTTACACCAAAATCCATACTATGATATCTTTATGATGAAAAAAAAGTATTATAGTATTATAGGTTGGAATTAAAGTTATTATTTAGGTATGTATTGGCCAACTCATAGGTTTTTTTAAGAGTCAATTGAATCGGAGAGGGTGGCCTTTTGTAAGTGAGGCGAGTGGCAGGTTTGTAATTTTTTAAAAGAAAATGGTGTAATAAAATTTTTACCATGCCTAAAGGATAAAAAATAGTCTCTTGTCAAACCTTATAGGTTAAAAGGTCTGAATATTCTTATAAGATGTTTTTTTGACTTCTTTCCAGGTCATTTTACTACTTTTAATTTTAGTTTAACCCCTTGTAAACTAGTTTTATCCTTAATAGTGCTAATTAATATTTACTATTTTTTATTACTCATTATGATAAGATATTATTTCTTCCATATTATTTAATATAAATTATTCTAATTCCAAATGTTTCATCCATTTTTTCAAATTTCATTCACAAAAGTGACAAAATTTAATTTAAAATTAATCCTATATATGTGATAAAAACTATGTTTTCCAAGAGGAAGGTTTCAGAATTTTAAAAAGTTATTATATAAAAATTAAACATGAAATTAATTAAATAGTAATAAAATATATTAATATATATATATATATATATTTGAAATAATGTTACTTTTAAAACCATCATAAAATAATTTTTACCTTTCTACATTCTTTAAAAGAAATGCAAATTGTTAACAAAAACAAATATTTTTCACAATTTTCCAACAAATTAATAATTTCAGAAAATTTCCTAAAATAAAATCCAATATAATTTTTACATAATTATTTAATATATAAATATTATTTTTTAAACTAAATTTAATAAAATTTTAAAAAATTATTTTTTAAATATGTTTCGAAATACAAACAAAACTATGTTTTTTAAAAATATAGTTTTAAGTATAAAATTGGATTTATTTTTATCTCTTGTATCAAAACCACATAAGAGGAATTTTAAACAATATATTAAATATATAGTATATAACTTTCATTAAAATAGTTCTTAATTTTTTTAATTTATTTATTTAAAACACATTTGTGTCTATCAAAATATTTTTTATAAAAATATTTCCTTTATTTTAAAATATTTTATATTTTAATTTCTAATTAATAGGCCACCAAATAATTCATTTTATATACATGTGTATACCAAATATTTAGTTAATATTATTCATACCCACCATACAAATTTCTATGTCATAACTATCATATTAAACAATAATATTTTAATAGTGTCTCATGTTTCGTTTAAACTTGTAATTTCATGTAACGCAAGATAAAATCAGTGTGGGATTTCACAAAAGATAAACTAAGTGTTGCATGTTACATAAAATATCAAAAATATTAAAATTATTTAAAATATATATTTCACAAAATCTCAGGGTTTTTCATTCTACCCCTATAAAAATGAATTTATCCAATAAAATTAGTCACTTTTGAACCAAAAACTGAGGTTACTTCTATGTCATTATATAATCATTTTCCCACATAACTTTAACAAGCTAGTGTTTTCACCATGAAACATTAAACCTGTGATTTTTAATGGATTTTTCCTTCCGGGTCCATTACTTTTCTGTTTTTGGTTATTAGAGGTGTTCTGAGTAGGTTCAGTGGGAGTCTATAGATGTTCAATTTCTAAAGGATTGAAGCAGAGAAATTACACATCAAGTAACTAGATTACATGACATGAATGTTAGTTTCATGTCTTGTCTAGGGTTGTTTCACAATATTTAATTTTTTGGGGTAAAATTAATCATAAATTTAATATGTGATTATTCTTTTGTTAGAAATTGAACTCAAGGATTACATGACATGAAAATGGATTACACATCATCTAATACCCTAATCTAGTGCAGTTTTAAAATTCTTTTGGGATGAACTTTCATTCATTCATTTGTTATCTCTTCTTCCTCTTATTTTGGGAGAACCCAAGGCACCCTGAGGTGTTCTTCAAGCCCTTTTTCCATCCTCCTTGATTTTTTGATCCTAGTGGATGCTCGTTGGTGATCTATAGTTGATCTGTGGTGAGTTTTATTCTCATTCTCATCCATTTTCATCTGTTTTTCTCATGAGTATCCACTTCAGTGGTGTCTATTTGGTTTTGGGTAAGCACTCGGTTGTTCTCTGATGGTCTTGGGATGTGGAATAGGTTTATATCTAGTTCTTCATGGTGCAACTATGGTTTTTGGGTGTTCTTCCTCACTCTATTGTGCACAGAAAGGAGAAACGATTCCTCAAGGTAGCATTTCCTTCGTTTATCCTTATTTATGTATCATTCAGGAAGGGTTTCTTTTTTTTACCTATGGATTCTTCTAGTTTTGGATTAATTAAAGATAAATAAAATTGGTTAATTAAATTTAAATGGGTAAATTGGGTTTTATTTGCATGCTTTTATAGCTTTGATACTATTTTTGATATTGTGAATTGTTAGGTCTTCATGACCTACTGAAAATTGTGGACAATGGGGTATTTCTTGTTGCTCAATATCTTTATTGTGATTTTTCTTTTGTTTTTGACTATTTCATATCACCTAAAAAGGGAAATTCTCTAACCATATATATTTGGATAATAAAAATTGTGACCCCATGAATTTGATATGTGTGATAACACCCCTAAATTAAAGTGGAATGTGATAAAGGCACCTTTATAAATCTGTAAAAATGGATCTTGATGTGTTTTGATGTGTCGTCATGCTTGTGGGGTAGTGGTGTGTGGTTATAATAGGGTGCTGGGTGAGAGGTGGTTTGTTTAGCCATGATATTGGGATGGAAAGGAGGTGTTTTTCCTCATTGTTCTTTCGGGGCGATGAGAATGTGGTTTGTTTAGTCATGCTTTTGGGTAGGTGAGAAGGTTTATTTTTTTCATTCTTTTTGGGAAGGGAGAATGTCATTTTTTTGTGCTATATTCCTGAGTAGTGATAGAATGAATAAATAAATATTTAATAATTTTCTAAATGGTTTGGGTAGGTTTGGTTAATGGGATGGGATCTATTAATAAATAATTTAATGATGGATTGTGTGATTAATGTTGTTTTATGATAAATAATGAAATTTCCGTGTGTTAAATGTGTACTAAATGTGAATCCGTATTAAATTTTCACGTCTCATCACCTTATTAAATGATTGTTGAAGACACTAATAAATGCATTTAGATGTAGCAATAAAAGAAATGATGAATTGAGTTTGTTAGTTTGTTTTTAAACCCATGTGTTTGTATTGTTCACATTTCTACATGTATATGTATATGCTTTACATTATTTTTATTTCTATAAACACCTCACTCACATTGATCACTAGTTCTCAACACTTGAATAGCCACACAGGTGTGTTTTTCCAACAACTCGTGGGGAGTATGGGTGTATGGATACCTACAATTTCCCATTATCTCTTTTCGGAAAGATTGGTATGGAATAGGTGATGATGGTCAGAGGTATTTTAGTTCTTTGGATGGTGGATCTGGTGGACCATGTGTCTTCAGGCATGATTTGATAGCCCAGGTGTTTGAGGGTGAAGTGGTATGTTTCCCAGATGTATTCTAGATAAGTTGTGACGACCTAGGTTTTTTTGGGTGAGGCGTGACCATCCTTGTGGGGTGTAAGCCAAGTTGTTTTCGAGCAAGATCTGGGTATTTGTTCTAATGGTCAGGTGATCCCAAGTGTAAGCAGGTGAGGTGTGTTCTGACAATGCTTTTTGGGGCAGTGTGGTATATAGAAGATATGGGAGTGTCGGGACATAGGACATTGGGTGTGAGAGAGGCATACTAGTAGGAAAGTGGGTTAGGGTACCCCTTTCTATGTGATTTTATTATATTATATTACATGGTTTGTGTTTTTTGATGAGTGTGCCTTGGTTAGGATTGTATGGTTAGTATACCTTGGTAGATGTTGTTTGGTTCTCCTGTTTTATCATAAAGGAATTTTTATGATTCTTTCACATGTGCATGAAAGAATTTGGTTTTCATACTTAGTATACGTTTGTTCTCACCCTATATATATATAACATTTTTCATGTTTCTATATAAAGACATGGCCTTAAACATTACATATTTTTTTTTATGTTACGAATTCACATTGAGGATTTTTTTCAGGTTTAGAGTTTTAGAGAATTAGGCCATAATTATTATATTACATCATTAATATTACATTTAGACACTAATACTAAATATCCATTTTTAAAAAAATAAAAGCTCCTAAAAGAAAAAAAATAGTTATTTTCTTGATATAAATCTTCTTGAATTATGACTTTCACTTACCCTCCCTTATACCCTATGAAAAAACAATTCAAAGACTTGGGATGAGCATAAAAATATAAATAAGGTTTAAAAAATAAGGAAAGAAAACATTAGACCATCAATACATAGAAAATATAAGCTTTTTAACATACCACAGGAAATCAAAAGATTTTTGAATAACACATAGAAATCATGAATCATAAAAGTAACTTGTAGCATCTATAACATACTTATGTTATAGATTTCATAGCTACATAGGGAGTTACATTTGTAATACTCATAATAGTATATTCCCTAAATATATAAGGATAAACATTAACATTTACCTCTATCATGTTACTCAATGCATTGGAGAGCTATCTTGGGATCAGCCGCCCTAGGATTATCACAGAACCACATGTATACGTAAATAATGCCAAATATCTATGAAAAATTGATAACACATAAAACAAACATAATTGAAAGCTAAAATTTTCACAATTCAATCATAGTATATCATTTCAATATATTGAAATAATCAATCCATTCTCAAAACGGTTTTCAATACCAATTATAACATTTAATAAACATATTTTTGAATCAAAGTGTCACATACAACATTGAAACATTTAAAGGAATTAAAATTTTTAAACATTAATTTTTATATAAATATATTCTTAAAAATAATTGAAAACATAGACACTAATGAGAAATATTTATAAAATTATATCTTCAAAACATTTAAAATAATGTTTTAGTTAAAGAGTCTTTTACCACTTGAGAAAATACTTGAATATAAATAATTAAAGATTAAAATTAGAAAAACATACAATATCATGAGAATGAAGAGATTCACAATTTAATATTTAAAAGGGTGGTATATACACCTTATATGATAATAATGGTGCACAATATCAAGATATGCCTCAATGAAAATTGATTGAGGCATATTCCCTTTCGAAACTTTGGCAGCCTAAAAGCATCACATTAAAATTCCGAAAATGAGTTGGTGGGAGAGAAAAGGGTCTATAATCACTTGGACATAGAATTTAAATCAATGTGTATATATAATAACATATCCCAAAATAGGAAATTTATTTTAAATGACATAACATAAAATAAGTCTTTTACTAAAAGAGGAGGGTGAAAGGTTCCCTTATAAAGATCATACCATTAAATTAAGGATAAACCAATGAAATAATTATGTGTGAAAAATATAAATACACCCAATATAATTAGATATTAAGTTTAAAAAAATCATAGTTCATTCACACATATTCATATCACAACATAATCAATAAGTACATGATTAACACAAAGAATGGAAATTGGGTTAAGATATTCAGTTATCTTGTGTCTGACTTGACTCGTTTGTTCTTTAATCTCCTGAATAATAAACTAGAGTTAATTTATAATTGTTTAAGAAAATTTTTCAAGTTTATTATTCCTTTTATATTAATTATTACCACATTATAAACATTACATAATAATTTGGGTTAATAATGGTCGTTTTGTCGATATTTGGTACATGAGTCAAAAATGAACTTCTTATCATTAAAATTTTTCCATGTGGTAAAAAGTTCATTATATCCAGAATTATATTAATTATTTAGATATCATATATATCATATATATCCAGTATATATATGTATGTATAACAGTACATAACATTTGGAGATATGAAATGAAATGCACCGTTCATGGAGACGGTAAGTCGTACGTATGCATGAACGCTACTTTCATTTCTATTTAATATTTAATGGAATAAAAACTTAATGATACATAGGTATATTAAAATTCCATTATAATATCATATATAATTTCGGTAACTCCATCTTTTATACATTCCACGTATGGAATGAATGAGTCATATCACTTTGAAGGGGCAGTAGTTCGCACTTTCTCAAATGAAATTATCGTATTTACCCCTTATGAAAACCATAAAGGTATGATATAAATGAAAAATACAGAAGAATATATACAATATAAATATAATATATATCACATATAAATATAGTACCACCATAATGTCCACCATGATAGGTGGTAGCAGATAATCGAACAATCATTGTTTCGCGAGGCAGCAGTTCTCTGTACACAAAAACAGAATGTCCGTACCCATTATATGGAGGTGTGTGTAATTGAATTTTCAATCCTTATAATAAAAATAACATATTATATTGATCATATTGGGGTTGTTTTGTAAACAAAGAATAATAAGATCATAGGGAGTGAAGAAGTAAAATAAAAGAAGAGAACTTGAGGGAAGATGTAACCTTTAAATCGGGTAACTCCCTTTGGTTGAAAGAAAAGGATTCATTGTAATTCCTTATACCTATGGTAAGGCTTATATAAGGAATATAGGGATATTGAGAGATTATTTGGGAAGATTATGGATGATACAAGGGTCTTCAGAGATTTATTTAATGGGTTAGAGTTGATTTTTTTTATAAGGGGGAGGAGGTGCTCTTTAAGAAAGTTTGAAAATATTGTTTTATTATAAACTAAATTTAGGTTTCAAAAGGTCACAAACATATTAAATTAGAAGATAAGATGACTATTATTTGAAATCCTCTCAACCAATAGGTTTTAGAAAATTTTGTGTTTCAAATTTAACCTTATCATTTATCTTTAACCCTTAGTTAACTAATTTGACTCTTACCATGTCTTCTTATGTATTCACTCTATAAGGTTAATATAATTACTATAAAATGAAAATATAACCACAAGTGGTTCATTGATTAAATTTAAAACATTATCTAAGTCATTTTCCTGAATAATAGATTTTTTGGATTATTATATCATTTAATAAAATAATATCTTTTTTAAAAACTCATTTATGTCAGTTTAAATACTATACATATCATGACTTTTAAAAAAAATCCAAAACAACAGGATTCATTCAAAAAAACCATCATTAATTCAAATATAACAAGTCATCATTATCTCTAAAATTCTTGTATGGCATAAAAAGTTTAAAAATATATTTATTTTATCGTTTATAATCTCATTTATTTAAAACATTCATTATGGAGGTAATCATTACATAATCATTGTGTCATAAATACATTTATTTATTGGATGTTTAAAAATTATAAATAAAATACCATGATGTAGGAAAAAAATTAGCTTTCTAATGACTATTTATAGTTGAATATAGAAATTATATACCCACATAAAATGGTTTTACTAAAAGATATATGTTTATGTTACTTTTGTATTTACTTAAAATTAATTAATATAAAGTGTCATTTTCACTTACAAGTGGCTCCATGGGGTCCCAAAATCGACCCAAGGATGCCCATGGTCGAGCAGGTATTATAAAATAGTATTAGGACACATTTTAGGGTAATTTAATATTATTATTGTTTACCCATATTTACGAGATTTACCCTTTAACCATGGTAAATAAAATATTCACTAAAGTAAATATTCATAATGTCTAAAAATAAAAGTTACCTATTTACACAATTTTGAACTTCTGATTCCAAATATGGAATCCATTTTTACAAATTACAAACACATAAGTGGCATAAATTAATTTAAAATTACTTCTTGTAGTCAAAAGCAAAAAATGTGTTCTATGAAATAATACATATCTAAAGATTGGCCTTTGTTTATATCCAATTTAAGAGTGAAATTACTTCCAAAAACTAAAATTGGATTAAATGGTAAAACTATAATCCAATTACACATTAAAACCAATTAAAATAACAATATAACTATATAAATAGATTAGATTAAAATGCGGTTTTGAATTAAAATATAGTTATTTTCACAATTCATTAAAAATGAACATTATCGAAAAAATACCAAAATTTCATGCAAAGTAAATTTTGATGTCCCTATTCTAGATAATAATATTATTTTATCAAATCGAACATATAAAAGTGGAAAAAAAACTCGATTTAAAAAGGGTTCTCCATCAAAAGGATGTATATTGACCTTTTAAAGAATATTAGAGTGTTTTTTCTTAAAATTGGATTCATTCAAATTTTAAGCTTTTAACTTTTATTGGATAAATTTAAAAATAGTTATAATCATGTTTTAGTTAGTTCTGTTCATTCTCACCAATAAAATGGCTATGCATTAACTACCATTTAAAATAATAATAATATTACATTATTTTTCGGTATAACTCAAAGTTGTGTGTAGCGTAAGATTTCAAAGAAAATCGTTGTCTTGTATCTAGTACTCCATAGAAAATATCATCCCATTTAAAGTAAAATTAATATTTATTTAAAAATTATTAATAAATAGAAAAATTTCATATTCTTTATTTACCTAGGATGTTACATTCTATGAGGATTTCATGGACCTTGTTGGACATTATGAACTCGAACCCTTGAAAGTTTTGGTGTCTCTGGTTAGCTTTACATTTTGTTATTTACTTTGGAGACATTTATTGTATCATTTATATTTATAAATTCATTGTGGTATGGTTTTTATTTCTATTATATATTTTTCTTGGGGTTATTTGTGGACAATTCAACCTATCTCCTAATGTTGTTTCCTAAAAAAGAGTAATGTCTTCCATATTGTGATATTTTTACACCCTTGGTTATAGTCACCTACCAAGGGCCTACTAAAGGTGGGATTTAGGTGGTTATTATCTCCCTTTTATTACAATCATCCTAGGAGGGGTGTCACTCAAGGGAGGAAGTTGTGAAACAGTGGTATTATAGGTGATCGTTGAGAGATGTGATGAATTTTAAGGTTATGGATAGAGAAGATTGAATGGGTTGGTAGGGAAATAGTGTTAGATGATCTTGGTGTGTGACATAGGCCAAGGAATACTGGCTATGAAAAAGGATTTTAGGTCCCCACTTCATTTGATGCAAGGACTTTGAGCCTACTTCATGACCAAGTGAGGCTACAGTGCTTGTGGGGGGCAGACCTAGTAGAATTACTTGAATCATAACGACTTGAGTTCTTATTTGAATTTGTATTTTTTGGTAAAGTGTAAATAGATAAAAAAATAAATCAAATGAGGTAAAGTGAATCTCAAATTAAATTACATACTATTGGGTATTAAGGAATCCTTTTTATCCTTTTAGATATGGATTAACTCTACTTGTGGCTCTAGAAATTGAGGTTCAACAGGCTGGTCTGGTTGATTGTCATAGAGTGGATCAGTTGAGGAGGATGACTAGTAGTAGAGAAAAATGCATTCTTTCTAATGGTATTCTTTTTTAATGTGTGAGGTAAATGTTTCAAAAGTGGAAACAGAGAGCTAGTTGGAGGAGGTTGAGATCAGTTTTAGTTTGATCAAGTACCTGATAGATTACTGGGTCCCTTTGGTAGTCATTCAGATGTAAGGAGTTATATTTTAGTGGTGGATGCTATATCTAGGAGGGAAAAAGGTGGAAGTTGTTTTTTTGTCGACTTCTAGAAGGAGATTCAGGAAGAGTTCATTTTCTCAACCATGAAGGCAATGAAGAGGGAGGAGATTCTTTCTCTTCATCGTGATAGTATGTTAGGGTGGGAGTTGGGAATCATGTTAAAATAACTTTTTCTTTTTTTCCTAGATCTTTTTCTATACTAGGAGTCTCATGAGAGACATATGGAGCAGTCGATATGTCCTTTTATCCAGTATTCAATTACTCCTTTTTTGTTGTTGATGTATCTGGAGGTTCATAAGAAGGCATATGTGATTGATCAGATTCACTCACAAGGATGTATACAATGAGAGGGGAGACAAGAGGGTTCTTTGAGGGGTAGAGTTTTCAGTGGAAGGTCTCATGTTCCATGTTCTTTGAGGTTTCGACTCGTAGGGATTTGACCTCAGCATCTTCCTTTTCAGCATTCTCTTGTCTGTGTTTTTAGTGATTTTCCTTGGAGCTTTGTGCTAGTGTTTCTTGGTTTTAGGTTTCATATATATCTCAAAAACCATTTCCCAGTGGTTCCCTAATATCAATTTGGTATTGGAGGATAGGTTTATCACCAGCCTCAGTAGTAGCTTTTAGTGAGTCTGTTTTAGTAGTTGGGGAAATATGATTATGCTCTACTAAGGGGATATGGAGAAGGTAGAGGCCGACCATAGGATGTTTCTCATGTTCAGGGTCCAAGAATTGAGAATTGTCAGGGAGGTGGTTGTTAGAATATAGGTATAAGAATTGGCCATCATCATTTAACTGTAGTGGAGGCATCAGTTCCAGAGGGGCCAGATATCATCAAAGGTATGATAATTTTGTTTAGTACATTTGTTTGTGTTTTTTTTGAATCAATAGATTCACACACCTTTATTTTACCCTCTCTATCTTATTCTCTAGGAGTAGATTTATATAGACTTATTTTGGACCGGGTGTTGGCTACGCTAGTCAGTGGCCATGGAAACATGTTTGATGTGTGTCGGGGTGTAGACTAATGGCGGTGTTACATCAGTCCAATGGGGATCCTTTTTTCTATAGATGTAGTCATATTATTTCATCATTAGCATCAACTGGTTGTATTTTGTACATTATTTCATTGGCATCTTTCATAGGAGAGTCGTTTCTTCTGATGAGGATACACAACCTATGTTTTCCATTGGAGACTCGATTTGTGAGGTCGCCATTCGGCGTATAGATCCCCTTCATTACTTATTGTCTATGTTGATGGTGGAATCAGTGGATGTTGGGGCAATGAAGGTCCCCAAGGTCATTGGGGAGTTATTATATGTTTTTCCTAATTAGGTTTTGATGCTGCCCCCCACGATGTGATGTTGAATTCAGGAAAGACTTGTAGCCTTGTGCTTCTTCGATTTTTATGGATCCTTATCGGATGGAACTTTTTCAGTTGCGGGTGTTGAGGGTTCAGGAATATGATCTGATGAATAATGGTTTTATCTTTCATAGTGTTTTTCAATGGGGTTCCCAGTGTTGTTCACAATGAATTTGTATAGTAGTATAGGGATCTGCATAGACTTATGGTGTTTGAATTATGTGATGGTAAAAAAAATTACCCTCTTTTGAGGATAGACAATATTTTGGACTGGTTGTGAGGGACAAGTTGGTTTCATAAGATTGATATGTGGTCTAGATATAACTATTTGAGGGTGAAGGAGGGATATATCCTAAAGACTAATTTCAGATGCATGTATGGGCACTTTGACTTTGTACTCATGCCATTCGATGTTACAAACACACCAATCGTGTTCATGGGGATTATTAACTCCATGTTCTATGAGGTCCAAGATCAGTTTTTCGTTGTATTCATCGATGATATCTTAATCTACATAAAGTCATAGGATGATCACGTTGACCAGCTCATAACTATCTTGCATGTTCTTCAACACCACCAGATATATGGAAATCTATCCAAGTGTAATTTCTTTAAATGAGAGGTGCATTTCCATGGGAATATTTTCTCCCAGTAGGGTTTGTAATTAGACTCATAAAAGGTTGAAGCAGTTGTTTCTTGGGAAGAACCCAAGAATGTGGAAGAGTTTATCACTTTCCTGTATCTCACATTATATTATTTGTTATTTCAACATTACTTATCTCGAGTTTCATCCCCATTGGTAGTTTTTTCCACAAAATAACAAGATGTTTTTTTGAGTGAAAAGTTTCAGGCAGTGTTCGATTACCTGAAGGGGATGTTAGTTAGTAATCCAGTGCTTCAACCATCGGAGGAGGGTGTGTTTTTTGAGGTGTTTTGTAACGCTTCCTGTTTGGGATTGGGATGCATGATAATGCATAAAAAGAAATCAATTTCTTATGGGTCAAGGTAGTAATTTTCTCATGATCATAACTATTCCATCCATGATCTAGATCTAGGGAAATATGTGTTTTTTCTGAAATCGTGGTGCACATACCTCATTGGGGAGCACTTTTAGGTATTCATGTGTCACAAGTGTTTGAGTTATATCATTTTCCATCGGGATTTGAACATGTGATAGTAAATATGGATATTTTTTCTTATGGACTATGATTTTTATATATTCTACACATCTTTAAAATAGAGTTTTCTAGCAAACACATTAAGCAAGAAGTCATGGAAGGTTATTATCAAGGAATATGGAGATATTTGGAGAGAAATGGAGGAGTTGGAGGCCTTTCCATTTCATGTAAAAGTGGATGGTGGTACCGGATTTTTGGTTCAAATTATGGTGTATTCGTCTCTGATACAGTATACGGAGGAGTATCTTCAGGGAGACTCAGAGGTAGAGGTTATGTGTACTCATGTTGGTTGTGGTGATTCTCCAGAGGGATAGTCAGAGGATATCCAGAATTGGATTTTATTATAAGGAAGGCATTTTATTCTGGTGTAAATGCATGAGGAAGTCCTTCGTGATCTTCATAGATCACCTTTGGTGGTACAACCATAAATTTCAAAAATGTACCATGGCTTTAGGATTTAATTTTGGTGTTTCAAGATGAAACAGGTGGCGGCAGAGTTTCTGTAAAAGTCTTTCATTTTCAATGAGGTAAAGGTTCAACATCATTTTATTGGTGGTTTGTTGCAACCCTTTAATGTTCATATGTGTAAATTAGATGAAATATCTATGGATTTAATTATTGGATTTCCCAATGCATAGGGAGGTTGTTATGCAATCTGGGAGATAGTGGATAGGTTGTCAAAATCGCATAACATATTAAAAATCAAGGAGTCAGTCATAGTGGATACTTTGTTTAAGAGGTGTGTGGTTGAGTTGGTGCAGTTTTATGGAGTTCCAATGTTCATTTTCCCGAATCGGGACACAAATTTTACCTCAAGGGTCTAGAGCGGATTGCAGCATGATTTTGGCACTCAATTATGCCTCATCACTACTTTCTACCCTCAGATATATGGGAAAATGGAATGGACTATTTAGATGTTGGAGGATATTTTACAAGTATGTGGCTAGAACATTGGAGGATCTTGGATACAACATCTAACTTTGGTAGAGTTTTCTTGTAATAATAGCTATCACTATTCCATTGTAATGGATCAATTTTAGTCATTTTAAGGAAAAATGTGTCATTTTCAATTGTACTTGATGGAGGTTGCAGAGATAGATGTTCTTCTTTTTCATGTGGTGCAGAGAATAATAGAGAAAGTTCACTCATTCATGAAATGATGAAAGCATTATAGGACCAGTATAATTCTTATGTCGATCATTAGAGGAGGCCCTTGGATTTCAATGATAGGGACCATGTGTTCTTAACAGTTTCCCCTTGACATGGGTAGTGGAGGATTAACATATAAATTAATCTTTTTTCCTTGGTTTGAGGGACCAATTGTTGTGTTAGGAAGAGTTCGTGATGTGGCGTATTGGTTGAAATTTCGATCATGGTTGTATATGATCCATGAAATCTTTCATGTATCTCGGATTTTTCATTATAATCATAATGACTTTTATGTAATTAACTGGGAGAGTTGTACGTTTAGGATGATGCGATGTTTGTGTAAAAAACTGTAGAGATCCAAGATCTCTGAGAGAAATCACTCTGTGGATGGAATATTCCATTGGTTTATTTTTTGTGGATACATAGAGGCTAGGAGGGTAGTACTTAGGTGTGAGAGATGTGGATCTGTTCCCATTACCCAGATTTATTTATGTTTTTCTTTTCTATTTTTTTCTTTTTGATGTGATGGTTGGATCCTTTTTCTTTTTGAAATGAGTTATTTTCCATGGATTGTGACATGTGTAGTATTATTTGAGACAATTTCCTAACATATTTAAAAGTGATTACCTGATTCCAAATAAATTTACACTAACTATAATGTGATTAAACTCGTTTAGGTGGGTTAGTGCTACCCATAGTTGATAGTATCTTGACATGGAGGAAAGAATTTCTGAATTCATGTGTTTGGGAAAGTATAGTTTTCTAGTTGTTCAATAGTTGTTTGGTGGTTTGGTTGTGTAATAGGAGGTATCATGTGGTTGTACAGTGTGTTTTGGCTATTTGGGTATACGTGTTTGGCAGGTGATATCATACAAGATATGATGATATCCTCAAGAAGTATCTCCTTGGGTGGTTGTCCGAACCCTTTTTCTTTGGGGCTTGGTTCTGGATTCTCAAGGGTGAAAATCATTCAAGAGGTATCTGATGTAATAGTTTGGTCCATCCCCATCTATTAAATTACTAGTTTTTGTTATTGGAGGTGTTCATAGGAGGCTTGGACTGTGTCTCGAGAAGTTTAGTTACTAAAGGCTTGTAGTAGGAAACTTACACATTGTGTAATTTTATTACACGATGTGAATGTTGGTTTCACAGCATATATAAGGTTTGTTCCCAATATGTTGTTTTTTGGGGTTAAATAAATAGAAAATGAAGAGGTGACATTTTTTTGTGGAAATTGAACCCCAAGAATTTCACAAAGTGAAAGGGGATTACAAGTTGTTTAATACCCCAATACAATGTCGTTTTAAAATTCCTTTCAGATGAACTTCCATTCATTCAGTCATACTCTCTTCTTACTCTGATTTTGGGAAAACCCTAGGTTACCCAAGATGTTCTTCAATCCCTTATTCCTCCCTCTTTGATCAATTGATCCCAACGGATTATCTTTGAAGATCTATGGTATATTTGTGGTGAGTTTCCTTCCCTTTTTCATCATTTTTCTTCCTTTCTTATTTTGAGGATTCATTGTAGTTGTGTTTATTTGGTTTGGTGTATGATCTGGGTTGTGTTTTGATGGTTTTGGGATGTGGAGTAGTTTGATCTATTCTTATTCATGGTGTGGATATGGTATTTAAGTGTTCTTCCTCACCCTTCTATGCACAGTAAGTTGAAAAGATTCTTTGAGGTAGGATTTCATTCATTTCCATTCATTTATACATCATTAGAGTGGGGTTTCTTTTGTTTAAATATGGAATTTCTCAAATCTAGATTAATTAATGATAAGGGGAATTGGATAATTGAATTGAAAATTATAAATGGGGTTTTATTCACATTTTTTATAGTTTTTACACTATTTTTGATATTACAAATTGTTCGGGTTGTATAACCGATTGAAAATTGTGTCCATTGGGGGATTTGATTGCACTGGATATGTGTGATGTGATTTTTCTATGATTATTTGGTATCTACCTAAAATAGAAATTATCTGACCATGTATAATTTTCTAACAAAAATGGTTTCCCTGGGATTCTGATTTTTTGATTACACTCCTAAATTTATGTGGAATGTGATAAAGTCCCATTTTTAAATTGGTAAAAATGGATCTTGATGTGTTTCGATGCGTGGTCATTATTTTTCAATAGTGTTGTTTGATTTTAATGGGATTTGGGGAGATATGTGGTTTGTTTTTCAGTTATTTTGGGATAAAAGGAGGAGTCTTGTTTTTTTGTGCTTTTGGGTGGTGAGGATGTGGTTTTTTTTACGCACTTTGGGGGCGACGAGGAGGTGGTTTATTTGGACCTAATTTTGGCACAATGAGGATGTGATTGGTTGGATGTGCTTATGGGTATGTTAGTGTGTGTTAGTTTTTTGATATATTTCCAAGTATTGATGGAATTAATAAATAATTGTTTAATGATGTTTGAAATTTCATGGCTGGTTTGGCTAATGGGATGATATCAATTAATAAATAATTTAACGATGGGTTGTGTGATTAAAGGTGGTTGATGATAAATAATGAAATGTATGAGTGTTAAATGTGGATTAAATGTAAATATGTATTAAATAATCAAGTCTCCTTACCTTCTGGAATGAATTTTTTAGATACTAATAAATTCATTTAGAGGTAGAAGCAGAAGTGACAATGATGTGATTTGGTATGACTGTTTGTAATCCCATAGGTTTGTATTTTTCTATTTTCTATATATATATATGTATACACTATACATTATTCTAGTTTCTATAATCACACCACCCACATTGAGAACTATGTTCTGAACACCCACATAGTCATGCATGGGGGTGTTTTCCCCAACATTGGGTGGGGAGTACGAACGGATGGGTACCCATTTATTCCCACACTCTCTTTTATGTGGGGTATATATAGAATTGGTTTTGATGGTTAGAGGTATGTTAGTGCCTTAGATAGTGGTTGTGATGTCCCATGTGTATTAGGGAAAGATGTGATATCCCAGGTGTTTTCAGAAGTGGTGATTTGTGTCCCATGTGCCTTTGGGATGATGTGCAGCAGACCAAGTGTTTTTGGGTGATACATGATTGTGCTTGTGGGGCAGTAGCCTAGGTATTTTTGTTCAATATTTATGTGGACATTCTTGAGGCGTGGAAAGACTGGGTGTCTATGGAGAGGTATGTTGTGATTGTGTTTGTGGGGTGGGTGGTATACAAAAGATTTGTGAGTTCCATGATGTACGATATTGGGTGTGAGAGTGGCATACTAGTGCGAAAGCAGTGTGGGGTACCCTTATCAATGGGATACCAATTATATTATATTACATGGTTTGTGTTATTTGGTTATCATTACTTAATGAGGTTTGATTAGTTAGTATACCTTGATAGGTGAAGTTTGGTTCTATTTTTTTCTTATAAGGGTATTAGTATGCTTCTTTCACGTATTCATGAGAGACTTTTGTTTTAGTTTGGGGACTTTTATTATATCAGTTCTATTTATATATGTAGTATGGGATTGTTTCTGGTTTTCTTATATATATGTATTATGGTTTTCTTTGGATGATTCATATTTTCTCCTGATCTTGTTTCCTTAAAATGTGTAATGCCTTCCATATTGTGAGATTTTTACACCATTGGTACTAGTCTCCAACCTTGGGCCTATCGAAGGTGGGACTCTGGGGTCATTATCTCCCTATCTTCCATGCCAGTCCAGGATGTGTATCATTGGATGGAGGGGGTCATGGAATGAGTCATATTTTTTCATAGATCATTATCTATAAGATATCAAACCTTCACTGGGTTTTCCTGATAAGAATGAACCTATTCTTGTGGTATGACATCTAAGTTAAAAACAAGTGATGGATTAGGTAAGTAATTCCTCAGAGAGAGATACCAGGAACACATCATGAACTTGAGAAAGGTTTATTGGAAACACCAATCAATAGCCTACCATCCTTATATGATCAATAATTTAAAAGGGTTTAATATAGTTAGGTCTTATCTTTCCTTTATATCATAAGAAAAATTTAGTCATTTGGTTTTGCATTCTTCAATTCCACTTCAAATCTTACTCCAAGAAATGAAGATGAATTAGTTATGCCTGAAGCACTAACAGATGACAAGATTCATTATATAATGATATGTCATTCCGTCTATCTCTATTTTCTATCCAAAATATTTTTATCAAAATTTATCCAATAACATCCAATGTTCAACATAATCCATTCCATGAATAGTTAAACTTAAGGTTCCTCATTGTGTCCCAAAAATTGAAATCAAAAAAAACCTAGAATTAAGGTCACTAAATTTCCAATATAAACATCCCCCTAGAAATATGAAGTAGTGCTCAATGTCACCTATAATATATGAGAATACATTGATCATATATTCTCTAAAAACATGGTAACATCTTGAATTACTATGAAATCATAATCAAAACATACATGCTTTAAAAAATTAATAATTTCCATATTCATTAAATAAAAAAACGTATTATTAAATATATTCCATAGATCCAATAATGTTGTAAACACCATCAATTATAACATACAACACATTCTTATTAAATCATGGATCATTTCTAATATTATCAACACTATCCAATTCACATTATCCATACCAATAATCTCTTTATCCCAACATCATTATCTCAACATCATGAAAATATTAAGGGTTATATTCCATTAAACATGTATTTTCTATATAATATCATCTTTATATTAAAACAATTCTCTAGGTTGTTAGTACCATTCAACATATTCTATGAAATCCTTAATAAAAATCTTCTAGAGAACAATACCAATATATTTCATGATTTATAAAACATAATTCTTTATGTCCCGTACATAATCACTTTAATCATTCCACTTCATTCTTAAACCATTAACTAGGATTCATCATCTTATTTTAGAATACCTATTTTCTACAATATGAAATATGAATCATATCTTATCAATCATCAACCTAAATTTAATCATGTTTCTCAAGATTAACTTAAACAATACTATTAGTACATCGCATACCTTTAATATTACACTCGTGGTATCTTCATCACTAGTACTATAACCATTACTCATACCACATTTCTGGTTCTCTTCATGAACTTTCCCCTTAAGACGTTGACTTGTATAATTCACATACTTTCTACATTTATAACATTCAACCATTAATGATACCTTACGGAAAACATTACTGCCATACCTTGTGTCAGCCAAGATATTCATTTTTCTTCAAAAATTAATTGCGTTGTGTACCCCTTTTCCACAGTCAAAGAAATATTCTCATCCCTTTGATACATTTCATTGATTTCTTTTTCCTGTATTCTTGACATATATGAAAATGAGTTTTATTTCCTCTATGGTATCCAACACCTAATCTCTTAGTGAACTCTTTCTTTCAATTCTTGTGTGATTTTGAGAGTTGGTTAAGCTGAAAGTGGTTAATCATATATCAAGATAAATGTTAGGAAGAGTCACAATATCCTTAACTTTATTCATCATCCAATTTAGTTTCTCATTACCACATTGCCAATAACATTCAATGTTATCGAAGTTCCTTCTGGTTCCTGTCCTTGACTAAAACCAAAAACCATATTGTGATCTACAATATTCATATTGGAAAAGCACATAATCATGAAAATCACTTATAATATGTTTAAATCATGAAATATTCTTCTAAAAATATGACACCTTAACCTAGGCCATCCATGATCATCATCTATTCAAATACTTCATAATGGTTTATAAGGAAAAGGTGGAATAACCAAATCATTCCCCATATGAGTGTCAAACTTGGTGTGTAGAATGGCCCATTTTCATGCACCGGGTGATGATTGAGTCCAAATCAATGTTCCCTTTTTTAGTTATTTCTCCAAGGCACCATTTTTCTATACCCACATCCACTTGTAGTATCAATAAAGGGATTTGATATCTTAGAAACCACTCCCTCTATCATTTACGAATATTTGATTACATTTTTCTATAAATTAACTCATCCTTAGTAATATCCCTAAAAATATACATAGAAATACACCTAGAATATCATTAATTTTCTCTCATACTAGTTTCAAAAGGATAGATAAACCTTCCCTCTTATACCAACTATAAGTACCCGGGATTTTTCATACATAAATGTCATATATTTTATATGAATATTCAATGAATTTATTAAAAATATGACCAAGGAATATAATAGTATAGTGTATTTAGAGAATAGAAACAAAATATTATAATTTAATGAAAGATATTAAAAATCTCCCACAATGATCTTATCACATAGTACTCCTCTTAGGCATACCCTATCTAAACCATTCATCATAATTGGGGGAATAAAACATAATAAAAAGTTATCTCATATTCCCAGTTAAAGAAAACATAAGATTTATCGATCTATGATCATATAAAATAATAAGATAAAAATATGGGAAAGTGATCATGAATATAACTTATGATATTTATCTCTAGACTATTGTAGATCATAAACATAGGTCATTGCATAAATCATTTTTATTTCAGAAAACATGTCTATTAAGAGCGATATATAATCATAAATCAATCATGAAATATAGTCACACATCATAAAAGTGTGGCACCATCAAAAATGTTTTAAAATTTTTCTTTTTAAAGGTTAAATACTAAGACCATGAACATATAGAATTGGGAATTATAACTTGTTTCTCATTGTGGATCACGACACATATGTCTCCCAAATTAGATCATGAATCACCTATTTCCTATAGTGGATGAATCCCATTAATTTTTTTCTCATTATTATCTCATGATATATAAAGCTTTATAGAATTAATTTAAGGGAGATATAGGTTCCACCTTTAACAAAATTGAAATCATACATATATGTTCCATAAGTTCATGAAATATTAAACATATCATAGCCTATGAAAATAAATGGGTTTCATAAAAATTTCATCATATCATCATAACATAACTAGTTGAAAATGTATGGGTTTAATAAAAATATTTTCATCATAAACATAAACCATTTAGTGAAAGAATATGAATAGTGTCCATGGATCATCTCCCAAGTAATGCCTAAGTTACAAAAAAGGAATCCATAATATATAAAAAATTATTTTTAAAGAACATTAACTTGGAACATTTCTAGAAGTGAAATTTCCTTGAAAATCATATTTTTAAAACTAGTTGTTCATAAAATATTGGGGAAATCATTTTCATTGAAAATAACCTTGAAAATGTATAATCTACGCATTAAAAATAATTTAATTTTTTTAAAGTAAAAAAAAAGTTTAAAAATTATTTTAATAAATCCCCTAGTAACATTAAAAAAAATTAAAACCTTTTAAAAAACATTGATATTGAAGAAATAAATGGTTTTTTAATGAATAGATAAGTAAAAGTGATTTTTATAAAAAAAAAATTATTTTGGAATATTAAGTAAAAAAGAGTGTAGAATGAATTTAATACCTACACTATAAATAAATAACCAAAGAATAAGAAAATTCATGAGTTTCTGGAGAGATTGGTCACAAGATTTTATCATCGGAAGCATAAACATAATTAATCTCAGTAAATGATGAGATTATATCATTAAACCCTTACCACTTTGGTAACATTGAATCCAAAGAACCATGAATGAAAGAATTAAATGAAACATAAAATATCATCATAAAAAAATAAATTCATGATATTACATTTCAAAAGGTCTCAATTTACACCTCTAGGATATGATAGTTTCATAACACAACAAATCTCTCAAAAATGAAAATTGAAATAAGAATGCCTTACTACTTTTAAAATCTATTGAACTATAAAACCAAAGAATGAACTATCATAAAAATTATATAAAAATTCCCATAACATATGTGGTAATAATAATAAAATAAATTCATTTTCAGTATATAAATCATATAAAATAAATAGGTGGTGAGTACGATATGTGTCACACAATAGTGAAATTGTGATGAAAATCCCTTACCTCAAGTCCTGACTTCCTCCATACACATTCAAAAATCATGAATAATAAATATAAGTTTATTATAAATATTTTAGATAACCATAATAATATATCATGCCACATATTTTTTATTTATGACCTTTTATTACCAATTTATTAACAATTCCTTGTTAAAATCATGTTTCGAGCAGTAATTACATTGTTTTTCGTGAATGTTTTGATTTTTTATTATTATTACTATTACTTTTATCGTGGTTCCATAATCAATAGAATTTTAACCATCATATAAATATCATATATCTCTATTATATACATATTTATAGTAATCATTAAATTTTAGATATATAAAATGAAATATGTATTTTATTGAGACGGCAAGTCTACATACACATGAAAGTTTTTTTCCATTTTCTCGATGGATAAAATTATATAAATAAAAACAATATATTAACATTAAAATTAATTATTATAAAATATATATATCACATATATTTAATAAATTTACCGAAATTACCTTCTATGAAAACCGTCAGTGAAAAACGAATCACATCGCATAGCGGGGCGGTTGTCTGTCGTACACATGAACGATGTTTTCACATCCCACATAGAATGAAAAGAAAGAATTTTTATGTTATATATTCATTACATATATATTATTACTTTAAATATATAATATAAATTAATTTAATCTATCTGTATTACCATCTATGTAAAATTGAAATTGGAAAACACACCACAACAGTTTGTGGGACGGTATTCCGTTGTAAACATGAGCGATGTTATTTTATTACATTAAGTTGAGGGTTACGATGGTAGATGATGTTTAAAAATTAAATAATTATAATAATATCCAAATTAAAAATATAAATATTAAATCCTTAATTATATTCATCTGTGAGAGACTGCGATGGAAAATGAATAACATCAGTTCGCGAGGTGATAGTCCGCCATACACATGAATAATTATTCTCTATACCATTAGATGGAAGGGGAGATAAATATAGGTTATGAATATAACATAATAAAATATAAATATATTTTAGATACTGAGTTCATTATATCATCTTGGTTTAATAATAATTGAATGAGGTGGAGGAAGAAATAAAATAAAATGTTTGGTAAGGGGCGTTATCACTCCTTTAGATAACTTCTCTTGGTTCTAAACAAAATACATCACAAGTTGGATTTATAAACAAAAAATGGATTCTATTAGTATATTATGGAATTTAAGAAAGTATTTAGGTACGTATTTCCTGAAAAAACGGTTTGTATGTGTGAATAAGAGAGGAGAAAGGGATATCTTTTATAAGTTAGGTGAGTGCCTCACTTGTAATATTTGAAAATAAAAAGGTGTAACAATGTTTTTTAAATTATAAAAGGTTCCAAAATTGTCTATTTTCAAAATTTATAGGTTATAATGTCTAAATATTTCAGAAAAAAAAATTTGGTCAAATTTATAGTTTATTTTACATATAACCTTTTCTGGTTTACCCACTGGTAATCCCATATTAACCTTAAATGTCGTAATTAATTTTTACTATTTTTATTTTTCATTATAGTGAAAGATTATGTTGACCATGTTAGATAATATAAATTATGTATATTACAAATATATAATCCATTTTTTAAAATTCTATTCATAAAATTGGGAAATTTTAGTTTCAAATTAATCTCATAGAATCGATGAAAAAAAAGGTTTTCCAAGAGAAAAGTTTAAAATGTTTTGTTTTATCAAAATTCAATATAAAATTGATTACAATTACCTAAATTGGTTTAATATAAATTTAATTTTAATAAAAAAATTTAAGTTATCTCTAAATAATTTTTATTTTTTTTATATTATTTTAATGAAATGAAAATTCTTTATAAAATCGATAATTTTCTCCCTGTTAGTTAAATAATTTATCTTCCCAAAAAAATCACAAAAACTGACTATAAGTTAATTTTTACAAAATAATTTCAAATAATAATATCATTTTATCAATTATAGTGTCTAAAATTTTCAAAATTTAATTTTAAAATATTTTTAAAAAAAAGTTAAAAAACTGATTTTTAGAAAAATACAGTTTTAAGCGTAAAATTGGTTTTATTATTATATATTGTATAGAAAACAAATAATTTAATTATTAAAATATTGATTAAAAATATATTATATAAATTTCTTTAAAATCATTAAATAAATGTACTTTTTTAAATTATTGAGATTAAATGAATTTCTAGGGATACAAAAAGTTTGTTAAAAATATATTTCCTTTATTTTCAAATATTTTTTTAAGAATTTATAATTTATTATTCACCAAATAATTAATTTTATATAAATGGGTAAGAAATATTTTTATTTAATATTATTCAAAAACTCTATTATAATTTTACAGTGAAAAATATCATATTAAAAAATAATAATTAAATGTTATGTCCCATTTCAGTTAAACTCGGTGTTGTGTATAACACAAATTAAACTTAGTGTTTCATGTAATACAAATTTTATAAAGTATTAAAATTATTTTAAAAATATATTTCATAAAATATGGGGTGTTATAATCAATGGTCTCTATTATCATCTACAATATCTACCAATCAATCATAGGTCCTCTTTCTCTTGTTCTGACCTATATCCATAAAGTATTCCAAGGATCCAAATGGTTGACCAAATAACATGTGAGTAAAACTCAAACGTCCACTACCAACGGTGTCTAAATAAAATTACTCTTAGTAAAAAAAGAAACACTATGATAATAAAAAAAACATAATTTACACATTAAATTAAAAGAAACTAAATAAACCAAATGACTATCTAGCACCAGTTTATCACTTGTTTTCAGCCATACATGTTATGGTATGATGTCACGAGTCTCTATGCCTACCCAAAAATGGTTATACTACCATTTTCCATAATATCCATAAATAAATAAAAATAACCATTTGAACCAAAGTAAATTATATTTTTATAGGTTAATTAAATATTCAATTCTCATAATACACATAGGGGAATTCCCAATCCTAGTGTTAATTTCATATTTAGTTCAAAATGGAGACAGAGAGAATTCCCATGCTACGGAAAATTACATATTCTGTATATAAATTTCAAGAAAGATCCAATTTATACCAAATATAAAAAAAATTTAAACTTGTTAACTATATTCTATTTTGTTCAACTCATGCCATTATCAACTTATGTTCCGATTACTGACTAATCATACTAAATATTCTATAACATGATAATCTCCAATTCACATAGAAATATGTCAATATAACAATTATCAATAAATATGATGATTATCGAATATATAGAAATTATTAAATTATTCAAAGAACCAATTATAATATTAGAGATGATAAAATGACAATTCAAAAGTGTAGTTGTTTACACAACTAATTCCCAATCCCCAGATTGACAACTGGCCACAAATAATCACGTTCTAACCTAGCGTCAAGGTTAGAACACAACACAGGTTCCTGAAGGTCCATGGTCACAATATCCATTATAACTAATGGGTTATTTATGAGCTATAAAAAGGATAATTAAAGAAATTTTAGAGGAATAAAAAAAATGTTCATGTACATGGTGTGTCGGTGTGATCACACTTTTTACGCATTCTTGAAACCAAAATCAGGCCATAGTGGAATTCTTTAGACCACAAAACTCAAGAGTATAGAAGATGAACATATGAATGAATAATATGTATTATCATAAAAAACAATCCATAGAGAGGGTATTATATCCACCATATAAAGGATTGAAGAATAATATTCAAGAAGAAATTAAGAGGAATTTAATAATTATGGGAAATACTCACCAAATATAGAAGTAAAAATTGAATGATGGATCAAGGAATCAATAACTATTGTTAGATATGTTAATTAATCTTCAAAAAACCCTTCAAGATCACTAATATAAATTTATTATTGAATTATTGGTATTAAATAAATAAATGAAAGTTTTAGGTGGAGAAAATATGATTCTTCAATATTTTCCTAGACCACATTGGTGCCACTGACTAGTCGCTAGATACAACCATATTTCCAGTGGTGCCATAAAAAATTCTTGAACCTTGAGGAAACCAAAAATCTTGATTGGGAATTCATGTAAACTTAATGGGAAACTTCCTCATCCATCAGTTATCTGGTGTAATCAAACATCTAACTAGTTGAACTATAGTGGTCTTAATACTACATTCCACTACATGAAATTTCTATTTTGGTTCCTCTGATCCATCTAGAACTTATGAAAAACATTTTATCTAGGATCAAATATCGACTATAAAATTTTGAATATATATATTGAAAATTAAAATATTTAATTACGTTGATATAATATAATGTCTTATGACCTCCCATCTATATAATATCTCATCTGCATGTTATGCTTTAATGCATCCCTAAGAGCTATCAATGAATAAATTGATCCACTACACTCGCAATTATGATTTTGTCTCCATGTTCTCCTCTTAAACACATCAATATTTCCACTTCACCCACACCAAAGGAATTTTCTTACCATAGATAATAATATCACTGAATTCTATGATGTGGATCTGAGGATTTTTAATTAATGTATTTGTATCCAACTCAACAACATTAATATCAATCACATGAGAAAGATTATGGTGATATATCTAAACCTACAACACATGAGACATTTCATACATGATCATTTAGTGTACTGGAGGATCTAATCAGTATTCCATTATCTTGTCCCTCTCTATAGTCTCAAATGGTTTGAAAATACTAATCTCTAGCTTCCCAAACTTTCAAATACAGCATTACCCCAATGTAGGGGAGCCCTGAAGAAATATCTGGTGAAAAACATCAATTTCCAAATGTATTCTATCATTTTTATCATAAGATTCATAACTTATTTATGTGGTTACCAAATGATTTTGGATCAAATAAATTTGATAAATTTCTCATATATAAGATAAGGTCCAACAATTTCTAACTCACCTGCCTCCAACCACCACAAAGTCATACGAAATGGCCTTCCATATAAATCTTCAAAAGTATATATTTGGATAGATTCCTGTAATCTGGTATTATATTCTAAATCCATGAGATCCATATATGGATACTATAAACACTGAATTTGAGAACATAGTCTTAAAAGTTGTTCTATGGAATCTGAATCATCTATTAAGATGGGTCATCAGTCTAAGCATCATAGGGTTTTATTAGAAGAACCTATGATCCAAATTCTTTATGAAGGACTTTATTGAAAATTTATGTAAAATAGGGATCTCAATCTTAAATGATACTCCACATGACACCATTAAACTGAACTATCTCCCTTGCATAGGGGATACCCAACTCATTAATGGAAAAGGTCTCCTTGACTTAGATAAAATCGGATACCATCATCAATTGATCCACAATCTTACATATGAAATCATTATTTTCATTTTTCCTTGATAAACCAATCATGAAATACATGGTGATATCATCCTACTTCCACTATGATTTGGGTAGTAGTTGTAATAGTCCAGCAGATCAATAATGCTCTGTCTTCACCTGCTGAAAGTTGAATCATCTTTCCACGAATGTTGTTTTCTCTTTCTTAATCCTATAAAAATAATACTTATTATTAATATAACAATACATATTTATCAATCCAAGATGTACCAACCATTGTTAAGCATGGTATTCCCTTTGCATCTCCTCATACATACTCACAGGAACCCATAAATGAATATGAATATGAATAATTTCCTCATCATCCATGACCTAGACAGCTGGTGTCTAACTACTATATATAATCTTCCTTAGGGATAAAAACTATGTATTATATGAAAACAATCTCTATGCCCAATTAAAAATCAAAGGAATAATAGAGTTTGATGCCATAGTTACTCCTCTCAGAGACAATTGAACATCTATATACATACCTGCAAAAAGTGTCAATGGACACCGCTCATCACAATTTTCTTTCATTTTCATTGATTTTTGTATTCCAACTCCAATAATTGGAAATAACATTTACCTTTTCAATAGTATATACCAACTCAAAGTTGAAAGATAGAAGATACCCAACCTACCACCTCTACCAAAGATTTAGTTCCTAGTGAGAAAATATATACATAATGATCGTGTGATCCAAGTAGTCCATGAATCTTTCACCTAGAATGTAAGTTCATCAGCATATCAGATCACATAACACCATATCTAGATCCATATCATGTACTGTATTATTTTATTTGTGTGGCCTAAACTACAAGGATCTATAAGAAACCACATGATTCACCAACATCATAGCTACTTCGATCCCAACTCCTGATATGTCATAGTACATAGTATACTCCATACCTAGCTTAGGTAATGTATGGATCAGTTATGAGGATAACCTAATCTAAAATTATTTAAAATACTCATTATAATCATATATCTATAAAAACCTCAACCTTTTCTTGTTAAGAATGTATATCAATTCTTACAGATAATATAAGTCTGAAATGAATCACTGATAATAGGGTACCCAATCTAGAAAGATCTAAATCTTAAAAAAATCAGGTCTCGAACCTAAGATACCACAACAACCACATTCTCTTGTCCCACTGACACTCTTAACATTGAGATAATGTGGACCAAGAAGTGTATTTGGTAAATCTTTAAATGAAATTTGGAAACCTTAGTATAAAGATGGTTATATCTTAGAATACTCAAGAAGATTTCAAGATGTTGAGTCTGATCAGCTCTATACTTGGAATCCACTATGATTTTATCAATAAAAACCACTAAAAACTAATACATATATGTATGGAATATCACATTCATAAAGTCCATTAACACATTTGGTGCATTATTCAGACAAAATGGAATTACCAAGAACTCATAAAATCTATACCTACTCCTAAAATAATTATGAGGTATATCAGATGGTAACACCATCAACTATTGGTGCCTTAACCTCAAGTATATCTCTGAGAATATCTGGGACCACTAAATTTATCTAGGAAATCATCAATTCATGTAATGGGATATCATTTATTGACTGTAATTAAATTCTTCTTTCGATAATCACATATAAATAAAAGTTAATATCAACCATTTGTATAATAACATGGCATAACCCCATAGTGATATACTTTTTTATATGAATCCATTTTCCTATAGATCCTCCAATTGAACATTAGACTCCCAAATCTTTACTTGTGACATCTTGTAGAGTGGGATTGAAATAGTTTCATCTCTTGAAACCAACTTGATAGTGAACTCGATCTACCGCTCAGTTGGTTAGCCATAGAACTCTTTAGGTAAGACATCTTGAATGTCATGCAGAAACTTAATCCTCTATAACTCCTCATCATATTCAATATGCGTTCTGGTTTGTTTTGTGATACAATCCAATTTGAGTTGAATTGGTCTCATAAGACTAGCCTGGAGATCTCATTCAATTTGATAGATGTAGTGGTTACCATATTTATATTCAAAGGTCAGCCCCATAAAATAATAGTTGGTTTGAGCCTTTTATTTAACTGACTAATCCATTCACAAAATCAAATAAAATCCATCCATTCACTGTAAAAACAGATCCCATATCAAATAGGCACCACCAATTTCAAAAGAAAATTCCATGCAATATATGATACCCTCTGATTTTACCCTTAATGGTGTATCGATGGTCATAACCCCTTCCATGATTTCCATATAAAATGCATGTTTTTGATGAATTTATTGGATATAAAGGAATGTGATGATCCAAAATCAAATAAAAACCAAGATCGTATATATTCAATAAGTTTCATACCACTGATAGTGGAAGGACCTACATCTGGACGGGTAAGAGTATACTGCATTATATGAAACCAACTCACCCCTATGTTATGGGATCCAACCTTACTCCCATATATCCTTTCTATTGATAGATTTTGTCCATTATAGGGGTTACATACCCCTTACACTACAATAAGTGACTAGGTGACCTTTATCTTCCTATATGTTGAGGGGTAGTTGAGTCCCTCGAAGACTCTAGTGTTTACCGTAATCCTCTGCCATCACTATACTTTTGAGTGGTCCTATATAATTTATGTTGGTGGACCATCTTACCATAAGATCAGTACTCTAAAATATGTAAAGGACACTACCAATTAATATGGCTATCCATATCACACAGACAAAATTGTACATAGATGTGGTCCTAAAACAATATTCCACTCTCCTAGAAGCTATGCATGTCGCTACCCAGGAAGAAATTATCAATGAGGAACTTTTTACTCCCTAGAGAAGAACACCCTGGTCATTTTGATAAAACTGCATTCCCTTTCATTAGGGTCACTTTTAAGTTCCCCTAAGTGATGAGGGTTCAATTCACCATGTAATAAATTTTTTTAGGTAGAAGATATTCAGATTTCACTTGATTTCATTCTAAATCATATCCTATAAGTTCTTCACCCTTAATATCTCATATCCTGCAATGATGGAGAAAATCATTGTAGGCCTATGAAGCAGCTAGTGGAGTCCATCATAGATATGATACCCTATATCAGGTTTAGTAACATAGATCTCTTTCATTTATTAGAATTTATGGTTAGAAGTGACTCAAGAACGTATCCTTGAATCATTTCTTGGTCATATTCTCATTCTATCCAATATGAGTTGTGATGTCACACCAGTGCTTGGATATCCCCCATAGCATATAGGAAGAAAGCTTCACCATTCACTCTAAGACTGTTTCCAAGTGAAAAAAGATCATCTAGACGGACTTGATCCAAAACAATATTAAATTAGTGTCTCTCTTTTTATAGAATGTAGAAGGGTGATGCAGATGGAACTCCCTCATCAGATCAGATATAGAAGATATGATGTTACTAGTCTCTCTCTCCATTTATCACATGACCCATTAGACATTATCACATTTCTAATCTTCCATCAGATTCCTCAGATTTGGAGGAAGTTCAAGATCAGCTTCAGGAGGTGTGTTCTCATTACCACACTCATGGTGTTCTAATTTAATTTTAAATGATGGAATTTCTCTACAAGGGTCAACACACTCTTCAGATAAAAAGGTTCATTACATGATCAAAATTACAAGGAAAAGGATAAAATAGATAACAATAGATAAAAGGTCAGTTCAAATCTTATCTTAACAAGGTAATTGACATGTTTTTAGGGATAAATTTTATTCCTTTTATCTGATGTGTTAGGAAATGTTAAGTTAAATTTAAACATGCATATTTATATGTAATAAATAAATCCCTTGTATGAGTAATGTAGGACAAAATTATTTCCTATATTCCTACTATGATACATACATACACACATCATGAAATGTTGACCCATGAGAAAAAAAATCATAAATCTATGACATCACAAAACAAGTGTATTAACCAAGGTGAAATAGCATTACAACTCTAATAATATAATCCTAAAGAACAATAATTCTGTCCCTATAAACATGATTTTTTCACCCAAAATGGGTTACATACTCCCACACGTAATAACATTATCAATCCCCAACACATCCTATCCTCCTATTTTCCTTAAAAATAGTAAATAAAAAGAAAAAACCACTATTGATACCACTTTATAACATACTCTTACCAGTTCTCCCTCATGAAACTAAGAAATATTTTCATGTGATGTTAACCATTCCAACACAAAAGCAAGATTTTATGGACAAGAAGCGAGGTTCTAATAATGATTTTGGGGAGGTTATACCCTCTTTTCCAGAAGAACAATTATATTTGGAATGAAATTAAAAACTATTAAAATAAACTCTATCAGATAAACTGGAAATTAAAAAATAAATCCAGCATAATCAAGCTATGAAATATCATATTGAATGTCATATTAAATTTCATATAAAAAAATAACTAAAAGAATGAATAACAAAATACACAAAATACATATCCCATACCCCATTATCAATACCATATCCATGATCTAACCTCAAATATAGAATAAACCAATGAAACACTTGGCCCCCTTCCCTTTCCTAAACTTACATTCATAATGTCTTTCTAGATTCCAAATGGTGGCCAAAATATGGTGTGAGTAAATCTCAGTAATCCACCACAAAAAATGTATAAAAATACAATCTAAGTAATAGCGCATACAATAGTTTGATAAACTAGTAATTAATTTACTCATTGAATATAGGATATCAAAATAAACCCACTAACCCTCAGGCACCGGGTTATCACATGGGGTTTTCCATACCTCCTATGGCATGATGATGGATATATCGGTCTATATCCACAAGTCAATCTAGAATAAATATACATAATATCAATACATGATATCATAAATCACAACATTCATAAGGTGAATTTCCATGCCAGGGGTTAATTGAATATTCAATTCAAATCAAACCCAAGAATAATTATCATTCCATGTGTTATTTACACATTTAGTTCAAAATGGAACCAAGGTGTATACCCAAGCTCAGGACACGTACAAATTCCATGTATCAAGTGAAATTATGATTTAATTTATAAAATATTCCAAAACCTTCCAAACATGTGATATCTATATATTTTCGGTCAATTAATTTCAATACCAACTTACATGTAAGTCACAAATTATTCACGATAAATATTCAAGAACATAATAATTTTAAATTTACCGGAAATTATACCAATTACCAATTAACATACCCATTATCCAATATATTCCAATTATACAATTATTCCATGTTCCTATTATATGTTGAGAGATCATTCCAAAATTCCAATTCTCAAGTGATGTTGTTTGAATAACTTATTTTTAATACCAAGAGTTACAACCATTAACAATTAATCATGTTCCAACCTAGGTTCAATGTTGGAATACATCAAAGGTGGTTGATGGTCCAAGGTATTAATTAATAATGGAATAAATATAAACCATGGGAGTAATAACAAATAAAATTCAATCAATTTAATTGGATTCCAAAAGAAGTGGTCATGTGCACGGTGTGTCAATGTGATCACACATGATACACATACAATAAACAAAAATCATACCAAAGGGAGATGCTTTAGAAAAAAACACAAGATAATAGAATAATAATTGAAGAACCAATTGTCTAGGTAAATTCAAAACACCATTAATACTTATATAAAATAATATATCCACCAGAATATAGATGGAATAAGAAGGCTTAGAAAGAAAATGAGTGTAATTTATCAATTATTAGCGAGGATTACCAATTCAATATGTACAGATCGAACCATGGATCAAGGAATCAAAATATAATGATGGATAAGTCATGTAATACCTAGATAACCCGTAAATATAACTAATCCCAAGATAGGGTTTAAGGATGAATATTAAATAAATAAAAAGGGTTTTTTTGTGGAGGAAATATGATTCTACCCTTATTTCCCTAGCCCAGATCGGCACTGTTGGCTACCTGATAGCTTCTACTAGCTAGAATATGGTTCTAAGAAGAATAAAAGTTCCATTTGGAACCCCACTAGCTATCCTAGATATTTATATAGAGTTAATGGTAAATTTCCTCATCCATGGGCTAGTTGCTGGCACTCATGTAGTCCCATTGCTAGAATCCATTGTCTTCCTTTTCTATTTTCGTTTCTTCGATCCCTCAAACACCTCCAAAACGCTTTTTAAATAGACTAAAATCTCAAATATATAATTTATGAGAGATAAACGAAAAATTAAATGAGTGAAGTATCTAGATAAAGTATGAGTTATTATATTGAAGTAACTTATCCCTTTATACCATGGCGATGGATTTTTTCAATGCATTGTCATATGAGTTAATGTCATATAGATAATTTTCCTATAATGTGATGTAACAAAAAATATCATATTCATTCATGTAAATTAATAACCTTAATGACACACCTAATGTTAGTCTCCTCACTATAAACATTATCAATTTTTCTTTTTATCACGTATCATAGCGCATTATACTTTGTATACATTAACAATGATATTAATCTAATAGACCAATACACATACTTATCGATAGAAATAACCATTGATAGTTAAAACATGTGGTGTTATTATTAGAGGGAAGGTCCTTGTGATTTCTATTACTTGAGATCACCAAACTTAAACATCATGCAAATAATTTTAAATGCTTATGATCCCCTATGAACTAATATTCTTTTGTCATATATGTCCCTTTAGATTGATGAATCTAGAATATAATACATATGTTTAACATTAATATCTTGGTATCATAAAATATCATTATATATGGGAACTAAAGTAACCTTTTGATAATATATATAATTTCAGTATATTTCAATATATAATATTGAAAATTTAAGAATAAATATCACATCATGAAAAATACATTTACATATCAATATTTATAAATGAAAAATAAATGGAAAAGAATATGTTTGAGTTGTATCTTGGGCACCCGCTCTCCCAAAACTTCTATATACACTAAATGAAACTAATAACAACTCTCAATATGCTATATATAAAATAAAAATCATTCTTCTACTAAGATATAAATTTAGTCAATTGGGCTTTCATGTTATTCTATATTGATAATTTGTTGACTATGGTTTCAACTTTAAGTAAAACCCCTTAATAGATTAATATTTTGAAGTATATTCATTATAATAAGGTTTGAATAAATAACTTTTGAATATATACTTTCTATAATTTTATAATAATATATTTTAATAGGTAATATATTTCTAAGAAAAATACTAACATCTATGAAAAAATTACGTTTCAAAAATAATTCCTTAGTTATTTAAAAGCTGAAATATACTAATAATCATGTGAAGAATCAAATAACATGGGTTTATTTAAGTTTAAATATAATATTTCACCATCATTCATCTAAAATAAACAACATTATTATGATTTGAGATCACCATGATCAGTTTGGAAGCTTTCAATAATTTTTTCCATCATCATTAGATCCCCATATCCTATATAAACAACGAACATGGCCTTTATGGAACCCCCAAGTACTTCTATATTTTCTTGACTACATAAGAGGTAAACTCTCCTATATTTTCTTTATATATTCCTAACATTATTAAATAATAGGAAACAAAAAACCTACTATATATCAGGGAATAAAAGATAGACCTCGTTATTGAATCATATGTAATTTGACTCATTATATTTATCTCTTCCAGTATTTATGGAAATAATTTCTTAGAGACATTAATCTATTATGAAATTGGAAATATTTATCTATTTGATAGATCCTTATCAGACCTTTTGAGTACTTTTTAAATTTATATATTTAAAATAAGTCTAATAATACATTAATATCTATATTTATTTACTTTAAGACCAAGAATTTAGAATGTTTAACCTAAGTCTATCATTAAAAAGTATCAATTTTTCACAGTCAAAACTACTTGTAAGAATTGAAATTTATTTCTTACTAAGAAAATTTCATCTATATATAATATTATAAAAATGATGGGACTCTCACTAAACTTATTATAAACACAAGTATCTATCCTAATTTGAATAAATCAAAACTCCCTTATAGATTCTTCAAAACATACATTTCATAATTGTGATTACTACTTTAATTTATAAATGGTTCATTATAGATTATATAATTTTTTTCATTGTTAGATTTTATAAACACTTTTTATAGTTTCCCATAGACATCTTTAACCAATTTTCCATTCAATAAATTAGTTTTGTAAACAATTTACCAACTCTCAAAATAATGAAAGTCTTTTATTTATAGTTAAATTTTGAATTATTTTTATATTGTGACTGGTGGAGAGGTTTATTTATAGTCAATTACTTATGGTTTTCTAAACTGATTTGTATCAAATTATGATTTATAAGTATTTACTTTACCATCCATGTAAAATTATTCTTAAACACCTATTTATATATAATATATTTTGAATTTGTAGGTGGGTCTACCAATGTTCAAACATGATTTTGTTATATATATATAATTAAATTTACAATTCATGTCCCCATTTCACATGGTCAGTTATTTTATATTAGTCAATTCTTTTTTGGTATGAGGTTTAGTATCCAGAAAGAATAATTTTTCACCTAAATCAGTGATAATAAACTCCTATATATTCATTTTTCTTACCTTACTAGTCGACCTATGTAGTATTTTCTCTAAATAACTTCATCCTCTTCTACTACTACTTCTTATATATTTTCTTCTCATACTAACTCTTGTTCATATAAAGATTCAAATCTATTGAAGTAAATTTGTATCCCATTATTTCCATTATTAATATAAACCATATTTAGAAATATGGTGTGTCTGGATGCAATTAATTATCTAAATGTTTATATGGATAATATCCTTTAGTTTCCTTAACAGATCTATTAAAGTTTAAATTTATTCTTAAGATGTGATATTTTTATGGATTATTTCATTGAAAATAAATTTTAATTCCTTTACATGTATAAGTGAGAGAGTAAATTTTTTTCTATTCAAATACTCATATAGAATCCCATCTACCAATTTAACTAGTACTCAATTCAGTTTATATTTTTTTTATAAATCATATTCCCAAAGAGATAATGGAATAGTTACATAGATCATCATCTATATCACAGTGTAATGAATGGTGTGACTCCACTTTTAACTAAAACTATTCAATTTTGGTGTATAAGGAAGGTTTAATTTTGATAATATCCTAAACTTATTTAAATGATCAATAAATCTTTGGTTATGATATTCTTTTCAATGTTTTTAAAAAAAATATTAATACTCATACAAAGATTGTTCCCTACATAAATTTGATATTATTAAACAAAATAAAATAATCTAGCTCATACTTCAATTTATACACATAATTGTTTCTTCTAAATTAATAAAAAATAGTAATGATTTATGGATACCCACATATTACCTAAAATAGAAGTAGACTATAAATGTTAGTATGAATCAATTTTATATTTTTTTGTAGCTATTTCCCCTTTACGACAAATAATTTTTTTGTTTAATTTTAATTTTAAACGAGGTTTAAATAAATATTATATTTTTAACTTCAATAATCCTAAATACCCTTCATGATATAATATATTTAAAAACCTTTCATTTACATGGACAAAAATTTAGTTCCCTTGATGGTTACAATATAAATCCTGTTAAATGAATATCTCATTAATTATTAATACTCGATTTATGATTTCAAATATATATAACTTTTATTCAGATGTACCATACCATGACATATTTCATTGTTGTAAAATTAAAAAATATATTTTAAAAATTGAAATAAAAAACCCATTATGACTAAATTTAATATAGAGATAATATTTCACATAACCAATGGTATATAATAATATATTTCAATGACAAGAACTGGTCCAGTTGGTATTGAGAGGTGATTTCTCCCATTTCAGATGATTTTTTTATTTCCCCATTAGTTTCTCAAAGATCAACTTTACCCATTTTTATCCCTCAAATTATAATTCATTCTTGTAATTGAAAACATATTTGTGAGACACAAGTTTTAAAAAATAACCAACTTATTGAAATAAAAAGATTAAATTTGATGAAAAATATAACAAAAATTGTGTCCCATGTTTTTCACTTCTTCCCATATGTGTAAATTTTCTTATAGTCGACCTTCTTAATAATTACAAAGCATACAACCTCCGACTCATTATACTCCCTCAAAATCTTTGGCTTATTTGAAAAAACTTTCCTACAAGGCTTTGAATTTTACATGTCCATTAGAACCTTATCCAAACCCTTATTGCTATTTATTACCATATGTACTGAATATTTCTTTTTTGTTATATTATTTTAAACATGGGAAATCAAAGATAAATTATTTGTTAGATACTTCTTCATATTATTCGTGTTATAGAGAATGATTAATGTTGAGATGATTGGAAGTAATGAAAAGAGTATGAGATCTATGAATAGTTATTTATTCAACTTGAATCCCCAGCATCTCAATCACTAAATATATATAATAATATTGAGAACCTGAGAAATATGGGGACTCCAATACATAAAAATTTCCCTCTTGGCATAAAACTACGCTCAAGTACATTTACAAGTCTTAAAAGTTTTCAATGGTCAATATAATAACTTTTTCCAGTATAGATAATTGTGATATTGAATTAATTTTAATATTTTCCGTTTTATAAACAATAAATATATTTAAAAAATTAGTAATTTTATACTGATTATTTTTAGTTTTAACATTACAAATTTTTATTCATTTAATGTCTCCCATTATTTTATTTAAATCTCAACTATCCTAAAACAGTAGATCTAGAATACTCTTCTACTTAAATATTCTAGTGGTAAAGGATACTTATTTTTCTTTTTATAATAAAAGTTATTTCTATCTTAATACTTAGAGATTTTGAAGGAAAACAATTAGTTACCTAATGGTACTAACTCACAACCCCTTGATATATTAAGTGGATTCCCACCTCTTGAAAATCATTTGTTTAAATCTACTCAAAATTTAACCCTAAAATTTTCTACAATCTTCATATACATACTTCTTGGATATAAATGTTAGTGACATCAACCCAACACTCTTATTTGAAATATATAATAGTGGGAACCACCCTAAACTATGTTTAAAAAACACACAAAACTATAGTTTCATTGAAATTTGAGTGAAAGAAGGAATTAGTAGCTTAATATTCCTTTGAGGATTTTTCATATTATTATTTTATTTATAAATGACATATAATTTTATTTATCATGATAATTAATTAATCTATGTTATCACTTTCACAAAAATTAACCATGTATAAATAAAAAATATTAATCATATATTTAGTTATTTTTATCTTTTATTTCATGAAAACTATACTTTGTAATTGTTTACAATCCGTGGATTTACATGATAAATAAATAACCATGTATGATCAAAATAAATAAATAAATCTTGATCATTAGTTATATTATACTAGTTGATAAACTTCGAAAATGAGGGATCAACCAAGACCCTTAGGAACTCTCCTTGAGTCATATACTGACTTGAGTTTTTATGACTTTATTTATTTCATGTTAGTCCATATTAAGTTAATTTATAATATTTAAACAAGTATTAATATAATTTTAATTAATTAATGATATAAAATATGTTTCTAAATTCAATTTAACAAAATTCATCATATTTTACAATATTTTTAAAAAAATAATAAATTTATGGACATTTTTCAGCCCTAAATAGATCCATAGGGGTGGTGGGGTTGGTAGAGTAACTGGGGGAATCATCTATCCACTTTTTAATTCTTTAAAATTTCCTTATTCCCATAAGATCAGTTTCACTGCCCCCCCCCCAAATCATTCTATGCACACTCTACCAATCAATTATCTCTTTACCTTTAAATATAATATTTGAATGGTTATAAATCATCCATCTAAACACTAATTGATGTGATTTTATACTATTGGGACTATATTGATAGAGCTACATGAACTCTAGTATATTTAATTAAAATTCCTGTCTAAAATTTTTATGATAACTCTGATACCATATAAAGTAATATGAGAACAACTGAAATGTTTAAAATTTCCATTTAAAAAATTGATTATATTTGTGTCTTACGCTGAGATATATAATACTAGTGATAGGATTTCATAAATAAGCATGTATAATAACATTTACGTTAAAATAAATTAAATGAAATAATTATTTGTTCATTCATGAGATCCCAGCATAGTTAACATATCTTTAGTGTGTCATATATTGAAGCATACAAGTGAGTAACACTTTAGATCATACAAACATGTTCTTTGATTCTCCTAATTCATTATTATTTAATTCCAATTTATTATCCTGGATAGTAGATAGAATTGAGATGTCTATATTTTAGTGAGAAAAACAAGTAATTGATTCCCATAAAAAATTGATACGATTTTGTTTATCCTTCTTGTTTCTCACTCTATATATTCTGACTAAACTCGGGGGATAAGAAAGTTTTAAAATAGGATAATTATTTCTGTTATGTAGTCCAAAATACGTCCTTATAATTGGGTTTAACTTCATTTAATTATACTTTATTCCTTAAAACAATTTAACTTATAATGGGGAATAATTTTCCATTAAAAATTTAGTTTACTTATTGTTATTTCTTCAATTTATTATCACTAACTTATTACTATATTACATTTAATTTGATGAAAAACAAATAATTCACATAAATTTTTCCTTCTAAATATGTTTGGTAAACCCAGAATAATTAATATGCACTTTGAAAACTATTTTACCATATCAACTTATCTAAGCATAAATAACATGTGAATACATTGAAATAAAAAATAAATTCTTATGATTTTAAAATTGAATAAAATATAATTAAATTTATTCATTAATTTACTTGTAAATATTCATACTTGGATTTACATTGGAACACAAATAAGGTCCCCTTATTATAAAACTCTAATTCATTTTACTGAGAGAAAATTTTGGATAACATTTTTTTGTGAAACTCTAGATACTTTTCTTGATATAAATGATTCGTACTCAAAATATAAGATTGATATTTATGAATATGTCATAGTCCCTAATGAAATCATCCTAAGTGATTACTATAACAATATTTCCTTCAAACACTTAGAGTGTAATAATAAAATATATCAGTTTGTATCATTAAAATTTGGACATATACTTTATGTTACCATCATTTCAAAATTTATTTATTATTTATTTTACTAATATGGATGTAATTTACATCATTTTACATGCATATGCTCTAAGATCTTTATTATTAAACAAGGTATGGACTCTATTAATTTTGGGTAAACCAGATTTATTATATATTTGTACACTTTTTTTGGGTGTTAAAAGAATGTAGGGATAAAACAAAAGGGATTCCTCTAGCTGATATCCCACCATCAATAATCCAGAGGTAGAACTCATAGCCATGTACACCTATTTGGGCCAATGGATAGTCGGTGGACTCCTAGGAGTAATTCGATGTCATACTAAGATGTTTTTCTAAGAGTAAAATTTTATTCCCCTTACCCCTCCATCCTATTTTTTAACCCTCCCACCCTATTTTTTATAATTTCAATTTAATGGAATCATAGTGGATCTCTCTCATCTCATTTCCCCCTTTATGATATATCTCACTCAAATATTGGGAATTTCGATATTTTTTTAATTATATAAAATATTGAGTTCAGGCTTTCACCCATCTTCCATCTTTTCTATTGTTTCTTCATTTACATTAGTGTTACCTCATTGCAAGATAATATAGCCTATTTTCGTAGATTTATTCTGGTTTATCGTTTTCTATTATTTTAACTCAAATAAAAGGCCAATCTGGATGAGGATTTTTGAATGATACCAAGGATAGTGTTCTATCTACTTTGCCCAATAATTATCACCATTTATAAAATGTGTCACTGTTCCATATGCCATTATTAATAGTAATTTTCACTAAAACTAATATTCCTTAAATTTGTAACATAAAACCTGACATAGATATAATACGAGCCTCCAAAAACCCATTGGTGGTTGAAACAATCAACCCAAACCACCCCTTAGCATGTTTTTTGGATCAACACTATAACAAACATACTTTAAAGGTAACCAAAACACCTCTTATGGGGTGTTTAGATTTGATATTATGAAAAAACATTCTTCACATTAATGTTGCAAAACCACCCCTTAGGGTGTGTTTGTGTGTCACAAAAAAAAGGTAAAATTATTAAGATAGGCATTTGTGTATGTCTTTGGTAACTTAAATATAGATTAACTATGTATACTATATTTGATAAATGATAGATTCCAAACAGAATATTCGGATATTTAATTCTAAGGGGATTGTATTGGTAAAATTGAGAAATGAATTGGTTGTCCCATTGTAAATCAGGGGAGACACCTATAATATTGTGATATAATTATGAAAAAATAATTGATATGATTAATTTATGTGAAAATTATGATTTTATACCATGGATTACATGGTTAATAACTATGGAACTTGATCAAACCATTAAAGGCGTGTAATTACTTGAGATATACATGGATTTACTATTTTATTTCCTTGAGAAAACTCAAAGGATTCCACATAATTTATTGACGTTAATTATTTGTGGTAAACCTATATTGGATTCATTCAGTGTCTTAATATTAGGAATTCTATGACTATAAATCATAGATTCAAATAGTTATTCTAAAAAATGAACACTCAAGATGATCTCTAAGGTTTGGTTTTATATCCTTATATAAGTAATGCCTTGGTTAGGCCCCTTGGATTCTAATAGAAACCTACCATAAAATAAAATTATTTTCCCTTGTTTGGTTAGAAAATCTTAGAAGTAGAATGTTAAGGGTCCATCCTTTAGATTCCATTAGAAACCAATGATCTAAAAATCAGGTATTGATCACCATTAGTTGGTTTGAAAAATAAATTTTAATAATTATACGAGTCTTCCATGGATTAAAAATGTGTATGGTGTATAGGAATTATTTGACTAGTTTCATGTGTTCATTGTTATTATTTATCTTCAGATACCTTGACTACATACCGTGAGTCCCCTAAACAAATAAAATATGACATGATCTAATACATTCGTATTAAGAAAAAGTAGTTAGGGTTAGCTGAGTATCTGAGAAGGTTCTAGAGCTGGAATGGTTTTCTATTAATTTACTAATTTAAGTTATTATATGTAAAAACCAATACATTTTATATTCATACGTTTGATTTACATTAAACACTCTTAGTGGTGTCCTACTAATTAATATTCACAACTTGTTCGGGTTTTTGATTGGTAACCTGGTATATTTCATGGATGTAGGAAAGGATAGGGGAATGTTCACTACTACGGATAATTGATTTCTTTCTTAGGTTGAGAGAATGGTAGTAGAGTATTGAGTTTGGAATCAATATTATTATGGAGTTCAGTAGTTTTTCATATTTCATTTTCATTTTCTTAGTCTAGTACTACTTGTATGTCTATTTTCATGATATGATTTGGTTATATTTTTCACCACTATGAAATTATTTATATATAGTGTTGTATTACTACCTTATGCTTATTTGTCATATTATATGGATGGATAATGTTGTATTTATTTTCACATTTTTCAATCTAATATAGAGCATATAGTCTTCCCTCATTACCATCATACTCTATCACTCCTAGTCTTTAGCCTCTGACATATGGGGAGGCACACTTCAGGCCTTGCAACCCACTAGACTAGTTACATATTAGTGGTTCAGGATGGGGATGTCACAATGTTATATTATATCTTTCGTTTTTTTCACTTTTATTTCTATTTTTTTATGGTATACATGAGGCTAAAAATTTTCAAAACATGGTAATAAGCCTATACCAAGGAGTATATTACCCATTTAAAGACCCCAACCCTATTATTCTATAGCCATTGGTTACTTTAAAATTTTTGTACGAAATAAAAGAAATTTAATCAAAAATTACTGAATGTGTTAGCAATCTTGGTAAATTATATACATATTTGAAACCCAAATTACATTCTAAAACATAAAATACAACATAGTAAATTCTTTGGGATAATATTTAATCCCTGAATTTAAATGAGAAAACATTTCCTAGAATCATGGGGAAAGGAAATGTAATAAAGGGGTAATATCATATTATCAGTGAGGGAAATCATACAATGTAAGCTAATTTAGGCATAAACAATATTGAAGAAATAAATATTGTACAAATAAGGCCACATAAATAATCACCCGATAATGAAACTTCTCCAAGGATATAAAACTAATCAAATAAACACATGGGATTCAATAACTAATTTCATAATGATGAAATAAAAAATTCCATACATTTTAAACTTATAGATGAGAACTTTTTCCAAGACATAAAAAATATTTTCAATGCATCATGCCAAAACATCTACATAAACAGGAAAGGCCTAGGCCAAATACCTAATCTAGTTTGGCACATTTGACCTACCAATGTATAGAGTTGATATGTAATTCTGATCCCCACCCATAAATTGATAATTCTAATCCATTCAACATATGAATAAAGAAAAATAAGTTAATCAACATGCCTAATTCAATAGTTTTCTATATTATAATAACTAAAATAATAAATATAACTAATTTTCCCAATCAATAAATACATAAAAAATTCCATATAAAAATAGTGGATAGTAACAAAATGTTATAACCTCATCAAATCATAATATTTAACAAACGATATTGAAATATATGAAACATAAGAAAAGGGTGAGATCAGGCACACGAGCCTTAGCCCAATTGGTAAGGACTCCGTAAGTGCATCTGAGAAACCCGGGATCAAATCCAAGAGGAGACATTATTTCTGGGGATACTGTAGCAGGAACTATAGTAGTACTGTAGTAGGTACTGTAGCAGTATTGTAGCAGGAACTGTAGTAGGTACTGTTTGGCACTGTAGAAACCAGGAATATGCCCCCGTTTGGGCCTTCGGGATACCGATTTGGTCCCCGAGTCCTTGTAGGACTTCGGGCCACCCAGGCCTTCGGGTCAGTAAGGCCTTAGGGACACCTCAAAGGTAGAAGTATATAAAATATACGAGAAAGTTATTCAACTTGATCTTAACAAAGATAAAGATGATTGGATTAAAAAGAAAGACCGGATTTTGGCTCATGGAATAAACGATGGAAAAATAATTGTGGAAGAATACATTCCTACCTAGGACAAGTTGGCCTACCACTTCGAGGATCTCATCAAAGAAAATCAAGATTCAAAGGTAACATCTATCTTCAAGAGCTTACATAGGGTGATTAATTCAAAAGTTTTAATGTTTTTCGAGAATGGTTTGGTAATTTCTTATGATTATTGAATTGTGTATGAAAATTAATATTTTTGGGTTTATCACTTTCCCTCAAAATTAATTTCATAAATAAAAAATTTTAGATTGGATGAATAAAAGAGTTGTATTGGAAGAAATAGAAATTAATAATATCAAGGATTTATTAGGTCAATATTATAATAAAATATCCATATAAATATGGTGGATAGTATCATAATATTATAACCCTATTAAATAAAAATATATAACAAATTTTTTTTAAATATATGAAAATAATTTAAAAAGATCACGGGAATAGTTATTGAGGAAAATATTGCTTTCACTTTGAAAGAAATTATTTGAAATTTAAAATTTAAATGAATATTAAGGAAGATGTTTTTTTTAAAAGAAAAATGAAAACATGTAAAGGGATATTTACGTAAATGATAATTCATGATGTAATGAAATTCATTTCATCTTGCATAATTTAAAAAACATTCCTTTCACACTTTTGTAAAAAGGTCAAAAAGTACCTCGTTCAGAATACAAAAAAAAGATCCATTTTACACAAATTTTAATAAAATAAACATTGGTAAATTTTATTTAATTAATAATTATAGAATATGAAAAACAAATATTATATAAATATAAATGAAAATATGTACATGTAATAGAAATATTTTTTATTGAGTAGAAAAACAAGGTTGGTTTTCCTTAAAAAAATTAATTTGGTATCTTGAGTACTTAAAGAGATGTAAATGAAATTCAAACTTCTAATTTATAGAAATTAATATATAGGAATAAAATATATTGTATTTAGTATATAAATATCAATTAATTCCCCTAATTTATACTTAAACACAAACAATCTCGAATAATAATGAGATTGTGAAATAAACCCCTACCTCAGGTTCATATTCTTTTGTATGGTTTTGAAAATCGCGTATAATAAATATATATTTATTATAAGTATATTAAGGATCCATATTCATATATATAATACTATATATTATTTAGTTATAATATTTTCAAGCATTTTGTTGACAATTATTTGTTAAAATTATTATTTTATGTAATAACTGGTTCATTTTTCAAGTATTTTTTGGATTGGTAGTTTCAGTCATTTTAGTTTTTTATTATTATATCATCTAAATAATGATAAAAATGATAAAATTTTCATATATACTATTAATGATCTATTTATAGTATTCCATAAAATATATTGATAGTAAAATTAATTACATCGTTCATGGAGAAGGTAGGTTGTGCATACACATGAAAGGTTATTCACTTTTAAATAGATGGAATAAAATAGTGGTATATTATAAATCACCTATTAAAAATTATAATTATAAAATATATATATATATTTATAATTTATTCATTAAATTAATATCCTTCACCATCCATGTAAATAAAAAACTAACAATTAATCACATCATTTCGTGGAGGTGGTAGTCCACACATCTGCATAAGCGACATTAGCATTTTCCAACAGATTGTATGGTAAGAAGGTAGATGTGATATTATTATAAAATAATTATTATTATTTAATAAATATAATATATTAAAATAAAATCAATTATAATACCTATAAATAATATATGATGATGAAAAAATGAATTGTATTGTTACGTGGAGATAGTAAGCAGCACGTACGCATGAGTCATACTTTCACCTTCCATTTGATGAAAAAGATGGTGGATAATTCTTTTATAATTTTCATAATAAAATTTTAAAATATTTATGATACTTAAGTTATTGTTTTTTGAAAACTAAAATAGATATAGAGGTGGTATAAGACTAAATAAATGGGAATGGTATGGTAAGAAAACTACCTCTTCTTTGGGAGGCCTCCTCTAGATCCATTCTAAAGCAGCCTATGGATGGACTTTTGAGGATACCAAAACCACTAGAACATGGATATGGAAAATTATAAGATTAATGGATAGGTATTAGTAGATATAGTTTTCTCAGTGTGTTTTAAATAAGTGAAGGAAGGTGTGTCCATTTATATGGGGGGGCAAGGACACACTAGGAATTATTAAAAAGAAAAAAAATAGCTAAGTTGTTCAAAATAAATATTATTCCAATGTCCATATATTAAAAAATAGGGAATTATTTTCTTAAAATATAATCCTCTAATTAAATTTGGATAGGCTTAAGTGTAATTTTAAACCATATCTTTTTGTTTAACTCCTTAGTTATAATATTTTAACTATTGTGATGGTATTGAATTTTTCATTATTAACGGCTTATAATTATACATATAAGGTCAAAATAGATAATAAATAGACATTAGATAAAATTTTAGACCAAATATTATTAAACTTGTATTATTTCAGTAATTTAATTATTTTTAAAAAAAATTAATACAATATTATTCTCATAAAATATCACTATTAACATATTTGGACACTATTCATTTAATACGTATTTAAATGGATAAATAAAAGGTTTTGATTAGAATATAAACCATTAAAGATACCTTGATATGTTATATTTATTTAAAAACTTCATTTTTTAAAATTAATCAATTGAATTTTATTACTTTTAATATTCTTAAACCATTAATCTTATTTTTTCATTAATTTAATAAATATTTTGTCAAAAATTGTGTAATCATTTTAGGTAACTATAGAATACCTAAAATTTATAAATAAATTTATTTCATGAAAATAATTTTTTTATTCTCAAAATATTGATCTATAATCAACCACGACTTTCTTCTTTCCCTATGTAAACACATAAGAGATATTTAAAAGTAAGATAGTATAATTTTGCATTTTTATTTATTTATAAACATAATATTATTCATTTTCATGGAAAATATTCCCTTAAGAATTAAATTTGGAGGCTAAGGTGGTAAGGTTCTAATTAACTTAATATAATGGTAATTCTGATGTAAAAGGGTGACCTTAATAATTAGTTTTAACCTGGATTAACTGGATTTACCCTTCACCAAGGTGAAAATTTTTACCATGATAACTATTCGTAATGCCTAAGAATAAATGGAGAATATTTATAAAATTTAAAAACCTTGATTATAAATACATAATATATTTTTATCCAATTCATTCCATATAAATGAAATAAATTAATTTTAATATAAGTTCACAAAACGTGATAAAAATCAAATTTTAGAGAAATGGAATTTTTAATCATAAAACTAGATTTATTATTATCCCATGGATAGTAAAAATATTAGGTGAATGTTAAAACATTTGATTGATTATATAATACATAAATTTGATTTAAATCATTTAACAAAGATTCTTAACTAAATTTATTAATATAAAATCGCATCTCATATACCAAAATAATTAGGAAAAACATTTCTTTTACATTCAAATGAATTTTATTTTAATTTATAATAAATTTATAAACTATGAATCTATTTCGTAAGTGTGTAAACCGTATAATTTTAAAATTTTAGTTAGTTATATTCATACCTGTCAATTTAACATTTTTTGTTGTAACAGTATACTAGAGTATAGTTCACTTAGACTTGGGGTTTCATCCATCGGAATATATAAAAGAGATTACATTTTTTTTAAACAAATATATCATATAGTTTTGGGGTGATACCAACCAGGTGTGGGGGAAAATAAATTGTTTTAGGGAAAATTACTTTTTATTATAGAGTTTTCTTGTTACAATTATACTATTTTCAATGTTAGGTGATGCACATGTTTTATGATGTAACATTTAATGGGATTTAAACCCTTGGGATACTATGGAAAGGGAGAATTAGCATATTCATCATCCTGGGAAAGTAGGGATGTACATGTCAGGACATTAATATTTCATTTCTTGTAGTTCTTGAATCCTAATTTATATTCATGGGTTTTTATTATTGTAATTTCTAAAATTACTTGGGAAGAAATTCGTTTGACAAAGTGTCTATATAAACCTAAATGGTGTTTTCTCACATAGATTGAGGATGGTATTATACTTAACCAATATTAATATAATCAAAAATTAAGAACCTTTATTATAAAATATGATAATTTAAATTTTTCTAAAATTAGATAGAGAAATGATTGAAAAAAATAATGGTCAGGCCTCTATAAATTTGGAATGGAAACCCGTGTAAATAAACCATTATATCTACACTTCTAAAATTATAACTCATAAATTTAAAAATGGTTTTTTGCAATTAAATGGGATTTAAATTTCAACTTATTGAGTGTTTACCCATATAACCTGGAATTTAAAAACCATGTAACTGAACCATTATTATATAAACAGTTAAAAATATTGTATAGCACATCCCAATTAATGGGTATTTGGGGATAGTGAAATCAACTAATTTAAATCCTTTTATGGATTTAGGGAATATCATGTAGTGATGAGTGAGCCTATTATTTCCCTCCCAATCATTAATAGTATCTTATGTAGTATTGTGAACTGAGTCATGTTATTATAATAATATATACATTCCCCAATAAAGGCTTTAGGTATAGCCCCAGAAAGGAAGTCACAATCATTATCTTGAGTTGGTGGGACCTGAACCACCGGTGATTTCTCTGTATTTGCACGTATAGAACCTCTAATTATAGCTCTATTTATATATAGACTAAGAATCTATGCTTATCTTAGAGATGGGGTTTTCTAATAATACATTCTATGGATAGAGTTCCATGGGATGCATCGACCATGTCCAGGTTTACTAGAGATTTCATTAAGAAACATCTAGAAGCTCTCTTAGATGAAGGGAGTCTCTTAGTGAAAGATTCCTGGTTAGATTCTATGAATCTGATCCATGATCATTTGAAGGGTTGAAAATTAAAATAGATATGTTTTTAGGATCTTCCAAGTGATCATGGGATGTTCTTACTCATGAATATTTTCATTGGGGCATGGTATGGAGGGACTTTATGATATGTTTCTCCAATTACTTATTTCTAGAGACTTTAAGGGTGGATCATGAAAGGGAATTCATATGTCTAGAGTAGGGTAATATATCTATCATTTATTACGCATCTCGATTCACTAGGATCCAGTTATTTTCACCCACTCTTGTGGGTGATGAGCTATCTGTGGTAAGATAATTTTTTGATAAAATCAGGTATGTCATTCGATCTTAGGTGAATGTATATTGACTAATTATAGTATTTGAGATGTTAAACATAGACCTTGTCTCTTAGAAAATTTATAAAAACCTGGCCCACCAAGGATCGCATGGTAGGTGGAAGATTATTCATTCACATCCCCAAGTCCACCTCTAAGGGATAGGGGTTTGAAACAATCACTTAAGAGACATAACTAAAATCTTAGGTATTTCCCTAATGTACCTATAACCATGCACTTGAACTTATCAATGTAGAATTGTAGAAGAATAATTATAAATGATATTAAATTTTAGATTAAAACCATGAATTTTATAATCTCTAGGGAATACGAGAGAGTTTGATAGGTTAATATGAAATGTAATGGTAAAAATACATGCCTAACTAGAAATGATGTCTGAACCTAAAAATAATAGGAATATTTTTCAAATAAGATAGTTTGGCTCCTAAACTGTAGGACTGACCATCATATGGGGTCTATTTACTTGAGTAACCCTATGATCCTTTGAAATCACCTCTGATCTATATATCATCTACATAAGACATGACATATGCAGACAAAGCCCATGCATGGGTGAGAATATACATAGTAAGTAGGATGCTAGGAAAACCCAATTGGAATAATATAGAGATATAATAGAAGTTGTCAGGTCAAACCAAATCAAGATAGAAATGATACCCACACACACACACGTAGATATATATATTTATTTATTTATTTATTTATTTATTTATTTACTTATTCTCATAAAAGAAACACCAATGAGAGAGAAAGGGGATCTCTACCTCCCAGTAAATCCTAGGACTATGAGTCTTTCTATAGCTCCCAAGGTCCATTATCAATTAACATAGTCTTACATGTATTTTTAATGAAATTATGTGGTAGGCCCATACCTAACCACTACTTCATAGACCAAGTGGTCCAATCTCAAATAATAATAGGATTGTTCCCTAGCATGACAGGAGTATGTCACTGAGTGGAAGGAAAGAAGACGTGTTCTGTAGTAATACAAGGGATGCCACTCAAATATAGAGTACCCAAACCCTAGCACGGTAGGGGTGTTCCAATCTATAGTTATTCGTAGATGACCCAATCCCTTTTGTGCTATGGAGTTCCACTCAATGTATAGAGAACGCATTCCCTAGTATGTTAGGGTTCTTCATCTCGATTAGTATAAGTAGAGGAAATGTACACTAGTACGGTCATAGGATTCCAATCTAAACACTGAGGCATCATTCACTATTTCCATAGGGATTCCACTCAGTGGGTAGAGGACCCTCTCCCTAGTCTCATATATGAGTTCCACTCAAACCAGTGAAAGGATTATCGGGAAATCATACCCTAATTCAACAGGTGGGTTTCCAACCCCAACCTCTCTCTAATGATCCCATATGATCACTGCTATCATTAAGCATTGTTTAATGAATATTCACTCATATAATATTCTACATCATATCTTTAAATCCACTAATAAGGCTAATATCACATTCTACATGGAATATGGCTCAATATAGTCTACTCGTGGTCCAAAATTTGATTCCAAACAAAGGATGTATGAAAGGTGAAATTTTCTCAAAAAGGGTCGTACACGGAGTATTTGGGTCCCACACTGCATGTGGTCCCTCTCAACTGAATGGTCTTGTTCTCTGGTAGACATGGATGGGTTTCCATGTCTCCATACATGGTTTGTGAGGGGGCACACACGTCATATCGTAGGAACCTAGGGCTTTTTCTTTTTCTCTTAATCATGATCGTGTTCGTGAGGCCATTTCGGTGTACCTCGCTATGTACGTGGTCATTTGAGGGAACCATCCTATTCTTATGTACTCTCAGAGTACACAACATGTCCTCCCACATGGGGTCTTGGGTGTTTTCTAGTTCGAACATCTTTTATCCACTCAGTGAGGGTCACATGGTGTGTGGACCCTACCACACAACTTGTGATCCTTAACTCTATCTAAAACCATAGTTCCACAGCCAAGGCTTACTACAAAACTTGTGTTATTCATAGTTCATGGCGTGTAGTGAGTTTTTTCAAAAACAAATATTGTTTTTTCATAAGTATCATATATCCTCTTAATTTTTCTTCATTTTTACCACTAATCACACTGGGGGGACTCTGATATAGGTCCACCCATGCCTGATTCATCACTGGAGGCCATATTATGGCCACCGAAACCCCCCACAACCTCACCTGTTACATCACAAATCTTCTTATTTCCACTCTAGATCATGTATATATAAAAGTCTCATTAATGACTCAAAACTTTTATTAATCTTACCACCAGTCACCTATTTTCTCATTGTTCATAAATCCTCCATGTATCGGGGGGTTTGATCACACTCAAACCCACCCCAGGAATGTTTAATTAAAACCCCACAGTCCAATGGGGAATAACATGATGGAATGATGGGGAAAGAATATAAATAAGGTGAATAATCTTTGTCCAAAAATTATTGGCCAAAACATTCATAATTAGGAAGCCTAGGAGGTGAGATTAAAAGCAACAAGGGATTTCAATTGGATAAAATAATAATAAATAAATTTTTTCATCTCATGCAATGATTAGAAATATCTAAAATAAAAGAATATTAAAGATCTAGGATTAATAAAATGAAATAATGGTAGAAACCCAAAAATAACAGGACATGCCTCAAGAATGGATCGATCATTAGTGAAGAACGCATTCGCTAATGATGTGGGTATCTAGTTGTGTTAACTATCTTCTGATCCACCTCTATTTGATCTTTATTCGTCATATGATTAGTATTTTACAGTGAATAAACATATAAATCTCCCCTCAAAGAACCTAGGGGTATGAGGATAACCTTGGATTATTTCTACAAAATAAATTAACAATATGAAATTCAGGTTTGGTATTAAATAAATTAAATTATTAATTTAATTAATTAATCCACTTAACATTACCTAAAATGGATGCCTCATCTAAATGTTCGACGTTAAACAGCTTTATATTAGGTCTAGGGAAAACCCTATGTTCCATATTCAACCATGGTTTTATATTTCAAATTTGAGACTCTTTTTGTGAGATAACCCATTGATTATGTTAAACTATGAAAGAGTTATATTAATATATTTAATATTTTTATAATATTAATTCAAGGCTAACTGGGTCACTGAATCTCATTTTGTCTCTCCTTTTACCCACAAAAATATTTCATACTATATTTCATATTATTACATATAAAAAACAATGTCACTATAGAAATATATAGAAAGATCGATGTATTGGTCAAGCTAGTTCAATAGATATTCAAGGAAGTGGATCATCTAGTGGCAGGAAGCATCACCTTATGACATATTTCTAGGGATGTGATGGATAGGGTGTGCTCACCATGAGTTTTTTTATGTCATCGGTGTGGTAGATAAGGTAACATAAAGCCTAAATGTCAAAGGGACCCAGTAGAGTTCCATGAGATTGGTATGTTAGTCCATCTTTAGATATTATATCAGAAATTTCCATGGAATCAAATTGAGAGGGGATCTACACCTATTCGGGGTTATTAGAAGAGATTCATGGGACAACTAAAGGTAGAAAGCAATAGCACTACTGGCTATTCAGTTTGTGGAGGTGGTATTTATAAGGCCCCGACATTAAACCTTACTTAATATTGAATTAAATGAATAATTCACATTGAGGATCCTTTCAGGTTTAAAATTTTAGAGAATTAGGTCATAACTTTTACATCTCAAAATATTACATAGTAGACACTTCTACTAATTTCCCGTAAAATAAAAAAACACTTAAAAAGAAACATGTCTAGTTCCATGTTTTAGATAGCATGTCTTTCCTTGATCCCATCCTTGACCCTATTCATCTTTAAGTCCTTTGGAAAACATTTCAAAAACTTGGGATGAGAATAAATAGCCCAGTAAAGGATACACAAAGAAGTAAAACTGTTAGTTTTTCAAAACAACAAGTAAACCATGAATACCTTACCAAATTAATACATTTCTCCTTTATGAAGTAGTAAAAACTCTTCACTAACTAAAAGACCATTACTTACCCTTTTGTAACCAAAATATTGACATAAAACCCATACAAAGAACACATAACATATAAAGTTAACTTGGGACATAAACATACTTAAATGGAATAGACCATACAGTCGACTTCCACACATATTACTTAATGGAATAGCCATATGGACGACTTCCATACCCAATGCATTGAAGGTTATAACGTAACCACCCGTCCTGGTATTCACGGCACCACCCGTCATATGGTTTATCATGTAACCACCTGCAAAATGTCCAAGTACCATCATTACACATAAAATATTGAAAATATAAACATTTCAATAACAACATTTCATTTGCAATCACAATAAGTAATTCCAAGATATGGAATTAATCAATCCATTTTCAAAAACCATTTAAAAGATATTTTTGAATAAAAGTTCCCCATATCATATTGAATCTTTTAATGGAATTATAATTTTAAAACAATAATGTCCATATAAATAAATACTGAAAACCATTTTGAAAACATGGACATTAAAGATAAAGATTTAGAATAATAAATCTTTAAAACATTTAAAACGATATTTTTGTTAAAGAGTTTTTAACAAAATGAGAGACTCTTGAATAAAAATAATTGTGGAATAACATTTAATCCGAACTTTATAATATCATGAGAATAAAGGGATTCATGATATAATATGACAAAGTACAATATACAAACCATATAAGTGTGAATTGGTGCATAACAACAATGAAGTCTCGATGGAAATGTAAATTGAGATGAAATCCATTATAAAGATGGTATCCTTAAATTAAGGATAAATATATCACATAATTATGTGTGAGAAATATAAATACACCCAATATAAGTGTATATTAAGTGTGAAACAATCAGAGTTCATTCACAAATAATCGTGGAAAAACAAAACCAATGACACAGATATTTAACTCAATGAAATGAGATTGAGTTATGATTTCCCATACAAGTTCTTAAGAATTTATCAATGATATTATTATGTGTAGAAATAGTATATCCACACAAAGGTTGGTGGAAATTACAACATAGATATTCCACACATAATATTGGCATAATAAAATCAAGAATTAGAGGTTTAACCCAAAGAATTGAAAGTGGGTTAAGAAGTTCCCTTACAGAAATCTGACAGCCTAATGGCGTCACTTTAAAATTAAGAAAATGAGTTTATGAGAGAGAAAATGGTATCTAATCACTTGGACACAAAATTTACATAAATAAGGATATATAATAACATATCCCAACATAATTGTATGTGAACTAAATGACATAACAAAATAAGTCTTTTAAAAAGAGGAGGTTGAAAGGTCCCCTTACCGAGTTGTGTAACTTTCGAAACATACACCCCATGGAAGAAGGGTCATATAATGAAGATGAAAAAACCCATAAATGAAATTATACAACACAAAGTGTATAATAATTGGTATTACATACACCACTCAAAGGAAATAGTGGCAAAGGTAGCATAAATGTCACGGGAATAAAAGTGAGATGAAAAAATCCCTTACGAAAACTCGGCAGCCTAACGGCGCCACATAAAACTTATAAAAATGGATTTACGAGATCAAATAGGGTATCTCATAATATTAACATAATAATTAGATTATTAGGAATATAAAAGAACATCCCCAAACATAAGAAATATGTGCTTAAAAGAAATGACATAAAAGAGAGTGCTTAAAAAGAAAGAGAGAGGTAGGATCCCTTACCTCAAGTCCGACTTGTCTTGTTTGTTTCTTTATATTCCTGAATAATAAACTTTGGTCAATTTATAATTGCTTAAGGACCTCTTTTTAAGATTATTATTCAGTTCAAATCACATATTATAATGTTATAATAATTGGTTAATAATGTGAGTTCATATCAGATGTTTTTGTCAATGTTTGGTACATGAGTCAAAAATGAACTTGTTTGAAAATGATTGTCCATGTAGTTAGAAGTAAATCATCTCCACAATAGTATTAATTATTTAAATATAATATATATCCATTACATATTCATTTTATACTACTCCATATCATTTGGAGTAAAAATAAATGAAATGCACCGTTCATGGAGACGGTAGGCTGTACGTACGCATGAACGCTACTTTCATTTATTTGTCATATTAATGGAATTAAAAATAATTGAAAGATATATATATTATAATTATAGTATAATATATATGTTATATAGGTCACATTTTTTCATTAATTTCATTATTTATGCATTCTATGTATTCCATGAATGAGTCACATCACTTGAGGGGACGGTAGTCCACACTTCCTCGTATGAGTTTATCGCATTTGCACAACATGAAAAGAATAAAGAAATTTTTTAAATGTAAAATTCATAATCATATATAAAATATAAATACCATATATATCATATATAAAATATAGTGACATCATAATTTCCACCATCAAAGGTGTTAAGAGAATATTGAACAATCATCGTTTCGTATGGCAGAAATTCGCCATCCACAGAAACAGTATGTTCTTTAACCATTAGACGAGGGTGTGTGTAAGTGTAGCTCGAATACTTCACATAACAATATCCAAGTATATTGAATATACTGTCTTTGTTACAAAATAAAGGAATAAAAAGATTTTATAGGGTTGTAGAAGCAAAATAAAGCAAAAGAACACAAGGGAAGGCATTACCTTTAAATCGGGTAACTCTTTTTGATTTGAGCACATAGTCTTACATGGAAAGGATTATGCCCAAAGGTGAGGCTTAAATAATGAAGATAGGTATGTGGAGAGATGAAATGGTCAGGTTTTGGCCAAGCCAAAGGCTTGAGAGGTGTGGGTAAGGTGGTAGATGTGGGGGCCTTTTATAAGAGGAGAGGAGGGGCACTCTTGGAAAGTTATCAACTTTTTCTTTATTATAAAATGCTTTTCGGATTTTAAAGTTCTCAAAATTATATATTTCTAGTATAAGTTGATAAGAGTTCTAAATCAACCCATACAATAGGTTTTTTACAAGTGTAGGTCTTATATTTTACATTATCTTTTCATTTTATTTAATTCGTTAAATAATGAGGTAATCGTTGCATCATCATGGTGTCATAACTAATTTAATTTATTTAATGTCTAAAAATTATAAAAAAATATCATGATGTAGGAAATTTTTTTTTATTTATAATGAATATTTATAGTCAAAAATATGACTTGTATAACCCCATGTAAAATTTTTTTTAGTAAAACAACACATGTTTGTGACATTTAAATTTTAACTTTAAATAAAAAGTTATTAATGTCATTTTCCAACCAAAGTGGATCCATGGGGTCCCCAAGTTGACCCATGGATTTTCTTGGCCGTCCATGACTCATCCAATAAGGGTAGGACATGTGTAAAGGTCATTTCATATTATTAAAACATTATTTTTTTCTTAATTTACACTAATTACCTTTATTCGCGATTAAAAACTTAAAATTTACTATTCACAAAAAAAAATTATTTTAATCCCATTAAACCACATTTTACATCATAATGACAACCATGAATGTCGGATTTTTGAAAATCAAATCACAAAAGTGGTAAAGTTTCATTTAATCGAAAAATCAGTTTTTAAACTACCACTTAGTGGTTTCACTATTCATCTAAAATTGAAGTTTTTCAGAAAAATATCAAAAATTCACACTAATCTATATTCGATATTCAGAATTAAAAAATGATTTCTATTTTAAATAATTAAAAACATATAAGTTGCATTAATTAATTTAATAATTAATTCCTGCTGTCAAAACAAATAGCGTGTTTTTAAGAAACAATATCTATTTAAAGTTTGACACTAGTTTAAGTCCAATTTCAAAGTGAAATTAATTAGAATGACCACTATTGGATTAAATGGTAAAAATATATTCTAATTTCACTTTAAAACCAATTAAAAACATAATCTGATCATATAAACAAATTAGATTAAAAATAGGTTTTGAATTAAAATACAACATTTTCACTATTCATTAAAAAATGAACTTTATCTGAAAAAATTCCAAAAATTTACACAAAGTAAATTTTGATGTCCCGATTCTAAAGAATAATTTTATTTTGTCAAATATAACACATAAAATTTTCAAAAAGTAAATTTAAAAGAGGTTCTCCATCAAAAGGCGGTTAATCGACCTTTTAAAGAATATTAGAATGTTTACGCTTAAAATTGGATTCATTTTCATTTTTAATCCCCAAACATTTATTGTAAAAAGTAAAAATATTTGATAAAAAAATATAATAATTTTGTTGTTAGTTCCGTTCTTTCCCACCATTACAATGGCATGGCGTTAACTACTTTTTAAAATAACATTATTTTATTATTAGAGTGCAACGTATGATTTCAAAGGAACTCGTTGTCGCGTATTGGGTACGCCACCGAGCATAGCGTTCCCTTTAATGTAATATTAATATTTTTTTCACAAATTGGGATCAATATAAAAATGTCATATTATTTATTTCCCTGGGGTGTTACATCCTTCCCCCCGTTTGGGAATTGCGTCCTCGCCATTTTAAAATTGGGATTGGAAACATCATTGAAAGTCCCACATCGGAACAAGAGTCGGTAAAACAATCACTTTAAAAGAATGAATGAGAAGTACAGAGGTCACCCGAGTTAACCTATAATATTATTCCATGTAGGAAAACATGGATATGGAAGAAAAAGAAAAGGGTCATGTTCTGAGGGAGAGTGACAGAAAACATGTTTAGGAGAATGTTAACCACAAGAAAATCACAAAATTGTGGTGGGTTAAACGATATTTGATTCCCCGGTAGGAAAATTTAATAGACAACATTTTTGTTTTAAGTAACTTTTCATTGAGGAATTAATTTTTGATCTTAAGGAAACATATTTACTTTTCATGTTGACTTTCAACTTTTACTAGATTTCTTACACGAACTCATACTTTCCCCAAATGATGAGTATTTAGGAAGACTTGTTCACACTAAGAGTACTATAAAAAACTTCTAGAGAATCACCTAATCCACAAAAGAGGACTATATATTTCCCATGTCTTTAGACTCTTACCAAAACCAAAATTATTAAAACAAGATCAGATAATCCAGAAAAGGATAACCCTTTATAAAAAGAAAATCTATTCTTAATCTCCAAAATTTTTCCAACAAAACCCAAAGTTCAACGAAGACCATTCGATAAACAATTTGTCCATAAAATTATTCAAAGTAAACCAAACTAAGATTGAAACCCAAATATTTGAAGGATTTAATCACATATTCTTCCAAGGTACAAATTAACACTAATCTCCAAATAACATCAGTTGCTCTTAAAGTCTCATATTGAAAAGTAATTAACCTAATCACATATCCTCCATGATAGGTTAATAATTTCCATAGATAACCCAAAATCAACTTACTCTTAATTCATAAAATCATCTAACTAAAAATAATAAGTCATACTAACCAGGGACTTCACGTAGTCTAGTGGTAGGCGATAAATACCAGTCGCACTTTGGTTGTGGGTTCAATTCCTGTAGCTTTGTTCGACGCGACGGGTTGTCACACGGTCTGCGTGTTGTCCTTTTTCCAAAACTATATAATTCTTAAAACATTCCCCAAAACGAGATAAAATCTTCAAAAATAATCATAACATATTTTAACCTCATGTTTTTATCATGCCTTTCATTTTCCATCATAACATCTATTAACCCATAATTACCTCAAAATTATGGATCATATAAACCCTAATGGTTACCTTTATAATTATTACCTGAACTTCCACATCGATTGGTAATCTCGTACATGATGAATTAGAGAACTTACCAAGGTTCAAGTGGTTGATCATGACTCCTTGATAGTTGGTTTAGAACAATCACGAGTTTTCTCATTGAATTCCCCATTTCATCCAGTCTCTTAATCAAAGAACCACCACAGTTTCCATCAAACCCATTGTCACTTTGGTGCTTGCTAGATCCATCCATTTACTAAAAACAGAAATGTCAGTGTGAGTATATCAACAAAATTATCATGTACTAATAAGGAAGATAAAGACAAAGATATACTTACTCATTCACTTTATCTAAAAACTATGACTCTTTCTGAAATCCTATCCATTATGGTAATGTCACTTATTCTTATAGAATACACTAACCTCTAATGTTATCTAAACCGACCTCTGATACCAACTATAAGGCCCCAGACTTAAACCTTACTTAATATTGAATTAAATGAATAACTCACATTGAGGATCTTTTCAGGTTTAGAGTTTTAGAGAATTAGGTCATAACTTTTACATCTCAAAAGATTTCATAGTAGACACTTCTTCTAAGTTTCCATAAAATAAAAAAACACTTAAAAAGAAACATGTCTAGTTTCATGTTTTAGATATCATGTCTTTCCTTGATCCCATCCTTGACCCTATTCATATTTAAGTCATGTGGAGAACATTTCAAAAACATGGTATGAGAATAAATAGTCCAGTAAAGGATACATAGAGAAGCAAAACTGTTAGTTTTTCAAAACAACAAGTAAACCATGAATACCTTACCAAAGTAATACCTTTCACCTTTATGAAGTAGTAAAAACTCTTCACTCACTAAAATACCATTACTTACCCTTTTGTAACCAAAAGATTGCCATAAAACCCATATAAAGAACACATAACATATAAAGGTAAATTGGGACATAAACATACATAAATGGAATAATCATATGGTCAACTTCCACACATATCACTTAAAGGAATAGCCATACGGCCGACTTCCATACCCAATGCATTGGAGGTTATAATGTAACCACCCGTCCTAGTATTCACGGCACCACCCGTCATATGGTTTATCACGTAACCACCCGTAAAATGTCCAAGTACCATCATTACATATAAAATATTGAAAATATATACATTTCAATAAGAACATTTCATTTGCAATCACAAAAAGTAAATCCAAGATATTGAATTAATCAATCCATTTTCAAAACCCATTTAAAAGTGATTTTTGAATCAAAGTGTCCCATATCACATTGAAGCTTTTAATGGAATTATAATTTTAAAACATTAATGTCCATATAAATAAATACTGAAAACCATTTTGAAAACATGGACATTAATGATAAAGATTTAGAATAATAAATCTTTAAAACATTTAAAATGATATTTTTGTTAAAGGGTTTTTAACCAAATGAGAGACTCTTAAATACAAATAATTGCGGAATAATATTTAATCCGAACTTTATAATATCATGGGAATAAAGTTATTCATGATATAATATGTCAAAGGACAGTATACACACCATATAAGAGTGAATTGGTGCATAACAACAATAAAGTCTCAATGGAAATGTAAATTGAGATGAAATCCATTATAAAGATGGTATCCTTAAATTAAGGATAAATCTATCACATAATTATGTGTGAGAAATATAAATACACCCAATATAAGTGTGAAACAATCAGAGTTAATTCACACATAATCTTGGAAAAACAAAACCAATGACATAGATATTTAACTCAATGAAATGAGATTGAGTTATGGTTTCCCATACAAGTTCGTAAGAATTTATCAATGAGATTATTATGTGTAGAAATAGTATATCCAAAAAAAGGTTTGTGGAAATTACAAAATATAAATTCCACAAATAATATTGGAATAATAAAATCAATAAGTATAGGTTTAACCCAAAGAATTGAAAGTGGGTTAAGAAGTTCCCTTACAGAAATCTGACAGCCTAACGGCGTCACTTTAAAATTCAGAAAATGAGTTGATGAGAGAGAAAATGGTATCTCATCACTTGGACATAAAATTTACATAAATAAGGATATATAAGAACATATCCCAACATAATTTTATGTGAATTAAAAGACATAACAAAATAAGTCTTTTAAAAAGAGGAGGTTGAAAGGTCCTCTTATCGAGTTGGGTAACTTTCGAAACGTACACCCCATGGAAGAAGGGTCGTACAATGAAGATGAAAATACCCATAAATGAAATTATACTACACAAAGTTTATAATAATGGGTAGTACATACACCACTCAAAGGAAATAGTGGAAACGTAGAATAAAGGTCACGGGAATAAAAGTGAGATGAAAAAATCCCTTATGAAAACTCGGCAGCCTAACGGCGCCACTTATAACTTCCAAAAATGGATTTACGAGATCAAATAGCATCTCTCATAATATGAAAATAAAAATTAAAGTATGAGGAATATAAAATAACGTCCCCAAACATAAGAAATATGAGCTTAAAAGAAATTACATAAAAGAGAGTGCTTAATAAGAAACAGAGAGGTAGGATCCCTTACCTCAAGTCTGACTTGTCTTGTTTGTTTCTTTATATTCCTGAATAATAAACTTTGGTCAATTTATAATTTCTTAAGGACCTCTTTTGAAGATTATTATTCAGTTTATATCACATATTATAATGTTATAATAATTGGTTAATAATGTGAGTTCATATCAGACGTTTTTTTCGATGTTTGGTACATGAATCAAAAATGAACTTGTTTGAAAATGATTGTCCATGTAGTTAGAAGTAAATCATCTCCAGAATAGTATTAATGATTTAAATATCATATATATCCAGTAAATATTCATTTTAAACTAATCCATATCATTTATAGATAAAAATAAATGAAATGCACCGTTCATGGAGACGGTAGGCCGTACGTACGCATGAATGCTACTTTCATTTCTTTGTCCTGTTAATGGAATTAAAAATAATTGATAGATATATATATTATAATTACAGTATAATATATATGTTATATTGGTCACATTTTTTAATTAATTTCATTCTTTATACATTCTATGTATTGCATGAACGAGTCACATCACTTGAGGGGGCGGTAGTCCACACTTCCTCGTATGAAATTATCGCATTTGCACAACATGAAAAGCATAAAGGCATTTTTTAATTATAAAATTCAGAAGCATATAGAAAACATAAATACCATATATATCATATATAAAATATAGTGGCATCATAATTTCCACCATTAAAGGTGTTACGAGAAGATTGAACAATCATCGTTTCGTGAGGCAGAAATTCACCATCCACAGAAACAGTATGTTCTTTAACCATTAGACGAAGGTGTGTGTAAGTGTAGCTTGAATACTTCACATAACAACATCCAAGTATATTTTTAAGATAATGTTTTTGTTACAAAAGAAAGGAATAAAAAGAGTTTAGAGGGTTGGAGAAGCAAAATAAAATAAAAGAACACAAGGGAAGACATTACCTTTAAATCGGGTAACTCTTTTTGATTTGAGCTCAAAGGCTTTCTTGGAAAGGACTATTCCCAAATTTGAGGCTTAAATTATGAATATAGGGATGTGGAGAGATGAAATGGGTAGGTTTTGTCCAAGCCAAAGGCTTGAGAGGTGTGGGTAAGGTGGTAGAGGTGGGGGCCTTTTATAAGAGGATAGGAGGGGCACTCTTGGAAAGTTATAAACTTTTACTTTATTATAAAATGATTTTCGGATTTTAAAGGTCCCAAAATTATATATTTCTAGGATAAGGTGATAATATTTATAAATCCACCCATACAATAGGTTTTTGACAAGTGTAGGTCTTATATTTTACATTATCTTTTCATTTTATTTAAATCGTTAAATAATGAGGTAATCGCTGCATCATCATGGTGTCATAAATAATTTAATTTATTTAATGTCTAAAAATTATAAAAAAAATATCATGATGTAGGAAATAATTTTATCTTTATAATGAATATTTATAGTAAAAAATATGATTGTATAACCCCATGTAAAAATTGTTTTAGTAAAACAGCACATGTTTGTGACATTTAAATTTTAACTTTGAATAATAAGTTATTAATCTCATTTTCCAACCAAAGTGGCTCCATGGGGTCCCCAAGTTTACCCATGGATTTCCTTGGTCGTCCATGACTTATCCCATAAGGGTAGGACATGTGTCAAGGTCATTTAATATTGTTAAAACATTATTTTTTCCTTAATTTACACTAATTACCTCTAATCGTGATTAAAAACTTAAAAGTTACTATTCACCCAAAAAATTATTTTAATCCCATTGAACCAAATTTTACATCCTAATTACAACCATGTATGTCGGATTTTTGAAAAACAAATCACAGAAGTGGTAAAGTTTCATTTAAACGAAAAATCAGTTTTAAAACTACCACTTAGTGGTTTCACTATTCATCTAAAATTGAATTTTTTCAGAAAAATACCAAAAATTCACCCTAAGCTATATTTGATATTCTGAATTAAAAATTGATATCTATTTTACAAAATTCAAAACATAAAAGTTTCATTAATTAATTTAATAATTAATTCCCGTTGTCAAAACAAATAGCGTGTTTTTAAGAAACAATATCTATTAAAAGATTGACACTAGTTTAAGTCCAATTTCAAAGTGATATTAATTCCAATGACCACTATTTGATTAAATGGTAAAAATATATTCTAATTTCACTTTAAAACCAATTCAAAAGATAATCTAATAATATAAATAAATTAGATTCAAAATAGGTTTTGAATTAAAATACAACATTTTTCACTATTCATTAAAAAAATGAACTTTATCAGAAAAATACCAAAAATTTACACAAAGTAAATTTTGATGTCCCGATTCTAAAGAAGAATTTTATTTTGTAAAATATAACACATAAAATTTTCAAAAGTGGATTTAAAAGAGGTTCTCCATCAAAAGGCGGTTAATCGACCCTTTAGAGAATATTAGAATGTTTACGCTTAAAATTGGATTCATTCTCATTTTTAATCCTCTAACATTTATTATAAAAAGTAAAAATATTTGACAAACATATATAATCATTTTTTTGTTAGTTCCGTTCTTTCCCACCATTACAATGGCTAGGCATTAACTACCATTTAAAATAATATTATTTTATTATTAGAGTGCAACGTAAGATTTCAAAGGAACTCGTTGTCGCGTATTGGGTACGCCATCGAGCATAGCGTTCCCTTTAAAGTAATATTAATATTTTTTTCAAAAATAGGGATCAATATAAAAATGTCATATTCTTTATTTACCTGGGGTGTTACAGTATTGGTCAAGGGATCTTGACATAGGATGCATAGTGACAGCATAGAAAAAATGCTCGTAGAGGTTAGTTTATAACTTAGGGTGATAAGTCTGGACAGTTACATGCAATAAAGCCTACACCTATTGAAAAGAGTGAAAGACTATCTACAATTCAGGGTGTGTTCTTGGTAGCCTCAAATTTATTTTCTCCCTTTTTTTAAATAGGCATATCGAACTAATTTATATCTTCTTTTTTTGGGAGCTTGGGTTTAGAGATTCAAAACATGTAAGAGGTGATGTCCCCTGCTACACCACTAGGAATTAAAATAGATGTCATTCATCATTGTATGGAGGGCCCCCTTGAGATAGGGAACTATCGATTTCTATGGGAAATTTTCAAAGTTTAGATTATATAATTTGACATAATTATAGGGATAGATTGGCTTGTACCCTTTTGTTCTCATATTGACTATTATTATCGATGGGTTTCTTTCTCATCCCATGAGGTGGTAATTACATTTACTAGGGATTATAGAATGTACAACAAGGTCGTATTGTACCTAATAATCAAGTATTTGGAAATGTGTTGGACCATATTGTGAGCCTCTTACTCTAGATCAGAGAGAATAGAAAGTTACCCATCCTCTAATTACAAGCCTTTTCAAATATTTCTTCCCAGAATAATTTTCTAGGCTACCACCTGAGTGGTAGGTTAAATTTATAATTAATCTTATTCCAGCTACAGAATTGTATCCATTAATACATATAGGATACATCTTAATTATAACTCTAAAGTCAATATGTAGTTGAAAAAACTAGAAGGTAGGGGGTTTATTCGACCAAGTGCCTCTCCTTAGGGTACAATGGTATATTTCACCAAAAGGGTGGATGTTTATTTTTTATTTTTTATTGATTAGCAGTAATTCAATCAGATTATATTTAAAACTAATACACACTTCCTCATATATATTATCTCCTCAACCATATCTGGGGAGATAGGGTCTTCTTGAGGATTAAATTGGGGTGGGGATATCATCAGGTGAGAGTTGGGTTTTCTCCCATACCATAAACATAATTTTGAAGTAGGTATGGTTGATATGAATATTTAGTAATGTCATTGAATTTTGGAAATTCACCTACTATCTTTATGGATATAAATAATTGATTCTTTCACTCATTTATATATTCCTTCATGGTCGTTTTTCAATGATATCTAGTTGTACTCCCAATCGGGGGAAGACCACGTATGGCATCTAGAGGTCGTCCTGACTACTCTTTGATAGAATCCTCGTTATTATAAACTCTTTCAATATTGATTTCGGATCCAAATAATATATTTATTATGTCACATAATATAAGAATAAAGGTTATGAGTGGATCTAGAGATGTTGATAGGAGTTTTCTCTAGGGATTATCCCAATAATATTTTTAATATTCAGGGCTTAATGGGATTATCAAGAAACTACCAAAGATTCATTAAAAACATTTCATGTCATTTTATGCCACTTATAGATTTGAAAGGGAAGGTTCTAACATTTATATCTTCTAAATCATGTGAAAAGGCCTTTTTTGAGTGGAAAGGAAAATTGATACTACCATTGATCCTGGTATTTTCTAATCCAAGATGTCGGTATAAAATTTTTAACACATCAGGAATTATGTTAGGAGATTTATTAATCCATGGGGAGTGAATTATGGTGTATAGGAATCAGATGTAAAGGCCTCGTGAGAGAAATTACCCAATACATAACCTTGATTACTTTTATGCTCTGTGTTTTTAGAGCCAATAAATATTTGATGAGCAGTATGTGGTATATACAAACCATACAATCCTCTAATATATATTTTCTAAACATTAATTAAACCTATATAAGTGGGGGTGGGTTGAATATATTCTATATTTTGATGATAAATTCATATGAGTGTGTGTGTGTAAACGAAAGGTAATGTTGTCGTTGAGGATTTGAGCTAACAGACTCTAGATCAAGTGGTTCAGGAATCTAGTACTATATAAAATATAATGACTAAATTTTTTAAAAAGTAACTTGATGTTAAGGAGTCTTAGGGGAAACCAATTCCTGATATATTTATCAGGGGTTCCATTACATATAAATTGAATAAATAGGTTAAATATCTATGATTCTAAAATAATGGCCCTAATGGATGGTATATATAGTGATGATCCACCACATGGTTGGGTTATTGATGAGGATGAGTTTATGAATATACATGGGTGTTCCTGAGAATTTATTTTAATGAAAGAGAAAATGTTGTGAGAATAAAAATAATCTATGTGGGAAGTGAATCCTATACTAAAAAAGATGTATTTTGATTTTCATCGATGATATTGGTGTATAGGGATGAAGAAATAGTTCTGGTATTTTTCACTCAGACATCCACTAGTTAGTAGGTGAAAGAATAACACCAATGGCTTAGTAGAATTTCATAACTATTACCCATCCCATTACATAAATATGATGATTTCAATATAGATTTCATGAGTAGGTTTTTGAAATCACCTTGAGGGAGTGACTTCTATAGAGGATTGTGGATAGTCTAATGAAGGTATCTCATTCTTACATATTTGGGAAACCCTATTAGTGGATTAGATTCAGATCTTACATATCCAAGAGTTCATACATATTCATTTGATTACATGTATAATTTTATTGGTTAGGGACACATGGTTTACTACATGGTTTTTGTAGGTGTTGCAGAATGTAGTTGGTTCATAAGTACTCGGAGTACAGCTTATCACGCTCAAACTGATTTCCATTATAAGTATAAAATACTTGTACTATAGGAAATTCTTCATGCATTCCTCCTTGATTTTATAGTCTCTTTTGAGAAGCTCTTTGATCTTGCATATTTTTTTATAATAATAGCTTCTTAATAGCAATTTAGATGGATCCATACCAGGATCTATATGGTAGGTCATGTAGTTCTCCTCTGTTCTAGTTAGAAGTGTGTAGTAAATGCCTCAAGGATTGAGTCACATTAAAGAGATGTCAAATAATGGAAAATTGATCAAGAAATGTGATGTAATGGCTTAGTCTAGGTAGAATCTGTATTTGTATTAGCACCACTCACCTCTTGAGTTTGAGGTAGGGGACCAAGTTTTCTTGTGTGTTTTTTCCAGATTGGGTCATCAACATATTTAGAGGCAAGGATAGCTAGAAACTATATTTATCATATCATTATAGATTTTAGAGAGTGTCATACCATTATCTTATAATTTAGAACTTCCATAGCGTTATAATATGATTAATGATGTGTTCTATATGTATGAGATCCACTATTATTATCCTACCCCATATCATGTCTTTGATCCTAAGGAAGTTGAATTGGAGGCTTATTCTTTATATGAGGAGTATCCATTTGTTTCATCAATTGTAACATGAAGAATATATGAGGTGAACTGATTCCTATAGATTTGGAGTTATATAAATACAGTTTTTTTAGGATGAATCCAAGGAATGGGAGTCATATATATATGCTCAATTTTCATATTTATTTTTAGATAGAGCTCAACAACTCTAGAATGTGAAACTTGGGGATGAGTTATATTCAAGAGGAGAGGTTGAAAAAAACTAGTAATTCAAGATGGTATAGTTTCTTTTAATTTTGGGTAAACCACATTTGTTTTATCCCATTACCCTCTATCGGGTGTTGAAGGAAAGGTGAGAGTGAACCGGATGGCCCAGCACTGGATTGAGAACTATAGAAAGCTACTAAAGTCCCACTGGCTTGCCATTACACCACTACCGACTAGTAGATTGTAAAATAAGTACCCCTATATGGCTACTAGATCCACCAAATAGCTAGTGGAAATCCAGCTGCTAGCCAGTGTCATGTGGGGTGGTTTTTTTAGGGGTCCATTTTAGTCATTTTACCTCCATTCTATCTTTTAACCCTCCAACCTGATTTTTCTAACATTTTTCATCTCACAGTTCCATGGTGGAGATATCCCATCCCAATTATCCCTTAATGTGATATTTCCATCACATACTATATGTTTGGACTTCCATTCAAAGAATAAAAAATCTTGATCTAAGTCTTTCACTCTTCTTATGACTTTTTTAGGATTTATTTATTGTATTTAGTGTTACTTATATACAACATATCATGCCCTATTTTTAGGTGTTTTATCAAGTTATTCATTTCCTATCATCCTAGCACAAATTCAAGACCGATATCATATGAGTAGTCTTCCACAAGCCCTAGGTAGGTGGTCAATATAATTTCGCATAAAACTATCACCATTGTAAAATGTATCATTATCTTATATTCTCGTATTTATGGTCATTGATGATAAAATTAATATTACTTTTTGTTGTCAATTAAATTTTTTATTAGACATACTACGGGCCTCCTAGACACTATCGGGGGTTAAAAACCTCATATTGAAACTCCCATAGGGTTTTTTGGCTAAAAACATGACAACCATCCTTTAAAGGTAACAAAAACATCTCTTGGTGTTTTCTTGGATTAGAATTTATTAAAACAGAAATTTCTTTTAATGTAACCAAACCACCCATTAGGGTGTGTTTGGGTGTAACTTTAAAATGTAAAATTTATAATATATGCCATTTTGTTTGTCTTGGGTCACGTAAATATAGTTCAGATAAGTATCATGCCTTTGATAAATTCTAGAGTATGATCACGAGATTTTGATATTTAATACTATAAGGATTGGATTAATTAAATTGATAAAAAAATGTGGGTATCTCATTGAAAATATTGGGAGAAACCTCCAAGGTTGTTATTTAGTTCTGATTAAATAATTCACACGATTATTATACTATAAAATTATGATTTATTACCACGAATTCTTTTTTTACTAAATATGTAACTTGGTCACACCATTAAAGGTTTGCACTACCTTCAGAAAGCCTTAGAATCCTTCTTGGAATTCCTTAAGAAAAATCAAATGATTCTACCTGATTCATTGATTATAATGGGAAGTGGTACACCAAAATTGGATCTTGTTAGTATCTTACACTCAGGAATTCCATTACTAGTTATCACATATTCATTTAGATCTTAAAAAATAAAAGAACAAGTGGGATGATCTCCCGGGTTCATCTTGATTTCCATGGACAAGGAATGCCTTGGGTAATCCCATTAGACTCCAATCGATACCTACCCAAAAATTAAATTATTGTTTCCTTGGTTTGGTTAGAAAATCTTAGGAGTAGAATTACTGGGTTTCATCCCATTGATTCCATTCGAAACCAAATAGATAAACATCATGTACTAATCACTGTAAGTTATCCAAAAAACCAAAAAGCAATAATATCATGGGTCCTCCATGGATTCCAAATGGGTGCATTTTGTAGGATTTCCTAGAGCAGTTTTGTGGATTCCTTGTCACTATTTATAATTTGATTCATTTTATACAAGCCTCGAGTCCCCTGACCAATTAAAATTTCATATGATCAGATACATCCAACTTAGGGTAAATTATGTCGAGTTGGGTATGTATCCCAAAAGGTTCCAAAGATTGATATTGTTTCTCTTAAATTAAATTATTAATATATAATATCTTCACACTATTAAATTTTGTATTAATAAATTATATTTTCAATAAAAACCATTTGTGGGGGAATACTATGTCATACTCATTATCTATTTGGGCCACCACTTTGTACTCATGAATATTTCATCGATTCACTAAATGATAAGGGAAAACCCCTACTATAGATGATTTATTTCTCTCTTTGGTTTGGAAAATGGGAGAAAAGGATTGAGGGGGGACTCTAGATAGTCATGGAGCTTAGTTGTTTTAAATCTTTCGATTTCTTTTTTATATTCTTAAGCTTATTGTATGTATGATTACATGACATGCTTAAATTATATTTTTCAACACTGTGACGTCATCTATACATAGTAATTATTTACTACCTATTGTTTGTTTGACTTTTTATTTGGATATATTATATTGACTTCATTTACATTTTTTTACATTTTAAAATAGATGGTATAGTCTCCCCATCATACCACCATACACCCAAGTTGTTATTCTGAAGCCTCTGGCATACATGGAGGTGCACTTGAGGCCTTGTTACCCACTAGACTAGTTACTTATTAGTGAACCAGTATAGGTATTCCACACATGTATTTATTCAATGAACTACCATTCATATTAATGGTCTATAGATATAGTCTTTCAATACTCAAAAGGGATAAATAATTTCATGATCATTTAATCAATTCCATGTCATTAACGACACACCAAATGGAAGTAACATCACTAAAAATCTAAATAGTTATAGTTTTTACCATGAATCAAAGTGCATGATTCTTGTTATATAATAATATTAATTTCAATTAAAAAGAAAAATGCACATCATTGTATATGTGGGCAGTCGATAACTACTAAAAAATGTAGTTTTATTAATGGAGATTTAATATTTATAAACTTCTATGCTCGAGGTCACTAAGTTTTACCATCATGAGAAATCTCAAATATTATGAGAATCTACCACCTACTAGTTATATATCATTAATTCCTTAATATTTTGATGTATTTAGACCATAGGTTTTATGTTTCATATTATTTTCTTAGTTTCATAAGGTTATCATTATTGTTGAGAATTGATATAACCTTCAGATATTATATATAATCTAATAATATTACCATATATATTATACACAGATGAAATAATAATATAAGGTTAAGAGAAATATATGAAAATATCAAACTTTTTGCATCAAATGGTAATAAAAAAGTATAAGATCAAGTTATTTTAAAGGAACCCACTCATATAAACATTATATCCAGAACATATTTCTTTATAATCTCAAAAAATATTGAATGATTAATCATATCCACATTAATCTATTGATGTTCTCGCAAACTCATATCCAAACATCATGATTTCGATTCAACATACATAATTAATTAGTAATTAAAGTGAAGTAGATAGTTGAATCGGGATATTCATTTTATCATCATCACCATTCCCTTCCTAAGCTTTATAAATATTTTGGATTTCAACTAAGGAAAAGTATCATGGTAATATTTCTCTAAGAATAAATCTGTTAACCCTTCCATGTGAAACTTATGTCCTTATTCACTTTATACATTACATCCCTCTATCAAGGAGATTCCCCTTTGAGAATAAAATTAACGAGTTGAACCATGTATTTCTTAGGAGCCTTGATACTCATGATTATATAATAGGTATGATATATCCGTAAGATAAATTCATGTATACAGATATCACCCAAATATATTTAGTGTGGTAGAAATGTAAATCCCTCACGAAATCTATAAAATTAGGTTCTCATTAAGTTAGTCCCTACCCGGTAATTTTAAGCTATTATACAATCCCCTCAAGGACAAATGAATCAACTATAAGCCTATAAGGTGGGGTATTTTCATAATCTATTTCCTTAATAGCTAAAAGTGTTTGATGTGGAGTCATACTCTATTTTTAAGTAGATAATCATATTGGATTCTCTTTCCATGAAAAACCAACACACCCAAAAAAAGTATACATAGTAAATATTAGGTTAAACCCACAACCACACTCTCACATATCCCATTTTATAGTACTTATACACTTTTAAACATTTTAAAATGTTATTTTGGAATACTATTTTATAAGTAAGGATAATAATTTTAACAAACACTAATAAATAAAATGGTTCCTAAATAAAATGAATCAATTAATAATTTAAATTAACCATATTGTCTATAATAAATAAGTATGAAAATAGTTTTTTTAAAATGTTGATGTTTTTATTAGTATAAACTTACAATTGATTATAATAATTAATTAAATAAACACACACTGTCACAAACCATATTATGTGGTTTTATATATTCTAACTTGTAGATGCTTCCTCATAATGATTTAGGTTCAATAGAATATGACTAAATGAATAAGAAATTAAAAATTAAACCCATACCACCCCTTGTAAATATTGTTTCAAACATAACAATGTTGTCTAGGCATATTTATGGAATAGTTATTGAGTCTCAACAATCCTATCTTCCAGTTATTCTAAGACTCTTATACTCTAAATATTCTACGATATCATTTTGTAACAACTAACTCATATCACCCATTGATCTAACCTAAATTATCACAAAATTTTAGGTGTGTATCCTAATCACAAGAGTCCATAAAAAATATTGATGGATTAAATGAATAGTAATGGGAAGTGAATTTTCCTCTTTTGGAATTAAAAACATTATTAACCAATATTTCTTGAAAAATAGCATGATACCTTCATACATTATATAGATGGAAATAAAAAACATTCTTCTAAAAAAAGAGAACCGATATTTTAGAGGGTTCTTGGTATATATTTATATTAATATAAACAAAAATTTTATATATACATGATAGAAGTAAAATCCAAAAATATAATTAGAACCATTAATCCAATATTACCAGGACAAGACTAAAATATATAAGTAACCATCAAAAAATCAAAAATAACAAAATACATACTACATTTATCCAATAATATACCTTAAAAACATATATTTAATATCACTATATATATATATATATCCTAAGAATGTTTCATCACTAGTATCTCCCCTTTACTTGATTCACCCCTAAGAAGATCTCTAGACATTCCAAGGGTTAACATGTTGAGTGTGAGTACAACATACCAAGTACGTGATCACCACCAGATCCCTAAAAATTTATTATAAGATTAAGTTCATAAAATAGAAACATAAAGTAGGAAGTGAAGATAATTTAAAAAACATAATCAATATGTAATCTCGGTGCTGAAATTTAAAAAAACAACATGCTTTGATGGTTATTTTCAAGGTTATAAATATGCCACCAAGGAACCCAACCATACAAATTATGATTCATGCTTGAAATCAAAATAATTAAAAATTTTCATTTGAATATACATATAAATAATTTACAAAGTTCTATAGTAATATTAAAATTGAGAATAAATAAACATGTTTTTCAAAAAAGAATCAAACACATTAGTTCCTATCATAAATTGAGTTATGCTTCATAAAAAAATCATGGTACCTCAACACCCAACCCAAATTATTGCAGGTACCATATTACCCATACCGTAATTAATACACATATGATGTGTATCTAGTGTACACATGTTCATATATTGCTGGTGTATCCATGTTAACCAAGTTTCATATCTTCAAGGTCCTATGAAACCAAGACAAAATTTATAACAACTTGTACATATATTTTTCTCTTTGAAACATGTGTCCAAATATATATATCACAAATATAAACACTTAATTTCAAAAAAATAACTAATCCAGGGTTAAAAGAACCTATATTGACCCTTAATCATAGTATTTGGAATCTACCAAGGATTTAGCATGCTTCTCTGGCACATACATATAACAAAAAAATCAAAATCATCATACCAGAATTTATTTTCTCATGCTAATAGACTTACTTGACAAGGTAAAATAATAGAATCAAAATAATTATAAAATGATAAAATTTAACCAATATAAAATTTGTGGGGTCACCTACTAAAATATATGTTGAACCCCGTTCTATTTTTATCTCAAACACTATTATAATATAACAGTCAATTAGGGGTCACCGATCAAAATTAATGTTTCTCCTGATCTCTAACCCAAAAAAAGAATGAATGAAACCATTTAAAGAATTATATAAATCAATATAAGAGATACCTATGAATTTATTTTCCACCTGTAACATACATAAATTTGAAAATTAAACTCCATGTTCAATATCATATAAGATATTCCACATTGAGCTTAAACAAACAAATAGATATTATTATTTAAATGTGATAGATATCACCCAGACATTAGAATGGTGGGAATAAATGAGATTAAATAAACTATTGAAATATAGTTTACACTTGTTTAAAAAATTAATTCATTTATTCCCAATTAATTTTAAATGAAAATAAAAAAAATCAATATAGAGGATGTGGTTTTCAAAAAAACTATTTTATGCTCATAAGAAATGTTTATATTAATAAATTAAATTAATATATCTTATTAAAATATATTAATGAAATTTATATTTTATAAATTAAAAAAAATTGAATTCATCCAAAAAAATTTATAGGCATAAGATAATAAATAATCATATTATAATGATAAAAATATTTAATATTCAAAAAAGGCTAATTTTTTCGGCCTTTTAAAGAAACAACAGTTTTATAATTAATTTTTTACACTTTTATAAATTTTATTTTACAAAATAGTATTTCCTTTCTAAATAATAATATAAAAAAATCTTAAAGTGAAATTTTGGTTTTTTTAGAGAAGTTTCATTTTCTGATGAATAATGAAAATAATGAGTTTTAATTGAAAATAGAATTTTCATATAAATTATTCATAGAGTTAAATAGTATTTAAAATTGGTTTTAAAGTATAATTTTTTCAATTATATGACAATAAAACCAATTTATTTCCATATAAATAATTTCAAATTGAAACTGGATATAGAAACATTTCAGTCTTTTCAACATTTCACATTTAAAGCCCACATTTTTTTAATGTCTGTGGGGTTAATTTTAAATATAGTTTTAAAAATAATGTGAGTTTAATTTGATAAAATTATTTTTATATTTGAAATAATAAAGTATAAATTAATTTTTAAGGCCAATTTCAATTTTATGTATAAAAAAGTTATCATGGTATAAAATATTATTTACTGATGTATAGGTAAAAGAATGAAAAGGTTTAAAGTTAAAAGGTAAAATCATAAAACAAATATAAACTAATAGTTTAAATGGGTTTTTGATGTGTTTATAGACCATATCCATCTGGTAAAACATTAATTGTGATCCAAATTCTTGTAAATTAATTCCACCCAAATGTGGGTGGCTTTAAACATAAAATAATCATTATTTTATCAATTAAACCCACCTATCCTCAAGTATAAATATCACCCCTCGCCCTAAAATTTTGACTCAAAAGTCTTAAAGATCGTAAAATAATTTCCAAAACCTCCCCTTATTACACTCCCCATTTTCAAGAGCTTCTGGTATCACCAAAATACAAAATCCAAGGCCCTCAAGGGTTTCTCAAGGAGGTGATATACAAGTGGTACTTTTCTCAAAGTTCCTCTCTTAATTTGTTTTCTTTTTTTGATATCTCTTATCCTATTTCATCCATAAAGGTACGAAAACTCTATAATAATATATATATATTATATTTTTATGTTTCTAATATAATATATCATAACCATTTATTTCTCATATCCTCTTATTAAATGAAATGAATCAATTATCCAAGTTATGTCGGTTAATCACCTCCGTGAATAATGATTTTGTTAGTTCTCCATTACCACATTAATGACATTCCATTAAACCATTATTATGGTTAAATAATATTTTAATAGGTATATAATAACCTATTTCATGTTCTTAAACTAATATATATACGTAATATTAAATAAAATGAAACTAGTTTGTGATGTTCTAAAAATATCCAAAAAATCTAATCATTTACCATTAAAATTTTATCAAATGAATCATCCTTTTGTTTGAAAATAAAATAATATATTGGACCATTTGTATTCCTGGAATATCAATAATACCATTTCATTACTCTTATTAAATTTTATTTCCATTTTACAAGAATTTTCATAATTATAATCAAGATAAAAGATCATGATACGATGAAATGAATACACCCAAAATAATGAAAATCATGAAATATTATTAATTAAATGATTATAAGATGTTATAAAAGAATCATATAAGATATCATATATATTAAAATAGTTATTTAATTTTTTTAAAACATTATTTAAACCATTACACATAAGTTTAAAGTATGTTCCACTAAAGGAAACCATGAAGTAAGGGATTTCGTAACTCAATTTCCATTCATTGGGTTATACATATACTTTGTTGAATATATAATGAAAATATTTTGTATGGAATATATTTTTTATATATTTTTTTTATTCCCACTTCTCCTTGTATGGATATTTTTTTTATAAATAATCACACCATTGATTAATTATCACCTCAACGATATGAACATTGTAAGGGTTTCTTGTCCCACTCTTACTTCTATGAGATATATTCCTTATACACCACTTATTTATTTTGTGTGTTGTGCATACTTCCCTTCGATATATCATATAATTAATCTCATTTTATTAATATTATTACGTTTTTTATTTTATAACTATTTCATTTATGGTACATATAACTTAACTAATAACAAAGTGTAGTTAAATTCTTAAGCTGATTTCCATTATTTGGGTTAATCACTATCTTCATTAATAATGACAAGATCATATTATGTGTGAAATGAAATCTGATTTTATCATGTTTTATTTACACTTGTCTTATTTTTATTTATAGTGGATTCACATAATTGACTCATTTTATTAATTTTCACTTCAAAGATATGATATTTGTATGGGACTTTTTAACTTAAAACATCATTTTAAATGGTTTAAATATTTATTTTCAAAATAATTTTCTTTCAGGTCCTTGATTTATAAAAAATATTTTTTTCAATATTTTTATATTTATAAGAATGTTTTAAAGTGTTAATTTTCTAATTTCCCTAAATTTTTTAAAAAACATAATCTTTTAAAGGTTTTATGTAATGGAATTTCCTTTAAAATACTCTTTTAAAGTTCATTTTTCATAAAGAATTTTCTTGTTACATGAATGGAATTCCCCAACTTCACATTACCTTAATGTTTTTAATCATACATTAAATGTTTATATTGTTACTTTAAAATACAAAAATTTCTTTTGTAAGTGTATAACTTTTCCCAAAATTTGATATTTTAAAATGAAAGGCTGATTTTCCTTATGAATATATTTATAATTTAAGCATTAATGTTTGAAAATTGTGATATGGTTCTTGTATATTTATTATTTTAATTTATGGTTACGTGATAAACCAATAAAGGGGGTTACATGATAAACCAATGTTGGGTGGTAACAACATAAACTAAAGATAGGTGGTTCTATGATAAAATAAGGATATGTGGTTACATTATAACATCAAATTCATTGGGTACTCTATAGTTACATGTTTTTGATATTGGTTAATCCATTTAAATGAAGGGTTTATCCCCATTCTAGATCATAGAAAATGGGTGATTATGATATAGATTATACGAAGGGTAGAGCCCCATTATATCTAAAGGCTGATCCCAATATAGATTATACAAAATTTGATCCCCATTATAGCTCTCTATTATATTTTGAAGTTATTATATTGGAAGTGAACCATATAGTTATTCCATTTTCAAAAGGTTTTGAAAAGGTTTATAAAAGTGATTCTATGTGTTTCAAAAAAAGGATTTACTCTTGTTTTATATAGGATTTAATGATTTTATTTGATCTAAAATTTTATGTGCTTTGTTAATAAAATGATTTATTTTAATAGCTCAACTAACTTTCAGATAAAGGAAACTATTACATGCGTTTTCATGTTTCCACTAGACTAACTATTTTATTTCTACATTTCCCCTACTTTGATTTTCATTCTCATTCTAGGTTTGTAAATTTTTTTCATAGGGTAAAGTATTATAAGGGATTATGATGAGGGTAATATAAAAATTGTGAATATTTTTCATGAAAAGAAATTATTTTTTATTTTAAAAGGGTTTCCTTTGGTTGAAAAATAGATACTTAGTATAATATTACCCTAGTAATTTATGGGTTTAATTTGTAAAATATTATCTTAATTCTCTAAATATCTAAACCAAAAAGATATTTGGTAAATTATAGTGATTTATAGTTTAACACACCTAGAATATGTATGGCTTATGGATAGGTCCTTACAGCTGGTATCAGAGTAGAGATTTTAAAATTTTTGAGGTTATGATGGTTTCTTATGAGTTATGGATATTATAATAGGGTTTACAAGTTTAAATATGATTATAAGTTCAAATTATTAGTCGTATATTTGTTGGTTTAATTTGAAGTATTTTAAAGAGATTAATAATATTTTTGGAAATTAGAATAAGAAAGGTAATCCATTTCGTTATTAAGGATTTGAATCTTAATGTATTATATATTTTATATGGGTATTATATTTCAAAGTAAAATTTTCATTTATTATGTTTTAAGGATGTTCTTTTCAATAGATTAAGGATCTTATATCAATATTGAAGGAAAGTTATCTTTCAAAACCTCCTTATCTCTTCCAGATTATTTGATTATCACTATTATTTCAAAATACTGTTCAAATGGTTTTGATAGGTTTATTATTATTCAAATCACATGAAATAAATTTTTCTACTTCTCTACCAAATTTTCATTTCTGTAAAAAATCATGGGTCGGAGAATCTTTTTCAGTTGATTTCACAATATCAATATTACCAAATCTCTCAAAAATGGATATTCCACAAAGGATATCACCATTTTATTTCTATAATTTTAGGATAAAGGGGATAAAAAATAAATCCATATGTTTGGAATTGAGTTTTGAAATATTTTAATATGTTCTAAGTGTGAAATATTTTTGGATTGATATTTTTGAATCATAACGATATAATTCACGTCCAAGATTATAGGAATTAAGTACTAAGGAATAATATAATGAATCCTAGTTAATGGTTTAAGAAGTAAGTTTAATGAAGGATGTTTTTATGTGTTGAGTATTCAAATTTATGATATAGGGGTATTTATTAAGTTTATTTTGGGAACATATGTTTATCATATCGCTAAGAATGGGATTTGAAAATAAATTAGTGATTAAGTGATTAATGTTATTGTCAAAGATGTTCAATATTTTGGGAACCTTATATAATTATGTTAAAAATATACAATGGGATTTTATTCAATAAATAAAACATAAATTATCTTTTTAGAGCATATATGATTTATGATGATTCAGATTATTTAGGGAAATGATTAGTAAATCTTGAAGATTATGTGATTAGACTGATTACATTTTGGTAAGAGACATTAATATTGATTGATATTATAGTGTAAAATTTATCTTAGAAGACTATGTGATCATATCCTTCTTATTTTTTGTTTTTAGTTTTATCTTTGAATTTTGTTAGTAATTTAAAGGTATTTATTTTTTTAATGATCTATATAAACTCCAAGTACTATTGTTTAATTTCATATATTTAATAATTTTTTCATTAAATTAATTTTTATGCCTTTTTGAAGAATATATCTTGTACTAACCATTTTTTGAGTTAATTAATAAAGAGATGAGTAATAGATAGTTATAATTTTGTTGATTTTTTGATCTATAGAAGTTAATTATAAAGTTGCAGGTACAAAAAATCATCTTTAATACTAATCATTTGAATAAAAGGTAAATTTGTCATGGAAATTGATTGAAGTGTGAAATTATAATTTTCAAGTAAGTATGTTTCGTTATGTACTTATTCTATGATTTAAAATAATTCCTCAATTTTAGGAAAATTATTTTTGAACCAATAACGTTATCCAATTAATGTAGTAGCCTTTTTAACCCAAATACATATTTATGGTGTTGTGATGGTTAACCTTCCCATGATCTTGATCTATATAAATCTAGATTATTCCTTCGGAGTTAGTTTTCTCTTCCATGTCTATGTTTTTCTATATAGAAATCTAATATGTTTTATCTTAAGTTCCCTTTGAACTTTCCTTTCCCACATTTCAAGTGGAAGTTTTATTGATCCTTCTTATGATGTGGGATAAAAACAAAGGTATTTTTAAAATTCAAACCCCTCATTTTTTATCCCAAGTTAAAATTATGAGGACATGATTTATAACAGGGGAGGATAATGTAACATCCCAAAATTTTAAAATGAAAAACTATGTTATATATCATACAAGATATCCCACATCGATCTAAATCAAACAAGAAAATATTATTATTTAAATATGATAGATATCACCTAGTCATTGGAATGGTTGGAATTAATGATATTAAATAAATTGTGAAAAAATAGTTTAAAATTTTTTATAAAATGAATTTATTGGTTACCAATTAATTCTAAATGGAAATATAAACCAATTGAATTTAAAGGATTTGTTTTTTTTAACTATTTTGATGGCCATAATGAAATTTATCATAATTAATTAAATGAAACACTATTATTAAAATATATTAATGAAATTTATATATTATAAATTCAATATAATTTTTTTGTATTGATCCAATGAGTTTTCTCAACATAATATAATAATAAATCTTATTTTAAGGATAAAAATCTATATTTTTTTAAAAGCCAATTTTGTCACCTTTTAGCGAAGCACCTATTTTAATACTAAATTTTGATACTTTTAAAAACATTTTTTGAAAAAATAAATTTCATTTTAAAAATTTTAAAATAAAAATTATCTAAGGGGGATGGGTTGGTATTTTTCAAAGAAGTTTCATTTTTTGATGAATATTAAAAAATACTGAATTCTAATTTAAAACAGTATTTTATTCATTATTATTTATATATTTAAATTATATTTTAAATGGATATTAATGTATAATTATTTAAATTATACATGAATCAATCAAATTTAGTTCATTGTAATCAATTTCACTTTGAAATTGGAAATAAAAACATTTCAAACATTTGAAATTTTCACCTTAAAAACCTATATTTTCATCGTGTGTGTGGGATTGATTTTAAATATAATTTTTTTCAATTAAATTAGTTAAATTTGGTTTAATTTGGTACATATTTGAAATAATAATTCAAAATTAGTTTTCAAGGTCAATTTAATTTTTATCCATACAAAAATTTACTATGGTAAATAAAATATTTACCGAAGTATAGGTAAAATATTTAAAAGGGTTAAAGTTAAAAGGTAAAATATTAAAATACATAAAATTAAAAAAAATTCTATGGTTTATGTGTTTATGGAACCTGAGAATCATTTAAAACATTAATTTTAATCCAAATTCATGGAAATTAATTCTACCCAAATCTAGTTGGCTTTAAAAATAAAATAATCATTATTTAATCACTTAAACCCCCTAGTCCTCCAGTATAAAAACACCCATTTCCACACAATTTTAACTAAAAATAATTAAAGAACATAAAATATATACAAAAACATATCCTCCTCACACTAACCATATCCAATTTCTATTTATCCCACCAAAAAACCAAATCCAAGGATCTCAAAGGTCTCTCAAGGAGGTGAATTCCATAGGTAATTTCCTCAATGTACCTCTCTTAATTTATTTTATTTTCCAACAATGACCTCAATTTTTTCGTATATAAATCCATTATAACTCCATAATCATGTATATAGTGTAGTTTCATGTTTCAAATGGAAAATCTCTTAACCATTTCATTTATCATCTCCTTTTATTAAGAGAAATAAACCTATTTCCCAAGTTATGTCGGTTAATCCCCTATGTGAATAATGATATTTTTTTCCATTACCACCTTCATCACTGTTCATAAAACTATTATTCTAGTTAAATTAAATTTTAATAGGTATATAATAACCTTTTCATTTTCTGTAACTAATATATAGACATAATATTAAATAAAATGAAACTTTTTCATGATGTTTAGAAAACTGCCAAAATAAACTAGTCATTTATCATTAAAATTTTGTCAAATGAATCATCCACAAGTTAGAAAAAAATGATCTATTTAACCATTTATATTCTTGAAATATAAATAATTCCATTTAATTCCACTAATGTTTTTTTAATCCCATTTTACAAGAACATCAATTTTTATAATCCAGAGAACAAATGATAAAACCATTAAAAAATCCACCCAAAACAATAAAAATCACAAAATATTATTAATGGAAGGATTATAATATGTTATAAAGGATATTATAAGGTTTTATAAATATAAATATAGTTCAGTAATGTGTTTATAAAATTCTTTAGAACATTATATGTAAGTTTAACAATGTACCGCAAAGGGAAGCATGATTTACTGATTTATTAACTCAATTTACATTCATTGGGTTATACATATACATCATTGAGTATATAATTCCAAGACTATGTGTGGAATACACTATTTGTTTTCTTATTCCCACTTCTCTTTGTGTGGATAAAATTTTTGTATACATAATCACCCAATTGATTAATTCCCACCTTAGTGATACGAACATTATAAGGGTTTCTCGTCCCACTTTTACTTCGGTGAGATCTGTGCCTTATTCACCATTTATTTATTTTTTTGTATTAAATATACTGCACTTTAATATATCATACCATGATTATCATTATCTTCATGGTATTTTATGTGTCATTTTATAACAATTTATTTTATGGTATATATGATTAAAATAATTAAAGTGTGTAAGGGAATTCTTAAAACAATTTCTATTATTTAGGTTAAACTCAAACTTCATTGATAATTTTCTGATATGATTATCTATGAAATGAATTTTTATTTTATCATGTTGTATTTTTTACTTATTGTGTGTGTATTTATAGTGGGTACATATAATCAATTTCTTTTATTAACTCTCTCTTTAAGGATATGATATTTTTAGAGGACTTATAAAATAAAATCATCATTTTAAATGGTTTAAAGATTTATCTCCAAAATATATCTCATTCATGTCAATGTTTTTAAAACAAATATTTTTATTAATGTTTAAATATGGATAAGAATGTTTTAAAAATGTAATTCTTTAATTTCTCACAAACAATTCAAAAATGAATCTTTTTAAGGATTCAAGTAAAGGAATTTAATTTTAAAATACTCTATTAAGGATCCATTTTCCAAAAAGAATTTTTTTGTTACATGAATTGAATTTATGGCTTCCATGTTGCCTTAATATTTTGAAGACTACTTTTAAATTTTATATATTTACCTTCAAATAAACAAATTTCCTTTGTAAGTGCGTATCTTTTCTAAAAATATTAGATTTTAATATGAAAGTGTTATTTTACCTATAAATATTTTTATAATTTAAGTATTCATGTTTTATGATTGTCACCTGGTTCATGGAAATTATTAATTTATATGGTTGGTTACATGATAAACTAATAATGGGTCGTAATGTGATAAACCAATTATGGGTAGCCACATGATAAACCAATGATGGGCGGTTTCGTGATAGATAAAGGACGGGTGGTTACGTTATCACCTCCAATGCATAGGGAAATCTGTAGTTAGAGGTTTTATATGTTTTTTGATGCATTAAAAAAGGTTTGAGTCCCATTATAGCTCATTGGTGAGCTTGATATAGATTATTTTAAGGGTTGATCCCCATTATACCTTATGAAAAATAGATGACCTGATATAGATCATACTAAGGGTAGATCCACATTATAGTTCATGGATGATCCCGATATAGCTTACATGAAAGGAAAGTCCAATTGTAACTCTATATTACATTGTGCGGTGATTATATTCAAGGTTAAAATATGTTTATTCCATTTATAAATAATTTTCATATAAATTTCTGAATGTAATGCACTAAGTTTCAAAAAAGGTATTTATTTGTCTTGTTAACGACTTTAATGATTTTATTTGAGATAAAAGTGTATTCTGTTTCTTAAGAAAATGATTTATTTCAATGTTGTAATGGAAATTAAGAAGAAATAAAAAGTTACATTGGTTTTAATGTTTTCACTAGACTAATGGTTTTCTTTCTATATGTCCCTTAATGGGATCTTTATGCTCATCCCATGTTTTTAAAAAAATTTATATGTAACGGATGAGAAAGGATGAGGAGGAAGATAAGATAAAAATTATGAATATATTTCATGAAAGGAAAACATGATTTATTTTAAAATGGTTTCCTTTGGTGTAAAATGGATACTGAGTATAAGAGCCCACTTATAATATATGGGTTTACTTTATAAGATTACTTCTTAATTATCTAAAACTCAAAACCTAAAATATTTTTGGTAAATGATAGTGATTTCTACTTTTAAAATTATTAAAATATGTATTGTTTAAGTTCGGGTCCTTACACTACCTTAAAGAAAATAGAAAACTCATAAAGGAAAAAATGATAGTCTCGCCTTTTATTTTTGAATAATTAGCTCATGTGATAACTTCATAGAAGAAAAATCAAATGATAATATGGATTTAAAAAACTATAGAAAATGAATTAGTGATTTAACCCATTTCCTTAAATAAATAGGATAGATTAAGAAAATATCAGAATCTCATACCTTAGTGTAGAAGAATATAAGTTTCTAAAGTAAAAAGGAAATAATATAGATCAATGTTTTGTGGTGGAACCACATGATAGGAAGAATAATAAAGGGATATGAGTTTAGTAAAACCCCTAAATATAAATTAAGGATAAAAAATTAGTTAATAATATAATATGTTATTAATGTTAGATTAAAATTACTCTTCTATCCTCAAACTAAAAATAGCTTCTAAGTTTCTACTAGATACCCAATACAAGTTCACTAAGTACCTAATGACTACACCAGTAGCTACTATATGCCACACCAAAGATAGTTTGGTAACTATTACATCTCATACTACCATATAAAATTCTTCCCCTCCATTTTTCCATCATTTTATCCCCATCCTTTTTTTGATCAAAAACCATTAGTTTAATAGCTTAATAATTGAAAATAATTATGGAAAATATTATCCCATAAGATGAGGGTCAATATATTAAATTTTATCTTTAGTATGTCTATATAATCCATCATTATTTGTTTCATGAATCATATATCTATATTTGTTTTGTTTTCATATACCGAACTATGGGATGCCAATTATAGCTCCCAGTTTTTTTTCAAATCTTATATGTTTTGGGATGATTGATATGTAGTGGACCTTGGGTGTATTTTCTATAAAACATGATTTTTACCTAGATTTATTTGAAAAGTGGATACATTATTCAATAATTAATATTATAAACCCTGTAATATAGTCAATTTATATCAATAATTATTTTTCATTAATATTTCATTAAGTGATCGCACGATCAGAGTTGATGGGTAAAATAGTAATTATAATTTTCTAAAAATCAAATATTGAATATGTCATTGGATTTGGGATATGATGTGAGCCATTGGGTGAAAGGTTAGTGATTTTATTGTATGGTTGGTTCCTCCCATGGATGTTGGGTAGAGGTAGAATTTAATTATTTAATTAATTAATTCATTTTAATTATGTACTATTATTATAAATGATTTATGTGTCATAAGTGATATTTTAAGAGTCATGATAGAAGGGAAATATGAAATGTGGGGAACTAGATAATTATGTATCACAATCCAAGATGTTCTATTTGATATAGTTAATTTAGTGAGTAGTTACTTGAGTAATTTATAGGATGAGAGAGGGGGTCTTGATGGGAAAATTGATGAGAGGAAATTATTCCATCGAATTATAAGTATAATAATATATGATAGATTATTTGGAATTGTATTCATCATACAAATATCATCCCATAGTCTCTCTAATGTTTTATTTTATCTATTACCCCAATATAGGGAGGTTCTTTTGCAACATCATGTAATAGTGAATCATACATTGTTGAAGAATGAAAATTTATGAATAATTGATGGTCAGAATCTATGGAATTTAAGGCCTGTTGTCATAATAGAATCAAGGTGGGTTAATTTGGACACTCTCATCCTTATTGGATTCATTGTGTGTTAGATTTATATTATTATTCATGAATAATGTACTAAATAAAATAAAAAAGAAAAATTATGATTGAAAATAATAATGGTTACTATGACTGAATTACTAAAGATCCATGGCGTTGAATTTTTCATGAATTAAAATGTGGAAAATTTTTTATTAGTAAATCATTAATAAACTCTATGATTATAGAATTATTTGATGTGAGTATAAAAACTATATATGTTTTTTACTTATTCAATTTCCATTTAAGATTCATTTACTGATTAATCAATATCTTTTTTATGATGTATATTATTATTGGAATTGATGTTAAAGGGTTTTGGTCAGGATAACATTTATCCAAATATTGGGGAATGATAAAAAGTGAAACCTAAACTACATGATATTCTATATGTGCTGAATAAAATAAAGAATGATTAAATAATTGTATAACTTTATCCTTGAATATCTAGACTTTCCAAGCTTTAAATAGCTATTTGATAAAAATCTCTAAGGATAAACTGGGCAGTCCCTCCCTCTTTAAGTATCCACGGATCTTGGGAATCTCTCATCACTTGGAAAGGACCACTCCCAACACAATGGTTTTCTAGAGCCTTTTTGAAAGGTGAGACAGAATGAAATTTTGATAATTTTGTCTCTGAGTGGTTCCATAAATATAAAAAACTTTTCTGAGGATCAAGTTAGCTTATATATTCATCAAAGAGAATCAAATTCTCCCCAATATTTATGAGATTCTTTACCAAAAATAGACAATTTTTCCTTTTTTCAAACATTTGGATTAAATCTAATAAGGAATGTTTAATTTTTAACCATTCATGTTATTTTTTCAACCTCATTTTAATCCTCATAAAAATTTGAATAACTAAATTTGATAACAAATAGAAAATAATAGGATAGATTCCCACACAATACATAATGATGTGATTATACCAAGAGATTTCCATCACAACTTAGTTCCAACATTATTTTCAGGGTGCATGAAATGATTAACCGTGGAATGTTATAAGAAAACATGTCATGATGATTCCCTTTGTTTAAAATTCATTAAAAAATTTATGATTTTCTTATATTTGGTAAATCTCCCAATCCAAAATTTATAGAAAAAAAATATATAAATTTATAAAAATTACCTTAGGTATTATAGGATTAAAATTTATAAACTTTGTTATTGGGCATTCTAATAAGGTAGTTCGAGTTATTCAACTTAAAGGAATAGAGTTTTGATATAACAGTGAGGGATAGGGGAAAATTAGTTGATATTTAGATGGTTCATTCCACTAAATCATAGGGTTATTCTATGTTTTAGAAATGTAAGTCTTTAGGTAAAATGTTGCATAGGGTAGTTTAGAGATTTATAAGTTCACTCCACCTTAACATGGGTAGCATTAAAAATATTGTATGGTGTCATGCACCCATAATCCATACTATAGTTTTCCATCATCTTATATATGATACTAATATAATATATTAGAGTATGTTCACAAGGGGTTATGATGATAGGATCTAATTCCAAGTAAACACTAATATGTAGTCACTGGTGGTTCATATAGGTTAAATTTAAAATGATTGGGGAAGTAGTTATGACACGCAATTTATATCCTATTAGAACACATTATTATAGATAAATTACATGATGTGTTCATTTTTATTTCGATTTTGTTTCAAATCATCGCGGTAGAGTTCTTGAATTGAAAAGGTGAAAAATCCATTTTAGAATTTTTTTTTTATATATATATCTAGACACGCTGGTGTGATTCTATTTTCTATTAGAGTCTCTTTATAATTAATTTTTGGAAAAAAAATCTTAATATTTATAGAGTGGTTGAATGGGGTATGAGGAAAGTGATAGGAGTAAACTATGGGTTTAATACTCTCATGGATATATGATGATGACAAGGTGTAGGCACCCCATGTGCTTTATATATTTTTCTAATTCACCATAGAATTGGGGCATGGATACTTCAATTTCAGGCATGGGGTTGGTACTCCCTAGACCCTGAGAAGGCTTGGGTCCCCCATATGGTGGATGGTAATAAAAATCCCACTTATGGAGCATGGATCCACTATCTTTTAATTTGGTACTCCACAGATCGATGTTCTTTTATCGATGAGGCATGGGTTCTTTATCGAAGCTGGAACTCCCTTGACCAATAATCATAATAGTGTGAGGTGTGGTTTCCCCGTTACAATTCATTAGTGGTGACATGGGTTTTCATTAGATCTGAATATTTTTATGTTTTTGTATTCATTTGGAATTCAGTCCTTGTGTAGATGGGTTTTGATGTTTCATAATTTCCTATATCTTTTAGTTATACAACATTATAGAATATATTGGCCTTCTAATATTTTTCTTAACTTGGGTTTTTAGAGAAATTGTATAATTTTCTCCTTCCTTTATGGACATCCTACTACGTATGTTTATACTCAACCCTACAAGGTTCTTTCACCTAAAAATATTGTGCTTTACATAGATAAACATTTCTGCGGTGATCATAGTGGGCGCATAGTCTGCATATATGGATATTAGAGATTTTTTATGCTGATGATTGTTTTCCTTGTTCATATCAGGAGAGTATGTGATAAGGAGTTTCCAATTATCAATTATTTTTTGCCAGAATTTTCCTAGGATATTGGGATCATGTTTTTTACCATATTTATAATGTTACCTATGTTGGATTTGGAGCCCGAAAATAGACTTCCTTATACTTTATGTTAAATTGGTACTCATGGTTTTGAATATTAATAAACTACTTATCACATCATGGTTGTTTTTATGTATAACATTTAATGTTATAATTTCTTAATAGTGGTCATTGTAATAAAAGATCATAGAAACTCTTCACTATGATGAGAACTGAGAAGTGTTATGACACTATTCTTGAACATATGTTCTATATCTAGATAATATCATTGGAGGGATACAAATGATACAGGATATTAGGGTTGGAGACTCATAGGATGTTGAGGCACCTTCTCATGGTGTAAGTCATTAGTAATATCCAGTAGGTTATTGTGATAATGATATCCGCTAGTAGGAAATCCATATTTATATGTATCAATGGATGTTCTTATCTACAGATGTGTGTGCTGGTCCTTATACTTTAACATTATTATTAATTAGTATTATGAGTCATTCACTTAGATGTATTGATGAAAACAGTGACAATAGATGTTCGCAGTGTGAAAGGATATGTTGGGTGTGTCACGAGTAATATTTCATTAGTGAATAATGAGAGAGAATATTTATCCCTTATTCTATTTAATGGGAGTGAATATCTCTATACCTTTTATGGAAATTATATAACTTAAATAAATTCATGGCCATGGTGATCAACATACAAGTTCTACTTCCATAAAGTCAAAGAATGAGATATCAAGTATATATTTTAATGGAACTGGAATGCAACCTGCTCGATTTGAGATATTGTGATAAAGGGATCATATTACATTGTAAGCATTTGATTGAGGTAACATTTCATTTTGGCATTAAATACATTCTTTATGGGTTCCTTTGGATGTTTCAAGATTCTAACCTTGGACTTTAGGCTACTTCGCCTAATGCCACTAAGAAAAAGGCCTAGAAGGTCACACACTAGGTGTATCTAGAATCTTAATTAAATAATATATTATTATTTATTATTTAATAGGATGAATAAATATAATTCTCATACACGATATAATAATTATTCATTTATAATTGATCTCATATAATTATTTATTTTTTGTTTAGTAAATATAATATTTATTTATTTATTAGTGGATAATGTAGTGGTATTTGTTTAACAAATAAATAGAAATTATTCAAGGTTTGATAAATATTATAGAGTAATGGGGAACTGTGATTTTAGGTCCAGTGAGAAATAATAAATATTGATTATTATTTTATTAAATAATATTTAATAATAATTCACATGTTAAGTGAATGTTGAGAAATAATGATATTACTATTATTATTTGAAAAGGTATTTTTCTAGGATTAAATAAATAATTAAGGGAACCTGTGAAATTATTTTATTTTAACCCTAGAAATATAAATACCCAGTTATGTTATTTTCTCAAGACCTAATTCAGTTGTGCACAACGAATCTTGGAGGATCCTCTCAAGCCTAGAGATCTCCCTTCTCCAAGAATTCTCCCAAAAACAGTGAGTAATCTTCATCCACTAGATCGAGGAGAACTGTTTGGAATCAATTATTGAGGAGATCATAGGGGATGAATAAAGCACAAGGATATTCCATGATAGCACCCCGAAACTCCTTCGACAACGTCTAGATATTATTGGAACATGTTTGGATCACCACTAGAGGCAATCTATATTTGGTTTCTACAACACAATGATGGTTTACCGTCGATCTATCACTGATTCATCAATGAAGAAATAATACCTTAGAAGAAATTGTTTATCTAATTAAATTAATTATAAAAAATATGTATTGTTCACTTCTCTCTCGATTATAATGAAATTATTCATTTTCTATTTATTTGATTCAATTCTGTGGATCACGACATTCATCATTGTATAGATCTCATATTGATCACTGATTATGGATAAAATTAAATTTGGGTAATGCTCATCACATGCATCCATTATTCCCAAAACCTACAAGTGGTATCAGAGAGGGAACATTATTATTTATAATTTTTTGAAAATCATTGGTGATTTATGAATAAGTAATTTAGTTTTTCAATTCATGTTTAATTTTTATTTTAATCTGACTTGTGAGATCTACTTCTTCCTCGTTAATTTCTCATAGATCTAATTGAGACATTTAATTTTATGATTAAAATAAAATCAAGGAACTCATTCAGAGGTGCCAAGGTTTCTAGATGGACAACATAAGACTACATGTTGTTTAACAAAATTTACATATCCTATAATCACGTTCAATGCATAAAATTTGATTCAGAGTTCAATTCAAGATTATGCATTGACTATGGAATTATTTACACCATTAATGCATCACCTGTTGACCAGGACTAAATGGAGCATGATCAACCAGACTACACGCCATGTGGCCCATTGGACACAATATATAGTCTATTTGGGTTAGATATGGGTTTTTTATTCCATACATAGCCTACCTAACTAGTGATCATGTAACATAGATTCAACACGTCCTGTGGAACATTGGACATGTTATGTACTCCAAATTTTTCAAGGTATGTTTTACACACCGAGTCGCTAGGCATGTAACTCAGATAAATGGTGATGGGTGTACACATGATATAGATTAGATTTGGATGTTATGTACTTTCACAAAATTATGTAGATTTAAAATTTATTTATTTTACTATGAAAACCTTGGGACTTGTACTTGCATGTGGTCATAAATATAGAAAACTCCATGTGATTGGTTTTAATATACATAAATATTTAAATGTTTAATTAATATATTTGTAATGTTCAGATCTATATATCATTTATGATCCATATTAGAAGTTGATACCCTATGTGAATTGAAGCATAACACATAATCAAAAATGCATGTAATTCATGTAATCATATGTGAAGTAAAAATTATAAAAGTACGTAACAATCCGTGAATTCCAAATGTCACAAGAGTAAAATAGTATATGTGTATAATATATGTTTGGGTAGAATCAGACAGGTACTCACCATATCGCTTCCATGGTACATATATGTTCGATGTTAATTATAATTGAATTTATTTAATTTTTTTACAATTATAATAGATGAGAATATAAAGGAAATTTATATACGGATCAAGATAAAAGAATTGATAAATTAAAGATAACAATTAATCGACTCGAGTGTGATTTATCTTAAACAAGAATGATTAAGAATTGAATTCTAGTTTTATTAAATTAATAATTTGATGCATTCGTTTGGATCATCCTGATCTTGACCAGACCTTTTGTATGTGATTGGATTCATTTAATTTATTATTAAATAAAATTGCCAGTCTGCATGCCTCCTCTCCTCATTATTATATATGGCATGTGTTCCCATGGTTTATTTTATGTAAACCCATTTTTCCCCTCACCTGTGTGTCAATAAAACACATATTTAATGGATGGAGATTCCAAGCTAGTAGAGGTGGGTCTAGTTATAATGTGAGGCAAAACCAATCCAAGGAGATACAAAGGTGGACAGGTGGAAAGCTATAAACACGAACCTCTATTGGTTCAAGGAGTTTCTACCCTAGGTCAATGGTTATTAAAACAACCTTTAGATAAACTTACCATTTGTATAATTGCATAATCATACCCTTTATTTTATTTCTATGAGTTGCATGGTTATTTCACTATCGATGTCTTGTTTTCATCACATAATTAATGAATTAACAACCATGTAAGATAGAACTAAAATAAACTTTCTTATGGATAAATATTATCTAAGACATGGTTAAAAGCATAAGTAATCTCACTTAATATTAATAAGCATGTGGTAAATATAATAAGTGTAAATTTACACACAAAAAGTTATAAAATCCATCAATAAAATTTTAAGTCAGTATAGTCTTCCATTACTTCGGTTAGAATCGAACCAAAGTTCCAAGTGCTTGACCAGACAATGTTGGGGTGATTTCAGTTATCGAGTAGTTATAACATAAGGTTTTTGGGATAACTTGGTTCAAATCAAGGGTTTACAATAAAAGCAGTACATGGTGTAACTGAGAGGTAAAGGTTGAGGATATCTAAATTTAGGTTTTCAAGATTAGGGACTCCACTCAACAGGTTAAGGAATTCTGAGTTAATGCATATGGAATTTGGATTAACTACCTAAAACCATTCACGCTGCTTAACTAACTAGAGTTTGAGTAATCATAAGACTAATATGGATTCTTTCCACGTGAATATCCAAGAAATAGGATATTCTAAAGATAATGGTGAGGGATATTGGGTTTCAATAAAATAGTAGGAGACTAAGTTTTATCAGATAAAGTAATAAAATTATTCTTATATTATTTTTTAGAAACAATAATAAAATGACATCAAACATATCATTACGATCCAAAACTATGAATTAAAACCTTCTCACCGACATAAATTTCCAAGAATCACACAGGTGTTTACGTGTCATCCTTCACAGTGAAAGTAAATTGTATGTGATGGAAGAACCAATACCAATTGTTCCTAGAAATGAAGCAAGTGATGAAGGACTATCTCCCCATGAGAAACAACTGAATGATGCTACATTTGATTAGTTATTCATGCAATCATCCATGTCCAACCATGTTTTGAAGAAATATGAATATATGGATGCCTATAATATGATGTATCAACTTATTGATATCTATTAAGAGAATGTGATATAAGAGATTTATGAGATATCAAATTCCTTATTCAAAACTATGATTGGAGATTCTTGCTATTTGGGCCTAATGTAGTCCAAATTATCAGCTACATTGAATTCCTAGACATCTTAGGGATTAAATTCTTAGTTTATTTGTATACAGATCTCATACTTTCATCACATCCCAAGACATTCTCTAGCATTATTGTGAATTATAATATTAGCAATAGTGATAATATACTTTCAAAACCTCTAACCTAAATTATCCAAGTTGATAAGTACATAGGGTGTGATAAACCCAAAGTCCTTATGGTGAATAAGAAAAGGGGTCAAGACCTATAAATAGTCTAATGCTTCTGAGCACCATACTTCCAGGAAGGGAAATATCTGAAGGTCGGTCAAGGAAAAGGAGGTTGTGTGTTTTTTATATGGAAAGACAAGCCACTAGAAAATAAACTACACCCAAAAGAAAGGTGGATAAAGATGTGTTCATTATCGAGTAAAATCCTTCCTTTTCTACACATTTGGTATTAGATACAGGATTTGGTTCTCACATATGTATCCAAATTTAGAAACCAAGTAGATTATGGATGATTTCCATAGGAGAGGTGGACTAGTGAGATGCCAATGGTGCAAGGCAGGCTAATGTGGCAATCGTTGACTACCAACTTTCATTGCAAATGGGAATGATTTTTGTTTTTAAATATTTTTATTACATACCTACAATTACCCGAAACATAATTTTTGTGTCATTTTTAGATACCGATGGGTTTATCTTCAAATTTAGAAATAAAAGTTGTTTATTTTATAAGTACAACATATGTTATGGTTTAGAAAATTTAATAAATTGTATTTATTTATTAAAATATGAAAATCAAGTATTGGAAATTGATAATGAACCATGTTCACATGACTCATAAAACACCCAACAGTGGCATCACCATCTTGGTTAGGTAAATGAGAAGTGTTTGATAGAGCTCTGTCAAGATGGTTATTTATTGTCTTCTAAGATAAAACCACTTGATATATGTGATGCTTGTTTACAAGGAAAAATGACCAAACCACCATTCAGTGGACATGGTGAAAGGTCCATAGAACTTCAAGGATTGGTACACACTAATGTATGTGGACTGTTTACAATAGGATCTAGAGGTGGATATTCTTACTTCATTACTTTTAATGATGACTTGAGTAGATATGGATATATCTACATGATGAGGTTTAAGTCTGAGACCTTTGATAAATTCAAGGAACTCAAAAATGAAGTATATAATCAGCTGGGAAAGAAGATAAAGAAGATTCAATCTAATCGATGTGGTTAATATCTTAACCAAGAGTTCACTGAGTTTCTATGGGGGTCTGGGATTCTATATCAAATCACCCCACCTTATACACAAAAGTGGAAGTGTGTTAGTGAAAGGAGTAATTATATGTTTTAAGACATTTTAAGGTTGATGATTAGTCATGCAGATCTTTCATTATCGTTTTTGGGATATGCATTACAAACAACGTCATACACATTAAACTGAGTACCAACTAAACTGGAAAATTGAATTCCATTTGAGTTATGAAATGGATAGAAACCCATTTTCCCGCATACATGTGTATGGGGTTGTGAGGAAATTGTTTAGGATTTCTTAAGAAACAAACTAGCACCTCAGAGCATGAAGTGTATATCCCAAGGAAATAGGGGATACTACCTATTCAACCCCTAAGAAAAGAAAGTGATTATTTCCAAAAAAAACATCTTTATTGAGAGGTGTCAAATCCTCAAAATGGATAGTGGGAGAAAGATTGAATTTGATGAATCTAATGCTCAAGATACATAATAGTTTGTACAAGAACATATTTTATAGGTCCCCATCAAATAAGTAGTTCTTGAAACACAAATATAGCATAGGAGCGTAAGAGGGTCAAGAGAACTAGAGATGTATGGTTTTCTGGTCACCGAGGATGGTGAATAAGTAATTCATGAAACAAAAATATAGCGTAGGAGCGTAAGAGGGGAAATAGAACCAGAGATGTATGGTTTTCTGGTCACTGAGCATGGTGACTCATTATTGGTTGACAATGGTGAACCTCTATCCTATATAGAGGAAGTGGAGAGATCATAAGCTGCAAGATTACTAGAAGCTATGAATTTTGAGATGGATTCCATGTAAAATAACCAAGTTTGGGTTTTGGTCGATGTTCCAGTTGATGTAAAACCAATTGAATGAAAATGGGTATTAAATAAGAAACTAGACATGGAATGTAAAGTATGTACCAGTAAAACAAGGATAGTGGATAAAGGGTTTGAACAACACTAAGGAATTGACTACGATGAAACCTTTTCTCCAATTTCCATGTTTAAATCCATTATAATTCTTCTTGATATATCAGCTTACCAGGACTATGAGATTTGTCATATGTAAGTCAAAACTACATTCCTTAATGGGAACCTTTAAGAAGATTTCAATATGAAACTACCAGAAGGGTTTGTGATTCCATGTGATTCCAAATGGATTTTAAAGTTTTAGATATCCATTTATGGATTAAAGAAAACATTGAGGTCGTGGAATATTCGATTTGATGAATCCATAAAATAATTTGGTTTCATTAAGAATGAATGTGAACAATGTATTTACAATAGGAATAGCAGGGATGCGGTAATTATCATGGTAGTATATTTTTATGACATATTGTTTTTTAGAATCAATATATCACTATTATAATAAGTTAATGAGTGGTTAATGAAGTGCTTCTCCATGAAGGACATATGTTAAGAATCCTGTATACTAGGGTTCAAGATCATTCAGGATATATCTAAGAGTTTTTCGACTAAGTCAAAGTATATATATTGATCTAATACTAAATCGATTTAGTATGAAAATATCAAACAGGGTATTGGTTCCATTTTCACATGGATTACATATTTCTAAGAAAATATTTCCTCATACACAACATTAAAAGATATACAATGTAAGATCTCATATGCTATGGTGATTGGATGAATCATGTATGCCATGTTATGTTCTAGATGTCATGTTTCCAATGCACTAATCATGGTAGTAAGATATTAAGAAGATCCAAGAGAACAACATTGGACTTCTATTAAGGATATCCTTAAGTATTTAAGAATAACTAAGGATATTCTCTTAGTATATGGATGAGATAAAGATCTGGTCCTCAGAGGCTATATTTATGCTAGGTTTTGGATAGATCAGAATAATCTAATGTCACAATCACGATATGTTTGTTGTTTCGACGGAGGATTTGTGAGCTGAAAGAGTATGAAGAATCCATTTTTCACTCATTCTATAGTGGATTCCGAGTATATAGAGGCTTCTGATGCATCCAAGGAAGCCGTTTAGATTTAGAACATTATCTAGGAGCATGATGTGTTACCTAGAAGTAAAGACCATGTCACATTGTATTGTCATAATACTGTGGTGTCTCTTGAAAAATTTCCAAGGTCACACCAATGGACAAATAATATACTCTAGAATTATCACCACTTGAGGGACTTAAATCAGAGGGGTGAAGTTACGGTGAGTAGAGTAACCAAGGTAGATAATGTGGTGGACCCCATGACAAAATTATTTTCTCCATAGAAGCATGGATATCATATTAGAGCTAGTGAACTGAAGGTTGTTAGCAGTTGGATCTAGTGTAAGTGGGATTCTGTTGGAGTTGGTTCCTTAGAACCAACTACTTTTTACTTTATAAAAAATGTTTTTCAAGTTTTTGAAAATTAATAAACTATTTATCACATCATGATTGTTCATATGCATAATATTATATGTGATAATGTCCTAAGAGTGGTAGTCACACTAAAATGTCAAAAAATATCCTCACTATCATAAGAACCCAGAAGGGACATGATGTTATTGTTAAATATATTTTCTATAGATGGATGATATCATTTAAGGGAAAAAATTATACAGGTTATTAGGGGTGGTGACTCATAGAACTTTGAGGCACCTTCTCATGTTATACGCCCTTGGTAATATCTAGTTGGATGTTGTGAGAATGATACCCACTAGTAGGAAATACACATTTCTATGTGTCATTGGATGTTCCTGTCTGCAAACATTTTTATTGGTCCTTAGACATTGTGATTATTATTAATGAGTATTATGAGTCATGCACTTAGATTTATTAATGAAAATCGTTATGAAAAGTGTTTTCGGTGAGGTAGGATATGTTGGGTGCAGCACGAGTAATATAGAATTAATGTATAATGAGGGAATAGATTTATCCATTATGTTCTTGAATAGGAGTTAATATTTGAGGACATTTAATGTAAATGATATATCCTAAACAAACCCATTTCTATGGTGATCAATAGGAATGTTCTACTTCTAAAAAGTCAAAGTAAGAGATATTGAGCATATAGGTTGATGGAATTGACATTCAACCTGCTTGGTTTGAGATATTGTGATAAAGTGATTATATAACATGGTAAGTGTTTGTGTGAGGTGAAATTTCCTTCCAGTATTTTGTTCTTTCTCTATGGGTTCCTTGTCAAGTTTCTAGATGCTATCCTTGGACTTTAGGCTGCTTTACCTAATGCCACTAAGAAAGAGGCCTAAAGGGTCACACACTAAGTGTGTCCAAAATCTTAGTTAAATAATATATTATTATTTATTATTTAATAGGTTGAATAAATATTATTCTCATTCATGGTTTGATAATTATTCATGTATACATTATCATATATAAATATTTATTTACTATTGAATATTGTAGTGATATTTATTTAAAAAATAAATAGACATTATTCAATGTCCAATAAATATTGAGGAATGGAGGACCGAGAGTTTAGGTCTGGTGAGAAATAATAAATATTGAATATTATTTGATTAAATAATATTTAATTATAATTATTATGTTAATCGGATTTCAAGAAATAATTATATTACTATTATTATTTCTCATGGGATTTTTCTAGGATTAAATAAATAATTAAGGAAACTTGTGCAATTAATTTATTTTTCCCCTAGAAATATGAATACCCAATCATGTTATTTTCTCAAGAAGAAATTAAATTGTCCACAATGAATCTTAGAGGACACTCTCAAGACTATATAGCTCCCTTCTCCACTAATGCTCCCAAGAACTATGAATAACCCTCCTCAATCGAATCTAGGAGAACTCTATGGAAGTGATTCTCAAGGCAATCAAGGCAGATGACGCAAGTGCAAGGTTCCTACTTGTTATTGCACAGAGACTCCTTCAGTGACATCTGGAGACTCTCAGAGTACATGTGGATCACCTCTAGAGAAATATAGACTTTGTTTCTACAATGCAATGACGGTGTACTGTAGATCTATAACTGATTCATCAATGAAGAAAGAATTACACAGTGGTAAATCTTTATCAAATCAAATTCGTTATAAACCATATGTTTTGATCTCATCTCCCACTCTCTCAGTTCCAACTCAATTCTTCTTTGTATATTTATTTGAATCAATTATGTGGAACCTTGTGTTCATCATCTTATAGATCTTGGATTGATCATTGATTTTTGGAAAAAATTAAAGATGGGAATCTCCCATCGCACACTTCCAATACACCCAGAACCTGAAAGCTCTATAATTCTAATGTTGATTTTTAGCATGCATCTTATGTATATTATATTTTGGCTAGTTTTTATGGATATTTTTGAATTATTATATTTTTTCATGATATATATAGTTTCAAGAAGGTTTATCTGGTTAAAAACTCTAATAAAATTGAAATTTATTCTTGGTTCTATTTACTAACACATGGAATATTGGACCCAACCTTGTAATGACACACTACACCTAATCATTTTCCCAAGAAGGGTTTTGATGAGTCAATACATGTCAAATTGGTATTACATAGCAAAAATATTAAAGATAGATTTTATATTTATGGGACATGTGAGGATGATTTGGGAATTTATGGAAATGATTTTAAAGGGGTGTTGAGATTTATTCTTTGACTAAGGAACCCAATATTGGTCTGACATCTAACATATCCCCTTTCTAGGACACTGATGATCTATTAATTAACTCAAAAAACTAAGGAATTATTGTAGGGTATGGAAATAATGATACATGAATAATTTTTTTATTTAATTTTTAGTTACATGCCCTTGTTTATATGGAATGCCTAAATATTCTTTAATAACCATATTTTTGTTTATTACAAACAGGATATAGTCCTAAGAAAAGATAACTAGGATTCAAAGGTAGGGTCATGATGTTACTATGTAGGTTCTAGACACTCTTATCACTAACCAACTAAGAAATACAACATTCATTTAGGGACTCGGTCGATATATGACCTCATGGGAAAGTAAGGAGTATATCCTCTCCCCATTAAGAAAATAATAGATCTTTCACCCATATCATTGGGGGTTTCTCTTATCCCTTGAGTAGAAGTTGACTTTATTAGATCAATATGAGGTTACCCATAGGCCAAACATGTTTCATGAGTTTCAATATAAGCAACCTCTAATTTTCCAATGAAAACCCAACCCTCTAATCAGGGAGGACTAGTGTAACACATCAACTCAGTTCACTAATTATGAGTCGAAGTGGTACATGTTCAATTTCAAGACTCCCCATATATAAGATGTTTTTAACTGGAAGTGAGGGCCTAAACCATAAATTGGGTAGGATATACCTGTGATATCATATAACTATCAACTATATAAATTTTAGAATTAGTAATAAAAAATAAATGATCGTATTGAATCATTGTGGTAAGCTGACAATATAAATAACATCATGTGTCATTAAAAAATGGGCATGTGTTAGTCATACATAAATAATAATAAATGATCATGTAAAATCCTGTAACTGTTTTTATGTATACATAAACCTATATTTTTGTTTATCTATTTACCAGGGTTCATCTCAAGTTTTTTCGGGAAATAATTTGTAAATTTTCAATGTTTCTTAGTTTTGCACCGTTGGCACCTATGAAAACCCAAATTGTGGGGTGTATTCATCACTAGAGAAGGATTCGAAAACCATACTACCACCTAGTAGAAACTTTATACCTTGTAAAAAAGTTGTGCATAGTTAGGGAACCTTGTTACGGTGTACGGTTTGTCTAACCATGTATCTATTCCCAGCTAACCAAGCATAAAAGATTTGATTAATTCCAAAATTAATTTTAAACCCCCGAACCCCTTTTTTTAAGTGATCAATGTCCTGGTATGACCCTAATAAGATTTTTTAGTTCTTGGAGTCTATAAAGTGTTGATTTTCGATCCCTCTACACCTCTCCAAATGTGAATTTAATCTAGGAGAATGATGTTTGATCTCTTCCGAGTAATATTCCTATTCATGTTCACTTTCTCCCATGCTTTATTCTTTCCTCTCTGGGTTTATGTAGATATCCATGTTATTGGAGAATATAATATCCATTTTTTAGATCTTGAATCTAGGTTTGATTCTCATATCTCCATTTTTTTACATTCTTCATTAGAGTTTCCCATTTAATAATTTTTGATTCATGATCATGAGATCTTCTATAGGTGATCACATTTATGTTGGGCTAATTAAACTATCCTAGAGTTTCTTAATTATTTCTATTCATTCAATTAAATTTTAAAAACCCAATTCTGTGTGGATTGGGGTTTTGAATTGGTTTATAATGAAATTGGGAAAAAATTCCCCAAATTCATGTGAATCGGGGAGTGATAATGGTTTGTATGGAAAAATTGTGAAATTTAATTTTTGAATTAAATTTTGATTTGTATTTTGTAAAATTATGGAATTTAAATTATGAAAGTAAATTATCAAATTGATTTCAAATTCATATTTGATGAAAATTTTATTAAATGGTTTTGAAAGAAACCTAGTGGTTTTATCTTGGAAAAAGGAATGATTTGATTAAAAACCCATGCATTGGGTTTTAAAGTTAAATTGGAATATTGAAAAGGAAAAAATTCGTTGATTTGTATTTTGAACTGTTTTCAAATAAATTTCCTGTTATTGTTTGATTTTCAGAGTACCTGAAAGACTGGGTAGTTAGTGATTTATTGGGATAACACTATTTTCTTCTTTACAACAGAAACAAAACTTAGTGCAGTAGTTCATGTCCTAAATGGGATGGGGGTGAGTCCTATTTGACCAGTGTATGAGGGACGTGTGCATAAATATATTTCTATGATTCACTATTTAGTGTGTGAGGATCCCGTGTTTACTTTTTTAATTAATTTTGGCCTCTTATTATGAAATCCTTAGTGAGATCCTACTCGTCCTTTAGCTCACACCCTACATGTGCCTTCCTGTGTTTATATATTCTCCTCTTCTAGGATCGATAAAGGGTAAAGTGGAACTTGGAGGTGGTTTTTATTGTTGATCCCTAGGCTTGGAGAGTTATGTCTAATGAGGATTAGGTTTTACACTTATTTTCTATTAATTTTTTGTTTCACTTTAGTTTTTCTATTCCTGTTTGACTTATAGTATAGTTATCCCTTTGGAGTTTTTCTTTTATACAAAATGACTTGAATCATTTTATTCTATTTTTTTAGGGAAAATCTATTCCCACTTTCATATTGTTTGATTCTTGGTTCTTTATCACCAATCTATGGGGATTAGGAATTCCCTTCAGGTTATGTTAATACCAGCTCGATTATTAGGTTACCATGGTATCTAGGTTTGTTAATGATAAGGTGGTATCAAAGGTATGGGTTATGCTTATTTCCTTGATTTCAGTCTGTAGTTGAGTAATCATATACAGACATAGGCAGTAGTTGCGATTGATTTCATGGTCATCTCTCAATGAAATGATCCTTAATTCACCAAGGGTAGTTTGTGAAAGTCATATTGAGGATTAGTTATAGTCTTTTCCAATTTTTTTGATTTGGATAAGACGAAATCCAAATCTTGTTTATCTATATGTTGGTATTACTTTCCCTTTTTGTTATGTTTGAGTGTCAATATTATGTCTTTAATGTGGAATGTTGATGTTGTGTATCATAATTCCTCTGAGAAGATGTGTAAATTGGATCCAGGGGGAAGCTGATGATGAACTATATAGGTAAAATCCTCTTGTGGGACTGAGTCTAGTGGAGGTTATTGTGTGTATTGTCCAAGATTTGGGTGAGGAACCACCAAAAGTTCCCATATAGGCTCCAACTACAGAACCTCATTGTGATGTCTCCCAAAATATTTATCAAGATTTCATTCACCATAATCCACCAGTGTTTAAAGGCTCTAAAGAAACTAAATAGGTTGAGTAATAGTTGAGTAGGATTGGGTGTTTTTTTTTGAGTTCTTAGAGACACCTGAAGAAATCAAGGTGAAGTCTCCCACCTATATGTTGGAGGGATAGATCCGTAGATGGTGGGACATGTCGGTGACATCAAATAAGAATGAGGGATTAGAGTAAAAATACATTAAATCTATTTTTACTGACTAATTATACCCATAGTCGACTTTTTTGGCCAAGGATATTATGTTTTTTAAACTTTTGTAGGATAACAAGATGGTGAAAGAATATGGAAACTGTTTTTCTGATCTTATATAGTTTTCACCTAATATTGTATTAAATGAGAAGATAAATACTCAATTGTTCGATATGGAAATTTGATTTGATATTTTTTCTTATTTTTTCATGATAAATATTCCTTCTTATTCTGATGTGTTGGGTGGATCATTGATGTTTGAAATGGACCTAGATGGAAATTCAAGGTTGATGTGAGTCCCTTTTTCTACTAGAGGCAGTGTGAATTTCTCTAAAGGAGAGATGAAGAGTGATGATTCCCATGGTGTATCACAATAGAGGGTTCTTCTAGACCTTCTATAGTGTATGGAAGCGGCCCATTGATTTTCTACCAATGTTTAAATCCTATCCTTCCTAAGCGGGTCTACATTAAGGCACACAAGATATGTGTATCCTATGAATGCTCAAGTCACTTATAGAAATTCTGACATCACTTTTCTACTACATATTGTGGCATGGTATCATCAATGCCTATTAAAACTGTGGTGTAATTAGATTTTTCATGTATAAAGGGGTTCCATCCAAAGTAATCTGAAAAACACATTCTTCACAAAGTGGAAGAGTCTCTAGTAGAATCGGATACAGGTCCAGTGATTTTGAGAGGTACCGTCACTATAGCTTCACGATTAGTGACTGATTTATTTGATGTTGATGCATCTAATTCATTTATTTCAACCCATAGTTTTAATCTTCTAAATCTTTATGTAGATATTTTATCATATGTTATGGATATCAATACACCCCTTGGAACCAAGAGAGAGTAGGAACTACTTATTCCTACTTGTATTTTCTATTTATCGGATATTGAGATATCTTGGAGTTTTCTATCCCAAAAAATCAAACCTCTTGATGTCATATTCAGGATGGATTTTCTCATTAGCAAAAAATAATGGATTAATTGTTATCTTAGATGGGTCTCATTCACTGCACATTATGGTGTGTGATGAATCTTCCAAGGAGAATAGGACATGTGGTTGAGTAGTGGTGGACCTTAGAATTAAGCGTTAGGAAAAGTAATATTTTTGTTTTCTTTTGATTTGGAGAGATAATCATTTACTGGTGATCTCCCTCCAATGGTATTAAAGTTCACTAGCATTTTTTTCTTCTGAGTTTTTGGGTTTTCCACTGGTAAGGGGGTATATTTTTCTATTGAATTAGTTCCTAGTACTCAACCAGTGTCTATTCCTTCTTACCAAATGGAACCAAGTGATATGAAAGAGCCAAATAATTATATGGATTATCTTCTATATAAAGACTTTATATGAAAGAGTTTGTCATTTTGGGTGGCACCTGTTCTCTTTTCTAAGAAAGATAATGCTTCACTTTTCCTTTGTGTGGATTACCAAAAACTCAATAGATCCTTGGTAAAGAAAAAGTATTTGTTTCCACATATTGATGATCTGTTTAACTATTAAAAAGGTAAAAGTGGTTCTCAGATATTTATCTTTGGTATGGTTTCCATCATATGATAATATAGGAATCTAAAATTTATAAAACTTCCTTTTGGAGTAGGTACGTCTATTATGAGTACCTTGTCATTCCATTTGGTTTAACCAATGCTCCATTAGTTTTTATTGTTGTAATGAAAATGATTCTGTAAAAGTATCTTGAAAATTTCATGGTATTCATTGTGGATGATATCTTTGTTTACACTAATCATGAGGAGGACCATGTGTGTAGTGTCCCTAACTCGGATATCCACCCGAATAGTGCTATCAGGTTGGGTGCCACTATCTTGAGGCACACCTCTCGGTATGAAAAAGGTTGCTGAATTGTAGTGAGTGTGTATATGAACAACATTGGGGGGCTATAACCTCAAAAAAAGATATAAATTAGGATTGAGTAATATATATATAACATGAATTAGAAAAGTAAGACTCATCAGACTTAAACCATACCCGCCATTGGTGGAAGCACAATCAACAGTATACAATAACAGAAGCAATAATATACAGAAGTAGTGTAAAAATAATTAAACATGCCAGCATATCAATTTTACAAACTAAAAAACAAAGTATAGAATCCATAAGAAATAGGTCATTCGTACAATATCCAGAATGGGGTCTCTTCTGAATTACCAACAGTAGCTACATACATATTCAAAGATGAATGCTAATATAAAGGGAACAAAAGGAAAAATAATATATAACTCCTATAGAGGAAAGAGTATAAGTCCATTACCAACATCCCATGCTAAAAAACACTATGATCTAGATAATGAGGATGATCATTTACCATGTTGAAACAACATAAAGTCTACACACATCTAGAAGGGATCTTGTAGGGTGTGGGAACATGTCTTAGTAGGATACCACCAAAGTGTGCATACTTTACAAAATTTTTTAAGAAGAAGTTAACTATTATAAATAAAGTAGAAACTCATTTTATAAATAAATGTTATTCCCTATTTCTTAATAACCACTATAAATACATCAACTACCTCATCCAAGGACAAAATATCGAAATAGGAGAGCATCCTTGGCTCATAGACCAAGGTATCTATCTGATGTCTCATAAATCAAGTGAACCCTTATGTTCCACCTAAAAAAAGAAATATGGAAGCATTTCCAACCAGAAACCTCATGTCTCCAATAATCATCTACATCCTCAAGGTATCCCAAACTAACTAATTGGTCCCTCATACCTCTACTAAAAAGCACTCATCGTCTCACAACAAACATCCAGAGACATAATGATATTTTTCTCAAATAAAAATGACCTTTGGCTCACAGCATGAAATCCCAAGGAACAAAAATGGTTTTTCTAAAATATAACTCTTAGACCACGACCTCAATATGGTGAGACTCATCCCCCTACTGATAACCTCATCGCTATCAACCAATGGTTCCCCGCCTTCCATATGGTTTTCTATAGCAATAACCCCCAAACAAATTTCCTAATATTCACTATCAGGGGACTCTACCCACATGATTGGACAAACAAACCTCATCATGGTGTCAAATTGTGATCAAACAACTCAAATTGGTGCATTTTCCATCATGGGTGAGTGGAAATCCCCAATATAACACCTAATCCACATCAAACTGGTACCTTATTTCCCTACGACCATGTCTCTCAAATATTATGGCCTTTCCATCTAATATCATGGTCCATGCTCTCAACTTTATGGCCTCACAGCCTCAACTGGCGTTCATGACGCCTAATACTATGATCAATATCACTCAAGAAATTTAGACCAATCCCAAATAGATGAACTATGTTACCTCAATCCCAATGGTCATGTCATCCGAATTATTCGGTCCAAGCCTGTCACGACCCCTTGGGTCTCATTACATGAATCTCAATAATTATATATATATATAATTCACATAAATTCACTTTAAATTATAAATTAAATTTAATATGATTGAATTGTACAACTTAAAAAACATAACAATTCTATTTAAATGTAATTGAATGTCTCATATTCGAATGAAAAAAACTAATTTAACTTAAATAATTCAATTTAAATTAAAATGACAACCCTGGACAAAACCACCCAAGGAGAAACAACTTGTAACTTAGACTCTCTCATGAAAACAATTGATTGGGAACTCCCAACGGCATCCCACAAGGTCATGTGGTCAATTTAAAATCAAGAAACATAATTAAAATGGTTCTATCTCAATCACTAATATAAAACCCCTACAAAAATACTTTGGAATCATTGATATAGGTCTCTAAACTATTGGCATATCATATACCAATTGTTTAGAGGGTTGTTGGATTTTATGGCATCAGTGTAGACCTATACCAATAGTAATGTACAAAACAGTTGGTATACACCTATAACAATTGTTTCGTAAAATCATTGGTATAGGTCATATGAAAAACCTATAACAATGGTTTCTTATTACTATTAGTATAGTTAATTTAAAAAATAAAACCCAGATAGGTTTTGATCCTAGCAACTCCCATTTATAATATAATGACCTAAACACTAACCTAAGATGACTTCTGTGGGCCTCATTTTATAAATATATTGGTGAATCTCATTTATTTAATTCAACCCTTGTTTTTAATATGCTCAATCTTTCTTTGGTTATTTTATCATATGTGATGGATATTATTACTCCCCTTTGAACTAAGAGATACTATGAACTCCTTAGTCTTGCTTGTATGTTCTCATTATCGAATATTTATATTTTTTAGAGTTTTCTAGTTCTAGATATGAAACCTCTTGACGTTATATTTAGGATGGGTAGGATCATTGACAACAAATATTGGATTGATTTTTATCTTTTATGGGTCTCACTCACTACACCTGGTGCTGTGTGTCATGTCTTCCAAGGAGAATATGACCCAAGGTTAAGTAGAGCTAAACCATACAATTTAGAGCTATGAAAAGTAACATTTGTTCGTTCTTTTGATTTAGAGATAAAATCATTGACTTCTGATCTCCCTCTAGTGGTCTTTGATTTTTCCGATGTTTTTACTTTTGACTTTTCGGGTTTTCCACCACTAAGGGGGTTCAATTTTTCTATCAAATTAGTGCCAAGTACCCCACCAGTATCTATTCCTTCTTACCATATGGCACCAACTGAGATGAAATTTTTGAATTATTAGTTAGATTATCCTCTAAAGAAAGTATTTATATTCATAAGTGTGTCACCTTGGGAGACATTGGTCCTCTTTTCTATGATAGATAATGTTTCACTTCGATTTTGTATGGATTACCGAAAACACAATAGAGCCATAGTAAAGAACAAGTATCTGTTTCCACAGATTGATGACCTGTTTAACCAACTGAAAGGGTAAAAAAAATTCTAGAAAATTGATCTTTGGTATCATTAACATCATATGAGAATAAAATAATCTGAAATTCATAAAACTGCCTTTCAGAGTTGGTACGACCATTATGAGTACCCTGTCATGCCATTTGGTTTGACTAATGGTCTCGTAGTTTTTATGGTTTTAATGAACATGATTTCCCATGAGTATCTTGATAATTTCACGATAGTCTTTGTGGATGACATCCTTGTTTACTCTAAGCCTGATGAGGTCCATGTGAGTAGTGTCCCCGACTCGAATAGCCACCCAAACAGTGTTATCAGGTCGGATGCCACCAGCCTTAGGCACACCTCCCTATGCGCAAAAGGTTGTTGACTTTTATAGAGGGTGTAAATGAACAACATTATGGAGACTATATCCACAATAAATATATAAATTATGTTCAAGTAATATATATCTATATATATTTAACATGTAGTAGAAAATTAATCCTTAGTAGACTAGAACAAGACCCGCCATTGGTGGAGGCACAATGAATAGTATACAATAATAGAATCAATCATAAACAGATATAGAGGAAAAATAATTAAAAAATCCATCATACCACTTTTAGTAACCAAACAAAGAAGCATATCATGTATACCAAATAGGTCATGCATACAATATCCAGAAGGGGGTCTCTCCTGGATAACCAATAGTAACTACATAAATATTCAAAAAAAACATGTTGATACAAAAGGAATCAAAGGGAAAATAAAATAGAACTCTTATAGAGGCAAGACCACAAGTCCCTTACTAACATACCATGTTAAACATCACTATGATCTAGCTACTGAGGATGATCTTTTACAAGTAGGAAACAACATAAATTCTATACATATCCTGAAGGGCCTGTGTAGGGTGTGAGAACATGTTGCAGTAAGATAACACCAAAATGTGAATACCCAACATAAGTGTTTAAGAAGAATTGAACTATAATAAATAAATTACAAGCTCCTAAAAAATAAAAAGTCTTTTCGGGTTCTCAACAGCCACCATAAATCTTTCACCTGCCTTGGACAATACCATAATATCTAAATAGGAGAGGATTCATGGCTCATTTCCCAAGTAATCTCCCTGATGTATCATATCTCATGTTAACCCTCAAGTTCCACCTTAAACAAAACAACACAGTACCATGTTCCACCTGACACATCATGTCTCAAATAATCTCTAATTTTCTAAAGGCATTCCCAAACAAACTAACTGATCCCTCAGACCATGCTCAAAATCAACCATCGTCTCACACCCAACATTCAGAGTAAAAATGATATTTTTCCTTGAATAAAAACCACCTTCGACTCAAAGTATGACATCCCATGGAATGGTGATGTATTTACCCCAATATAATTCCTAGAACATAGCCTCAATATAACGAGTCTCAACCTCCAACTAATAGCCTAATCACTATCAATCGAAGGCTCCTCACCTTCCTTAAGGATTTCTAAATCAATCACTCATAAACAAATTTCCTAATATTCACTACCAGGGGACTATACCCACACAAGTGGTTAAAAAACTTCATCACAGAGTCAAACTATGTGCATAAGACTCAAATTGACATTTTGTATGTCACGAGTGGGTGATAATCACCAATATAACTTATAATCCACATAAAATTGGCACCTCATTCCACTAAGACCATGTCTCTCAAATATGATGGCCTTTCTATCCAATATCATGGGTCATGGTCTCAACCTAACGACCTCACTACCTCAACCGACGTCCATGATGCCCAATCTGGGGATCAAAATCACTTAAACAATCTTTTCCAATCCCAAATAGATAAACTTAATCACCTCAATCTTGATGATCATGCTATCCCAATTCATCAGTCCAAGACTTTCATGGGCCCTTAGGTATCATCACATGCATCTCAATCATTTTTTATACATAATTCACATCAATTCACATTAAATTAGAAACTCAATTTAATATTATTTAATTTTACATCTTAAACAAACAAAAAAGTTCAATTGAAATCTAATTGAATGTCTCAAATTTGAATTAAAAATCAATGTTAACTTAAACAATTCAATTTAAATGAAAATAACACCCATAGAAAAAACCACCCAAGGGGAGATAGTCTCTAACTCGGCCTCACTTGAGAAAAAAACGGATTGGGCATGCCCAATGGCATCCCACAAGGTCATATAGTCAATTTAAAATCAATAAACATAATTAAAATGTGTATCATTAAAACACAAAGAGAAAAAATCATATACCAATGGTTTGGAGGGTTGTTGGCTATTATGGCGTCAGTGTAGACCTATACAAATAGTTTTGGGAAAAAATTGGTATAGGTCATATGAAAAAACTATACCAATGATTTCTTAGAATGGTTGGTGTAGATAATTTAAAAAAACCTCGGCCTGGTTTTGATCCCAGCACCTCCCATTTATAATCCAACGACCTAACCACTAACCTAAGATGGATTTTGTGAACATAATTTTATAAATATATATGTATATTCATAAGTATTTAACTTTTGATTTATTTAATTTCTATTGAAAAATAATCTATAAAAAATATTAGAACCTATACCAATGGTTGTCAAACCCATTAGTATAGGTTCTTTTATAATTTGAGCTATACCAATGGTTTTGGTGAAACCATTGGCAAAGGGTGGACCTATACCGACGGTTTTTTAAAAACTATGGGTATGTGGTCACACCTATAACAAAGATTAAGCAGTCCAAATTAGTGAACTATACCACTGGTTTGGGAGAAACCATTGGTATAGGGTCTCTCCATGGTAATTATACCAATTGTGTCTCCAAAACCATTGGTACAGGGTCTCCTTACATTTCTTATGCCAATAGTTTTTTCCAAACTGTTGGTATAGATTCTATCTATAGTAGTGAATTAACCATATGTGGACTCAAATTCATTCCCACCAAACATCTATAAAAACACAAAGAAAAGTATGCACCATCTAACTTCGGCTTGTCGATATAGGAATGTCTAATATCAAGCTCTAACTCGAAGCAAATTGGATGAGATCTGAGTTTCCATCGATCACCCTAAAATTAGGGTGAAATGGCTCAAATGTATTTATTAGTCCTTGAGGCCAATGAAAATATGAATAGAGGTATAGGTGAGGAAATACTTACTGCTACGCCTTCAATGCACTTGACATCGATCAAAACAGAGCACTGGCGAATGATCTAGCTTTGAACCCATGAGGAGGAGGAAAGGAGGAGCTCTCCACCTATTGTGCATAACCCATGGGAGAATATAAGGGAAAATGGGGGAGTTTAAATTAAGGGATGGTAAAATTAAATTTTTAATCTTTAAAAGGGATAGTAAATTTACTCATATGGTTTTTCAAACCCTGTGCAAACGGTGCGAGCTATAGTGTCGAGGTACTACCCAAAAGGCCTCCATCACACAGCTTGCGCACGGTTTTCCCAAAATAGGCACAAACAATGTGAAATCCCACTGAAGCATCTATAAATAACTGAAAATGTTCATGAACCACACTAGAACAATTTACCCAAACCATAAATCAGTTCATAATTGAGTCGCACGGTTAGCTGGAAGGCGCCACACGATTTACCCCAAACCGTGTGCCCTGACTTACAACTCCAAAACAGGTTATTCGGCATCCCGCACTCTTGAAACCCTTATAAAACACCCAAGGAACTCTCCAAGAGTATATAATCATTAAAAAAATGATATAAATTTGATTTAACTCTCTAAATTCAGTTTTTATACTTGAAAAAGAAAATGTAATAGCAATTAATTGAAAATTTGAAAATTGGAGAGGTTTTCAACCCGATTCAAAAACCCGGGACATTATAATATCCCCAACTTAATATGGATCATCCCTAGTATTTAAAAATATATATAGATATGTCACAAAACATACTAATCCCATTATAAATAATAATAACTACCCCAGTCTCAAAGGTACTAGTCAACTACCATAAGAAGGGTCTCCCCACCTTAGGAGTGACCAACCCTAATCCATCCTAACCAAAATCAAGACAAGAAAGTGATCCATTGACCATTCCGAGACTAAAAATTCCCATTGTAAAGAATCATAACTCCTTCACCTCATTATGTACTTTTGTGTCATACTAGATGCCTAACAGAATCACGCACCACATCGGTGCCCACTATGAGCCTATGTCACACATGGCCCCAATGAAGTCTTGCATCATCACGAATGCTCAAATCAGTCCAAGTGCCTCCCACCTCAATCAAGTACCACCCCAAAATGGTTCCCAAATTATTCTAAACTCATGTAACCTACATCCTTGATTCCCTGATTCAAAAAAAAATCATATATATATAAATACCATTCACTCGAGCTAGTTCTAACCTACTAACTAGCATATGGTTAGTCCATATACAAATCCTACACCTCATGCACCCAAAATGAACATGCCTCAATAATAAATTAAAAAAGAAACAAAAAGGAACTAGGATATAGCCACAGTGTTCCTCTAACCATCATAGGCTCACCAATCATCTCAGCCTCTGGCAGCTCTATAGTGTGCACTTAACCTAAAGCATGACTACATGAAGCCCAACATTCCCCCGATGCTTCTCCAGTCATCGGCCACTGAACCCATAGATGGGTCTCTCTATCTATAACACATACTATACCCACGGCTAAACATTAGAAACCCTCACCTATCACAGATTAAAAACTGACCTAGATGCCTCAGTCTGGCCCACCTTACCCTCAGGGATCTGAACGTGCTCATGCACCAACGACAAAAAAGCATCACCTACCTTACGCTCCATCTTAGAAATCTATGTGGAACCCACTAAATACTATCAAAATTTTCATATATAACATATATATCACACAAACACTACTGGAAATTAAAGCATTTATGATAGGTTATTTGTTAGGTTTTCTTGTCGCAAATCATTTATTAAAAAAACGGCATCACAAATAGGTTTTTTGAGATGAAAAATATTATCATCACAAAATAATTAATAAATAATAAAATAATAAAAATAATAATATAATAATAATATAATAATATAATAATAATAAAAAACACAAAATTCATAAAAAAATAAAAAAAATCACTATATAGAAACATAAATATATGAATTAAAAAAAATACTAAAAAAATTACATTTAAATGTTTATCAAAAAATATATATAAATCATTGAGGGTGAGGGTCATCTAGAGGAGCTGGAGGAGCTTGTGGAGAAAACTTCATCCCTAACCCATGAGCCAAATGTCGCATGTACTCCATCGTCTTCTCGTGTTGTTTCTACTTCCATTGATTCATCACCTTCTATTGTTATAGCTGACAGATCTCTTCATACTCCCTATCCAATGATTATTTAAGAAATTCTGCGAAAAAAAGATTACAAATAATCAAAAAATTAGTAAATATATAAATTAATTATAATTTATGAAAAAAAACTAAAATTCCCAACTGAACATACCTCTAGATGCATGGATCGAAGTCAATATGTGGATGTCACTTAGGGATAGGTTCATGAATCGTCAATCTCATAAGACCACAACCACTCTGAGTCATTACTGAATTGCGAGCATTATAAGGGTCAAATGATGTAACATCATGAAGGTCACTTGGTAGATCATCCTCCTCTAACTCACAAAACATATCAGAGTCAATCTAAAACCTTAAATAACTATTAGTAAATAGTTCAAAACAATTATTATATATAGATATATATTATATATGATTATAACAATCATTTAATTTGGTCAATATTTATCTCTACCTCCTCTTATTACAAATTTTTATTATTTTATAACACTTTTTTACTAATTTCCATTAATTTTTACAAATTACTGCTAATTCTACAAAAATTTAGCTAATTATTACATATTACTACAAAATAACAATTATTATTACTAATGTTTATTAGTTTAAAATAATTTTTTACCAATTACTACTAATTTTTAATAATTATATTTATATATCACAAATTTTTGAAAATTTATGTGAATTAATACTAATTACAACTAATTTTAGTTAATTACAACTAATGTTTACTAATTACTACTAAATTCCACTTATTATTACTATTTTTTATTTTTTTATAACAATGTTTCACTAATTACCACAAATTATAACTAATTACCACTAATTTTTCATAATTATATATATTTTTGTTTCTATTTATTACTAATATTTATTAATCACTGCTAATCATTACTAATCTTTACTAATCACTTCTAATCATTACTAATCAATACTAATTGTTATTATTCATTACTATTCATTATAATTCATTGTGATTCGTTGCGATTCGTTGTGATTCCTTGCGATTAATTACTATTCATTGTTATTAATTACTATTTATTACTATTTGGTACTATTATTCTATTTATTACTATTTATGTAACACCCCAAGCTTCTATGGTACGCTTCTCTTTGAATAATACAGTAGCGTGTGTTGTACGCAACTTCGAGTTCTAACACACACCACGACCAATCAAAGTAGTCGTTATTAATACTAATATCCACTTTTTGAAATTTTATAAATTTTATATCACAAAATTGACTTCATTTTTGGATTCATAATATCGAAATTATCCTAGGGTGAAATTTTCGTACTTTTCGGAAAACTCTCATATTTTGATGAATAGTGAAAATTACTAAATTTTAATTAAAAATAACTTTTTTAATAGAAATAATTAATAGTGATAAATTATGAATTTCAGTGGTTTTAATGTATATTTAGAATATATTTTTACCATTTAATACAATGTTGGTCATTGGTCATAGTTTCACAATTAAACCGGACATAAACAAGTATCAATCTTTTGATAGTTATTATATCTTAAAAACACGCTTTTTGTTTTGACAGCGGGAATTAATTTTAAATTAATTTCTTCCACTTTTGTGTTTTGAATTTGGAAAAATGGATTCCATATTTGGAATAAGGATGTCCAAATTGTGTAAATAGGTTACTTTTATTTTTAGAGATTTTGAATAATTACTTCGGTAAATATTTTATTTACCATGGTTAAAGGGTAAATCCGGTAAATAAGGGTTAAAAAATAAAATTATAATAATACTAAATTACCCTAAAACGTTTCCTAACCTTATTGGTGGATACATTTCCAACCATGGGAATATTTGTGTTGATTTGGGGACTCCATGGAGCCACTTGTAGGTGATAGGGACACTTTATTTTAATTAAGTTTAAATAAATACAAAAATCACAAAAGCATATATCTTTTAGGAAAAAAAAATTTACATAGGGTTATATATGTTGGATTTTTGACTATAAATATTAATTATAAATCTAAAAGGATTTATTAAATAATGGTATTTTATTTATAATTTTTATACATTATATAATTTAAGTTATTTATGACACAATGGTGATGCAGTAATTACCTAATTAATGAAAAATTAGAATAATTGATATTATAAATAACCAAATAAATGTAATTTGAGACTTTTTATAAATACAAAAAATTTTCTAGGATAATATGACATGTTATTATTGATTTAATTAACTTTTTTCGAATTAATCATTCTGTTATGATTTTTACAAAAATCAATTATTGAATAGTGTCAAAATTGACATAAATGAGTTTTTAAAACAAATATTATATTATTAATTGATAATAAATTCCTAAAAATCTATGGTTCGACCAAAGGACTTATATCATGATATGTGTATAAATAATGGACCACTTAGGGGGTCACTTGTATGTATATAGTAAGTTTATTAACCATATAATATAAAAATACAAAGAGAAATTGTAAAAGTGAAACTAATTAACTAAGAGTCAATACTTAAAGATAAGGATAATATAGTAACCCAAACCTGTATAAATCTTATTGGTTGAGTGTTTCTAGACATATACCCACCTTAAACTTTAAATAATCCACTTTGGATCCATTAGAAATTGATTATTAATTTATTATAAAATAATATTTCTAGCTTTTCCAAAGGTGCCCCTCACCCCTCTTATAAAAGGGAACTCTCCCTTCTAATTAATTCACACCTTCAAAGACTTTTGGCTCGGCCAAACCCTGCCCAAATACTCTCTAAAATTCCCTAAATACAACCTAGAGGCCTTATTTTGATCAGAAAGCCAACCTAAGGATCCCTTTTTATCAAATCAAAAGGAAGAACCCGAAGAAGAGGTAATGTTTTCTCCACCCATTTTCAAGTTCATTTCTTCTTCAACTTCTTATTTATTTGTTATTCTAATTCTAAAATAATAAATCCACTATCTCATATATAATGTGATATTATTATAAATATGGTACAACCATATTCAGTATTTTATCCATCCTTTTAATGACATTTCACCATACGTGCGTACGTACGGCTTACCGTCTCCACGTCGTGGTGTAATAGTTATTCAATATATTATTATTTGGATGGGTATAATAATGATGTGTAATTAATGTAAATAATAAATATAACATGATAATGATTCTGTATATATGATATATCATCCAATTATATATTATATTAATATCAAAAGAATGATATTTTCACTCGTGCGTACGTACGGATTACCATCTCCACGACGCGATTAGATTCATTTCCAAGTTCACCATTCATCGACGATTATAAAAATATATATTACTAATAAGTATGTAATATATGAAATAATAATGCTACTGTAAATATATATATTTATTTATATAAGTATTTATGTACTTACCTATATCTTATTCAATACTTTGTAAAAACGGAAACAGTATTTATGTGTACATACGGACTACCGTCTCCATAAGTGGTGTTTTCCATTTCATATATACGTCTATTATAAATTTTTATATTATAAATATATATGATAAATAAATCATTTTTTGTATTATAGAATTATTTAAATCATTATCTATGTGATACAATCAAGAGTAACAAGTTAAAACACGTACGATAAAGAAAGTGATTATTACCCGAAATATTAATATAACATGGAAATTATTATTAAATGGGTAGTATAAAGTCATAAATGAATAATGTATGATATCATAAATATTAATATGGTTCTGGTATAATTTAATAACATACTATAGTCTTTATACAAGAGGCTAAACTTACCCTCGACTAAAGGAAAGTGAAAGGTAAGGGGTTTTCATCTCACTCCTTATTCCCGTGAGATTCGTGCCATATTGCCACTATTACCTTTTGCGTGGTGTATGTACTACACATAATTATATTCTTTGTGTAATAAACTTTAATTTATGTGTATTTACATATTCATTGTATGATACCTCTTTCATGGGTTGTATGTTTCATAAGATACCAAACTGGTAAGGGTTAATTTTACAATCTCTTTATTATCCGAGGTTGTTTTTATGTAAGTTTCTACTGGGACATATTTATTATCCATATCCATGTTTTATGAAAGAGTTTTCAAAGGGATTCTTTTAAGGGACTTTTTACTAAAACATCATTTCAAACTTTTTAAATATTTATTCTTCTAAATCTTTCTCATTAATGTCCATGTCTTCAAAATGGTTTTTAAGGATTTATTTATATGGACGTGAATGTTTTTAAAATGTTAATTCCTTTCAAAAGATTCAAAGTGGTATGGGACACTTTGATTCAAAAATTTCTTTAAATGAATTCTTTTCCAAATTGTGTGACATTTAATTGTTTTCATGAAAAAGAGATATTTCTCTCAAATAGTTTTGATTTCATCTATGTCAACATCCTTTAATAAATTTTACACTTGTTTGAAGTTGATTTATTATGATACAAATCTTCCATATTGTATTTAAGGTTTTGTGATATGTTTGACTATGGATGAGTTATCTTTATGCCATTAATGGTTTATGATTACTGTTTTGGAATTTCTTATGCTAGTTTTAATACGAATTTTTATGTTATTTTTCATCCTCTTTTTAAGATGAATGTGTTGGACTAGTATGTTCCGGGTTGGGGACCGGTAAAAGTAAGCCCTCCGGGTTGGGGTCCGGTTACAGCAGACCCTCCGGGTTGGTGTCCGGTTTTTAGAGACACTCCGGGTTGGTGTCCAGTTATTAGAGGCACTCCGGGTTGGTGTCCGGTTATTAGAGGCACTCCGGGTTGGAGTCCGGTTACAGAGGCTCTCCGGGTTGGGTTCTGGTTACAGTTATCCCTTAGGTCTTGGCATGAGGCCTTGACACATAACTTAAAGTTTGGCATTATGCATTCCATCATTATGAAAGTGGTTAGTGATATTTCATGTGATTATTCGACTAGTAAAATATCAATGTGTATAAGTAAATGGAATTACTTCATTTTAGTTTTGCCATATTATGCTGAAGTTCAAGTTTAAAAGGCTTTTGTTTTAGTTATACATTTCCATAAATGTTTATGAATATTTATAAAAGTTTCTATTGTATTGTTATCCTTATTGAGCATCTAAGCTCACCCCTTTCTATGTTTTATTTTTCCCAGGATTCCAAGAAGTGTATAGTGATTGATATGCAGGGTTAAGCCAAGGGAATAATGGCATTCGTGAAAATTATTTATGTTGTTTTGTATGTTATGAAGTATAATGTAACATTCATGTATGTAATCTATTTTCCAAGACTACTAAACTGATCGGTCCTTCAGGACTTGATTCCTTGTAATCATTCCAATGTATTAAAATAATGTACCGACTTTGGGTAACTGGGGTCGGGGTGTTACAATTTATTACTATTTATTACTATTTATTACTAATTATTACTAATTATTCTTATTTATTACAAATTATTACAAATTATTTCTATTTATTACTAATTATTTCTACTTATTACTATTTATTACTATTTATTATTGTTTATTACTAATGATTATTAATTTTTACTAATAGCTTTTATTTATTACTATTTATTACTATTTATTAATAATTATTACTATTTATTACTATTTATTACTATTCGTTACTATTCATTAATAATTATTACAATTTATTACTATGTGTTACTATTTATTACTAATTATTACTACTTATTAGTATTTATTACTATTTATTTCTATTTATTACTAATTATTACAATTTAATAATATTTATTACTAATTTTAACTAATTATTTCGGTTTATTACTATTTATTACTGTTTATTAATAATAATTACTATTTATAACAATTTATTACTAATTATTAGTAATTATAACTAATTATTTATATTTACTACAATTTATTACTATTTATTACTATTTATTATTATTTATCACTATTTATTACAATTTACTACTAATTATTACGAATTATTTATATTTACTATTAATTATTTCTATTTATTAGTAATGATTACTATTTATTACTATTTATTATTATTTATTATTATTTACAGCTAATTAATAAAAATTAGTACTATTTATTACTAATTACTACTAATTAGAACTCTTTAGTAAAAATTACTGTTAATTAGTACTAATTAATACTAATTATTTCAAAGTATTTTCTAATTACAATTACTACTATTTGTTAACAATTACTATTATTTATTACTAATTGTTACTATTTATTACTAATTATTATTTATTAACAATGACTACTATTTATTTATAATTACTACTATTTATTAAAAATTACTACTATTTATTAACAATTACTACTATTTTTTGACAATTACTACTATTTATTACAATTTATTACTACTTATTAATATTTTTATTAATTATTATTAATTATTACTATTTATTAACTATTATTACTAATAATAAAATACATTAAAAACTAAATAAATAAATACCTCTAAACTGAATCTTTCGTTTGATGTGATGTTTGAAAATTGTTATGCTGGGAAATCTAAAACATTAAAAAAATTAAAGATAAAAATATGAGAGGAGAGAATGAGATGGGAGTTTAGGGAAGAGTAAAATAGAAAAAAATGGCAGGGGTATATATAGGTTTTCTCATTTGCAACGGGTCTCCCATCGTAAATAGTTTGGTGTTTATTAATTGAGGCGATGGTAAAAAAATAGTATTTGTGTCGGGTCACATCACAAATACTATCTTGTCAACATATTATTTATGATCTGACCCATCACAAATAACTCACCACTTATTAATTGAGGTGGCGGTAAAAGATAGTATTTTCGATAGGACCCATCGCAAATACTATCACAACAACAAATTATTTGTGACAGCCCATCGCAAATAACAGAAACTTGGGAAGAATATATGTGATGGGGGTTTAGTCCCCTTCACAGATACTCTTCTCGTACTAACGCGTTCATGGTGCACCAAAGGCATTTGCAATGGGTCAAAATTATCATCGCAAATAGTCTCTTTTGATAGACTGTTTGCGATTGGCCCAATGTTCGTCACAATTTCCCCATCATAATATGTCATATTTTGTGAGATAAGTAAAGAAGTATAGGAAGTGCATCCTCACTACCCTCATCATTTTCTATCGTGACCATACCCCACGGCATCCTGGCCTCATGGCCTCCTTACCCATCCTCAATAAATCCAAGTATCAAACATACCTTGGGCCACACTCGTCCTAACAACCAACATTGCCTTAATTCGATGACTGAGTCACCCAACATAATAATCAAAATGACCCCATATCATAATACATGCCTACTCATATAAGAGCCTATCCCAATTCATGATCACATGAAATTTATATATGTTACATGGTATATTTTATTTCTTAAGAAATTGATATCATGGGGAAAGTTTATTTTATAGGCACATGCACATGGTTATCACATATAATATCACATTTCACGTATAACCAATAAATTTAACACAGGTACATGAATATATATAATTTAAAACATCCTACTATGTTCCGAATCAAAGAATAAACATACACATATATCAAATACACCTTTCCATACCAGGCCAATGTTCTGTATCTCATCCATTACCTAACCAGGTCAAGGGTCACAAGTTACAATAACTAATAATTCACATTTCAAAATACCACTCTAGGTGGAAATGAAACCAACGATAAAATGGAAAATAGAAAAACAACAATTCTGACCCAACATAACTTGGTCTGTCCCTCATACCTGGGGCTGCAGGAAGCTAAGAACAAGCTATAAACCTAATTTCTACAACACTTAATTTTCCAGTCTTCCATAAAATAAATAGTAAGACCAATATTAATGAAAGGGCGGTCTCGGTCTCATTAGGTGCTAGCCTTACACTACTACTAAATCTATATCCATAATTTTTCTGATACCACTTGTAGCATCCCCGACATAGATAGCCACCTAAACATTATTATCGGGCCAGGTCCCACTAGCATTAGGCATCCATCCCCGAATGCTAGAGGCTTCCAACTAGTAATGACGGTGTAAATGAACAAAATTTGAGAGACTATACCTTCCTGAAATATATAAATAAGGATCAAGTAATATATATATATAATTCATTGGAAAATTAAGACTTAACAAACTCAAACCAGACATACCATTGGAGAAATAATAATCAAGAGTATACAATAACAGAAGCAATAATAAAGAGAAGTAGCCGAAAAATAATTAACAAGCCATCATACCCCTTTTAGTAGCTAAATAAACAAGCATATGATGTATACTAAATAGGCGATTCATACAATATCTAGAAGGGGGTTTCCCATGGATGACCAAGAGTATCTACATACATATACAAAAAATATTACAGATACCAAGGGAACAAAAGGAAAACTAAAATAGAACTTCTACAGAGGCAAGGCCTCGAGATCCTTTCTAACATCTCATGTAAAAAAACACTATGATCAAGCTCATGAGGTTGATCCTTTACCTATATACAACATCATAAAGTCTACACACGTCCCGAAAGGCCCATGTAGGGTGTCAGAACATGTCTCAGTAGAATACCACCAAAGTGTATGTATGCAACATATGTGTTTAAGCAGAAGTAAACTATAATAAATAATGAATAAGGTTATGAAATAAATAACAATGCTTCCCTAATGCTCAATAGCCACCAGGAAACCATCACCTTCCATAACCAATGATAGAATATATTAATAGGAGAGGATCATACACCCATGTACCAAGGTATCCCCCTTATGACTCATATCCAAGGTAAACACTCAGGTTCCACCTCAAACAAAGAAATAATGAACCAAGTTCCTCTAAACACCTCATGTCTAAAATAATCACTGAAATCTAGCAGCCACACCCAAAAAAAGTAATCATCCCCTCATACCCCTATTCAAAATCACCAATCTTCTCACACCCGACATCCATAGGTATAGTGATATCTTTCCAAAAAAAACCATCATCAGATAAAAGCATGACATCCTGAGGAATGATGTTTTCTATCCTCTAAAATAATTCCTAGCCCACGGCCCCAACACAGTGAGCCTCAACCATCAACTGATAGCCTCTTCATTATCAACTAAAGACTCATCACCTTTCATGTGGATTTCTATGGAAAGAACACCCAAGTAAATTTCATAATCCACACTATTGGGGGCCTCTACCCACATGATTTTTCAAAATCACTTCATCATAGAGTCAAAATGTGTCCACACAACTCAAAATCACTGGTGAGTGGAAATCACCAATTCAACACCTAATCAACTTCAAACCAAAATCTCATTACCCAGTTATAATGTCACTAAAATTTGATGGCCTTTCCATCCAATATCATGGGTCATTACCTCAACCTGAAGACCACTCTGCCTCAACTAATGTCCATGATTCCCAATCCCATGATCAATATCACTCAAGAAATATGGGCCAATGCCAACCAAACGTTGTACATCGCCTCAATCCTAATTGTCTTTCCATCTGAATTCCTTAGGTCGAGCCCATCACGACCCCTTAGGCCTAATCACATGAATCTCAAGAATTATATATATATATATATATATATATATAATTCACATAAATTAACTTCAAATGAGAAATTAAATTTAATATGATTGAATTTCACATCATAAACAAAAATTTCAATTAGATTTATATCTAATTGAATGTCTTATATTCGAAAGAAAAAACAAATTTAACTTAAATAATTTAATTTAAATGAAAATAACACCCCCGACCAAAACCACCCACGGAGCGACAACCTCTAACCTGACCTTTCTCGGGAAAAATGGATTATGAATTCCCAATGAAATCCCATAAGGTCATATAGTCAATTTAATTTCAAACAGCGTAATTAAAATGGGACTCGCTCAATTAACCATATGCGTGATAAAATATGCACGCACAAAGCATCCCCAAAAACAAGTAGAATTGTATGCACCACCTACCTTAGACTCGTAGACATATGCACCTCTAATATCAAGTTCTAACCCAAATCAAATTAAAAGAGATCTGGGTTTCTATCAATCTCTATGAAAATATGGTGAAATGAATTAAACGGATTTAACACTCTGTGAGGTCAAATAAAAGACCAAGAAATGTATGTGTGAGGAAAACATTGCCCCTATAAATCCATCACACTCAACATAATCAAAACTAAGCATCAGAGGAGGATCAAGCTTATAACCTAGGAGGGTAATAAAGGAGTATCCATCCTCTTATGGTGTGTGACCCACAGGAAAAGAGAAGGGAAAACAGATAAAATAAGAAATAAAGGGAGGGTTAAAAAGGTAATTTTTCTTCATTAAAAGGGTTTCATGTTTTACTAACATATTTCTTCAAACTGTTCTCAAGACATGTGAGCTACAATATTGAGGTACTTCCCAAAAGGCCTCCCTCACACGTCTTGCGCATAGTTTTCCCTAACAGTGCACAAACCATGTGAAATCCCTCTACAACATATTTATAAAACCTCACATATCCATGAACCTCACCTATATCGTATACCCAAACTATACGTCCATTAAAAATCGAGTTGTATGGTTATATGGAAGGGTCCATACTATTTACCCCAAACCGTGTTCCCTGACCTGAAACACAAAAATGGGCCATTCGACCTCCCATTCTCTTGAAACACTTCTAAAACACCCAAGGCACTCTACACACCTATGGACTCATATAAAAACATGAAATAAATATTATCTGACGATCATAATTGAGTTCAATTATTAAAAAATAAAATGTCCTAGCCACTAATTAAAAAAAACAAAACAGGGGAGGATTTCGACCCGATTCAGAAACACGAGAAGTTACAATGTGCTTAATCTAAAAGAAGTTATGGAATTATATAAAAATCACTGAATTTATGCCAAGATTTCAAATTTTTATTTATGGATTTTAGAAGTGAATTTACTAGGACACAAGGTTTCAGAACATAGTATTTCAGTTGATCTAGAAAGATAAAAGCTGTTATGACAAGTGAACAACCATGAATTTTTTTTAAGATTCTGGTCTTTTTTGGTCTAGATTAGAATTAAAGTTTCTTGGTAAAATACTTCACAATGTTGTATTCCATAATTACTACTCTAACATGAAAGTGAGAAATTTTTTCTTGGAATGATAAATGTTATAGTTATTTTATTAAGTTGAAGCATCGTTTGATTGTTGCACTGGTGTTGACTCTTTCAGAGTCCAGGTAGGGCTATGTGGTCTTCTATGATGCATCGGGATCAAGTTTTGGATGCATTATTATGAAGTGTGATCATGTCATTATTTATGTAACTATTCATATTAGGCCACACGATAAGAATTATCTTACCCATGACCTTGAACTCGCAGCTATGATTCACTCCCTTAAGAGTTTGTGGAATTGCCTATTGGGAGAAAAGTTTACCATGTTTTATGACCACAAAATATTAAGGTATAACTTCACTCAAAAATATTTGAATCTCCACCAAAGGTGTTGGGTGTAATGATTGTAATATTTTGACTTTGACATAACCTACACCCTGGGTAAATGGAATTTCATTGCAGATGATATGATAAGGAAACTTCATAACCTGGTAATAAAAGAATATTTATAAGAGTTGAACATGATGGATTTTTTTCAAAATTGCAAATTGGAGTCTAAGAATCTGGGATTGAGGTTTCCTTGACCAGTTTCCAGTTGACCTTTTATGTTCTCAATATTATTCTTCAAGAAAAAACCACTAGAAAATGAGTTTTGTAGCATTAGAGCCACTGTTTATGGTGGGGAGACCATTCATAACTGGTCATTCTCTATCTAGGGCATTATATGTTATCAAAATATTTTTTTTTGTGGAATTAGAAGTAAGTATAGTTATGTAGGGGGATTTATATAATTCATAGTGTGTCGTTCTCCCAGAAACCACAAAGATTTTTTTGATATATAATGATAATTTTGGTGGTTAGGTATGAGATGGGGAATTCTAATTTTATCTCTCATTGTTATACATGCTTACATGTCAGGACAGAGCACAAGAAACCTCCAAGGGTTTTTTATCCACTTCTAGAGCTGACATGGTAGTGGTATGAGATCTCTATAGAATTTTTGGTCATTTTTTTACACAGCCAAAGAAATAATAATGTGATATGGGTCGTGATAAATAATCTAACCAAATTGGATCAGATTATAACCATTTTTGATACAACCAAAGTTGAGGAGTTTGGAAATATATATGTGAAAATTATTTTTCATTTTAATGGAGTTCCATCTTATATATTCTCTAATAGGTATCCTCATTTAAATACTCAATTTTTAGGGGAATTCGGAAGGGATTAGGATCTCAGGTTCGCATGATCATGACATACCATCTGCAGTCGAATGGCCAAATAGAAATATCTGTACATATTATTGATGATATGATTTGATCTTTTGTTCTAAAATTTTATGGGGATTGGTATCATCATATGGTTCTGGTTGATTTTTCATATAAAAATACTTACAAGTTCATGAATAGGATGACTCCTTTTAATGCCTTATATGTTCGGCCTTGTAAATATCTATTGTGTTGGTCAGATATTGGTGATAGTTCCTTGATTTTACTGAGCTTGTTTCAAGATACAATAATGAAGATTCAGTTTTTTCTTAATATAATGTTGAAAAAATATATCTGGTATGATTCTTATTCTAATCATCATTGTATTCCACTGTAATTTTTAATTGTTTACCAAGTGTTTATAAAATTTTCACCCCATTTAGTTCATCGACAGCTAAGGATGCAAAGGAAACTTTATCCTCATTTTGAGGAACCTTTTGAGGTTATACAGAAGGTGGGTAAAGTTCCTTACTATTTAACACTTTCTCTACAGTTGACATCGATACATAACGTGTTCCATGTATCTCAGTTTTGAAAATATCTATCTAATTCATCATAAGTTCTATTCTAGATTGATCTTGTGGTCAAACCAGATTTATCTTTGACTTAGCATCCAGTTAGGATAGTTGATTCTGAAACCAATGTAATTTTTGGGAGGATAATATCTTTGGTTCGAGTGATATAGCAACATAGTTTGTTTACTTAAAAGACATGGGAGAGAGAGGCACTGATGAGAGAGAATTAGCCTCATATTTGAGACATGGAAGCCTCTTAGTCAGCTTTCTGGGGATTTAAATTTTCTTTTGTGTGGAGGTTGTAACAATGTATTAATATTTTTAGGTATTCTTAAACCTATATTTTTGTTTTATCTTTGTTTGGGGTCTGTCTTGGGATGTCTCGAGAAAGAATTTGTAAATTTTGAAAGTTCATAGTATCTGCGTGGTTGGTACATGGTTTTTCCAAACTATACCACCTATCAGTGGAAACCGTGAAAACCCAAAAATTTGGGGTTTGCATGATTGGATCACAGTTTGGAAAATAGTTCAACAACATAGTATAAACCATGAACCTTCGAAAAAAGGGGTGCATAGCTAGGGTGAATAGTCTATCTAACCCAGTGGATCTACCCAGCTAATCATACATATGGGATTTAATTAATCTGAAAATTCATTTTAAAACCGCAAAACCCCCCATTTTAAGTTCCTGATGATCCAAAACGCCCCTAATACAATTTATTCTTCCTTTGAGGATCCCAATAGGTGATTTTGTCCCCTCTATACCACTATAGAATCGAATTGAAGCTTGGAGAATGTTGTTTGAACTTTTCAAGGTAAGATTACCCTTTCTATTCTCTTTCTCCTATGCTTTCTTGTTACTTCCCTAGGATTATATAGATATCTATGTTGTTGGATAATTTAATAAACACTATTTTAGATCTATAATCGTGTATAATTATTGGATCACCATTTCTGACGTTCTTTGTTGGAGTTTCCCTTTTAGGTCTTTGTGATTTATGGTCCTATAATCTTTTATAGGGGATTCCATTTATTTTTATCCAATTAATATATCCTAGAATTTCTTAATTATTTATTTTCATTCAATTAAATTTTAAAAACCCAATTCAGTGTGGATTGGGGTTTTGAATTAATTTTCCATGAAATTTTGGGAAAACCCCCCAATTCTTATGAATTGAGGTGTGATTTTGGATTTGATGGAAAATTGGGAAATTTAATTATTGAATTAAACTATGATTTGTATTTGAGAAAATTGTGGAATTTAAATTGTGAACTTTAAAATATAAAATTGAATTGTGAAATTGATTTCAAATACGTATTTAATGAAAATGGTTTAATTTTTTTTATAGAAACCCATTGGTTATATCTTGGAAAATAGCATGATTTGATTAAAACCCTATATATTTGTTTTTAAAGAGAAATATGAATATTGAAAAGTAAATATGGGATGAATTCTATTTTGAACAGTTTTGAAATAAATTTACCCTTATTGTTTGATTGATAGATCACATGAAAGCCTATGTAGTTTTTGAGTTGTTGGGGTACAACTCTTTTAATGTTTTACTATTGAAATGAAACCTAGTGAAGAAGGTCATATCCTTGATGGGATGGTGGTGATTCCTCTATAAAAAATGTCTGAGGGATGTGTGTATATACATATTTCCCTGATTCACCTTCACGTGTGTGAGGATCCCATACCTTGGAACTGTTGTTCATTTTATAAAATGACCATGTGGCTTGGTTGTTATTGTTTTGATATATATTTCATTCATTGTGAACTATTTCCACATACCTTTTTAATTTAAATAAATTGTTTTATTTAAAAAAAATCCATTGTTTAGAAATTCTTCCATCATTGAAATGAAAATCCTGATTTGTTTTAAATAGGGTTTCCAATTCCATGCTTTTTTATTTAAAATTTAAAAGCTTTTGGGGTTATTTAATTATGTCCTATTATTATGGAATCTGTTGTGATGCCCTACTCGGCTTAGATCACACCCTACATATGCCTTCGAGTGTTTATATATTTTATTCTTTTAGGATCGATCAAGGGTAAAGCATCACTTGAAGGTGGATATAATTGTTGATCATTGTTCTTGGATATTTGTGTCTGTTTGGACTTGGTTTTTACTTCTATATTTTGGTACATTGTGGTTTCACTTTGGGTTTCTAATACCTTTTTGAATTCTGGTGCAGTTCTCCCTATAGAGTTTTTCTTGTATGAATACTGACTTCTATTATTTCCTTCAATTATGTTTGTGGAAATTTCATTCTCACTTTCACATATTTTGAGGTCAGGTTCTTTGTCGCCAACCCATGGGGATCGAGAACAACCTTCAGTCCATGTTAAGATCAGCTCAGTTTTCAAATTCCCAAGGTATCTGGGTTGGTTCATAATAGATCCCCTCAGGTGGTGCATCAATATTAAAAATAAATAAGGAAAAAATAATATATAGGAACAACTACAAAATTATTAAAGAGTATGTACATGTATCACCTCTATCCATATGTTATTAAAGCACCCAATATAAATTCATTCTCCATGGTTGGATCCCAATAAATAAAACTTGTACATACACAACGTTAATCGTGAAGTTTTTGAGTAATAAAACCTATAAAGAAACCATAAATTCATTCTTATCATATGTTTGGTATATATATATGAGTATATACACTAATGAAAAAAATAAACAAGAATGAATGAATCCACATCGGTTCATCAGGCTCTAACCAAGTCACGATGAATCATATTCATACCTTCTTCTTCTCCATCCCAAAATAAGAGTCATCTATCACCATAGGTGTATCTCAAAACCTGGATTCTACAATATCAATCAAGGTACAACCCAAACAAAGTCTCAACCAACACCATGTCACTTATTGTGAGTCTAGAAGTTATTATCACATGCCACATGTTATCACTCAGGGTGAGGCCACATTCTCACAATCCTATATCAACAAACATTATCTCAAGTCATGGGCACATTTATAGGTCATAAGACACCATCCTATCATTATAGATGTGTTCAAAAATCTCATTTATCAATGCATGAAAATTAAGGGGTAGTAGATCCACCAAGAAATGATCTAATTTCTTAGGGTGAAAACATTTTCTAACAAGTCATCACTAATACAAAAACATCACAAGGAAATACCATTGGCTTCCCAATATCCAAACACATCTCTAGAAAAATTTAAAAAGAATTCCCATATAAATAACCATTGAATTTTAATGGAAATGTCACCAAAAACTATAGACAATCATACAATCTCACTAAAAACCACACAAATATATAGAAACTCATACTATAACTAGGAACACAAGGTATATAGACCTAACTTAGGCCACACTAAAAGCTATGGATAAATCATACCCAAGCTAATTCACCCATATCTACCCTCTAAGTTGTAAATTTAAGAATCTTGGTTCCTAAGGGACACCTAAGGGAAATATATTCTTTTCTTAATAGACAAAATAAGATTCTAATATGTAACTATATATATAGTAATAATATATATATAGTGTAGTTATAAATAGAATCCACCTATATGGACCTTGTGTGTACTGATGCTAAATAATCACGTACCTCAAATACTAGTGCAGGATAGACTGGGATGTAACTTAGAGACATCCATCGCTGGGGAAGTGCTCATAGTCTTTCCCTTAGAACAACTCCAATAGATCTCATGGTCACTTGGAAATCAAAGTGTTGGCTGGAATGGGACATAAATCATAGACATCCATCACTAGGGGAAGCACATGTTGTCTATCCCCTAGCCCAACTCTAAGAGCTCTCATGGTATCTTAGAAATAAAAGTGGAGTTTAAATTGGGACATAACTCATAGAAATCCATCACTAAGGGAATACCTCATGTTTTATCCCCTTACCAAACTCCAAGAGCTCTCATGGTCTCCTGAAAATCAAATTGGAAGCTTGCACAGTCTTCATACTCATGGGATCTCATGGTCCCTTGGATTTACAACCTATGTAAGTCGTAATCATTTATAATATATAAGGCATGATACATAATTATTAATATAATAATACATAATTAATAAACTCTTATTCATTTCAAATTAATAATTATCAAAGGCATGGTCACATATATAATTCTATTCATAAGGAAAAGACCTCTCAAGCATGTTATTATCCATATTTATCCAATGGATCAAAGTCCTTTATTTTTTATTGATTATTGATAATCCACCTTTAAAGGGGTGAGGTGTGTAACACCCCGAGCTTCCACGATACGCTTCTCATTCAATAATGCAATAGCTTGCATTGTACGCAACTTCGAGTTCTAAAACACCGCGACTAATCAAAGTAGCCGCTATGAATAGTAATAACCACTTTTTAAAATTATAGAAATTTTATATTTCAAAATGGACTTCATTTTTGTATTCGTAATATCGAAATTATCCAAAGTTGAATTTTTCGTAATTTTCTGAGAACTTCTAATTTTTCATGAATAGTGAAAATTACTTAAAAACAACTTTTTTAATCAAAATAATTTATAGTGATAAATTATACTATTTAGTGGTTTTAAGGTATAATTAGAATATATTTTTACCATTTTATCCAATGGTGGTCATTATAATTAATTTAACATTGAAATTGGACATAAACAATTGCCAATCTTTTTATATAAATTGTTTCTTAAAAACACTCTATTTGTTGTGAGAGCGGGAATTAATTATAAAATTAATTAATGCAACTTATATGTTTGGAATTTTGTAAAATAGACATCATTTTTGAATTCGGAATATCAATTATATCTTAGGGTGAAATTTTGGCATTGTTCTGAAAAACTTCAATTTTTGATGAATAGTGAAACCACTAAGTGGTAGTTAAATAACTGATTTTTCATTTAAATGAAATATTACCACTTCTGTGATTTTATTTTCAAAAATCCGACATACATGGTTGTCATTAAGAAGTAAAATGTGGTTCAATGAGATCAAAATAAGTTTTTGGTGAATAGTAACTTTTAAGTTCTTAATCGCGATTAGAGGTAATTAGTGTAGTTTAAGGTAAAAATAATGTTTTAATAATATGAGATGAGCTTGACACTTGTCCTACTCCTATTGGATGAGTCATGGACGACCAAGACAACCCATGGGTCAACTTGGGGACCCCATGGAGCCACTTTGGTTGGAAAATGACATTAATATATATATATTTAATGTTAAAATTAAATTGACACAAACATGAGTTGTTTTACTAAAACAGTTTTAAATTGGGGTTAAAGAAGTCAAAATTTTGATTATAAATATTCATTATAAAGCTAAAACGATTTCCTACATCATAGTATTTTTTTTATAATTTTTAGACATTAAATAAATTAAATTATTTATGACATCATGATGATGCAGCGATGACCTCATTATTTAACGATTTAAATAAAATGGAAAGATAATGTAAAATCCAAAGCGTAAACTTATCAAAAACCTATTGGATGAGTAGATTTAGAACCCTTATCATCTTATCCTAGAATTATATAAGTGTGGGACCTCTAAAATCCGAAACTCATTTTATAATAAAGTGACTTTTCTTTACTTTCCAAGAGTGCCCCTCCTCTCCACTTATAAAAGGCCCCCACCTCTCCCACCTCATTTACACTTTCAAGACATTTGGATCGGCCAACCTATGCCCAAATACTCTCCCAACGTCTCCCTATTACTCCTAGAAGCCTCACTTTGGGCAGAACTCTTACCAAGGAAGCCTTTGGCTCAAATCAAAAAGAGTTACCTGATTTTGAGGTAATGTCTTCTCTAATGTTGTTTTGTTTTGTTTTTATTCTCCAACCACCTAAACTCTTTTTATTCATTTATTTTGTAACAACACCAGTATCATAAATATAATAGGATGTTGTTATAAGAAGTATTCGAGCTACACTTACACACACCAACATCTAATGGTTAAAGAACATACGGTTTCTGTGGATGGTGAATTTCTGCCTCACGAAACGATGATTGTTCAACACTCATATAACACCTTCAAAGGTGGCCATTAAGATGTCACTATTTTTATATATGATATATAATATGTTTATGTTTTACTTATTCTTATGTATTTATAATTTCATTTTAGGAAGTGCGGACTACCACCCCCTCAAAGTGATTTGAATCGTTAATGCCATATGTGGGATGTATAAAGGATGGAGTAAATGGTATTATACACTATATTATACTGGAATTATGTTATACATTTATATAATTATGATTTCGTTCCATTAAATATGAAATTTAAATGAAAGTAGCGTTCATGCGTACGTACGGCTTACCGTCTCCATGAACGGTGCATTTCATTTCTTACCTCTAAATGTTACGTAATATTATAAATGAATGTATATACTGGATATATATGATATATATGACATCTAAATCATGAATATAATTCTGTAGATAATGGATATTCTACCACATAAACAACTTGTAATTATAAGAAGTTTATTGTTGACTCAAGTACCAAAGATCGACAAAACGACCGTTAATAACTTAAATAATTACATAATGTTCATATCATTGTAATAAGTGATATAATAAGGATAATAAAATTGAAAATGGTTCTTAATAAGGTATATATTAACTCTAGTTTATTATTCAGGAGGTTAAAGAACAGTTGAGTCAAGTCAGACACGAGGTAAGGGAATTTCTTAACCCAACTTCCATTCTTTGGGTTAATCTCCTACTTTCCAATTATGTCATGATATTATTATGTATTATTTTGTATTTTTACTTTCTTTATGTGTACCTATAGTGAATACACATAGTAGATCTATTTTATTTTAAAAATGATCTTTTTAAGGACTTCATCTCAATCTCCTTTCATTGAGTCATATTTGGTTTTATACACAACTTTCTTTTATACGGTGTATAAACCCCTTTGACTTTTACGTTTATTCAAATGGAATATTTTTTATACGAAGCGTTTTACTAAACGACAAAAAGGGAATGTTTTTCTTTCCGTACATATGCGGAGACAACGACTTCTCCGATGCCGTGACCATTATTTGAGTTTCGGCTTCCTCTACAAGCCATCATTTTTTTAATGAAAAATAAATACAAAGTTTTAACTTTCTTTTATTTTGGTATTGAAAATGGTTTTGAAAGCGTTTTTATTATATCAATGTGTTGTATTTATATCTTTTGATTGAAATGTGGAACTGTTATGTTTCCTTTATGCATGTTTTATGTGATACGATTATGTTATGGTTTATGATATGTTTAAACCTATTCATATGAGGAATGCATTGGACTTAATAAGTGACGGATGGAGCCTGCTATAGCTCCTCGATGCATCGGCAGGTCTCATGAGACAAACTAGTGTCTTGGCACGAGGCCTTGACAAAATCTTATTTGTGGTCTTGGCACGAGGCTTTGACTACGTGGTTATGATAGTCTGGCATTATGCATTCCATCATTATGAAAGTGGTTAATGATATTTCATGTGATTATTCGACCAGTAGAATATCCATGTGAAGAAGTAAATGGCATTATCTCATTGTACTTTTTCCATATTATGTTGATGTTCAAGTTTAAAAGGCTTTTGTTTTAGTTATACATTGCCTTAAATGTTTATGTTTATTTATGAAGGCTTCCGCAATATTGTTATCCTTACTGAGCATCTGAGCTCACCCCTTTCAATGTTTTAATATTTTCCAGGATGTGAAGAAGTATTTTATGAATGACCTACAGGGATTGTCAGACGAAGATATGAGAGTGGACTATGGAGACTTTGTTATTGTAGTTTTTCACTTTATGATGTAATGTATCGTTTACGAATGTATCTAGTGTCTCCAAGTCTACTAAACTAATCGGTCTTTCGAGACTTGATCTTTTGTGATCATGCCAATGTTACGAAGTAATGCACCGACTCTGGGTAGCTGGGGTCGGGGCGTTACAAGGTGGAACCCTTACAAGGCATGTAGGCATAAGTATTACAAGGAATGTAGTTCTTAAAGGAATTAATTTCCCATAGGCTTCAAACATTACATACATCCCATACTAACTACTTGGAACTGTTACTCCGCAGCATCTTCATCGTGAAATCAGCTCTCCACCAATGCATGGTTGTTCGGCAAGGATTTCTCGTGCATGCACAGGCTTGTTCTGATGATAGGTGACATTTTATACATTACAATTATCCTAAGTAATTTTATAAGGAATAAGTAGAAGTCATCGTTTAACAATCCTATATGTGTCAACGTCATTAAATTCATTATATTCATGTCATCTTATTTTAAATAATCAAGGAAGGCATTTATCCTGACAATCCATTCCATTCAAAACATTTCATCAACTTTAGAAAAACTAGTAAATTGGATAAAAAGAGGTAGAAAGGAACTTAAAAGATGATATGAGTAATTAGACATTTACAAACATGGGAAATCCATTATTTAAAAAAGTAAATCATTCAGGAGGTTATTGATTTCATTGGTCACTTATATAGAAGTGGGCCATGCCATGCACTTAGAAGGTGCAATGGTTCTTTAAACATTTCAATTATGGAAAATCCATTTTATAACCTGAATGAAATACATGTAAAAAACATTACATATCCCAAAAATACATCAAGTCAAAAGGAAAAACAAATCAAGGCAACCAAGCTTGCCCAATATCACCAATCACTATTTTTAGTTTAGAATACAACGAACCTCCATCATGGTGTTTTATTAAAAAAATAATGACATTTTTTTTAAAAAATTCAATTAAGAATATTTAAAAATTTATTCTAAAAGTTAATTTGGTACTAATTAAATGAATGTAAAGTGTTAAAATCAACCCATAAATGAATTATTTAATTTAAACAGAAAATGGAAGGAATCTTACCTCAGGAAGTAGACCAAGTCAAACAATTTGGAACTTTATGTTTTTAATGGTGACTAATCAAAGCTAATCCTTCCTACCTATGAGTATATGCACCTTCTCATATACATAAGAAAACCTATCCCCTATTCATATATCTTCATAGTCATGAATCTGTGAAAGGGGGTCCTTACATATATGCTCAAATATGCATATACCCATTAACACTCATGCACGTATAAATTTTTTATATTATAGGCAAGTACACCTAACCACATACATATATATTCACTTAAATTGGAGAATATACATATAATAGGGGAAATGACACATATATATTTATACCTATGCATACACAGCAAGTCAACTTTCACAATAGAGACCTGAATCCACCTCAAGGACGACCAAGACTCACAACAAAATTAACTAGGGACTCAAAACCACTAAAGGACCCCAAATATAATTAGGCAAGGAAAGGAAGTGGGAGAAAACATACCGAAAGTGGTGAATTTTAACCGATATGAACAAACTTGCTTCACCTTCAGTAGTGGAAGCTGGGATACATAAGAACACATACCGAGAGAGGCTTTGCATGCAGAAACCTCAGAGAAGAAACCAAAAATATGGTTATCCCGAACCCTAGGTTTTGGTCGAGATGAAATAGGAAAACAAATGGATGAAAAATCATCCAAGAATGGAAGGATAAGTGAGTATGTTAATTACATTGAAGGATTGAGTGTGAAACTAGTGGAAATCTAGTGGATATCGGAGAAACAAAAAAGAGCCAAGAGGGGAGTGTCATGTGGCCAAGGAGAAACCCAGTGGGTGATTTACATGAAATATAAGGGGAGAGGGATAGGTTTTAGTCTTTAATTTATTTTATTTTTATTTAATTAATTTAATTTAAAAACCACCGTACATATTTTGGGCTGCATGGTTTGAAAATTCATGCGCCAATGGTGTGCCCTCCACTGGGCACATAGAACACCCTGCATGGGCTGGCCGAACGATTTGGAAAACCGTGCAAAAATCATGTTTTGAATACTATTGAGGTACTTCCCATTTTCCACTAACTATATATAGCATGTGTGATATAATCTCCTCCCTTGAAAATGTATTCATGGTCTTCTATAGAGGGACACATGGGTTTTGAAAAACCGTACGCCTCTGTCAGACCCCCAAAAACATGCTTTCTGGGGTCTCGTTCTCCGAAAACTCAATGAGGAATCCAGGAAACCCCTTGGACCTTTACCAAAGTCCAAAAACAACATTATTAAGTGTTAGAACTCTCAGAATTCCATTATGAATCCCATATTTAAAAATGAACTATCTAGTAAATTAAAAGGCTCACATTCCTTTTCACCTCATCTCAAAACATAGGATGTTTTGGACGGATTTCGGATAAAGAGGAGAAGGATAGGATCCCTTACTATGAGAGGGTGCTTCTAAATTCTTTGGAGGAGATTTTTGGGAGATTTGGAAATCTTTGGGTGGACTTTAGAGATAGAGGGATGGGGTAATTTCATTCTATAAGGTTTTTTAGTTAAGAGAAATTGTATTTTTGGTGAGTTGATGTAAGAAAATGTAATATAGTTATTTATTCATTTTCAACCATAGGTTTTGGAGTCTATATGATAAATTAATCAAACACACAAACATTCTAATGGTTTTTTACAATGGAATCTGTCAAATTTAAGTTTTTTACATATTTTAAATTTTTCAGAACCAGACTCATTAAAATAATACCCTTGGTGATGTGGAATTGAGTCATGTTTACAAGGAATTGATTTTAAAAGCTTAAAATATAATATCTATTTTGGAGAATTCATTAAATATTTATAAAATGAATCAAATAACCTAAAAACATCATTTAAATTGAAATATTTATTTGTTCATGGATACCTTTTATGGAATATATTACATCATTTTTGGTTCATTATGATGACATAATACACGCTATATATTTATACCATATTTAATTTTGAACCAAAAAATTGACTATCTCAAAAGGTTGGGTGCTTCAACACTTAAGGTGAAGATTCGGCATGACCATCGACTTTCCAAGGGCATAAGAGGACTTGTCATAATCTTGTTTCAATAATAGATACCTCACCTCTTCTTTTCTTTATGTGTTTGTTTTAAATTATTTTCATTTGTAATTATAATGACCCAAAACTGTTATGAATAAAATCCCCTTTCTTTTAATGTATTATGGATATATAAAACACATTAACACCATTTTCTTATTTATATCCAATTAGATTTAAATGAAAATTAAGTATCCTTGCCATTGATAATATAGACTTTGAATAGTGATCACTTGACTAGCATAAATATAGGGTTTTAGCTTCTTTAGAAAAAGGGAATTCCCATGTGTGGCCTTTTTGAACCCTCCTCACAATGAAACCCCCCTCTCCATGAAGAGGTCACTCCGAAGAGAGCCCCAGCAAGGAAGGAGCCATTTCCAGCCGAGATGGAAGATCATCCCAAAGGGTGACAACCTGGGAGGTGATGGTTCATCAAGTAATCCGTCAACACGGGTGGGTTGCTCCTCAATTTTTTCACCCAGTCAGAAACCGGGTGACCCGGCAAGGTGAGTGCATCCCGGGGGAGAGGTTCGCCCCAAAATCGAACTCCTAGGATTCAAACCCTGTACCTCCCAAAGAATGGCATTGTTGTACCCCTCTCCTTCACTACTACGCCACCACTAAAAAATGAATATATAACTATATTACCTTTTCCTACATAAATAATAAATACTAAATACTAAATAGTAACTTGTAAAAAATATATAATATATATATCTAATATTTAATATCTAATATATACTATATAATATGTAATACATAATATGTAATATATAATATATAATATATAACATATAATATATAACATATAATATATAACATATAACATATAATATATAATATATAGTATATAATATATAATATATAACATATAATATTTAACATATAATATATAAGACATAGTATATAATATATAATATATAATATATAATACATAATATATAATAGATAATATATTATATATTATATATATTATCTATTATCTATTATGTATTATATATTATATATTATGTAATACATTATACATTATACATAATATATAATACTTAATATTTAATATTTAATATTTAATATTTAATATTTAATATATATTATATATTATATAATATTTGACATATAAGTAATGTATAAATAATAAATTAATCAAAAAACAATTTAATATAAGATAAATAAATAAAAAATTAATAATACATTTATAGATAATAGGTAAATAAATAAAAAATTAATAATTAATAATTAATAATTAATTAATAATAAATAATTAATAATTAACAATTAATAATTAATAATAACTAATGATTAATAATTGATCATTAAGAATTAATAATTCATACTTAATAATTAATATTTCAAAATTTTATAAATAATTAATAAATTGTTAATAAATAAATAATTAATAATTAATAATTAGTGAATATTGAATAAATAAATAAATAAATAATAAATGAATAATAAACTAATAATAAATTAATATTTAGTAAATTAAAAATAAATTACTAATTAATAATTAATAATTAATAAAGAACAAATAATTAATAATTAATAATTAATAATTAATTATTGATAGTTAATAGTTAATAATTCTTAATTAAAAATTAAAAATTAATATTTAATATTTAATATTTTAAATTTAATTAATAATTAATTAATAACTAATAAATAATAAATAAATAAATGAATAATAAAATAATAATAAATTAGTATTTAGTAAATTAAAAATATATTAATAAATAATAAATAATAAATAATAAATAATAAATAATAAATAATAAATAAATAAATAAATAATTCTTAATTAATAATTAATATTTCATATTTCATATTCAATATTTAATATTTAATAAATAATAAATAAAAATAATAAATTAATAATAAATTCAATAATAATGAATAAAGAATAAATAAATAAATAAAAGATGAATAATAAACTAAAAATAACAATTAATTAATAAATTGAAAATAAATTAATAATTAACGTGTACATAATAACTAAATAACAAATCAATAAATAAATATTAAATATTATATAAATAAATAAATAAATAAATTTATCAATAAATAAATTGATAAATATATAAATAAATAATAATTAATAAATAATAATAGATTAAACAATTAATATTAAATAAATAAGTAAAACATAAAACATTAAGAACCTTTTAAAACCCTAAAAACACTGAAATAGCCATAAAATCTGATTTGGGATACCTTTTTCAGTACCACAACTAGTCAAATCGGATTTCATGAAATGTCCTTCGATATGATAAGTTGTCAGGCCAAATGGATTCCTAGATCAAATGTTATAACCGTTTGAATTTTAAGAAATTGGGATCTCTAACTGAAATATCTATTTCAGACAACTTATGGGCCTTTCGGAAAGAATAAAAAAGATATAGAATACTCAAAGATTTGGTATCATATCAAAACAGTGTAGATCTCATCACAGGCTTCGATCTGTTATGTGGTAGAGCCCAAACGGACACCCAGATTAAAAGTTATGGCCCTTTGAACTTCGAGTTCGATTTTTGACTTTTGAAATTTAAAAATATTTTTCTCCTTTGATTATCACATGATTTACATCTCACTTGGTTTTTTCTCATTTGATAAGCTTTAATTTAACTGTTTGTGGAGCTGAAATGGACTCCCGGATCAAGAAGCTATGGCCATTTTATGTCGAAGTATGATCTTTTACTTATTGAAGATTTGTTTTTAGTTTAAAAATATTATTATCTAATAATTATAAATATTAATTAATTGAAACATTATAAATAATTATAATTATAAATAATAAACTATATTTTATAGTAAATAATAAATAAATTTTTTAATTTTTTAATTTTTTTCTTCAATTTTTCAGCGGTTTTGAAAAAACAGCCATTATTTCGCAGAGGTTCTTTTAAAAAACTGCCGCTAAAAACTGGAAAAAAAAAATTGGAAGAAATTTTATAAAAATTTATAAAATATATATTAAAAAATAGTGGGGGGTTCATGGTGGTTTTCAAAACACCGCTAAATTTTTAATCGAAACAAATAGCAACGGTTTTGAAAACCGCTGCAAAAAAACTGCCGCTAAAACACTATTTTTTGTAGAGATGATCATACCCTGTGAAACCCATTTAATGATACTTCTGAGGTAGATATTATTTATATTCTTTTCCCTAGACCAATCCCAATCCTATATCCAACAACTTAATCATGATTGAAACCATTTACGGAAGAAGTTCAAGCTTATCGAGATCACAGTCCAAACCATGTTCACCGAATGGCCCCATGAAAGCCCCACCATCACAAACCTTACTCTTAGGGCGTATTCTATTTTAATAATGGGATATGTAACAATACCATAACATTATGATTATGTGAATTATTTTTGTATATATTAATGAATATACATTCATTCTGTTATAGTTACTTTGTAAATGATTTTTAAAGCACAAATAATATTTTCTTATTAATATGAAAATTTAATTCAGAAATCTATTTTGATGAATTAATGGATTTAAAATTAAGTAATATTTAAATAAAATATTATTATTAAATTTATTTTTTAAAATATAAATTATTTTATAATTTTTAGGATATCAATTGTAATTTTTATTAAGGTTTGAAAACTGTTTTTATCAAAACCCATCATTTTTCAATAAATGTCAGTTTTTATCATAAATGTAAAAATTCACATATTTAGAAAATTGTGAAGATAAAATTAATATTATTTTTTCAATCGGGATGTTAAATTTATCCATTGGTGAATATTTCATAATTTTTTGAGATAGTCAAATTTTTTGGCAAAAATTAAATACCTTATAAATATATAATGTGCTTTATGACATCATAATAACTCAACAGTGTTGTAATAAAATACTATAAAGGGAATATTTAGAAAAATAGGTTTTTTCCCTAAAATTTTATAATTTCATTTTTATTTGATTTATTTTATAAAGCCTTAGTGAATCCCACAAGGCATATAAAATATTTTATGGTTTTAAAATCATTTCTTTGAAAGTGTGACTCACATTTACATAATAAAGGGAAATATTTTAAAATCTGCAGGCCTTATGCTTTTAAAATAATTTATACCACTCTATTTTTTATAAAACTTTGATAAAAACCCAGATATGGTTTGTGGGTTTGAATATTTTAGTGTGTAGTGTCCAAAACCAAAATAATAAAGAGTTCCCCCACCTTTCCTATATAATCTCAGCCAAACACACATTTCTCTTCACTAAATCTCTTTTAAGCTCAACCACCCTCTACCCCCTACTCCCTAGATCCCCCCCCCCCCAAGTCTCCCCAAGCTCCCAAGAATCCTCCCCTAATCCTTTAGGATCACACATCCAAGTAAGGGATTCCTCTCCTCCCCTTTGTATTCAAGCACCTTCATTGAGATTAGTTATTTTCATTTCAATTTATCATATTTAAATTCATTGGTAATCATTATATTACTATCCAATTGATGTTATTTAAATGATATTTCATTTATCCTCTCCCATTTCGATCTTTAACTAACCCGTTGCTATGTCGAAATTCCATAAGGGGTCCTCACCTTTCTCTCTTCCTTTCAATTAAATAACCTTTTTTGAAATTAGTCATTTCAATTTCCATTGGTTGTATTTTAATCCTTATATAATCAATTCCCTACTGTCCATTTGATGTTATTTAAATGATTGATCATTTATCCTCCCCTGTTGAGACCCTTACCTATGTTGTTACTATGCTGAAATTCTATAATGGATTTATCTCTTCTCATTTCCATTTAAAGCACTTCATTTGTATTATGCATCTTAAATTCCATTTCATAGGTTGGGATATTATATTCCATGATCCCCTCACTATCTATTTCATGTATAAATTATGATAGACCCATTTCTCTCTCATCTACCCATTTTATGAATTTCCATATGATGTTGTTATGCTAACAAAATTGCACCACAATTTACCATACCAGAATCATCATGTAGTGAATACAATACCAATTACTCTATCAAGGTTATTCACCTGTATGCACATGTACTTATTGATTTTGGGCTTACATGTATGTATTCCACATTATTCTATCATGGAATAAATGATGATGTTGAATGAATCCAAGTTATGTACTTATTGATTTTTTACTTACATGTATGTATTCCACATTATTCTATCATGGAATAAATGATGATGTTGAATGAATCCAAGTTATATGATCTATCTGGCACACTTAAGCATGATATTTAACTGATTTTGAAGGGTGCACCCTAATATCACTCTAATGCACTAGGTAATTTTTAGTATCATGATACATCATGTTTTGATAGAGGTTTATTTCATTCCCTTATAATACTTTTTTCCATCAATTTGGGATAGGGGTTTACCTGATTCTTTTATGTTAATGATGTAGTGTTTTAATTTGTTGCATCATTTCCATGTTATGATAATCATGTTATATCAGGACTTTATTTTTCATCTTTCTCTTTTTCTCCATTGATATGATTATTTCCTAACATGTATTTACTTCTTCATGTTATTCCTTGTTTACTCCCTTACTGGGCTTCATAGCTCACCCTTTTCTTATGTATATCCTCAGGTTATCCCATGAAATTCTATGTACGAAGGATGTTGTGGTCATGAAAAATAATTTTTCAATAAACGTGTATATTTCATGTTTTATGTTTTAATGTAATGTTCCTAAGACACAAAGACACTAGAACTCTTGATTTTATAAGTTTTATTAAGTGAAAGTTTATGTAATAAATAATTTTTAAATATGAAATAAAGACCTGGGTCGTTATAATTGGAAATAAAGGGAGGTTTAGTTATTTTTATAATTATGATTAGAAAACTCTAGTAAAATCCATAAGCATAATACTAATTATAAGAAAATAATCCATAAATTTTGGTGAGTATAGAGTTAGTGGTTTATCAATAAAATGCATCTTTGACTAGATACGAATAAGTAAAGGTGGCTTTGGCACATATGTATCTAGAGGTAAAATTCAAAAACACCACTTCAAGCTAGACTCGAACAGGAACTAGTGCACATCAATAGGCCTTGCTACACTGTTGGTTAGATACTCTAAGGGGATATGCATTGTAAAATTCATTAGCCTAGTATGAACCATTATTAAGGGAATACAAAAATGGCCCTGAGAATAAATGGTTGGAAGTAGATTATGGATAACATAGATCGAAGCTTATAAATATATAAGTTAAGGAGTCAAATGTAATTTATATGGTATACCTTTTTTTAATGGGTTCTTCTTTATGTGATAAATAGTTTAAAATATTTTCCCCTAATTTTTTCTTTTATTATATTGAATGGACGGTAATATGAGGAATCAAGCAAACAACTGATATGAAGATCAATGCAACAACTTCCCTAATGAGATGATCAATCTGATGGGAGAGGGAATTGAAAACTTTTCCATAATAATCTCTCAGTTAACTCTTATTTTGAATAAAAACCTAGGTCAAGAGGAACGTTCAACCCCCCCCCCCCCCAAGAAATAACAAGTCACAATCGAGATCTTCCAGAGACAAAGGCATCCTACTTTGAATGGATCATCTGATCCCTAAATCATTGAATAATGGATCAACTCTATTAAGAAGATCATCTACATCCTTTAATATTTTAACCATACCCTCTGCCTTAAGATGGAAAAATATTTTCATTCTTTCAATCAAAAGGATGATCAATCTGTAAGGGTGTATGAGGAAAACTTCACCGGACATACATGATATGCCTCTAGTTTTGTTGTTACCCATGAATACAAGGTTAACTACTTATATGGTGGTCTAAAACCTAGCATACAGAAATCTCTGGCGATCTGAAATATTGACTACAATGGGGATATATTCATATGTTCCCTAAAATTTGAGATGTAGATCAGCAAATATCATGGTTATCATGGGTATAAGAAGCGAAAAGTGGACTTTAATTTTGGAATTTCAGTGGATAAATCCAACGGTGCTAAAAATTCCATCACCCCGCTTGTCCAAAGTGCATAAAGAAGCATGTTGTAAATTGCCTAAAGGGGATGAGAAAATTCTTTAGGTGTGGGAAGGAAGCAAACCTATCCAGTGATTTCCAGAAAGAAAAATCCTCTACTATGACAGCGGAAAGGAATGATCCGTTTGATACTCAATGCATTTTTTATTGCTACAACTACAAATAACTAGGGAACTTTGAGAACTAGTGCCCTAATACAAGGGTTTTCAGAGGCAACCAACAACCTCTAAGGTAGAAAGGGAAATCTTTTTTCATCACTACCAAAAAAGTGAATCACGACAACAAAGTGGTGATAGGTACAATGGTTATTCATTCAAGAATAGTGAACATACTTTTTGATTCTGGTTATATACATTATTTTACATCCTGAAATTTTAGTAGAACAATCCCAACATCTCTAAAAATAATGGAACTATAGGTGTCGGTGAAAACGGAAAATGGGGTGATTATTTAATCCTAATAATATAACACCTCTCCTGAGACAATTTGTGTATTGAAGTTCCTGGTGAACCTCATCATTCTTCCCTTGGTAGAATTTGATGCAATTATTGGCATGGATTGGATTTCCCTATATAGAGCCAACATAAATTGTCGCGAGAGGTAAATCACTCTCCATATGGATAATTCACCCCTAATTCTATACAAGTGAAAATTGGAGGATGAATATTCATTAGAACCATTATCTCAAGCATTAATATCACTTCCATATGATCATGCATATTTTATCAAATGATTGAGACTAAGGAAGGAACCATACTCTAAGAAATGCCTATTATGATGGAATTCATTGATGTGTTTCCTGAGGAATTTCATGGTCTTCGTCTTATAATAGATTTTTAATTCTTAGTTGATCTTATACCTGGTGAATTTTCCAATATCCAAGACTCTGTATAGAATGGTTGTTTTAGAGCTTGAAGAGCTTAAGCAAAAACTATAGAAGAATCTCTATAAAAGGTTTATACACCCAAGTACTTCACCATGGGTTGCACTAGTCCTCTTCATCAAGAAGAACATTGGGTCAATGCTCCCTTTCATTGATTATCATGAGATCAAAAAGATCATGATAAATAATAATTATCATTTTCCCTGAATTGATGACTTGTTCAATCAAATACATAGAGTAAAATACTTTTCCAAGGTGTATCTACAGTCAGGATATTACCAAGGGTGAAGAAGTATGATATCCCAAATATTGTTTTTCGTTCAAGGTATAGGCACTATGAATTCATATTAATGCCTTTTGGACACACTAATTCTATTTCAATCTTAATGGACTTAATGAATAGATTCTTTACAGATTACCTCAACAAATATTTGGTAGTATTTATAGAATATATTCTAATTTTCTCCAAAAACAAGGAGTATCATGAGGAATATCTGAGCACTATACTAGAGACCTTGATAATGGAAAAACATAATGCAAAGTACATCAATTTTGAGTTCTGGTAGAAGTAAGTATCATTCATGGGGAAAATCATCACAAGAAATGGGATATCTAGGGATCCTTCCAAAACAAAAGCAATTGAGGGATATCTAAGGCTGACATCTGTGAAGTAAATCCATAGATTCTTGGGGTTAGCTAGATATTATTACCAATTTTTGAGAAATTTCTAATGATTTTCAAACCCTCTTACCAAGATAACTCATAAGGGAGTCAAGTTTTCTTAGAATTATAAATCTGAATAATGTTCCATGGAGTTGAAGAAGAGGCTTATAACATCCCTTATGCTTACACTAACCACAAGTGGGGAGATTTTTGTAATATTTAGTGATTCTTCGAAGAAGGAACTAGGATTTGTGTTGATGTAGAATGAGAAATTCATTGCCTATGCCTCAATGCAATTGAAAATTCATGATCAAAACTATCATATACATGATCTTGAGTTGGTAGAGGTGATCTTTGAATTGAAAATATGGTGGAATTATCTCTTTGGGAAAAAGTTTGAAATATATATAGATCACAAAAGACTGAAATATATATTCATATAGAAAGAGATGAATATGTTCCAATAAAGATGGTTAGAGCTCATCAAGGAATACGACTGCTCAATAAATTACCACCTCGGGAGAGCGAACAAGGTGGAATATGATCTAAGTAGAAAGGACCCAACAATTATATCACTGATGAGAATTTAAAGGGATCCAATCTTCTAATATTTGATGGAGATGGACATGGGAATCATAAAAAAGGAACATCATAAATCCTTTCACAAATTATTACTCAACCATCTCTTTTGGAAAGGTTAAAGGATGTTAAAAATATGATGTGGAAATTCATAAAAAAGTAGAAACTATCAGAAAATAGAAATCCTTAGAGTTCAATGTTAAAGAAGACGGAATTGTGATATCTGGGTCAAGACAATGTGTTCCATAAAATCTACTGTTAATAAAATAACTTTTGGATGATGCACATAGTTTGAATTTCTTCATTCACCCAGGAAACATGAAGATGTATCAAGATCTCTGAGATCACTATTGGTAGGATAACATGAAGAAGGATATTGCTAAATATACATCAAAGTGCCTGGTATTTCAGCAATTAAAGGCTAAGAGGAATAAGTCTAAGTAAATGATGCAACTATTAACCATGCAAACATGGAAATAGGAAAACATCACCATGGACTTTGTCACCAAACTTCTGACAGCATCAAAAAGAAACAATGCTATCTGGGTTTTTGTGGATCGTCTTAAAAAGACTACACACTTCAATGAAATTCGAGGGAATTTATCATTGGATCAACTGGAATAGATATACATCAGAGAAGTGTTAAGGCTTCATGGAGTACCACTATCGAATTTGTCTAATCAAGATCCAAGATTTACCTCTATGTTCTAGAAGAGTTTCTAATATGCTTTAAACACTGATTTGAACTTCAGCACGACCTATCACCCTCAAACTAGTGGTCAATCTAAGCGGACTGTCCAGACACTTAAGTAAATGTGGAGAGCTTTCTCAGTCTACTTCAAAGGCGGATGGGACAAACATCATCCTTTTGTGGATTTATTTTAAAACAATAGTTTCCACTCAAGAATCCAAATGGCTTCTTATGGATCCATTTATGGGAAGAGGTATAGAACCTTGACATGTTGTGATAAACTTGGGGAATGAAAACTTCTAGGTCTAGAAATGGTTGAAGGAATGGTGTGGATGGTTAAGACCATCCAGTAGCACATCAAAGCTGCTTAGAGTCGACAAAAGATCTATGATGACAATTGTTGATGAGAACTAGAGTTTTATGTTGGAGACATGGTATTCCTATAAATATCTCCATGGAATAGATTTTTGAGATTTATAAATAAGGGAAATATTATTCCAAGGTACATTGTCCCTTTTGAGATCCTTGATCTCATTGGGGTAGTGGCCTATTGACTAGAATATCACCAAACCTGTCTCAAGTACATGATGTATTCCATGTATCACTCTTAAGGAAGTACAAACCAAACCATCACATGTACTCAATTCAGATGTGGTACTATTTGAGAATGACCTCTCTTATGAAGATAAGCTGGTGAAGATCTTAGATTTTAGAGAAAACGTTCTACGAAATAAGTCAATTCCCCTCATCAAAGAGTTATGGGGAAACCACAAGTTTGAAGAAGCGATTTGGGAACCATAGGATGTGATAAAGTAGATTTGCACTCATATTTTTTATTTTTAGAAAAGGAAATTTTGATGGTTAAATTTCTTAAGGGAAAAAGGTTGCAATGACCCAAAACTGTTATGAATAAAATTTCATTTCTTTTAATGTCTTACGGATACAGAAATCACATGCACTCCTTTTGTTTTATTATATCCAATTAGATTTAAATGACCATCAAGTATCCTTACCTTTGATAATATATATTTTTTGTAGTGATCACATGAATAGAATAAATACAGGGTTTTAACAAATCCTTTTAACGTAGACAAAGGAAGTGATGGCCTCAACCAGTAGGATCTCACCCAATGAAGCCCATTTATCGGAGCATCTGAGAGAGATATCATTTTTGGGATTTCCAAAAGACCAATCACAAGATGATATCCAACAACTTACGAATGAGAAAAAATATTTATGGGAGAAGTTCAAGCTCATCAAGATCATATCCCAAATCATGTTCATCGAACGGCCCCATGAAAACCCCATAATTGCACACCTTACTCATAGGCCGTATACTGGTCTAATGAAGAGATATGTAACAAGAACATAAAATTATGATTATGTGCATTATTTTTTTATAGAATAATGAATATACTTTCATTCTATTATTGTTACTTTGTAAATGATTTTTAAAGCCCAAATAGTATTTTTGGGTTAATATTCAAATATAATTAAGAAATCTATTTTGATTAATTAATGGATTTTTGAATTAAATAATATTTTAAAGAAATATTATTGTTAAATTACTTTTATTAATTATAAATGATCTTATAATTTTTATGAATTCAATTCTAATTTTTATTAAGGTTTGAAAATAGTTTTTATCCAAACCCGTCGATTTTCAATAAATGACGGTTTTCATTTTGAAAGTAAAAATTAAAAAAATTAGAAAATTATTTAGATAAAATAAGTTTTTTTTTTGGAATTAGGAGGTCAAAATTATCTAATGGTTAGTTTTTCATAATTTTTGGAGATAGTTGAATTTTTTGGTAAAAATTAAATACCTTATATTTATATAATGTGTTTTATGACATCATAATGACCCAATAGTGATGTAATAAAATACTATAAATGTTATATTTGAAACAATATATATGTTTTCCATTAAAATATTATAATTTTTAGTTTATTTGATTTATTTTATAAATACTTAATGAATCCTCCGAGACATATAAAATATTTTAATAATTTAAAATCATTTCCTTGAAAGTGTGACTCGCCTCCTCCTAAGAAAGGGAAATAGTTTAATATCTTCGGCCCTTATCATTTTAAAATAATTTATACCAATACCCTTTTCAATAAAATATGGGAAAAACCGTGGTATGGTTTGTGGTTTTGAATATTTTAGTGTGTAGGATCCAAAACTAAAATAATAAAGATGTCCCCCACCTTCCCTATATAAAACCAGCCAAGAACCAATTTATCTTCACTCAATATATTTTAACCTCAACCACCCCCATACCCCTATTCCCTAGTGTCCTCCCAAGGTGCCCCCAATCTCCTAAAAATCCTCCCCCAATCCTTTGGGATCACACATCCAAGTAAAGGATTCCTCCCCTCCCCTTTAAACTTAATCACCTTATTTAAGAGTAGTTCATTAAATTTCAATTTCTTGTGTTGAAATTAAATTTTAATCATTACCTTACTGTTAAATTTATTTTATTTCAATGAGGTATCATTTTTCCTCCTCTATTTGTTCCCTTACCTAATATGTTACTGTGCTAAAATTCGGTAAGGGTTCCTCACCTTTCTCTATTCTTTTTAATTCAAGAACCTTGTTTGAAATTAGTCATTTTAATTTCAATTGGTTATATTTTCATACTTTTATAATTAATTACCTACTAAACATTTGATATTATTTCCATAATAGATCATTTATGTACCCCCATTTAGACCCTTACCTACACTGTTATTATGTCAAAATTCTGTAAGGGATTTCTCTATTCTCATTTCCATTTCAAGAACTTCATTTGTATTATGCATCTTAAATTCCATTTCATATGTTGGGATATTATGTTACATTATCCACTCACTATCCACTTCATTTATAAATAATTAAGGACCCCTTTATCTCTCATATACCGATTTTATGAATTTCTATATGACGTCGTTATGCTGCTGAAATTGCACCATGCTTTTACATGACAAAAATATCATATAGTGAATACCATAACCATTACCCTATAAAGGATATTAACCTTTATGCACATATAAGTATTGATTTATTACTTACATGTATTTATTACACATTATTCTATCTTGTAATAAATGAGGATGTTGGATGAATCCATGTTATATGATCTATTTGGCACACATAAGCATGAGAATGAAGTGATTATGAAAGGTGATCCCTGATAGCACTCCAATGCATTGGGTATTTTTTTTATCATGATACATAAAGTTGGGATAGGGGTTTAACTAATTCCTTTATAGTAATTTTTTCCATCAAGTTGGGAAAGGGGTTTACCTGATTCCTTTATGTTAATGATGTAGTGTTTTAAGTTGTTGTAATATTTCCATTTTGTGATAGTCATCTCATATCATTCCTTTTTGTTCATGTTTCTCTTATCATCTATTGATATGACTATTTCCTAAAAAGTACTTTATTCTTCATTTTATTCCCTTTTTACTACCTTACTGGGCTTTATAGCTCACCCTTTTCTTATGTATGTCCTCAGGTTATCCTATGAAATGCTAAGTATGAAGGAATGTTGTGGTCATGTAAAAGACGTTTTCGATAAAGATGTGTATTTCATATTTTATGTTGTTATGTAATTCTCTTAATCCCAAAATACACTATACATCTCGATATTCTGAGTTGTATTAAGTGAAATTTTATTTAATAAATCATTTTTAAATATGAAATAATGACCAGGGTCATTATAATAATTATGTAAGATTATTTTCTATTCAATTGAATATTAATGAATGCTTCTTTATCATCTCTCTAATTATAATCCTACTTATGTTGTGTAGTACTAATGATCAGAAAATATTTTAAATAAATTTATAATCCCTTACCTATTTTTCTTTCTTATCCAATCAAAATTCTATATTTAATCCCATCATCGTTCATGTGTGTATTAGGCGCACAACTCTTTTCTTGCCCCTTTATTTTTATTATTTTTTTAACTCATAACCCTAAAAATCATAAAATAGATTATTAACCCCAAAAATGGTTAAGTAAATATATCTTTTGGATTTGTTGTAATTTGGGGATGTTAAGTGATTGAGAGATTTTTCTCATTTAACATTCTTTGAATTAATATTGTGTATGTCAAACAAAATATGTTATTGATTAATGACATGTTTTGTTTCACATGTTGATTCTATGGATTATTGGAACAAAAAATACAAATGGGTTCATGAAATATTGAACCTTCCATTAATTATATTTGATAATAATTTTAATGGCAGTTATGAATTGGATTAAATCCAAAACAAAAGGGAGTTCAGATCAAAAACACCTTATGAAGTGGATATTAATTTAATGAAAAGTTTTGAATAAATCAAGGATATAATAAACTTAAATAACTAATTATGAACTCACTCTAATAATTATTAAATTTTTAAATAAATATTTATCAATCGATAATTTCATCTCATCTCTACAAATAACCCCCCCCCCCCTCCACATTTAAAAGATAATCAAAAAATAATTGAATCCAAAAAATAGTTCCATCGCAAAGGATTTGACTCAAGTGTTGATATAAAAATTAGTATAAAATTAGTCATTTTAATAGTTTATAGGTGATAATCATTTCCGCTTAAAATAGTTTTCCTTATGTGGATAGTTCATTAAGTAGACAGTCATTTTTTTAAATGAAAAAAATGAAAAATGACACATAAAATTTTGAAAAAAACATAAATAAAAACCCACCTTCTAATAAAAATAATAAAAGGAAAAAAGAAACACAAAGAAAAATCTTCATTCCTTATCCTTAAAAATTTCTAGGAATTCCCCATATCCTCCCAAACTAATCTATCGATTTTGTTTGACTCATAAATTGATCTAACTCTTTACTGACTTAAGAGGAACATTATTGGTAATAAAATCACTCGAGGCCCATTGATTTTTCATCCAATTGAACTAGATATGTTCAATCATATGGGAAAAAATTAATGAAATGGATTCCCCTAATATAAATTAAAAACTATTTTGTATTAAATATCCAAACATTAAGGTATATTTCGAATTAAAATATGGTTTTATTCATCTTCAACCTCATTTATAGGGGCTAGCGAGTGAGGATCCACATATTTAACTCAATGAGTTCTAAGTGGTGTACTTTACCATGAATCCTTGAGAGGTTTCTAAAGAACAAATAAAACATCTAACTTTCCCTTTTTTCCAAGCTGACTCTACCAATTCATGGATTTATTATCTCCCTCCTATTTTCATAGCGACATGAAATGACATAGAGAAAATCAAATTAGAGAAATTATTCCCTAATTCTCAAACTACTTATATTTGAGAGGAAATAATTGGTATCCATCAATTCCCCGATGAATCACTACATGAGTATTGGGAGAGGTTGAAAAATATTGTACCAACTTTCCCACACCCTTAAATCACTGACCAACACTTGATCCATTACTTTAATGAAGGGTTATTGGATATGGAGTGAACTATCATTGAGGTCACAAGTGGTGGTTATCTTGTTGATAAAACACCTACAACTTTATGAGATATCATAAAAAACATGGATTCATACACACAACTAATCCATACTCAAGAACATGATCAGATTAAACAAGTCTAAGATAATTTTTCCATGGATCCTAACAAGTTAACTGAGTTTTTGAGTGAAAATACAGGTCTTGTGAGACAACTAGCAGTGGCTCCAAAATCCCTAAACTCAACTTCTCCCCAATATATTATCCCAATAACTATAAAAAAATATGGAATATACATCTCACCAAATCATCCTACTAACACATTTCCACAAATTCAATATGATTCATCTAATTATACTAGTTAAATGGATCTTAATGAAACATATGATCATCAAAACACTATCCCTAAATAATCTGGTCAGTTCAATAGAAACTCCACCGAAACCCACCATACTCCCCTATCTTCTTATTATAACCCTAGATTGATGTATGGTAATCCCATATTTCATACCCCTTAGTTTCCTCCTCAAAATGCAAACTAATTCCAATATGTTCAATGTGATGGTAACTTCCAACAACCACATCCTTTTGTACCTCCACATCAAATGAGAAATCCTCCACTTTCTCCTCCTAGATTCCACTATCCTTGTGATCCTTAACAATTCCAAAACCAATACAATAACTTTTCAAATAACCCAAGTCAATGAAATTACAACACAAGACATGCCACTTTTTCTAATCAGCCTTGGGAAAGTGTTGTAGAAGATCTTACCTCCTTTACATGTTCTAGTCTCAAAAACATTGAAATCAAATTGGAAAACTTGAATCCCACCTAAGATAGAATAAAAAATCAAATTATTCCCAACTTCTAACTCAAAAATTTTTTCAACCCTATGGGTAATGTAAGTGTAATTACACTTTGATCAGGAAGGAAAATTTATATGCTTATTATGAATCCCCTAAATCCCATTTATAATTTTAGTTAGAAAAATGAAAATAATAAAAATATTGAAAAAACCCTGAAGTCATTACCTCAACTCCTTTTATTACTATAAGGAATCCAATTTCTTTTCCTCATGATATCTCTAAGACCAATAATCTCTTTAAGCATAATTTTTAAATTCTTGACATATCTTGATATGTTGAAGTAAACATCACCATCTTTGATTCCTTAAAAATCATTATATATGAAAAGTTTCTTAAGAAATTTTGAACCTATAAGAGATAGATTAGGACTTTTGAAAATGTTTTAAAATATCATTTCATACCCATCAAGTGAAAATATCCAATGTCACTTACGATTCCATTCCTAATAGGGAGTTCCAAATTTGATGATGCGCTCATTAACCTAGGAACGTCAATAAATTTCATTCCCAAATACATCTTCCAAAACCATGATCTAGGTCCCTTGTACTCAAAAGTGTTTTCATCTAGTTATCAAGTCAAAACACTACTAGTCCTGAGTGAGAAATAAAGGATTTCCTTGTCTGGGTCAATGATCTTATCTTCCCCCATTGATTTTTATGTCCTTAACCTAGAAGGTGAGACATCTTATTCTCAATCTCACCAAATTCTAGGAAGACCATTCCTCATGATCACTAGAACTAATATTTATACCTATGTAGGCATCTTATCCATGGAATTTGGTGACCATGTAGTCAATTTTAGTATTTTTTTCAATTCTTGTGATGCCCATCATAGGATCACTCTACATTCTCTATCCATGCTTCTGGGGAAACATCTGAGAGTGGATTCAACCTCATTCCATCATGTTCATCATGTTCTAATGTGAGAGAAGTTTGTGAAAGTTTCACCATGATTAACCAAGTCATAAATAAGGAAGTATATGTTTACCTTTCATAAATAAACACCATTAATCTAAAGGATCTTGAAAACTCTTTATAATCTCATATCAACAATGATCTCTATTGCTCCAACTTAGATAGTATAAATGAAAATGAATCAAAACCAAATGGAATACCTTCATCTATTCCTAGGTTTTTATCCCCATAAATAAAGGATGAAAAGGGTCTAGAGCCCCATCCCACACACCAAAAGTATGAATTCCTTTTCTATGATCACACTTTCCTATCAATATCTCTATTTCAATTACTAAAACTTAGGAGTCCAAATCTGTTCTTATTTTAGATGGAAACAAAAATGCCTTAGGTTAGTCCCTATATAATATACCACGAATCAACACTACCCTTTTAATTAATCACAACCATCTATAAGAATCATCCAAAATAATCAGATGACCTCAATGAAGACACAATCCACTCATACATTAGATATTTTGGGAAGAGATGACAATGCTTCTTCAAGATGGTATTATGTACCCAATTTTTTATAGTGAATGGGTTAGTCAAATTCAATTGAAACTTAAGAATGGTGGGATAACTATTTTCATAAATGAACATGGAGAGGTTTCTATAACTCAAGTAAAAAATAAATGGTGAGAGTGAATTGATTATCAGAAATTGAATTTTTAAATGCAAAAACATCACTACCCTCTTCCTTTCCTTGATAAAATTTTAGAAATATTAGTTGAAAAGACACATTATTTATTTATTGATAGATACACTAGCTACATCAAAATCCAAATTACACCACAGGACCTATAAAATACAAAATTCACTTTCCCCTTTGGAACATACGCATATAGTAGAATGCATTTTGGCCCTTGAAATGCTCCTACAAAATTCTATTGGTGTATGATTATCATTTCTAAATTAATTGATCATTACATAAAGGACTTCATGGATGACTTTACCATTTATGGTGAGTAATTTGAATATTGTTTTCATTCCCTCTATATGGTCCTAAAAAAGTGTTTCAAATGCAACCATTTGTTAAATCTTGAAAAATATCACTTCATTGTTCCAAATAGTATTTTTCTAGGTCACAAAATTTTAAAAGAGGTCATTTAATTCAATCTTTCAAAAATTGAGGTGATCTGATCACTTACTGATCCCACATAATTTCAAGACATAAATTCATTCTTTTTTCATGCAGGTTTTTATTGGTGAATCATCCAAAACATAAGTAGGATACCTCACCCACTCACTCGACTACTCCAAAATGATGTCACATTCCATTTATATGAGGCTTTCAAGAGATCCTTCATTAAACACAAATATATTCTTACATATTACCCAATAATCCAACCCCCAAATTTATCCTTACACTTTGTGTTGATGTGTGACTCTTCTTATTGGGAAATTGGGGAAGTTATTTGTCAAATAAGAGAAAAGATTCTTAATTTCTTCTATTCTTCTTCAAAAACAATGGATGAAACTCAATATCACTACACCATCACAGAAAAAGAACTTTTAGAAGTGGTTTTTTATTGGATAAATTTTTCCCGATCTATTAGGTTCCAAAATCATTATCTTTACAAACCAGTCAGCATTAAAGTTATTACTTAATAAATGTGATTCCAAATCGAGGAAAATAAGATAGATCCTGATGCTCCAAGAGTTTGACCTTGAGATTAAAGATAGACCTAAAATACAAAACCCTGTAGATAATCATTTGAGTAGAATTTCTAATTCGTCTCATTCTGAAATCATTGATCCTACATTTTCAAATGAACCCCTCTCATCTCTCACTCAAAGTGACCATGGTATTCCCTAATTGAAAATTACTTGGTTGTCAGTGTTTTCCTGAAATTTTTTCAAATGAAAAAAAAAATAAAAGCTGAAAATTTATTTAAAATACTATTATGGGAAGATAAAAAATCTTAGAAAATTGGGGCTGACATGGTGATTTAGAGATGTGTGGATGAAGATTAACATTCCTCCATCTTGTAATTTTATCACTAAATGCCTAGAATTGGCCACTTTGGACCATAAAGGACCTACCTAAAGGTAATTATATTTGGATTCCTCTAGACTTCACTCTTTAAGGACTCACATGAGTTCTTTCAATCATTTCCCACTTTCTAAAGTTTGGCATAATTTCCAAAAAAAATAAATTCCTCAAAATCCCTTAATCACTTTTGAGAACATCGATGATTGGGGAATAAATTTCATGGGACCATTCCCCCTTCCAATAGATAATCATACATCCTTCTTGTAGTAGATTATTTTTCTAGTTGGATCAAGGAAAACCCACTAGAAAATATATTGTGAACCCTATTAGTGAGTTCCTCAAAACCTGAATTTTATATCAATTTGGGACTCCATAGGTCTTGGTATGTGACTTAAAAACCCATTTTGGTAATTGGGAAATAGTATCTCTCTAGAGAAATAATGGATTTTTATATAACACCATCCAAGATCAAATTTTTATTTCAAAGGAGAAAAAAGAAAACACAAGACCCAGACTAAGGGGGCCAGAAAAAGTGCAGGCCAAGGGCATCCCCTATGACCAGGTTCACACCCTCAGGATTCAGGTAGTTGAAGGAGATGATACAAGTACTAATAGAACTCTGATTCGCTAAAGAGGCCAAATGATCCGCAACCTTTTTTCCCACATGCCAGGTGTGGGAGACTAGAATATTGGAGCCAATAAGAATTATGCATTTGCGGACAGTGTAGGCAATGGACCATGGAGTCGGACCTTTCCCACTTAGGGAATCATGAAGGACCTTAGAATCAGTTTCCACCTCGGATACGGACAAGCTCTCTTGCATGCATAAGTTCAGCCCAGAGAGCATAGCTTTGGCCTCTGCCTGAAGAGTAGTTCCATTTTCATAGAACGATGAGTACGCCATAACCATTTTTTCCCCGGAGTCGCGCACCACACCCCCACCTTTCATTGCTCCCATAGCACAGGACCCATCCGAATTTAATTTCAAACCAACAGTAGGAGGGTTCCAGCAAACCCAGTTCCCCTGAGACTTATAAAAGCAATGAGAAGGATTCATAACCTGAAGAAGCCGCAAAGAAGGAGCGTGATGCCAGTCAGAGAAGAGCGAGGCCAAGTCCGCCATAAGGAAGCGAATCCTCGCAATAATGGACCTATTCATAGCGTCATGGACATCGAATCTAGCCAAATTCCTAGCCTTCAAAAGATCCCAGCACCCATAATTGTAGATCATTGATCGTGCCATACGTTCCTCTCCCCCCTCCATCGATCCAAGGAACCATCTATCAAGAAAAGAAGTGTCCCTGGTATCCCCGGAGGAGAGAGCTGATGTGCTGCCAAAGGTAGACCAAACAGCCTGAGCCCATTACCCTTCATGGAAGAGATGATGAGAGCTCTCCTCCTACCTGTTGCTGCAGCAATGGCACCGAGATGCTAAACTGATTCCAAGATTCTTGATATTCTCGTCAGTGGCAGTCACCTGGTTCCTGATTTGCTAGGATAGGAAATTAGGCTTGGCTGGAATCTTCTTACACCACAACACATCATTCCAGCTCCCATGGGAAATATGGCCTGTAGTCATCCTGTGAAATTCCCTGCTAGTAAAGACACCCAAAGAAGGGGGAGTAAATACACATTTATCTGACTCATCATTAAATACAATGGCCTCAAGAAGGTCCTATTACTTCACATCCAGAACCATCTTCGTAAACCTCAGATAGAGACTCGCTTCCCTTAGCGTGATCTGTGTCATAGGGAACCAAGGGAATCCAAGAATCGAACCTGCCCAGTTGCAGCTCCAAAAAGATATTTCCCTTGTGCCATCCAGCCAAAGATAACTTTGAGGAAGAGACTGAAACAGAGGATAAATAATCAACCCGAAAGGAGAGGCCATGCCATGCATCGTATCCACATTACGGAACATGAAATACATCGACATTCCCAACAACGTCTGATCCTCAATAATTTCCCACATGAGTTTCGCATTCATGCAGTGGATCATACTCTGTAAACTCCTCACGTTGATCCCTCCGTCGTATAAGGGTCTGGCCAGCCTTCCCCATGAAGTCCAGTGCCTCTTTCCTTCCGACTTGGTGTCTCATATGAAGCTGTGAAGTACCTTATAAATTGTTCTAATGACATCTCATGGCACATAAATGGAAGCCAGAGCATGAATGGGAATGGATGTCAACACACTATTAACTAGAGCAATGCGACCGCCGAACGAGAGGAAGCGGTTTTTCCAGTTTAGCACACAACTAGTTATCTTGTTAACAATCTAATCAAAGTCGCAAACCCGAAGCTGTCCTGAGGAGATGGGTACGCATAAGTACTCTATCAGAAAGGAACCTCGTTGCATGTTGAGACGGTTGCACAAAGAGTAAATTTGACTAGGAGCGCATCTGTGAGAGATGAAAATGTTACTTTTTGTGTTTCTAATAACTTTCCCGCTCCAGTGGCAGTAATCCTCCAAGATGGACTTGAGGCATCGAATAGAGTCCCTGCCTCCGTTCATGAAAATAACTGTATCGTCCGCGAACATTAGATGGGTTGTCGAAGGACTGCTCATCTTCCTCTTGTAAGGCATAAAGTATCCAGTAGAGAGACCTCGGTTGATGAGATGACTAAGAATTTCCTAATCCATGATGAAGATACTAGGGGATATCGGGTCTCCCTACCGAAGGCCTCTCATCACTTTAAACAACCATGATACTTCCCGGAGAACGAGACCGCCATCCACGAGGAGATGAAGCTCCTAAAGAGGATATCCACAACCTTTCCCAAGAATCCCATAGCCGCTAAAGCTCTGTTGATAAAGCTCCATTAGAGCCTATCGTAAGATTTATCCATATATAACTTTATCACCAAGTTCAAACCATGGGAATTGACATTAATGTCTCTCATTACCTCCTGTGCAAGTGCAATAGCTCCCTGGATGGAGCAGCCCTTGAAAAACTCGTGTTGTTCGATGGAGATGCAGCGGGGTAGAAGAGTAGACAGTCTTTAATTTATCACACTTGCAAGAATATTATATGGTAAGTTGCATAGACTTATTGGTCGATAGTGAGAGAGATAAGAAGGGTTTTTAATATTCGGAATGAGGCACAAGGTGGTCGCACTTGCAACCCGAGGCAGGCACCCACCACAGAAATAGTCCTGAATCTCTTCTAAGATTTCCCCCTTTACCACATCCCACACCCCTCTGTAGAAGGAGCCTGGAAAACTATCCGGATCGGGTGCACTCTCGGGGTTCATATTCATCATTGCCTTGTAAATTTATGACTTGTCCAAAATTTCCTCCATGCTGGAATTATCCAGGAGAGATATCAGCCTTGGGATCTCCTCCTAGAAGTCTGCGTGGTCACTGGGATAACTATCGGGCATATTTGGATTAGCAATAGCTAGGAGGTCCCTAAAAAAGTTATGCTCCATGCCCCCAATAGTCTCTTCATCTTCTGTATACGTTCTGTCCTCAAGCAGAATGTTCGGATTAATCTTTTGACATTTTTCATTGATGCATGCATGGAAAAATCCAGTGTTCTTGTCTCCCTCACGCAGCCATTTCACCCGAGATCTCTCCCGAGCTAGGCGCTCATGTTTAAGAATCATCTCCGCCCAGTAAGCATTTTTTATGGATAAATCTTCAAACACCGAGTTGCTCCAAACCTCCTTGAGGCTGGATTCCATGTTGTCGATACTGTGTTTCAAGTTTTCCATATCCTGGTCGAAGGGAGGTAGCCCTTTGGCTCATTCCTGCAGCCCACATTTCAGCCTCCGGAGTCTGTTGTGGGTGGATACCCATGTATGCCCGTGCGAGGGTTCTCCCCATAGATCCCTTACAAGCTGATGATACCCTGGACATCGAGGCTACTGATTGTAGAACCTAAAAGACTCTGGATACACCTGCCCATGAGAAAGTGACACCAATAGGGGGAGTGATCAGAAATACCTTGGGCAAGGTGAGAAACCTTGGCATTCGGGAACCTTCTTATTTTAGATGAATTTGATAAACACCTATCGATTCTGATCCAGCTACGTCTACTGTGCCCCTATTTGTTGCACAAGGTGAAGCGAGATCCTGAGTACCCCAAGTCCAGAAACCCATTTTCCTCCATAAAACGAGCAAACTCCAGGATTTCTTGTTGGGGAAAGGCCCCTCTCCCTTTCTTCTCTCCCGGAGCAAGGATGGTGTTAAAGTCCCCCACCATAAACCATGGGAGATCCTGCAAATAGAATTGACCCAGTTCACTCCATAGTCTCTGGCGGGCCACCATGTCACAGCTACCATAAACAAAAGAAACGTAGAAGCTCTTCATTCCCACGATGACTTTAGCTATGATAAACTGATCACCCGTGTTGATCATAACCAAAGAAGCCTCCTTAGTCCAGAAGACCCAGGTGTGTTTATTCGAGTCTTCTTGCATGGATCCATGCCTCTTCATCTTGCAACTAAACTCCCTGATCTTCACCGGTTTCTGCTTATGCTCGAGAACAGCCTAAACAGAAATACTATGTTTCTTAACTCTTTCTTCACTCAAGCACCCACTCCATGTGCGTTCCAAATAAGAAGAGATAACATTAATCAAAAAGGGGCCTGTCTCTGACCCCAGGATCTTCGGTCTTGTTACACTGATAAAAGGATTCATCCTTGAGGAGTCTCAAGCAGGCACACGTGCACACCCCTTGACTCTGAGACGACAGACCCGGGGTAGAAAGAACCACAGAAGTAGTAGAAGTTATAGGGGAGGGAGGGTAGGAATCACCTCTCACCCTTTTCCACACCCCTGCGCTCGGGGGAGGATATCGATCAGGACCTTCCAGGACAACACCTTGAAGCTTGTGGGGGCCAACCATCGAATAGACACCCTGGGAAAAGGATGAGCTGGTCACATCAACCACATCATCCTGTTCCAATCACAAACCGGGGAGGGACATTCGAACCACTGGGAAGAAATCCTGGGTGTCTAGAAAGGGTAGAAAAGAGGCAAAGAGATTGTCATGAATCCATACGACAGAAAGCTTCAGAGGGCTGCATGAGGAATCCAGAAGAGTCATGACCAACGAGTGAGGAAACCCTAGCCTAAAAACCTCTACATCCTTGCATGAGTTACCCGAAGCTGGAGATAGAGGTAGATGAACCCCAAGCTCTGGATCTTCTGACTAGGCTAGGGCATACCATAAAGATTGGACTAATCCTCGATCCGAAGAAGGCTCTGAAGCTCCCTCCCAGAGAGGGGTGGGGATGCCATCCAGAGAAGACATAGGAGCCGAGAAAGGGCCGCCTCTTTTTCGATTTCTGCACGCAGACCTAGAGTGCCCCTGGTGACAGCAAGAGGAGCAGAAGATAGGAAAAACTGGGAACAAAATAGGTTGATCCCAATCCTCCTCACCCTGCACCTTTAAGGAAACCTTCTCCGGGACCTGTTGGGAATGATCCAAATTCACACAAATCTTGGGCACTAAGATATCCTCGCAGGAAAGAGTACAGTCATCTGCGCAGAGGAAACCTCCGAGAGAATCCCCTATGGCCTTCATAAAGATCCATTTTGGAAAGGCAGGGGTAATCCATGAATCCCAAGCCAAACCATTGATTGGGATCTTTTCTTACCCTTATGCAAAACCATCATCCAGGGTGACAGGCTGAACCTCCACCGCCCGAAGGATCTGGGAGCTTTACAGCAAAGACGAATAAAATCCTCCTCCATCCCCAGCACCACTGAGAAAGTGGTCCGATGAAGCACAGAAATCCATGCCAGACCATCCAGCCCCCAAAAATCCACAAACCGCCTGAAGGCCTCCAAGGGGGGTTTCTCCACCCCGAAACGAGCCACCAACATCCACTTGAGACAAGCAGCCGCATCCACAAAAGCCTCTGGGGGAACTCCACCGCAACTCTAGAGCCGACCTGAGATACCACCAGAGAAACCGGCCACACTGCCATCTATTAAAGCATCACCATGAGATGACACACACCCCAAGGAACCACAACAACTTCCATTAGATTCCCAACTATAGGAATAGACCAACCACTATATAAAGATGGTGACACAAAAAATCAGAATTAGGTGGAACCTCTTTACCTTATACTCTCTCACCCTCTCTTCTGCCTCCTCATAATTCTCTCTCTCCCACACTTTATTTCTTCTTCATACTCTCTCATTTTAATTTTTTACCAATTTCTTCCTAAAATCCTTACTTTTTTCTAATTTCTCTTTTGGGAGGGTGACTATTTTAAAAAAACTAAAAATAACATAAAAAAAATAATAATAAAATAAAAAAGAGTCACAGTTAATCACCATTAAATTTTGAAATATTTTCCAACCATTTTGCGGAGTGAAAAGAGTTGTTTTCATCTCAAACATTGTTTATTTTCATTATAAACCTAGATAAATTATTTTGTGTCGAGACCAATAAATTTTGAGTGATCAATTTTTTATTTGGAAAATAATTCTTCCCCAACCATGAGGAACAACTTTAGATTTCATTATATGTTTACCTATGACTATATTTTCATATTATGTTTTTTTCACTCCAGATTGTGAGTCTTGAATTTATAGACCTTTAAGATGAATTTCCTAATTTATAATACGTTAATATGATAGGGGAATTTTTTGAACCACATGATAATTAAAAAAGAAAAATATCCTCCCATTAACCATAAATTGATCCTACTTTTGAAATCACATCAAGCTAATGAAAAGAGTTTTTTGGGATAGCCACATTACAATCCTAAAACCGTGTCCCACCCAGTATCTACTAGCGTTTACATTTCAGAATTTATTGAAATTTAAGTGTGGAGAAATGGATTTGATTTCAGGAACCATTTCATTGATTGTAAATATAATATTATATTCTTGAGGGAAGGAATCCATTTACATGTGGGGGAGAGGTTTTCATCATGTGAGTTTTGGTAATGGATTAATGATTTTTGTACAAATGTTATTGAAAAGTTATCAAAAAATGAAAAAAACATTAAAAAAATGGAAAAAATGGGTGGCTTCTTAGGCAGGACAAAAATCACTCTTCCTAAACCTTTGATATTGTTATAACTATTATAATTAGAGTATTTAGAAGATAAAACAAGGGTTGGGATATGATTGTTAGATTTGTTCCAAATTATACTTCCAAAAAAGAAAGAAAAAAAAGAACACTTGCATCATTTTTTCTTTAATATTTAGGGGTGTTTTGTGTTTTCTACATATTTAATATTTCCATACCATTCCAATTTAATCCCTTTATTGTCTTCCTTCACATATACATTCCCCTTTAATAATTCATTTCCATTTCCTTCCATGTCTCATTTCAAAAAAAACTTTTCATTTTTTTCAATGTTGGTGTTTTACCCCTCTTTTCCTCTCTTTTAAATGTTTTATTCCTACCATCCCATAGCCACTAAAAACCCAAAAATACAACTTTATTATTTTTCACTTTAGAATAGGGAATTTAAGATGAGGGACCTTAAAAAACTCTAATTTTCTCACTTTTTTTTGGTGAATGATTGAACCTCTTTAAATAAATTTTTATCATCCGGAGAAAAGTGAGTCATGAGTACCCAAGTTTTCCAATTCAATTTTTGAACATGAAAAATTAATTTTTTTTAGAAAATTATTTCTATAACATATTTATTTGGAATTTGATTTGGTTTAGGAATTTAGTTTACACCATCCTAATTGGTGAAACCAAAATTTTAATATTTATTAGTGAGTGAAAATTATTTTGTAATATTTTTTTGTTTGTGTGCTTAATGACTTGAACTCTTGTAAGTGAGGGGTAGTTTATATTTAATAGTCATTAATAATTTTACCTCAACCCCATCACTTATTTTTTACTGAAAAATGACTAATTTCAAGTCAATGTACATGTTTTGACCATAAACACATAACAAGATCACGGTTCAAATTCACTCAATTACACTATAGTTTAATTTTTTTATCATATCATTAAAAATAATAATAATAATAATTTTATTATTATTTTTTAGTGTTTTTTATTCAAATTTAAACAAATAATAAAACTGGATATTTGACCAATTTATCCATTTGAAGGTCCATATGGACTACACAAGAAGGCCTAATGAATCTATTAAAGAAACTGGACTAGTTTTGATGTTGTATTTTATGGGATCAATCTAGAATTCTTAATTCAAGTATACTCTAATATAAGACCAAGTACATTTCACTACATCTGGGATAAAACCTTCAAGCCCCAAATCAACCAATAAGTGGCCCAATTGATGTACAAAAGTCTACCCTACCATTCTGTTCATGATTTTATTACATCCCACAATTCTTGAATTTTCACTCAATCCAATATTCCAATTGAGCTAAAATATTGTGGATAGAAATTCAATATGTAGGATCCCAACATTATAGAATAAATGTTTCATATTTGGTGGAGTCTCCCTATCCTAAAACCCATTCACATTGTGGCCTTTGAAAATGTTTAGATAAAAATGGACAGCAGCACATGGTTTAAAAAAATATCCATAACCTTGGATAAAAAATTCCAATAGCCTCTAAATTTAGATTTTGAACTATACATATTTATATATACAAATTCCAATAAGAATATTTCTCCATATTATTATTTCTAAAAGTTAAAATGGGTGTTCCTTCTTGAAGTTCTTTTTTTAAATGAAAATAGCCCACCACCTTGGGATATAAATTCAATTCCCTCTTCTCCTTCTAAGGGGTATTCACTTTTTCACTTAAGGGGGATATTTGGAATGAACAAAACCCTTCCAAGGGCCTATTTGTACTTTCCATAATCTTGTTTCAACAAGATACACCACTCCTCCACTATTGTAGGATCGAAATAATAATGTAGATGCTCAATATACAAGAGGGGGTTGAATCGTGTACTTTAAAAATTCCTTTAGAACCTTTAAAGATAATCTTAACAAGGTTAACAAAACATTCACAAGACCTCGTAAAAAAACCTTTTCTAATTTCTTAAACGAAAGATTCTACCTTAAAGCATATTGAATCTGTAATATAATCAGAGTAATGGAATTACAAATTATAAGAAATTTATACTTTCTAACTTTAACAAAGTTAAGATACAACAGCGGAATTAAAAGAACTTGTAAAAGAAAAAAAGTAACAATAGGATTCTATTATCCCAAAGAGAAGGGTATCCAACAACCTTGGATAAAGGTTTCTTGATTTATACTTTCAAAAAAAGTATGTCTTACCCAAACCCAGGTAAGCCCTCAATTCGAAGATCTGTATATGTCTTACTATCCCCACAATCCCTCGATTTAGAAGGAAATAGGAGCATCTGTTTTCCAAACCCGGAAGCCCATGATCACCACGTTCGGAGTCAGCACTAAGAAATTCTGAACAAGTTGTTCACACTAGAAAAAGTTGTTCAGAACATCCGTATGAAGCACTGAGAGTTGTAAGAGCCTCTCTCTCTAGGAATCACTTCACAATCTTGTTTACTGTCAAGTCCAGTCGAAGTACTTTGCTCGTTCAAATGAGCTTGTATTTATAGGCAAATCTTCCCAACGGTCGGCTCCTCTCCAACAGTCATACTTTCCTTAAATCTCGAAGGGACCTGGACATGTGGAAAACATACAATGGTTATTTTGTAACAGATTGTATGATATCATTTCAAGTAACAGAAATGATGTTAAGTTAAGAATAGATGATAAGTATAAGAAGTATTCGAATCCTATATCATTGGAATGATACATAAGGAAACTCTAACATTATTAGGAAAACATAATCTTAAGAAATCAGGAAAAAGGATTCTTAGAAATAACATTTTCAAGAAAAACGAATCACAAAGTTGGAGTCACAAATACACTAGATTTGGTATCATGAAGATCGTCATCATATATACACCGGATTCGGTATTTCAAATTGGCATCACATATACACTGTATTCGGTATCATAAAGTGGAATCACATATACACCATATTTGGAATCATAAAACTGAATCACATATACACCGGATTCGGAATCATAAAATTGAATCACATATACACCAGATTTGGAATTGAAAAAACTGAATCATATATACACCGGATTCAGAATCATAAAAACTGAATCATATATACACTAGATTTGGAATCATAAAGACTGAATGATAAATCGTAATGAAAGATCTATAAGTATAACTGAATGGAAAATAGGAATGACAGATCTGTAAGTCTAACAGAATAGAAAAATGTAATGATATATTTGTAATCATAACAGAATGCAAATTCCAGATCTTAAGGAAAAAAACAAAACTTAAAAAATATTCAGGACTTAAGAAAAAGTGTTTGTGATTTTCAAAACATAAAACCATAAGGAATGGAGAAGTCATAAGATATCCTTATTGACTTAAAAATATCCCCCTTTTTGGAAAGAACAAACAAGTTTTCTAAGGAAGAATATATTGACCTGGATAAAAAAGTAAGAAAAACTTATCTCCACCTTTGAATGAGATTATAAATGAATACAACTAACTCCCCCTTAGGTCATGTTTCCCAAGGATTGTATTCTTGATCTTTAAAGTCTGGGTTTTCTTAAGGGAATAACTCCCCCTTAGATAAAAATCTCTTCTTAAAAGAAAACTCCCCCTTACTTGGACATTTTCCTTTCTTTCCAAACTCTCCCTCAAATAGATTCTCTTTCTCATGGATTGAATTCTTCATTTAAATAAATTCTCCACATTTGTGATTTTCAAAAAGAGGAAAAAAATAATGGAGAAGTATAAGATGTACCTGAAAGGTTAAGCAAGCATACATCTGAAAACAAAAGAAAGATATGAAAAAAAAATTCCTAAGAGATTTTTAGAAATAAGGTTTATATTACAACAAAACATCGGAATGTAAATAAAATTCATCCATTATTCTTTTTCTCAGACAACATCTTCTTTATCAGGGCTTTTAGTTTCTTGACATCCAAGCTATAGGGTCTTGTTTAAGTCCATATAAAGATTTGGTAAGTTTATAAACATTATTAGGATATTTTGTATCTTCAAATCCATGCGTTGATCTACATAGACTTCCTCTTGTACATAACCATTAAGAAAAGCACACTTCACATCCATTTGATAAAGTTTAAAATTAAAGAATGTTGCAATGGAAAGAATAATACGAATAGCTTCAAGTCTCGCTACAGGAGAATAAGTTTCTTCATAGTCTATACCTTCTTTTTGATTATAGCCTTTTGCAACAAACCTTGCTTTATTTCTAACAATGACACCATTTTCATCGCATTTGTTTCTAAAAACCCATTTTACCACAATAAAAGAAGTTTCCTTAGGTTTCTTAACCAAGGTCCAAACTTGATTTCTTATGAATTCATTGAGTTCATCTTGTATAGACATTATCCAATCTTCATCACCCAAGGCATATTTAGGAGTCTTTGGTTCAAATTGGGAATGAAATTAAACATGTTCAACTTCATTCCTTAAAGAACTTATAATTCTTACTGGTTGATTAACATTTCCAATGATATTATCACTAGGATGATTCCTAAGTAACAACTGACTTGGATCTTGAAATACTTGTTCATCAACATAAGGTAGAAAATCTTCAGGAGTAAATGTTTCAGAAATATTTTCTTCAACATTAATTTTCTCTGAAAAATCTTTTATCAAAGGTCTGTGTTCAGTTTTAGAAAATATATCAGGAAAAGATTTAGTTTGTTTGAAAACAAATGGATCATTTTCATCAAAATTAACATGTACTGTTTCTTCCATAGTGCAAGTGTTTTTATTAAAAACTCTATATGCCTTAGAGTTAGTATAATAACCTAAGAAAATTCCTTCATTGGATTTGCGTGAAAATTTATGTAAGTTATCCTTGGTATTAAAGATAAATACTTTGCAACCAAATACTTTGAAGTAAGAAACTTTTGGTTTTCATCCAGTCCATAACTCATAAGGTGTTTTATTAAGAAACGGTCTTAATAAAACTCGATTTATAGTATAACAAGCAGTACTTATAGGTTCGGCCAAAAAATGCTTGGCTATAGAATATTCACTCAACATGGTTCTAATCATCTCTTTAAGAATGTGATTTCTTCTTTCGACAACACCATTTTAATGAGGGGTTCTTGGAGCTGAGAAGTTTTGAGTAATACCTTTTTTACTACAAAAAGTTTCAAAATAAGAATTTTCAAATTCTCTACCATAATCACTATGAATAGTTATCAATGGTAGGTTTTTATCATTTTTAACTTGATCTCTAAATATTTTGAAATAAGAAAAATCATCAGATTTCTTTGTGATAAAATAGACCCAAGTAAATCTAGTGTAGTCATGAACTAAGACAAACACATTGTATTTTCCTCCAATACTTTCAGTTTTTTTTGGACCAAATAAATCTATGTTCAATAACTGTAATGAATTAGAAGTTGTAACTTCACTTATAGGTTTAAAGCTAGATTTATGTTGATTTTCATATTGAAAATTATCATATACTTTTGAAGAATCAAACTTAAGTTCTGGTAGATCCTGAACAAGTTATTTCTTAGACAGCTTACTTAGATTACTTAAATTACAGTGTCCTAGTCTCCTATGCTAAAGCCATGATTGGTCTTTAAATGCACTAAGTCAAGGTTGATCTTGACTTTTAAGATCTTTTAGGTTTAATCTGTACACATTCTCATGCTGAAGGGTAGAGAAAATAAACTCATCCTTGGAATTGTGAACTAAACATTTATCATTTCTGAAATTCATAAGGTAACCTTCATCACATAATTGGATTATGAAAATGAGGTTTTTCCTAAGGCCTTTTACAAAAAAAATTGAAATAATAGATTTACCAAGAATAATAATGTTACCTATACCGAAAATTTCTCCTTGAGATTTATCACCAAAAGTTACCTTTCCAACTTTAGTCTTTAAAAAAATTGAAATATTATTTGTTACCTGTCATGTTCCGAGAACATCCACAATCCATGTACCATATGTTTTTGGTACTTCCTTCATTTTTCTGAAAAAGAAAGAGTTAGTTATTCAGAATCCAAAATTGCATGAATCCAGAATTGATAGATAATAATATCTTGGGTAACCAAATTTGTTTGGAAAAACAAGCTTTATGAAATCCAAGGGATTTCACTCTATTTAAAGAACAGTTTTCCTTCCAATGCCCACCACTTTGGCATTTAGTACAAAAAAGGGCACTATGAGGAACAAAATAATTGTTTCTAAAAATAGTTTTTTCATGAGAATAACCTAAACCCTGATTATTACCATGAGGTCAGATCTGAGAATACATCTTGTCAAAAATTTCCTTACCAGAAGTAAAATTTTCAAGATGTTTCTTCAAAGAAAATATTTCATATTTTAGTCTCATGACTAATTTCTTATCCTCAAGTGAAAGAGATTTAGAGTTAAATTTATCCTCTAAAACATATTTTTATAAAAGAAAATTCTTAAGATATTCATAAAGACGATTCTTCACAGAATTAACTTCCTCAAGTTTCTTAGAAATATTTTCTAAAACAACACTTTTCTCATCAAGATCTTTTGAAATATCTAAAATTTATTTTTTTTTTAAATAGATTCTATAGAATTTTATTTATCATGTTTCTTAGAAACATTAAAATTTCTTTTCTCAAGAAACTTAGAAAATCTAGATACCTCCTCATAGGAAGGCATATCATTATCTTTATCTGATGAAGAAAATTCTTCATCTGATGAAAAACCTCTATCTAGAAAATTTTCACTTAAAGAAATATTGGTTAAGGTTTCAGAAATTCGTACCATATTCATAAGACAATGATTTTGAAATGGAGATCTGGATATTAGAACAATATTCTTTTGCCCAGAAGATTCATATTTTTAATAATCATTAGAATAATCTCAACCACTGGCACTCCAAGTGTCATTGGATTTCAAGACTTTCTTATGCTTTGATCTGTAGAACTTCTTCTTATTTCATTCAGAATTCCATTCTTTCTTGTCTCTTTTCTTGAGTAATGGATCATCAAGTCTGATATGACCAGTTCTTCTACATTAATAGAGAATTACTTCTCTATATTTCTTATCTTTTACATCTTTCTTCTTTTATCTATGTTGAAATTTATTCTGCCCTCAAATCTTGTTCATCCTCTGAGTAAGATTGGCTAACTCATTTTTTGAAGAGCTTCACTTTCACTAGATTCAGATTGTATAACCACCTTCTGAGTTTTATATCTTGTAATTCTCTCAGTAGTCTTGGATTTCATATGATTTGAAGTAGTTGTAAAAGCAACACCTCCATTTCCATTCTTCTTCTTAATATTTTCAGCATCTCTCTTCATTCTTGTTTCATGTTGAAGAAGAGTTCGAAATAGTTCATCAAGAGAAATCTAAGTAACCTTCCTATTCTCATCTATAGCAGTTCTCTTGGATTCCCATTAATTAGGCATGATGTTAATAATATTTTCTACAAGAGATTCATCATCTAAACCTTTCTCACCCATGGATTGTAGACTATTCACAATAGTCATAAATCATTGTTGTACCTTACATACGGGTTCTCCATAATGAAATAAGAAACCATGATACTCATCCCTGAAAATCGCTCTTCTAGTTTCAATAACTTTGGATGTTCCAAAGTGAGTTACTTCAAGATTTTTCCAAATACTATTTGCAGCTTCACAGGATGAAATCTGGATATATATGTTTCTATTCATTGAACCTAGCAAAGTATTGTGTACCTTAAATTTCAGCTGATATTCCACCTTTTCTAGATTAGTAAAGGTTCTAAGTTCCTTGTTAGGAATATTATAATATCCACTTAACATAATGTAGTTGTCAACACCTGTGTTGATCACAAAGGTCTACATTTTATCTCTCCAGTACTCATAGTCATTTCCATCCAATATTGGTGGTCTAGTAGGATTGAGATTGTCTAGAGATCCAACATGAATATCTTCCATACTAAAAAGATATTTCTTCCCACAAAACTTATTAGTATTAAATGTTTAAAAACAAATATGAAGAACTTAAGAAAAGGAAAACCTGAGTAAGAAATATTATGTGTGGATATAATTATTTCAGAGACCTTCCTATGATACCAATTTTAGGATCGAAATAAGAATTTAGATGCTCAATATACAATAGGGGGTGAGTTGTATACTTTAAAAATTCCTTTAGAACCTTTAAAGTTATGTTTAACAAGGTTAAACAAACATTCAAAAGACCTCTTAAAGAAACCTTTTTTAATTTCTTAAACGAAAGATTCTACCTTAAAGTGTATAGAATCTGTGATATAATCAGAGTAATGGAATTACAAAGTATAAGAAAGTGATACTTTCTACCATTAACAAAGTTAAGATACAGCAGCGGAATTAAAACAACTTGTAAAATAAAAAAAAGTAACAATAGGATTCTTTTATCCCAAAGAGAAGGGTATCCAACAACCTTAGATGAAGGTTTCTTGATTTATACTTTCAAGAAATTTTATCTTACCCAAACCCAGGTAAGCCCTCAATCTGAAGATCGGTATCTATCTTTCTATCCCCACAAGCCCTCAATTTAGAAGGAAATCAGAACCTCTCTCTTACAAACCCAAAATCCCACGATCAACACGATCAGAGTCTATACTAAGAAAGTCTGAAAAAGACTTTCACGCCTAAAAAATTTGTTCACAACATCCACACAAAGCACTGAGAGTTGTAAGAGACTCTCTCTCTCTAGGAATCACTTCACAATCTTGTTCATTGTCAAGTCCAATTGAAGTACTTTTCTCGTTCAAATGAGCTTCTATTTATAGGCAAAACATCCGAAGGGTCATCTCCTCTCCAACGGTCATATTTTCCTTAAATCTTGGAGGGACCTGGACACGAGTCAAACATACAACGGTTAGTTTGTAACAGATTGTACGACATCGTTTCAAGTAACAGAAATGATTTTAAGTTAAGGATAGATGATAAGTATAAGAAGTCTTGGAATCCAATATCATTAGAATGATACATTAGGGAACTCTAACATTATCATGAAAACATAATCTTAAGAAATCATGAAAACGGATTCTTAGAAATAAAATTTTCAAGAAAATAGAATCATAAAGTCAGAGTCACAAATACACCAGATTCGGTATCATGAATATCGGCATCATATATACACCGGATTAGGTATTGCAAATCAGCATCACATATACACCGAATTCGGTATCATAAAGTTGAATTACATATACACGGGATTCGGAATCATAAAACTGAATCACATATACACTGGATTCGGAATCATAAAACTGAATCACATATACACTGGATTCGGAATTGAAAAAATTGAATCATATATACACCGAATTTGAAATCATAAAAACTGAATCATATATACACCAGATTCAAAATCATAAAGACTGAATGATAAACCGTAAAGATAGATCTTTATGTATAAAAGAATGGAAATCGTAATGACAGATATGTAAGTCTAACAGAATGGAAAAACATAATGATATATCTATAATCATAATGGAATGACAATTCTGGATCTTAAGGAAAAAAATAGAACTTAAAAAATATTCAGGACTTAAGAAAACGTGTTTGTGATTTTCAAAACATAAAACCATAAGGAATGGAGAAGTCATAAGATTTCCTTATTGAATCAACAACTATTTCATGTTTTCCCTTGTTTTCATTTATAATCATGTAAGTTTCTTTTCCTTGATCCGGAAATTACATTTTTATTATTTTGAGAAACCACTTTATGGTTAATTCGGAACCTCACAACACCTTTCACAGCCATGCATTCACCACAAATCCAGATTCAAAATTCAAAATTCAAATGGAAACATCATCACACCTTAGGCCCCATCCTATTTTTCATTCTTATCCATTAAAAATTCAGTGTTTAATCCCTTAACCATTTGTGTGTATGTTCGAAATATAACTATTTTCTTTTCCCATTATTTTTTTATGTGCTTTAAATCATCACCCTAAAAATCATAAACCATATTATTAACCACCCAAATGGTTGATTAAATCATTCATTGTGGGAGTTTTAATTTGCAGATCTTAAGTGATTGATATATTCCACTTATTTTAAATTATTTGAATTAATATTGTGTATATCAAACAAAATATGTTATAGATTAATGAAATATTTCGTTTGACATGTGGATTCCATGGATTATTAGAACCAAAAATACACATGGGTTCATGAAATATTTAACCTTCTATCAGTGAGATTTGATAACAATTTTAACCCTAGTTAAGGATTGGATAAATCCAAAACAATTGGCAGTTATGATCAAAATCACCTCGTGAAGTGGATATTAATTTATTGAAATGTTTTTCCAAGATCATGGATATCACAAGACAAACTTATTAATGATTAAATCACCCAAATAATTATTAAATTGTTATATAAATCTTAATTAATCAATCATTTCATCCAATCTCTATAAACCAACCCCCCCCCCCATTTAAATGTAAAAAAATCCACTCCAAAAAATAGTATTATAAATAAGGATTCAGCCCGAGTACTGATCTACACATTTTCAGAGTACAGAACTTTGTAATGGTCAATAAGATAAAAACATCCATGCTTAAATTATCAATGGTTATGATGAATAATAATATTTTATATTTTTTTAGACCATATAATTGTTCAAAATATCCAAAGTAGTTAATGTGTTTTCTATAACTTCAATACATTATAATTCATTTATTTATTCAAAAAGAGAGAATTTAATTTATAAAAGTTATATTCATTACATTATTCCCCCATTTGTATATTTTACACTAGTAATTTTCATTTCATACACTAAAATAGATGAGGGTCCTTTTATTTCAACACATCTTCTAGTTAACATGTCGCTTTCTAAAACTTGTGCTTCCTCCATAACACTTTGACCAGAGTTGTTTTATTTCATAGAAATTTTTCTCTACGATCTAAGCTCTCTACCAGTTTCTACTCATATGATTCTTCATTATCCAATGGTACTGCCTCTAGATTCATTACATATTATGGGTCTAGTATGTACTCCCTTAAGATAGATACATTGAACATATCTTGTACTAAGGACAGTTTAGGTGATATTTCTTGTCGAAAGGTCACCACTATGATGTGATCAAGGATATCAAAGGGGTCATTGTATATGGGGTTTATATCTCCCTTCTTCCAAAACCTCACGAATATATTCTACGGTGATATATAAAGGAATATTTTCTCTCTAACATCAAACTTCAGGTCTCTTTGATGATTATCTGTGTGGTTTTTCTATCGACTTTGTGTGGATTTCATGTGACACTGAATGACCAAAAAACACACTTTCATATCTTAGATAATATCAAGCCCCATCAGCTTCTTCTCTACAACATTATCCCATCATGCTGAATTCCAACACCTCTTCCCATACAGATCCTCATAAGGTTTATTTTAATTCTATAATGGAAACTATTGTTATATAAGAACTTCAATAGTGTAAGGCGTTATTCCCAATATCCTTGGAAAACCATTGAACATGATCTTAGCATATCCACCCATGTTTTAATTTTCCTTTCAAACTGAACATCCATATAAGGGTGATAAGCAGTACAAAAGCAGAATAAAGGTAATTCTATGATACTCAGAATTGAGGTAAGTCTATGAAAGATATTGTGCACCATGAATTTGATCAAATAAATCATCAATATGTGGTAGAGGATACTTTTTTTTGTATTTTAATATCATTTATTTATCTATAGGTAATGAATAGCCTCATGGATCCATCTTTCTTCTTAACAAAGAGAATGGGTACTCTTTATAGAGAAACACTAGGGTGAATAAATCCCTAATTACTCAACTCCAATAGTTGTTTATTCATATACATTAATTCCATTGTGGCCATTATATAATAAATCTTTGAAATTTTTCTTTAATTAGGGATTAAATCAATGGTAAACTCAACTTTACACTATAGGGTGTCTAAGTAATTCCTCGAGAAATACAATAATGTATTCCCATAAAATTGGTAAATCCTTAATTTGAAGATTCAATTCCTCATCCATAGATGTTTTCTTCTCTTCATTCCCAAAAAATATTATTCAGTAGAGCTACTAGGTGGGATCTAGAAAATAGATTGATGGTGAAGTTTCTTCTCTATCTATAAGAAATTATGCATCTTCCTCACAAATCATAATTTCATTATTTTTCCAATATATTTTAAGAACATATTTTGAAACCCATTATAAAACAAGGATTATATCAATGTTAACTATAGGTATGATGATAAGGTCAACAAATATAGAATTCTTATATTCCATAATGGGAACTTCCTAGAACATTTTTGTTGCAATGAGACTTCTCTTATGAGTTTTAACTGACAACTCCCCTATTAAATAAAAAGTAAAATATATAATTTTCTTGGAAAATGGGTAGATATAAAATGATGTGATGATCCAAAATCAAATAAATCATTGGATAAATTTGAATATAGGATTAATGTACATGCTACCACATCATTGGGTACTTCTACATCATCTTTAGTGATTTCATAAGCTTGTTCATCTCCCCAAGGCATCTTATGTGGTATATTCCATTGACGATTGGGACATTGGTTTGGATAATGCCTCATTTAATTATAGTTTAACCATTTAAAATCAATGATTTATTTCTCCCTCTTTCATTAATTATCTTGATGACCATTTTCTCAAAACATACAAAAAAACTCCCATTCTTTTCAAGAATTTTCCAGGATGATTCTTTCCACGGTTTCAACATAATTGGAATTGCTTCATTCCCCTCTTATTCTTTGATGATTAAACATTCTCATGGTTATTATAATACCTCTTATTATATTGATTATCCTTTAACATAATGGTGTAGAAAATTCCTTCTCCATTTTGATGGCACATAATACTATTTCTCCATATAATGAAAATGTTTGAGAATCCTGTTCCCTTTGGAGACTTGTCTTAAGAACTTCGAATAAATGGTAAATATTTTTTTGAATCACATATGTAATTATAAGAATAACTAGATAGTCTTTTGAAGGAAGCCTTATACTCTAAAACACTATATTATTCCTTTTTATTTAATTTAAGGAAATTTATCATCATTTATGTTCATTGATCCCAAGTTAAATACTTGCCAAAGTATTTTTATTTAAAAGATTCCCATTACATGTATTCTATTTCATCTTCTTCTTTAGTATTTTGGATTGAATACCACCATTTATCAACATCACCCTTGAGTAAATATACCACTAGTACAACATTTCCTCATTCATCACATCCCAATGCCAAAAATATATTTTCCAGGGAATTGATCCACTATATAGCCACCACTGGATTTGTATTCCCACATGAATATGGGGGCTTCAGCTGCATGAAATGATATAACATATGTGTAGTATGGTTACTCCTCATAATATGATTAAGTTTTTGTAATATGGTCATGATATACTCATCTCCAACACTACTATGTTGACTTTATCGGTGGGAATTTCCAATAATATTCATGGGTATTTATTACCCTTCTTCTATTAGGCTTTGTAACTAAATAAAGGAACACACTAAATCAACTCACAATATAATAGGTATTGATCCAAATTTTCACTATAAGGAATTATTATAATTACTATGTTTATTTAACATCTATTTTCCATGTTTTCTAAAAAACATGATTTGATACCAATGATAACAACCCTAAACCTAGTTACCCAGATTAAATGTTCATTTTATTAGAATGGAATAGATACATGATATACCATCATCAAGGATCAATTATATTAGTTTTATTAAATAAATAGATATATAAATGGTTATTTTATTACATTGGTAATTAAAATTATAACATAACAAAGGAAAATAAACTACTTCCTTGACACTTACTCAAATATTTCATCTTCATTACCTGCGGAAGGAAAGCAACTCAAAGGGTGAGCTTTAATGCTTAATAAGGGTTGTATATAGAAGAAACATGAATCAATAATAATTGAATAATTATAAATAAATCATAATCATTATGGAAAGGTAAATAACTGAAATATATTTTCCATTTAGTCAAAAAACTGAGATTGAAAATGAAACCATAGATTTTTTTTCATAGTGAAAATCTCATGTATAGTAATAACTGAATAATTAATGAAGGAAATGCTTAATTATTGGATGTCATGTATATTGCATGTGAGCCACTACTATCAAGATAAGATGGTTTATTTATGAGGGTATAAACCCATTTTATTCTTCATGGAACCAAAAGTGAAGGGATTGTCGCAAACCTTTTTGTCACATGATACCAGTCGATGCATCGAGGGGATATCAATAATCAGGCCCCACCCATTTTTGCATGACCAAAGCATTCCTAAAATGTTGAAATGATTGATTTAATTCATGAATCAATAACACTTATCAACAAATATACATATTTATTAAAATATATATATATTAAACATTATTTCCCTAGTTAAAATAACATTCAAAGTAAACATTGTATGTAAAAATGCTATACAGATTAGACAATAATCATATCCATGATACAAGAAATATGGATATTTAAGAGAAATATGATGTAAATTACAAAGTAATCTCAAATGGGAATATACACACCACATAAAAATGATTTTTTAAACAATACCAAGTATGTCTAAATGAAATGGAAATTGAGACGAAGTCCCTTGGTTTAATTCTTGCTTAATTTTTCAGGTTTGTGCCACCTAAATAATAAATTATATTTATTAAAAAAATTGATCCAGAAGTAAATTATATTATTTTATACAAATATTTATTATTTATAGTCATTGTATTATATTTCTTAATTTCTATTGATGAAATTGAAGCATTTTGTTATCATGTTTTACTAAAACAAATTTCTATTTTCAATGATGTCATTATTTTATTAAAAGTCATTTATAAAATAGTATGATTAATTAGAGAATAATATAATCATATAATTACATTTATATATATTATATATGGTTTATTATATCCACCCTTGACGATGGTTGTATGTGCTTACATGGAAATGTCTTCTTTGGTGGTGAACCGACCTTTGACGGGACATTGATGAGAGGGTGAAAAGAAGAAGTATAAAATTATATATATATATATATATATATATATATATATATATATATGATAGTAACAATAGAGAAGTAGATATTCTACTTTGGAATGGGTGGGAGGAGTGGTTTTCTGAGGGAAGGAAGAGAGGGTATTTATACTTTTAGAAAGGGGTATTTTTAGAAAAAAAATATTATATAAAATAATATATCAAAGCCAAAACTTGTAATAGAATTTTTTTTGAAAATACAAATCTTATATTAATATAATATAACTAGTTTAAGACTATAAAACTCCTTTATAATTAGAATGTAACACCCCAGAATTTCATAATATGTTAGCTCGTTAAATTAATTCAATATCTTGTGCTACATACAACACCGAGTTCGAGGGCACCACGACTTACCAAACTAGCCGTTTAAAAAGAGGTTATGAATAGTATTAACTTAATTTTGAATCTTATATACTCTCTATAATTTTAACATCCATATTATGTGTTTATTATACATAATGTAATAACAAATTCATTTTTTCAGATAAAAGAAGTATTTTTCAAAAAATGCAATTTTACCGCCTTTTAATAGAGAACCTTTTTTAAAACCAATATTTGACACTTTTATATATTCAATTTAATGAAATAAAATTATTATTTAGAAGTGGGATATAAAAAATTATTTTGGATAAATATTTGGTACTTTTCGATTATCTTTCATATTTTTATGAATAGTAAAAATACTATATTTTAATTGAAAACAACTTTTTTAATTGAAATGATTTATATTGTCAAATTATTAATTTGAATGGTTTTTAAGTATTATTAGATTATATTTTTATAATTTAATACAATTTAGGTCATTATAAGTAATTTCAAATTAAATTTTACATAAACACATGTCAATCTTTTGATAGTTTTTAGGTTTTTTAAAAACCCGGTTTTTTGTTGTGACAACGGGAATTAATTTTAAATTATTAAATGAAAATTATATGTTTTGAATTTGGTAAAATATATTTCATTTTTGAATTCATAATATCAAAATTATCTTAGGGTTAATTTTTTGTATTTTTCTAAAAACTTTCAATTTTTGATGAATAGTGAAAAACACTGCGTCATTATTTAAAACCGAATTTTTATTTAAATAATTATTTATTTTATCTAAATTTATTTCAAGTAATAATAGATATATAATACCTATATAAGTTCAATGTAATTCATTGGAGTCATTTTATAATAAGTTTAGATATATAAAATTTTACTGAACTTTTTACCGTCTTTTACCTACCTCCTATGAGCATTTGCAAATTTGCATAAAACGTAATTTTACCGCTTCTGTGAGTTGAATTTCAAATATCCAAGAGACACGGTTAAAATCAGTAAGTAAAATTTGGTTCAATAAGATGAAAATAATTTTTAGTAAATAGTAACTTTTGACTTTTATTTACCACAGTTAAAAATAAATAGGGTAATTAAGGGTAAAATGATATCATAATTACCCTAACACATGTCCTAATTCTATTGGATAAGTATAATTAGACCAAAACAACCTTAGGAATAAAGTATGATCCTCTTTGGTCCACTTGGATTGGATTATGACATTTATTATTATTTTATTAAAAGAATATTTAAAAGATTTAAATTCAAAGTTTAATAACTAAACCATTTTTAATATAGGGTTACACGCAATATAAATTCTAGTATAAATATTCATTATAAATCTAAAAATATTTCATACATAATGGTATTTTATTTATAGTTTTGAGGCATTAAATAATTTAATTTATTTATGACACAATGATGATGTTGTAATTACCTTAATAATGAAATATTAAAATAATTGATATTATAAATATCCAAATAAATGTAAATTGAGACTTATTGTAACATCCCAGGTAAATAAAGAATATTAATTTTTCATATTTATTAAAATTTGTGAAATAAAATATTAATATTACTTTAGAGGGAACGTTATGCTTGATGGCGTACCCAATACGCAACAACGAGTTTCTTGGGAATCTTACATAGCACTCAAATAATAAAATAATATTATTTTAAATGGTAGTTAACGCCTAGCCGTTGTAATGGCGGGAATGAAAATAACTAACTACAAAATGATTATATATGTTTGTCAAATATTTTTACTTGTATCCAAATAAATTTTAGAGGCTTAAAATGCGAATGAATCCAATTTTAAGAGTAAATATTTTAATATTCTTTAAAAGGTCGATTAACCGCCTTTTAATGGAGAACCCTTTTTAAATCCACTTTTTGAAAATTTTATATGTTATATTGGACAAAATAAAATCCTTCTTTAGAATCGGGACATCAAAATTTACTTTGGGTAAATTTTTGTTATTTTTCTAATAAAGATCAATTTTAGTGAAAATGTCGTATTTTAATTCAAAACCTCTTTTTAATCTGATTTATTTATAGGGATATATTATATTTTTAATTGGGATTAAAGTTTATTTATAATATATTTTTACCATTTAATCCAATGGTGGTCATTGGAATTAATTTCACTTTGAAATTGGATTTAAACTAGTGTCAATCTTTTATTAGATATTGTTTCTTCAAAACACGCTATTTTTTTGACAGTGGGAATTAAATATTAAATTAATTAATGAACCTTATATGTTTTGAATTTTGTAGAATATAAATCCTTTTTTAATTCGTAATATCAAATATATATTAGGGTGAATTTTTGGTATTTTTCTAAAAAACTTCAATTTTTGATGAATAGTGAAACCACTAAGTGGTTGTTTAAAAACTGATTTTTCATTTTAATGAAACTTTACCGCTTTTGTGATTTGAATTTCAAAAATACGACATACATGGTTTTCATTAGGATGTAAAATGTGGTTCAATGGGATTAAAATATTTTTTTGGTGAATAGTAACTTTTAAGTTTTATTAATCGCGATTAAAGGTAATTAGTGTAATTTAAGGTAAAGATAATGTTATAATAATATAAAATGACCTTGACACGTGTCCTACCCTTATTGTATGAGTCATGGCCGACCAAGAAAATCCATGGGTCAACATGGGGACCCCATGGAGCCACTTTGGTAGGAAAATGACATTAATAACTTTTTATTTAAAGTTAAAATAAAAATGTTACAAACTTGTATTTTTTTAATAAAACAATTTTTACAAGGGGTTATACAAGTCATATTTTTTACTATAAATAGTCATTGGAAAGATAAAAATATTTCCTACATCATATTATTTTTTTTATAATTTTTAGACATTAAATAAATTAAATTATATATGACACCATGATGATGCAGTGATTACCTCATTAATTAACGGTTTAAATAAAATGAGAAGATAAGGTAAAATCTAAGACTTAAACTTTTAAAAAACCTATTTTATGGGTGTATTTCTAACCCTTATCACCTTATACTCGAAATAAATCCTTTTGGGATCTTTAAAATCCGAAAATCATTTTATAATAATGTAACATTTTATAACTTTCCAATAGTGCCCATCCTCCCTCTTATAAAAGGCCCCCACCTCAACCACCTTACCCACACCTCTCAAGCCATTTTCTCGGCCAATCTCTGGTCATTGTATCTCTCCACATCCCTCTCCTAATCCTAGAAGCCTTACCTTAGGCAGAATGCTCTTCAAGAAACCCTTTTGGTTCAAACCAATGGGAGTTACCCGATTTAAAGGTAAAGTCTTCCCTAATGTTCTTTTGTTTTATTTTTCTTCTCCAACCCCATAAACTATTTTTATTCCATTATTTTGTAAAAAAACTAGTATCTTAAATATACTAGGATGTTTTTATGATAATTATTCTAGATACACTTACACACACCTCTGTTCAATGGTTAAAGAACATATTGTTTCCATGGATGGCGAATTACTGCCTCATGAAACGATGATTGTTCTATCTTCTCCTACCACCTCTCATGGTGTCCATTATTATGTAACTATATTTGTTTATGATATATTTTATATTTATTTCCTCTCTATTATTCTTTATTTTATATTTAATACATACCTTTATGCTTTTCATGTTGGGAAAATGCGATAATTTCATACGAGGAAGTGTGGACTACCACCCCCTCAAGTGATGTGACTCGTTCATGCAATACATGGAATGTATAAAGAATAAAATTAATGAAAATATGTGACCTATATAAAATATATATTATACTGGAATTATAATATATATATCTCTCATCTATTTTTAATTCCATTAATATGACAAAGAAATGAAAGTAGTGTTCATGCGTCCGTACGGCCTACCGTCTCCATGAACGGTGCATTTAATTTATTTTTATCTCCAAATGTTATGGAATAATATAAAATTAATATTTACTGGATATATATGATATTTAAATCATTAATACTATTCTTTAAATGATTTACTTATAACTACATGAACAATCATTTTTAAACAAGTTCATTTTTCACTCATGTACCAAACATCGACAAAATTGTCTGATATGAACTCGCATTATTGACCAATTATTATAACATTATAATATGTGATATGAACTGAATAATAATCTATAAAGTATTTACTTAAGTAATTATAAATTGACCAAAGTTTATTATTCAAGAATATAAATAAATAAACAAGACAAGTCGGACTTGAGGTAAGAGATCCTACCTCTCTCTTTCTTTTTAAGTACTCTCTTTCATGTCATTTCTTTTAAGATCATATTTCTTATGTTGGGGGATGTTATTTTATATTCCTCTTACTGTAAATTTTATTCTAATATGATGAGAGACCCTTTTTGATCTTGTCAATCCATTTTTGGAAGTTTTAAGTGGCACCATTAGGCTGCCGAGTTTTCATAAGGGATTTTTCAACTCACTTTTATTCCCGTGAGATTCATGCTACATTTGCCACTATTTCCTTTTGTGTGGTGTATATACTACCCATTATTGTATTCATTATGTAATATACTTCAATTTATGGGTATTTAAATCTTCATTTTATGAACCTTCTTGCATGTGGTTTATGTTTTGTAAGTTACCAAATCGGTAAGGGAACCATTCACCCTCCTCTTTTTAAAAGACTCCTTTTTGTTATATATTTTAATTTACATATTATTATGTTGGTATATGTTATTATATATCATTATTGATGTAAAATTCTTTGTACAAGTGATGAGATACAATTTTCTCTCTCATCAACTCTTATTCTGAATTTTAATGTGACGTCGTTAGGCTGTCGAATTTTTGTAAGGGAACTTATTAACCCAATTTCAATTCATTGGGTTAAAACTCTAATTCTTGATCATGTCATGATATGAATATGTGTGAATTACCTTTGATTGTTTTACACTTAATATCCACTTATATTGGGTATATTTATATTTGTCACACATAATTACATAATTGATTTGTCTTTAATCTAAGGATATCATCTTTGAACGGGACTTCATCTCAATCTCTTTTCATTGAGGTATATTTTGTTTTATACACAACTTTATTTTATACGATGTATAAACACCATTTACTTTTACTTTTCTTCAAAAGGAATCTTTTCTATACTAAGTGTTTTACTAAACGACAAAAAGTATGTTTCTTTTTAATGTACGCGGTGACAATGACCTTTCCGCTACCGCGAGTATTATTTGACCTTTGGCTTCCTTAACAAGCCGTAATGTTTTTAAAATAAATTAAATACCATATACTATTTTTATGTATTTTTGGTATTGAAAATGTTTTTGATAATGGATTTTTTATGTCAATATATTTAAGTGATATATTGTGATTGAAATATGGAAATGTATTCTTTCCATTATAATTGTTCTATGTGTTATGATTTTATAATGGTACTTGGACATTTGACGGGTGGTTACTTGATAAACCATATGACGGGTGGTGTCATGAATACCAGGATGGGTGGTTACGTTATAACCTCCAATGCGTTGGGTCTGGAAGTCGACAGTATGGCTATTCCATTTAGTGTGTGTGGAAGTTGACCGTATGGTTATTCCATTTAAGTATGTTTATGTCCCAAGTTACCTTTATATGTTATGTGTTCTTTATATGGGTTTTATGGTAATATTTTAGTTACAAAAGGGTAAGTAATGATCTTTTATTCAGTGAAGAGTTTTTACTACTTCATAAAGGTGAAAAGTATTACTTTGATAAAGTATTCATGGTTTACTTGTTGTTTTGAAAAACTAACAGTTTTCCTTCTTTGTGTATCCCTTACTGAGCTTTTTATGCTCATCCCAAGTTTTTTTTTTGAAATGTTTTTCACAGGACAAAATGTGGAATAGGTTCAAGGATGGGATCAATAAAAATTCATGCTATCTTAAACATGGAACTAGACATGACTCTTTTTCTTTCAAGAGTTCATGTTTTATAAAAAAATGAATCTATGTAGAAGTGTCTACTTTGTAAACTTTTGAGATGTAATAGTTATGTCCAAATTCTCTAAAACTCTAAACCTGAAAAGATCATTAATGTGAATTATTCATTTAATTCAATATTAAGTAATGTTTAAGTCTGGGGCCTTATAGTTGGTATCAAAGGGAGGTTTAGATAACATTAGAGGTTAGGGTATTCTTTAAGCATAAGTGACATTACCATAATGGTTAGGATTTCAGAAAGAGTCATAGTTTTAGATAAAGTGAATGAGTAAGTATATCTTAGTGTTTATCTTCCTCATTAGTACATGATAATTTTTTTGATATACTCACACTGAAATTTTTGGTTTTTGTAAATGGATGGATCTGGCAGGCTCTAAAGTGACAATGGGTTTGAAGGAAACTGTGGTGGTTCTCTGATTAAGAGACTGGATGAAATGGGGGATTCAATGAGGAATCTCGTGGTTATTCTAAACCAACTATCAAGGAGTCATGATTAACCACTTGAACCTTGGTGAGTTCTCTGATGCATCATGTACGAGGGAACCAACTCGATGTGGAAGTTCAGGTAATAATTATAATGGTAACCATTAGAGTTTATATGATCCTTACTTTTGAGGTAATTGTGGGTTACTATAAGATGGAAATTGAAAGGCATGAGGTAAAATTGAGGTTAAATTATGTTATGGTTATTTTTTGAAGATTTTATCTCTTTTTGGTGAATGTTTTAAGGATTATATAGTTTTGTAAAAAGGACAACACGCAGATCATGTGACAACCCATTGCGTCGTACAAAGTTGTGGGAATCGAAACCACAACCAAAGTGCGACTGGTATTTATCGCCAACCACTGGACTTCCTGAATTCCCTAGTTAGTATGACAAATTATTTTTAGTTAGAAGATATTATGAATCAGTAATAAGTTGATTTTGTATTATCTATGGAAAGTATTTTCCTATCATGGAGGATATGTGATTATGTTAGTTACTTTTCAGTATGAGACTATAAGAGTAACTGATGTTATTTGGAGATAAATGTTAATTTTTACCTTGGAAGACTATGTGATTAAATCCTTAAAATATTTGGGTTTCAATCTTAGTTTAGTTTACTTTTAATAATTTTTTAGACAAATTTTTTATCGAATGGTCTTCCTTAAACTTTGGTTTTTGTTGGACAAATTTTGGAGATTAAGAATAGATTTTCTTTTTTATAAAGGATTATCCTTTTTGGGTATTATCTGATCTTGTACTAACAATTTTTAGTTTTGGTAAGGGTCTAAAGACATGGGAAATATATAGTTCTCTTTTGTGGATTTGGTGATTCTCTATAAGTTGATTATAGCACTCTTAATGTGAACAAGTCATCCTAAATGCTCATCTTTTGGAGAAAATATGAGTTTTTGTAAGAAATCTAGTAAGAGATGAAAGTCTACATGAAAATTAAGTATGTTTCCTTATGATTTAGTTAAGCTCATAAATAAATTCCTCAATGAAAAGTAACTTGAAAACAAAAAAATTGTCTGTTAACTTTTCCTTCTGGGGAATCAGATACCATTTAACCCATCACCATTTTGTGATTTTCTGGAGGTTAACTTTCTCCTAAACATGTTTTCTATCACTCTCCATCAGAACATAACCCTTTGTTTTCTCCTCCATATCCATGTTTTCATTGAATCCTAGTATGGGTTAACTTGGGTGACCTTTGTACTTCTCTTTCTTTTTTTTAAGTGATAGTTTTACTAACTTTTGTTCTGATGTGGGACTTTCAATGAAGTTTCTGAGCCCAATTTTAAAATTGCGAGGATGCAATTCCAAAAAGGGGGGAAGGATGTAACATCCCAAGTAAATAAAGAATATTAATTTTTCATATTTATTAAAATTTGTGAAATAAAATATTAATATTACTTTAAAAGGAACAATATGCTCGATGGCATACCCAATACGCAACAACGAGTTTCTTGGAAATCTTACGTTGCACTCTAATAATAAAATAATATTATTTTAAATGGTAGTTAACGCCTAGATGTTGTAATGGCGGTAATGAAAATAACTAACTACAAAATGATTATATATGTTTTTAAAATATTTTTACTTGTATCCAAAAAAAATTAGAGGCTTAAAATGCGAATAAATCCAATTTTAAGCAAAAATATTCTAATATTCTTTAAAAGGTCGATTAACCGCCTTTTGATGGCGAACCCTTTTTAAATCCACTTTTTGACAATTTTATATGTTATATTGGACCAAATAAAATCTTTCTTTAGAATTTGGACATCAAAATTTACTTTGTGAAAATTTTTGTTATTTTTCCGATAAAGATCATTTTTAGTGAAAATGTTGTATTTTAATTCAAAACATCCTTTTAATATGATTTATTTATAGGGATATATTATCTTTTTAATTTCTATTAAATTTTATTTAGAATATATTTTTACCATTTAATCCAATGGTGGTCATTGGAATTAATTTCACTTTGAAATTGGACTTAAACTGTGTCAATCTTTTAATAAATATTGTTTCTTAAAAACACGCTATTTGTTTTGACAACGGGAATTAATTATTAAATTAATTAATTCAACTTATATGTTTTTAATTTTTTAAAATATAAATAATTTTTCAATTCGGAATATCAAATATAGATTATGGTGAATTTTTGGTATTTTTCTGAAAAACTTCAATTTTTGATGAATAGTGAAACCACTAAGTGGTAGTTTAAAAACTGATTTTTTGTTTAAATGAAACTTTACTGCTTCTGTGATTTTAATTTCAAAAATCCAACATACATGGTTGTCATTAGGATTTAAAATGTGGTTCAATGGGATTAAAATGTTTTTTTGGGTAATAGTAACTTTTAAGTTTTATTAATCGCGATTAAAGTTAATTAGTGTAATTTAAGGTAAAGATAATGTTATAATAATATGAAATGACCTTGACACATTTCCTACCCTTATTGGATGAGTCATGTCTGACTAATACAATCCATGGGTCAACTTGGGGACCCCATGGAGCCACTTTGGTAAAAAAATGACATTAATAACTTTTTTTTATAGTTAAAATAAAAATGTCGCAAACATGTATTGTTTTACTAAAAACAATTTTTACATGGGGTTATAAAAGTAATATTTTTTACTATAAATAGTAATTAAAAATCTAAATATATTTCCTACATCATATTATTTGTTTTATAATTTTTAGACATTAAATAAATTAAATTATATATGACACCATGATGATGTAGTGATTACCTCATTAATTAACGGTTTAAATAAAATGAGAAGATAAGGTAAAATATAAGACTTACACTTGTCAGAAACCTATTGGATGGGTGTATTTCTAACCCTTATCACCTTATCCTAGAAATATATCTTTTTTGGACCTTTAAAATTAGAAAAGTATTTTACAATAAAGTAACATTTTATAACTTTCCAAGAGTGCCCATCCCCCCTCTTATAAAAGGCCCCCACCTCAACCACCTTACCCACACCTCTCAAGCCATTGGATCGGCCAAGCTATGCTCATTTTATCTCTCCACAACCCTCTCCTCATCCTAGAAGCCTTACCTTAGGCAGAAAGCTCTTCAAGAAACCCTTTTGGTTCAAACCATTGGGAGTTACCCGATTTAAAGGTAAAGTCTTCCCTAATGTTATTTTGTTTTATTTTTCTTCTCCAAACCCCTAAACTATTTTTATTCCTTTTGTTTGTAAAAAAACCAGAATCTTAAATATACTTGGATTTTGTTATGATAATTATTCTAACTAAACTTACACACACCTCCTTCTAATGGTTAAAGAACATACTGTTTCAGTGGATGGAAAATTACAGCCTCACGAAACGATGATTGTTCAATCTTCTCCTACCACCTATAATGGTGGCCATTATGATGGTACTATATTTATTTATGATATATATTATATTTATTTCCTCTCTATGATTCTGTATTTTATATTTAATACATACCTTTATTCTTTTCATGTTTCTCAAATGCGATAATTTCATACGAGGAAGTGTGGACTACCGCCCCCTCAAGTGATGTGACTCGTTCATGCAATACATGGAATGTATAAAGAATGAAATTAATGAAAATATGTGACATATATAACTTATATATTATACTTTAATTATAATATATATATATCTCATTTTTTTAATTCCATTAATATGACAAAGAAATGAAAGTAGCGTTCATGCGTACGTACGGTCTACCATCTCCATGAACAGTGCATTTATTTTCTTTTTATCTCCAAATGTTATGTAATAGTATAAGATGAATATTTACTGGATATATGTGATATTTAAATCATTACTACTATTCTGGAAATGATTTGCTTATAACTACATGGACAATCATTTTCAAACAAGTTCATTTTTGACTCATCTACCAAACATCGACAAAAACGTCTGATATGAACTCACATTATTAACCAATTATTATAACATTATAATATTTGATATGAACTGAATAATAATCTTTAAAATATTTCCTTAAGAAATTATAAATTGACCAAAGTTTATTATTCAGGAATATAAAGAAACGAACAAGACAAGTCGGACTTGAGGTAAGGGATCCTACCTCTCTCTTTATTTTTATGTACTCTCTTTTATATCATTTCTTTTAAGCTCATATTTCATATGTTGGGGGATATTCTTTTATATTCATCTTAATGTAAATTTTATTCTCATATGATGAGAGAACCTATTTGATCTTGTCAATCCATTTTTGGAAGTTTTATGTGGCGTTGTTAGGCTGCCGAGTTTTCGTAAGGGATTTTTCATCTCACTTTTATTCCCGTGAGATTCATGCTACATTTGCCACTATTTCCTTTTGTGTGGTGTATATACTTCCCATTAGTGTATTCATTATGTAATATACTTCAATTTATGTGTATTTACATCTTCATTTTATGATCCTTCTTTCATGAGGTTTATGTTTTGTAAGTTACCAAATTGGTAAGGGAACCTTTCACCCTTCTCTTTTTAAAAGACTCCTTTTTGTTATATCTTTTAATTTACATATTATTATGTTGGGATATGTTCTTATATATCCTTATTGATGTAAATCTTTTTGTAAAAGTGATGAGATACCATTTTCTCTCTCATAAACTCTTTTTCTTAATTTTAATGTGACGCTGTTAGGGTGTCGAATTTTTGTAAGGGAACTTATTAACCCAATTTCAATTCATTGGGTTAAAACTATAATTCTTGATCATGTCATGATATAAATATGTGTGAATGAACTCTGATTTTTTTACACTTAATATCCACTTATATTGGGTGTATTTATATTTTTCACACATAATTACATAATTTATTTATCCTTAATCTAAGGATACCATCTTTGAACGGGACTTCGTCTCAATATCCTTTAATTGAGGTATATTTTGTTTTATACACAACTTTATTTTATACGGTGTATAAACCCCTTTGACTTTTACTTTTATTCAAAAGTAATCTTTTCTATACGAAGTGTTTTACTAAACGACAAAAAATTATGTTTCTTTTTAACGTACGTGGTGACAATGACCTTTCCACCACCGTGAGTATTATTTGACCATTGGCTTCCTTAACAAGCCGTAAGGTTTTTAAAAGAAATTAAATACCATATACTATTTTATGTATTTTTTGTATTGAAATTGGTTTTGATAATGGATTTTTTATGTCAATATATTTAAGTGATAAATTGTGATTGAAATGTGGAAATTTTTTCTTTCCCTTATAATTGTTTTATGTGTTATGATTTAATAATGGTACTTGTACATTTGACGGATGGTTACGTGGTAAACCATATGACGGGTGGTGCGGTGAATACCAGGATGGGTGGTTACCTTATAACCTCCAACGCATTGGGTTTGGAAGTCAGCCGTATGGCTATTCCATTTAGTGATATCTGTGGAAGTAGACCGTATGGTTATTCCATTTAAGTATGTTTATGTCCCAAGTTACCTTTATATGTTATGTGTTCTTTATATGGGTTTTATTGTAATCGTTTGGTTACAAAAGCGTAAGTAATGATCTTTTATTCAGTGATGATTTTTTACTACTTCATAAAGGTGAAAAGTATTACTTTGATAAAGTATTCATGGTTTACTTTTTGTTTTTAAAAACTAACAATTTTCCTTCTTTTTGTATCCCTTACTGAGATTTTTATTCTCCTCCCAAGTTTTGTTTTTGAAATGTTTTTCATAGGACAAAATGTGGAATAGGGTCAAAGATGGGATCAAGGAAAAGTCATGTTGTCTTAAACATGGAACTAGACATGACACTTTTTTTTCAAGAGTTCATGTTTTGTAAAAAAGGAATCTATGTAGAAGTTTCAACTTTTTAAACATTTGAGATGTTATAGTTATGTCCAAATTCTCTAAAACTCTAAACTTGAAAAGATCCTTAATGTGACTTATTCATTTAATTCAATATTAAGTAATGTTTAAGGCTGGGGCCTTATACTTATGATGAATTACACTTATTTTCTAGGTTAATATAGAATTTTAGGGTTGTTTAAATAAATTTTATTTGAAGTGATAAAGTTTGTATAGATTTCAAAAAAATCAAATACTAAATAGTGTCAAAATTGACATAATTGAGTTTTTAAAACAAATATTGTATTATTAATTGATATAATATTCCTAAAAATCTAAGGGTCGGACAAAGGACTTATATATGGTTATATATATTAATAATTAACCACATGGAGTTCTCTTGTCATGTTATAGTATGTTTATTAACAATAAAATATAAAAATAAAAAGAGAAATGGTAAATGTCAAACTATTTAACTAAGAGTTAAATCTAAATGATAATGTTGATATGATGACCCAAACATGTCTAAAACCTATTGGTTGAGAGGTTTTAGACCCCTCCCAACCTTGGCCTCTAAATAATTCATTTTTGATCCATTATAAACCAAAAATTATTTTATTATAAAATTATATTTCAAGCTTTTCCTAAAGTGACCCTCACCTCTCTTATAAAAGGGCACTTCCCCTTCTCTTAATTTCACACCTCCAAAGCCTTTTGGGTCTGACAACCCCTGCCCAAATTTCCTCCCTTTATCCTAGAGGCCTTAATTTGGTCATAAAGCCGACTTAAGGAACCCTTTTGATCAAATCAAAAGTAAGAACCCGAAGAAGAGGTAAATATTTCATCACCTCTTTCAAGTTCTTTTCTTCATCCACTTCATATTTATTTGTTGTTTCCATTATAAAATAATAACTATAGTATCTTATATAAACTTTTATATTATTATAAAAATAGTACAACCATATTCGTTATTCTATTTATCTTATAAATGACAAATTAACCATATGTGTGTACGTACGGCTTACCGTCTCCACGTCGAGTTGTAGTTTGTTATTCAAACACTTCATTATTTGGATGAGTATAATAATGAGTATAAATTATTTAAATAATAAATATAAAATTTTAATGATTCTCTATATATTATATAAAATCCAATTACATACTATTTATCCATCAATATAATGATATTATTGCTCGTGCGTACGTACAGATTACCGTCTCCACGACACGATGAGATTCATTCCCACGTTCACCATTCAACAATGATTATAAAAATATATATTATTAATAAGTATGTAACATATGACATAATAATTCTACTGTAAATATATATATATATATATATACTTACATATATCTTATTCACTTATTTCCCTTCAATACGATATGAAAACGGAAATAGCATTTATGCGTACGTACGGCCTACCGTCTCCATAAACAGTGCCTTCCATTTCATATATATATATATATATATTATGAATATTTATATTATAAATATTTATGATATATAAATCAAGGTTTATATTTTGGAAGTATTTAAATCATGATCTAAATGATACAATCAAGAATAACAAGTTAAAACGGGTCCGATAAAGAAAGCGATTATTACCCAAAATGTTAATTTAACATGTAAATCATTATTAAATGGGTAGTATAAAGTCATAAATGAATCATGTATGATATAATAAATATGAATATGGTTTTGGTATACTTTAATAACATACTATGGTCATTATAGAGGAGGTTAAACATACCCTCGACCAATGGAAAGTGCAAGGTAAGGGTTAATTCCTCAATCACATTATTATCCAAGATTGTTTATGTGTAAGTATTTTTTGGGACATATTTATTATCCATGACAATGTTTCATAAAAGACATTTCAAAATGATCCTATTAAGGTACTCTTTAGCTAAAACATCTTTTTAAATGTTTTAAAAAAATTATTCTTCTAAATCTTTCTCATTAATGTCCATGTTTTCAAAATGGTTTTAAGGATTTATTTATATGGACATGAATGTTTTAAAATTTTAATTCCTTTAAAAAGTTTCAAAGTCGTATGGGACACTTTTATTAGAAAATATATTTTAAGTGAATTACTTTATAAATTATGTTCCTTTTAAATTATTTCATGAAAAATGGATATTTCTCTCAAAGATTTTTACTGATCATTTTAAACTATGTCAACATTCTTTACAGGATATTATTCTTAATCAAGGTTGATTTATTATACAAATCTCCCATATTTTATTGAAGGTTTTGTGATATGTTTTACTATGGATGTGTTTTTTTTATACCATTCATGGTTTATTGATAAATTATTGACATTTCGTATTCTTGTTTTAATACAAATGTTTATGTTATGTTTAAACCATTTCATATGAAGAATGCATTGGACTTAGTAAGTGACGGGTGGAGCCCGATATAGCTCCTCGATGAATTGGGAGGTATCATGAGACAAACTAGTGTCTTGGAACAACGCCTTTATAAAATCTTATTTGTAGTCTTGGCACAATGCCTTGACTATGTGGTTATGAAGTCTGGCATTATGCATTCCATCATTATAAAAGTGGATATTGATATTGCATGTGATTATTCGACTAGTAGAATATTCATTTGAATAAGTAAATAGAATTAATTGATTTTATATTTTCCATATTATTCTAAAGTTTATGTTTAAAAGGATTTTGTTTTAATCTTATACATTGCCTTAAATGTTTATGCTTATTTATGAAAGTTTCCGCTATATTGTTATCCTTATTGAGCATCAGAGCTCACCCCTTTCTATGTTTTATTTTTCACATGATTTGAAGAAGTATTTTATCGTCGACCTACAGGGATAGGCTAAGGGATATGAATGTGTTCAAAAGGGGACATTTTTGTTGTTTTTTTTTCATTTTATAATGTAATATAACATTCATGTGTGTAATATATTTTCCAAGACTGCTAAACCGATCGGTCCTTCGGGACTTGATTCCTTGTTATCATGCCAATGTATTAAAATAATGCACTGACTCTGGGATTCTAGGGTTGGGGAGTTACATATAATTCATTATTTTATTAAAAAGGAAAGTGTAAATAATGAAAAATCATTAGTTTAAGGAAACAATTTTGACTTTAGGTTTTGGAAAGTTCTTTTGAGGTTTGGAAATTGATTTTATTCTATTTTAATGGACCATTTATGAAATTAAATATAATATATCTGAGCCTAATGTTATATAAAGGATTATTACATTATTACATCATGAATTATGTTATTTTAGTTACACTAGTTATGTAAAAAACTTTATTTTTACTATTCACCAAAAATTGATGTATTCCTGAAGATTACCAAAAAATAACACTTAGATACTTTCAATGTTATGATTTCAAAAATAAACTCCATTTTATCATTAAAAAAATTTCTATATATGATAAGTTTAATTTTTAATTAAAATAATATTTTATTCAAAGAACATAGATTTAATCATTATAATTGATTTTATGAAACTTTAAAAGAATAATTAAGGTCTCATAAAATAATATTATAATTATAAGATAAAAAATATTAATTTATTTAAATATTTTTATAAAATAAATTTTATTTTAATTTATTTTATTTATTATAAAATTTTAAATAAAAATTTAAATTTCATAATAATACCAACACTTAATTTATTATTTTAAACCTTCATTTACTTATTTCATGATATAAATATATCATATTTTCATTTATGAGATACCTAACTTTTATTTATACTTTCATAGATGGATTTTTTATTTTAATGGATAGTATATTATTCCTAATGTTCACATTACTATTCCAACAATAATCTTAATATTTAATTGTATATCATGGTTCATTTAAGTTCAATGTTGCATGATATGTAAGTTGTCAAATAAATTGAATTTATTTAAGAATATTCTTTCATAAAATCTTGTGGTGTTATAATTATAGTGATGTTACCTCCCTCATAATCTATGATAAATTGGATTCATAGGGTATAATTGATGAAGCATTGTCTTACACTCTCTAAAAAATATTTATAACGAAGTGTAGCACATTGGATAACATAGGTCATTCTCTTGAGGAGATTTTTCGATCAATCAATTGCAACTTATAATTCACTTTTTTGAATTTTTTATGATATAAAATATAAATAAATGAAGTTTGAGAATGAAATAAAAAATTTAAACATGAAAATTCAATTTAAATAAAATGAATGTTGAAAGACTAATGTTAGATAAAAAGGATATCCTTTTACGAGAACACCCAGAGTTAACCTTCGTCTTCTCTTCATTAGTTTCAAATTTACTTAGTTAAAATGTTATATAGTGTGAAGTAAAATACTATACTTATTGTTTTGAATATATATTACACTTAATGATCATCGAGAGACCACACATCCACCTCCTTGATTGAGAGATAATATTGTAGAAGTGAAAGCAAAACCTCAAGTGGAAAGTGGAGACATAAAGGCGCCTTCCCCCACTAAGTTATACCTTGGAATAACTATAATAAAATAAGAAACATAAAACATAAATGTTCAAATACTTGGGTTCATCTCTGGATTACACCCCTAGGAACTTCCTCGGGTTATCTACTCATGATCATGAGCATAAGAGTTTATATTGAAGAAGAAATCGGTGGAAGAAAAAAAAAGATATAAAGAAAATAATAGAAAGGGGAAACTTAAATTAAAACATGAAATTCCATTACATAACGAAATTAAAATAAAATAATAAAATACATAAAATGTACAAAAAAAGGTTACCCTTATGTTTCGAACAACTTGAAATAAAAAAGAAACACTCTTTTATAGGTAAAAGAGGTGAATTTTTTGTCTCCAAAATCATCCTTTAAATATTTCCGCATGGTATACCCAATAAATAATCATATTAAGAACATTTTTATTCTTAAATTTTTTTATTATAAATATTATCCTTCTATACACAAAATTTTATCTCAACTGGACACCAGTGGGGAGAGATATGTCCCATTTACTACAAGAATTTATTCTGTATAAGTGACTGTTCATATTCAAATTCATCTAAATTCCTATGCATCAACTGCATTGATAATGAATGAATAAGGAGAATACATATTAATATATGTTTTTCCTATGGATTTACTATTTCTCCATGTTGAATTTTAACCTCATTTGGTTTATCCTTTTATGAGTTATGGTCCCAAAAATAAAAGTTTCTAGATCTGTGCATAGTTTTCAAGGTTGGACTTGTGGTCTAGATTTGGGTTTTTAAAAGGTGTATGGAGATTTTGTTCCTAAAGGATAAAATGAATCCCATAAAACATATAAATCTATAAAAAATAAATTTTCAATCTGGATCAGTGTAGAAAATTTAATGATCGAATCATAGAAATCAATCAAAACTGTTAAAATCCAAAATAGGCCATTTTTCAAATAAGCTCTAAAAATGCATCTAAACCATAAAATGTGACAATTTCACTTAAAATAACACTATTTATGGGATAAAAGAATTTAAATATATGATAAAATAATTGAAAAAAAAATCTCTATCAATTTCCCCACACTTAAACATTTAAATCATCTTATACCATGGTAAAAAAAATCTTAAATCATAAATGACAATATAGATCAATTATCATATCAAGGAAAATATATTGCCTCCTACATTGATAAAAGTTCCCAAAATCCTCAAAAAATATAATAATCCAATAAATATCATGTTAATCCTCACATGCATATTATATCTACCTCTCTGAAAAAAAAATCTCTCTTCACACAGTGATTCTTAATGAGGATTCTTTCCCATTCTAGAAAACATGTGTGATCTCTATAGAATTGATATCCTCCCAGTATCTCCACTTGATAAACTCAAAAAATGTGTCAATCATGAGGTATTTTTTTTTTTAAGGATTATGGTTGGTGGGTTTTAAATGTAAAAATATCTACGTCAAAATGAGGAGGGTTAATCTCTAAAGTAAAGTAAATGCATGAAAATAGTTTTTATCAAGATTGGTGTGCTTTTTAATCAGTTCAAAAATAAATAACCTCTAAAAAAAATTTCCTTGTGAAGTTCACAATTTAAATTTTCACTATAAATGATAAGGTTATTCCCTATTTTCCTTAATTTATATCATTTTTCAGCTTGAATTAAGATCTGGATTTCCCTTTTGATTCATGTTTTTGAAGAAAAGATAGGTGTGTTTTGATCTTGAAAAATTGGTGAACACCTACTTTATATGTATAATGAAATTTTTAAACCCATTCATCTTTCCATCATAAAATTTATTCCACCAAAGTAGCAATAAATAAGTAAAATCTTTCAATTCAACTCAAACAGATTCAATAAGTAACCAAAACACATCTTATCTTCTCCCACCCCCACGATTGAGTTTAACAATAATCATACATTTAACTACTACAGTAGGTTTTAAAGGGATAAATGGATTCAAATTTGTCTTCCTAACAAGAAATTTCATGGATACTAGGTGATTAATGAAGTTCAAATGTAATGGTGGGCCAAAATTAGAGTCCAATGTAAAAGAGGCCTTTCAAAGTGGTGCACCAATCATACTTGACACATTCCATAAACTCTAAAAGCACTGGAAAAGATAAAAACAGAAATTTAGGGATCACACAACATTCCTCAAGAATCTCAATAAAATGATAAATATAAGAAGATGCAAAATATTTTTAGAAACCTTTTTGGTTGGGTAAGATATTCAATTCAGGAAAAAATATTTCACATGAGTTTCACAATCAATTGAACTTCATAAAATGAAAAGATCAAAAACCAGAAAAAAAATACATTTAGATATAATTTTAGTCCTCAAATATTAAAATTAATAATTGTTACAAAAATACCAAGATGGATTTAATTTTCCAAAGTATTCAATTCAGATCAAGAATAATAAAAACACAACAAAAATGAAAAACATAATCATGAAAAATTTCAAAAAAATACAATGAAAAATAAAATAAAATCACAAACAAAATTCACAAAATCATATTGACATCACTCCCAAAAAAATTTCCATTTAATACCCTTTTTTATCTCAAATAAGATCAAGGAATTTATACATGAAGAATTTATATTGGGCATAAAATTAAATAAATAAAAGGAAAGATGCAACCTGATTTATTTTCTTTGTGGAATCCTTGAGTTAATATCCTTTCTTCTACCACATTAAAACTAAAATAAATAAATTAAAATATGTAAGAAAAATTAAAAAAAGAAACATGAAGGGGTAGAAAAGGGATAATTATTGGTTTTACCCCAAAGTAGGTGAAAGGTTTTTACTACCCCTGGTCTGGAAGTTCCTGTGGATTATACCCAATCAGAAGGTGGGTATGGTTTCTCTAAGATAAACCAAAACATATGAATTTCCCAAATATCCATGAGTAGACACACAGAATAGAGAAACCCAAATAATATAAGAAAAGTATCAACCCTGAGGAAAGAATAAATAGATAACATGATATTCAGAGTGGGAGGGAAAATAAAATAGGGGTGATCTATAGTAACTTTTGTGGTGTCCTCCTTCATATAGTATACTTGTTGAGGTATATGAGGTAGTCACACCACTAAATTATTCTCCATATATTATTATTAAATCACAATCACATGTGTTGTATCTTCCTTAACATACAAGGTCTTCTTAATTTGGGTTGTATCAGAAATTTTAGATAAAGAGAATTTAAAAAAAATACATCTTGAATAAGATTAAAACATTAATTATTAATAAATAATTCTAACCATTCAAGTAAGTCATCTTGGAAATTAATCTCTTTGGGTGACACCATCGGAATATTAATCTTAGTATGTGGGTCTTCATTATCATCTTCCAATATAATAGAGAGGTAGAGTGGTACTGATTTTTATTTATCAACGACAGGAAGATTAACTTTCAATTTATCTTCAACAAAGTGATTCCGTGATTCTACCAAAAAATGTTGATCTCCCATAAGTATATCAACTAGAATGTTTTCTTCATAGACCTCCTAGAAAATTTTTTGAGTGTGGGATGATGTTATTAATTCCTTTAATACCTCCTTCTTAGTTTCCTCAGGTTTATTAAAATAAAAAATGATTATTGAAATCACTTCCACCACTCATTCAGGTTCAATTTCTAGTTGATACACCAGTGAATGAATATATTCTTCAACCCTTTAAGCTTTTCTCTTTAGTTTTTGTATTGGATATTTAGGTTCTTTTATCTGATATTTTTAAATTTTTTCTTGCGCCTAATATTTTTCAAATCATGCATAAAAATTTTGAATTGAATAACATCATGAACAATGATTCTTTTTTAAAATTTATGATTTTTTGTGTTTTTTATGAAAAAAAAGAAATTACTTATAGAATATTGAGTGAACAACAATTATATCCTCTAAAATGGCTCCAATTTGATGAATGTTTTCATACGCGCTATCAAAAATATTTATAACTAAGTGTACCACATCGTATGACCTTGGTCATTCTCTTGAGACGCTTTTGCGGTCAATCACTTGCTACTTTTAATTAATTTTTTTAATATTTTTTATTTATGAAAAAAAACTAAAACAAACGAGGTTTGGTAATGAAATATAGAAATTAAACATAAAATTGAAATCCAAACAGAATTAATGTAGATAGAATGAAGTTAGATGGAAAGGAGATCTTCCCAGGCAAATACCCAGAGTGAACATTCATTGTCTCTTAATTTGTTTCAATTTTACTTAATGAACATGCTCCATTATATGAAAGAACATCCACTTATAACTATGTTTTTTAATATAATATACACTCAGATATTGTTGAGAGACCAAACATCCAAATCCATGATCGAGGGAGAATACTGCAGAAGTGAAAGTTAGGCCTCAGGTGGCAAGTGGAGACACAAAGGGGACTTTCCCACTAAGATCCCCCTCAGCTTAACTCTAAGTAAATAAGAAAAATAAAACATGAATGTTCAATGACTTGGGTTCATCACTGGATTACTACCACAAGAACTTCCTCGGGTTATCTACTTAGGATAAGGAGCATAAGAGTTCACATTGAATAATAAAATGTGGGAAGAAAACAAAAGAGAGAAATAAATGACAGAAAAGAGAATGCTTAAATTAAAACATGAAATTACGTTATGTAATGGAAGTAAAAAATAATAATAAACTATAATAAATGGGTAAAAAATTCTACTCCAAAGTCTAAAATAACTATAAATGAATAAGAAACACTCTTTTATACAATAATGAGGTGAAATTATTGGCTCCAAAATCATCCTCTTAAAGTTATGCACATGGTAGCTATAATAAATGACCGAATTGGAAAACTTTATCTTATTAAAAGTTATTCTTATAAATATTCTTCTTAAACCCAAAAATTTGAACTTAATTTTATATGTGTGGAGAGATATATGTCGCATTTACTCCTGGAATTTATTATAAATAGGTGACTGTTCGTATTTTAATTCAGTCGAATTCATACACATTAATGGACATTATAATGAAACAATCATTTGTGGAAACATTAATTAAATTGTTTCCCAAAGATTTAACCTTTTTCATGTTTAATTTTAGATTATTTTGTTTGACCCATTATGCTTTATGGCCATAAGAGAATATAGATGTGTGCATAGTTTTTTAGGCTAGACTTGTGAGCTGGATTTGGGTCTTCAAATGGTGGATTGAGTTTTTTGTCCTGGAAAATAAAATGAATCACATAGAACATAGAAACCTATAAAAGAATAAATGTTATATTTTTATAAGTGTATAAAATATAATGAAAAATAAATTAATTAATTAATTAAAAATGTTAAAATAAAAAACAATCAATTTTTGAAATTAAGATCCAAAAATGCTTTTAAACCATAAAATGTGGAAATTCCCCATAAAATAACACTATGATGGGATTTAAAACATTTAAATTCATAATAAAATCATTGAAAATATTTTATCTATAAATGGACCTAATGGTCAAGGTCATCGCTTCTTTCATCTGTATCAGTTGGATTTTATTATAACCCTTAATTTACTAATCTTAATGGCCATTGTACAATGACTATATTATTAATGGTTATATGCAAAATAGTATTTTAAATTTCGATTAACATATTAAAATTAAAGATAGCCAAATTTGTTCATGTTTTTTCTATTGCTTCATTAAATAATAATGCGTTTATTTATTCAAAAATAGAGATTTTAATTTATAAAAGTTTAAGTTATTAAAAAAACCAAGGGAAGAATGGTGGTTTTTTTACTAACTAGGTGTCCAAAACATAATATTGGTAATTAATAAATGATCCCCATCTTTTTCTATAAATACCCATCCATTATCCCATTACCCATCACTCCAAATCCTTGATACCCAAACTTCCTCTCGTTTACCCTCTCAATATCCCTCACATGGAGTCTCTAAGGTGATAAGGATAACTTTCTAATCTTTTAAAAGAAACCTCTCAAGATAAGTGATTTTATCCTTCCTATTTTCCATTCATGAACTTCCTTTGTAATAAACCCTTTGATTCTCAGTTGATTATATTTCAATGTGTTTATGAAAATTATTTTACTATCCAAATGTTTCCCAAAAAATGAGAGACTACCTTACTCTCATTTTTTAACTTCTATGGACTTTTAAATACACTCATTGTGCTGCCAAAATTATCCCTTTATTTTCATAACATACATTTGTGTTATGAATACCAACCCTGTTTTTATTCAAGGGTATTCACCTAGATATAATTATACTTAATTGATTGGGTACTTCTATTTATCAAACTCACACTCCATAATCATGGTATAAAAATGTTGACATTTTTTCTTATGTTATATGACTGATGTGGCACACATAAATTTAAACATATTAAGAGTGTGACATGATAGTTCTCCTGTGCATTGGGTAATGTTTTCTTTACATGGAAAACCATGCATGGTGCATGGAAGATTAGCTTAAGCGTGCTATGTTTTGATGTCTTGGTGGTCATCCTTGACATATAATTATGATGTTATGTTTTATATTGTTTCCACATTCCTATGATACCATTACTTTATGATGTAGTTTTCACATGTCGTGCCTCTATGAACTACACCCAAAATACCATTTAGAAAGAGGGTTTACCATTTAGTGGTGGTTTAAAAAATTTCTGAATAATTTCAAGACGATTTTGGAAAAGCATTTTATAATGTAGTGTCACAAAACATTTCACACTGGTTTTTAGAACCACTGAAAATCAGTTGGGGTTAGTTTTTAAAAAAATTATTTTATTTATTTTTTTATTTACACATTTTTTTTTATTATTTATTTCATATTTATTTGTAATTTTTTGGTTTTAATTATTTTATTGTTATTTTTTATTTAATATTATTTATTATTTATTATTTATCCTACCATGCATGTATATGTCATGCATGTCATGTGAAAATTCATCATATATATGTGTTTTATGATATTTGAACGCCTTACTGCTTGGTTATTCTACAATGACATTATCATTACTCCAAGCTCTTCATGTGGTGAGTAAATAGAATTTAATATACTTATATATACACACACATGCGTGGATATGAATACAAAGACATAAATAATAATATTAAAGAATAATACTAATAAATAATAATAAACAAATAAAACATAATGAATAAAAATAAAATAATTAATTAATAAATAATAAATAATAAATAACAAACAAATAAATAATAAATAATAAATAATAACTAACATGGTAAAAATGAATAATGAATAATTAATAATTAAAATATAAATAGTTAATAAATAAATAAATAAATAATAAACAAATAATGAATAAATAATAATTAATAACAAATTAATAACAAATTAACAATTACTATATAAACAAAAACTAAATAAAAATTAATAATAAAAAGATATAGAATTAATAATGAATAATAAATGAATATTTAATAAATAAGCAGTAAATAATCAAAAAATAATATATACCAAATAAATATTAAATAAAAAATTAGTAAATAATTAATTATTAATAAATAGATAATTAATATTAAATTTATAATTTATAATTTATAATCTGTAATAACATATAATAAATATTAAATAATTAAATAATAAATTAAGGATAATTTGATAATAATTTAATTAAAAAAATTTAATAAATAGAAATTAATATATAATAAGTAATTAATTATTAATTAATTATTAATAATACATAATAAATTAATATATAATAAATAGTGAATAATAAATAATAAATAATAAATAAATATATGTAATTACATATAAATTTCTTTAAATAAAGTTATATATATCTTATAAAAATATATCAATATAAATAAATTTGAATAAATATATATATACAAGTAAAGACACATATGAACGCCAACAAAAAAACATATAAATATATACACCAACATCATATATATAAATATACATTAATTCATATAGGTATGCATAAATGGATATAAATTTCTATAAATATATATACATATAACAAAATTTACATAAATATATATAAACATGCATTTATATTACACATATATGTATAGAAATTCACACATATATATAATTCTATATTAATATATATATATAAATTCAAGTAAATATTCATATATATATACCCACAAAATATAAATATATATATACATAAATATGTATCAATAGATATAAATATAAACAAATATTCATAGATAAATGTAAATATATATGCATGGATACAAATATATATATCGTTAAATATATATTGACAAATATAAATATAAATTATAAATAAATATACGTAAATGTATAGAAATAAATAAAAATATATGTAAACACATAATTGATAATAAATCACTAAAATAAGCAAAACAACAAAAATTGTAACACCATAAAATCAATAGGGATTTAAATCCATGGAATAAAATAATTGGGAGCCCAACAAGAATATCAAGAAACTCTTAAATGAATCTAAAATCATATCAAGCATTTAAAAATCATGGTATCCAAAAAAAGAACTCAATTTTGGAGTTCTTCTAGGCCTTTTGACCTCAAAAAAGTGATATGGTCTCTTTGATAATCTTCATGTATATCTTTTAATAAGCTTTGATTTGACCTCTCGCAAAACCCAAACGGACACCCAGATCAAATGTTATGGTCTTCTGAAATTTAAGCTTGATTTTAAATTTATCTTTAAATGATATGAAATTTCATTCTATTAGTTATTATTAAATTATTATATAATATAGTTTTAGTTCATTTCCTAATTTTTTATTTGACTAGTTGTAGATATAAAAGGGACACTGATCAAAAGGTATAGTCATTTGATGCTGAAATTTTATTTTCAATGTATCCTATATTTAATATAAGTTTGAAATAATTACTAACTAATAATTATAAATAAAGTATAATTAATATATAATAATTAATTAAAATTTTAAATAATAAATGATTATAAATAATATATAAATATTTATTATTTATTATTTTTTCCATTAATTTTGTGGCGGTTTTTAAGAATACGTCACTAAATCAACGTTGTTTTTAAAAATCCATTGCTAAAAATGTTTATGGAGTATTTTACAGTGGTTTTTATAACTACTGGGAAATTTAATTTTTCCTATAGTGATGTGAGTAAGTATGATTCTTACCACTCTATGTTATCAAGGTATGCCGCTTGACTCACATATATTATTTATCATCATAGTATGCTTTGAGTATTCTCTTACTAGTCTTTATAGCTCACCCCTTTTGTATGTCCTAGTGTTATCCTATATTGTATTAAGAATTCAAAATAAACTAAGAGCACATTATGGAGTTTTAAATAATGATGTTGTATTTTTTCGAGTTAATAGTTTATGTATCATATTTTTCAAAGACACTAGGCCTCATGGTTTTTAGGGAATTTATTATAAGTATATCTATGTTAAAAATAATTAAATAAAATGTATTGAAATACGAATTGGTATACCAAAATTTGTTTGTCTCTTCTTCACAGCTTGGTGGAGTTCCATGGAGATTAATCGCATGCAAATTACTTTTACTTTTTCACTTTCAATTTTCTATCCAACCGAGAAATCCCCTATTTATCACTTCCCAATGATCCCCCATCTCAACATGCTATAAATCTATCTCTTACCATTTCCTCTGAACTATATTAAAGTGTTAAATATAATTCAACCACCTTAATTTGAATCAAAAGTTAGGATCGTTTAATTATTATTCACTCTTATTAGGATCATTCCATGTGTCATTCTCACTTGAATGTAGTGAATAAGGAACATTTAATTCATATTAAAGGCCTCAAATCCTGATCACAATTTATTTTTCAAAATTCAAGATTTTACTGTAACAACTCGGTTGTGGCATGGTTTCTTTTTATGTGGTGTATCCTTCTCTTTTTTTTATTTTAATATAGTGTAAAATCACACCATTTAGTGTATAAAGGGAGATCAATGTATTGTTTTTTGTGAACTAATTTCATATGACTTTTCCTCCTATAGTTAAAAATATTCCCAAGATTTAGTCAATATTTAATGCTCCAATGATCTTTTCATGTTCACCATAACTTCCTTTGAACACATGACATCCTATAGCATGATCTATTATGGTTACGGTGTGAACTCTTATAGGATTTGAACCATAAATTAATCGACACTAAATCATCTACAATATCTATGCCATAAGGTGTAACTATTGTGGACATATTCTTTTCAATAAGACTACAACATAGACTTTACTCCATAGTATATAAACCCTATATTTTCTAGTGAATTTATATTAAGTTGAAATCCCCTATATGGTAATTTAATAGTGTGGTCACACATTTTATGACATCTACCTTAAGTTTTGAATCGCACGTCGAACTTGTATCTAAAAATAAAGCACTATATAAATTATATCGACCTATGAACAAATCAAAAATCTCACATGAAGTTTAACTACACTACAACAACTTTACCCAGGTGTCAAACTATGTCATGGTCTAGGCTTCACACCTAACAATGTCGGCCCACACTGGTGCTCACCCACACTTCCAACCATGGTTGACACTATCATTTACCTTTATCAGCTACCTCTACTTGGTTTGCTACAAAGATGGCCCTAGCTGGTGGATTTATCCATGTTTTCCTCTAAATCAAACATTCATTATGACATAAACTATGGCGATGTGAAATAATCTCCTATAGCCTAGTAATTTAATTTATTTTATATATTATACTGTAAAACCACCATGGTATATCTAGTTGAACTACAACATAGACATTCCAAACTAATTACATCCTATGGATGGGTTGTGTGTGTTGTATGTGATCCATATATATTTAGTCCATATAAATCATCTAAGAATCGCCTCTAATACACACTATTATTTAAATTTTCAATAATCACAATCCAATAAAAATACCAAAGGGATTTTTGAAACCAATCTCCCTCTTTAATTTTGTTTACAATTCATTGGTAATCACATTTTTACTCATCATATTAAAATTCAGAACACGTAAGTCAAATCTAACATAAACCTAACTACTTATTGATTTCATTTCCTTCCAATAATGAATCTATTATTAAGTAATAACTCCTATTCTTAACCACACTTCACTTACAAAAACTAATCCCCCAAATATTCAAACACTCTCCCCCTTGGTAGAACTTTACCTTTTTCAATAGGGATGATACACTACATACCTTTCTTTAAAAAATCCATTTCTCATTTTAAAAACCATGATTAATTTCTCCACCTTTCTCAACCACCCAAATGGAACTTACTTAAAGGTTCCAAGAGTTAATTAATTATTCATTAATCACTATTTTTCCACACCACATTATACTTACAAAAATTACTCTCGCAAATCCTTAAACTAACACTCTCCCCCACAGTATGACTTGCCCTTTATCAATAAGATACGATACAAAATAGTCTCCAAACTTTTTCCCTTACTCCTTATATGAAACATGAATAACTTATCCCCCTTTATCAATGGGTAAGATATATTACACATCATTATCTGAAAATTTTACCTTCCCATCTCTATGAAACCTTAGTACCTTCTCCCCCTTTGTCAACAAACCCAAAGATCACCTCCTTGAAGGTTTAAAAATATTGGAAACAAAACGAGGAGAGAAACCAAAATATAATTTACAAGAAATTTCAATAGGTGAGTAGGGGCTTAATCTCCACACCCATGTTTAGATATTGGTTTGGTTTGACTCCTAGAGAAAAATGATTTCCTTCAAAATCCTCCTTAGATTTGGCATTGGTCATGATATCAGAAACTATATTCTTAGTACTCACAAGCTCCATTTTAAAAAAAATTGCTCAATTTTATTCTTTAATAAATGGTAATTTATCTCAAAACTCTCTATTGTGGAGAAATAAATGATATTTTTTCTAATATTTATAGCCCTTTAGTTGTCATAGAAAATTGTAATAAGAGATACTAACTCAATTCCAATATCTTTATTTGTTTTTTGTACCCATATCAACTAGGGAAAAGATTGAGTTGCCACAATATATTCAGCCTCTATAATGATTAAGGATTTATAGTCTTTTTTTTTTACTTTACCAAGAAATATAAGAGATCCCTAGATTGAAAACACCTCCACAGTTATATTTCTAGTCAGGAACCAAACAGTTCCAATTGTCATTTGTATAGCCCAGCAGTTTCTACTATGATTTTATATAATAATACAACCCATATGTCATTGTTTAATTCATGTATAGACATATTCATAACATGGATTTCATATGAAATTATTTTGAAAAAAATTGATATTAAGTATTCTGATAGGCTTCAAACAAAATATCTGATCGAGTGGGTGTCAAGTAGTGTAAACTATAAATAATCTTCTTATAGAGAGCCACAAGAGCTTATTCGCATTCACCATATTTTTAAATTTCATCTAGGTCTCTATTAAAGCATCCATAGATTAATAATTACTCATTTTCAAATGCTTCAAAACCTATTTGGTATACTTTTTTGGGTTATAAATGTACTATATTTTCATTGAGAAACCTACTAACCAAGGAAAGAGGATAATTCACCAATTAGAGACCTCTCAAATTCATAAATCATTAGTTATGAAAAAATATTTCACTATATTTCTTACAAGCCTCCAAATATGACATCACCCACATATATAATCACCACAATACACTTCCATTTCTCCTTATTAATGTATAGGTTGTGATCAACCACTCTTATAAGATAACATATCTTCTTTAGGAATTGATCGAGCAAATAGTATCATGTTGTTAGTGCTATTTTACTCTATATAATTCTATCTTCAATTAGAAAAATTTTATCTCATCATAATTTTTTATAAATACGTCTAGCTTTCCAATATATACTTCCTCTTCAATGACAAAATTCATGAATTTTGGAATGACATCCATTTGATATAATTTAACACCCTTTTTCATAGTCATATCTAAAAACAATCATATAGTTTTAAGTTGAGCCACCAAGGAAAATGATTCATCAATGTTAATTTCGTTGATCTGGGTATAGCATTTTCACACTAATAATGCTTTATTCCTCATCATTATTCCATCTTTATTGAGTTTTTTTTGGAAAATCCATTTGGTTCCAATCAGGTTATTATTTTTTAGCCTCAAGACAACTTCCCAAATCTTCATTTTCTTAATATATTCAAATTCCCCATACATATATTTGAATTATCTTTCATATATATTACCTTCATGAAAATATTTTGGTTTAGCCTGAGATAATAATGAATTTTTGGAATATGCCATCATTATTCATGTTTGAACTAATGTTTTTGGATAACCGATGATATTTTTTTATTGATTTGTGATTCCTTGTAAATTATGCTCACTCATAGATAAAATATACTCAAATATATTCAAAATATGATCAATTTTAGTTATGGAAACATCATGTATTTCAAAAAAATTACCCATCCATTTGTTAAATCATTTATATTCCTTACTTTTGGATAAATATCCAAGAATGACCCAATCATATCCATGTTCTTCATAATTTCTATAATTTTTTTTAAGAATAAAACATGTCCATATAAACACCCATAAATATTTAAGTTTCAACTTATTTCTAAACCATATTTCATATAGAGTTTTTTCCTTATTTAGACATAATAATTCAAGGTTGAAGATGTAAAACAATTTCAAAACTACTTCTTTTCTATACTTCTTCGATTGAGATTTATCAAAAATCACAGTAATATCCATGCTGATGATAATCTGATTTTTCCTCTCAACAACTCTGTTTTTTTAGAATTCCTCAATGTTTCCACTTTATGTTGAATTCCTTGTTTTTTTGGATATTTTTTTACTTGTGTAGTTTTAAATTATGTTCTATTTTTGGAGTGAAACTTTGGAATTTTTTTATGAAATCTTTTCAAATTATATTCAATATTGAGTGATACACTTAAACACTTTAGTTTTCTATATGATCACCATCAACCATCCCATCCTTCTAAAATCCTAACCAAAAAATATATAATACCTTTTTCATAGAAATATTTATGATTCATTGGTCCAAAAACATCCACATATAAAATATCAACTATTGATGATTTTCTCTTATTTTACTTATAAGTCTTCTAGATAGACTTTCACTTTTAAAAATAATAACTTGTATACATATTGTTATATGTGATCTTGAATAAATCATGAGATCCATTATTCTTCAAAATAATTTCCAAAAAAATATCAAACTCCCTAGTCACTTGTGTGATAGATTATTTTCATTTTACTTGGACAACATACACACATTATATTCACCAATAAGATAAATATTATCCTTGGTATGTACTCCCTATAAATCAATTGAACCATATATACCTTTAATAGTGAACCCCTTCTTATTAAATTTCATTGTAAACTATGGATCACATAACTAAAACACACTTAGAATATTAGAGATAAGACCATAAATTAGGACCACATATATTTTTCTAAGATCCCTTACACAAAACTTGGACTTCTTAAAAATAAAAAAAATATTATTCCTTCATCATTATCAAATCATACCACTTGACCTTTATCATATTCGTTATGAGTGATAATATTTTAATTTCTACTCATGTGTGATGTACACCTGCTATTAAGAACTCTTAAACGATACTAATCTATTACTCTAAAACCAAAATCATCAATTTTTTACATCTCATATCTTATATTCTTTAACCATGATAATTAAGAAACATAACATGATGAAAAATACAATTTCGTATACCCTAGTTTAATAATTTCATCTTTATCTAACAAAACTAAGAATACTTTTCGTTTCTCATTTTTTTTATTGAAGTTATTAGCTATAGATTTCCTCCTTTACTAGTCTAATCAGTCACATATCATTAATCCATTGATTAATAATAATCTATTTTATTCCTAAAATTATACACTAAATGTAATTACCATTAAAAACAATGGAAAATTATGGAAAATTGGTTCCCTATTTTTGGTTTTTTTCTATATAAAAAACTATTTTCAATAGATAACACATACTGAATATTTCCAATTTTTTCAATAGAACCTATTTTTTTGTCATTTTTATATTCCTTACTGCTTGAACAGTGGCATTTTAAGCTTCTCATAAATCTTCCATCCTATGATGAGTTGATGTGTGTCGTCTAGAATGAGTTATTGTTGTCATCTAATTATGATTATGGCCTACTTCATATTTCCATATATTTTTAAAATTATAAACTTGTGGGATTGGAATGAACTATTAAATAACAACTGTAAGTACTTCTATGGCTCTGGCTAGGGTGGGTGTCTTGGAGTAACCCAATAACATGTCAGGTGAAAGGAGTAATTCTTGATCATTACACTTTCACCATCAAACCCTGACTTCTTATTCAATATAGTCTATTATTTTAACCCATTATTTCACTATATTAGTTATTTAATATATGATTTAATAGTGTTCCTCCACTTTGAGCCTGAGATCTACTTCATATTCTGAGTTTTTAGAATTCTGTATTTCATTTTATCAATCTCATATTTTATTTTGAATTTTATTTATCATTCTACTTCATATAAATTCTGTAATAATGAAAAAAATTTCCCTTGTAGGTTCAATCCTTAATATGTCATGTTCTTTATGGAAATACTTGATCTCAACCTAAAGATCAAATTATCCCCTAACTTCACCATTTTATGAAGTATTGTCATCAGCGTATGGCTTGTAAATAATAGATACTGAATAATCTTCACTAAGTTCCCTACAATCCTCAACCTCTTATAGTTCTAAAACATCTAATCTTTCATCTTCAAGTGATAACGTGTTCTTACAATATAATAAATTCCATTTTATTTTTCATCAGGTTTTTTTACCCATGAATGGTCTCTTCATAGATTATTCATACTTTTAATCTTGAATATTTTTAAATAACTTATATGTGAGATGTCCTAATTTACTATGTAGGAAACAAGAATGTGGAATATTTCCATTGAATTATCTTTTACCCATCTTAAGATTATAGGAAAATAAATACATCACTTTATTAACTTCACCTTTATATGGATCATCTTTAAAAGAATATTTCCTCACCACTTTGAAAAAAAATCTTATGAGTTATCCTTTAATGTAGTTTCATTCTCATTGTTCCTTATTTCATATGTGACAATATTACTATGTAATATCTCTAAAGAAACATACTTAAGGCCTCAACCTTCAAATATATATACCTTCATATTGAAATAAGGTTGTAGTATCCTCCGGATTATTTTTGGAATTTTGGAATATTTAATATTTTCACCAAGATCTTTCATATCATCGACAATATCATTTTAATAATCAAAAAATACAATTGTTTTGGTTGGGATTAACTTCAAATATACATACTTATTACACAACACTTTCATCTTTTCCAATAAAGACTTAGAATCACCTTTATAGATATTCAAATAATTTTACCACCTAGAATGAGATGTTTTACAATACATAACCTTGGTGGGGATAGAGTTAGCCAAATATCCCCCTAAAGAATTTATTTCTTTGGAATCCATATCAAATTCCTTATTCTATCATTTAGATAATGCTGAAAATTTATTATTCACTAAAATACCATGAATGTATGTGGTGTAAACTTCCATCCCCAGTGACCTGAAGTAGTGTCTCATTTTGTACATCAATAATTCACTAGTGCAAAAAGATGATTAAAATTTGGTTTTTTTATAAATTTAGATGTTTTTTTTAACCGATGTTTATATAGATGATATAAAATATAATGTTTTCAGCATTTGTTTTTAAAAAATTTACATAAAAATGATAGTGTTCTTAGCTTTTTGTGTCAGTTTATATATAAACTAATGCCAAAAATAGTTTTTAGTTTGACTTTCAGCTTCTTTTTTATACGAAATTGACCCCCAAAAGAAAATTCAAAACACTTTTCAGCATCTATTTTTATAAAACCATTTTCAAATAGTGTATTCTTTTTGGTTTTCGAGGTCTATTTCTAATAAAAACTGATGAAAAAATGGATTTAGGAATCAGTTTTCATAGGAAACTGATGCCAAAAACTGTGTTGTTTTATTTTAATAATTTGGCATCGGTTTCTATATAAACTGATGTCATAAGTTTAAAAAAATAGGGAAATTTGAATATTACATCTCCGTAATAATCAAAATCCCTGTATTAAAAAACAAGTATACAAAAATCAAACATCTTGTATCATTGACTAAAAATATACAAAAAAAAGATAGTTTTATCTAGTTAATCAAAAAATTATCTACGCAATTTTATTATAAAGTAGAATTAAAAAATATATACTTTAAATTTCTATCATGATAATTGATGGTTATTGTTGATGCATTTTTTTTTGACATCATTACATTCAAACACCTATTATAACAAAAGAATTATAATTTTTTTGAACATATTTTATTAGGAAAATTTAATATTAATCATAAATATAATAATATACATACCTTAAATCATAATCATACTAAGCAAGTAGTTCACAAACAATGATTGAATATGGTTAAGATCTTATTTTTGGTACAAATCAACATCATTGAACGTCTACAGTGATGTTGAACGATATAAGATTAAAAAATTGAATATTATAAACAAAAATATAAAATAATTAATATGACTAACCTGATCATAATCAGCCCTTACTCCTATTGTGATTATCACATAAATGAATCGTAGAACATAATAACCACATTCGAAATATCCTTGTTCATAATGACACTAAAGTTAATAAAATAGTAACTTGAAAATAAAAACCAATATATATACATATATATATCCAAAAATAAAAATAATATCTAATATAAAAAATAATTATCTTTACATTCACATATTTGATTGAATTTGAATTCTGTGTTGACAAGTGATCTTTGTTAATTATTTTCCATGACCTGAATTTTCAGACATACAAACTAATAATAAATGTATAAAAATTATAATTAAACATAATAAGAATATAAAAAACAAAAAACATACTTTTCTAACATGGTGAAAAAAATTATACGAACACTACCTAATAAAGAGAAAAACTAATATAATGTGTTTTCACTTAAGTAGAATACACCAAACATCCAATTACCCCTCCAATAAAAAAAGTTAAAATTAAATTACATTATAATGAAAATTAATTCATAATTATGTTTCTACTCTTACCCATCAAGAAATGGCATAAACCAACACCCATTATTCATCATTGATAACCTCTCACATATATATACAACTCTATTTTCAGTCAACACATATTGCACATGTGTTGAAATATATTATGGATCTATGAAATCATAAACACTTATACTATCATTTTGAACAATTATTATGTATATATACCTAATTTTAAAAGTAATATAGTTAGTTAATTTAAATAATCTTTAATTAAAAAAACCTAAAGGTTAATTTACTTACATGGAAAACAACTACAACATATTCACAATGATCTGTTTAAAATAAATTAGATCCATGATATCTTTATAGAATATTTCAATGGATATTCTCTTCCACAATTATTAGATGATATATGAAACTCATAGATATTATCCAAGGAAGAAGAAACCTAATATAATCTTTCTATCCCATCAGAAATATTTAAAGTATCTATAGTTGTTTGTTCCAGAACATTTTATTTCCTTTGTGCCATTTCATTGGATTTAAGATACTCCTATATAAGTTATATGTTAGAATACATTATAATTAATTTTCAATCATATGTAATTAATATCTAAAAAACACATAACTCATATGAAATATGATTAAGAAGGATATATGAACAAATAAAAAAATGATTCATATAATCCCCAACTCTAGTAATCTCCACTATAGGGAATGGTAGTATAGTACTGGGATCAATAATATCATGTATCAATACTCTAACCTGAGCAATCTGAATAGGATGGTGATGTAAATAATCCCTAAAAATGCATGAATCCAAATTCTACAATATGTACATCAGTATCTCCTACATATAACTCACAATATAAGGTTGGGTCTAAGTGATGAGGTGCAAGATCTATGTAAGAAGACTGGGAAAGATGGGTAGGCAGGGAAGGCTACACAAACTAGGACTATCTCATCATTTTTTCTATGATATCCAACTACATAGATTCTTGAATTTGATCACCCTGTACTATTTCATATCTTTTATCCAAGCTTTTAAGGATTTAATTTCTGGGTCTCTTAATTTTTTACTTTGATGACCAAAAACTTTTTGAATACTAACACTCGCCTCATACCCTCTTATGTGGTCTGGGTGTTCGGGCTTTCCAAATGTGGTGTTTAGGATCTCTATCCAACCCTCAGGGATAAAAGTGACCTATGTCGATTTATCTTGAAGTTCATCCTAAAATGAAAAATGAAAATAGAATATTACTGTTATTAATTTAAAAATTATAGAAATTGATGAAAAATAATGATTATTTATATATAATTATTTCAGCTACTTTCTTATCTTTGTCTATAATATATCTTTCATTTTTCATTCTTCTCACTCTTCCATTTCTCATGGTGGGTGGGTGGAGATGGAGGACCAAATTGGACCTCATCAGAACCATTAGTGGAGTGAGATCTTTGTGCTTCAAACTTTTCCTCAATCATTTTCTCATCTAATAAATGGTACCCTCTACATGTTAAAGTATAAGGGAAAACCTTCAACAACTGAATGTATTGATGGGATATCCTCAAGGCATGTTATATAAAATGTAAACAAATAAGTGATTTGGTACATATAAAAGAAATTTTACAATACAATATAATATAATTATCATACCTGAAATGTTTCATTAGGTTGGGTGGAAACAATTTTCTTCCATGTATCTTAATATAAAAACATATACTTGGGGAATGGGCATTCATTTCTTCTCTTTCCAAACACATAATTTTTTGTTCAACTTCATTTTTGAAATACATCAATAGAACTATTGTTAATGTAAAGCATATTTTCTTAACTTCTTTTGTTTCATCAAAATTTAATGTCATCTATAGTTTCATAACATAAATATTAGAGATTTAAAATATATCATATTCAAAAAAGGAGATAAAATAAATCCATTGAGATATTTTACCTTTATGGCCTCCCAAATCTAATCTATCACTATCTTATCAACAGACTCCCAATAATGATATAAAATTCTTATCCTGAAACATCTCTACATGCCGATATAGCTAATAAATTGCTTTGTATTAGTGCCAGTTTCCTTATTATTATCATTAAAATGAATAGGTAATCACTCCACTTTGTGAGAAAGTGACAGTTTTGGAAAACATGTAATTCGATGTTTACCAACTTGAGGATTCAATTTATGAATACTAAATGTACAAAACTCTCTAGCTGAAGTCTCATTAGTAGGCCTACAATTATTTATTTATAAATTAAAAAGTTATATTTCATTAGCTAATTATTTTATTAGAAATTTAATAATATGAAGAAAAAAAATACCTCAGTATATGTTCATTGGCCTCTGTATCTATATCTATCATTTTAAGGGGAAAATGTAGTAAAATTATTATGTATCTGAATATTATTAGATAATTCAGTAATTAGAAAACATAAAAATATAAACATGTAAGATAAAAAAGTGACACGCATGTGTATGTTTTAAAAAAATAATGCTATGATTCTTGACCAAAAAAATATGCAAAGTGGACTATTAAATATAAAAATTACTTCAAAAAATACATGAACATTTAAAAATTTAAATATCAAAGTTTGAAAAGGTGTTCTCATATGCATAAATTAAATAAAAATATAATAATTTACTTCTGGTGTTTCAATGGAAAAATGTTTAACCATAACTGTGGAATATCGAAATTCAACACAAAAAATAAAATATATATAATTAAATATCCAATAGATATTAAATAATATAGTTTTAACACATGTAAATTTCAAAAAAAATAAATATAAATTAAATAATTACCAGATTAATTAGGATAGTACTTTAGTATTTTCTCATATCCCTTCTACATGATCATTTTGTATTGCATGCACTATGTCTGCGTTATAGTCTCTGTTATTTATAATTTGTATAATAGATGAAGAATACTCAAATAAATCAATAAAATCATCATCATCCTCATAAACAAAATGGATTCATTTCCCTTGAAAAAAATGGACCACTAGTCATTTGATGGATCCATGACTTAAATATTTTCTTTTCATGTGTTGAAATGATAAATGGTTCCTCGTTGAAAAAAAATCTTTTCAAATCAACCTGTTTAAACCCATATTAATCATTTTTAACACCACTATTACTTGAAAACCAATTACACTTAAACATATTTACTCAAAATTTAATATAATAAATTTCCCATATGCCTTCAAGAACTCCAAAATAGGACATTGATGAAGAAATTCGTTTTTTATCTTTTTCACATGAAAAATGCAGTGCTTTAGCAATGACCATTACACTAATATTTTTAACGGTAAACTTTTCATCCAACTTATTTGTGTAAAATGGGTACCCATTAATATCAAAACCATACCATGTGATCACATTAAGAGATCCCTTCCCCCTGCCTATAGGATATGGACGCCACAAAAGCATCACAGTTGCGAGGGCCCAACTTTTCTTTTTTCATAATCAATGACCAATCCGAGATTAATACAATGATGAACACCAGTATCCACGGATTAAAATAAAAGATCTAGAAAAAGAGAATAAATTCATTGGATTCGAGAAATAGGATTTTCACATCATGTTTATAATTAATTTAATAATTTCTGAAGAAATTAAATTCCTAGGTCTTAGGTACCTTCTTAGTTGATGATCAATGATCGTCTGAAATGACCCTTCTAGATTTCCTTTGTTGCGCTCGTGAGGATCCAAAGTAGAATCCCTCTATAAGTGTTCCAAAAGTCCTCCAATGGTCTCTGAACAATTCCACTCAGTCTCTGGGTGCTACTGTGGATAATTTAATGTCTTTCATGGATCGTTCTTGATCACTCGTTCTTTTTTCTTGAAGAACTACACTCATTATTCCGAGGGAGACATGAGAGTAATCAAGAAATAAAATGTTTGGCTCAATAATTCTCAATTCACCAAGGTTTGACGCAATAGAAATATCTGCCTATTAATCTGCATGGAGTTTCAGTTACAATATTTAATTGTGAAATAGTAACTAAATGAAATTATAATTTTTAGAGAAAACTTATGCCGCATAATAACAATAACAGCACAATTGTTTTTAGTGTTCAAACTTGCATGAAACAAAACCATAAATGAAATCCTCTACCATGTAATGATAAAATTATTATTATTATTTTTTCTTGAACCAACTAGATAAATATTATTTACCGACATTTAAATAATTAATTTATCTATGTACATGGTCTTGGTCCGTTAGAACTCCTCTTCCATTTATTTAACACCCAAATAAAATATTTCATTCTCTTAAATAAATATATTCATTTACAAATTAGTAAATAAATATTTATTAAATGTTCAACAAATAAATAAATATATTTTATTCAAAATCTGGTAAATAAATATTTTTTTAAGTTATGCGATCATTTTTACTTGAATAAAATTATTCCTAGATCTTGAAAATAATATTTATTCCATTAATTAAATATAAATAGAATTTAATCGAGACCACTAGAAACACGTAGTGTGTGACCCTATACAATTCTTTCTTATGGGAATTAGGTGGGGATGCCTAAATTCTAATGTTACTATCTAGCAGCAGGTCAAGGATCTAAAGAGAAATAAAAAAGTCACAATGATGACGTCCACATATAAAGGCTCACTGTGTAATATAATCTATTTGTCACAATATTTTATCAAGAATGTATCATGATAGTGTCACCAACATATATGCTTGATACATCATTCTTTGACTACCTAAAATAAAATCATCTTAACACCATGGACATGAAATTTAGGGACAAGGTTTTATTTCAATTAAATGGTTGAGATATCAACTTACATAAATGGAAGGGACAAATCCTTCCTTGACTTATCCATTAATAACATGTCATTCATTATTCACCCAACGTACCATACTTCCCACCAGCATATAGCATGATGGTTTTCAATAGAAAATCTAAGTGCCTGAGTCATGAAACATATTAATGATAATATTAAAGTCTAAGGTACATTACACATGCTTGTAGATTAGAATATTTTATGACACCAAAACATACAGAATTCCTACTGGCGAGTCTGTTCTCATAATCTCCCATTTTGTAGATTACTGAGTGAAAAAATTATGAGAATAAGTCTTATCTACTTACGAGTACTTATTCCTGATGGTCTATATACTATGTGTCTAGTCATAGTATGTCATCCAACTACATAACTATATTTAAGAATATTATCATAGCATTTTAAGGTTCTCATCTTAGCGGGGAACTACTATAACTTTATTAATATGACAAATACTCTATGAAATTATTACATTATAGTCATGTAGAACAATGAAAATTATGAAATAAGATGTTTAATATTTAAATACATTAAATATTCATGTAATCAAAGTACAATCAGTTGGTTTTATGACACCAACTCCAACAAACTCCCACTTAGAATAGATCCAACTGCCTGCAAATTTTAGTCTACTAGACCTCACATGATAATCATGTTTCTAATGAGTCAAGGTTATAGTCAATGGGTCCACCACATTGTCTTCCATTGAAACATTTCTTACTACAACTTCACCTCTTTGAGGAAAACCTCTCAAGAGATGATACTTCCATAGTATGTGCTTTATCCGCTGATGTGATCTTGGATCTTTTGAGAGATCCACCACTATAGTATTATCACAATAGATTGTGATGGGATCTTTACTTCTAGGTACCACATCTAGCTATTGGATGAAGCTCTGTATCCAAACACATTATTTAATTTCCTAATAAGCAGTAATATACTGAGACTCTATTGTAGAATCTGTGACAACAACATGCTTTGAGCTCCTTCGGCTCACAAAACCTCCATTAAAAGTGAAGATGCATCCCATTTGTGACTTCAAGTCATCTTGATTGATCTAGAAACTAGCATTGGAATATCCTCTAATTACTAGTTCTCCATCTCCTCTATAAACCAAGAACATGACCTTAGTAGGCCTCAGATACTTAAGGATAGTCTTGACTGCAATCCAATGGTGGTCACTTGGATCATCTTGATATCTTCCTACCACACTCAATGCATATGAGGCATCTTGACTACTACATAACATAACAAACACGTCTAACCCAATCACTAATGCGTTTGGAATCCTTGACATTGTATTTCTTTTCTCATGCATCTTAGGATGAATTTTATTGCAATGATGAATTCCATGTGACACTAAAAACAATCCCCTCTTGGATTTTTCCATAATTAATATCTTTAGTATCTTGTACGTGTATTTACTTTGACTTAGGCCCAGAAATCTCTTGTATCTATCATGATGGATCTTGATCCCAATAATATATACTACCTCACACATGTCATTCAAGGGAAACATTTATTCAACCATGCCTTAACAGACTGTAAGACTAGCATTTCATTTCCAATAAGTAATATGTCATAAATATATAATATTAAGAAAACAACTTCACTCCCACTAAACCATTTGTTGACGCAAGCCTCACATTCATTATTTATAAAACCAAATTCTGTTATGGCTTCATCAAAATGAATGTTCTGTGACCTGGATTCCCACTTTAATTCATAAATGGATGTTTGCAACTTGCATATCTTATTGGAATCCTTTGGAGTCAAAAACCCTCCAGGTTGTGTCATGTAGACATCTTTATGAAGGTTCTCATTTGGGAAGGACATATTGACATCAATTTTTCACATTTCATAGTCAAGGTAAGTGGCAATGGTCAGTAGAATTCTTATGGATTTCAGATTTGCAACTGGTGAAAAGGTTTCATCATAGTCAATTTATTGACACTATTTAAACCCTTTTATAACCAGTAATGCTTTATAAAATACTCACTTGTCCTTCCAAGTTCAGTTTCTTCTTGAATATCCATTTTTAACCAATAGGATTTACATCTACTGGAGGATCTACCAAAATCTAGATTTGGTTTTGGTACATGGAATCCATTTCAGAATTCATGTCTTCCTGGCACTTGGAAATGTCTGTGCCACTTACTGCTTCATTGTAGATTATAGGATCATTATTATCAATTAATAATGAGACACCATCCATGGTAACTAGAAAATTGTAGTATTTTGGTTCTCTAACCTCTCTTTTACACCAACACAGTATATGTGTCTCTCGAATAGATCTTTCTTCCATAGGGCTTTGTGGAATTTTATCCTGTACCAACTCTTGTGTACCTTGATCCTCAACTTCATCAAAGTCTATCTCGCTCTCACTATCTCTTTTGGATATGTCCTCCCTCTCAAGGAATATGGCATATATTTCAACTATAACCATTTTTTCTAAGGGTTTGTATAGGTAATATCCCCTTATTTCTTTGGGGTATCCTATAAAGGTACACTTTGTTCCTTGGGGTGTGATTTTGTTACCTAAATATTCCTTAACAAATGCCTCTCTTCACCACACATCTAAATTCGATAACTTGGATGTTCTTCAACTCCAAAGCTCGTATGAAATACCATTTATTGATTTAGTTGGTATATGGTTTAGTATGTGTGCCTATTTTTCTAATGCATGTCCCCAAAATATTAATGAAAGACTTGAATGAATCATCATTGATCTCACCACATCCAACAAGGTGTGATTACACCGTTTTCCTACACCATTCCACTAGGGCATGTAAGGAGGAGTGAGTTGGGATAAGATCCCAAACTCACATAAGTAATCAATGAGGTCTTTCTTAAGAGATTATCCATCTCATTCTGAGCAGAGTTTCTTAATATTATTACAAAGATGGCTCTCATATTCATTCTTGCATTCCTTAAACTTATCAAAAAAACATGACTTATACCTCATTAAGTAGATATATCCATATCTACTAAAATCACCAGTAAAAGTTATGAAGTATGAGTACCCACACCTTGCCTAAACTGGAAATGGTCCACACACATCGGTATGAAATAATTCAAGAAGCTCTTTAGCAATTTCATCTTTCCCACTAAATGGGGCTTTGGTCATTTTTCCTTGTAAACATTCTTGACATATACCAAGTGGTTTTAGTTCGAATGAATCTAAATATCCATCTGGATGTAACTTTGTTAAGCGTTTATAATTTAAATGACCTAGACGGTGATGACAAAGTTGAGTGTGCTATTATTCATGTGAAGTAACTTTGTTATCGATTGATATTACTTAGTTTGTGTAATACAACATGTAAAGATAATTATATAAATGTGTCTTACCAAAACAAATGCTATCTTTTTAAAAGAAGCAACATTAATTTATTAAATTGAAAATAAATACATTTGTATCAAGTCTGGATATAGAAATAATGTTTCTGGTTATATAAGGTACAAAATAACAAACTTTTAATACCAAGATCATCCCAGTCTACAACGTGAGGCAGTAGTCCGTGATAGCTATAGTAGAAAGTCTAGATCTGTTGGTTGCTCATAGATATATCTCCCCTCGGTCAATTCACTTGAATCTAATTGGTTCCTATATTTTTATACATATGTGAGCACCACAGACTGTATATAATTCCTAATTTTTAGAAATAGATAAATTTCACTCGATAACAAACACACTAGAAGATTTCCCTTGCTTCTTCACCGGGGTACAATTTGTCTTCTAGTGGCCCTTCTTACCACGTGCAAAACAATGAACTTCATGTTCCCTTACATCCCCTTTGAATCTAATTTTTCTTGGAAGTGAGTGAATAATATTTGGGCTTAAATATCTTATCCTTACCTTTCCTCTTATTCACCATAAGGAAAAAAGGATTTTCTTGATTCATGTATTTGTCCACATGGAGAAGTAGGATAATAAGATATGGTAGATACTTCTCAATGTTTTTCATATTGAAATTCACAACAAAACTACAGAAGATTTGAGGAAGTGATGCAAGAATGAATCGGTACATAGTTCTTCCGAGATTTTAAACCCTGTAACCTCTAGGTGCTCAATATAGCCAAATAGATTGACTATGTGAGGCCCAGTTGGGGCACCTTCTCCAAGCTTACTCTGAAAGAGTTCCTTGGAGAACTCAAATTGTTCATGTCTTTCTAACTCTGGATAAAGACCATGGAGGTACTCAAGCATTAAATAATAATCCATGTTTTTTTTATACTTCATGAGTTAACAATACATTGAGGATAAAATAAAACATTGAACATCGATCACATAGTTCATATGTTTCTCGTAGAACAGAAACTCTTCGCCACTCTTCTCTTGGGTAGTCAGATCAGGTAATGAGGACTCCATCACGTAAGATTTTTGTTCATGGAATAGAATGACCCGAAAGTGTCTAAACCATTCCTAGAATTTACTTCTCGTGATGATGTTGTATTTATATAGTATTTAATGTAGGGATAGTGTGGTTGGAAATTTTATTATTTTTACTCTAAAATTATAAGAACATATAATTAGTAATTTCTTGATTACATTTCATGAGAAATAAAAAAATTAATTTATTAAGTCTCCCACTATTTTATCAAGTCCTAATGGACCTCACCATTGAACTCAGAATGTCCAGTTTCTAAGACATTCTAGTGTAAAGGATCCATATTCCCCTTTGCATTACCCCAACAAGGGTTGGTCAAGCTATTTGAAGGTATTTAGGTAGGTAGGTATTTGCCAATTGTGGGCTTGCAACTCCTTTTTCCGTTGAGTGGACTCCCTGATCCTAAAATCTTGACTTGGATATCCTCAACAATTGCCTCTAAATTTACACCATGTCAATAAAGGGATAATCCTCTTGATGTAAAATGGTTAGGTAAACTCGAAACTTTCATAAGAGCTTCATATATAAAATTAAGTGTCCCAACAAGGGTTGGTTTGAAAAATAGTTTTATTGAGTCTTTACCATAATCAAGTAATGGAAGGCTTAATATGACTTAATATTTTATTGGGGGATTTTTATCTCTTATGAATAAATTGCCTTATTTTATTTATCACATTCTTCTTAATAATAAGTGGAACTCACTTAAGTGATTAACCATGACTTGATAATATCTACACATAATCCTGATTTATTTTAGTTCCATCTTTCATTCTTTTTAATTCATTAATTGTGTAGTTGTGACAATACATCCATAATGAAAAACCATGAAACTAACAGAAATAAAATAAATAAATGGGCATGAAAATGAGCTCTCCTGGTAGTTAGTTTATCTAACGGTTGATAAACTAACCTATGACCTTGGGGAGAAACACATTGAACAATTTATGGTTCATGTCTACTACTTTTCACATGTCCACCTTTGTATCTCCTTGGAAATTTTTCACCTCAAATCCTTATTGAACTGCCTCCACAAGGTTGGGATCTCCATCCATTACATATTATTTTTAACTCACAAAAATGTGAGGGGTAAAAAGGGGGTTTACATAAAAAATCATAGGAATGTAGGCCCTATATATTAATGAAGAGAGATGGAATGCAGGAAAATAATTTAATTTAAAATAAATTAAAAGGAAACCAATCGCATACAAAAGTATGGTCTAGCTCATGATCATCCACATACATGCAATGAATAACACATTTAATAAAAATGGAATTAAATTCTTTATTATTTCTTATTAAGATAAATTTTTCTCAAATTGATTAACTATTATTTTTAATTAATCAATCCTTTTATCTTAATCCTTTTATGAATTTCCCCGAGATTCTCATCCATAACCTATGAGGTAACATAGCGAACACCCATTCAAATATACATGATATGTAATTCGAAACATCACAAAAAAAATTAAAGTTTTAATTCTATTTAATTTTGTAAAGTGCACTCCATGTAGTTATGAATACATGGCATGTACTTCCTTCACCATTTTATCTGAAGTACATGCCTTTGGACTCGATGTGTGAGGCGTACTTTGAAAATCTCAGAGTACACGATGTGTCCAGTGGGCCACATGTCATGTTGTCTCCAGGTTTCATGGTTATTGGTCAGCATAGCCTAAATGGCCCGAAGGCCTTCTTTTTTTATGGATTTTTGATAACCCCCCTTTCAAGGGATGAGGGGAACCCCTTACAAGGATCGTAGGCTTAGAAATTACATGACCTGTAGGCAGGAAATTATACAGACTATACTTGGAACTCCTCCTCCCAGCTTCTTCATTGTGATATTAGCTCCTCACCTTCGCATATTTTTTCGGCTAGGCTTCCCATGCAAGTATAGGTTTTAACCGATGGCAGTTCCATACCCTATCTTTCTAAAAAAACCTCTTAGCTTATGCTCTGATAAATATGCCTGCTCTAATCCTCATCTGGAGTCTTCTCCTTGTCGAGTTTTCCGGATAATTAAGCACAATTTTAGGTGGCCCGAAGGCCTTGAGGTGGCCCGAAGGCCTTGAGGTGGCCAGAATGCCTTGAGGTGGCCCGAAAGCCTTACTAGCCCGAAGTCCTTTGGTGGCCCGAAGGCCTTAAAGGACACGAGGCCTAAACTGATGGCCCGAAAGCCAAAATAGATGAATAGTTCTAACTACTACAGTACCGAACTGTGTCTGCTACAAAACCGAATAGTGCTGATATAGTACTGAACAGTTCCTGCTACAGTACCCCGGAAATATGTCTCCACCCAGTTTTGAACTCGGGTCTCTTAGATGCACTTGTCAAGTCCTCACCAACTGGGCTGAGGATCTTGTGATTATTGGTCAGCATAGTCATGTATGGGATACATAGTGGGCCACATGGCCTGTAATCTAGCTGACTGTGTGCCAGTCTATCCTGGTCAATATGCGATGTAAGAATTAACTACACCATGTGTCATTAATGCACATGGAATGAGTAATTTGTGAACTACTCTCGATGCACTGAACACAACTAAATGTTCTATAATCTAGATTACATGGATTTTATGGAAGATTACACGGCATGTAACTCCAAATAAACGGTGTGTACTATTGTGTTACTTGGACAGAATCATCGACGCCTCTTGATGAGATCCTTGAATTAATTTTAATCAAAAAATTATTCATTTCTGTTAGATCTAGGAAAAACAAACCAAGGAAGAACGGATCTCAAAATTCAGATTACAAGAACAATTAAACATGAATTGAAAAACTGAATTATTAAAGTGTAAATCATCAATGAATTATTTAAATAATTATAAATGATGACGAGCCTCCCTTTGATACCACTTGTAGGATCTGGATGTAGTGGATGTGTGGTGATTAGAAGGGGTCATTTTGCTTTTTCTATAATCGATGACCAATCTAAGAACAACATGACAATGAAATTCAGTATCCGTGGATTAAAATCAAATATCTATACAAAGAGAAGAAAATCACTGGATCTGAGAAAGAGGATCTTTCACATCATGTTTATAATTAATATATTAAGTTCTAAAGAAATTAAATACGTGGGTATTAGGTACTTTCTTCATTAATGATCTTTGATCGTCTGAAATGACCCTTACGGATTTCCTTCATTGTGATCATGAGGATCCAAAGTAGAATACCCTTAGTGGTTATCCAAACATACTCCAATGGTCTCCAAACAACAACACTCCTTCTTCAGGTGATAGTGCGGTGAAGAAAATTTCTTGCATCGATCGTTCTTGATCACTTGTTCCTCATTCTTGAATAACTTCTCTCATTATTGATAGGGATAGATGAGAGGATTCGAGAGGGAAAATTTTTGGATCAAAAATTATCAATTCACCATGGTTTTACACAATAGACGTACCTTCCTATTAATCGACATGGGGTTTTAGTTACAATATTTAATTTTGAAACAGAAATTAAATGCAATTATAACTATTAGAGGAAAACCATGACACATAATAATAATAACAGCACCATTATTTGTGGTGTTCCAGCATATGAAAAATAGAACCATAAATGAAATCCCATTCCACATAATGATAACAGTATTATTTTTATTTCTTGCGCCAACTGGATAAACATTATTTACCAACTTGTAAATAATTAATTTATCAACGAACACAATCTTGGTCTGTTTGAACCCCTCTTCCATTTATTTAAAACCTAAATAAAATATTTCATTCTCTTAAATAAATATTTTCATTTAAAAACTAGTAAATAAATATTTATTAAATATTCAATAAAATAAATAAACATATTTTATTCCCAATCAGGTGAATAAATGATTATTTAATTTATTATAGAATAAAATTATTCCTTTCTATGGAGAATAATATTTATTCTGTTAATTAAATTGAAATAAAATGTTATCGAGACCACTAGAAATACTTAATGTATGACCCTCTAGGTTTCTTTCTCATTGGCATTAGGAGGGCCTGCCTAAATTCAAAGATTACTATTTATCATTGGGTCAAGGCTCCCAAAATAAAGAACTTAATGTCGCAACGATGACATCCACATATGAATGATCACTATGTAATATAATCCCTTTGTCAGATTATCTTATAAAGTAGGATTCATGATAGTGTCATCAACCTATACGCTTGATACGCCATTCTTTGACTACCTAAAATAAAATTACAGTTACACCATCCCATTGAATTTAGGGTGACTATTCTATTTTAATCAAAAGAGATGAGATATCAACTTCTATAAATGGAAGGGACAAATCCTTCCTTGACTTATACATTAATAAAATGACATTCATGATGCACACAACATACCATACTTCCCTCCAGCATATATCCTGATAGTTTTCCTCAAAAAAATATTAGTGCAAGAGTTATGACACATTTTAATGATAATATTAAAGTCTAAGTACCATTTTTTATGCTCATAGATAGGAATATCTAATGAAACCAAAACATGTATAATTACAACTGGCGGGTTTATTCTCATAATCTCCTATTTTGGATATTAAAAAATGTGAACTTTATGAGAATAAGTCTCATCATCTTACGAGTACCCACACCTGAAGGACTGTATACTATGTGTACCATTATAGTATTTCATCCAATTGCAGAACTATATTTAAGAATATTTTCATGGAAATTCAAGGTTCTCATCATAGCAGAAAACTGTTATGACCTTATTAATGCAACAAATAATCTAGGAAATTATTACATTATAATCATATAGAATAATGAACAATATGTAATAAGATGTTTAATATTTAAATACATTAAATATTCATGTAATCAAAATACAAACAGTTGGTTCTTGGACACCAACTCCAAGACTTCCAACCATTTCAATGTTTCTGATGCAGATATATATTTGATGAATTTTTCTTTAAACCATGAAACAAATGTCATTTTATGCTCAATCATAAACCACTTTTCAATTATTTTCAGACATCGTAAATTTAATTCTGCATTATTTGATGATATATATGATTGAACCTCATCTATTTTGTTCAAAATATTTAAATGTGCATGCATCAATTAATCACGTGGAATTATCTTTACCTTTATGCCTAGATTCCCTCTACCTTCATTATCAACTATCATATGTCGAGATATAGGGAGACTAATATGTTTCACTTAATACAAATAATCAGTACATAACTCAATCACCTCTTCTGATACATATTTCTGAATAATACTAGCCTTTGGTCGATAAGTATTTTTAACATATCCCTTCAAAATTTTCATATATCTTTCAAAAGGATACAACCATAATAAATAATTAGGCCCACGTATTTTTATCTAATTCACAAAATGAATAAGTAGATGAATCCTTATATCAAAAAATGTTGGTGGGAAATATATTTATAAATGAAAAACAATAAGAGTTACTTCATTCTAAAACACATCTAAAAAATTTGGATCAAGGAAATTTCTACAAATGGATTTGAAAAAATTACATAACATAATGATAGCCTTTCTGAAATATGTCTGAAATATACAACATAGTGCGACTAATAGAAGTTGTTGCATCAATACATGACAATTATGATATTTCATACCTATTAATTTACAATCTTTCAATGACACCAAATTCTTCACATTTGAAGAATAACCACTGGGTACTTTAATACCATGAATACACTATAAAAAATTCATCTTCTCAATCTTGATCAATGTGTGACAAGTTGTAGGTAAATATGTTCTATTTCCTTTCATAGTGATAGCTAACTCCAAATTCATTCCCATTGATATCAATTCTAATCTAGCATGAAATCCATATTTCTTCTTTACTTTTATGACTACCAAATTTCCAATCAAACTGTAACATATGTTTTTCTCAACAATAATAACATTGATTTTATGTTTTACCTCAAAATATCTCCAATAAGGTAGTTCAAAAAAGATAAAATGTTTTTTACAGATACTTTTTTGAAGATGAGTACTTCTTTTCTTTCCAAATGTCAAGTAAATATTTTTCACACTATCATAATATTCTTCAATTGACAATGGTTGAGGGGGAAGGTTGTATTCCTCTAAACTGTTGAATGGTTTTTTTCAATCTACGATAATGATGATGAATTGGAAAACATATTCGATGTCCCATGTACACTGTATTTCTTCCATTCTACAATTGATAATATGAAGTCTCTTCTTTAAAAATTCAACATGTTTTCCATCCCTTAACATTGTATCTAGATAAGTTTCCATATGCAGTAAATTCATTTATAGTGAACATTATCATAGAATTCAAAAGAAAATACTATTTCTTGTTTGCATAAAAAAAATTAACACAGATATTCCATAGCAATTTCAAATCATCAATAAATGGTGAAAGATACACATAAATATCATTTCCCAGCTATTTTGGTCTAGAAATCATGAAGATCGTCATAAAATATTTTTTCTTCATACATAGATGTGGGTAAAAATTGTAAACTACCAATAAAATAGGCCATGAACTATGTTGGCTACAAAGACTCTGATATGGAATCATTCTATCAGAACACAGTCCCATTTGGAGAAATCGAACTTCACTTCCAAAATCACAAATTTTTTTATCAAATATCTTCCACTCTGGTGAATTAGCAGGGTGACATAAGTTACCATTAGGGATTCGCTCATTTGAATTATATCTTAACCTTATTTAATCTATTGAATTTTCAAATAGAGGCTTCAAATGAAGAATTATTGGAAGGTACCAAATTTCTTTAGCAGGAGTTGTGATACTGGTACCTAAGAGTGAATCATAATTTAATTATCAGAATTGTATAAAATAATTATTGGATGATATGATTAGAAATTACAAAAATTATTTTTCATGTGGTTAGATGTCATTAACTAAGAATGAATCTAAGTTGACTTTTCATCCATATTATAGTGTGATTTCCCACATCTAGGAAAACTTGCTAAATATTCATATTATTTCCTATATAACAAATAATCATTGGGGAAAGCATGTATCTTTTTATAAACCAATCCCATTGGGAATAATATTTTATTTACATCATAATTGGAATCTTGAAGCTCGTTTCCTTTTGTAAGTAGATCTTTTAAAATCTCCCTTAAGTTGGTGAAACTTTTATCACTCCACCAATTTCTTGATTTCAAGATTACTAATCTCAAAATAGCTGATAACACTACAAATTTACTACAACCTGGGAATAATGGTTTCTTAGAATCTCTATAAAATCATTCAAAAGTTTCTCTTTTTTACTGGTTTCAACACCTAAATCAAGAATTAATTCATCAATACGATCCTCTACCTCATTATGAATATTTTCATCAACATTGGATGTTGAATTTTTAGTTATTTCACCATGCCAGATCCAACATGTATAATTAAGGCTAAAACCATAACAAATGAGATGATCCTTGATTTCTTTGGATTTTAAATTTCTTATATTAAAACACTTCACACATGGATATAAAATTAAATCAATGTTTTGAAGATTTCATTAACCAAATTCCAAGAATTCATCAACTCCTTTTTCATACTCACTAGTGGTTCTTCATAAATTTATCGATTTAAAATTCATTCAATACCTGATATTGAAATATAATTGTGTAATATATTAAAAAATATAAACATTTAAATATATACATATATATAAACAAGTAAATTTTAATCAAAAACACATTTAGTAAAAACTATTGATAATCAGATAGGAAACATCAGATGTGAAGCACATTTACAAATATGAAATTTTTTATTTTCATATTATATAAATGTTTTTATTGATTTTATAATTTAATTGTTTTCAATCATATAACATTTATTAGTTCATTTTACATGGTTGTTACGTTATTTTGATGTTGTGTGTGTCAAAATTATTGAATATTTCATTAATTTAAGAGGTGAAAAATATGGAGTCATTACATGTGATGGCCATTTTATTAATGAATGATGACACCATATATCATTGTTCATTTCATAATATCATCAAGACCATTGGATTATTTCAAAAAATAATTTTTTTTTTAAATAAAACAAAATTAAAACAAAATTTATGAATCACAATAAAATATAAACTAATAATTGAAACAACTCAAAAATATAATTAAATGTTAAATAATTTATCTTAAAATTTAAAAATAAAACTTTCGAAATTCATAGTTAAACCAGGAAAATGGATCCTTAATCTAAAATTTTCTCCCTTGAATGCATTGGAATAATAAACACTAATGATCTATGAAAAATTATTCAAAAAATAAAAAAATAAAGATGAACAAAAAAATAAAATAAAATCATGGTTGAATATCGTCCTGAAATAGGTTTTTGAGGGAAACAAATTTATGGATGATGAAAAAATGGTATAGGATGAATAATGGAGACAGAAGATCATAAAAAACAAATAAAATCAACAACAATAGTCGTTGGGGATCAACATGTCACCATCAAGGTCATCGCAAGTCAGGAGGGAGTCATCGCGATTCGAGAGAGAGGTTTCATAGATCCAAGAAAATGAGGGTTTTCCAGTACCAAATAATTTTAAAAGGTTTTAGGCATTAGTTATTACAAAAAAATATGACAAGGAGATTGATAAAAAATTGGCATCAATTTTTATGAAAATCAACACAAAAAAATATTTATGGCGCCGGTTTTTTTTTAAATGGATGCCATAAAGAGGTTCTTCATTGGTTTGGGCATTGTATTTTAGTAAAACTGCTACTAAAACCAATATAAATACTTTTCCATGTTGTTATTTAATAGAAAATTGATGCCAAAAACCTCCTGCACATACTCTTTTCATCGGTTTAAAAAAACCAATTTCATTCCTCTAATATTAAATCCACTATTTCTACTAGGGATTAGAAATTTCCCCCATAGAAAATAGTTATTCATTTATGATTAATAGTAGCTACTAATTCCATGCATCTGTAAGAGAGATAATTTCATTTTAGAAACCCACTTTGATATCAATTGTTGGGACCTTGTCAAGGAGAAAACTCTTAGAGTGGGGTGAATAAAGGTAATACCAATTTAAATCTTTAATCGCTTGATCATATTATTGTTATCTTAATGTGAGTAACACTCATTTTTCTCCCTTAATTTCAATATATGAGTGATTCAAGAAACTAATATCCTAATATATTTTACTTAGTTCACCCTAACTAGGATAATTCAAGGAGCATAAAAGGGTATTGTGCATATTCACCTAAAACATAAGAGTATACTGATTCTATTAGGTTTAAATAATAGGGTTGTTTGAGTGATAATCCAAACTCACTATTCACACAAATTAGAAAATATCATTGCCTCTCATTACATATAGGAACACACTGCTCATTCTATGATGGCCTTTATATTCATGAAATTAGAATGTGAAGATACACATGAGATGGTGTGTCTCTTCTATATATCTAGATAGAGTTACCTTTCCCATTGCTTCTCTAAGATCTGTAGTCTCAACTTGAAATAAATTTTTATCATCTATTTTCCCCTAAACAATAGTAAGAAGTTTTAGAGAATCCAACCACCTTGAATTGAATCAGGAGTTAGGATCAACTAATTCTTTGTCTCTCTTCATATAATCATTATATGTTTTATTCCCATTTGGATATAGTTAATAAGGACCATTTAATTCACGTTATAGGCCTCAAATCCTAAGTATCAATTCCCTATCAAAATTCCATATTTGACTATATTTCTCATCTGTGGCCCCATTTATTCCACTATAGTGTAGAATTCTTCTATTCTTCTTTCACTACATCATAGAATTACATAATTTGGAATATAAATGGATAACAAATAATTTATTTAGAATGGAATACTTCCCTATAGAATAACCTCCAGTATTTCAACAAATCCACAAAATTAAATCAATATTCAACACTCTCGTGATCTCTAAATGATATCCATAACATTCTTTGAAAACCTGAAATCATTGGTTGTGATCCCCCTTTGGATACTATGTGGACTCCTATTAGATTGGAAACATAAATTCCTTCATGTTTCATCATCCACACTCTCCATCTGGTAAGGTGTAACTATAGTGTGGACATCTATTTTTAAAAATACTATATTGAAACCTTTTCTCCTCAATGTTGGAACCCCATATTTTCTAGTGACATTGAGATTAAACTAAAATCTCTTTATTACTAACTCTACGGTGTGGCTACATGTTTAATAATGTAGACCTTAAGTTCTAAAACTCAAACCATATTTTTTTTCTAAAAAAACAGAACTGTATCAAATTACTCAATCTATGAATACCTTAAAATTTTCTAATGGTTTCAACCTACACTGAGACCACTACACAACTATTTGTCCGTATATTTTAGAATATCATTTTAACGCACCAACACCAAATTGTGATAGTTCTCACCCATACTACGGCCTTTGGTTGAGACTACCTTTGAGCTTAGTAGCTTCCCCCAAGTCAATGGATGCTTGGATCCCAGTCTAGTGGTCATGGCCATATTTTTCTCTCAATAAAACATTCATTATGGAGTAACCTATTTAACTATGTTATAGTTTCATGTAGCATAAAAATACAATTACCTTTACATAAATTACCAAGAAACTACCACGATGTAGCAAAATAAAATCCATTAAATACATTACAAACTAATAACATCCCACGATACAAACCGATGGGTTACAATGTGGTATCTATATTCCAAAAATATCTCTTCCATAAAAATTCTCCAAGCATCACCTATAATCCACACCCTTATTTAACTTGTAACCAAACACAATAAATGAAAACCACCAAATGGATTTGTTCTAACACTATATTTATATTTTTTAGGAGTATAATTTCCCAACTAGGGGACTTCACTCAAGAAAAATAAGGAACTCTTTTGGATGAACTTAAATTTTTTAATATTCTACACATGGGGATTGATTTTTTTATTTTTGATCTTTTAAACTTGTCTATATCAATTAAAATGTTTCTTGAGGGTTTTTTGGTTTTTAATGGTTAAAATTATGTCTAAATGTGTTGTTTTATACTGTAATCATAATTTTGTTAGTTTCACTCTATTATTAAATTGATTTCTTTGTGTTCTAAAAATCATGGTTATGAATGCTTGTTTTTTATCACTTTTAAAAATATTTTATGAACGTAATTATTTTCATGAATCATTTTTAGAAACTTTCGATTGCTCTAGTTTTTTAAAATTAGTGTAAAATATGTACCTTTTTTATTCTTTATTTTGTGTCTAAAAATTAATTTAGAAACTTCTTGTGCCCACAAACATGGCTTCTCACTACCGCATTTTTTAAATTTTTTTGAAACAATTTTTTTAATTGTTTCTTACACCTTGGGATTCAACACTGGGGATAATGTTGGATTTTCAGAGTTGGAGGAGGGTATTTAACTATGATAAACTATAATTCAATGTTGTACACATCAAAACCCCTAAAATCATGAAACTATTTCACACTTTTACTGTTTCAGTTGAATCAAAAGCAAGAATTCATTTACCGTTTTTGGTATTTTTATTAAAAAAAGAGTGTTTAAAATATTTTTATTTTATTTGAAATTACTACAAATAAATAAATCCCAACATATAAATAAAAATTCCACCCATTATTCTCATTTATAATGGAAGGTTCCTCGATATCCCTTAATAATTTTCCATGTGGGATTTATCTTTCACTTTGACGCAATCAAATTAATAATATATTATTAATAAGTGTACATAAATAATAAAATAAAATTGAGAATATAATTAATTGAAATGAAATACGATTAATATAGATAAAAATATTATAATATAATTATTATAATTAATAATAAGTAAGAATATAATTAATGATTATTGATATAATTGATTATTATTATGATAAATAACAAATAATTAAATGTTAACAAAATAATTGATAATTAATGATTAATTAATAATAATATAATTAATAGTATATTTAATAATTAATAATATAAATAATAATAAGTAATAATATTATTAATAAATCAATCAATAATTAATAAGTAATAATATAGTTATAAATTAATAACTAATAATATTTTTAATATAATTAACAAGGTAAATAATATTTAATAACATAATTAATAATTACTAATGTGGTTGATAATATGATTAATAACAGGTAATATATTTATAATATAATTAATAATTCAATTAACAATAATCATTATGTATGTGGTGATGTAGACGATGACGCATGCAGGTTGTGATGCAGATGGGGTGGAGGCCTGGTGACAAAGTTAGAATGATGTAGGCATGATGTTGCACTGGGCCTTTTGTTTTTGTATTGGGCTTCATTCCCACACAGTATTTGGGATAATAAAATTGTAATATACTAGATTTTTGTGGGCCTATCCTTTGGGGAGGGATGAGGTTTGAGCCATGCTAACCAAGAAAGTGTGTGTGTGTGTGCACGTGCACGCGTGTGTTTGTGTTCATTTTTCTTATAATCCCCATGAAATTAAATAAAATTAAGAATATAGATAATTATATAATTAATTATTAATTATATTACTAATTATAATAATTAATATTTTATTTGATAATGTATTAAATAATTTTTTAAGTCCTTCAAATTACAAGAAACCGAAATAAATCACATATCCATGAGCAAGTAAGGGCATGCCACACCCCTTCCAAGGGTTGACATAGTTTACAGCTAGCTGATTGTAATTTTTTAATATCTTGTATTCTATATATTTAACCGTCTAAAGGCCCATTTTGGATAAATATTACTACTTCTAGAGTACCTCACATGATTTAGTAAACAAATGTTATGGTAACCACCCACTACAGCAACCTATGTTATAACAACCCCAAACCCACACTCTCGAATTCGATACTAAAAACATAATATTTACATTTCTTCATTTGATACTGATAGACGTGACCCATTTTTATCCATCCAAAACACACAACATCAAACTAAAAAATTGGATCACTAACATACCAATAGACCCTTTAGGTTTAGAGTTTTAGATAATTAAGAAAAAACCCTTACATAACACTAACCATGTCTTTAAGTAATCATTTTTTTACTATACACAAATTTTATTTTTCCACATTAAGTCTTAAATATATCCCATATAATGTTTCACACATGAATCATTTCTAAATATAATCCATTTAACTTCAATCATGATAACCTGTGGAAAAGTAAACATAATAAGGGTGATCTCAAATGGTCCATAAGGGTAAACATAAACATTAAAAATTGAATGGAATCAGTGAGTATAAGATAAACATAAGGGTATGTTTTTATAATCAATTCATTGGTGAGAATAAGATGACTATAGTGGTATGATACCATAATCAAAGAGTATGAGCATTAAATTATATAATCCATACCCATAAAAACCTAGATCATAAATCATGAAACATGGAAGAAAACTTTAACATAAGATAAAATTCATATAAGTTAACAATAATTAACCATGTGAAAACAATCCTTGAGTAAAGGATTCATTAGAATTTCATATAAATCATAGAGAAATCATGTTCGTATCTTGGAAAATAGTCTTGTTATAACCCTTATTATAACACTTACAAATGGGAGAAACTTACCTAGTTAAAACCCATAATCTCTTAGTAAAAACTCATTAACCAGTTATATTCATCATCTCTTGCGATTTACCTATATTCAATCACCTTCATCATCATTACCCAATGCATTGGAGGGCTATAACAGACCCACCCATAACATATCAAACAAAGTACCTTAATTATTTGTGTCTACCCCCTAATATTACTTTCATCAATAATTTCTAAGTACCATATCATGGGAAAAACAATTAAAATATTTCACTTTTCAATATAACAACAACCATTGTTATTTAATATCCTAATTTACCTATAGAAAAGAAACGGTTTCTATGAAAATATATTTGAAACAATCATAACCCATCTAGAGAAATAATAATGATGGTATCATTACAACATATCCCCAGTGCAGATTAAGAAGAATAAAGGGTTGTTTTTATTGATGAATAAAAATACTATAAAAATCATTAAAAAATATTGAAGAAAACGCCCTTTCAACTTTGAAAATCACTTTTAAAAAAATAAAAAAAAATCACATAATAATTTATCAATAATTTTATTTGAAAATAACCTAGGAAACATATAAATATATATTGTGGAATCTCTTTGTGTTCCTCTTGTGTTCTTTGTCATCAGCATAGAGAGGATGTTGATCATCTTTTTCTTTGTTGTGTTATTGTTTCCTCTATGTGGAAATAATTGGCAGACATATTTAAAGTTTCCATCCCAAATACAGTCTCCATTAGGGATTTTATTATGACTTGGAATTTTCTTCCACTTTCACCCCAATTGATGGATCTTTTTCAGGTATATTCTTATGAATTACTACATTATATCTGGTCTTTTTGGAATCAAATCCTTTATGGTGGTCAACATTTATCTATCAATTCTTCTTTATAAATCATTATTGCTGCTATTTGTGAGGCAAGATTACCCAGGAAGCACTTATGCTTTAATTCAATTCATTATTTCTCATTTCTTACTCGAATTGGTATCAAAGGTACTTTCAGGCCTCCGTATAGTACTTTTGAGGTCTTATGGAAAAAAACTTTTGGATTAAGGTTAATTCCGATGGGGTCTCAAGGGGTAATCCCGGTCCCTGTGGATATGGTTCTATTTTCAGGGATCACCAAGGGAAGGTTATGGGCTGCTTTCATGATTCATGTGGAATAGCCTCTGCAATTGAAACTGAAATTCTTGGTGTCATTATTATGGTGGAGCAAGTACGAGTCGTGGATGGGACAATATTTGGCTGGAAAGTTATTATTATATTATTGTTTCTACCATCAGAATGGGTTCTTACCATTTATCTTGGAAGCTTACTAACATATGGATTAGATTCATGGATTCTCTTCTCACCATGAATCATATCATCACCCACACTTATAGATAATCTAACTCAGTAGCGGATAGACTTGCTAACAACGGAGTCGATGGTGATGATTTCAACTGGTATGATCATCCCCCTGAAGACCATTTACCCCTTCTTAAGATGGATTTTTATAGATCTACTTTTCTCAGGATTATGTAAGTTGGACTTTATTTTTAATTAAAGGAACCTTGCTTTTATTGGTAAGGTTTCATCTTTCTAAAAAAAATATTCAAAAGTGACCCATGCATAAAAAGTTAATAAATTTCCCTCTATATATTTTCAAAATAAGTTAAAATATCATGAAAAAACAATTAGGAAATAATATATGTTTAAAAAATAAAAATTTTGAAATAATTTTATAAAACATGGATATTAAAGAGAAATATTTTTTATCTAAAGAAGATACAACATCGGTATCACTTATAAAAAACTTTATTCATATGTATTTAATCAATTAAGGAGGAAATGGAAACTAAACAAGTAAACTAAATTCATAACTAAAGGATAAGAAAATATATGTGGTCCAAGAATATAAGATTATTTTATTTACCCAAATAACACTTAAACATAAACAATCTCTAAAATAAAGTACATTATAACATAAACACTTTATGGTATTGGTAAATTTCGATTCAAAAGTATTTAAAATCAATATTATTATATAGATCTATAAATCCCATGAATTTAATTAAGTAATATTTAAAAAATAATTAGTGATATAGTAATTACACCATATAAGGAAATCACGGTGTACAACACGAAACTTCTCTCAAGAAAATGAGATTAATAAAAACAAAACCCATTATAAATATTAGAACATTTGAAGTGATAAATAATACACTAATCAATTATGTTCACATATGTAAATATATATATAAAAAATTAAATAAATAGTAAACAAATTTAGAGATAAATTCAGACATAATAATTACATTAAAAAAGTCAAAGAAGTAAAAGTATAAACCAACGAATAGAAATCGAGTTAAGAAACCCCTTACTACTTGGTAATTTTCAAGTAAAATCCAATTTGATGAAATAATTTGGATTAAAATTTAAAATACCGTGAATGATGAATTATTCGTGATATAACATATAAAATGGGTATTATATACCCCATATAAAATAAATTTGGGGTACAACATTAAAATTGCCTCAAGGAAAGGAAATTGAGACGAAATCCCTTACTTCTTTGTAACTTTCAAGTCAAATATATTTAAATGGAATAATTTTAAATTTAAATTAAAATACAATTAATTATAAATTATTCATGATAAAACATGTAAAATGGAATTATATACACAATATAAAATAAATTAGGTTTATAACATTAAAATATGCCTCAATGAAAGGAAATTGAGATGAAATCTCTTACTACTTTGTAACATTCAAGACAAATGACTTTGAATAAAATAATAATAAATTTAAATTTAAATACAATTAAGTATGAATGATTCATGTTAAAACATTTAAAATGGTATCATATACATCATATAAAATAAATTATGTGTATAATATTAAAACATGCCTTACAGAAGAGAAATTGATATGAAATCTCTTACCTTGAGTCCAAAGTTTCCATGTATTACCCTTAAACCTAGTTTAATAAACATATTTCAATCATTTTATTTCTTAAGAACATATTATATAATTATAAATATATTATTAAATCAATTTTTTCATTTATTATAATGAATTATTAAATTACTAAATTGATTATGTTTACGTCGGATGTTTCGAGGATGTTCAGTTCATAATTGAAAACTGACTCTGGTGTACTGGCCATGGTAAGAGGGTAATTATTCTATAATATATAGAATAATAATAATTAAATAATTATAATTTTTATAAATTAATTATACTCTTAAAATAAACCATTAAAAGTGGTTATAAAAAAATGGTTTATGTTACAATCATGGAGACAGTTGGTCATACGTGCACTTGAGTAACATTTCAATTTTTCAATAAACATGAGATAAAGAATGTAAGTATTATTTTACCGTTTAAGAATGATTAATATATCATAAATATCATATTAACTCTTTAATTACTTTATATATACTATCAATGTGATTGGCTGGTGAATAATAAATCACATCGCTTCATGGTGGTCGTAATTTACACGTATCCACGAACAACATTATCATTTTTAAATGGATGGAAAGGTAAAAAAATACATGATAAATTATCTTTAGATTATTATAATTATGTCATTAATATCTTATATATAGGTTAAATCTATCATTATAAACATCCACAAGAGGCAGTGATGGAAAACAAAACACATTGCTTCATAGAGGTGGTAGTCCACACGTACACATGAACGATGTTTCTACTCCCCTTTTTATAGAAAACTAGATTAAAAGGTGTTTTAATGTAATTATAATAAAATTTAATTATATATATGATACTTATGTTATTATATTATCATGGTTTAATAATATTTTAAAGAGGTAGAAAAATAAGTAAAATGAAAATGCACAATTAAGAGTTATACAACTTCTTTGGAAGACCAACAACATCTTACACCTTAAGCCTTATAGGTTAATATTTTTATGTGAAAATATCTTCTATGGAATTTATAGGAATTTTTGGAATATATATTGGTAGGGTAATTAGAATTATAGTACTCAAAATGTGTTAGGAAGAGAGGATATGAGGTTCCCCATTATAATTGAGGGGAGAGTCATTCTTGGAATTACTTAAATTATTAAATTAGTTTTCATAGAAAAGTAAAACTAAATGATATATTTTAACTATAATATTTGTTTGAATCTAAATCCACTCATATAATAAAATTTCTAAAAGTTTAGGTGATTTTGTAACCCTTATATCTTATTTTTATCATCGAGTTAAGCCTTTTCATGATTATCGGGAAGTCAACATTTTTTACTCTATAGTGGTAAAAAAGTTACTATAATAAAAAAATTCCCCTAAATGTACATGTTGATATTTTCAACAATATCTCATTCAATTTTCAAAATATAGGATTTTTATGAATATTAAATCATTTAATAAAATATTTTTTATCATAAAATATCATTAATTTCATTTTTTTTAGCTATTTATTTAATTTAAATTTAAATTCATCTAGATAATAACAGAAATATAATATTGTCTTTTAAAAAATAACTAATATTTTATATATATCTATAAAATTAATGGGAAACTATGAATCACCCCAAAAAATTACTTTTATAGTTTTTAAAATCATTTACTTGATTTCTCTACAGCTTGCACAAGAAATATATTGGCATTGTGTAAGAGTTTAAGGTAATAATTTCAAGAATAAAAAATAAAAAAAAAATACCATCATAAAAACAAATTCATTATTCTCAAAATAAATATTATTATTTATTCACAACTTATTTGTATCCCATTATGAAAAAATAAAATAAATTTAGAATCTAGAGATTGACATTTTATATTTTTCTTTATGTGTAATAATATATATATAATCTTCAAAAAAATAACTAAAACGGGAAGTGGTGCTACTACACAGCCTAAACCACCAGGTGGTAGAACCCAAAAACCATATTGGTGGGATATAGTGTATCCCATATCCACGCTATAAGGGTTCTATATTTGGAAGAACTGCCCAAATTACACCTTGGGTCCTTGCAACACAGCCACACTCTCTATGCCACATCCACCCTACCACATAGCCACAGCCCTCCACTCCACACTGCAGTAGCCAAACGACCTACATTGTATCCTAAATTCATGGTGTATCCATTCCAAAATTGGAAGTGGCTCCAAATCTCATACCTCAAGCCCCTACGCCACATCCAATCATCTAAACATCACAGCTTCACCACTTACGGCACAGCCCTAGCTCCACGGTGTAGTAGAGCTCTAAACTCTCATCTTCTATCCAAACACCATGGAACCTTATTTGAACACGTATAACTCCTAAAATCATAATTGAAAAGGTAACTAAGGTCTGGGCCCATACATCAGATACCTATCAAACCATTATCATCCTTAAGGTTTCAAAATCAAACCTACTAGGAAAGAATGAAAAAGGGGTCATCCAAATAACCACCCTTAAAGATAACTATAAAGGATCTCACCATCACCGGAGTTTAACCACCTCACTTAGAGGAAAAAATTGAAAAATCACAAAATAATAAAAACCATATCTTAACACTATCTTTAGGAAGATACCTCTCAAGTGAGAGTAAGGAAATAAAAAAGTATCTAGGGAAACAATAAAATAAACCCAAAATTTCCAGCTTCCACGGAATGGGTAACACTATAAGACAATAGTGAAAAAAATTATTAACACATCAGAATTTTTCACATTGGTTCTATATAACCGATGTGCAAAGGTATAAAAATAAATTCATCACATCGTTTATTGTATAAATGACATGATAAATCGATGAGAATCAATTTTTTATGTCAGTTATAAAATAACCGATGTAAAAAATACTGACATTAGATTTATCACGTTGGTTATTTTATAGCCGACGTGAAATATTGAATCTGAGTGCTTTATCACATTGGTTATAAAATAACATATGTGATAAAGAAAATCTCAGAAATTTATCACATCGGTTATCAAAAGAATCGACATGATAAAGTGCCATTTATAATGTTGGTTATAAAATAACCGATGTGATAATTTATTTTCAACATCGGTTATTAAATAACCAATGTTATAAACATAAAAATATATTTTATCGCATTGGTTATTAAATAACTGATGTGATAAATATTTTAAATGATTTATCGCGCCCCGTATTCAGTCATACTATTTTCTTCAATTGAGCAACATGTGACTCATCTATCTCCTACGAAAAACCTATAAAGGATTCTTCGAAGTCATGCCCTCTAGCCTCGTTTTTTCAATATCATTCATCATCGTTATTATCACTAGATCTATCAAGTATACTCGAAACACTCAAGAAATCCTCACATGGCTCGATTTCAGTTTTTATTTTTCACGGTGCTCTAATCTAATTTTTTTATGTTATTTTTCTATCTTTGTTCTTGCTATCATGGTAAGTTTCATAGTGTTCATTTATACCATGCAAAAATCTTTTCTGGTAAAATAAACCATGGAAGTGATATCATGAAAGTTTACGATTTTTGTGTGTTCTATCATGTGTGTGTGCACATACAGGGGTGTCCAAGGGGGTGGGGGCTGTCCAGGTGGGTGGGGGTGTCTAGGGGGTGGGGGCTGTCTAGGGGGTGGGGGTGTCCAGGGGGTGTCCAAACGGGTCGGGGTGGTGTCCAGGGGGTGTGGGGGCTGTCCAAGGTGTTTGGGGTGTCCAAGGGGGTGGGGGTGGTGTCCAGGGGGTGAGGGGGTGTCCAAGGGGGTAGGGGTTTCCAGGGGTGGGGTGGTGTCTAGGGGGTGAGTGGGCTGTCCAAGGGGGTGGGGTGTCTGGGGGTGGGGTGTCTAGGGGATGGGGTGTCTAGGGGGTGGGGGTGTCTAGAGGGTTGGGGGTTGTCCAGATGGGTGGGGGCTGTCCAAGGGGGTGGTGGTGTCCAGGGGGGGCAAGGGTTGGGGGTGGTGTCCAGGGGGTGAGGGTGCTTTTCAAGGTGGTAGGGGTGTCCATGGGGGTGGGGGATGGTGTCCAGGGGTGAGGGGATGTCTAGGGGGTGGGGGTATCTAAGGGGATGTCCAAGGGGTAGGGGTGGGAGTGGTGTCCAAGGGGGTGGGGGTGTCCAGGGGGTGGGGTGGTGTCCAGGGGGGTGAGTGAGCTATCCTAGGGGTAGGGGTATCCAGGGGGTGGGGGTCCAAGGGGGTCTAGGGGTGCAAGTGTTTTGAGGGGTGGGGAATGTTTAGGGGGTGGGGGCTATTTAGGGGGTGGTGGTGTACAGGGGATGGGGTGGTGGTGTCCAAAGGATGAGTGGGCAGTCCAAGGGGGTTGCACTATCGGAAAACAGGCTTATACCTAGGGTTTTGCAAAAAACTGTGGGTATAGGGTACCCCTATACCCACTGTTTTCGAAAACCGTGGGTATCGTGGGTATAGGTCACCTATACCCATGGTTTTGGAAAAAACTATGGGTATGGATTAATTTTAAAGACCAATACCCACGGTTTTAAAAAACTGTGGGTATAGGTGTTTTTTTTTTGAAGACATATACCCACGGTTTTGGCCAAACCGTGGGTATAGAGTTTTTTCAGATGACCTATACCCACGGTTCTTTAAAATCGTGGGTATTGGGATTTTTTTTTGAAGACCTATACCCACGGTTTTAAAGAACTATCGGTATAGCTTTCCCGCCATAAGGCAGAAAAAAATTACGTCGGACAATGAAAAAAAAATGGTGGGAAGACGATATAGAATAATATAATTAGGTGGATAGAAATAGTAAAGAACAAAAACATTGTAGTTCAGTCGGTTAAGCGGTCGTTTCTTATATATGTCGGGTCAGGGATCAAATCTAGGTGTTATTTTTTTTCTAATATATAACTATTATTAATATAAGTAGAATAATATATATATATATATTCAAAAAAAATCTCCGCAGCTTGGTTGGTTCGGCGCGGCTTCTCGTTTCGGCAGGTCGCCGATTCAAATCCCAACATCTTAAATTTTTAAATCCCGCATCTTCCATTTTCTAATATCCACGTGGATCATATTAATATATATATATATAGATATATGTAATTATAACAAACTAAATTGATAGCTCCGCTGGTTCCTTGGTGAGGCGCGGCCCGGAGGTGGTTCATGAGGTGCAGGATCGAAGCCCAGCAGCGCCAGATTTTTGAATTTTAATACCCCGTGGTTTTCAAAACATGGGGACTGTTGTGTGTCGTGCTGAAACAACATGTTCTGCGCTTTGAGAAGCCTATACCCATGGTTCAGCAAAATCATGGGTATATGTTGAGACCCCTATACCGACGCCTTTCCATCCCACGGTTCCCGAAATCGTGGGTATAGGTTATACCCACGGTTTTGAACCGTGGGTATAGGCCGTTTTTTCAGTAGTGTTGGGGGTGTCCACGGGGGTGGGGGTGTCTAGGGGTGGGGCTATCTAGAGGGGTGGGGGATGTCCAGGGGGTGGTGGTTGTCCAGAGTGGTGGGGGTTGTTCTGGGGGTGGGGGTTGTCTAAGGGGGCGGTGGTGTCCAGGGGGTGTCCAAGTTGGTGGGGTGGTGTCCAGGGGGTGAGGGGGATATCCAAGGTGGTAGGGGTGTCCAGGAGGTGGGGGTGGTGTCCAGGGGTGAGTGGGATGTCCAAGGGGGTGGGGGTATCTAGGGGTGGGGGTGTCCAGAGTGGTGGGGGTGTTGTTTAGGGGGTGGGGGGTTGTCCAGGGGGTGGGGGGTTGTCCATGGCGTGGTGGTGTCTAAGGGGTGTCCAAGGGGGTGGGGTGGTGTCCAATGGGGTATGGGGTAGGACATCACCCTCACCCCTTGGACAAAACTCCCCCACCCCCCTGGACACCACCCACCCCCTTGGACAGCCCCCACCACCCCCTGGACACCCCCATCCCCTTAGAAAGCCCCTACCGCCTTGGGAAACCCCCCCCCCCCCCCCTAGATAGCCCCTACCCCCATAGACACCCCTTTATATATATACCTACATATCCCAATAGTTTCATTAAAATTGTTGGCATATTTTAACTTCAGATAGTCTATACCAATTGTTCCTGTAGAATTGTTAGTATAGAGCTATTGCAACGACCATCATGTTAATGGTGTGTGAAACCGTTGGGGTATTCTATCCCAATGGTTTCAGGGGATATCCCAATGGTTTCAAAATCGTTGGGATTGGGGTAATTTTCAGTAGTGAATGTATACATATTTTAATATTTATACTTCATATTTCTTTTTTATGGATGGGTGAATATGGTATCTAGTTGCACCAGGATGTATTCGTTGTGTACCTTAAGAAGAAAGGATATGAGATGAATTTAAAACTATTATATTTAACTATATTTTATTTTTAAAAACATTTTCATGCATATATTTTTTAAATACGCATAGATTTGTTATATATTTCAAAAAAAATTTACTTTCAAATTATGATATTTTTCATATAAATATAAAATTGGCTTATCTTAATAAGATGTATAATTTTGATATTTGTTATAGGTAATAATGATTCAAAGTTGGATTACGGTGCATCAAATGAGTAGTGAATATGATTAAGGTGTTTATTCCTTTTTTTAATTTTCTAAATGAAATGTCCCAAGCAATAACATGTTTTTCTCTCCATGCCTAAAATGTTTGAATATGAAGAATTTAAAAAGTAGAGACATCAAAAACCATCTGATTTTTCATGGTTTTAATCTGAGTTACAGACCTTGGATTTGGCATGGTGAAACCAGACACAATGTCAGATCTACTGATGATGATGATTTGTAAGATGGTAACTCTGATGGAATTGAAGAAATGATTTGTGATATTTCATTAGAATAAATTGAGATAGAACCAACTATTGTGCGTCTATATGGGGATGCTGAAAAATCATTATATCCTGGTTGTACGGATTTTACGGTTTTGTCGGCAATATTAAGATTGATTAACCTAAAGGAGAAACATGGATGGAGTGACAAAAATTTTATAGATCTGCTTCAATTTTTGAAATACATTCTTCCAAAAGGTAATGATCTTCCATATTCACATTATAAGGCCAAGAAAATATTATTCCTGATTGAATTGTGATACAAGAAAATACATGCATGTTCAAATGATTATATGATATATAGAAAGGAATGCGAATTTCTTTCAGAGTGTCCTAAATGTGGGATATCATGGTATAAGTTTAAAGAAAATCATAGGCTGATGTAGAGATTACAAAGATCCCTGCTAAGGTATTTCGGTATCTTCCTATAATTCACCGTTTGAAATGTTTATTTACTAATTCACATGATTAAAAAAGTTTAAGATGGCACGCTGATGAGTGGATATGTGACGAAAAAATACGACATCCAGCTGATTGTCTACAATGGAAGAAAATTGATGAGCTGTATCTGACATTTGGAAATGAAATTAAAAATCTCATACATGAGTTGTGCACATATAGAATGAATCCATACCGAACCCTCAGTAGAACACATAGTTCATGGCCTATTTTATTGGTAATTTACAACCTCTCTCTTGAAGTTTGTATGAAGTGAAAATATTTCATGTTAAGTTTAATGATATCTGGTCCGAAGCAACCCGAAAATGATATTGATGTTTTCTTGTCACTATTGATTGATGATTTGAAACTTTTATGGGAGGATGGTATTAAGGTGTATGATTCTTATAAAATGAAATATTTTCAACTGCAAGGAGTTCTTATGTTCACTATAAATGACTTCCCAGCATATGGAAATTTGTATGGATACAGTGTTAAGGGGAATAAAGCATGTCCAATTTGCGAACAACAGACTTCATATTGTCAATTTCATTATAGGAGTAAAACTTAATACATGGGTCATCGAAAGTTTTTGCATATGGATAACTCTTATAGAAGACTAAAAAAGGAATTCAATGACTCACAAGAATTTGATATTGCTCCAAAACATTTATCCCCTGATGTTTATTTTGAGAGGGTGAAAAACCTTGATGTGTTATTGGGAAAGACACATAAATCTGGTAATGATAGACATATTTGGAAGAAAAGGTCAATATTTTTTGAGCTACCATATTTGAGATATCATGAAGTGAAACATAATATTGATGTCATGCATGTGGAGTAGAATATATACAACAGTTTCATTAGAACATTTTTAGATATTAAAGGAAAGACTAAAGATGGTTTGAATGAAAGATTAGACTTACTATCAATGGGAATAAATTTGGAGTTAGCTCCCACTCCTAATGGAAGACGACCATTTCTTCCCCATCTTTTCATACATTATCGAAGAGAGATAAAATTAGATTTTGTCAGTGTCTTCATGATATCAATGTTCCTAACGGTTATTCTTCATATGTAAAAAAATTGTCTCTTTGAAGGATTTGAATTTGATAGGTATGAAATCTCATGATTGTCGTGTCATGATGCAACAACTTCTACAAGTTGCTTTGCGTGGAATATTTCCCATCCGTGTCAGAAATACTATAATGAAGTTGTGTTATTTTTTCAATTCAATTTGTAATAAAGTGATTGATGTTATTGTTTGAAAATTTTGGAAAAGGATGCAATTTCTATACTTTGTCAATTGGAAATGTATTTTCCTCCATCTTTTTTTGATATAATGGTGCATTTAATGGTTCATCTTGTTCAAGAAATAAATCATTGCCATTCTATCTTCATTGGATGTATCCTTTTGAAAGGTATATGAAAATATTAAAGGGGTATGTTAAGAATTTATATCGACCTGAAGCCTCCATTGTTGAAAAGTATATTTTTGAGGAGTTTGAGGAGTTTTTTATGAGCTACTTGATTACAGTGGAGCACATAGGTTTGCCTCCATCTCTCCATGAATGATTTAATAATGAGGTTAGGGGGATTCATGGCTTGAGAGTCAAATCATTGTCAGCTAAATAGATGAAGAAGGTAGAATTATACTTCTTGAATAAAATATTTGGTGCTCAACATTATATCACATTACATATTAATAAGTAGAAATAATGTCATCCAAATAATAAATAAATGTGGATTTTGAATTATCACAACAAAACATTTTTTCCTTGGTTTGAAAAGACCTTGCTCAGTTGATCATATGTATCAGAGAAATTAAGATCGTTAGTGGGTGGTCCAAGTTTAAATGTGATAACATGGTCTGGGTATGAAATCAATGGTTATACATTTCATATGAAAGATCAGGACAACAGAATTGCAGTTCAGAATAATGGTGTATTGGTGTTTGCAGAAGCAATGCATTTTTCCATTTCTAAAGGCAAAAATACAATTTCTACATCAAGTGCATATTACAGAGTCATTGAAGAAATATGGGAGGTTGATTACTTTAAAATTAAAGTTTCTGTTTTTAAGTGAAAATGGTTTATCGGTAATAATAGTGTCAAACATAATGAATTTGGAATGACAGATCTTAATCTGAATAGATTAGAAGACACGACAGATTGTTTTATAATGGTTGCACATGCAAAATAGATTTTCTATGCAGTTGATCAGTCGGATATGCAGTAGTTTGTTGTTTTACAAGGGAAAAAACAATATGTTGGTGAGGATAAACTTGATGAAGATGTTGATTTATGCGATATCCCTACTTCCATGGAAATATTAGTAGAAAATTATTATGATCATGTTGAAGACATGGTTTGTGGCATAAGGAACAATCATGACGAAGGAATTTGGAAAAATAATCCATTTTTACATTCCTAATTTTACAGGTAACATATGTTTATTTCTTGTTTACACTTACTATTTTCATAAAATGTTAGATATTGTAATTTTTTTCTTTATTAAAATGTTGACTAAAACAAATAATTAGAAATTTTTGTTTATTTTAATTTTGTTTAGTTTAGTTTATCCTATTTACCAATACATAACTTATATATCTGTTGATTTTTTTGAATGACGATTACTTTACCATGTTTACCATGATTACCATGTTTACCATAGTTTTTCATAGTTTACCATAGTTTAAATTTACGTAACTTATATATTTATTGATTTTGTTGAATGGAAATTACACTACCTTATTTACCATGTTTACCATCCTTACCATTTTTTAACATGATTACCAAATTTACCATGTTTACTATTACGTAGTGTAGTTTAGTTTTCCTATTTTTGTTTACATTAGTATTGTAATATTTGAATTTTTATATTTGTTAACTAATGTTTTCTTTTTGATTTGAAGGATAATGACATATCAATCAGTTGATCAACCACATGATTCTAGAGATGAGCATCATGATCATACCTATAAGGAGAAACATTCACATGCTCCTCTTGATGTTCCCCAATCTTTCTCATGTGCTCCCATAATAACAAAGAAGAGTTCAAGAGTTGGTAAACATGGTTGCACACGTTTACCAAAATTATCCCTTGCTCGTAGCCAGGACCAGAGGTTACTGGTTGAGTTTGATGAGAATGATATTCCTAGAGGTCCAAATGAAAAATATTTTAAGAGTTTTTTATCAACTCAGGGTAAAATAAAATCAAGCATTTTGTATGATAATTGGAGAATTTTAGACAAAGCAATAATATATCAGTCATGGGAGACAATTTTGGTAAGATATTTTTTTATTTTTTGACTAATATTTAAATTTTTCTATTATAATGTGTTTTGCCTCTTCTTTATTAGATAACATTTGATATTCCTGACACTAGAGGAGTTAAGAAGAAATGTTTATCGATGACTGCCAGGATATGGAGGGATTTCAAATCAACCCTCACATCTGATTTCATTTTTGGTCATAGAAATCATGAAAATACATGTCATATATATCCTTTCATATATGAAGACACATGGAGGCAATTTGTTGAAATTAAATGAAAAGATTCATTTTTTGTAATGGAAATATGAACTTTTATAATATTTCTTATATAAATGATCCAATTAATGTTTTTTTAATGATATCTTGTTCTTAATTTATAGCTAACAAGGATATCTCATCAGAAGATCCAATCTAAAAATGTATACCTGCATAGTTTATCTCGGGGAGGGTATACATTATTAAAAGAACTAATGATGGAAGAAAATTTACAAAAACTGATAACTGAGTCTTCAAGCTCTAAGGAGGTTGCCCCTCCATCCCCTCCATCTAGACATGAAGAATAAAAGAGATCTTGGATGATCAAAAAGGGACAATATCTTTTGAAATAATCAAGAATCGTAGTTGAGAGGATTGTAAGATATTTATTTTATTTATTTAAGTTAATTATATTCTTTATATAATTTGAATCATTACAGAAATGTTCAATTAATTAATACAGGATTCTCTTGAGGAGTAGACCGCAGGGGGTATTTACAGATACTAGGCGGCTAGATATTTTATCTATAGTATTGGAAAAGCCCGAAGACCTTGACCGTGTATGAGGATATCTGACGGGTGTATCAGTAAGAAAAGTGTTGCCACATTCTTCAAATTCTTCCATTGAAGGTGTTTATCAAAAAATAAATTCCTTGGAGGCTGAATTTTATAATATTAATGCGATAATGGAGGAAAAGATTTGAGTGTCGGTAGAGTCTATGTTTGCAGACATGAAAAGACAATTTCAGACAGCATCTCCCACTCCTCTACCTCCCCCTACATACCCCATTATTTATCCTCTACCTCCTCCAGTAGATCCCACTCCCCCACCTTAGCATGCGAACCCCATTTTTTATCCTACTCCTCCACTACAGCTTCCTACTTATTGTGAGATTTATGTTGACAATTATCACTATCATATAGTTGTATATGTGATGGTATATTATATAGGAGATACATTTCATCATCAACAGTTAGAGATAGAGCATCATAGGGTCACTATACAGGATATTATAGATAGATCAGCTCGACTACCATTACCTACAGATGAGGTGACGATAGTTGGACATAGTATCAGCCACTTTTTATTTTGGACATCTAGACTTCTGCGACTCATTACCATAGAGGTATGTATGTTATATCTTTTATTTTATTTTTTACTAAAATTTTAACATTTTAAAACTCATATATTTTTTATTTATTTTTATAGGAATACTTAAAAGTTAAAGAAATATTATATAGAAAACAAAAAATAAAAATGGCTTTGACTTCAGATATAGATTCTAGTAGTCTTGACCTATTATCAAGAAATTCATATTTGTTGGCGGATCATTATGAGTTTCCAATGTAAGCTCATGTTTGTGGACGTGCAATCAATATGGGGATTCTGAAAAATGATGTCATGGAGCTTGTTACTGGAGATAAGTTGGGCATCAACATAATGAAGATTTTTTCCATGTAAGTCTTAATCCCTTTCCCTGCATTATATTTATTAAAAATGTATACTTATTTTTGTTTTGTATTAGGTATCTTTATAACATGTGTGAGAAGAATGAGTGGACAGATGTTTATGGATTCATGGACCAGAAATTTATTTCTCCTAAACGACATACATTAGATGAGGAACAAAGAACACTTTATATTGCTGAAATATTTGAATAGAATATAATCACACAGTGTTGGATGATGCCTTTTTGTGAGGGGTATGAAACATACATCTGGAAAAGTGTTTATTATCTTTTAACATAAAAAACCAATAACCTTAAATTTTATTTTATATTAGTTATCATTAGATGATAGGTGTTTTTTTTCAAGAGAGAAAACACTTTATTGGATATGCTCTCTCCATGGAGATGTGCGAGAGAGTTTTCAGAATATGTTGGAAAAGTAAGTTTCAATTTCTTAATAGTTTTTTATATTATAATGAATTTAGAATTTATCTCATTCGTATTACTTTCTAACAGGGTATGGGTCTAATTTTTAAAAAAAACAATGAAAAAGAGTGCCAAGATCAAATATGTAAAAGTAATGGTAAATATCCATATATAATTTGTACTTTTCGATGTATTACATAAAAATTATATTTTGAATTAACACTCATTTAAACAGAATTTTCATGAACAACAAGGCATCGTCTAATGCAGATATTATATGTTAAGATTTATGTATTACATAATTATAATTGGAACACTTTTGAAGTTTGACCTGGTAATATTTCCTTATAATCTTCACCATAATATTTAATTTGATTTATTCATTATACATGTTAACTACTATCCTTTTAATTTGAAGCTATTTGATGACCCTCAACCCTATAGTTCTCAAGAGGTCAAACACTTACAAGTGTAATGGTCAAATTATTTTACTAGTTTGATTGGATTTTTGTTTGTTTGTAGTGTGAAATGTAATTTTGAATATTGTAATTATAATTGTGTATTTGGTAGTTTTTTTGGTTGTATTTAGGTTTTTTCTAGTTGACATTGTAATTTTTTAATGTTATATATGTGAATGTTTAATTTTTCTCAGGTTATTCTTGTTTTGGTCTAGTTTTGATGTTTTTCTAGTTTGGATTCTGGTCTGGTTTTGGTCTGCTTTTGGTCCGGTTTCTGCGTGTTTCATACTTTGGAAGAGCATAGTAATGGTTTCATGGGGGTTGGGGGTGTCTACGGGGTTGTCCAAGGGGTATGGGGTGTCCAGGGGGTGGGGGTGTCCAAGGGGGTAGGGGGCTGTCCATGGGGGGTGGGCGGGTCCAGGGGGTGGGGGCTGTCCAGGGGGGTGGGGTTGTCTAGGGGGTGGGGGTTTTCCAAAGGGTTAGGATGTGTCTAGGGGGTGGGGGGCTGTACGGTGGGTGGGAGGGTGTCCAGGGGGTGGGGGTTTCTAGGGTGGGGGTGTCCATGGGGGTGGGAGGGGTTGTCCATGGGGTGGGGGTGTCCAGGGGTGGGGGTTGTCCAAGGGGGTGGGGATGTCTAGGGGTGGGGGCGGGGGCTGTCCAGGGGGTGGGGGTGGGGGCTGTCCAGGGGGTGGGGGTTGTCCAATGGAGTGGGGTGGTGTCCAGTGGTTGGGAGGGTGTATAGGGGTGGGGGTTTCTAGGGGTGGGGTGTCCAGGGGTGGGAGGGGTTGTCCAGGGTGGGGTGTCCAAGGGTGGGGGTTGTCCAAGGGGCTCGGGGTGTCCAGGTGATTGGGGGCTATCTGGGGGTGGGGGATATCTAGTGGGGTGGGGTGGTGTCCATTGGGTGGGAGGGTGTCCAGGGGTTGGGGGGTTTCTAGTGGTGGGGGTGTCCAGGGGTTGGGAGGGGTTGTTCATGGGGTGGGGTGTCTAGGGGGTGGGGGCTATCCAAGGGGGTCAGGGTGTCCAGGGGGCTATCCAGTGGGGTGGGGTTGTGTCTAGTGGGTGGGAGGGTGTCCAGTGGGTGGGAGGGTGTTTAGGGGTTGGGGGGTTTCTAGGGGTGGGGGTGTTCAGGGTGTGGGAGGGGGCTATCTAGGGGTAGGGGTGTCCAGGGGTGGGGGTTGTCCAAGTGGGTCGGGGGTGTCCAGGGGGTGGGGGATGTCCAGGGGTGGGGGGCTGTCCAGTGGGGTGGGTGGTGTTCAGTGGGGTGGGATGGTGTCTAGTGGGTAGGAGTTTGTCCAGGGGTGGGGGTTTCTAGGGGGTGGGGGTGTCCAGGGGGTGGGTGGCTATCCAAGGGGGTCGGGGTGTCCAAGGGGGTGCGGTGGGGTGTCCAATGGGGTGGGGTGGTGTCCAGTGGGTGGGGCTGTCTAGGGGGTGGGAGGGTGTCCCAGTGATGGGGGAAATCCAATGGGGTGGGATGGTGTCCCAAGGGTGGGAGGGTGTCTATGAGGTGGGGGGCTATCCAGGGGGTGGGGGTGACCAGGGGGTGGGGGAGTCCAGGGGGTGGGGTGTCTATGGGTTTGGGGGTGGGTTTTACAAGGGGTTCAAGGGTGTCCAGGGGGTGGGGGATGTCCAGTGGGTGGGAGGGGGGCCAGGGGGTGGGGTTTCTAGGGATTGGGGTGTCCAGGGGGAGTGGGAGGGGATGTTTAGGGGGGTGGAGGTGACTAGAGGATGGGGGTGTCCAAGGGTAGGGGGTGTCCAGGGGGTGGGGGCTATCCAGGGGGTGGGGGTTTCCAAGGGGTGGGAGGGTGTCCAGGGGTTAGGAGGTGTCCATGGGGTGGGGTTGTCCAGGGGGTGGGGGTGTCCAGGGGTGGGGGATGTCTAGTGGTTTTGGTCTGGTTTTGTTTTGGTTTCTTCTTGTTTCAGGTCCTCTTTGGCAGCGCATTGTAATGGTTGAACTATATTATTAAAAAATTATTTTTACATCGATTATTTTATAACCTACAAAATAAATGCATGAGGTTTATTTTTTAAGTTGGTTATTTAATAACCGATGTAGTATATATGTTTTCACGTCGTTTATGAAAATAACTGATGTGATAACCATGTTTTTCACATCGGTTATTAGAAAACCGATGTGAAAAATGATTCGGAGGGGTTGTTTATTACAGTAGTTATTTAAAAGATGATGTAATAAATCATGACTATGAACTGTTTTCCACTTTGGTTTTTTAGGAATCGATTTGAAAATGGCTTCAGATTTCTATTTTTTACATCGGTTTTAAAATAACCAATGTAAAAAATAATATTTATAACATCCCCTGCAATAACGTCGGCCAAAAACAGACATAAAAAATGCAAAATAACCGAAGTAAAAAACGTTTTTTCACTAGTGAGAGAAGATAAATGAAAAAATCTCAAGGTACTGAGTGCACATATGTGACTTAGGTTCTTTTGTAATCTCCTCCATTTCATCGTTCTGACACAAGACATGAACTAAGGTAATAGAACACCCACACAACACCTTCACTTGGTAGTCCTAGATCTATACAGGACACTCCCCAATAGTTGCAACATAATCAATGTCAATCACACCCCAAAAAATAATGTGATAGTCATCATGAAATTCACATAGGATCTGTGACATATGAGAAGCATTGTTTATCTGTCTAATCTATAGGGTAATTTTTATCTAATATACTATGGATCCAATAAAATTCAACACCTCAAAAGGAAAAAAAAAATCGGGGGAAAGATTACTCCCATGACCAAACCTTCACTGCCCAAGATGAAAAGTCGCATTTAGAAACACATGATCTACAATTTTGAACTCCATAGGTCTCCTCATATGATTTTTATAGTACTTATGATGATCATGTTCTTTTTTCATAATTTCAAAAATTACCAAAACTATTGTTTTCATGTTACACACAATATTAAGCCTCAGATTTTCTGACTCTTTGACCCCAATCTATCATAATGGATAACAGAAAGGTCATTCATACAAATATTCAAATGGTTACATACCAATGGTGGAGTGAAAAATATTATTATAAGTAATCTCAAACAAAGTCATCTGCCTCATCCATGAACCACCAAAATCTAATACAAAATAACAAAACATGTCTTCAAGAGTCTTGATAGTATGCTCTATTTAATATTCTATCTGTGAAAGAAAATAATTTATAAGGAATAACTAAGGTAAAAAATCATGCTAGATACCTGTCCACACCCTAGAGGTAAAATGAGGATCGTGATCAGATATGATCACCCATAGTACTCCATGTTGTCTCACCACCACTTCTAGATACTGCCTCAATAAAAACTCCACTGATTTTGACTACCTAATCACTATAAAGTAGGATACTTTTTTCAAATGATCCACTATCACCCACATACCATCAAATAATAATTGAGTTCAAGTTAAACTGGTAAATAATTATATATAAATTTCCACCCACTCCTAGTGAGGAATATATAAAGGTTGTAGAAAAAAACTGGGAACATGGTGTGTGGCCTTCACCTTTTGGAAAACTAAACATTAAGACAAAAACTCAACAACTTCGTGCTTCAAGAAAGGGCACCAAAACTAAACTATCATAACATGGTACATCATTTTCATGTTAGGATATAATTAAAAGGGGTATATGGAACTCACGGAGAACCATCTAATGCATCACCAAAGGGGTGAAAAGTCTTCCCTTAAAAAACACTCATGTTGATCATCCTCGAACCAACCATTAGTGGAATCACTAAAGAAAATTTGGTCTCTCCAAATTCAAATTCCCTCAGTTGGGATTCCTCTACCTACTTATCCATACACGACTGCACCATTAACTAGAAAATAAAACATCTTCATTCAATATCTCCCATATCAAGATGTATCATTAAGAGATATTTTATCACTCTCCAGGAATCCCCAGATTCACGCACAGTATCACTATGTGGCTTCCTTATTAACCAATATTCCAAAATATTTCTCTTTTCTTGTGTTTATGAAATCATGAAATTGTAATCCTATAATAATTTATCCATATTTACTTTCACAAGTTTAACATATTCTTGGAGAATACATCCCTCAAGCTCTTATGATCGGTAAAAAATAAAAAATGCATACTGATATTGTAATGTCACCCCATATTCAAGGAAAACAAAACTCATACTAACTCAAGATCATAGTTTTAATATTTACACTCATGAGGATTTAAATATAGATAACCATAACAAACAACCAATATATGTTTCATCATAACACATCCCACCTAAGATTTAAACTATCATAGAAAAACCTCCTATAATAGCCTGAAAGACCAAGGAAATTTTACACCTCTATAATAATCTTAGGGTCCACCTAAGAAAAAACTACCTTTATCTTTTAAGGATATACAAATGATGCTTTATAAGACATGAAATTCTGTAATAAAAAAATCTTAAAGCCTATAACTGCCACTTTGAAAACTTCACAAATAGTTTTTGATGATGAAGAACTCACAAAACAACACACAGGTGCTCTACATGTTCATCCTCAGAGACAGACTACACAAGGATTTCCTCGATGAATACCACCATCAATCGATCTAAGAACTCTCTGAACACTATGTTCATTAAACCCATGTGAACTCCATGTGTGTTAATTGCACCTATTAGAATCACAAAGAACTCGTAATTCCTATGATGATATCAGAAATTTTTCTTCCAGATATCGTCATATTTCACCCACATCAGATAATACCCTGAACATAGATCAATCATTGAGAACCAATTTCCTACATTCATATGATTGAATAAATAATAAATCCATGAATGTAGATGGCATTTCTTCACTATAACTTGATTCAAGTGTTGGTAAAAGATACAAATCTATAAACTTTCATTAACATTCTTCACAAACAAAACAGGTGAACCCCAAGGTGATAGACTTAGAAAAACAAAAAATTGCTATAACAGAACATTAAGTTGTATTAAACGTTCTCATAGCTGAAAAATCATTATCTTCTAAAAAATCATTTATATGGGGGAAACACTCGGTTTTCACTCAATCCCAAAATAAATATCTAATCAAGGGGGTAATGCCACCACCTCCCTAGGAACTACATCTGGGTACTCTTCCCCAACCTTGGAAAACACTGATAGTAAAACCTCTAAAAAACACAAAGTTATCACTTCCATCAAGTAAGACAAGGACATAATATACCTCATATCCATTTAAGGGTCTAGATTACCAATGAACACTAGTGGATCTCCATAAATATAATAAAACACAATCTATCTCTTGTAGAAAGCCACAATATCCTACACTAAATAAAACCAGTCAATTCTAATAATGATATCATATGATTATATCTGTAAACATAGGAAGTATCCCAAAGAGTAGTGCTTCACTAACACTATTTAACGGTCTCCACAGAAATCATAAAAATAAGTTTGAACTCTAACTATCATATTCAATGCTAAGGTCACAAGAAGTATCTCCACCTCAAGTCCCAAATAATGGACTAGGAAAGGTGATATAAAGGAGTGAGAATCTCTTGACTAAAAAAAAGCACCCAAGTAGAAAATAAACAAATGGTTCATAAAATAACATCTATATTTCCCATTATAGGCAATACTAGAGCTTGAATCTAACTATTACCTATTCTATGGCTTTTATAACCATGATGAAGACCACCACCATGACCATTTCATGTTACTTGATGATCAGGAACATATTGGGGCTACCCTCTACCTACCCAGTCTCGTCTCTCCTGATCCAAAGATGGAACATCATATTGATGGTGCCTTATATGAAACTACCTTAATAGAAGAACCTAACGTGTGACACATGGAACAATATACCTAACTAGAAATATTTTGCACTCCCTCTATAGATGGCCTTAGCCTCCACATGAAAAAATTCATTTAATCCTGTGGAAATTTCCTAAGATCCACCACTCTCGAAGAAACAAGATGAGGAGGTCTATGACCTACCCCCAGTTGTCAGAAAAAACTTATATCCAAGAAATTGGGAACCCCAGACCACAGATCTACATCATGAGTAATCTTGAAGACTCCTCTCTCATGACTCTCTGGCTGTGACTAGAAACCTCTCAAAAACTTCTTTTCTCTCTAGCACATCAAGATATCTCTTCTGCATAAATGAGGTTTCTCGGAATTAGATATCTGGTTTCAAATCCCCCCACAAAATGCCTCTCCCTTTATTCCCCATATGAAAATAGGTCTGATTCACAAAAAATAAGTGTCCTAAAATAAATCCTAAACTCCCATACGCTGGAACTCCCCTATATAAGGTTAAAAAAATATTAATGAAAAACTACCTTTGTGGTTGAAGAAAGAAACTCTGCTCGAAACAATTCTTTGGAAATCTCCCATGATACCTCTAACTCCTTGTGATCCTCAAGGAACAAGATCCACCACTTGATCTCTACTCCATGAAATATCATCATAACCAATGAGACACAGTTCTCCTTCTATGTATGGAATTAACTGAATGAAATATCAACCTCCTTCAACCAGTATTTTGTGATAGATTCTAAAACAAAGATCTCAAACTTATGTAAACTATGTTTTTAAAACTCTTGAAGTATCCTACTCCAAGTTTCATGGTCATCAGCAAATACTCTATAGAGATCTACTGGAATATCTTTCTAAACATCCTATATGTGAAAATGATGAGGAAATTGACTTGGATCCATAAAAAGGAAATAAAAAATAATTAGTGACCCCATATCCTAGAATATAGAATATTTGATATTAATTTATTGATTAGTTATTCTATTTTAGGTTCAAACTAATCCCAAGGTCTACCCATTTCAAACATAGGAGTGAAGAAGAATTATGCATGATACTTTCCTATATTTCTTAACTGTAACCCGTGTCACTTTACATAGTAGGCACGATAAATGTAAATTTCCATGTATAGGCCCTTAAATAATCATGTCTCAACTGGTCTCCTATGTTTACATCACGTACAAAACTTAGCTCACACTGTTTCCCTACCAACTCATATAGTCCTCACATGTGCCTAACTCAAAAATACATCATATCTCCTAAATTGAACCTCTAATAAAACTCTTTCATGACCCCCTCTCCTCAAAAGGTACCCTTCCGAGCTAGAAATGAGAGAATGAGGGTAGTGCCCACCTGAGTCCTTCCTCTAGTAGGTCCTGGGTTGGTAACTATCACTAAGGTTATATCATACACACAAATGGGAGGCATTACCCTATAAAAAATATTTCAAATAGAGAGATAAGATAGATAAACCCATCAGATTCTTCTCATAAATATAAAATAGATCCCAATTTTATACATATAATATCATACAAGGAAAGAAATTATAAAGGAGACAACAAGTATCAAAAAAGGTAAACCCAGCAGTGTCCATGATGCTCAAATAGATCCTACAAACCCATGATCTAGTAATATATAGCATAATATACAACCAAATACTATTGTTCTGGAAATATTTTATATATATATAGGGTGGCCATAATAAGTATACTCAGTAGGATCCTCTCTAGAGCCTCTTATGTTAAGGATAATGAAATCATACCAAATCTCGGTGAACAATAAGTGAATCTAACTCATCACATAAATAGGTATGCTGATTTATAGTCTCTCCCTGGTTATCAATCACCAATAAGAACATACAATAGAGCATATATTATATTAATAAAATAGAAATGGTACCCCACTACTATTTCCCCAATAGTTTTTCTCTTTTACCCAAGGTCGTGCTTCTTAAGCCATCTCCATCCAAAAGTAATCCATCCTAAATAAACCTGGAATAAAGTATCACAGCATGCATATCATGAATTGCATTATCTCATTAGTAAATAATAAGTTTTTGGGAGACACAATGGCCTATATGTCATATTTCATACATCAGGTATTGTAACTCAATCCATCACATCCCATACACTGAGTATGTACCTTGATCCATCGTAGCCCATACACATCATACATATAATAATCCTTAGGATACTATATCCATAGATACATGTGTTTTAAATAACCATAATCCATTACATCCCTCTATAAACATATATGGGAAACTAACCAATATTTGTACCAACATATAATATTACTAAGAGAAGAGATTGCTGATAGAGGGGGTAGTCCGTAATTCATCCTCACTACTGGGATATTAGGGAAACCACACTCCTAATGTCAATTGGTTGTAATTCTCCCAACTGACTTAGGTGGGGTTTCATATGAAATCAAAATACATACAAGATATAATATATCTCACAACCTCACTATAGGTGTTACCTAGGCTTAGGATCAACTGCAACGATTGTCACTCAAACACCTGGCTCCCACTACTACTAACTAGATATCCAATAACAAAGCGAACATTTAAGATGAATGACATTAAATTACTTCTATACGGTTCAAAACATAACCTTATGTTAATTAATCCATTAATTATTAATTAAAATTTTTCCAAATTAAATTACATTAACAATAAAAGTGAAGCCCATTCCCATAAGGCATAATCCAAACTAAGACCAGGATTACTCAAGAGTGACATTAATATTTTCATTCTGGGAGGAACCAACCCCATTAAAACAATGGAGATCATCCTCAATAACATGCTAAGAAGAAATGGGAGGAAAAAATTTAATGGAGAAGAAACCATAATAAATCAAGTAAGAACCTACCTCATATCACCACAAATCGAACACAAAATTTTTGGGATTAATCCCTATCAAATGGGGATTCAAATCCTTCAAGAACCACCCTTGGGTGACAAGGGATTGAGAGGAAGGAGTGGGAGAAAATGAGTTTAGGGGCTTTGGGGTATTTATAGGAAGACAGATTTTTAATAGACTAAAATTTATCAATCCTGATCACAACATAGAATCAACTAAAATAGGGGAAAATATGACACAGCACAGCGTGCATGCCAATATCCCCTTATCAAAGCCACAACTGAGATCCACTGTGAATTTTATGGAATATATCATATAAAAGGGGAAGGGTACTATGGAATATCCTAAACCACAACACTGCATAAGGCAACTACTTGAGTGGTGGGCTATGGTGTAGCCCAGCTCCATGCTATAAAGGTGTCGAATTTGACTAAATTGATCAAATTTTACCTTGGGTCTTTACACCATATCCACCCTCTCTACATCACAACCACCTGAATTCCTATGTCACAACCAACCACTTCACACCATAGAAACCATTGGGCCTGCAGTGAAGCATACCTCTATGGTGAAGCCATGTTGAATTGGTAGTATCTCCAAAACACCTCCCTTGATCCCCTACGCCCAAATTGGCCTTCTTCACACTACAGTTCTACCCCTTGAGGCGGAGCCTGATCTTCATGGAACAAAAGAGCTATAAACTTTCATATTCCCTCCAAACACCTTGGAACCTTCTTCGGACACCTCCAACACCCAAAATTACAATGGAAAGGGTGACTGAGGTTCATTCCCTTACACTGTAAATGGGTTCTGTCAAAGATTAAACCCTCAACCCATGGATATGGAGTAGCATACTGTTCCACTCAAGTGCAAGTTGGACCACTATAATTAAAAATATTATTAATTTTATTACTAATTAATTATTATGATTAATATTATTACCTATTATTAATTATATTATCAATTTTTAATTATTAATTATACTATTAATTATTAATCAAAATATTAATAATTAATTACACAAATAATCATTAATTATATTATTACTTATTATTAATTTTATTATTAATTTTTAATTTTTTCATTATTAATTATTATTTATAATAAAAATATTTCATTTTAATTTATTATATTATTAATTAACTATAATTATTTTTCTTTCGTATTTTTTTATTTTTATTTTTATTTTGATACTAGTGAAGTAAAATGTGAATCCTAAAAAATAGAAACTTATATAGGTGTTTTTTTCAAATGGTTACCAAAACAGATTCAGTTATTTAGTGATTAGGCCCCATCAGCGCTGTTTAGAATATGTGATTAATATCCTCTCAGTTTGAGGACCCCAAACTAAGGGTCTAAAAAATTTTTGGATAGGAATTACTCATCCATTTTTCTTTCTTTTTTATATCACCTCCCATCATATTTTTCTTTATATATATATAGTATGATATTAATTATATATAATATTATCTATATTTATTATATTATTTTATTAATAATATAAATATACACTATAAATATGAGAATTTACAGTATAAATTCCCATTTTGTGAATAGTGGAAGTTTTCACAAGAAGTAACACACACTCACACACCAATATAAATATACACTCTAATATTACATTGTAGATCTCCATTATAAATTTTTAATACATACATACAAACAATAATATTCAAAAAAAGTTATTTTCAATTGGAAATTTGTAGTGGCAATTTATACTTTAAATTTATTTGGAATAATTATAATGTATATTTTAATGAATATATACATAAATATAATATGTATATGTATAAATATAAATATGCAATTTAATTTTTTAGGTCATATTTTCTCTTTAATTTTACACTAGAAATTTTTTATCAAAATTTTAAATCAAATAAACGTTTCAATTTATGAATAAAATAAATAAATAAATAATTTAAACTTTCTTTGAAAATTTATAATTTAAATTTCCACTTGAAATTTTCGTTATAAGTTTACAATGTAAATTTTCAATGGAAATTTACAGTTCAAATTTAAATTATAAATTTGAAACAAAAATTTAGTGGATACTTGAATGAACACACACACATATATATATATAAATATAATTATATAGATAATTTTTTGGATGAAAATTTACACAGTTAATTTCCATTGCATGCTAACATATATACAGACATGTAAATTTGTACAATAATTTTGTATTGGAAATTTCCACTAGAGTTTTTCATTGAAAATTCTTAGAGTGTATTTTCTATATATATTTCATACACAATGTATGTACAATTGAATTAAACTGTACAAAAACAGAAAATTAAATTTCCAACAAAAACATTTACTGACACATATCAATATTATAAAATAAAATTTACAAAAAAAAATCAATTACCAGAGAAAATTTCTACTTGAAATTAATTTTTTTAAAAATACTTCCAAAATTTATATAAATATTTCCAATGAAATTTTACATCATAAATTTCTACTTAATAGTGTAATTTTTTAATAAAATTTTAATTTTTAATAAAAAAATTCAAAATTCCTATAAAAAATTTAATTTATAACTCTCCATGAAAATTTTATTAAAATTTTCCATTCTAAATTTCCAATGAATATTTCTCAGTAAAAATTTTATGTAATTTATTATGTAAATGTTTTCTTAAATTTTAAACCATAAAATTGATTATAAATTTTATAAATAAAATATGTGTTTAAATTTTTAGGACAAAATCATAAATAATGTAAATTTTAATTGAAAATTTTCAATGTAAATATACAGATAAAATTTCAATTTAAAATTTCCACATAAGATTTGAATTGGAAATTTATAGTGAAAATTTACAAAGGAAATTTTAAATAAAATCTCACACTATATATTTTCATGAATATAAATATACATACCTAAATGTATATGTTCAAATATAATTATACAATGTAATTTTTTTAGTGAAATTTTACACTGAAAATTTTCAATTCATATAAATATACATACATGTATATTTTGGTTGAATTTTTTCACTTTAAATTTAAAATAATTTTTTTAATGAAAATTTTCTGTGTATATTTTCAATAAAAATTATGTGCTATTTAAATTCAACTATATATATAAACACATATATACATAGTAAAACATATTTTTAAGGATTCCTAATTATATGTATGTGTGTGTGAATATGTATATATATATATATATATTATAAATATAGATACATATTTGTATATATGCATTATTTTTTTATGTAACATTACCTGAAAATAATCTTAATAAAATTTATATATGGAATTTATTTTAATTAAATATTTATAAAACTTATATAGAAAAAACAAGTCATGTATAAAACTTATAAATATAATTAAGTATATAAATAATTGATATAAAAATATGTGTACTAATTTTTAGTTATATATTTATGTAATAATGCATAAATATAAATAATGTCTATATTGGTAATCTTGGCCATTGTCTAGTCAATTCACTAAATTATAACACTATTGAATACTAGAAGTCATCTAGTGGGAGCTACAACTTACAGAACATAGCCCCAGAACCTCTTGAGATCAAAATGTCCCCCATGAATCTGAAGACAATAACTTTGGAAGTTTCCACACCCCAATTCATTTTATCAGGTCATCCTCCTTTGATTCTAACTCCCCCTCTGTATTTACATCAAGACCTTCCTCTTCTACCTTCAAAACTTTGTGTTGTTATAGGAAGTTACCCCTTCCATTCACACCTACTTATCCACTGAAATATAACTAGGTCCACCAAGAATATGCATTGAATGGTCCTTCTCTATATTACTTCACTTGGATTCTATGGTTCTACTACCATTGGCCTACACCTACTAAAATTAGTATCCATCTACACATTCTGGGGAAATGCCTTCTCATGAACATCCTCTGATGGACTCACTTTTCAAATTAACACTGGGTGATCTTCAGATAAACTTCATCCAAAGACCTGAACATTAAATCTGTATAGAATGTTCACTATCTCCATACTTCTTTCACAAATATAACTTATAGAATATTTACTTATATTTCTTCCAATACTTAATCTAGAAAACACTTCTCAAACTGAACATTAAAATTTCCTACTAAATAATTTTTTTCACAGTTTAAGCTTGAAAATATCTCACTCAAATTTTATTATCATGATCTAACCAACATCCCAATGTTCAATCATCCATCTAACCATATACCACCCACATGGTTCTATAACATATACCATATGATCATTTTGGATTCCACTAAAACATTTCACCTCGGTTCTCTAGAACCACGATCTCATCAGAATACCACCATGGAAAATTTCCACCAAAATAAAATACAAATGAGTTATCATTTTACAACTTTGTTGAAGTACCATCAAAAAGTTGTGTTGTATATTAGTTCATGGCCTCACTCCTTACAATAAATACATTTTTTAAGACACTAACATCGATCTTCTATAACTTTTGTAAGTTTTATGGTACAAAAAACTCCAATGACGCCATTATAAAGAGACCTCAATCCAGAGCATTAAATTTCAAATAGTCTAATTTCATGGAATCAATAAACACCCACTAAAACCTTTCTTAATGAAATTAGGAAAAAACACATTTTGTCCTACTATCTTCTAGCCTAGTTCCAAATTCTTAAAATCCCACTTCCTTCACATAGTTCCTTCCATTACTCAACAAATATTCCCATGATAGTTACCTTAGAGTTGTAAAATTCCAAATTACATTTCACCACCATTTGAAAATAAGAGTCATGTACATAGGTTTTTCCATATTATGGCATTAACATGGTCATGGACAACTTCTCAAATAATTTTCCAATGAGAGATCAATAGCCTACCAAATTTATGAACATGGAGTACCTCTGGAAGACCTTCCTAAAACAAAATAAACTTCTACTTCACAAAACCATTTGATTTTCCAAGTCAGTCTCCTCAAAATATATGTTATTTTAGCCATCATCCTGTCTACAAATTCCACATTACTTAAACCACTCATCCAAAATCTATCTTCTGACAACTGAAATACACTATCATTTTCTACTGATGAAGGTTTAAACATTCTCTTAGACCTATGTTCTTGAGGTCCAAAACCCTCACTTTATACTCACCTATTCGAAGAATATAATTTTAAGTACTAATGGGACCAGTGATAAACCACTGAAACTGGAAAGTTTATGATCGAAGATTCCTCATCCTTCTAAAAGAACACCTCAAGTTTATTATGACGAATCCAGCCTATATAAGTTATTTACTCCCTACAACCTAGTTTTAGTAAGCCTTTAATAAGACAAATTTGTAACCCCATATAATTTTTATTGATAATTATGCCATACTAGAGATCCCAATACTCCAAGAATGAACAATACTTGTGGGAAAATTTCATATAGAACTTCATTTCACACATTTCCAGGACTATGAGCCCTATGTCTGAATATCACACCATACAAAAATCTCAGTACAAAAACCCACTCCTACTACTAAAAATTAAAAACACCTGATAAATTAGGATCCTGTTTAACACCTCCATTCTATTCATCTTCTAGATAGAAACAAAACAACCATGATTTCACTAGAACATGCCACCTTATTTATCTTGGATGTTTATTGATGAACCCTAGAGTTACTTTTACAAACTTGAACATTGGTTGGAGAACCCTTGGTATATTTTAACAGCTACCCCTTTAGTTATAGGATTTTTAAATACTTTGAATTTTACCTTTTGGATTTATCCTTCTATCCCCATAAGTCCTGTTTCAGTCTATCATTTTCCCCAATGTAATTCTAGATGTGGAAAATATCCCAATTATTTCAATCATGTCCTACATTCTACTAATAACCTCAATTCTGGATAACCCTCCATCAAATATAACTTACAAAATATCTAAGAATAGAAAAAATAACATTCTCCAAAGTCCATAGATTCCCCTATTAAACCATAAAAGGACCATTCTTCATACAAAAACTATCTTTTTTATATAGAATTAGGATCATTACTTGATGATAATATTTCATGTAATGCATTTTGGTGTTAAAGAATTTGAGGTTACGTTGTTGCTGACATAATATGTTAACTCAATGTGGAGTGGGAATGTATCCTCTATGAAATGCATGGATACAACACCTAATCCTTATACATGTTGGTTTATCATCAATGATGCATAACAAGTAGTTTTAACAAGAAGGAAATAATTCATATAATACATGCATTAACCAAGGTATTAATTCTTTTATTATAACACTTGAGTTAATTTGTAAAAATTCACGACGAACATCCTCAAGGTCTTTATAGATATTCATTTCCCATGTGATCATGGGTATAGTGTATGTGGTGTTCTATATTCTAGGTTGAATATCTCTGAACCAGAATCTCTCTATATCTTCCTCATTAACCTCGTGAAGCTCTAGCATGTCTTGGAGGTTGGTGTATCTCATCTGTAAAATGAAAGATTTAGGAACAACCTATTCATGCCTATAGAGGTAAGAGGCTATCAACTTCCACTTTAGATATTTCTATCAAGAATATTACATGGTGTTTCTTTGGTGATAGTGGTAGCTTGTGGATTCAGTAAAAGATACTTATCATTTATAATATTACTTCATTTCCAATTTTATGAAGTTATTATATTTCAATGTATAGTTATTATAGAATTGGGATTTTAATCACCCTCACTTGATCTAATAAGATTTATTAAGACACTAAAAATATTAGTAGTGGTGTCAGATCCACTAAATTTTTTAGATGTTTGAAAACATGAACGAAATAAAGAACACAAAACATGAACCATTTTTCATTCATCAAAATTCCAAATTAAATACATCACCACATTGTGGAGGGTTACTCATATATAAAAACATTCTCTATTTTTTCACTACAACATAGAACCATCCATTTCAGACCAACTGTGACATTAAGTGTTAGCCTATATAAAATGGGAATGGATACTCTATCATTCTTTTATGGAAACTGAGGTCTGCAAGAAATTGTGAGGGTTTGGGTTTTGGTGAGTGAGTCATGGTCAAAGTCTTATTTCATGGTGGGGTTTCTTTTTAACAAGGCTATAGGAATCTCCACTCTATGGGGAAAGTCATGGTGCATGGAAATTTTTTTTAAGAAATTCAGTCTTTCATTGAGTATAATTATTTATAAATTTTTTATAAACATTGGAAAATACATTTTAGAGTATTTATAAGTATTTATAAATTTAAAATAGTTTTTTATAAAATTAATTAATTATAAAATGTTTATAATTAATTAATTAAAAGTTTTAAAACATTTATTATAAGTATTCATTTGATATTAAGAGTTGATTTAAAAGTAAATTTTGAAATTTATATGGTGTGAATTGTTATTTAAATATAAATTTTTAATATAAAAAAATTATAGTTTATAAAGTGTTTAAAAATTAAAAAAAAGAAGATAAATATAATGTTTCTATATAAATAATTATGAATTATTCATAAATAATTAATTTAAAATATATTGGGGGTTATTTTGGATATTATTTAAAAAACATAAAAAATATTTTAATGATAAATTTGATCAAATATTTAATTAATGTCTAATTTTGTGATATTAGATTATTTAAAATTCTTAAATAATAGAAATTTAATTATAAAATTTTTTATAATTCATAAAACTATCATATATATTTAAATAAAATTTTATATCATGTATAATATTAATATTTAATATTATGAAAATAAAGTTTTTATATTAATTATTATGGAATGTACATAATGATTAAAACTTAATTAAAAATGTTTATAATTATCCTTTATTTATGAATTGTTCACAAATGTTTGTCTCATTTTTAAATATTTGAAATGTTCATTTGTTTATAATGTTATTCTCTTATTTATTCATAATTATAAATTTTTAATATTATGAATGTAAGTAGGATTCAGTTTAGTATGTTAAACTACTTATTATGAAATTGTTAAGCATCGTATTACATACAGGGAACATCGATATAATATTTAATTTTTGTTTACCTCGACCTCGGTTTTTTTATTTTGGATATTTGTTTGAATTTACATGTTAAACATGGTTTGTGAATATTTGGATTTATAATTATTATGAATTGAACTCCCTCTTGAGTAAACTCCCCCCCAGTAGAGGGACTTGGGTTCAGACTACCCACTAGCCTGGAGGATTATACATTGTTCTAGAAAAGTTAATGGTTGAATATTTATATCTTCAGGCTTACTCGGGTGGAGAATGTAAATATAATGTAATTATAAACCTTTACATGAAGTCTTCCAGTACCTTATACATATGATGAATTTGGATATGAATGAATATGCTTGGCTCTTTTTTTTGCCTATGTAACATGAACTTTTGTTTCGTGTAGAGAGTTACACATCAATATGGATTGAACATATTAATTTTCTAGAAGTAATTGGATTCCCAAAATTAAATATTCATAAGAATACATATAAAAGTGAATAAAAATGAGTTAAAATGGTGATAATAAATCACCTTCAAATAATAAGTGTTATATTCCTTCTAAAGTAGCATTTTTCTGGACCTTGATTATATATCCAAGTAGATCATTCCAAATATGGGTGCCCCTAGATTATCTTATATAAGAAAAATAAAGTGATATGTGACATTATAATATCATTTTGTAGGTCATGAAAGATATTCAGTCCCTTTTATTTTTTTTTGTTAAGTTGTTATTTTTGTTATGTTTGGGTTACACTAGTTATAAAATCCCCAAACCTACACTCCAAAATTTTGTGCTAAATACATAATCTATAAATTTTTGGAATTTATATAGATAAATGTGACCCAATTTCATCCAAAAATAACATACAATATCAAAAAAATATTATATCACTTATATACCCATGGAACATTTAGGTTTAGAGTTTTAGTGAATTGGGGAAAATCTTACATAAAAATACCCACATATTTAAGTGAGAATTTTTACACTATATCAATATTTTATTATTCCAAATTAAGTATTCATCATCACACATAATAAATTCTTTTATACATATCTTATGTAAGATATTTTGTTACAACATGTGGAAATGAAACATAATAAGGGTGATCTAAAATTCTCAGAAAGTGTAAACATAGGCATTAAAAATTGAATATATATGATGATAAAAAGATGTGAATAAGGGTAATAGAACATATTCAAAGTTCATGATCATAATATAAGATAATTCATACCAATAAAAACCTGAAAAAAAACAATGAGACATGGCATAAATGTTTAACAAAATATAAGAGACATTCGAGTCAGAAATCGTGATCCAAGTGAAAATAATCCTTGATAAAAGGAAACATTAAAAATTATTTAAAGCATAAATAAACAATGATAGTAACATGGAATATATAAAAATATGCATGGAATCACCTAAAAAATAAAATTTTAATATTCTATTAGGATTAATATACAATAGTTAACTATGTCACTTTACCCAATGCATTGGAGGGATACAACGAAACCACCCATCCTTTTTTATAATGTTACCAGCCGTAATTGGTTTATAACCTAACAAACCATGCTTGGTTTATAGAAACACCACCCATAAATCATTAATATATATTCCAATTATTATATAATTAACAAAACATTTAGAATCTTGTACTTTTCAATATAAAAAACTTTAATACAACCATCATTCCTTTTTAATTTGATTGCCCCATGGAAAAAAAATGAGTTCCATAAAAATATATTTCATACTATCATAACTCAAATAGGTAGATAATAATAATATATTCATTGTAAAATATCCCTATTGGATAAAATTAAATAAATAAGGGATGTTTAAATAGATGAAAAATACCTTTAAAAGAAAATTTAATACATTTCTTTGTAAAAATGGAAAATAATTATTTTCTATTGATAATATTTAATAAAAATTTAAAGAATAATGGAAAAATATTTTCTTTGAAAATTATTATGGAAATTAAAAATTTAATATTCAAATAAAATAGTATTTATAATAGTGGGAAAATCCATTATTTTTTGTGAATGTTAAAACAAATAATCCTTTCACACTTCTAATAAAAACCAAAAGTGTCCTTCTTGGAAAATGAAAAAAATGTTCCTTTCAAACATTTTTAAATAAAGTAAATAATTGTCAAAATGAATCTAAAAATCATTTATTTATATAAAAGAACATTATTGAAAATTTTTAAAAGATCATGGATGTTTAAAGGAAAATATTCTTGACCAAAAAGGGAAATAAGGTCAACTTTTCCATAGAACTGTTCTTTTGATCTCCATAAGTACCAAAGAGATGAAAATGGTAGGAAATCATGTAAACCTTAGAAATTAAAAAATTTGAATAAAAGAGATATTTTTCAAGAAATTAATACCATATAATTTCTTAGAAAGGAACCTTTAACATAAATAATCCTGAAAATAAATGATATTGTACCATAAATCCTTTAACAATTTTATAATTTTTGAATCAAAATTAATTAAAATCATTATAACAATATAGATATATTAATCCCATTAATTAATATTTTAAAATTCATTCATGGGGAAGTAAGTACACCATAAAAATAAATCATGGTTTATGACATGAAATATTCTCAAGAAATTGAGATTGAGACAAAGAAAATCCTTTCAAAGATCATAACTTTTGAAGTGATAATAAATCCATGAAGACTTTATTCACACATATTTAAATACAAAAAAAAGTTTACAAAAATCATAAAATAATTGAAATATTAATTCACACATAATCATGGAAAAAAGTCAATACAGAAGTTTTATAACCAAATGATAAAACTTTGAGTTAAGAAACCCCTTACCTAGAGTCCCAACATGCTATGTATATCATTTAAATCACATATAATGAACTTATATTAATTATTTACTTGTTTAAAAACTACTTATAAGTTTATTAACTTATAATTAAACATTTATTTTACATATTTCAATGACATATTTAATTACTTAATCGATTAATTCCATGTTATGTGTTTTTAGGATGTTTGCTTTATAATTGAAAAATGACCTTTCCAGGTTAAATATAGTAAAAGGTTCATTATTCCCTTATATAAATAATACTAATCATAATAAATTTTCATTTATATACATCAAATAAAATTTTATATCTATCCATGAAAATTGTTCATGAAAAAAAATCATCTCGTGAGGCGGTCATCTGTACGTACACATGAGGGTTGTTTTTACTTTATATTGGATGGAAAATCAAGAAAAAAAATAAATATTATCTTTTTAGAATCATTATTATGTCATAAAAATAAAATAAGTTCATTAAATCCATCCCCATGACCATCTATAAGAGGAATTGTTTGAAAAAAAATTACATCACTACGTGGAGATGGTAGTCTGTATATAAACAAGTGCGATGATTCTGTTTTTAATGATTGGAATGTTATATTTTTTATTATAAAAATATTTCCTATATAAAAATAAATGATATTTTTGATTCTAATGATATTAAAATTGAACTAGTTATATTTTAAAACTAATTCAAAACCAAATGGTACTTTTTTAATACTTGAAAATAAATTTCAATTTTCAATTAAATTGGTATTTTTATTACTATTCACTGAAAAATCAATTTTTTGAGAAAAATCTAAACAATTTACAGTAATATAATTTGGGTATTCTAAATTAAAAAAATTATGTTTTTTGTATCAAATAAAATTTCTAAAATTGGAATAAATTAATTATAATATTCACTAAAAAAATGAAAAACATTTTTTAAGAAAATGTATTTTTGAAGCATAAAATGACTTTATCAACAACTGAGTATTTATTTACTAATAATTAATCAATACATTTTGAATTGAGTAGGGAATTTATTCAAATATTTAAAAATTTAGTTATTTTTTTAATATCTTCCAATTCAATGGATTAGTTATAATGGTCATATTTAAATAATAAAAAATCATAGCCATTAAAGATTAGTATTGTGTGTCTTGTACACTATCAAACATGGTTTTTTCTTAAAATCCTAGAGAATTGAATTATCCCCTACCCCCACCCCCCAAATAAATTTTTTCCACACAATTTGATCTTGATCTTGGTAATTAAAGGGTTTAATATTTTAAAATATATTTATTTAAAACCCACATTATAAAAAAGTTTAATAAAACTTTATTTTGAAAAGAGGGAAGGGAAATATAAAGTTCATTTGGACTAACACATAACTAGGTTTTTAAATAACATAAAAATAGTGAAAAGTGAAAATGTGGACATATAGTAGAAATATAATGTCTAAATAATGATGTGTAGTGATACATGATGTGATCATGAGAAAGTTAATGACCAAAAAATCGAGAATTAATAAGAGATAAAGATGATTGTCAATTCATCAGAAATGATTTTAAAAAATATAAAAATTTTAATTTTTTAGGGATTGTTTTATTATCAAAAATAATATAATTGTGAAATATACTTACTTGATTTTATTCAAATCCATGAATGCAATTTCATCCTTTGGTTGCATGTTTTAACAAGTTTCCACCTCTATCACATATTATATTCAAATAGATGGGTATCCATGATGAATCATTCTCATTCCCAAAGAATCGAATTTTAATAAATCATATGATCCAAATAAGGAAGAAAAGAAATTACACCTATATTTAATAAATACAAAATGGTTAGCATAAGATAAGATAATACCTAAAATGAATTAACCTTTATATGAATAAATTAAACATTTAACTTAAAAATTACTACAATAACACCAAAGTTTCAACTTAGATCATTCCATAAATAAATAACAATATATTTAAATTAACCTCAATAACCTCAACATTAAAGAATTTTTTAACATCAAAGGTTGTCTTATACCTTTCATATTGAATTCTCAAAAATGTAACAGCATTATTCTGAAATAATTCTTCATATTAAACCTTAGGTATAGATATACCCCAACCCTATAAAATATTTCCCAAAATATAATTAGTCACCTTAATGTCCCGCCACTTAAAATCCCAAAATGGGTATGTATGTTTTTGAACTTATGATCAACCTTAAAATTATAAACCCATAATGGTATATGTGAATCACATGAAAACATATTAATCTCCAAAGTTATATTAACCCTTCTCTAATACCAACTATAATATCCTCAAACCTAAACTCCCTGATCCATTGCTAAAAAAATAATCTTTACATTTCTGGAATTAATACTAATAAATATGACCCAATTTTATCCTTCCAAAACATACAACATCAAATTGAAATATTGAATCACTTTAATACACAAGTATCTTTTAGGATTAGTGTTTTAGGGATTTGAATAAATCTTATATAAAAATACCCATGTCTTTAAGTGATCATTTTTTCTACTATAACCATATTCACATATTCCATAATAATTCTTTATAATCACATAAATTAAATCCTTCTAGACATATCTTATATAGCACCTTTCTTTATAACCTATGGAAAATAAACATAAAAGGGTGAGCTCAAATTATTAGTAATGGTTAACATAGGCTTTAACAATTGAATATCTCTAAAGAGAACAAGATGGGAATAAGGTTATGAGAACATATTCAAAGTGAATGAACATAACATAAGATAATTCATAGATGAAAAAACATGGACCATAAATAATGATAGATGGAATAAATATTTAACAAAAAATGAGATACAAACGATTCAACAATCAGGATCCATGTAAAAAATAATTATTTATCAAAAGAAACATTATAACTTATTGAAAACATAATGAAACTAGTATAATAACTTGGAACATTAAATATTAATCATATAAACACTAAAAATGATAATTTAAACATTCTATTGGGAGTAACATATAATGGTTAACTATCTCGCTTTATCCAATCCATTATAGGGCTATAATAGACCCACTCATCCTTGGTTTATAATGTAACCACTTGTTATTGGTTTATAATGTTACCACTCAACCTTGGTTTGTAATGGAACAACCTATAAATCATACATATATATGTCCAATGACCGTATAATGAAGAAAACTTTTCGAATCTTTCACTTTTCAACATAACACCCTTGAAAACAACCATCATTCTTTTTTAGCTTTATAAACCAATGGAAAACAAATAGGTTCAATAAAATTATATTTAAAAAATCATGATCTATATGTATAAATAATAACGAAGTAATCATTCAAATATATCCCCATTTGATAAAATTATAATAATAAAGGGTTTTCTACAAATGAAAAATACCTTTAAAAGAACATTTAAGACATTTTTTTATAAATAAGAAAAAATATAATTTTCTATTGATAATATTTTATGGAAATGTCCAGAATATTTAGAAAAAATATATATACTTTGAAAATAACCATGGAAACTTATTTGAAGGAAAAAATAATTATAACAGTAGGAAAATAAATTTATTATTAAATATTAAATTAAATATTCTTTTCAAACTACCTATAAAAACCCTAAGTAACCTATTTAGAAAAGGAAAAAAAATATTTCTTTCAAAAAATTAAAAATAAATTAAAATTACTTTAAAAATTACTTTAAAAACAATTATATAAAATAAAATTCTTGAAAAAATTTTAAATATCGTGGATATGGAGGAGAAGATATTTCCGACCAAAATGAGAAATAAGGATATTTTTTCTTTAAAACCCTTCTATTGTTCTCTTTAAGTGCCAAAGAGAGGAAAATTAAGGGAAATCATATAGAAATTATAAATAACCATATAATAAAAATCTTTTTTTTCAAAAAATTAAGATCGTAAAATTTCCCCCAAGGGATCATTGAACATAAACAGTCCCAAAAATAAATGAGATTGTAACATAAATCCTTTGCCATTTTGATAGCTTTTGAATAAAAATAAATTAAAATTAAGAATATGACATGGATATGTATATCACATAAATTAAATAAACTAATATTTTACAATTAATTCAATATTCATCAATTACACTATACAAATAAACCATAGAGCACAACATGAAACATGTCTCAAGAAAATGAAGTTGAAACAAAGAAACCCCCTGAAATTTTCATAACATTTTAAGTGATAATTAATCCATAAAGTGATTATTTTAAAATATTTTAATATATAAAAAAATAGAAATAAAACCCAAAAAAATTAAAGATAAATTTGAATATAATAGTGGTATAATAAATTCAATGAAGAAGTATTATAACCCAATTAAAACAAATTGAGTTAAAAAACCCGTACCTCGAGTCATAAACTTCTATGCATGTCCTATAAATCCTATATAATAAAATAATTATAATTTTTTAATTTTTTAATAAAATTTTACAGGTTTATTTTCTTATCATTAAACCATTTATTTCATTTATTTTAATGAAATATTTAACGACTTAATCTGTTAATCTCACGTCAGGTGTTTTGAGGATGTTTGGTTCATAATTAAAAAATAATTTTTCTTGGATAAATTTGTTAAAAGTATTCATTATTAATTCATATAAATAACAATAATCATTAAATTGTTATCATTTTTATACATAAAATAAAATACTAGATCCAACCATGAACATAAAACATGAAAAATAAAATACATCAACTCGTGAGGCGGTATTTTGCACAAACACAAGATAGATGTATTTACATTACATTAGATCTAAAATAAGTAAATAAAAAAATATTATGTTTCATAATAATTATAATTTAATGAAAATCAAATAAATACATCCCCATGACCATACGTGAGAAGTATTTTCTGAAAAATAAAGTACATTGTTACATGGAGATGGTGGTTCATATGTACGCACATGTGATGTTTCATTTTTAAGGATTGGAAAGGTATAAAGATAGAGGATATATTATATTTTTATAATCCTAAAAATTTTATTAATATAATATACACACATCAAATCATTCATAATATCCATCTATGAAAGGCGGTGATGATAAACAAAGTACATCGGTTCATGAGGTGGTAGTTTGCACGTACGCAGGAACAATGGTTTTGTTTTCCAATTAGATGGAAAAGAATATGAATAAGGTTATAAAATTAACATAATAGAATTAAATTATATGTTATATACTTATTTTATTATATTTTAATAGTTACGATAGAATTGAAGGAGGTATAAGAAGAAGTAAAATAAAAATGCTCGGTTAACATGATTCTTGCCTCTTTGAAGTACCTCCTTTAAATATCTTCGTAAATCCCCTAGGTATGGAGTTTTAATAATAAATGAACCTCTATAATGTCTATATTTAATTTAATAAGAGTTTTTGGAAGTATTTTTTCTAGCTAGGTGGCTCAAAAAGTGTGAGGAAGATAGGAGAGGTGGTGTCCCTTTATAAGTGTGGGTAGGGACACCTTCTGAATTACTTAAAGTATTAAATTAATATAAATTAATTTTTTATATATAGAACCAAATTGATATATTTCTAATATATTATTTGGATGATTCTAAATAATATTATATAATAAAATTTTGATAACTTTAGGTAATGTTTTAACATTTATCTCTTAGTCTCAACCCCTCGTAAACTCTTTCAATGATTAACATGATATCATTGTTTCTTACTCGTTAGTGGACATTAAATTACTATAAATGGTAAATTGGACCATAAGTGTAAAAAAATTATATTCTCAACTAAATATCATTAAACTTTCCAAAAAATATATTTTTATGAATTTTAAATCATTTAATAAAATATTATTTAATATAAAATACCATTAAAGTCGCTTTTAGGAATATTCACATAATTGAATTTAAAAAAAAATAAATACACTAATTAATCTAGAACATAAAATTTTAAAACATCAATAATAAGTTATATTTTTCTAAAATATTATTGGGAAATCATAAATCAACCAAAAAATATTAATTATAAAGTTTTTAAAATCATTTACATGAATTTTCTACTACATGCACAAACTCTGTTTTGGCACTGAGTAAAAATTTAACCTAATTATTTGATAAATAAGAATTAAGACAAATTAACTTAAAAAAATTTATTCATATTCAAAATAAACTTTCAGAATCATTCATAACTTTTTTTTATCCCTCTCAAAAAAATTAGATATATTAAAAGTAAGAAGTATACATTTTTGGAATTTTGGTTTACTTAAAATAATATAATCATATTTTTCAAATATAGATTATTACAAAATGAAATTTTTTTCTAATATTTTAAGTTTTTGGTTGAATTATACTCATCCAATATATTAAATTCAACTATTAGGGTGATTTTAAAGCCTTTCCACAATAGTTTTTACCTAGTTAACCCAATTTACCTTTTATAGGGTTGATAAATATTATTCATGGTTTTTATTCATCACAAAGAAAAATAAAATTGAACTATTTAAAAAATTATAAATTTTTATTCTTAATATGGAATCCATTTTATCAAATTTATTTCCTATTAGTGGTAGAAATACTTTTAAAATAAACATGTAAGATGTGACGAATAATGGTTTTCCCAAAAAAATGTATTTTTAAGGACACAAATGTTTTTATATAAAATTAACAATAATTTTAATTAAAATTAATTTAAAATGGAAAAAATTAATATTAAAACCAATTAATAATAAAATGGTACTTTTAAAATATTTGAAATGAAATGATGGTTTTCTATAAAATTGGTATTTTTCACTACTCATAGAAAAATCCCAAAATTTCACCTGAAGTAAATTTTGATATGTTGATCTCAAGAATTATATAATTATTATCAAATAAATTTTTTAAAATTATAATAAATAAGTTATAAAATTTTATCAAAAAAAATAAATATTGGTTTTAGAGAAAATGTATTTTTGAAGTATAAAATGACTTGACCAATAATTGAGTTCTAATTTCCCAAAAATTAATCAATATATTTGTCTTGATTATGACCCTCGTTCATCTATTTTATAATAAAATTAATTTTATTCATATCATCCAATTCAATGGTTTGGTAATAATGGTCATATTTAAATAATAATATTTTGCAGTCGTTAAGACCTGGTATTGTGTGTCATGTACAATATTGAACATAGTCTTCTTTTAAAATGTCGAGTTGTTGCACTAGTTGTAAAATCCTAACTGTTAGGATATGAGAGGAATAGATGTGGGATTTTATACATGATGGATTGGGTAAAGAGTTACCCACACAATTATCCAAGAATCATATATGATGTGATCAGGATAATTCCCTACCTAAATAGTTATGTAGTGAGAGTAATTCCAAAGTGGACTCATTATTTATTTAAATATAGCTCTTGTACCACTAATGGGTATGATTAATATTAAATGCGGTCATCATTTTAATGGGATATTATTTAATCAATATCCTTTTAAATTGGTTTATAACAACATGATACTCATTTGATAAAAGATTCGGTTACAGATAATGGAATCATTATTGACCATCTTAACCTACAGATATATTTTGGATAAAAAAATTGAATTTAAATAAGTTCCTTTACTAGTATGGAAACTTGAGAATAACTCTCAAGCATGAAGGAAAATTCTATGTGTTGTAAAACCCCCTCCAAGAGAAGTAAGTGAAAATGATAGATATGGATGCCTTTGATAATAATCTAATGGATTCTATAAAAGTATCCAAAATCATTATTGTAACCGGGTTTTAACAACTTAAGTCACATTCTCATTTTATTATATGTTTTTAACATAAAAATAAAACCAAGGATCTAGAGGTATAGTGTCTTTAAAAGATTTGACATATGATACATCAACTTAATCATAAACTACTTATTAATTATTTTAATCTCTATAATTCACTTCTAAATGACTTTAAACTCATATTATTTCATAGTATAACTTGGATAAATACATAAAGGAAAAGAGTGAGCTATAAATCTCCATAAGTGAGTAAACATGATAATGTAGTATAATATCTCAGAAAAAAATTCATAACAAGATATCATAAAATAGGAATACCTCATATAATTATATGAAATAATGGAATAATGAAAAGGATATCATAGGAAATTACAACATAATAATGTGAAAATAACAGAAAATGTGACATCATAAGAATAATTCAAGACTATATTTCAATAAAACATAACATAATGTGCTAAGATAACTACTCGTGCATCATACCCAATATATCATGAGATGAAAACATTACCTAATTCATTGAAAGGATATATAATTCCAAAACCACCCATAGTATCATATTATATACATTCATATGTGTTCTATGTAATTTAATCATAGATAATTCATAATCATAGGAAAACCTTGTGAGAAAGAAGTGGGTTACATAATCTTATCTAAAAAAATAATCTTTGAATATTTCATAAATATTCCTAGGATAAAAAAGGAATTAAATATTTTGTACATTCAAATTTTAAATACGAAACATTAGTCCTAAATATATGTCCAAATTAAGAATATTATTTAATAAAAGGGTGGAGAAGTAGGCATAGAAATGCAGCACTTAAATGATGTTTATGTAAAGAACCTTTAAAGAAGGTGAGAAGATGATCTTTTCATTTAAAATAGAAATAAACTAGAATCCTTTCTCATCAACCAGTCTGAATTTATGAAATAATGTAACGTAAAAAACTTTCAAAATCAGTGCATGAAAAATGAATAATGATTAGGAATATTCCCTTTAAGAACACTCTTTTAAATGAAATATTGAGAAAGTAACTTGAAGAAAATGTATAACCTTAGTAAATAAAGGGAAAATAAAATAATTATATATGTTAGATATATATATAAAGAATATATAAGAGGTAAATGTGAAAAACAGATAGAGATAATGAGGTTTAAAGAGAGAAATCAAGACCTGAAATAAAAAAATGTAGTTTTGAAGATCCCTTAACTTAGGTCCTGACTCTCTTGGTTCATTAATATAACCTCCTAAATTACCAAATTAAATTTATTAAATACTTTCTTCAAAACCTTAATATATATATTTTAACTATTACTATTCTTTTATATTCATCTATATTCATTTTATTAGGACATTGGGTTTGTTCTTACTATCCTAAGGGTGCTTGTTTAATAGTTTTAATGATTATTTGATTTATTGATGATTATATAATTTCTTATCAAATGATAACACAACTAAAAAATTCAAATGAAATAATTTTAATGTCATTAAAAAATTTTAAATGGTCCCATAGTCATGGGTAACTGGGTATAAATGTTATTTTCTAATGCCATTTTCATCTATGTGGTTTTACTGACCATATAAATGCTTTATATAGTTTAATTTTTATTCATCCATTTCAGAACATGAAATAACTTATAATATTTCCATTAGAATCTTATTTAACAATAAAATTATTTATATAACTATGCATGAATATTGTGATGTAATCGAATAACATCGTCTATAGAGGTGGTGGTTTGAACATAACCCAAGCGACATTTTCATTTTCAAATATTTTAGAGGAAGGTAGATAGTGGATATTTCCTTGAAATAATAAAAAATAATTATATATATGATAATAATTTTACTATTTCAAGTTTTATAGAATATATTAGTTATATATATGAGAATAAAATTTGAAAATACCACGGTTATGAACATTACCTCTTCCTTTGGATGTCCGCTCTTAGACTATAAAAGTTCCTTGGTTTGGCCTTTGGGTGAGAAAAAAACTCTAGGACATGGTGAAGAGTTTTGGGGAGATATTTGGGAATAATTTAGTTGAGGTAAAAGGAATATTGTGTGAGGAGGAGTGGGGTGGTGAAGTGGTCTCTTTATATGCGAGAGGGGTGACATTTTTATAAATATTAACTTCTTAATATAAAAAGAGATGTCACTTTCAAGAAACGTTGATCCAAATTTTATAATTAATGTGAAAAATATTATTTAAGGTCATTAATACCCTCATAAATAAGTTTAATGATGCGTATTATTTATATATACCACTTGATTTAATATTTTTACCTCATTTTAACATTTTCCATGGTGAATTGTTTTTACCATTGTAACATATTTTTATTCCCTAAAATTAAAGTGGATTAATTACCTAATTTTGATTACGCTAAATAAAAATATGAAATTAATTTTATTTAATTAAATTTCCAAATGTGACAAAAATCAACTTCAATATAAGCAATAAAAAAATATTTTTACTATTCACTATAAATCAATTTTTTACAAAAATATTAAAAATTCACACTAATATAATTTTGAAGTGTTTATTCGAAAAAAATTAATGTTATCAAAATAATTTTTTAATTATTCGAAAATAAAATTTTAAATGAAAACCTATTTTATTGAAAAATTCTAATTTTATTGAAAAATACTAATTTTTAGGACATGATCAAACTTATAAGCCTTGGAAAAATTACTCATTATTTCATAAAATTATACGATCAAATAACCAGTGTCTAATGACTACATTTTATGAGAAAACAATTATTTAAAAACCATATAAATAAATTTTAATTAAAATAATATATATAGGTAATACCTCAAGATTTTAGAATTTATTTTCTTTATGTAATTTATTCGATGGCATTATGTTTATGCAATAGTGAGATTAAAACAAATTAAAATATACTATAAAAATATTATTATTTAAATATAACCGTCAGAAAGTAGAAATTGTTTTGATGGGTATGGATAGGAATAAAAATATTATGAAATATATGTAGAATTTTTTACTTTAATAAATAGAATAATAAATCATACATTGATTACTAATTGGTTTGAAATGAAAAAAAATATTTTAAATCTAAAAGAGATATTTTTCATAAAATTGTTTATATGTGTGTAATGTATTTTGATATTTATAGATCAAATTAATAATTATTGAAAATAGTCATAATAAATATATAATATTTATAATTTAATTAAATAAAATTCATTTAATTATGGTTATTAGACATGTAATGAGAATAAAGTCATTTTATGCTTCAAAAATATAATTTCTTAAAAAATGGTTTTTATTACATTTTGTGAGTGAATATTATAATTAATTTATACCAATTTAGTTAATTTATTTTATAAAATGGATATAATTTTTTAAAATATCATTTTATAATAGTATTAGGATGAATTTTTGGGATATTTTCTAGAGAATTTATTTTTAAGTGAATAGTAAATAATAAAAAAATTTGGAAAACTCTCATTTATTTTTTAAACTAAATTAATTTAAAAGTTCAATTATATTTTGTATTTAGTTTTAAATTAAAATAGGATCCCTTTTAATAATAATAAAATAATTCTATATGAATAGATATTATATTTTATATTGAATAAAAGTTTATTTTTATGCAAAAAAAACCCAATAATCTAAAAACTATTTTTCCATTGCATTTTTTTAATTTAAATTAAAAATTAATTTATTAAACATATATAAATGGAATCATGAAAACTTGAATTGATCCTATTATATGATTTTTTTTGGACGAAATCTATCCAATATATTAAAACATGGAAATTTATTGCCACTTTCCATTAATTCTAACATTTATATAATTCTAAGAAAATGATAAACAAAAAATGTCACTTTCTTGATTTTAATTTATATTATATGTTTTCATAGGGATAGAAATAACTTATGAATGAATATAAATATTTATACTAAACCTAAAAAAATATTTTTATGAAAGTGAATTATTTTTAATTTTTAGTGATGATATTATTACCTATAACGCTTATGCAATGCCGATACAATGCTTGTGTAAGCAGTAGAAAAAACAAGGTAAATGATTTTAAAAATAATAAAATTAATATTTTTTGGATGAATAGTAGTATTTTGAGAAAAAATTAAATTAATTGTCCCAAAAATGACTTTAATATTATTTCATGATAAAAAATATTATATTAAATGATTTAAAATACAAAATATATTTAAATAGGATAGTTGGGATATAAAATGGTCTAATATTTCATCCATGGACCATTTTTGAACCACTTTTCACCTTATAAGTATATTTATGATCCTTAAAATCCAAAACATGTGTTATAATGGTCATGTTAAAAAGGGTCAATGAATGGGTGAAACAAGAAGATACGATTTAAAATAACACCAAAACCTATATAAATTTTATTTTCTAATTTTAATTCAACCTTATAATGTCCTTCCATCTAAATTATGGAAATTTTGTGCCACTTGGCATTATTATGATAAATATTATATTTAAATTTTTTAAATAATTCCAACTGTGGCTATTCCCTCACTTATAAAAGGGAACCACCTATCCTATCTTACTCACACTTCATGATCCTTTTGGTTTATAAAATACCTAGAAATCACTTAAAATTTTTCTCCACGTGTCCTATAGGTTATTTTATAACAAAAATACCATCTTAAGAAGGCTTTAGGAGTAAGTCAAGGGAGGTTTTCCAAAGAAGAGGTATAACTCTTAACCGAGTGTTTTCATATTTATTTATTCTTTCACATGCATAAAATCTTCTATAACCATGATGATATAATAAAATAACTATATTAAATATACTTAAACGTTATTATTATAATGAAAATAGCCTTTATGCTCAATTTTTTCATCCTATGTGGAACAAAAATATCATTTGAGTAAACATGTGGACTTTCACTTCCACAATGTGATGGGTTTCATTTTTCATAACCACCTCACAATGATGGTTATTATGATGGATTTAATAAATATATATTATATTAATCACATAATTATGATATATTAAATACCCTCATAGTTTTCTACCCCTTAAAAATGATAACATCACTGATGAGTGTGTATAGAATATCACCTCTCTGAAGCGATGTGATTTCTTTTTCATGTCTGCCTCTCATAGATGATTATAAAATTTTATCGAAGCTAGAAAAATGATAATTATTTTACGATTAATATTATTTATATTATGGAAAAATTATCCCTTTTACCTTGGTCAACATACAGAATTTGTCTTGGGGATTATGAACCGAACATCCTCAAAATGTTTGACATGAACTTAATCAATTTAGTAACTATATAATTCATGGTCTTAAGTAAAATATAAGATATTATAATAAGTAAATAAATCATAAATAGGTTCTTGAGAATGTAAATAATTAATATGAATTCATTATACACGATTTAAATAATATTTATAGAAATCTAGAAGACGAGGTAAGGGATTTATCATCATTATTTCTTTTTCATTAAGACTCATGCTATGTTCACCACATTTTTTATTTTTTGTAGTGAATATAATTCCATATCTATTAATTTTATCACTTATTTAATAAATTCAAGTGTTGAAAATAATTTTCAAGTTTCCTCCATCAATTTTCTTTTTATTCAAAAGTTACTAAGGCCATAAGGGACTTTATTTTAAAAATATTAAAGTTTTCCTTCAAAATATTTTTCTTACATGTAGAGGTTACTTTAAATGTTTAAATATTAAAATAAATTGTTATTAAAAGTTTTATAAATTAAATTTTTAACAAATTTAAACATTATTTTTAAATTTATAAAAAAATTAATATTTTTAGGTTTTTCAATATGGGATAATTTTAACACTTTTTTCCAAAGTGAAAAAGAATGTTTTTTAACATATATGGAAAGATAATAATTTCCCACCATCATGAAATTTATTTTTTATAAATATCACTCTTCAAGTTTTCATGGTTTTAAAAATAAAATTCAATTCCCATTTTTTAATGGATTTTTTTATTTTAAATATTTTTCTAAATAAAAGATATATTTCTCTACATTTTTATACAAAAATGGAAACTTCATTGTTTTTGGGTTTAAATGATTTTTTCAATGGTTTTATAATGTAAAATTTTGTGATTAAATTGTTTTTATTCATAATAAGGTACTTAAACATTATAGGTGATGAGAATTTATCCCAATATATCTCATTATGATGGGTAATCCTGATATATCTCTCCAAATCATTGAGTAATAAATAATATTAGAAGGAAAAAATAAGGGAGATAATTGGGTATGTTACACCTATGGAATTAAAAAGGATTCAGTTATTCTGACAAGATTTAAAAATTTTTGAATGTGATTCATGAATATGATGCTCTAATATGCCAATATATTATTATTTATAAAGTTTTTTATAGAAATATTTTTATTTTATAAGGTAAATAATTCTTATGAACTTTAAAAACGTGAAATTATTTTTTTAAAGAAATTTTTTCATGATTATTTCATGGTTTTCCTTTGCTTTTTAATGGGTTCCAAATATTTCTTTGAGAAAAAACATATTTTATTAAGTGTATATTTTTTATTTATGTGATCAAATTTTTATTGGGTAAAATATAAACATTTTCATGGGATTTCATGTTTTTCATGGGACTAAAAAAAATTCTTTTTATACCCATTATTGACTTTTTTTGCTCATAACTTTTTTTCAAATATTTTTATTAGGATCTAAGAATGTGTAGGAACTATAGAAAGGAAAATATTTATACTATGGTCACTCATATTAAATTATGAATACGTGTTTTAAATGAAACATGAGTTTAAATTTAGGAATCATGTTTTGTGAAAAAAGGACATTACGTTTTTGTGTACCCTATATAATGTAATGTTTTACCTATTTCTCTGAATATCTAACCCTAAAAGATCCTTGAAATGTTTTATTTTGGAACCATCATTATAAATCATGTGAGTATTGGTTTTATAAGGTATAGGGAGTAATAGTTCCTATTAAATGAAAGGTTTTCATAACATTATAGGTCTGGAAGATTCAGATTGGGATATTTTAAAAGTTTTTGATACAATCATGAGTTAATTAGTATAATATTGATCATCAATTTAAAGAAATAGATACCCATTTTTTGGATTTATGATATGGATATTTTGTAATACATTTATTTTAATAAAAACATGTGTTTTCTATGTGTTTTAGTAAAAAGGTTATTGGATAAATAATGCTTATATATTTTTTAGACAAAATTTTAAAGGTATTGATAAACTTTGGGGTTAAGATTGTCTTTGATGTTGAGGAAATTCGAGTTAGTTAAAATAAAATTGTTATTAAATTTTTGGAACATGTGTTTTATCCTATAGATAACCATGGGTTTGAAAACTGATTTGCTGACTAAGCGATCAAAGTTATTTTTTAAGAAGTTCACTATTTTGGGAATATTATATTATTAAGGTAAATTAAAATGTTAATTCTATTTTGGGAATAAAGGTTGAATTATTTTTATATGTATATATGATTTTATTTTGTCATTGTAGTGATTCACGTTATTTATGTATAATATTTTCACATTTTGGTGACTATATGATTAGGAAATATGAATTTTTTATATAATTTTATGATAGACTAATGTTTTTTGGAGGTTAATTTTAAGCAGATCACAGAAAATTATTTGATCAAATATTTCTGACCTTTGGGTTTTGAATATGTTTTGACATATTTCCAAGAGCTTTAAGGTTAGTTATATAAGTAATGTTTAAATTTTAAGTTTTTGGTGTTATTTTTTAGGCTTTAGATATTAATGTATCATTTTTTTCATTTTGGATATTTTATTACCTTATTCTAACCATTTTGGTTTTTGTTAAATTATAAATATATGAGGAAATACTTATTATCCTTTTTTGGATCATGTAATCCATTGGAAGTTGATTTTAGTACTTCATACAAGAAAAATTAAACATGAATAATAATTTCTTGGAGTAATAGTTTAGAAATAAATCAAAAAACTTCTCAAATCACAACCAAAGAATAAAATTTTTCTTATGAAATGGAAAAAAATTAAGTAAGTATATTTTTTGGTGTTCTCTATATTATGATTAAAAATACATCAACTCTAGGAAATGGATCTTAAAATAAAAATATTACCATTTTACCTTTATTTCTAATGAATTTATGGTATTCTTTATCCCTTAATGATTTATAGTTTTTTTGTCATTAAATTTTATGTGATCATGTTCACCATCACTCTCTATTATTACTTGGATATTATTTTTCTCCTCGATGTTTATATTTTTAGTTCCCACTAATGTTGTCCTTATATTGGAACCTAAATAAGTTTTATTCCTGGCGACCTTCATATTTCCCTTATCCCCTTTTTGAAATTATTTTTTATTATTCTATTTTATTATTTAGCTTTTCAATAAAGTTATTTTAAAATATTAAAAAAAATCATTTAATAGTCATATGTTTTATATTCAACTTCTTAGAATTGATGTTAAAAAAATGTTTTAAACCGTTTTTATATATACAAGTTAAAATTATAAGGTCATAATAACTTTAAGGGGGAATAATGTAACACGCCAATATTTAAAATTTGTTTTATTTATGTATTATATTTGATAGTGTGTTGTATGTGAAATAATGATCTTAAAACAAAATAAGATATACTATTAAAATATTATTATTTAAATATGATTTTTAGGACCTAGCTAATGATTTGGAGAGTATGAAAAGGAATAACCATATTATGAAATATATATAGAAAGTTATTAGTTAAAAAATGTATAATCAATCATACATTTATTATTAACTAGTTATAAAAGAAGATAAAATATTCTAAAGGTAAAAGGGTTATTTTTTACAAAAGTTTTTTTATGTGATAAATTTATTTTGATCTTGATAGATTAAATTTATAATTAACTGACCCATAATACCTTCTAAATTAGTATCCAAACCATTTATCCACTAGATCAATGGGTGTTCTTGATCTCCACGGGTTGGCGATAAGCACTTAGGCATTAAGAAACAGCCTTTGGGAAATATTTTTCCCGAAAAAAGACAATATAAATCAAAGAACACTGTGGAAATATCAATAAATAAATAAAATATTAAAACCTCATTTGGATACAAGGAGATGATACAAATACAACCAATAATGTAAATTACAAACAAAACTACCATAACCCATATCCAAGTGGTCCATGACCACCCACCGTGTCCCATATCACCTACCCTCGGTCAACCAAGAATGAAACCATAAAGGAATATTAAGATAACATGAGTAAATAATATAAAACATTAAGGATGAAAACACAAAATGGTAAAATAAGGGTGTGATCTACATATCCTAGTAAGATTCCACTAAAGAGTCTATACAATTTCTGAGCCAAGAGATTTAGATAATATAGTTTAAAAAAAAATAGGAAATGATATTTTTTATATAAATAAAGATATAAAAGATGATCATTTTTAAAAGGGAAATAAAAGACATAAATTAGGTTATGAGAAATAAACAGTCTAAACCAATATCTTTTCCATTTTAAAATAATTTTTTTAATTACCAAATAAATACATATAAAACAAATTTTCAAAAAAATACCTATTTTATAAAATCCTTGAAAATAATTTCACAATCCAAGGTTAAAAATGAATAGGAAATTACTGATCTAGTACCATGTATCACAGAAAAATGCATCATACCAAGGTAGATAGAATGATTAATTAAGTACCTCATAACAATCTAGAAGATACAATAAAGGATATCAGAGTGGAAACTTTGGTTCCAAGTCATGGTCGAGTGATCATAATCATATATCAATTATTAATGTTAGGTTTTGATGTAATATGTTAGTGGAAAGTTCTAGATATGTAAGTGAGTAAAAAAAATACATGGAAAAAAATCATGACCAACTACATGAAAATATATAACCTATCAAATACACAAGATTACCAACTCCTCACACACTCACCTCCTTAGAGAACATCTATGTACTGAATTTTCATTTTCTAGGGAGATTCTTGTTGAGGTGTCAGTATAAAAAATCGTAGAATAAATTTAGGGTTATCTCTTCTAGCTACCTAGGTTTTCCATTATAGACAAATAGGTGAGTGAGATAAAAAGAAACAATGATCAAAATGGAGATCCATCGTGGAAACATAATGCATAATAAACATTCCATTACATAGGATATTCACATCTCATCCTCAACCACAAAATCCCTCAAAGAGTACAACCCATGTGCCAACAACCCTCATCATGTTCTTCAATCACCGTTCATAAAGGAATTATACACATTAGGGGTTAATCATGAATTTTCATAATAATAGAATTTAATTCACAAGGTTCCAAATGGGCCTTTAAGGAAATACAAATTGGTAAAATAAACCATTGTAAATTTATTAAAATATCACATTAAGATATTTATTTGATAAGGGACACTAATAACCACTTCTTTTTAAAAACCTTTTAACATTCCAAATATTCCTTTAAGAAAATAGCACCCAAAATCCAATCAATCCCTTCAATGTTTTTAAATACAAATACCAACAATATTTTTAAAATAATCCATTTAAATATATTCCTTAAGCCATCCCAAAACATGTTTTTGAAGAACACACACACACACTAACCATTTAGAATTATATTTAATGAATCAACTCATTGTCAATTAAATCGGGACCTTTAATTTTTTTTTAAACATCAAGGTAATCAAACAAGCTAATTTATTTCAAAATAAATTATTTATTCACAACATAAAACTAGCAATTCCAAATACCAATTGCACCAAAAGAAAAGTCAATTTATGCTTCAAAATGATTAAACCTTGATTAAATAATTTCAAACAAGATAAACCTAAATTTAAGAAACACATTAATCATAAAAAGAAGAAATTTCATAGAAAAAAGTAATTGGAATATTTGGAATCAAACTGTCTTGAATATAAGATGAGTCACCTCTAATAGCGAACACATAATTGAGGAATATGTATCTTGAGAGAACTGAGAATAGATCCTATAACTATAATTATACATCAAACTTTCTAGGTACAACAAAACCCAATGATAACATAGCAACTAGGAAAAAATAATTAAGAGAATAAAATATATTGAATGACAAGAAGGAAAAGACATATCGGTTGAGGATTTTTGCCTCAAACGGAATGTCGTCCAGCCCATAAATGGGTTTGGTATAGCTAAAATCACCCAAGAAGCTCCCATAGTTCTAGGGGGTTTATTTAGGTTCAATGGAGAGGTGAATTTAAATAAAATGAGGGTTTAGTTGTATAATTACCATGATACCCCTATGCAAAATCTCATGTAGTGATACCACCAGCTATCCAGTGGATACATCAAAAATGTTGTACCTTTATCTGTCCTATCAATTGGTCAGTGGAGACCCACCGGCTGGCTGGTGGATGCAACATATCATTATAGCCACTACCCAACCCACCATATAGTTTTTGAATCTCACTAGATATCTAGGGGACCACCTACAGCTTCACAAGGTATAGGTACTATTCTAAACCTCGCTCGAGCCTTTGGGTCATCCTCCTACCCCTCAAGCCACTTGAAAATGATAGTAATGAGTTATCCATCAATAAAACAAAAACTAGGATCTTAAAAAATTGATCATTACTAAAAAATTATTATAATTATTAGATTATATATCCAACTGAATGAATTAATGTTAATTTAATTATCTATATTAGACAAGTAATGAGAACAAAGTCATTTTATGATTCAAAAATACTTTTTATTCAAAAATTGATTTTATTACATTTTGTGTATGGATATTATAATTAATTACCAAGTTTTACTTGAAAAAATTTATATCATTTTTAAAATCATCATATCATGATAGTATTAGGATGAATTTTAAGGATTTTTACTATAAGGATTTATTATTTAGTGAATAGTGAAAATACCTTTTTTTTAATATACATTTTTTCTTTAAATAATGAAATTTAGAATTCTAATTCCATTTTGGATTCTACTTAAAGTAACATATGATACATTTTATTAAAAATAATCTAAATAACTCTATATCAATAAACCTTATATTTTATTTTCATATAAGTTCATTTTCATTCTTAGAAACACAATTTTTTTTAAAAAAATCATTGTGTTTTACACACTTACATTAAAATTGATTTATATAACTTATAGAAACTGAATCATGAAATAATTATTCTATATTAAAATTCAATAGTTTCAAATTTTTTAAATATGTCCCTTTTACTCTTGTAAATATGGAAAATATTTGTCACCTCAGTAAAGACAAAACAGGTAGAACATGGTTAAAATATGGGGTAGTACTTTAAAATATCTTAAACATTTGAATTTATCCTATTGTATGAGTAGTGTTTGAAAAATTAAATCAAATATATGAAAATATGGAAATTTATTCCCACCTTCCTTTAATTATAACAATTATATTGTTTTAAGAAAAGGATTAATATGAAATGTCACATTCGTGGTTATGATTTCTCTTATATGTTGTCATAGGGATAAAAAAGAATTAATAAAATGATATTAAAGGTTACTTTGAACATAAATAAATTATTTTTATTAAATTCAATTATTTATAATTTTTAGTGATTATTAATTACCTTAAATTCTTATATAACACCGATATAGTGCTTGTGTAAGCAATACAAAAATCAAGGTTGATGATTTTAAAATTAATCAACTTTATATTTTTTGAATGAATTATGGTATTACATAGATTTAATAGGTAGTTTTAGTTTATAAATTATGTTAAATTATTTTATATTCTTGTTACATTTTTTTCTTGATGTCTTTGATGTCAAATTAAATGAATAGTCACAAAGATGACTTTAATAATATTTTATGAAAAATATATATTTTATTAAATTTAAAAAAAATTATTAAATTAGGATAATTGGGATATAAAATGGTCTAAAATTTCATCCATTGACTATTTTTTTCCCACTTTACACCCTATAACAAAATTAATGACCCTTAATGGAAAACAAATGTGTTACCATGGTTAATGTTAATAAATCTTTATAAAGGAGTTAAACAAAAAGTTAATATTTACAATGACAAATATATATATAAATTTTATTCATTGAAGATATTTATACCTTATAATTTACTATATTAAAAATAATTTTCAACTAGTTCCACTTTACATGATTAGGATATATATTATATTTAAATATTTTAAGTAATTTTAAGTGTGTCAGTTTCCACACCTATAAATGGGAGCCACCACTCCTCTATTTATCACACATAATGGTAATTTTGTTCAAATACTAGCCTATATACCTTTCCAACCTTACTCCCCATGTACTATAGGCTATCGTATCACCAAAATACCAACCTAATAAGGATTAAGGTGTAAGCCAATGGAGGTTTTCTAAAGAAGATGTATAACTTCTTACCATGTGTCTTCATGTCAATTTCTTTTTCCACCTCCTTAAAATATTTTCAACCATGAAGATATGATATCATAAATAACTTTCATATACTGAAATGCTATTATGATGATGGAATAATTCTTTATCATCTACTTTTCCATCCTATAGTGAATGAAAACATTGTCCGTTTGTACATGTGGACTATCACCTCCAAGAAGTGATGTGTTTCATTTTCCATCACTAAATCAAAAGGATTTTTATTATGATGTATTTAATAAATATATATGATATTCATGATATAATTATGATTTCTTAAATATAATATATTACATACCATCTTACCCTTCCACCTATTAAAAATGATAATGTCACTCATGTGTACATGTGGAATACCACGCCCACAAAGTGATGTGACTAATTATTAATGTTTGCCTATATTAGATGATTAAAAAACTTTATTTAAGGTAAAAAATGATAATAATTTCATCATTAATATTATATTATAGTAATAACAATACCCCTTTGACCTTTGTCAGCCTACGAAAATTAATTTGGAAATTATGAACAGAACATCCTCAAAATGCATGTCATGAACTTAATCGACTTAATTAATATATATGACATGGTAATAAATGAAATAAAAGATATTATGATAAGTCAATATGTAATAACCCAGTCCAACCCATGATAATGATATTTGTAATGGCCCAGTCCAACCCACGATCATGATATTGTCTACTTTGGGCCTAGCCTATACGGTTTTTCTTTCCCTGGGTCTGGCCCTCAAGTATCCCCTAGGAAAAGGAATCATGATGGGAGAGGTATCCAAACCACATTACAAAGGGGTGCATCATGATACTCCTCCTTTGATGTGGGATAGACATAATCCACCCCACTAGAAGGGCTCAGCGTCCTCACTCGCACATCAAATGGTGTCATCTAGTGTCCATTTGATGTGCCAGCGAGGACGATGGATCCTTATAGCAGTGTGTTAAGGATATCCCACATAGAAGGAGGAGGATCATAAATCATCCCTTTATAAGTTTTTGTGGATACCTCTCCCAGTATTAGGTCTTTTCCTGGGGGATTCTTGAGGTCTAGAGCCTAGGGAAAGAAAAACTATGCAGGCTAGGCCCAAAGCACTAGCTTGAATTCGGTCTACACTTATACTTATTTACATTGTATTCTAATACATCTATTGTATTTTGTTTTGAGTACCCATAGTTTATTGATTTAACTATTTTACATTTCTTGTAATATATATCCACTAAAATATTGTCACAGACCTTGGGTGGTTTCCTACTAGGATTTAGTCTCACACCCTGTTTGCGTTATTATTTTTGGCCCAAACAGATTATATGATTATAGGTGTTGATCAGGGAAAGCTTCCTACTACAGGTACTTGATGTGATGTTTAGGAGTATGAGAGAATGGGACCGATACAATTATTGCAATGATTCTTAGTCTATTTTTGTTTCTTTTGTGATTTTGAGACATATATTGTGTATTACTGTATTGTACTCATTTTGGATGCTTTATTAGAACATATAACATGTTGCATTATCTTTTATATGGAACAATGATTGATTATTTATCTTATCAGTTTTACAAATTTTCTTTTATTTGTATGTTGTTTACTACATCCACTATTGTATTATTATTTATTCTACTGTGTTACACTCTAACAATGAGGGAAACTTTCCCCACTATCACACCTTATGCCCTCACTACTAGTTGACAGCCTATGGTGTTTTGGGAAATGTTATTGAGGCCATGTGTCCAACCAAGTACAGGGAACTAGTTGAGTGGCATCCAGATCCAAAAAGTTACAAATGGTATCAGAGTCTTTGTCTATTTGATGTACCAGTGAGGACTTCGGACCCTTCTAGGGGGTGGATTATGGCTATCCCACAACGAAGAAAAAGGAGCACAAAGCACCCCTTTATAAGGTGGTGTGGATACCTATCCCATCATGAGGCCTTTTTCCTGGGGAATTCTTAAGTTCTAAATCCCAGGGAAATAAAAATCATGCGGGCTAGGATCAAATTGGACAATATCATGATCGTGGGTTGGACTGGGCTGTTACAAATTGTATCAGAACCAATGTCTATTTGACGTGCCAACGAGGATGATGGTCCCTTCTAGGGGGTGGATTGTGGATATCCCACATCGAATGAGGAGGAGCACGAATCCCCCCTTTACAAGGGGTTGTGGATACTTATCCTATCATGAGGCCTTTTCTTGGGGGATTCCTGATGGTCAGAGCTCAGGGAAAGAAAAACCGTAAGGGCTAGGCCCAAAGTGGATAGTATCATTATTGTGGTCTTGACTGAAATGTTACAAAAAAAAACTTAAAAAGGTTCTTTATTAAGTAAATAATTAATATAAGTTCATTATTCATTGATTTATAGAACGTATATGGTCAGTTGGGAGGTGAGGTAAGGGATTTATCATCTTAATTTCAAATCATTGAGTCTTATTTCTAGTTTACCTCATATTTTCCTTTATGTTGTGCATATAATTTTATATGGCTGAATTTTATCATTAATTTAATCAAATTAATGTGTTTTATAATTATTTTTCATGATCCCAAAAATAATTTTCTTTTTATTTAAATGTTACTGAAGTCTTAAGGGACTTTCTTATAAAATTATTAAAAAATTTCTTCTCATTCTGTTTCTTCCATATAGAGGTTCTTTTAAATTTTTCAAGAATGTTATTAATTATGATTCAATTGTTTATAAAGGTCATTTTAAAATAATTTTTACTTTCTTTAAAAAAATATTTAAAAAGAATGTTTATAATTTTTCCAATACTGGTCACATTTGAATGTTTCCACCAAAGTGTAAAAAAAATTTAACACATACAACATGATAGGAATTTCCCAAAATCATATCCTTTATTCATTATAAACCTTACTATTCATGTTTTCATGGTTTTAAAATGTAAACAAAATTCCCATTGTATTGGGAAATTTTTCATTATAAAGATTTTTCTAAAGAAAAGGGATATTTATATGCATTTATTTATGAAAATGGAAAGTTCTTTGCTTGTGGGTTAAAATGTGTTTTAAGGTTTTAATGATTGAAAAAATAAATATTACTAAAAAAAGTCATGTTATAGTAATTTTACATTATATATGATAATGGTTGATCGCTATATATCTCATGATGATGAGGGATCCCAATATATCTCTCTAATTCATTGGATAATGAATAGTCTTCAGATGTGAAAAATGAGGGAGATAACCAGGTATGTTACTCCTTTGGAATTAAATGGGGTTAGTTTATTTTGAAATGGGATAAAAATTAGTGGATGTGGGTTATGAATATGATGCTTCAAGATACCTATATTTTATGCTTACTAAATTTTTTTATGGAAATAATCTAATTTCATAATGTGAGGAATGTTTATAAACTCTTAAAGGTAAATAGTTTGTTTTTCAAAGAAACGTTTTCATGATTATATCATGGTTTTACTATGATTTATAATGGGTTTCACAGATTTTCCTTGATGAGGGTTTTATTTTATCATATGGATATGTTTTATTTATGTGCTCAATGTTTTATTTTGATAAAGGTAAACATTTTCATGGGTTTTTATATTCTTCACTAGACTAATGGGATTCCTTTATTTTTATATCACTTACTGAGATTTTTCTGTTCAACCCTCATTTTTTTCTAAAAATCACTAAATCTAAGGATGTGTACAAACTATATCATTGTTAATCCTTACACTATGATTATTTTTATTAAAATATTAAGCTATTTTTTAGACAAAACAAGATTTAAAATTTTGGAATATTATTTTGTAAAAAAATGAACACTATGATTTAGTGTACCCAATTTAATGCAATGTTTTTCCAAATTCTATGAAACTCTAAACCAAAAAGATACTTGAATGTAATAAAGTGAACCTATTATTACAAAACATGTAATTATGGATTTTTTAAGGTATTGTAAATTATAATATATGTTTTACCAAAAACACGAGTATGCTTTATTAGTGTCAAAATTTTATTTAATCAAATTTAACACTTTAATTTAATTTTCTTATGATATAAATTTTTTATATGTAGTATTATAAATTAAAATAATGAAGTTAAATTGTTTAAAACTATATTTTAAAATATTATACAAGTGTTAATTTATAAGGGGAATTACATTTATAAATTTTTGGTTTGTTAAATTCTTCCCCTCATAAGAGATTCCACCCCAAAAAATTTCATTTGGTACTATAAGGTGAAAAAACAAGAGAAATTATGTTTCATTACTTCCATATGTTCCCATGTTTCTTCTTCAAACTTATGGTTACTCCAGAAAACATTTACAAGGTGGGTTTTCTTGTTTCATATAGATTTTTCTCTATGGTCCAAGATCTTCTCTAGATGATCCTAGTTGGAAAGATCATGCTCCAACTATACCATCTCTAAATTCAGTACAAGGGAGGGATATGGTATAGACCTCCTCAAGAGGGATATGGGTAATATGTCACATACTTTATATAGGTTTGGTGGGAGTGTTAGTCTTTGTAACACCACAACATTTTAAAAGTGGAACATCATGTTTGATAGTATATATGAAAAGAAATATCAATATTATAATAAAATATAACACCCTAAGACTTTAAAACATATTTATTTTTAAATAAATTAAATCTATTTGATAGTTTTCACTACACACAACACCGGGTTTGAATGAAATACGATACTCTATTAAAATATTACTATTTTAACATTACCATTTTAACCTATCCGTTAAGTTGGTGGGTATGAATAATAATTACTAAATTATGAAAATTATATTTTTTACACATGTATAAAATAAATTCAAGGTTAATTTATTTATAATAAATTAAATAAGAATCATTTGAAAGAAAAAGAAATGTTTTCTGAAAAAACTTTATTTTTATAAAAGGTGGTATAGTCACTATTTGCATACATAATCTAAAATTAATTTTTACCAACTTTAGAAAATTTATTTTAAAAAATAAACTTTATTTTTGAAATATAAATTTCAAAAAAAAATTGGGTGAATTTTTGATAATTTTATGAAACGATTAATTTTTTGATGAATAATGAAAATAAAAAATTTTAATTGAAAAGTACTTTTTTAAAAATTATTTATAATGATAATTATATATTGAATTATTTTTAAAGTAAAATTAGTTAAAATTATATATCTATTAATTCAATTAAGATAACTGAAATCATTTTCATATTAAATTTTGGTATAAAACATTGTGAACTTTTGAACATTTTCTCTTTGAAAACCCTCTTTCTCATCGCATCTGTGGGAAAAATTTTAAATTAAAATTTTCACTTATATGAATTGAATTTAGAAAAAATAGGTTTCATATTTTGATTTATAATAATTTATATTATAAAAAATCATCTTAATTTTTACCATAATGAATAGTACAAATAATAAAAACTATTTACTATGATTAAGGTCAAAACTGATTTACTGAGGGTTAAAAAAGAAGATAAGGGTTAAAATGACCTCATAATTGTCCAAAACCTATTTAATGACCATTTTTAGACCTTATAATTTATAATTATTTCTAATAATTAATTTTTTACCCTTTTTCATGTGAAAAATATGGTTAGACCTTTTTCTTTTCAAAAATTACAAGTGTGCTACTCACCTCACTTATAAAAGGACACACACTATACCCTATTCTTCACACCTTATAAACCTTTGGTTTCATCCAATCCCTTTCCAAATATTTTTCTTAATTCCCTCTTATCATCCTATAATAATTAGTTTTTTCATAAAGGAAAACTAGTAAGTATTTTTGTGAAAACCAAAATAAGTGGTCCGAAGAACAGGTAACATCCCTAACCAACCATTTTATTGTATTTATTCCTCCACCTATTTAAATGTTTATTAAACTAAGATGATATAAAAACCACAGTATATTCGATATACTGGTATGTTTTTAAGTTAAGGTCATGACCTATATCTATCCTCTCTTCCATCAAATGGATTACGAAAACATCATTCTAGTGTATGGAAGACTACTGCCTCACAAAACAATATCATTTTTTTTCCATAACCATCTATAAGGGATGGGTGTAATAGTGGATTTAAAATACTTTTATGATATTTATGATATTTTTATAATTATTTAATTATAATATCACATATACCATCTTACATTCAATTATGTGATGGATGAGATAATATTGCTTGTGTGTACGGTGGACTACAGCCTCACGAAGCGATGTGATTCATTTTTCACTTACACTATAAATGTAAGCAAGTAAAGATAAATTTAATGAATATAGGTTATATAAGTAATATAATTGTGATATTCATGACATTTTTATAATTACTAAAAGACAATATATTATTTTATTTATTACCTTTTCTGTAAAAACTTGGTTTTTCACTTAGGTATGGATCCTATAAATTTCAGTCTAAATCTTTAATTTGGACCTAATATAGATTCCTAATGAGTTATAAAATGTCTCATGGTTGTTCGGGGAAATTATGGAGCCTGAAAAGCTTCTTTAGTGGAAAAATAGAAAAATTGCATGTTTAATGCATGGTTGGCGCACGGTTTGGCTAACCGTGAAGATGGAAATTTCCAAAAAGAACCAAATCGCACAATTGGTGCACATCTATGAAGCCTAACTATGAAATTGAACCATCTACCTTGGAAATTATGCATGGATTTCACATGGTTTTTCAAACCATATGGACAAACCCTGCACATGCTATTTTTCTACGTAAATTTTCATTTTTCCCTAAATGATCAAATTAGATCCCTCCTTCTTCCCTAATCTGAGAACAAATAGTATTAACCCTTTTTCCTCCCATTTTGGAGAGTTCTGAATACCTAAGGTAGTAATAAAGAGATATCCTTCATCTGATATCCATTCGAGCTTATGTTCATCATGTTGGATGTGCAACAGTAAGTACTCGAGTCTGTTTAAGCCTTTCCTCTTATATATTACTCTCAACATAGTTATCAGGGTATGAGAGTTTTTCTTCTTTTCTTATATCTAATCTAATATTATCCAAATATAGGTCCAATACCAGAGGATAAGAGTCATACAACCCTAAGGTGGGTGGTCTATAACTCATCCCTTAGGTTCATTGATTTTGGAAGTGTCATGTCGAGCCCACATATTTCATTGGTTGTTGTTTATAGAAATTATATGACATGATTATATTCCTTAGAAATGTATCATTATTATCTTTATATATATTTTATTATTATTATTTTGTTACACCCACAACTCCATCAATCCCATATATAATGTTATTCCATAATTGTGTTTTTAGTATTTGACATGTTTGAGCCACCATTCAGGTGTGACTTGGATTAACCCTTCTAAGGGTAAGTTTTAATATATTAAATGGCTTGATTTATATTTTTAATTTCATAATGGGAAGTACCATGTATTCTCACCACTTGAAACACCTAAGGTAAGTGCTTCAAATGGATAATCAAATGTGAAAACTAAATTGGAAAGTATACTAAGTATATGACTTGACTGGATTAATTGTGAATGATTAATAGGTTGAATATCCATATTTCCCCTTACCACATTAATGGAAGCTATAAGAATGAACCTTAATTATTGAATATGATTTAAATGGAATTAATAAAGGTTTCGTTATACTTGGCCTTATCACACTAATGAATGGAAAGTCTTGGACCAAATGTACTTATTGATTAATTTTGACTTGATTAAAAGGTTACATGCTACTTGACCCCATCACACTAATGAAAGTAAAGGTTTGAACCAAATGAGATATTACATAACTTCAATATCAAAAAGAAATGGCCTGACTCAAGATCGCCTTGGATTCTTATTAGGGAATTACTTGACCACTCAGGAACCCCATTTCGATTCAAGGACTTGACTTGCTTAGGTTCAGACCCACATAGATCCCTATACTTGTCTATTATTTGGATGCTCGATATGAAACCATAGGATCCCTTAAATATCATTACAGGATTCCTTGGATACACTTCTTGGATCCAGCATTGACAAGTAGGTTCCATGATTAAATACCATCGATCCCAATCATTTCTTAGCCCCATTTTACATTGGATGAACTCCTTGGACTCGGTAGGCATATAATTTTGGAATGTCTTGGACTATTATCCCTGGATTACACTCTTACCCCATGCCAAGCTATAGTTATTACTGAGTTATCTACCCTTTAGTTCTACGTTTCCTTAGTTGTTACCTTGTAACTTCATTATTAAATGTTATTACAGGTTGCCTTTTCATAACTTGAAACCTTTATTATCGTTAACATGTGACTTATTTATAAATAGTTAATAATAAATTAATAGACTGGTTATGTTCAGACGTGATCCAAGATCTGAATAAGGTACTTGGGTATTTAGTTACATTGTACTGCTTTACTTTATATATGCATGCTTTCACACTGTTATATTTTAATTACACTATTTGGATATTATAGGATCCATTGGTTGTGGCCCACTGAGATTTACCTCACACCCTCTTTGGGTGTCATTTAGTACCCAGAGTAGATTACATAAATGAAGGTGTTGATAAAGAGAATCTCATGGCTTCTAACACATGATTTCTTGCTTTTTAGGATGGATCTTGATAGCAAATGATTGATCCGTATCTCAAGATTCTTGGGATAGTCTTTTGATTATTTTTATACTTTTGTGGAACATGTTATCCCTGTTATCTTATGTCCATGTTTTCTAGTTTTCTAGATACATGATATATCCTCGTCAATTTTTGTATGCTTGTATGTTATTCCAGTAATTTCAGTTATTGTTATTGTTGTCTCTATTTTCCAATGTTCCTTCTGTTTACTTATATTTCTTCCTCTATTTATCTATTTCTACATTCATCTGATGTGTTACACTTAGGTTATGACGGAATAGTATCCCCACAGACACACCCTAGACCCTCGCTGCTAGTTAGTATCCTTTGAAATTTGGGGAAATGCACTTGAATCCATGTGGCCCACCAGGCTCGGGGTACACCTTAAGTGGCATCTGGGTCCGAGACATCATAAATTGGTATCATATTTGGTTTCCATTCTTTCTTTACTATTTGAAGATAATATATTGGAGATTAAGAATGCTTGGGACTTGGTCATAAGCCATTCTTAGGCATAGAAAATCCATGTTTGGGCTAAAAACCAAGTTTCCTAAATTATAATTGTTGTTCTGATTTTTCCTATAATAGTTGATATTATTTCACTATTGGGAGATGCACTTGTTGTTTGGTGTTGTTGATTATTACTCTATTTGAGTATTTTCTTTCATCCATGGCTTGATTATATGAGTAAAATGATAATAGTTACATGCGTCATTTAGGCACCTATAATTTTCATGTCATGCATATTTCCATTACATATAGGTTCATTTCACTACTTTTCATTTCTTTATATGCCTGTGATTGTTGAGTAATGTTGTGGTAGTTAGATTGTGATTGTATTATTCTTGGTTACGATTGAGTGATTTATTGTCTCAATTCATGAGTTTTAGGGGTCCTTTTGGGTTGGGATGAGTAATTTACCAAGTCAAGACATTATAATATAAATAAATGGATAAAATTTATAGTGATAGTTTTATGGGCACTGATTCACTGGAAATGGCTATCCATTATAAAGTGAATCATGAGATCTAAAATTAATTGGTTTCACATCCTTATCACATGTTGTCATGTTTATTAAAGTTAAAGGAGTGAACCTGGTAATTGATGTAAAATAAAATGAAACTTATACTTGATAACTTACCAATGCATGGCCGTCTAAGTGGGTAGTTGGGGCAGTATTCCTTGGGTAATGAGTTTTCATAAGTTCAGCATCTTCCAGTGACACTATTTTTCTAATTAATCTTGTTCTGATAAGTGTTCATGGAATTCATAGCCCAATTCCACCATGACATCCTCATATCATACGCCAGGAGGGTGGCGATGACCATGCTCCAAACGTGGGGGCCCTAAGCCGCTAGGCTTACCTCTAGGAGTGCCACTTGAGGAATTGCTAGTTGTATCCCTATATCTATCATGGAATTTCTTGGACTGGATATACTCTAATACTATGGTGTAATGACACTATATACGTTGTTAGGGGTACGAATAGGGTATTATCCAGTGTAGTTATTGTCCCCTTAAGGTAGTAAGTTACCCTTTCTTATAGAACCTCTTCATTCTTAAGATGGTAGGCTATTATGTCATTCTTGTGATAGACTATTTGGTTCACTATCATGATTTTTTATACTACTACCACCGCAGGGTATCATTTACATCACCATAGGGAAATCGTTATCTATATAAGGGTGAGTGTTATGTTCAGGCTAGTGAAGCGACACTAGAACATCATGGGCTAGGTGTAGTGACTGTCCATATTGAAAATATCTTCATGGAGGACCATGGTTTATGACAAACTGATTTCCCTCCAATAGAGGGTCTTGTCAGGGATGTCTTTCCAGATGATTTTTCTAGATTACCTCCTAAGAGATAGTTCGAGTTTGTAATTGAGCTTGTTTTGGGAGTAGCTCCAGTGTCCATTCCTCCATACAGAATGGCACCTATAGAGCTTCAGGTGATCAAGTGGCAGTTATAGAATTTTGAGGCCAAAGGTTTCATATGGACCAGTACATCCTCTTGGGGTTCTCCCATGTTTTTCACCAAGAAGGTGGATGTAAACTTACGTCTATTCATGGATTAAAGAAAGTTGAACCAGAATATGGTCAAAATCGATATCCTCTACCTCGAATAGATGATATATTTGACTAGCTCTAAGGAGAAAAGGTATTCTCTAAAATCGACCTAATATCGGGTTATAATCATGTGTGAGTTAGGCTATTATACATAAAACAAATAGCTTTCCATAGCAGGTATGGTGTGTATGAGTACCATGTTATTCCATTCGGTCTTACAAACACACCTGTCATTTTCATGGATCTGATGAATAGGGTGTTCCACCTCTATTTGGATTATTTTTTTCATGGTCTTTATGGATGACATATTAGTGTATTCTCACACTCATAGTGACCATGCTAAACATATTGATATTATTCTAATTACCCTAATAGATCATCATATTTACACCAAACTTGTTATGTGACACTTCTGGATTTAAAATTTTAACTTCTTGGTTCATATAATATCATAATCAGAAGTATCTATTGACCCAAAAAAGGTCAGTGTTGTAGTTTTCTGGGAGTATCCCAAAAACATGTTTGACATATGAAGTTTATTGGTGATGGTTAGATATTACAGGCATTTCATACAGGACTTTTTCCACCTTGATTCACCTATTACTAGTCTTACAAATAAGGGTTTCAAGTTCATATGGTCAGAAGCATGTGAGAAATCCTTTCAGGAGATTAAAGGGAGGCTTGTATCGGCACCTATTCCAAATTTTCTAGAGATAGGTATAGGTTATGTAGTCTTCTGTGATGCATCACAAATTATCCTAGGAGTAGTTCTTATATAGGAGGAAAAAGTTGTGGAATAGGGATATCAATAGTTGATGCCTCATTAGATGAATTACCTACTGAACAAACTTAAGCTAGAAATAGTTGTACATTTCTTACATTGCTGGAGACACTATCTATTAGATGAGTGATTTTTTGTGTACACAGGACACAAGAGCCTCAAATATATCTTTACTCAGTGTGACATTAACCTCAGACAGTAGAGATGGGTCAAATATCTATAATACTTTTATTTTGAGATTTCCTATACGCCTGTATAGGTCAATGTGGTTTCATATACACTGAGTCAGAAGACTCAGGAACAGGTATTACCGGAAGCCAGTGATGAATAGAAGTTAATGACCCTCTTTTATAAGTTGCAACTAGAGTTTTATGATTTTCATGAGAAGCTTTAACTCTCATCTTTGGCAGTTACCTCATCCCTCCTTGAGAAGGTTAAGGGTAGAAAAATCTTAGATCCTGAAGGATTGGTACTCCATGAGAGTATATCAAGAGATAACCCACCTCCATATTGGTATGTAGATAGAGACAACATCCTGCGTATTCATGGACGTGTCTGGGTCCATATAGATATGAGATAAGAGTTGATGAAAGAGTCCCACACCTCTCAGTGGGATGTTCATCTAGGAATCTTGAAGATGTATTGAGACATGCAATGCCAGTATTGGTGGTTTGGCATGAAACATTAGATAGAAGGCTTTATCACTAGGTGCTCCACCAGCCAGCAGGTTAAGGTGGAACACCAGATACCTATAGGCTTGTTACAGCCACTTCTAGTCCCGAAATAGAAATGGGAATATTTTGTTATGGGCTTTGTAGTTGGTTTACCTAGGTCACCTAGAGGTAGATACGTTTTATGGGTTTTCACTGACAAACTAACCAAATTAGACCACTTCATTCCTATTTGTTAGACTTTATCAGTTGATGAGATGGGAAGATTGTATTTATGTGATATTTTATGACTACACAGGGTCCCTCATACTATCATTTCTGATTGAGATTATCATTTCACTTCACGGTTCTGGAAAGGTTTGTAGAATTATATGGGAACATAGGTGCTTATAATCATATCTTTTCACCCTCAGACTCATTGATAATCAAAATGGACAATACAGTTTCTAGAGGATATGATCCAATCATGTGTCCTCGATTTTGGCAGTTCTTGGGAAAATCATATCCCTCTTATTGATTTCTCCTATAATAATAGTATTCAAGAGACAATTCATATGGATCCTTTCAAGGACTTTTATGGTAAGCCATGTCGTTCACCCATGTTCTAGCTAGAGGTAGGTGAGGTAGTCCTACTAGGTCCCATCTCATTTAGGAGACTTTAGAGCAGGTTTACCTGATCAGAATGCGTATAAATACTTACCTGTATAGAAAAAAAATCTAATGTTGATTGCCTTTGATGACCTCTAGAGTCTGAGTTTGGGGATCATTTTTTCCTTCAGGTATGGCCCAGGATAGGGCATAGATGGTTAGGGAAGAAAGGGAAGTTGTCGCCTAATTATGTAGGGTTATTAGAGATTTAGAGAGACTCAGGTCATTAGCCTATCAGTTGCTATTACCATAGAGGTACCATGCCATACACGAAGTCTTCCTTGTTTCATAGCTTCACTAGTATCGTGTAGACTCGTCTCATACCTTTGATCCTAAGGAATTTGAGTTAAATGCCAATGCCACCTTTGAGGAGTATCCAGTACACATAGTTGACCAGAGCACGAAGGCTCTCCGTGGCTAGTATGTCCCTCTATTATGGGTTTTATGGTACCATGGATCAGTACAAGACAAGACTTGGGATAGAGAATCCAACATACATACTGAGTGGCTAGATTTGTTCTCAGATAGTGTTTCTACACCCTTGGATAGTGAACTCAAGGATGAGCTCTTTAATGGGGGGAAGACTATAGGATCCCGGTTTTTCACCCAGGTATAGATCCATTAAATTTTGGTCTAAATATTTAATTTTGAACTAATATGAATTCCTAATGAGTTATAAAAAGTATCAGGGGTGTCTAGGGAAATTTTTAAGCCTGGAACCCTTCTTTTGTGGAAAATAGGACAAATCACATTGTTTGTGAATGGTTGGCGCATGTTTTGGCTAACCGTGAAGATAGAAATTTTTGGAAAGAACCAAATCGCAGAGTTTTTGCACAGCCATATATCCTAACAATGCAAGTGACCCTTCTAACTAGGTAACCATGCATGGTTTGTGCACGGTTTTTCAAAATGTATAGACAAACTGTGCACAGGATATTTTTCTGGGTAAATTTCCTTTTTTTCTTTAATAATAAAATTAGATCCCTCCTTCTTCCCTAATCTAAGAACCAATGGGATTAACCCTTTTCCCTCTCATTTTGGAGCATTTCAAAGACCTAAGGTAGGAATCAAGATATATAATTCATCCAATATCTGTTCAAGCTTCTATTTGTCATGTTGGATGTGCAAAAGTAAGTACTCGGGTTCATTTAAGCCTTTTCTCTTCTCTCTTGCTCTTGGTCGAGTTATCGGGGTATTAGAGTTTTTATCCTTTTCTTATATATACTATAATCCAAGCCAAATAAAGGGAAAATACCAAATGAGGAGAGTCATACAACCCTAATGTGGGTGGTCTATAACTCATCCCTCAAGTTTGTTGATCTTGAAATTGTCATGTGGGGCCCACCGATTTCATTGTTTGTCATTTATAGAAATTACATTCCATGATTATATTCCTTAGAACCATATCATTATTATCCTTCCATATATATTATTATTTGTTGGTGGTTATTCCCACAACTCCATCTATCCCATGTATGATGTTATGCCATAATTGGGTTTTTAGTATTTGATATGTTTGACCCACCATTCAGGTGTGACTTGGATTGACCCTTCTAAGAGTAGGTTTTGATATATTAAATGGCTTGATTTATATTTCTAATTTCATAATGGAAAGTACCATGTATGATCACCACTTGACCCACCTAAGGTAAGTGCTTCAAATTGATAATTAAATGTGAAATTGAAATTGGTAAGTGGCATGTTCGTATCACCCCTTACCACATCAATGGAATGTAGCAGAATGAACCTTAATTATTTAATATGCTTCAAATGGAATTAATAAATGTTGTAGGATACTTGGCCTTGTCACAATAATGAAAGAAAAGGCTTGGACCAAATAGACCTATTGATTAATTATAACTTGATTAAAAGGTTGCATGCCACTTGACCTTATCGCACTAATGAAAGTAAAGGATTGAATAAAATGAGATATTACATGACTTTAATATCAAACAAGAATTACCTAACTCAATCTCTTCTTGGATTCTTATTAGGGAATAACTTGAGCACTCAGGAACCCCATTCTGATTCAAGGATACATCTTTCTTAGGTTGATACCCACATAGATCATGATTATTTTCTATTACTTGGATGCCCAAGATGAAACCATAGGATCCCTTTAATATTATTATAGGATTCCTTTTATACACTCCTTGGATCCATCATTGACAAGTATGTTCCATGGTTAGAGCCCATCAGGCCCAGTCATTGCTTAGCCCCATTTTACCTTGGATGAACTCCTTGGACTTGGTAGGAATCTCATTATGTAATACCCTGGACTATGATCCTTTTATTACACTCTTACCCCATTCTAGGCTATAGTTATTACTGAGTTGGTGACCCTTGAGGTCTACATTGCTTTGGTTTTTACCTTGGAACTTCATTAGTAAATTTCATTACAGGTTTCCATTTTATAACATGGAACATTTATTATTATTAACATGTGACTTATTTATAAATTGGTAAAAATAAATTAATGGACTAGTTATGTTTAGAATCTAGTTGAGAGATGAAGTAGGTACTTGGTTATTTAGTTACATTGTATAGATTTACTTTATATATGCATGCTTTCACACTATTACATTTCTATTACATGGGCTGGATTTTATAGACACCATTGGTGGTGGCCCATTGAGATTTATCTCACACCCTCTTGGGGAGTTGTTTGGTACCCAGAGTAGATTACATTAATGTATGTGTTGATAAAGGGAAGAAAACATATTTGAACACTTTATTACTTGTTGTTTATGATAGATCTTGATAGAAAATAACCGATAGGGAGATATGGATGCTTGGTAAAGTCTTTTTATTTCCTTATACTTTTTTGGAACATGTTATGCATGTTTTCTTGTATCTTTGTTTTCCAGTTTTCTAGATACATGACATATCATCATCTGTTGTTGTATGCTTTTATGTTATTTCAGTTATTTCATTTATTATTAATGTTGTCTCTATTTTTTGGTGTTCCTTCTATTTAGTTATATTTCTTCCTCTATTAATCTATGTTTACATTCATCTGTTTCACTACACATTGGTAATTAGGGAATAGTCTCCCCATGGACACACCCTAGGACCTCGATGCTAGTCGACAACCTCAGGCATTTGGGGAGATGTGCTTGAGTCCATGTGGCCCATCGGGCTTAGGGCACCTGTAACATCCCAAGTAAATAAAGAATATAATATTTTCATGTTTATTAAAATTTGTGAATTAAATATTAAATTTACTTTAAAGGGGATGCTATATTTGATGGAATACCTGATACGCAACAATGGGTTTCTTTGAAATCTTATGTTTCACACAATGCTGAGTCATACTGAAAAATAAAAATATAATATTATTTTAAATGGTAGTTAATGCCTAGTTGTTGTATTGGCAGGAATGGACATAACTAACTACAATATGAATATACATTTTTTTAAATGTTTTTACATTTATCCAATAAATTTTAGAGGCTTAAAATAAGAAAGAATCTGATTTTAATCATAAATACTCTAATATTCATTAAAAGGTTGATTTACCGCCTTTTGATGGAGAACCCTCTTTAAATATAGTTTTGGTCACTTTTATATACTCTATTTATCAAAATAATATTTTTATTTAGAATAGGGACATCAAAATTTACTTTGGATAAAATTTTGGTATTTTTCTGATCAATTACATTTTTTTATAAATATTGAAAAATACTGTATTTTAATTCAAAACTTACTTTTAATATAATTTATTTATAAGGTTATATTTTCTTTTTAATTGGTTTTAAAGTGTAATTATATTATTATTTTAATATTTAATACAATTTTGGTCATTGGAAGTAATTTCTCTTTGAAATTGGACATAAATAAGTGTCAATATTTTGATAGTTATTATTTCTTAAAAACACGATTTTTGTTTTGACAATAGGAATTAATTTTAAATTAATTTCTTCCACTTATGTGTTTTGAATTTGGAAAAATTTATTCTTTATTTGGAATCATGAGGTCCAAATTGTGTAAATAGGTAACATTTATTTATATACATTTTAAATATTTACCTTAATAAATATTTTATTTACCATAGTTAAAGGGTAAATCTGGTAAATAAGGATAAAAATAATATTATAATATTATTAAACTATCATAACATGTGTACTAATCCTATTGGTTGATACATTTCCAACCATTGGAATCCTTGGGTAGATTTGGGACCCCATGGAGCCACTTAGGAGTGATAATGACATTGTATATTAATTAATTTAAAGTAAAGACAAAAATGACTTAAACATAGGCCACTTCGGCGGTGGTGTAGTGGTGAAAGGTCGAGGGCCATAACAACGGTGTTTGGTGAGGTCTGGGGTTCGATTCCTGGGAGCCCTCTCTTGGGGGAATTTCCGCCTCCCATGTACCACTCGTCTTGTCGGGTCACCCGGTGTCTCATCGGGTGGGCAGAATGGACGCACTTCACCTGGCTGACGGATTGCTGTGTTGAACCATCGTCAATCGAGGAGTTACCCCATGGGATGCAATGTCATCTTGGTTGGAAATGGATCCTTTCTAGCTGGGGCTTCTCCAAAAGACCTCTTCATGGGGAGGGGGTTCTCGAGTGTGGAGAGTTCGAAAAGGCCACTCTCAGGGATTCCCTTTTCTGAAAAAAAAAATAACTTAAACATATATCTTTTAGTAAGTAAATTAATACATGGGGCTATATAAGTTATCTATTCTACTATAAATATTAATTTGAAATCTAAAAATATTTCCTATATCATGATATTTTTTTATATTTTTTAGACCGCAAATTAATAAAATTATTTGTGACACAATAATGATTTAGTGTTTACCTCATTAATTAATGATTTAAATAAATAAGATTATAAAAATTAAAACAATATAAAAACCTATCCAATTCTTATTGGATGGTTTTATTTTGAAAATGATCCATCTTATCTTTGACTTTAATTAGTTTTTGAACTTTAGAAACCGAAAATCATTCTATAATAAAATAATATTTTTTTTAAACATTCCTAAAGAGCCCCTCCTCATCCTTATAAAAAGCCCTCACTTATAACCCATTACTCACACTTCTCAAGCCCCTTGTATCATGAAAACTATGCCCAATTAATCTCCCTACATACCTCTCCTCCTTCTATAAGCCTTCCTCTAGGAAGAAGGCAATTCTATTAAACCTTTTGGTTCAAACCAAAGGGAGATACCCAATTTAAAGGTAGTGTCTTCTCTTAAGTTATTTTGTTTTATTTTACTTCTACAACCCCATAAAATATTTTTATTCCTTTATTTTATAACAACACCAGTATCCTAAATATACTATGTTGTTGTTATGATATGGATTTTAACTACACTTACACACACCTCCATCTAATGGTTAAAAGAACATACTGTTTATGTGGACGGTGAACTACTGCCTCACGAAACGATGATTGTTCAATTATATCCTAATGCCTCTAATGTTGTAAATTATTATGGAATTGTATTTATATGTGATATATATTATATTTATATTGTTTCTATGATTCTTTATTTTCCATTTATATCATATCTTTATGGTTTCCATAATGGGTAAACGCGATAATTTCATTTGAGGAAGTGCGGACTACCGCCCCCTCAAAGTGATATGATTCGTTCATGCCATATGTAGAATTTATAAAGGATGTATATAATTAAATTATATATGATATTATACTGTAATTATAATATACCTATTTATCATTACATTTTCATTCCATTAAATATGAAATGGAAATGAAAGTAGCGTTCATGAGTACGTACGGCATACCGTCTCCATGAACGGTGCATTTCATTTCTTATCTACAAATGTTATGTACTATTATAAATACATATATACTGGATATATATGATATATATGATATCTAAATAATTAATATTATTCTATATATAAGGTAAGTTTTACGACATGGACAATTTGTAATTATAACAAGTTCATTTTTTACTCAAGTTCCGAACATCCGCAAAATGTCCAATATGAACTCAAATAATTAACTAATTGTTATAGAAAAGTAATAAGTGATATAAAAGGAATAGTAAAATTGAAAAAGGTTCTTAAGAAATTATAAATTAACTTAAGTTTACTATTTATCAAGAACAATTAACAAACGAGTCAAGTCGGACATGAGGTAAGGGGTTTCTTATTTCACTTTTAATTCTGTGATATTTCCATTTTTTCCACTTATTTATTGAATGTGGTGTATTGTGTACTGAAATTTGATATATATTATCATTATTCTCTTTATATTCATGGTATTATGTGATTAATTTGGTGTTTATTAACTTTTGGTCATAAGACTCGATTGATTACAACATGGTAAAGGGTTTTCATCTCACTTTTTATTCCCGTGAAATTCATGCTATATTTGCCACTATTTCCTTTTGTGTGGTGTATGTACTGCCCATGATTATATTATTTGTGTAATATAATTTAATTTATGGGTATTTACATCTTCATTGTATGATCCTTATTTCATGGGGTGTATGTTTCGTATGTTTCCAAATCGGTAAGGGAACTTTTCACCCTCTTCATTTTAAAATAAATCTTTTTGTTATGTCTTTTAATTTACATCTCTTTATGTTGGGATATATTATTTTACATCCTTATTGATTTAAATTTTAAATAAAAGTGATGAGATACTATTTTCTCTCTCATCAACTCATTTTCTGAATTTTAAAGTGACACTGTTAGGCTGTCGAATTTCTATAAGAGAACTTCTTAACCCAATTTCAATTCTTTGGGGTTAAATTTCTAATTGTTGATTATGTCGTGCTATGAATATGTGTAAATGACCTATGATTGTTTTAAACTGAATATGAAATCATATTGATTGTATTTATATTTTTCACACATAATTATATAATTTATTTATCCTTAATCTAAGGATACCGTCTCTATAAGGGATTTTGTCTCAATTTACATTCCATTGAGATTTCATTATTTTTATACGCCCATTCACTTTTATATGGTGTATATACTACCCTTTATAATTTTATATCATGAATATCCTTAGTATCATGATATTATAAGCTTTGATTAATGTTATTCCTCAATTATTTGTATTCAAGCATCTCTCATTTGATTAGGAACTCTTTAAAAAAAATATCATTTTAAATGTTGTAAAGATTTATTCTTATAAATATTTCTCATTAATTCCCATGTTTTAAAAATGGTTTTAAGTATTTATTTATATGTACATTATTGTTTCAAAATTTTAATTCCTTTAAAAGCTTCAAATTGGTATGGGACACTTTGATTCAAAAATCCCTTTTTAAAATAAATGGTTTTGAAAATGGTTTGATAAAGTATTGATTATGTTAATATCTTGAAATGATATATCATGATTGCAATGAAGAAATGTTATCTTTCCTTTATTCTTGTTTTATGTGTTATGAATATTTTATGGTTCTTGGGAATTTTTCATGTATACGGGTGGTTCTGTGATAAACCTAGGGTGGGTGAGCCTGAGATAGCTCTCCAATGCATTAGGTAATGTGACGGAGGTAAATGTTAATGTTTATCCTAAGATATTTAGGAAATATACTGTGATGGGCATTCCAACGTAACTCCCTATGTAGTTGTGATAGCTACAATGTAAGTATATTTGGTATGCCACAATTTACCTTTATGATTTATTATTTCTATGTGTTATTCATAAATCTTATGATTTCATAAGGCATGTTATGATTGAAAATTATAGTTTCATTGAATTGTATTTATTGATGGTATAATGTTTTTTCCCTTATCTTATAACCCTGACTGATATTTTTTTATCATCCCAAGTTTTTGAAATGTTTTTCACATGATATAAAGTGTAATAGGGTCATGGATGGGATCAATGAAAATTCATGTTGTCTAAAACTTGGAACTAGACATGTTTCTTTTTAAGAGTTTTTATTTTACAAAAAAATGGATACTGAGTAGTAGTGTCTACATGTAATTTTCAAGTTGATATGTAATAGTTATGGCCTAATTCTCTGAAACTCTAAAGCTAAAAAGATCTTTAATGTGAATTATTCATTTAATTCAAGATTATGTAATGTTTTAATGTCGGGTCCTTATAATTGGAATCAAAGGTTGGTTTAGACAACTTTAGGGATTATAAGTTTTTGTTAAACACATGGTTAGTGACTATGTCTTTTATTTTTGTTAAATCCTTGTTTTATAAATTTTTCAGATCAAGTAAAGTCAGTTAAAAATGGAAGGAGGAGGATCTCAAATGACATTCCTATATCTTCCTGATGACATTCTTGCAATAATTATTGAAAAGTCATGTTCAGATGGTTGTGAAAATTTTTATAGCATACAACTCACTTGAAAGTAGTTGTTTGAGATATCAAACACCTCCACTATACCTCGATATCATCATGGATCATGGGTTGGATTTAATCAAATCATATTTTCAAAATATTCTCATATTTTCAAGAAAGGTAAATATTATCAAGGCATTTTCAGATATTTTACCTTATCAAAATATTTTGAAGCATATTATGATTTTGAAAAAGGTGTTGAAGAAGGAGAACCTTGCACAACCTATTTATATTTGCCTTTACAATATAGTCTCTCAGCACATACTTATGGTATTTTAGAAGTACAATTAATTGCAAGTTTAAACTCAAACTCGGTCTGACTATTTTATAAAAATCATGTATTATCAGATGTTTTGAAATTATATGTCATTCATGATTATTCTCTGAAACTATTTTTCTGCGAACACCCATATGACCCAAGTTGTACAAGGTGTATTTGGATGAAGAAAAGAAATAATTTTGAAGGATCTCTAAATAATTGTTGCAATGCATGGACCTTCTACCTACGTGAACAAGATGATGATGAAACCATATGGATACCATGATCATGGTATGATGTTCTTTCTATTGGGAATAGTTTTATTTTATCATATAGAGGTGAAAAAAATGACAATATATAAGATGTTGAGGTCTTAATGTATTGGGATGAAAATTAAAGGTATAATAAAACCTTTGAGGTTAAAACAAGTTAGGGTTATTTTTTAGTTTTATAAAAATAAAATCCCGTAAGATTGGTGACAACCTGTCACATCTAGAAAGGCAGTAGGAATCAATCCCACAACCAAAGGGTGACAAGGGTGCATCGCCTACCACTGTCCTACGTGAAGTCCCTAGTTAGTATGACTTATTCTTTTAAGTTAAATGATTTTATGGATCAAAAATAAGTTTATTTGGATCTTATGTTTTATAAAATGGACATCATTAGTATAGAAAAATGATTTGGTGATTAAGTAATAAAGGTTATTTTGGAAGACATTCTCTCTTTTGAGAACATTATATTCTTAAGGGAAAAAACTATGGGATTTAATTTGTGGAGTAATGATTGAAATATTATTTTGGAAGAATCTATGTTTCTATTGTGTATATAAGGTTATTTGGTTTATTTATGGAAATGATTAATATATCATAGATAATATGTTTTTAGGTTAATTACACTTCAGTATGAGACTTTAAGAGTAGTCGATGTTTTTGGAGATTACTATTAAGATTTACTGTGGAAGAATATGTGATGAAATCCTTCTGAGTTTTGGGTTTCAATATTAATTTGGATTATTTTGAAGAATTTTAAGGACAATTGTATATTGAATGGTCTTTCTTGAAATTTGGGTTCTTTTTGTTGAATTTTGGATATTAAGAGTAATATTTCTTTTAATAAAGGATTATCTTTTTGGGGATTATCTAATCTTGTACTAACCATTTAGGTTTTGGTTAATTTCTAATGAAATGAGAAAATTATAGTTCATCTTTTGTGGATTATGTGATTCTCTAGAAGTTGATTATAGTGCTTTCAATGTGAACAAGTCGTCTTGAAAACTCATCGTTTGGAGAAAATATGAGTTTGTGGTAGAAATCTAGTAAATGATGAAATTCTACATGAAAATTAAGTATGTTTCCTTATGTTCCTATTCAAGATCTTAAATAAATTCTTCAACTTTATGAAAAGTAAGTTAAAACAAAAACATTGTCCGTAAAATTTTCCTACTGGGGAATCAAAGACCATTTTACCCATCACAAGTTTGGGATTTTCTAGTGGTTAACTTTCTCCTAATCATGTTTTCTACCACTCTCCATCAAACCTTGATGACTTGTTTCTCTTCCATATCCATATTTTACTACATGTAATCCTATTATGGGATATCTCAGGTGTCCTTGGTATTTATCTTTATTTATTTTAAAGTGATATTTTTATTGACTCTTTTTCTGATATAGGACTTTCAATGAAGTTTCCAAGACCAATTTTAAAATTGTGAGGATGCAATTCCCAAAAGAGGGGAAGGATGTAACATCCCAAGTAAATAAAGAATATAAAATTTTCATATTTATTAAAATTTTTGAATTAAATATTAATTTTACTTTAAAGGGGATTATGTGTTTGATGGCGTACCTGATACGCAACAATGGGTTTTTTTGAAATCTTATGTTGCACACAAGGCTGAGTTATACTAAAAAATAATAATATAATATTATTTTAAATGGTAGTTAACTCCTAGTTGTTGTATTGGAGGGAATGTACAGAACTAACTACAATATGAATATAAATGTTTTTTAAATGTTTTTACATTTATCCAATAAATTGTATATGCTTAAAATAAGAAAGAATCTGATTTTAAGCATAAATACCCTAATATTCATTAAAAGGTCGATTTACCGTCTTTTAATAGAGAAACCTCTTTAAATATATTTTTGGTAAATTTTATATGTTCTATTTGACAAAATAATATTCTTCTTTAGAATCTGGAAATCAAAATTTACTTCAAATAAAATTTTTGTATTTTTCTGATAAAGTTCATTTTTTTATAAATAGTGAAAAATACTGTATTTTAATTCAAAACTGCCTTTTAATATAATTTATTTATAAGGTTATATTATCTTTTTAATTGGTTTTAAAGTGAAATTATATTATGTTTTTACTATTTAATACAATGTTGGTCATTTTAATTAATTTCATTTTGAAATTGGACATAAATAAGTGTCAATCATTTGATAGTTATTATTTCTTAAAAACATGCTTTTTGTTCTGACAATGAGAATTAATTTTAAATTAATTTCTGCCACTTCGGTGTTTTGAATTTGGAAAAATGGATTCCATAATTGGAATCAGGAGGTCCAGATTTTGTAAATAGGTAACTTTTATTTTTATACATTTTAAAATTTTACCTCAGTAAATATTTTATTTACCATGGTTAAAGGGTAAATCTAGTAAATAAGGATACAAAATAATATTATGATAATATTAAATTACCCTAAAATGTGTCCTAATCCTATTGGTTGATACATTTCCTACCATGGGAATCCTTGTGTCGATTTTGGGACCCCATGGAGCCACTTGGGATTGATAATGACACTTTGTATTAATTAATTTAAAGTAAAGACAAAAATGACTTAAACATATATCTTTTAGTAAATAAATTCTTACATGGGGTTATGTAAGTTATATATTAAACTATAAATATTCATTTGAAATACAAAAAATATTTCCTACATCATGATTTTTTTTAGACATCAAATAAATAAATTTATTTATGACACAATAATGATGCAGTGTATACCTCATTAATGAATGATTTAAATAAATAAGATTATAAAAATTAAAACAATATAAAAAACCTATACAATTATTATTGGATGATTTTATTTAGGAAATGATTCATTCTATCTATGACTTTAATGAGTTTTGGACCTTTATAAACCGAAAATCATTATATAATAAAATAATATTTTTTAAACATTCCTAAAGAGCCCCTCCTCCCCCTTATAAAAAACCCTCACTTATAACCCATTCCTCACACTTATCAAGACCCTTGGCTCATCCAAAATCTGCCTAATTAATCTCCCTACATCCCTCTCCTTATTCTAGAAGCCTTCCCCTAGGTATAAGGCAATTCAATTAAACCTTTTGGTTCAAACCAAAGGGAGATACCCATTTTAAAGGTAACGTCTTCTCTTAAGTTATTTTATTTTATTTTACTTCTCCAACCCCATAAACTCTTTTTATTATTTTATTTTATAAGAAAACTAGTGTACTAAATATACTATGTTTTTTTTATGAGAATTATTCAAATTACACTTACACACACCTCCATCTAATGGTTAAAAGAACATATTGTTTCTGTGGACGGTGAACTACTGCCTCACGAAACGATGATTGTTCAATTATCTCCTAATGCCTCTCATGGTGGCCATTATGATGGAAATATATTTATATTTTATATATATTATATTTATATTGTTTATATTCTTCTGTATTTTCCATTTATATCATACCTTTATGGTTTCCATAATGGGTAAACACGATAATCTCATTTGAGGAAGTACGGACTACTGCCCCCTCAAAGTGATATGACTTGTTCATGCCATACGTGGAACGTATAAAGTATGGATATAATTAAATTATATATGATATTATACTAGAATTATAATATAACTATTTATCATTATGTTTTTATTCCATTAAATATGAAATTGAAATGAAAGCGGCGTTCATGCGTACGTACGGCTTACCGTATCCATGAACGGTGCATTTCATTTCTTATCTCCAAATTTTATGTACTATTATAAATACATATATACTGGATATATTTGATATATATGATATATAAATCATGAATATTATTCTGGAGATAATTTAATTTTTACGACATGGACAATTTGTAATTATAACAGGTTTATTTTTTACTCAAGTTCTGAACATCGACAAAATGTCCAATATGAACTCAAATAATTAACTAATTGTTATAGCAAATTAATAAGTGATATAAAAGGAATAATAAACTTTAAAAAGGTTCTTAAACTAGTAGAAATTAATTTAATTTTACTATTTAGGAAGAACAAGGAACAAACGAGTCAAGCCAGACACGAGGTAAGGGGTTTCTTATCTCACTTTTAATTCTATGAGATTTCCATTGTTCGACACTTATTTATTGAATGTGATGTATTGTGTACTGCCATTTGATATATATTATCATTATTATATTTATATTCATGGTATTATATGATTCATTTGGTTCATATTAACTTTTGGTCATATGAATCGATTGATTACAACGTGGTAAAGGGTTTTCATCTCACTTTTTATTCCCGTGTGATTCATGCTATATTTGCCACTATTTATTTTTGTGTGGTGTATGTACTAACCATGATTGTATTATATTTGTAATATAATTTAATTTATGGGTATTTAAATCTTCATTTTATGATCCTTCTTTCATGGGGTGTATGTTTCGTATGTTACTGAATCGGTAAGGGAACCTTTCACCCTCCTGTTTTTAAAAGACTTCTTTTTGTTATGTATTTTAATTTACATTTATTATGTTGAGATATGTTCTTATATATCCTTATTGATGTAAATTTTATGTCAAGGTGATGATATACCATTTTCTCTCTCATCAACTCATTTTCTGAATTTTAAAGTGACGTTGTTAGGCTGTCGAATTTCAATAAGAGAACTTCATAACCCAATTTCAATTCTTTTGGGTTAAACTTATACTTGTAGATTATGTCATGCTATGAATATGTGTGAATGACCTCTGATTTTTTTATGCTGAATATAAAATCATATTGTGTGTATTTATATTTTCCACACAAAATTATATAATTGATTTATCCTTAATCTAAGGATACTATCTTTATAAAGGATTTCATCTCAATTTACATTCCATTGAGACTTCATTGTTATTATGCACCAATTCACTTTTATATGGTGTATATACTACCCTTTTAAATATTATATCATGAATCTCCTTAGTATCATGATATTATAAGCTTTGATTAATTTTATTCCTCAATTATTTGTATCCAAATGTCTCCCATTTGGTTAGGAACTCTTTAACTAAAATATTGTTTTAAATGTTTCAAAGATTTATCCTTCTAAATATTTCCCCATTAATGTCTATGTTTTAAAAAATGGTTTTAAGGATTTATTTATATGGACATTATTATTTTAAAATGTTAATTCCTTTAAAAGATTCAATGTGTATGGAAAACTTTGATTCAAAAATCTTTTTATTAAATAAATGGTTTTGAAAATGGTTTGATAAAGCATTGATTATGTTAATATCTTGAAATGATATATCATTATTGTAATGCGGAAATGTTATCTTTCCTTTATTCTTGTTTTATGTGTTATTAATATGTTATGGTTCTTGGGCATTGTTTATGTATATGGGTGGTTCCGTGATAAACCTAGGGCGGGTGAGCCTGAGATAGCTCTCTAATGCATCGGGTAACATGAAAAAAGTAAACGTTAATGTTTCTCCTAAGAGATTTAGGGAATATACTGTGATGGGTATTCCAATGTAACACCCTATCTAGTTGTGATAGATACAATGTAAGTATGTTTTTTATTCCACAAGTTACCTTTATGATTTATTATTTCTGTTTTTTATTCATAAATATTATGATTTAATAAGGCATGTTATGATTGAAAATTATGGTTTCATTGAATTGTATTTATTGATGGGATAATGTTTTCTTTCCTTATTTTATAACCCTTACTGAGATTTTTTTCTCATCCTGAGTTTTTGAAATTTTCTTCGTAGTAAGTAAAGTGGAACAAGGTCATGGATGGGATCAATGAAAAGTCATGTTATCTAAAACTTTGAACTAGACATGTTTATTTTTAATAGTTTTTATTTTATAAAAAAAATGGATACTGAGTTGTAGTGTCTACATGTAATTTTCAAGTTGATATGTAACAGTTATGGCCTAATTCTCTAAAACCCTAAACCTGAAAAGATCCTTAATTTTAATTATTCATTTAATTCAAGATTATGTAATGTTTTAAGTTCAGGTCCTTACAGCACCCATTAAGTGGCATATGGGTCCAAGAAGTCACATTTTCACTCACTGAAAGATGATAACGTCATTCGTGTACGTGTGGACTATCACCTTTATGAAGTGATGCGACTATATTTTCATGACCACACCACATAGGTGATATATATAATTATATTTAAATAAATAATATTTTATTTATAATATTATTATCATTATGTAAATATAAAATATTACTTTACTCCTTTCCATAATGGTCGTTGAAAAATGGAAATGTTACTCATGCATACGTATGACCTACCATCTCGATGATCATAGCACACTTTATTTTGAAAAAAAATCTTTAATTAATGGTCTTAAAAGTATAATTGAGGTGTAAATATGATAATTATTTTATTATTATTATTTTATAGAGGTTTAAATAATGAACTATTAGACCAATAGTAAACCTACCAAAGTCATTGTTGACACAGAAGTAAAATATCATCGAAACACCATATGTAAAATTAATTGTTTAAGTAATTGTATATAACTTGGTAATAAGTGAAATAAAATAAATAATAAAATTTAAAAATGTTCTTATGAAAGTAAATAATTAAAATAAGTTTATTATTCAATACTATAAATAACATACATGATGAGTCGAACTCAATGTATGAGTTTCTTGTCTCACTTTTACTTCCATGAGACATATCCCATATTCACCACATATTTTCCTTGTGTGGGATATATAATTATAGTTTTGAAATTTTATATCATTAATATATTTATATTCATGGTATTTAAGGATTCATTTGATTTTATTTCTTTTATGGGGATCATGATTCAAAAGTTACCAAAGTGGTAAGGGTTTTTTTTTATAAACTCCACATTATTCAGGATTGTCTATATTTTAGTATCCCTAGGGGAATTATATAATATTTATATGTTAAAGTCTATATATTTTATTATACTCTGGTTATTTATGAACTTTTAAATTAATATTACCATTTTCCACTCTTTTTTACTTAAAATGATTGATATTTTTTTTTAATAAAATCCAACTTTATTTCTCTCTTCAATCAGAAATCCTTTTTCAAAAAAAACCCATTTTTTATCAAAATGATTTCAAAAATATTTTTAACCTTCTAAAAATTATTTCATAAATAAATTTTTAACCATTTTAACTTTTTACAAAAAAAATTAAATGAATCTTTATATCCATTACAAAATAATGCCCGTTTGGATTTTACCAAAAATGTGAAAGGAATATTTATTTTAACAAGTATAGCATGAATTTTATTTTACACCATCGTGACCAATAAAAGTTTTAATTTTTATTTTACAATTTTTAAAAGCTTATTTTCAATGAAAATTATTTTCAAAATGTTTTTTGATGTTTTTTTAAAGTTTATTTTCAAAATCAAAACGTTATTTTTCTAAAAATTGTTTTTAATGATCTTTTCATCATGTTTATATTCATCAATGACATAAAAACTCTATTTTACTTATGATCCAATGAGGATATATTGTATTTATAGAATCCTTATTATTATTCATATGGTTTATGATCATTTTTTACTTCGGATGTACAATTTTATTACTATTCACCATTTTACTCTAGATGATTTATGATTATGTTTATTGATTGGGGTAAGTATTAACATTCAGTATGTTAGTTTATTAATAAGAATGTTTATGTTGATTATGTTTCACCCCTTTCATATGATAAATACATTAGACTTAGTAAGATATGGGTGGGGCCCACTATAGCCCCTCGATGAATCGGTAGGTATCATGAGATAAACTATATTTGGTTTTTGCCAAGGCCTTACCCATTTATATAGTTTTATTGGCACAAGGGATCGATGATATGTTTTAGATGTCCAAAATTATGCATTCCATCATTATGAATTTTTTTATTGATATTTCATGTGATTATTTGATTCATTAGAATATTCATGGTTAATTTTAAATCTTATGTGATTATTTATGAGGCATTATTTGATCATCATTTACTCTTACCTTATCATGCTCAAGTAATTGATTAAATGGAATGTGTTTTGGTAATTTACCTTTTTATATTGATTATTCCTTATTTATTCATTACTTTCATTGTAACATCCCTAACCATGGAGACACTAAACCAGTGCCCAGAGTCGAGTTTTCAAATGACCTCAAGCGTGTTTCCCTGTATGCTAGAGGTTTCTAACTAGCAATGAGGGTCTAGAATAGTCATGGGGCAGACTATACCCTATTAATCTGAGTAAACCATAGCATAAAAAATATAAATAGTAGAATCAAAATGAAACAACCAATAACATGCATAGCCAAACATCTCCCAAACTGGGTACAAACCACAATAAACATTAAATATGTCATTTCATGGTACAATTCCAAGTGAACAAAACCCAAAATAAAGACAACATAAGAATCTACAAAATGGTTCTAACTCTAAGTGGGGAACCTCATCCATGCATGTCCCATGTCCCACTCAACTCCCTAGCATAGGGCCCTTACCCTTGTCCTGACCTGAAAGCATGAATTCTTCTTAGGTTTCTAATAGAGGTCCGAGTAGGCTGTGAGTATAACTCATTAGGTCACCACCAACGGTGTCTACAAAATACCCGGTCTAAAAGATAGTTCATGCAAGTAGAAAAAATGTAAAGTAAAGGAAAGATAGTTTAGGTTCCACTCGTTAACCTTTCTCTACTTTTCTATTACTATTAGGATTATTGATCTAAGTTAATTATGCACATAATCTCGTCATTAGTTCATCATCAACATGTATTCCATTAGTCAAAAATTTACCATAATCACAAAATATTCATGGAATTTATCATTCCCCATAAGAGAACAAGTTAAGTACTTATCTCACTAGGGATGAGAATATTAAGTAATCCCCAGACTTACCTTGGACCTCAATCTATATATTTTCATTGAATAAAACTATTAGGGGCATAGTGCATCAGTCTGACTCCCCAACTCATGCATTCCTGGATAGATTAGAGCATTAGTCCAACCCAACATGTGGGAGGACCATCAGTCATTAATCCTACCACCAAGCCATGTTCACATGCTTATTTATAAATTCGCCACATTTATCCATATCACATCACAACCAATACAATCACTAACGATAACAATCATTATTTACAACTATTAATATGAGATTCAACATTATGCCATAGCCCGTCCACAATGCCATTTTATACTACACAGCCCATTAGCCCAATTCTCTTCCCAAGTATCACCCCATTAACTATATTCATCAATTCACAAGCCATTACCAATCCCATGGGTCAACATTTTACATAAATCCACCCTCTTGGGGTTTTCAACATATTTCATTAGCCACAAGGCACAATCCCCGTTTAACTAAGTTAACCCATTTTTATTACCATGAAAAAGAATCCCTTAATCCATTACTAAGCATAGAAACATTACAATAATTAATTTTCACTCCCATTAAACATTCCAACATTCTTATCAAGGGATCTAAATTGTCACAAGTCAACCTTACTCATGCATAGCTAACTTCCAAGTATGGGATGTATCAGCGCACCCTATGGGTGGCCCTACAAAGGCCAGGTCATCATCCATGTGTCTCATAAGGACTATGAGGGTTTTAATTCCTCATTTAGACACTCATCACTCCAAATCTCATCAAAGGATCAAAATCACAACAAGGGGTAACCAATAAATAAATCCAATCATGAAAAAATCCCAAACAAAAGTATGGGATATAACTTGTAGACTATATACCTTGGATCCATTGATGAATGCATGCCTAATTGAGGCCTTGGATCCTGATTCAACACCTATTTGAAGTCTCCACCTATATCTCAATCAAAAAGAAGGGTTTTAGATATTCATAAGGAGATAAGTAAGAAATGTGAACCCTAAATTAAAAATAGAAGCAAGAGGGGGATTAGCTTTACCCATATCTTCGATTCGGAACCGATTGCACTCCAAACGATCTAGAGATGAGGGAGAATCTCCCTTGGAAGCTGTTGTAAGATTTTATTTGTCACTAGGGTTGTAAGGGGGAATAAAGGAGGAAATATTGAGATGGGATTAAAAATCATGTAATGGAGGTTTTGTAAATTTCTCAACTTTACTGGGTTGCATGGTTTACCTGCACGGTTTGGAAAACCGTGTGCAAACCGTGCGAGAGATACTATCCCAAAATCAACCCTTTGCACAGTTTCCAAGGAATTCTCCATGTTCAGCTTAACCATGTGATAACCATGCAAAATCCTCTATCCAAGGCTACATGGCTACCTAGGATAATCCGCGCAGTTTTCACTAACTTTGAAACATGCCCAGAAACTCCTTTTTCCTCCATTTTCATATCTCGAACCCCCGAAACACCCCAATCCTTCTCATGTACTTTGGAAAACACTTATTTAACTAAAATAATGGAATTAAACTAAAACATAACAAAACAAACCTTAATAAAGGCCTCGGATCTTACAACCTCCCCACCTTAAGATGGCTTATCCCTGAATTTCTCTTCCTGGGCATTATTGAGTTTTCAAAGTAAAGATATTGGGCCACTAGGCCTGCATATCTGACTCTCAATCCCAAGTTTCTTCCTGGAAATTTTCATTCTGCCACAGAATATGAACCAAAGGTACAAATTTTCACCATAAAACCTTCTCACTATGGTCCACTATACAAACCGAATTCTCCTCAAAGGACGCATCAAGCTCAAGCTCAACATCATCAACTTCTATCACATGATATGGATCAGGATGATACTATTGAAGTTGTGAAACATATAAAACATCATGTATCCCACTATACTGTTATGAAGAGACAATCGGTAAGCCACCAGTCCAAACCTCTCTACAATCTCGAATGGCCCCACATACCTAGGCACCAACTTTCCCTGTCTCTGAATTTGATGGTGACCCAACCTTGGAGAAACCCTAAGAAGCACTCTTTCCCCCACCAAAAAATCAAGAGCTCTACGATGTTGATCCAAATATGACTTTTTCCAGATTTGGGATTTCATCATGTGTTTCGGAATCAAACAAAATTTATCTAACATCTCCTGTACAAGACTCGATCTTAACATCTCATATTCCCAAGCCTCTAACCAACAAAATAGAGATCTACATGGCATCCCATAGATTGGAATAAAAGGCTCTATCTAAATCATTACCTAGAAATTATTATTGTAAGAAAACTCAACGAGTGATAACTATTTTTCCTATGAACCACCGAATTCCAGGACACAAGTTCTCAACATTTCCTCCAATACTTGGATCGTACACTTAAATTTCCCATCCATTTGCAGGTGATAAATCGAACTCAAAAAAACCTGGATACCCAATACCTTCTATAATCCCTACCACAATCATGATGTGAAATGCGGATCATGATCTGAAACTATGGTTCTAGGAACACCATGAAATATCACTACTTCTTGAACATACAACTCACCCAACTGATCAACTATATAAGTCTCCTAGATCAAAAAGAAATTAGCTACTTTAGTCTACTGATCCACAATGACCCAGATTGCATCATTTTTTTGAGGATTCCTTGGAATCTCACTACCAATTCCATATTTATTTCATTCCACTTCCATTTTGTAATTGGAAATGATTGTGACAAACCATAGGGACGCTGATTCTCAGCCTTCAATTTTTGATAGGTAAGGCATCATGACATAAAACCCTAAACTTCCTTCTTCATCCTCAGCCATCAGTACTGCCTACAAAGATCGTGATACATCTTAGTCAAGCTCGGATTCACTTCCCACCAGGTTGTGTTGAACTCTCTCATCAACTCTTCATAAAAAACACTGGTACCACCACACGACCACTAACAGAGACAATTCCATCACCATCCAAGGTCCAACTAGAAGGTGACTCCCCACCTTTAAAACTTTCCTTCATAGACAAACACTATGGATCCTCCAGTTGTATCTCTTTGACCCAGCTCAAAAGCACAGACTCAAATGCTTAAGATGCAAGTTCCATTTGTTCATGACCATCCTGCACCTCTAGATGAATCTCTACAAACAAAGACATCATTTTCCATTCAGAGTTAGATTCATGAACCACCTGATTTTGAGTCTTCCAACTCATAGCATTCATAACACTATTCACTTTTCCTACTGTATAAACCAACTCAAAATCGAAGGATTTAAATTAATCGACCCACCTTCACTTTTTAAGATTTAAATCCATCTCATAGAAGATATAATTTAAACACTTATGATCCAAAAACACAGTGAATAATTCTCCCAACCAGTAGTGCCTCTAAAATTTTAAGGCATAAACTATAACAGCTAGCTCAATATCATGGGTAGGGTAATTTATTTCATGTGGTATCAACTATCTGGACTCGAAAGCTACAAATTGGTCATCCTGCATCAACAATGTCCCATGTCCAACACCGAACGCATCACAAAACAAAGTATGCATCTTACCAGGTTTAGGTAAGATTGGAATCGGTGTAGTATTCAACTATTTTTTCAATTATTGAAAAGAAATTTCTCACTCATATGAATACTAAAACTTAACATCCTTCTTGGTTAATCTTGAGAGTAGTGATACCAAACGAGAGAACTCCTTAATTAACCTTTAGTAATAACTGACCAAACCCAGAAAACTCCAAACATCAGAAACAGTCTTGGGCTACTCTCAAGACACCACAGCTTGCACCTTCTCTAGATCCACTAACACACTTGACTCACAAATGATGTGTCCCAATAAATGAAATTTATTAATCTAGAACTTGCACTTTGATATCCTATCGTAAAGCCTATGATCTCTTATTGTGATCAAGATGATGTCAAGATGTTAGGAATGATCATCAAAAGTTCATGAGAACACAAATATTTCATCAACAAATACAACCAAAAATTGATCAAGATAAGGGTGAAATATTTGATTCATTATCTCCATAAACATAGCTAGTTCATTTTTCAACCTGAACAGAATCACTAAAAATTCATACAACTGATACCTACTTTGGAAAGCTGTCTGCGGTAGGTCAGAAGATCTTACCCTAAACTGATGGTATCCTAGTCTCAAATCGATCTTGGAGAAAAATGTGGCACCCCTTAGTTAGTCAAAAAGGTCATCAATTCTAGGAAGAAGGTATCATTTCTTAACCATCATCTGATTCAACTTCTTGTAATCGACACATAATCTCAACAACATGTCATTCTTCTTAGAAAATAGCATGGGTGATCCCCATGGAGGTGTATTAGGTCGAACGAATCCCTTACAGTCCAACTCTTCCAGTTGATCCTTAAGCTTCTGGAGTACTCCCAGCACCATCTGATATGGTGGAATGGAAACTGTTTCTACCCTTGATACAAAAATCGATCGTAAACTACACATCTCACTTAGGTGGTAGCCTTGAGAATTACTCAGGAAACACATCTTCAAACTGATCCAACATAGGTGTAAATACATGTTACTCCACTTCTCCATCATTAGGAACAAGGCATGCCACTTGGGTCATGAGATCTCCCAACTACTGAAAAAATGGCCTTTCAAATCTTTCTAAAACATCCCACTCACCATAAAGGACATAAGTGTCTCCATCAGGATATATAAATGTTACCTTATGATGATAAAAATCTATATGGGATTGATACTCCACTAACCAATCCATTCCCAAGATAAGGTCAAAACCTAACATCTCCAGAACAAATAGATCCCATTAGAACTGATATCCACCAACCTTTACGGTACAACCTTTACACCATCTTATATTCTCAAATCACACCCACAATAGAGGACCAAGTGACATAACTCCACATGCACTTTCTATAGTTAGGCCCAACACTACTACGAACTATGCCGAAATAAAAGAATGTGTTGCACATATTTCAAATAGAGAATTTGAAAGTACGGAATATAAAAGAATCATACCTTGAATGGTAGAAGGTATAGCCTCACATCCTCTAGGTGTAGACTAAACTGCCTAATGGTGGCATATCTCTCTACTCTGGGATCTAGTCTAAGTACCATGCATTGCACTTCCCTACTGATATGAATGGTCTCTCCCCAAAGCTCCACATCCACCAACCCTACTAGTACAACCATTGGAGATCCAACTACCAACCTGATGTGGTGTAATAGATCCCTTGCCTAAACTCTGCACTAATCTCTGTCCTCCAACACTTTTTGTCTTATGTGGGTTCCTACAAAACCTCTAAACATTGTCCATTTTTTCACATTATTTGCACTCAATATGTAGTCAAGAACACTGAATTTTCACGTGTCCTGGACTACCACAATGGTAGCAGCTGTAAGAACCCAATTCTTATTCTTGAGGTATGGGTTTCTTCTTTTCCCTTTTCCTTAATTGTTTTTGAGAAAATAAGGAAAATGGGGAAAAATCCCAAACTTTGTGAGTACATGCCATGTACTTTAGCCGTGTGGGATGAGTACACAGGACGTGTAGGCCCGTCGGTGAAGAAACGTGTAAAAACTGACTAGACGTTGTGTACTTAGTGTTTACACATCGTGTACTCAGTCGGCATGTAAATACTAATGCGGTAAAAGCAGTCACTAGCCGAGCGACATTACATGCTGTGTAATCAGGAATACATGTTGTGTACTCATGTCGACGGATGAACAGTTCCGTGGTGGAAAGTAGCCGCCAGAGGAACAGTTAAATGATGAAAAGTACAAACCGTGTACTCGAGAGTACACACCATGTAGTTTGTTTTTTCGCTTAAATTGGGCAGTAGCCTAATCATTCGGAAGAGGATGCTTTGGGTTCGTTTTGGAGCCGGGAGGGAAGGCCGGAGCTTCGGAGATCTCCCAACCGCACACCAGGAATTCGAATCCTTCTCTGATGGTCTTGATTGAACCGCATGGGTGAGTTATTCCTTCTCCTTGAGCCTTTCTTACCAATTATTTCCTGAGGTGAATTTATTTGAGTTTGAATGAGTGAAAAATTTATCCCAGATCTACATCTTTCTTGGATGATTCAGGAGGCGTCGTTCACGTATATCAGTCAGAGACGATCGAGGTAGGTGGTCTGATGTTTCTTTCAATTGTTGTGTTGAAATTGTGTACTGTCGTGATATGCACTCATGGTTGGGGTGTCGTATGGCTAAGGCCTTTGCTGAAAGATTTCTAGAATTTCATAAATAATTTGTTGATAAATCAAAACTGTTGTTTGGGGTCATTTCTTGGATCCAGGACCACCTTGGGGGTGCGTTCCTCTGTTTAGCTATTTTTCCAGGATACCCGAGGGTATGCCATGATTATATTGTGTATTGCATTTTCTTGAGAGAAAGTTTATATAAATTGCTTGTTATGTTTTGGGATCATCCCAGTTCCTTGCGCCTGAGGGCAGTGCTCTATTTAGCCTGAGGGTAGTGTTTTCTTAGCCTCTGGGCAGTGTTTGGTTAGCCTAAGGGTAACCTTTTTTTATGCCTGTGGGCAGTAGTTTCTATGCCTAAGGGCCATATCTTGTATGCCTGAGGGAAATGTTCATTATGCCTGAAGGCAATCACCTGCGGGTATTTGATTCTGTTACCTGGGGGTAAGGATAGTATGTCTGAGGACACGGCTATTTAGAATATTCACTATGGTGATTTTCTATGTTGTACCTTCCAAGCTAAAGCACAAGCATGGAGGTGATAAGTAATAATGAAAATGTCAATGAAACTGGTAGTGATAGTTACTTTTGAGTACTTACTAGTTTACTGCATTTACTTTTGCACACTACTGTTGCACATTTTCACTAACAGTTAGGCACGGGCCTTTGGTGGGTGCCTACTAGGGTTTATTTCTCACACCTTGTTTGGGTCATGTCTTCAGCCCAAACAGACTATATTTCTGTATGTGTCGACAGGGGAAAGGGTCCCCATACAGGTACATGATTGTAGCAGAGGAGTATGAGAGCATGGGACCGAGCTTAGGCTTGCGATGTTTCTGCATTCTGTTCACTTTGTTTTGTTCTGTTTTGTTGGACCTTTTACTTTGAGTTGTATTGTATTGTATTTCAGTGTATCATGTTTTGGCTGCTTTCATAAAAATAGTGACATGATGCATTTTTATATATAATTGTTGGTTATATTTTACTACAGTTGTTCATTTCTAGTTAATATTGTTTACTGCTTCCACTGTTGTATGTTTATATATTGTATTTCGTTACGCTACACTTTGAAAAATGAGGGCATAGTTTCCCCACTATCAGACCTAGTCCCTCGCTGTTAGTCAGTAGCCTCTGGTGTTTGGGGAAATGTGCTTGAGGTCATGTGACCAACTGGGTTCAGGGAACCTGTTGTGTGGCTTCCAGATCCGGGATGTTACAAAGTGGTATCAGAGGTGTTTCTTTTCTTAGAATTACTGTTTAGAGCCTTAGTCAGGGATAGGACGAAAATGGTATTTGGTAATAAGCTGTGCCCGGAAGTAGCTAAACCGTGTACAGGGAAAATCTAATCTACCTCGTTATTTCTATTATTCTGATTTTTCAAATTTTACAATTGATTTGATTTTCACTGTTGGGTGACGCACTTCTAATTGTGTTGTTTATATGTTATACATGGGTTCTATTTAGTTGCAACCCGATGAGAGGCACATGATAGAAATCATATGTCATGCATTCTTCTATGCCATGTAGGTGCATTAGAAATTGCATGTTGTTGTGATAGTTGTTGTACTAGAAAATCATGTTGTTGTGATAGCTACTTTGATGAATACCTACTATTTGATAGCATATTGTTGAATGAACACCAAAATTTGGTTCTTGAGGAGTACGGGCCCTCAATGACCGGAATTTAGTGGATCATCGATGTGTTTATTTTTTTATAGCATGTATAAGATGCCAATCTTTGATTCACGGGGAGTATGGGCCCTCACGGATCGAAATTTGGCACTTAGGTGTTTGTTCCATGTTTTTTTGGGTTACGAAGTAGTTTCTGAGGCTTACTACCCAGAAAACCCAGAATACATGCTATGTAGTTCTATGGACACACATTGTGTGTTCTTCTATTCAGGAAGAAATTAAAAACTTACATGCCATGTACCCTCAGTACACACCGTGTAGTCTCTTCCCATGTCATAGGCCGTGTGGGCGGGGACACAGGGTAGGGAATGGATTGGGGAAACACGCCATGTACCAGTTTTACACACCGTGTAGTGTTGGCCCGATGTCCGCCTGTGTAACTAACAACACTGAAGGAGGAAACCTTAAGACATACACACTGTGTCTACTTTGAACATGCCGTGTAGTCTGACCCAGGTACTCGGCCGTGTCACGAACAACATGGGTTGGTGTTATCTTTCCGAGTACACGCCATGTCCGTCTGGAACATGCCATGTAGTTTCATCCGTGTAGCCAGCCATTTAGTGAGAAACACGGGTCGATATGGGGATTCTTTGAACACATCGTGTCTTTTTGGAATACACCGTGTAGTGTGACCTGAGTATACAGGTCATGTCACGAACAACACGGGTCAGTGAAAGCCTATCAAGTACACATCGTATGCATGTGGTACACGCCATGTAGTTTTGTTTTAGGAGAGTCGTGTGGCTTAGCCGTGTAGAAGGAATCGGTAAGGTAATGAGGATTCAAGTACACGTCATGTATTCGGAAGACACACCGTGTGTTTGGGGTGTTACACGAGAAATTTTAGCTGGAGTACGCGCCCATGTGGATGTCCTATGAGAACACGTTGTGTAGTATTTATTCATGCCGTGTAGTCAAGTTTTATAAATCTTGAATGCTTATTTCTACTATTCCCTTCTTGGTCTCCTCATTTTCACTCTTTTATAATCTTTATCTAAGGTGTGTGTTTGACTTTGTAGAGTCATGTCGCCGAGACCACCACCGGTTGTTCACCAGGAGAGTGGCGATGATTATACTCCTAAGTTGGTAGGCCATGGGCTACCAGTAGATCCTATAGCAGTGCCAGATGCGGTGCCAACCATTATACGGGACACAGGCGTGGATGCGTAGGTCCGTGAAGGCTTCATGCTGTTCATGCAGACCTTCCAGGGAGCACCGTTGGCTGCCACATCTATGGAAGATCTCACTCGTATCTTCTAATATTAACATTTGCCTACATTTTCAGGGGATGGTGGACCACAGGCTGTAGAGTCATGGCTTGATTCATTGCAGACTGTTTTTGATAATTTCTAAATGCCTCTTGGGCGAAGGTTCAAGCTCGCTACATACATGCTGCGTGATTCCTCCAAGAGGTGGTGGGATGTTACCACCCATTCTGAGCATCACCGAGACATGTCATGGGAAGATTTTCAGGCATCCTTCTATGAATTCTTCTTCCTGAAGATGTTGAGGGTAGATAGAACTTGAGAGTTCATGAATCTGCAGTAGGGCGCTATGTCAGTGATGGATTATTCTGCTCGCTTCACCGAGCTTCAGTGTTTTTCACCCGTTCTAGTGGGTGATGAGGCGTTGAGGGATAGATGCTTTGAGGATGGTCTTCGGTGTGACATCCAAGAATTGGTGAATGTTTTCAGGCTACCTACCATGCATGATATTTTGAACCAGGCACTTATTACTGAGAGGAACCTGTGGGAAGCTAGTGGTGTGGGCCAGGGTGGTTCGACACCAATCTTGGGTACTATTTCTACTGGCAAGAGGAAGAGAAAAATGGATTTCTCTCACGGTGGTAGTACAAGCCAGAAGAATACTTCGGGTGGCCAGGTCATGTGCTACCAGTGTGGTAGAGAGAGGCACAAGAGGCCTCAGTGTCCACGTGACCCAATGGAGTGCCGAGCTTGCGGCAATATGGGTCATCTACAACGCTTTTGTAGGGCGTTTCCACTAGTGTCTAGTGAGAGGGGTTCTATGCAGACTCCATGTGCGGGAGTAGGACCAGCAGCTTCTTACCAATCGGGAAACTGGAATACGTCAGGGTGTGCAGGCCGAGATGGTGGTCGTGGCCATGGTAGCCAGATACTAGGATCTCAGAGGTAGCTGGGTGGGTCAGCTCAGGGTAGTCAGGCTGTGTCGCAGGGCCGCGGCACTGGGCAGGCATATGCAGTGCAACATACCCAACATGAGCAGGATTCCGGACATTCCACTATCAGAGGTACTATTCTAGTTGCTTCTATCTTATCTTCTGCACTTTTCGATACTGGTGCTACAAATAGTTTTATATCTGTGGTCGTTGTAGAGAGCCTTGGACTCTGTGTTTCTTATTATTTAGATATCATGATGCTAGACACGCCATTAGGAGTGAGGAAGGTAGGTGTGCGTCAGTGAAAGGAGTGCACCATTGAGGTTGGTGGGTGTCACTTCCTATGAAACCTCTATGTCTTAGATATGACAGCTTATGATGTCATTCTCGGGATGGACTGGTTGGTTCCTTTTAGAGCCTTTGTAGATTTCTATCGTCGTAGGGTGAGTTTCACGTCACCAGAGGGCGGAGAGTTTCTATACAAGGGCGAGTGGGATGTCCAGGCGAGCCGAGCTGGACCTGAGCATCGTGGGAGAGATGGAGTCACAGCCCAGATTGAGAGTTTATATCTAGATGACCATGGATCTTGTCAAAAGGATTTCCCTCCTGTGGTTGATCATTTCATGGATGTCTTCCCGGAAAACTTTTCAGGTCTACCACCGGAGCGAGAGGTCGATTTCTTTTTTGATCTTGCACCAGAAGTGGCACTGGTGTCCATTAATCCATATAGGATGGCTACACCTGAGTTACAGGAGCTCAAGAGGCAGTTAGAGGAGTTACAAGAAAAGGGTTTTATCTGACCCAGTACTTCTTCTTGGGGTTCGCCGATTCTTTTTGTGAAGAAAGTGGATGGTACCCTCAGAATTTGTGTGGATTATCGAAAGTTTAACCAGTTAATGATCAAGAACCGGTATTCCTTACCAAGGATTGATGATCTATTCGATCAACTTAGAGGAGAACGAGTGTTCTCGAACATTGACTTGAGATCTGGATATCATCAGCTGCGCGTGAGACTGTCAGACATACTGCTTACAGCCTTTCGGAGCAGATATGGTCTTTATGAGTACTTAGTCATGCCGTTTGGAATCAAAAACACGACAACAGTTTTCATGGCTCTGATGAATCGTGTGTTCCACCCCTATCTTTATTCTTTTGTGGTGGTCTTCTTGGATGACATCTTAGTTTACTCTCACACTCGACACAACCATGCCACCCATCTTGAGATCGTATTGAGTACACTGAGAGAGCATCATCTATATGCTAAGCTCTCAAAGTGACACTTTTGGATGGACCAGATTCACTTCCCAGGTCATATTATCTCAGAGGCAAGAGTTGTTGTAGACTCAGAGAAGGTGAGAGCAGTAGTTTCCTAGGAGCAACCCAAGAATGTGTTTGAAATACAGAGTTTATTGGGGTTGGCTAGTTACTATAGGCGCTTTATATAGGACTTCTCCTTCTTAGAAGTGCCGATGATGGTTTTGACTAAGAAGGGTGTGAAGTTCATTTGTTCAGAAGCTTACGAGACAGCCTTTCAGGAGCTAAAAAGGAAGGTTTACATCAGCACCAATCCTGATACTTCTGGAACAAGGGAAGAGCTATGCAGTTTACTATTATGCATCAGGTATTGGGTTGGGAGCAGTGTTAATGCAGGGTGATCGAGTAGTTGCGTACGGGTCTCGGCAGTTGAGTCCACATGAGAGGAATTACCCGATGCATGATCTCGAGTTGGCAGTTATTGTTCATGTGTTATGTTGTTAGAGACATTATCTCTTGGGAGAGAATTTTGTGGTGTTTACATACCAAAAAAGTCTCAAGTACATATTTACCTAGCATGACCTGAATTTAAGACAGTGAAGGTGGGTTGAATACCTTCAGTCCTTCGACTTTGATCTTGCCTATATACCTGGTAAGGGTAACACAATTGCTGATGCACTGAGTAGGAAGACTCAGACACAGGTAGTACAGGAGGTCAGTGGTGAGTGGAAGCTTATGGATTTGTTCTCTGAGATGCATTTGGAGGTGCACGATAGTCGGGGGGAAACCTATCTTTCATCATTAGCTGTGACTTCTACCCTCCTAGATAGAGTGAGGATGATAAAGCTATTTGATATAGAAAGCCTAGTTCTACGGGAGTCGGTGGCAAGTCAGGACCCTCCTCCTGGTTGGACGATAGGCAGTGATGAGGTATTGTGTTTCCATGGATGAGTGTGGGTTCCAGGGGATATACGCGAGGAGTTGATGCGGGAGTTTCAAGTTTCATCTTGGGCAGTTCATCCTAGGGTTACCAAAATGTACCATGAATTGAGACGTCAGTATTGGTGGCCGGGTATGAAAAGAGAGATAGTTGGTTTTGTTATGAGGTGTTCCACCTGTCAGCAGGTGAAGGCGGATCATCAGAGGCTATTCGGACTGTTATAGCAGTTACCCATTACAAAGTGGAAATGGGATGATGTCGTGATGGACTTTATGACAAGGTTGCCGAGGTCACCTTGAGGCAATGATGCCATGTGGGTTGTTTTGGACAGACTTACGAAGGTGGCTCACTTTTTTCCGATCAAGGAGACCTTCGGTGTTGATGAGCTCGAGAAGTTGTATATCCAAGAGGTAGTACATCTTCATGGGGTTCCTCATTCTATCATTTCAAATAGGGACGCCCGCTTTATGTCTCATTTCTAGCATATTTTTCAAAGGTCACTGGGTACACAGGTGCTTTTGAGCACAACTTACCACCCTCAGACAGATGTCCAGTCAGAGAATACAATACAGGTGCTAGAGGACATGTTTTGTGCATGCATCCTGGACCTTGGGGGCTCTTGGGAGAAGCATATACCTCTAGTCGAGTTTTCCAATAATAATAGTTTTCAGGAAACTATTGAGATGGAACCTTATGAGGCTTTATATGGTAGTCCATGTCGATCACCTTTGTGCTGGATAGAGGCTGGTGAGATAGCTTTACTGGGACCATGTCTCGTATAGGAGACTTTAGAGCAGGTCCAGTTGATATAGAAGCATGTGGCTACTGCACAGTCTCATCAGAAATATTATGTTGATCGCTACAGACGACCCTTGGAGTTTGTGGTCGGGGATCAGGTTTTCTTGTGTGTTTCACCAAGGTTGGTACACAGGTAGATCAAGAGATAGGGTAAACTTTCACCGCGTTATGTGGGGCCGTTTGAGATTCTGGAGAGATTCAGGTCAGTTTCCTACCAGTTACAGTTACCAAAGAGGTACCAGGACATGCACAATGTCTTCCATGTATCTCATTTATTCCATTATCACTCAGACCCATCTCACACCTTTCAGCCTGAGGAGGTTGAGCTTCAGATCCATGCATCCTTTGAGGAGAATCTGATACGTATTGTTGATAGGAGCACGAAGGTTCTTCGAGGCCGGTCGGTTCCTCTCATACGGGTGTTATGGCAGCATGACCGAGTGCAGGACGAAACCTGGGAGCGGGAGACCGATGTACGTGCTCAGTGGCCAGAGTTGTTCACAGCTTTATCTTTACCACCCTTGGAAGGGCAATTTGAGGATGAAATGCTTTAAGGGGGAAAGTTTGTAAGAACTCGGTTCTTATTCTTGAGGTATGGCTTTCTTCTTGTCCCTTTTCCTTAAGTGTTTTTGAGAAAATAAGGAAAATGGGGGAAAATCCAAAAATTTCGGGTACACGTCATGTACTTTTCCACACATAATTTACTTTGTCCATGTGGGATGAGTACATAGGACGTGTAGGCCCGTCGGTGAAGAAGCATGTAAAAACTGACTACACACCATGTACTTAGTGTTTACACGCTGTGTACTCAGTCAATAGGTGAATAGTAAGGAGGTGGAAGTAGCCGCCAGCTGAGCGACATTACATGCCTTGTAATCAGGAATATACATCGTGTACTCATGTTGATGGATGAATAGTGCCGCGGTGGAAAGTAGCTGCCAGAGGAACAGTTAAATGATGAAAAATACACACTGTGTACTCAAGAGTACACGCCATGTAGTTTTTTTCGCTTAAATTGGGCAGTAGCCTCCTCATTTGGCAGAGGAGGCTTTGAGTTTGTTTTGGAGCCAGGAGGGAAGGCTGGAGATTCAGAGATCTCCTGACCACGCACTGGGTATCAGAATCCTTCTCTGACAGTCTCGATTGAACCGCGTGGGTGAGTTCTTCCTTCTCCTTGAGCCTTTATTACCAATTATTTCCTAAGGAAAAGTTATTTGAGTTTCAATGGGATAACTTTTATCCTAGATCTACGTTGTTCTTGGAAGATTCGGGAGGCATTGTTCATATATACCGGTCAGAGACGATCGAGGTAGGTGGTCTGATGTTTCTTTCAAATGTTGTGTTGAAATTGTGTACCATCGTGCTACACACCCATGGTTGGGGTGTCGTATGGCCGAGGCCTTTGCTGAAAGATATCTAGAATTGCATAGATAATCTGTTGATAAATCAAAACTGTTGTTTGGGGTCATTTCTTGGATCCAGGACCACCTCGGGGTGTGTTCCTCTGTTTAGCCGTTTGGTCAGGATACCTGAGGGTATGCCATGATTATATTTTGTATAGCATTTTCTTGAGAGAAATTTTATATAAATTTCTTGTTATTCTTTGGGCTAGGCCCGGTTCCTTACGCCTGAGGGCAGTGTTCTATTTAGCTTGAGGGTAGTATTTTCTTAGCTTGTGGGCAGTGTTTGGTTAGCTTGAGGGTAACCTTTGTTTATGCATGTGGGTAGTAGTTTCTATGCCTGAGTGTCATATCTCGTATGCCTGAGGGAAATGTTCGTTATTCTTGAGGGCAATCACCTGCGGGTATTTGATTCTGTTACCTGATGGTAAGGATAGTATGTATGAGGACATAGCTATTTAGAATATCCATTGTGGTGATTTTCTATATTGTACCTGCCAAGATAAAGCACAAGCGTGGAGGTGATAAGTAATAATTAAAATGGAAATGAAATTGGTAGTGATAGTTACTTTTTATTACTTGCTAGTTTACTACATTTACTTTTGCACACTATTATTACACGTTTTTACTAACAGTTGGGCACGGGCCTTTGGTGGGTGCCTATTGGGGTTTATTTCTCACACCCTGTTTGGGTCATGTCTTTGGCCCCAACAGACTATATTTTTGTAGGTGTCGATAGGGGAAAGGGTCCCTATACAGGTACATGATTGTAGTAGAGGAGTATGAGAGCATGGGACCGAGCTTAGACTTACGATGCTGCTGCGTTCTGTTCACTCTGTTTTGTTCTGTTTTGTTATACCTTGTACTTTGAGTTGTATTGTATTGTATTGCAGTGTATCCTATTTTGGCTACTTTCATAAAAATAGTGACATGCTGCATTTTTATATATAACAGTTGGTTATATTTTACTGCAGTTGTTCATTTCTAGTTCATATTGTTTATTGCTTCCGCTATTGTATGTTTATATATTGTATTCCGCTGCGCTACACTTTGACAAATGAGGGCATAGTTTCCCCACTATCAGACCTGGGCCCTCGCTGCTAGTCAGAAGCCACTGGCATTTGGGGAAATATGCTTGAGGTCACGTGACCAACCGGGTTCGGGGATCCCATTGTGTGGCTTCCGGATCCAGGACGTTACTGCAGCAAATGTGATCACTAACCTAAGAGACTTTTTCCTTTTTCTAGTTGTGTTATCTACTTCTTCCCTGGTGGAAATTCATGAAACGGCGCTTCCTACTATTGGAAGACGCACCACTAGTTTGCCCCACCGAAAACGCATTTATGTTTCTGTAGGCCTCTTTAATTTTTCCTTCTAAGATTATTGCCTAGTCCATCACCTCATCAAACCTCTTTAAGTGAAAGATATTTACTTGGGAACTGATCTCAGGTCGAAGTCCATCCTAAAATTGCATTTCCCCAACTAACTCATCTCCCACTAAAGTAGGAACAAAACATTTCAAGCCCATGAACCGACTTGCATACTCCATTACTGACATTTTCCCCTATGTCAAACTCATAAACACCACATATTTTTACTACCTTAAGGTGTCTGAGTAGTAATTCTCTAGAAACTTTTTCTAAAAACTCTTCCACGTCATTCCCTCTACTTATTTAGTCTGATCTAAGATATCCCACCAATGCTTTTCCTAGCACCAAAATATATAGGCTTCCAACTTAACTCACTTCTCAAAAGGATTCTCCAGATGTTCGCGAATTTTATAGGAAGACTTTATTCATAACTTAACTACCTCTGGCCTACCCTCTCCCATAAAGGTCGGAGGGTGATGCAGCTGAAACTCCTTAGTCAACTCGAACATACTCGATGTGACCTGCTCTGGGTCATGTTCCATCATCTACCTAAAACGAGAAAATTTCTCACAGAACTACTCTTCCCTATCATCATGAACCACATGGTATTTTTTCTCTACTACTGGGGGATCATTCTCAGCAACATCCACTTTTCACCAAACCAGCACATGCCTTTATAGTTTTATTTCTCTAGAATTAAAAACATGAACTTTTTAGAGCACAACCATGAAACTTTCACAAGGTGTAAGGAAAGGATCATCACAATCCATAAACAAACCATTTCTCATACACTTCCCATTGGGATTTATTATATCGGGAACACTACCCTCAACCTTCATTTTTAAGGTCATGGCTAACATAGTGTAACTAACTCACATGGTTACAAGCCCTACCTTTTACACCTTCTAAAAATGATTTACATAACCCAATTTAATCCCACAAAATTTTAATTCACTAACCTTCCTCTATCAAGATTCATTCTATAATTATTATTTAGCATTATCATTTCCCTTTTTACCCATTTATATCATCCCATTAGACAACATTTCACTACTTTTAAGAAAATAAAATGCATTCTACCCATTTTGTCCCACACACCCATCTTATGTGTGTGTGCCTACTGTAATCCATGTCACTTATATAAATAGGTTCCTAGAATAATGCATGAATGAATAGCCTCATTTCATTTCATCCATGAGAAAAATATCATAAATCTGTCACATAACACCACATGTGCATCACCCAATGGTGAAATGTCATCAAATATAACAACACACAACAAGAAAAACAATTCCCACCCAGGGGGATTTGGGTTTTCCCCTGTACTTGGGTTAGCTACTCCTAGGCATGAGATCATTACCAAGGCCCAACACTACCCTAATCTCCTATCTACCATCGCCAAATAGTAAGAAAAATAAAAGAACTCCTCTGATGTCACTTTGTAATGACCCTGACGTGGGATCCACTAAACCAGTGCCCCAATTCAAGTCATCACATGACCTCAAGGACTCCTCCACGTATGTTATAGGTTGTTGGCTAGTATTGAGGGTCTAGATTAGTCACAGGGAGGACTATACCCTCTTAATCAGAGTAAGTAATAGATAATTCCAACAAAATTAGTAGAATCAATATGAAACAACCAATAACTTGTATAGCCAAACATCTTCCAAACTGGGTACAAACCACAAGAAACAGTAAATATTTCAAGCCATGCTATAGTGCCAAGTGAAAAAAAAACCAAAATAAAGACAATAATGGAATCCCCAAAATGGTCCTGACTTCAAGTCGGGAACCTCATCCATGCATGTCCCATGTCCAACTCAACTCCCTAGAATAGGGCCCTTACCGTTATCCTAACTTGAAAGCATGAAATCTACTCAGGTTCCCAATTGAGGCCCAAGCAGAGTGTGAGAATAACTCAATATTACACCATCAATGGTGTCTAAAAAATATCAAATTTAACAGATACTGCATGCAAGTATAAATAAATGGAATGTAAAGGAAAGGCAGTTCAAGGGCCACTCATTAACCTTTCTCTAGTTTTCTATTACTATTTGGATTATTGAGCCGAGTTAATTATTTACATCATCCCATCATTAGGTCATCATCAACATGTGTTCCAAGAGTCAAATATTTACCATATTCACACAATATTCATGGCATTTATCATTCCACATAATAGAATGTGTTAAGTACCTATCTCACAAGGGATAAGCATATCAAGTAATCACCACACTTACCTTAGATCCTTAGTCTAGGTATTTTCATTGAATACAACCATTGGGGGCATAGAGCATCAGTCAGACTCCCCAACCCATGCATTCCAGGGTAGGTTAGAGCATCAGTCAACCCTACCCGTGGGAGGAGCATCAGTCCTTAATCTCACCACCAAGTCATGTGCACATGATTATTTACCTATTCACCACATTTGTCCATATCACAACCAATACAACCAATAATGATAACAATCTTGATTCGCAATAATTAACATGGGATTTGATGTTATTCCATAGCCCATTAACAATTGCATTTTACACTACACATACCATTATCCCAATTCTCTTCCCAAGTCTCACCCCATTAACCATATTCATCAATTCACAAAACATTACCAATCCCATGTGTCAATATTTTACATAAAACCACCCTATTAGGGTTTTCAACATAATTCATTAGCCAAAATGCATAATCCTTATTTAACCAATTTAACCCATTTTTATTACCATGCCAAAAAAATACGTTAAACCATTTCTATGCATTGGCACATACCAATAATTCATTTTCAATCCCATTAAACATTTCAATATTCTTATCAAGGTATCTACATTGTCACAAGGAAACCTTTCTCATACTTAGATAACTTCTATGTCCAGGAAGTATCAGTGCACCCTATAGGTGTCCCAACAAATGCCAAGTCATCCCCCATGTGTCCCATGAGGACCATGAGGGTTTCAATTCATCATTTAGACACCCATCACTCCAAATCTCATAAAATTATCATAAGCACAATAATGTATAACCAATAAATAAACCCAAGCATGCACAAATCCAAAATGAAACTATGGGATATAACTTGTAGACCACCTACCTTAGATTCGTTGATGAACGCACACCTAATTGAGGCATTGGATCACGATTCAACACCCATTTGATGGATCAACCTATATCTCACTGTAAAATAAGGTTTTTATAGATTTATAAGGAGAAAATTAATAAATGTGAACCCTAAACCAAAAATAGAAGCAAGAGGGGGATTAGCCTTACCCGGATCTTCGATTTGCAACCGACGGCACTCCAAACGACCTATAGATGAGGTAGAATCGCCCTTGGAAGATCTTGGGAGATTTTTCTCATCACTAGGGTTGTAAGGGGGGATAAAGGAGGAAATCCAAAGTTGGGGTTAAAAAACCTGTAATGGAATTTTTGTAAATTTCTTAACTTTACTAGGCTGCACGGTTTACTCGCATGGTTTTCCAAACTGTGCACAAATCGTGCGAGAGCTATTGTCCCAAAATCACCCCTTCACATGGTTTCCTAGGAATTCCCCATGATTATCTTAAACATTCAATAACCGTGCACAAGGCATTGTCCAAGGATGCATGGTTACCTAGGATGATCCATATGGTTTTCACTAACCGTGCGCAAATCGTGCAACATGCCCAAAAACTCATTTTCCTACATTTTCATGTCTTGAACCCCCAGAACACCCAGAGCCTTCTCATGAACTTTGGAAAACACTTATTTAACTAAAATATAGTACTTAAATTAAACCATAACAAAACATACCTTATGATTAGTATCATATCTTACATTCATTGTACTCTTACCCTTACTGAGCATCTGATCTCACCCCTTTATTATGTTTTATTTTTCCCCAAGAAACCATGAAGTGTTTAATGATTGATATGAAGGGATATAATAAGGGTAATAATGGTGTTATCAAATAAAATACTTTGTTATATTTTATGTTTTCAAATGTTTTTTAAAAGTATGTATCTAGTTTACTAAGACAACTAAAATACTCGGTCTTTTAGGATATGATTCCTTGTATCTTATGACAATGTAATAAAGTAGACATTGGTTCTGGGATATTGGGGTTGGGGTCACTATAGTTGATATCAAATTAAGTTTAGTATAAACCTTTGTAAATAGATTTAGGAAAACAAAGATTTGGGAACATAGCCCTATGACAGACTTTGAGGATATGTATAGAAGAATATCTTAATGTTTTGGTAAAAAAAGAGATGATGTTGTTTTTTCTTAAAAAATACATCCCTATTTGGATACTATAAGTGGATGTGGTTCTGAAACAGCTATACCTAGGGGTAATAACTCTAAAAAGGACACATTGGTATTGTCCTGATTATCACCCGGTGTATGACAATAGGCCTTACAATGTTCCTAATTTAACACTCTTTGGGTACCTGATTTAGATAATTCACATTTTTTACATCCATTATAATGTATTTTAAAACAAATATATACCTAAATAAACCATGTTTATGGTTATGATATCATATATTCATAAATATTTCAACTTATGTTAATTTTTTTGCTAGTTTTCGGATTAAACATTATGTTTCTTAATGTTATGATCTAATCCAGTGTAATCCATTGTTTAGAAATAGAACTTAACCGAAGGAATGGGAATCATATCAATTCATGTACCCCATATAGGGATTTTCCTGGACAATATAATGAATTTGAAGTTTGAGATAAAGCTTCAACTGATCAAATTATAACCATATTGGGGTGGTTAACTCAGGTTATAAGTAATAACCTTTATCATATAGAGAAGCCTGGTGATCCACCATGCAATGTAATGATGTTATACCACTTCATAACTTAGAAACCTCTATCATTCAATAGAACTAAAAATAAAGTTTTAGCTGAGTAATGGATAAGTTCCAAAAAGAATATATTTTTTGGTTTTTTATATAGTGAAAGGGATAAAGTTTTCATGAAATTTAATTGTCTCTCAGGGGATGTAGATCAATGTTGGTCATTAATTGAAAACACTAAGGATGGATATGAAATAGTAATCATGGAGTGGAAGGATTTCAAGGTACTCTTCTTGTAAAATATTTTCCTCGTGAGCAATGAACGAATATGGAAGGAAAGTTATTGATTCTAAGAAAGAAATAAGAGGAAAATGTTTCCAAGTATGAAGCCAACTTTACAAGGTTATCAAGGTAAATTTCGAAATACGTACATAATCCAAATGGAAATATTGATTGTTTATTTTAAGTCCTTAATAAAATCCTCTGAAAGGCACTAGTCTCCCAAAATTTATCGTCATATGAGGATATAGTATCATGTTCTATTAAGACAGAGAAAGAATTCTCCAAGTCTTATGAATTTCAAGGGAAGAAAGAAAATAATAGGATGGTGTAGAAAAATATGGATAAAGGAAAAGGGGGAAATAAAAATTTTACAACATGTGATACATGTGGAAGTAAACACCTTGGAACATGATATAAGGACCCGTGTTTTTTCAAACTCTAATTTTGAGCAGAAATTTGAATTTTTGTTGTCAAATATTGTAAGAGGTAAAATGGTATTTTTCCATTGTCTGGGGATCTTAGATAATTTTTCTGACAACTCTATTGTTCCTGAAATGGGGTGATTATCCTAGGATAGGAGTTTGGTGAAAATCCAATCCATTTGAATTTTAGAGGAATAAATAATATTTGATATTTGATATATTAAATATTAATTTATTCACACAAGTATGTATGGCCATAAGTTTTGAACAGAGTTTCAGATTGAGATTATGTCTCCATCATTGATTTCGGAATGGGGAGTTTATCCTAGGCAAGGCATAAAATTGAGCTGGGTGTCAGGGCCAACTCGAGCCCCTTTTTCTTTTCTTTTCATTTTCTTCTTTTTCTATCCTTCCTTTTCTTTTCTTTCTTTTATTTACTCCTTCTTGTGGATGCCTCCTAGGTGGATCCTCAATCATGTGAACTAAAGTAGAAAGCATTATAGGGAGAAATATAAGGGTGGGAATGTATTAGGGGTACCATAATGAATCCCTCAACGCACTGGATTGATGTGTGGTAATCATGGACCATCAAATCAAGCCAAGCTTCGACAGTTTCCACCCGAAGGTAGGCCATTTTTTAGATTTACTGAAAAAAACCATTTAGATTCATCATTTTCTAAATCTAAGACCCTATTATACTTTCTAATATCTCCTAGTGGCATGATCTATTGATTTGGGAGTTTAACCGGGGGTTTCAGGATATCCAAAGGTTTTCCTTTTGAGAAAACCATGTTAGACAGCGTGTGGTTCAGGGTTACACATCATGTGTTCTTCCCGTCTAGGGAAGATTATGTTTAAGAAGTATACATCGTGTATAGGGGTGCACAAGCTGTAAACTAGTGCTTGTCCATGTAGTTATGTACCCGGGCCTAGATACCCATGTAGGGGCATATGGCCGTGTAGACTACACGGTCAGACCCAGTATGGGTAACACACTGAGTAAGAATACATGGCCCGGTCAAGTATACAGCTAGGCCGATTGAGGGACACAGGTATTTACCCCTTGTTGGGTAAATTCCATATACCCACCTTACACATTGTGTGCCTTGGTAGTTTACATGCCCAGGTCAGCGATAGTACATGCCCATGTGGTGATTTGAGGGTTCATGTCGTGTATGGTCGCTACACGTCATGTACTCATCCCTAAGAACCCTTTGAGGGTATTTTTTCTGTTTTATGCCCCCATGTTAAATTTAGACAAAAGAGCAATCCATTCTGAGTATTTTTCCTTGAAGATATCAATGGTGAAACCCGTGGATAGATCTGAGGACTACTAATGGGTGTTTTGAGGATTCTACCTAAATGGAGATGTTCTTCCTCTAGTTATTGAATTCGGTCATCTCCTGAGGGAGAGACTTGAATATGAATTATAGGTTGTGTTTTCAGACCAACATAGTTTGATACCTTTATCTGAGATGATCTGTGGGTTATCTTTAGTGGTGTGTTGCTTTTGAGGATGTCTCTCTTCCAATATGTGCCCTTTTGGCTTAAGAGTCCATCAGAATAGTTGTTATCAAGGATCTTGGGTAGGATTCCTTTGTCTTCTATCTAGTTACCAATGATCCCCTGAGGGATTACTTTTCTTATATGCTAATCTAGGGAGTCCCTTGTAGGATCCCTCACCTATATATCTTTGAGAGGATCCCTATTATAGGATTCCTATGTCTTTTATCATTCGAGGATCCCATGTAGGATTCCTCCTTTACCTTTTTAGCTAAGGATCCCATGTAGGATGACTTCACTCATGTTTACCTAGAGGATCCTATATAGGATGCCTCTCAATATTTTACTTAATGGACCCATCAGGTGCCTGTTGTTTTTACGACCCTGAGTTTTATGTTGGTCTTGGGTATATATGGAAGTGAGTGTCACATTAGAACTCATTCTAAATTGGTAATCCCATGGGGTTATGGCTAGAGTGTTGGGTTGGGTGTTCGGGCCACCCTCGCTATTTTGTTTGTGCTTTGAAATGGTTATTACTGATGTGGTGATGGTTACTAGAGGTGCTTTCTGGTTGGTGGTTTTTGAGCCAGATGTGAGGCATCTTTATTTCTTTTAGGATTCCCAGATTTTTTTCCTAGGATCTGTATTGCTTGTTCAGATGCCCAGATGTGCTTACCCAGGATCTGGCTTCTGAGCCATGTTATTTTTGATATTTACTAGTATTTTTAGAGGTTCTACCTGGGATATGGATGTTAATCCTTGATGTGTGTGTATATATATATATATATTGTGATATATATATTTCTTGGAGGACTAGAGGTGTTTCATGGTATTTAGATGTTGAGCCTCACATGATGTTTATGGAATGCCCATGGTGATACTTGGACTACTATTATAGGAATGCCTTGGATGGACTCATAGGTCTGTTGACTGGTATGCCCTAAGTGATACTTAGATTCCCATTATAGCAATACCTTGGACAGGATCAAAGTGTTGTTGACTTGTACACCTTGAGTGATACTTGGATTCCCTGATATAGGAATACCTCAGATGGACTCATAGGCTGGCTGTTCTATAGATTCCTTTGATGTTTCTCCATGGATATTTATATGGTAGTGGAAGCCTTGGATTGAGTATGCTCTTTGGTTCTTGATTCTTTGGGATTCCTTGGGCCTTGTTGCCCCTTGGATCTGGCTTGCTTGGACTCATGTAGCAAATGTTCTTTTGGCATTCTCCTAAGACTCTAACCAGTGCCTTTATTGAGTTTCCAGCGAGATTATCTTGGGAATTGATGAGGATTCCCTATAAGAGTTCCTTTGATTTGGCCCTTCATGATCTGACACTTGATTATATGACATGTCCATGATGGATGTTATAATTTTTATTATAGGGAGTGGGCCGATGTGGATACCTTTGTCATTATACCTTGGATTTGACACTTGGGGTCTGACATGTGGTTACTCATCTTAGGCCAAAGTTGGTTGTTGTTATCTTCACAGGATTGACCATCAATATACAGTATCCTTGTTTCAATGATTGGAGGTGAGTATGGGGAACCCAGGTGTAGGATGGGTATCTACCTATGGTGATGTAGCTTGCTCAGAGACTTTTTTGGTATTGGATGAAGCAGGTATATGTTGATTGGGATCACATCCCTAGAGATCGACTTGATGAGGCAGAACTTGAGTGGCATGAGGTCCAGCTCAATTCCCTTGCATAGGATTTCTAGGTGATCGGGATTGTGAACCCAAGGATCGATTGCTCATGTGGTTTCATGTTATTTGATTCACATACTCATTAATATTCATATTTATGTATATATGTATAGGTATGGGACTATACATGTAAACATTCCTAGATATAGACATCTATGGTGGCACTTACCTAGTAGACCGAAATTATGGACCCAGGGTTCGATTGCGGTTTCACGTTGGGTTTTACTTTCCTTTTTAGTTGTGTATCAGTGATTCTGATCAATTTCTTTTACGTGCACTTATAGCACCACATTTATAGGTTGCTTGTTGGGGTGGCATACTAAGATTATTTCTTACCCCTACACGTTCACCTCAATGTATGTTCAGACCTTATGTCTACTTTTCAGGTTGATCACAGTTTCATCGTGGATAGGGATGAGGCCCATAGTTTCATGATCGAGAAGATCTTCTCGTGTGGTGATACTGATTGGGCTGGTTTAGTTCGACCATGTCTGGAGATCAGGTACGTGTTATAGCTCAGAGTTAGTAGTACAGCCCGATACTTTTAATTTCAGTTTCTTTTGTACTCTTGTATCTGTATGGTTGGCCTAGTGGGTGTCCAGTGTTGATTTTATGACATAGTTGTTCAGGGTTTTAGATCATTTCATTTAGTATTACAGCATATTATACTTCAGTTATTTACTACTTCCTTACTCTATTTGTTTACTGTTGTGTATGATACTTATCTATTTCTTCTATTTGCTTAATTTTATATGAGGGTATAGTCTCCCCACTATCACATTCTAGGCCCTCACTGCTAGTCAGAAGACTTTGGCATATGGGGAGGTGTGATTGAGGACTTGTAACCCACCATCCTAGATCACTAGTTTATTTTCATACGGTTCGGGATGTTAAAAGGTGGTATCGGAGGGTTTTTCTTTTCCTAGTCTTTACTATTTGGGTTATGGTAGATAGAAGTATTAGGAATGTGTTGGAACCTGATATGGATATCAGACTAGTGCGTCGAGAACACTTGTTTTGGTAGGAATTCCTGGTTACCAGGGTTGGGAATGTTGTTCTGGTCTATAATATTATCATTGTATATGATTTTTTCCTTGAGTGATGCACATGTTGTGTAGATGTTATGATTTACTATGGATCTCTATATCTTGTCCATTGGTAAGAGGACAGGGATGGATTTTGAATCTTAGTTAGAAAAGAAAAAAGGAGTCTCATGCATCATATTTTCCACATAGGATTTACATCATATAGACTTGTTGGTGTGTGATGTTATTGATGATTGAGGACTATTCATTTGGGGCTACTTATTTAGATATATTTCATTCTTATGGCAGGTTATGTGTATCTATGTAGAGGTATTTTTTGTGATGATTATGACTTATTACTCGTGTAAGAGAGGTGGAGTGACCCTAGTAGGTTGATATGGAACTTGATTCCTCTCTGTTTTACCCCTTGTATGGTTTTTTTCTTGGGTCTATGGTTATCTAGTTAGATCGCTAAGTACGATGCCAATAGATTCTAGGAGTTTTCTTGATAACTAGACCCCCATGGGGTATTTCCATATATGGATTCCTGGTGATTGTCTATCCAATTTCTCTTCAGTATTGGTTTTGTGACCTATAGGGAGTAGTTCCTTCTGAGGATGATCAATGAGGATCAGGGCCCTTGTGGGCTGTGTTTTCAGCTTTGACCCTTGTAGGTATTTATGATATTTACCTTCTTTTGATAGGTTTTTATATTTTGTTCTAGGTGGTTATAACTTATGACCCAGTTGTGAGTCTTGTTCTGTAGGGCTAGGTGGCATACTTATATGCCCTTAGTTTGACTCAGACCCATTTAAGTCGATGTTCGTTTTGTTCAAGGGTAGCCTATGTGAGAGGTTGTTCTATGTTTTCTAGAGCATCTTTAGGCAATGATCTTGGTTTCATAATATTTTTTTGGATCAAAACATGGTAGGTGCTCGAGTTTTGTGATATAGGCATATTAACGCCTTCAATTTTGATGAGGCACTGAGGGTGCCTGTTTTCCAAGACTATCTTTGACGGGAAATCTTGTTCGAGTCCTGTCCTGTTCGACTAGTGTTTCTTCTATTTTTAATGTAGTCAGATCGTGGGTAGATTCTCGTGAATGAAATAACATTGTGTGGTGGGTGGTTGTGGAATAAATCATGGTACAGATTTGGTGTCTCTTTTTAAAGATGAGTTCTAAGGGAGCTTTGGGATGAATGATAGTCATGTAACATGTAGTACGGTCATCTTAGCCTTGAAATGGGTGACTTGTTAGAGTATGATTTGGGTGATAAAGATACACATTGGTTAAGTGTGGTATCGTTTGAATATAAATCAGTGAGTGGACAGGTTTGATCCTAGTACTGATGTTTCAAGACTTTTCATAGGCATGGTTCCTGGAAGTTATGAGGAATTTCCCTCTATTTTAGAGGTGACATCATGAAATGAATGGGGTGTCATAAGATGGTTGATCCATGGATGAATCCTGGTTAGGTTTTGACAGGATGGTGAGCATGGATCAGAGGGAGATGCACACACCCCTTAGTGTAATCTTAGTGTACTCCTGTTAGAGACGATCATTCTTTATCTTGATTCATCTTGAGTATGATAGGAGAACATCAGCCCTGCACTGAGATCCTTTTTTCTTTCAAAATTTTCTTCCCTATTGAAGAAAGGAACCTATTGAGGTTGCGCTTAAGGAGCAGTGTAAGGTAATCCATATGGTTGGGAGAACACCATTGTCTATTTGAGGTAGCTGACCCTCGTTTTCAATTGAACTTTGGTATTTCTCCATCGGCTTCTGAACTCATAGTTTGTTTTTGAGATAAACATAATGGTATTCCTATGGTGTGGAGTACCAGATCGGTCGTAGTTAAATGTATTATGTGTAGAAGGTAGTTGTTGATTCTATGAGGTTGGTCATTGGACAATCCAGATAGCTTGGTTGTGTAAGATTCTTAGGTTGAGAGCATGGTTTCTAGTCTTTTCACTAGGATTCTCAGGGACGAGAATGTTTATGGTGGGGAGTTTGTAAGGACCCTTGTATTTCCATACTGTAATTTTGAGCAAAAATTTGAATTTTTCCAGTCAAATTCTTGTAAGAGGTAAAATGGTATTTTCCCTTGGATGATGATCTCGGATAAGTTTTCTGACCACTCTTTTAGCCCCAGAATAGGTTGTTTACCTTAGTATAAGAGTTTGATGAAATTAGAGCCATTCAACTTTTAGCGAAATTAATAATATTTAATATTTGATAAATTAAATATTAATTTATTCACGCATGTTCATTCAGCCATAACTTTTGAACATTGTGTCAGATTGAGATTCCTTCTTCTCTTTGAGTCCGGAATAAAGAGTTTTCCTAGGTGAGGTATAATCTTGAGTTGGGTGTTGGGGTCAGCTCATACCCCTTTTTTTCTTTTCTTTTTCTTCCTTTTCTTTCCTTCTTTTTCTTTTCTTTCTTTTCCTTCCTCCTTCTCACGAACGCCTCCTATGTAGATCCTCCTTCGCATGACCTAAGGGAGAAAGAGAGATAGGGAGAAAGATATATATAGGGAAGGTAATATGGGTACCATCATGAATCCCTCCATATGCTGGATTGATGTGTGGAAACTGTGGACCATCAAATCGAACCAAGCTTCGGCGGTTTCTGCCCGAAGGTAGTTCATTTTTAAGATTTATAAAAAAACATTATATTTATCATTTTTCAAAATATAAGCCCCTATTATGATTTCTAACATCTCCTAGTGGCCTGATCTATGGATTTGGGGGTTTAAACGAGAGGTTCGGGCGATCTGAAGGTTTTCTGTTCGGGAAAACCAAGTTATACGGCGTGAAGTTCAGCGTGACACGCCATGGGTTCTTCTCATTCTAGGAAGATGAAGATTAATGAGTACACACCGTGTACAGGGGTGTACACACTGTGTACTAGTACTCAGTTTTGTAGCTAACTACCTGGGCCTAGCTACCCGTGTAGGGTTACATGTCCATGTAGTATACACGGCCAGACCCTGTGTGGGTAGCACGCCGTGTAAGAGTACATGAACTTTCCAAGTATACGGACAAGATAATTGAGGGAAATGGGAATGTACCCCATGTTGGGTAGATGCTATGTACCTGCGGCGTTTACATGCTCAGTCTAGTGAGAGTACACTCCCATGTGGTGATGTGAGGGTACATGTCGTGTATGGTCTCTACAATCTGTGTACTCCTCCCTTGGTACCCTTTAATGTTCTTTTTCCTATTTTATGCCCCAGTGTCATATTTGGACATGAGATTAGTCCATTATGAGTAATTTTCCATAAAGATCGTGATGGTGAAACCCGTGGAGTGATCTGAGGACTTATAATGGGTGTTTTTGGGATTCTACCTAAATAGATAGGTTCTTCCTCTAGTTATTGAATTCAGTGTATCTTGAGGGAGACACTTGAATGCGAATGATATTTTGGGTGTTCAAACCAACTTAGTTTGAGACCCCGGTCTGATATGAGATATGGGTTATCACCCATGTCATGTTGATTTTGAGGACGTCTCTATTGCGAGATGTTCCCTTCTGGCCTAAAAGACCATGAGAATAGTTGTTATCGAGGATCCCATGTAGGATGCCTCTATCTTGAATCTGGTTACCAAGGATCCCCTAAGGGTTTCCTTTTATTATATGTTGATCTAGGGAGTCCCTTTTAGGATCCCTCACCTATATATTGTTGAGAGGATCTATACAGTAGGATGCCTCTATTTTTTATCATTCGAGGATCCCGTGTAGGATTCCTCCTTTAACTTTTTAGCTAATGATCCCATGTAGGATGCCTTCACTCGTGTCTACCTAGAGGATCCTGAGTAGGATGCCTCTCAGTGTTTGACTTAAGGGACCCAGTAGGTTCCCGTTGTTTTTCTAACCCTGATTTATATGTCGAGATGGGTAGTGATGGTAGTGGGTTTCACCTTAGAACCCCTATCAAACTGCTAATCCCATGGGGCTATGGATGGAGTTTTGGGCTAGGTATTTGGGTCACCCTCACTCATTTGTTTATGCTTTTACACGGTTATTTATAATGTAGTGAGGGTTACCGGAGAGTTTGTGGATGTTGAGCCAGACGTTAGGCATCTTTCTTTCTATTGGGATGCCCAGACATTCTTCTCGGGATCCTTATTGCTTGTTGGGATGCCCAGACATGCTTACCTGGGATCCATCTTCTGAGCCATGTTATTTTTGATATTTACGGGTATACCTAGAGATACTACCTGGGATTTGGTTGTTGATCCTGGATGTATATATATTTTTTGGGATATATATTTTTTTGGGATGACCATAGGTGTTTCCTGGTATCCATTTGTTGAGCCTTACATGATTTTTATGGTATGCCCTAGGTGATACTGTGTTTCCCTTTATGGGAATTCATTGAACGGACTCAGAGGTTTGTTGACTGGTATTCCCTAACTGATACTTGGATTCCTATTGTAGGAATTCTTTAGATGTACTTAGAGGGTTGTTGACTTGTATTCCTTGAGTGATACTTGGATTCCCTGATGTAGGAATTCCTTGGACGGACTCATATACTGGTTGATTCTATAGATTCCTTAGATGTTTCTCCTTGGATCTTAACACGATAGTGGACACCTTGGATTGAGTATTCTCCTTCGGTCTTGACTCCATGGGATGCCTTGAGCCTTGCTACCCCTTTGATCCGGGTTGCTAGGACTCGTGTAGGACATGTTTAGTTGGCATCCCCCTAGGACTCAAACGAGTTCCATTACTAAGTTTTCTAGAAGATGCTCTTGGGACTCAACGAGGATTCCTTGGAAAAGTTCCTTGGATCCAGACCTTCATGGTCTGACACTTGATTATATGGCATGGCCATGATGGATGTTATTTGAACCTCTCATCATTAAAATGAGTCAAAGTTTAATTATTTTTAAACACCTACTCACTACTGTATAGTGGTTTGTAGGGTCGAACCCATAAGGAAGGTGAGTGACCAATTTTCTATTCTTCTTTTCAAAACACCCCACAATTGTCAGCAGTGGAGAGAGTTTACTTTTTTCTAACTTTTTTACACTTTATATTTTTTTATTTTTTAATAAGAATAAATGAGAAAACAAGGTTTTGACTAAGAGGACAAGGCTTACCCAAAGCAATGATGAAACTGATGGAAAGACAGTGAACAAATACATAGATACAATGACTAAGGAGCAATAGATCAAATAAAATACTGGGGAAATCTCAAACTACTAGTTTAAAAAGATATCATTTTCACTGCTCTTAATTGAATCACACCTCAAGAAAAACTAAAGAATCCCCCCCGGCAGGAAATTCAATAGACATAAGATCGAGTCTTGGAGTTCGTCGCTCCAGAAATCAATCAAACTGCTAATGAATTTGAAAAGTAGTCAATTGGAATTTAACTCACCATAAAATTCCAATGCTAAAGAGAGTTAAACCATTGATAAATGCATTCAAGATCAATCCCACCGATTGATCTTGAAATTTTGAATTGAAAAAGTTGATATGTGAACAATTCAAAGATAATCCAAGTCAATCTCGCTGAATGATTCTAATTCCGTGAAAAGAGAAGAATATGATGAAATCTAAAAGATAACCAACAAGTTCTTAATTCTTGAGTTAAAATTTTTAGCCTAAAACCATATTGATTACAAATATTGAAAATATCTGATTACAGAGTAGATAAATTAAGAACAAAAGAGGGAGGAAGAACTCCCCTAGTGCTCCTGCTTTCCAAGACTCTGTCTCCGAAAGGTGATGATCTACACTTTTCTGCTCCTGGCCTTGTCCATCTCCATGTGGTTTTGTCTCCCAGTCACCTAGAACTCCTCTACTTTGTGGATACGGGATGAATCGTAAGTGAATCAATCTTATGTCCCCCGATACTACTCTGTTTTTAAATCAACTGTCATCTACTGCAAGTAAACATCTTTCTCCACAGAGTTTGGTAAGTCTCTTTCTTCCGCACTGCACACGTGCACTTTTTCACTACAACACACATCGCTTTATCAAAACCATTGTAAATAACTCCTCATAGTTCATTGGGATACACTTGGACGTATTCTGGGTTCTTGCATGAATCTGTAAAAGAAAACAGTTAGGACAGTTTAAAAATAAAAAGATATAAAAACAACTTACTTTTATACTTAATTATGATTATTATTTAAATTATTGTTATATAACTAGTTCATATTTATTTATTCGTTAATTAATAAATATTTTAAATTGATTATTTAATTTGGTAAATATTTTTTACAAATATTAAATTTATTTAATTAACATCCTTAAAATAAATATTTTAATAAAAGATTTTAAAATTAAAAGTTAATATATTATTAAGTTAATTATTTGTTCTATTTAATATTAAAGTTTATTTTAGTTAATAAGTTTAATATAATTATTATTATTAGATTAATGTATTTATTGAAAATTGATTTTATTATAATAGTTATTTTAAGTTTAATTATAAATTATTATTAATATTTTATTTTTGTAAAAATTTAAACTAATTAATTAGTTTTATTTTTTATTAATATAATATAATTAATTAATTTAAATTAATTATTATAATTATTTATATTTTTATTTTTATTTTATCATTTATCTTTAATCCCCCCTCCCAAATTCCGTTCTGCGTGCGGGGGGAAGGTTCGAGTGGCTTCTCGAAGAAGCCACAGCCCTCGGTTCCTCAGCTCCTTCAATCACGGTTGCAGGCGGATCCCTCGCAGTGAAGATCTTCAGCGATGACCCGCCATTGTGGCTCCGGCACGGCTCGGGGTTCATGACCAATGATGGATGGAACCTCCAGATCCACTATATGGCGGCGCGACTGGGTCAGCATCGGAGAACAGTGAGTGGGCGGAAACTCCGGAGACGACGGTTCCTCCTCGGACTCCCACAACGGCAGCGGCACGATGCGGCGACTCCTCCCAGCTTCAAATCTGTGGATGATTTTGATTTTGTGTATAGATATGGTTCCTCTTAGGTGTTTCTTCTGATCTGAATAGTTCTGTAGATTGGAATCACAATTGTAAATGGTTCTTTCTTCATTTTGTTGTTGTGATGATAATTAAATTATATGATGCAGATAAACTAATTAAGTAAAACACCTAAAAACATCAAGTATAGCAAATTTCTAGCTTAAAGGATAAAGACTAAAGACCCAAAATAAATAAGTAAAATAAAACTAATACTTTAAGACTTAAAAATACAAAATTAATTATAAAATATGATTAAAAATAAATTTAATCATAAAATTTCAAGTGAAAATTGTTTACAAAAAAAAGTGCAAAATTAATCAATTAAATCATTAAAAAATTAAATAATGATTTGGAAAATCATGTAAAATTAAGGGTGCATCATTATTCCTGTGATTACATGTGGATTCCTTTTTCATTATACCTTGATCTGGGCCTTGGGGTCTGACATGTGATTACTCAACTTTGGCCAAAATTGGGTGTAGTGATCTATACAGAATTGACCTTCGGCATACAGTATCCTTGATTCTCTGATCGGAGGCAAGTACGGGTGAACCCAGGTGTAGGAGGAGTATCCCCCTTATGGTGACATAGCTTGTTCAGAGACTTTTCCATCATTGCATGAAGCAGGTATATGTTGATTGAGATTATAGACCCAGAGATTGACTTGATGAGATATAGCTTGAGTGGCATGACTTCCATCGCAATTCCCTTGCGTAGGATGTCCGAGCAATCAGGATTACATACCCACAAATCAACTGTTGATGTAGTTCCATGTTATTTGATTCACATAGTCATGAATATTCATATTTATGTATATATGTATTGGTATGGGACTATACATGTATACGTATATAGATGTAGATATCCATGGTGGCACTTTACTAGTTGACCGGGATTACAGAACCAGGGTTCAATTGTGGTTTCATGTTGGGTTTTACTTACCTTTTTAGTTGTGTCACAGTGAGGCTGAGCAATTTCTTTTTCATACACTTATAGCAGCACATTTATAGGTTGTTTTTCGGGGTGACCTGCTGGGATTTTTTCTCACCGCTGCATGTGCACCTCAGTGTATGTGTAGATTTTAGGTCTGATGTTCAGGTTGATCATAGTTTCATGGTGGATAGGGATGATTCCTAGAGTTGCATGATTGAGCAGAGCTGCTTGTGTGGTTCTATTTGTCGGGCTAGTGAAGTTCGACAATTTTTTGAGACCGGGTACGTGGTCTGGCTCGAAGTTAGTAGTAGATCCATGTGCTTTTACTTTTAGTTTCTTTTGTAGCCTTGTATCTGTATGGTCGGCCCAGTGGGTAGCAAGTGTTGTATTGTATGAAATAGTTTTTCGGGATTTCGTATCATTTCATTTACTATGATAACATGTTCTACTTCAGTTATTTACTGCTTCTTCACTCTATTTGTTTACTATTGTATATGATACTTAGTTATTTTCACTATTGGCTTACTCTAATATAAGGGAATCGTCTCCCCAATATAACACCCTAGGCCCTCGCTACTAGTCGGTAGCCTCTGGCGTACGGGGAGGCGCACTTGAGTCCTTGTAACCCTTCGGCTTGGAGTACCAGTTTAGCGACATTCGGGTCGGGATGTTACAAAGTTGTATCATATGAGTTTTCTTTTCTTGATATTTATTATTTGAGTTATGGTAGAGAGGAGTATTAGGAATGTTTCAGAACCTGAGATGGATATTAGACTAGTGCATCAACAACACTTGTTCCAGTATGAATTCCTGGTTACTAGGGTTGGGATTGTTATTCTGATCTGCGATGTTACAGTTGTATACGCTGTTATCCTTGAGAGATGCACATGTTGTGTGGATGTTATGATTTACTATGGATCTTTGGCTCTTGGACATTGGAAAGAAGCCAGGTTAGGATTTTGACTATTGGCCAACAAAGGCAAGAGGAATATCATGCATCATATTTGGCATGTAGGATTCACATCGTATTGGCCTACTAGTTTGTGATTTTACTAACGATCAAGGCCTATTCAGTTGGGCCTGCTTACATAGATATATTTCATTCTGATGAAAGTTTATGTGGATCTACATCAAGGAATTTGTTTTGAGGCTGATGACTCAGTCCTCATGCATGAGAGCTGCAGTGACCCTAGTAGGTCGATATGGCACTAGATGCCTCTCTATTTTACCCTTTATAGGGTGTTGTTTCTCAGGTCTATGGTTATCTAGTCAAATCCTTGAGTATTATGTCGATGGATTCGAGGACTTTTCATTCAAACTGGACCTCCAAGGGGTATTGTTGTATAAGGATATTAGGTGAGTGTCAGTCTAGTTTGTCTTCTGCATTAGTTTTGTGACCTCCAGGGAGCAGTTCCTTCTGAGGATGCTCGATGAGGATCAGGTCCATTATGGGTCATGTTTTTAGCTTTGACCCTTATAGTTCTTTATGATGTTTGCCTGCTTTTGTGAGGTTTTGATCTTTTTGGATAGGTGGTTAGAACTTGAGACCCAGTTCTAAGGCTTGTTCTATAGGGCTAGGTGGGATACCTAGAGGCCCTTACTTTGACTCATACATGTGTAGGTCAATGTTCGTTTTGTTCGAGGGAAGCCTATGTGAGAGGTTGGAATGTGTTTTCTAGTGCCTCTTTAGGCAGTGATCTTGGTTTCACACTTGTTTTTGGATCGCGACATGGTAGGTGATTGATTTTTTTTCTATATGAATGTTGACACCTTCAGTTTTGATGAGGCATTGAGGGTGCTTGTATTTTTAGACTGGATTCGACTGGAATGATTGTTTGGGTTCCTAGACTGGTTGACCAGTGTTTTTCACTATTGCTAATGTAGTCAGAGTATGGTTATATGCTTGTGATTGAAATGACGTCGTGTGACGGGAGGATGTGGAATAAATCATGGAAGAGGTGTTGTGCCTATTTTTTAAGAGGAATTCCAATGGAGTTCCAGGATGAATGAGACTGAATTTCTGTGTAGAAAAGTCAGCTTAGCCTTGTAATGGGTGAATCGTTGGAGTATTATTCGGGTGATAAAGATACACGCTGGTTGTATGTGGTATCATTTGAATCTAAATCAGTGAGTGGTCATGTTAGAGCCAAGGACCGATGTTTCAAGACTTTCCATGGGCATAGTTCCCAGAAGTTGTGAGGAATTTCCCTCCATTTTAGAGGTGACATCGTGAAGTGAATAGGGTACCATAAGATGGTTGAATCATGGTTGAATCCTGGTCAGGTTTTGATAGGATGGTGATCATGGCTTGGAGGGAACTTCACACGCCCATTGGTGGAATCTAACTGTACTCATGTTAGAGATGATCATGCTCTCTCTTGATTCATCTTGAGTATACTGGGAGAGCGTAGGGCCTACGCCAATCTTCTTATTTCTTTATAAATGTTCTTCCATTTTGAGGAAATGAACTTTTTGAAGTTGTGCTCGAGGAGAGGTGTAAGGTAATCCATATTATGGGGAGTACACCATTGACCGTTTGAGGGATCTGGCCCTCATTTTCAGTTTAACTTTGGAATTTATACGTAGGATTTTGAGCTCATAGTTTGGTTTTGAGATGATGATAAGGGTATTCCTAAGTTGGGGAGTACTAGATCGGTCATAGTTAAATGTCTTCCATGTAAAAGATAGTTGTTGATGCTATGAGAATGGTGGTTGGACAATCTATATAGCTTTCTTGTGCAATATTGTTGGGTTGAGTGCATGGCTACTATTCTTTTCACTAGGATTATCGAGGATGAGAAGGTTTATGGTGGAGAGTTTGTAAGGACCTTTGTTTTTTCAGACTTTAATTTTGAGAAGAAATTTGAATTTTTGCAATCAAATGCTTATAAGTGGTAAAATGGTATTTTTCCCTTGGATGATGATCTCAGATAATTTTTCTAACCACTCCGTTGGTCCTGGAATAGGGTGTTTACCCTTGAACAGGAGTTTGGTGAAAATATGAGTTGTTTAAATTTTAGTGGAATAAATAATATTTAATATTTGATAAATAAAATATTAATTTATTTACGTAGGTTCGTTTAGCCATAACTTTTGAATATAGTGTTGTATTGAGATTTCATCTCTTCTATTAAGTCTAGAATGGAGATTTTAGCCTAGGAGGGGCATAAACACGAGATGGGTGTCGGGGTCGGCCCAAGCCCCTTTTTTTCTTTACTTCCTTTTATTTTCTTTCTTTTCCTTCCTCCTTGTTGATGCCTCTTATGTGTCTCATTCTTCACATGTCCTAAGGGATAAATAGGGGGAGGGAGAAATGGGGAGATAGGGGGGATAGGGGTATCATCATGAATCCCTCAACGCGCTGGTTTGATGTGCGACTACTGTAGACCATCAAATCGAGCCAAGCTTCGGTGGTTTCTGCCCGACAGAAGGCCGTTTTTAATATTTTCCAAAAAAACCCTTTAGATTTGTATTTTTATATACCTAATCCCCTATTATATTTCTAACATCCCCTAGTGTCCTGATTTGTTTATTTAGGGGTCTAAATGGGGGGTTTCGAGTGATCCAAAGGTTTTCCATTTGGGAAAACCAGGTTACATGTCATGTGGTTCAGTGTGACACATCACGTGTTCTTCCTATTCGGGGAATATGAAGTTTAAGGCATACATGCTGTGTACATGGGTGTACACGATGGGTACTAGTACTCAATCATGTAGCTGAGTACCCAAGCATGGCTACCTGTGTAGGGGTACATGGTTGTGTAGATTACACAGCCATACCCCATGTGTGTAACACACCAAGTAAGAGTACATGGTCAGTCCAAGTATACAGCCAGGCCTATTGAGGGACATGGGTATGTACCCCATGTTGGGTACACGCCGTGTACCCACCTTACGCGCTGTGTACCTGGGGTGTTTACATGCTTAGTCTAGAGAGATTACGCACCCTTATGGCGATCTGAGGGTACACAACATGTATTGTATCTATACACCGTATACTCCTCCCTTGCTACCCTTTAAGGGTCTTTTTCTTGTTTTATGCCCCGGTGTTAGATTTGGACCCTAGAGTAGTCCAGTCTGAGTAGTTTTCTGTGAAGATTATGATGGTAAAACTCATGGAGAGATCTGAGGACTCCTAATGGGTGTTTGGGTATTCTACCTAAATTGATAGGTTTCTCCTCTAGTTATCAAATTCAGTGGTCTCCTGATGGAGATACTTGAATGTGAATGATATGTTGGACATTCAGACCATCCTAGTTTGAGACCTTGATCTCAGATGAGCTATGGGATATCTCTTGGGGTGTGTTGCTTTTAAGTATGTCTCCCTTGCGAGATGTGCCCTTCGGTCCTAAGATGTTGTGAGAACAGTTTCTATTGAGGATCCCAGGTAGTATGAATCTATCTTCTATCTAGTTACCAAGGATCCCCTAAGGTATTCCTTTTCTTATATACTAATCTTGGTAGTCCCTTTTAGGATCCCTCTCCTTTATATCATTGAGAGGATCCCTATTGTAGGATGCCTCTTTTGTTTATCATTCGAGGATCCCATGTAGGATTACTCCTTTTCCCTTTTAGATGAGGATCCCATGTAGGGTGCATTCACTCATGTTTACCTAGAGGATCCCGAGTAGGATGTCACTCAGTGTTTGACGTAAGGGACCTAGTGGGTGCCCGTTGTTTTTATGACCCTGAGTTGTACATCGGGTTTAGGTAGAGATAGTAACGAGTGCCACCTTAGAACCCGTGTTGAACTGGTAAGCCCATGGGGATATGGCTAGAGTGTTGGGTTGGGTATTCAAGTAACCCTTACTCATTTGTTTATTCTTTGGCATGGTTATTGCTACTGCGGTGTTGAGCCAAATGTGAGGTGTATTTATTTCTTTTGGGATGCTCGAATGTTATTCCTAGGATCTGTATGGCCTTTTGGGATGCCCAAATGTGTTACTTGGGATCCAACTTCTGAACCATGTTATTTCTAATATTTATTGGTATACCGATAAGTACTACCTATTATTTGGATATTGATCCTGGATGTATATATATTTTTTGTGATATATATATTTTGTTGGTATGACCATAGGTGTTTCTTGGTATCCGACTATTGATCCTTACATGATGTTCACATTATGCCTTGGGAGATACTTAGATTCTCATTATAAGAATTCCTTGGATGGACTCATAGGGCTGTTGACTCGTATACCCTGAGTGATACTTTGATTCCTATTGTAGTAATTTATTAGATGGACTCAGAGGGTTGTTGACTTGTACTCCTTGAGTGATACTTGTATTCCCTGATGTAGGAATGCCTTGGACGGACTCATAGGCTGGTTGATTCTATAGAAACCTTGGTTGTTGATCATTAGATCTTGACATGGCAGTGAATGCCTTGGATTGAGTTTTCTCATTGGGTCTTGATTCCCTGGGATGCCTTCAGCCTTGCTACCCCATGGATCAGGATTTCTTAGACTCACACAAGACATGTTTTGTTGGCATGCTCCTAGGAATCCAACCAGTGCCTTTACCAAGTTTCCAGTGAGATACTCATAGGACTCGATGAGGATACCTTGGATTATTTTCTTGGATCTGGCCCTTCATGGTCTGAAACTTGATTATATGGCATGTTCGTGATGGATGTTATAATTTTGATTACACGACAAAGGATGATGTGGATGCCCTAGTTGTTATACCTTGGATCCGTCCCTTGGGATCTGACATGATATTACTCAGATTAGGACAAAGTTGGTTGTAGTGATCTTTAAAAGATTGACCATCAGTATAAGGTATCCTTGTTTCAGTGACTGGAGGTGAGTACAGGTGAACCCAAGTGTAAGACAAGTATCCCCCTATGGTGATGTAGATTTCTCAAATAATTTTATGGTGTTGGATGAAGCAGGTATATGTCAATTAGAATTATGGACCAAGAGATCAAATTGATGAGACATGGATTTAGTAGCATGACATCCATCTCAATTCCCTTACACAGGATGTACAAGTGATTGGGATTACGAACCCAAGGATCGACTGTTGATGTGGTTTCATGTTATTTGATTCACATACTCATGAATATTCACATTTATGTATATATTTATTGGTATGGTACTATAAATTTATACATATATATATATGGAAATACATGGTGGCACTTGCCCAGTTGATTGGGATTACTGACCCAGGGTTCGATTGTGGTTTCACATTGGGTATTACTTACCTTTTTAGTTGTGACTCAGTGAGGTTGAATAGTTTCTTTTGAATACACTTATAATAGTACATTTATTGGTTACTTGTCAGGGTGGCCTATTGAGATTATTTATCACCCATTAACGTGATACTCAGTGTACATGTAGACCCCATTTCTTATTTTCAGGTTGAGCATAATTGTGTGATCAAGCAGAGTTGCTCGTGTGTTACTACCGATCAGCCTAGTGTAGTTAGACAATGTCTGGAGATAAGGTACATGGTCTAGCTCAGAGTTAGTATTAGAACCCTATAATTTTAATTTAAGTTTATTCTATAATCCAGTATCAGTATGGTCATCCCAGTGGGATGCTAATGTTTTATTGTATGACATAGTTGTTTGTTATTTCACAACATTTCATTTATTATTACAACATGTTCTACTTCAGTTATTTACTGCTTCCTCACTCTATTTGTTAACTATTTTGTATGATACTTATATATTTCCACTATTTTCTTACTATAATATGAGGGCATGGTCTCCCCACTATCACATCATAGGCCCTCACTACTAGTTGGAAGCCTCTGGCATATGGGGAGGCATTCTTGAGGCCTTGCAACCCACCATCTTGGAGAAACATTTTAGTGGAATCCAGGTCGGGTTGTTACACATGCTTAAAAGGAAAAGGAGTTTTCTTCAAGTGTGGAAAAAAGGTCCCCATGCTCATGATTGCAAGGTAAAGATTGGATCTTCTAATGTGAAATGATTCCACTAAATGGATATGGGGAACTACACAAATGAATTCTCCAAGAATCAAGGGAATATACCTCAAAATAAGCTAGGGGTCAATTTAAAGCTTATGGTATTAATACATATAAAATGAAATGATTAATGTCCTTGTATTTGGATTCATGAATTATTTTATATGTGTATTTTAATAAATCATATTCTAGTTATAAGAATTATTAAATGTATAAGGATTGTACTGTAGTACTATTTCATTACAAATTTGAGAGCATATGTTGAATGATACTGATGACCAAGAAAATTTATTTGGTGGCAAGTTGAACTTCCTTGAAAATGCATGATTGGGGGAGGAAAACCCTTAATATGTTCCCAATGTTGAGATAATAATAATAAAGTGGTTTTTATGAAGGAATTAGTCACCTTAAATTTTTAACTAACCTTTTATATTGAGGTAATTATGGGTTATTAAAATTTGAGAACATTATAGGAATTATAAAAATATGGTTTTAGAATAAGGACAACCCGCATGTCATTTGACAACCCATCACATCCAAAAAGCCTTCGGGGCTTGAAATAATAACTGAAGGATGATAAGTACTTAGCGCCTACCACTGGACTACATGATGTTATAGTTAATATATCATTGTTTTTAGTTAAATGATTTGAGAAGTAAATATTAATGTTGAACTAGTATTACAACTGTTGATATTTACAGATAAATATATATTATATTTGATAACTCATGATAACCATTTTGGTTTTGAAAAATATTTATAAACAAACAGAAAGACTTGTCACTCTTTTATAGATCTTATGATCCGTTAAAATTTAATTTTCGTGCTCCTGGCATAAAAACTCATTTCAGATATTCATTTCTTATAGTAATAAATGAAGTGAAAAATTATTGATACACAACCAAAAGATGAAATTTTTCTTATCAATTAGAAAGATATCAAGTAATTTTATTTTCGTATATTCTAAGTCTAGATGGTAAAGTAATTCCTCAACACTCGAAAAAGGATATTGAAAGAAAATTTTATCCTAATAACTTCATTTATGTTGAATTGAAATTATTTTAAATCATAACATATTTATGGTATCAAGGTCCTTCACTTTCAATTTATCATTAAATTTCTTATGATCAATGACCTATATCATTATCTATAATTATTTACATTTTTCTTCCATTTCCAAATATTCACTTGTGACCAATGTTCTCTTACTTAGAGACCTAGTTAGCTGTTATTCTATAGGACCTCCGTAATTCCCTTTCCCTCTTATAAAGAAGGTTTTTTATTGACCATTCTCACAATATGAGATTTCAAAAAATGCATTTTCATATTTCAAACCATTGATTATCAAGATCAAGATTAAATTGAGAGCATGCAATTTATTTAAGGGGGGTAGAACGTGACACCCCGGGATTTTAAAAGAGGAACATCATGTTCGATACCATATATGAAATGAAACACCAATATTTGAAGAGAATTTGAAACCCTAATTCTTTACAATATATCCATTTTTAAATATATTCAATCTCTTCAATGGCTTTCAATGCAAGACATGCTGGGTTTGAACAAAACATGATACTCTATTAAAATATTAATTTTTAAATGTTATCATTATAACCTAGACATTAAGTTGGAAGGAATGAATAGTACTAACTATATTTTTAAAATTATATGGTTTAAACATGTATAAAATGAATTCAATGGTTATCTATTGATTATAAATAAAATATTGATCATTTGAAAGATAACAAAAAGTTTTTTGAAAACTGTATTTTTCTTAAAGGTGGTCTATTCATGCTTTGCACACATAATTTAAAAATAATTTTTCAAATTTTATAAAAATTATTTTGAAAAAATAAACTTCTTTTTTTAAATCTACTTTTCTATATTATATTTAGGTTAATTTTTTAGAATTTACAGAAATGATTAATTTTTTGATGAATAATGAAAAATATTGAATTTTAATAGAAATTTCCTTTCCATTTAAATTATTTATAAAGTTAAACTATATATATATATTAATCCAATTTGGTTCATTATAATTATTTTAATATGTAATTTTGATATAAAAACTTTGTAACTTTTTGAACATTTTCTCTTTGAAGACCCGCTTTCTCATCGTGTCTTCGAGATTAATTTTAAATTAAATTTTTACACTTTTTTGAATGTAATTTATAAAAATGGATTCTATATTTGGAATAATCATAATTTATATTATATAATAAGTTCATATTAAATTTATGACCATAAATAATATAAAAAAATAGTAAAAATTATTTATCACGGCTAACGTAAGAACTGATTTAACGAGGGTTAAACTAAGAAGAAAATGGTTATAAATGACCCAAAACTTGTCCAACACACATTGTATGTTTATATTTAGACCTTATCATGTCTAATTCTTGATAATAATCCATTTATAACAGTTTTTTCATGTGAAAAACGTGGATACACCTTTTATTTTTAAAAATTACAAGTGTGGAACACACCACACTTATAAAAGGCCACCCAATCTCTTATATTATTCACACCTTGAAGCACTTTTGGTTTGAACAATAACAACCAAAATAACTTCATTAATTCACTCCTATAATCATAGAATCCTTATTTTGGTCAAAAATTTAACCTATAAATGCTTTTGGTGCCAACCAAAAGAAGTTGTCTAAAGAAGAGGTAACGTCCCTAACCAAGTGTTTTATTTTATTTATTACTCCACCTCCTCCAATTATTATTATACCATGATTATATAATAACCATAGTACCTTCCATAAACTAAGATATTTTTTAGACATTTCATGACCTATACCCATCTCCTCTTCCATAAAATGGTCTTAGAAATCATCATTTGTGTGTATGGAGGACTACCAGCTCGCGAACCGATGTGATTCGTTTTCCTTAACCACCTCTAAAAGATGGATTTAATGATAGATTTAATTTATTTATATGTTATTTATGTTATTATTATACTTATGGAATTATCATATCACATATACCTTCTAAATTTTTATTTTTTGATGGATATGATAACTTATCTCATGTGTATGCTGAATTGTCGCCTCGTGAAGCGATGTGATCATTTTTCACTTACACTTGACAAGTAATGTAGAAAGGATAAGGTTAATGAATATATTTTATATACATGAAATAATTATTAACTTTATTCCATATTTGTAATTATTAATTTTTTTTCTTTCTTACCTTTTCACTCATTAAAATATGATAATGTCGTTCGTGTATATGTGGACTACTGCCTTCACCAAGCGATGCAACTCTCTTTACATCATCACACCACAGGGATGATATATATATATATATACATTTAAATAAAAAATATTGTATTTATTATATTATTATCATTATATAAATCCAAAATATTAATTACCTATTTTCCATAATGATCATTGAAAAATGGAAATGTTACCCATGCGTACATACGGCCTACCATCTCCATGATTATAACATACTTCATTTATCAAAAAAATATTTCATGGTTGTTCATAAAAGTATAATTTATGTATAAATATGATAATTATTTCATGATTATTATTCTAGAGATTTTGAAACAATGACCTCTAAGACCAATAGTCAACCAACTAAAGTCATTTTTGATAATAAGTCAAATATCATCAAAACACCTGATTTAAACTTAATTTATTAAGTAATTGTATATAATATGGTAATAAGTGAAATAAAAGGAATATTAAAATTGAAAAACGTGCTTAAGAAAGTAAACAAGTAACATAAGTTTATTATTCATGAATCGAAAGAACATACATGATGATTCAGACTCAAGGTAAGAGCTTCTCATCTCACTTTTACTTCCATGACACATATGCCATATTCACCACTTATTTTCATTGTGTTGTGTATATACTTACCCTTTTGATATGATATATCATGAATATATATATATATATATATATATATATATATATATTCATGGTATCTAAATTTTTATTCATTGTTACTTCTTTTATGGGGCTTACGATTCATATTTTACCAAACTGATAAGGGTTTATTGCTCAACCTCATCATTATTGGGGACTATTTAAGTTTACGCCACCCTTAGGTAATTATTTGATATTTATATTTTAAAGTAAATATATTTTATTCTTATCTAGTTATTCATGGTCATTTCAAATAATAGTTCCATATTTTCACTCTTTTATTAGCCAATAAAAATAAATATTTTAATTACATTTTAATGCTATTGAATGTTCGTTTTTGATCTTATGGGCCTGAGTTAGTGATTTTAATTTTGAACATCCATTCTTATCATTTGTGCACTTAATGCCTAATGTACACCAATTTAGGCCCAATGATTCATCTGATATTAAGGATTTTAATTATCCATATTTTAATTTGATATTTTGGGAACTGTATTTAAATTTAAATATGAACATTTTTCATTCAGGGATCAATGGAGAATTCATAAAGTTTGATGAAGATATTTGGTGATGAAAGGAAAGAATTCTGGAGAAGGCAGATTGGACACCAGCCCACTGATGAGAATGTGGGACCCAAAATACAAACCCAATGAAGACCAAATTTCGTGGGATTATAGAAGACATATATAGAAAAAATAATTCTTTAGTATACAGTGCTAATTCGGCCTCCATGATGGCAATTAAGGCTGTCCAAATAGAATATCAAAATCTGGGCCAGAATCTGTGACCCAGAATTATATCCCACTAAATTGGACATAACTCCCAATTAAAAACTCCAAATGGGCCCAATATTTACAGGAGGTTAGTAGACACACGTATCTACATTTTTGTATTCTATGTCTCACTCTAATTAGGCCATATAGAAGGTTATTTTGACGCATTTGTTCGGTGGTTTCAAGCTAGATGCCACCTCGGGTCAAGAGTGGAAAAGTCCAAGTTCCACAAGCTTTCCACCACCCTAGGCCTACCATAATCAAGTGAGATGCTTTGTACTATTGGAGGCTCAACTCAAGGCTCCCAAAATTCCTATTTAAGGTAGTGGTGGTGGAGGATTTTATCATCTTTTGAGCTTTCTTTCATTGTAATGTTATGCTGCGATTTTGTTGTCTCAAGTTTGTCTTTCACATATAAGTTGCTTTAATTCATCCTAGTTTCTTAATAAAAGTTATTCTTCTACTATTATTCTATTCTTCTCTATCTCACTTTGATACCATTGCCTCAAGGTGTGAATTTATTCACACCAAACCTTGTGAAAATATTCACACAACGGTGGAGTGATCTTTTTCTTTTTATTGTTTTCTTTACTTCTTCAATTCCTCCCTCATGAGTATACTTCTCACTTCCATTGAAACCATAACATCAATGGAGGGCTAAACCAATTATGGGTTAATACAAGGGAGTAGCAAGGGGATTTATTGAATGTTATTTATCACCCTATTAATGTATAATCAATTCTTTTAATTGAGAATTTTTTTGAAGATCTTTAAAATCCTTCATCCTTGTTGAATTTAAGGCCACACACTTTAAGTGCTAATATGAAACTTTACCTTGAAGTGCTCAAAAAATTGATCCTTAAAGTGTATATATTATTAGTATTAAAGGGTGTAGGTATTAAACCAGTAAGTGATAATGTTGTTTGATCTTCTTAAATGAACTCATCTCAAATATAAGAAATTGAAATCCTTGAAAATGAAATACGTCCAATCCACCCCAAGTGATAACCTAGGATCAACTCACTCTTTTAAATTGAATTCACTTAAGTATCTTAGATTTTGTTTAAAACCATCTTAAATCAACCCAATTTTTCCACCTCATAGCCAAAAACAATCCATAGAATGTATGTGTATGTAGGTTACTTCTTAGGTATTTAAGGATTCGACAACCCAAACTAGATTAAAAGGATCGTTCTACCTTCTTCTCTTGGGTAAATTTGAGTGTGAATCACTATTCATTACTTAAAATTATTAAGAAAACGTTTCTAAAAAAATATGACTTTTTCCAGTCAAAAATCTATTTTTATCAAAACACGTGTTTTCAAAAAAAAATGTTATTAACCTTTTGAAAATGATTTATTAAATAAATTTTTACCCATTTTTACTTTTTACAAAAAAAATTGAAAGTAATCTTCATTTCGTTCCCAAAATAATTTTTGTTAGCCTTTTACCAAAAATTTGAAAGGAATATTTGTTCTAACTGGTACGGTAAGAATAGAATTTTCCACTATCAAGACCAATCAATGTTTTAATTATTATTTTAATAGTTTTAAAAGTTTATTGTCGATGAAAAGTATTTTCAACATTTCTTGTGATTTTTTTGTTTTAAAAAGTGAATTTTAAAATGCAATTTTTATTTCTCTCAAAAAAATATTTTTAAGGATCTTTTCATGGTATTTCTATTCATAAATGACATCAAACATATAGTTTAATTATGATTCACTGAGGATATATTATATTGATACCAGCCTTATTATTTCTCTAGATTATTTATGATTAGTTTTGCTTGGGATGTACAATTTTATTACCATTCTCTATTTTACTCTGGATAGTTTATGATTATATTTATTGGTGGGGTAAGTATTAACATTTCGTATGTTAGTTTTTAAATTATAATGTTTATGGAGATTATGTTTCACCCATTTCATATGAGAAATAATATGGACATAGTAAGTTTTTGGTGGGGCCTACTATATCCCCTCAATGAAATCGTAGGTATCACGAGACAAACTAGATGGGTTTGGGCTAAGGCCTTGCCCATTTATTTAGATGTCTGATAAGAAGGACTTAAAGGAATATTTTAGATGTCTGATAATATGAATTCCATCATAATTATAACATTATATTACTAGTTTTAAAGTACTCTTCAACCCTTCTTTTTTTTCATTCTTTGTTTAGAGCTTGTTTATGGGTGCTTCGAGTGATTTGTTTTTAAAAAATTAGATGTTTTTGGTCTGTGCATGGTTGGCGAACAGTTTTCCCAAACTGTGTGCCCTCCCAGTACAAACCAAGTAACCTTGGATAGTGAGGGTTTTCATAGTTGGAACATGGTTTGAAAAAACATGTTCCCAATTAGTATAAATTTGGTACCCCAACATAGGGGCACACAGTTATGGCACATGGTTTGTCTAACCGTGCATCCCTATCCATTTAATCATGTTTCTGGGATATTTGTATTCCCAAAATTGTTAAAAAAATTCCTAAAACCCATTTTTACCCCTACTCAATGGTAATTACACCTATCTCGAATTCCAGGGCTTTTGAATTTCCCATGAACTGATTTTGGCCCCTCTAAACCCCATCTATAATGAATTTAAGTTATAGTGGAATATCTAATCCCTATCTAGTAGGTGTATCTCCTCACATTCCTTTTATTCCATTCTCTCTTTATTTCTTCCATAGAGTTTGTTATATCAATATTCATTTGATAAATCTAAAATACATTTGAATGGATATTGATTATATGTGTGGTTTCTCAATTTCCATTGTCATCATTCTTCATTGGAAAAACCCATTGGGGTATAGGTGCATTGTGATTCTATGATCAAAGGTAGGTGGTTCCATTTGAGATTTTCCATGTGATTAAACCTTGATTATATTGACTTTGTTTAATTTTATTTCAATTGATTTATGAAAACCCGATTTGATACTTTGGAATTGGAATTTTGGAATATAATGGATTTTTGGGGGGAAACCCCCAATTACAATGTAATTGGAATTTGGGGAGTATTTTTGAAATTGATAAATTGATTTTAGGATTGTTTTGAGAAATAGATGAGATTTAAATGATAAAAACCTACTATTTGTATTGTATTGAAAATGCACAAATGATGAACAAATATGTTTTTTATTTTTATATTGATTTGGTATATTGAAATTGGAAATTTTGAAATTGAATTGTGAATGATGTTTGATTTGAAATGAGATTAGTTTACCATTTTTGATTGATTTATTGAGCACATGAAATCCTGGGCAGTTAGTGGGTTATTTGGGACAAGAATAATAGGATGAAAATTCCGTAAGAAAAAATTGACGATGAAAAATCTAACAAAAACCTAGTTAGGTAGATCTTATCCTTGATAGGGAGCTGATGATTCATATTCAGCATGCACCAGAGGGATGTGTGTACACATATTTCCACGATTAATAATATGAGAAGTGTAAGGATCCTATAACTAGAAACTATTATACCACAGAGAAAATGAAAATGGTACTTGTTGTGATTGATTTGATATATATTCCATTCATTCTAGAAATTTTTAACTCATGCCAGCTGATTTATATAAATTTTTTATATAAAATATTTTTTAATCCTTTGTTTGAAATGTTTTCCATCATATTCTAATGAAATAATGTTTTTCTAAATATACAATTGTATTTCCATGCCCTATTTTATTTTAAATTTAAACCAAGAATTTGTTTATTTATTATGGAATCTTTTATAGTAAACTTGGTGATAACCTACTAGGATTTATAGATCACACCATACCTTTTACTTAAAGCATTTGTATATTTCCTTCTACTAGGTCTAAGAAAAGGGAATGTTCCAGTTGGAGGTGGTGGATGTTCTTGATCCTTTGGGATTGGAGTGATGTTTCCATTAGGATTTTGAATTTATCTTATTAGATTATAGGTACTTGATGATGTAATATTTTGGTTTTTTGATATACTTATTTGGTTATTTTACTTTAAATATTTGGGAGTGTTGATTATACTGACTTTATTCTTTTATCTTCCACTATTTTGTGTAAAATTTGTTCCCACTTTGTATTGTATGATTCTTGGTGTTATTCACCAACCCGTGGGGGCGAGGAATGACATTCAGGCCATGTTGGCTCTAGCTTGAGTATCAGGGTACTAGGGTATCTTGGTTGATTCATGACAAAGTGGTATCAAATGTATAAGTTCAGAATATTTCCTTGATGTCAGTATGAAGTTGGGAATATCTTTTCAGGAATTAGGAGGTAGTTGTGAGTGAGTACATGGACATATCTTATTGTAATGAGACTTAAGTCAACATAGGTGATTTGAGAAAGGAATCTTGATGAATAATTTGATTCAATAATATAATTTTTACTACATTTCATTTTGATATGTTGAAATCCAAATCTTGATAACTTATTTGAGGGGATTAGTTTCCCCATTACTCTTGTTTGAGTTATTGATCTGAGTAACCTTATGATGTATTCAATGTTATTTTATTTTGTTTTTTAGAACCATTCCTTCAAGAATACATGTGAATAGGATCTAAGTGGAATATTTTGATGAACTATAGCAAGTGAGTCCTCATGTGGATCACAATCGCATTGAGATTATTGTGTGTGCTTTCTAAGCTATGGGATATGCACCTGCACCCATTCCCATTCAAGCTCTAGCGGTGGAACCTCAGAGGGATAAATCTTATAATCATACTCAGGAGTTGCTATTTTAAAATCCACCAATATTCCAAGTCTATAATAATCATTAATAGGGTGAGGATGGTTTGAGAAATATAGAGCTTATTTTTGAGTTCTTGGAAATTCCTGATTTGATTAAGGTGAAATGTTCCACCTTCAAGCCATAGGGAACAAACAATAGACAGTGGGACTCAATGGTTACAATGAATAAGCACAAGGGTTTAAATTGGAAGGAATTTAAATTTATTATAAATCATTTATATCTAGATTCTTTAGTGATGTCTAAGGTTATAGAGTTTTTAAAACTCAAGTTGGTTGACAGGACTGTGATGGAGTAAGTGAATTGCTTTTCCTAGATTGTGCAGTTTGAACAAAAGATAGTATCAAATGAGAATATGAAGACTTGATGGTTTGATATGGGTATTTTATTATATATTCTCTCCCTAGATAGTTCATTGATGGTTGATCTTGAACTTTCTAGTAAGTCATGGTTTATAGGGGTTTATTTTTTAGTGGTAGCAGTTTTTTGAGTTCCTTTAAGGTAAAGAGAAAGTGTGATGAGTCTCATGGTGGTTATCAACATTAGAGTTCTTCCATAACTCCAGAGGTTTCTGGAATATTCAATTTTACTTTATTCTAGTGTGAAAAGATCAGGAATTTAAAACAGGTTTGCAATCACCCTAGATCTACATATCCTATAGATGTTCAGGAAACTTGCATAAATTTTGTTATATCTTTTCTGGAACGCATAGTGGAATAGGCTAATCAACACCAAAATATACTACTGTTAAATTATATGATTCAATATTTAAGGGTTTCTATCTATAAGAATCCAAAATAAAGATTTTTTACACTATGGAAGAGTCTCTATAGAAAGCAGACATAGGTCCAGTGACTGTGATAGGTACCATCACTATAGATTAATTTCCAATGAATACTTTATTATATACTAGTTCATCTAATTATTTTATATCAACTCATATTATGACCTTGTTAAAAATATCTACATAGATTTTATCTTATGTGATAGTTATTACTACACCCCTCAAAAAGAAGATAGAGAGGGGTCTCTGTTTTCCTTCTTGTGTCTTCTCTTTATCATAGATTGATCTTACCAATAATTTTTGGGATCTCAATATAAAACCAATTAACTTTATTTTTAAGATGTATTGTCTCATTGATAATAAATACCAAATTTATTTTTATCTTCAATGGATCAGCTTTACTATGCCCGATGGGGTGTTTCGTATCTTTCATGGAGAATGAGAACTAAGGGCGAGTAAAACCAAACCTTGTTATCTAGATTTGGGAAAAGTAATATCAATATTTTCTTCTGAACTAGAGTGAATATTTGAAAAATGATCTCCCTCCAATTTTCATTGATTTTATTAAAATTCTTCCATCTGGATTCTCTTTTTTTCTACTATTAAGGGACGTAGAGTTTTATATTGATTTAGTACCTAGTATTCAACCAGTATTTATACCTTATTACCACATGGAACTAGCTGAAATGAAATAGTTAAATACTCTATTAAATGATATATTAGATAAAGTATTTATACACCCAAGCATGTCTCCTTTGGAGACACCTGTTCTATTTTCTAAGAAAGTTTATGAAACACTTAACCTATTTGTTGATTACTAAAAACACAATAGAGTTATGGTAAATAACAACTATATATTACCAAGGATTGATGATCTGTTTAATAGGTGGAAAGGGGTGAAGTGGTTCTTGAATATTGATCTTTGATATGGTTATCACCAGTTGAAATAAAATAATATGACATTCATAAAATATCCTTCTAGAGTAGGTATGGAAATTATGAGTACCTTATTATTCCACTTGTTCTAACCAATGTGCCTAAAGTCTTTATAGATTTAATAAACATGATATTACATGAGTATATTGATATGTTTGTGGTGGTATTTTTTTATGACATCCTTGTTTACTCTCAGATCAAGGAAGATCATATGCGTCATCTAAGAGAAATTATGGAATTGCTGAGAAATCACTGAATTTATTCCAACCTATTGAAATGTGATTTTTTGATTATCAAAGTAAAGTTCTTGGGACATGTGGTCTAAAAACATGGTATCTTAATTATACCTGAAAAGGTGAAAGCTATTTTGAAATGGTATAAATCATGTAATGTTTTTGAGATTCTGAGCATCTTTGGTTTAGAAGAGTTATATTTCTAGTTTGTAAGGTATTTCCAAAAGTTGGATTCTCTGATGAACTTTTTCACTATGAAGTGGGTAAATTTTTTGATGAAATATTTAAGAGTTAGTTTTTTGATATGAAGAATATTTTTACTTATACACTAGTGTTTACTCTTCTAGAGTCTGATTAGGGATATTCAGTCTTCTATGATGCATCGTCTTTGGGTTTGGGTTGTGTTCTTATGAAAATTAATCACATGGTAGCCTATGTATCTCGGTACCTTAGGCCACATGAAAATAATTATCCAATCCAGGACCTTGAACTTTTATCTATGAAGAATGAACATAATATTTGGTAGCATTAACTTTTTGTAGAATGTTTTTTCATGTATTATGACCACAAGATCTTGAGATATATCTTATCTTAAAAATATTTGAATCTATACTAGAGTCATTGGGTGGAGTACCTATAGTATTTTGACATTGAAATTGCCTATAACCCATAGAAAGGAATTACATTACTGATTCCTTGAGTAGAAAACTTCTAACCTAGGCCACGAAAAAATCATCTGAAGAGTGGAACTTTATGGATCTTCTTTCATAGTTACATTTAGGAGTCTTGTAAATAGAGGCTAAGGTTTCCTTGGATAGTGTTTAGTTGAACTCTACTATTCTCAAGATTATTCTTTAAGAAAAACATATTTATTATGAATTCCATGGAATTAGATACTCTCTCTATGGTGGAAAGACCTATGTTGATTGGGGGTTCTCTATAAATGGAATTTCTATGTTTTCAGAACTGTTACATTGTACCTTTTTTGGTGAGAAAATATGTGATGCGATATTGTCATAATTCTTAATGGTTTGTGCATCTGAGAACAAAAAAGATATTCGATAACATGTAGTGATTAATCTGGTGATTAGGTATGAGATGTGACATTTTTGATTTTGTATCTCATTTTTATACTCACCAATGGGTCAAGATTGAGAAAAAGAGACCTTTCGGTTTTCTTTAGCCACTTCTAGTGCAGACTTGTAAGTGGGATGATATTTATATTTACATTGTGGTTGGGTTTCCACATACCTATAGAAAAAATATTGTGATGTGGGTTGTGATCAATAGTTGACTAAATCAAATCACATTATCACACTCATGATGCAACCAAAGTTGATGTGTTAGGAAATCTCTATGTGAAATATATTTTTGATTTTTTCAAAGTTTCATATACTATAGTCTCTAATATAGATCCATTTTATACTTCAAAATTTTGGAGATTAAATTAAGAGGCATTGGGATATTAGGTTTGTTTGAGTACAGAAAACCATTCATAGATAGATGGCCCAACAGAGATGGCTATATGGATTCTTGAGAATATGACTCATTTCTTTGTTCTCGCCTTTGGTGGAGCTTGGTATGAACATTTGGGACTAATTGAGTTTTTTTATAACAATAGTTACCAATACATAATTATAATGGATCCTTTTAAGTCCATGTATAGTCGGACTTGTAAATATCTATTGTGTTGGTCAGATATTGGTGAAAGTTCCTTGGTTGGACCAAGCTAGGTTAAGGGGGATTCATTAAAGATTCATTTGAATATTTTGATAATTTTTATGACACAGAGCTGGTATAAATATTATTCTTATATTAATCTTAGACGGTTGAAGTTTTCAATTGGATATCTAGTGTTCTTGAAAGTTTCAATTCATTTAGGTCATTGACAGCTTGGGAGGAAAGGGAAGATTTATCATCATTTTTTGGGACCTTTTGAGTTTGTTGAGCTAGTGAAGAAGGTGTATTTATATTTATAACTTACACCATAATTGGAGTTGATACATAATACATTCCATGTATCTCATCTATGAAGGTATCTTTTTGACCCATCTCATGTCGGGAGCTAGGAGGATCTTGATGTTGGGAAAAATTTATCAGTGACTGATAATCCAATTAGGATTATTGATTCTAAGAGAAATTTAATTCAGGGGAGGATGATAAATTTGGTCTGAGTTGTATAGAATCATGATTTGTATTCACATGAAACTTAGAATAGGTAGGTACTGATGAGAGAGTAGTGGACTCATATTTTTGATACAGAAACTTCTTGACAAGATTTGGGGACATAAAGTTACTATGGTGGAGAATTTGTAACATCTTGTTACTGGTTGTCAGTTACTCTTATACCCTTCTTTTGATAATTATTTTTTTGGGTCATTTTTAGGGGCGATTCAGGTAATTTTTTTAAATAAAATGGAAGTTTATTGGTGGTGCATGGTTAGTGCATAGTTTTCCCAAACCATGGACCCTCATAGTGAAAACTTTTTAACCCTATATAGTGTGGGTTTTCACAGTTGGAACATGGATTAAAAAATTGTCCACCCACATACTAGAAATTATTCACCCTAGTAGAGGGGTACATGGTTAGGGCACATAGTTTTTCTAACCGTGCGGCCTTTCCCAGCTAACTGTGCATGTGATTTATTTTTATTCTAAATATTGATAAAAAAATTCATGAACAACTATTTTAACCCCCGCTCAACCCTAAATAGAAATATCACAAATTATAGGGCTTTAGAGGCTCTCAAGAACTGATTTTGGCCCCTCCAAACCCAATCTTTGATGAATCAAAGAACCATTGGAAAATATGATCCCTCTCTAGTAAGTGGATCTCCTACCATTATTTATCTCTCACTCTCTATTTATTTTCTCCATATATTTTTTAGATAATCACATGTTTGATTGATATAAAATCTATTTGAAATAATATTGATTCTAGGTTTGGTTTCTTGATCTATATTTACACCATTCTTTATTGGAGAACCCCGTTGTGGGTGGTGTGTGATGTGATTCTATAATTAAAGTTAGGTGGCTCCATTTGAGATTAGATAAGTGATTAAACCTTGATTTGATTGAATTTGTTAAATTTTATTTTAGTTTATTTATGAAACCCTAATTATATATGAATTGGAATTATAATTCTTGAATGGGATGGATTTGGGGGGGGGGGGGAACCCCTAATTCAAAAGGAGTTGGAATTTGGGGTGTATTTTTAAAATTGATGGGATTGATAAATTTATTTGGGGATTATTTTGAGAAAATAGATTAAATTGAAATGATGAAAAACAACAATTGGGTTTGTATTGGAAAGAAAATAAATGATAAAAACTCATGTTTTTTTTGTTTTGAAATTGAATTCGAATATTGAAATTTAGAGTTGGGAAATTAAACTGTGAATGATTTTTGATTTGAAATGATAATATTTTTTATTATTGATTGATTGATTAAGCACATGTGATCCTGGATAGTTAGTGAGATATTTTGGACCAGCAAACTAGGATGGTAATTCCCTAGAAATATATTAACAATTAAAACTCTAAAAAACCTAATTAGAAAGATCTTATCCCCCATGGGATGTTGATAAGTCATATTCGGCCCAATCCTGAGGTATGTGTGTACACATATTTCTATGATCACTAATATTAGTAGTTTGAGGATCCTATAACAAGAAACTATTGTACCATATGAAATATTCCAGCTAGTTTATATAAACTATTTTATATAAAATGTTTATTAAACCATTTTTTGAATTTTTTCCATCATTTTGAAATGAAAGTATATTTTTTAATATAAAATTGTATTTTCATGCTCTGTTTTATTTAAAATTAAAATCATGAATTGGTTTATTTATTATGAAATATTTTATGGAACACTTGGTGAGACCCTAATGGGATTTATATCTCACAACCTACCTTTTCCTTCGGGCATTTATAGATTTCCTTCTTCCAAGTTTGAGAAAATGGAAAGCACCACTTAGAGGTGGTGAGAATTATTGATCTATTGGGATTGGAGTGATGTTTCTGATGGGATGTTGAGTTTATCTTGTTATATTTTGAGTACTTGATGATGTACTATTTTGGTTTTTTGATATACAAGTTTGGTTCTAGTACTTTCTCCATTTTGAATTTTTGATCAGACTAACTTGTTTATTTTATCTTCCATTGTTTTTTGGAAAATTTGTTCCCACTTTATCTTGTATAATTCCAGGTTCTAGTCGCCAACCAATGGGGATTAGGAATTCCCTTCAGGTCATGTCATCTCCAGCTTGGGTATCAAGGTACCTGGTTTTTCAATCTGGTTCATCACAATAATGAATTCATTTATTGATATTCTAGGTGATTATTTGATTATTTAGAATATAAATGGTTTTTTCATACTCGTGTGATTATTTATATGGAATTATTTGATCATTACGTATTCCTACCTTATTAATCTCAAGATATTGATTAAATTTGATGTGTTTCAGTTATTTACCCTTCCATATAGATCATTCCTTATTTATTCATAGCATTAATTATATTATTACCCCTATTATGCATCCAAGCTCAACCATTTATTATGTTTTATTTTTATCCAGGATACCAACAAGTGTTTAATGATTAATATGTAGGGTTATGCTAAGGGGAATAATGGAATTCTCAAAGAAAATACTTTTTAGTATTTTATGTTTTCAAATGTATGTAAAATTAAAGTATGTATCTAGTCTACCAAGACTACTAAGCTACTTGGTCCTTTGGAATGTGATTCCTTGTATCTCATGATAATGTAATAAAGTAAACATCGACTCTAGGATACTATGGTTGGGGTCACTATAGTCTATAGACCACAGCTGTGATGTGATCAAGATTCTCAAAGGGTTCAATGTATGTGGGGTTTAGCTTTCCCTTCTTACCAAACCTCATGGATTTATTCTATGTAGATATATAAAAGAACACTTTATCTCCAACCTCAACCTCCAAATTTCCTTGATTATTATCATAATAACTCTTCTATCGACTATGTGCTACCCTAATGTTTTTTTGAATATCATTGAACTTCTCTATCATTTCTTCAACTAGTTCAAGTATTAAAAACTTATATTTACCAACTTTATATCATCTCATGGGTGTTCTACATCTCTTACTATAAAGGTAATAATAAGGATTCATCTTAATTATTAATTGTAAGCTATTATTATAAGATAACTCGGCCAAAGGAAGATATTGGTCCCAGACTACTGTGAAGTCTATAGAGTAGGCTCTCAACCTATCCTCAATTTTATGGATTGTTCTTATAGATTTGTCATAGTTTTGGGTGTGATATGTCATATTGAAGTTTATCTCTGTATTTAGAGAATGTTGGAGACTTTTCTATAACTTTGAGATAAATCTCAGATCTAGGTTATAAAAAATTGATAATAGTGTTCCATACGGTGTCACCACTTCACTAATGTATAAATTTGTGAGTTTATCAAGTGAGAAGTCCTCTTGGATGTTGATGAAGTTGGTGGTATTTTTAATATTTCCCACCAATACCTATATGGAATTATTTTATTTGTATTTCTTTATAAGAACCATGAAAAAAATCCACAGTGATGTTCTCCCACTTCCACATAGGTAGGGGAAATGGTTTTATCATTCATGTGTAAGTTTTCCTTTCTTCCTTCACTTGTAGACATACCAAGAGAGGTGAACCAAGAATTTTATACATTAATATTGCATCATTTTAGATGAGTATTCAATATATTTCATAATAATATAATCCCAAGGACTGTAAAGGTTTGGGGTCATTGAATAATAGATATATAACCTTCTTATTTCCAGAAATATCTTTAACATATCCCACAAACATCTTCTCACATAGTTCAATTCAAAGTCAGACCCTACATAGAACCTTTCTTCATAACTTGGGGAATGGAAACATAAGAATGAGTGGGATCAAATTTTAAACAAGGGTAAACATAAGATACATAAATGAATGATCATAAGTGAATCTAATATAAGCATAATAGAATGAGAACATGATCATAACTTACAATAATCATACTCAAACAGACAAAGATCTTTAATCATAAATTGTGAACAACGTACCATAATGTAAATTCCTACCCAATAATTTACAACATGCTCTTATGAGTAACTTCTATCTAGTTAACTTCATCACCTCTCATAATTTTATTAACTCCATGGTCTATTTGGTGATTTTCAACTCTATTTCCATTGCCCAATGTATTGTAGGGATATATAATTTTAGGCTCACCCATCACAGAATGAAAACCAAACATATGTGTTCCATAATATCAAAAAACATTAAAAAATAATCATATCATAACCCATTGAAAGGAAATGGGTTTTATAAAAATTCCATCATTCCATCATAGAATAACTTCTGGAAAAGAAATGGGTTTCTTAAAGGCTTCAATATAACTTAATTAACACATGGTAAAGAAATAAGTTTTATAGAATCATCGTTAAATCATCATCATTATAAGGAATAAAGAGAAAGAAAGTGTATAGTATCAAAATATCATATCCCCAGTGAATCATAAAAATCCATAAGGGATGTTCACATAGATTAAAAATACCATTAAAATATCATTCAGACCTTTATTTGAAAACATAAGAAAATATCCTTTTCTTTTGATAACATTTTATCTAAAAATTTCTAAAATATTGAGAAAATAATTTTATTTAAAAATAACTCAGTAATCTTTTAAAGGAATATTCAAAAAAAATAATGGTCAGGGTGATAGGAAAATCTGTTCATTTTGTAGATGTTAGAAGAAAATATTCCTTTCGCACCTTTTTAAAAAGTCAGAAATGACTTGTTTAGAAAATCATTTCTCTAAAAATATTCGTTTTTAAAACTATTTAAATAAATTAAAAGGTTGTAAAAACGAATTTTTTAAAACATTTTAAATATAGGTAATAACTTTTATAAAATAATTTTAAATTTTATGTTCATGGAAGAAAATATTCATCAACAAAAGTGGAAATAAGGTTATCTCTTCTTAAAATATCTTGGTCATTTTAAGTAAAAAAGAGAGTAAAATGGTAATAATACTTAAAAACTCTATAAATAACCATATTATTAGAAAATAAATAGGTTTTTAATAATAATATCCATATAATTTTCTTTAATATAACTTTAATAATAAACAATCCCCATTAAAATGATATTCAAACATCAACACCTTACCACTTTGGTAAATTTTTAATCATAAAACCCATGAAAAAAAATAACATAAAATGAAGAATTAAATACCATTAGTATTAATAGACTCATGATATATCAAATTAAAGGGTAATTAGATACACCACATAAATTTTATAGGTGCAGAACATCAAATATGACTCAAAAAAACAATATTAAGACAAAAAACCCATACCTAAAGCCAGACTTTCTTCATAAGTGCTATAACATCCTATATAATAAATATAGATTTATAATACATTTTTTCCAGAAAAATATTATTACATAACATACTATTTATCATTCCTTTATAATTTATAATTATCCTTTTATTAATAATTTCTTCACAAAAATTACCATTTGGGTGAGAATATATATATGTTCTATGGATGGTTCGGTTCAATGATTCTGATACTTCCACCTTGGTCATGGTGTCATAATATATATAATATTAATCATGTTATAAGTATCATATGTAATCATTATATACACTAATAACTATTCATATAAAATGGTGATGAAAAATTAATTGCATCACTTCTTGGAGACAATAATATGTACGTACACATTAGTGGTGTTTCCACTTTTCGATGAATAAAAAAAGCGATAAAAATTAATTAAAATTTACCAAGTAATTATTATATAATAAATATAATATATATCCATTAAATCTATCCTTGTTACCATACATGAAAAATAGAAATGAAAAATGAACCACATCCCTTTATGGAGGTGGTAGTCCAAACGTATGCACGAGAGATGTTATTGCTTTCCAATTGATGGAATAGTAAACTAATAGATAATAATGTATAATTAAAAAAATATAATTATTTCATAAATATAATATATAAAAACTAAATATATCATAAAAACAAACCATGAAAATGGTGGTTTAAAATGAATCATATCAATCCATGCATGTGGAATTTCACACATACACATGAGCGATCTTTCATTCCTCATTTGATTGAGAGGAGGTGGAAGATGGTTTCCCTATGATCATAATAAAAATTAAATATATTTAATATGATAAATTAATTTTTTTATAATTGATAACATATACTTATAGAAGGTTGAATAATAAATAGAAATGGAATTACTCGGTTAAGAGTTATACCTCTTTGTTGAGAAACAACTTTGGGCTTGCATTTTACACCTTGGATGAATGGTATTATGATCAAAATAGGGCCTTTATCAAATTTTTAGGGGTGTTAATAAGGTATTATGGTAGGTATTGGATAATTTAAAAGGCTCATAAAATGTTATTAATATAGGATAAGTAGTGTCCTTTTATAAGGGATGGCGAGGACAGGCTTGGAATTTTTCAAAAATTAATATATATTAACATCTTACTCAAGAAAAATTATTTAAAATAGATAATAATTTTAATAAAAATATGATAAGGTAGAAATATAATCAAAAAGTAAAATTTATATAGGTATTTTGTAATTTAAAACCATATCATTTTATTTAATACCTTTGTTAACCCTTTTTAACCTTGACCGCGGTAACACATTTTTTAGCTTTTAAGGGTTATAAATTTAATTATAAGGTGAAAAGTGGCTCAAAAATTTTCCAAGTATGAAATTTTAGACAATTTAAAATTCCACCTATCCTGATTTAATATTTTTATGATTTTTAAATAATTTAATAAAATATTATTTAACAAAAAATATCATTCAATCCATTTTTGGGATAATTTATTTAATTTGACTTTAAGGGCATTTAGATAAAAATAGAGTTTCATTGTAAACAAAATTTTCCATCATTTATACTTTATAATTTTAAATTTAATTATTTTAAAATCAAAATTAATCCAAAAAATTAATTTTATTGTTTTTAAAATAATTTATCTTTATTTTCCTACTACTTGTACAAGCATTGTATCTGTGTTGTGTAAGCGTTTATGGTAATTATATCATCACCAAAAACAAAATATATATATATAATAAAAATAATGTATTCATATTAAAATTAAACATTTATAACTGATCATAACTTCTTTTTATCCCAATGAGAATATATTTTAGATATTAAAAGAAAGAGAGTGACACTTTGTAATTTTCTTAACTTAAAATAATATAAATATCATTATCAAATGAAAATGGAAAAAATAACAAATATTCTCAATTAGAATGGATATAGTAAAATTAATATCATAAACTGAAATAAATTCAAGTTTTTTATTGATATTTAGACCTTATCTCGTATTTTTAACCTCATTTTACCCATTTTACCTTTATCGAGGTGACAAATATTAACCACAGTTACTATTCAAAATAACTTAAAATAAAGGGTCCTATTTTCCAAATTTTAATATCATCATTAAAAAATATGGAATTAATTTTTCAAGCTTCAATTTATATAAATTTCATAAATCAATTTTAATATAAATTCATAAAATGCAATGAAAACAATTTTTAGACAAATGAGATTTTTCGGTAAAAAAACTTATACCAAAATCAAGAATAATGATATTTACATTTTAATTTGTTAGATTATTTATAATTAAAGGATAATTATTTTACTTTAAATATCAAACTAAAAACATAATGAGGCTTTTCAATTACTTTATTTAATTAAAAGAACATAGAGTTTTATAAAAATCGGTATCTTTTAGTGTTCACTTAAAAATAAATCTTTTTAGAAAAATACAAAAAAATAACTCAAAGATAATATTGAAATTATGATTTTAAAAATTATATTAACTTACTCAAAATTAAATTAATAAATATTATATAAATTCATTATAACTTATGTGCACAAAATGCATTAGAAACCATTTTTTAAGAAAACTTATTTTTCGAAGCATATAATAACTTTACTAAAAACTAATTACTTATTTATTATGAATTAATCTGTAAAATTGATTTGATTAAAAAATTTATATATTTATTTCATAATGTGCCTAATCCTATTCATACCCATCAATTTAATGTATAGTTTATAATATATAGTGCTTCATTTTAAGATCAGTGTTGCGTATCATGAAAGTTATCAAACACTTAAAATTTATTTAAAGAGAAATATAATCTAAAATATTGAGGTGTTAAATTCCAACCCCCTTAAATAAATTATTCCCTCACAATTTTAATTATCCCTTACTATTATTAGTGTATCATGATATAGTAATAAAATATGATATATATTCTATCATGATAACTAATTTATATGTCACTACTAGGAAACATAGTATTTCCTAATTAAGTATTTCTAAGAAAATATATATTGCATTATAAGAATCATGGGTCTCTAAAAACATATCTTGATTATGGATTGATACTTTCCACATAATACTCAATAGATTTATCTTCCACTTACTTTAGTTAGGAAACCATTTACCATTAAGGTGAAGAAGACATGATAACATACTTACTTGATTTATTTACATACCATAAGCATAATTTCAATCCTTTTATTGTGCTTAGAGAAGTTTTACATCCCTAATTCCTTTCATATTCATTATGATAAATAACTGTGATGAATTTTATTTCTTTCCTAATTCACTAAAATTAAATTTTAATGAATCATTAAATCCATAAAATAATGACAAGTCATTCATCCTAACTCTATATATTTACCATAACCAAAATGGTTAGTGTAAAGTCTTGTCTTGAATGACGAATAAACTGGTAGATAGATCAGTCACCACATGGTCTCAAGTATTCCTTGTCATGTTCTAAAGGTTTCCGAACAGTAGCGATGGTCAAATTGCGGTACATTAGGGAGACTATACCCTCATGGTCAGAGTCGCATAGTGGTATAGCATAAGTAGACAATAGACAAAGGAGTAATAATAAAAGACAGAGTAGTGGAAGATAAATATAATAGTTGATCAAACATGTCCAATGAAAATACAGCCATGCATTCATGTTTATGTGATGCTGCCTAATAAAGAAGGAAACATTAATAAGGCAATATTTTATAATACATAAACAAAGAAAAGTTATACAAATGTAGTGAGGGAAATATCCTTGATCATATTGAGTACTATCTCTATCATGTGCTCTCATGCTCCCTTGTACAATGCATAACTCAAGCTACAAACCATATACCTATGAACAAGAATATCTTATTGGGTACCCCAGTTAAATGGAATCCCATTCGAGGTGTGAGATATACTCAGTAGGCCACCACTAATGGTGTCTAAATCATAATCCAGTCCATGATTATAAATTACATCAATGTATAGATATGGTGAAAAGAGTGAAATAAATAAATAAATAAATAATGATAATAATAAGTTAGCTTAGGTTCCTCAAGGAAACATGGACAACCATACCTGCTTAGGCCTAAGCCAAAATTCCTATGACTGAGGTGAACCTATAGAAAAGTGAAAATATGTAACCATGGGTGAATGAGATAACAATAAGAAACAAAGGAATGATCCAAGGAATATAATTTGTCCTGGTGGATTAGTCCACAAATAACAGCTAATTCTTAATTATTAACATTCAATTCATCATTAGCATTTATTATGGGAATATCTTGAATTGAATTAAAAGAAATATTGGGCCCATCCATGGTGAACCTTATAAAGAACCTAAGTATCACACTAGGAGTGTAAAACAATTTCCAAATTCAATGGATTCTATCCATGGAATCCATAAATGTAATTCTAAGTATCCCTCTTAGTATAAAGTAAAACAATTCCCCTCTAAGCCCATCCCTAGTATCTCAAAAATGGGTCCGATTCTCACTCGTGGCATGGTATAACCCTCTTTCCACCAAGCTCGTCCATGGGTGCTCCCCTAGGAATAGGTATCGCTTATATGGAGGTAGGTAACATGCATGGTGAGCTTGTCCAAGATATAGAATGTCTTTATCATGGTGTATAAGGCCTCAAAAAACCATGAGCCCATATTCAGAATTCTGTAAAAAGGTACCTAAGTATTGCTCGAGGCATAAAAAATCTTTAAATATTTAATTATTAAAGTTACAAAAAGGAGGATTTACAAACCCATAAACATTATAATTATATGATAAGGGAGTCTAAGTCGTTAAAAATTCCAAAATAAAAATCAAGTCACAAGAAGAGATCCATGTCTATATGTAAGACATCTATTAGTATAAGTGATCCAATCCATTACTAAACAGTTATAGGAAATCAATAATTATATTAGGTCTAGGTGTACCACCCATGTAAGTGACACCATACATGCATTTAGTGTCAAAAGATCAAGCTAACGATATTTTCATGCAATTCATCTGATTCGTTTAATAAAGAAGGCGACAACTCTTAAGGAGGTGGTTTGGTCACTAGGATTTAACATAGGGAAGTGTCCTATTCAATCACATTACAAATAAATAAAATATTAATGTTTTGAAGATAGAGCACCTCATTGAGGGTTTTGATTAGAAAACAGTTGATTAATTAAGGGTATTAAAGGGGGACACCCTTGAGGGTGAATTAAAATCAAAGAAAAATACCAACAAAAGATATAATTTAACATGACATGGATACTAGAGGGAAGGAATTAGGCTCTATAATTTAAATATCTCATTTTAGAGGCATCTCATGGAAATAATGGTGCACATAACAAAATCAAACTTTATAAATCAATGAAACATTATGGGAAAATCTATATACCACCTACCTTATACCATCGAAAACTCACACATCCAATAACGAGGCTTGACTTGGTCTGGTTTGAGAGAAATTAAATAAATGGACAAACACCCTAAAAATAGGGAGAATTATCTCTCACCATGATAACATACACAAGAGGGAACTAAATAGAAAAATGATCTAGAGGAATGCATATATTACTGAGAGGAATCCATAGGAACTAATGGTACTCGATTTCGACAACGGATGGAGCAGATCAGTCAAAGACTAGGTTAGGATTGAGAGGAACCTCACGCATGAGGGAGAGGGACTCAACCTCTAAAAAATGGATAAATGAAGAATGTATTAGGTTTTAATTTCATGAAGGGTAAAATTTTAATTTCACCCTCAAGACTGGGGTCGCACAGTTTAACCACATGGTTTCCCAAACCGTGCGCCAATTGTATCACTCCCACTGCAGAAGAACCACACCACACACAGTTTCCCCCCATAATTTGACCAACCATGTGACAACTGTGTTCTAAACAGTGCACACATGCTTCCTAAGTGTCACTAAATTTGTGGGATAGATTCATGATTTGGGATAACCATGAATAGCCCATGAGGGTCACTTATGATTACATGTAGAAGGAACAAAGTTTAAACTGGTTGGCCCCACGATTTCTGACAAACCGTGTGCCCTTACCAGTCCACCCAAACTTGATTTTTTGGGTCCCATAACTCCCAAAACTAAATGAACCACCTAAGACAACTATTTTTCTCTCAAAAACATCTTAAAAACACATTAAGTGTTCCAAAAATCAAATTTTCACTCCGAAAAACATTTTACATAATGGATCATCCACCAAATTCCAAAATTAAAATTTCTTTGGAATTTAATATTCTCCAAAAATGAGGGATTATATAACCTCCCCACATAAGAACTTCTCATTCTCGAGAACCATTGTGTAAAAAAATGAGAGAAACACTCAACCTACTTGAGTCAGAATTTTTTTCCAAAACAGTCATGTTGTGTTCCTAACACCTAACGCACCTCCAAGCACCATTTACAGCATACGATAAATAAGATGTTAAAACCTGAGCCAATTCTCACCTTTAAAACTAAACACAGAGATTACATTTACCCAAGACCATCTAACCTGAGACACAATGACACTATCATCTCTTTTTTTAACATCCAGCCCGTGGTGCTCTCCACCATAGGTTCTTCTATTTTAAAGACCAACTCTCAATCATGATACATCCACCATTGGATGTTTTAATTAAGAAAACCTTTAGAATTATAAAAATTCTCTTGGATTTATTCTTAACTTTAATTAGAATTTGATTCTGAATTGACCTTGATGATTAAATGATCCGACTTTAATGAAAAACTTTGGTTGACCCCAAAAGCACTTGCCATAACCCGATGACGTGCTATTTAGTGGTTCCTCACTGACCATATATGGAAAGAGATAGGGATATAAAGTCAATAAACCTCTGGTTGACTAACCTCAAAACACTCAACTTAGACAACTAGTTCATTAAAAAATCTTGATTTGAGCTATTCTCTGAGCATGCTCACCGAATCCCGTAACTAGCTTCTCATGATGTCTATATCCAAAACATATATTTAAATTGTTTTTCCTAGCATGAACATGGGTTCATTATAGATCCAACACACTAGGATCATTACCCATTAAAGATCTATTCTGAGCTCAACTGAGGTTCGGGTAACCTCATAATAATTTTTTGGGAACCAAGGAGCTCATACAAGGAAAGCCATATTTGGTACTTACAAGAGATATATTGGTACAAATTGAACATCCATATACTAAGAAAAATGACCGACCCCAAAATGGAATCCTCCCAGAGATAATTTAAATGGGAAAAACTAGTTTTAATGAGTCCGTACAAGGCGTTACTACATGGGAAACCAAGTATCACTCAGGACTAACCAGCTTCTACGAGCAACCAAACTTCTAGAGTGAACTATGTTGGAGTTCACTCACCAAGCCCAACATCATTTAAAATTGAGCGTATAATATAACCGATGATCTCTTAGTGAACCTAGATGATGTCAAGATAGTGGACATGATCTTCATTTTCTATGAGAGTACACTAAAAGGATTTAAAGATTACCCAAAATACCAGATACACCCCAGATGTATCCAAGACAAGGTGCTCAGTATAATTTAGAACCAACTATACCGGACTAAACATTAAAAGGTCAGTCAAAACACTCAAGGTAAGTAATTTTTGAGGAACCCAACTTCACATACTGATGCATTTCCATTAACCAATCACCATGCCCATACCACATGAGGAATTTCATGATTTCTCAAGCATAGCCACCATGAACAATACTTAACCAAAATTTTCTCAAAGGATATATAAATAGAAAATGATTAATTATTGTGTTACCCCATAAGAACACACATGAAAAAATATTACCAGCCGCAAGGGAACTTAAATGCAATACTAAACATTTCCAAATGTTCATCTAGGTTGTGATTCTTATACTCAGAAGGACACCTTTAACCATAATCAAATTTATTATCCCTACATTAGAAGTGTCCTTAATGTCAAATTTATAGAGAAATGTATATCTTCCCATGGAACATGCTCCATTGACCACTAACCCTGGTCCTAGAGGTGGCCAACATGCTTTTTGAAAGCATTAAACTGAAGGTAAGAAAAAAAACTAGTCGCTTCAAAGCACACTAGATCAGGGTCATGGTTAGACGTATGTGTGGAACTCCTTTATAGATTCACCCATATGAACTATAGAATTAATAATAAAGGCCAAATAAACTGATCAACATTTCAAGACAATTGATCCTTAATAGAGTGTCACCCCAAGTGTTGGGATGAGTTTGATTTCCCATAGATCTCTGGTCACTCTACCTTAGAGATGACCTGCGATTCAAGCATAACAACTCAAGAGTAAAACAATTCTCACCAAAATAAATAGATCATTGCACCAACACATAGTACTGTAAAATAGGCTGACAGACTCTTGATATTTCTGTCATAGAAGTGATATAAGAGGAGGGTCACACAACCAACTAAGTGGTTGACCATGGCTTGGGTAATTTTAACCCATTGAAATCGAGCATTAAACAATAATCACACCTTTAACAAGGCTCAACTTATCGAACAATCAACCATAAAGATGAGATTTTCAACATTAATAGCTAAGAGTCCTATGAGGGAAAAACAACACCTGAACAACACTACATAAGGGAAACTGCTCATAAGCAACTAGCAGGTGATTTAAAGATCTGAGGGCACTACCCACAACGGGCTAGCCCCTTACCAAAGAATAAAAAATTGACCCAAAATTAGTTCATACATAAAAAAGGTCATTAGGATTAAGTTCCTTTGATTTTGATTCAACTAAAGGAGAAGAAGCCTATGGATAATGCTCACACTCTTGTTCTAAGGAAAGATCAAGGAACACCGAACAACCCTTATACAAGGGTAAAAACTAAGGACACCTATTAAGGTTACATTTTAAGTCATTAATATAATTCAAATTTAATTCTTTAAAATTTTAAAGGCTTTTATTTTAAGAAAAAACAAACACCCTTTAATAAAGGTATATGAAAATCAATTTTTTGAACAACGCCACAAGACACACAATAAATTTATATTAAACTATCTTTTTAAAATGTTATTTATTTCATTAATATATCATTATAATTAGGATATTCATTTCATAAAACCCAATTTGACATCATTCATTCATTTAATAGGATTCACATTTGGCTTATTCAAAGAGAATGCCAATTGTAATCTATAGAGGAAAACACCCTTCAGTTTGTAATTATAATTTTAATTAAATAATGCCTTATAAAAATAAATAACAAAGTAGATTAAAATATTTATTATTAATGTAAGAGGTAATCCTCAAGTAATATTCAACCAAACTCTTATATGTAAGACCATATAAAGGACTACGGTTACATTAAATGACCACCACTAAAAAGCTTGAGTATGACCCCATGTAGTTTCTTTTTAAAGGTTGGGGCCGAAGCCTCAATTTATTATTTGAAAGCAAAGACCTCTTTAGACTGGGTAGAGGGAGACCCATTACATAGCCCGAAGGCCCAAGGCCAAGTGGCCTGAATACAAGGCTTGAAAGCCCATTTTTTTGGCCCAAAGGACCCCTCAGTGAACAGTACTGCTACAGTACCCACACTGCTACAGTCCCTGCTACAGTACCACCACCACTACAGTATCTTCTACAGTACTGCTACAATACTTGGGAAATTCGCCCCTGCCCAGATTTGATCCTGGGTCTTTTGGATACTGAGTAGGAGCCTGTACCACTAGGGTACATGCTCGTTGGCTGACCCCATGTAGTTATGTACTAAGACATATCAAAGAAAAGTCAACCCACTAGGGCCCCGTTAGTCCATTTTAGGATCAAATAATAGAGAAACAAACATTTTAATCATTATTATTTAAAACATCCTTAGAGATCCATTCCTAAATAATCATTCCCCAACTAACCTACTTGGTTCCAGTTGTGCATTTAGAAATTTAGTCATACATGTCATAAGAACAAGTAATAGAGGTACATGCCTTAATAAGGAAACCAACCATTTTAAAGTCCAAATTTGACAACATTTATTTCCATAATATCCCTTAGGTATATAAAACCTATAAACAAAGGTTTGATTATATGGTTCACCACAACTCAATATGAAAAGCACCCATACACTTTACAGATTGAAGGTAGGATCCCGTTTAACCACAACTAATTTTTCTAGGATTAAAAGAAAATTCAACAATATTAACATTTATACAATAGATTTAAGTATATAAATATCATATACTATGGTTTGATTATATGGTATACCCTTTTGAAATTCATAAAGCTGACATACACTTTACAAATTGGAAACTAGCTCCCATATAAGCTCAACTAGTAACATTTCAGCCCTTACTAAACAAGAATAAAATCATGGAAATTAGAAACAAAGGCCATTAATTAGTCACATACCATGGTAAACTATTAGACATTATAAAAGAATCACTAGTAATTCTAAATAAGAAAAATCAGGTAAAGTAATCATGACAAGATACTACGTAATCAGGAAACACTCAAACATGGCATATAACGATTAATTTGTCATCTACCATGGTAAACAATTAGACATGATAAAAGAATAACTATGAATGTTAAATAAGAAAATTCATGTAATGTAATCATGTCAAGATACAATATAAGTAGGAAACACTCAAACATAGCATATAATAAAAGAAAGATAATTTAAATTATAGAATCATGCTAATCGAATAACTAAGTAGGTGATAACTAGACATGTTACAAAAAAACCTAACAAGGCATATAATAGGTAGGATAATAACACATAAGGTGTGTTATAATAAATTTAGAACAACCTAACAATGCAATGTACATGGCATGGCATATGCATGACATGTAAATTCCTTTGCGCCAATCATGATGCATGTATTGCTACTTCATTTCCATACAGGGATAAGGTAAAATTCTATAAATCTCATAAATCAGTAATTAGTGGAAAATACTCTAATCACTCATGGTGAAATCATAATCAACTATAGAAATGAACAGTATAAACAATAGTCTCATCCCTAGCCACTTGGATTTTTTCCCATATATAGGTTGATCACTTCCATACACATCTATTTACTAAGCTACAATATATTACTAGTCTCCAATCTAACATCTCAAAACATTAAGAAAAGGGGAAAACTATTTGATACCACTTTGTAATGTCCTGGCCCGACTAACTACTAAACCAGAAACTGAGCTGGTCACCACATGGCCTCAAGTGTGCCTCCTCATGTTCTATAGGCTACCAACTAGTATCGAGGGTCAAATTTTAGTATGGTGTGGAGACTATACCATCATGGTCAAGGTTTCACAATGGTATAACATAAGTAGACAACAATAAAAGCAGTAATAATAAAATATAGAGAAGTAGAAGAAAAATATAATAGTTGAGTAAATGGGTCCAATACCAATAAAATCATGTATTCATGTCTATGTGATACTACCTAATCAAGAAGGAAATATGCAGTAGGTAACATGGTAAAATACATGAACAAAGAAAAATCATAAAAAGGGAATGAGGGTGATCTCCATGAGAATTAAGAGTACTAGCTCAATCATGTGCTCCTAAGCTCCCATGTACAACACACAACTCAATCTACAAACCATATACCTGTGAACAAGAATATATCCTGGGATACCCAATACAATAGTAGCTAGAAAAGGGTTTGAGATATACTTAGTATGCCACCACCAATAGAGTCTAAAGCATAATCTAGCTCATGATTATAAATTAGATCAATGTGCAGATATGATGAAAGGACAAAAATAAATAAATAAATGATCATAACAAGTCTACTCAGGTTCCTCAAGGACACCTGGATGACCATACCTACTTTAGCTCGAGCTGAAATTCCTCTAACTAAGGTGAACCTATATAAAAGTTATGGGATGTAACCATGGGTTAATAAGATAATAAGTAGTAATAAAGGACTGAGCCTAGGAATATTATTTGGTTAGGTGGATTAGTACTCGGATAATAGCTATGCATTCTTAATTATTAACATTCAAGTCATCATTAGCATTAATTATGGGAATCTCTTGGATTGAATTAAATGGTATCCTAGGCCTGTACAAGGTGAACCTTATAAAAGAACCCAAGTATCTCACCAATAGAGTAATAATTTTTCCAAATCCAAAGGAGTCCCTCCATGGAATCCATAAATAGAATTCCAAGTGTCACTCTTAGTGTAAATTAAAACAAGTTCCCACCAATCCCACCCCTGGTATCTCAAAAAGGGGTTTGAGTCTCACTCACAGCATGGAGTAACCATCTTTCCACTTAACCCATCCATGAGTGCTCCCCTAGGAACCAGTGTCACTCAGATAGAGGTAAGTAACATGCACGGTGATCCCATATAAGATATAGCATGTATCACTCTTAGAATATAAGGCCTCAAAAACCATGTGTCTATCCTCAAAGTTTAATAAAAAGGAACCCAAGTATCTCTCGAGGCATAAAAAATCTTTAAAAATATAACCATTAAACTTCAAATAAGGAGGAGGGACAAACCTATAAATATTCTAATTATACGAAAAGGGATTCCAAGTAGTTAAACGTGAAAAAATAATAAGCAAGTCACTAAAAGAGATCCATTTTTGTATACAAGACATCTATTTGTTTAAGTTATCCATTACATTACTACACAATTCTAGGAATTCAATAATTTTATTAGGTCCAGGTGTACCGCCCATGGAAATGACACCATATATGAATTTTGTGTCAAAATTCCAAGCTAACGATCATTCCATAAAATTCATTCAATTAATTTAATAAAGAAGGTTATAACTCTTAAGGAGGTGGTTCGGTCACCAGGAGCAAACATAGGTGAATACTACATTTTATCACATTCAAAACAAATAAACCGTTATAGTTTTGAAGACTGCACACCTCGTTGAGGGGTTTTGATTAGAAAACAAGTTATTAATTAAGGGAATTAAAGGGAAAGACCCTTGAGGGTGAATTAAAATTTAAGAAGAAAACAAAAAACAATACTAATTTAACATGACATACCTATTATAGGGAATGTATTAGGATTTATAATTTAAATATCTGATTTTGGAGGCGTTACATGGAAATATTGGCGCATAGTATAAAATCACACTTTATAAATCAATGAAGCTTTGTGATAAAAGCTATATACCACCTACCTTATACCATGGATGACTCACACATCCAATATCGAGGATTAACTTGGTCCGGTATGAGAGAAATCGAAGAAACTGATAAATACTCTGAAAATAGGGAAAATTAGCTCACACCATGATAAATTTCTCAAGAGGGAACTAAATAGATAAATGAGTTAGAGGAATTAAGAGCATACTAAGAGGAATCCATAGGAACCAAAGATGCTCGATTCTGAAAATGGACAGAGGAGATTAATAAAATCCTAATTTACTCTTCAGAGGAGCCTCATATAAGAGGGAGAGGGAATAACTCACTGGAAAAGGGATAAAGGAAGGAGGAATTAGGTTTTAAGTTTATTAATGGAAAATTTTTAATTTCACCCTCCAAAATTGGGTCCAACTATTTGGTCACACGGTTCGGCCAAATTGTATGCTAACCTTGTGGGTCCAGCTGCAAAAGAACCACACCCTGTATGTTTTCCCTATATGGTTTGACCAACCATAAACCAATCATGTGCCAAACAGTGTACACATACTGCCTAAGTGGAACTAAGCATGTGGGATTAGTTCACAGTTTGGGAAAACCATACACAACCCATGTGGGTCACTTATGATTACCTAAATAAGTCACATGATTTACATCGGTGGGCAGCATGGTTTTAGACAAACCATAAACCCTTACCAGTCCACCCAAACTTGCGTTTTCCGGGGGGGGGCATGATCCTGAAACTTAACAAACCACCTGAGACACCTCTAAAACTCTCAACCACATCTAAAAAACACTTTCAAGTGTTACAAAACTCATATTTTCACTCTGAAGCCCAGTTTACAAAATAGATCATCCACCAAATGCCAAAATTCAAATTCCTTTGGAATTTCATCTGGTAAAAAAACAAGGGATACTATAGTTAGTATAATTTATCTAACATAAATAAATCTTCATACACTAATTTAAAAGATCTCTATAATAACACCTGAAGTTCAACTTAAATAATTTCATAAATAACTAACTTTAAAACTCATCATAATATGATAGGACAAAATTGAAACCCAAAGATAAGAATGATTTGATTACATGTTTTCCCATGATAAACTTAACAATTATCTCCAAATAAAATAAATCACTCATAAGGAAATATACTAAACATTTGTATACCCTAATCATATACTCCCCAAAATAAGTTACTCATTTCCATAAATATCCTAAATCACTATAAATCCAAAATAAAATAATAAATTATTCCACAAATTCAATCTATTATTATTACTCAAATAAAATCCCAAACTATCAAATATATTCCATAAATACAAAAAATATAATAAAAATCATTAAAGATAACAAAAATCAATTTTTCATCAAATAACTATTCAATTTCAAGGTTACCAATACTATCCAATTTAGATTATCAATATCAATCACCTCTTTATCCCAAATAAATATTATGATATCAACATTAGGTGCATATTAATGTTTATTTATCATTCAATCATGTGTTTTACAAAAAAAATCACCTTACCAAAAAATCAATTTTCTAGGTTATTGATACCATTAGATATATTCTTGAGAATCCTTAAAGAAAAAATAATGTTGTAAAATCGTTAGATGCTTCATGATTCTTATAACTAGAATGTCATTGATAAAACACTTCTATAAAATATATATTAAATCCAAATACATAAACACTTCAATAATTGTTATACCATAGGCTCTTTCTTGGTATATGAGTTAGCCCTTGGATTAGGGCATTTAATGGGATAATGCCCAAGTTCCTGAAATAAAATACATTAAACTATAAATCATACCATAGGATGAACTTAATTTTACTTTATTGAAATATTCATTTTTCATCGAAAATTACATATATTTATGCCACTATTTCCCATACATAAAGCATATTCTAATTCTATTGAGACCTTTCACTAGGTACTTCTTCCCAAATACATGACATTTAAAAATCAAAGTCTTCTTCCATTTATGGTCTTCATCAACTAAAATCCCCAAGAAATCTATTTTTATCTTATTAGGTGTGTTAGGAAAATCACTTAATTTATGGTTTTAAACATATAATAAGATAGATGATTATGGATATTCAGAAGTTTGATTATTCCATATCCAGTTTCATTTGTTTTCTTATGAGTACAATCATTCCATTATCTATTATATTCATCCTTAACATGATTCATCCCAGTTCCATACATTTATTAAAACCAAAAATTATTGTGAGAAACAATAATCATAGTGGGTGATCATGTAATCATGAAAAATTATTCATTGGATGTCTAAATAATGATACATTATTTTCAATTTATGACACATCAGGTTTAACCAAGGTCATCCATTGTCATCATCTATTCAAATATTTCATAATGGTTCATAAATAAAATGTGAATACACCCAAGAATATCCCTCAAGAGTGCCTATATTTGTGTGTTGTCTTAGGACCATTCATCGGGCACCTGTGGGGATTAGGTTAATACCCAATCAGACCCTTTGAGAGTTGTTGCCCCCAAGTGAATTTTATCAATAGCTACATCCACTTTCCATTATCCATACAAGGATGTTTTTTCTAGGAATAATAGATATTATCTAAATAACCAAATCTTCAGTATGTTATCCTATACTTAGACATAACCATAGGGTTTTCAATAAGTTATCTAATCTTAATCTCAAAAAATAACAAAATTATGTTTTGATACTAACTGAGGTGACCTTAAAATTTTATACATTAATATTTCATAATTTTAGATTAATATTCAATAAATTTCACAATAATACATGCTCAGGGACCATAATAATTATTTTCCTTAGATACTATATATATAATCATCATATTTATTGAAATAAATTCAACATCTACCACAAATATCTTCTCACATAGTACATTTATTAGTTATACCTTAGTTAAAACCTTTCCTAATTACCTAAGGAAATGAAACATAAGAAAGGATGAGCTCAGATGCTCAATAAGGGTAAATATATGACATATCAATCAATAATCATCAATAAAAATAATATATGCATAAGTGTATGGGAAAATGATCACAACGTACAATAGTCATACTTAATATCTCAAAGATATTTAATCATGGATCATGGTATAAGGTTTCATAAGACATAAGAGTTTGAAATCATCAATAATATATCACGAGTCATGATAACATATCATAAGTATAACAAATAATTTGTTTTAAAACACATAATCAAATAAAATATTTTCCTTAGTCAAGGTTCGCTCCCAATACTATCATTATAGATATAGTCCCATAATGGAAATCAATACTTGGTCATTTCCAACTTTCTATTAGAAGTAAATTCCATCTAGTTAACTCCATAATATATTAGTATTTTATGAACTCTATCATCAATTATAAGATTCTAAACTCCATCATCATTAACCAATGCATTGGAGGGATATAAAATTTTAGGATTACCCATCACATAATTAAAACTATACATATGTGTGAAATAAGATCACTAAAATTCATCATATAATTATATCATAACCTATGTAAAGGAAAAAAGTTTCATAAACATTTCATCATTACCTCATAGCATAACCCATGGAAAATATATGTGTTCTATAATGGTTTAATCATAAATTAATTAACCCATGGAAAAGAAAGGGGTCTCATAGAATCACCCTTAAATCAACATCATCATAAGATATCCAGAGAAATAAAGTGGATTGTATCATAATATAATATCCCTATTAAGAATAAAAATCCTGAAATAATATTTACATAGATGAAAAATACCTTAAAATATCATTCAAAACTTTCTTTGAAAATATGAGAAAATATAATTTTACTTTGATAAAATTTTAACTAAAAATTTCAAGAATATTGATAAAATACTTTTCTTTGAAAATAATCAAGGAAAATTTTAAATTAATCTTTGAAGAAAATAACATTCATGATTATGGGACAATCCATTCATGTCTTATATGTTAAAATAAAACAACCCTTTCACACCTTTGTAAAAAGTAAAAAATGAGTTGTTCAAACTATTTTTTTTTAAAAATATTCCATTCTAAACCTTTGTAAATAAAGTATAAGGTAGTGAAAATTACCTTTTAAAAAACATTTATAAGTTATGGGTAATTAAATTCACAAAACAATTTTGAAGAGTATGGACAAGTAAGAAAAATTCCATCGATCAAAGTAAAAATCCGGTCATCTTTTCTCTAAAAAAAATTTCTTAGTCATTTTAAATACCAAAGAGGGGAAAAATTTACTAATACATAAAAACAATAGAAATAAATAAATTTTAAAAATATATATATGGTTTTAATGAAAATATCTATATAATTTTACTTGATGGAAGTTCAAGCATAAACAATCTTGATTAAAATTAGATTGAAACATAAATCCCTTACCGCTTTGGTAACTTTTGAATCATAAACCCCATAAAAGTAATAAATAAAAATGAAACTTTAAATACCATGAATATAAAATTATTCATGATATATCATATCAAATATATATTATATATAACTTATAAACATAAATAGGTTCATAACATCAAATATGTCTCAAAAAATAATATTGTGATGAAGAACCCTTACCTCAAATTTGACTTTATTTGTAAGAAATATAACCTCCTATATAATAAATATATATTTAAAATAATTATATTCTAAAACCATATACATATCTTACTATTTATAATTCCATGATAATTTTTAATTATCTTTCTTTTAACAATGTCTTCATTAAAATGAACATTTGCGTGAAAAAATGGTTCATTGTACATGCAGTTTTCGGTTTCATGGTTTACATACTTTCACCTTCATCATGGTTTTATCATATATAGAATGTTAATCAATTCATATATATCATATGTAATAAATACATACAATTTTATAAATATTCATATAATGTAATGATTAAAAATGAATAACTTCACTTCATGGAGATGATAATATGTACATACATATGAGTGATGCTTACACTTTTTGATGAATGGAATGAAAGAAAGTTAAATAATAATTAACCTTTAAATAATAATTAATATATAAAAACCATCATATATTTTCAATAAATTTATCCTTATTACCATCCATTTAAATTAGAAATGAAAAAAAATTATATCCCTTTGTGGAGGTCGTAGTCCACACGTACAAATGGACAATATTATTATTTTCCAATGAATGGAAGGAAAAAAAGTGAGATAATATATTATAATTAAATAATTATTATTATTTTACAATTATCATATGTAAACATTAAATTCATCATAATAATAAAAAATGAATGATGGTTATGGAAAATGAAATATATTGCTGCATGGAGGTGGTAGTCCACACTTAACACACAAGTGATGTATTATTTTCCTATTTGATTGAAATAAGGTGTAAAATGGTTGATACATCATCATAATAAAAATTAAGTATATTTAAGATACTAAATTAATTATTTTATAATGGATACCATATACTTATAAAAGTTGGAAGAGGAAATGAAATTGAAAGTATTTGACTTACACCTTATGGCTTGAAAGGATGAGATTATGATCAAAACTTGACCTATAGGACATGTTTAGGGATTTTAGGAATGTATTAGGATAGTTATTAGCTGATATATAAGGCTCATTAAGTGTGAGGAATAGAGGATAAGTGAATCCTTTTATGATAGAGAGAGATGAAAACATGAATTTTTTCAAAAGATTAATATATATTATTGTATTACTCAATAAGAACACTTCCAAAAGGCCATGAATTAGAAGAAAAAATAATAAGGTATAAATATCACCATTCAATAAAATTTATACAGTTTTTTGTGTTATTTAAAACCTTATACTTTTTAACCTCTTCATTAACCCCTTTTAAACTTAACCACAATAACACATTTTTTAGCCTTTAAGGGTTATAAATTTACTTCTAAGCTAAAAAGTGGCTCAAAATTGGACCATTTATGATATTTTATACCATTTACCATTCCAAATGTCCTTATTCAATATTTTTTATTTTAAAATCAATTAATAAAATATTATTTAACATAAACTATTATTAAAGTTATTTTTTAGGACTATTCATTTAATTCGACTTCAAAGACATCAAGACAATAATGAAATTTGAATATAAAAACATTTACCATTATTTATATTTTATAATTACCTATTAAATTCACATAATACTATAATTAATCCAAAAAAAATTAATTTTATTGTTTTTAAAATCATTTTCCATGATTTTTCTACAACTTGTGCAAGAATTATATCATAAGCGTTTATAGTAATAAAATAATCACTAAAAATTAAAAATATATATATATTTAAAAATAATGTATTAATATTAAAAAAAAAATTTATAACTGATTATAAATTCTTTTATCACAATGAAAATATATTAGACATATAAAAAAGTGATATTTTCTAATTTTCTTAACATAAAATAATATAAATGTCATTGTCAAAGGAAAATGACACCAAAATGACAAATATTTGAAGTTAGGATATATATGGTCAAATTACACTCATAAAATGAGATAAAATCAAGTGTTTTATTGATTTTGATACCTTATCTTGTAGTTTTAACCCTATTTTACCCATTTTACCCTTACCAAGATGACAAATATTTACCAAAATTACTATTCATAATGACAAAAAAGGGACCAATTTACCAAATTTTAATGCTATTATTCCAAATATTGAATATATTTTTTAAAATAAAAATTTCTATAATTTTAATAAATCAATTTTAATATAACTGCGTAAATTTCAAAGATTTTTTTAGAAAAAATTTGTTTTTAAGCCCAAAAATGAACTTATAAAAAAATAAAGTATAATGACCCTTACTATGAAATTAATTGGATTATATCTAATTAAAGGATAATTATTTTAATTAAATATTAAATTAAAAACATAATTAGAATTTTAAATTACTTGATTTAATGAAAAGAAATAATACTTTTATAAAAATATGTAGTTTTCACTATTCACTTAAAAATAAATCTTTTTCGAAAAATCCCAAAAATATATATTAAGATAATATTTAAATAGATATTCCAAAAATAATATTAACATACTCAAATTTAATTTCTAAATATTATAATTTTCATGACCAAAATGCAATAAAACCCATTTTTTAAGAAAATAATTTTTTTGAACTATAAAACGACTTTGAAAAATATTGAGTACTTAATTATTATGAATTAATAAATAAATTTTATATGAGTAAAAAATTTATATTTATATTTCATAATGTGGTTAATCCTACGCATAACCATCAATTTAATTTCTATGTTATAATATATAACAGTTCATTTTAAGATCGATGTTTATCAAGAAAGTTATCGATCACATAAAATTTATTTAAAGAAAAATATAATCTAAAATACTAGTGTGTTACACCATGCACTTTGATTTATATTATTTAATCTCTTTATTTATATTTTACGTCCAATAGTACTCTTAGAGATCACCATACATCTATTTATTCTCTAGGTGGATGGAGAATGTCGAGATGTGAGCATCCGTCAATAATTGATTCTATACCTTGAGATATGATGGTACACATAGTGATGTACCAAACCTAAAAATTTCTTATTAAATTTTTAAATTTTAGTATTTCCCCTTTCTTATAGAATCTACCTTTATTTTTATATCAATATCATTCCTTTGATATTTCTTTATCTTCTTTGAGATGGATGGTTGGGAAATCATTTGATTAAGAAAGGATGTTGTTCCATTATTTATTATTCTCATGTCTATACTATATATGTCTAATAATATTATATCCTTCTCAATACTCACTAGGGATAATGTTTTAATATATTTTCTACTTAGATCATATGTTAGTTTATTCTCCTTCCCCATATGATAATGGATTGAGTAGTCATAATCTTTGGTCAGATTTAACCACCTTAGGGGGAGCATATTAAGTTATTTCAATGGGAATATATACTTTAGGATACTATGATCTGTATATGTAATACCCCAATATTTTGGAATACATTTCTCTTAAAATAAATTTAATTTCTTTGATAGCTTGTGATATAGGCAACCCCAAGTCCAAATGAACGATTCTATAGTATACCATTATAAACTAGTTGTTAAAGTTAGTGGTATGGATAGGAATAACCATATTATGAAAAAATATATAAAAATTTCTTACTCAATATAATATTATTGATTATTTTTTAAGTAATAAGTACTCAATTTTTTAGTAAAGTAATTATATGCTTCAAAAAATTATTTTCTTTAAAAATTATCTTTATTTATTTTGGTGAGAAAATATTATAACTATCTTTTGATTTTTTTTGGAAATGGTATTTGATAAAAAGGATATTATTTTTGAATTCATAAAATCAAAATCATCATAGGATAATTTTTTTATAATTTTAGGAAAATTTTTATCTTTTAATGAATAATGAAAAATAATGATTTTTTAAATGGTCTTTTCTTTTCAATTATTTACAAAGTAACAATCTATTATGGATTATTTTAAAAAGTTAATTAGTTAAATTTGATTAAATAAAATCAAATAAAGGGTATTATAATCAATATTATATGTGAATTTAGTATAAAAAAATTATAGTTAAAAATGAATTTTTTCTAGAAAATCACTTTCATCGTGTTTCAAAGGTTTAATTTTAAATTAAATTATATCACTTACCTAAATTGAATTTGAGAAACTTTATTCCATATATGTAATTAGTAGGATAAAATTTGGTAAATATTTCCCATTTTAATGGATTTTTTTCAAGTATGACTTTTGAATATTTCTAGGAATATTTTTGGAACCAGGTGCTGAGTCAAAACAAGATTCTAGGGCCTAGAGAGCCTCAGTATTGATATATTAAAAATATTAAATTATTTATATAATCCATGAGTAGTTTATAGGAAGTAAAGGAATAAAATATAAATAGATTTTTGGATAGGAAAACTGAGTCCATTATTGATTTTAGAATGTGGGGTTTACCCTAGGCGCAACATAAGATTGGTTGGAATTGGACATTCTGTGGAAGGTGGTTGTTAGCGGGTGCATTGAATTAATCAATTAATAAATTTAATTAATTTATTTAATAACCCTAACCTAAATAATCCTCTATAAACACATCTTTATCTTGTATTTATAGGGTTATCCGCATAACCCAATGAGAACTATAGGAGACCCTCATTGTCATTGGTGGATCGGAACCGAGGATCAACAACAAACAGATCAATATGAATTGTGTGGTGGATGATTAATGTAGTGGGATCACCGCATTCATCTCAAGAAGATACTTTATTCAACAAGTATCAATCCATAACTGAGGAATGATGTTTGATTTTTTTTAATTCTCATTTATAATTTAATAAGAACACAAATTAATTCACAAATCAATATTTATTGGGTCTCTAATGATTTTTTTCTCTTCCTAGATCAAGGAATTTGAGATTTATTTATCCTCATTGATTATTATTTATTTAATACTTATACTTGTTATATTCATTTGATTATGTACAAATGAACATGGCCATCAATTGAGGATCATTTTATTTTATGTTCCTTTCTCTCTCCATTATTGGTGTTCATCATTGTTATTTTGGTTGAATAGTGATTCTAAGAAAACCGGGAAAACCGATCATTGTTTATTCTTCCTTTAACAAAACATATTGTTGTTATGTGTTCAGTTATGGGTTTTAAAGATGTGATGGAGGCATTAAGACTATGATGGAAATTCAAAAATAGGTCCGGTAAAAGTGGATCTACAATCTTGATTGAGTAGATATCTATGGGGAAGCAATGGATACAGATTTTGGGAAATGAGTGGATGAAATATGTCCACCAATGAAAGTGGGGATCCAATGAGGCATGGAAAGAGGTGTTCCTACAGGTTGGTCTGTACAGGAATTTGGAATGTGATAGTGAGGCATGTGATGGGTAGATCACATTGTGTGTCAAAGGCAGCCTGTGCATGGTTAGAGTGGAACTGGCTTAGAGTCATGGAGATTGTGTGTGGGAGATCCATGAAAGGGTTCTATGTGAGATTGGGGTTGTTCGTTTAGTGACATGCACATGAGTAATGGTTACATGATTTGGGTTGATTGAATATGGGTGATGTGTATTACCACTATTTTACTCAAATAAGAATTATATAATTAATATATTAATATATTAATTTGTCTTTTTAAGAGAGTGTGCACCACCTTTATAGAGGAGGGGACCTTCTGTACATATGACCAACATGGGAAATTTTGGGGTGTTACCTACCCCTTTATCATGTTTTATATAATATTATTGTTGTTGTTGTTGTTATTGTTATTAAAACCTATTTTGGATGAAACTTATTCATACAACATTGAAATGTTGATTCGTACATGATGTCATGACCCTGACATTGAGGTGGCTAATTCAAGATCAATTTTGGGTACCTTTTTGGACTTTTGGTTTGGGCCCATGAAATTCCCTTCATATGTGATATTGTGAAATGCATTTTTTTACCAGGTGTCAGTTTTGGGAAATTATATATCATATAACGGGTTTTTTTCATGAGGATTATAAATCCCTGATCCATTTTTACATTAATGTCCATTTTTCATGACATATCAACAAATTTACATTTTATCCCATCGAACCAACTACGAGCCTCTTGCATTCATCAAGATTTTTTCATACTCAAATTTTGGCACACGAGTATCCTTTTCCGATTAGTTTTACACTTACAATGTGATGTTGGCCTTCTCATTTGCATAAAAGATATGACATGAGGTTTTATGGGTTTGATTCTTCTTTTAGTAACACTTGACCAATGGAAGTGATCAGGTGTGTTCAGAGAGATTTTGTAGACGGATCTACCCTGTTGCACCAGGTTTTGGGTCCCCCATGCTCATTACATAGGTAGATTCGGTACTCCCCCATACTAAATCATAGAATTACTCCTCTATCTATAGAGTAGTACTCCCCCATCTTCGAGCCAATGTGGATTTTATCCTCTATTATAGTTGTGTCTCCCTCGACTGTGGAGCATAGTGGTAAGGTATGGGACCTCCAATTAGATTTTTTGTATGTTGCACAAGACATTTGACATGAGTTATGGGAATATCTTGGTTATGGATTTTATGGTTATTATGGTTTTTTTATCGTATTCTTATTGACACTCCCTCATGGTGATGAGATAACTACTCTCCCTTTTGATCTTTGTGTTTGGTGATTTTTGGGTGTCCTACTAGGTATATATATACTCACCCCTACATGGGATTTTCCCGCATGTGTTGTGTCTTATGAAGTTGATAGAAAAATTAACATTGAATATGGTGGACCTAGTCCAATGGAGATTAAAATTACATGGCGTTCTAACCTTGTTCGTTGGTTGGACTCTGATATCTAGATTCATGCTTTTTCCCACTCTACTCTTTATAGTTGTTGCTAGTTTGGGTTTCCCATATGTATTTCTACATCATCATGTATTTTTCACCTTTATAACATTTTATTATATTTTTTTACCCTTATATGTATTTCCTATAGGTTATGGAATGCATAGTTTATACTATAGATGTTCAATATTTTATTATACCTCTACAATGTTTCATGGATTAGGTCGTGTGTGTGCATGAAGGCACTTTAGGATAAAGCCTCCCATTTTAGTATTATGCTTACTCGGTACTTTTCACCAGCCCCTAGCCTATTGGAGTAAAGATTGGGGTTGTCACATTCTACTTACCACCATCAAAGTGGGCCCCAGTGTGTTAAGTTATAATAGAGTGGTATCTTATAAGTTCATCCATGGGTCAGTGTTGGAGTAAGAACCATGGTGAGGTTTGGTTGGGAACTTAGGGAAACAATTTTAGAGTGTTTCGAGTATGTATTTTAGACTAGGGTATCTAGTGTTGGTTTAATGACCTAAGTATCCATACACCAGGAATTTTACTACCTGCTTGTCAACTTGAAATATCGAGGCATCAGTTGCAGGGAACTATTGGTACATGAATAATATAGGATTGATCCTTTGACTGTACTTCTTGAGTTATCTCTTCATATATTCTCTTTGACTATGGTACATCTTGATAATTTTCAATATACTACCATGAGGATAACCATCTAGGATTGAGAGATATTTTTATGCCAATTACTTGTTCAAAGATGATGCCTTATATTAGAGACCCATACATGAGGTGTTTCCTCTAAGTGAGCACCGAGTAGTGCTACCACATATTGAGTAGCAGATGGACCCTCCTCTAGTGGTCTAAATAGCTTGTCATCTTCATGTTGAGAAGTGGATGGATCTATCAGGATAGAATTATGAAACATGTAGGATTAATGCATCACAGATGTTCTAGTGGTAGGGACTACTAAGTTTTTGCGGTGATCCAAACCCTCAGGTAGTGGAGGATTGGCTGGATTTAGTTTTATAGGTTTTCCAAACTGTATAGACCCCAAATGATCTGATGGTTTTTCTCACAACTAGTTTTATACATGGATAAAAAATTGGTTTTAGTGGTACTAGAATTTTACATGACTATTTTGATTGCATGTCGTGGTCTCTAGATTTAGATAACACTCAGGCTTTGTGGTGATCTAGACTCCCTTCTTGGGTGGTAGAGGATTGACACATGCTTGTAGTAGGAATGCACCACTTGGATTGGACCCCTCTTTATGGTGGTATCAGTAGAGATATTTTTCTAGGGTAACACCAAGTTTTGGTAGATACCTATATTGGTGACGTTTGAAATGGATTTAGATATGAAAGAAAGAGGGTAACCTTCACCACCAATACACATCCTCATGAAGTGACTTAAAACTGTGTGAGCGAGTCGATACCTTCCAAATCAGATTGTGTTGAGATTTGGTGGATTATTTCCTTCTACTTGTTTATTTGAGATCATTTTGAGGTGTTAAGTTGTTGTAGTGGGCCTTGGTTAATGAGGAAAGGTGGGAAAGGGAAATTTTATCTTCAAGAAGAAGAGGCACGTAAAGGATGTTTCTCTCATTTGATCAAGGTATGACCAGTACCTTCTCTACTCCAGTTACAATTTTGGAAAGGATGTTTCTCTCATTTGAGGACTAGAGATACCAGTAAAGACTTTTTTTAACCCTTGTGCTTACAGGATCTCAGAGAGAGTATTAGTGATATCATTGTTCTGATAGTGTGACCTAGATCTAGAAGAAGAGAGATCCTTGTGTGGAATATTTTCAAAGCTGGCAGTGAGGTCCTATGATATTTTCCATGGTATGGAATAGTTGTCTACTATCTATGCCTAGATAACTATATCTTATGAGGGTTTCAATGATTTTAAGTAATGGTATTTAGTTTTATTTATTGGTGATAAGGTATCATAGATGGAGTTGGATGAGCTCGTGTATAAGTGTGTACAATTGATTTCTTATTAGATAGAATTATACTTGTAGTAGAGGATGATATCTACTTTTAGTTTCTTATGATGTTAGAGAGGTATGGGGATGTATTATTTGAGGATTTACTAGGATTACATCCATTAGGAGTTTGTTTTAATGAATATATTGGAACCTAGGGATAGTTTAATATTTAATCCAGCATATCGGATGACCCCATAGAGTTTCAAGAGCTAAAGATGCAGTTGGTGGATCTATATAGTTGGGGATTCATAAAACCCATTCTGCTTTCCTAGAAAGACCTATGTTGTCTACCTAGGAGGTGGATGAGAATTTGAGGATAGTTGTGTATTTATGTCACCTAAAATGGGCGATTTTCAGATAGAAGTATCCACCCCCAAGAATCAATGACTTCTTCAACCAGTGGTTTGGGGAGAAGTGGTTGTTAGAGTTTAACCTCAAGATGATTCATCACCAACTCTAGGTTCAAGAGTCAGATATATCAAAGGTGTTTTATTAAGATACTATAGTTTCTTTGAGTTTTTAGTGATACTATTTGGCGTGTTGATCACCCCAACTAAGTTCATTAGACTTATGAACTAGATCTTTTACCCTTATCAAATCAGTTTGTGGTAGTCTTTTGTGATGACATACTTATGTACTCAGTATAAGAGGTGGAACATGAGATACACTTGATGATAGTTCAATACATTCTTTGAGAGTACCATATTTATGGGGATATTTTGTGGATATAGTCATGGATTCATGAGGTCAACTTATTATTATATGTCTTCTTGAACATGGGACTAGAAATGAACCCAACAAAGGTGAATACAGTTCTATTTTGAGATCCACCCAAGGGTGTGTCCATGGTAGTAGATGATCACAGTAAAGTTTCTCATTGATTATAATTGATCTAGTTAACATATCAGATCACCACTTCACAGTTGGTTTTCAATGGTGAGGATGTTTCATCACACCTTTAGTAAATGGTTGTTACCCCCACCACTTTTACAGCATGTTATGGAGACTCATCTTAGAGATACTAATTGTGAGACCTTGAATGATCAGATATCCATTAGATATGATCGTGATGTATTTTATAAAGGTGGGGGAATTTCATCCTTGTTCAAGTATGGATGATGATACCAGTCATTCTGCGAGAGGATATGTTGTGGAGGTTTATTCCCCTTAGTAATACACCTAAGAGAGGGATAGTCATATCAATATCCTTTGGTATCAGGATTGGTTTCCAAGGTTATTGTAGCATGTTACAAAGATAAAATCTCATTCTCTTGCCTGTCTATAGGTGACGGTTTAGGTTCCTAGATTGATTTAGTGATGGGGAGTTCTATTATAGATTATTTGATGGATCTCCTAAGATTAATGGGATGTTATGATGATATTTGGGTGATTATAAACTAGCTTACCTAGTTGGACCACTTCCTAAACATTTGAGGTTAGAGCTTAGTGGAGAGTTTGAGATATCAGTGTGTGTAGGAGGCAATACATTTTCATAGAATTACCTCTATGATCATTTAGGATCATAATGATCACTTCACATCAAAATTATGGAGAGGGTGAATGAGATCTTTAGGACTCAATTGTGGTTGAGAACAATGTTTCTACCCCAAACAGATGGCTAGGTAAAATGGATCATTCAGGTTCTAGTGTGCTTGCTTTGGTTTTTCATGTTGGTTATGATTCATGGATATAAGGATCATCAAGAATCTATGGAGTTTGAGTATCACAAAATTTACTTCTCTACCAATAGTTTAGCACCATTTGAGGTCATGTATGATGGAACTTGTGGGACACCACTGTACTAGTTGAAGCTAGTGGGTGACAATGCTTTTGGTCCTAGGATTGGTTCCAATGATTGTTTTGAAGGGTGTGGTTCATCCAAAAATGGATGAGGACTACCCAAATATGTCAATGTATTATGTTGACTAGAAATGGTAGTCTTTGGTGTTGGGTGAGGGGATCATGTGTTCTAGGATATCTCACCTCATTGAGGGTCATGGGGATTTTTCCACAATGGAAGACTATCTCTGGGGATCACAGGCCCTTCTCCAGTTACTGTGTTGGGTTAGACAGGTAGTTTATCTCTTATCCCAATATCCATAGTTAGACTAGGAATGATACGTATTCCACAAGTTGTAGCTGAGCAGACATGTATTTGAATGATTTCATAAAGTTGACCGGAATGAGTTAGAAGTTGAATGTGGAGTTACTATTCAAGGAGCTTGGTGGAATTTAAAAAACTTTAGGAGAGCTCATAGGAGTGGGAAACCTAGTTGCATTGTCAGTATCCTCACTTATCTAAGTTGGTTTTAACTTTTAAAGATAAAAATACTTGAATTTGGGAAGATGATAATGACTCTTTTTTCCGTATAGGACTTGGTAATATTTATAGGAATATTTTTGGATCTAATCACTGAGTCGATGCGAGATTATAGGGCCCAAAAAACCTTAGGATTGATATATTAAAAATATTAAAAAAATTATATTATGGGTGATAATTTTATTATAAATAAGAGAATTAATCTTTAACAAGAACTCATATTAGAAATCTGATACCATGGTTGAATATGGAATGTAGGGTTTACACTAGGTGCGACATAAGATTGGTCAGCATTGGTGGTTCCATGGAAGGCAGTCGTTAGCAGGTACATTGAATAATTTAATTTATTTATTTAATAAAACTAACCTAAATAACCCTTTAAAAATAATTTTTTATTATTTATTTATAATATTATCCATATCACCCATAGATAATTATAGGATAGGCCCATTTTCATTGGTGGATCGGGACTAAGTATTGATGATGAACATATTAAAGTGAATTGTGAGGTGGACGACAAACGCAGTTGGATCACCATCTTCATCATTAGTGGATGTTTTCTTCCCCAATAATTGATTCATAATCAAGTTTTTATGTTTTATTTTTTTGGGTTAATTCCTATTTATAATTTGAGACAAAAAAAATTAATTCCACCTAAATTAATTCATGAATCGCTCTTTGTTTTTTAACGATTCTCTTTTCAAAGATCTATGAATTTTATTTCCATTTATACTCATTGATTCTATTGATTTAATAACCCAATTTTTGGATTCATTAAATGATGGAAAAATTAACATAGACATAGTTAAAGGATCATTTTTTATTATGTTCCTTTCTCCCTCTATACTTAGCATTCATCATCAATATTTTGGTTGGATGGTGATTTGATGATAACCAGGAAAACTGATTGTTGTACATTCATCCTTTTAAACAATGGATCTTCATTATAGGATCAATTTTAGATTTTGGATATTCATTAGAGGCATGAAGATAATGAAAAAAAATATGATGATAGGTTGGGTAATGGTTTATCTATGAGTTGGATCGAATGAATCTATTCAGGGAAGTAGTTTATGTTGATTCCAAGAAATGGGTGGTTAGAATCTAGTCATCGATAACAGCATGGGTTAGATGAGGTGTGGGTGGTAGTTTTCTCATGGGTTGGTCTGTGAGGCAGTTCATGATGTAACAGTGAGGCACATTATGGTGGGAAGTGAAATGCGTTTTGGGGTAATCCCATGAAAGGTTTGCATGGAGTTTTTTAGAGGTGAGGGGATTATGGGATAGATCTCTAGGTGAGACTGCTATGCGAGATTGGGGTTGTTCACAAAGTGATCTGTGCATTAATAATAGTGCCACGTTTTGAGTTGATTAAATATGGGGGTGGTATATTTCTCCTCATTTATTTAAATTATAATTTTATAATTAAAATATTAAAATATTAAAATATTAATTTTTCTTGTTGAGAGAGTGGGGTGCCACCATGAGAGAGTAGGGGACTCCTATACATGCAACCAACATGGGAAATGGGGGGAATTCCCTGCCACTTTATCATGTTATATATAATAATAATAATAATAATGTTATTATTATTATTATTATTATACCTTGTTTCAGATGTAAATTTGTCATACGATGTCAGGATGACAAGCAGTTTATGACATTATGACCCTGAAATTAGGGTGTCCAATTCAAGACCAATGTTGGGTAACTTTTTTGGACTAATGGTTTGAGCCCACAAAGATCCATTCGTATATGATACGGTGAAATGTGTTTTTCACTGGGTGTCCATTTTGGGAAAGAAGATAACCTATCCAAAGTTTCTTCCCATGAGGATCACAATGGCATGATCCATTTTATCATTTATATCCATTTTCAATGAAATATAAATGGATTTACATTTTATCCCATTGGAATGATGATGATCCTTGTGTGTTTGTCAATATTTTTCCATACTTGAATTTTTTCCCACGAGAAGCCTATCCTAAAAAGTTTTCCATACAGAACATGATGGTGGCCTTCCTTTTGGAATCATAGGTAAAAAATGAGGTGTTACAAATTTGATGATTCTTTCAGCAATGCTTGACCAAAGGGAGTCATTGGGTGTGATCATAGAGATTTTGGGTTCGATACTTCACTATCCCACCTAGGCATGAGTTCCCCATTCTCTTTACATAGGCATAGTCAGTAATAAACCATAATATAGTAGGGTGAACTTCCTATATATACTGAGTGGTACTCATCCATCTTCAATATCCAACAAGTATCAGGTCATCCACTATAGTTTTTCCTCCCCCAATTGTGGTGCGCAAAGGTGATTTGTGGGCCCCTACACATAAATACTAGTGATGTTGCATGGAAAACGTGATTAGATTTGGGGCTCCCTAGATTATAGAGAGCATAAAATATGTTTGTGGCCCTCTACATGGATTCTAGTATGGTTATACAAGATGATGGTAATCGAATATGAGCCTTTGGAGCACATGGAGACTCGTTATTCCAAGTTGGGACGTGGACATGGAGATCATCATTCTCTCTTCATTTTGGATTCTAATGGATCATATCTAGGTTATATATGTTCTTTTTATTATGTTTTTATCTCATATTCTAATTGAAAATCTCCCTTGGTGATGAGTTGACTTCTCTCTCTTTCTATTCTGTGTGTTTGGTGATTTCAGGGAGTCCTACTGGTTATATATATACACACACACATGAATGAGATTTCACACACATTTTGTGTCTTATATAGTTGAAATACATATTATCATTCAATATGATGGACTTGGTTTAGTGGATCTTAGTATTATATGGTGGCAGTAATTGTGTTTGATGGTCGGACTCTGAGATTTGGAGTTAGGCTCTCCCCCGCTCTACTCTTTACAGTTGTTTTCAGTTTGGGTTTCCCACATATATTTCTATTTGGGCATGTATTTTCCCCCTTTATATCATTTATATTACGCTTTTTTACTCTGATATGTATTTTCTAGATGTTATTGCATGAATTTTTTACACTATATATTTAGTATTTTATTATACCTCTACAAAATTGAATGGAGTTGGTTGTTTATATGCATATAGGTACTTTAGGTTAAGTCCTCCTATTTCAATATTATGTCTACTCGATGCTTGTTGTCTTATCCTAGCCTATTGGAGGTGGGATTGGGGTTGTCACAGTAATCTTACTGCCAACCATGCCATCCCTAGTGGGTCAGGTCATGACACCTTTATTTTTTGGTCATTATGAATAGTAATAGTGGTAAATATTTGTCACCATGGTAAGGGTAAATTGGTTAGAACAAGGTTAAAACTATGGGAGAAATCCATAAAATTACTATAATACTTACCTTTATCCTATTGAATGAGTGTAGTTCTACCATTCTCATCCAATTATCAAACATTTGGCCAATTTTTCCATTTTTCTTTGATATAGAACTTTATATTTTTTTAATAAAATAATAAATATAAAGTGTCTCCCTCTTGAATTTAATATATCTAATATTTTTTCATAAGTATACAATATGGTTACAGTATGTTTAAAATATTTATTTGAAGGATGAATTTATTTTTTATCATATTAATTTTTTTTTAATTTTTATTGATTGAATTATTACTTAAAATTACTATGCAACGCCTATACAGTATTTTATCAATTAATAGAAAAATAAAATAAATTATTTTAAAAATATTAAAAGTAATATAATTTGGGTTAATTATTGTATTCCAGGAATTTTTTACATAAATATAAAATAATATTAATTTCTTAAAATTTTATATTTGAATTCAATCTTTTTCTTGAAGTCTTTAAAGTCAATTTAAATAAATAGTGTCAAAAATGACATTAATTATATTTTATGAAAAATAATATTTTATTAAATTATTTAGAATTAATAAAAATCATATATTCTTCCACATGAATGGGATATGGTTGAAGATATGAACCATGGTCCATTTATTGGTCATTTTTATTTTTATCGTAACATTCTTGACCCTTAAAGAGTAAAAAACTTTGATATTGTGGTAATTTTCAAAAGGGATATTGGGGGTTAAAACTCATAGTTAATGTTTAAAAAACACCTAAAATTGTTTAAATATTATTGGATAACATTATTTTGACTTATATTCATCCTATATTCAAAATATAATAATTTGGAACCACTTTATTAGGAAAATTAATTTATATTAATTTATACTTCAAGTATTTCCCAGAGTTCCCCTCCCCTCGCTTATAAAAGGGAACCTCTTATAATTGCTTCATCACACATTTTTATCCTTCTAGATTAGATAATACTTATCATAATACCTTCATAGATTTCTTCACCATGTCCTTGAGCTACGGTTCCTTCCTAAAGACCAATCTTTCAAGGGTTAAAGTGCAATACAAAAGAGGTATAACTCTTAGCCGAGTGATTTTAATTTTATTCCTTCTTCTAAATCCTCTAAATATGTGGTATTCATAATAAAATAATAACTTAAATAAAATAAATATACTAAAATTTTATTAATATTATATAAACACCATTATTCATTCTCTTTTCCATCAATGGTAAGTGAAAGTATCGGTCGTGCTTAGAGGTGGACTACCGCCTCCACATAGTGATACAATCCATTTTCCATAGACATATTTCAGGGATGGTTATTTTTATGGGTTTAATGTTTATATATTATATTTATTACATGATAATTCTTATTTAATTATAATATCATATATACCTTATTACCTTCTCATCTGTTGGAAAATGATAATGTCACTCATGCGTACGTGTGGACTACCACCTCACAAAGTGATGTGATTAGTTTTTCATTTTATCTTTACATAGATGGTAATAAGGATATATTGAATGAATATATATGATAAATATGATACAATAATGATTCTTTGAAGGTTAAGTATCCATTTAAAAGTGAAAACGGTTCTCATGCATACATACAGCCTACCGTCTCTAGGAACGATGTCATTAATTTTTCTATATCTACCTTATATAGATGACACTAAATATATATATAATGAATATATATGATATTTATATCATAATTAAAAGAATTATATCATTTACCTATAATAAAAGTACACGGAATTTAACTACCTAACTGAAGTTCTCAAGAAAAATGAAATGATTAATACCCGAAAATGATAATTTTTAATGAGGAGTTATTAAAAAATGGGTTTTAAAATGATATAAGTGTATCATATATGATATTATAAGAATAAAAATTAATATGATATATAATTTTAATAAATATAAATTTATTATACAATATTTTTAAATACCTTACGTGGCAAGTCAAACTAGGGGTGAAGGATTTCTTTTATAATCTAATTTTATTTCAAGTCTCTTTATGTTTGAATTTCCATTAAGTGGAATTATATAATAATTATCTAATAAAACCTTTTTATTTTATTATCCTCTATTTATTCATGAAATTTTAAATTACTAATACGGTTTTCTATGAAAAATATACTTTATTTCCTCTTTTATCATGAATTTTTTCTTCAATGTCTATGTTTTTAAAAAATATTTTCCAAAAGGTTTTTAATATTAAAATATTATTTTTTAAAGAGACTTTTCACCTTAATTGAAGTTTTAAAAAAAATAAAATGGAATCTTCTTTCTATTTTATGAATGAGGTACTTTTTGTTTTTTACAAAAATAAGAAAGAAATCTTTGTTTTAACATACTCGACACGAACAAAATTCACTATTGTAATGACCACTCAATGATTTGAAGATTCCTTTAAAATTTTATACATTTATTTTCAAATAAAATTTTTAATTTAATATTTAGGAAATTTTTATATTTTAATAAATGATTTCAAATTGAAATGGTTATTTTCCTAAAAAATCCAGTAATCATTTATAAGTATTTTCAATGATGACAATGCTCATTGATTTTAATGGGTATATTATCCAATGATACCATATTTATTATTTCTCTATATTTTTTATGATTTTAAAGTATTCATGTTCCATATTTGTGATTAAATATAGATATTTATTGACTTATATCAAATTTTAAGATTGAATTATATTGATGTTTAAAAATATAAGGAATGCACAATACATGCAAGTGATGAGTACGGTCAAGTTATAGATAGATCCTTGATGCATAAATAGTTTTCACGAGAAAATAACTAAAATTCCATGTTATATAGGAATTTGGTTTACACTTACCCACTTATTAATAATGATGACTTGGTTGAGTGTATATGATAGTAAGATTCATGATATATGGGTTGAGAGACCCTGATCACGAATGCCTAGAATTATGAACTTCCTTTTATTAAGAATTTAGTTTTCTTAATCTATGAGTTTTTTTATGTTGATATTATCCATGGATAATCATTTAACACAAGTTTTTATTGAATGGAATGTGTTTTGATTGTCTACTCTTCTCTGTTGATTAAGCCTTATTTTCTCATGATAACTTTCACTATAGGAAACCCTTACTGGGAATCTAAGCTCACCCTTTTTTTGTTTTCCTTTACCCCGGATATGAAGAAGGATATTTTGAATAATATCAAGGATATGAGAATTTTTCTAATGTTATGTATTTTATATTACCAATGTAATATGAGAATCATGTATGTATCTATATTTCCAAGACCTCTAAACTTATTGATCTTGCTTGGTGAGATCTATTATATGTTTTACCATTGTAACATAGTAAACATAATCTCAAGGTTACTAGAGTTGGGGTTTCTATAGTTGGTATCAGGGGAAGTATGAAAGGATCTTTTGGAACTAGATTTTAAATGAGCATACCTAACATGAGAATTTTGATAACCCCTTACATAAATTGAGAAATTTTACCATTATAAGAATATTTATTTTATGGATAAATATTCATGATAATTATGAGATAACTTGGTGTGTTACATATTTACTGATAAAACCTAAAGGAATAAAGGGAATCAACACCCATATAAAATGTAAGGATTTTCTAAATGAGAAATCAAATATAGATGATGTTGGAACTAAGAAAATCATGGTCATATTAGGGAAGTCGAATCTGGTTATGAAGAATAACCTTATCGATATGGAACAAATTAATATTAAAAGGTGTGATTCACCTATGTTGGATCACTTCATCCAATAGAAGAATCCATCTTTTAATGGAACTACTAATACATTGTTAGTTGAACAATGGGGTAAGTCCCGTGAAATGATATTACTAGTTTTGGGATGTAATGAAATTGAAAACGTTATTCTGAAAATTTATTGTTTGAAAGGAGATATTGATCAATAGTGGTCATTGATCAATAACACTAAATAGGTTAATGAAATAGAAATCATAAAACTGAGAATTTTTAAAGTGGGATTCTTTGATAAAATCTTCCCTTGAGAACATCGAGTTGAAATAGAGAGGAAGTTCCTCACTTTAATGTAAATATAAAAAGAAGTTTTGGTAGAGTATGAGGATAAATTTATAATATTAGTTAGGCATGTTTTAGACTACATATGTAATTTTGAATGAAATATTGATTGTTTTTTAGAAGGTCTTAAACTGAGTCTCTGAAGGGAAATTTTTTCTCAAATGTTTTTATCAAATGATTATATACTTTCAAGTTCCATCAATATAGAGAAATAATTATCTAGTTCTTATATATTCAAGGTATATCAATAAAAGAAAAGGTTCAATAATCACAAAGGAAAAAGTAATGTTCCAAAAAAGGAATAAAGAGAGGATAGAATTTCCACCATTTGATAATTCTATAAAGAAAAACCTAGGTACTTGCTTAAAAGGAATAGAAGTGTGGATAAATGGGTCATAAGGATCTTGAATTCAAGGTAGATAAATAAATCAATACTATCTAGTGCTTGAATAAAAGATACGGGGAATTATTCAAACCAATTTGCTAATCATCAAGGGAACTTACCACAGAAGAATCCAAGAGGAGAAGGCCAAGTTTATGCAATTACTATAGTTGAAGTGGGATTCCCTATTGATGTGGTAGAAGGTATAAAAACTATACACTCTGAAAGTGAAATGTTTTGTTCAATTCAGTTTCTACCTACTCATTTATATCTGAATAATTTTCTATGGGTATCACATCACCCCCTCAATTATTAGATGTTGTGTTGGAAGGGAAAACTCATAATGGTAAAATGATCGCATCTCAAATCTATAGTTCCTCTCTAATAGATGTTTCTGGTAATTTTATTATTTTAAATGTTGTTATTATTATTCTAGTTGGATTCTATTTAAATTTGGACATACATTATATCTCTCAGTATAGAGCCTATATCAATTTTTTTAGAAGTGAAGTTATATTCGATATTCCAAATTAACCTATGATCATCTATTAGTGTGAGGATAAACCTAAAAATCCAATGTAAATTACTTATATCATATGAATTTTACAACCTATTCATAAAGGATATTACTATTAAATTTTTAGGGAGAAAATTAACATTTAGTATATACCTATTGAATGGAAGTTTGTTGATGTCTTTCTAGAAGAGTTACCTAGCCTTCCCCTAAATCATGAAGTTGATTTCCCAATATAAATTGTGCCTAATGATACAAATTTTTAAATAATCCATATAGATCCCCCTAATTGAGTTGGATGAATTGAATAAAAAACTCTATGGGAATCTAGATAAGGGATTAATTTGGACTAGTGATTCAATGTGATAAGGGATTCAATTGGCCTAATGCTTCACCATGGGGTGAACCTGTTCTTTTTTTTAAGAATAAATATGGTTAAATGAAACTTTTAATTATTTATATATAAATTAACAAGATCAATTTCATGAACAAGTATCATCTACCCTGTATTGATGATGTGTTTGATCAATTATGAGGAGCTCAATATTTTTCCAACACTGATCTTCGACCGAGATATCATAAGCTAAGGGTTAAGAAGGAGGATATACCTAAGATACACTTCCATATGAGGTATGGTCATTCTGAATTTAAATTAATTTCATTTGGAATTACCGATGATCTTACTATATTTATGGATTTAATAGATATAGTCTTTAGAAATTAGCTTGATTAGGTTTTGGTAGTCATTATAGATTATATCTTTTTATATTTTAAAACCAAGAAAGAGAATAAAGAATATTTGAGGATAATGTTAATTACCCCGAGGAAGGAAAATCTATATTCCAAATATAACATTTGTGAATTTTGGGTGTAAAAATTCTCATTCTTGGGTCATATAATTTCAAGTGTGGGTATATCGGTGGATTCTCCAAAGATGGATGTTATTGAGAAATGGACTAGAACACCCATAGTAATTGAGATCCGTAGTTTTATTGTGTTGTATGGATACTAATTACACTTTTTAAGAGAATTATCATGAATTTATAATCCACTCACCAATTTTAATTTGAAGGGGGTTAAGTTCTTGTGGATAGATAAATGTGAGAATAATTTTAAAGAACTGAAGACAAGGTTGGTTAGTGTTCATGTGATTACACCATCCTATAGTGGAGAATGGTTTGTGATATATTGTTATAAATCAAAGAAGGGGATAGGATAATTCCTCTTGTAGAATGATATGAAGATAGGTTATGCATCTCTCCAATTGGAAACTCATGAGAAAAATTACCTCAATCATGATTTGGATTTTACAGTTGTATTTTTTTCATTCTAAGGGTGTCTGGGGCTTGTTTGGAGCCCGAAACCCATATTTTTGGAGAAAATAGACTCTGCACAGGATTTAGAGTAAACTGTGTGGATTTCCACATAGGTTTACAAACTGTGTGGACTGTATTTTTTTGGACAGAGTCACCCCACATGGTTGGAGCACGACCATGCGACCTAACCATATAAGCATCACCTTTTCCTAGGTACCCATGCATGGCTTGTGCACAATTTGATCAAATCGTGCGGAGGATGTGATTTAGAGAAAAGTACTCTCATATGTTTTGTGCACTATTTGACAAACTATGTGGACAAATCATGCACATGATAATTTTATAGGTAAATTTCTAGTTTTCCCCATAATGATCTATTAATCCTCCCCCCTTCTTCCTAATCCGAGAACCAGAGGGATTTTCCTCCATTTTTACCCTTTTGGATCTTTTTGAAGATATAAACTTGGAATAAAGAGATCTTATTCATCCGTCAACTGATTGAGCTTCCATTCATCACGTTGGGTGTACAATGGTAAGTGCTCGAGTCCTCTTAATATGTGCTTCTTCTATTTTTCTATCGACATAGATATATCCATGTGAGAATGTTTCTCCTTTTCTTATATCTACTCTAATATGAGGAAAATCAAGGGCTGATACCAGATGATAATGATTGTACAACCCAAAGGTGGGTGGTATATAACTCATACCTGAAGTTCATTGTTTTTGGAATGTTCATTTGGGGACCACTGGTTTCATTGGAAACTATTTCTTAAATTAATATGCCATGATTATACTTGTTAGAATCATATGTTTATGCTCTTTCCAAATATGTTATTAGTTATTAGTAGTTACAACCACAAATCAATCCACCTCATGTTGATGGTTATTCCATAATTCAATTTTTAGTGTTTCTGCACGTTCGAGCCACCATTCAAGAGTGCCTTTTCTTGACCTTTATAAAGGTGGGTATTCTTATCATAAATGGATTTTTATTACTGATAATTTCATAATAGAATGTACCATGTATCCTCAACAATTGACTAGCCTAAGGTTAGTGCTTCAAATAATTATTAAATGTGAAATGTGGAATGGAAAGTATATTAAGTATATAACTTGGCCTTATTAAAAGAGATTTAGTAAAGGTTACATGTCTGTAGAACCCCTTTCCATGATGATGGAAGGTAGAGGAGTGAACCTCAATAATTGAATTTTCCTTAATGGATAACTAATATTGATTAAATGATTTCAATGATTCTTGTCATATCCACACCAATGAAAGACAAGGCTTGGACCAATAAATAAATGGTTTCAACTCTAATTGAACTATCCACACTATTGGAAGGCAAGACTTGAACTAAATGAATTACTACATGATTAAAATATCAAATAGGAATGGACTGACCTGAGATCACCTTGGATTCTGAGAGGAGAATACCTTGGGTCTTGGGAACCCCATTCTGATTCAAGGATGTGTTTTTCTTAGGTTAATACCCACATAGACTCTATCTATTGTCTATTACTTGGATTCTCAGTATACTATCATAGGTTCCCTTTTCATTATTACATGATAACTCAAATACACTCCTTAGATCCATCATTGGCTATTAGGTGCCAGTGTGAAAGCCCATAGGGCCCTGTCTTTTCTTATCCCCATTTTACCTTGGTCGACTACCATAGATTCGGTAGGTGCCTTATTGTAAAATTACTTGGATTATGATCCTTGAATTACACTCTTACCCCTTAGCTAGACTTATATACTAATGAGTTAGCATTTCGTGAGATTTACATTACCTTGGTTATTACCCTGGAACTCCCTTAGAGGATATCTTTTTTAGGTTTCCTTGTTACATCTTGGGACCTTCACTACTTATATTATCACGAGGTTATGTTAGTGTTGGATAAACCTCACGTGACATATTAATATTAAATGACAATTAATTAATTAATGAAATGGTTGCATGTTCAGACACTAGTCGAGGGATGAATCAGGTACTTGGTTATTTAGTTACATTTCACTTCTTCCTTTACTTATATATGCATGCCTGCACACTGTTATATTCCATTACATGAGCTGGATGTTATAGACACCATTGGTGTTGGACCACTGAGATTTATCTCACACCCTCTTCGGGTGTCGTTTGGTACCAGAGTAGATTAGATGGTTGTAGGTATTGATAATGGGAAGCATACAAATTCCAATACTTGATTGTGTATTAATATGATGGATCTTGATAGTAGATGACCGATTAGGACCTCAGGATACTTGTAGTAGTCTTTTTTTCTTTTACCTTGTGGAACATGTTGTGACTATTGTATTGTATCCATGATTTCCATATTTCTAGTGACATGACATTACATCGTCACTATTTCAGTTGATACAGTTATTTTTATTCTCGTTTATCAATTGCATCAGTTTTCTTCCGCTAATTATTTATATTACTTCTGATGTTTGTCTATTCCTTTATATTCCTTCTGTTGTGATACACTCTGATAATCAGGGCATAGTATTCCCACAAACACACCCTAGGCCCTCACTACTAGTTAGAAGCCTATGGCATTCGATAATATGCGCTTAAGGCCATATGGACCACTGGTCTCGAGGCACCCATTAAGTGGCATCTGGGTCCTAGACATCACAAAGTGGTATCAAATGTGGTTTTATTTTTTTTCTTTACTATTTGGAGACAATATATTGGAGAATAGGAACACTTGGGACTTGGTCATAATTCGTTCTTTGGCATCACGAACCCATGTTTGGGGTAAAATCCAAGTTACCCAAAATGAAATTGTTGTTTTATTTTTTATATTAAAGTTGATATTATTTCACCTTTGGGTGATGAACATGTTGTGTGGTGTTGTTGATTTTTACTATTTTTGAGAATTTATTTCATCCTTAGCCCCATGAAATAAGGGAAAAGAGCATTGTTACATGCATAATTATCAGTACCTAGAATTCACATGTCATGCATATTTCCATTCCATATAGGGGTATTTAACTACTTTTCATTACTTGATACGCCTGTAATTGTTGAGTGATGTTGTGATGGTTGCTTGTACTTGTATTAATTTTTCTTCGATTGAGTGATTTCTTGCATCAATTCATGAGGTGTATGGGCCCTCATGGGTTGGGATGATTAATTTACAGATTCAAGACATTATGATATAAGTAAATGGGTGTCATTTCTGGTGATAGGTGTATGGGAATAGATTCATCCGAAATGGATATCCATTATAAAGTGAATCCGAAAATCTAAAATGACTTGGTTGCACATCCTTATCATGCCTTGTCATGTTTATGAAAGGTAAAGGAGTGAACCTAGAAATTAACTGTAAAATGACATGAAACTTATACTTGAGAACTTAACGATACCTGGCCATATAAGAAGGTAGTTTGGGTAGTATGCCAATGGTAGTGATCTTTTTTATATCCATCTTCTGTTAGTGATGTTATATCCTTTCTTCTAAAATTTTTCTAAGTTGTGTGATTGGAATTTGTAGACCAATGTTGTCGGGTCGTTCTCATGTCATTCTCCAGGAGGGTGGTGACAACCTTGCTCCAGACATGGTGGGCCTTGAGCCGCCAATCTTACTTCTAGGAGTGCCACTTGAGACACTGCCTGTTTTAGCTAACCCGGGCACTGATTCCCAAGTCTTTTATAGTTTCTTTTATATGATGTAGTTTATGATTGTTGCTCCATGGATTTCACCTATGATGGATGATATGGACCGAGAGTTACAACAGTAGAATCCTCCAACTTTTTTAGGGGATAACGAATCTTAGGCTACTCAGTCTTTGCTAGAGTCCATGATGTTTATCTTTGAACATCTGGAAATGCCTCCAGAGTGGAGAGTCACGCTTTCTACATACATGCTTAAGGATTCTTCCAAGCATTGCTGGGATGTGCTTACCCAGTCTTGTCATCATCAGGTCATGCTATGGGATGATTTCCATACATCCTTCTATAATCAGTCACTGAGAGTTGATAGATCTAGAGAGTTCATGAATCTCGAGCAGGGTTCTATGGCATTCCTAGAATATTCAGCACATTTCACTAATTTACAATGCTTTTCACCACTTCTAGCCAGTGATGAGATTTCACGTGCTATATGTTTTGAGGATCACTACTAGAAAATTGGGCTTTGGAGCCCCCTTACCTATAGCGACTGCCACTGGCGGTCGCTATAGGTAACCAATAGCAACCGCCACTGGCGGTCTCTAGATTTTCCCAAAAAAAGGGGGGCTTCGGCACCCCCCGAACCCTCCTCCTCCCTCGCCTCGCCGCGAGCCTCCCCTGTCGCCGCGCTCCCTCCCACGCTGCCCTCCCCTATCGCTGCACGCCCTGCCCCATCACCGCGCGCCCTCCCTCGTCGCCGTCCCCCGTCACCCTATCGGCCTTCGCCCTCCGTCGTCTGCCCTCCGGCCGCCCTCCGCCCTGCCCTCCACTCCTCCGGCCTTCCTCCGCCTCTGGCCGCCCTCCACCCTGTGGATGCCATTCGGCCTCCCTCTACCCTCGGGCCTCCCGTCACCCACCTCTGATAACCCTCCGGCCGCCCTCCAGCATCCCTATGCCCTCTGGCCTCCCACCACCCACCTCCGGCCTCCAGCCCCTCTGGCCTCTGACTGCTCTGCCCTCCGGCCTCTGCCCCCGACCCTCCGCCCCCTCGCCCCCCACCCCTTGAACCCCCCCCCCCCCCCCCGCACCCCGCCAACCCCCGTCCCATCCTTCTTCGTCCCCTCACTCGCCGCACCACTGCCGCTCATCCCCTCCCTCACTGTCCTCTCCCTTGCCGCACCGCCGCCGCCCAGTCCCCTCCCTCCCCGCACAACCGCTACTTGTCCCCTCACCGCCGCCACTCATCCACTCCGAATCCCCCTATCCTTGGTCCCCTCCCTTGTCGTCCCAACCTCAGTGTATCTTCCCATTGAGGTATTCTTCCTTTGGTTCATATGCTGCTTGAATTTTTATTAATTAAATTCGAAATTTGGCTATGCATTGATTGGTTTTGTACATAATTTGTATATCTGTTTTGTTAACTTTCTGATTTTTTAAAATTCATTCACAACTAATTATTCAATACCTTTTTGTTTGATTAACAAAGGTACAAGTTTTATTTAAAAAAAAACAATCCAATTTATCATTTGGACACTTTGGATAGTCCCCTTACTAATGTTTTCCATGACTACAGGCATGTCAGGGGAAGAGGCAGCAAATCCACATCATCCATCTGAGGCATCTACGTCTCAGGGTCGAGGTATGTTTGAATGTCATTGTCTCTATTTTTTATGTAATTGATAAACATATATATATATATATATATATTTATAACATCTATCAATTTATATATAAAATTGTTTTCAATAGGATCAGACTCGACTGATTCTTACACTTACAAGAGAGGCCCTGGTCGTGGCCTATTATCATATAATTCTAACACAACTTTTGATGTTTTATTTGATGAGGTATTTCAACCTGTGGGATGGAATTCCCCTGCATTTATTCTCTAGATGGGTCATATCATATGTGACCCACATCGATTTCCATTGACCACGCGTGACTGGGATTCTATCCCTAAGGACACATTAGATCATCTTTGGAGGGAGGTTTAGGTAAGAAGACCATTTTACTTTATTCCCTATGTATAAACAATAATAACATATGTGATTTTTTTCTTTAATAGAAAAATTTGAAAGTATGTCCTGATGAGTTTCATCCAGTGTGTATGAGAAAATGTCGTAAGATGTGGAAAGACTATAAAGGCAAAGTCAAGAGGGACCACTGGGTACCAAATGTGGTTGCCCCAGACATTCTGAAAAAAGTCCCGAGAGGTGTCCTCCCGGCTCAGTGGTGTGATTTAGTTGCATATTGGTCTACTGAGGTTGTTGCAGTTTGTATATTTATTTTGGTATATATATTTTCAAGAATGTGTGATTTGTTTGAAATTTGAATGAATTTAATGTAGGAGGTGTCAACACGCCATTCTAAGAATTGAGCATTGTAGGGACCACCTCACAGGCTCGGGACTCGTCACGTGTCTCAGATCTGACATGAGGTATTTATTATTCATTTTTTAATTTATTAATTAATATGGTTTTGTGTTTATATTCTATTCATATACAGTTGCGAGAGCAAGGTGCACCGACTGATAAAATGTTGGTGTGGATGAGGACTCATGATCATAATGATCCAGAGGCTGCAACATTGATATTAAGTGATTTTATTCATTACCAATAATTACATAAAATTTTTATATTAATATATGTATATATATTTAAATATTTCACAGGCTCAATTTGAAGCTGAGTTAGAACATCTGCCAGAGGACCAGCGATAACTTCCCATGCAAAGGGATGAGATATTTCATCGCATTATTGGTTGGGATGGGCATGGATATAGTTTGACCTATAGAACAGGGATTCCTCATTCTGTAGTGTCACGCGTTGTGGTTGTCGGTCCTGCTGTTGCTTAGATGACACTGCATTTGTCAAATTTTGAGGCACGGCTGCACTCTTCCGAGGAGGTAAATGCACAATTGATCGCTGAGGTTAGAGCACTGCGGAAATATGTGCGTCCAGGTGATGGTGCAGGGGATTAGACGATGCAGGTTTATACTATATTTATTTATTTAATTTATGTTATTTTTGTTATGAAAATATTCATAATGTTTTTTTGTTGTAGGTCCCTGACCCGCCTGATGGAGGTAGTAGTCATGACCACGCATGAAACATCATATTCACAAGGTGTGTTTCTGTTTTTAATGGTGGGGTTGTTATTGATATTTAGGTTGGGTTTCTGGTGAGATTTTTTGTGATTTGGGGGTATCATGTATGTTTTAGCCTGATGCAATGTTTGTGTGCACGAATTGTGAAGTAACCATGAAACTGATTAATGATTTGGATATTTTTTGTTCATTTAATTCTTCAATGTTTTCAATTGCATGTTCTGTAATGTTTTTGAAAAAACCATGTGATTCCTAATATAAACCATTAAACTTGTTTTTTATGAATGAGCTGAGGTTCACTATTTGTAGTCCCCAGACCACCCCGCACCCCGGACAACCCCCCGCACCCTGGACAGCCCACCCTGCACCCCGGACAGCCCCCCCACACCCCGGACATCCCCCTGCACCCCAGACAGCCCTCCCCGCACCCCGGATAGCACCCCCCTCCCCACCACCGGACAGCCCCCCCCCCCCCCCCGCACCCCAGATAACCCCCCCCCCCACTCCGGACAGCCCCCCAGCACCCCGAACAGCCCCCCCCCCCCCCCCCCCAGCACCCCGGACAGCCCTCCACCCCCCCGCACCCCGGACAACCCACCCCCAATATGACAACAGTAGTTGTGTGAATTTAGAAATGGTCGGGTAGACGACACGTCAATTAGAGGTGTCGTTTGACCGCGGTGACCGGAAACGCGTTTCCAGAGTCATAAAACACCAAAATGGCGTGAGACGGTCGAATTCAGAGAAAACGTGCTCCGAATGACCTGAAACCACACGAAAACAGTAGGAATATTATTCGTGACGTGTAGGAGTAGGCGACACGCCCATTGGATGTGCAGTGCGCGCGGTACGATCGATTGTGTCGTTTTCTGTAGCTCGGCGCGCACTAAAAGGGCGCTTTGGAGGGTCAAAACCACCCGAACGACCTCGGAATGCCATAAAATCATACAAAAACAATCATTATGTGAATTGTGAAATGGTCGGCAAGACAGCACGTCAATCGGAGGTGTCATTTGACCGAGGTAACTGAAAACGCGTTTTCGGAGTCATAAAACACCAAAACGGCGTGAGACGGTAGAATTCAGAGAAAACGTGTTCCGAATGACCCGAAACCACCCAAAAATAATAGTAATATTATTCTTGACATGTAGAAGGAGACGGCACGCCGAACAGATGTGCTGTGTGCGCGGTACGACCGATTGTGTCGTTTTCAACAGCTCGACGCGCGCTAAAAGGGCGTGTTCGGGGGTCAAAACTACCCGAATGACCTTTGAATGCCATGAAATCGTACGAAAACAGCCTTTGTGTGAATTTTGAAATGTTAGTGTAGAAGGAACGTCAATCGGAGGTTTCGTTTGACCGCAGTGACCAGAAACGCATTTCTTGAGTCATAAAACACCAAAACGGCGTGAGACTGTTAAATTCGGAGAAAACGTGCTCCTGATGACCTGAAACCACAAGAAAACAATAGTAATATTATCCGTGATGTGTAGGAGGAGATGACACAGCCATCGGATGTGCGGTGCGCGTGGTACGACCGATTGTGTCGTTTTCAGGAGCTCGGCGTGCGCTAAAAGGGAGCGTTGGGGGGTCAAAACCACCCGAATGACCTCAGAATGCCATGAAATCGTACGACAATAGCTATTGTGTGAATTGAAAATGGTAATGTAGACGACACATCAATCGAAGGTTTCGTTTGACCGTGATGACCAGAAATGATTTTCCAGAGTCATAAAACACCAAAACGGCGTGAGACGGTCGAATTCGGAGCAAACGTGCTCCGAATGCCCTAAAACCACACGAAAATAATATTAATATTATTCTTGACATGTAGGAGGAGACGAAACACCCATCCGACGTCCGTTGCACACGATACGACCGATTATGTCGTTTTCAGTAGCTCATCGCGCGCTAAAAGGGCGCGTTGGGGGGTCAAAACCACCCGAATGCCCTCAGAATGTCATGAAATCATACGACAACAGCCATTGTGTGAATTTTGAAATGGTTGGGCACACGGAACGTCAATATAAGTTGTCGTTTGACCACGGTGACGGGAAACGCGTTTATGGAGTCATAAAACGCCAAAATGGCGTGAGACGGTAGTATTCAGAGCGAACGTGCTTTGAATGACCTGAAACCACATGAAAAAAATAGGAATATTATTCGTGATGTGTAGGAGGAGATGTCATGCCCATCGGATGTGCAGTGCACGTGGTACAACCGATTGTGTTGTTTTTAGCAGCTCGGCGCGCGCTAAAAGGGCGCGTTGGGGGGTCAAAACCACCCTAACGACATCAGAATGCCATGAAATCGTACAAAAACAGCCGTTGTGTGAAATGTGAAATGTTCGGGTAGAAGAAACGTCAATCGGACATGTCTTTTGACCACGGTAACCGGAAACACGTTTCTGGAGTCATAAAACGCCAAAACGGCGTGAGACGGTCGTATTCGGAGCGAACGTGCTCCGAATGACCTAAAACCACATGAAAACAATATTAATATTATTTGTGATGTGTAGGAGGAGACAAAACACCCATCAGACGTGTAGTGTGCGTGGTACGACCGATTGTGTCGTTTTCAGCAGCTCGGCGTGCGCTAAAAGGGCGCATTGGGGGGTCAAAACCACCCGAATGACCTCATAATGCCATGAAATCATACTAAAATAGACATTGTGTGAATTATGAAATGGTCAGGCAGACGACACATCAATCAGAGGTGTTGTTTGTCCGCGGTGACCAGAAACGTGTTTCTGGAGTCATAAAACACCAAAACGGCGTGAGACGGTCGAATTCGGAGAAAACGTGCTAAGAATGACCTAAAACCACCCAAAAAAATAGGAATATTATTCTTGATGTGTAGGAGGAGACGGTACGCCCATCGGACGTGCGGTGCGCGTGGTACGACCGATTCTGTCGTTTTCAGCAGCTCGGCGTGCGCTAAAAGGGCGCGTTGGGGGGTCAAAACCACCCGAATGACCTCGGAATGCCATGAAATGGTACGACAAAAGCCGTTGTGTGAATTGTAGAGTGGTATGGTAGACGACATGTCAATCAGAGGCTTCATTTGACCGCGGTGACCGTAAACACGTTTCTGGAGTCATAAAACGCCAAAACGGCGTGAGACGTTCGTATTCAGAGCGAACGTGCTCCGAATGACCTAAACCCACACAAAAACAATATTAATATTATTCTTGATGTGTAGGAGGAAACAAAACACCCATCGGACATGTGGTGCATGCGGGACGACCGATTGTGTCGTTTTAAGCAGCTCGACGCGTGCTAAAAGGGCGTGTTGGGGGGTCAAAACCACTTGAACGACCTCAGAATTCCATGAAATCGTCTGAAAACAGCCATTGTGTGAATTTTGAAATGGTCGGGCAGACGGTATGTCAATCGGAGGTGTCGTTTGACCATGGTGACCGGAAATGTGTTCCTAGAGTCATAAAATGCCAAAACGGCGTGAGACGGTCGAATTCGGAGAAAATGTGCTCCGAATGACTTGAAGCCACTCAAAAACAATAGGAATATTATTCGTGGCATGTAGGAGGAGATAACACGCCTATCGAACGTGCGGTGCGCGCGGTACGACCGATTCGGTCATTTTCAGCAGCTCGGCGCGCGCTAAAAGGGTGCGTTGGGGGGTCAAAACCACCAGAATGACCTCAGAATGTCATGAAATCGTACGACAATAGCTGTTGTATGAATTGTTAAATGGTTGGGTAGACGACACATCAATCAGAGGTGTCTTTTGACAGTGGTGACCGGAAACGCTTTTCCGGAGACATAAAACGCCAAAACGGCGTGAGATGATCGTATTCAGAGAGAACGTGCTCCGAATGACCTGAAACCACACAAAAAAATAGAAATATTATTCATGGCATGTAGGAGGAGACGGAACGCCCATCGGACATGCGGTGCACATAGTATGACCGATTCTGTCGTTTTCAGCAGCTCGACGTGCGCTAAAAGGGCTTGTTGGGGGGTCAAAACCACCCGAACGACCTCAGAATTCCATGAAATCATATGACAACAGCCGTTGTGTGAATTGTGAAATGGTCTAGTAGACGGCACATCAATTGGAGGTGTCATTTGACCGCGGTGACCAAAAACACGTCTCTGGAGTCATAAAACACCAAAATGGCGTGAGACGGCCGAATTCGGAGAAAACGTGCTCCGAATGACCTCAAACCACCCAAAACAATAGGAATATTATTCGTGATGTGTAGGAGGAGACGAAACACCCATCGGACGTGCGGTGCGCGCGGTACGACCAATTCTGTCGTTTTCAGCAGCTCAGCGCGCGCTAAAAGGAAGCATTGGGGTGTCAAAACCACCCGAATGACCTCGGAATGGCATGAAATCGTACAACAACAGCCGTTGTGTGAATTGTGAACTGTTCGGGCTGACGGAACGTCAATCAGAGGTGTATTTTGACTACGGTGACTAGAAACGCATTTCTGGAGTCATAAAAAGCCAAAACGACGTAAGACGGTCGTATTCGGAGCGAACATGCTCCAAATGATCTGAAAACACAGGAAAACAATAGGAATATTATTTGTGACATGTAGGACGAGACAACACGCCCATCGGACGTGCGGTACGCGCGGTACGACTGATTGTGTCATTTTCAGCAGCTCGGCGCACGCTAAAAGGGCACGTTGGGGGGTCAAAACCACCCGAACGACCTCGGAATGCTATGAAATCGTATGAAAATAGCTGTTGTGTGAATTATAAAATGGTTGGGTAGACATAACATCAATCATAGGTGTCATTTGAGTGCGGTGATCGGAAACGCGTTTCCAGAGTCATAAAACACAAAAACGGCGTGAGATGGTCGAATTCAGAGCAAACGTGCTCCAAATTACATGAAACCACTCGAAAACAATAGGAATATTATTTGTGATGTGTAGGAGAAGACGGAACGCCCATCAGACATGCGGTGCACGTGGTACGACCAATTCTGTCATTTTCAGCAGCTCGACGCGCGCTAAAAGGGTGCGTTGGGGGGGTCAAAACCACCCGAACAACCGCGGAATGTCATGAAATCGTACGACAATAGCCGTTGTGTGAATGTTGAAATGTTCAGGCAGACAACATGTCAATCGGAGGTGTCGTTTGACCACGGTGACCAGAAACGCGTTTCCGGAGTCATAAAATGCCAAAACAGCGTGAGACGGTTGTATTCAGAGCGAACATGATTCAAATGACCTGAAACCACATGAAAATAATAGGAATATTATTCTTGACGTGTAGGAGGAGATGGAACTCCCATCGAACATGCGGTGCGCATGGTACGACCGATTGTGTCATTTTCAGCAGCTCAGCGCGCTAAAAGGGCGCGTTGGGGGGTCAAAACCACCTGAACGACCTCAGAATGTCCTGAAATCGTACAACAATAGCCGTTATGTGAATTTTGAAATATTCGGGTAGACGAAACATCAATCAGAGGTGTCTCTTTACCGTAGTGACTGGAAACGCGTTTCTGGAGTCATAAAACACCAAAACGGCGTGAGACGGTCGAATTCGGAGCAAATGTTCTCTGAATGACGTAAAACCACATGAAAACAATAGGAATATTATTCGTGATGTGTAGGAGGAGACTACATTCCCATCGAATGTGTGGTGCGCGCAGAGAACATTCCTTTTTATACAACAAAACAATTTCACAAACTAAACCAAATAAGAAAAAAAATCCTGAAATGATAGCATTTCTTAAATTGGGGGTTTTAAATTATTATAGCACCATGATTTGATGTCAGATTTAATTTTATTATATATATATATAATAACTAAATAAATATTTATAATTTACATTTGTTTTGTTTAGTTGTTTTTTTTGTCTTATTGTAGGTTTATTGAAGCAGAAGATTGAAATGGATGGACCTGCTCGGATCGTTGAAGCACATTTATCATTTATTGTTTATGATGATATTAATGTTTATGCTATTTGAAATTGTTTTCCATTTTTTATGATTTTTACCTTGTTTTATCTCTGATTTTGCACCGTGAATTAAAAAAACACAATTTGTACATTTCATTAAAAAAATGAAAATCCACAAAAAATACCACAAATTAACCCTAATACATTTTTATGTTAAGTTTTTAAAAAGATAAGTCTATATTGAAATAAAAAATTTATAAATTTGCTAGAATTTATATTTAAAATAGGCTCTCCATTAAGAGGTAGTAAAATTACCTTTTTAGAGAAATACAAATTTTAAGCATAAAATTTGATTTATTATTATCACATGCTTAACAAACCTACTGGATGAATAAGAAAAATATTTTATTTAATATTATATATATATATATATATTTATTTATTTCACTAATAACCTTAAATAAATGTATTTTATTTATTTTCTATTATAATAAAACACATTTGTAATTTTAAAAATATTTAATTTATATGCACTGTTAATTTTTTTTTTTAAAAAAATTCCCAGAAGAGCGACCGCCTGTGGCGGTCGCTATAGGCAGCCTGCTGGGCCACCTACAGCGACCACCAATGGTGGTCGGTGTAGTCCGGAACCTACAGCGACTGCCATTGGGGGTCGCTGTAGGTGGCCCGACAGGCAACCTAAAGCGACTGCCAGGCGGTCACTGTAGGCTGCAATTTCGGGCCCCCAGAGTGACCACCAATGGCGGTCACTATTGTCCTATTGCAACAACGCTAAAGCGACCGCCAATAGCGGTCACTGGGTGGTCTCTAGAGGCCTATAGCGACCGCCAATGGTGGGCGCTATAGCCCAAATTTTTAGTAGTGGATGGGCTCCAGTAAACCATTTGAACTTGGTGGATTGTCTTTAGCCTCCCTAAATTTTCTAAAAAATTTTATCATGCCCTTATCATTGAGCATAACCTGAGGGATGACACAGGTAACAGGTTTAAAGGATCAGTGCCACAACAGGCCAATAGTTCTTCTGGTGGTCGGAAACGTACCCTTAAGGTTTTTTTCAGGGAAGTGGCGGCTATAGTATCCAGTTTGATAGCTCTGTAGTGTGTCATCAGTGTGGAATACTAGGTTATAAGAATCCCCAATGTGATAGAGACCCAGTAGAGTGTTGATCTTGAGGACATATGGGTCATCTTCAATGATTTTACAGGTCCTTTCAACCAAATTTGAGTGGAAAAGGATTAACATTTACTCTACCTATAGGAGCGAGTTCTTTTGTGCCACGTCAAGAGGGGATTTGGAGTAGCACCAACGGGTCTGGCTGAGGAGGAGGTCATGATCATGGTAGTTTGATCCCTGATCACTATCAGTGCCAGCAGATTAGTCATGATCGTGGTCGTACATCTCTTAAATTGGGCTGTGAATCAGGCCAGTTGCATGCTTTACAGTCGATACCAGAGGATTCGGCTGCATAACCATCTATAGTACGAGTTACTATTCTAGTAGCCTCTACTATTGTCTCTACTTTGTTTGATACAGTTGCTTAAAACACTTTCATTTATATATCTATCATGGAAAGTCTCGGACTAGATATATAGTATCACTATGGTGTAATGACCCTCGATACACTGTTGGGAATATAGATGGAGGGCATACTCTAGTGGAGGTACTATCCCCTTGAGGTTGGCAGTTACCCTTTCCCGTGGAATCTCATTATTCTTGAGATGATGGTATTTGATGTCATTCTTGGGATGGAATATTTAGTCCACTATCATGCCTTTGTAGACTGTTGTCACCATAGGGTTTATTTTACTTCACCATAGGGCAAGAGTTATCTTTTCAAAGGTGAGTGGGACGTCCATGCTGGGAGAGCTGGACTAAAGCATCATGGTCTAGGTGGAGTGACCGCCCAGATTGCAAATCTTTTCATATAGGATCATGGTTTTCTTTAAACGAATTTCCATCAAATAGTTTATAATTTTAGGGAAGTATTTCCTGATGAATTTTCTGGCATACCTTATAAGAGAGAGGTAGAGTTTACAGTTGATCTTGTTCTAGGAGAAGCTTCAGTGTCCATTCCTCCATATATGATTTTACCTACTGATCTTCAGGATCTCAAGAAGTAGATAAAGGAATTAGATTACAAAGGATTTATATGGTCCAGTACTTCCACTTGGGATTCACCCATGATTTTTTCTAAGGAGGATGTAAATCTCCATTTATGCATCGATTACATAGTGTTGAAACAGCTTACAGTCAAGAACCGGTATCCACTTCCTTGAATAGATGATCTTTTTTACCAGCTCTATGAAGCAAAGGTTTTCTATAAGATCAACCTGAGGGCTGGTTATCATCATGTTCAATTCAGACCATCAAACATACCTCGCACAACTTTTTGTATCAGGTATGGTTTGTATGAGTATCTTGCTATGTCATTCGGTCTTACGAACGTGCCTACCATTTTCATGGATTTGATTAATAGGTTTTTCACTCCAATTTGGATTCTTTTGTCGTGGTCTTTGTGGATGAAATATTGGTGTATTCTTTCACGCGTAACAACCATGCCAAACATCTTGATATCATTTTGAGTACACTGAGATAGCATCAACATTATTGAATTCTTGATAAGTGCAACTTCTGGATTGACAAGGTCCACTTCTGGGGTCATATAATTTCAAAATCAGAATTATCTGTTGACCCTAAAATTGTTAGTGATGTAGTTTCCTGGGAGTAACCAAAAAATGTGTTTCATATCAGGAGTTACTTAGGGATCGCTGGATATTACATGCATTTCATACAAGAAATTTCTTGTCTTGCTTCACCTCTTACTAAAATTAAAAAGAATGGTGTCAAGTTCACATGTTCAGAAGCATGTGATAAGTACATTCAAGAGATGAAAGGGAGGCTTGTATTGACACCTATTATGATTCTTCCAAAACCTGGTAAAGGTTATACCATCTTCTGCAATGCATCAAGCATTGTCCTTAGAGTAGTGTTGATACCAGAAGAAAAATTCATTCCGTACAGATATTGGCAGATGAGGCCTCATGAGATAAATTACCCGATGCACGACCTTGAGCTAGTAGTATTTTTCCATGCCTTATGTTGTTGGAGACATTATATGTTGGGTGAGCTCTTTGTGGTGTATACAGATCAAAAGAGCCTCAAGTAAATCTTTTCTCAACATTACTTGAACCTTCAACAGTGAATATGGGTCAAATATCTACAATCCTTTGATTTGGAACTTGACTATACATCTGGAAAAGGAAATGTGGTTGTAGATGCACTGAGTCAAAAAACTCAAACACAGGCTGTATAGGAAGCCAATGATGAATAGAAGTTAATTGCCCTCTTTTATGAACTTCATCTGGATTTTCAGGATATTCATGAGTAGTATTACCTATAAGCCTTAACAGTTACGTCTTCCCTCCTTGAAAAGGTGAAGAGTAGGCAGTTTTCAGATTCTGAAGGTCTGGTTCTTTGTGAGAGTATATTAGGAGATAACCCACCTCCAGATTTTTCTAAGGACAGAGATGATATCATGTGTCTACATGGACGTATCTAGGTTCCTACAGATGTGAGAGAGGATTTGATGAAATATTTCCACGCTTCCCAGTGAGTAGTTTATCTAGGAATATCAAAGATGTATCGAGATATGCGATGATAGTATTAGTGGAATGGGATGAAACGTCAGATTACAATCTTCATCACTAGGTGTTCCACCTGTTAGTAGGTGAAGGCGGAGTACCAGAGACATGCAGGCTTGTTATAGCTGCTTCCTATCCTGGAATGGAAATGGGAAGATGTTACTATGGATTTTGTATTCGTCATACCTAGGTCACCGAGGTGAAGAGATGCTATCTGGGTAGTCATTGATCGACTAATGAAATCATCCCACCTCATTCCTATTTGGGATACTTTCTCAGTTGAGGAACTGGGAAGAATGTATTTCTATGAGATCATACAACTACATGGGGTTCTACGTACTATTATTTCAGATAGGGATGCTCATTTCACTTCACAGTTCTGGTAGGTTTTTTAGAAAGATATGGGAACTCAGGTGCTTCTAAGAACAGTTTTTCACCCTCAGACTGATGGAAAATCGAAATGTAAAATATTGGTTTTAGAGGTTATGCTCTGGGCATACGTTGTTAATTTTAGAGGTTCTTGGGAGAAGCATATCCCTCTCATAGATTTCGCCTATAATAACAGTTTTTAAGAGATGATTCAGATGGATCTGTTTGAATCCTTATATGGTAGGCCATGTTGTTCACCCTTATGTTGGGTAGAGGCTGGTGAGGTAGCCCTACAAGGTCCTTGTCTTTTTCAAGAGACTTCAGAATAGGTCCAGCTGATCAGGAAGTGTATGACTACTAATCAGTCAAGATAGAAATATTATGTTGATTTCCATTGAAAACCTATTGAGTTCGAGGTTGGGGATTGTGTTTTTCTTTGGGTATCGCCCAATCTAGGGAATATACTATTACAAAAGCAGGGAAAGTTCTCTCCTCATTACGTTGGGTCATTCGAGATTCTAGAGAGAGTCGGTTCGGTAGATAATCGATTTCTACCACGTCATAGGTACCGTTCCAAGCATGACGTCTTTCATGTTTCACGGATTCACCAATATCATGCTGACTTGTCCCGTACCTTTGATCCCGAGGAAGTTGAGTTGGTTGCTGATGCTACCTTTAAGGAGTATCCAGTGCACATCATTGACTGAAGAACAAAGGTTCTTCAAGGTAAGTCTGTCCCTCTCATATGGGTTACATGGAAGCACGACTAAGTACAGGATTATACTTAGGAGAGGGAAGCCAATGTAAGTTCTTAGTGGCCAAATTTGTTCTCAAATAGTGTTTCCTTACCCTTAGATGGCGAACTCGGGGGGGGGGAGTTATTTTTAGTGGAGGAGACTATAAGAACTTGGTTTTTTACTTAGTTACATATCCTCTAAATTTCTTTCTAAATCTTTACTTTGGGCCTAATATATATGTGTATTAAGTTATTAAAGGTTACTAGGGTATTTAGGGATTATTCGGAGCCCAAAACAAATATTTTTTGGATAAAACAGACTCTGTGCACGGTTTAGAGTAAACTGTGTGGGATTTCTGAATAGTTTTTCAAACTATGTAGATTGTGTTTTTTTGGACAGAACCACCCTACATGGTTGGCGTACAGCCATGTGGACTAACCTTGTGAGCGCCCCTTTTTCCCAAGTACTCATGCATGGCTTGCACATAGTTTTATCAAACTATGTGGAGGATGTGATTTCGGGCAGAGTCGTCTCGCACAATTTGCATATGGTTTGACAAACCTTGCGGAAAAATCATGCGTAGTCTAATTTTTTGGTTAAATTTCCATTTTCTCCCTTAATGATCTATTAATCCCCCCTCCCTTTTTCCTAATACGAGAACCAGTAGGATATTCTTCCATTTTCACTTTTTTTTTATCTTTTTGAAGATCTAAACTTGGAATTAAGAGATCTCTTTCCTCCGACATCCGATCGAGCTTCTGTTCATCACGTTGGGTGTGAAATGGTAAGTACTTGAGTCATCTTAATTCATTCTTCTTCTCTTTTTCTATCGACCTAGATATCACCATGTGAGAGATTTTTAAATTTTCTTAGATCTACTATGATCTGAGGAAAATCATGGGTCGATACTGAAGGATAAGGATCGTACAACCCTAAGGTGGGTGGTCTATAAATCATCCCTAAAGTTCGTTGTTTTTGGAATGTTCAAGTGGGGACCACCATTTTTGTTGTAAATCATTTCTTAAATTAACATGCCATGATTATACTTATTATAATCATATGGTTATTATACTTCCAAATATGTGATTATTTTTTAGTCGTTACACCAACAACTCAATACACCTCATGTCGAAGGTTATTCCATATTTGGGTTTTTAGTGTTTCGGAATGTTTGAGCCACCGTTCGGGTGTGCCTTTTCTTGACCTTTATAAAGGTGTGTCTTCTTATCATAAATGACTTGTTATTAATGAGAATTTCATAATGTCATTTCCATGTATTCTCACCACTTGACCCGCCTAATGTTAGTTCTTCAAATAATTATTAAATGTTAAATAAAAATGTAAAGTATACTAAGTATATAAATTGGCCTTATTAAAAGATATTGAGTAAAGGTTACAAGTATGTAGCACCCCTTTACATGTTGATGGAAGGTAGTGGAGTGAACCTCAATAATTGAATATGCCTTAATGGATAACTAAGACTTGATTAAATGGTCACAATGCAACTTGGCCTATCCACACTAATGGAAGACAAGGCTTGGACAAATAAATAAATGGTCTCAACTCTACTTTAATTGTACACACTAATGGAATGAAATACTTGAACCAAATTAATTACTACATGATTGTAATATCAAATAGGAATGGACTGACTTGATCTTGCCATGGATTCTGAGAGAAGAATACCTTGGGTCTCGGGAACCCCATTCTGATTCAAGGATGTAGTTTTCTTAGGTTAATACCCACCCATAATCTGGTTCTTGTCTATTACTTGGATGACTGGTATACTATCGTAGGGTCCCTTTTCATTATTACATGATACCTCAGATACACTCCTTGGATCCAGTATTGGATAATAGGTTCCATGGTGAAAGCCCATAGGGCCCTGCCTTTTCTTAGCCTTGGTTTACCTTGGTTGATCATCTTGGACTTGGTAGGCACCTTATTGTGTAATTCCTTGGATTACGCTCCTTGGATTACACTATTACCCCTTAGCTAGACTCAGATACTACTGAGTTAGAATTCTATGATATTTATGTTGCCTTGGTTATTACCCTAGAACTACCTCATTGGATATCATTTTTAGGTTTCCTTATTACATCTTGGAACCTTAAATACTTATATTATCATGAGGTGATTTCAGTGTTGGCTATGCCTCATGTGACCTATTAACATTAAATAACAGTTTCTTAATTAATGAACTGGTTTCATGTTCAGACACCATCCAAGGGATGAAGTAGGTACTTAGTTATTTAGTTATATTGCACTGCTTGCTTTACTTATATATGCATGCCTGCACAATGTTATATTCCATTATATGGGCCAGATGTTATAGACACCATTGGTGGTGGCCCACTGAGATTTATATCACACCCTCTTCGGGCGCTATTTGGTACCCATAGTAGATTACATGGTTGTAGGTATTGTCAAAGGGAAGCATACAACTTCCAATACTTGATTGTTTGCTGATAGTATGGAGCTTGATAGAAGATGGCTGAGTAGGACCTCAGGATTTTTGGAGTAGTATTTGTTTTCTTTTACATTATGGAACATGTTTTTACTATTTTCTTATATCCATGATTTCCAGTTTTTTAGTGACATGACATTACATCATCACTGTTCCAGTTGATACTGTTATTGTTATTCTTGTTTATCCATTGAATCAGTTTTCTTCCTTTATTTATTTATATTAATTTCTCTATTTATCTATTCCTTTATATTCCATCCATTATGATAAAATTTTATAATGAGGTAATAGTCTTCCCACGGACATGCCCTAGGATCTCACTGCTAGTCGGAAGCCTCTGGCATTCAAGAAGATGCGCTTGAGGCCATGTGGCCCACCGGGCTCGGGGCACCCGCTAAGTGGAATCCGGGTCCTAGACGTCATAATATATTTACATATAAAGAGTTGAATATGCACCATAAAATATGGTTATAGTTGATTAAAGATTATGATTAGTCAATACATTACCACCCTTGGAAGAATAACAAGGTGGTTGATGCGTTGAGTCAGAAAGGCATTGCTAGTTTTTCTATTATAAGGATTGAAAGAGATCCATTATTTCTTGATTTAAAATACGGGATCTTGATATCTTGAGGAAAGGGGATAGATCTTATCCTTATATGATGAATTTTCATCCATCTATACAAGTGAGGATTAAGAAGGAAAGGGAGGAAGATTTAAAATTACATAAGAAGGTGAGGACTTTTATTGAGTTCAACCATGATCATACTGGAATGATAAGGTTTAGGAACCGAGTATGTGTTCCATTAATACCATACTTAAAGAAGGAGTTTTTAGATGAATCTCATATTTCCTCGTTATCTATTCATCCTAAAAGTATGAAGATATATAGAGATCTGAAAGAGTATTTCTAGTGGGATAAAATGTAAAGAGATATTTTCAATTATGTATCTCGATGCATGGTGTGTTAGAAAATGAAGGCTGAGAGAAAGAGGTATAAGTAGATTTTATATCCATTAACTATACTATAATTGAAATGTGAAAACATTTCCTTGGATTTCATCATCAGACTCCCCAAAATTTCAAAAGGACATAACGTTCTTTGTGTTGTAGTCAATCACCTAAAAATAATTATTTTATTTTATTTTTATTAGAGAATATTTATCTTTTAATTAACATACTCTATTATACATTAAGGAAGTTGTGATATTACATGGAGTAACACTCTCAATTGTATCTAATTTGGATTTGATGTTTACCTTGATGTTCTGGAAAAATATTCAATAGGCTCTAGATATAGAGTTGAGTTTTAATACTTCTTATCACCCTTAGATAAATGTTAAATCTGAGAGGACCATTCAAACTCTAGAATAAGTTATGAGATCTTGCTCTATGTATTTAAAATGTTTTTTGGATCAACACCTTCCTTTAGTTAAGTTTTCTCATAAAAATAGCTTTTACTCAAGCATTTATATGACTCCTTGTGAATCCCTCTAGACAAGAAGTGTAAAACTAAAATGTTCTAGGAATTTGGAGAAATAAATATATTAGGACCTTATCTAGATAAGTAAATATAAAATAATTTTAGATCCATTCAACATCATATAAGGGTGGATCATATTCAAAAAAATTACATTGATAATCATAAGCAAGATCTAGAGTTCAAAGTTAGTGACCATGTATCCATATGAATATCTATTTGGAATAAGGTTATGATATTTGGAAATAAATGAAATATATTCCCAAGATATATCATTCCATTCAAAAAATTTGATTGTATTGGAATGTTAGCTTATAACTTGGTGTTTCCACCAAATCTCTCTCAAGTTCATGATGTGTTCCACATATCCCTCTTGAGGAAGTATATACCTAATCCTTCCCATGTATTGAACTCAGATGTCATACCACTAGAGAAAGATCTATATTACTATGAGTAATTTGTGGATAATAAATATTATAGATAGAAAGTTCTATGAAGCGATACCACTCTCCTAGTCAAAATTTTGTTGTAAAATTATAAAATTGAGGAAGCAATATGGGAACTTGAGGATGCGATGAGGTAGATGTATCCTCAGTTGTTTTTATTTGAGTGACATAATTTTAAGGTATAAATTCTTATAAGGGGTATAATTTAACACCCTAATATTTTATGGAATAATTATCTTCAAATAAATCTAATTTCATAAATTTCTTACGATACACACAACCCTGAGTCTAAGTGAGACATTATATAGTTTACTAATATAACCTAGCCATCAAAATTGGTGGTATGAATAGGAATAACCATATTATAAAACTATATATATAAATTTTCTAATAAATAAAAATTTGATGATTAATTATTAATAAATAAGAACTCAATTTTTTATTAAAGTCATTTTATGCTTCAAAAATACGATTTCCTCAAAAATGTTTTTTTATTTATTTTAATGAAAACCTGTTATAGTTAATTTCTGAAAATTTTAAAAATTTTACTTAATAAAAAGATATCATTTTTTAAATAATCATATAAAAATTTTCTTAGTATTAATATATGATAATTTTGGGAAAAGTTTTATTTTTTAGTGAATAGTGAAAATACTGATTTTTATTGAAAATTATCTTTTATTTTCAATTATTTACAGTCACATTACATTTTGAATTAAATTTAAATTTAAATTATTTAATTTAAAATAATTAATCAAATTAATAGTATTGGAATCAAAATTATACTTCAATTTGTTATAAAAACATTGTTATACATAAAAATGCATTTTTCTGGAAAATGGTTTTTAAATGTGTTTCACAGGTATAATTTTAAATTAAATTATGTAACTTCTATGAATTGAATTTGAAAAAATAGATTCAAAATTTTTAATTTGGAGGATAATATTTGGAAAAATTTCTCTTTTATTCTTGTTCATTATAAATTGTAACCATGGTAAATATTTGTCACCTTAGTAAGGGTAAAATGGGTAAAACATGGTTAAAACTTTGGGATATGGATTTAAAATTACTATAAAACTTGCATTCATCATATTTACTAAGTTTAGTTTTATTATTATCATCCAAATCACAAATATATATCCACTTGGTGCCATTTTTCTTTGATATTGACCTATATATTATTTTAAAAAAAGAATAAATATAAAATGTAACTCTGTTGACTTTAATATATCTAATATCTTTTTATAAGGATAAAAATATGTTAATTTCAGTTTTAAATTTTTATTTTATAAATTAATTGATATTTTTTATCAAGTTAATTTATTTTTAATTACTATTTATTTGATAATTACCTTAAATGTTTATAGAACACCAACACAGTATTTATTCAATTAATAGAAAAATAAAATAAAATATTTTATAAATATTAAAAGTAAGAAAAATTGGATAAATTCTTATGTTATATAAATTTTTTAAATAAATATAACATAATGGTAACTTTTTAAAAGGTTATATTCTAATTACATCTTTATATTGAGGTCTTTAAAGTCAAATTAAATGAATAATGTCGAAAATGGCATTAATGATATTTTATGAAAAATAATATTTAATAAAATTATTTATGATTAAGAAAATTACTCTAATTATAAAATATAATGATATATGGTTTAAAATATCAACCATGTTCCATTTATGGGTCACTTTTCCTTTTATGGAAGCATTTTTGACCCCTAAAGAGTAAAAACTTTGATATTGTGACAATTGTTGAAAGAGCTAACTAGGGGTTAAAACTAATAGGTAAGGGTTGAAATATAAACTAAACTTGTATAGATATTATTTTATGTGATTATTTATACTTATATTCATCCTATATTAAACATATATCAATTTAGGGATACTTTATTATAAAAAATAATTTATAATAATTTAATACTTTAAGTATTTCCAAGAGTTCCCCTCCCTTTACTTATAAAAGGGAACCTCTTATCCTATCTTACTCACACTTATTTATCCTTATATATCATTAAATACTATCCATAAAACTATAGTATCTTTATTCCCCACATTTTTGATTTCTTTTCATTCCAAAACATCATCCTTTCAAGGCATAAGTTGTAATCCAAAAGTGGTTTCTCAATGAAGAGGTATAACTCTTAATAGAGTAATTTGAATTTTATTTATTCTTCTACCCCCTCTAAAACTATGGTATTAATAATAAAATAATAAATTATGTATCCTAAATATATTTAAATTTTATTATGATTATTTATCAACCATTATTCACCCTGTTTTCCATAAAATGTTAAGTGAAAGTATCGCTCGAGTGTATGTATGGACTACCGCCTCCACATAGCGATACAATCCATTTTCAATAATCATATTTCATGTATGGTAATTATGATGGTTTTAATTATTATATATGATATTTATGACATAATAGTTCTTCTATAATTATAAAATCTTATATTCCTTCTTACCTTCTCATCCATTGGAAAATAATAACGTCACTCATGTGTACTTGTGGACTACCACCTCTATGAAGAGATTTGATTCGTTTTTCATTTATGATTTACATGGATGGAAATAAGGATATATTTAATGGAAATAAAGATATATTTAATGAATTTATATGAAATATATTATATAATAATGATTCTGGAAAGGTTAATTACTATTTATCTTTCTTATGTTCTATCTTTTAAAAAGTACAAAATAGGGTTCATGCGTACATAAGGCCCACCATCTCCATGAATGATGTAACTCTTTTTTCTATACATACCTTATATGGATGAATATAAAAATATATTTAATGGATATATATGATATTTCTATTATAATTAACAATTTTTATATGATTTAAATATAATTATGTATAAGTATCAGAACTACCGAACCAAAGTTCTCATAAAAAATGAAACCATTAATACCCAAAATGATGATTTTTTAAAAGTAATTATTAATAAATGGGTGTCGAAATGTCATAAGTGGGTTATATATGATGTTATAATCATATAAATTAATTTTTATATAATTATAATAAAATTAAATTTATTATATAGAAGGTTAAAATCACTTATGAGGCAAGTTGAATTTGAGGGAAGGGATTTCTTTTATAGTCTGATTTTATTTCAAGATTGTTTATGTTTAAATTTATATTGAAGGAAATTATATGATACTTATCTATTAAAACCATTTCATTTTCTTATCCTATGGTTATTAATTAAATTTTCAAGTTCTTCTTCCATTTTTCTCTATTTGATACATAAAAATATTAATAAACGTGTTTATGAAAAACATAGTTTATTTCCTCTTTAGTCATGAATTTTTTATTTTATATCCATGTTTTTAAAAAAATCGGTAATTTTTTTAATATTATCCTGGGATTTTTAAATTCATTTTTTACCATGATTTAATTTTTTTAAAAAAATTAAAAATTAATCTTCTTGTTGTTTTTTGAATGAGTTAATTTTGACTTATTATCAAAAATGTACAAGGAGGATTTGTTTTAACATACATAGGATGAATAGAATATCCTGACATTAATAACACCCAATATTTGAAGCTTCCTTTATATGTTTATAAAGTTATTTTTAAAGAAAATTTTTTCTTTAATATTTGGTATATTTTTAGATTTTAATAAGTTATTTTAAAGTGAAAAGGTTGTTTTCCTAACGAAATTTTCTGGTGATATTTTAAAGGTATTTTAAACATTGACAACACCGATTGATGTTATTGGGAATATGATCCAATGATACCATATTTATTATTTTTCTACATTTTTTATGATTATGAAGTATTGATGTTCCATATTCTTTATTTAGTACATATAATTATTTATTTATAAAGAATTTTGAGAATTAATTATATTGATCATTCAAAATATAAGGAATGTATAATACAAATAGGTGATGGTTGGGGCTTTCATATAAATAACTCTTAGATGCATCAATAGGTCTCATGAGAAAAATATTTTACATGACACATTATATGGGTATTTAGTTTACATTTACACATTTATCCACTCTAACTTGTTTATTGTGCCTTAGTAACTCCTGATAACTTCCATTGTACATAACCCTTACTGAGTTTCTAGAATTACCTTTATTTTTTTGCTTTCCCTGATATATGAATAATTATATTATAAATAAAATAAATTATGTGATAATTTTTCTTATGCTATGAATTTTATATTTCCAATATAAAATTGGAATCATGTATGTATATAGTTTTTCGAGATTGCTAAGTTGGTCAATCCTATGTGGTGAGATCTCATGTATCTTATACCAATTTAATAAATTAAAAACTAGTTATGGGTTACTAGAGTCAGAGTTTCTATATTATATATTCCATTCTTACCTAGATAGAGATAATACTTACAAAAATTCAATGCGAAGATTAATTTAGCTGACTCTAGATCAGGCATCAAATAGTTTTTCTTAAGGATATTTAAGTGTTGAGAGGCATACGCTATCACATTTTCATTTTTCACGAGGAAACAACCTAATCCCTTCTTTAAGGAATCACTATAGATCGAAAATACTTACCCAAAAGTGTTCATTGTGAATACAGGTGGAATGATTATCCAATTATTCAACTCATTAAATCACTCTTCACATTCATCAGTCCTGAAAAACCCTATACCCATTTGAGTTAACATGGTTAGAGGGTTTGAAAATCTTGAGAAACTATTGATAGAACCTAGATAATCAGAGTAGACTACTGATATTAATTATACATTTTTTTGAACCATTTTATAACCATAATTATCATCAAAGGATCCATATATATCCCCTTATGTGTGATAAAAATCCCCAGAAATGTTACTTGCTCAATCCAAAACTCAAATTTACTATAATTTTCATATAATTTCTCCTTTTTCTAAAAGTCTTTATCATAGTACTCAAATGGTTTTCATTTTCCTCCTAGATTTTGGATCATATAAGAGTTTCATATATAAAACTACCATAAAATTTCCAATGTAATATCTAAATACTATATTCATAAATTCCATGAAGACTATAGGAGAATTAGTGTTTCTAAATGGCACTATTACGAAATCATATTCTTATTACTTTATCCAAAATATCGTATTGGGAATATCCTTATTCTTAACCTTTAATTGATGATATCCCAACAAATGGTACACTTCATAAAATAATTGGTCCCCACATAGGTGATCAAATAATTCATAAATATACTATAGGGGATAATTGTTCTTTATCATGATTTTATTTAGTTCATTATAATCAATGTAGATTGACATTATCTCATCATTCTACTTGAAAAAGAAGACTGATTCACCCCAAGGTGAATCAATTCATATGAAACCATTTTCTAGATTCTCTTCTAATTTTTTATTTGGTTCTTCTAGTTTAATGGGGTCCATTATATAGAGAGTCTTTGATATATTCAAAACTTAGGGTATAATTTTAATTGAGAAATCAACCTCTCAGTTAGGAGCTATACCATGAAACTCTTCAAAAAATATATCATTATATTCCCTTACAATTTGAATGTCATAAAGGATAATCTTCTACTTTTCATTGATCATTTGATATAAATATTCTAGTTAATTGGGAAACAATATCCATGTTTGGAAAATATTTTCCAAATGAGGTTCATCATACTTAATTATCTTGTATAAAATCATATGATGATTCAAGAAAACAAAAGTGATTTTTTTTTTTATTAATTTTATTTTGTATCTATATAAATACAACTAATCCATGCCTATTATAACATTGACTTCCATAATATTAATTATGATAAGTTTTTCAGGGAGATTAATCCCAAAAATGTTAACTTTAAAAGCATTATATACTTTTGATTCCATAATTTCATCACTAGGAGTTTTCACTGATAATTCAACCTCTATATCTTGAGGTTGTGTTTGAGTATTTCTAATAAACATGTATGATATAGAATAATTCCTAAAACCATAATAAAAAAGGATATTCACTTGAATGAATAGGAATTATATATCTCACCACTTAATTTTCAAGATCCACCTCAGAAGTAGTGATAGCAAAAGAATTCCCTTTCTCTATTTTCTATAGAGTCCATTTTCATTGATTATCCATGAAAACACTAGGCTTAGTACACTAATTTTCATAGTTCTATTATTCCTTAAATTAGAAACATTGGATTATATTTTAAGTATTTATTAGGTCCTTATTCTCTTTCATCACATTAGTATGTTTTTTATCTCTCATAAAAATTCATTTTCTTGATTCCACTCCTTTACACACTTATAACATCATCTTTTTTTCTTTATCTAGTTACCATAATGATTCATTCCACACTAATGATAAGTGGGAATTTGAATTTTCTTTCCACCATATGATTTCTCCATTGATCCCCTAGAATTAAAATATATTCTCCTTTTTTTATCTCTATAACCAAGAGAATATTTGGAATCACCTATCTCTATCTCAACTTTTAGGGAACATTGGAAAATGTCCTCATATATCTCAAAGTATTAAATTTACAAATATTTTATAATAATTGGTCATAGTCCACTAAATAAGTGTTCAACATTACTTTCAGGATCAATGACAAATCCATATGCATACCTTGAAATCCTTGTGAATTTTTCCTCATAAGACCCAATTGATGAATTGTTTATTTATTGAGTCAAAGAAATTCCCTCTCCATTTTAAGAAATTTAGTGAGGGGAAAATATGTATTGAATAATATTTTATTGAATCCTTCTCACTCCATTGATTCAATGTCTTCCTTGGGTTTTATGTTCTTAACCATCACCCATGACTGGCCAGTTTCTACCTCTAAATGATAAAAGGACAATATAAATTTCTCTTGCACAAAGTAATTTAGGAAAAAGAATATATTCTCAATTTAATTAATATATTAGTCTAAAACCAAGGGATCTGAAGTCGCACTAAGAGTTGGGGTCCTTGATGTATAAATGAATCAACCTCAACATGATCTTTCTTTGGATGAGGATGTTGTTCCACATGATTCATGTTATTATTAATGGCTAGAATCAATTTTTCAAGAACCTTAATGATTTTTTTGACTCCTTGTCCCATCATATTAGGCATTCCATTTAGGGAATCATCAAATTTCCCATCATATTGGTTGATGTCACAATTCTTCCTATTTTCAATCATTTACTAAAATAAAAAAAATAATGATAAAAATGCTTAAATTAGTAAGTATATAAAATAAAAAAGATGAATTTATAAGGAGAAACTCATAAATGGAAAACATAATCTAACAAATGAATATCTTGGTTTCAATCTATGGTATTAATGGATATTTGTTTATAAGGTACTCTAACAAAACTAGTTATATATTACATCATCAAATTCCATAATAATATATTCAGTCCTTCATAAAGGTTCATGAATATAATGTGAATTAACAAACACATATCAATTGGTAGCGTCAAACCAGGTGTATAGTTAGGCCCATATGTTTTTTATTGAGTGATGATTGAGTAAATAACCAACCAACCTTTTTCGTATTATTACCCTTGGGTGAATCTAAGAAATAACATGCACCCATATGTATGTATCCAGATAGGGGTTTCATTACTAAGAAACCAAACACTCTAATTTACCAAAATTTTAGGATGACTTCCTATAATTAGATTTATCCTTAGGGGTTTAACTAATTAATTATAGTCCTAATCCCAAAAAATGACTAGAAATTTTTATAATTACAACTATAACTAACCGAGTCTCATACTCAGTTTATTACATTAATTTTAACACAAGAATCCATAAAACACAAACCAAGGATCTATAGGTCTAGTTTCTTTAGAAGATTAGAAATATAATACATTAACTTAAATAAAAACTATATCTTCATTATTTTAATCCCCATAATACAATTTTAAATCCCTTTTAACTCCAATTATGTCATCATATTCCATAGGTAAATACATAAAGGAAAAGGGTGATCTATAAAGCCCAGTAAGTGAGTAAACATGATAATGTAGTATAAAATATAATAAAAAGGAATAAAAATATATCATAAAATCATAATATCAAATATAATCATATATAATAATGGAATAAATAAAATGATATCATGGGAAATGGAATCCTAATAATGTTTCAACAACATAAAACATGACTTTATAAGGATAATTTAAGTCTCTCTACCAACACAACATAATATAATGTGTTAGGATAACTATATGTGCACCGTTCCTGGTATCTCATGAGAATAAAACGTTACCCAATTCATTGGAAACAATATATAATTATATTCCCACCATCTCATAATAACATGTAAATCTAAATATATTACACAAGGAAATCATATATAAGTCATAATCATATAAAAAACCCATGAGAAACGAATGGGTTATATAATATTATATCAAAACATAATCATTAGATATTTCATTAATATTATCAAGGTAATAAAGGAATTAAATATTTTATACATTAAAATTTTAAATAGGAAACATATTTTATAAATATGGAGTCAGAGTTATGATTATTTCATAAGAAAACAGTGGAGAAGTAAGTTTATAAATTCACCTCTTAAATGATGTTTATGAAAAGAACCTTTAAATAAATCAACAATGTGGACTTTTACTTTAAAACATAAGTAATCTATAATGTTTTTTCATATAATATTATTCATTTTTTAAAAACATTTAGCAAAAAACATTAAAATATTGGCACATGAAAGGAATAATGATTAGGAATGTTCCCATTAAACATGATTATTTTAATGACAGATTAACAAAGGAACTTGAAAAATATGTATAATACCCAAAAATAAAGGAAAAATAAACTATTTATATATTTTAGTGATATATATAAATAACATATAGAAGATAAATGAGAATAATAAAGAAATAAAATAAATTTTATAGAAAGAAATCGTAACTAGAAATTAAAGTGGGTGGTTTTAAAGTTCCCTTACATTGGTTTCGAATTTTCTTGGTTCATGTGTCTAAACTCATGAATAATATAATTTAGTTTATTAAATACTATATTCATAATTTTTTTCATATATATTTTATTTATTACTATTATTTAATGTTCATTTATAATCATTTTTTTAAGATATAAAGTTTATTCTAAATATCCTAAGGGAGTTTTCTTCACGGTTCCAAGGGAATTTATATTTGTTAATGATTATTGAAGTTATTGTAAAATTATTCCACAGCTCCAAAAGTGAAATGAAAAAATTTTCATTTCATTCCAAAATTTTAAATGTTTCCATAGTCATGTTTCACTGTGTATAAATGTTATTGTTTAATAGCATGTTCATATAGGCAGTTTTACCAACCGTTATGAACTAGATTTCTTCTATATTGTTTAATGATTATTAATACATTAAAAAAATTTAATTAGTTATAATAAGATTATTATAATCATATTTAACTATAAAATTATTATTATAACGATTTATTAAGGAGGTGATGGAAATGAAAAAAACATCCATGGAGGCGGTAGTCCGCACATAACACGAGCCACGTTTTCAATTTTTAATGTATAAGAGGAAGCTAGAAAGTAGATATTACATTAAAATAATACAATTTTATTATATTTATGAAACCTATGTATCTATTTAAAGTTTTATGTAATATATTTAGAGGATGTAGAAGAAGAAAATATTAAAAGAGATCGGTTAAAAACATTACCTCTTCCTTTGGATGTCCTCTCTTAGACTACACCTTAAGGAACCTTGGATTGTAATTTTGGTGAGGAAAGAACCTATATTATGGGGGAAAGAGGTTTTGGGATATATTTTTGTGTAATTTTCTCAAAATAAATGCATTATGGTGTGAGGAGAATTAGGGTGGTGAACATGCTCTTTTATAGGTGAGAGGGGTTGCATTTTTAAAAATATTTAATTTTTAATATAAAAAGTGATTTAATTTTCAAGGAAAGTGCATACAAATTTGTTAATTAATCTATAAAATATACGTTAAGTTTTTAAAATCCCTCATAAACCTATTTAATGATGGTATATTTTTATATTTATGTCTTAAATTATCATTTGTACCTTATTTTAATCTTTACTGGGGTGACTAATTTTTACCATGGTAAATTATTTTTATGCCCTAAAATTAATTTGACCTTGTTACCTAATTTTTATTATGATAATTCAATATATGAAATAAATTTTATGAAATTCAATTTCCAAATTAAATAAAAATTTACTTCAATATAAGTAATAAAAAACGATACTTTATATTATTCACTAAAAATAAATTTTTTTATAAAAATCCCAAAAAATCACCATAAGATAATTTAGACATTATTATTCAAAAATAATAATTTTATAAAAATAATTATATAGACCATTCTTCTCTCTCTAAAATATCCCAGTATCATAGCTCTATGGATTCATCTGGATCTCATAGTGATGATGGATGCTCCTTAAAGCATTGGTTCTTCCTGGCTCCCCCTTTTACCTGTATGGTCTCTCTAATTTAGTGTTGTTGTTTTCCACAAGGTATCATGGACACTTTTGGTTTCATTATCATGTTTCTCCTTCATTATTTTATGTGGTTTTACTCTTATGGTTGCATGCGGGTTTAATCCCCCATTCACCTTCTACCTTTCTCTCTTTTCCTAACCCATCGCACCCGACTCCATTTTTGGTCGAGCATGATAGTGGCTATGGAATCTTGGGTGAATATTTGTGGATGCATTCATTGGTGTATCAACCACAAGATTTTACTTTTTATTTTGGTTTCATTTTTTATGAGATTTGGTTTAATCCCTAACTCCATTGCCTATTCTCATTCATCTTCACCTCTACTCTTGTCATCAGAACCATCACGTTTGACCCTATTTTGGTATGTCGTGATGGTTGTCGTGGTGGAATGGGATTGTGATAGAAGATAAATTTACGGTATCATTTTTGTCTCTTGATGGTGTTTCAGTTTCCCATCTCCCCTTTCTAATTCATTTTGAGGATGGGATCCTTGGAAATCTTGACATTGGATGGCATTTTCATTTTTTGGATCTATTCCATAATCTTATTGTTTTCATTATTTTCTGACTATAGGATGAAGAAAGTTTCATTATACATTCTCTTTAATGGTGATCCTTATTTTTGTCCGTTCTGATTTGTGATGAGAATGATGTTGATTCATCACTAGTTTCTAATGTTGATGAGGTCCACAAATGAATGGTGATTGATGATAAGTGGCTTGACATTGTGACTCTGAGGTGCCCATAATGGTTTTCTTATGATGGAGGCTCACGGTGCTTCATGACTTCGATGATGATTTATTGTTGCTGGTGTGGGTTCCCCGATAGTGGTTTTAGTTCAATATTGATGGTTGGTGGCATGTCAGGGTGCATTTGATGGTGGGATCAAAGGTGACCTAGATATTGTTAGATTTCACTTTTTAATTTTGAACTTTTGAAATTTGAATTTGTTTTTGGTGGTTTGATTTATGATTTATGGAGGGATTTGTGATTTTTGGATGAGGAATGTTAGTGTTGTTTTGAGATGGTTTCATTTTGTGAGGTTTTCACTTAACTTATAAAATTAATATTTTTGAATATAAAAATATTGAATTTGGAGGAGGAAATTTTATTTCACTACAATAAAAATATATTTAAATATAAATAAGGCATATATATTTTACCAAAAATACAATTATGATTTATTTTTTGAAAACATTTGTTTTATCATATTTAACACTTTCATTTAATTATGTTATGATATAATTTTTTTATATTTAATATTCTATATAAATATATTGATGTCTATGTAATACTATATTACTAAATATAAAACAAATGTTAATTTAGAAGGGGTTCCATTTATAAGGTTCTAGGTAATTAAAAATGGAGTCTCAGTTATAATAACAACATTATACTATGGATTCCTACCAAATGATAGATATCCTAAAATAGGATCTATCAAAAACATACTAGAAATTAAAAGTATGAGGTGCCTAAAGATCTTTTTTGATGCAAAATGTTAGAAGGGGCTTCACGTAAGACCCATTATTTTAAGTATTTGATGATTTGTTATGTTTTTTTGATCTATGGTTTAGTTGGGCTTAATATTGGGAAGTTTATCAGATATTTTGGTGAGTTTTGGAAGGATTTTATAAGGTTAATGATTAAAGTAAATTGTACACATTCCCCAAGTAACCATGTGACATCTTGACAGAGTCTAGAAAGAGACGCACAATTTTCACATAGTTAATGGAAAATGTGTAGATTCCCTTGCTAACCATTATAAATGAGATGATTTTTTTAAATTTAGTGAATATTTTTTCAAACTATCCAACCTAGGAGTGTTGAGATAGTAGTTCCCGCATGGCTGGTGAAAGGTTTAGTAAACCATGATACATGATTAATTAAAACCAAAATTTTAATTTTTTACTTGAAAAATCAACTAAAACCTTCATTCTTACTTTTTTCTCCTTGGATCTCTAACCATTGCTATCCTTTATAAATTTTTGTTGATAACCTTGGATTCAAAGCTTATTTCAATTGATCTTGGTGTGTTGGATCTAGATAATCAAGGTATGATATTTTTTTCTCCTTTTTATTTTAGATCTCTTCATCACCATTTGGGAATAACCATAGATTGGAACTGTTATGCTAGGATATGTGAGTTATGACATGTTTTTATGTGATTTGTTTGTGAATTATTTAAGAGACAGAAGTAGAAAGACCTGATCTACCTTTTTATGTTTTCTCTAATAATAGTTTTCTTTGTAAGGTATGTGGATTCTCTCTCTCTCCAATTCTTCTTGAACTTGAAGTATTTGGGTTTTTAAAACACTTTCAAAAAATTTAATTAGAAAAACACTTGCTGAAATATTTTTGTAAGGATAACTTGTCACATAGTTTTAAAATTATGGCTATAAAAATATGCACAAAACATGTTTTCATAAATGATTAAAAGGAAAATTATTTAAAGAAATCATATTTTTAAGATACTTTGGCATGCATAGGTTGGTTTGTGTTCATGATTCCATTATGAGGGGCCTTTTTGGATTTTTACATTTCCATATATTTTGATTAGGGAACATGGGTGTAAAACCAAGTGATAAATTGCTAAAGAAGATGAGTTACCATTCATTAGTATTATGAATAACATCTTGGATGTATGAATTTATGTAGGATTATATGTAATTAGTATACCAAGAGTAAGGAATGGATAAATTTCATATAAAAACTCTTGTTTTTTGAATTAGTTTGATCATGGAATGCTTCTTGAATTGTGATTTTGATATAAACTATTTTGGGATTCCTCTTTCATACTTTTATATGAAACCCACAAGATAACTATTTTCACACTCTTGATTGTTTATAAAAATTTTAATAACTTGTTCTGGTATTAGTGGTGTGTGTGGTAAGATTATAGAGGATTTCATACTGAGCTTATATACTCACCTTCTACATGTGCACTTTGGTTTTCATGAATACACTATTTTTCATGACATGGATAAGGGGAAGATTTCATATTTCTCTAGAATAGAATCATGATGTTATGGTCTTTGTGATGGTAGGATAATATTAGATATGTTAGGGTGAGATATTTTGAGTGACGCCACATTGGTGTCATTGTATCAGAATGTATTTTTTATTTTGATTGTTATTTTGTCTTACCTTCTAGTTCTACTCTATTTTGTATTCATGTTTATAATTTTGAGTTATTGGGTTTATCCTCATAAATAATATAATATCATTATTTTTTTATATTTTTATCTCTTATAATTTATGTATGTAAAAGGGTAAATCAACCCCTAATCATCATATACGACGTTTTTTTATTTTTGTCTTTTAGTGTCCTAGGGATGTCACCTAAGGTCAGTAGCTCCTCCTTCTATTCCCAAGACAATAGGTTAGTGGTAGGATGTTTCAAATGCTATCATCTTGGTCTAGTATTTACATTTGGATGGTAGTTCAAGATATATGAGGTGTCAAAATGTGAAATTTAGATCATAAAAAGGCATATTTAACCTATTTATGATGAAATGAAAGTTTCCAGGGTTGTTGAGGTATAAATTCATTTATATACATCTTTAGGAGTGTCTTCACCTCATCGTCATGGGTTTAGCCGATGAGTGTAGACTATCATGAATTGGTAGGGAGACTTCCCACTAAGACTACATCATCCATGTTATATTTGATGACTATTGAAATATTATTGTGATATATTGGTTTGTTATCATATAGAATATCCTAAACCTTTTTTTAGTGTTAATGTGATGAATAAGTGGAATTTCTATATGGCTATAGAGATATAGAACCAGTGTGAAGATATGAAAATAAAAAGGAGGACATGACTGACAATGTGTTTCAATATAAACTACAGGTGAATCAAAAACTCATATAGAGTATAAATCAAGCCTTCCAATCTATTGATAAGGGAAATATAATTCAATAACCACTCCATGAGAATTAATTTTTGTCATTACAGAAGAATAATCCACTAGTCTTTCAGGGGGATTCCGGACTAAAGAATGTGGAGGCATGGCATAGTAGTATTAATAGAATATTCAAATTTATGGGAACCCCAGATTATATCAAACTAATGCTAGTGGTTTTCATCCTTGAAAAACATACAATGCAATGGTAAGATATAATTTTTTAAACTAAATAAGACTAGGACCTTACATGACATAATCTCAAGGAATCATTTAATAAACAATTCTAACCACATACTTTCAAGATCATAAAGAAAATAGAATTCTTCACACTCAACCTAGAAAATCAATCTTCCACAGTGTATGTATCTAAGTTCATGGAGCTAGATCACTTTTCTAAAGAGGTATCTACTAGAGAATAGATAAAATAACTCATCTTTGAAGCATGGCTATGACCATAAATTTATTCTAAAGTAGTCACATTTTGTATTAATGATTATACTAATATAGTCAATAGAGTGATTTTTGTGGAAAAAGAAATAATAGTAACCTATGGTGCAGGGAACAATTTTAACTATACGAGTACAATTGGGAACTCCAATGTTATAAATAAGGTGAAAAGGGAAACCTATAATTAGGGGAAGACGACACTAGAGAACCAATAAACTAGATCAATTTCTTTTCCTTCAAACTGTAGAACCATTTTAGGTTGTTTAAAATGTGGATCATTGGATCATAGGAAAAAGGATTGTATAGAACTATCTCATAAGTGTCACAATAATGGTCAAAATGGAAATTTATAAAATTATTATACTAACACCCCAAGGAAAACAGGTGGGCATAATTCCAATGTGTTGAAAGCCTCTTTTTCTCAGATAGGGTGGTCTTATCTGAATAGTTATTAACCTCGAAAATGAGTGAGTTAAGAGGATTCCAGGAGCACCCTGACATCTGATATAATGACAAAATAATAGGGAAATAAATAATATTCAGGATTACCAATTAATTATTTGTATAGTGTAGTGAAAGTAGTCATAGAGTATCAATATAGTATTTAGATGGTGTCAGGTTTCATCCTTCTAAACTTAACAATTATTCATGTTTTTTTAACATAGGTTCATCCCATTATTTTATCTCTTCTTGTTTCATGAATCATATGGGCCTACATGTAGAAATTATTCCTCACATTATGAAAATTCATTCACCTCTCAAGAAATAAGAGTTTATAGGTTTTAAATATGAAGCATGTTCTAAAAATATTAATAGGGATTACTTTATTTGGGATTTTTCTATTATGTAAATGGAAATATTTGATATAATATTGGGAATAAACTATTTAATAGATTTTAAATCCCACGTTGATTGTTATGCTCGACAAGTGCATTTTATATAATCCAATGGAATGGTACATATATTTAAGGTAAATTGGGGTATAATTGTTGATAGAGTAGGACCTTTGTTACTGATGGTTAGGATAATACATTATCATTTTCTAGAAATAACTTTAGTAAAGGTTAATAAAATTTGTAAAATATATTTCTTAGCCATCATAGATCGATATCATAATGTTTTCCTTGAAATTTTTTCTAACTTTACACGTAAAAGGGAAGTGGGATTTTTTATTGATCTACTACTAGGGACTAATCTTATTTCACTTCCATTTTGTATAATGGAACCAATGGAATTTAATTATTTTAAGGTCTAGTTGGGAGAGTTGTAAAGTAAAGGTTTTATGAGAACAAGTACATCACCTTGGGATAATCTAGTTCTCATTGTAAAGGTGTAAAGTTCCTTTTGGATTTGTATTTATTATCATAAAAAAATTTAATTAAGATAAATAAAAGAAATCCTCAGCCATAAATCTATGATATGTTATATCATTTGAAGGCATCCAAGTAGTTCTATAAAATTTATTTACAACCATGGTACCACCAAATTAGATTTTAAAAAGTGGATACTCTGAAAACAGGTTTTAAAAGTTTTATGGTAATTATGAATACCTTATTATACCCTTTGGCCATATGAATGAACTATAAATTTTCATGCCATTGATGAATCATATCTTTCAATGGTATCATGGATCCTTTATTTTAGTACTTTCTGATGATATCGTGGTGTATTCTTAAACTAAAATTGACTGGGAATAACACCTGGAGATAATTTTGATCACCTTTTAGTAAAATCAAAATTATTCTAAATTATCTAAGTGTGACTTCTAGATATAAGAATTACACTTCCTTCGTCAAGTAATTTCTGAGAAATATGTGTATCATTAGATCCTGAAAAGATAAAAGTTGTAATCTCTTGGTAAAATCCAAAAAAATTCTTTGATATGAACAAATTTCTTGGCTTAGTAGGTTATTATCTTCCCTTTATTCGTGACTTTTAAAGTATTAAATTTCTGATGAAAGCTTTTATGAGGAAAGGTATCCCATTCCAACATTGAAATAAGTGTTAGAAATCCTTTCACGAGCTTAATCCGAGACTCAATTTAGCACTTATCCTTATATTTACAAAACCATGGAAGATTTATGTGGTATATTTTAATGAGTATGGATCATATTTGGGTTTTATTCTCATGAAAGGTGATAATGTTGTATCTTATGACATGTGGTAGCTACATGTGCATGAAAAAATCGATCTAGAGTGTGATCTAAAACTATTTTTTGTAGTCCATGCTTTGAAAACATGATGTATTTGTCTCTTTAATGAAAATGTCTCTATGTTTAATGATCAAAAAAGCCTGAAACATTTTTTTCACCATGAGATTTGAAACTCAAGAAATGATGATGGATGAAATATCTTTAGAATTTTGAAATTGACTTAGTGTATACAATGGGTAAAAGGAATTCTATGGATGGTGCTTTAAGTTGAAATTCTCATAATCAGTTTTCTAAAGAAACTTCTAATCAGTACAAATTGATGATGATGATGATTAAAAATATGCATCTAGATTATACCCACTGGGATACTATTGTAGTCTTTTTCATTATTTAATATGTTTTGAATATTGTAGAGTTGTTCAAGGATGCTAAAATATATTACCCTAATTGTCTAACCATGAGGAAAAAACTTGATGGTGGGGAGACCATTGATAGATAGATAGAAGATGGTAACTTAATTTTTAATTTTCAATATTGAATGGAATTTCCTCCATATAATCAATATCATATTTTTTATACTTATCACCATTTAAAATGGTCTATTCATCCATGCATACAAAGGATATACAAGGAACTAGGAACCCATTTTTTGTGGTTAGGTATGAACCAAAGAGTAGATGATTATGTTTTAAAATACCACACTTATAAACATGTCAAGGAAAAACATCAAAGACTTGCTGTTATATTTAAATAATTACCTATAATGGTATGAAAGTGGGAGAAAATTACTATAGACTTTGTCACGGTTTTACCAAGAATGATTTGGAATAATGATTCCATTTGGGTGATTATGAACTAACTCCCAAAGTAATCCCACTTTATTCTAATTTGTGAATCCAATATGATAGAATACCTAGAAAATATTTATATATAATAAGTAATAAAGTTTCATGATATATCATTTTTTATCATATCTAACTGATACCCAAGGTTTACCTCTTGGTTTTGGAGATACTTACAACAATCCCTCGGAACAAAATTAACTATAAACACATCATATCATCCTCACATGGATGAACAATAAGAATGTATGATCTATACATTGGAAGACATGATATGAGCTTATGTTAAGGATTTTTGTGGCCCATGGGAGTATCACTCAACTTTGATATGGTTCTCATATAAAAAAATTTATCATGACATGATTCATATGGAATCATTCTGATATTTGTATGGTTGTCCTTGTCACTTTTCACTCTATTGGGTAGAGACAAGATATAATTAACTAATTGGACATATCCTTGTGCATAAAACAATGAATAAGATTCATATGATTAGGAAAATAATGGAAATGACCCATATCCATCAAAAATATTATGTGTATCATCATCATCAATCATTTTCATTTACAGTTAGGGTTATGTTTTCTTGAAGGTCTCTCTAAGAATGAGGAATCATCATTTGGGTAAACAAAGAAGTTTTCTCCCAGGTATGTTAGACCTTTTTAGATACTTTAATGGATTAGTGATATGGATTATAGATTTTCTTTATCACCATGGTTCAGTTCAATTCATAATGTATTTCATATATCTTAGCTGAAGAAGTACCAACATAACCCAAACTATGTAATTTTATAGGATCATATTTATCTTGATCCATATGATAAATTTATGAATGTATTGATTAAGGTTTTTTAAAGATTATATGAGCTATTTCATGGGAAATATATTCATTTTTTGTGGGTATTATAGACACGTGGTCAGAATCTGAAGGAAACATGGGAATGAGAAGACTTCATACTGGAACAATGTCCATAGCTCTTTCAAAGAACCATTAAATTATAAATTTATGAGGATGAAAATACCAATGGTTAATAGAATGTAACACTCTATGTAATGACCCATCCTAGAGTGGCCCGTGTCGTGACTCCCTCAACCCGCATCTGATAGGCCAGGAGCTGTCGACTATCACTGAGTAGGCATTTTCCTAAGTACTTGTACACACACACACACACATCTCTAATCCTATAATGATGAAATGTAAAGACATTAAGTAAACAATTTAGGCATACACTAAGATACCAACCATAGAGTATGAAAGTATAAAAAATTGAAAGTAAACATGGCCAGAATACAAGACCATCAAAAGAAAGAGTCTCTCAAAGTGAATGCACAAGTTCCTGAAACTCATCCATATAAAACCCTACCTGAAGGGTAGATGTAGGAAAACTGTCTGAATCTGTAGGAGCACACATTGTTTATCCAAACACTCTAAGCACCACCTGGTCCTGGTCCACCTATAACTCCATCAAAGCATCGATTGTCTACACAAGACATGATGTGTGCGGGCAAAGCCCATATAAGGGTGAGTAAAATAATACTCAGTAGGAAACCTTGAAACCATAAAGGAATACCACTAAGAAATACATGAAGTGCACCATAAATAAATTCATAAGGTATACTACAAAGAAATACATGAAGTATACCATAAATAAATACATGAAGTATACCATGAAGAAATACACAGTATACCACAAAGGAAGCACATGAAGTACAGTTAGCTCACATGGGTAAAATTCTAATGAAAAAAAAAGTAAGATTATCATTCTTAGTCCAAAGAACACATGGTATGGGTAACACATGGAGTTTAGATAATACACGTAGTGTCATTAACACATGGAGTGGCGGTAACACATGGAGTGTCAATAACACATGGAGTGTCGGTAACACACAGAGTGTCGATAAGACAAAGAGTGTCAATAAGTCATGCGACCCCCAATTCATGTAATCACCAAGTCACATAGTCACAAATATCACATAGTCACAAAGATCAAATAGTCTCAAAGATCACATAGTCACAAAGGTCACATAGTCACTAAGATCACATCCAGCTACAGGATTCCACTCGTAGCTGGCTTGTACCGTGAGAACCTACTCCACAATCCATTAGATCATATTCCAAATTCCACAACAACTCCCTTAGAGTATATCAAAAGGAACATCTTATTACAAGGGTCCTAACTCTACAAATTTCTCTTCAAATGGACATAAGTTTTGAAATATATAGTTGTTTTCTATAAAATGGTCCAACCCGGGTCCAGTCTGGGTCCGACCCGACCCACTGGACCCGACCCGACTTGACCCGGTTCGTCTAACCCGACCTAAAACAGCCCTCTAGGCTACTAGGTCTATCCCACTAGGCCCCTAGTGTGGATTTTCCACCCTAGTCCATCCCGCTACATGAGAGCCAATTTGCTCCGTCAGATGTGGCCCACCCTGGAAACGCCCCTGGTACATGTAGTCTGACCTGACTGCATGGCTCCCCTCGTGTCTCCCAGTCAATGTGGTACTGTGTCGCATTCCACACAACCAGCCCACCAATTCATCATTCCACACAAATATCACACATTCACAAAGATCACATAGTCACAAAGATCACGTAGTCACCAAGATCACATTCAGCCATAGGATTCCACTCATAGCACGCTTGTACCGAGAGAACCCACTACACAATCCATTAGTTCATATTAAAACTTCCACAAAATCTCAAATAGAGTATCTCAAAAGTACTTTCTTGTCTCAAGGGTCCCAACTCCGCAAAAGACTTGTCAAATGGACACACAGTTTGAAAGATATGATCATTTTTGTAAAAATGGTCTGACTCTGGTCCAGTCCGAGTTTGACCTGACCCACCAGACCTGAACCAACCCACCACCAACCTGACCTGACTCGGTCCGATCTGGACCGACCCAAACTGGCCCGACCTACTTGATCGGGTCTGCTAGGCCACTAGTTCGCCAGAGTGGCTCGACCAACCAAGTTTGGCCCACTACATGCGGATTAGTTTTCTCCACTGGAAGCGACCCACCCTGGCTGCACCCCCAGGTCCATGTGGTGAGCCCTGGCCATGTGGCTCCCCTCATGTCGCGCCATCAACTCAGAACTATTACAAGTTCTACGCGGCCATCCCACCTCTACCACATGCCCCATGACCTCCTGTTGCGACCCCCGGTCAATGCTTGTGGTCACCACCTGCGGCTTCTGCCGTTGTGGGCTCCAACATGGTCCTGCTTGGATTGCATCCTACTATCGCCTTACTGGTATCCCATAATCACCTCGCACTCCCCTTGGACCGGTTCCATCGTTCGTGTCCTTATCTCACTATCATCCACCTCTCCATCGACCTTCCTTACGTCTTGGTCTTGTTTCTCCATAAGCTATTTCCTCTTCTAAACTGCACCACACTTCTGTCGCATGTCTACTATACCATTAGAGGGTCAAATCCTTCAATATCGGATCATTTCACCATAGATCGTAGGTGCAATGGTATATCATTATCATAGGGTTTCAATGGATAAGAATTCATGAAAAATGAAATATATTGAGGGGGGATAAATAAAACACATGAATGCACAAAGAATAGATATTGGCCTTGTTCGTGTTGGCCTTGATCTGTTCATGCTAGATGGTTTAATGAAGAACAACAATAGATAATCACAATGATCTATCTCTCCTTTTTAAACCCCAAAACAATTGTCCATACCACAAGAATGGTCAAACTGTGGATCAACCTATTTGTTGGTTGGTTCACATTTCTTGTTGAATTTAAGAGGGGAAGATGAAATCACAAAGATATCAACATCTTACCTCATGGTTGGACTAGATGTTGATGGAGAACTGAGGTACATGTCATTGTAAATCCTCGATCCACCAGCATTTATCGTCATTTATTGAAGAGGTTTTCATCTCCTTTCCTTGGAGGAATTACAGGGTTGTGATGATAACCCTAAATTTCACTAACAAGGAATATTAAAAAGGGAAACCTCCATTGTGTCGTATTGTAATGTAAAATAAAATTAACCTGATTTATTTTATTTCTTTTAATGTCTGGAAAATAATTTTCATAGTCAACCCACATTGGTCAATGTTATGCCCCACCTAAGGTAAATTCGATGCTCTGTAAATAACGACACCCTCATATTTTTCATTTCGGAACCCGTTTAGAATTTATTACACTTTTTTAGTAAAATCAATCATGCACACTATTAAAAAATAACATTTTCAACAAAATCTTCTAGGCACATCGGGCCTCAGAATCATACACTATCTCAGTGCCTGGTCTCAAAATTTTCTCAATTAATTTATATAAATACAATTAGAGGAAATATAAGTCATTATATTCTCCCCACCTTAGTTATTTACATTCCCTAAAGCCAAAAAAAATCTATACAAATAAATGGGAGGTATTGAGCACGAATTTGAGCCTCCTGAACCCATGTACTCTCCTAGAGATTCCCATGCCGCCACTGAATGCACACTAGATAAATCAACCACCAATGAAGGATCCTCTCCTATCGATCCTCAATCTCCACCAGTTACTCCATGAAAGTCGCACCATAATCAATGTCTAGCTCACCCCAATCAATGATGTGGGATAGCTCATGCACGTACCTCCTCAGTTATAACACGTAGAAGACGTCGTGAACCTGCTCTAACTATAGAGGTAGAGACAAGTGGTACACCACCTTGATAACTCAATTCAGTATCTGGAAAGGCCTGGAGAATCTTGGATCTAGCTTGCTTCCCAAACCAAATCTCCAATTCCTATGTCAAGAATAGACCTGATGTAACACATGGTCCCCCTCCTTGAAATCCAAGGGCCTCTATTTATAGTCAGCATAAGACTTCTGATAGCTCTCTGGAGTCTTCATCTACTCTTGGATGACTTGCACCTTCTCTATAGTCACCTGTACCAACTCCAGTCCCATTAGTGTCGGCTCCCTTGGGTGTGTCAAACAGGGTGGCGACCTTTAGGGCCACCTGTATAAGGCCTCGAATGGTGACATAACGATGGTGGATTGGTAGCTGTTGTTTTTTTAAAACTCCACCAGAGGTAGGTGATCATCCCAACTTTTTCCAAAATATATGATGAAAGAATGTAGCATGTCCTCCGTAACCTGTATGATCTGTTCCTTCTGGTCACCCGTATATGGGAAAAATGTTGTGATCAAGTGTAGCTAAGTCCCAAATTCCTCATACAATACCTTATATAACTGGGATGTAAATTAAGAATCACGATATGAGACTATCATCGATGGGACTCAATGGAGTCGAACTATCTCCTACACATAGAGGTGTCCCAATATCTCTACTGAACTCTTCTCCCGAATCACTAAGAAGTGGTATGACTTGGTGAGTCGGTCAACAATCACCCATATGGTATCAATCCCCCTGGACATATGAGGTAAACCTATCAAGAAGTCCATAAATATCTCATCCCACTTCCATTATGGCACCTTTAGAGGTTGAGTCAAACTCACTGGAACCTGGTGCTCAACCTCCACTTGCTGGAAAGTGATTCATCTAGAAAAAAACTTTTCCACTTCCTTCATCATCCCTAGCCACCATAACTGATTTCATAGGTTCTGGTACATCTTCACCACACCTAGATGTACCGCCAAAGGGGATGTATAGAACTCCCTCAATACCAACTCCCACAATTTCACTAGTACTAGTATGTGTCCTCTCAAGAGAACAATATTATCCCCATATTTCGAATATCCATCAGGGGAATTCTCTGTGTACATATGATCATGTAAAGTCTCATAGTCAGTATCCCCAAGATGTGCCTCCTTGACTCATTGTAATAGTGGAGAGGTGACAACCATCGACTAGAGTTAAGTTGCTCCATTTCCATCTACAAAGGATATCTGCAATGCGGATAACTGCTCGGATTCCTCACCCATCAAGTACAATCTAAATCTCTTATTGGGAGCTTCCTCCACCACGTTCCCTTTCATAGGAGTATATAAAATATCAAAGTCATAGTCCTGGAGGAACTCTAGTCATCGCCATTGTATGGAGTTCAAATCCTTCTGAGAGAAGATATACTTGAGACATTTGTGGTCAGAGTAGACAATAAACAGCTCACCCATCTGGTAGTGTCACCACATCTTCAAGGAGAATACTTCCACTTCCAACTCAAGTTCATGGGTCGTATAGTTTTTCTCATGTGGTCTCAACTGTCATTAACCATAGGCAATCATCACTTTCCCCTACATCAGGACACAACGAAGCCTGATTCCTAATGCGTTACAGAACACTATATAATCAACACCCTCTTTCGGTAATCAAAATATAGGATCACTCTCTAATCTTTTCCTAAGCTACTGAAAACTATCCTAGCACTTCTATGACCACATGAAAGGTTTCCACTTTTGCATAAAATATTTTAAGGATGATACTAATTTGGAAAAGTCTAGAAAAAACCTCTGATAGTACCCATCCAACCCAAGGAGACTCTGCACCTCGGTAACACTCTTGGGTATATCCCAATTAAGTACTACCTCTATCTTTGCTAGATCCACTGAAACGCCATCCTCAAAAATGATGTGTCCTAGAAAGTGGACCTCTCGTATTTAGAAATGATACTTCAAGATCTTCCTATAAATATGGTTCTCTTAGAGTATGTTTAGGAACATTCTTAAGTGTATTGTGTACTCCTCCTCGGATGCTAAGTATGATAGGATGTCATCAATGAAAACCACAATGAGCTGGTCTAAGTAAGCCTGGAAGATCCTGTCCATGCATCCCATGAACACTGTTGGGGTGTTCTTCACACCAAATGGAATTACCAATTATTCGTAGTGTTCATATTGACATCTGAAAGTCATCTTCAGGATTTCATCATCTTGTACTCGAAGTTGGTGTGATCTAGATTTGTGGTATGTCTTCGAGAATCACCTTGCTCCCTTCAGTGGATCAAAGAGGTCATCGTTTCTTGGTAGTGGATACTTATTATTTACGGTCACCTGGTTCAAGCTTCAGAAGTACACAAATAATCTCAAGCTATCGTCTACCTTCTTGGCAAACAAAATTATTTCCACCCATAGTGAAATACTAGTTCTCACAAAGCCCTTGCTCTTCAAATCCTCCAATTGTACCCTCATCTCTCAAAGTTTTCTAGAGCCATCCGATATATAGGTTTAGATATTTGTGTCATCCTGGGGTACATGTTATTTCATAAGTCAACCTCCCTGTGGTGAGGTAATCTGGGGACATCCTCAAGAAATATGTCCTTATACTCCTCCACAACTGTAGGAAACTGAGGACTCTTATCATCTACTGCACTTAGGGTGAGACTATTCAATTGATGAGTAATCAGTTTCACCCTTCTATGCATGAGTACGTCATGTTCTTCATGTGTTTCCTTTTCTCTAACAAAACAAAAACTTGTCCCATCACTAAGGAAACACCACACTCTGTGCCTAAAATAGTTAATCTGGGCATGAATTGTGGATAACTAGTCCATACAAAGAATGACGTCGTAAGGTCTCAACGCTGCCACCAAGAGATCCCAACTAAAACTCTCACCCCCTAGAGTAGGTGAACATTGTCAAAACCAATGTGTGACCATTTAATCTCTCCCAATAAGAGTCTCTAAAAATATAGATCAAGTAAATATTTCCACTAGAATCTTCGAGTCTCGAACAAGGGTTGTGGTGAGAAAAGAGTTGTTGGACCCTATGTCTATAAAATCTTCATCTAGTATAAGGACCCAACCTTATTACATACATAATCTTGAATTTATTAAAGAAAACACTTAATTTTACATTGATTATCTTTTCAAGCTTATAGATTTAGATAATTGAGACATAATACATTCATAACATTACACATATTTACAGAGTGGATACCATAAAAACAATTTCTATTTTTTTCAAAATTTAAAACATTAAAACTTAAAACATGATTCCTTGAAAATTATTCAACGTTTAACATGGATTCCTAATTTTTATTACACATACATTATCCTGTGAAAATCATTTAAAACTTGGGATGAGAACAAAAACTCAGTATTGGATATAAAAATAAGGAAAGAACACATTATTCCATGAATAATTATAACAAATGAAATAATTTTCAAAAGACATACTTACCACCTGTATATATATATATTTACTTTGTAAAACATGAGTTTACCATAATACATAAGAACATAATTAGAACTATAAAGGTATCTTGGGGCATTACTTACATAATCTTGTAACCCTCTTGGCTATCTTATAATTTGTAACCCTCACGACTACCTTACTATTTGTGTAACCATCACAGTTACACTTGGAGTAACCATATGGCTGACCTCCAACTTACAAATAACCAATGAATTGGAGGGAAATATAGGTCCCACAATTCATCATAAATAGTTCCCAAGATCCATAAAATAATCATACAACATGAATATTATCATAAAAACATTGATTTTGATTTTTGAAAAATAGAATTTTAAAAGAGGATTTTAAAATAAAAGTCCCTTATAAATATCATATAATTGAAGCGAGACTTAATAAAGGGGATGGAATATGTATATAATCTGTAAATATATATATAATTAAACATTGTATAATCATAATTCATCAAACAATCAATTTAAATACCACATAAATAATGAAGAATAAGGTTAACCCAAAGGATGGAAATTGAGTTAAGAATTCTCTTACCTCGGGTTTGTCTTACTTAAAACTTGTTTAAACTTCCTGTATAATGGTTAAAAGAGAATTATTAGTATTTTACAGAAACATTTTCATGTTTATAACATCTTATATGATCATTTAATAACCTCATTTTACCCCTTAATTGTTAGTATTTTGTTCCTTTCACTGTTTTGGGTGAGTTCTTTACATGATATCCATGATTGGTTCATGATGGATGTTCTTGTCAATTGGAAGTGAAACTATAGAATTGGAATGGAAAGGTATTTAAATATTTACAGTACCATATTTTATACCATTTATCAATTTGATGTTTTATATGAGTATGATTCATAAGTTAAAACATTAATGGTGTATGTTTAGATCATTTTAGTGGTTCTTTAATAATAACAAAATTATTTTGTCTTATAAATTAAAACCATGAGTACAAAAGAATTACAGAACCATGGATGAGACATAATAAATATATTATAACCTAGTTCAACCATATAAATGGTTTCATGACCAGACTTTAAAGAATTAATGGAAATTGAAATAACATTGTCCACAATGTCGGTAATTCGACACATCACGGAAAATGTTTTTTATTCCTTGAATAAGTGGGAGAGGAGAAGAATAATGATGACGAATTTTTCATGAACATGAGAAAATCCAGAATATACATGATTTATAGAGATTTCATGCCTCTTGGGTAATAATAGATAAATAAAGAATAATAAAATAAAGGAACTCAAAATAAAATAATAATTGAGAAATCCCTTACAAAAATTCGGCAGCCTAACGACTATGTAACATGGTTTTAGAAAATATTAAAAATAGAGGTGACAAGGGTCACCCATAAAAAATGAATAATAATACATAATAGATCATGAATAAGAAGGAAATAATAACATGGTATAAAAACTTGAAAGTTATACCACATAAAAGAGAACTTGAACGGAAAAAGAAAGAAATTGAGAATTTTCTTACCTTGTAGAGTAACTCCTAGAACTTGGAGGTTGGGACCATGGGAGCATGAGGAAACCTTGGGAGGGATATGATTAAGGTAAGGAGGCCATATATTTATTGATGAGGAATTTTTAGTGATGTTAATGAAGGAATGGTTTGGTATTTATAGCAAAAGTGATGGATTATTTTAATAATTTCCAAGGGACACCTCATTAGTGGTATTTGCAAAACCATGGGCTTGCCCATGCTATTTTCTAACGGTTTAATACACTTGGGACACATCATAACTTATTTTATTTTACACAATTCAACCAAATTTATTACATCATTATTACATCATTAATGATGTCATTAACACACCTAAACTCTAAACTCTATTTTTTACTATTCACTTAAAAATCAACTATTTCAGAAAAATACCCAAAATTCACCCTAACGATTTATCAACGTGTAGAATTCAAAAATGAAGTCCATTTTTTGAAAAAAAAAAATCTAAATATTTTTAATTTAATTTTTAAATAAAATCATACTTAATTCAAAAATTAATAATTTAAAAACTATAACTGATTTTATATCATATTTAAAAATTAATCAAGATGTTATTATCTTAAATCCTTAAGAAAATAAAATAATAATACAATTTACTATTCATTAGGGTCATATTACTATTCCTAAGGGTGTGTTACTATTCACCAAACAAACAAGTTGGTTCTAATGGACTCCAAATAACATACTGAACACAATTATAAATGACCATTTTTTCAAAATTCAAAACTTAAAAAGCTATAAAATTATGTTTAAAGGCTAATTATAAATATCTACATTAAACAAAATTTCAATAATTTCAATTTATTTTTAGAAAACCTTGGGGTGTTACATCTAGGGTGGAAAAGACATATATCGTACTTCTAATCATCTCGGGAGCCTTAGGGACATAAGCCTCCATCCATTGAAGCTAGCCTCGTTACTGCCCACCAGCTCCCTGAGCTCGTGGTGGACTACCTGGGGGTAGTGGTGGTGGTACCTTGAACCTCTACCCACCTCCTATTACCCAACCTACTCCTCTTCCATGTTCGCCACCCTACCAACTACCCTTATCCTATCTCTGCCTATATCTTGGTATTCCCTTGACTATCTTCTGATTGGTTGTACGATGGGTTAGGAAATCTCTATCCAGATTCCCTCGACCGTCATAAAAGTAACACAACATGTCCTTCAGCTGACTTTCTCTACCCTAGGATCCTTGCACCACTGATCATGTGTCCTGGGGTCATCCCTTAGAGTGCACGACCCTCTTGGGTCCCTGTTTCTGATGTCGGCTACCTACCACCAAAGACTCATCTTCTCAGTGCCTACTGGTAGCTCCCACCACTGGAGTCTACTCTGCCAGAAATCTCTCCACAAGCAAAGCTCACTGCAGTACCCCAGAATAAGTCGAAATGCTAAGGGATTTTATCAATGTCCTAATCTCCCGGAGTATCCCTTGCTCATAGGTCTAGGACCTAAATAACGGGTCTCGCACCGTAGCAGTGGAGTAGAGAGAAAGATATGAAAATCTCATTGAGTACTGCACTACTGCCTGACTACCATGTTGTAGATGCAAGATCTCATGTATGTGCACTAAACTTAACATTTCTAGAAAGAAATATTCTCTGAAGAGGTTCTAAAATTCTTCCAAAGAGAGAGTCATATCATCATGCATATATATTACTAAGCTCCACCATCGCCCCTCCGATCCCGGAATAAGGCTCGTAGCTACACCTATCATCTAGTCGGAATACATCTTCACAAGGTGGAAGAAATGTGTAACTACCACCAGCCAATCCTCATCTACCTTTGGGTTAGTCTCACCCTGAAACCTGGGAGTTCATTGCCTCTGGAAATCATGCAATGTACTCAAACTGTGTGCATCCTCTACTAGTAGCACAGGTAGTCACTACTACTCGATGGGTGGTGGTATCACTAGTACACTACCCAATGTGATATCTTCAGTATAGGTCCCTCTACAGATGCCTCATCCCTAGGAAGATCATCCTTAGGATCACACATCGAAATCCTGGATGTCTATCTACATGGAGGCATCCTGAAACAGATCAATATAAACCACAATAAATAGAGTATACCTGGTGAGCTGAATCAATAAGTACATGAGAACACACCCAAATCCTATATGATTCATGTACTATAAATTTCCTTGCAACTAGTGTTTTTATGGACTATGTAGGAAAGTGGAATACAGAGTTCTGGGGTATGGATACATCGGCTTCCGCACCAACACTGGATTCCCTAGCCTGAAATCAAAACTCAAAACACTTATAATTGTTTCCCCCAAACCAACCTCACAGACTCCTGGTCTTTAAGTCGAACTAACCACCTCTAATACCACTTTGTGAGAATCCATCCCATAGTGTCCCATGTCGTGACTACCCCAATCCCGCCTCTGATAGGCTAGGAGATAACGACTTTTACTAAGTACGAATATCCCACAAATGGGAGGAATTTTCTTAAGTACTTATACACACGCACACATCTCCAATACCACAATGAAAAAAGTAAAAACACTAAGTAAAAAATACATGCATACACTAATATTCCAACAACATAGTAAAAAATTAGAAAAACTAGAAAGTAAATAGGGCCATAATAAAATCCTACCAAAAGAAAGAGTCTGTCAAAGTGAATTCACAAGTTCCTGAAACTCGTCTGTAGAAAAACCTACCTGAAGGGTAGGTGTAGGATAGCTGTCTAATGTTGTAGGAGCACACATTTTCTATCCAAAAACTCTAAGAACCACCTATTCCTGGTTCACCTAGAACTCTGTCAAAGCATCGATCATCTACACAAGACATGACATGTGTGGGAAAAGCCTGTGTAGGGGTGAGTAAAACAATACTCAGTTGGACACCCCAAAACCACAAAAGAATACCACTAATAAATACATGAAGTACACCACAAAGAAATACATGAATTATACCACAAATAAATAAATGAATTATACCATAAATAAATACACATATTATACTAGGAATAAATACATGGTGTACCACAAAGAAAACACACGAAGTACAGTTACCTCACATAGGTATAAGTCTAATGCTCAAATGTAGGATTATTAGTCATAGTCCACAAAATTATCGGTATGGGTAACACATGGATTTTGGATAACACACGGAGTGTCGGTAACACAGAGAGGGTCGGTAACACAAAGAGTGTCGGTAACACATTAAGTATAGGTAACACAAAGAGTGTCGATAACACATGGAGTGTCGATAATTCATATAGACCCCAAGTCATAAAATCACTAAGTCACATAGTCACAAATATCACATAGTCACCAACATCACATTCAGCCACATGATTACGGTCGTAGTGTGCTTGTATTAGGAGAACCTACTCCACAATCCATTAGGTCATATTCAAACTTCCATAAAAACTTGCTTGAAGTATATAAAAATGACCTTCTCACCTCAAGGGGATCAACGCCACAAACTTCTCATCAAACAGACACATAGTTTGAAAGATATGGTTGTTTTTTGTAAAATGGTATGATCTGGGCCCAGTTCGGGTCCGACCTGACCCATTGGGCCCAACCCAACCCGGTCTAGCTGGCCCAACCCGACTTGGTATGGTTTGGTTTTCCCCAAACTGGCCTAACCCACTGGCCCACCGGAGTGGCCTAGCCACCCCAGTCTAGGCTGCTATATGCAAGCCGGTTTGCTCCTTTGGATGCGGAATTCCCTAGACATGCGCCCTAGTCCACACAGTCTGCCATGACCATGTGACACCCCCATGTCACTCAATCAATGCATCACCATGCCACGTTCCATCCAACTGGTCCACCTCCTATGTATTCCCCATGGCCTTGCCGCCATGGGTTCTTCCGACGCAGTTGCAAGCCACATCCCAACTCATTGTCGCGGCCTCCTATTGCAGCCCCTTCTCATCACCTGTAGCCTTCACCACCATGGTATCCCACACAGTCCCACCTAGACTGCGGCCTATTGTCACCACCTATCGTATGGCCTACTACCACTGATGGTCGACCCTAGACCGGCCCCACCGACCGCGTCATACCCTCGCAACTGGACGCCCCATCGACGGCCTGCCTTACACTGCATCGTTATGTCTCTATAAGTCACATCCTCTCCTGAACCATACCATGCTTCTATCACACGTCCTCTATGATATTGTGGGGTCCAATCATTTGACCCCGGATCGTTGCACCATGGATCATAGGTGCAATGTTCGATTGTTTTCATAGGTGTTTCATGGATGAAGAATGCACAAAGAACACGATAGATAGAGGGTGGAGAGATAAATCACACAAACACCCAGAGAATGGATCTTGGACATGTTCATGTCGACCTTAATATGTTCATGTTATAAGGTTTAACAAATAAAAACAACAGATAATCACAAAGATCTATCTCCCCTTTTTAAACCCTGTAACAATTATCCATACAACAAGAATATTCGAACCACAAATCAACCTGTTTACTAGTTGGTCTATGTTTTTCATTGAATCTAAGAGGGTAAGAGAAAGTAAAAAATAGATCAACATCCAACCTCATGGTTGGATCAGTCATTGAAAAATAATAGAGGTATGTGTCATCAACGATCCTCAATCCATCAACATTCATCGTCGTTCGTCAGAGAGGTTTCCATATCCTTGCCTTAGAGGAATTTCAGGGTTATGACGATAACCCTGAATTTCTTTGACAAATATTATTAAAAATTGAAACTACCACTACGTCATCACATAATGTTAAATAAAATAAACTTGATTTATTTTATTTTATTTAACAAACAAAAATTACTTTTCACAGTTGACCCACATCAATCAATGTGTAGCCCCGCCTAAGGTAAATTCACTTATCTAAACACAACGATGCCCTCATATTTTTTATTCGGGCACCCATTTAGGAGTTATTATACTTTTTCAAGAAACCTGCTCATGCATGCTATTAAAAAATTTACATTTTTCAATTAAATGTCCCGAGCACACTAGGCCTCAAAATCATAGATCGTCTCATCACCTAGTCTCGAAATTTTCCTAATTAATTTATAAAAAACCTAAAGAAAATTAGATTCATTACACTCTAGGTTTGAGGTATGCGATTATTTTAATGATTTTTTGAGATTTAGTTTAGTTTTTCTTAGTCTTGGGACGTTTTTGGTAGATTTTGGTGAGTTTTTTAAGGAGTTAAAAAGGTGGATACCTAGTGTACGATTAAGGAAAAACTATGAATATTCCCTAGGAAACTATGCAGCATCTTGAGAGAGTCCAGGAAAAGGCACAAAGTTGGTTAATAGTTAGGGGAAACCATATAAATTCCACTAAAAATCAAGTGACATGGGATATAGTCATTTCTCATGGTGGGCTCATAGTTTCTCAAACCATGTCACCAAACAATGTAACCTAAGAGTTTTAAGATAATGGTTCCTACATGGTTGGTGTACAATTTGGTAAACTGTGTAGCCTAACCATGTTCCATGATCAATTAATTACAAAAATTTATTTTTTAACCTGAAAACTCCTATGAAACCCTTATTATTCTTACTTTTTCAATGGATCCCAAGACAAAGTACTCCTATGGGTGTTTCTTTATTCCTTTCATTCTGAATCTAATTCTAATGGATCTTAGTTTGTTGTATCAAGAGAATCAAGGTATATTGTTTGTTTCCAATTATTTTTATATATCTCCTTGTTTCCTATTATAAAGAACCCAGGATCAAAATTTTTATGCCTGGATATATGGTTTAGGACAAGTTTTGATGTGATTTTTTTATATTTGATAAAGGGAATGAATAACAAATATTAAATCTAACTTGTTTGTTGGGTTTTCTCTGGAGAAAGTTTATGTTGTGTGGTAGGTGTATCATCTCTCTCTTTCTCTCTCCAATTCTTCTAAAAATTTTATTATTTGGGTTTTCAAAACTCTTGATAATTTTTTTTTTGTAAAATCCATTGATGAAATATTATTATACATCTCACTTGATTTATGGTTTTAAAATTATAGTTTTAGAAATATTCACACAATATGTTTTCTTAAATGTTTAAAAGATAAATTATTTAAATAAAGTGTTTTTCGAGAGAATTTGATATACAAGGGTTGGTGTGTGTTCATGATTTCATTAATAGTGGCCCTTTTGGGTTCAAACTTGGTTACTTATGATAATTAGGGAACATGGGTGCATGACCAAGTGATGACTTGTTATGGAAGATGAGATGCCACTCATGAGTATTGGGATTGTTATCTTAGATGCATTCATGTGTGTGTGAGTATATGAAATGGATATAATAATAGATATGTTGATTATAAAATGATTGTTTTATGAATCAATTTGATCATTGAAGTGTTCTTAAATTGTGGTTTTGAAATAAACTGTTTTGGCATGCCTCTTTCTGGATTTTATATGAAATGAACTTGAAAACTATTTTCATACTATTTTTGGTTTATAAAAATTGTGAAAACTTGTTCTTTTCTTGGTGGAATGTGTGGGAATATTCTTGAGGATTTACTACTAATTTAATATAATCACTCCTTGGATATTCACTTTTGTGCGTATGTAGGCTTTGTCTGGCAAGACAAATGTAAGGGGGTGATTTCATATTTCTCTATTGAAATATCTTGATGTTATGGGCTTGGTGACTATGGGAGGAGATTAGAGATGTTTGGTTTGGAGGTTTAGAGTGAATCTATATTGGCGTCATTATGTCTGGACATATTTTTAGTTTTTGAGAGTTGTTGTATCTTACTTTCTATAAATATTTTTTTTTATTTTAGTTTTAGATTTTAATTTATTGGGTTAACTCTCATGCATCATATAGTGTCATGTTTTTTTTAATATTTTCTTATCTTAAAGGTTGTGTAACTAAAAGGGAAATCATCCTCTAATAATCTTGTAAGCTTGTGGTATTTAATTTTAGTCATTGGTGTCCTAGGGAGGTCACCTAAGGTCAGTATCACCTCCATCTAGTCCCAAGACGATGGGTTAGGGGAGGGATGTTACACTTTAGTCTCATCTTAGGTACTCAATATGATTAGGTGCTTTAATTATTTGAAGATTCTAGGTTCACCTCTTAAACTTGAACTATCCAAATATTTCATGAAAAAATTAAATTTTTATTATTGAAGTAATAAGAAAAAGGAGAGGGGGAAGCAAATAACCAAGAGCTCATGGGGGTTTGAAGAAATAGAGGCTAAGGACATTCCCTATAGTCACCTCTATGCATCTTGGGGGAAGAAAACCAATATAAATAAAGATCATAAGGGGAGTCTTATGATGATTTGTAAGCCAAGATATCTGTAAGTTGATTCCTCTCATACCTAGTATGGATAATCTTGATGTTGATTGGTAGGAGAGCCCAACATTTGCGGATAATATACATGATTTTCCAAGGGACTAGGGTGAATCCCTTAAGATAAATCTGAATAATACTATAGTCATTCTCCACCAAAGATAAGGAAATATTCCTCAATTTGCACAGATTTAACCCATTGAGCATGGCCCTTGCCACTGGCATCAAAGAGTCTCTATTCCCATAATGAGAATTGAAGGCCATGTGAACTGAACTAGACGAATCTTGAATCACTCCTTCGCTCTACATGCTACCCTAACCGCAAGAGCCATCTGTATTAAGTTTAAATCCTTGAAGGGGGAGACCAGCTCACCTATGAATAGGACTTCTTGGGAAGAGAAGGGGAAATGTGGCAATGGATAATAGAATATTTCCTGAGTGAGGGGGCATCCTCGCACCTGGTGTGCAGGATTTCCAACTCAGATATGAGCCATCTGGTTTTGAAGACCAAACTATAGAGAGAATTTTGAACCTCATTGTGTCTTGTATTGTTACATGCCTTCTAGATTCACCAAAAACTGGTATTAAGGAGAATGGAATGGGAACCCTATTAATTATTATTAACATCCCCATTGAGCAAACATTGAAACAAATCCTCTAGTGATTTAAATCCCCCCATTATGTCAGTGAATTCACCAAGATCATTCCAAAAGTACTTATTACACTCTCCTTTAAAGAAGTGATAAAGTGCAGACTCCTCCCTGGGTTCAAGACAATAATAACACCTTGACACAATAGTAATACCCTTATACATGATAGCCACCTCAATGGGGATATCATTGGAGCGGGGTCTCCAAACCAGAAATTTGTACTTTGTAGGGATGCAATTTAACTTAAGGATCTTACCCTAGGGATCACTAATTGGCTACTCAAGGATTGACATCTTGTACACCTTAGTCCAAAATTTATTTCCCAGTGAAACTGAGAAGATGCACTTGTTAGAGGATCCATCCAAACAGATGTGGTGAAAGTTACCCTCCTGAATGGGGTTGAGGATTGACTTGATGAAGGAGGGATAGAGTCTGGTTTCCCTGAAGGAGAGTTTAGGGACTGGGTAGCCTAGGAAACCTAGTATCCCAATACCCTATTTGCATTCCCAGAAGTTAATGTCACCCCGGCCAAGTATCCAGTGTGAGTGTTCCTGGAGGAAAGGTAAGTGACAACGAATTGAGCTCCTCTGTAGGGAGGGTTTCCTGCCAGTCTCCCTTAATCCATACCCATACTTCCTCTATAAAAAGAAGCTCCATAGATATTTACCCTTGATCATATCCCAATTTAGCTTTCCCTAAAGTTAAATCATCTACTCTTTCAATTCTCTAATGTTAATTCCTCTAATCTCTATAGGATTCACTAGTCTACTCTGAGATACCCAATGGCACTTTCCCTCACCGTGTGCATCCCACAAAAAAGATTACATCACTTTATCAATTTGATTAATAGTATCTTCAGGGATGTTTAGAACATCCATGATATGCATGGGAATAGTGGATAAAACACTATTGATGAGGGTGATCCTTCCACCAAAAGACAGAAAGTGGGTTTTCCAGCTGTTAATGAATTTTTTAATTCTATTAGAAATATCCTCAAAATACTATATCTGGACTCTACCAGGGGATAGAGGAACACCCAAATAAGTCATGGGGAAATTCTTACCATGTATACCAAGTATGGATTCAATGTTATTCCTTCATCTTCCAATGAAGTGATTAGAAAATAAGATCCCACTCTTATTCTTATTAATGACCTAGACACTCAATATAGAATACTCCTCCATCATCCTATAAAATATTCTGATAGTTGTGGACCACCTGTTGACAAAAAACATAGAATCATCCATGAAGGGGATATAAGAAATCCCAGGGAAATGAGATCCACAATGAAAGTGGTGAATACATCCATGACGCATTATGAGAAAGACATACTTACTAAGGGAATCCTGTGAAATGATGAAGATATTAGGAGACATAGGGTCTCCCTGGCATAGGCCCCTAACTAATTTAATGAACCCAAATTAACTCCCTACAAAGATATTATTGAACCATGGTGAGAAAAAATAGCAAAACAAAAGATCAATGAAACTCTCAGAGAATCCCATATGTCGAAAGATACAAATAATGAAACTCTATTCAAGCTGATCATAGGCCTTTTCCATGTCTAAAATTATTATCAAATTTGATCTAGTCACTTTCCAGTTAATGTCCTAGATCATCATCTGGGAATTCCCAATTGTTCCTTGGATGGATATACCATGGATGAAGGCGTGTTTTTTATCTTCTACACATTCATGAGTGAACTCAGTGAGTATGTTGTTGATGACAGTGGCCAGAGCCTTGTATTTGAAGTTACAAAGGCTGATGGGATGATACTAGAAAATAGAGTAAGGGGAACCAACCTTTGGGATAAGCATCATTGTAGTAGCACTATATGCTCATGGTAGATACCCCCCTCCCCAAAGAAGTCATGGATTTCATAAATTAGGTCCCCCTTGATGATGCTCCAGGACGACACATAGAATGACCCTAGGAAGCTGTTCAGTTCTAGGTCACTATTCAGGTTGAGGAATTTAGTTGCCTCCTAGATTTCCTTCTCATAAGCAGCACATTATAATAGGATATTATCCTAGCTTGGGAAAATTTTTGGGATTGAGTCTAATAGGTCCGACTCTGCAAAGGTATAACCACTCGAGAATCATAGGTTAGCATCACATAACAAGGATTTGAAGTGTGAGTGAACCATACTTCCAATGAGACCAAGATCGCTAGATAAGGATCTATCCTCAATATGGATTCTAGGAATATGCAACTATTGTTTTTCCTTTAAGAATTCGTGAAAGAAGGACATATTAAAATCCCCTTCACTTAACCATAAGTTGCGAGAGCGTTCACGTAGGTGCCTCTCCTACTCAAGCAGTAATTCATTTAGAAGTTTATTTTTAAGACACAATGCAACAAGTGCTTCGTCTTTCCTCTCTTCCTCTAAAGATACTTACATTATATCAATATCTTTATCAACCTCCTCCATGCACATATAATTGGTCTCATGCAGGGAGGAGCAGGCTGAGATGTGCTACTTCAGACGTCGTAATTTTGTATGGAATCTTACCCAACACCCACTCTATAAGGGAGGGTCCCAAGAGATATGAACCATATCCATAAATATAGGGTGTTGAGTCCAACTCCTAGAGAGGAAAAAATACCTAGGGCCCAGGGGTCTGGTTTTGAGATGGACCAGTAATGGGGAATGGTCCGAGAGTGCCGAGAAAGAAAGGGGTAAATTTTTTATAAATAAAGGGAAAAAGTGTTGGAAATGTGTGAGGCCTACTTTAATTGAATAAAATCTCTTGACTGGAAGTTTTGGTTTTGTTTAAACTTAAATTTATTAAAATGGTGGTAGTGGATATTTTTTCTTTATTATTATATAAGTAGGTTTTTGGAAAGATTTGGCTAAGAATGGCTTTCTTTTGGTTTCTTTGGAATAATTTGGTATCATTATGGAGGTTTTATATTGTACTTATAAAATATGGTGTTGTGTAGTTCTGTTGTTATGTGTTTAAGGGATTACGATAGGTGGAAGTCATACGAAATATTGCTATAAGAGATCAATGGTGGGAACAGTGAAATGGATGAACTACCACATTTTCCAGACATTGGTACAACTAGATGAACAAAATTTTCTATCTATAAAAATGGTGGTTGGGTATCTTGTGATGTGTAGGAGGTTGAACATAATGTGAATAATTTTTTTTGTAATACGAGTGACTGCTTAGTCACTAAAGTTGTAAAGTTTTATTTCTATAGAAATTAAATGTTGCAATGTTTCTCCCAGGTGTACTAATTTTACTACAAGCCACATAAAACCAAATTGATCTTCTTTTCTTTAATTTTATTTCATCGAATAGATGTTTTATTATCTATTGAAGTAAATATGGTATAAGTTTGTTTGACTTAATGGTAGTTATTTGGCTGAACTTTGTTTCTACCATGCTTTAGAACATTAAGTCAGAGAGTTCCTTCTAGAATCTATTTCTTCTTGGTGATTCTAGATCAACTAATTCTGATGGACTATTGGAAAGGTAGTGTTGGGGAGGGAATTCCCAAAAGGTGTTTTCATAGGGATTGGTTCTTATTAGGATCATCAGTTCACTCAACAACTTATGTAACATTATCATACTCATACTTTTTTTAAACTTCAGCGGGATTCATTGTTTCTAGAAGGATCTCATTGAAATAAGGAAAGGTATAGATCAGCATATCCAATGGAACATATTTTAGTTTTTGTAAAATACATATAGAATATTATCTCATTCAGAAGGATATGGAACTTCTATTCAAGGGTGTTAAACTATGAGTAATATAAAAAGGTGAATGGGAAATTTGGATTAAAAGTCACTTGGTTTGATATGAACGTATTTATTGTAGAATGTGGCATTGAACATTTAGGAGAAGAATATATAATAGGTTTTATGGGAAACTATACATATATACATGAAACCTATAGCATTGAACAAATTGTTCTTGATGTGAAGGTTATTCAGTTTGAGGTTATCATAAGTAATATTTTCATCAGATTTGATGGATAATTTCAACTTAATCTAAAACCGGTGGTAGTTTCTAAAGGTTTCATTTGTAGATTATGTTTACGTGATTTTATTATTATCATATCTACTTGATTATTGGGAAGGTATGGTTAATTATTTAATTATTTCATGTTAAAATAATGATTTGGTGTTCACTGATGTTTGAAATTTTATTATTATGGAGGAGCTCCAAAGGAAAGAGAGTGAAGCATCTTCTGGTGATGTATTGATTATGGATGTAAGAAGATTCTAACCTCATTAAAAGAATAAAACGTGGTTATAGAGGAAATCATGGGATGATGGTAGAGGGAATTCTTCCAAAAGTGGGTCTATTAATTGGAATTATATAAAGGGAGGTCACCTCAACAAAGATTTTCATGACAAGAAAACAACTTCTAGAAGGAATTATTCCCGAGATCTGAGTGTGGTAATAGAACATAGTTAAAATCTAAATGGAAATGTTTTAATAAAAATAGAACCACAGATCATAGATTTTGGTTCTTAACTATATTCCATAGGAGAAAATGGTGTGTCTAAAATTATTTATCTACAAATTTTGGCAGAGTTTATCTTACCAATGATGAAGCTCTTAACCTTGTGGTGATGGGAGAAGTTAAAGTTCAATTGAATAATGGGAGTTTTCTTGAACTAAAAAAAGTGTGTCATGTTCCAGAACTTGGGAGAACATGATTTCAGTGGGTTGGCTAGATGAATAAGGTTGTCTTTGCAAAAGGATTTTTTAATATTACTCAAGGTTCTCTTGTTATACCCATAGGTGTAAAAGATATTTCATAATATATGATCAAAAGGGAAGTGGTAGCAACACTAATCAAATCTTTTAGAAAATAATAATTTTGGCATAATCGGTTTAGGAACCTCAGTGAGAAATTTATAAATAATCTAGTAGATAGAGAAATATTGAATATGTGTCATTCATACCTTGGATATTGTGATAGTTTTATACTCAGGAAGTAATGGAATATGTATTTTAATCTTTCTAGAAGAACACCTAAATGTTAAAAGCTATAGTTATTTTATACATATGTTTGACCACCTTCCCCAATTCATTCTTATAAAAGTGCTAGGTACATTAATAACTTCATTGATGATTATTTAAGAAATTATCAGATATAATTTATAAAACATAAAAGTGAAGTGTTTGGAATATTTTTTCAATGGAAGACTATAGTGTAAAAGAGAAATCATAATCAAGTTGAAATGTATGAGGTCAAACAAAGGGGTGATTTTACCAAAAAAAGTTTATATAATTATAGTAATAAAAGAGGAAACTTGGATGAGAATATTTTTCTAAGAACATATGAAAAAAAAGTCTGGTCAAGAGAATGAATCATGTATTTATTTAGAGAAAAATAAGTATGTTGGTAAATTCTAAAATTCCTAAGGAGTTTTGGCTAGAAGCAGTAGGAAAAAAATTCTTAACAAATAGAAGTACTTTGGCACCAGTTTGACAGTGATTAACATAAGAACTTTGGTATAGATTTTTTTTTAATTATTTCACCTTATAGTTATTAAAGTTTAGACTATATGCATGTGGATTACAAATATAGAGAATATATTAAAGAAAAATCTCGGGCATCTTTATTCATAGGTTATGGAGATGATGATTTTCATTTTCATATTTCAGATAATGAAAGGAAGAAAGTTTTCATAATTCAAAATATTATATTCAATTATCATATATTTTGGAAATATTAGAACTTTAAATGGAAGGAATTTGAGGATAAATATTCAAATTTAATTAAACATGATTTTAATGGTGGTTCTATAGGATCAAATATTCATTAATTTTCATATTTCACTAAATCTAATAGAATGACTCATATTTTGGAAAGAATTTTAGAGGGAAATATAGAAGGTTAGAAATTTTATACACACATATATATATATATATATATATTAAAGATCAAGAATTGGGGAATATTGACCGTGAGTTCTATACAGTGAAGTTTTAAAAGTTTCATTTCTAAAAAAAGATGAATCATAGGATAGTATGTGAAAATATTTAAGGATAATATGTACAACACAAAGGTAAGGAGATGATCTGAGTTTCATATATTTAACAGATGTAGGAGAACCATAGATTCTAGAAAAAGTGGCTACTCTGGGTGATTCTAGAAGGTTGATGTTAGCAATGTAGGACAAGTTGTTTTCACTATGATTAAATAAAACCTAGGAGCTAACAAAATTATCATTGGGGAAGAAATAATTTTGGAACATGTGGGTATTATAGTTGAAAGAAGAGGCTAACAAAAGGAAGATATGTAAAGTAAGGTGGGTTGTGAAATGGTTTACACAGAAGCAAGGTATTGAATTCTAATATATTTTCTCTCCGATATTAAAACATACTAGCATACAAACTTTTTAAAGTTTGGACACTTATATAAATTTATACCTTGAACAATTAGATGTGAATATGGATTTTATTCAAGGGGATTTGGAGGAATAAATATTTATAAATAAACCTATTGTTTTTATGGAAAATTAGAATCATGGCATGGTGTGAAAACAAAAAAGGATTCATTATGGTTTGAAATAAGTGTCGGGTTGTTGGAATCAGAAGTTTGATTCCTTCATTGAAGAGAAAGGTTTCAATAGAATATATTCAAATAACTATTGTTACTATAAGGAGTTTAGTGTAAATGAATTAATTACCTTTCATTTATATATAGATGATGTGATATTGATAGGTTTGAATATTCATAATATTCAGAAGATTCAGAAGTTGAAGGAGGATATTTTGGGAAAGTTTGAGATAAAAGATCATGGAGAAGCTAATAAGATCATAAGAACAAGGATTTAATGTGATTGGGAAACCATAATCTTGGTTTTATCATAGAGTTATAACATCCATAATATCATTGATAGATTTGACATGAGTGGATATAAATTGGTTTCTATACCGACCCATAATTTTCAAACAAAAATATAATATATTTTTAGATGAATATTTAGTATAAAACATTATGATACATGATAGAACCATATTCAGAGACTATATATATAAGACTTTATTTTATAAAGTATATTAAATATCTCCCACATAGTTCTTCATATTAATACCATTATAGAGATATCAAACTTTAAACCTTCCATCAAAACCTATAGAAGTAAAACATAAGAAAGGGTGAGATTGGATACTTAGAAAGATTAAACATAGTATATATCAATAAATTATCATACAAGAGCATAATGTTAATAGGAAATAATCATAACACAAAGAATTCATGCCCAATCAATTTAATATATTTAATCATGAGTCATGGAATAAAGATTATTCATAACAAAATACAATATTCATAAGAGTGTAGAATCATAAATAATCAATCATGAGCCATGAGATCATAACATAATCATATGAATGTAGAAAAAACATAATCTTATACCATTTTAAACATGGATAAATATAATTAGGTTCACTCATTAAGTTAAGGACAGGAGATTGGATCCTCTCATAAACTTATGGACATGAAACTAGGTTCATGCATATACAAGTGGAAATGTAATCAGGTAAATTCATAAACTTGTGGAAATTAAACCAAGTCTACACAAAAACTTTTTCACCTGAAACTAAGTCCACACATAAACTTATAGACATGAAACAAGGTCCACACATAAACTTTTATACATGAAACCAAGTCAATGCATCTTGTTATGAACATGATATAAGGTTCACACATAACATAATTATATCATGAGTTATCCATATTTATCTAATTTATTGGAGGTCTATAATGGACTCACACTTCATATAATCATAATTCAATCATATATACCCCACAATATCATGAAAATATTTAACATTTAATCGTAACTTAACTTATAGAAAATAAAATGGGTTTCATCAATATTTAATCCGAATAACCATAAACCTTCCATATAAATAATAAGGATGGTATCTAAGAACTATATCCCTAGTGAAACATAAGTAACATCAAAGTATGTCATCATAGATAAAAAATCCGTTAAAAGATCACTTAGTACATTTCTTGAGGAAAATACACTTTTTAGTTTGAAATAACTTATTTAAAATTCAAATATTTCCAAAATATTTAGGAAAACAATTATTTGAAATTAAGAATATAAGCTTATAAATAAATCTTAAAAACATTAAGTCGTCATGATTTTGGGAAATTTTGTTCATAACATGATCATTAAAATAAATACTTTACTCACACCTTCAGTAAAAGTAACTTGTACAGAAAATGAAAAGCATATTATTTTTTAAATGTTTTTTTAATTCAAAACTTATTAAAAATGACTTTAAACAATTATTTAATAATATTAAAAAAAATTATAAAACATGGATATAGAATATAATTATTTCCAATCAAAAAAGGATAAATAAGGTTGAATTTCTTTAAAATCATTTTCTGTACCATTTTGAGTACCAAGGAGAGTAAAATGGTAATAAAACTTAAAAATTAAAGAAATAACTAGAGGATAATAAATATTAATGGGGTTTATCCAATATTTATGATATAATTTCCCTCAATGTAAATTTATTCATAATTAATCTTGATTAAAAGGAGATTGAATCATAAATACCTTACTGCTTTGGTAACTTTTGAATCATAATCCCCATGAAAAAAATAACTTCAAATGAAACAACAAATTCCATGAATATAAATATATTAATGATATAACATATCAAATGGTAATTATAAACATCATATGAATGAAAAAAAGTAATGAATATGACATATGTCTCATAGAAACAGGTGGGATGAAAAATCTCCTTACCTCAAGTTCCACTGGATTTATAAGTGTTCTAAATCCTTTATAATAATTTTAAATTTATTATAATTGTACAAAAGAAACATATTAATACTTATAATATCATATTTTATCCACTTATGATATTTTAACACCCATTTACTAATTATTCATCTTTAAAATCATCATTTTTGGGTGTTAACTGTTTCATTTTTCATGTAAGTTTTTGTTTGGAGGTTTCGGTCCTTTTAATTTGATCATGGTTCCATCATATATATAATTATAATATTTTAATATTTATAATATTTAATAATTATATAAAATTTTATAATTATTCTTATAAATTGGTGAGAAAAAATCAACTACATCACTTCAAAGAGACGTTTGTTCATGCGTACGCACAAGTGATGTTTTAATTTTTCGATGGATGAAATGAAAGAAAGGTACATAAAAATTCAATTTTATAGAACCATAAAAATATAATAAATATCATATATATTTATCAAAACTATTATTATTACCATCCATGTAAAGAATAAATGAAAAATAAATCACATTACTTCATGGAGGTGCTAGTCTACACGTACGCATGAGAAACGTTTTCACTTTCCAACTGATTGAAAAGTAAGAAGGTATATAATATATTAAAATTAATAAATTAAAATAATCACATAAATATAATATATAAAAATTAAATCTATAATAATAACCCTCCATGAATTATGGTGATAAAAATGAATTATGTTGCTATGTAGTGGAGGTAGTCCACAAGTACGCATGCATGATGATTTCATTTCCCATATGATGGAAAGGAGGGTGGATAATGGTGATTCCATAAAAATAATAACATATAAGTATTTATATGATAATAAATTTATTATTTTATGACGAATACCACAAATTTAAAGGAGTTATAAGAAGAAATAAATTTAAAGAGGTCTGGTAAGACGATTGTATGTTCTTCGATAGACCTCCTTTAGATCCCATCTTAAAGACCCTTAATGTGGTATTGTAAGATAAAAAACCTCTAATTAATGGATATTTATGATAACCCTGCTTTTTATTACAACTTAAACATGATTTATTACATAAAACTTCACTTGATACAACAAATAAGATCGAGAGGTTTAGTGTCTTTGGGGATTAGGATCATTACATAAAAACTTTAAACTTGAAATACAACATCTTTATTGAAAACTTCCTTTACATGACCACTACATTCCTTCGTACTTAGCATTGCATGGGATAACCTGAGGACATGCACAAGAAAAGGGTGAGCTATAAAGCCCAGTAAGGGAGTACATAATGAATAACATGAGGAGTACAATACATGTTAGGCAATGGGCATATCAATAGAGCATAAGAGAAACATGAACACAAAGGCATGATAAAGAATGATAATCATAACATGGAAATGTGGCAACAACACTTAACATTGAATTAGCATGAGCCAAGGCTCATTGCATATGGAGCATGAGTAAACCCTCATTGCACTTGAAGCACGAGTAAACCCTCGTTGCACTTGAATTAGCATGATTCAACACTCATTGCACATGACGTATCATGATACTATACTTTACCCAATGCATTGGAGCGCTATAAAGAGCACACCCTTCTTAAACATTTCATTTCATGCATAAGTGTGCCACACGGATCATAAAACATGGATTCATAAAACATAATCATTTATTCCACGATAAAGGAATGTGGAATTCATACATGAAACTTTATAATCAATAAGTAAATGTGCATAAAGGTGAATACCCTTGATGGAGAAATGGGCATGGTATTCACTACACAATGATATTGGCTTAGAAAATCGGTGTGATTTCGGCAGCGTAACGGCGTGACAAAAGAATTCATAAAAAAGTTTGATGAGAGAGAAAGGGGTTCCTCATCATATTTAAATGTAATGGACAGTAAGGAGGTCATATAGATACATGTAACAACAATTGAAAAGGAATTTATATTCATGATACAAAAGTATTGCTTGAATATAAAAGAGGAGAAAAAGGTTTCTTTCGGAATTTCGGCATAGTAACGAGTGTACATGGGAGGCTTTTAATGAGAGAGAAAGGGGTCTCCCATCATTCAAACAATAAGAGGGCAGTATGGCAGAGGTGAAAAACCATACCCCAACATTCATAATTGAAATTAAAAGGTCAATACAACTTAAATAAAATTGACAAAAAAGGAGAAAGGAAGAAAAAACCCTTACTTGGAAGTGTGCTTCCAAAGGCTAGAGAGAGGCTTGTGAGAGGATTCTTGGGAGCTTGGGGCACCTTGGGAGGATTCTAGAGAGATTAGGGCAGAGGTTGGACGAACTTAAAGGTCTTTGAGTGAGGAGGAAGTGGGATCTTGGGTGGGTTTATATAGGAAAGGTGAGAGAATTCTTTATTATTTAGGTTTGGGACCCCTTATATTAAAGTAATCCAAACCACAAACCATCCAATGGTATTTGACCATGGTTTCTGGAAAATGAAAGAGGAAAAAAAATATTTTACAAGGCCAATGTCCGAAATTATTAAAAAATTAGGGTTGCTTATGTGGAGGTGAGTCACACTCCCATGGAAATTAATTTAAAAAGGCAAAGTGTTGAATAAGTTTTGAGGGCTCCATTAATGCTTTGAAAAGCAAGTCAAACAAACCCAAAACCTCATTATTTTAATGATAAAACACATATTGGCCGAACATAAGGATTATGGTATTTTATTACATCACCATTGGGTCATTATGATGTCATAAAACACATTATATATTTAAATGGTATTTAATTTTTACCCAAAAATTTGACTGTCTCAGAAAATTATGAAACATTCACCATTGGATAATTTCGACGTCCTGATTCCAAAAATAATATTTATTTTATCTAAATAATTTTCTAAATATGTGAATTTTCACATTTAAAATAAAAATCAACATTTATAAAAAAATTCACGGGTTTTGACAGAAATGGCTTTCAAACCTTAATAAATATTTTTATTGCATTCATAAAATTATAAGATCATTTATGCTTAATAAAAAATTAATTTAATAATAATATTTTATTAAAATATTATTTAATTCAAAAATCCTTTAATTTAATAAAATATAATTCTTAATTAAATAATAACTAAAAACACCATTTGTACTTTAAAAACTAATTACAACGTATCAAAAATGACTAGAAATTATATTCATTATTATATACAAAAATAATGTACATGAAAATAGTGATACTTATTTGTTACATAACCCCTTAAAATAGTCGCATAAGACCTAAGGGTAAGGTGTGCGATGGTGACAGACTCTTGGGGTTGCTCGGATAACATCGCTCGAGTTGTAATTTCAATCAACTTCCATTTTTCCCGTAGACGATCACGTTCGAGCTTGACTTGATGAAGCTCAGCTTGGGCTTGGTCAAGGGCAAAGCCCAAAGATGCCACCTCTTTTCCGAGCTCTGACAAATGGGATTCATAAGGGGCAATTCTACTGGATGAGGCCATCACTTCCTTTGTCTGAGTAGAAAATTGGTTCGTTAAAGCCTTATATTTAAACTACCCAGATGATCACTGTTCAACGGCTATAAAAGTAACTGTCACAAATCTTAACGTAAAACTAAAGAAGTTGACATCTTATAAAAACATTTTTCATAAAGAGACATTTAACTGGATCAAGAGGGATTTTCATTAATGAAATGTTGGGTCGTTACAATATTAATCTTTATAAGAATTTTTTTTTAATTTTTTTTGATCTAGGTGGCTCAATAAAGTGTAATGAAAAGAGTTTAGTGGTGTTCTTTTATATGTGGGGGGGGGGGGACACACCTTGAATTTTTTAAAGGATTAAAATAATATTAAGTCATATTCACAGAGAATTATCCCATAAATAATTATATTTTGAGAATAACGGGATAAGGGTAGAAATAAATTCATCCAATAATAATTAATATGAAAAATTATGTCTTTATCACTTAGTTTTAACAAAGGTTAACCTAATTTTCCCTTGTACTATGGTGATAATCTTTTACTTTTTTCACTATTCATTACGAAAAAAAAATTAAGTTGAACTTATAAAATAATATTAATTATTATTATTAAAAATATGGAATAAATTTTAAAATATTTAATTTCTAAAAGTGGATTAATTTAATTTTAAATAACACGCAAAACGTAATAAAAACATGTTTTAGAAAAATGCATTTTTAAGCATAAAAAATAATATTCTTTCATTAATTGCCTTGTAAAAAACATAAAATAAATGTTAAAATATTTTATTGAATATATAATCTCTAAATTTCATTAAAATCATTAATTTATAGATATTAATTTAATTTATTAAGATAAAAACACAATGAACACATAAAAACAATTTTTTAAAATGTGTTTTTAATCCAAAAAATAAACTTATACCAAAATCAAGTATAATGATGATTCATGTGTAATGAATTAGATTATTTATAATTAAATAAGTCTTATTATAATTTAAAATAAAATTCATAAAATATATGGACTTTTACTTGAAAATAAATTATAGTTTTTCAAAAAACCGATGTTCTTCACTATTCACTAAAAAATAAAATTTATTAGAAGAGTCTTAAAAATTCACCCTAGTCTAATATTTACATGATGATTTAAAAAATTATTTCTATTAACTTAAATAAAATTTCTAAAAATGTTATAAATTAATCATAATTTTTATATTCAAAATGAAATAAAAAACATTTTTGAAGAAATAATATTTTTTAAGCATAAAATTACTTCACCAAAAATTGAGTTCATACTTCCAAAACATTAATAAATAAATTTTTATTGATTATGACCATTATAGGTATATATCATGATGTGTTTAGTCATATTGATAACCTAAAATTCAATAGCTAGGTTATAATCATCAAATTTAAATAATAATATTTCTATAGTATATCTCAATTTTCTTAAAGTTTGGTGTTTTGTGTTAAGAAAGTTGTCAGGATTATTATTCATTTAAACTAAAATTTCAAGGTGTCACATTCTCCACCATTAAATAAATTGTTTCCTTGAAATTTTATTTTGGTTAAAAAAATGTTCAATAACTCAAAAATAGCTTATTTGAATTCCCACATCATTCAAAATTATAATAAAATATCCTTTAAAATAGGTGAGTGGGAAAATAAACATTACCTAAAATAACACATAATCACGCTTCTAGATATGGATAACATTGGTGGGAATTTAAAATATAATCAGGTATAATAAAAAAATAATGTCTAATAAATAATAGAGAGAGATATAGAACATGGTCATGATAAATTTAATGACCAAAAAACCATAAATCAGTAAGGGTGAAAAGACAATCAATTAATCAAAAATGAAGGTAAAATAATAATTATTTTATTTCATGATCTTTTATATAAAGTTGATATATTATTTTACTATCAAGATATAAAACATGATAAAATATATTTACTTGATTTATTTCCATTTTATAATCACAATTTCGTATTTTGGTTTTGATTTGATCAATTTCCACTTCATCACTTACTCCAATGAATGAATATTCAAGATGAAATTTTCATGCCTGAGGCCTAAAATTTACTTTTAACAAATCTTGAGATCCATAAAATATTTAAAATTCTTTCCACATATCTCTATATAACTTTCAAAATTAAAATTATTATCATATGTCACCCAATAAAGATAAATATTCATATGATGAAATACTGCATTAATCTCTAAAACCTTAACAATAACACCCAAATTTCATCTTAAATTTTTTCATCAGTAGTTAACCATAAGTGTAACGACCCATATTTTAATGAAGGTATGGATTGTTTGTTTTTTAATTTGGAAACTTTTTTTAATCGTGATAAAGGTGTTCCATGGCCTAAGTAAGGTTTTATGATCATTTTGGGCTTGTTCAGAGATCGGAGTTCCAGAAAAAAGGGATGCATATTGGGCTACATGGTTAGTTTAAATCGTATGACCAAAGCTAAATGATTTTTATGAAATAATATAGCTATAGAAAGGATCATCCATAGGCTTTATATTTTCTCTGAATCCATTCAATCCAAGGCGCACAATCGTGTGAGATATATTGGCTTTTAGATAGTGGGTTTTTTCAAGTTTTGCACATGTTTTTTTAAATTGTGTGCCTTAACTATGCATATTCTATCATAAAGATTTTGGCTTGAGCACAGTTTGTGAACAACTTGGTCAAACCATGTAGCCAAACCGTTCACCTTGACTTTTTTTGATGAAATGTCAAATTTCCCCCTCATTTAACCTTTTAAGTTATTTATCCCTTTTCTCCTCTTCTTCTAATGGATATCCATGGGTTTTCCTCCACTTTTATCTCAAGAATGACCTAAAGTAGGATTTGAATCAACTTTTGCCTCAGGTGTTTTTTCTTTGATCAGTCAGAAGCTATGAATACATATCAGTAAGCTCCCCTAGTCTCTCAAATCTTATCAAATTTTATATTTGGGCCCTTTTCTCTATTTAGGTGCAGGATCTTTTTCCCTATTTTGAGGTCATTGGAATATTTCCCATATCTCTTACAACCTTATTCGAATATAAGGCTAATATTGAGCGAGGTGTCATCTACGACCTTGAGGTAGGTGGTCACATCAATTTCCCTTTGAGTTTTGGTCATTTCATAATTATGTTGTTGTTTTGTATGTCATCCTTTGTCGAGCATCCCCTCTGTATTGATTCCTTCATGTCTAAATAACTCTTTCACCTAGATACAATTTTATTGAATCTTTTTCTGTCTGGTAGAGCTTGTGAAAACCCCATATGGTTACCCCAAGGGTGTGCCATTTAAAATTGGCCATTTTTTCCAATTCCTCCAAAGTGACTAGAACATATTTTAACTTTATATTTGGTTTATAAATAAAATTACCTTTGATACTTGAGTGTTACATGTGACTCAAGGTAGCTCATAGGTACTTGGCCCCTGAGTAGTTGGAATTTACCAAGTGGGAAATCACCCTGTTGATTATTTCTTCCTCTAAATTACCCTTGAGCCTTAGAAATGGAATTGTCATGTCTTAATGAATTGGGTGTATTGTTTATGGTAAATGGGTTGTATATGATGGATTATGCAAGATGGTGAAATCCTTTAAATGAATTTACCATGACACATCCCATTGACACCTTAACCCTTATGACTTGGTTTCCATGTTTTAGTGAAAAGTAATTCCTTAGTAGACTTTGTATTGGATAATTAAATGCATGATACGTACTTGCCCCATGTATTGAATATATATATATATATATATCTGTGTGTGTGTGTGTGTGTGATCATTCTTTGTTAATGTTTAATTAAAATTCATAAGAAATTATACCTTATGTATGAAATTGTAAATGTGATATGCCTTAATTATATACATATAAGTGATTGGTTAATAAGTTGGATAAGAGGTTTTTCTTCATGCCTTATTATAAATGATTAAGCCTTTATAGAGGTTGTGTGAAATGGTAATGGTGTGATAAACTAGGAGGGTGATCACACTCCTTTACATCGAGTGTTGAGAATGATGACTCACATGATTGATACGATATGGACGATGGGATGAGGCACCACATTTCATGATTATATGTTGCATGGAAGCTCACTCTCCACCCTAATCATTATATCATGAGAGATATATCTCTATTGAAATGTAGGGCATGTACCCTTTGGCTTGAGATTATAGGCTTGATAGACTGGTCATGGATAGTGTGAGTTACGCCCCGGTCCAGCCGACACTAGTATTTCAGGCATATGTCCATTAGGTGTCCATACACACTTGGTTCAGGTAGGTGGATGAAATATATAACTAATATATATATATATAGTATTAATATTTATATATATACAGTGACTTAATTTCATACTTACATTCCATCCATGAGCTAAAGGAGGTAGACCCACTAAGTATCCTATAGTAAACTGAGTGGGAGTTTATTTATTTATTTAGCATTGTTTTACTTTTATGCTTATACCTGAACATTGTTTAGTTATGAGAAATAAATAAATTACATGTAGACATCATTGGTGGTGGCCTATTGAGATACTTATCTCACACCCTAATCATGTTTCCATTAGCACCTGAGAAGACTATCTGTCTATAGGTATGAATAAGGGAAAATGCCCTGATACAGGTTGCTGATTTTATTACCTGGTTAGATCTAAGGAGCAGAGGATTGAACTGAGGTTCAAGATGATTTTAGATCCATTTTTTCCTTTTTTTCACTACTATATAGAATGCTTGTATCTTTTTATTACTTTTTTATATCAACATTCCATTAATCATGTATCGATACTTCCTTAGAGGCATTTTTTATGTCATTCAGTTGTTTAGTTATCAATTTTATTTCATTACTAATTTATTTGTCTGTTTATTTTTACTTCCACAGTTTATTGATTCTATCTGGTTATATTATGCTTCTGTTGTTGATTTCTATCTGTTTCATCCAATGTTCTACTCTGACATGAGGTTATAGTCTCTCCATTGTTCCACCTTTACCCCATCGATGCTAGTCAGCAGTATCTAGAATATGGGGAGGTGCACTTGAGGTGACGTGACTCACCAGCTCGAGGCACATGTTAATTGGACCTGGGTAGGGATGTTACAAAGTGTTATCAGATTCATTCCTTTCTTGCTTTATTATTTTGAGATAATCTATTGGATATTGGGAATGCTTGTGACTTTTTCGTAAGCTTTTCCTTGGGTATGACAGACCCATGTTCGGGGTAAAGTCCAAATTTCATGTATTATAATTATTATTTTGTTTTTTCCTATTACTATTTATATCATTTCACCATTGGGTTACATTCTTTATTAATGACGTTATTGATATTGATTCCATTAAAATTATTATTTCTTTATTGTCTTCTGAAGAAATGATGGAAACACATTACATGCATCACTATAGGCACAATATGATTAATAGGCCATGAATTTTTACCATGCCACGTCTATTTTTAGCATCCATTGAATGTTTCACATTATTAGTGCCTTATATATATATATATATTGAATCATGGTGATACTTCTTGTAGGTATTGGAAACATAATTGATACTTAAAGTGACTACCTTAACCTTACAGTGTTTCCCTAAATAGGTTAAAGTAGACACCTTAAGCGGAAAATTATGGCCCATTGAGCTATGGACCATCGATTTCATGAGATAAAACATGTCATGGTGTGGGTCAAGTGGAATCCATGTTTTGGTTAATAATAAGTATTGTCCCTTATAGATCAGAAAATGAAAAACCATATGATTCAACCATATTAATGTGTTTTAATGTTTTCAACAAGTATTATTTAAATTGGAAATTACATTTTAAAGTGAATATGACTTTTGAATTTAAATTGACATCTTGAATATTCCTAACACAAAGAAATAGACCTGAACTCAGTCTAAGTAGTGTCTAGAGGGGTATCTTCTATCATTCTTATAGCTTGTTGTGGTTTTTTCTACTGTCTAGAAGTGGATTTTAAAGTAGGAAGATAGGCATGATTGTTTATATAGGAAGGATTTGTTGTTATCTTGGTTTTTTATCTAAAAATATTTCAATTGCTTAAATATATTCTAAAGTTTTTTTTTTGAAATTGTAGTTTCATGCCGCCACAGCTTCCTCTAATCACACACCCTGAAAGTGGTGACCACCATGTTCCTGAGGTGGCAGGTTGAGATTCACCTCTCATTCCTCATGTAAAGCCACTTATTCCTTCTCTTCTGGTTCTATATGTGCGTGCTAATGAAAAATTTCAAGATGGATTCTTGCATATGTTATATTCGATGCAAGGTGTTGGTCGACCTACCCCGAGCATGGAATAGTTGACTCATGAGTTTTAACAGCATCGAACTCTGACCTTCTCAGGGGATGGTAGACCTCATTCTATGGAGTCCTGGATCGAGGAAACCCTATACATATTTGATCAACTTGAGATTCCTCTAGATTAGAGGGTCAATATAAAAACTTATATGGTTTACGATTCAACTAAGAGTTGGTGGGATTCCATCAACTAGGTGGATCTACAACATGATATGGTTTGGAATGACTTTTAGGCCATCTTTTTGGACTACTACTTTCCCCATACTCTAAGGAATAATAGATTTAGAGAATTTATGAACGTTTATCAAGGGAGTATGACAATTTTGAAGTATCCTACCCATTTCATAGAGCCTCATAAGTTTTCCCCCTCTATAGATACTGATGATCTTATGACTGTTAAGTGATTCGAGGATAGTCTGGTCTACGCTATCTGATTTTAGGTCAACATGTTCAAGTTGATTACCATTTCTAAAATAATCAACCATTACCTAATAAAAGAGATGTATTTGATGGATTTTGAAGGTGTGAGTCAAGGAGTTTTGGCACATAAAGCTTCCAGTGATTCTTCTTCTGGTCAAAATAGGCATTTTGAAACTACTCACGGAGGTAGTAGCCATTAGGCTCCTCGTGCAGACAGCTTTATCATCATTCACCAGTGTGGGAAGAATGGAAATAATAAATCTCAATGATTTTGGGATATGGTCAAGTGTAGATGTTGTGGATGGATGGTCCTTATTTATATCCTCTATAAGAATTTTCCTCTAGTACCATGTGAGTGGGGATTTTCACGTACTCCTCGGTCAGGAGTGGGGTCAGAAAGATCAAGACAGATAGGTAGCTGGAATACCATCGATCGATCACGATGAGGTGGTATCTATGGCAGACACAGCTAGGCTTATGATTCTCAACACTGGCTGAGCAGGCTTGCTCAGGGTAGTCAGGCAGTGACCTAGGGTCGTGGTACAAGCCAATTACATGTAGTCCATCCTACTCTATAGGAGTAGAGAACCATCCTTTCTTTTGTTTGAGGTATTATTCTAATAACCTCCACTTTACTATCTTCTTTATTTGACATAGGAAGGTATCATTCATGTATATCTGATGAAATTACTAAAATTATGGGCCTAGAGATCGATTACTATCATGGAGTCATGGAACTAGATAAACCATTATATATCCATTTATAGGTCATTATCCACTATTAGGATTGTCCCCTTGAGATAGGCGGTTACCTTTTTTGTGGAATCTATACATCCTCGACGTGATGGGCTTTGACATAATCCCTAGGATAGACTAATCATCTCCTTATAGAGTCCTTGATGACTTAAATCATTGGAGGGTAAGTTTTACATCACCATAGGGTGGTAAGTCCATGCATAAGGGGGAATGGGATGTGTAAGCTTTGCAATCAGGACCCGAGCAACAAAGGCTGGGAAATGCGACAACATGGATTTTCAGTCTTTTCCAAGATGACCTGGTGTTAGAACCCTCTTTTTTCATCCTGTAGTGGATATTTTCAGAGATTTATTTCCTGAATAATTATCTGGTATACCACCAATGAAAAAGGTAGATTTTACTATTGATCATGTTGCACAAGTAGCACCAGTGACCATTCCTCCTCATAGGATAGAACCTAAGGATATTCTAGTGATCAAGAAGAAATTGGTGGATCTTGAGTCTAAAGTCTTCATATGACCCATCACTTCTCCTCGGGGTTCACTGGTCCTTTTTTCATGAAGCTAGATGTTACCATCTATATCCTTGTGGATTACCGTCATTTGAATCAGTTCACTATAAAGAATCGGTATCTATTTTCTAGAATAGATGACCTATTTGATCAGCTCCAAGGACTGAAAGTGTTTTCTAAGATAGATATGAGTCTGGGATATCATTAGGTGTGTTTTAGGACTTCAGAATAACTCACACAACTCTTGGGAGCATTTATGTTCTATACAAGAACCTGGTTATGTCATTTGGACTCACAAACACACCTGCAGTCTTCATGGATCTTATGAATCATGTTTTCCACCCATATCTAGATTCATTTTTGGTGGTTTTATTGATGATATATTTTTGTATTCATGATCCATACATGACTATACAACCCATCTTAAAATCATGTTGAATACAATGAGAGATCATCATCTCTATGCTAAGATCAATAAATTCCACTTCTAGATCGACAAATTCCACTTCTTGGGTCATATCATCTCAGAGTCAGGAGTTTCAATCGACCATAGAAAGTGATATATATAGTTTCCTAGAAGAATCCCAAGAATTTATTTCACATCCAAATTTTCTTGGGTATTTTTGGATATTATAGATGCTTCATACAGGATTTCTAATGCATTCCAGCACCATTTATGGGCTTGATAAAGGTGGGTGGTATATTCCTATATTCAAAAGCTTATGAAGCATCCTTTCACAAGTTGAATGGAAGAATGACTTCAGTGTCCATAGTGATTCTTCTAGATCTAGTAAGGAGAAACACCATACACTGTTACACATCTAGTACTAGGCTTGGAGTTGTTCTGATGTAGGACGAGTGAGTCATTATGTACGGGTCACATCAGTTAAGGACTCACAAGCATAATTACCCAATGAACGATCCTGAGCCTGCTACTATTGTGCATACCCTATATTGTTGGAGACAGTATCTACTTGGAGAGTGTTTTGTGGTATACATAAATCACAAAATCCTCAATTACATTTTGACACAGTAGTATCTGAATCTCAGACAACACAGATGGATAGAGTACCTACAGTCTTTTGATGTCAAGCTTACCTGAAAACATGGAAAGGAAAATTTTGTGGCTGACACTTTGAGCCAGATGACTTAGACACAAGAAGTTTAGGAATCTAGTTGAAAATGGAATATTATTTCCTTATTCCCACATATGCATGTTATGGTCCAAGATGACCATGGTCATACTATCCTCTCAGCCTTAGTAGTGACTTTTACTCTTCTGGAATTGGTAACAATGCTACAACTATTTGATCCTAAAGACCTTATCATAAGGTAAAGTGTCTTTGATGAAGCTAAATATTCTGTTTTTACTATGTATGGGGATGGTAATCTCTTTTTTCATGGAGTGTATGGGTACTGTCATGCATTAGAGAGGAGATGATGTGGGAATTCCATGCCTTAGCATGGGTAGTTCACCATAGTGTCACCAAAATGTATTAAGATCTATGATGCTAGTATTGGTGTCTTGGTATGAAATGTGAGATTGAAAAATTCATCACACGGTGTTTCACCTATCATTAGGTGAATCCATAACATCAGCATCCAGTAGGGCTTCTGTAATCCTTGTTTATTCCCAAGTAGAAATGGGTTGATGTTTTGATGGATTTCATGACTGGTCTAACCAGATCACCTCAAGAAAATGATATGGTGGGGGTTTTTATTGATCATTTTATGAATGTCACACACTTCTTATCTATGTTAGATACCTTTATGGTAGATGATTTATGAAGTTTGTACATCAAAGATGTGGTACATCTTTATGGGTCTCCTTGTTCTATTTTTTCTGATAGAGATGATTGTTTCATATCACAGTTCTGGAAGGGGATGAAGAAGGCCTTGGGTATGAAGGTACTTCTAAGAAATACCTATCACCCACATCCAATGGAAATATGGAGCATACAATTCCAGTGTTGAAGTACATGATGTGTTCTGGTGTACTCAACATTGGGGGTTCCTTGGAGGAACACATTCCCCTTGTAGATTTTTCTTATAACAATATATTTCAGGCTACCATCGACATGGATCCCTATGAAGACTCATATTGTAGGATTTTTCGCTCTACTATATGTTGTATAGAGGTTGGGAATTATTTATTATTGTACCACATTTCATCTAGGAGACTACAGAGAAGGTCCAATTGTTCAGAAAGTGCATGTTGGTAGCTTAGTCCAGACAGAAGTCGTATGCCAATAGATGCTGGAAACCTCTTGAGTTTGAGGTCAGAGAATAGGTTTTCTTCCTAGTATTACCTATGTTAGGTCATAGACATATCCATAAATATGGAAATCTCTCATCGAGTTTTTTTTTACCCTTATGGGTTCTGAAATGGATTGGACTAGTGAAATAACAATTGGCACTTCCCAAGAGATATCGGTATATGCATGATGTCTTTCATGTATATCAGCTTCGCTGATACTATTCGGACCCATCACATGTATTTCAGAATGATAAGTTTTAGTTGTATATGGATGCTTCCTTCAAGGAGTATCCAATGCGTATTGTTGTTCGAAGTGTGAAAAACTTCGGGGCAGGTCATTTCCACAAGTACGGGTGCTATAAAAGCACAACCGAGTACAGTACAAGACTTGGGAGCAGGAAGCTGATATAAAATCTAAATGAATAATCTATTATTTGATGATACATATTCACCCTCAAAATTCTAACTCAAGCATGAGTTTATTTAAGGAGGGGAGGCTATAATGAACCTTCTTTTCATGAAGGTACAGATCATTTTTTAAGTTCAGAACCATTTTTTATCATGGTAAAGGTGTGATATAGCCTAAGGAAGGTCTGAGGAGCATCCATGGCTTTTAAAGAGCCTAAAGTTATAGAAAAGGGGTTGTATACTGAGCTTTATTGTTTTTTTAAACTATGAGACCCAGGCCACATGGTATGTTTGAAACTGTGCGGCTACAAACAGGAGAACCTGTAGGACACAAGGTTTTTCTAAAACTGTGCGAGCCAAGGTACACAACCGTCTGAGATCTACTAGTTTGTAGAACATGGGTTTTTCATGGTTTTCAAATGGTTTTGGAAACTATGTGCCTTTACTTTTCATAGTAAATACTACAGGTATTGGCTTGAACACAGTTTCACACGGTTTGGCCAAACCGTGTAGCCAAACCATGGACTTTGGGTTTTTTGGTGAAATGTTGATTTTTTACCTCATTTAACCTTTTAAGTTCTTTTTCATTTCTATTTTCTTCCTACAGTATACATCCATGGGTTATCCTCCTCTTTGAGATCAATAACACCCTAAAGTAGACTTTGAAGTAACCTCCACCTTGGGTGTTCGTTATTCGATCCATCGAAAGCTATGAATCTGTCTCGATAAGCTTTCCTAGTCTCTGAACTCCTATCAAATTTTATCTCTGAATCCTTTATGCTATTTAGGTTAGACACATTTTTGCTATTTTTTGGTAATTGTAATGTTTCTCATATCTCTTCCAAACTTCTTGGAATTTGAGGTTGATATCGAGCGAGGCATCATCTACGGCCTTGATTTAGGTGGTCACATCATTTTCCCTTTAAGTTTTGGTCATTTTATAATTATTTCATTGTGTCATATGTTGGCCTTTTCCAATAATCCCCAATTTATTAATTCCATCAAGTCTAAATAACTCTTGTTCCTAGATACATGTTTATTGAATCTTATTAGGTGGGTTAGAGCTTGTTCATACCCCATATGGTCACACTAAGGGTGTTCTATTTAGAATTGACCATTTTTTCCAATTGGAACAAAGTTCCTAGAACATAGTTTAACTTTTATCTTAGTTTATAAATCAAAATTTTTTATACTTGACTATTACATGTGACCCAAGGTACCTCCTAGGTAATTGTCTCCTGAGTAGTTGGAATTTCCCCAGTAAGAAATTGCATTCTTGATTATGCCTTTCTATAAATGACCCTTGAGCCTTAAAAATGGAATTAGTATGTATTAATAAATTGAGTTTATTTTTTATGTTAAATAGGTTGTATATAATAAATTATACAAGATGGTAACATCATTTAAATGAATTAACCATGAAATTTCTCATTAAAACATTGACCCTTATGACTTGGTTTCCATGTTATAATTAAATGTAATCCCTTAGTGGACTTTGTCTTGGATAATTAAATGCATGATAGTTCCTTTCACCGTGTATTGAATTTACATATATATATGATCATGATTTGTTAATGTTTAATTGAAATGCATAAGAAGTTATTTCTTATGTATGAAATTGTAAATGTGTTATGCCTTGCTTATATACATATAAGGGCTTGATTAATAAGTTTCATGAGAGGTTTTGCCTCATTCCATATTCTAAATGACTATTTGTTTATATAGGATGTTTATGATGGTAAAGAAGTGATTATCTAGGAGGGTGATCACACTCCCTTACATTGGGTGTTGATAATGATGACTTTCACCAGTGATATGATATGGGTGATGGGTTGAGGTGCCACATTCCTTGATTAGAGTGTTCTATAGAGGCTCACTCACCATACTGAGTGTTTTAGCATAACAAATATCACTCTATTAGTATGTAGGGTATGTACCCTTTGTCTTGAGCTTATAGGATCAATAGAATATTTATGGATAGTGTGAGTTACACCCTGGTCCATCCAGCATTAATATTCCAGGTTTATGTCCATTAGACATCCTTAGGAGCTTGGTTCATATAGGTGGATGGAATATAGAACTAAACTATATCGATATAAAGTATTAATATTTATATATATATTGACTCGGTCTAATTCTTCCATTCTATCCATGAGCGGAAGCAAGTAGACCCATTGGGTATCTTATAGGTACCTGAATGGGTGTTTAATTATTTTTTAGCATTGTTTTACTTTTCTTCTTATACCTGCACACTGTTTAGTTATGATCACTACTCAAATTACACATAGACACCATTGGTGGTGGAAAACTAATATTTTTTCCTCACACCATACTCACCCTTCCCTTAGAACCTGAGAAGACTGTCTGACTATAGAAATGACTAAGGGAAAATTCCCTTCTATAGGCTGTTGATTTACTTACCAGGTTAGAGCTTAATATCATAGGATCGAGCTGAGGCTCGAGATGATTTTGGAGATGTTATTTACTTTTTTTATTTTTTACTAATGTATAGAATTCTTGTATCTATCTTTTCCATTTTTATATCATCATGCCTTGCATCATGTATCAACACTACCTTAGAGGTGTTTGTTGAATCATTCAGTTGTTCAGTTATCTATTTTCTTCTGTTACTTAATTATCTTTCTGTTGATTTACACTTCCATGGTTTATTGATTCTGTATATTTATATTATTCTTCTGATGTTGATTTTTATATGTAGTATCTGTTGTGATACTCTAACAAGAGGGTATACTCTCCCCACGGTACCACCTTCACATTCTCACTTCTAGTTGGTAGCCTCTGGAATATAGAGAGGCACTCTTGAGGTCATGTGACCCCCCATCTTGGAACATGGGTTAAGTGGACCACTAGTCAGGATGTTACATTAAGACTCCTTCAAAATATGTCTGAACCGATTTAAAACCCAAAAGTTTATAATGAAGGTTATTAAATTTCCAAAATAAACTTAACTCTAATCCCTAAACAACAAAAAGTATTTCATACACTAGTGCAGAAAACGTTTTTTACGTCACCATTTTTTACGTCGGTTATATAAAACCGACGTCATAATATGTAAAACGAGGTTTTTTACGTCGGTTATTTCTTAACCGACGTAAAAACCTATGTTCGGTACACCTTTAACATCGGTTATTTTTATAACCGACGTTATTAATCGCGCGGCTTCATTTTTTACGTCGGTTATTTTTATAACCGACGTAGAAAACGCGGTTTACGAAGGCCTTTTTACGTCGGTTATTGAATAACCGACGTAACAAACGCGGTTTTTGAAGGATTTTTTACATCGGTTATAAAATAACCAACGTAAAAAAAGAATCCGCAGATGTTTTTGACGTCGGTTATTCCATAACCGACGTAAAAAAACGCGGATTTTGAGCCCTTTATAACGTCGGTTATAAAATAACCGACGTAAAAAATGAATCGGAGGAAGGTTTTTACGTCTGTTATTGAAATAACCGACGTTATAAATGTTTTTAAAACAATTATCACGTCGGTTATTGAATAACCGACGTGATAACTCATTTAAAAATTTACCCAGACCCGTGGATTGTCATTCGCGAGTTTACCTTCGACAGTCGCGACTCGTCTCTCTCGCGCGTAAACCCGAATCGGCTCGTCCATTTCGTTGGTTTAGATTCGTTTTGCGATCATCGTTTCTCATATTTAATCTCCTCGGATCAATCATCTAAACTCGCAGCACTCAGGTAATCCTCCCACTCGTTCGTTTTTTTTCGCGGATAGTATATATATATGTGTTGTGATTTTTTTGTTGAAACTAGCTAAGATTCTTCGATTGCGAACCCTTTTAACTCGTTTTGGCACCATAATCTTATTTATCATCCCTAGATCTATTTGTTCGACTTGCAATATTGAGTAATTTTATGATTTCACTAATTTTTCATCGTTTTCTATAAATCCCCGAGAGGGTTGGGGCGTGTCCATTTGGATGGGTTGCCCTTTTACAGTTGTTACTACTTTATTCACACACAACCATGGCATAGGTGCATGGATTTGGGGTCGGGGGGTGTCCAGGGGGGTTTACAAGGGGGTGGGTGGGTGTGGGGGCTGTCCAAGGGTGTGGGTGGGTGTTGGGGGGTGTCCAGGGGGGTGTCCAAGGGGGTAGGGGGTGGGGGTGGTGTTTAGGAGGGGTGGGGGGCTGTCCAGAGGGTTGGGGGTGTCCAGGGGGGTGTCCAAGCAGGTCGGGGGTGGGGGGTTGTGTCCAGGAGGGGTGGGGGTGCTTTCTAGAGGGGTCGGGGGCTGTCCAGAGGGGTCGGGGGGTGTCCAGGGTGGTGTCCAAGGGGATGGGTGGGTGTGGGGGGCTGTCCAAGGGGGTGGCGGCCTGTCCAGAGGGGTCGGTGGGGTGTCCAGGGGGTGTCCAAGGGGGTGGATGGGTGTGGGGGGCTGTCCAAGTGGGTGGCGGCCTCTCCAGAGGGTATTTGGGGTTGTTCGGGTGGGGGGGGGGCTGTCCAGAGGGTTGGGGGATGTCCAGGGGGGTGTCCAAGGGGGTAGGGGGTGGGGGGTGGTGTCCAGGAGGGGCGGGGGGCTGTCCAGAGGGGTCGGGGGGTGTCCAGGGGGGTTTACAAGGGGGTGGGTGGGTGTGGGGGGTTGTCCAAGGGTGTGGGTGGGTGTTGGGGGGTGTCCAGGGGGGTGTCCAAGGGGGTAGGGGGTGGGTGGTGGTGTTTAGGAGGGGTGGGGGGGCTGTCCAGAAGGTTGGGGGGTGTCCAGGGGGGTGTCCAAGCAGGTCGGGGGTGGGGGGTTGTGTCCAGGAGGGGTGGGGGTGCTTTCTAGAGGGGTCGGGGGCTGTCCAGAGGGGTCGGGGGGTGTCCAGGGTGGTGTCCAAGGGGATGGGTGGGTGTGGGGGGCTATCCAAGGGGGTGGCGGCCTGTCCAGAGGGGTCGGTGGGGTGTCCAGGGGGGTGTCCAAGGGGGTGGATGGGTGTGGGGGGCTGTCCAAGGGGGTGGATGGGTGTGGGGGGCTGTCCAAGTGGGTGGCGGCCTCTCCAGAGGGTATTTGGGGTTGTCCGGGTGGGTGGGGGGGCTGCCCAGAGGGTTGGGGGATGTCCAGGGGGGTGTCCAAGGGGGTAGGGGGTGGGGGGTGGTGTCCAGGAGGGGTGGGGGGCTGTCCAGAGGGGTCGGGGGCTATCCAGAGGGTTGGGGGTGTCCATGGGGGTGTCCAAGCAGGTCGGGGGTGGGGGTTGTGTCCAGGAGGGGTGGGGGTGCTTTCTAGAGGGGTCGGGGGCTGTCCAGAGGGGTCGGGGGTGTCCAGGGTGGTGTCCAAGGGGATGGGTGGGTGTGGGGGGTTGTCCAAGGGGGTGGCGGCCTGTCCAGAGGGGTCGGTGGGGTGTCCAGGGGGGTGTCCAAGGGGGTGGATGGGTGTGGGGGGCTGTCCAAGGGGGTGGATGGGTGTGGGGGGCTGTCCAAGTGGGTGGCGGCCTCTCCAGAGGGTATTTGGGGTTGTCCGGGTGGGTGGGGGGGCTACCCAGAGGGTTGGGGGATGTCCAGGGGGGTGTCCAAGGGGGTAGGGGGTGGGGGGTGGTGTCCAGGAGGGGTGGGGGGCTGTCCAGAGGGGTCGGGGGGTGTCCATGGGGGTTTACAAGGGGGTGGGTGGGTGTGGGGGGCTGTCCAAGGGTGTGGGTGGGCGTTGGGGGTGTCCAGGGGGGTGTCCAAGGGGGTAGGGGGTGGGGGTGGTGTTTAGGAGGGGTGGGGGGGCTGTCCAGAGGGTTGGGGGGTGTCCAGGGGGGTGTCCAAGCAGGTCGGGGGTGGGGGGTTGTGTCCAGGAGGGGTGGGGGGCTGTCCAGAGGGGTCGGGGGGTGTCCAGGGCGGTTTACACATCGATTTGTTTTATATTTCAAAATTGTTTACATTCAAATTATGATTTTTTTCATATAAACATATATTTGTCTTATCTAAAAAATATATATATTTTTGCTATTTGTTATAGGTAATAATGAGTCGAAGTTGGATTACGGCACATCGAATGAGCAATGACTATGAGGAAGGTGTTGATGCCTTTTTGGAATTTGCTAAACGAAATTTTCCAAGTAGTGACATTTTTTTCTGTCCATGCCTGAAATGTCTGAATATGAAGAAGTTGAAAAGTACAGAGATAAAAGATCATCTGATTTGTCATGGTTTCAATCCGAGTTACAACCCTTGGATTTGGCCTGGCGAAACTGGACAGAATGTCACTGATGATAATGAATCGCAAGATGGTAACTCCGATGGAATTGAAGAAATGATTCGCGATATTGTAGCAGAACAAATTGAGATAGAACTGACAGTTGCACGTCTATATGGTGATGCCGAAAAACCATTATATCCTGGTTGTACAGATTTTACGGTTTTGTCGGCGGTGTTAAGATTGATTAACCTGAAGGCGAAACATGGATGGAGTGACAGAAGTTTTACAGAGCTGCTACAATTGATGAAAGACATTCTTCCAAAAGATAACGATCTTCCATATTCACATTATAAGGCCAAAAAAATATTATGCCCGATGGGATTGGGATACAGGAAAATACATGCCTGTCCGAATGACTACATTATATATAGGAAGGAATGTGAATTTATGAAAGAGTGTCCTAAATGTGGGACATCACGGTATAAGGTGAAAGAAAAATCACAAGCTGATGTAGAGATTACAAAGCTCCCTTCAAAGGTATTTTGGTATCTTTCTATAATTCCTCGTTTCAAACGTTTATTTTCTAATTAACATGATGAAAAAAGGTTAAGATGGCATGCTGATGAGCGGGTATGTGATGGAAAAATACGTCATCCAGCTGATTGTCCACAATGGAAGAAAATTGATGCCCAGTACCCTACATTTGGAAATGAAATTAGAAATCTGAGACTAGGCTTGTGCACAGATGGAATGAATCCATACCGAACCCTCAGTAGCACACATAGTTCATGGCCTGTTTTATTGGTAATTTACAACCTCTCTCCTGAAGTTTGTATGAAGCGCAAATATGTCATGTTGAGTATCATGATCTCTGGTCCAAAGCAACCCGGCAATGATATTGATGTATACATGTCACCGCTGATTGATGATTTGAAACTGTTATGGGCTGATGGTATTAGGGTGTATGATTCTTATAAAATGGAATATTTTCAACTGCATGCAGTGCTTCTATTCACTATAAATGACTTCCCAGCATATGGAAATTTGTCTGGATACAGTGTTAAAGGGCATAAAGCATGTCCAATTTGCGAACAACAGACGTCATATTGTCAATTTCATCATGGGAGGAAAACAGTGTACATGGGTCATCGAAAGTTTTTGCCTATGGATCACCCTTATAGAAGACTAAAAAAGGCATTCAATGGCTCACAAGAATTTGATACTGCTCCTCAACCTTTATCCCCAGAATTGTATTTTGAGAGGGTGAAAAACCTTGATGTGACATTGGGAAAGACACAGAAATCTGGTAATGATAGACATATTTGGAAGAAAAGGTCAATATTTTTTGAGCTACCATATTGGAGGTATCATGAAGTCAAACATAATATTGATGTCATGCACGTGGAGAAGAATATCTGTGATTCTTTGATCGGAACATTGCTAGATATTAAAGGAAAGACAAAAGATGGGTTGAATGCAAGGTTAGACCTACTGTCAATGGGAATACGTTTGGAGTTAGCTCCCACTCCTAAAGGAAGACGAACATTTCTTCCCCCGTCTTGTCATACATTATCGAAGAGGGAGAAAAGTAGCTTCTGTCAGTGTCTTCATGATATCAAAGTGCCTCAAGGTTATTCTTCAAATGTAAAAAATTTTGTCTCATTGAAAGACTTGAAGTTGATAGGTATGAAATCACATGATTGTAATGTCATGATGCAACAAATTCTACCAGTTGCACTGCGTGGAATATTTCCCATCCGTGTCAGAAAGACTATAATGAGGTTGTGTTATTTTTTCAATTCAATTTGCAACAAGGCGATTGATGTGAATGCTTTGAACATTTTGGAAAAGGATGCAATTTTTATACTTTGTCATTTGGAAATGTATTTTCCTCCAACTTTTTTTGATATGATGGTGCATTTAATGATTCATCTGGTTCTAGAAATAAGGCTTTGTGGACCTGTATATCTTCGTTGGATGTATCCTTTTGAAAGGTATATGAAAATATTAAAGGGATATGTTAAAAATCCATATCGACCTGAAGCCTCCATTATTGAAAAGTATATTTCTGAGGAGGTAGCAGAGTTTTGTACGAGCTACTTGGCTACGGCGCAACACATAGGTTTGCCTCCATCTCGCCATGAACGGGTTAATAATGAGGGAAAGGGGATTCGTGGCTTGAAAGTCAAATCACTGTCAGCTGAACATATGAAGAAGTTAGAATCATACATCTTGAATAACATAGCTGATGTTCAACCGTATATCACATTGCATATTAATGAGTTGAAACAATGTCATCCAAAGAAGAAAGAAATGTGGATTTTGAATGAGCACAACAAAACTTTTTTGCCATGGTTTAAAAAGACCTTGCTTGGTAGATCAGATGTATCAGAGACATTAAAATGGATAGTGGGTGGTCCATCTTTAAATGTGATAACATGGTCCGCTTATGACATTAATGGCTATACATTTCATACGAAAGCTCAGGACAACAGAAGTGCAGTTCAGAATAGTGGTGTATTGGTGTTTGCAGAAGCAATGCATTTTTCGAGTGCTAAGGACAGAAACCCAATTTCGGCATCAAGTGCATATTATGGAGTGATTGAAGACATATGGGAGGCGGATTACTTTAAAATTAAAGTTCCCGTTTTTAACTGTAAATGGTTTATCGGTAAAAACAGTGTCAGACACGATGAATTTGGAATGACACTTGTTAATCTGAATAGATTGGAAGACACAGCTGATTCTTTTATAATGGCAACACATGCCAAACAAATTTTCTATGTAGTAGATCAATCAGATATGCAGTGGGCTGTTGTTTTACGAGGGAAAAACCAATATGTTGGTGAGGATGAATTTGATGAAGATGCTGATTTATGTGAGATCCCTACTTCCATGGAAAGATTAAAAGAACATAATGATGAGTATGTTGAAGACATGGTTTGTGCCATAAGGAACGATCACGACGAAGGAATTTAGGAAAACAATCCAACTGTACATTCCCAAAATTACAGGTAACACAAGTTTATTTCTTGTTTACATTTAGTTTTTTCATATAATGTTAGATACTGTAAATTTTTTACTTATTAAAACATGTATCAAACCAAAACGATAAAACAATAAAAACCGTAAAGAGGAGAAGTCCTGGGCGCACCGGCTGGCCGGTGGTGGATCACCGGTTGGCCGGTGGTCCAGAACAAAGCTCTGTCTGGTCCACCGGCCGGCCGGTGCTGAGCCAGCGGCCGGCCGGTGGTCCAGACAGAGAGCCTTCCTCTCTGTCTGGACCACCGGCCGGCCGGTGCTGAGCCAGCGGCCGACCGGTGGTCCAGACAGGAGCCTTCTTCTCTGTCTGGACCACCGGCCGGCCGGTGTTGAGCCAGCGGCCGGCCGGTGATGAGCCAGCGGCCGGCCGGTGGTCCAGACAGGGAGGAAGGCTCTCTGTCTGGTCCACCGGCCGGCCGGTGGTGATCCAGCGTCCGGCCGGTGGTCCAGACAGAGGAAGGCTGTCTGGTCCACCGGTCGGCCGGTGGTGAGCCAGCGGCCGGCCGGTGGCACCAGGCAGTGGGCAAGTCTACTGCCTGGGTCCTCCGGCTGGCCGGTGTGCTCACACCGGCTGACCGGTGGACTTAGTGAGTCCACTTTTCAGCTTTCTTGGGCCAACTCCTTGGCAACCTTTTGCCTGTGTTTACCATGTTTATCATTGTTTAACATGCTTACCATATTACCAATGTTTACTATTATGTAATTTAGTACACTTTTCTATTTGTGAACTAATGTTTGTTTTTTTGATTTGAAGGAAAATGACAGATCAATCAGTTGATCAGCCACATGATTCTGGAGATGAGCATATTGGTCATACATCTGGGGAGGAACATTCACATGCTCCTATTACGAAAAAGAGTTCAAAGGTTGGTAAGCGTGGGTACACACGTTTACCAAAATTATCACTTGCCCGTACGAAGGAGGAGAGGATAGTCGTGGAGTTTGATGATGATGATCTTCCTAGAGGTCCAAATGCTAAAGATTTTAAGGGTTTTGTAGCAACTCAGGCTAAGAGCAAAGTAAGCATTCTCTATGATGATTGGAGAAGTGTGGATAAGGCGATAATTTCTCAGCTGTGGGAGACCATTTTGGTAAGATCTTTTGCTATTGTTTGACTGTTCTTTAAATGTTTCTAGTATATATAATATTTTTAACCTCTTTTTTATCAGATGACATTTGATATTCCTGACACTGGAGGAGTCAGGAAGAAATGCTTATCGTTGGCTGCTAGGAGATGGAGGGATTTCAAATCAACCCTATCATCTGATTTCATTTATGGTCATAGGAGTCGTGAGAATCCATGTCGTATATATCCTTTTATAGATGAAGACACATGGAGACAATTTTTTGAAAGTAGAAGAAAAGAATCATTTTTGGTAAGGGCAATGTAAACTTTTATAAGCTTTCTTATATAAATGATCTTATTATTGTTTTGTTAATGATTACTTATTCTTAATTTACAGCAAACAAGGAAATCTCATCAAGAGATCCAATCTAAAAATGTATACCCTCATAGTTTATCTCGGGGAGGGTATGCATTATTGGAAGAACAAATGATGGCAGAAAAATTTCAACAACTAAGAGCTGAGTCTTCAAGTTCTGGAGAGGTGGCCCCTCCATCCCCTCCATCTAGACATGAGAAATGGAAAAGAGCTCGGAAGGGAAAAAAAGGACAATATCTTTCGGAAGAATCGAGACTCGTAGTTGAGAGGATTGTAAGATATCTATTTTACTTATTTAAGTTTACTATTTTCGTCATATATTTCCAATCATTATAGAAATGTTCAATTAATTATTACAGGAATCTCTTGAGGAGCAGAGTTCACAGGGGACATTTACACCATCTGGGAGGGAAGATATTTTATCTGTGGCATTGGGAAAGCCCGAACATCCTGGCCGTGTAAGAGGATATCCGGCAGGTGTATCGGTAAGAAAAGTGTTGCCACGTTCCTCAACTTCTAACGTTGAGGGAGTTTATAAAAAAAATAGAATCCTTGGAGGCTGAAGTCCATAATATTAATGCGACAATGGAGGACAAGATTAGAGCATCGGTGCAGTTAATGTTTGCAGACTTGCAAAGACAATTTCAGGGTGCAGCTCCCACTCCACCTCTCCCAGTAGCTCCCACTCCCCCACCTCAGCCTGCGGACCCCATTTTTGATCCTCCTCCTCCGCCGCAGCTACCTACTTATTGTGAGTTGTATGTTGATGATCCTCAACATCATATAGTTGCATATGGGATGGTATATTGTATAGGAGATACAGTTCATCATCAACAGTTAGAGGTAGAGAATCAGAGGGTCACTGTACAGGATATTATAGATAGATCAGCTCGGATACCATTACCTACAGATGAGGTGACGACAGTTGGACATAGTATCGGCCATTTTTTACTTTGGCCATCCAGACTTCTTCGACTCATTACCATAGAGGTATGGATGTTATATCTTTTATTTTATATTTTTATTAATGTTTTATCATTTGAAAACTAATATATTTTTCAATTTATTTTTACAGGAATACTTCAAAGGTAAAGAAATACTGTATAGACAACAACAAAGACAGATAGCTATGACATCAGATGCAGATACTAGCAGTCTTGACAAATTGTCAAGATATTCAAATTTGTTGGCGGATCATTATGACTTTACAATGGAAGCTCATGTCTGTGGACGTGAACTATGTGTGGGGATTATGAAAACTGATATCATGGAGTTTTTCACTGGAGATAAGTTGGGCATCAACGTGGTGCAAATTTTTATCATGTAAGTCTTAACACCTTTTCCTTGCGTTATATTTATTAAAAATGTATACTTATGTCTGCTTTGTATTAGGTATCTGTATAAAATTTGTGAGAGGAATGAGCTGACATATGTATATGGATTCGTGGACCCACAATTGATTTCCCCTGAAGCATGTGCATTGGATGAGGAACAAAGAATGCTTTATATTGCTGATAGATTTGAAAAGAATGTAATCACACAGTGTTGGATGATGCCTTTTTGTGAGAGGTATGAAACACATCCCTCTCAAAGAGTTAATTATCTTTTAACATAAAAAACCACTAACGTTAAATTTCCTTTTATCAGGGATCATTGGATGTTAGGGGTTTTTTGCCCTAGGGAGAAAACACTTTATTGGATATGCTCTCTCCATGATGATGTGCGAGAAAGTTTTAAGAATATATTGGAAACGTAAGTTTCAATTTCACAATAGTTTTATATATTATAATGAATTTTAAATTTACCCCATTCGTATTATTTTCTAACAGGGCATGGGTCCACTTTCGAAAAAGCGCAAAGAAAAGGAATTTCAAGATCAAATATGTACATGCGAAGGTAAATATCCATTTATAATTTGTACATTTTGATTTATTACATAAAAATAATATATTGAATTTACACTCATTCAAACAGAAATGTCATGAGCAACAAGGCATCATCGAATGCGGATATTACATGTTAAGATTTATGTATGAAATAATAACAACTGGGACAGTTCTGAGTTTTGACCTGGTAAGATTTCCTCTTTCTCATAATATTTCAATTTGATTTATTCATTATACACGTTGACTACTATCCTTTTCCTTTGTAGCTTTTTGATGACCCTCAACCCTTTACTGCTGAAGATATCAAACACTTACAAGTGGAGTGGTCAAATTATTTTACAGGTTTGATTGAATTTTAGTTGTTTGTAATGTAAAATGTAATTTTGAATATTGTCAATGTAATTGTGTATTTCGTATTCGTTTAGGTTGGATTTAGTTTTTTTTGAAGTTGACAGTGTAAGTTTTGAATGTTATATAAGTGAATGTTTAATTTTTCTCTACTTCTTGTTTTGGTCTACTGTTGATGGTTTTTCTGGTCTGGATTTTGGTATGGGGGGAGAGGTTCCAAGGGGGTGGGTGGGTGTTTGGGGGGTGTCCAAGGGATATGGGAGGGGTGTCCAAGGTGTGTTTGGGGCTGTCCTAGGGGTCGGGGGGGTGTAAATGAGGGTGGGGGTGTCCAAGGGGTGGGGGGTGTCCAAGGGATATGGGAGGGGTGTCCAAGGTGTGTTTGGGGCTGTCCAAGGAGTCGGTTGGGTGTAAATGAGGGTGGGGGGGGGCTGTCCAAGGGGTGGGGGGTGTCCAAGTGGTGGGGGGTGTCCAAGGGATATAGGAGGGGTGTCCAAGGGGTGTTTGGGGCTGTCCAAGGGGATGGGGGGGGTTTCCAAGGGGTAGGGGGTTTCCAAGGGGCCGGGGGGGTGTCCAAGGGGTGGGGGTGTCCAAGGGGTGGGGGGTGTCCAAGGGATATGGGAGGGGTGTCCAAGGGGTGTTTGGGGCTGTCCTAGTGTTCGGGGGGTGTAAATGAGGGTGGAGGGGCTGTCGAAGGGGTGGGGGGGTGTCCAAGGGGTGGGGGGTGTCCAAGGGATATGGGAGTGGTGTCCAAGGTGTCTGGGAGTTCTGTCCAAGGGGCCGGTTGGGTGTAAATGAGGGTGGGGGGGCTGTCCAAGGGGTGGGGGCGTCCAAGGGGTGGGGGGTGTCCAAGGGATATGGGAGTGGTGTCCAAGGTGTCTGGGAGTTCTGTCCAAGGGGCCGGTTGGGTGTAAATGAGGGTGGGGGGGGGGGGCTGTCCAAGGGGTGGGGGGGGTGTCCAAGGGGTGGGGGGGTGTCCAAGGGATATGGGAGTGGTGTCCAAGGTGTCTGGGAGTTCTGTCCAAGGGGCCGGTTGGGTGTAAATGAGGGTGGGGGGCTGTCCAAGGGGTGGGGGGTGTCCAAGGGGTGGGGGTGTCCAAGGGATATGGGAGGGGTGTCCAAGGGGTGTTTGGGGCTGTCCAAGGGCTCGGGGGGGTGTCCAGGGGTCGGGGGGGTGTCCAAGGGGTCTGGGAGGGCTGTCAAGGTGTGGGGGGGTGTCCAATGGGTGTTTGAGGCTGTACTAGGGGTCTTGGGGGTGTAAATGAGGGTGGGGGGGCTGTCCAAGGGGTGGGGGGTGTCCAAGGGGTGGAGGGTGTCCAAGGGATATGGGAGGGGTGTCCAATGGGTGTTTGAGGCTGTACTAGGGGTCATGGGGGTGTAAATGAGGGTGGGGGGGCTGTCCAAGGGGTGGGGGGGTGTCCAAGGGTTGTGGTGGGGCTCCAATGTGGTGGGGGAGGGCTGGCCAGGTTGTTAGGTGGGTATAGATGAGGGTGGGGTTCAGTTGGGGCTTGGGGGAGGGCTGGCATGGTTATTTTTGTTTGGTTTCTGGTTGCTTTTTGGTGAGAGCAGTGCAATTATTTAAAAAAAAAAAATTCTTTCACGTCGGTTATTTTATAACCGGCGTGGTAAATAAATCGGTAGGGTTTTATCACGTCGGGTTTTTCTAGAACCGACGTGCTAAACCGTTCCCGGGGCTTTTATCACGTCGGTTCTTAATATAACCGACGTGCTAAAAGGCCTGGGAATCGATTTACCACGTCGGTTATTGGATAACCGACGTGCTAAAACGTTTCCCAGGCCTTTTTATCACGTCGGTTTCTTAAATAACCGACGTGATAATAGGCCAGGGGAAGGGTTTATCACGTCGGTTTAGGGAATAACCGACGTGATAAAGCCCCCCGCGCATATTTATCACGTCGGTTATTATATGAACCGACGTGATAACCACCGTGATGTTAGGGATATTACATCGGGTTTTAAATAACCGACGTAAAAAACGTTATTTATAACGTCGTCCGTATTAACGTCGCCTAAAAACCGACGTAAATAATAAAAAATAACCGACGTAAAAAATGTTTTCTGCACTAGTGATAATGTCAAACACATGAATTCTATGATCATATATTTTATTCAAACATGTTAATACTTTCCAAAAATAACATGAATCTCTAGAAAATATTAATGAAAAAAATATATTCTTCAAGAAATTATCTCTATCCAATATATTACATAAATCCAAAAATGCAATAAAATTCATCAAAGATGACCTAAATCACTTTTTCATCAAATCACTAACCAATTTCAAGGTCACCAAACTATCCCATTTTCTTTAACAACTGAAATCATATCTTTATCTCAACTAAACATTATCATCTCACAATCGAGAACATATTAAGGTTATATTTCCCTCAATCATGTGATTTCCATAAAATATCACAATACCACTAAATCAATTTTCTAGTTTTCTGTTATAATTCAACATATGCTTGAAAATCCAAAATGAGAAACTTCTTCCAAATAGTCCTTATATGTTTTATGATTCTTATGGCCAAAATATCATTGATAAAACAATTCTACGGCATAATTCTAAAATTCCAATACATAAAAACAGCAATCCTTCCACTTCTTAAACCATTAACCATGATTCATCGTTATATTCATGAATACTTTATTCCTTTTATATTTCATTCGTAGTTTCTTCATCATCAACAGTAAAACGTTTACACATATAACCTTTATTATCCACTTATTGGGATTTTCCCCTAGAAAATTTATTTTCATAATGCACATACCTTAAATATTTAAAACATTCAACCATGTATGGTACCTTATAAAAACCATTATGCCCATCCATAGTGATAACTAAAATTTCCATTTTTAATTGGAAATTAATCATTAGTCATGGAATAAATATTTTTCATAATAAAATATAATATTCATAAGAGTTATAAATCATCAATAATAAATCATGATCCATGAGTATATAGCATAAAAAATGGAATGTGGAAAAATATAAGCATATAACATTGTGAACATGTATAAATATAAATAGGTTCACTCATTAAGTTAAGGAAATGAGATAAGGTCCTTGCATAAAATTATGTACATATAAAAATATTAGTACATAAACTTGTGGACATGAAACTAGGTCTACACATAAATACATATACATGAAAATAGGTCTATGAAAAAACTTGTGGAAAAAAAACCAGGTCTAAGAAAAAAATTATGTATATGAAACTAGGTCTACACGTAAACTTATGGACAACAAACCCAATACACCCGTATTATTGACAATATGAAATCAGTTTCACACATAACATAATTATCTAATGATTTAAAAATATTTATCCAAAGTATTGGAGGTAAATAATGGACTCAGATATCACATAATCATAATCAATTCATATGTACTCCACAAGATCATGAAAAATTTAATATTTCATCATAACATAACCCATGGAAAAGAAAATGTATTTATCAATATTTAATTATCATATATATAAACCTTCTAGACAAAGAATAAGGATGGTATCCTAGAATAATACCCCCAATGAAACATAAGTAACATCAAAGGATGTCAACATAGATGAAAAATCAATTTAAAATATCACTAGAACATTTCTTGAGAAGAATAATCTTTTCATTTGGAAATAACTTATTTAGAATCCAAATATTTCCAAAATATTAATGGAAAACATTTTCTTTGAAAATAAATATGGAAACAGATAAATTAATATTCAAATAATTGAGTAGTACTAATATTGGGAAATTTCATTCCCATCACAATTGTTAAAACAAATATTTTGTTCACACCTTTAGAAAAAGTACCTTGTTCATAAAATGACAAGAATAATATTTTTTAAACCTTTCTGTAAAAATTTAAACATGGGTAAAAATTAATTTAATCAATCATTTAATAATATTCAAAAACATTCTTTAAAATATTTATAAAACATGGATACGGTTAAAAAGGATTTTTGATCAAAATAAGACAAATAATGTCTTCTTTTATTAAAAACATTTTATGAACCATTTTGAGTACCAAGTAGATTAAATTTGTACTAAAAATTCAAAAATATAAAGATAAATAGATGATAATAAAAATTAATGGGGTTTATAATATAAGGATCATATAATTTCTCTAAATGGAAGTTTAGGAATAACTGATCTAAATTAAAATGAGATTGAAACATAAATACCATAACACTTTAGTAACTTTTAAATCATAATCCCTATGAAAGAAATAAATTCAAATGAAACACTAAATAATATGAATAAAAAAATACATGATATAAAATTTCAAAGGTGAAGTATGTAAACCACATTAAAGAGAAAATTAGTGAATATGGAATATGTCTTACAAAAGCAAAAGTGAGATGAAAGTCCACTTACCTCAAGTTCGACATGATTTTCAAGTACTCTAATATCATATATAAAAAATTTAAATTTATTATAATTATATAAAAGAACCATATTAATACATATAATATCATATATGATCCTCTTATAACATTTCAAAACCCATTTATTAATAATTTTTTATTAAAATAGTCATTTATGGGTGTTAAATGTGTTATTTTTCATGTAAGTTTTGGTTTGGTAGTTTTGGTCCTTGTAATTTGGTCACGGTTTAATAATTAATATAATTTTAATCATTTAATTATTATCATATTTAATCCTTATATACACTTTTATAACTACTCATATAATGTGCTAAGGAAAAATAAATTACATCACTTCATAGAGACCATAGTCCGTATTTATGCACAAGTGACATTTCCATTTGTTGATGGATTGAATGAAAGAATGGTAAATAAAAAATCACCTTTATAGAAACATAATAATATTATAAATATCATATATATTTATTAAATATATAATTATTACCATCCATGTAAAGTGTAAATTAAAACATAATCGCATCCCTTCGTTGAGGTGGTAGTCCACACTTATGTATGAGCGATGTTATCAATATCCAACAGATGGAAAGGTTATAAGGTAGATAAGAAATTATAATTAAAGAAGAATAATCATATAATAAATATTATATATAACCATTAAATCCATTATAATAACCCTCCATGAATTATGGTAATGGGAAATGAATCACATTGCTACATGGAGGTGGTAGTCCAAACATATGCACGCATGATAATTTTATTTCTCATTTGACAGAAATGAGGGTGGATAATGGTGGATAAATAATCATAATGAAATTTAATTATATTTAGAAAATTTAATATATTAATTTAATATTAATATCATATATTTAAATGAGGTGGAAGAATAGATAAATTGAAAGATATCAGGAATGATAATTACCTCTTTCTCAGTAGACCTCATATAGATTCCTTCTTAAGGACCATTGTAATGGTATTTTAAGAAGAATGAACCCTCTAATTAATGGATAGATAATTTTAGAAGATAATTGGTTAGGTTTTTTTCATGATACATGGCTCAATAAGGTGTAAATAAAATAGAGGAGAGATATTTTTTATAAGTGGGGGAGGGGCACACATTAAATTTTATAACGGATTAAAATATTATTAGGTCATTTTCCTTGAAAAGTGTCCCATAAACAATTAAATTTTCATAATAAGATGATAATGGTATAAATAAATTCATCCAATAATAATTAAGATGAAAAATTGTGGCCTTATCACTTATGTTTATCTTAGATTAACATGATTTACCCTTTTAACATGGTGATAATTTTTTACTATTTTTACTATTCCTTTGGGGGGAAAAGTAAGTTGGAATTATTAAATAATATTAATTATTATAATTAAAAATATTGAATCTGTTTTATAGAATTAAATTTCTATAATTGGTATAATTTAATTTTAAATAAGTGCGCAAAATGCAAGAAAAATCCACTTTAGAAAAATGCATTTGTAAGCATAAAACTTAATTTACTAGCATTTATTTCTAAAATAAATCATAAAATGAATGTTAATATTCTATTGAATATATTATCTATAAATTTAATTAAAAAAATCAATAGATATATATTAATTTAATTTATTAATACAGAAACACAATGTGCGCATAAAAACAATTTTTTTAAATAAAATGTGTTTTTAAGCCCAAAAATTAACTAATAACAAAATCAAGTATAATGATGATTATTATGTTATTAAGATTATTTTTTATAATTAAGTAATATTTATGTTACTTTAATATCAAATTAAAAACATAAAGGGACTTTTACTTGAAAATAAACGATATTTTTTATAAAAATAGGTATTTTTCACTATTCCCTGAAATATATGTCTTTTTTGGTAAAGTCTTAAAAATTCACCCTAATATAATATTGAAATGATAATTTAAAAAATTATATCAATTAACTCAAATAAAATTTCTAGAAATGGTATAAATTAATCATAATTTCTATGTGAAAATGCAATAAAACCCATTTTTTGAAGAAGAAAACATATTTTTGAAGCATAAAATGACTTCGCAAAAAATGAGTGCTTATTTCCTAATAATTAATAAATAAATTTGTATTATGTAGGAACATTAAATATATATTTCAAAATTAATTTACTCATATTTATACCATCCAATTCAATTACTAGGTTAAAGCTGTCACATTTAAATATAAATATTTCTATAGTACATTGAAAATCACTTAAGAAAGATATTAAAATAATTATTATTTTGAACTAAATTTTTGGGGTTTTATAATTTCAAACCATATTTCAAGTAACTTTAAACTTTAAAATAGTAAGTCTACATAAATGAAAGAAGAAAATATGTACATGGATAAGTTCTATATGCTTCAAAAGTTTGAAGTTTCATGTATGGTATGGTGTGTACATGTCCGAAAATTACTCATGTTGTGGGATTGGTCATCCAGTTCATGTAATATCCAAGAAAGTTTCATTGGGAAACTATAAAGTGTATTATTTTATATCTCAAAGGATCAAAAGGTAAAACTATTTGTTTCATAGTTAATGATTTATTACTTGGGTCTGTAGATACAGACTTTGGGGGTGATTTAGATTCTTGGAAAAGAAAAATAAGATTTGTTTACACTTTTAAAGGAACCAAGGTAAAGTGGATTTCTATGTTACAACAAGTGATTTCAATTTCTAAAATGTAAGTAGAGTATGTGGATAAAACATAAGTAATCAAGAAGATGGTATGGTTAAGGTATTTAGTTGAATAACTCAGATATATATAGGGTAAAGAGTTGTTATTATATGATAGTAAAAGTGAAATTAATTTAGCTAAGAATACAATGCTTCATTAAATAACTAAAAAAATTGATCTAAAGTACCATTAAATACAGAATATTCTATAATATTAGAAGTTAGTGTTATGGAAGGTAGCTGAGAAAAAAATTGAGTGGATGTATTTACCAAGAGTTTGGGTCTGTATATACTGATCAAACCTAAAGACTTAGTTGGGTTTGGGTGAATGGAAGGTGATAGAGAAACATTATCTATAGTGGAAACGAAATGATGTTTTTTAGATATTGAAGCTGTTATTATGGTGGTTTCTCATAATAAGTCTTCAAGTGGGATATTTTTGGGAATGTGTGAATCCTACTTTTGTTTAATGAAATCAGTTGACCAAAAGGAGTGTAGTGGAACCTCCTTGTTTTAAATATCATAAATCATGTTTGTTATGATTCTAATAAGTTTATTGTTTCATGATAGTAAATCATTTTTTAAGCTGAATTGTGAAACATTTGCTAAGTTTTTATCTACCATTAGTTCAAAAGATCTAATTCTAGTTATATTGATCATCTGTTAGTAAAGGCATACTATCATTGGATCTAACTCCAGTTCAAAGGTGTTACTGCCAAAATAGATCTACCGCTAAAATAGATATACCATCATAATAGATATATCAGAAGATAGATATACCACCAAAATATATCTAATATCAAATCGATCTACCCCTAGTTTGATCTACCACCATTATTTGCTAACACTACCATTAGAACTCCTACCACTGATAGATGCTACCACTAGGGATCTATCCTCAAAGGACACTACCACCAGTTTATGATGATTGTATCAGTACATATACTCCTAGAGTACTATCATAGATTTAAAAAATTAATTTCAAAATTAATTCTCTAATGTTTAATTTAATAAATTAAATACATTTATATCCACATGGATTTAAGAATGATTATTCTTATACCACTATATGGATTCATTAAAGAAAAAGGTTAGTATTTTCTAGATTTGTTGCTCAGTACGAGGGTCTTGATTATTCTAATATTATCCTTTAATGGATAATTAGACCTAGGATGCTATATATTTTAGTAGGATCTTCCTCATATGCATGCATGTATTAGTGTAATTGTGATACAATGGCACATATATGAACAAACTCTCACATGATTGAAACAAGAGGAAGAAGAGACACACATTGGTGGAAGATCCTTGGACTTTATAAACAAAAAGTTGAAGTATTTTTCATACTTCCATGACCCCCTATTTTACGGAAACTTCTAAGAAACCTATTCGAAGTACTTTCAAAGATAGCATCCAAGAATCCAAAATAACTAAATCTATTAAAACTTAGAAGCACTATTTTTACTTCATATCTAAACACCTTTTCATTCTATTTATACTTTATATATGAGTTATATGTTGTTTTTCTATATTTTTCTTTACAAATTGTCTCATTTACAAAACTAGAGAGTGTTTGTGTAACACTTTAGAATATTAAAGGGTTAAAAGGATAAATGGTATGAATCATGTCAAGAAGCTGCACCTTTATTTTTAAGAGACTAACTGATTATAACTCCATAATTAAGAATAATTTCCCTAGAGTAGATATCAGGATGGGTGACCTTTTGGGAATTTTCCTAGGGTGTGTATGAGTGAGGACAGAGCACACTAAAAATAATATGTGTTTCCCTATGGGAAAAATCATTATTCTAATGACCCATTTGGTAATATGGGTAGGCCCTAGGAAGCGGACCATGTGTTTGTGGGAAAAAAGTAGGTACCTAATGGGCTAGGACCCACCATCCATGTTAAGTAGGGTATTTGTGTTATAAGTGAGGCCCAGTTGTTATATTGGTATCAAAGTGAGGAACCCAGCCTTAAGTGTGGAGGAACTTCCTAGTTTGAGATCGAAGGTCCACAAAGAGGATTTTTTGCTCTAAATGGTGGTGAATGTAACACCCTAGAATATAAAAGGGTTAAAAGGATAAATGATATGACTCATGTAAACAAGGTGCACCTTTTTATTTAGGATCCTACATAATTAGAACTCCACTATTAAGCATGCTTGGCCTAGAGTATAAATCAGGATGGTTGATCTTATGGGATGTTTCCTAGGGTGTGTGAAAGTAAGGAAAAATAACACTGGAAATAACTTGTATTGGCATGTGGGTACAATCATTAGTATAATGACCCGTTCAGGCATGTGGGTGGACCCTAGGGAGGAGACCATGTGTCTGTTGAGAAATTGGTGCATTTATATTTCCAAAAAAAACTGTGAAAGTGGTTAGGTGTGACATGTGCTTGTATTTATCCCACATATAACTATAAAATAGGCTTTGTTCTTGGATATCCTTGTGAGTTATTGTTATTAAAACCTAATCTTGGTTATGGTTCAACTTTTTTTATAATAAACTACTTTGAAGTATGTGATTTATAAGTGGAGGGGATTAAGAATCATCTTAAGACTAAACCCCTTGTTAAATTCTATTATGATTTATATGATTTGGGATGGGACCATATGTATGTGGGGAAACCGGTGGTACCATGCTAGGTAGGACCTAATGGCCATGTTAAGGTGGGGTATTTATTCTATCAATGGGGACCAATTGTTATAGTTTCACTCTATCTCTATTTTTGGTATTTATATTCCAAAAAATAACTATGGAAGAGGTTGGGTGTGACATGTTCTTGTATTCATCCCACATACAACTATGGAAGAGGCTTTGTTCCTAGATAGCCTTTTGATATTTTTTTTCTAGAACCCAATACTATTTATGGATTAGTTTACTTTATAATAAACTATTTGGAATCAGGTGATTTATAATTAGAGGGGATTAAGTCCTATCTTGAGATTGAACCCCTTGTTAAATTCTTCTATGCTTTATATGCTTTTTTTCATTATTTTAAAAACTGTTTTTGTTTGTTTTTTGTGAAAAAAACTTTACTCTTATAGTTAATATTAATTTGTGTTTTATATATATTGTTTGGTTAAGTAAATTAGTTTCAAGAGTTGAATTACCTTTAGGGTTATTTTAATGGAGGCTTGATCCCTCTTTTCAGAAGCTATTCAAAAAATTAAATTATATATTTCTATTGTTTTATTAAATAGGTGATTTTGTTAAAATGGGGGGGTTTCTTATATTTTTTTTAAATATAAATTTTTTTAAAAACTCTATTCACCCTCCCCCCCCCCCATCTTGAGGTATCCACTCCAAAAAACATTTGGTATTAGAGGATTTTCAAAATATATTTTTATTATAATTTAGTTGTGTTTAAAGATATTAAATCTCTATTTTAACTAAATTTAATTCCATATGGATAATAATAGACAATAATGAACTTACACTAATCAAACTCCATATTTTCATGGAAATAATTATTCTCAAGAGAATATTACAATGAAAATATGTTTATAAATTATGGTATTTGATATATGAACTAATATTGAAGATAAATATAAAAACCCTACAACTTCTACGGCTAATTGGAGTGATGCCACTAAGGTTTCATATGAATATAACTATAAAGTAATTAATTCTTTTTACTCAAATTTAGGATAGGATGAATTTAATAGAATATCTTTTTATGTTACTACCTTTGAAATTTGGGATACTCTTTTTATATCATATGAGTGGACTTCTAATTTTAAATAAATACACTTGAATATTTATACTATTAAATATAATAATTTTAAGATAAAACTTGATGAATCTATTTTGACATGTATATTTGGTTCAATTTGATATTTATCACAATCCATACATTGGGAAAGAAAATTAATAACAAGAATCAAGTGATTCATTTTCATATATTTTTACCAGATATGTGGATAGGAACCTTTATTTCCATAGGAAAACCATGTTATATAAGTTTCCAATAAAGAGATCATTTTAAATATTATGTTGTATGAGGAGGAACATAAAGTAAATAAAGAGAAAGTGGATGAACCCAAAAGTAAGTCCGTAGACTTTAATACTTCTGACTCAAAACAAAAAAAAGAATATCAAAGTTCAAAGTTTGAGTGATGAAGAATCACTCACTAACGGTGATGAAGAAATGGAATATCTTGCTAAAGGTTTTAAGAAATTTTATAAGAAGAAAAATTTCTTATATAAATCCAAATATAGAGGTAAGTATGATAATAAGGGGAATTAGAGAATAGATTGGAAAAGGGGTGATTCTTTCAATTAAGTGATCTACTATGAATATAATAGAAAAGGACACATCAAAGTAGATAGTCCCAAGTTGAAGTATAATAATAAATATGAGGAAAAATAAAGAAAAATATAAAAAGGATATGAAATCCACCTCGAGTGCCTATGAGGATATTTCCAGTGAATCAAACTCGATCAAAGAAGATAGAAATTCCAAATCTAATATGTGTTTTATGAAAAAAAAAATTCTAAGGTATTAAATGGTTTTCCTACATCTCCTTCTCATATTTACAAACTTTATGAAACAAAAAATAATGTTGAGAATATGTCTAGTGATGAAATATTTGAATATTGTAACATGTAGGAAGACACATTTAATGAATTGAAAGATAAATGTAAAAGTTTAAATAAGCAGCATGTTTTTTCTACTCACTTTAAGACATATATTATGATACAAAATGATAATAATTCTTAATTTATTAAAGATAATAATGAATTATAATTGTCAAATTAACAATTAAATAAATATCTAGATATATTCACAAATGGAAGAAAAAACCTTACCCATATTTTTGGTAAATAGGCCATTCCTAAGTACACTACTCGAATAGGTTATCAACCTGGATAGAGAAAAATCAATAAAAATTATTTTATTTCAAACACCAATTTTACTAGTTTTGTTAATAGTTCAAATTATGTTGGACCTAATAAAGTATTTAATTCTAGAAGTTTAATATTTTCTTATAGGAAACCAATAAAAAATTATGGATTCCTAAAGCAACTATTACTAACATATTTGTACCAAAGAAAATATAGGTACCAAAATCATTTTTGGTTTAAATATATTTTCTATGTAATATTATTAAATTGTTACAATAAAAAACTATGGTACCAGGATTGTGGATTTTTTATAAATATAAATAGATAAACTCAAGATTCAAAATTTTGATTAAATTGGATGGTGGACATGTAAATTTTGGTGAAAATGTAAATGGGGGGATAATTGGATTTGTATAAATGGGTAACTCTAGTACAATTTTAATTCATGAAGTTTTATTTGTTTATGGATTAAAATACAATTATCTTATAATTTCACAATTATGTGATGATGTTTTTCTTGTTAAATTTAAAAATAATTATTTCAAAGTTTTAAATTCTAAAAATAATTTAATTTTTACTACTTTGAGAAATGAGAACGTTTATACTATATATTTAAATTCCTTATTTTCATATAATTCTTATTGTTTAAGTTCCTTCCACAAATAATATTGGATTTAGAATAAGATATTAGGCCATTTCAATATTCACTCGCTTAGGAAGCTAATTATGAAAGGTTTAGTTAGGGATCTAGCTAAACTAGAATTCCAAATAGACAAATTATTTAATCTATATCAAAAGGGAAAGCAATACAAAATATATTTCAAATCAAAGAAAGAAGTTTTCAACCAATAAACTTTAAAGTTGGTTCACATGGATTTTTTTGGACCATCTATAGTTTCTACTTTAGCAGGAAAACATTATGGCTATATTATAGTTGATTATTATTCAAGATATACATGGTTGTTTTTCTCTTTTATATTTTTCAAAATATTCTAGATCCGTATAAAATCTTAGTGGACTTAGTATTAAGACCATAATAAGTGAGCATTTCCATGGATTTGTATATCAAGAGTTTGAATCATTATGCTCAAAACATGGCTATAGTCACATCTTTTCTTCTCCTAGGACCCTAATGAGTATGATTTACTTATTTATTTTTGGTAAGAAGTTATAAACACAACTTGTTATATAATTAATATAGTTTTAATTATACAACTCTTAAATAAGGTCCCTTAATAATTATAGAATGGTATAAAAACAAAGTTTAATTACTTTAGAATTTTTAGTTGTAAAGTATTTGTACTCAAAAAAAGATAATTTTGACAATTTTGAATCCAAAAGTGGTGAAGTATTTCTCCCTGGATATTATACAACCAAAAAATCATATAGGGTATTCAATAAAACTACTAATATTATGGAAGAATCTATACATGTAAAGTTTGATGAAATATATCCACATGAGCCTAAGACCACTTTAGAAAATCTGGAAGATTATCTTTCCAATTTGGATATCAATTATTCCAGACTTCCTGTAAAGAATCATCCCAGTAATGATGAACTACCAGAACCCAAACCTATAGATGAAAATGAGGTTTCAAACACTTCTATTACTAGATCTGTTATGACTCATAGATAACATCCCTTATATTTTTTTATGTTAACAAGATAAATGAACTCGAATAATATATTCTTATAGAAATCAGTTTTTACATCAATATTTATTATCACATATTGAACCTAAGAACATTATAGAAGAAATAGATTATGAATTATGGGTAATGGAAATTCTAGATGAGTTAAATAAATTTGAATTAAATAAATTCTAGTAATTGGTTTAAATACCCAAGGAATACCTAACTATCTGTACTAAATGGGTGTTTACATACAAGGTTTTTGAGTTAGGAAATATAATTAGAAAAAAACTAATATTGGATGTACAAGGATACAGTCAAGAGGGTGGTATTTATTATGAGGAAACATTTTCACTAGTATCTAGTCTTGAAGCCACTATAATTTTTCTTGCCTATATAGCACATTTTAATTTCAAAATATATCAAATAGATGTCGAGAGTGAATTAATAAATGGTTATATAGTTAAGGATTTTTTTTCCTTGAGCAACCCCTTGAATTTAAAAACCCTCATTTTCTAAATCAAGTTTTTAAATTAAAAAAGATTTATATGGTTTAAAATAATCACCCAGATCTTGTTATGATAGTCTCAACTCATTTTTATTTCAAAAGGTTTTTCAAAAGGGGTAGTTTTACCTACTTTATTTATAAAAATAATTTTTAAAGTTGTTTTATTATTAGAAATTTATGTTCCTGATATTATTTTTTGATATTTAAGAAATTATTTGTGTACTTGAATTTTAAAAAATGATGAAAAGTGAATTTGAAATGAGTTTGATGGGTGAACTTAAATTCTCCCTTTGTTTTCCTATTTTTCAAAATAAATATGGGATTATTTTAAATCAAAACAAGTACACCAAAAATATTTTGAAATGTTTTATTATGAATAGTACTAAATGTAGATATACTCTTATGAGTACTAGATGTAATTTGGGTCTTGATAAAATTAGGAAACTAGTTGATCAAACCACTTATAGAGGTATAATTGGAAGCATACCATACTTAAATACTATCCAACCAGCTATAATGTTTAGTGTGTGTATTTGTTCTTGTATTAAATCAAATCCAAGAGAAATGCACTTATTTTTTATAAAATAATTTTCAAATACCTCAAGAATATAACCAACTTAGGACTATTTTATCCTAGAGGATAAGAATTTTTTTAGTGAGTTATTTGAATTTTATTTTAGTAATTGTATGTTAGAGAGAAAAGGAACCTCTATAACATGTCACTTTTTAGGTAAGTATCTAGTTTCATGGTGTAGTAATAAATAAAACTCTATGGAATTATCCACTATTAAGGATGAGTAAATAGATGTCGGAAATTTTTTTGCACAAATTATATGGATGAAACACACTTTACTCTATTATAGATATAAATTTTGATGTATCCCAATAAATTGTGATAATACAAGTGTGATTAGTATCTCTAATAACCCTATTTCTTATTAAGGAACCAAACTCATTGATATAATACATCACTTTTTGAGAGATAATTTCCAAAAATGTGATATAATTTTTGAGTTTATAGGTATAGAGTATCATCTTGCTTTAATATTTACAAATCCTTAGAATTTTGATATATTAAGATATATCATACATGAACTAGTAATGATAAAATTTGGATATACCATTATCCTAAGATTTATTTTTGATTCTAGTAAAAAAATCTCACACCTGACTGATCCACCATTGGTGATAGACCATTTGTGATCCACTTTTGGTGATCCACTACTGGTGATCCATTGTTGGTTAAAAACCATTGGTGATCCACTATTGGTGATCTAGCATTGGTGATCCACCTTTGGCGATCCACTATCGTTGATGCACCATTGGTGATCCACCATCGATGATCCACCATCGGTGATCCATCATCGGCGATCCACCATTACTTATCTACCATTTCTATTTTCTATTATTAAAGTTATATCATGATTATTTATTTATTTATTATAATTATTATTATATTTAATTTATATTTTCAAATCCCAAAATAATAAAATTGGCTTAAAATATGACTTTGAGAACCCTCTCTCTCTCACGCATCCTTTGAATCTTTCTGTCTTATTTTCACTCTTGACTCGTTACCTTCCTTCTTCCTTAAATTCAATGTGAGGATGGTGAGAGTCAAATGTGTTACTCTTTCACATCTAAAAGAATCACATAACTTAAATAAATCATGATTGGTTTGTAATTGTCAAACTGAAGAACCCCCAACTTTCACATTGAGTTTTCATTATTGAAAAGGAAATTGATATTGAATGGTTAGTTTCAAGCAATTCACCTATAATGAAAGTGATCTAGGACCAAGGATGGATCAAATGGTTCTTGAGGAATAACCAACCATTCTATACTAGGTTGGTTCACCAGTTTTATTAGTTTGTAGAGTATTAATTCGGTGAGAATAAAAAATGTTATTAGGATTGTGATTGATGGAAAATAAATGGCATTTTCATCGAAATAGTGGTATCGATGCCTTAATGTTCCTCATAAAGGTATATACAATGATTCAAAAGGATCCATTATAAGTAATAGTGATAATTTTGTGTATAAGGATTATTTATTAGAGTTAAATGAGAATGTTTTTGTTTGAAGGCCTACAGCAGTTGAACTTGATTGACAGTTCAGACTATGCTTTAAATTTATATAGCATATGTTTTGTCCTGGGAAGAGGTGATTTATCATCATAAGGCACCAGGATATTTTTTTTCTTATCAAAATATAAGATAAGATAATTTTTTATAGATATTTGACATCCCATATGATGGAAATGAGAAATACCTCATCTAGATTTAATTCTTTGGTCTACCCCAATTTGATTTAATCTATATTAGAAGCTCAAAATATAGCGATTGAAGGTGAAAAAATAATAATAAAATGTGGTGGATTATATCTAAGTTGGTTTACCTTCAAGATAATAAAGGCTAATTGGAATCTTGGATGAATAATTGTTGGGAAAAAATCCCTCAAGGCATCATTGAATCATTTTTGAGGTGATTATGTTTGTTGACAAAGTGGACATCTGAGTGGTGATTGTTGACAGAGCAAAACAATGACATAAAAATTTGTTGACAAAGAGGATTTCATGATGGAATGTTGAGTTCAAGAGATGAGGTCAACGATCCATGTTTGATTCAAGAACGTCGACAAAAGGAATGGATGATCTAGAGGCGGTACAAAAGAATAGATACAAGGTGGCGCCGCTTTCCAGTGTTTGCCAAATTTTTGGGTCTGAAAATCAAAAAATGAAGAAAAGTGTTTTTAGAAAAGGGACTTGCACGCCGAGGACTTGGAGTATAATAAACTTGCGCACCATATGTTTTTCAAGATCAGAAGATCAAAATATGGCTAAGGAAATAGGTTCGCGCAAGTTTGGGAGTTGGTCGCGCAAGTGTCTAAAAGGATAGAAGACTTGCGCGCTGAGACTGGGTCGCGCAGGTGACTTGTGTGCCGTCACGCAGGGTGGTCAATTTGCCTATAAATACTGGACCACCCCACTTCATTTTGTACCGGAGTTCAACACTTTTAGAAATCAGAGCTCCTGTCGTGCAGGTGTGGTGGTCACGCAAGTGGTGTGTGTGGTCGCGCAGGTGGGACTTGCGCGCCAGGGTGACAGTTGCGTGCCAGTGTTTGAAGCTGTGTGCCAGTGTTGAGTTGTACGCCAATATTGGATTGGGCATAAAAGGAAGTGAGTCGTGTAGGTTTAGAGTTGAGGAAGCTTGAGTAGCGCAAGTGTCTGAGGAGGACTTGCGCGCCCGTTGTGACTTGCGCGCCGATACTTGTGCGCCGAGGTTGACTTGTGTGCCAAGTAAGGTTTATTTCCAGCAGTGATTTTCAGGCTCCATGGAAGCTGGAAGTTTGCCCGATACCTTCGGTGTAAAGAGAGATTCATCTACGGGTGAAAATTCGGCTTCAACAGAGCATCTACTTACAGAGGAAGATGCATTCCTTCATGCAAATGAAGAGACCTATAGGTCTATAAACTGTGAGTGGATTCCTTCCAAGAGAAGTGAGCAAAGGAAGAGAAAGTAGGTGATCCTCTCCACCGATAGTGAGCCAGAGAGAGAGAAACAGGGAGTGACCCTTGGGGAAGCAGTGAGCTGACCCTAAACATTGTAAAGGCAGTGAGCCTCGGCATAGAAGTGATCTAGCCCGAACATTGTAATCCACAGCTAGTGAAGTTTAGTGGAATTGATACGACCAGAAAATTGCCGGCGTATGCTCCTTGGATGTAGCCCTTTGCGGTGAACCAAGTAAAATTGTTGTGTCATGTGCATGCTTTACTTTCTGTTTACTTTGTGCAACAGGAAAGAGAGAGAAGAGTGTTTTTCTTAACAGCGAAACAAGATCAGAACGGGCATTAATTTTAAATTAGTCATACCCTGATTCACCCCCCTCTCAGGGTATTCAGCCTTGTGGACCTAACAATTGGTATCATAGGGAAAGGTTGATATTAGGTCTTCTCTCAATGGAGGTCACTAATAATAAAGGGATTTCGATCTTCGATGGATGTAATTTTCAGATATGGAAGAATCGAATGCAACACTATTTCTGATCCTTGGTAATGGATGTGTTTTCAGCAGCTATGCATGGTATCACAGCTGATATTAATAGTGGTGCATTATCAGAAGCTGAGCATAGAGAGTTGGATGCTGATTCCAAAGCAATCAATGCCTTAGGGGGAGCCCTTTCCAGTCCCATCTACATGAAGGTGATGTCATGCAAAACGTTACATGCCATGTGGGAAAATCTTTTGAATATATATAAAGGGGATACAAAGGTCAGAGAGGCAAAGATGCAGGTGTTGTGGAACAAATATGAAGATCTTAAAATGAACCTGAATGAGTCTGTTGACGCATTATTTGATAGGGTAAACATTTTTGTGGAAGATATGCGAGGTCTTGGCGAAGTCATTGAATACATAAAGATCGTAAAGCACATCTTTAGGAAACTTCCACCTCGGTTCAATCCGAAAGTTTCAGTTCTAGAAGATAAAGATCCAAAAGAGCTGACACTGGACAATTTGCACAGTACCTTGGTTACATATGAAATGAGGAACGATGATAATGCGTCTGTGGAAAAGGGGAAGTCCAAAGAGGTGGCATTTAAGGTCATGAAGAAGATCACCATTGAAGATTCTAATGAATAATAAGAGACAGATGATGTGATGTCATTCCTTTCTTCAAATCTGCAAAGAGGAAGAAGAAAGTTTAAAGGTAAAATTCCACTAGCATGCTTTCTATGTGGAATGATTGGTCATCTTGCGGCAAGATGCCCCAAGAAGTTTCAAGATAATGATGATGATGAAGTTGAAATTCCCAAGAAGAATACCTCATCATTTGTGAAAGGGAAGAAGCAATTCAAGAGAATTTTCTTCAAGAAAAATAATCTTCTTTCACAAGAACTTGAAAGTTCAGAAGAGTCTGAGGATGAAGAAGTTGAGGAAATAGAAAATTACAGAGATCGTGGGGTAAATTCCTTGGTGGAGATTGTTGTTAGTTCTCATAAAAAGGAAGAAGCTGACACTGAAGAAGAAGAATAAATTGAAGGGAGAGTTGATATGGAAGCCGAATTGGAAGCAGCTCTTGAGGAGATAGACGTTTGGAGAGCCAAAATGAAGAAAGCCAATAAAGTGGTTCGTGATTCCAAACTCTATATGAAATAACAGGATGAAGAAAAGTCTGAGCTGTTAGAATTAATTGATAGACTAAAATCCTCAACACCAGAGAGCTCAGAAAATATTGTTGAGTATAAGATTAAAATTTAGGAACAAAAGAAGGAAATTGATTGTTTGACTAACACAGGAAAGAAGCAGGTCAGATGTATCAAAGGGCTTGAAGAGGAAGTGGTCAGTCTGCGACAAAAAATTAAGGATCAAGAAAAACTCTTGACCCCCAATGTGATATCAGAAAAGTAGGCCATTAAGAAGAAAGAAAAGATGAAAGAGGAGTCTAGCAGTTCATCAGGGAAGAAGCAGCAATTGAGCTCAGATGTTAAGGTTGTTTTACGGCTGAATCAGGAACAAAAATCTGTGACAATTGCAGTCAGACCGCAAGCAACCGTCCCAAAATTGAAGGTTGATTTGGGCACAAAACAGAATCAGAATATTCAGAGATCCCAAATGGAAAATCATAGTGTTGAAGTATCACAAAGGAATGCATCTTATATCAGATGTTATTGCTGTGGGAAAATGGGACATTCACAGTATGTGTGTTCCATATCCAAGAGATATAGAAGGGAATAGGAACAGAGATGGCAGCCAAACAGAGAATGGTTTTCCAGAACATATTTTGAAGGACACTGTTTTTGGTGCAGAGGTTTTGGACACATGGCTAGGTACTGCACTTCGACCATTCAAAAAAATGTGCCAAAGCAGAATCAAAATGTTCGCAAGCAGCAGATCAATAAACTGACAGGTGAGTTAAAAGTTCAGAACAGATTTGCATCTGTGCAAGATGAAGCTAGTCCATCATACTCTGAGAAAGAACAGAAGCCTCAATCCATGCCGATTATGAAAGAAAAAGTATGGACCAATAATAAGAAAATTGAGAAGGTCGTAGTTGCTTAAATTTCCCTTAAAGCATCATATCGTTCTAGTGTGTGTATTCTTGATAGTGGTTGTACGTCTCACATGACAGGCAACAAGGATCTGGTTACGGGCATAAAATATGACAAAGAATGAATTTTCAAATTTGGAAATGATGAAGGCCTAAAGATTGTTGGCTCAGGAAAAGCCAAGTTTGGGGGAAAAGAAATGAGACGTGCTGATGTCTTGGTAGTAGAGGGTCTCAGTCATAACTTGCTTAGCGTCAGTCAACTATGTGACCCTGGGCACTCTATCCTATTTACCAAGAAGATGTGTATTGTCAAAGGAAAAGATGGAGCAGTCATTTTACAGGGAAAACGAACAAAGGGAAATCTTTACCTGGTTGATGGGGAAAAAGATTCCATCTTTTTATCCAGAGAAGAAGAGAACCAGCTGTGGAATAAGCGACTTGGCCATCTATGTCAACCATCCATGTAAGATCTGGTAAAGTGTGATGCCGCTAGAGACCTTCCCAAACTATCACGTGATCGCACTCATACGTGTGATGCTTGCCAACAAGGGAAGATCATCAGAAATACATATAGGCCAAAGGAATAGAAATCAACTAGAGTGCCTGAATTGGTGCATGCTGATGTATGTGGACCTATCTCACCAAAAGCTATAAATGGGAAATGGTGCTATATTCTTTTCATTGATGATTATAGTAGAATGGTCTGGGTGTTCATCATTACCCATAAGATAGAGGTATTTAGCTGCATAAAGCAGTATAGGAGGGAATCAGAAAAGATGCTTGGGGAGAAAATTCAGAAGTTTCGTACTGATAACGGTACAGAATTCAGAAACAATCAAGTTGAAAACTATCTCGAGAAACATGGGATAAGGCATCAAGTTTCATCAGTGAGAACTCCCCAACAGAATGAAGTGTTTGAAAGGAGAAATCAGATCATCAACAACATGGCCAGAACAATGCTTATTGATAAGGACCTACCAGATAAATTTTGGAAGGAATCAGTTTTGACTTTGGTCTATGTTTTGAACAGGTCTCTGTTGTGTCCGAAGTAAGGAAAGACTCCGTATGAACTGTGGTACAGAAAGAATCCAACGTTGAAATACTTTCGAATCTTTGGAAGTAAGTGTTTCATTCTCAACAAAGAAAATAATAGGAAGTTTGAGGCACAAGGAGATGAGGGGATATTCCTTGGCTACTCAGGAAAAAGCAAAGCATATAAATACTTCAACAAGAGGCTGGGAAAAATTGTTGAGAGCAATGATGTCACTATAGTCGAAAATGAACAGAATACTCAGCGACCTATTAAACAGTTTCTGGATGAAAGTGATGATGAGGTAAGAAACACAGGGGGAGCAGAAGTGGCAGAGGCTAACTCAGAAGTAGATACTGATGATGAACAATAAAGTGTCAAGTCTGTGTCTATAAGGAAGCCAAAGAGTCGAGCTGAAATTGATAGGCATAATATCATTGGTGATCAGACAGCTCCAGTTCAGACTCAAAGAATTAAGTCATTACAACAAACATCATTTTTATCTCAGGTGGAGCCGAAATGTTTTTCCGATGCAGCAGAAGATGAAAACTGGGTTCAGGCTATGAATGGAGAGCTAGATCAGATTGAGAATAATCAAACCTGGGAGATTCTTTCAAGGCCAGCAGACAAGAATTTCATCAAGACTAAATGGGTCTACTGCAACAAGATGAATGAATATGGCATAGTTATTCGAAACAAAGCACGACTAGTGTGCAAGGGATACTCCCAGATAGAGGGAATAGATGTTGATGAGACATTTGCACCATTTTCAAGGCTAGAGACAATCAGATTATTTTTTGCCATAGCAGTGCAAAGAAAATTCAAAATATTCCAGATGGATGTGAAATCTGCATTCTTGAATGGAGTTCTGGAAAAGGAGGTGTATATTGAGCAGCCAGATGATTTTCTCATTCATGTGGATGAGAACAAAGTTTACAGGCTGAAGAAGGCATTGTATGGGCTGAAACAAGCACCAAGAGCATGGTACTCAAGGCTTGATCAGTACTTGAAGAATCTTGGTTTTCAACATGGAGGAGTTGATTACAATCTCTATTTTAGTAATGACAGTAATCAAAGGATGATGGTGCTGGTGTATGTCGATGACATAATTTTTGGCAGATCAGACGAAGCTCAGTGCAGAAAGTTTTCTGAATTCATGAAAAATGAGTTTGAAATGTCAATGATTGGAGAGATAACGTTTTTCCTTGGTCTATAGGTGACACAAGGAAGGAATTGAACATTCATTTCTCAATCTAAATATGCCAAGGAGGTCCTGAAAAGGTTTGGAATGGAGAATTCCAAGGAGATGAATACTCCAGTTGCTAACCGAATGAAATTATCAAAATATGAGGATGACAAGGCAGTTAATATCACAGAATACAGGTAAATTATTGAAATTTTGTTGTACTTAACCACAACAAGGCCTGATATTATTTTCTCCACATGCCAAGCAGCGAGATATCAGAGTAATCCCAAGGAAAGCCACATGCTTGCAGTGAAAAGAATACTTCAGTATATCTAGGGAACAATGGATTTCAGCTTGACATATACAGACAAATCTCAGACAGAGTTATTGGGATATACTGATACAGACTGGGCCGGTTCAGAAGATGATAGAAAATCAACGTCAGGTGGTGCATTCTATCTTGGTGGATTGTGTATTTCTTGGCTAAGCAAGAAGCAAGATTGCATTTCATTGAGCACCGCAGAAGGTGAGTATATTACGGCTACTCAAGCATGCACATAGTTATTGTGGATGAAACAGCATCTTGATGATATGGGAGTTGAAGTGAAGTCTCCGATCGGAATCCAGTGTGATAACTCAAGTGCTATAAATCTTAGCAAAAATCATGTCCATCACTCAAGGACAAAGCACATTGAGATAAAGTATCATTTTATCAAGGATAAAGTTGAGCAAGGAATCGTGAAGTTGGAGTATGTGCCTACAGAGCTATAGGTTGCAGACATTCTGACAAAGGCCTTACCCAAGGAAGCTTTTGAGAGGCATCAACTGGCTCTGGGAGTTCAGTCGATTCCCCACACTTGAAATAGTGTGGATGTGAAATACACCCCCTCTCCCCGAGGTATGATGTTTTTTCCCTAATGTGATGATATGTGTTCTCTACTATGTTACAGACTACAAAGGTGTATCCTTTGGGTTCATTGAAAAAGGGGGAGAAAATAGTGATTGTTCAAGGGGGAGACAATGTGGAGATTTGAGAAATCATGAATGATATGGGGAGAAGCTGATAGGTGGAGCAGCCAGATAGGGGGAGTTGAAGCTAGTTAAATGTGATTAGCCAGAGCTTAGCTTGGACAACATAGGAAATAGGGCTAACGAGGTGTTGACACTGTGAGCAGAAAGGGGGAGCGTATAAGATCTGACGATGCTAGAAGTGATCGATCAAAGAATAGAAATCACGACAACTGCGGATCGTGATAAAAGCAGAAGAGTAGTGTTGGAATGTGGTAAAAATATTTCCAACCAAAATTGGTCTTCCAATAAGTCCTTCAATAGTTGGTATCAGTTTAGTAAAAATTGGTATTAGTTTGGTGTCAACAGTGGATGTCAGAGATGAAGTGATTCATTGATGAACTTTCCATTTACTCTTGTTTCTCACGCCGAGCATTGCTCATGTGGGATTAGAGTATATGTTAAGTAAATCCTTGATCGCTATCAGAATTTCCAAAAGACGAATGGTGGTTAAATAATTAACGATGTATCTTTCCCTAAAAGAGTTGTCAACAAACCCAAAGGGGGAGATGTTTGGGAAAAAATCCCTCAAGGCATCATTGAAGCATTTTTTAGGTGATTGTGTTTGTTGACAAAGTGGACATCTGAGTGGTGATTTTTGACAAAGAAAAACAATGACATACAAATTTTTGACAAAGAGGATTTCATGATGGAATGTCGAGTTCAAGAGATGAGGTCAACGATCCATGTTTGATTCAATAATGTCGACAAAAGGAATGGATGATCTGGAGGCGGTACAAAAGAACAGATACAAGGTGGCGCCGCTTTCCAGTGTTTGCCAAATTTTTGGGCCTGAAAATCAACAAATGAAGAAAAGTGTTTTTGGAAAAGGGACTTGCGCGCCGAGGACTTGGAGTATAGGAAACTTGTGTGCCATATGTTTTTCAAGATCAAAAGATCAAAATATGGCTAAGGAAATAGGTTCGCGCAAGTTTGGGAGTTGGTCGCGCAAGTGTCTAAAAGGACAGAAGACTTGTGCGCTGAGACTAGGTCGCGCAGGTGACTTGTGCGCCATCGCACAGGGTGGTCAATTTTCCTATAAATACTGGACCACCCCTCTTCATTCTGTAGCGGAGTTCAACACTTTGAGAAATCAAAGCTCCCGTCGCGCAGGTGTGGTGGTCGCGCAAGTGGTGTGTGTGGTCACGCAGGTGGGACTTGTGCGCCAGGGTGATAGTTACGCGCCAGTGTTTGAAGTTGTGCGCTAGTGTGGAGTTGCATGCCAATATTGGATTGGGCGTAAAAGGAATTGAGTCGCGTAGGTTTAGAGTTGAGGAAGCTTGAGTCGCGCAAGTGTCTGAGGAGGTCTTGCGCGCCTGTTGTGACTTGTGCACCGATACTTGCACACCGAGGTTGACTTGCGCGCCAAGTAAGGTTTATTTCCAGCAGTGATTTTCGGGCTGCGTGGAAGCTGGAAGTTTGCCTGATACCTTCGGTGCAAAGAGAGATTCATCTACGGGTGAAAATTGGGCTTCAACAGAGCATCTACTTACAGAGGAAGATGCATTCCTTCATGAAAATGAAGAGACCTACAGGTCTATAAACTGTGAGTGGATTCCTTCCAAAATTAGTGAGAAAAGTAAGAGAAATTAGGTGATCCTCTCCACCGGCAGTGAGCCAGAGAGAGAGAAACAGGGAGTGACCCTTGGGGAAGCAGTGAGCTGACCCTAAACATTGTAAAGGCAGTGAGCCTGGGCATAGAAGTGATCTAGCCTGAACATTGTAATCCATAGCTAGTGAAGTTTAGTGTAATTGGTACGACCAGAAACATGTCAGAGTATGCTCCTTGGACGTAGCTGAACCAAGTAAAATTGCTATGTCATGTGCATGCTTTACTTTATGTTTACTTTGTGCAACAGGAAAGAGAGAGAAGATTGTTTTGCTTAACAGCGAAACAAGATCAGAACGGGCGTTAATTTTAAATTAGTCATACCCTGATTCACCCCCTCTCAGGATATTCAGCCTTGTGGACCTAACAATAATTGGGTGGATAACAATGATAATCTTTATGATATATTTAATCCAGCATAGTACCCTACCAGACCTAAAAACCTAGTTGACCCTAGCTTGGATCCAGATGTGTTTGGGGTGTATTCCTATAATGAGGAAGTGAGAGATATGAAGAACAAGAATAAGTTATAACTAAGTAAGAAGAATATCAAGTTGGTTCAATGGATGTGGGTAGTGGACTTGATGTTATTAAGAGTTCTCATGTGTCTTTTGGAGCAGCTAGTCCTCTACTTTGACTTCCTAGCAAAGAGATTTGTTTAAGGGAATAATATGAGTCATAAGAAATGGAAGTCTCTCAAGGAGATCAGTCTAACAAATCTTCTTCTGAGACTCCTAAAAATATATTAGAACTTTCAGATGATTTTGAATATGATGCTAATGGAGGTAATGATGATGATCAGTCTAATACTTATTAGTATATTATTGAGACCATTAAATCCTCTAGTGGTGAGTGGAAGGGTAGAGTACTTTTAGATTAATCTATTCAGGCCTCCATTTATATAGATGATCAAGATACCCTACCTTTTTTCAGTCATTTTGAGCTAGGTTCCTCTGATATAGTTGAGAATGGACCACATATTAAGGTGGACAAATCTATAGGATCTAATCATCCTGGGATTGACTATTTAGGGTCAAAGGATGATGGTGATGATGATAATCAGGTTAGTCCTCCAAATAATTGTGGACCTTCCATTTAAATTTAGTAGAGAGACCCTAAGGGATCTCTAGTAAAGAGAATTGATGAGGTGGGATAGTTAAAGGCCTTTCCTTTAGAGATACCTACTATGGAAACTAGAACTGATGATATTATTTTCCTTAGCCAGGAGAGGACTCCAAATCCTTCTTCTTATTATTCTCCTCCTCATTCTAAGTATGTGACTAAGGATGGCCTGGATTTATTTATGGTCAGATTGTTGTCAAACCTTGGTGGTATTATTTGATCTTCTTCGGTTTATAAGATCAATCTCTATTAAGAGGACACTAGGATGATAGTTTCCATAGTTATTTCTCAAATTCAGTCTAATTTTTTTTATTATGAAGAGTCTGGAGATATATAATAATAGGTTGGTAGTGAAGATGGATTCCATTCAGAGTTCTATAGATGACATTTGTGAAAGATTTACTTAGAGGGAGATATCTCTTTTAGAGACGTTGGATTCTATTTCTACTCCTAGAGTATCTTCTTCAAGGGCTCCACTAACCTCTACTTTGGTTCCCCCTAACACTGGAAAAGGAAAGGAGATAGTGGGTTCTTCGTCACTTATAATGAAGGATGATTCTTTATATTTTTATTAGAACTTTGATCGGGATTTTTTTTTACATGTAATATTTTTTGAGATATAATCTATTGGCATAAATCTTTAAGGACATTCTACTTTTATTCATCTTTATATACATTATTTTGTTTAATTTTCTATTTACCATTTTGATTATCCCAAAAAGAAGAGTATTATGTATGGGATTTCTTATAAGTAATTATATAATGAACTTATATGGATTTCATAAGTTGAACATTGAAAAACTATGATAAGAATATAATATATTGTTAATTTTTTATTCATATATTAAATCCATAATATATGATCTTAAATTAAATGATTTTTTATTATAAAAAAGGGGTAGATTTTTGGTACCTCCTTATTTTAATGATCAAAATTCAAGTTTTTTATGTTTCTAATAAGTTTATTTTTTATTATAGTAAATCAATTTCTAACCAAATTATGAAATGTTATCTAAGTGTTGATCTACTATTAGTTCAAAAGATATTCCACTAGTTATATTGATCTACCATCAGTAAAGAAATACTACCGTTAGATCTGCTTCCAGTTCAAATTTTCTATTGTTAAATTAGATCTAACACCAAAATAGATCTGGCACCAAAATGAATCTACTTCCAGACAGATCTACCTCCAGTTTAATCTACCCACATTTTTTCATATTACTACCATTAGAGTACCTACTTCTTAGATATATTACCACTAATAATCTACCATCAAAAGATGAAACCGCTATTTCAATATACTATTGTCAGGATATCTACCGACACCATATTTCTCCATAATTAAATTCAAAATTAATTCTAAAATGGATAGTTTTAAATTTTAAATCATTTAAATCTACAAGTATTTAATAATAATTCTTAAACCAATCCATAGATGCGTTAAAGATAACGTCAATATTTTCAGGATCTGTTTCTCGGCACGAGGATCCTGATTATTATAATATTATCCTTCAATGGATAATTGGACCTAGAGTGTTATATATTTTAGCAGAATTTTCATCATGCATAATAATGTAGTAGTGAAATTTTTATATAATGTCACATGGATGAAAAAAATATCACATGATTGAAATAAGAGTAACAAGCGACACGTGTTAGTAGAAGATCCTTAGACTTTATATACAAAAAGTGGATGTCTTCTCTAGACTTCCAAGACCCGCTGCTTTACTAAAAAATCTGAGAAACATGTTCAAATTCATTCCATATAAAATATAAAGGGATCTAGAATAACTAAATCTATTCAGACTGATCAGAACTATTTTTCCTTCATCTCTAAACTCTATCTCTTTTTATTTGTATTGTATATTTGAGTTGTTTATTATTTTTATCTATTTATCTGTACACATTGTATCATATAAAAAACTAGAGATTAAATGAATATATCTATTTGTTTTATTTATTTATATTTCCATGTAGAACTATGTAAGAGTTAGGGTGTGACATGTTCTTGTATTTATCTCATGTATAATAGTGGAAGAGTCTTTGTTCCAGGATAGCCTTTTGATATGATGTTTGTAAAACCTGATCCAAGTTGTGGATTAGTTTATTTTATAATAAACTACTTGGAATCAATTGATTTAAAAGTAGAGTGGATTAAGTATTAGATTAATATTTAACCCCCTTGTTAAATTCTATTGTGATTTAGATGATTTTTTCTCATTGTTTCAAAAAAAATTATTTTTTGTTTTGGAAAACAAAACTTTACTCTAATAGTTAATCTTGATTTTTGTTTTATATACAGTGTTTTTTGAGTAAATTAGTTTCAATATTTGAAGTACTATAAAATTTATTTTAACTGCCCATTGAGCCTAATTTCGAGAAGCTATTTGAAAAATAAAATAAAATATTTCTATAGTTTTGATTAACTCATTGATTTTGTTAAATTGAGGGATTTAGTTTTAAAATTGTTTTTAAATACAAAATTTATTCGAAAATAGATTCACCCCCCCCCCCTGGGTTTTTTTTCCACTCTGACCAATATATTGGTTTTATAAGACCTTTAGTTTTTTTAAGTGGTGGTAGTGGAAGTTATTTCCTTAAGTGTTTTGGAAATAGGTTTACATAATTAGTTGATTCGAATGGGGATTATTTTTATGTGCTCAATGAAAATTAGTTTCATTCCAGAAGTTTCATATTTTTCTCTTAGAATAAGGGGATTTTAATTTATATTTTGAGGTGTTTTTTGGTTTATCAGAGGTGGAATCCACACAAAAGATTGTTATAGGAGATCGGTGGTGTTAATAATGAAATGGATAGACTCACACATTTTTTTAAGTTTGGTCCAACATGATGATTGTAAATTAATCTCTATAAATATTTCGGGTGGGAAAATTATGTTTTGTATGAGTTTGAACATAACTTGATTACTTTTTTTAGTAATCTAAGGGACTCATTAGTCACTAAAGTTATAAAGATTTATTTCCATAGAAATGAAATATTGTAATTTTTAACTCGTGTATATAGGAGTTTTGGTTTGAATCATATAAAACCAAAGTTTTACCTTTTTATTTTATTTACATTCATTTCATGGATTTTTTTATCTATTGGAGTGAATTGAGCTGAAGTTAGTATAACTCAGTGGTGGTGATTTGGGTAAACATTGTTTCTACCAAGTTCTAGAACATTTAGTCAGGGAGATCTATTTAGAATCTATTTCCTCCTAATTATTATTGATTGACTACTTCCAGTGGATTATCAAAAGTATTGTGTGGGAGAGGTAATTCTAGTTAAAGAGGTCTTGGATAGTCCACATCACCAAATAAACTAAATTAGAAGAAATAATTTAAATGATTTCATTTTGGAAATATTGTCCATTAGATAAGGAATTATCTAGATTACTAGAAGGGCTGTAAGAATCCACATTGAAAGTCCAATCTAGTTATAAATGTAAGAGAATTTAATTATCTAATTAAAAAATCAATATGATATTGATTGTATGTTTTATAAGAGTTGTAAATGTAAAGTATGTAATAAGTAAAGATAAATAATAGTATGTTGGAGCTTGTGTATTTATTTCAAGTAATGGAGAAATAAAGTTCCTATATAAAATACTTAGATACTATTAGATTGGATGTTTTTCAAATTATGTGTATTGATAATCTCATTTTTATCTTGTGAAGATCATGTAAATTTTTTTTAATAAAATTATATTTTTGTTTTTGATACACTTAGTTTATTATTTTTTTTAATTCTATAACATGCTTTAAGAGAGATAATGGTAAAGGGAAAATGATACAAAAATATAAAATACCATATATTATATAGAAATAACAATTTATTTTTAAAGCATTCTTACTAAAAGGAAATAAGTTCCTTTCCATGAACACAAATTGGTTTTTATATCATAGAAAGATATTTAAAAAATAATATAGTGCCTAAAAATCTAGTGGGGGTATGTTTGAACTTAGAGAATTTCAATGTTAAAAAGTAATGTATTATACCAATCTTATATTAAAGTGATTTTCCACTTAGTATCTTAAAATTATTTGGATATATGATGGTAAATGTAAAATCTAAAGAGTTCCATTTAGTTACCATATAAATTGAATATCCCTATTACATAAAGGATTATTCTAGTGAAAGTGAATGTCACTTTATTCTATAAGAGTTTAGGAATGAGCTGGTGAAAAATAATTTAAATAGTTACATTATTTCATGGAAAACTTTTGGTGTAATAGGTATCTATAGATGTTTATATGAAACTTAAAAATATTTTTAAGTAGATAAAATAAGTTTACATTATAACATTTGATGATGTGAAATTAAGGAGTATGAATATGTTCGAGAATATTAACTTTAGAAATATGATTCAAAAATCTCACCATTATTCAAACTTATATCTTCATATATTTTGCACACTAAATATTTTTTTGGATGGGTTTTATTAAATGGTCACATAATTATTTGGCTAGTATTTCATAGATATGTAATGAGTCAATAAAACCTCTAAAAGTGTAGAATACATATGGTTGATCTAGAAATCTATCATATATGATATGATTGATTAGAACTTATGTTAGGTTTGTTAAATATTCTTAAAATATTTTAAGAATATAAAATGTGTCATATAAAATACTACTTTATTGTTGTTTCAGTTTGGCTACATAAAAGAATATATGAATATATATTTCATGAAGTGTAGTGGTAATTGACATCTCAATGTGCACCTTTGAGTTATCCATAACTGATGTTTATCACGTAGTATTATAGTTATAATAAAATTTTAAGGTTATCATGAGTATTATTCTCATATAAATATGTGAAATATACTCATGAAGCACAAATAAAAAAGAAAAGAGGTTTCTTTCTGTGTGATGGATGGCCCATAGAGTATACCGCATGAAGTTCCATACATTTTGTATTTGGTATACTAGGGGTACATGAATCATGTTTAGTCCCAAATACATGAGGTTGGATGTAACATCCCAAGATTATATAATATATTTTATTTAATAAATATATTCAGTAGTGTGGGGTATATGAAACACCGAGCATAAACAAACTGTGATATACTACAAAATTATTATTATTTAAATATGACCGTTATAACCTAGTCACTTATTTAGTGGGTATGAATAGGAATAATTTTATTATGAAATATATATATATAAATTTTTTCCTTAATAAAATTAATAATAAATCATACATTGATTATTAATTGGTTATAAATGAAGATTAAAAACTTTTTTAGTCTAAGGAAATATTTTTCTTAAAACTATGTATGTGTGTGTAGTCTATTTTTATCTTAATAGATAAATTAATCAAAATTGATAAAATTTTCTAATGAAATGATTAGATTATATATCCAATAAATTGAATTAAAATTCATTTAATTATTGTTTCAAGTAATTAGGATAAATTCATTTTGTTTTTCAAATTTACATTTTCTTTAAAAATGGTTTTTATTACATTTTGTGCATGGATATTATGATTAATTTCTACCAATTTAAAAATTATATTTGAAAAAAATTAAATTATTTTTTAAATAATCATATCATAATATTCTTAGGTTTAATTTTTGGTATTTTTTTGAAAAGGTTGATTTTTGATTGAATAGTGAAAAATGCAGATTTTTACAAAACGATCACTTCATTTCTCTAAATAAAATAATTTGAAAGTCCTATTATGTTTTGGATTTGGTATTAAATTAAAATAAGTATCATTTAATTATAAATAATATAAATAACTATGAAATAATTAAAATCATATTTGATTTTGGTATAAGCTCGCTTTTAGGCTAAAAACATATTTTTCTAGAAACCGTTTTTCATTAGGTTTTACGCTTTTAAATTAAAATTTATTACTTACACTTATATAAATTGAATCATGAAAAATATATTTTATATTTTTAATCATGGGGTTGAAATTTTTTAAATAGTTCCCTTTTATTTTTTTATTATTAATAGTAACCTGGGTAAAAATATTGTGCCCAGGGTAAGGGTAAAATATGTAAAGCAAGGTTAAAACTATGAGATGAGGCCTCAAATCTACCTAAAATTGTATTTATTTTATTTTATGAGTTTTTTTAGATTTTAAAAATCCATGATTCAAAAAAATTCAAATATCTCTTCACTTACCTTAGATTATAACCTTTATATTATTTTAAGTAATGGATAATTGTATAAATATCACTTTCATGATTTTAATTTATCAAATATGTTCTCATTGGGATAAAAAGATGTTATGAAGTAATATAAAATATTATTTCTAAAATAAATAAATTATTTTTATGATGGTAATTTAATTTTTATTTTTATTTATAGTATAATTACCTTAAATGATTACGCAACACTAACACAATACTTGTAAAAGCCATAGAAAAATCCAGGGAAATGATTTTAAAAAACAATAAAATTAATATTTTTTGGATGAATTATGGTATTATATGAATTTAATAGGTAATTATAAAGTATAATTAATTTAAAATGTGTTTATATTCAAATTTCATTTTTGTATTGATGGATTTGAAGTCAAATTAAATTAATAGTCCCAAAAAAATGACTTTAATGATATTTTATGATCAACGGTATTTTATTAAATGATTTAAAAACCAAAAAAAAATTAATAGGAAACTTTTTTATGGTAAATGGTCAAATATTTCATCAATGTACCATTTTTGAGTCACATTCCACATTATAAATAAATTTTTATCCCTTAAGGAGTGAAAAATGTGTTGTCGTAGTTAAGTTTAAAAAGGGTTAATGAGAGGGTTACACAAAAAGATAAGGCATAAAATGAAACATAAACATGTATAAATTTTATTTTTCGAAGTTATTTAGTCATTATCATGTCCAAACTTGTAAATTATGGCCATTTTTTCACATGAAATGATTATGATATTTATTATATTTTAAAATTCTTATTATTTATAATTGTGTCACTCCCCTCACTTATAAAAGGAAACCCCCTATAATCTCTTCATAATAGTTTTTTAGCCATTTATATTAACCAAGATCTTCACAAATCACATCCCAACCATTATATCCCTGACCTAGATCATATTTTCTCACCAAAATACCAACCTAGAAGGCTTAATGGGCAAGATAAAAGTGGTTTCTCAAAGAAGAGGTATAACACTAAACTGATTTATTTTATTTCATTTCTTATTCTAAATTATTTTATTTTTTCTTAACCATGATGATATAATAACATCATAATATTAAATATAATTAAATTTTATGTTGATTATGGATCAACCCTTTATTATCTTCTTTTCTATCCTATCAGAAATGAAAGCTTTGCTCGTGTGTATGTGTGGACTACTACCCCCACAAAGAGATGTGTCTCACTTTTCATCACCACCTAAAAAGGATGATTATTATGATGGATTTAATAAATATATACTATATTTATGAAATAATTATTATTTTGAAAACTATGTAAATATAAAAAGTTTCTTAACTTCTTATCCTTCCACCCATTAAATATGATAACATCGTTTATATGTACATGTGGAATACCACCTTCACAAAGCGATGTGATTCATTTTTCATGTCCGCCCTTCATCAATTATTATAAAATTTCATTTATTTTATCAAAATTATAATTATTTTATGATTAATATTATTTATATGATTGAAACATGATCCCTCTGACTATTTTCAAATAATCAATGTTGTTTTGGGAATATGAACTGAACATCCTCAAAACCATCGACGTATACTTAACTGATTTAGTATCTGAATAAGACACGGTAATAATTGAAATAAAAGGAATAATAATAATTTAATACATTTAAAAATGGTTCTTTAGAAATTATAAAATTAATATAAGTTTATTATACATTATATAAAGTACATATGTGGCAAGTCAAATTTTAGGCAAGGGTTCCTTGTCTCACTTTTCCATGAGACATATGTCATATTCACCACTTGTTTTATTCTTGTGGTGTATATATTTCCACTTTGATATGTTATATCATGAATATATTTATATTCATGGTATTTAAAGTTTCATTTTAAGTTATTTCTTTCATGGGGGTTATGATTCAAAAGTTACCAAAGTAGTAAGGGCATTATTAACAGAATTTATTTTCATTGGGTTATATTACTTATTCATTGTATATGTTTTTCCAAGATAAATTGTGTAATGAAATAGGATTATTTTATGTTTTATTTACACTTATTTTATATGGATTTACATTTGTAACACATAATCACTTCATTGATTAATTCTCACTTCAATGTGATGATCTGTTTAAGGGATTCCTCATCTCAATTTCCTTTCACTGAGACTTATGCCATTTTCACCACATGATTTATTTTGTGTAATGTATGAACAGATTTATAGATTTATTTTATCATTAATTTAAAAAAATTAAATTTTTTTATAAATCCATTTCAATTTAATTACTTAAACATCCTTTTGTTTCAAAATTTATAAAAGTAATATGGGATTTTCTTTTAAAACATTATTATAAAGTTTTCTTTTAGAAAAAAATCTATTTTAAGTATATGTTCATCAAATGTTTCAAAAATATTCTTATTTATGTTTTAAATATTTTTAAAGTTCATTTTCAACTTCTTTGACTTTATTTTCAAATGATTTAAAGGAAACTTTTTTAAATATTTTTTGTATGACTCACTTTTGAGTTTTTACAAATGTGTGAGAAGAATGTTATCCATTAATGTATAAAGCATTAATGGATTTTCATACCATAATAGTTATTATTTTATTTGAATAAAATTTCCCATATTTATTTTATAAGAAACACTACTAAAAATAGGCCTTTAACAAAGCTAAAAATGGCCTTTATTAGCGCTAGAGAAGCGTTGACTATTAGAGTGAGATTAAAATATCTAGTTTTTTATCAGCACTAAAAAGAGCTAATAAAGGGGTATTTTATTAGTACTAAAGAAATAATTGATAAAGGGGTCCTTTAATCGCACTTTTAAAATCACGGATAAAAGTACATACTATAGTGTGATGTAACAGCACACTACAACACTAATGCAATGTGTTGTAATAGCACACTACAGCACTAGAAACACCACTAGATGTCAAAAAAATTAAGTACCAATATAGAATTTAAAAAAAATTAAATATAAAACACAAATAAAAGAAAATATATATATTATAGACATTTAAAACATTTTTTTATACAATTACATAAGTACAAATTATTACATACATTCAAAAACATCAATATTTATTTATCTTTTGATCCTGAACCTAACTCAAGATATTTCTAAAAAAACACCCTTGCTTATGAAAAATAACATACCTGTATAAGAAAAAAGTTCTTATGTTACTAATAATATAAATATATTAATTAACAGGAATTGTTAATTTTAAACTAAACTTTGAGTCATGTCAGGAACACTATGTATCAGATTGAGTTTTGGTTTATTCTTCCACATCACACCATTTCTTGTTTGTATTCAAGAATAATATCTATGAAAATTAATTAAATAAGTATAAGATAAATACCCATGGGAGTATCCTAGTGGTTGTGTTCGGTGGTGGTGTTTAGGAGGTCTCAATTTCAAGCCTCCCCGTGCGTATTTAGGTAGGTTTTCATTTGTTTATTACGCCTCCCCTAAATTATGTAATATAAATAAGTATAATATTAAAAAAAAATTAAGTAATAGAAGATAGAATGATGAGAAAATAATATAGGCTCATTTTCTCAGTTTTGGCGATGTGATGCTTGTTTTAAAATAAAATGAAAATTATATATTGAAATGATGCACTTGTAGTCATATCGGTCAAAACACACAACGAATTGAGGTGAGGATGATTCCTACATGTCTAAAATGACTTATGGATCATTTTTGTAAAGTATCCAAATAATAGGAATATGTTTGCTATGTTTTTAGTACATCATTTTTCATTTTTACTAAAATGTCATTTTAAACTAGAAATATGCACTTTGACCCATATTTGTTACATCATGTATCAGTTTTACAAGATATAGATTCCTACATATCACAAATGACTTATAAATTGTTTTCCTAAATTATCAATAAAATCTAAGTGTTTTTTCTTAGTTTTTAGTGAGTGGCACTTTTTGATCTAAAATCTCAATTTTAAATTGATAACGGACACATTGGGTCATACTGGGCACATCGTGTGTTGGATTGAGGTGTGGATAATTCCTACATGTCAAATATGACTAATGAATAGTTTTCCAAATATATAAAAATAATATAAATGTGTTTTCTAAATTTTGAGTAGGTTAGTTGTCCTTTTTACTAAAATTGATGTCAATTTTAAATAAAGACATGATTAGAGTCATATTGGTCACACCATGCATCAGATTGAGGTGATATTGATTCCTACACATCTAAAATGACTTATGGATCATTTTCATATAGTATCAAAACAATCCAAATGAATTTTGTTGGTTTTGAGTAAATCACTTTTATTTTTTACTAAAATTTATTTTTAAACAGGAAACAAGCATTTTGACTCATACAGATCACATAGTATATCAGTTTTATATGTGATAGATTCCTACACATCAAAAATGAATTATGAATCATTTTCCTAAATTATCAAGAAAATATGAGTGTGATTGCTCTATTTTCAGTGAGTGAAATATTTTGGACTAAAATATTGATTTTAAACTGATAACGGACACTTTAAGTCTCACTGGGCATATCATGAATCAGATTGAGGTGTGGATGATTCCAAAATTTCAAAAACTATTTATGGGTCATTTTCCTAAAGTATAAAAAACAATACAAATGTTTTTTCTTGGTTTTCATTAGGTGAGTTTTCCTTTTTACTAAAATTGATGTCAACTTTAAATAAAAAGACACACTTGGAGTCATACTAGCCACACCATGTGTCAGATTGAGTTAAATCGGATTCCTACCTTTATAAAATTAATTATGAATCATTTTAATAATGTATAAAAATAATCCAAATTCATTTTTTCAATTTTGAGTATGTCGCTTTTCTTTTTTACTAAAATGTCATTTTAAACTAGAAACACACACTTTGACTTAAACCTATCACATCATGTATCAGTTTGAAGTGAGACCAATTCCTACACATCACAAATGATTTATGAATCTATGTATTAAATTATCAATAAAATATGATCATGTTTTCTACTGACACTTTTTGAACTAAAATATCAATTTTAAACTAATAATAGACACTTTGAGTCATATTGGAAACACTATGAATCAAATTTAGGTGAGGATGATTCCTACACATCAAAAATGACTTATCAATAATTTTTACTAAATTATCACAATAATAGGAATGATTTTTCTTGGTTTTGAGTAGGGTATTTTTCCTTTTTACTAAAATTGATGTCAATTTTAAATAAAGGTCTACATAGAGTCATACTGGTCATATTGTGCATTGAATTTTGGCGTGGCCAATTTCTACAAGTCCCAAATGACTTATGGATTATTTTCCTAAAGTATAAGAATAATTCTAATGCATTTTATTGGTTTTGAGTATATCACTTTTATTTTTTACTAAAATGTCATTTTAAACTTGAATCATGCACTTTTACTCATATCTATCACATTGTGTATTGGTTTGACATGAGATTTATTCCTACATGTAAAAAATGATTTATGAATTTGTGTTCTAAATTATCAATAAAATCTAAGCGTGTTCGATTGATTTTCAAAAAGTGACAATTTTTGAACTAAAATGTTGATTTTAAATTGATAACGGACACTTTGAGTCATATTGGGCATATCGTGTATCAGATTTAGGTGTGGATCATTCTTACACTTCAAAAATGACTTTTGGATCATTTTATTAAAGTATCAAAATAATATAAATATGTTTTATTGGTTTTCAGTATGTCATTTGTCTTGTTTACTAAAATTAAAGTAATTTTAAATAGAAAGAAGCACTTTGAGTCATATTGGTCACACTATATATCTAATTGAGGTGCAGATGATTCCTACATGTCCCAAAGTCTAAAAAAATCCTAACAACCAATGTTACAATGATTTTAATTAAATTTTATTATTGAACTATCAACATGACATATTGATTCGATGTTCTTAGCTGAAAAACCTTTCTCGTTATTGAAATCCAAATGGTATAGGAAGCTCATGTGCCCATTATATCATGATAATTCACCGAAATGGGCACATGAGCCTCCTCTACTCTTCTAGATTTCAATGATAAATATTTTTAGGGTAATAACATCAAATCAATATGTAGTGTTGGTAGTTAGATAAAGAAATTCAATGGAAAGCATGGTAACATTGTAAGAAAGAAACATTTTATCTCTTTTGTGTCTTATTACAGATTATTTAAAGAAAAATATGAATTACCAAAATATCTATGAAAAAAACCAAATAATTATTAGATAAAAATGATAAATAAACTAAATTATAAATAATAGATAAAATGATGAAAAAATTAATTAAATAAGTATTAGGAATTCACCTTTTAATATTGGTTATATGCATTCTTGATGCATTTCCTTATTGTCATTATCTCAGTTGTAAGCTCAAAGTCCAATCTCCCATGAGCATGAGCAGCTTCAAATAAACCACCCCAACTAGAACAAAAAATATGCTTATATCTGAAAACAATTATTATATGAGTAATACTAAAAATAAATAAATAAAACATAAATATGAAATAATACATTAATTCCATGGAAAATGATTTTGTAGAGGAAACATCAAGATTACCTTTTTTATTGAGTAGTAGAGGGAACTTGAAGGAAAGTGATAAATTCCAACACTAAAAGGGTGAAAAGGTTTTAAGGGAGAATAATTATATGGAATTTTTGGGGCAAAAAGGCATGAAAGATGAATAAACCACCCCAACTCAAACAAAAAAATCCACCTATATAAGAAAACAATTATTATGTGAGTAATAATAAAAAACAATAAATTATACATAAATATAAAACAATATATTAACTCTATGGAAAATGATTTTACTATGTAAACAACAAGATTTCCTCTGTGATTGAGCAGAGTAAACATCATTGCTCTTCCTGAAAATGCAGTCGGGGGAACTTGAAGAAAAGTAATAAATGCCAACACTATAGAGGTGAAACGGTTTTGAGAGAGAAGAAGTCTATTGAAGTTTTTGTGAATAAAGGCATGAAATATGGAGAGAAATATTCTAAAATAAATTAAATCTATAATGAATAATGAAAATTAAATCAATGTTTCATTATATAATTTTTCATTAAAATAGAAAAATTATATCGTAACATTACCTTTACATCTTCTCAAAGGGTTCCCTTCACTATAGTTTATTCTTCCAAGGGATTGGTGACATCATCACGTGTAGAATACATTGTCTACATGATTAGTTAAACATTTAATTTAGATTATGTTAATATAGTATATAATATATAATATTATGAGGAAAAACATAGTATATTAAAAAACACTTTTACCTTCTCATTAAACTCTCTTTCTTTTTTTAAAGGTTTTAGGGATTTTTTTCCTCAATAGAGAATCCAAATCCCCTCTTTGTGGTCCCCTCTAACGTATAAATAAATTTTATACATTAGGACCATCCTGAATTGATTGTGATCTCCCAATGAAAGGACTACCCTTGATTGAATTTTCAACTGACCAGACATTTGTTTTAGTCACCAGTAGGACAATTGACTAATTCTTGTTTGTTAGGTATGAGACATAAAATACTTTCACTACTTGTGATTCCATTATGAATGGCTCATATTTTCCCCCTTCCACACTAAAATTGGCCTTCATGAAGCCCATTTCATCAAATTTTACTACACTCGTATTTCAACCCATTTGCAATGTAAAATCGGCACATGAAATGTTGTATACTCCAACTCATATATCTATTCAATAATTCCAAAATATGACATATTTTCATGAATTGAATTTCTACACTTGGAACAATATATGCTCATCACTTCTACCATAAGTATAACACCATTTTTTTATTGTATTGAAATCATTGTGTTCTTTTGTATAGAACATATAACCATTGATTAAAAAACCAAAATAAGATATAAAATTTGCATTTAGTCCCCTGGCTAGCCATTAGCATCATTCAGAAATTGAATTTGTATTTTCAGATAACTCCATATAAATTTTATCTTGTAACCATCCTATAAACTATTGATTGTTTGTATTTGATTTCCATGCTTTATCCCTTGATGGATTCAAATCTCCAAGAATCTCTTTGTGGGATTCAATGTATGGATCAACATATTCAGTATTATATAAAATGTAAAGGTGCTTTAGCTCTAGCTCTGTTAAGGTAATTGTAACAACATCTCTTTGGGAAATCCCTTCTCCCATAAGGCATCCATTGTGATGAGACTCTGGGAGATCGATGTTATCAACATCTTATAGGTAATCAGTATAGAATTAAATATTTTCTTCAACAATATATTGTTCTTCAATAAAACCTTCTAGATGACTTCGATTTTTGACATACCCTTTAAAAATATTCATATACCATTCATTGGGGTACATCCATCTATAATGGACAGGACCACATAGTTGAACCTCTCTAACCAAGTGAACCACCATGTGCACCATTATATCAAAGAATTATGGTGGGAATAACATCTATAATTCACATAATATGACTGAAAACTCCTTATTCAGGATTGAAAACTTCATCGGTTCTATAACATTACTTCATATGGATTTGAAAAAGAACCTGAGTCTGGTTAATGTATATGGTACATTTTGAGGCAGAATGCAAGGGAAAGAAACAAGCATCAAATCTTACATCAAAATATAATAGACATGGGATTTTAGTCTGTGTAACATCAATTTATTCATTGACACAACATTCTTTATTTTTTATGAATACCCCTATGGAAATTTTACACTATTAAGAAAAAGAAAAAAATTGAAATTTTTCCTTTCTAGATAGAGCATAAGATACTGGAGGAAGAAAAGTATGCCTTTTACCCTTCACAGGTTCCAACTCTTCACTTTCATTTTGAAAAGAACATTTAGTAATATTACAATAACATTATCAAATAAATTTTTTCTATATGAAAGACATTAAGAAAATGTCTAACAAACAAACAATTCCAATATGGTAATTCAAAGAAAATTGATCTATTCTTCCAACCTGATTTTATAAGTTGTTTTGAAAATGGTTTACCGAAAATAGTTTCGATATATTTTACTTTATAGAATAGTTGATCACCTATTATTGGATACAATGGTGTACCTTTTTGATATTCCCATAGAATGTTGTCATCCAAGATCAGTATTTATGTCATTGAGGTAAAAAATGTCAATGTCATAAAAATAGTATTCAAGGGATGCTTCAACTGAACTGAGTGTGTGCCTTTTTCATAAATTGGACACCACAACATTCATTTAATGTTATATCCTGATAAATTTCTATAAGTGGGGGAAGTCATTTATCGTCTCATAAAACATGACCCTCAATGTGAATTCACCACTTCTATGATAATAATACAGTATAATACTTTTACCCCACATCAATTTCAAATCATCGATCAAAGTAGCCAAATAGGCATTGATATCATTACAGGATTGCTTTGGTCTAGATATAAACAGAGACAACATAATGTATTTTTGATTTATACATAACCATGAGGGCAAGTTATAATTTACCAACATGATAGGCCATGTACTGTGAGTACTAATCTATACACCAAAAGGATTTATTTCATCAATATATAATGCAAGATGAAAGTTTCTCAAATAATTTTCAAATTCATGATACACATGATCAATTTTCTTCCATTGAGGATAATATGTTGGATGATATAGGTTCCCATATTTAATTCTTGTATCTGCATTCCATGTCAATGGTCTCACGATTTTTTGACATCCATATATTCCATTAAACCTTTGAATAATAGGAAAATAAATGTTTCTAAAGAATTGATTCATTTTTCTTGTATCGATCTGCACCATACTTCGGAAATTTTGTGAGTGATTCATGATCCTTGAGAAACAATACACAATCATTTGGACAAGCATGTATTTTTATAGAGATCATGACCATTGAACATAGAATTCATCTAACATCATATGTTCGGCATGGTAGTTCATTTTCTTCTAATATCACATCATTCAGGAGACCAAGTAGTTTTTTAAACCTGGTGTTACTCCATTCACTTCCATATTTCAAATTATATAACTTCAATATAGCTAAAAATGTTGTGTATTTAGCAAATCTGGTATACAATGGTCTCTTAGCATGGATATTTACCTTCTCAAATAACATTGGACAATCACGAAGGTCATCTTCAATTAGAATTTTCATTTCTTCCATGAGATATCTATCATCATTTACATCGGTATTCATATCAAATGATCCATAAATTTCATTATCATCCTAGTCGGTGGGCACATTCAGTTTTTTCTGATGTTTAGTCCAGAATTTAAACCTCTGATCTATTCTATAACAAATCAAATGTTATTCCAACTCTTCTGAGCTAATTTTTCTTAAATAACAATAATGTAAATGTGGAAAAAGTATTTGAGAAGGTTTGTGTGAATGCTCTATTGAAAACTTGATAAACACTTTAACTCCATCTTCATACACTTTTTTCAAATGATTAGTTTTCATCCATTTTTTATTGATATCCATCCTATTAGGTTGATAAAATTTTAAATTTTTACAACAAATAAAAATACACATAAGATATTCATTATCAAAAGTAAAAGTTGTAGATAATTCTAATAAGGGAAACCCAACATTTGATTGTTTCAAAAAATTTTATTATACTTTAAAAAAAATGGGTAATTTAATTTAAGAAAATAATTACTCTATTATGGTAGGTGTTATCTTATGAATTCTTTCAAAGGTGAATGTTATATATAATTGTCATCCCCATCAACTCATATCTCGAACATTTATTATTTCATTTTGTTGTTTGACACACATCCCCCATCTCTTGTGGACATGCGCCTATGTTGCTTGAAATAATCTAAGTGGTAGTCATCAATAGGATTACTAATGCCCATAGTAGTACAGAATCACAAAAGATATGGGGGATGAGTCTCAAGTAAAAAATTGTACTAATTTATTGGGAGATGAAACTGATGAGGATGATAGTTGTACTACATTTTGTTCCCTAAAAGGGTTAATGCCTCCCATTTGTGAGAATTACACCACTAACACTTATAAGAAACCCAAATATGATAAAAAGAGTAATAAACTATCATTCTATCAACTAGAAGATTTAAAAATTTATTGATAAAAAATTTTAATAAATAAAGAGTTATTTAATATACATGGATGGTAATCAAAGATTCTTAGGGGTGGAACTAATACATGTAAACCTAAAAATATAAATACCTAAAAATAATTTATAATAATTATTCTGATATATATAGAATTTGATAACCTCCATTCTATTTTTTTGGAACAAGTGATGTAACAAACTAAGGAATTATTATATTTAATATTAATGGTATATAAAATATTTGAAAACATATCAAAACTATAATTTCAATTAAAAATACATAAGTAATGGAAAAAATAATTTTAGGAAAAGAATATACCAAATAACGATAAAGGTTTTAAATATCTTAATATTATTAGTTGATGAATTTATTAAAGAATTATGTCTAGATAGGTTGAAAACAAGAATTATTTTCAGGAATATGAAGAGTGGGATTTATAAGAAAATATTGTTTTCATGGAAATTATGGGTTCTATGGTGATTTTGGGAACATAGTATAAAATTTAAGTCATAATGAAATAAATAATGGTAATTATGGAAGATATAGAGGATTTAAGTTAAATGGGAGATGACCCACTCTTAAAAAAAAGTTTTGAAGTGAGAGGAATCTTCATAAGTAAAATTGGATGATGAATTTGAACCATTGAATGAACTCTATTTAAATATATTTGTATAATATATTTTTATAATATATTTGTAAAATATATTTGTATAATATACTTCGGTAATATATATTTGTGTATTATAATATATATATATATATGTGTGTGTGTGTGTGTGTATTATTTTTGTAACATATATTTGTATAATATACTTCTGTAATATATATTTGTATAATATATATTTATATAATATAATTGTATAATATATTTATATAGTATATTTTTTGTAATATATCGGTATAATATATTTTTATAATATATATTTTTATAGTATAATATATATTTTTATTTGTATAATATATATAATTGCATAATGTATTTGTATAATATATATTTTATTATATATATTTATTTATTTAAAATATACAAGTATGTGTGTTTATATATATATATATATGTGCATGTGTGTGTGTGTGTGTATAATATATAAATATATGATATATGATATAAATATATATCTTTATTTTTTATATATTTTTATTTTTTCAAATTTATACGTATAAATATATAAATATTTAATATATTTATATATATAATGTGTTAAATCCATTTAATAAAAAATTATAAATATATATATAAACATATATATATTATATATATACACATACATATATATATATTGACATACATAAATATAAATGTATTTATAAACATGTATGTGGGTCTGTGTGTGTATGTAAATATAATTATACTATAAATTTACCATTATATATATCATTATTTTGATATATTCCAAGGGAGGTGGTCATGCACCTAGCTTTCATTCCATATACCCTATTGTCGAGTCTAATAGGAAGGAAATTTCTTATTTAGTGTTATTTGTGTGTAGAAGAGTGGTGGTGGTCACTTGTGCTGGTGGGAGCTATAACATCCCAGGTAAATAAAGAATATAATATTTTCATATTTATTAATATTTGTGAATTAAATATTAATTTTACTTTAAAGGGGATTCTTTGTTCGATGATGTACCTGATACGCAACAACGAGTTTCTTTGAATTCTTACATTGCACACAATGTTGGGTCATACTGAAAAATAATAATATAATATTATTTTAAATGGTAGTTAACGCCTAGTCATTATATTGGAAGGAATAGAAAGAACTAAATAAAATATGAATATACATGTTTTTTAAATGTTTTTACATTTATTCAATAAATTTTAGAGGCTTAAAATAAGAAAGAATCCAATTTTAATCATAAATACTCTAATATTCTTTAAAAGGTCAATTTACCACCTTTTGATGGAGAACCCTCTTTAAATATAGTTTTGGTCACTTTTATATGTTCTATTCTACAAAATAAAATTCTTATTTAGAATTGGGACTTCAAAATTTAATTTGGGTAAATTTTTGGTATTTTTCTGATAAAATTCATTTTTTAATGAATAGTGAAAAATACTGTATTTTAATTCAAAACTGACTTTTAATATAATTTATTTATATGGTTATATTATCTTTTTAATTGTTTTTAAAGTTTAATTATATTATGTTTTTACCATTTTATCCAATTTTGGTTGTTGGAAGTAATTTTACTTTGAAATTGGACATAAACAAGTATCAATCTTTTGATAGTTATTATTTCTTAAAAACACGCTTTTTGTTTTGACAACGAGAATTAATTTTAAATTAATTTCTGACACATCTGTGTTTTGAATTTGGAAAAATGGATTTCACATTTGTAATCATGAGGTCTAAATTGTGTAAATATGTAACTTTTATTTTTATACATTATGAATATTTACTTCAGTAAATATTTTATTTACTATGGTTATAGGGTAAATCTGGTAAATAAGGGTAAAAAACAATATTATAATAATATTAAATTACTCTAGCATGTGTCCTAATCCTATTGTTTGATACATGTCCAACCATGTTCATCCTTGGTCGATTTTGGGACATCATGGAGCCACTTGGGAAAGATAATGATACTTTATATTAATTAATTTAAAGTAAAGAAAAAAATGACATAAACATATATCTTTTAGTAAATAAATTATTACATGGGGTTATATAAGTTATCTATTCAACTATAAATATTCATTTTAAATATAAATATATTTCCTACATCATGGTAATTTTTTATAATTTTTTAGACATCAAATAAATAAAATTATTTATAACACAATAATGATGTAGTGTTTACCTCATTAATGAATGATTTAAATAAATAAGATTATATAACTTAAAACAATATCCAAAACCTGTCCAATTATTATTTTCTGATTTTATTTCAAACAAGAGTCATCTTATCTTAGACTTTAATAAGTTTTTGACCTTTATAAACCTAGAATCATTATATAATAAAATAATATTTTTAAACATTCCAAAAGAGCCCCTCCTCCCCCTAATAAAAAGCCCTCACCTCTAACCCATTACTCACACCTCTCAAGCCCCTTGGATAGTTCAACCTCTTCCCAATTAATCTCCCTACATCCCTCTCTTCCTCCTATAAGCCTTCATCTTGGCAGAAGGAAATTCAAGTAAACCTTTTTGTTCAAACCAAAGGGAGATACCTGATTTAAAGGAGATTAAAGAATGAATGGGTCAAGTCAGACACGAGGTAAGGGACTTCATCTCAATCTCCTTTCATTGAGACATATTTTGTTTTATACATGAATTTATTTTATATAGTGTATAAAAACACCTTTGACTTTTCATTTCATTCAAATGGAATATTTTTCTACGAAGTGTTTTACTAAACAAAAAAAAGGAATGTTTCTTTTTAACATAAGTGATGAAATCGACCTTTCTTTCACCACGAGTATTATTTGATCTATGAATTCCTTAACAATCTATAATGTTTTCAAAAGTAAAATAAATATCATATACTCTTTTATGTATTTTGGTAATGAAAATTGTTTTGATAATTGATTCTTTATGTCAATGTATTTAAATGATATATTGTGATTGAAATGTGGAAATGTTATCATTCCTTTATGTTTGTTTTATGTTTTGTGAATATGTTATGGTTCTTGGGAATTATTTACGTATATGGGTGGTTCCATGATAAACCTAGGGTGGGTGAGATTGAGATATCTCTCCAATGCATTGGTCAACGTGATGGAGGTAAATGTGAATGTTTCTCCTAAGATATTTAGGGAATGTACTCTAATGGGTATTCCAAATGTAACTCCCTGCATAGCTGTGAAAGCTAAAACTTAAGTATGTTATGGATTCTACAAGTTACCTTTATGATTTTTGATTACTATGTGATATTCATAAATCTTATTATTTTATAAGGTATTTTAAAGAGCTTATGTTATGTATTTATTAATGAATTAATGTTTTCTCACTTTGTTTTATAACCCTTAATCAGCTTTTTATGCTCATCCCAAGTTTTGAAATGTTTTTCACAAGACTTAAAGATGAATAAGGTCAAGTATGGGATCAAGAAAAATTTATGCTATCTAAAACATGGAACTAGACATGACTCTTTTTTTCAAGAGTTTTTATTTTATGAAAAAAATGTAAACTGAGTAGAAGTGTCTACTTTGTAATTTTTGAGATGTAATGTAATAGTTATGGCCTAATTATCTAAAACTCTAAACCTAAAAAGATCCTCAATGTGAATTATCCATTTAATTCAATATTATGTAATGTTTTAAGGATGGGTCCTTATAGTTGATATTAGAGGTCAGTTTAGACAACTTTAGAAGTTAAAATATTGTTAAATTAATGTCCATAAATTAATTTTTGGTAATATTGAAATGATATAGAATTTACATATTACCATGTTGCTTTTCCTAAGATATTTCTATGTTCAGAATGGTTTTTTGTAGAGGAAACAGGGCAGCTATGATGGGACGACATCAGGAGGAATAAAACCTTCCAAATCAGCAATATAAGATGGTCAGAATCGGAACTGAATAGTTTTTTGCAGTGATGGAATAGTTGACTCAGGCTATAAATGGTGGTGGTATCTATGAATGAGATTAGCCAGATCAACCACAGAGGAACATGTCAGTAGTGGAGCATTTCATGATGCATCATCCCCCATCATTCAGAGGATCATCTGACCCTGTGCTAGCTGAAGGGTGGATTAAATCACTAGAGAATATTTTTGATGTAATGGGGTGTTCATAACATCAAAAGGTTAGTCTTGATGTTTACCATTTTGAAGGTGAACCCGATCCGTGGTGGTCGATGGTAAAAAATATCAGGGATAGTGAGGAAATTGATTCTATTGATTGGAATGAATTCAAAGGTATGTTTCTTGAGAAATATTTTCCTAAGGTGGTTCATCTTAGGATGGAAAAACAATTCCTAGAATTGAGGTAGGAGGATGACTCGGTAGCTGATTATGAAGAAAAATTCACTCAACTGGAAAGGTATGCTCCAAATTTCATACAAGATCTTGATAGTAAAATAAACCATTTTTTACTGAGTATTAAAGCCAAATTATTGAAGGGCTTTAGCTTCTCATGAGTTAAAAAGTTATGAAAAAACTTGTTCGTTGTACAGAGAAGGTGGAAATGGATTTTGCCTATGATCAGGTCTTGTTTAAAAAATAATAGAATAATAGGTCGAGGTGGCAGACAAAAGGGAATAAATATTCAAAAAATTCTGATGGTAAGAAACTTAAGTTTACAGTTTTTGAAAATTGTGGTAAAAAGAATGTTGGGGAATGTCTTTTGAATTCTAGTAAGTGATACCGATGTGGTAAAATGGGACATAAGGCTTGTAATTTCACTGAAAAAGATCAGGGTAATGGTAAGAAAAAATATGATTTATAGTCAATAAAATGTTTTAAGTGAAATGAAATGGGTCATTTATGCAAATGAGTGTCCAACTAAGAACTCAACTAAGGGAAAGCGGCCAGACTACAAGCAAAAAGGGGTGGTTAAATCCTTTGCAACTACTTCATAGATGTTGGGTCATCAAATGAAGTAGTATTAGGTACATTGTTTGTTTATTCAGATTATGCCAACATGTTGTTTGATTCAGGGTCTACACACTCTTTCATTTATGAGAAGTTTTCTAGTAAATTGGGAATTTCATATCAAGATAGGAATCCTGAACTTATGGTAAAAACACTGGGGGGAAATGTTCAGACAAAAATAAATTATAAGAACCTTCCTGTCCTTGTCTGTGGAAAGAATCTACTTGCAAACCTTATTATTTTGACTCTAGTACAGTTTGATGTTATTTTGGGTATGTATTGGCTTTCTGTTTATCGTGCTAATATTGACTACAGAGTAAAAGTGGTTTATTTTTAGAAATATTTTTAGTTTGTGTACAAGAATTAACCCTTAATTTTAATAACATATCTGGAAGCTGTGAAACTAGTAAAAGATGTAAATTAATGTTACCTTGCACATATTATTGAAAATAAAGGAACTATTCAGATTAATGATGTCCCAGTGGTAAATGAATACCTTTATGTTTTTCTTGATGAGTTTCCTAGTATAATACCTGATCAGAAAGTTGAATTTACTATTGACTTAGTTCCTAATGTTAATCCAATTTCAAAACCCCCTAATCTAATGGGTCAAATTGAACTTTTAGAGTTAAAGAAAAAATTGCAGGAGTTATTAGATAAAGGTTTCATTTGACCTAGCACATCACCATGGGGTGCTCATGTCTTGTTTTTTAAAAAGAAATATGGTTAAATGAGACTTTTCATTGATTATAGAGCATTGAATAACATCATTGTTAAGAACAAGTATCTTTTTCATCATATCGATGATTTGTTTGATCAGCTCCAGGGAGCTCAGTATTTTTCAAAGATTGATATTAGGTTGAGGTACCATCAGTTCAAAGTAAAGGAAGCATACATTCCAAAGACCATGTTTCGTACTAGATATGGCCATTATGAATTTTTATTTATGCCTTTTGGTTTAACCAATTCCCCGGTTTTATTCATGGATCTTATTAATATAATTTTATGTGAGTTCTTGGATAAGTTTGCGGTTGTGTTCATTGATGATATTTTGGTTTATTCTAAAAGTAAATAGGATCATGAAAGTCATTTAAGGGTTGTCTTGCAAACCTTAAAAGAAAAGAAACTGTATGGGAAATTCATCAAGTGTGATTTTTGGTTACAACAAATTTATTTCCTTGGTTACATTATTTCAAAAAAAAGGCATAATTATTGATCATGTTGAAACAAAAGTTGTTGAAGAATGGACAAGACCCACAAATATAACCAAGATTCATATTTTTCTTGGATTTTTGGGTTATTATAGAAGGTTTGTTGAAACAAAATTCATGGTTATCTATCCCACTGACAATGTGAACTCGGAAAGGTGTAAAGTTTGTTTGGACAAAAAAATGTGATGATTGTTTTCAGGAATTGAAAAGAAGATTGGTGAATAATCCTATATTGGCACTGCCTTCCAAAAATGGTGAGTTGTTATCTATAGTGATGCTTCATTGAAAGGACTTATTTGTGTCCTAATTCATAATGATTAGGTAATTACTTATGCTTCACATCAGTTGAAACCTCATGAGTTAAATTACCCTACATATGATTTTAAATTAGCTATTGTTGTTTTTGCTTAAAAAATTTGGAGGCATCATTTGTATGGATTAAAATGTGAAATATATACTGAACACAAAAGTTTGAAATATATATTCACTCAAAAATAATTGAACATGAGACAGAGGAGATGGTTGGAATTAATCAAGGATTATAATTGCACAATTCATTACGATCCAGGAAAGGTAAATAAAGTGGCTGATGATTTGAGTCAAAAAAAAGTAATACTGCATTGACCTTGTTACATTTGGAATGAGATCCTTTGGTTTTTGATTTGATAAACTTTGGAATAGAAGTTTTTGGTGCAGTAAATTCCTCTGTTTTGTTTCAGGTGTTAGTGAAATCATTTTTATCAGACAGAATTAAGAAAGCGCATAAGGAAGACAGTGAGTTTCAGAAAAAGTTAGAGTTGGTTCAGAAGGGTAATTTTCCTGATTTTAACATTGATAATGATTGTGTTTTGAGGTTTGAGAAGAGATTATGCGTGCCTTGTGATTCACAGTTTAAGAATGTGTTGTTATTTAAAGCTCATAGTTCTCCATTTTTAGTTCATCTTGACAGTACTAAGATATATAGATATATTCAAGAGTATTACTGGTGGGATGGAATGAAAAGAGATATTGCTGATTTTACTATGAAGTGTTTGACTTGTCAACGAGTTAAAGCAGAGTGGCTGTTATAGAATGGGATGCTTCAATCTTTACCGGTGCCAAAGTGGAAATGGGAAAATATATCCATGGAATTCAATGTGGGATTACCAAATACATCTCGAGGTAATAATTCAATTTGGGTTATTGTTGAATTATTGACTAAATATGCTCATTTCCTTCCTATTAGAGATATTTTTTCTCTATATCAACCTTCTTGGTTGTATATTAAATAGATTGTCAGGTTTCATGAATTTACCCTATCCATTGTATCTGATCATGATCCCAGGTTTACTTCTAACTTTTGGAAAGGCCTTCAGAAGTCATTGGGTATTGAATTAAATTTTAGTATAGATTTTCATCTTGAATTAGATGGGCAGTCAGAACGAATAATTCAGACCTTGGAGGATATGTTACGTGCTTTCTCAATGGATTACCAGGGATGTTGGGACCAACATCATTCTTTGGTTGAATTTTCTTATAATAACAGTTTTCATTATAGTATACATATGTCTCCATTTGAGGCATTATATGGGAAGTGGTGTCGAACTCAAGCTTTTGGGATGAATTAGGTGAAAGGAAATTAATGGGACCAGAATTGGAAGAAGAGATGGCAGAAAAAGTTCAGTTGATTCAGAAGCACATGAGAACTGCTTAGAGCAGGAAGAAAAGTTATGTGGATAACTGTAGGAAGGATACTTCTTTTGAGGTAGGTGATCATGTCTTCCTCAAAGTTTCTCCATGGAAAATTGTGATGCATTTTGGTAATAAGGTAAATTTGAGTCTGAGGTTCATTGGACCTTATGAAATCTTGGAGAAATTTGGATCAGTTTCCTACAGAGTGGGTTTACCTTCAAGTTTATCCCAGGTACACAATGTTTTTCATGTTTCAATGTTGTGAAAGTATATGTCAGATCCATCTCATGTTTTGAGCCCAGAGGTAGTTCAGTTGGAAGATAATTTCTCTTATGAGGAACAAACAGTCCAAATTATTGACCGAAGAAAGAAAGTGTTGCGGAATAAGTTAATTCATCAGGTAAAGGTTTTGTGGAAATATTATATGGTTGAAGAGGTAACGTGAGAATCTGAAAATTCTATGATGGATAAATACCCCCACTTATTTGATAACTAAATAGAATTGTGGGGACGCAATTCCCGAAAGAGGGGAAGGATGTAACATCCCAGGTAAATAAAGAATATAATATTTTCATATTTATTAATATTTATGAATTAAATATTAATTTTACTTGAAAGGGGATTCTATGTTCGATGGTTTACCCAATATTCAACAACGGGTTTCTTTGAAATCTTACATTGCACACAATGTTGGGTCATACTGAAAAATAATAATATAATATTATTTTAAATGGTAGTTAACGCCTAGTCGTCGTATTGGCAGGAATAGACAGAACTAACTAAAATATGAATATACATGTTTGTTAAATGTTTTTACATTTATCCAATAAATTTTCGAGGCTTAAAATAAGAAAAAATCCAATTTTAAGCATAAATACTCTAATATTCTTTAAAAGGTCGATTTATCACCTTTTGATGGAGAAACATCTTTAAATATAGCTTTGGTCACTTTTATATGCTCTATTTTACAAAACAAAATTTTTCTTTAGAATTGGGATATCAAAGTTTACTTTGGGTAAATTGTTTGTATTTTCCTGATAAAATTCATTTTTTGATGAATTGTGAAAAATACTGTATTTTAATTCAAAACTACCTTTTAATATAATTTATTTATAAGGTTAGATTATCTTTTTAACTGGTTTTAAAGTGTAATTAGATTATTTTTTTACCATTTAATCCAATTTTGGTCATTGGAAGTAATTTCACTTTGAAATTGGACATAAACAACTGTCAATCTTTTGATAGTTAATATTTCTTAAAAAAATGTTTTTTGTTTTTACTACGAGAATTAATTTTAAATTCATTTCTGCCACTTCTATGTTTTGAATTGGAAAAAATTGATTCCATATTTGGAATCATGAGGTCTAAATTTTCTAAATAGGTAACTTTTATTTTTAGGCATCATGAATATTTACTTCAGTAAATATTTTATTTACCATGGTTAAAGGGTAAATCTGGTAAATATGGGTAAAAAATAATATTATAATAATATTAAATTACCCTAACATGTGTCCTAATCCTATTGGTTGATACACGTCCGACCATGGGCATCTTTGGGTCGATTTTGGGACCCCATGGATCCACTTCGGAGTGATAATGACACTTTATATTAATTAATTTAATGTAAAGACAAAAATGACATAAACATATATATTTTGGAAAATCAATTATTAAATGGGTTATATATGTTATCTCTTTGATTATAAATATTCATTTTAAATATAAAAATATTTCCTACATCATGGTATTTTTTTATAATTTTTTAGACATCAAATAAATAAAATTATTTATGACACAATAATGATGTAGTGTTTACCTCATTAATGAATGATTTAAATAAATAAGATTATGAAACTAAAAACAATATACAAAACCTATCCAATTATTATTGGATTATTTTATTTCAAACAATATTTATCTTATATTTGACTTTAATAAGTTTTGTACCTTTAGAAACCGAGAATCATTATATAATAAAATAATATTTTTAAACTTTCTTAAAGAGTCATTCCTACCCCTTATAAAAAGTCCAAAACTCTAACCCATTACTCACAACTCTAAAGCCCCTTGGCTCATCCAACCTCTTCCCAATTAAGCTCCCTATATCCCTCTATTACTCCTAGAAGACTTCCCCTAGGCAGAAGGTAATTCAAGTAAACCTTTTGGTTCAAACCAAAGGGAGATACCCGATTTAAAGAAGATTAAAGAATGAACGGGTCAAGTCAGACACAAGGTAAGGGACTTCGTCTCAATCTCCTTTCATTGAGACATATTTTTTTGTACACGACTTTCTTTTATATGATTATAAACACCTTTTAAATTTCATTTCATTCAAATGGAATCTTTTTTATGAAGCGTTTTACTAAACAATAAAAAAGGAATGTTTTTTTTAACGTAAGCGGTGACATTGACCTTTCCAGCGCCATGAGTATTATTTGATCTATGGGTTCCTTAACAAGACATAATGTTTTTAAAAGGAAAATAAATACCATATACTTTTTTATGTATTTTTTTATTGAAAATGGTTTAGATAATGGATTTTTTATGTCAATATATTAAAATGATATATTGTGATTGAAATGTGGAAATGTTATCTTTCCTTTATGTTTGTTTTATGTGTTGTGAATATGTTATGGATCTTGGGAATTGCTTACATATACGAGTGGTTCTATGATAAACCTAGGGTGGTTGAGCCCAAGATAGCTCTCCAATGCATTAGGTAATGTGACAGAGGTAAAAGTGAATGTTTCTCCTAAGAGATTTAGGGAATATATTGTGATGGGTATTCCAAATGTAACTCCATACATAGTTGTGAAAGCTAAAACATAAGTATGTTATGGATGCCACAAGTCACCTTTATCATTTGTGATTACTATGTGATATTCATAAATCTTATGATTTCATGAGGTATGTTAAGGAGCTTATGTTATGTATGTATTAATGAACTAATTTTTTCTCTCTTTGTTTTATAACCCTTAATGAGATTTTGATGCTCATACCATATTTTGAAATGTTTTTCATAGGACTTAAAGATGAATAGGGTCAAGGATAGGATCAAGGAAAATTCATGTTGTCTAAAACCTGAAACTAGACATGAATCTTTTTTTCAAGAGTTTTGATTTTATGAAAAAAAAAGGAAACTAAGTAGAAGTGTCTACTTTGTAATTTTTGAGATGTAATGTAATAGTTATAGCCTAATTCTCTAAAACTCTAAACCTAGAAAGATCCTCAATGGGAATTATCCATTTAATTCAAGATTATGTAATGTTTTAAGGTTGGTTCCTTATAGGATTGGTCACTTGAGGGGGCAGTCATGTGCAGAAGGATGGAACGATGTAGATGAGATTTCTTCAGTTTTAAAATTATGAAAAATTATAAGGGGTTGGTGATCTCATGAAGCAGGAGTCAGTTGCGTTGGGGTGGGGTGGGCGGGTTGCACAGAATCAGCAAGCGGTGAGGGTGGGGGTGTCAGGAATGATAGCTCTATCTCCTTTCAAAAAAACATCCCAAATAAATATTATTGACCATAGAGATATGTTGATGATAAAGAAATAATTATGATAAAAAAATTCAAAAATATATCACCAAACAAGCAATCAATAAGTGAGGATGAGGAGGAGAAGAAAATAAGATACCTTGAATTGAAGGTTTGAATCATCCAAGAGAAAGTAGAGATATTGAAAACCTATAAAATGTTCGAGCCCTGGATTTATTATACCCTTGAATCATTCAAACCTTGGATTTGAGCCTTGACATTGTTTAAGCCTTGATTCAAGCCTTGATTCGAGCTTCAATTCAATGAGGGGGAGCACTAACAGAGGGTGGCTTCTACAGAACGATTCAGATATCATGATGAGTTCACGACTTATTAGGGTTATTTAAATAGATTGGGACACTTTTATTAGTGCTTCCAAAAAAGCACTGATAAAGATCCCTTTTATGAGCACTAAATTAATTAGCGCTCATAAAAGATTTATAATTATAATTATAAATAAAAAAATTGTAAATATATTTATATAATTATATATATATTTAATAAATATAAATATAGTTAATATATTCTTTATTTAAATATATTTATTATAATTTTATATTTATTTAAATATATAATTATTTATTTATAATTATATAAACACTTTTTTAAAAAATAATCTTTATATCATTATATATATTTATATAATTATATATATATAATAAATATATATAAATATAAATATAGTAAATATATTCATTATTTAAATAAATTTATTATAATTTTATAATTATTTAAATATATATAATTATTTATTTATAATTATATAAATACTTTTAAAAAACAATATTTATTTATTTATAATTATGAATATATAAATGTATAAAAATAGTAAATATATATTTATAAATATTATTTTACAAATATATTTTTTGTTTTTTAAGGTAATTTCTTAGGTGTGGCCTTTTTGAACCCTCCACACCTGAAAACCCCCCTTCCCACGAAGGGATCACTTCAAAGAGAGCCCCAGGCGAGAAGGAGTCGTTTCCGGCTGAGATAGTCGAGCGTCTCAGAGGGTGACGACCCGACCAGTGATAATTCGACATAGTAATCCATCAGCACAGGTAGGTCGCACCTCATTTTTTCTACTGAGTCAGGAAACGGGTGACCCGGCAAGGCGAGTGGACCCTAGGGGAGAGGTTCTCCCCGAAAGCGGACTCCCAAGATTCAAACCCTATACCTCCCAAAGAACGTCATGGTTATGCCCCTCTCCTTCATTACTACGCCACCGCCGAAGTGGCCAAAGTATACTGGGTTTTCAGGCTAAGTGCATGCATGTTAAAAATGAGTGAAATTGAATTATAAATTAGTACACTTTAAAAATATTCAAAAATAGATAATTTTTATTAATTAAATATAAATTATTGAAAAAATATGGATATATATTGAAATAAATATGAATACATATTAAAAATATTAAAACATAATAAATAAATAATAGAAATTGATTAAATTCCCAAAAAAAATATTTGTGTGTGTGCGTTGTATATAAAAATGTATTAATTAAATATATGTGAAATCAATATAACACACGTTTGATATTTGTTAAATTAAAAAATTGAATGACATTCAATTATTCTCATTACTCGATGCAATTAGTCAGTATTTTTAATTTATATTAATTTTTTATTACAAAACATTATTCACTAAATATATTATTATTTAATGTAAAGAATAAATATTTTGTATATATTATATAAATAATATTTATATACATTAATATATAACTATATATTTAATATATACTATTTATTAACATTATCCTTTTAAAAATGAATAAATTTATTATACTATTTATTAACATAATCAATAAATATTTAATTAATAAAATGTTTTTATATTTTTCTCAATTTATTTATTTCTAATTTTTATTTGTTTAATTGTCATTTTACATATATCTATATATTTAATATATACTATTTATTATTATTTATAATTTATATATAGTATAATAAATTTATTCACATTTATCAATAATTATTTAATTAATAAAAAATTTGATATCTTTTTTAATAAAAACATTTTTATTTTTAATTTATTTAATTATTTCATTTTATTCGGACCTTTATCAGTGCTAAAAAAGTAATGATAATTGATCTCTTTATGGGTGCTAAAAATAAAGCACTGATATAGGGTGCCCTTTATCAATGCTAAAAAATCACTCATAAAGGGTTCCTTTTATGAGCATTAAAAAAGAACTGATAAAAGGTACCCTTTATCAACACTTGTTTTACCACTGATAAAGGTCACTTTTATCAGTGCTTTTTTCTAGCATTGATAAAGATCAACACTGTTAAATCCCTATTTTGTAGTAGTGAAAATGTTTTTCTAGATATTCTAGAAATTTTTATATTTTAAATAAGTTATTTCAAAATTAAAATGGTATTTTTCTCAAGAAATGTTACAGTGATCATTTAAAAGTATTTTCAACTATGTAAACATCCTTTGATGAATTTTATTCTTTACTGGATACATACTCTAATGATATCATCCACCATATTTCTTTGTATGACTTATAATCATGTTTCTCTAGTGATTAACTAGGGGAAATATTAAAATTTCGTATGTTATCTTTTCAAGCCAAATGTTTATGATGATTTTGTATTGAATTGTTATTTGTTTATTTCATATGATAAGTGAAATGGAATTAGTATGTGATGGGTGGGGCCAATTATAGCCCATTGATGCATCGGTAAGTCTCATAAGAAAAACCTGCCTAGTATTTAGTGTATTCTTTCCCAATTATTTCTATTGTCTTGACATAAGGTCTTGATGGTATATTTATGATTTCTTGGAACAAGTCATTGATGGTATGATTATGATGCTCAAAATTATTCATTTCATCATTATGAAATCAATTATTGTTATCCATGTGATTATTTATGTTGTTATGTCATCCATGGATATATTCCTCTTTTATGATATTAGTTATATATCATATTTGATTATTGTTTTTATCTACCATATTATTTATGCTTTACTTTTTCTATGATATATTTTGTTTTATTCATTCCCTTACCAATCATATGAGCTCACACTTTATTATTTGTTCCTTTCCACTGGATACCAAGAAGGGAGACATGAATTATTTTAGTGATATTCTAAAAGAAAAAATAAATTCTTCACAAGAATTCATTTTTTGAATAAATCATAACTTTAAATTTAAGAATAATTTTTTTAAAATAAAATAGACATAGAGAAAAAGTTCCCTCTTTGCATTGTAAGGGTTTTATATTTAATAGTTTTTTTCCTAATTATTTAAAAGTCTAAACAAAAATTATCCTCAAAATGTAATAAAGTTAAACCCCTATTATAAAGTAGGTAATTATGAATTGTTTAAGTCACAGGGTGTGGCAACTGGTATAAAAGGAGAGTTTTACCTATTTTTAGAAGTTATGAAGTTATCAAGGAAGGATTAGTTAAAAGTTTAAGATACCATCATGGGTTAATAACTTAAAGGTTGATCATAAGTTTAATATCATTAATACTCTTTTGAAGTTTTAGGTGATAAGAGTACCTCATAAACATTTATTGAGTTTTAATAGATTTTTTAGGCATATTTAACCCTTAAGTTAAACTTGAGTTATAGTGAAATGGTTATTTTATGAAGAATAATTTTTATATTATGGACATAAGTTGAAAGTTATTGATAACCTTTAGGGAGGCCATCATGCACCCTTATTTCATCAATACTATTCTGGATAGGGATCAACAAGGTATTTTTTACCTTATTGACATGAACTATGAACCTAACAACTGTGTTTTCATTGCTTCATCATCTAGAACCTTATCCTTGAAGGATTTCTGAAGGGAAAATTTAACCCGAGGCCATGTGGATAGTTACAATGATATTCTATGGTGGAAGAATATTCCTACAAAGATTAATTTTATAGTATGGATAATTAGGAACCACGTTGTGCCTACTTATGATAATATAAAGAGATATGGAATTCTCCTTGATTTTAATGCCTATATTGTATGTATTACTAGAAAGAGAGCTCAAATCACCTATTTTTTTATGAGGCATCTAGGCACAGTCCATATGGGGATCCTTCAGTGAGTTTACTGCCTTCTCCTTACAGCATATCCCAGGGGCATATTTTCTGGATTGGTGGTTTCACTGATTGGGAGACGCAAGACCGAAGAAGATAGTGAGATCAGTAGTCTTGAACACCAGCTGTTAGTGTATATGGAACATGAGAAATAGGGCCCAATACGAGGGTTTTCTTACTTTGTGGAATTATATCATCATTATAACAAAGAAATTTATCCTCAATTTGGTTGGATCTCTTAAAAATTAGTGTGATGCCCCCAGACTAAGATCTCTACAAGTGAACAGTTTTCCTATCCTGTCCTTCAACAATGTTTCTCAAGGCCATTGGGTCTAATGGATTCCTCCTATAACAGGGTTTAAGATGAACATGGAAAGTTCCTATAACTTATGAGAAATGTGGGGAGGGGTTGTTCGGGACTTCAGGGGATCAACCATCTTGGCCTTCACTGCACACTTTGTTTGTGGTCGCTCCCTTCTGGCCGAAGCCAAGGCCATTCTTACTGGTTTAATTATATGCGAGAAATAAAATATTTCTCTATCAAAAGTGGAAACAGGCTCAATTATTTTACATAATTCCTTTAAGTGAATAGGTACAATTCCATGGTTGATCTCCAACATTTTCAGAAAATGTTAAATCCTTATCAGAAACAACACCCACGTACTTCACACCTAGTGTGAAGGAAATAAGGTTACAGACTATCTTGAATCCATGTCGAATCCCGGCTCTAGGGTCACCTACTTTTCTATCATGAATTTCTTTAAGCCTTAAGGGGAGAATCTTTCAAGATGGGATTCCCTCAGTTTACACCAATTTAGGCCACCCTATATTTTCTTTTGGATTTGTTTTTTCTAGCATTATTTTCTTGTTGTTTTGAACTATTTTATAAATAAATGATGATGATAATAATATGATCTTTAATTTTAAGGTAATTATAGTTGATTTTATTAAATATTTATTACATTTTGGGAACATATATTTTATCATATAGATAACCATGTTATTAAAATGTTATTTGGTGACTAAGTGATTAATATTATTTTTGAAGAATTTAACTATATTGGAAACATTATACTATTAAGTAAAATGATAATATTTTTACCTAAGGTGGGATTTTATTTGAAGAGTAAAGGATAAATTATCTTTTGGAAGCATATATGATTTTATTGTGGTGTTATAGTGATTCGGGTTATTTATGGGGAAGATTATCATATTTTAGAAATTAAATAATATGGAATATACATTTTTGGTGTGTGACTCTATGAGTGATTAATTTTTTTTGGAGATAAATGTTAAATTTATCTTGGAAGAATATGTCATCAAATAATTATTATTTCTATATTTTTAACTTGGTCAGGAATATTTTGAATATTTTTATAGTTAGTTATATATGTAATGATATATGTTTAAATATGGGTGTTATTTTTGTGTCTTGGGATTTTAAGGTAGTATTTATTTATATTTTTTTTATTCATATTAGATATTAATTTAATTTGTGATAACCATTTTTTATTTTGATTAATGGATAGGAATGGGATGAATGATTTGTCATCTTTCTTGGATATTTTTATCTACTTAAAGTTAATTTTAGTGATTTAGGAATGAAAAATTAACAATTTATCATTTAAAATATGGGATGAACTAGAAGTGAAAAAACTTCTTGAAGCATAACAAAATGATAATTTATTCTTATGGAATGGAAAGAAATCAAGTAAATATATTTTCTCATGTTATCTATCTTAATTGTAAAAGTTATGGATTTTTAAACCCAACCTGACCTAACCAACCCAACTTGACCCGGCCTGGTGGGTTCAGGTTTAGAAAAATACCATAGGTCGGGTTGACATGTGGTTAGGTTGGGTCGGGTCACAGGTTGGGAAAAATGACCCATCTCAACTATTGTGAGTCGCCTACCTATTGTGGTTTCATCACTAGTGTGAGTCACCCACCCCTTCCTGTATCTCTCCCCTATATATTCTATTCCAATTGCCTCCAATTCAATTTTTCATCATTTTCAAATGACCAGTTTAGGTCGAGTAGAAATAGATTACACTAAAATCGAATCAAATCCAAAAACATCACAAAACATCAAACATGGGAATCAACTCCTCTAACACCAAGACCTAATATTTTATACATTTAAAAAATATCATTAATTATGATAATGCATATACTACTCCTCCTTAACTAATGCACCAAAAAAAACAGACTGCCAAACAAACTAGACACCACCATCGTCGGACCTTCACCAATAGACTGCCACCAATGACTAGGGAAAAACCATCAAAGGTTTATGAATTTAAAACAACTTCAAATACCACCACCATGAATCTAATAAGAATATATCACTTCTAGATAGAAACACATTATCCAATATAACAAAAACCAAGAAACCATAAAGTGACGTGGACAAGAAAAATGATCATGGGAACCATGAAAACACTAAAGTGGTATCCTCTATCACGCTACTCCCTAACATTAACCAACTTAGGAACTCTATCATGTTTTACTGAATTAGGGTTTTTCATAGTGAGTAGGGATGTAAGGGTAGAGAATAAGTTTTTTTGATTAATAGAACTTCGAGACAGAGAGGAGATATGAACTGAAGACCACACGATTTGAGAGTATGAGGGAGTATCATCTCCCCTAGAAGAGCCTGTAAGATGTGAGGGTCTGAGGGATCATTGTCACCACTAAAAGAACCTACTAGAAACCCTAGTGTAAGGGGAATGTTCAAGATAAAGGATAACCTAGGGGAGTGAGTATATCCAGATGGGAGGGGTATAATTTTTCCATAGGTCGTTTGACCTGACCCAACCCAGCCTAATCCATGATAGGTCAGGTCGAGAAAAAAATATATATGACCCAACCCAACTTGACCTGACCTATTTGGATTGGGTTGGGTCCAAAAAATCATCAAACCTAACCTAAACCAACCCATGTACAACTCTAGTAAAAGTATCCCTCGAATCTAGGAAAATGTCGAGACCAGGTTTCATTTGTTATCAATAAGTCAATATGAGTTGGTGGATGAAGTGGTGATTCTTAGAGAATTGTTGTGGACCTCCTTGATGGAATTGTATTTTATGTTTGAGAAATTATCCATGTATAAAATGTGACAATTGATTAAAATTTTCTTTAATATCAAAGACTTTTCTATAAATAACTTTATGAAGAGAACAATGTTTACAACATGCAGAAGAGTTCTTGGAAATTTATATTCCAAAATGAGAAGGGGGGATGTAGAATACTGTATAGATCATTCCTAAAGGATATTGAGTTATGTCTTGGTAGTGAAAGATAATTTTTTTAACTACTTATACAAGATATTTTCTAAGTTTTTTTAATTGAGTATTAAAAAATATGGCCAACTACCATAGGCCAGCCAAGTGACTAGTGCACCACTACTTAGGTGGGAAATCAATTATACCTCATCTATCCCACATGGCGGCTGGTTTAAGAGTGGTTAATGTATATAACTATAGGAAGATACACCATTGTGAGCATTCATGGGTTTGGGAAAGGGTTCCAATGGGCCAACATGAGTCAGCACAGCCTGTGAGGCGTGGGCATAGTGTATGCATGTGTTAATCCCCCATTGCTACCTCAATGGTGTTGTGGTATGAATTATTATAAAAGGAAGATCTCATCTATTTCAAATTTTTTATGTGGTACACTGAAGTTATTTCACTATTCACACATCATTAAAAATATATTCATATAAGTGTAGACATTTGATGGGATCGATCTATGTCATCTGATCAAAGGTTTGTGTCATCTACTTCCCTCCTCATTCAAGGGTTCTTTAATGTGTGGTAATATCCACCATTTAAGAGATGTGATTATAATGAAGAATGATGAGTATTGAACTAGTCTTATCCTTCATGATTATACCAATATGAGATGACTTCTGAGTTGAGACTCATGTAATGAGGCATGTCTGAAATCCATGCACATGAAACTATCATTGATGAGTTTTTGAAGCTTGAACTAAGAGCTCCATCAAATTAAATTATGTATCTACTTCACAAGTACGATCAAAATGAAAATATCATGTCACGAGAATACATGGGTATGTAAATATACCATTTGAATAAACTTGAATAGGGATCCAAATAATAAATTTTTTATGTAATCAAATATTTCACATAATTGTTTTCAGTGAGGAGCGACATAGCTATTTTATAAAATGAAATACATACCTGATTCATTCACATATACATTTTCTACATATTTATTTGCATAATAAAATAATGTATCTAATTTTATACATACCCAAACATATCACGTAGTCGAATACATGAAGTGAATTTTCATGTAGCTGACTAATACATAGGGGTTTTTGAGATTAACTCATGTATCTAAATACATGATGGAAAGATTCACATAGGCATCTTCAATTAGCGGTATATTATTTATTCTACACATAATGAGGATCTATAGAATTTATAGGATTTTAAATACCATGTAAATAAATGAAAAAATATCTAAGTCTTCAGGATGTTAAAATTAGCAAGGCTAGTAAATCATTGATTGTTGTTGACACTCCCATATATGAGATTTTCTAAGAATCTCACACATTTAAATATCATGAGAAGTGGAATTATGTTATGTAAAGAAATTGTGCAGAGTGATCATTCATTTTTTATATCCACTATAGTTCATTTTATATACTAGGGAGTATCGATATTAAATGATATCCCATGATCATTGGGAATCCTTGACTTAGTTTTAGCATTGGAGGATAAGGGATGAAAAATGGAAGATATAAAACAGATGCTCTAGTCATGAGTTTGGGTTGCCTCCATTTGGATATATTTGATAAAAAACTCTTGTTTACTATGATATGGAGAACTTTAGTAGTAAGTTTATTAAAAGAAGAAGACAGACCATGTGATTTATTCAAATGATAGGGAACTACATACTATATTTTTTATGTGAAGGAAGAGTAAGTATATGTGACACATACCTAGATTTGGGGAAGAAGAAGACAAAAGGTCTATCCAATTTATTCATGTGAAGCCTATACAAAGAAAAGTGAAGATCATACACACACTAATTATTGATATATAGTGTGTTGGGAAAAGTCTTGAGACACAACAATCTACCAGTGTCACACAAAGAACCTTGAAGGTATGAATATCTTATTCTACAAAGAAGAAGAGAGTCTGCCAGAATAATTTATTCTAATACATATTAAAAAAATATTTGGTGTTTCATATATATATATATATATATATACATGTAGAATTAAATTGGATATGTTTCATACTTACTATCAAATGAACTATTGAGTTTAGGACTTTAGTAGAAGAATTAATATTTTTCTGAGTATAGTTTCATTGAGGCAACTAATCATTCACAAATGATCAAATTTATCTGAGCAAGACTAGAAATTTGAAAAGGTACATGAATGGGTACATGGGAAATTAAAATTTAGCAATATCATGGAGGAATATCAACATATCATCCTATAGTGGATCAATCCTTAAATAATGGAGTAAGTCTATCAGTTGGATCTGGGAGAAGGAGAAGTCTCTTATCTGATTCAGAAGAAGAAGTATCTTATGTGGATTCTAGAGAAGGCTAGTGTAGATTATAGTAACACTATGGGATGTAATATAAGGAACCTCCTAGGAGGATTTAGGAGATATACGGTGTGACTCTATATCAAACATTGTAATCGATAATAATATTATAGTGGAGAATCTATGTTGGATAGAATAACCAATATGATAATGAGTAGGAATTTGTACTGAACCCTATAAATCATTTTGTTTTGTGACTTTATATTTATAAAATTATTCAAGGAAATTTAGAAAGAAAAAATAATAGTAGATTAAGGATTTAACTAGACATTAAGTTTTAATTTAAAATAAAAAAAAATACTTAGGGATCAATGATTCAACCCTATCCCTCTTAGTGATCTCACACTGATCGAGGAACATCAATTTGTATCAGAGTTAAGGTCACCTATGAAAGATCCAACAGACATCTAAGGTTGGACAATGTGAATTCAATAAACATAAGTGATATTCCCATTTTAAATAGTAAGAACTATCATGGATAGATAAATAGTATGATACCATGTCTCCTATCACTTAGGATAGAAGTGAGAGATGTAGTTATAGTGGTATTTCCACTCTGCTTTGAGAATGATCCTATGAATTTTAAATATAATAGAAACTTATAGATGGATAGAAAGGATCAAAATGAAATCTTAAAGGATTTATCAGAAAAGTTATATACTAAATTGATGGGTCTCCTAACCACCAATGATATCTAGGATAAACTAAACAACATTTATAAGGGAAATCTTAAACTCAAAGAAGCTAGGTTACAAATCTAGAGATGCAGATTTAAAGATATCAAAATGGGTGATGTTGAAATTGTTTATGACTAATTTCCAAGATTAAATGAGATTGTTAGTATCATCATAGGTTTTGGTGAGAAGCTATATGACTCAACCATTAGGAAGAAGTTGATAACAAACTTTCCAGATAGATTTGATCCAAAGGTTTATGAACTAGAAGATTGAGATGATCTATCTCTGGATGAATTTCATAATATTTTCATATCATATGAAATGATAAAAACATCATATTTTAAGAAGAAGGAAAAAAGATGATATATCCTTCGAATCCATGAGAAGAGGAAAATTTAGAGTTGGAAAAGAACCAAATTCAAGTGATTTTGAGGATAAGGAAGATGAAGAGGATTATAATAAAATGTGGTCCTTTTTTGTAAGAATGAGTAATATAGGTGTAAGAGTAAAATTAAATAAGGCACTAAAGTGCTTCAATTGTCATGGGTTTGGAAATTTTTCACATTATTATCCAAATAATAAATCCAACGTCACTAAGTCTAATAAAGAATAAGACTACTTCAAGATAAAATCTAGGAAATAAAAAAATGGTGACTATGTGAGAAAAAATAATAAGTAATCAAAGAAAAATAAAACAAATATGATGAGTAGTGAAATTGATGAATCTACATTATCAAAAAGTGGGACAGAAGATGAATGAACTCCAAGAAATAAAGTGTGATTTATGGGAAAATCCAAAATTTATAAAGACACATTCGATGGTGAATAAGTTAAAGAGATAACTAAACTATAATAGTACTTGAAATATAATCTAGAATCTACTCTTGAGAATAACATGAAGCTCAAGAAGGAGAAAATAAAATTGATAAAGGATAATGAAGAACATTTCAAGAAAGAAGAGAAATGTATTAAGGAGATAAGGGAATATGTGACGAAAGTGTCTAAGCTATAAAGGAAACTAAAATCTTATAAATAAACAATAATGAAACTTTATTCATTGAATATAATAAAAAAACAAATTTAAGATAGATTAAATTGAAAATATGGTGAATGATCTTGAAAATAGATTTTCTAAGAAAGAGGTAGAATTATCTGAGACTTAATCTATGTACCTCTCATCTTAAAGTGATTTGAAGAAGATAAAATAATATTTCACTAAATTTTTTGAGCTTAAAGGTGAATCTTCTAAATATATTCAGAATAAGGTTCCATGGAAAAGATTTGTTTCTATACCTAATGAATCTCAATGTGCATTTATTATTTCTAAAAATATAGGCTCAATCTATGTCACTCTATTACTTTTAATTTATATTATATGTTTTCTTTATGATAAAAATATGTTATGAATGAATATAAAATTTTATTTTGAACATAAATGAGATATTTTTATGATGGTAATTTAATTTTAATTTTTAGTGATATTATATTTACTTTAAACACTTACGCAATGGTGACACGGTGCTAATGAAAGTAGTAGAAAAATCAAGGTAAATGATTTTAAAATAAATAAAAAATATATATTTTTATATGAATTGGGTTGTTCCAAAAATTCATAGGTAATTATAAATTATAATTAATATTAAATATGTTTATATTCTAATTCTATTTCTTTCTTTATGGATTTGATGAAAAATTAATTAATTAGTCCCAAAAATGACTTTAATGATATTTAATGATAAATAATATTTTATTAACTGATTTAAAAAAATATTGAAAGAGGAAAAATTGGATGGTAAATTTTCTAAAATATAATACATGGACCATTTATGATCCACTTTACACCTTAAAAGTAAATTTATAACCCTTAAAATATGAAAAATTTGTTACCATTATTAATGTTTAAAAGGGTTAATGAGGGGGTTAAACCAAAAGATAATGTTAAAAATGAAACTTAAACATGTATAAATTTTATTGGTTGAATGGATTTAGAACTTATCATGTATTAAATTCAAAATTATTTCTATTTAGTTCCAATTGACATGATTATGATATTTTTATATTTTAAAGTTCTTTATATTTACAAATATTCCACTCCCCTCACTTATAAAAGTGGACCCCCTATACTCTCTTCCTAACACATTTTGAGCCATTTATATTGAACAATATCTTACCAAATACATTTCCAACCATTATCCCCATGACTTAGAGAATTTTTTACTCACCAAAATACCAACCTAGTAGAAGTAATGTATAATCCAAAGGAGGTTTCCCAAAGAAGAGGTATAACTCTTAACTGAGTTATTTAATTTTATTTCTTATTCTACCTCATTAAATTATATCATAAAAATGATAATATAATAACATAATTATCTTAAATATACTTAAATGTTATTATTATGTTGTAACAACCCTGTATCATCACATTTTACATCCAATGAGAAATGAAAACATTGCTCATGTGTATGTGTGGACTACCACCTCTATGAAGCAATGTGTTTTGATTTTAATCACCACCTCACAAGGTAGGTTATTATTATGGATTTAATAAATATATATTATATTTATTATAATTATAATTATTCTATAAATATAAAATACTTATTACCTTCTTACACTTCCACCCATTAAAAATGATAGTGTCGCTTGTGAGTACGTATAGAATACCACCTCCATGAAGCGATGTGATTAATTTTTCATTTTTTCCTTTCACTAATGATTATATAATTATATTTAATGTCTAAATTTTTTAATAATTTCATTATTAATATTCTATAAAATATTAAACCATGATTGTTTTGACCATGGCCAACCTACCAAAGTTGTTTTTGGGATTATGAACTAAACATCCTCAAAACATCTGACGTAAAATTAACTAATTTAATAACTAAATAAGTAATTGTGATAAATGAAATAAAATGAATAATAATAAGGTAATATTCCTGAAAATGTTCTAAATAAATAATAAAATTAATATAATTTTATTATATAGGAGGTAAAGTATGTACGTGGTGTGGCAGACTCGAGGTAAGGGTTTCTGATCTTACTTTTGTTTCGATGAGAAATTTTTAATATTCACTACTTGTTTCTTTAATGTGGTGTGTATACTTCCCCTTTTATATTTTATATCATGAATATATTTATATTCATGTTATTTAAAGTTTCATTTGAATCTATTTCTTTCAAGAAGGTTATGGTTTAATAGTAACTAAAGCGGTAAGGGGTTTCTTAACTCAATTTCTTTTCATTGGGTTATATTACTTATTTATTGTATATGTTGTAACACCCTTAGATTTTGTGAAAAAAAATAAAATTAATTTAATCTTTTTGATTTTTTTCATTTCATAAAACACTAAAAATAGTTTTTGTTATATAAAATCACTAATATTGGCTTGTGTTTCACGCAACACCAAGTTATGATTTTCCTACACGAAACATTTAGACTAGGTTTTGGTACACACAAAACTATGTTTGGATTGTGTTACACAAACTTATAATTTTATTCGATAGCTTTCATTACACATAAGGACAAATTTTACCAAACTAAAATATACTACTAATACTGTTATTAAAGTATTATTATAGCTACCACCTAGCCATTGGAATGGAAGTTACGAATAAGATTAACTAAATTGTAAAAATATTATTTAAATATGTATATAAAATTAATCCTTTGGTTATCAATTATTTAGAAATTAATGTAAGAACTATTTTAAAATAAAGAAATTACTTTTTAAAAAAAACTATTTTTCTATGTACAAACACAATTTTAAATCAATAAATTAAAAAACTGCTTTAAATGAATGTTTTAAATAAAATTTATATATTATATATTCAATAAATATTTTTTATACTCATCCAATATATTTTATAGGTATGATATAACAATAAATTTAATTATATGAATAAAAATATGTATTTTTCTAAAAGGTAATTTTACCACCTTTTAATGGAGAAACCATTTTAAATATAAATTTTGACAATTATATAATTTTTATTTTAAAAAAAACTTTATTTCTAAAATAGTAATATCAATATTTACTTTGGGTGATTTTTTGGTATTTTTCTGAGAAGAACCATTTTTTGATGAATAGTGAAAATGCTGAATTTTAGTCAAAAGATGATTTTTCTTCTAATTTATTTATATAGTTAAATTATATATTAATTTGGTTTTAAAGTATAATTAGATAAATTATACGTAAATTTATCTAATTTATGTTATTTTAACTAATTTCACAATAAAATTCAAAATAAAAACATTTCAAACTTTTAGACATTTTCGCTTTAAAAACCCGCTTTCATGACACGTCTGAGGGATTAATTTTAAATTAATTTATTAAAATCCTATGTTTATAATTTTAAAAAATGGATTCCATATTTTGAATCATAATAATTTATAATATCTATTAAGGTTAACTTAATTTTTACCAAAAAGATTAGTGAGAGTTATTAAAATTAATTACAGTGATTAAGGTAAAAATGAGTTTACTTAGTCGTTAAAATTTAACTTAAGAGGCCAAATACCCTAGAAACATGTCCAAAAGACATTGTATTTCTATAATTCAACCATATACTACCTTTTCTCTAAAATGGAAAATTATTGGAGGAACATGATGTAAGTTGTACCTCTCAATAGTGTTTGCCTTTTTATATTTACAAGAATGCCACTCCTCCTCCACTATAAAAGGGAATTCACCCCCCTCACTTCCTCACACCAATCAATACACTTTGGCACATCCAACCCCTTCCCAAATAAGCTCCCAAATTCTCTCCTCTCAACCTAGAATCCTCTCTTTGTTCATAAAACAAACCAAGTTCGTCCTTTGGTGAAAACAAAAAGGAATTAGCCAAAGAAGAAGTAATATCCTTCCACAAGATTTTTTGCTTGATTTTCATTATCCTCCCCCTAAATTATTATTATTCCATTATTATATAATAAAATCATTATCCTCAATATACTGATATTTTTTTATTCTAAGTTTTCTACCTACACCTGTACATGTTTCCACCAAATGGGTAACGAACTTACAGCTTGTGTGTACGGTGAACTACCACCTCGTGAAATGAAGTCATTTATTTTTCCTTTAACACCTCTCATGGTTGGTAATTTTGATGAAAATATTGTTTTTATATGATATTAAATACTATAAAATGCATATATACCCAAGGTTTTGAACCGTGGGTATAGCCCCCAAAAGCGTGGGTATAGGATATACCCATAGTTTCAAGAACTGTGGCATGTTAAGCCATTTGTATAGCTATAAGATATAACCAAGCTTTTAAAATTCTATTCACATGATTTTAAAACCATGGTAATAGGTGTATTCTACCATTTCATTAACCTTATACCCATGGTTTTGAAACCATGGATATAGGTTTTAAAAAATTGTCGGTCGCGGGTTTCAATCCTTGCACCACCTATATACAATTCACATGCCTAAACACTACACCACATTGGATAATAGGTATATAAATATATATTTACTTATATATATTTATCCAAACGTGGCTATAGGTGTAAAACCATGGAAATAGGTGTCCCCATGGGATTTTTTTTGTCCCGCAGAAATTTTTTTCACCAACCTTAAGACAGGAAAGATATACCCACAATTTTGGAAAATCATGGGTATAGGCATGACCTATATCCATGGTTTTTGGAGAACTATGGGTATAGGTATTGAGAAAAAAACCTATACCCCTGATTTTTCAAAAACCATGGGTATAGGTGACAACTTCCAACCTATACGCATGGTTTTTTAAAACCATAGGTATAGGGTCATTTTCCTATAGTGATATATTATATTTATGATTTATTTATACTTATGGAATTATTACATAAATTATAACTTCATGTCTTCCACTTTGTGTAAATATGATAACTTTGTTTGTGGACTTGTGGACTACCGCCTCTTCAAAGTGATGTGTTTCGTTCACACTTTACATGGAATGTATTAAGGATGGGTTTAGTAAAATTATATGATATATACGAAATAATAATGCTACTATAATGATAATATATATATACACATATTTCATTTACTTTATTTCTTTTAATATGACAATAAAATGGAAACAACGTTCATGCGTATGTACGGCCTACTGTCTCCATGAATGGTGTATTCCATTTCATATTTCTATATTTTATAGATTATTATAAATATTTATATACTAAATATATATAATATTTAAATAATTTTTTACATTATTTAAATAATTAAATAATGATCTAAGTAATAGGATCAATAATAACAAGTCAAAATATATATGAAAAACAAAGAGGATATTACATGAAACCTAACATTAACATGAAATTATTAATAAAAGGGCAATATAAAGTCATAATAAAGTCATATATGGTATGATATATGATAATATGGTTCTTTGGTATATTTATAATAAAATTATACTTATTATACAGGATTTTTGAATGTTTAAAAAGAAATTTAAGACTTAAGGTAAGGGTTTTCTCGTCTTACTTTTATTTCTGTGATATTTATGCCTTATTCGCCACTCATTTATTTTGTGTGGTGCATATAATTACCATGAATATATTATATTATTATTATCCTTAAATTTATGGGTATTTACATATCCATTTTATGATCTCTATTTCACGGGGTTATGTTTCAAAAGTTACCAAATCAGTAAAGTAATTTTTGCCTCAATATGCCTTCTTTCAGACACATTTCTTGTTATGCACCTATATTATTCTAAGAGGTGTATACAATGTCATTTAATAGGTTATATCATGAATATTATTATTTTATTGATATTTTAAGCTTCATTAAATTCCATTTTCTTACATGGGGAGTATGATCTAACGTTACCAAGTGGCAAGATTTTATTGCAACAATCTCTTCATTTATCAGGATTGTTTATGATTATTATTTAATTGATGAAATATTATGGTAAATCTTTCAAGAACACTCATCGAATTTCTTATCCTCTGGTTATTTATGATATTTTCATGTATTAGTACTATTTTCCACTCTTTGGTACTTAATATAATTAAGAAAATGTTTTTAATAAAATCTAACCTCATTTCTATCTTCGGTCAGAAATCTATTTTATTCAAAAACCAAGTTTTAAAAAATGTTTTTAAAAAATGTTTTTGAAATGATATTTTTAAATAATTCTCAAGTAAATTGGATTTAAATTTTTTTTATGGTTTTTAAGTCATCCTTTATAAGTTTTCAAAGCTATTTTCAAAGAAAATGTTTTTAAAAATGTTTTATGTTTTAAAATGAATTTTTCAAAGCAAAAAAGATATTTTCCTCAATAAATGTTTTAAATTATTTTTCATGATATGTGTTCAAATTACTTTTAAAGAAAGTTATTTTGAAAATTTTAGATGTTTTAAAAAGTTGTTTTCAAAGAAAATTTATATTCCAAGTGATCTTTTAAAATCTTTCTCCATCTAAGATGATATCCTTTGATATAGTTTATGCTTTACTATGGTTATGATCCAAGGAAACCATTATTATTATTTCTTTGAATGATTAATTATTAAGATAAAAAAAATTATGAAACCTGTTTCTCTTTCATGGTTTATACCATGATAAAATTCTTATGAATCACATTTTTTTTCATGGGTTATGCTTTGATGAAATGATTATAAAACCTCTATATTTTCCACAAATTATGATATGATGACATTTTTATGATACCCATTTTATTTCATGGGTTATGTTATGATTTTTATTAAATCTATCTATTTTTATGGGTCATGATATGATCAATGTTTTATTATCTTATGGAACACATATGTATGATTTCTTTATGTGATGGGTGGGACCAATATCTCCCTTAAATGCATTGAGTAAAGATTTATATCTCATGAGATAGATATAGAAAGAATGAGGAGTGAACTAGGTTTGGTATAACAGGGATAGAATAAGAAGTGAACTCATTTTAGTATGATAGGGCTAGAATGAGGAGTGAACTTAGTTTAGTGTGACAAGGCTGGAATGAGGAGTGGACTTTGTTTAGTAATATAGGGATCGAATGAGGAGTGAATGTGGTTCAGTAATATAGGTCTAGAATGAGGAGTAAACTCGGTTCAGTAATAAAGGGCTAGAATTAGAAGTGTAATCGGTTCAATAATATAGGGATAGAACGATGAGTGAATTCATTCTAGTAATACAGGGATGGAATAGTAAGTGAAACTAGTTTAGTAATATAGGGATAGAATGGGGAGTAAACCCAGTTCAGTAAAGGATTTTGTCCACTAAAATGGTCTTCAGAGTGAACCTTGACTAGTAAGATGGTTTAGGGAGTGAACCCATTCCACTAATATGGGATTGGAATTAAGACATGAATATTAAAGAAATCATTTCATATATTTATGTGTGTGCCATAAATTCTTTGTCTCATTCCTATATTATTATTTCATGGATTATGCTCTTAATTTCCTTATGATTCATGTATTATAAACTACCAATATTTATGTCATGACTCTTCATTATGATAATTTATATATAGGGTATGATATTATACTATTAAGATCATGTTCTCATACCATTATTCTCATTTTATAATTACATATATCCCTTGTTTACCTCTTTCTGATCATATGATCTCACTCATTTCTTATGTTTCCTTTCCCCGGGTTATAAAGAAAATTTTCAAATAGGATTACTAAAGGGGGAAATATTTAATTGGGGTGTTGAAGATATTTCACCATATTAGAAGATTATGTTTCCAAATTTAAAAATACACTAAACTATTATGGTCTTCGGACATTTATTTTTTTAATGTGCTGAATATTCATCTAAAATGATGTAATATCCTTTTATGTTAAGCCTGGGTCGCTATAGTTGGTATCAAAGTAAATATTTAGTCAACATTTGGAAAATAGGATGATAAAACTTCAGTGATATACCTTGGGATATTTATAATGATATATCTAGGTATGTCTCTAAGGATAACCCTAAGGTGTCATAGATTTAAAATAAGGTTTCATTATTTAGGAATCTTATAAGTAATTTTTATGATTGTGTAGTTTTCTATTATGATAAGTGTTTCTCACCCTATAATTTATGGTTTTAGTCAATGGAAGGAACTAAAAAAACTAGTATAACATTGAATGTTTCATATTTGGAAAGTATGGGAATTATGAAAATTGATTTCCTATGTAGAAATCTCATGAAGAGAATCAGGATGGTGGTATGATTATTAGTTATACTGCTGAAGATAAAGGGACCGAAAACTACATGTGAAAGGTATGGGATGTTCTAATAGTATTTTTTACATTAAACATAATAATCATGATTATATTGAGGATAAGGAATCGTAATACATGATTCATATTTATTATTCTAAGAAATGGGTATTAATTAATAAGATGATAAATCTTGAGTAATGATTTAAGAATAAAGTTGGATGATTAAAGTATATATATTTTTTAATTCAAAGATTATGTTATACGAATCATGAAATATAAAATTATTTTTGGTATAAGTTTTTAATGAAGGATTGAAAAGGATGTGTTGAATGGTATTGAAGACTTAGAAAAGTGATTTAATGTAAAGGTGATATTTTGATTAATGGAAGGTAACCCATAATATATTTCTGATGTTGAGATAAGGATGTTTGGATAAAGATATTTAGAATATGAATAAGTAAATTGGATGGTATTGATTACCTTAGAACTAGTAATGTATTTGTTGAAAAGGTGGTTTATGCTATCATGCATGGTGTTTATAGCATTTTTGTATTTAATTAATATATATATATAACTTTGGAATAAGGAAACATGCATGTTTTCAATAATTATTAATGGTAATTACCATGTTTTGATAGAATACATGATAAAGGTATTCACATGTTTGTTATGTGGAAAATAAGAGCTACTTTTTTATAAATATGGGATTAATGCTAAACTGTTTTTGATAAATTTAGTTACCTTATTTATAATGTTTTGGACTTTCATCTTTTGGAATGGTTATATGGTTAACCATTTATGGAATGGATTATGTTAAACTTCGGATTTGGTTTTAGAGTTTAAAGTATTATCTCACCATATGAGGATTTATACATATTGGATAACTTTTGATAACCTTTTTGTTATGATAAAGGCATATGGAATGAAATATCATTCTATTTATAGATCTTATGCTCTGCTAATTCTTTAGGAATGAAAAATTCACCTTTATTTCTTAGAATAAGAGATTAAGTAGAAATTGATCAAGGTGAAACAAAGGTTGAGGTTTTCCTAAAATCATGTAAGTATATCTTCTCATGAAAAATCTTCAACTTTAGGAAAAAGGGTATTGAGATAAAATTGTGTCTTGTTATCATCATTTTTTATGATATCAATGAGATTTTTCAATCCAATTTGGGTTATGTCTTTGCGAACGTTAACTTTATCCTAACCATGTTCTCTATCACTATCCATCATAACTTGATAGTTATATTTCTATTCCATGTCCATGTTTTCACTTTCCACCTATATTCTCTGATGAGGAAGCCTATTTATGATTTACTTTGGGTAACTGTTATGCTTCTACCTTTCCCTTTTTAAAGCATGTTTTAGTATTCATTTTTACAATATGGGTTTTTATGAAAGGAACTTTCAAGTATTAACCCATTGACAACCCAAGATAATTTTGAGGGTGAAATTCATTTTAAGGGGGGTATAATGTAACACCCTAATATTTTGTGGGAAAAAATCGAATTAATTTAATCTTTTTTGTATTTTTTATTTCAAACAACACAAAATATAGCTTGTGTTATATGAAAGCACTAATTTTGGCTTGCGTTTCACGCAACACCAAGTTATTCTTGAAATGCAAGAAACACTTAGATTAGATTATGGTACATTAAATACTATATTTGTCTTATTTTATACATAATTTAGATTTTCTTAGATATCTTTCAATACACGCAAGTCTGAGTTTTACTGAACTAAAATATATTATTAATATTGTTATTAAAATATTATTATAATTACCACCTAGTCGTTGGAATGGAAGTTATGAATAAGATTAACTAAATTGAAAAAACATCATTTTCATATTTGTATAAAATTAATCCTTTTGTTAACAATTAGTTATATCATAATTTAATAACTATTTTAAAATAAAGAAATTACTTTTCTAAGAAAACTATTTTTCTATGCATAGACACAATTTTATCTCAAAAAATTAAACAAACCACTTTTGATGAATGTTTTAAATAAAATGTATATATTATATATTAAATAAATATTTTTTATACTGATAAAATATATTTGATAGGTATAATATAATAATAAATCCAATTTTATGAATAAAAATATCTATTTTTCTAAAAGGTAATTTAACAACCTTTTAATGGAGAACCCATTTTAAATCTAAATTTTGAAACTTTTATAGTTTTTATTTGAAAAAATAAAATTCATTTTTTAAATAAGAATATAAAATTTTAGTTTGGTTTAATTTTTTTATTTTTCTGAGAAGTTTTATTTTTTGATGAATAGTAAAAAATACTGAATTTTAATTCAAAACTTGTTTTTCTTCAAATTTATTTAAAGAGTTAAATTAAATATTATTTTGGTTTTAAAGTGTAATTAAATAAATTATAAATTAATTAATCCAATTTTGGTTATTGGAACTGATTTCACATTGAAATTGGATATAAAAATATTTCAAACTTTTGGACTTTTTTACTTTAAAAACTCGCTTTCGCAACACATCTGTGGGATTAATTTTAAATAAATTTTTGCCACATATATGTTTAGAATTTGGAAAAATGGATTCCATATTAGAATAAAAATAATTTATAATATCTATTAAGGTAAAATTAGTTCTTTGACCAAAAATATTAGTGAGAATAATTAAAATTAATTACAGTGATTATGGTAAAAACGAGTTTACTTAGTGGTTAAACATTAAATTAAGGGGTAAAATACCCTAGAAACGTGTCCAAAAGATATTTTATGTACATATTTAGACCATATACTCCATTTTATAGAAATTTTACAATTATTTGAGAATCATGATGTAAGGGATACCTCTCAATTGTGTTTACCTTTTTATATTTACAAGAATGTCACTCCTCCGCTATAAAAGGTCACTAACCCTCCTCACTACCTCATACCTATCAAGCCACTTTGGATCATACAAACACTACCTAAATAAGATCCCAAATCCCCCTATCTCCACATAATATTCTTCATTTTCGTAGAAATAAAATCAAGTTAGTCCTTTGGTGAAAACCAAAAGGAATTAACCAAAGAAGAGAAAACATCCTTCCACAATCACTTTTGTTTTAGTTTCATTTTCCACCCCCAAAATTATTCTTATTCCATTATTATATAATAAACTCATTATAATTAATATACTGATATGTTTTTATTCTAAGTTTTTTGCCTACACCTATACACACTTCCATCAAATGGGTAACGAACTTAGAATTCGTGTGTACGGTGGACTACCACCTTGCGAAACGATGTCATTTGTTTTTCATTTACCACCTATCATGGATGGTAATTATCATGGAAATAATATTTTTATATTATATATATTATATTTATGATTAATTTTTGATTCTTTAATTATTATATAAAATATACCTTCATGCTTTCCACTTTTTTGTAAATACGATAACTTCATTTGTGGATGTGTGGACTACTGCCTCCTCAAAGCGATGTGATTTGTTCACAATTTACATGGAATGTATTAGGGATGGGTTTAGAAAAAGTATATTATATATATTAAATAATAATTATAATATAATTATAATATATATATATACATATATTTCATTTACTTTCTTTCTTTTAATATTATAATAAAACAGAAACAGTGTCCATGCATATGTACGGTCTACCGTCTCCATGAACGGTGTATTCCATTTCATATTTATATATTATATAGATTATTATAAATATTTATATAATAAATATATATTATATTTTTAATAATTTTTTACATTATTTAGATAAGTAAATAATGATCTAAGTAAGAGTATCAAGAATAATAAGTCAAAACATATATGAAAAACAAAGTGGATATTACCCGAAATGTAACATTAACATGAAATTATTAATAAAAGAGTAATATAAATAACAATAAAATAATATATGGTATGATATATGATAATATGGTTATTTGTTATATTTATAATAAACTTATACTTATTATATAGGAGGTTTTAATGTGTATGAATAAAGTCAATAGTTAAGGTAAGGGTTTTCTTGTCTCACTTTTATTTCTATGTGATTTATGCATTATTCACCACTCATTTATTTTGTGTCATGTATATACATCCCATGAATATATTATATGATTAATATAATTAATTTTATGTTTATTTACATATCCATTTGATAATATCTCTTTCATGTGGTTTATGTTTCAAAAGTTACCAAATCGGTAAAGTAATTTTGTCTCAATTTGCATTCTTGGAGACATGTGTCATGTTATACACCTATATTATTCTACGATGTGTATAAACTAAACTTTTACATGTTATATAATTAAAAAAATTATTTTAATGATATTTTAATCTTCATGTAATTTAATTTTCTTACATGGGGTGTATGATTCAAAGTTACCAAGTAGTAAGAGTGTATTGCAACAATATCATCATTTATCAGGATTGTTTATGAATATACTTTAATTGATGAAATATTATGATCCATATTTCAATAAAACTATTAATTTTTCTTATCATATGTTTATTCATTATATCTTCATGTATTAGTACCATTTTACCACTCTTTGGTACTTAAGATAATTAAGAAAATGTTTTTAAGAAAATCTTACCTCATTTATCTCTTTAGTCGGAAATCTGTTTTATTCAAAAACCATGTTTTAAAAAAATCAATTTTTTTTAAATTATAATTTAATATAATTTTCAAGTAAAATTTATTTTGAAATTTTTTTATGGTTTTCAAAGCTTTCTTTATAATTTTTCAAAGTTATTTTCAAAGAAATTTTTTTTTAAATATGTTTTAAAAATCATTTTTCAAAGCGGAAAGGATATTTTTCTCAAGAAATGTTTTAAATAATTTTTCATGATATGTTTTCAAATTAGTTTCAAAGAAAATTATTTTGAATATTTTCTATGTTTTAAAATGTGATTTTCAAAGAAAAGTTGTGTTCTAAGTGATCTTTCAAAATCAACCTCCATCTAAGATGATATGCTTTGATATAGTTTATGCTTTACTAAGGTTATGATCCAAGTAAACCATTATTATTATTTCTTTGAATGGTTTATTATTAATATGGAAAAAAATTATGAAACCCGTTTCTATTCCATGGGTTATACCATGATAAAAACACTTATGAAACTCGATTCTTTTCATTGATTATGCTTTTATTAAATGATTATGAAACCTTTCTCTTTTCCATAAGTTATGATATGATGACATGTTTATGACACCCATTTAATTTCATGGGTTATGTTATGTTTTTTATGAAACCCATCTCTTTTGATGGGTTATGATATGATGAATGTTTTATTACCTTATGGAACACGTCTGTATGATTTCATTCTATGATGGGTGGGACCAATATTGAAGTGCATAAGAGTTGCATTTGTTATCAATATGGATTAAAGTGCATAAGAGTTGAATTTTTTTTCAATGAGAATTAAATATGTGATTGAAATGTATTGATGAAGAAGTTGGTGAAGCCTTAGATAATTGTTTTTGATTCAAATCATTGAATACTACACTTGATCAATTCTCTAAGAGGATATAACTCTGTCAATTTTTGAACTAGTCATAAGTTACAAGATTTGTATCAAGGTTATACATTATTACAACACTTGAAGAAGACCATGCAATACTCAATTGTGTGAGGATAAAGTAGATCCATCCAATGAATCCTAATTGGATGAAGGTTGTGAATAAAATCATATGATTGTTTGTACTAATCCTCAAAGAAGAAGACATGTGTTTTAAAGAGAACACATCACTCATTACAACAATTAAGGACATACATTATGCCTTAATTAATGAGGAATTAAAAAATGATCCATGCATCATCCATGATTGGACCAAACAAAATATTGAATATCATTTGGAATTTATGATCTAAAAAGAAAGGAATGTATGATGCTTGAAGTTGAAAAAGAATAAAGGAGGCATGATTGGGATTTGAATGAATAAGGATGGTTTGGAATTTTAAGTGGTTGGTCTTTATACTAACTACTTAGTAGTGTCCTTTACCAAAAAATTAAGGCCAGTCTTGAAGTCTAGCTAAATCCCTCACCCAAGGCATATGCAGGACCCGAGGGTCTACCGTGCCCAAGGGGAAGGTCTCGAAGCCAGCCTGCAAGAGGCGCATGTGGGTCGCGTATAAGCCCGCAAGGGCTGCATGGTGGTGAACCCATACAGCATGAGCACTAGGTGAGTTCTTGGGGAGCAAAGTGGGTGCTAAGAGTGCACCCGTATGCTGAACATGGTACAGGGTGGTACCATAGAGGGAGGAGTAATCTGACCCGAATCCGCTGCAGATTGATATTTAAACCACATGAAATCTGCTTCCCATTTCGATGTGGGGTGGAATTTTAAAAACACGGACGTAATCCTGGCCACTCATCTAATCTCACCTGAGATCTTGACCGCATGCTCCATCCCGATTCCTACGATCTAATAACTGTCATCTGTGATTAATCTGAGGTGATCCAACGGCCAAGGAGAGGCATTGAGGCTATCGTTAACCTCCGGACATCCCACAAAGCTACCTCGCCATCTGTGAACCAGTATTTGAGCCAAGAACTGATCTCATCACTCCGGACACCATTTAAGCTCAAATTTTGTACATGATGATCTTCCAGACAAACCGAATACATGCATGCATTAAAAGTTTCATGCATACATCGAGATAGAGAATTTGAATGCTACTAAAGCAACCAAAGGTGAGAGACCACATCATGGAGCTCAAACCTTCGAGAAAATAAGTTTCATGTGATCCAGATCACCTACACATGATCTTATCACCAAGAATAAGAAGAATAAGTCAAGAAGGAATATCCCACGATATAAGGGAAATATTTTCATGGGTTTGAAAATATTAAAATCGAGGATATCATCTTATTCATATAAATATTTGAAGTGTATATTTTGGGGGGTTTGAATAATAATCAAGGTAGAGCCCTCACTTATAAATAGAGGACCCCCAAGACGAAGCAATATGATGTCGTTCACATTGAAGAGATCTCTCGTTTCTCTGAAGAAACAGAGTTACCGTAGAGCATCCCTCTGGTTCGCGAAGAAAGAACCGCAAAGAACTTCCTAGTTCGTAAAGAAGAATCCAGCGTAGCCCATTTCTACCCAAAGAATAGATTTCTGCACATATATTTCATGAAGGAGTCATGTGCATCCCTTGCACGGAGGAGAATAGTGAACCCCTTGGTTCGCAAAAGAAGCCATCCACCATTTGCGGTTTGCGAAGAGAAGGACCGTAAACCATCCTGGTTTGCGAAGGGAATCCACGCACACCCTTTTCTTGAGAAAAAGAAAAGGACATTGTACACATACACTGACCTTGGAGAAGAAGAATAACCCACACACATTCCCCATTCATTCAGGTTTGTTCACAAAAAGTATAAGAACAATGCATGCATGATGCACATGCATGCATATGCATGATTTGAGATACCCAAATATTCCAAAGGGTGGATTACACCCATTTAGGTTGTGTGTGTGCTTTACTTAAAGAAGAAAAAGGGTGCATGTATGGTGGAGTTCATGTGCATTAAAACATAAAAACAAAGTGTGTGTGCACATGTGAAGAAGGAGGAATAAATAAAAAAGAAAACACACCCCTTTAACCCTAATTAAAAAGAACAAGTGTGTGTGTGCTAATACTCAAAAGAATAGAAATGGAAAAGGAGAAAGAAAAGATATTGTGTGTGTGTGATCAAAGTGTTTTATCCGTAGATGTTTTCACATGAAGAAGAAAATGATTGTGAATGCATGCATGCATGCACATGAATACGTGAAGAAACTTAAAATAATAATCAATATTATTAGTGCACAAGTTTAAACAAGAAGAATCAATTCCATGAAACTCATGCATGAAGCATAATCAATTTAGATGATTCTAATTGAGATGATCCTTAGTGTTTGAATAATCACATAAGTGTATGTGATTCTTTCCAATATAAGGTTTAGTGCATTCAGCTATTGCACTAAGGAAGAAAGAAACTGAGATATCCAAATTCAAGAGGTATTGGATCTCATTCAATTCATGCATGAAGTGAATGAGAAATGAGACTAAAACCATAAAGAGTTAAAGAATATTTTCCATCTGAGTTTACAGTGTTTGAGAATCCAAGAAGAAAGACAGTACTGATATTGTGCAAGATCATTCTTTCATATTATATTTTTGAAGAAGTTGTGTGAACCATTGGTACACATCTTAGTGAGGCTAGGTCTTCATCAGAAGAAGAAGGAATTGCCTAAGCATTTTTAAACTAAGCATTGATCAAGAAAGTGATTAGAATTATTGAGCAAGGCCAACAGACCTTACCAAAGGTTGTTGAAGATTCTTGAAGAGATACACAGGAAATTGTGATTCAGAAATCCTGTGTGGGAAGATCATAAGATCATCTACATTGAATCAAATAATAACTTAAAGAAGGAAGCTGCTCATGTGACTCGAGAGCTAGAAGACCCATGTGAGATTCAGGGATGAGAAGAAGTCTTCAGTGGGACTCTGATGCAGGCCAGTGGGACTCTGGTAACACTGTGGGAAGTAGTATAAAGAACTTTCTATGGGACTCATGAGAGATACAGTGTGACTCTGTATCGACCATTGTAATTACTAAATGAATTATAGTGGAGAATCTGTGTTGGGGAGAATAACCAACACAGTAAAGAGTAGGTCTTTAAACTGAACCTTGTAAATCCTTATGTTCAGTTACTTTACATTTATAGCATCATTTCAGGTAAGTATGAGAGACACAAGAAGAGTGGATCGAGGATTTAACCAGCCATAGAGGTTTAATTGAAAATAATCAATTAGTAAAAAGATTTAAAGGGGTCACTGATTCATCCCATCCCCCTCTCGGTGATTCACACTGATCTGGGTACTTCAATTAGTATCAAAGGGAGGTTACCTCTAAAAGATCCAAGGGAGTCTTTATGAAGTGCAGATTTGAGGAGATGAATGAGCAACCTCAAATGGAGATTTATGCCAAGACTCCGAAAAATAGAAAAAATAAACAGGCAAGTAAGATGAAGAATAAGATTACTACTAATGGAGAGACACCTTCTACTAAAGGTAATCTAAAAGGTACATCACGTGATAATACTTATTATTCTTCTGATGAAGCCTGCTCAAACTGTGATGATAATAGATCAATTAGTGATCTTCATAATACACTCAAAGATCATCTGAAGAAAGTCCCTAGAGAAGTGACAAGACACATTGCTGTAAGAATTAGTGATTTTCAAGATGAAAAATTACAGTTGGAAGAAGAAGCTAATGCCATGGAAGAAGCATTGGCTAAAAGGGTTGGAATATCCAACACTCTCACAAAACTAGTGAAGGCAAAGGAAGAAACAATTTATCTTTGAAATGAAAGACATGATCAAGTTACTAAATAATTGCAGGGAAGTATTTGTGAGAAATAATTCTTTGAGATTGTATTTGTAGAAGCTTTCCATGCATTTGAAAATTTACACAAAGTTTCTATGGTTGTCAAAGCTGCTCAACTAGAAGACAAAGAAAACAAGCTAAAGTAGCTTGACATATCTTTGCAACAATTAGGAAATGTACATGAAGAACAAATAACAATGCTGAAGGAGAATTGGGAAAGTAATATGAGATCAGTTGAGTATGAGAAGAACTCTCTCAACATGAAATGTTTAGAATTGGAGGTGAGAGTGAAAAATCAGCAATCACCCCAAGTTTAAACTTCCCAATCAGATGAAAGAAGAGATTTTTCCACTCAAGTTTGCATTTAGGAATATGATTCCAAAAGGAACATCATATCATCCTATAATTCAATGGCAACATCCTCCAAGAAAAAGGTATCCCATAACCCAGTTATTTTTGTTTCTACTAATGCTGCTTCATCTGCAAGTACAGGTTCAAATCCAAAAGCTGGGAATATGTGGATTGATAAAAATTTCAAAACATATATCAAAAATTCAAATATGGATGTTGTGATGATTAATAATAACTACTCCCAAATGGATTCTCCAAAGGAAGAAATATAATTCCAAAAACAACAATGTACTAAATCTAGCCAGACTGATGCTACAAATAAAAGAAGGAGATTTGTTGGATATTGTTGGTATTTTTGGAAGTTTGGGAATTAGTACAATGATTTATGGCATGATTGTCAGCATATGAAAATTGCGGAAGTCCTACATTCAGGGAAATTAGATGTGAAGAAATGAAGCATCTTGTAAAGAAAAGGAATAAAACACAGATGAAGAAGAATCGGTCTATCAAGAATAGATTTGAATATCTTGAAGACTTCTATGATAATTTCAATAGAAGTGGTCACAGTCATGATGAGTGTTGGTTTATTCCTACCATGCCTCAAGAATATGTTGATAAGAATCATAGACCACAACAAAGGTAGGAGAAAGCAAAAGGAGTTGAAAAATATTCCATTGGGAATATGCAATGCGATGAATTCAAGAAACCTGTGAAACAAACTATTCCCAAGAATAACTCTAAGATGGATTCAAATAATTTCATCTCAACAAAGAAAAGATGCTTCTACTATGTAAATAAAGTTCATACCATGGAGCACTATAAAAAATCCATGGAAATGAATGGAAGCAAGCTGAAACTAAAAGAAGAATCAATCCAGAAGAAGATGGGATTAACTAAATACATTCCTGAAGATAATAAGTTTCCTAAGATAGGTAACTTGAAGACAATGCAGAATCCATGTGGAATCTCCAGTTTAGAAAATGTTAATAAGGAGTGTTTAGTTATCTGGACTAATTAATTGAAAATTTCAAGATAACTGCAAAGAGATGAAGATGAAGTATTGGCTAATGCAAAGAAAAAAGTGAAACAGATCATTCCACATGAAGGAAAATTTGAATTTCATGAGAGGTTGTCATCACATGATAATGTAAGTGTCTCACCAATATTGTGTGGAAGGTGCAAGAAGTATATACATCATGAAAACAAATGTATAACTATTTTACAAGGCCAAATAAAGATGCTGAAAATTGAAGAACATGCACCAGTGGAAACTACTTCACTAATAGCATAAGTAAAGGCAAAAAATCCACATAATATAAAGTTGAATGAAAGTAAAGGGTCCATGCTGACAAAGAAATATCAAAATTTCAAATGGAGAGGAAACACCAGCATGAATAGTACCAGACACTTTAGAGATGCAAGGAAAGGAGTACTTGGTTTGAGAGAAAGTTCTCAACCCCATTGCTTCTATTAAGAATCTCACAAGTGTTCCATCTTATTCCGTTATATTTTTTTTGTATATGTGTTCTTAAATTGTAGGTATTTGAAGATGAAGGTCATTCTCAAAATGAGAATTGAATGAACAAAGTTGATAACTAAAAGTTAGACTCATTATTTGTGATTTGATAATTACTTGAAGTGTTCCATAGTGGAATATTATCAATATGAATATCTTGAAGATCATCTGATGATTATTTTTCACCAAGGCAAATCAAATGGAGTGAACCCCTTAAGGGGGAGAAAATGTGAAGGAGATGATATCAAATATGATTTCATAACAAATCTTGAAATTCATATCATCTCAAGAAAATGAAACTGAGGTATTTCAATCACACTTTCATCCTTTGGTCTTAATTGTATTTATCATATAAATTAAGGGGAAGTCCTTGATTGATGAAAATATGGGATGAAATGGGGAGCTTTATCTTTCACTTGAACTTTTTAATATTTTTGGTGAAGTATGTGCAGGATTTAGAATTTCATTGATAAATTAGATTATCTTCAATCCCTTGGTTAATAATTGAACCATTATGAGCATCATATCACATGTGTGGTTGTTTATGGACAACACTGAAAACCTTGGTCATATCTCTCTTTTTTTATACACTGGTTTAGCCCAAGTAGACTTAGAGTTGATTAACTAAAGTCTATTTTCTAAGTGAACCATGTAACATCATCCCTCACTCAAAAACATTCCAAAATATATTATTCAAATGGAGGAGGACATGTTTTTAAAGAGACCCCACTAACACCTTTGCATTTGGTTTCCAATAAGGGGGAGGAAAGTTTGTCACTCATATTGACCCATTCAAAGTGTGATTAAGTGATATTGACAAAAAAATACAAAATGGGATATTGAAGTGCATAAGAGTTTCATTTGTTTTCAATGTGGATTGAAGTGCATAAGATTTGCATTTGTTGTCAATGAGAAGTCAATATGTGAATGAAAGGTATTGATGAAGAATTTGGTAAAGCCTTGGAGAATTTTTGTTGATTCAAATCATTGAATACTAGAATTGATCAATTCTCCAAGAGGATATAACTCTGAAGATTTTTGAACTAGTCTTAAGTTCCAAGACTTGTATCAAGGTGATGCATTGTTACAACACTTGAATAAGACCATGAAATACTCAATTGCATGAGGAGAAAATAGATCCATCCAATGACTCATAATTGGATGAAGGATGTAAATAAAATCAGATGATTGTTTGTGATGATACTCAAAGAAGAAGACATGTATTTTATAGAGAACATGTCACTCATTAAAACAATGAAGGCCATGCATTATTCCTTAATTCATCATGAATTAAAAAATGATACATTCATCATCCATGATTGGATCAAAACAAAATATTGAAGATCATTTGGAATTTATGATCTAAAAAAAGGAATGGATGATGCTTGAAGTTGAAGAAGAAGAAAAGAGGCATTCTTGGGCTTTGAATGAAGAAGGATGGTTTGGAATTTTAAGTAGTTGGTTTTTATACTAACTACTTAGTAGTGTCCTTTACCAAAAAAATTAAAGCCAATTTTGAAGGCCAACTAAATCCCTCACCCAAGGCATATGCAGAACCCAAGGGTATACCGTGCCCAAGGTGAAGGCCTCGAAGCTAGCCCACAAGAGGCACATGCGGGTCGTATATAAGCATGCAGGGGATGCATGGTGGTGAACCCACACATCAGGGGCGCTAGGTGCATGCCTGGGGAGCAGACTGGGCGCTAATAGCGTGACTGTAGGGTGAACACAGTATGGGGAAGTACTGTGGAGGGAGGAGGAGTAATCTGAGCCGAAGCCACCGTAGATTGATATTTAAACCGCATGAAATCCACGTCCTATTTTGATGTGGGATGAAATTTTAAAAACACGGACGCAGTCCTAGCCGCTCATCTGATCTTGAGTGAGATCTAGACCGCACGCTCCATCCCGCATCCTACGATCTAATCACTATCATCTGTGATTAATCTGAGGTGATACAGTGGCCAAGGAGAGGCACTGAGGTTATCTTCAACCTACAGACATACTATGAAGCTACCTCACCATCTGCGAACTGGTATTTGATCCAAGCATCGATCTCATCACTTTTTCCATCGTTAAAGCTCAAAGTTTGTACATAATGATCATCCGGATGAACGGAATACATGCATGCATTAAAAGTTGCATGCATGCATCAAGACAGAGAATTTGAACATAGTCAAAGCAACCAAAGGTACAAAGCCACATAATGGAGCTTTAACCTTAGAGAAAATAAGTTTCATGTGATCCATATCACTTTCACGTGATCTTCTCACTGAGAAGAAGAAGAATAAGTCAAGAAGAAAGATCCCACAATATGAGGAAAATCTTTTCACGGGTTTAAAAATATTAAAACTGAGGATCTCAGCTTATTCATATAAAGATTTTAAGAATATCTCTCAAGGGTTTGAAGAGGAATCAAGGTAGATCCCTCACTTATAAATATAGGACCCCCAAGTCGAAGTAAGATTTTTTTGTTCACATTGAAGAGAGATCTCATTTCTCTGAAGAAACAGAGCTACCACGAAGCATCCCTCTGCTTCGTGAAAAAAGAACTGTGAAGAACTTTCTAGTTCGTGAAGGAGAAGCTCATGTAGCCCATTGCTAAGAAAAGAAGATATTTCCATGCATCTCTTGCATGAAGGAGTCTCGTGCATCCCTTGCGTGGAGGATAAGAGTGAACCCATTGGTTCGCAAAAGAAGATGTGCACCATTTGCGGTGTGCGAAGAGAAGGATTGCAAATCATCCTAGTTCGTGAAGGGAATCCACACACACAATTTACTTGAGAACAAGAAAAGGACAGTGTACACATACACTTCCCTTGGAGAATAAGAATAACCCACACATATTACCCATTCATTCAGGTTTGTTCACAAATAGAATAAGGACAATTCATGCATGATGCACATGCATGCATATGTATGATTTGAGATACCCAAACAAGCCAAAGGGTGGATTACACCCATTCGGGTTGTGTGTGTTCTTTACTTAAAGAAGAAGGAAGGTTCTTGCAAGGAGGAGTTCATGTTCATGAAAACATAAGAAAAAAGTGTGTGTGAACATGCAATGAAGGAGAAAGAAATAAAAATAAAACACGCCCTTTGAACCCTAATTAAAAAGAAAAAGTGTGTGTGTGCTAAGACCCAAGAGAAGAGAAAGAGAAACGGAGAAAGAGAAGAGATTGTGTGTGTGTGCTCAAAGTGTTTTATCCTTATAGGTTTTCACACGAATAAGAAAAGGATTGTGCATGCATGCATGCATGAACATACACACCTAAATACACTTAAAAGAAGAATCAATATTATCAGTGCACGTGTGTAAACAAGAAGAAGAAATGCCATGAAACTCATGCATGAAGCATAATCAATTAAGATGATGCTAAGTGAGATGATCCTCAGTGTTTGAATAATCACATAAGTGTATGTGATTATTTCCAATATAATAAGTAGAAGGTTTATTGAATTCAGCTATTTCACTAAGGAAGAAAGAAACTGAGATATACAAATACAAGAGGTACTGGATCTCATGAAATCCATGCATGAAGAGAATGAGAACTGAGACTGAAGCCAAACCGAGTTAAAGAATATCTTCCATCTAAGTTTATAGTGTTTGAGAATCCAGGAAGAAAGGCAGTGCCTATATTGTGCAAGATCATTCTTGCATATTATATTCTTGAAGAAGTTGTGTCCACCATTAGAACACATCTTAGTGAGGCTAGGTCTTCATTATAAAAATAATAAGGAATTGCATGAGCATTGTGGAACTGAGCACTGATCAAGAAAGTGATCAGAATTATTGAGCAAGGCCAATAGACCTTACCAAAGGTTGTTGAAGATTTTTAAGAGATACACAGGCAGATGTGATTCAGTAAGCCTATGTAGGAAGATCATAATATCATCTACAGTGAATCAAAGAAGAACCTAAAGAATGAAGATACTTTTGTGACTCGAGATCTAGAAACCCCCTGTGAGATTCAGGGAGAAGAAGAAGTCTTCAGTGGGACTCTGAAGTTGGACAGTGGGACTCTGGTAACATTGTGGGAAGTAGTATAAAGAACCTCATGTGGGACTTAGGAGAGATACAGTGTGACTTTGTATCGAACATTGTAATTACTAACTGAATTATAGTGTAGAATCTGTGTTAGGGATAATAACCAACACAGTAAGGAGTGGGTCTTTGAACCGAACCTTGTAAATACTTGTGTTCAGATCCTTTACATTTATAGTATCATTCGAGGTAAGGCTAAGAGACACAAGAAGAGTGGATTGAGGATTTAACCAGCCATATAATTTTAATTGAAAAGAATCAAGTAGTAAAAAGATTTAAAGGGATCACTGATTCACCCCCTCCTCCTATCAGTGATTCACACTGATCTGGTCACTTAAAATATCTCCCTCCAATGCATTGGGTAAATATTTAAATCTCATGAGATAGTTATGGCTGGAATGAGGATTTAACTTTGTTTAGTATGATAGGGCTATAATAAGGAGTGAACTTGGTTTAGTATGATAAGGCTGGAATGAGGATTTAACACATTTTAGTATGATAGGGCTGGAATGAGGAGTGAACTCAGTTCAGTAATACAAGGGTGGAATAAGAAGTGATATCGGTTCGGTAATACAGAGTTGGAATAAGATAAAAAATTACTAAAGGCATAGATTATTTTGTAAGCATAGATTGATTCATTTAAGGTTCGGTAATACAGAGTTGGTAACCAAGTGTTGAAACTATTCAATAAATGAATCTAGATTATTTTGTAAGCATAGATTGATTCATTTAAGGTTTTAAAGGCATTAGATAAAAAATTACTAAAGGGATATTAGTATTTGCACATGTACTCAATATGATTTGGTAAGTCAATTTTAGTCTCATATACTCAATATGATTGGGTATGTCAAATGATATTAAATATGGTTGAATGTGTTGAATGATTCAGTGAGACTAAAGGTTTCCTTAAAACATTATTAGTTATAGAAATAAATTCTATAATATGATTTAAGGGAGCCTAAAATGGATTGTTGTGGAATTTTTACTATTATCATTTATAGAAATGTTCTGAAAAAGTGAATTAATTTAATTAAATTTTACCCGATATTCTAAAATTATTGAGAATAGATGAACTGGGTATATAATGCATGAATTTAGGTACTTTATTGATGGTAAAAGTGGATAAAAGTTCAAATTGTAGGAATAAAATTTAGTTGAAATGTTCAATAATGTTTCTTTAAGAATCCAATCAAGGTCATTGAAACCTACGGTTGTCGGGAAGGAATTGTAATAATTCAATATGATTGGATTATCCAAGATATATACCTGAAGATTTTGTGAAACTCCCTAGAATTTCCATGTTATATATGGATGTTATATAAATTAATTCTTTGATTTTGAAAGGTAAGTGATACAAAATTTATACTTTACAAAGTGTTGTAAATATAAAAGTGTTCAAAATAAAAGGAAGAATTTATTGAGCTTGTAGTTTATATTCATGAGATGAATTAAATAATTACTACATCAAGGATTTGAATGTAAATTATTTTATCGATATCAAATTAGTCTGAGTAAAATATGTGTATCTTTATCTCATTTACCTTATTTGATAAGATAATTTGTTCAATTATAAAGAGTATATGTTAACAACATGGGATGATTTATTATATACACATGGTTTATGATTCATCAAATTTTATAACATGTTTTGAGAAGATTATTTGGATAAAATTATTTATCTATAATAAAGTATTCATCTAAGATAAAGTTTTTATCTATATGTATATTAAAATATGAGGAAATGTGTTCCCCCAATCCATCTGTGATATATTTTAATAAAATATTCTTTTCAAAAAAGGAAAGGATCTTAACATATAGAATACTATATATGATATGAATACAACAGTTTATTTGTTTTATATTCATACTAAAAGTAAATAAATGTTTTTTCCTAACACAAAAGGGTTTGTGTATCTTAGTAAGATATTATGAAAATAATATAACATCTAAGAAACTAGTGGGATTGTATTTGAACTTATATATAGAGACTTGATCCTTTTACATATAACATTACATGATTTTAATCATATTTATACATCAGAGTACATTCCAAGGATCGTGAAGTCTAGTGTCTTTGAAGACTAGGTATATAAAACTGAAAAGATGGAACTAAATATATCATCTCTTTATTTAGTCTTCATAAATATCTCTTAACTTCCTTTGAGCTATTACATCTGCATAGGGTACCCTAGGGATCACATGAACAAAGGGGTGAGCTAAAAATCCCATTAAGGGAATAAAAATAAGAATAAAGCTTTGGTACATGGGTTAGAATCCATAACATGATAATATAAAAAGACATGTAACATATGAAATCATAACATATAAACATGGGAACATTTAAACATGGAATCATAGAATTGTGGAAAAAACATAAAACATGAATTTACTACGAATCAAGGCTAACCGTCAAGACCGTTTCATATAGTAGCACAAGCCAAGGTAAACTGCCAAGACCATTGCACATAGTAGCACAATCCAAGGCTAATAGCTAAGATCGTTGCACATAATCATCTCATGAGACTCAAATTTACCCAAAGCATTAGAGCACTATCTGTTCACACCCATCTTACATTTCATGAATATGTTTTACACATAAATAATCATAAATAATCAATCTTACATAAACATAAGGGTTACCCATGGAAATAATTGGGTACCACAATCAGGACATAAAGCATAACCAATGGGAGCATCATGAAAGTTTCCATGAAAGAAAGGAATTAGAATATACGTGGATGTTCATAAGTTAAAATAAAAATATATCGTAGTAAGTTATTTCAAATAGAAGTGACAATATATAATAAATGAACTTGATAAATTTTAGCATTAAAATATTTTTGTGCAGTTTTAAGGAAAATACTATAGAGATTTAAAAATAGAAAAGGGAAAAATATTCTATATAAAACCAGAAGTGAATAAATAAGTTTTTTATAATAAAAATTCTGATTTTATAAATACAATGGTGTCTTAAAATATAGGATATAGTGCACTTGAAATTGGGTAAAAATTTGGGAAGTTCCCTTAAAACGAGTTTTCTTATTGGGAAGTATTGAGTATGGATTCACTTAAAAGCATGTATATCCTTGAAATATAATGATATATGGATATTCAAACATGATTTTGAATCATATAAACATCATTTTTAATTTTTACATAAAAAGAAAAGAAAACTTCATTTGGATAAAAAGAAAGATAGAGCAACCCAAAGGAGTAAAGGTAGTTCAGGTAGAATTCCTTACGGATTATCGGCATGGTATCAGGTGTACTTAAGAGGGATTAATGAGAGATAAATGGGTTTCTCATCACTTATAAACCATTAGGGAATTATGGTGTAGGTTTTAAATCATACCCCATAATTATGGATTACACATAAAATGGCATAGCATAGAGGACATTCTTGAATAAAAGTGAAATGAAGAGGATCCCTTACCTTAAGTCCGGTGGTGATATTCCCTTGATATTAATGAAATTAATAGTAAAATTAGTTTCATTAATTAATAATTACATAACCTATTATAAATTTAAAATATTTATTAAAACCCTTTTAAGTTCATTTATAACCATTTTGATTTGTTAAGAGGTTCAATTTCATTGTTTGGGTTTGTTTGTTTGCTTGGTTTTAATGATCGGTTCATGTTTGGATAAACATGTATGATGAAGGTGGTTGTCTAGAATTGAAGTTATATTTTATTATTGAACATCCAGAAGTTTAAATGGTTGAAAACTTAATTTGGTTACTTGAAGTGAATTTGAATCATTATATAAAACTTTAGTGACATCCTTTTGGGTTAATTGGCGATTTTTGACCACAAAGAACACAGTTTGTTTTATAAACCAAAACCATGTGTAAAAAATTATTATAGAACAATATATTAGGAATAATGAATATATTATGGTCTGGTTCAACCATGAAAATGGTTTCATGACCATAATTGAAGAAGGTAATGGAAATTGATAACTTCTCATCCTTGATTGTGCTAAATTAAAACATCTCAAACGGTGTTTTCATTTCTTTTAAATAAAAGATGGGGAAAGGAGAGAAGATAATTAAGTATACCATTAGCATAGTAAATTTTTGTTACAGGAGTTATCATGCCATTTGGGTGAAGGTAGGTGAGGAAATAAACAAGAAAATAAAAGAACTTAAAAGAAATAAAAGAATTGGAAAGAGGAATTTACCTCTTGAGTTTATCTCCTTTGAGACCCTCTTAAGGGGAGAGGATTTGGTATATTGAAGATAATAGTGGTTGTTGGAAGTGGTGAAGGATATTGGGAAGAGATTTGGGCAGAATATTGGCAAGTAAAAATACTTAAGAGGAGTGAAGATAAGAGGTAAGGTTGGGTGGTATTTATAGTGGAGGGGAGGAGGGTTTTTATAATATTATAATCGCTAATTTATTATTTCTTCACAAGACAATAAATAGTGAGTATTACATGACCTATAATAGTAATAAATGCATGTGAGATCTATATTTTGGTTCTTACATCACTTATGATTTCAGGAATAGTGGATTTAAATTATAATGTATTTATACGGGAAATTAATGTATTTTACTATTCACCAAAGGTTCAAGTATTTCAGAAAAATCCTAAAAATTAACCCTAACCATTTTTTGAAATGTAGAATCCAAAAATGAAATCCATTTTTCAAAAATAATTTTCTAAATATGATTAATTTAATATTAAATTAAAAACATAATTTATTAAAAAACCAATTTTAAAACATTTATTTACTTATTCCAAAATATAGGTACATCATAATTTCACTTGAATCTTATTTATATACGATCATAAGTAAGGTTACTATTCATTAGGGTATGTCACTATTCACAAGGGTAACATTACTATTCATAAAGTTATGTTACTATTCACTAAAAATCAAGTTGGTTATATTAGACTCCAAATAACTTATTGATCACAAATGTGTATGTCATATTTTCGAAATTCAAAACACAGAAGTGAAAAAGTTATGTTTAGAGGTCACATAGAACTTATTAGTTCATTATGTTGTGATTTCATTTGATTGTATGATGTAATTATAAGAAATAAATTTTCATTGAAAACTTTGGGTCATTACATTAGAGAAGTTCAAATTTAACAAATAAAGAATGAAACTAATCTTAATTGGTTTCCAATTAATATCATAAAGTGTTTATCGCTTTATCCTAATTAATTTTAGGAGGACTGGTAAACAATAATGTAAATAGTTTCATTATTTCAAGGAAAAACGTTTGATGGAATAAAGTTCCAAATATGATTATGATGAACTTAAAAAGTTTCTAAACATACAACATAAGTTGACATTATAACATTTGATATTGTAATGTTAAGATGTTTAAATATATTAGTTAGTAATATGATTCCTAAGTATCACCATTATTAAAATTGTCTTACTTTATAGATGTTTATCACTAAAGGTTTTAGTGGGATAGTTTTATCATATGGTCACATAGAGATGTGATAGTAATTACATAAGATGTAATGATTTAACAAAACCCATAAAGTGTAGCAAACATACATCTGATCTAGAAATGTATCATATATGATATGAAAAAATAGTGCTTATTTTTCTTTTGTTAAATATTATTAAAAAGTTTAATAATATTAAAATGAATCATATTAAAGGAAACCTCCATTTTATAATTTTTTCATTTTTTCACATTGGATACATAAATGTATATAAAGATATATATTTCATGAAATGAAAATGATAATTGACGTTTCAAATTGTTACTTTTATTTTATCCCTAACTAATTTTTATCATGGAGTATTATAAGTTATTTAAAAATTTTAAGGTTAGTGTGAGTAGGTTTCTTGTATAGAGATACAAAATATGATCATGAGGCAAACAAAATAGAGAATAGGATTCTTTGTGTGTGTTGGATGGCCTACTAAGTATACCATATGAAGTTTCATACATATGTATTTAGTATACTAGGGGTGAATGTATCATATTTTAGTCCCCACTACCTGAGGTTGGATAGATTCCTAGCATGAGAAACTTCATACTTTGATACCCCACTTAAATAAGTATATATATTGACTTAACTGATATGGGGTGGTTGGGTCTGTTGTTGATCATGTCGCCAGTTGGAGCTTAACCAAAATAGGATTTTCCCTCTAGTTTGATGAGTATAAAATTTGGGGCCTCAATTGAGATAGACTGTGGGAGTGTGTGGTTTCACCTAAATAGTATAAATCTATCTAGATAAGGGACTTGTGATGTGATTACCCATAAGGATGAATGACATGTGATGTATTCATTGATCAGATCAGACTATACTATAATAATCAAGAATAGATGAGTTGTCTATATGGTATTTACATGCTTCATGTTCCATGGTCACTCAATGTCTTGGAAAAAGGGGAAATATGAGAATGCACATTTGTATATGATGCAGATCGGTGGACTTAGGTATAGAGATAAATGTGTTTGATGGAGATCATGCAAGATCCCTTTATAGATTGAGTGGAATTGATTCTTTTCTAGAGTTCACTCTTTTCTTACATATATTTATAAGGAGATTCATATTTATTGTCAATTTTATAAAGGCCTGTGGGGTCACACTTTGTGGTTGACTGAATAGGGATTGAGTTTGACTCAGAGAGCTACTCTAAAAGTGTTTTAGAGTTAATCCAAAAGTGTTTTGGATGGGTATTCACAAGGTATTATATATGATGTAATATAAGGTAAAGTTAATAATAACTTTACAAAAGTTTTTTGGAAGATATCCAAAAGAATTTATGGATATGATTTCATGAGTTATTGTATATAATGAAATGTAAGGTGAACTGGTATAAAGTCTATTAGTATTTAGTGCAAGTGGTGGATTGAAGGAGATATTCCCTAAATCCATATTTATATATGATATATTTATGGTGTGTATATTGTATTGCATTAAAATTATTATTTTTATGTATTGAGTATATTATTTCATGTGTTTTGTACACTTGAACCATTCTCCACCTAGGTTATCATTTATAAAAACCATTTCATAAGATTAAATAGTAAGGGAGTAAATGCATATGATAGATTTATATATTCATAAAATGGTTATGGTGTTTAATCGTGAATTTCAATGAAATAATAAATGATATGACAATCAAGTAGCATCCATGATCGCCAATTTAACTACTTCCATGTGATAGTAGTGGTTGTGTGGATTCAAATCCTCATGCTTGGTTGATAATCTCTAGACCATTTCTCTATTTATTCTTATCCTTTTCATTAGAGTCTCTAAAATTCCATTAAGGAAGGATAAATCTCATCCAAACATTGGATGATTTAGATCGGATCCTGGATACCTAAAGATCTGTGATTATTTTATTTTCTAATTTAGCGGTCTTTATCAAACTCATCTGACAAAGATCATAAAGGTTATAGTGGATATTCAGTGTAAGGTATGTACATTTATAGTATTTATTCATTTTGGTTTCACACAAGTTTCATTTATCTAGTATGGGAGATCATTATATTTGGTTTTTAATTACTTCTGTTATGTCTAACAAGTGTTATTATATTCATAAAAAACCTAAAATATTCATGCTTTATTTATTCTATGATTGATTCTATTGTATGCTTTACCTTACTGGGAATCTAATATCACCCTTTATTGTGTTTTTCTTTCACCATGATGCCAAAAAGGGGCCTATGGATGATTTTAGGGATATACTAGAAGAAATAATAAATTTCTCACTATAATTATTGTTTTTAATGAAACATTAGTTTAAATTTAAGAATCTTGTTTTTGTGGAGTAAAATGGACATTGAGTGGAAGTGTCCTCTTTTTATTGTAAGGGATTGATAAGTAATATTTTTTCCTAATTATCTAAAACTATAAACCTAAAAGATCATCAAAATATAAGAAATTTTAACCCTTATTATAAATTGGGTAATTATGGGTTGTTTAAATCATGGGTTGTTACATTGGTGAGATACCTAGCATGAGAAATTTCATACTTTTATATCTTTATTGTTCGATTCAAAAGTGACTTTGCTAATGAGGTGGCGGTTGGGTATGTTTTTTATCCTGTCATTGATTGGAGCTTAACCAAGATGGTATTTTTCCTTGTGTATAATGAGTATGACATATGGGCCCATGATCAAGATGGACTAAGGAGTGTATGGTTGCACCTAGATAGTACATGTGTTGTTATTATCTATTTGGATCATGGAAATGTGATGTGATCATCCATAAAGATTAATTACATGTGATATATTTATTAACTTTATCAATCTATACTTAGAGAATAGATAATGTATGAATTGGCTATATGGGATTAACATGGTCTGCATCTCATGGTCACTCGATGTCTTTGACAAAGGAAACATATGATAATGAACGGTAGCATGTGATGAGACTAGTGGACATGGGTATAGAGATACATGTGTTTAATGAAGATCACACCAGATATCTTTGTAGTGTGAGTAGCATTGATGTTTTTCTAGATGATTCTTTTGCTTACATTTATAAATTCAAAGATTCATATTTTTTTTCAATGATACAAAGTCCTATGGGGTAACAATTTATGGTTGATTGAATGGGGATTGAGTATGACTTATAGAGATACTTTAAAATTATTCTATAGTTAATCCAAAATTATTTTTGTATGGGTTTTTACAAGGTATTGCAAATGATGTTATACAAAATAAAATTGATGATAAGATTCCAAAATTGTTTTGTAAGTATCCAAAAGGATTATTTTAATATGATTTCTAAATTTATTTTTTATGATAGAATATAAGGTGAAATGGCACAAATAATTTAAGTATTTATTAAAATTTGGAGATTAAAAGAAGTATACCCTAATACAAATATTGCATGTGATTCATTTTGGTGGTTATAGATTTGAAGTTATATTTTTTCAGACATAATTTGTTGTCTCAATGTGTGGAGGACATATATTCTACATGAGATACATGGTTGAGACACTTGATCCTCTTAAATACTTGGTTGTTATCAAATAAATGTTACAATAAGTTGTAAAGTGAAGTAAGTAATGCATACAATGCAAGCACTGACCAAGGTATTAACTCATGCATTATAACACATGATTTAATATGTATAAATGCCCAAGTGTCATGCTCAAGGTATTTATAAATATTATTAGTCTATGTGATAGTGTTTGTGGTGTATGTGGTGTCCTATATGCTTGGTTGAGTCTCTCTAAACTAGAATCTATCTTCATCGTCTTCCTTAGCCTCTTGAGGTGCTATCATGTCGTGGAGGTTGGTGAATCTCATTCATATGAAAAATTATTTATGTGAAACTCGTGGATACCTCTATAGGTGGTAGGATTTCATTTTCCATTTTTTTATTTATATCAATCACATTCATAGCTATTTGATTAGTGACAACAATAGTCCACAACTTCAGTGCAAGGTACTTATCATTTATAATATTTATTTATTTCTAGTTCTATGCATTTTTTATATTTCTATGCATAGAGATGTTAAGAATGTGATTTCAATTGATTATTATTAATATAATATGAGTTATTAGACCCCTAAAAATCCCAACAAGAACTCAACTTCTTCTGGGTAACATAGGGATCAAGACTGTTCGTGGAATACTTCAACAGTCCTCCCACTAAGCTCCAACAATTCCACCTTTATAAATGGAAGACACCACAAAACTCTTAATGGAACTATACATTCTTTTCAAAAACCTAGACTCTCTAAAACCATCATCATATTCACTGGTAACACCTTTCGAAAACTCATCAACCACTTCACCAAGGGGAACCCTTCAGAGTCTTCCAACCAAACTCATCTATTGAGTCTTGATAAAATTACCACTATACTCTCTACAACCAAACTCTTATACCATTTTTTTGGGAATCCCGGAAACTGGTTGGTCAATACATTATATGATAACCCTATAAATTACTATAATTTATCTGCTGGAATCTATAGATTACAGACAATAAATTTGATACCTCCTAAGATCAAAATTCCCCCCCATGAATTTGAACACTAGTGTAAGATCTCATCTTTTCCCAAGTGCATTCCTCTTTGTGTTTTTTCTTGAGACCTTAATTTCAGAATAATGTCCCTTGTTTCTAGTTGGGTTAGTGTTTCAAATGTGTTCGGTGGGAAAAATAAGGGAATATGAAGTTTAGATATAGGAATTAATTCACTTTGTGAATGGTTCTGGATAGATTCCATGAAATTCATTTTGGGCGTGGATGGTTTTATGGAAAGAATCAATTTACAACATGATATTTCATTCACGATGTGAACTAGATTTGGGATTTTAAGATGAGATGACTTGTTTTTTTTGTGTATATGACAACCCGAAGATCCTTAATGTGAAAACCTGATTCGCGTCATGAATGAGGTTATCTCCAACATTTTTATTAATTCTTGTGTCCTATATTTCTCCCAATATACATTCTATTTTCTCTCAAATTACAACACTCACGTTGGATATTTTGGGAGTTCTCTTCGATCCAAATATATATTTCATTGAAACTTGGTGTACTGAACCTATAAATTAAAGGTAGGGCTCTAAGTTCTTCTTCTGCTTCTTGTTTCTTTAGATTTCCCTTAGGGGGGCCTTAGATTGGGACAAACACACCCAGATATAGGATTTTTAACTTCTTCTTATAGATATTTTTTATTTTTTATTGAATGAGAGGAAGGAGGAACTCAGTTCTACCTTGGTCATTGAGTAATTTATTCATCTTCTCTTCTTTTGAGTTTGGTGGTCTAGAACAACTCCCTAATATTTATTCAATTTTTTTTAGTATGTGTAATAAGTATAATCTCTCTATAATTTTGTATCTGTGACCTAAACCAATTGGTAACCCACTTTTTTTATGAAACCATATGCATAGACCTCCCTCAAACCTGTTTAGTCCATTGGCATTGAGACCAGAACTTATGGGAACTAGAGTGGTGTGAAAACCCTTGACTCTATATTGGAATTTGAACAAAATGAAGCTAGAGACCCTTAAATAATTGGAAATTGGTTATGATTTAGCTCAATAATGTGAATTATTTTGGTATGTGAATTGAGATTTGGTTTAACTTGGTAATTGTGATGATTGGTTTAAGAATAAATTACATGGCTTAAAAGTGGTAGTCTGACATATAATTGGAATTGGTATAAAGTAATGATGAAATATAGATGTGATGATATGTGTAATGGTAATTGTACATAAATGAAAAGTGAAATAGAAATGGTTACAATTATTTTAATAATTGGTAACTTGGATTAAATTGATAATTTTCTTGTATTTAGTTATTTACATGAATTTGGTAAACGAGATAAATGGAATGATAATTAGATAATTGATGAATTGACCAACAATGATTTTGATAACATGTTTGGCATGTTGGTGTTTGGTATTATAAATGGATTTATTACCTTTTTGTCTTGTTATGACTCCTTGGTCACTTAATGCATTTTGATGAGATTTTGGTTGGACATTTCATTCCTTCCTGGATGAAATTATTAATTGGACATGGCATTCATTCCTGGATGAAATTATTGGTTGGATGTGGCATTACGTCCTGGATGAAATTATTGGTTGGACATGGTGTTCCTTCCTAGATGAAATTATTCATTGGACATTGCTTTCCTTCCTAGATGAAGTTATTGGTTAGACATGGAACTCATTTCTGGATGAAATTATTACTTGGATATGGAATCCCTTCCCAGATGAGAATATGAGTTGTACATAGCATTACTTCCAATTATTTTACTATGATACAAGGATATATACATATAGAATTGTATTGAAGCAATTTTAGTTGGCCTCGAGTTTCAACCCGAAGCTCAAGGGTCGAAAGGTTTATTTGAGTTTTTGTGTTAGTTTATGAATAAATTACCTTGATTATTTCCATATTGTATGCACTATATATTCAGATTGGATTTTTTAGATACCATGGGTGTCGACCTACTGAGTTGTACTCACACCTTTTTTGAACCACCATTTGGTACCCAGGAAGAATTCATGAATGCAGGTGTGGGAAAAGGGAAAGGGACCATGTACTTGATTGATTTCATTGTTGGATGGGATTGGAGCATGGAGGTGGGATTGAGTGTGGGGTTCAGGACCATGGTTGTTGGAGTCTATTTTTAGTTTACTTGTATTACTTTTAGAATGTTATTTATATTAGCATACATTATGGAATGACATGATTTATTATTATTATTTGGTTATTTGGTTGTGTCTGGATATATGTCGGTTTGATTCTATTATTTATTTTATCTTATTTTTGTTGATATATGTTCCATAGGGTATAGTCTCCCCACTATATTCCTTACACCCTCACTGTTATTTAGTAAGGTTATCAAGGAGTGCTTCGGGTAGTAAGAAGTGTTTCTTCAATAGTTACTGCCAAGGTAGTGGTAGGAAGAGTATTCATGGGAGTGGGAAACTATATCAAGACCACGGCTAGGTTCATTACTATTAGTGTGGTTGGGCTAGCCAAAAGCACCCTCAGTGTCCTTACCCTGAAGTAGAGTTTTGTGAATGTGGTAGGGTGGGCTGTATGCAAAGGTTTTGTAGGAACCCTTAGTAATAGAGTGGAGAAAAAGGATTATTGAAGGCACCATAGTATGGGAAGGGCTCAACTAATCCTCGAAAAATAGGTATCTGGAGTTCCATCAAATGCTCAGGTCGAGGTAGGTGACATGGTTTCTCAACATAGGAGTGGAAGTGCCATCCAAATGGAAAATCACAGAGAAGTTAAACTAGAGCCCAAGGTAAAGGGGCATGTTAGTTGCATATTGTACAGTCTACCCCGACCAGTCTGGATGTGAAACCTTCCATTGTTAGAGGTACAATTCTTGTATTATCTACCCTTGAATGAATTTTTTTTATATAGGTGCATCGAATTCCTTTATATCTTCTCAATTTTCTAATGGATTTGGGTTGGTTGTGGAGAAATTGGATGGTGTTATGACCATTGGCAAACCACTAGGGGTCCGATCAGAGGGTATGAGACACTGTAATGGGTGTTTTTGTAGCGACTCAGTTTTGGCCCTGTCAGACTTTGGAATATTTCTACGAATAATTCCAGAGCTAGGCGCGAAGACGACGTGCGATTCCGAGGCCTGTTGTGCCTGGAATTAATTTTATAATATTTTTATACTATGCACATGGAGGGGGTGTGATATCTCCTAAACGGTAGCTCAGAATGAAAATCTTAGGGCACAGTTGCATACAGAACATGTTATTTACCCTAGGTGGGGTGTAATCTTTGCGGGCGCGGGCCTGCTGTGGAAGACGCCACCAGGGTCATTTTCGTAAATAAGTGGAAAAGTTTAATTACGAGCGTCGACCCGAATAACTTCTGAACGAAGTCTCGGATCGCAAATCTGAGTTCGTCATTGCGTTCAGAACGACGCGTTTACCCTAAGTGCGACCTTACTTTTGTCAGCATCAGACATTGGGTGGAGGCGTTTTGGGAGCCGGAGATATTTTAAAAAAATATATCTTCTTATCCCCCCCCCTTGTTGGACGTGTGATGCGCAGAGGAGTTCCTCCTCCTTCCTCCTCCTTCTCCTTCTCCCCCCACCCCCTTCCGATGGCGAATCGGCGGCCGAATCATGCGATCAAGGTGCATTCAAGCTCGGATTTTGACGGCGGACATTCCAGGATCGTGCAGCGGGAGCTTTGGAGTGCGAATATAAGCCAGAATGTCAGCGTTTCGCCCGCAAGGTAGGCGGTTTGAGTTTTAATCCCCCGATCCTGTTTTGCTGCGAATTGCTTCGTTTTGATGTCCTATCAAGGAAGATCGTGTCACGATGGTCGCGCTAGTGCCTTCGGATCGCAAAACGGACCATCGGGGTGCCCCCAGCAGTCCGCGGACGCTCCGCCTGCGCGGCAGTGCCGACGCCGGCGGAACCGCGGCGGCGGCGCGCCGGCCTGGACCCTTTTTCATACACTGGGGTTTTTAAACCCCCATTTCTTGCAATCCGGGAGTCGGATTCACGTGCCGTCTACGGCGACATGACCCTGATGACAAGGTGAATCTTTCAGTGTGGGTTCGAGAGTTTTAAAGTTTGGGATCATGGTCCAGGAGCTTGAAACGTCGGATAAAATAATGATATTTTTATTATTATTCGACTTCGGGCCGTTGTATCTTCTACCCGAAGCATCTGATTGACGTGTCATCAGAGGCGTTGAGGCCCTGATGGTACGACGGACTTTTATTGAGGGTTTATGGGTGTTGGGAATAAGTTTGGGGTGTGGGCCCCATGAGGCCAGGTTTTGACATTTGCGGAGAAACGCAACTTTTGCACCAGAAGTCCAATTTTGGCGGATGAATAGTCGATCATGTGTGTTTTTCCGAGAGGATCGCAATGGTGCAATCTGTTCGATGAGTTTCAGGATCGAGGTGTGGGCCCCACTCGGGCTGGCTACGGTGTATAGTATATTTTTCACCAGGCGTCCGTTTCGGACGAGCGAGTAGTCGATTCCATGTGTTTTTTAGAGGGGATCGTTGTGGTATGATCCATTTTATGAGTTCCGGGATCATTGTGTGGGCCACGTGTGGTCTAGCTATGGTGAATAGTGCCTTTTTCACCGATTGTCCATTTTGGGCGAGTAATCAGCCTATCCTGCGTGTTTTTTCACGTGGATCGCGATGGTGGCCTCGGTATTGGCCTAGGAGGTGTGCAGTGTGGCGTTGTAGTGGGTCGCTCGGGTTAGCGACGTTTGGACCAGCAGTGGTTGAGGATACTCCCTTGGTTCGTTCCTGCGAGGGTTCACGCGGCATCACATCCTTCGCATAGGTTTGTAATCCTCTCGATGGGATATTTAATCTGTTAGAGTTGTGGAATCCCTCCAGTGGGCCCGGAGCAGTATCCTCTAGCATCGTTACCCTAGATCGGGTTCTTGGTATCGCTGTGACCGCTTATCCACGGGCGGTGATCCCCTATCTAGCAGTTTAACCCCGTAGGGTTTGTGGCATCATCGGGAATATGATCCCCTACGCAGTGAGTCATGCTCAGTAGGGTTGTGGCATCGTTGGGTATACGATCCCCGGCTCAGCATGGGGTTTTCAGTAGGGTTGTGGCATCGTTGGGTATACGATCCCCTGCTCAACATGAGGTTTTCAGTAGGGTTGTGGTATCATTGGTTATACGATCCCCTATATAGCGTGTGGTTTCGATAGGGTTGTGGCATCGTCAGTTCGATCCTCTACAGCGCGAGATGTACCTGATAGAGTTCTGGTATCATCATGACCACCTTTATGCGGGCGACGATCCTCTATCTGAGTGACGTGTTTCTGTAGAGCGCCGGATCGGGTTGTGGTATCCCCTAGCAGATCCTGGGAGTGATCCCCTATCTGTGAGATCTAAGAGTGCTAGATCGGGTTGTGGTATCCCTCAGCGGATCCTGGGAGTGATCCCTTATCTATAAGATCTTCATATACCGGTGTGGGTTCTGGTATCCCCTAGTGGACCCTAGTAGTGATCCTCTATCCGAGGAGTTTGGTGGTTATGTTGTTTTAGCGGGATTTCCTCAGTGACAGTACCCGATGAGCGTGATCTCACGGGTGAGAATCTGATTTGTTTGTGTGAGACCCAATGGAGTGTATCTCTAGGACGAGTGTCATCTGGGATGACAGTGATCATGGAGTGTTCTCTCCTGTTTGTGAACAGTTGCTAGTGACGAGGTCAGTACCTCTTGTGGCTTGGTGCGTGATCTGGGTATATCTAGATTGTTCAAGGTGTATGTATGGGCATACACCTGGATTGAGCTGACTAGTTGTGTTTAGTTGAGGATGGTCACTAGATGAAGTTTCTCTCTCATCTGGGTTCCCTCTGGCTGGGATGAGCGGAATGTTGCCTTTCAGTTTCTATCTTTTGTTTTGGGTTTTTGGGGTGCCTACTGAGTATTGTTATACTCACCCCTACACGGGCTTTGCCCGCACATGTTTGTGTCTTATGCAGACCACAGGCCTTTCGAAGGAGTCCTAGGAGGACCCGGAACAGGAAGAGCTTAATGAGAAGGTTTGACCGGGGTGTTTACCGGTGTTGTGCCGAGGAGTTTACCGGAAGGTGTTTTGGTAGTGTTTTCCCTCCTTCTGAGCAGGTTGGACACTTTGCAGTTTTCTTTTGGTGGGCCCTGTTTTTCCCTTTTGTACTTCTGTTGTACTGTGGTTGTGGGATAGTTGTATACATGCATTTACTTTTCAGTTTTATATATATCTGCACTGTTTCATGGAGGTGTATGTGGGTGCGTGTGTACAGGTACCTTGGGCTAATGCCTCCCATGTGTGTGATAGCCTACTTGGCACTAGACATCAGCCCCTGGCCTATTGGAGGCGGGCTTGGGGAGTCGCAGCTCGAGCCCCATTGAGTCGGGTCGTGACATAGTGGTATCAAAGGCAGGTTCCACCTTTGGGATTTAAGAGTGTAGCTGGTCAAGCTGTGAGTTTGGTTTGGGTTGCATAGCAGCAGTATTAGGATGTTTCGAGTTTGTCTTCCAGGCCAGGGACTCGAGTGTTGGTGCGGCGGCCGACGTATCCATACACCAGGACTCGGATAACCTGCCATTCGACTCGGGATATTCGTACACTGGTCGTAGGGATATAATGGTACAGGCATCATATAAGACTGGGTTTTGGGTTTTTCCTTGTCCTTGAGTCAGATCTCCAGATATACTCTTTGATTGTGGTGTGTCTTGAATGTATTTTAGGATTCCTCCACGATGACAGCCAGTTAGGGTTCTGTAGCGGGATTGTGGTGACGATCCACCCCGTGTAGAGGATGTGGACCGGGGCGCAAGTTCTAAGGCTGGACCTCCAGGTGGTCCGCCATTTGAGCCACCACTTGTCGGGAAGCTGGTTGTGCCGGCAGTGCAGGATGAGGTTGCGCACAGGTTGAGTGCGCTGCACGAGTTCCAGAGGCAGCGACCTCTGAGGTTCCAGGGTGATCCAGACCCTCAGGCAGCTAATGACTGGCTCGAAGCAGTCACCCGAGTTTTCTGCCTAGTGAGGACACCACCAAATCAGATGGTGGTCCTAGCGGCGAGCCTTCTACATGGTTCGGTCGGGCGATGGTGGAGTTTAGTGATGTTGTCCCATGATGAGGAGACGCTCATGTGGGCATAGTTTGAGTAGATCTTGAGGGAAGAGTTCTATCAGGTGACGCTGAGGTCGGTGCGAATTCAGGAGCTTCTGCAGCTTTGGCAGGAGGGCATGACTGTGTCAGAGTACTCAGCGAGGTTTACAGACCTGTCGTGCTAATCCCTGGATATGGTTTGAGATCCGCTCTTTAGGGCTTGGACCTTCGAGAAGGGATTACGCAGGGACATCTGAGCAGGTGTGGTTTCCTTGTGCCTGCCCACCTGTGTTGGGGTGTTGAAGCGAGCGTTGGTGGTGGAAAGCTTTCTGGCTGAACAGATCCCCCCTGTTAGTACTGGGCACGCAAGAGCGGAGACGTCGGCATCTGGTAGCCGACGGCAGACACAGGGGCCAGGACGTGGGCGACGTTTCAGGAGGCTATCCCAGGATGGAGGATCTTAGGCTCAGGGCTCTCAGGCTAGTTTTTGTCAGCCGTAGGAGAGGCAGTGTTACGCTTGCGACGGTCGGGGACATCTTGCTAGAGATTTTCCGACCCGTCGTGCTACTGAGAGGGATCCGGTCGATGGACCACCTTGGAAAAGGTAGCGACTCGATCAAGGAGGTCTGCAGGGCAGCAGACGTGGCAACGGAGCTGGTGCAGTAGCAGGAGGTGGTAGGCGGTATCAGTTACCACCACCCCCACCCTCAGGTGGTCCACTCCAAGCTCAGGGAGCTGGTGGCCGAGGGCGAGGTCAGCTGTATGCCCTAGAGGTTGTTTGACCCAGAGGCTCCATGGATGGATAGAGGTATGCCTTGTGTCCTTTCTACTTACTGTAGTAGTTTGATAGACACTGTTTAGCGGTACTCTTTCCTTTCCATTTCTTGCTTGTGTTTTGTTAAGTTCATTGGTAAGACCCTGTGTGGGTGTTGTTTGGCGTGCTTCGAATGCATGAGGAAGAGGGATCCTTCCTCCACTGAGACGTGTTTTTGTGATGTGATTAAAACCATGCAGGCGAGTCAGTTCCGCCCAAAACGGATAGTGTTGAAGTGTGGTGGATAAGTCCCTTTGACTTATGTGTTCGGGCATGGGTGTTTGTTGGCGAACTCATTGGTCTGGGAGACCCAGTTGAGAGTCCAGTCGCTTCCCTTATGCTAAGGACTTTTCAGGGATGAAAATTTCTAAGAGGGGGAGGATGTATCGAATTGTTTTTGGCCCTATCAGACTTTGGAATATTTCTACGAATAATTCCAGAGCTAGGCGCGAAGACGGCGTGTGATTCTGAGGCCCGGTGTGCCCGGAATTAATTTTATAAAAATATTAAGTATTTTTATACTATGCACGTGGTGGGGGTGTGATATCTCCTAAACGGTGGCTCAGAACGGGAATCTAAGGGCACGGTTGCTTTCGGAACGTGTCTTTTACCCTAGGCGGGGTGTAATCTTTGCGGGCGCGGGCCTGCTGTGGAAAACGCCACTAGGGGCATTTTCATAAATAAGTGGAAAAGTTTAATTATGAGCGTCAGCTCGAATAACTTCTGAAAGGAGTCTCGGATCACAAATCTGATTCCTCCGTTGCATTCATAACGATGCGTTTACCCTAAGGGTGACCTTACTTTTTTCTGAATCGGGCATCGGGCAGAGGCATGTTGGGAGCCGGACATATATTAAAAAAAATATCTTTTTATCTCCCCCCCTGTTGGATGTGTGATGCGCAGAGGAGGAGTTCATCCTCCTTCCTCCTCCTTCTCCTCCCCTTCTGACGACGAATTGGTGGATGAATCGTGCGATCAAGGTTCCGTCGATCTCGGATTTCGACGGTGGACGTTCCAGGATCATACAGTAGGAGCTTTGGAGCGCAGATCTAAGCCAGAATGTCGGCATTTCACCCACAAGGTAGGTGGTGTGAGTTTTAATCCCCCGATCCTGTTTTTGCTGTGAATTGCTTCGTTTTGATGTCGTAGCAAGGAAGATCGTGTCCTGAGGGTCACGCCAGTGCCTTCGGATCGCAAAACGGACCACCGGGGTGCCCTCGGCGGTCCGCAGAAGTCCGTCGGTGCAGCGGCGCTGGCGCCGGCGGAACCGCGGCGGCGCGGGGTGGCCGGCCGCCCGGGCCAGTCCGGCCCCTTTTTCATACACAGGGGGGTTTTTAAACCCCTGTTTCTTGCATTCCGGGAGTCGGATTCGTGTGCCGTATGTGGAGACGCGACCCTGGTGACGATTCAAACCTTTCGGTGTGGGTTCAGGAGTTTTAATGTTCGGGATCCTGGCCTGAGAGCTTGAAATGTTGAATAAAATAATGATATTTTTATTATTATTCGACTTCGGGTCATTGTATCTTCTACCCGGAGCGTCCGATTGATGTGCCGTCAGAGGTGTTGAGGCCCTGATGATATGGCGGACTTTTCTTGAGGGTTTCCAGGTGTTGGGACTGAGTTTTGTGTGCGGGCCCCATGAGGTTGGGTTTTGGCATTTGCGGAGAAACCTAACATTCGCACCAGGAGTCCAATTTTGGCGGATGAATAGTCGATCTTATGTGTTTTTTCAAGAGGATTGCAATGGTGCAATCTGTTCGATGAGTTTCAGGATCGAGGTGTGGGCCCCACCCGGGCTGTCTATGTTGAATAGTACCTTTTTCACCGAGTGTCCGTTTCGGACGAGCGAGTAGTCGATTCCATGTGTTTTTTCAAGGGGATCGTCATGGTATGATCCGTTTGATGAGTTTCGGGATCGTTGTGTGGGCCCCGCATGGTCTAGCTATGGTGAATAGTTCCTTTTTCACCAGTTGTCCGTTTCGGGCGAGTAAACAGCCTATCATGTGTGTTTTTTCACGTGGATCATGATGGTGGCCTCGGTATTGACCTAGGAGGTGCGCAGTGTGGCATTGTGGAGGGTCACTCGGGTTAGTGACGTTTGGACCAGCAGTGGTTGAGGGTACTCTCTTGGTTCGTTCCTGTGAGGGTTCGCGCGGTACCACATCCTTCGCATGGGTTTGTGATCCTCTCGATGGGATGTTTAATCTGTTAAAGTTGTGGCATCCCTCCCGTGGGCCCGGAGTGGGATCCTCTAGCATCGTTACCCTAGATCGGGTTCTTGGTATCGCCATGACCGCTTATCCACGGGCGGTGATCCCCTATCTAGCAGGTTAACCCCATAGGGTTTGTGGCATCATCGGAAATATGATCCCCTACGCAGTGATTCATGCTCAGTAGGGTTGTGGCATCGTTGGGTATACGATCCCCTGCTTAGCATGGGGTTTACAGTAGGGTTGTGGCATCATTGGGTATACGATCCCCTGCTCAGTATGAGGTTTTTAGTAGGGTTGTGGTATCATTGGTTATACGTTCCCCTACTCATCGCGTGGTTTCGGTAGGGTTGTGGCATCGTCAGTTTGATTCCCTACAGCAATAGATGTACCAGATAGGGTCCCGGTATCATCGTGACCACCTTTACATGAGCGACGATCCTCTATCTGAGTGACATGTTTCTGTTGAGCGTGAGATTGGGTTGTGGTATCCCCCAGCGGATCCTAGGAGTGATCCCCTATCTGTGAGATCTACGAGTGCCAGATCGGGTTGTGGTATCCCCCAGCGGATCCTGAGAGTGATCCCCTATCAGTGAGATCTTTGTATACCGATGTGGGTTCTAGTATCCCCTAGAAGACCCTAGGAGAGATCCCCTATCCGAGGAGTTTGGTGGTTATGTTTTTTTAGCAAGATTTCCTCAGTGACAGTACCCGACGAGCGTGATCTCGCGGGTGAGCGTCTGATTTATTTGTGTGGGACCCAATGGAGTGTATCTCTTGGATGAGTGTCATCTGGGATGGCAGTGATCGTGGAGTGTTCTCTCCTGGTTCTGAACAGTTGCTGGTGATGAGGTCGGTACCTCTTGTGGCTTGGTGCGTGAGCTGGGTATATCTGGATTGTTCAAGGTGTATGTATGGTCATACACCTGGATTGAGCTGACTAGTTGTGTTTAGCTGAGGATGGTCATGAGATGGAGTTTCTCTCTCGTATGGGTTCCCTCTGGCTGGGATGAGCGGATTGTTGCCTTTCAGTTTCTCTCTTTTGTTTTGGGTTTTTGGGGTGCCTACTGAGTATTGTTATAATCACCCCTGCACGGGCTTTGCCCGCACATGTTTTTGTCTTGTCCGGACCACAGACCTTTCGACGGAGTCCCAGGAGGACCCGGAGTAGGTGGAGATTAGTGAGCGGGTTTGACCGGGGTTTTTACCGGTGTTGTGCCGAGGAGTTTACTGGCAGGTGTTTTGGTAGTGTTTTCCCTCCTTCTGAGTAGGTTGGACACTTTGTAGTTTTCTTTTGGCGGGCCCTATTTTTCCCTTTTGTACTTCTGATGTACTATGGTTGTGGGATAGTTGTATGCATGCATTTTCTTTTCAGTTTTATATATCTCTGCACTATTGCATGGAGGTGTATGTGGGTGCGTGTGTACAGGTACCTTGGGCTAATGTCTCCCATGTGTGTGATAGCCTACTCAACGCTAGACGCCAGCCCCTGGCCTATTGGAGGCGGGCTTGGAGAGTCGCGGCTCGAGCCCCATTGGGTCGGGTCATGACAGTTTTGTTGAAATTAGTGTATTATCTTTCCTTTGGGATCTTTTCATGCTTGAAATTGTAGAGTTTAATTTGATTCTGGGTATGGATTGGATAGTTTTGTACTGGGCGCATGTCGACTATTATCATAGAAGTGTTACTTTTCTATCTTTAAAAGGTTCAATTATGTTCACTGGGGTGAATGGGATCTTCAAGCTAGTCATATAGGACCAATTTAGTGTAGGTTTTATTATATCAAAACTTATATATAAGGCCTTATTATGGATGATAGTGGGATGCATAAGAGTGTTTTTCCTCTAGTAGTGAACCGATTTTAGGATGTCTTTCCTGAAAATTTCTCCATCTTTCCACCCAAGAAGGAGATTGAGTTCACTATTGAGTTGGTTTCGGTAACTGATACAATTTCTATCCTAAATTACAATATGGAACCAGAAAAGTTTCAAAATTTGAAAGTGTAGTTGGTAGATTTGGAGGCAAATGGATTTATATATCTTAGTACTTTACCGTGGTGTTCTCTCGTGCACTTCTCCAAGAAGGTTGAAAAGACTTTACGCTTATGTTTGGATTATCAAAGACTAAACTAGATTATGTTCAAGAATATAAATCACCTTTCATGCATCAATGATCTATTAAATTATCTGAGAGGTGCTCAGATTTTCTTCAAGATAAAATTGACGTTAGGGTTCCATCAGTTGAGGGTGAGACCATCAGGTATTCCCTATACAAATTTTAGGAGAAGATATGGCTTGTATGAGTTTGTGGTGATGTTTTTTGGTATAAGGAATGCACTAGTGGTATTCATCGCCCTAATGAATCGAATCTTTCATTTGTTCCTTGATCAATGTGTGGTTTTTTTCATCGATGGAATCTTGGTATACTCCCGGTCTTCAGACGACCATGCCCAACATCTTGATATCATCTTGAGTACACTGAGATAGAATCATATTTATGTTAATCTATCTAAATGTAGTTTCTAGATTGAAAAATTATATTTTTTGTGTCATGTTATCTCATAGGATACAGTGTTAGTGGACCCATAGAAAGTTATATCTATGGTATCTTGGTAATGGACCAAGAATGTCTTAAAGATTTAGAGATTTATATATACATATATATAAATCTATTGTTGGAATTTCATTCAAGACTTATCATATTTGGAATCACCGATGTTCGGACTGACCAAGGAATGGATGAAGTTTCTTTGGTCATATTCTTGCAAAATGAATTTCCAAGAGTTGAATGGAAGGTTGACCTCAACACTGATCCTCACATTACCTGATCTGAGTAAGGAATATACCATGTACTTTGATGCATCTAGAGTCGAGCTCAGAGGAGTTCTGAGGTAGGAGGATAGATTGGTTTCATATGGCTCCCGACAGTTGAGACTACATGAGAGGAATTACCCTACTCATGATCTAAATTTAGTTGTGGTGGTGCATTCCCTAAGATGTTGGCAACACCATCACTTAGGGGAGATGTTTTTGGTATACACGGATAACAAGAGTCTCAACTACATATTTTATCAACAGGACATAAACCTTCGGTAGAGGATGTGGTTGAGTATCTATAGAATTTCGACTTTGAGCTGGAAGCCACCATCAAGATGGTCTCTTGGCAGCGATGTTGTTATTCTTATCCATGACTGAGTATGGGTTCCTCCGAGTTTTGGTGAGGAGATGATCAGGGAGTCTCGTACCTCTAAATGGGTGGTACATCCTAGTCTGAAAATATGTATTGTGATCTCCATAGGCAGTACTGGTGGTCAGGGATAAAGAAAGAGGTATCAGACTTTTTGGTGAGATGTTTCACATGTCAGTAGGTGAAGGCTGAGTATTAGAGTTCTGCTGGGTTATTGCATCCTTTTCCCATTCCATAATGGGAGTAGGATGATGTCACTATAGACTTTGTGACAGGATTACCCAGGAAACCTTAGAAAAATGATTTGGTATGGGTGATCATGGATCAACTGATGAGGGTACACCATTTCTTGTCTATCGGGGAGAATTCACCATCGATGGTCTGGGTAGTCTCTATATACATGAGAGTTTGATTGTACAGTGTTCTGAGGAGTATCATTTCTAATTGAGATCCCCATTTCACATCACGATTTTAGCTGCTCCTTTAGAAGGTTTTAGGATCATATATTCTTCTGAGTACGGCCTACCATCATCATATTGACAACCAATCTGAGTGAATGATTCAAATTCTGGAGGATATGTTATGAGCCTGTGTTTTTTATTTTAGTGTCTCTTGAGAGAAACATCTAGCACTCATAGAGTTCACATATAATAACAACTTCCATACATCGATCCAAATAGATCCTTTTGAGGCCTTGTATGGAATATTGTTTCATTCACCTCTATGTTGGTTAGAGGCAGGTGAGTCGGATCTTCTTGGACCAAGTCTTGTGTGGGAGATGCCAAAGTAGATTTAGTTGATTAGGAAGCATTTGGTGACTGCACATAGCTGATAGAAATTGTATGATGGCCATCGGAGACAACCTCTATTGTTCGAGGTCAGTCATCATGTTTTATTTTGAGTGTTTCCTAGGTTGAGGAAATATCATATATAGAAATAGGTAAAGTTAGCACCCAGGTTTATTAGGCCATTTGTGATAGTGGAGAGGGTTGGTATAGTGGTATAACGTGTGGCCCTTTCACAGCACTACAATTTCATGAATGATGTGTTTCATGTGTCGTGGCTTCAGAGATATCACCCTGACCTTTATCACATGATATATATTAATGAGTTTGAGCCTGATGAGGATGCATCCTTTGAGGATCATCTGATCTGTATCTTGGATCATAGTGAGAAGAATCTCTGATGGAGGATTGTGCCTCTAGTGTGAGTGCAGTGGCAGTATAGACATGTTAAAGAGGAGACATGGGAGTGGGAGTTTGATATGCGGGTGTAGTGGCCTAAGTTTTTCACCAATTCCTCTTAGTGATGCATGGGAGCACAGCTCGGGTATGAGATGTTGTGTGATGGAGAGGTTGTAAGATCTCATTTTTTCCCAAGTACATTTCTCTTTGTGTTTTTGTTTAAACCCTTAATTTTGGTAGATGATCCCTTGTTCCCGACTGGGTTAGTGTTTCGGAGGTGTTCAGAGGGAAAAAGATAGGGGAAGATGAAGTCTGGCTATAGGAACTTCTTCGATTTAAAGGTAGATTTTGTTAGATCTTGGTGTACTGGGCCTAGAAATTGAAGGTAAACCCCTTGGTTCTTCTTCTCTTTCTTGTCTTGCTATTTTCCCCTTAAGGAGAACCCTAGATCAGGACCACTGCACCCAGATCTAGGATTGTTAACTTGTGATGAAAAAGTTTCTTTGGTTTTCATTGAAGGAGATGAAGGAGGAACCCAGTTCTACATTGGTCATTGGAGAATCTTCTTCGTCTTCTCTACTTTGTAGAGGGTGGTCTAGAACAACTCTCTAACGTTTTTCCCATTTTTTCTAGTATGGTCAATGAGTGTGATCGCATCGACATGTCGTGTATGCAAATTAACCCAATCGGTAACCCACTGTTTTGATGAAACCATATGCATAGACCTCCCTCTGACCTATTTGGCTTAACTTGGTAATTGTGATGATTAGTTTGAGAATAAATTACATGGATTAAATGGGGTATTATGGCATGTAATTGGAATTGGTATAAAGGCATAATGAAATATGGATATGACGATATGTGTAATGGTAATTGTGCTGAAATGACAAGTGAAATGGAAATAGTTTCAATTATTGTAGTAATTGGTAACTTGGTTTAAATTGATAATTGCCTTGTATTTGGTTATTGGCATGAATTTGGAAAATGTGGTAAATGATATGATAATTATCTAATTGATGAATTGACCAATGAGGTTTTTGATAACATGTTTGGCATGTTGGTGTTTGGTATTATAAATAGGTTGCTTGTATTTTTGTCTTGTTATGACTCTTTGGTCACTTAATGCTTGCAGATGAAATTATTGTTGTCCCTTACTAGATGAAATCATCGGTTGAGCATGTTGTTATTTCCTAGATGAAATTATTGGTTAGACATGATGTTCCTTTCTGGAAGAGAATATGAGTTGGACATGTCGTTCCTCCCAGTTATTGTACTATGATGTAAGGACAAAGACATCGACATCGTGTCAAAGCAAGTTTGGCTAACCTCAGGTATCAATCCGGAGCTTGAGGGTTGGCAGGTTTATTTGAGGTTCTACATTAATTTATGAATTAATGTCTTTGATTGTCACTTTGTTTCATGCGCTATATATTCAGACTGGATTGTTTGGACACCGAGTGTCAACCTACTGAGTTATACTTGCACTCTATTTAGGTCGTTGTTTAGTACCCAGGAAGACTTTTGGATGTTGGTATGGACAAGAGCAGGAGACCCTGTACTTGATTGACTGCATTGCTTGATGAAATTGGAACATGGAGACGAGACTGAGCATGGAGTTCGGGACTGAGGTTTTCGGAGTATTTATTTGGAGTTTGTTTTAGTTGTATATCTTTCACCACACCATTTGGATTGACATACATCATGACATGACATGATTTATTATTATTATTTGGTTTTTTGGTTATGTTTCGATGTATGTTGGTTCGATTCTATTATTTTTTTATCTTATTTTCCATCGATATTGTAACTATGTTCCAGATTTCTTACACTTTCACTGCTAATCGGCAACCTCTAGCATATGAGGAGACACACCTGAGGTCTCATAACTACTCGTCTTGATCACGTGATGGAGTACAAAGTCATGGATGTTACAACTGGAACATGAGAAGCAGTCACACCCCGAGTCACCACATCGAGTCTCCCTTCTTTGGTTCTAGATCCCCCTCTTAGTTGACATCAAGACCTTCCTTCACTGCCTTTGGAACTTCTTGCTACTATTAGAATTTGTCCCTGTAGGTTCCGTGTAAAGACCCGTAAATTTCAAGGAAATTTTTTTCTTAATTTTCCTTGGAATTTTACAAGGACGCAGCTTCTGACGGCACCTGATTCCGAGGCCCGGTGTGCCTGTAATCACTTTCCGAAGTTTGGCTCGGGTACGTTCAGTGAACGGACGAGTGGGTTTTTCAAACTTTTGAACCGGTGCCCGAAATCGAATTCTAAGGGCACCGATGGAATCGCATCACCAGTATTTTCTTAGAAACGCCTCTTTCGGAGTTTCGTTTTCTCAGTTGTGGTTTTTAATTTTTGAGTTTTAAGTTATGAAATAAAATAAAGTTGTGCGACAATTTTATTTTTATTTCGCTTAAAGCCGCTTAAAGACCACTTTAAGCTGTTTAAGCTCAGTTGAAACGGATAGGGTGCAATCCAAAATATCCTACCCACTTGGTAGGATATTTGTGGGGTGGGACCCGCACGAGCCCCACCGTTTCTTTTCCACTAAGTAACGCACCCGCGAAAACCCATCATTATGAAAGTCAACTGATGAGTTTTCTTAATTTCTTAATGCACCAGTTAATTGGGCGGTTTTCTTCGTTGAATTAATTTATTCGTTTCTTAACCTGTTTGAAATCCGTTGGCGTAATAATAAAATAAGACCAACGCACGACTTCTGGAAAAATGCTCGTTGAGAGGATTTGACAAACCTCAAGTTCTTCACCCTCCTTCGCAAAGAACGCGAAGAACGCGAAGAACGCCATCACCCTCGGAGATTGACGACGCTTCATCCGAGACGTTCTTCCCCGCCCCGATCTCCGGTCACCAACTGCTTGAGGTAAGAGATTTCGGGTTTCATTTAAAACTTCTTTGTGGTTTAAAACAACACACAGATTTAATTATTTATAATTAAATCTGTTGTTTCTTGGTCCTCGGAGTTCGTCGACACAACACCGGATACCGCGACGACGCGACGATCCCCTCCTTCCGCGATGATCAAATCCGCGAAGAACGCGCGTGCGACGACTTGACGAGGTAGGGATTTTATTTGAATGTTTTATATTCCTGTGATCGTTTCTTTTAAAATAAAGAACCCGGTTTCATAAGAAAAATTTTAATTTATTAAAATTGTTTTTTGATATGTTGAATTTTTTTTATTCCCGGTTGTTATCGCCTAACGCGGAGGGTGCGGGCTGAACGAACACGGCCCGACAACCCTCTGCAGTTCTTCCTTGTTGTGCGGATTTGGCGGGCAACGACAAAACGTGCTGCAGAGGGGATTTAATGATTCCACAGTGAAGAACAGGACCCGGGAGGAGCAGCGGCGCAGACGGGAGGGAAAACGGACCACCGGAGCAACTCCGGTGGCCCGCGGAAGCTTCCGCCGGCGCGCCATGCCGGCATGGCGGCCCCGGCGGTGGCGGCCGGCAGCGGCGCCCAGCGCGCCGCCGAGAAAACCTCGCCGCGGCATCAGCCGCGGCGGCGAGGCGGTTCCGCGGCTGCGTGGAACCGCGGTTCAGGGACGCGGCGGCCTGGCCGCGTCCGGGTGACTCAGCGCGGCCCCACGCGGGGCCGCGGCACTTTGACACCGCGGGGGCAGCGCCCACCCCGCGGGTTCCCTCGGTCGGCCGCTTGGCCGAGCCGAGCCGGGCCAGTCCGACCGTCCGGGTCGCACCCTGGCCGGATCGGGCCGCGTCGGACCGGGTCCGACCCGGACCCGGGTCGGGTCGACCCAGGGGGGGTCGGGCCGGGTCGGTCCTGGCCCAGACCCCCCGTCTTCAGACTGTTTTCGGTCTTTCACTCATAACTTGAGCTACGGGCCTCCGAACGACACGCCGTCAGCGGCAACGTGATCCTTGGATCGAGACGGTCGTTTTGGTATATCGCACTCAAGGTTTCATATTACTTTTATTTTGGCCGGGATGGTTCGTACACGAAACCAACCGGGCCTTCGGAGCGGAAACGCTCATATCTTGAGCTCCGGACGTCCGATTGACGTGTCGTCGACTTTGGTGGATTCCTCTAAGTGAGACGGATCTTTTGGCATACTCCGCCCGAGGTTTGGACGCAGGTGGATTACGGTCGGGTTGGTTTGCCTTAAAAACCAACCGGGCCCCTGGGACGAAAAAGCCAATAACTCTCAGACCGGGCGTCCGATTGACGCGCCGTCTGCGACGTTGAGTTCCTGTTGACGATACGGAACTTTTGGATACATCAACTCTGGACTTTGAGTCAGTTGATGTATCAGCCTCTCGTCTCGTGGAGCGGACCCTCCCGAACGAGCTTGTTGTGTGCAGGAACCCTAGAGCTGGCTGCAACTGCTACTGTGACTGCGACGACGACTGTACAGAGATCCTCAGTGGACTGCGATGACGACTGTGCAGAGATCCTAGGTGGATTCGACTACTATGATGATGAAAACAGTACGGGAATCCTCCGTGTTTTTGGCAGTGACCACTACGGTACATCTTGGGATACATCAACTCCGGACTACATGTCAGTTGATGCATCGACCTCTTAGCTCATGGAGTGGACCCTCCCGGAACGAGCATGCTGTGTGCGGAAACCCTAGAGCCGGTTGAGACTTGACGACTGCTGATCGAACAACAGAGGTGTGCTTGGTTGTAGCGGCACAGGGGAGTGCTTGGTTGTAGCAATAGACCCACAACAGAGGTGCGCTTGGTTGTAGCGGCACAGGGGAGCGCTTGGTTGTAGCGGCAGACCCACGACAGAGGTGCGCTTGGTTGTAGCGGCACAGGGGAGCGCTTGGTTGTAGCGGCAGACCCACGACAGAGGTGCGCTTGGTTGTAGCGGCACAGGGGAGCGCTTGGTTGTAGCGGTAGACCCACGACATAGGTGCGCTTGGTTTTAGCGGCATAGGGGAGCGCTTGGTTGTAGCAGCAGACCCACGACTGAGGAGCGCTTGGTTATAGCAGTAGGCCCACAGTACCCGATAAGTGGAGTACTACAGCAGTCCAAGGTAAGAGTGAAGCACTTGGTTGTAGCGGCATAACCACTGTACTTGATGGAGAATGAGTTTCCCAATAGCTTTGGGTTTAACTTCCTGATCGGTCCTGTGTAGGTCATTGCGGGGGTTAGTACATACTGATCCTTTGTGGGTCCGACGGCTTAGATGAATCAGTGGCTACATCTGATCATCCCTATCATCATTTGAAGAAGTATACCTGTGTGAGCTGAATCCTATGTTATTCTCCTTTGTGGATTGTGTTGAACTATCCTGTGTGGATTTACTGTTTACTCTCCTTTGTGGATTGTGTTGAACTATCCTGTGTAGATTTACTATTTACCTTCCTATGTGGATTACTTTTGCTCTCCTTCGTGGATTGTTTTGTGCTTTCCTGTGTGAGTATACGTTTTGATTTCCTGTGTGGATTGGTTTGTGCTTGGGCTCGGATGTTGGAGTCGAACGGGAATTGATGACTTAGGTATATGTATGGGCATATACCTAAGCAGTGTCGGTCGTTACTTCGTGATTGTATCTTTCCTTGTGGTTTATCCTTTGTGGATTTTGGGAGACCTTCAGGGGTCTCGGGGTCCCTACTGAGTAGCTTATACTCACCCCTGCACGGGCTATGCCCGCACTTCATTGTGTTGGTTGTAGACGACGGACAGCGCAGCGGAATCGTGGTGGAGGCTTGTAGAGCAGGACGGTACCTGGAGGTGGACCACTGGGCGGGACGTACTCGGAGTGGACGGCTGGACCGAGGAGCTGTGGAGGCTATTTGTGCTCACCCTTAAGGTGGGACTTCTAGAGGACGGCTCGACGTTGTGGCTTTTCATTTCAGTTGATGTTTTCCCCTTTCAGTTGTACTTTACAGTTGGGCTTGTATTTCCGGCCCCTTTTACTTTCATCACAGCTTGTTACAGTTTTTACTTAGTGTTTACTCTTTCTGCTTGCTTACTCTGTGGTGGTTGTTTACTTTACAAAGGCAATGCCTTCCCTGTTTATCAGGATTTACGCCTTGGTGCTAGTCGTCAGCCCCTGGCCTATGGAAGGCGGGCTTGGGGTAGTCACGGCATGGGCCCCGAGGACAGGTCGTGACATTTTGGGCGCAGCGGAAGCGCGTTGGTGGGTTTTCCCAACTTTAATTTTAGCGTTAAACGACGTTCAATCCGAGATCCATCACGATATAAAACGCTGGATCTTCGGAATAGAATGAAGAACGAAAAAGAAAAGAAGAGTCCCAGAACCCTTGAGATAGGATCTTCATATGTTGGTTATAATTAATTTAATTAATTCATAAGAATTACCTCGATGGAATTCTTTCTTCGTTGGTGTCTCCGGTCACGATCCTGTGATCCATCATTACGTCAGAGAATCCAAGTGTAGGATTCCTCTAGCGGTGATCCACACGTGTGCCACGTATCTCTAGACATCATCGAAGGGAACTCCGGGTGCTAGCGCGGAAGATCCTTCATTTGCGATGTCCGTCTTCGATCGCCTTGATCCGGTGGAGGATCTTGCTTTCGTAACTTGAAAGCGTTCTTGGTGGAAAGGGAATTCTCTCTTGGCTTGAGAGTATTTTTAATCCGTTGTGCACAACACAAAATGGCTAACCCTTTTTGAGAATAATGTAATTAAGATTTATAATACCTAGAATAATAAAATAAATTAATTGCTCATAAGCATTTAATCATTTCATTTAATTCTTAGTAATACCCCATGTCTTAATAATGATAGTTGACCATCATTATTACTTGACATGCGTCCAACATATTACATTTAATATCATTTAATTAAATAAACAATATTTTCTCACGAATCCTGAAAAATAAACTACATGGTGTGTATATATAAATATACACGGCGTGTACTTTTATTTTTAAGTTTTATTTATTTTCCTCCACCATATTTATTAGACCTTGAGTAATGGCTATTTATTTCTTAAATAAATGTAACTGCATTACTCGCTAATAAATATATATTATTTCTCCCACAATATATTCTCTCAAATAACTAGTGTCGAAATAAATGCGATCACACATCCTTGAATAATTATTAAACCACAATCGGGAATAATCTTTATTCAACTTGTTAAATTAATATTTAACTGAGATACATGGACACACTTAGTGTGTGACCCTCTAAGCCTCTTTCTCAGTGGCATTAGGCGGAGCCTGCCTAAAGTCCAAGGTTAGCATCTAGCAACACGCCAAGGCACCCATAGAGAAAGAAGTTAATGCCGCAATGACGTGTCACCTCCTACGAACTCTTACCGTGTAATATAATCCCTTTGTCACAATATCTCTAATCAAGCGGGTTGCATGCTAGTGCCATCAACCCATGTGCTCGATTATTCTTTCTTTGACTTCCCGGAATTGAACTCGACCATACCTTACCATGGACATGGATTTATGTAGGCTATATCAATTCCATCAAAGGGCCTGAGATATCTACTTCCATTATGAAATAGAAGGGACAAATCCTTTCTCGCATTATCTATTAATACAGTATTACTCGTGACGCACCCAACGTATCCTACCTCTCTACGAAAAGTGTGTCATCACAGTTTTCGTCAATACATATAAGTGTGTGAGTTGTAATACCCATTAATAATAATCTTAAAGTCTAAGGACCAATACACATGTCTGCAGATAGGAACATCCAATGACACTATGAAATGTGGATTTCCTACTGGCGGGTCTTATTCTCATAACATCCTCCTGGATATTACCAATGGCGCACACCATGAGAAGGTGCCTAAAAGTTTTATGAGTCCTCGCCCCTAATGACCTATATTATTTGTGCCCCTCAAATAATATCATCCGGCCATAGAACATACTTTCAAGAATAGTGTTATGGCACTTCTGGGTTCTCATCATAGCAGGGATCCGCTATGACTCTTTAATGCAACAGCTATCCTTAGGAAATTATCACATGCATTGTCACGCAGAAGAACAATCAAGATGTGATAAGTAATTTATTAATGAATAAAGTATAGAGTAGTTGGTTCTAGGCCACCAACTCCAACAGACTCCCACTTGGACTAGAGCCAACTGCTAACAACCTTTAACCCGCTAGCTCTCACATGATACTCATGCTTCTGCTGAGATAGGCCTTTAGTCATGGGGTCCTCCACATTCTCTTTCGTGGACACTCTACTCACTGCAACTTCACCCCTTTGATAGAAATCCCTCAAGAGGTGATACTTCCGGAGTATGTGTTTTGTCCGTTGATGTGACCTTGGTTCTTTTGCAAGAGACACCGTTGCAGTATTATCACAATACAATGTAATGGGATCTTTACTGCTAGGCACCACATCAAGATCCTGGAAAAAGTTCCAAATCCATACGGATTCCTTGGCTGCATCAGAAGCCGCTATATACTTGGACTCCACTATAGAATCGGCGACAACTGGCTGCTTTGAACTCTTCCAGCTCACAGCTCCTCCATTGATACAAAAAACATATCCAGATTGCGACTTCAGATCATTCTGATCTGTCTGAAAGCTATCATCAGCATACCCTCTAATGACAATCTCCTCGTCTCCTCCATACACCAAGAACATATCCTTAGTTCTTCTCAGATACTTAAGGATAGTCTTAACAGTAGTCCAATGATGTTCCCTTGGATCTGCTTGATATCTGCCTACCATGCTCAGTGCATAGGCAACATCAAGCCTGGTACATAACATGGAATACATGATGGATCCTATTGCCGAGGTGTATGGGATCTTGCTCATCCTATCTTTCTCTTGTTGTGTCTGAGGACACATTTTCTTAGAAAGATGTAAGCCATGTGACACTGGAACCAATCCTCTCTTGGATTGTTCCATACTAAATCTCTTTAGTATCTGGTCAATGTATGTACCTTGACTTAGTCCAAGCAGCCTCTTGGATCTATCACGAATGATCTTGATCCCTAGAATGTAGGCTGCTTCACCTAATTCTTTCATGGAGAAGCGCTTGTTCAACCTATCCTTAACTGACTGTAAGGCTGGTACGTCATTTCCAATAAGTAATATGTCATCAACATATGCTACTAGGATAACGACCGCATTCCCATTAAACCACTTATAAACACATGGCTCACATTCGTTCTTAATGAAACCAAATTCCTTTATGGATTCATCAAATTGAATGTTCCATGACCTGGATGCTTGCTTCAATCCATAAATGGATTTCTACAACTTGCAAACCCGTTTGGATTCACCTAGTGTCACAAAACCTTCTGGTTGTGTCATATAGACATCTTCCTGAAGGTTCCCGTTAAGGAATGATATTTTGAAATCCATCTGCCAAATCTCGTAGTCATGGTATGCTGCTATGGCAAGTATGATTCTTATGGATTTAAACATGGCAACTGGTGATAAGGTTTCATCATAGTCAATTCCTTGACGTTGTCTGAATCCTTTAGCCACTAGCCTTGCTTTATAGGTGCTAACTTGACCTTCCATGTCCAGCTTTCTTTTGAATACCCATTTTCATCCAACAGGATTTACATCAACTAGCTCATCGACCAGAACCCAAACTTGGTTCTGATACATGGAATTCATCTCAGAATTCATAACTTCTAGACATCTTGCAGCTTCTGAGCTTTATACTGCTTCCTTGTAGGAGAGAGTGACACGTGCCTATCGTGGGGTGTGACAAAAACAAATAAAACCTAAGTTAAAATGTATCAAATTGGGTAACCTAAGTTGTCTCCATAGAGTAGTGCACAAAAATTACGTTTGTCACTTAAATTAAAGAAAGAATAAGAGGTTCTTTTTTAAAGTTGTTTAAGTTGAAAAATAAAGAAAGCAATTGAAAAGAAAGGTTGAACACTAATGGATGAAGGGAGTGATGGGGTCAGGGTAGGATCACCTTTTGTAATGTCAACATAGTCACAAATATCATCTCACCTCTCTTCCTTTTGAATGACAAATGAAAGACTCCTCGATCGAGTCATCTATCACCCTTGGTTAAAGAAGAAAATTGAACTCACTCCTATGTGCATGGAAGTTCATAAAAAATTCCTAAAAAACTAAGGGAAGTCCCAATAGGGAATTTTTGCTCCTTAGAACTCTAGAAAAAGTATACTAGTTCCACACACGTTCCAACGATCGTTAGACACTCACCACCTAACACAATCTGCTCGATCGATACAAATTGCACTAGGAAGAGGGAGATAAAAAGTCTTTAACCAAAGCTATTAAAAATGAATACACCAAACTCAAAACACAATCGCATTAAGAGAATTGGGAAACACTGAGAATATATTTCATTCAAAAGAAATATAAGGTTTTACATTTAAGCACAAAACTCCGACATTACAAAAGATAAACTCCCCCTTCCCCGATCACTCAAAGGTTTTACCCCTCCATGCGAAGGGTATTAGATTTGAAAGGGGAAGAAGAGAGTATAATAAAACTAAGTAAAAAAGAAAATATAAAATAAAAATAACTTCAAGAACTCAATCCTCCATCACAACCCTTCTTGCACCATCTTCAACCCTTTTGAATGGAAGTGAATACTCTTATTTATAGGATTGGGGAGTAGAAAATTTCCCTCCAAAATTACTCCCCTGAAAGTTTGAGTCCGGTTGGCATAGTAAATGACCGATTTTGAAAATTGTTACTTATTTAAGGTTGTTCCCCTACATTTCTTCTGTAGACACACAAAATTTGAGCCTAATTGGTCCACTTATGAAGGAGATATGGCAACATTACTCCAGATATTTAATTCTGTCCAGGTGACTCTTCGTCTTCCACAACTCCAACTTCCCATGAATTTAATTCCTTGAAAACAGCCGATTCAGACGTGGACTCATTAATGAAAGATGTTCATTAATTCCTCTTAAATCTCCTTGTTGAATATCAGCTCCATTGGATCGGTCAGATTCGAGATAAAAGATCATCATTAAAACATTCCAAATCTGTACACAGTTTTCGAGGCCTGGTTTGTGAGCTGAATTTGAGCTTCCAAATGATGTATTGAGCTTTGGGTCCAGAAGTATAAAATGAATAAAACGAGCATAGAAATCCTAAAAAAAGAAATCATACAATTTGGATCAAAAATATAAAATATATGCCCGAAATATAGAAGCTCCACAAAACTGCTAAATTTCCAGAATTAACCAATTTCCACAATTAAGCCCATAATTCACCAAAATACTAAAATGATGAAAATCAGATCAAATTGATTAATTATAAGGGGTTAAATCATTGAAAAACATATGAAAAATTATGAAAATATTATCTCTATCAATTCCCCCACACTTAGCACTTGGACTCCCGGACAAGTCAAAATCAAAATCAAATCAAACCAAATTCGAAACACATGCCATTGAGATCCACCAATTCCACACCAAGAAATAAAAGTTATCATGCCTCATCCATAACCATTATTCCAAATTCTTGAATCAGATCATTCAATATTTTTCCTCTTCATTTCTCCTCCCATGCACACAAGACACCTACCTCACATTAATTTTCTCTCATCTTACAAATATCACTTTTCAACAAAGTTTTTCTCATCCAAACCAATGCAAGGGTCACCATAGGTTTGAAAAACTCCTACTTCTCCACCCGATGTGAGTCAAGGACATTTTTTTATCATTAGGACTTTGCAAGGTTGTTTTGTGGCTTTTGGTTGGTAGGATTTTTATGTGAAAAATTTTGAGGCTGAATGAGGAAGGCTTGGCTATTTTTGAAGAAAAATTGAACAATTCTAATTTTCACTCAAGTATGGTATCCTCCTCACTCCACTTAGTAGAAATTCAGCTCCATCATCATGAAATATCAAGAAATTTTCAAACATCTCAGCATTTCTTCAGCAAAAATTTCAATCTTCTTAAGCATGATTTTCTTGAAAGCTCCAGAAAAGGCACAGCTTTCTTCTTCTATTAGAAGCTCCAGAAAGGCACAGCTTCTTTAATCATGAAAGCTCTAGAAAAGGCACAGCTTTCAATATAATGATTTTTCATCAGCACACACATCTCTTCAGAATTTTAGTTTCCACCCAAAGTTTCACCAAATGAGGTAGCACAACACAAGACAGCTTCCCCAACACTTAAGTTCAACTAGATCATGCAATTTCACTTCAAGAGCATGTTGGAAAGGGAAAATTGGCTTGTAATGTGGCTAACCTAACAGGATGTTCATGGATTCTATGGGCTACAAGGATTAATTTACAAATTAGGCCATAATTAAAGGGATTATCTTGAAAAGAGGGCTTTCAAAGCAAATAAATGCCTCAATCATTTAAAACACATGTACCCCAAACCCTCATGTTTCGAAAGGAATGAATCAAATTCTGGTTAAACCAAGAATGGTCTGGTTCTCTCAAGAAGTGAGGTGAATGAAAAGAATACACAAATAATGGTTCAGAAGCCTCACAGGAAAGTGATTTCAAAGATAATGACAGTGAGATATGGCATGGGATTCAAAAACATGAGTACTTTTCATGAAATTCTCAAAGAATTGAACTTGAAACAAAATCATTTTCAGCATTCATTTAAGATCAGTTTCATGGAATAAATTGGTTCACTCAATGTCATGGGTTTCAAAAACAACAATGATAATCATTTCAGCTCAAAAGTTTCAAAAACACACCAAAAAACTGAAAAATAAACACACAAAAAATTTGAAAAATCACAATTTTTTTTTGAAAACAAACAACAAATGAAAATCCAAAACTACAAAGGTTCCCTCCCCCACACTTAAATGATGAAGTGTCCTCAATGCATTTAAATGGATTTAACATGTAAGCAGATTTTAGAATGAATCACAACAGCAAGAAAGTTTAAAGGAGAGGTACAACCTAACTTATCAGTAATGCAATATTGAGTTAAGCTCCTAAGTGTTTCACACTAAAAACCTACAAGAAGAAGAACAAAAGAAAATATAAGAAATTTATTAAAAAAAATAAAATAGAAATAGGATGAGAAAGGAAGGATAGATCTTGGTTTAATCCCCCAAGTGGGCCCTGGGTTTTGACTTCCTCCAGATGGGAAGTTTCAGTTGGTTATCCCCAATCTGAAGGTGGGTTGAGTTTCTTTGTGATGAACCAACAAAAATTATTCTTCACATCATGTGCTTCATCCTTTTTGTTGAGGACACCATGGGTATAGTACACCAAATCCACCCCTAGTACAATAAGATACAATTTTCTTGGTGAGGGTAGGACAAAGAATGATTCCCCATATTTATTGGTTTCCAATTTCACATCCACCTCTTCATTCTCCAGTGATTTCTGAAGGTATGCTGCATCATTGAAAAAATCAAAGGAAATGTTAGAGTTTAATTCTATTTGAACAAAGTTAAAGCATGAAGAATCAATATCATATTCATCCCTTCCAAAGTAAGAATCTTTCATCACTTTTTCCTTTTCCAAATCCACTTGGATTCCCTCTTGAACTCCCTCTAATAAATTATCAACATGTTTGGGGAGCTCCAACTGTTCCTCTTTAAGCGCATCTTCCTTTTCTTCTTTGTCTGCCAACACAATACATGAGTTGTCCGAATCTGAAAAATTCAAGAAAGGGGAGGTGATACTCAATTCAGATTCAATAAAATTAGAATATAATGAGTTCAAGAAAAGATCATCTCCCTGAGCTTTCTCGGCTTCATTTGCTTCTTCAGTGGGAAGTTCCTCTTGAAGTAGAGTGGTAACATATGGAGGAGGGTAGTCAGGCTCCTCAACATTATCTTCAAATTCAACCACGTTGGTGGTGTATTCCTTCAATGATGATGGATCTTCTACATTATGAGGAACTGGTGGATCAAGTAGTTCCTCACACTCCTTCCATAACTCATTCAGATCTTGTTGATCTCTTATACTTAATGGTTCTTCAATATCAAGGATTAGTGGGGAATACACTTCCACCAATGGATCAGGTTTAGGTTCTGGTTGAGGTTCTTGATCCAATGTAACCTTCTCTAAGGACTTCAATCTTTGATAATCAATGTTGACTTGATTCACCATGTCCATCAGTTCTTGAAGCGAGATACCTGTGACATGGCCATTCATCATTTGCTTGGGAAAAATAGTGAGTTCATCAAGCTTTTGAAAGAGGGATTCCTCGTAATTATGAACCATTTGTCCCTGAAACTATGAGTAATCAATCCAAGAAGAATAATTGCAGTTGGCATACATCATGGTTTTTTTTATTTTTTTATATAATATAAATGAAAATATTTAGAAAATGTTAGAATTAGATTGTTGGCACAACCTCCCCGGAAACGGTGCCAAGTTTTGACACGTGCCTATCGTGGGGTGTGAAAAAAACAAATAAAACCTAAGTTAAAATGTAGCAAAGTGGTTAACCTAAGTTGTCTCCAGAGAGGAGTGCACAACAATTACGTTAGTCACTTAAATTAAAGAAAGAAGAAGAGGTTCTTTTTGAAAGTTGTTTAAGTTAAAAAATAAAGAAAGCAATTGAAAAGAAAGGTTGAACACTAATGGATGAAGAGAGTGATGGGGTCAGGGTAGGATCACCTTTTGTAATGTCATCATAGTCACAAAGATCATCTCACCTCTCTTCCTTTTGAATGACAAATGAAAGACTCCTCGATCGAGTCATCTATCACCCTTGGTTAAAGAAGAAAATTGAACTCACTCCTATGTGCATGGAAGTTCATAAACAATTCCTAAAAAACGAAGGCAAGTCCCGGTCGGGAATTTTTTATCCTTAGAACTCTAGAAAAATTATACTAGTTCCACACACGTGCCAACGATCGTTAGACACTCACCACCTAACACAATCTGCTCGATCGAGACAAATTGCACTAGGCAGAGGGAGATAAAAAGTCTTTAACCAAAGCTATTAAAAATGAATACACCAAACTCAAAACACGATCGCATTAAGAGAATTTGGAAACACTGAGAATAGATGCCATTCAAAAGAAAGATAAGGTTTTACATTTAAGCACAAAACTCCGACATTACAAAATATAAACTCCCCCTTCCCCGATCACTCAAAGGTTTTACCCCTCCATGCGAAGGGTATTAGATTTGAAAGGGGAAGAAGAGAGTATAATAAAACTAAGTAAAAAAAGAAAATAGAAAATAAAAATAACTTCAAGAACTCAATCCTCTATCACAACCCTTCTTGCACCTTCTTCAACCCCTTTGAATGGAAGTGAATACTCTTATTTATAGGATTGGGGAGTAGAAAAATTCCCTCCAAAATTACTCCCCTGAAAGTTTTAGTCCTGTTGGCATAGTAAATGACCGATTTTGAAAATTTTTCCTTCTTAAAAGTTGTTCCCCTCCATATCTTCTATCTACCCACAAAAGTTTAGCATAATTGGGACACTTATGAAGGATATATGGCCACATTACTTAGGATATTTAATTCTGTCCAGGTGACTCTTCGTCTTCCACAACTCCAACTTCCCATACATTTAAGTCCTTGAAAACAGACGATTAAGACGTGGACTCATTAATGAAAGATGTTCATTAATTCCTCTTCCAGCTCCTTGTTGAATATCAGCTCCATTGGATCAGTAATCTTCGAGATAAAAGATCATCATTTAAACATTCCAAATCTGTACCCAGTTTTCGAGGCCTAGTTTGTGAGCTGAATTTGAGCTTCCAAATGATGTATTGAGCTTTGGGTCCAGAAGTATAAAATGAATAACACGAGTATAGAAATCCTAAAAAAAGGAATCATACAATTTGGATCAAAAATATAAAAGATATGCCCGAAATACAGAAGCTCCACAAAACTGCTAAATTTCCAGAATTAACCAATTTCCACAATTAAGCCCATAATTCACCAAAATACTAAAATGATGCAAATAAGATCAAATTGATTAATTGGAAGGGGTTAAATCATTGAAAAACATATGAAAAATTATGAAAATATTATCTCTATCAGAGAGGTTCATCATTTTCCAACAATAATGATTCACCATCCTCAGTGACTAGGAAACCAAATCTCTCTGGTTCCCTTACCTCTCTTGAGATCCTACGCAGTACTTGTGTTTCTGGAACCTCTTCCATGGGGACCTATGGAACTTGTTCCTGTACCAACTCATGTGTATCTTGATCATAAACTTCATCGAAGTCAATCTTTCTCCCACTATCCTTCTTGAGGATGTGCTCCCTCTCAAAAAAGACGGCTTGTCTGGCGACAGTCACTTTCTTGTCTTGAGGGTTATATAGGTAATATCCTTTCATTTCCTTAGGATATCCTATAAAGATACACTTCGTGCCCCGGGGTGATAGTTTGTTGCCTGAGAAGGCCTTAACAAACGCCTTGCATCCCCATACACGTGTGTGCGACAAAGTGGGTTTCCGTCCATTCCATAACTCGGATGGAATTCCATTTCTGCCTTAGTTGGTACTCGGTTTAATGTGTATGTTGCAGTTTGTAATGCATATCCCCAAAAGGATAATGGAAGATCTGCATGACTCATCATTGACCTCACCATGTCCAACAAGGTGCGGTTCCTCCTTTCACTAACACCATTCCACTGTGGTGTATAAGGAGGAGTGAGATGAGATAAAATCCCAGACTCCCGTAGAAGATCAATGAACTCTTGGTTCAGATATTCTCCACCTCGATCCGATCAAAGCTTCTTTATCTTCTTACCAAGATGATTCTCTACTTCATTCTTGAATTTCTTAAATTTATCTAAGGACTCTGACTTATACCTCATTAAGTAGACAAATCCATATCTACTCAAATCATCAGTAAAAGTAATGAAGTAAGAATATCCACCTCTAGCTTCTACTGGAAATGGTCCACATACATCTGTGTGAACCAATCCTAGAAGCTCTGTGGCCCTTTCACCCTATCCACCAAAAGGCAGCTTGGTCATTTTACCTTGTAAACAAGTGTGACATCTATCAAGTAGTTTTATCTCAGTAGAGTCTAAATAGCCATCTTGACATAGCTTTGTCAAGCGCTTCTCGTTTACATGACCAAGGCGGTGATGCCACAACTGGGTGATGTATGAGTCATATGAGTTTGTTTCGTTATCGATTGCCAACACTTGGTTTTCGTAATTTAATACATACAAACCATTATTTAAATGTGTCATACCATAACATACGTTGTTCTTATAAAAGAGACAACCCTTATTGCCAAATTTGAAAACAAATTCATCCATATCCAAACAAGATATAGAAATTATGTTCTTGGTAACACTAGGTACATAATAACAGTTATGTAAAACCAAAATCATCCCAGTCGGCAATGAGAGGTGGTAGTCGCCAATAGCCAACGCAGCCAGCCTTGCGCCATTGGCAGCTCGAAGATCCACCTCTCCTCTGGAGATCTTTCTAAATCTACTTAGTTCCTGCATTTGAATGCAGATGTGAGCCCCACAAGCTGTATCTAATACCCAATGCGTAGAAATAGAAATATTGCACTCGATAACGAACACACCTTTAGCGTCCCCACGCTTCTGGGTGCAGTTCCTCTTCCAGTGGCCCTGCTTGCCACATGCAAAACACACTGCCTCCCATTCCTTTCCCTTCCTCTGGATCTTCCCCTTCTTGGAGGGACGGTGCTCGGGGTATTCAGACCATTTATAAGTCTTTGGCCCTTTTGCCTTGTCCTTCCTTTTCTTGTTTACCGTAAGGACCGCGGGTTTGTCACGCCTCATGTCCTTATCTACCTGGCGAATCAAGGTCAGAAGCTCCGATAGACTCTTCTCATTATCGATCATATTATAGTTGACAATGAAGCTAGAGAAGGTCTTGGGCAGTGATGATAGGATGAGATATGTACGCAACTCATCCGGGAATTTAATCCCTAAGATGTCCAGGCATTCAATGTAGCCAATAATCTTGACTACATGAGGCCCAGCTGGCGCAGACTCTCCAAGCTTCGTGGTGAACAAAGAATTGGAGATCTCATACCTCTCCTGTCTCGCCTTCTCTTGGTAGAGATCCTTAAGATGAGACATCATGCTATACGCGTCCATGTTTTCATTATAACGACCCATACTTTACATACATTGTTAATACTTCAAAATTGAAGCACAATTATTACAACATATGACAAAACCACAAAGGACCGTATAGGTATAGTGTCTTTAGAAACTAGGAAACATAAACAACTGGTTCATAAATCTTCTATAGTGTCTCCCATTTATTTCATCATATCTAGGGTCCCTTTTAGCATATTCTAATTAATATCCATATTCCTGACCTGGGGAAAAGAAAACATAAAAGGGTGAGCTCAAATGCTCAGCAAGGGAAAATAAAGGAAATAAAAATCATATCATATCTTTTTGAAAATCAAAACCTGCAAAAGAGATCATAATATCTTATCATGGAATAAATCATAGAAGTGAAAATGAGATCCCCATAATCATAACATAAAACTTTAAACTTTGTGGCATGCACACATAATCATGGAAAATCATTTCTTGTTAGTCATGACTCATTGCCAAGACTATCTTAGTGGACAAAGTCCCTTTCTGAACCGAGTCACCCTCGTTCCAGTCCTGTTTTACTGAACCGGTATAACCTACCGTTCCAGCCATGTCTATCTCATGAGATATAAAACCTTTACCCAATGCATTGGAGGGAGATATAGGTCCCACCCATCTTATAATGAATCCTTTCTTATGTGTGCCACATAATCATAAAACATACATCATCGCATAACACATGTAACAAAAATGGGATTCTTGAAACATCATGACATCATAAATCAATTCATATAAGATAAATGAATTCATAAAAATAATTCCATCACAACATGATCAAATCAATGTAATAATAGGGATAAAAACAGAACCCTTTATTATCTTATATGGAAAATAATTTTGATAAAACACTTGAACTCCATTCTTGAGGAAAATATCATTTCTTCTTCAAAAACATTTTTCCTTTCATAACATGTCATAAAACTTTAAAATAAAATAAGTTGATTAAAAATAAACTTGAAAACTTGTAAAGGAATCTTCTTGGAAATAATGTTTAAAAATCCATTCATGCCGTATAAGTTAAAAAAAACATTCTTCGTACTTTTGTCGGAAAAGTCAAAAAGTACCTCGTACGAAAAACAACAAAAGATTCCTTTCATTTCTTTTACTAAAAACTCACCGAAGGGTAAAAATGGATTTAAACAATTGTAGGTGGATTGAAATAATATTACATATTGATGAAACATGGATGTGGATGATAAAATACACCCCAGTAAATACTTACGAATAAACAATCTCGGATAAAAATGAGATTGTGATATTTCCCTTACCTTAGGTCCGATTTGCTTTGTACATGTCCGAAGCTCCTGTATAATGGTTTAAATAATGTTATTGACTTATTCTAGAGTCATACATATTGATATGATATCATATATGGTCATATTCTTAGCTTCTTGTTAGTAATATTTCATTGTTACTTGTTACTCGGGTCTTTATTGCCTTTTGTTCTTATGCGTGTTTTGCCGAATAAATTCTTATTCTTATTTTAAGGTTATAGATACCTTATATCCAGAATGGTATTAGTGTAACATATATCATATTTATTCATTCAATTCATTTATATAATTACTATGTAATGATGATCATGTAGAACGAGTCACATCACATCGTGGAGACGGTATTCCGTACGTACGCACGAGTGATGATATCGTTCCTATGATCGTGGAATTGTATTGGAGTGTATATATATTATTTCAGTATCAATATTAATTTATAATAATCATAAATAGTTACTCATTACACCATTATACCCATCCTTTTAAAGTGATGGTGGAAAATAGATTACACCACGGCGTGGAGACGGTATTCCGTACGTACGCACGCGCGGTGATTTCATTTTTCCGTAGGATGGATAGAAGGTGAATTAGGGTTGTTTCATAATTATAATAACATATCAGTATGTAATTAATACTGGTGTTATTACTTTATCATGAAACAACTAAAGAAGAAGAAGTTGAAGAAGAAAGAAATTGAAAAGATCGGTAATGGATATTACCTCTTCTTTGGAACGCTTCTTTGAATCCTTCACTTAGGGAACTAATATTGGTCTTTGAAGAAGACCAGGACCTCTAGGATTATTCTAGGGAAGTGTAGAGGAGAAAATTTCAGGGTTTGGCCGAGATTGAGTGCTCAATTTGGTGTGAGGAGGAGGGGGAGGAGGTTCCCTTTTATAAGGGAGGAGAGGGGCACCTTAGGAATATCTCAAAATATTATTTTATATTAAAGTCAAAATCGGTTTATAATGGTTCCAAAGGGTCTTATTTCGAAGATAAAGTGGGGATGGGTCGAAATAATATCAACCAATAGGATTTAGACAAGTTTAGGGTATTATTTTAACCTTATCAATTAGATTTAACGCTAAGTTAAATAATTTAACTTTTACCGTGTCTTTTTGTTTTCTTTCACTATATGGTTAATAAACTTGCTATAACATGCCAAACGAACCCCAAATTGTTTATTATTAATATATATATCCTTATCTAAGTCATTTGGCCGAACCTTATATTTTTAGGAATAAAATAACAATTAATAATATAATATTTGATTTAAAAACTATTTTGTGTCAATTTTGACACTATTTGATATATGATTTTTGTGAAAGTCATAACAGAATTATATGTTCGAACCAAGTTCATTAAATCAACACTAATATATCATAGTAACCTAGAAAATTAGTTTAATTCATAAAAAGTCTCAAATTACATTTATTTTGGTGTTTATAACATCAATTATGTCAATATTTCATTAATAAGATAATTATTGCATCATCATTGTGTCATAAATAAATTAAATTATTTAATGTATAAAAATTAAAAATAAAATACCATTATGTAGGAAATCTTTTTAGCTTTCTAATAAATATTTATAGTCGAATTTATCTTATGTATAACCCCATATTAAAAATTATTTACTTATTAAACTTTGATTTTAACTATTTTAACCCTTCTTTAAATAAATTAATAATAAATGTCCTAATCTAATCCAAGTGGGCCTAAATGGTCATATTTTATTCCTAAGTTTGTTTTTGGTCGAATTACACTTGTCCAATAGAATTAGGACATGTTTTAGGGTAATATTAATATCATATTTACCCTTAGTTACCCTATTTACTATTAACCGCGGTAAAAAAAATAAAAAGTTACTACTCACCAAAAAATTATTTTTATCTCATTGAACCACATTTTACTTACTGATATCAACCGTGTCTGTCGGATTTTCGAAATTCCATTCACAGAAGCGGTAAAATTAAGTTTTATGCAAAATTCAGTTTTTAACCTACCACTTAGTGGTTTCACTATTCATCAAAAATTGAAAGTTTTCAGAAAAATACCAAAATTTCACCCTAGGCTAATTTCGATATTCTGAGTCCAAAAATGAAGTCCATTTTGAAAAATAAAATTTATAAAATTTCAAAAAGTGGTTATTACTATTCATAACGGCTAGTTTTAATAGCATATTGTTGTTTAGTGAAACTCGGTATTGCGTACGATGCAAGCTATCGAGGAAGGTCGCGATTGCGTGTAAAGCAAGTCAAGCAAGTGTTGTGTAGAAAAAGATTCCTTTGATGATTTATATAACATAAAAGTCTCGGGTGTTACATTCTACCCCCCTTAAAAAGAATTTCGCCCTCGAAATTCGTCACTTTGTAAAAAACAGATGAGGATACTTCTCCCTCATCATATCCTCAAGCTCCCATGTAGCTTCTTCAAGTTGGTGGTTCCTCCATAAAACTTTTACCAATCGAGTGGTCTTGTTTCGTAGGACTTTTTCGCTACGATCCAGAATCTCTATCGGCTGTTCTTCATAAGAAAGATCTTGCTCCAGCGGTACAACTTCTGAGCTGAGTACATGTGAAGGATCTGGTATGTACTTTCTCAGGAGAGATACATGGAACACATCGTGAACTTGAGAGAGATTCGGTGGAAGCACCAATCGGTAAGCTACCTTCCCAACACGATCCAGTATTTCGAAAGGACCGATATATCTAGGGCTCAACTTCCCCTTCTTTCCAAATCTCATAACCCTTTTCCAGGGAGATATTCGTAAGAACACTTTATCACCCACTTCAAACTCTAGGTCTTTTCTTCGGTTGTCGGCATAACTTTTCTGTCGACTCTGAGCTGCTCTTATGTGTTGTTGAATAGATCTGACCTTTTCTGCCATTTCATCAACGAGATCAGGTCCTAATAGCTTTCTTTCCCCAACTTCATCCCAGTAAGTTGGAGTCCTGCATTTCTTTCCATAGAGAGCTTCATAAGGAGCCATCTGAATACTGGAGTGAAAGCTATTATTATAAGAAAATTCCACCAAAGGTAGGTGTTGATCCCAACCTCCTTTGAAATCCATAGAGCAAGCTCTCAACATATCTTCTAGGGTTTGAATTGTTCTCTCAGACTGACCGTCTGTCTGGGGATGATAAGCAGTGCTGAAACTCAACTCTGTATCCAGAGTATGCTGAAGACTTCGCCAGAACTTCAAGGTAAATCTCGGATCCCGATCAGATATAATAGAAAGTGGTACTCCATGTAATCTTACCACTTCCTTTACATATATCCTGGAAAGCTGATCTAGAGAGAAATCCTCTCTAATAGCAATGAAGTGTGCAGAATTTGTAAGACGATCAACTATGACCCAGATAGAATTATTGCCTTTGGATGTTTTAGGAAGTCCTGTGACAAAGTCCATAGTGATGTTTTCCCATTTCCATTCGGGTATGGGTAATGGTTGTAACATCCCCTTAGACTTCTGTCTCTCAGCTTTAACTTGTTGACAAACCAAGCATCGAGAGACATATTCAGCAACATCTCTTTTCATGCCATCCCACTAGAAGTACTCTTTCAGGTCCCTATACATCTTCGTGCTTCCAGGATGAATAGAGAATGATGAACTATGAGCCTCATCCAGCAGCTCCTTCTTTAATTCGGGGATGGGAGGAACACAAACCCGATTCCTGAACTTTATTATCCCATCACAATCAAGGTTGAATTCAGGAACATTTCTCACCTTCTTTTGTAACTCGACATCTTCTTTCTGTGCCTCTTTAATCTTCACATGTATAGATGGTTGAACATTCATTTGAGAAAGATAAGATTTTTCCCCTTCCATTATAATTCCAAGATCCATCCTTTGTAAATCCATAAATATTGGATCTTTTGTGATCCTCATCATGGATAAACTAGCATGGTCTTGTCGACTTAATGCATCTGCCACCTTGTTTGCTTTCCCAGGGTGGTAATGGATTGAGCAGTCATAATCCTTAATCAGCTCCAACCATCTTCTTTGGCGCATATTCAGCTCCTTTTGTGTGAAAATATACTTTAAACTTTTATGATCAGTATAAATATCACGCCTTTCACCATAAAGGTAATGCCTCCAAATCTTTAATGCAAAGATTACCGCAGCCAACTCCAAATCATGTGTTGGGTAATTTTTCTCATGGATTTTCAACTATCATGAGGCATAAGCTATCACCATATCATTTTGCATAAGAACACACCCCAATCCCTTCTTGGATGCATCACTGTAGATCACAAACCTTTCTCCACTACAAGGCAGTGTGAGAACAGGTACACTGGATAACCTTCTTTTCAACTCCTTGAAATTCTCTTCACATTCCTCTGTCCAGACAAACTTAACTCCTTTCCGAGTCAACTTGGTGAGTGGATTAGATAATCGTGAAAAAAATTTTACAAAACGTCGATAATATCCAGCCAAACCAAGAAAACTTCGAATCTCAGTTACTGTTGTTGGTCTCGACCATCTTTCGATAACCTCTGTTTTTGCTGGATCCATAGATATCCCCTCTTTTGAGATTATGTGACCCAAAAATGCAACTTTTTGAAGCCAAAATTCACACTTGGTAAATTTGGCATAAAGCTTCTCCTTTCTCAGGGTCTTCAATATAATTCTCAAGTGATCTTCATTCTCTTCCTTGCTCTTTGAATATACAAGAATATCGTCTATAAAGACTACCACAAATTGATCAAGATAGTCTCTAAAGACTCTATTCATTAGATCCATGAAGATAGTAGGGGCATTAGTAAGACCAAATGGCATCACTATAAATTCATAGTGTCCATACCTTGTACGGAAAGCCGTCTTCGGTATATCCTCCCTTTTGACCCTTAATTGATGATACCCTGAATTAAGATCAATCTTGGAAAAGTATTGAGCTCCGCGTAGTTGGTCAAATAAGTCATCAATGCATGGGAGAGGATATTTGTTCTTGATAGTGATCTTGTTAAGTTCTCGATAATCAATGCAGAGTCTCATTGATCCATCTTTCTTCTTAACAAATAGAACAGGTGCTCCCCAAGGTGACGCACTAGGGCATATGAATCCCTTATCAATATTCTCTTGGAGTTGCTTCTTCAATTCCTGCAACTCAATTGGGGCCATTCTATATGGTGTCTTTGAAATAGGCAAAGCACCCGGTACGAGTTCTATTGAAAACTCAACTTCACGATTTGGTGGAAGACCCGGTAATTCCTCCGGAAAGACATCATCAAACTCCCGTACAATGGGCATATTCTTAATCGTGAGTTTCTCACCAACCATTTGAGATAAATAACCTTCATTTAGTGGAATCAAGACCCATAAGATGGAAGGAATTTCCACTGGAAGGTTATGTGCATCCTTGCATTGATAGACGATCGTAGATTGATCTGGAATATGAAATGTGACTTCCCTTCTTTGGCAATTGATATGAGCTCCATGTAGAGAAATCCAATCCATGCCAAGAATTACATCAAATTCCACTAAAGGAAGGATCACAAGATTTGCAGGAAGCACTTTCCCACAAACTTCGATCAGAGAAGAATTATAAACTTTTGATGTGACTGTTGTGCCATTAGGTGTTGTCACAGCTAACTCAACATCTAATTGTTGAGGTAATACGGTGATACCCTTAGAAAATTCTTTAGAAATAAAAGAGTGGGTGGATCCAGAATCAAATAAAACATTTTCTACTTTAGAGTGGATGGTAAGTGTACCTTTCACCACTTGGTTATCGTACTCCACATCGCTGATAGAAATTGCATGTGACTTTCCTTTGTCTTTAGCCTTAAGATTTTGTTGACGTCGACCATCATCATCAACCCTTGGATTTGGTCATTGATTGGCATAATGCCCCATCTCCTTGCACTTGAAACATTGAAGTGTAGTAGGTTCATTCTGTGTATCCCTTCCTTTGTTTGCGTCATTAGACATCTTCTTCCCATTATCACGGCATTCAAATGCCTGATGACCTTCCTTTCCACATTTAAAACATTTACTTGTTCCTTTAAGACAACTCCCTCCATGTTTCTTTCCACACTTTGAGCATAAGGGAAATCTCATCTTCATTTCAGTGTGCTCTTTAGATTTTCCTTTGAATTCCATCTTCCTCTTCTTATCAAACCCATGTGACTGATGGGTTACTCCAATCTCCATCTCGACTTTGAGAGCACATCGAACGATTTCCTCGTAGCTATTGAAGTCCCTTATGGCTAACGCCCTTCGAAGACTTGGTTTTAAGCCACTAAAGAATCGATCGATCTTACTCTCAGGTTGGATAATAATACCAGAAGCGTACCTTTCAAGTCTTGTAAAATTTGCTTCATAGGTACCAACAGATTCATCATCCCTTTGCTTCAGTTCAAGAAACTCTTTCTCCATCTTTGTTCGGAGAATACGAGGGAAGTACTTATTGAAAAATAAGTTCTTGAACTCGTCCCATTTCATAGACTCAATTTCATCCCTTTGCCTCGTATTCTTAATAAGATTCCACCATTGATCAGCATCTCCTTCTAAACGATACACTGCTAGGATGAATTTATCATGTTCAGAACATTGAAGAACTGAAAATATCTTTTCAGTAGTACTAATCCATTGTTCAGCAACTAATGGATCAGTAGACCCACTGAAAGAAGGTGGACGCTGCCTCATGAAGGATTCAACAGAATGTTGCTCCTTCCTTTGATCGTTTGGAAGTCCTACATGATTCATATCTTGAGAAAGTTGTGTGAGCATGGCTACAAGATTTTTCATTCCAGCTCCCATATCGTTTGGTTGCTCAGGGGGACAATCATTGCATTGCCCATCACATTCCGCATTAACACGGTTCCTTCGGGTTCCAGCCATTGACTAAAACCAAGAAGAATAGTGTGAGCAACACTAATTATAATAGGAAAACCACATAATTCAAGAATAAAATTTTCATGCTTAAGGTCTTATCCTAGGATATTCATGGCCATTTCTAAAACACTAAGATTGTGTTCTATGCTTAGACTTATCCTTAGGGTTCTTACTAAGGCTTTCACATCCTAGTTTCCAAAGGTTGACTATACCTTTCCTCTGATACCAACTATAACGACCCATACTTTACATACATTGTTAATACTTCAAAATTGAAGCACACTTATTACAACATATGACAAAACCACAAAGGACCGTATAGGTATAGTGTCTTTAGAAACTGGGAAACATAAACAACTGGTTCATAAATCTTCTACAATGTCTCCCATTTATTTCATCATATCTAGGGTCCCTTTTAGCATATTCTACTTAATATCCATCTTCCTGACCTGGGGAAAAGAAAACATAAAAGGGTGAGCTCAAATGCTCAGCAAGGGCAAATAAAGGAAATAAAAATCATATCATATCTTTTTGAAAATCAAAACCTGCAAAAGAGATCATAATATCTTATCATGGAATAAATCATAGAAGTGAAAATGAGATCCCCATAATCATAACATAAAACTTGAAACTTTGTGGCATGCACACATAATCATGGAAAATCATTTCTTGTTAGTCATGACTCATTGCCAAGACTATCTTAGTGGACAAAGTCCCTTTCTGAACCGAGTCGCCCTCGTTCCAGTCCTGTTTTACTGAACCGGTATAACCTACCGTTCCAGCCATGTCTATCTCATGAGATATAAAACCTTTACCCAATGCATTGGAGGGAGATATAGGTCCCACCCATCTTATAATGAATCCTTTCTTATGTGTGCCACATAATCATAAAACATACATCATCGCATAACACATGTAACAAAAATGGGATTCTTGAAACATCATGACATCATAAATCAATTCATATAAGATAAAGGAATTCATAAAAATAATTCCATCACAACATGATCAAATCAATGTAATAATAGGGATAAAAACAGAACCCTTTATTATCTTATATGGAAAATAATTTTGATAAAACACTTGAACTCCATTCTTGAGGAAAATATCCTTTCTTCTTCAAAAACATTTTTCCTTTCATAACATGTCATAAAACTTTAAAATAAAAGAAGTTGATTAAAAATAAACTTGAAAACTTGTAAAGGAAGCTTCTTGGAAATAATGTTTAAAAATCCATTCATGCCGTATAAGTTAAAAAAAACATTCTTCGTACTTTTGTCGGAAAAGTCAAAAAGTACCTCGTACGAAAAACAACAAAAGATTCCTTTCATTTCTTTTACTAAAAACTCACCGAAGGGTAAAAATGGATTTAAACAGTTGTAGGTGGATGGAAATAATATTACATATTGATGAAACATGGATGTGGATGATAAAATACACCCCAGTAAATACTTACGAATAAACAATCTCGGATAAAAATGAGATTGTGATATTTCCCTTACCTTAGGTCCGATTTGCTTTGTACGTGTCCGAAGCTCCTGTATAATGGTTTAAATAATGTTATTGACTTATTCTAGAGTCATACATATTGATATGATATCATATATGGTCATATTTGTAAAGACCCATAAATTTCAAGGAAATTTTTTTCTTAATTTTCTTTGGAATTTTACAAGAACGCAGTTTCTGACGGCGCCTAATTCCGAGGCCCGGTGTGCCCGGAATCATTTTCCGAAATTTGGCTCGGGTACGTTCAGTGAACAGACGAGCGGGTTTTTCTAAATTTTGAACCGGTGCCCGGAATCGAATTTTGAGGGCACCGATGAAATCGCAGCGCCGGTATTCGCTTAGAAACGCCTCTTCCGGAGTTGCGTTTGCTCGGGTGTGGTTTTTAATTTTCGGGCTTAAAGTTAAGAAATAAAATAATTTTGCGACAACTTTATTTTATTTCACTTAAGCCACTTGGAAGCCACTTGAATCCACTTAAAGGCAGCTTGAACTGAGTTGAACTGGATAGGATGCTATCCAGAAATATCCTACCCCCTTGGTAGGATATTTGTGAGGTGGGGCCCGCACGAGCCCTGCCGTTTCTTTCCGCTAAGAAACGCACCCGTGAAAACCCGTCTTAATGAAAGTCAACCGACGCGTTTTCTAAATTCTTAACAGACCATTTAAATGGGCTGTTTCTTTCATGAATTAAATGGGCTGTTTCTTTCGTGAATTAAATGGGCTGTTTCTTTCGTAAATTAAATGGCATGTTTCTTTCGTCGAATTAATTCAATCGTTTCTTAACCGGTTTTCGTGTGTTGGCATGTTAATAAAATAAGACCAACCCAAAATATTTTGAAAAGATTTGAGAGTATCCCTGTTTCTTCAGCTCCCTCGCGAAGAACGCGAAGAACGCGAAGAACACGAAGAACGCGAAGAACGCGAAGAACGCGAAGAACGCCGAACCCGGAAATCGACGACGCCTTCGTCCGAGACGTTCTTCCGATCTCCGATCTCCGATCACCGACCATTTGAGGTGAGTGATTTCGGATTTCCGCTCAAGGTTCTTTTCTTTTGGTTTTAAACACAGGTTTAATTAATTAAAATTTAAATCTGTTGTTCTTGGTTCGTTGAGTTCGCCGACTCAACGTCGGTTTCCGCGACGATGCGACGCCTCCCCGCGACGACGCGACGATCCCTCTCTTCCGCAACGATCTTATCCGCGAAGAACGCCCGCACGCGACGATCGACGAGGTAGGGATTTTTATATTATGGGATTTACCCCCTTTTTAATTAAATCCCGTCAATGTTTCTTTAAAGAAATTAAAGAACCGTTTTGTGAACAATTTGTAATCTTATTAAAAATTGTTGTTTCCTGTGTGGAATAAATTTCTCCCGGTTGTTTATCTCTAACGCGGAGGGTGCGGGCCAAACGAACACGGCCCGACGACCCTCCGCCGTTCTTCGTTTTGTGCGGATTTGACGGTCGATGACGGAACGTGCCGCAGCGGATTTTTGACGATCCCGCAGTAAAGAACGGATCCCGGGAGGAGCAACGGCGCAGATGAGAAGGAAATCGGGCCACCGGAGCGACGCCGGCGGCCCGCGGAAGCTGCCGGCGCGGCGGCGCCGGCGGCCGGAGGCGGCGGCGCCCCTGCGCGCTGCCGGACGAGGCCGTCGCGGCTGAAGCCGCGGCGGCGGCGGCCAACGGACCCGCGGCCGCGCGGGTCCGGTTCGTCCAGGCGGGACGCGGCAGAGCCGCGTCCGCGGTTCACCAGCGCGGCCCGCACGCGGGCCGTGGTTCTTTCTCAGGCCGCGGGACGGCGCCCGCGGCTTCCACCCGCGCCGCTCGGCCGAGCCGAGCCGGACCGGCCCTGGCCGGGCCGGGCAGGGCCAACCGGGTCGGACCCGGTTCGGGCCGACCCAGGGGGGGGTCGGGCCGGGTTGGCCCGGGCCCGTACCCCCCTTCTTCGGACGTTTTCGTTCAAACGCCCGTAACTTGAGCTTCGTGCCTCCAAACGACTCGCCGTCAGTGGAAACGTGATCCTTGGATCGAGACGGTCGTTTCGGTATATCGCACTCAAGGTTTCGGAATACTTTGAGTTCGGCCGGGTTGGTTCGTACACGAGACCAACCGGGCCCTCGGAGCGGAAACGCACATATCTTGAGCTACGGACGTCCGATTGACGTTCCGTCAGCTTTGTTGAATTCCTCTAAGTGAGACGGATCTTTTGGAATACTCCGCTCGAGGTTTGGACGCAGGTGGAGTGCGGTCGGGTTGGTTTTGCCTTAAAAACCAACCGGGCCCCTCGGACGAAAATGCCAATATCTCTCAGACCGGGCGTCCGATTGACGCGCCGTCTGCGACGTTGAGTTCCTGTTGACGATACGGAACTTTTGGATACATCAACTTCGGACTTTGTGTCAGTTGATGTATCAGCCTCTCGGCTCGTGGAGCGGACCCTCCCGAACGAGCTTGCTGTGTGCGGGAACCCTAGGCTGGCTGCGACTGCTACTTCTGCGGCGACGACTGTGCAGAGATCCTCAGCGGACTGCGACGACTACTGCACTCAGCGATCCTACGTGGATCAGTGCTACAGGTCCTGCGTGGGCCCGGTCCTGTGTGGGCCCGATCCTGTGTGGGTCCGATCCTGCGTGGGTCAGCGCTCAGCGGTTCTGTGTGAGCCAGCGCCTACAGGTCCTGCGTTGGCCCGGTCCTGTGTGGGTGTAACGACCCAATCTTTTTGAGTAGTATATTAACTTACTCTTAATGATTTAATAAGATGTTAATGGTTAATGCAGAAAGGGGAGTTGATGGCTTCATCCAGTAGACTCAACCCTTACGAAGCCCACTTATCAGAGCTTGGGAAGGAGGTAGCATCTGTGGGCTTCGCTTTGGACCAAGCCCAAGCCGAGCTTCAGCGTGTCAAGCTTGAACGAAAACGCTTGCAGGAGAAGTTCAAGTTAGTGGAGATTGCTACTAGGGCAATGTTATCTGAGACTCCCTCAGATTCTCTCACCATAGCACACCTTACACTTAGGTCTTATGCCAGTGTTATAAGGGGCTATGTGATGAGACCCTAGTTTCCTTGTGTAATCCTTTCGGGTGAATAAATTGAGATTTCTTCCTTTAGTGATGTTTGTGAAATTTCAAATGTCTAGATAATTTTAGAATGTGTTTTATTGATGAATTTTGAAAAAGGGATATTTTGAAATATTTATGTAAACCCTAAATAACTAATGATGTGTAATGATTTTCAAAAAATGGTCTTCTACAAAAGTGTTCATTAAGGAATTTGGAGTCTAATAAGATCAACTTAATTTTTGATGAATAGTAAATTATGAATAGTGATTTTACGCTTAGGATTAGTAATATGACCAAATGGATTAGTAATTTCACTCAAAGAAAGTTTTAATATAATTTAGACACCTAGATTAAGTAATGTGATTCAATAAAATGGTTAAATAACGGTTTCATAAATTATTATTCAAGTATTAGTTTTTTCGGATGAATAGTGTTTTTTTTTATTAAAAATTTAATTAAAAATAATTAGAAAATTATTTTTATAAAAAGGACTTTATTTTTGAACTCAGAGCATCGATATTATGTTAAGGTAATTTTTGGGGATTTTTCTGAAAAAAAAATGAATTTTCGATGAATAGTGTTTTATTTAAAAATTAAATTAAAAATATTTAGAAAATTATTTTTATAAAATGGATTTCATTTTTGAAATCAGAGCATTGATATTTGGTTAAGGTGAAATTTTGGGGTTATTCTGAGAAAGTTGAATTTTCAGTGAATAGTAAAAATACAGTTTTAGGGTTTCGGTATGTTTAATGACATCATAATGGTGTCATGATGATGTCATGAGATCTTTTGAGGGTTGGCCGGCCAAGGGTGATGAATTATTGTTTTGGGGGCCGCATGTGGCCTAACTCCATGATAAATGCCAAGGGAGAGCACATGGGTTTGAGAAAAGCACATGTGAGGTGTCCCTTGGCCATTAATGCTTTGTCCCCTCACTTTCCCTATAAATACCCACCCTTTCCTCCCTTAGTTTTCACTCCCAACTCTCCCCCAAAGAAGTTCTGGTCTTCTTACCTTCCAAAGAGTCCTCCCAAGGTGCCCCCAAGCCCTCAAGGTCCAATCTTTTGAGTTTCAACAGTCACATTTTAAGGTAAGGGATCTGACCCCTCTCTGTCTTTTCAAGTAATCTCTTTTATGTCATTTATTTTATACTCCATGTTCTTATGTTGGAGGATGTTCTTTTATACTCATCCTACTGCCTATTTCATGTTCATATGATGAGAGACCCCCCTTTCTCTCGTCAATTCGTTTTAAGAATGTTTAAGTGACGCCGTTAGGCTGCCGAATTTTTAAGGGATTCTTTCACCCTTCTCATTTTTCAAGTTCGATTTTCATGTCAAGTCTTTCAAGTTCCTTTTTATTATGTTGGGTTATGATCTATATATCAATCATACTGATCTCTTATGATCATATGATGAGGGACCCTCTTTTTGATCTTGTCAAATCATTTTCTTTTGAAGTTAAGTGACGCCGTAAGGCTGCCGAATTTTCATAAGAGAAATCTAATCTTTTTTCCTTCCATGTTTTTCATTTCAAATGGTATGTCCCTAAAATTTCATTACCATGTCCATATGTCCTTCTTATTCTTTCACCCTACTGTTTCATGGGTCATTTATGAGTGGGTGACCCATGTCCCCTCTCATTTCAATGTTTTCTAAAACCCCGAAACTTAGCCGTTATGCTGCAGAATTTTCCCCTCAAAATGCCTCTCTCTTTTCTCAAAAATTATTTTATGTTATAAAGTGAATACTCAAAGCTCTTATTTCTACAAGGGTATTCACATATATATCAAAATCTTCCATTTTAAATTCTGGGATTTACATACATGAGACCCGCTTTCCCTTTCCGTGGGTTTAAAGTGACGTAAAGATCATGTCTTTAAAGCAGTTTTTAAAACGTTATGATTATGAAATGAAACCCATTTATTTTATGCTATGTGGGTTATTTATGAAATTTTTGATGATGATATATGTGGCTCACATGATAATAAAGGCAAATTTAAGGGTGCGCCCTGATAGCGCTCCAATGCATTGGGTAATGATGTAACCACTAGAGATTACAATTTTCACGATACCTTGGTGAATAACCTTGGTAATTTTCAAATGACACCTTGGGGATGGACCTTGGTGATATGTTCATGATTGTCTATGTTAAATGATGTAGCCACATCTTCAAGTTATGAAAAATGTTATTTTTATTATGAAATGCCTCATGATTTCTTTCTCATGCCTTAAAGTTCTTTTCATGTCCTTATTGAAGTATCTCAAGTTCACATGTAAAATGTTCCTCTTGTTTCCCTTACTGGGCCTTCTGCTCACCCTTTCTTTTGATGTATGTCCCCAGGTTATGAGATGCAGTAATGAACCTAGAATGAACTTAAGGAGACGCCTTGCAAGTGTTTAAGAAGAATGTTTTATGTTTTTTTTATGTATTATGATCCTTGTTTTCAAGACACTAAACCTTAACGATCCTCAGATTTGTGTAATGTAATGAAAGTTTTTGTTATAAAATGGCGGGATGATATAGTTGGTATCAAAGGATGGTTTAGTTATTTGTGGAAATTAGGATATAAAAACTTTAGGAAGAACCCTATAGAAAAGTTTAAATATAGGAAAAATTCCTGGTATTTTGGTAAGTATTGAGTAAGTGGTCTATCAAACAAATACATCCCTGTCTGGATACGAGCAGGTAGAGGCGGCTCTGGAACAGATGTACATAGGGGTAAAACCCGAAAACACCGCTTTGAGCTAGACTCGAACGGGAACTGGTGCACGATAACGGGCCTTGCTGCACTCTTGGTTACGACACTCCCGAGGGATATGTTTGGTTAATCACAAGCTTTTTATGAATCATTATGAAGGAATTATAGAGAAGTATAATTGTCTAAGCACGAAGTCTTAGTTAAAAGATTCATAAATGAAATAAGTTTCTCACTAAGGTTTTATTCTTTTAGAAAATGGAGGGCAATAGGAGAAACCGTGCCGATGGTGACCGCAATGCACCATGTGCTGACGGCCCTCCGATGGAAGCCGGAATGGAAACATTCATGCGAATGATGAACCAACTGACTCAAGTTATGAGTAATAACTTGAATCAAGCTGAGAGGCCGACCTCACCACGAAGGGAACAACTTTCTGTTGAGTCCTTCATGCGTCAACGACCGCCAACATTCAGTGGATCTACTGACCCATTGGTTGCGGAACAATGGATAAGCTCCATTGAAAAGATCTTTTATGTACTTCATTGTTCAGAACAAGAAAAAGTCACCCTTGCTGTTTACCGCCTAGAGGGAGAAGCTGATTAGTGGTGGTCACTGATCAAAAACACGAAGCCACGAGGAGAGATGGAAGCTATGGAGTGGGAAGAATTTCGGGGGATTTTCTTTAACAAGTATTTCCCTCGTTCCATGAGGACGAAAATGGAGAAAGAGTTTCTCGAGCTGAAGCAGAAGGAGAACGAATCTGTCGGAAGCTATGAGATGAACTTCACAAGGCTTTCCCGTTATACCTCAAGCTTTGTCATGGACCCTAATGGGAAGGTTGATAGATTCTTTGGCGGACTACGACCACATCTGCGGAAGAATCTAGCCAACAGGGACTACGATAGCTATGAAGAAATAGTTCGAAGTGCTATGAAAGTTGAACTAGAGTTTGGGGAGACACAGTGGTCTCACAAATCTAATGAGAAGAAGAGAACTCTAGAACCGAGCCTGGGAAGAAGTTTTGATCAGGAAAGAGGTGAAAGCATATGCAACATGCCACATGCAATAAATGTGGTAAGAAGCATCCGGGGAACTGCTTGATCGGAAGTGGCAAGTGCTATAGGTGTGGAAAAGAAGGCCATATTTCTCGGAATTGTCGTGGTGATATGAAGCCTCAACTTCCCAACACTAATGACAGAGGAAAGATGGTTCTGGCCCTACCCGAAGTCACATGCTTCAAGTGTGGACAGCTTGGGCACTTTGCTAATCAATGTCCAAATCCGAGGGCGGTGGAGGGGAATCACCATCAACCTCAGCAGAGGCCAAGGGAGCAAGGTCGTGCTTTCGCTATCACAACAACTGAAGTTGAAGTTCCGAACGATGTGGTAGCAGGTACTCTTGTTGTCCTCTCAAAACTAGCAAGTGCTTTATTTGATTCTGGTTCTACGCATTCCCTTATTTCTTCCAAGTTTGCAAAGAATATAGAATCAATCCCCGAATTGCTTGAGGTAGAGTTGTCAGTCAAGACTCCAAGTGGGATTATCCATGCATCAACAGTGTTTAGAGACTCTAGTGTTTACTTTGGTGAGCACAATCTTATCGCAAATCTAGTAGTCATCCCCATGATGGAATTCGACGTTATACTAGGGATGGACTGGCTCTCAAAGTATAATGCTAAGATCAAATGTAGAAGTAAGGAAATCTCAGTAGTCTTGAATGAACGACCTACAGTTATCTTCCGAGGAGAGATATCCCGAACCGATCCCTATCTAGAAGCACCTCCCATAGCTTTCTTTATGGAGTTAATCGGTGATGATGAAGAAGGGAAAGGGAGCATACAAATTGAAGATGTTCCGATTGTTCAGGAATACATGGATGTATTTCCTGAGGAGTTACCTGGACCTCCCCCAGAAAGAGAGGTAGAGTTCTCCATTGAACTCGTACCTGGGTCTCAACCGATATCAAAGACTCCGTATAGAATGGAAAATGTGGAGCTAGAAGAGTTAAAGAAACAACTCCAAGACTTGTTGGAGAAGGGGTTTATCCGACCGAGTGTGTCTCCTTGGGGAGCACCAGTTCTATTTGTGAAGAAGAAGGATGGATCAATGCGGCTATGCATTGATTATAGGGAACTGAACGGGATTACAGTGAAGAACAGATACCCTCTTCCAAGAATTGATGATTTATTTGACCAACTTCGTGGGGCTCAATTATTCTCTAAGATTGACCTTCGATCTGGTTATCATCAACTGAGGGTGAAGAAGGAAGATATTCCAAAGACTGCCTTCCGATCAAGATATGGGCATTATGAGTTTACTGTTATGCCCTTCGGCTTGACTAATGCTCCTGCTATTTTCATGGATTTGATGAATAGAGTCTTTAAGGACTACCTTGATAACTTTGTGGTAGTTTTTATTGATGATATTTTGATATATTAAAAAAGTCTTGAGGAGCATGAAAATCATCTGAGGGTTATTTTGAAAACTCTACGGAAGGAGATGCTCTTTGGGAAGTTCAGCAAGTGTGAGTTTTGGTTACAACAAGTGGCTTTCTTGGGGCACATCGTAACCAATGAAGGAATCTCGGTTGACCCTGCAAAGACAATGGTTGTGGAGGAGTGGCCTCAACCCACAACAGTAACTGAGATTCGTAGTTTCCTTGGTTTAGCGGGATATTATAGGAGGTTTGTGAAAAACTTTTCACGGCTTTCTAATCCACTAACCAAGTTGACTCGAAAAGGGGTTAAGTTCATCTGGACAAAGGAATGCGAGGAAAGTTTCCAAGAGCTGAAGAAGAGATTGGTTACTGCACTTGTATTAACACTACCCTCTATCGGAGAAGGATTCGTTATTTTTAGTGATGCATCTCTGAAAGGGATTGGGTGCGTCCTCATGCAAAATGACAAACTAATTGCTTATGCATCTCGACAGTTGAAGATTCATGAGCAGAATTATCCTACGCATGATCTAGAGCTGGCGGTAGTTGTTTTTGCTCTAAAGATATGGAGGCACTATCTTTATGGGGAGAAATCTGATATATACACTGACCACCAAAGTCTAAAGTATATTTTCACACAGAAAGAATTGAACATGAGACAAAGGAGATGGTTGGAGCTTATTAAAGACTATGATTGTTCAATTCATTATCACCCTGGAAGAGCAAACAAAGTCATGGATGCGTTAAGCAGGAAAGATCCTGTTGTTCTGGAAACAATGAGGATCCTGGGAGATCCCTTGATTAAAGATCTAGTAAAACTGGACATGGGAATTATAAGGAAAGGGACATCATCAATCCTATCCCAAATGATTTCTCAACCTTCATTACTAGAGAAGATCAAGAAGGCTCAAAAAGAAGATCCTTTGCTGCAGGAGAAGTTCAAGGCTGTAAAGGATGGGAAGTTCCCTGATTTCAATATCGATCAAGAAGGTGTATTGAAATTTCGTACAAGACTATGTGTTCCATCTATTCCGGAGATAAAGAAAGAACTGATGGATGAAGCTCATAGCTCTACTTTCTCTATACATCCGGGAAGCACTAAGATGTATAGAGACCTTCGTGATCATTATTGGTGGGATAACATGAAGAGGGACATTGCCGATTACACTACAAGGTGCCTGGTGTGTCAGCAAGTAAAGGCAGAAAGACAACTTCCTAAGGGGGTATTACAACCGCTACCCATACCAGTATGGAAGTGGGATAATATCACCATGGACTTTGTAACTGGTCTCCCAAAAACATCCAAAGGAAACAATGCGATATGGGTTATTGTGGACCGTCTCACCAAGACAGCCCATTTTATCTCTATTCGGGAAGATTTCTCTCTGGATCAGCTTGCCAAGATATACGTGAAGGAAGTGGTAAGGCTGCATGGGGTACCACTATCCATCATATCTGATCGTGACCCAAGATTCACATCAAAATTCTGGAGAAGTCTTCAGCATGCTCTGAATACTGAATTGAATTTTAGTACGGCCTATCATCCTCAAACTGATGTCCAATCTGAAAGGACTATTCAGACACTCGAAGACATGTTGAGATTATGCTCAATGGAATTTAAAGGTGGATGGGATCAACACCTCCCATTAGTGGAGTTCTCCTATAACAATAGCTTCCATGCGAGTATTCAGATGGCACCCTATGAAGCTTTGTATGGAAAGTGGTGTAGAACTCCTACTTGTTGGGATGAAACTGGTGAGAGGAAGCTTCTTGGGCCTGATCTTGTGCAAGAAATGACAGAACAAGTTCATGCCATCCAACAACACATAAAAGCTGCTTAGAGTCGGCAGAAGAGTTATGCTGACAATCGACGAAGAGACTTGGAGTTTGGTGTTGGTGACAAAGTCTTCCTTCGAATTTCTCCATGGAAGAGAGTCATGCAGTTTGGGAAGAAAGGGAAGCTCAACCCTAGGTACATTGGCCCCTATGAAATCCTTGATCGCATAGGAGCAGTGGCCTATCGTCTAGAACTTCCACCGAACCTGGCTCAAGTTCATGATGTCTTCCATGTATCTCTCTTGAGGAAGTACATACCCGACCCTTCTCATGTACTGAACCCAGAGGTGGTACAACTTGAACATGACCTCTCTTATGAAGAGCATCCAGTGGAGATCTTAGACCGTAGAGACAAGGTTCTACGAAACAAGACTATCCACCTTGTGAAAGTGTTGTGGATGAATCATAAGTACGAAGAAGCGACTTGGGAGCCCGAGGAAACGATGAAGCAAAAGTACCCCCACCTTTTCGGCTAGGCCTCAAGTATAAATTTCGGGGACGAAATTTCTTAAGGGGGGAAGAATGTAACGACCCAATCTTTTTGAGTAGTATATTAACTTACTCTTAATGATTTAATAAGATGTTAATGGTTAATGCAGAAAGGGGAGTTGATGGCTTCATCCAGTAGACTCAACCCTTACGAAGCCCACTTATCAGAGCTTGGGAAGGAGGTAGCATCTGTGGGCTTCGCTTTGGACCAAGCCCAAGCCGAGGTCCAGCGTGTCAAGCTTGAACGAAAACGCTTGCAGGAGAAGTTCAAGTTAGTGGAGATTGCTACTAGGGCAATATTATCTGAGACTCCCTCAGATTCTCTCACCATAGCACACCTTACACTTAGGTCTTATGCCAGTGTTATAAGGGGCTATGTGATGAGACCCTAGTTTCCTTGTGTAATCCTTTCGGGTGAATAAATTGAGATTTCTTCCTTTAGTGATGTTTGTGAAATTTCAAATGTCTAGATAATTTTAGAATGTGTTTTATTGATGAATTTTGAAAAAGGCATATTTTGAAATATTTATGTAAACCCTAAATAACTAATGATGTGTAATGATTTTCAAAAAATGGTCTTCTACAAAAGTGTTCATTAAGGAATTTGGAGTCTAATAAGATCAACTTAATTTTTGATGAATAGTAAATTATGAATAGTGATTTTACGCTTAGGATTAGTAATATGACCAAATGGATTAGTAATTTCACTCAAAGAAAGTTTTAATATAATTTAGACACCTAGATTAAGTAATGTGATTCAATAAAATGGTTAAATAACGGTTTCATAAATTATTATTCAAGTATTAGTTTTTTCGGATGAATAGTGTTTTTTTTTTAATTAAAAATTTAATTAAAAATAATTAGAAAATTATTTTTATAAAAAGGACTTTATTTTTGAACTCAGAGCATCGATATTATGTTAAGGTAATTTTTGGGGATTTTTCTGAAAAAAAAAATGAATTTTCGATGAATAGTGTTTTATTTAAAAATTAAATTAAAAATATTTAGAAAATTATTTTTATAAAATGGATTTCATTTTTGAAATCAGAGCATTGATATTTGGTTAAGGTGAAATTTTGGGGTTATTCTGAGAAAGTTGAATTTTCAGTGAATAGTAAAAATACAGTTTTAGGGTTTCGGTATGTTTAATGACATCATAATGGTGTCATGATGATGTCATGAGATATTTTGAGGGTTGGCCGGCCAAGGGTGATGAATTATTGTTTTGGGGGGCCCATGTGGCCTAACTCCATGATAAATGCCAAGGGAGAGCACATGGGTTTGAGAAAAGCACATGTGAGGTGTCCCTTGGCCATTAATGCTTTGTCCCCTCACTTTCCCTATAAATACCCACCCTTTACTCCCTTAGTTTTCACTCCCAACTCTCCCCCAACGAAGTTCTGGTCTTCTTACCTTCCAAAGAGTCCTCCCAAGGTGCCCCCAAGCCCTCAAGGTCCAATCCTTTGAGTTTCAAGAGTCACATTTTAAGGTAAGGGATCTGACCCCTCTCTTTCTTTTCAAGTAATCTCTTTTATGTCATTTCTTTTATACTCCATGTTCTTATGTTGGAGGATGTTCTTTTATACTCATCCTACTGCCTATTTCATGTTCATATGATGAGAGACCCCCCTTGCTCTCATCAATTCGTTTTAAGAATGTTTAAGTGACGTCGTTAGGCTGCCGAATTTTTAAGGGATTCTTTCACCCTTCTCATTTTTCAAGTTCGATTTTCATGTCAAGTCTTTCAAGTTCCTTTTTATTATGTTGGGGTATGATCTCTATATCAATCATACTGATCTCTTATGATCATATTATGAGGGACCCTCTTTTTGATCTTGTCAAATCATTTTCTTTTGAAGTTAAGTGACGCCGTAAGGCTGCCGAATTTTCATAAGAGAAATCTAATCTTTTTTCCTTCCATGTTTTTCATTTCAAATGGTATGTACCTAAAATTTCATTACCATTTCCATATGTCCTTCTCATTCTTTCACCCTACTGTTTCATGGGTCATTTATGAGTGGGTGACCCATGTCCCCTCTCATTTCAATGTTTTCTAAAACCCTGAAACTTAGCCGTTATGCTGCAGAATTTTCCCCTCAAAATGCCTCTCTCTTTTCTCAAAAATTATTTTATGTTATAAAGTGAATACTCAAAGCTCTTATTTCTACAAGGGTATTCACATATATATCAAAATGTTCCATTTTAAATTCTGGTATTTACATACATGAGACCCGCTTTCCCTTTCCGTGGGTTTAAAGTGACGTAAAGATCATGTCTTTAAAGCAGTTTTTAAAACGTTATGATTATGAAATGAAACCCATTTATTTTATGCTATGTGGGTTATTTATGAAATGTTTGATGATGATATATGTGGCTCACATGATAATAAAGGCAAATTTAAGGGTGCGCCCTGATAGCGCTCCAATGCATTGGGTAATGATGTAACCACTAGAGATTACAATTTTCACGATACCTTGGTGAATAACCTTGGTAATTTTCAAATGACACCTTGGGGATGGACCTTGGTGATATGTTCATGATTGTATATGTTAAATTATGTAGCCACATCTTCAAGTTATGAAAAATGTTATTTTTATTATGAAATTCCTCATGATTTCTTTCTCATGCCTTAAAGTTCTTTTCATGTCCTTATTGAAGTATCTCAAGTTCACATGTAAAATGTTCCTCTTGTTTCCCTTACTGGGCCTTCTGCTCACCCTTTCTTTTGATGTATGTCCCCAGGTTATGAGATGCAGTAATGAACCTAGAATGAACTTAAGGAGACGCCTTGCAAGTGTTTAAGAAGAATGTTTTATGTTTTTTTTATGTATTATGATCCTTGTTTTCAAGACACTAAACCTTAACGATCCTCAGATTTGTGTAATGTAATGAAAGTTTTTGTTATAAAATGGCAGGATGCTATAGTGGGCCCGATCCTGTGTTGGTCCGATCCTGTGTGGGTCATCTCTCAGCGGTTCTGTGTGAGCCAACTCCTACAGGTCCTGCGTGGGCCCGATCCTATGTGGGTCACTGCAAGGTTAGTACCTATCGATCCTTCGTGGGTCCGACGACTTAGATGGTTCAATGATCATCTTTATCGTCATCCGAAGAAGTATACTTGTGTGAGCTGAATCTTGTGTTTCTCTCCTTTGTGGATTGTGTTGAACTATCCTGTGTGGATTTACTGTTTACTCTCCTTTGTGGATTGTGTTGTTCTATCCTGCGTGGGTATGTGTTTTGCTTTCCTGTGTGGACTGGGTTGTGCTAGGGCTCGGACGTTGGAGCCGATCGGGGAATTGACGACTTAGGTATATGTATGGGCATATACCTAAGCCGTGTCAGATGTTACTTCGTTATTGTACCTCTTCTTCGTGATTTATCCTTTGTGGATTTTGGGAGACCTTCGGGGGTCTCGGGGTCCCTACTGAGTAGCTTATACTCACCCCTGCACGGGCTATGCCCACACTTCGTGGTGTTGGTTGCAGACGACGGACAGCGCTGATCGTGGAGGAGGCGTGTGGAGAAGGACAGTACCTGGAGGTGGACCACTGGGCGGGACGTACTCGGAGCGGTCAGGTGGACCCGAGGAGTAGTGGAGGCTATCTGTACCCACCCTTCAGGTGGGACTTCTAGAGGACGTCTCGACGCTGCAGTTTTTCCTTTCAGTTGTTGTTTTTCCTTTCAGTTGTACTTTACAGTTGGGCTTGTATTTCCGACCCCTTTTACTTTCAGCACAGCTTGTACAGTTTTTACTTAGTGTTTACTTTTCCGCTTGCTTACTCTGTGGTGCTTGTTTACTTTTCAAAGGCAATGCCTTCCCTTTTCGTTGGGATTTACGCCTTGGTGCTAGTCGCCAGACCCTGGCCTATGGAAGGCGGGCTTGGGGTAGTCACGGCACGGGCCCCGAGGACGGGTCGTGACAAATTGGCAGCAGTGGTCTTTGCCCTGAAGACATGGCGACACTATCTGATGGGCGAGCGCTTCACAGTCTTTTCTGACCACCAGAGTCTCAGGTACATCTTCTCTCAGAAGGACCTGAACCTGAGACAGCGGCGATGGCTCGAGTTCCTCCAGGACTATGACTTTGAGATAGTCTATACTCCTGGGAAGGGGAACGTGGTGGCTGATGCCCTCAGCAGGAGGACGGGCATCCAGCTACTTGAGGAGGCGACAGAGCAGCTAGCCGCTTTGCAGATATCCTTCGTGGATAGAGACGGAGCAGCCTTCCTTCAGTCTCTCACAGTCTCTCCTCCACTTCTTCAGCGGGTCAGAGAGGCACAGCGTGGGGACGTTGACTGTGAGACACGGCGTGCACAGATATCCTCGGGACAGGCACCTGATGGTTTCTCCCTTGGAGCAGAGCACGATGTCCTTTTCAGAGGACGTACCTTGGTACCAGTCGCTTTACGAGAGGAGGTGCTGAGAGAGTATCACACTTCTCCTTTGGCGGTACATCCTGGAGTGGCGAAGATGTACCAGGATCTCAGACGACAACACTGGTGGCCGGGCATGAAGAAGGCTGTGGCAGAGTTCGTTTCACGGTGCCTCACCTGCCAGCAGGTGAAGGCAGAGCATCAGGTACCAGCAGGCTTGGTACAGCCCTTGGAGGTCCCGGAGTGGAAGTGGGATGGGATATCTATGGACTTCGTGACTGGACTTCCACGCACTTCCAGAGGTCACGACTCCATTTGGGTGATTGTTGACTGACTCACCAAGTCGGCACACTTCTTACCCATCCGAGAGCAGGGCTCAGTGGAGAGCTTGGGGCGTCTCTACGTTCAGGAGATTGTACGACTTCACGGTGTGCCATCGACTATCGTCTCCGATCGGGATGCTCGTTTTACTTCCTGGCTTTGGAAGGGGTTGCAGGAGGCGTTCGGGACGCGGCTACGTCTGAGCACCGCCTTTCACCCTCAGACGGATGGTCAGACGGAGAGGACCATTCAGACTCTCGAGGACATGCTCCGCGCATGTGTCCTCGACTTTGGTCGCAGCTGGGAGGACCACCTACCCTTGGTAGAGTTTGCGTACAACAACAGCTACCACTCCACCATCGGGATGTCACCCTACGAGGCGTTGTACGGCAGGCCTTGCAGATCTCCTTTGTGCTGGACAGACCCTGGAGAGTCAGCACTTGTGGGACCGGAGATGGTCCGGGCCACGACAGAGAAGGTCCAGGTCATCCAGGAGCGGATGAGGACAGCACAGAGCCGACAGAATTCATATGCTGACAGGAGGCGGAGGCCACTAGAGTTCGAGGATGGCGACCACGTCTTCTTGCGTGTCTCACCTCGACGTGGTTTGCGGAGATTTGGCCGAGGCGGCAAGTTGTCTCCACGCTTCATCGGGCCTTTCCAGGTCCTCAGCAGGATTGGCGAGGTGGCTTATCGCCTGGCTCTTCCACCTCAGTTGCACCGGGTGCACGACGTCTTCCACGTATCCCAGCTGAGGAGATACGTGCACGACCCGACGCACATCATTGACTATGGGGAGCTAGACGTGGATGATGGAGCGACTTTTGCGGAGGTCCCAGTGGAGATAGAGGATCGACAGGAGCGGGTCCTACGTGGGCGATCAATCCCTCTTGTGCGCATCAGATGGCAGCACGGGAACCTCCAGGAGAGCACTTGGGAGCGGGAGGCTCAGATGCGTGCTCAGTACCCACATTTGTTTCCCTAGTTTTTGATGTATCTTTACGGGAACGTAAAGTCCTGAGGTGGGAGTAATGTAAAGACCCTTAAATTTCAAAGAAATTTTTTTCTTAATTTTCTTTGAAATTTTACAAGAACGCAGTTTCTGACGGCGCCTGATTCCGAGGCCCGGTGTGCCCGGAATCATTTTCCGAAGTTTGGCTCGGGTACGTTCAGTGAACGGACGAGCGGGTTTTTCTAACTTTTGAACCGGTGCCCGGAATCGAATTCTGAGGGCACCGATGAAATCGCAGCGCCGGTATTCGCTTAGAAACGCCTCTTCCGGAGTTGCGTTTGCTCGGGTGTGGTTTTTAATTTTCGGGCTTAAAGTTAAGAAATAAAATAATTTTGCGACAACTTTATTTTATTTCACTTAAGCCACTTGGAAGCCACTTGAATCCACTTAAAGGCGGCTTGAACTGAGTTGAACTGGATAGGATGCTATCCAGAAATATCCTACCCCCTTGGTAGGATATTTGTGAGGTGGGGCCCGCACGAGCCCCGCCGTTTATTTCCGCTAAGAAACGCACCCGTGAAAACCCGTCTTAATGAAAGTCAACCGACGCGTTTTCTAAATTCTTAACAGACCATTTAAATGGGCTGTTTCTTTCGTGAATTAAATGGGCTATTTCTTTCGTGAATTAAATGGGCTGTTTCTTTCGTGAATTAAATGGCCTGTTTCTTTCGTCGAATTAATTCAATCGTTTCTTAACCGGTTTTCGTGTGTTGGCATGTTAATAAAATAAGACCAACCCAAAATCCTTTGAAAAGATTTGAGAGGATCCCTGTTTCTTCAGCTCCCTCGCGAAGAACGCGAAGAACGCGAAGAACGCCGAACCCGGAAATCGACGACGCCTTCATCCGAGACGTTCTTCCGATCTCCGATCTCCGATCACCGACCATTTGAGGTGAGTGATTTCGGATTTCCGCTCAAGGTTCTTTTCTTTTGGTTTTAAACACAGATTTAATTAATTATAATTTAAATCTGTTGTTCTTGGTTCGTTGAGTTCGCCGACTCAACGTCGGTTTCCGCGACGACGCGACGCCTCCCCGCGACGACGCGACGATCCCTCTCTTCCGCGACGATCTTATCCGCGAAGAACGCCCGCGCTCGACGATCGACGAGGTAGGGATTTTTATATTATGGGATTTACCCCCTTTTTAATTAAATCTCGTCAATGTTTCTTTAAAGAAATTAAAGAACCGTTTTGTGAACAATTTTTAATCTTCTTAAAAATTGTTGTTTCCTGTGTGGAATAAATTTCTCCCGGTTGTTTATCTCTAACGCGGAGGGTGCGGGCCAAACGAACACGGCCCGACGACCCTCCGTCGTTCTTCGTTTTGTGCGGATTTGACGGTCGACGACGGAACGTGCCGCAGCGGATGTTTGACGATCCCGCAGTAAAGAATGGATCCCGGGAGGAGCAACGGCGCAGACGGGAAGGAAATCGGGCCACCGGAGCGACGTCGGCGGCCCGCGGAAGCTGCCGGCGGCGCGGGTCGCCGGCGCGGCGGCACCGGCGGCCGGAGGCGGCGGCGCCCCGGCGCGCCGCCGGACGAGGCCGCCGCGGCTGAAGCCGCGGCCGCGCGGGTCTGGTTCGTCCAGGCGGGACGCGGCAGAGCCGCGTCCGCGGTTCACCAGCGCGGCCCGCACGCGGGCCGCGGTTCTTTCTCAGGCCGCGGGACGGCGCCCGCGGCTTCCACCCGCGCCGCTCGGCTGAGCCGGCCGAGCCGGACCGGCCCTGGCCGGGCCGGGCTGGGCCAACCGGGTCAGACCCGTTTCGGGTCGACCCGGTTCGGGCCGACCCAGGGGGGGTCGGGCCGGGCCCGTACCCCCCTTCTTCGGACGTTTTCGTTCAAACGCCCGTAACTTGAGCTTCGTGCCTCCAAACGACTCGCCGTCAGCGACAACGCGATCCTTGGATCGAGACGGTCGTTTCGGTATATCGCATTCAAGGTTTCGGAATACTTTGAGTTCGGCCGGGTTGGTTCGTACACGAGACCAACCGGGCCCTCGGAGCGGAAACGCTCATATCTTGAGCTACGGACGTCCGATTGACGTGCCGTCAGCTTTGTTGAATTCCTCTAAGTGAGACGGATCTTTTGGCATACTCCGCCCGAGGTTTGGACGCAGGTGGAGTGCAGTCGGGTTGGTTTTGCCTTAAAAACCAACCGGGTCCCTGAGACGAAAATGCCAATATCTCTCAGACCGGGCGTCCGATTGACGCGCCGTCTGCGACGTTGAGTTCCTGTTGACGATACGGAACTTTTGGATACATCAACTTCGGACTTTGTGTCAGTTGATGTATCAGCCTCTCGGCTCGTGGAGCGGACCCTCCCGAACGAGCTTGCTGTGTGCGGGAACCCAAGGCTGGCTGCGACTGCTACTTCTGCGGCGACGACTGTGCAGAGATCCTCAGCGGACTGCGACGACTACTGCACTCAGCGATCCTACGTGGATCAGTGCTACAGGTCCTGCGTGGGCCCGGTCCTATGTGGGCCCGATCCTGTGTGGGTCCGATCCTGCGTGGGTCAGCGCTCAGCGGTTCTGTGTGAGCCAGCGCCTACAGGTCCTGCGTGGGCCCGGTCCTATGTGGGCCCGATCCTGTGTGGGTCCGATCCATTGTGGGTCATCTCTCAGCGGTTCTGTGTGAGCCAACTCCTACAGGTCCTGCGTGGGCCCGATCCTGTGTGGGTCACTGCAAGGTTAGTACCTATCGATCCTTCGTGGGTCCGACGACTTAGATGGTTCAATGATCATCTTTATCGTCATCCGAAGAAGTATACCTGTGTGAGCTGAATCTTGTGTTTCTCTCCTTTGTGGATTGTGTTGAACTATCCTGTGTGGATTTATTGTTTACTCTCCTTTGTGGATTGTGTTGTTCTATCCTGCGTGGGTATGCGTTTTGCTTTCCTGTGTGGACTGGGTTGTGCTAGGGCTCGGACGTTGGAGCCGATCGGGGAATTGACGACTTAGGTATATGTATGGGCATATACCTAAGTCGTGTCAGATGTTACTTCGTGATTGTACCTCTTATTCGTGATTTATCCTTTGTGGATTTCGGGAGACCTTCGGGGGTCTCGGGGTCCCTACTGAGTAGCTTATACTCACCCCTGCACGGGCTATGCCCGCACTTCATGGTGTTGGTTGCAGACGACGGACAGCGCTGATCGTGGAGGAGGCGTGTGGAGCAGGACAGTACCTGGAGGTGGACCACTGGGCGGGACGTACTCGGAGCGGTCAGGTGGACCCGAGGAGCAGTGGAGGCTATCTGTACCCACCCTTCAGGTGGGACTTCCAGAGGACGTCTCGACGCTGCAGTTTTTCCTTTCAGTTGCTGTTTTTCCTTTCAGTTGTACTTTACAGTTGGGCTTGTATTTCCGGCCCCTTTTACTTTCAGTACAGCTTGTACAGTTTTTACTTAGTGTTTACTTTTTCGCTTGCTTACTCTGTGGTGCTTGTTTACTTTTCAAAGGCAATGTCTTCCCTTTTCGTTGGGATTTACGCCTTGGTGCTAGTCGCCAGCCCCTGGCCTATGGAAGGCGGGCTTGGGGTAGTCACGGCACGGGCCCCGAGGACGGGTCGTGACAATATTCTTAGCTTCTTGTTAGTAATATTTCATTGTTACTTGTTACTCGGGTCTTTATTGCCTTTTGTTCTTATACGTGTTTTGCCGAATAAATTCTTATTCTTATTTTAAGGTTATAGATACCTTATATCCAGAATGGTATTAGTGTAACATATATCATATTTATTCATTCAATTCATTTATATAATTACTATGTAATGATGATCATGTAGAACGAGTCACATCACATCGTGGAGACGGTATTCCGTACGTACGCACGAGTGATGATATCGTTCCTATGATCGTGGAATTGTATTGGAGTGTATATATATTATTTCAGTACCAATATTACTTTATAATAATCATAAATAGTTACTCATTACACCATTATACCCATCCTTGTAAAGTGATGGTGGAAAATAGATTACACCACGGCGTGGAGACGGTATTCCGTACGTACGCACGCGCGGTGATTTCATTTTTCCGTAGGATGGATAGAAGGTGAATTAGGGTTGTTTCATAATTATAATAACATATCAGTATGTAAGTAATACTGGTGTTATTACTTTATCATGAAACAACTAAAGAAGAAGAAGTTGAAGAAGAAAGAATTTGAAAAGATCGGTAATGGATATTACCTCTTCTTTGGAACGCTTCTTTGAATCCTTCACTTAGGGAACTAATATTGGTCTTTGAAGAAGACCAAGACCTCTAGGATTATTCTAGGGAAGTGGAGAGGATAAAATGGCAGGGGTTGGCCGAGCTTGAGTTCTCAATTTGGTGTGAGGAGGAGGGGGAGGAGGTTCCCTTTTATAAGGGAGGAGAGGGGCACCTTAGGAATATCTCAAAATATTATTTTATATTAAAGTCAAAATCGGTTTATAATGGTTCCAAAGGGTCTTATTTCGAAGCTAAAGTGGGGATGGGTCGAAATCCTATCAACCAATAGGATTTAGACAAGTTTAGGGTATTATTTTAACCTTATCAATTAGATTTAACTCTATGTTAAATAATTTAACTTTTACCGTGTCTTTTTGTTTTCTTTCACTATATGGTTAATAAACTTACTATAACATGCCAAACAAACCCCAAATTGTTTATTATTAATATATATATCCTTATCTAAGTCATTTGGCCGAACCTTAGATTTTTAGGAATAAAATAACAATTAATAATATAATATTTGATTTAAAAACTATTTTGTGTCAATTTTGACACTATTTGATATATGATTTTTGTGAAAGTCATAACAGAATTATATGTTCGAACCAAGTTGATTAAATCAACACTAATATATCATAGTAACCTAGAAAATTAGTTTAATTCCTAAAAAGTCTCAAATTACATTTATTTTGGTGTTTATAACATCAATTATGTCAATATTTCATTAATAAGATAATTACTGCATCATCATTGTGTCATAAATAAATTAAATTATTTAATGTCTAAAAATTACAAATAAAATACCATTATGTAGGAAATATTTTTACCTTTCTAATGAATATTTATAGTCGAATTTATCTTATGTATAACCCCATATTAAAAATGATTTACTTATTAAACTTTGATTTTAACTATTTTAACCCTTCTTTAAATAAATTAATAATAAATGTCCTAATCTAATCCAAGTGGGCCTAAATGGTCATATTTTATTCCTAAGTTTGTTTTTGGTCGAATTACACTTGTCCAATATAATTAGAACATGTGTTAGGGTAATATTAATATCATATTTACCCTTAGTTACCCTATTTACTATTAACCGCGGTAAAAAAAATAAAAAGTTACTACTCACCAAAAAATTATTTTTATCTCATTAAACCACATTTTACTTACTGATATCAACCGTGTCCGTCGGATTTTCGAAATTCCATTCACAGAAGCGGTAAAATTAAGTTTTATGCAAAATTCAGTTTTTAACCTACCACTTAGTGGTTTCACTATTCATCAAAAATTGAAAGTTTTCAGAAAAATACCAAAATTTCACCCTAGGCTAATTTCGATATTCTGAGTCCAAAAATGAAGTCCATTTTGAAAAATAAAATTTATAAAATTTCAAAAAGTGGTTATTACTATTCATAACGGCTAGTTTTAATAGCATATTGTTGTTTAGTGAAACTCGATATTGCGTACGATGCAAGCTATCGAGGAAGGTCGTGATTGCGTGTAAAGCAAGCCAAGCAAGTGTTGTGTAGAAAAAGATTCCTTTGATGATTTATATAACATAAAAGTCTCGGGTGTTACATTCATGTTGCTTCAAGAGCTCATTAGACATGGCCGATAGCATGAAACACTGGACATCTGTGGCATCATCTATGTGTTTCATGTAGAGAAATAATTCCTCATCACTGGCCTCTTTCCCAGGCGCAACTGGAATAGGCTCTTCCAGCACATACAATTTCCTTTTGTGGCGAAGGACGACGCGTAAACGCCTCTGCCACTCTTGGAAATTGGTGTCGGTGAGAAGGTTTTCCTTCTCGAGTATGGTGCGCAATGATATGTTTGAAGTCATTTTCTTGTCGTTTCTACAAATTAAGATGAGCAAAGGTTTAGTACTTTATTACAAAAATTGAGACAAATAAATTAATTAATACTTATTAGTCTCCCACTATTTTATCGAAATCCAATAGCCCTCACCATTGACTCCGGAATATTTTGTTGCCTGAATATTCTAGTGGCAAGGATCCATATTGCCCTTCGCATTACCCCAACTAGGGTTGGTCAAGCAACTTGAAGGGTTTTAGGTAGGCATTCCAAATGCCAACTGCATTAACTCGCAGGTTTTTGATCCGCTAAGTGGACTCCCCAATCCTGAAATCCTTTTATATTGGATTTCCTCAACCTTTGCCTCTTGGTCACACCAAGTCCTACTGTGGCAGTCAACCCTTGATGCGAACCAAGTCAAGTCAACCCAAAACCTTGAATTAGAATTCCCCGATAATTGAAAGCACCCCAACTAGGGTTGGTTAAGCACTTTGAACTATGGTTCGATTCTAACCAAGATTATGGAAGGCTATACTGACTTAATATTTCTTTTGAGGGATTTTATCCTTATACGTAAATTGCCATTTTATTATCTTTATTTTATTATCTTTGATTACATGATTGTTAATATTAAGTGGGATATACTTAAGTGATTAACCATGTCTAAGATAATATTTACGTATAAACCAGTTTTTATTTTAGTTCCATCTTGCATGCTTGTTATATTCATTTAATTGTGTGATCGTGACAACACACCCACAATAAATAAACCATGCAACTGACAGAAATAAAATAAATGGTATGATCATGAGCTTGTTCTATTGGTTAGTTTATCTAGCGGTTGATAAACTAACCCAAGACCTAGGGGAGAAACACCTTGAACCTTACATGTTCGTGTTTACAGCTTTCCACCTGTCCACCTTTGTATCTTCTTGGATTGGTTTCATCTCGGCTCCTGACTTGAGTCGCCTCCACTAGCTTGGGAGCTCCATCCATTACATATGCATTTATCTCACACGCGGGTGAGGGGTAAAAGGGGGTTTTTACATAAAAGAATCTTTGGGCACGCAGGCCCTACATATTAATGAGGAGATGGCTCGCAGACCAATAAATTTAATTTAAATAAATAAATTAAAAGGAAATCATTCACATACAAAGGTCTCGGTCTAGCTCATGATCATCCACACATGCAACGATATTTACGCATAAATAAAACCAGCATTCAATTCTTTAATCATTCTTGTTTAAGATAAATCACGCTTGAATTAATTAATTATCTTTAATTAATCAATCCTTTTATCTTAAACCCTTTTCTGAACTTCCTTGAGATTCTCATCCATCATAATTTTAAACAAATAAATTCATTTAAAATTATCATTGTACGTAACTTGTACCTTGGAGGCAACCCGGTGAGTTCCCTTTCATTACGCAGATGTTAAATTAAACACACATATATAAAACACCTATCACGTGTTGTGCCTCAGCTTTACGTCTGCACTATGGTACACGTCTCAAGGGTTTGTATAATATAATAATTAAATTTTAATAAATCTGCGTAATTTGGGTGAGTACACGGCGTGTACTTTTCTTCACCGTCCATCTGAAGTACACGCCCGGGGACATGGCGTGTAAATGTACTTCGGAAATTTTCGGAGTACACAGTGTGTTCTTTTGGACACACGCCGTGTAGTTTCCGCGTTACATGGTTTCCAGCCGGGCAAGCCGTGTACGGGGTACACGGCCCAACCCGAACTCGAAGGGACTACACGCCGTGTTCAGTTGGACCACACAGCGTGTAATCCGGAAACCGTGTGCCACCTGTTTCTGGTCAACACACGGTGTCATAAATGACCTCAATACACGACCCGATTTGGCGGATCGATCAATGCATTGAACCTAGACTACACGGCATGTACTTCCGAATACACGTCGTGTATTCTGGTGTTGTACGGCCAGAAAGGTTTGGCTCCTCTGGATGAGTTCCTCTATTTTATTTTAATCAAAATTAAAAGAAAAAATTGTTTATGTGAGGTGAACGAGAAACGAGGGAGGTGGAACGGATCTCGATATTCAGATTTACAGAACGATTAAACATGAATTGAAATAACTAAATTATTAAATGCGTAAATTACCAACAAAAAACTAAATAATTATAATCAACGATATGACCCCTCTGATACCACTTGTAGGTTCTGGGCGCAGCGGAAGCGCGTTTGTGGGTTTGCCCAACTTTAATTTTAGCGTTAAACGACGTTCAATCCGAGATCCGTCACGATATAAAACGTCGGATCTTCGGAATAGAATGAAGAACGAAAAAGAAAAGAAGAGTCCCGAAACCCTTGAGATAGGATCTTCATATGTTGGTTATAATTAATTTAATTAATTCATAAGAATTACCTCGATGGAATTCTTTTTTCGTTGGTGTCTCCGGTCACGATCCTGTGATCCGTCGTTGCGTCGGAGAATCCAAGTGTAGGATTCCTCTAGCGGTGATCCACACGTGTGCCACGTATCTCTGGACGTCGTTGAAGGGAACTCCGGGTGCTAGCGTGGAAGATCCTTCATTTGCGATGTCCGTCTTCGATCGCCTTGATCCAGTGGAGGATCTTGCTTTCGTAACTTGAAAGCGTTCTTGGTGGAAAGAGAATTCTCTCTTGCCTTGAGAGTATTTCCAATCCGTTGTGCACAACACAAAATGGCTAACCCTTTTTGAGAATAATGTAATTAGGATTTATAATACCTAGAATAATAAAATAAATTAATTGCTCATAAGCATTTAATCATTTCATTTAATTCTTAGTAATATCTCATGTCTTAATAATGACAGTTGACAATCAGTATTACTTGACATGCCTCCAACGTATTACATTTAATATCATTTAATTAAATAAACAATATTTTCTCACGAATCCCGAAAAATAAACTACACGGCGTGTATATATAAATATACACGGCGTGTACTTTTATTTTTCAGTTTTATTTATTTTCTTCCACCATATTTATTAGACCTTGAGTAATGACTATTTATTTCTTAAATAAATGTAACTGCATTACTCGCTAATAAATATATATTATTTCACCCACAATATATTCTCTCGAATAACTAGTGTCGAAATAAATGTGATCAGACATCCTTGAATAATTATTAAACCACAATCGGGAATAATCTTTATTCAACTTGTTAAATTAATATTTAACTGAGATACATGGACACACTTAGTGTGTGACCCTCTAAGCCTCTTTCTCAGTGGCATTAGGCGGAGCCTGCCTAAAGTCCAAGGTTAGTGTCTAGCAACACGTCAAGGCACCCATAGAGAAAGAAGTTAACGCCGCAATGACGTGTCACCTCCTACGAACGCTTACCGTGTAATATAATCTCTTTGTCACGATATCTCTAATCAAGCGGGTTGCATGCTAGTGTCATCAACCCATGTGCTCGATTATTCTTTCTTTGACTTCCCGAAATTGAACTCGATCATACCTTACAATGACCATGGATTTATGTAGGCTATATTAATTCCATCAAAGGGCCTGAGATATCTACTTCCATTATGAAACAGAAGGGACAAATCCTTTCTCGCATTATCTATTAATGCAGTATTACTTGTGACGCACCCAATGTATCCTACCTCGCTGCGAACAGTGTGTCGTCACAATTTTCGTCAATACATCTAAGTGCGCGAGTTGTAATACCCATTAATAATAATCTTAAAGTCTAAGGACCAATACACACGTCCGCAGATAGGAACATCCAATGACACTATGAAATGTGGATTTCCTACTGGCGGGTCTCGTTCTCATAACATCCTCCTGGATATTATCAAAGGCGCACACCATGAAAAGGTGTCTCAAAGTTTTATGAGTCCTCACCCCTAATGAGCTGTATTATTTGTGCCCCTCAAATAATATCATTCGGTCATAGAACATACTTTCAAGAATAGTGTTATGGCACTTCCGGGTTCTCATCATAGCAGGGATCCGTTATGACCCTTTAATGCAACAGTTATCTTTAGGACATTATCATATGCATTGTCACACAGAAAAACAATCAAGATGTGATAAGACATTTATTAATGAAGAAAGTACAAAGTAGTTGGTTCTAGGCCACCAACTCCAACAGTCCCTTCCTTCCACGACACTTCATCCTTCGAAACATGATCGAGCCCGCCAAGCGTATGTGTCGAATGATCATCTTCCGCATTCCCTCACTTGGAACCCACTGTGTTGCGGTCACTGGCTTGCATTTGTTGAACTTACTATCTATCTACACCTTTCGGTGAACCGCCTCCGCAAGACTCACTCAGTTTATTACCACTAAGTGATCTTTCGGTGAACTTCATCCACTGACCTGAACCCAAACTCCATGTTGAAGGTGTACCATCTCCATCTGTTTTCCTAGGCATAACTTTAAAAAACTTTACTTCTGAAACTTTCAATATACCTAGAAAATTGTTATCACGTCAAATCTAACAATCTCCCACTTGTGAATTGATTTGTAAGTTGACTCCAATAGTATGTAAAACAATGTCTATAAAACAATGTCTATAAAACATATATATTTAAAAATAATATAAAAAATAATACACACATATATAATATTTAATTATATTTAAATTAGTATAGAAATAATGAACATATAAATATATATACTAATTATTATATATTATAATATATTTAGTTTTATTTTCTATTATTATATATTCATTGCCACTGTTTTATATTTAGATTTATTTATATCATTAATGTTTTCTAATAACAATTTTTATTAAACATTTTATTATTAGAGTTTTTTTTTAAATGGTTTACCCATGGGGCATGAGGGCATTCCGGTCCAACTATACGTGAATATTTCTTTTTTGGTTTTTTTTTTCCGACGTAGTCTGATAAATAATTTTCGAAAATGAATCTATGTATAAAATCTTTTGAAAATTAATAAATAATATTAAAAAATTAAAACATATTAAAAACGTGACGGGCGGGCCGATCGGTTCCGATTTTTGAGAGAAATCGAGTTAATAAAAAGGAAATTAATTTTGAAATTATATGTATGATGTAATATACTAAAATATTAAATCTTCTGAATTAAACGCGTGTTGGGCGGTTCCAACCAATCGGATCCAAATCTTGAGATCGGGTTTGGGCCGACGTGCCCAACTCAAATCGACCCGGCCAACATTACCGAATTCCAGCTCTACGATGTCGTTTCAAGGAACCTTCTGTGGTTCTTGTTTCCGAATTGTGTTGATTTTATTATTTATTTGTTTTAATTTCTTTTGAAGCGAAATTTGAACCGGATACTCTAAAAATTACAACTAAATAACTTTTTTCATAAAAAAAAGATCGGTCACCACGTCGCGGCATCGACACGTGTACAGAAATACAAATATTGACAGATATGGCTGGAGAAGCCAGCTGTTTCACGCCATACCAACCCAACCCCTGTCCATTCAATTTCCCATCAAACAATTAAATATTAACCATCCTTATTTTAAATTATCTATCCATAAGATCAAACATTTAACTAAATAAATTATAATTTTATTTTCAGAATCATAAATCAATCAAATTAAAAACCAAATTAAACCTCAAAAAACATTAAAAAAAACAAAACCGTTAAAAAAATCTTTAAAAATAAATAATTTATAGTTATACTTTTAAAAAACATTTTACAACTGAATTAATAAAAATGGGGAAATTTTATATTGAAAAAAATAAAAAATAGTTTTAAAAAGTAATTAATTTTTTATTATTGCAAAGAAATGTTTTTTTATGACTATCATTGCATGGTAATCTTTTAAAACCTTATAAAAATAATAATTTATATTTTTATGTTTGAAATAATAATGGGAAACACAATTCAAAAAGAAAAGAAAAAGATATTCTTAAAAATAACAATTTTTAAATTGCTATACAAAAATAAAAAATAAAAAATTATCTATTTCAATAATTTTGTGTGATATTTACAAATAATTACGACTTTTAATAAAATTCTATATCTGTATTTTAAAAATCAAATTCAACTCATGAAAATAGTTTAAAATTGAAACGTAATTTCAAAAAAATATATTATAATTTTATAATGAAAATGTTCATTGAAAATTTATACTAGATTATTGAATTCAAACGGTGTGCATAAAAATTCCAATAAATAAATTCACAAAAAGTTATATGATAGATTTTCATTGTAATTTTATAGTACAAAGTTTCACTAGAAACAATATCTAAATAATTCCATCGTAAAATTTCATTGCAAAATTCTAATAGAAAAATTCACTTGAAATTCGTAGTAAATAATTCTTCTAAAATTTTAAACTAAAAATTCACATGAAAATTTACACTGAAAGACGTACTACATATAATTTTTTAAAAAGAAATATTATAGTGAAAAACATATTATTTCCAGTAGAAAATTTCAGTGAAAATTTCAACTTGGAAAAATTCATGTTGAAGGGTCCACTTGAAAATCCTGATTAAAACTTTCACTAGAAAATTCCAGCCTCAATATTGAAGGGAAAATTCTACTGTAAACTTCAACGGAAAATTCAAGTGGAAGCATCAACTGAAAAATTACAATGTTTCTCTTAGAATCCAATTGAAATATTCACTGGAAAATTTAAGTTGAAACTTTCACGTGAAAAATTCATTGGAAAGTCCAACTGAAAAGCTATAACAGAAATTTTCAATGGAACTTCCACCTGAAAAATTATTGTGGAAACTTCAATCAGAAAACTCTGATTGAAACTTTTGATGGAAAATTCTAGTGGATGGAAATTCCAGTGTCGCCTTCCAGTGAAAATCAATGTTAAAACTTTTACTGCAAAATTTCAATTGAACCTTTCGCTAAAAAATTAGAGTTGAAACTTCAATTAAAACCCACTTGAAACTCCGAATAGAAAATTTTAGCAGAAACTTTCACTGGAAAATCAACATTTGTTGGAAAATTCTAGTGAAACTTTTACTGCAAAATCCCAGCAAAACTTTCACTGGAAAATTCCCATGAAACTTCCATTGGAAATTTCAATGAGAAGTTCCACCCGAAGTTCCAGTGAAATCTTCCATTCAAAGTTCCTGTGGAAATCTTCATTATTTTTTTATTAAAAATAGTGAAAATCTTCATTAAAAATTCCAATGGAAATTTTCATTAGAAGTTCCTGTGGAACTTTCATTGGAAATTTTCAAGAAATAAAGTTTCATCGAAAAATTTCAGTAGAAACGTTACCAAATAAATTAGACACTTTCATTAAAAAATGTAATGGAAATATCCATTAACAAATTTTAGTGAAAACTTTCACTGGTTAAACTAGACACTTTCATTGGAAAATTCCAATGAAAACGTCACTGATTAAGCTAGATACTTTCATTAAAAATTGCAGTAAAACTCTTTATTAGAAAATTTTAGTGGAAATTTTTACTAGAAGTTTCAGAGTAACTTTCACTAGAAGATAAAGGGGACTTTAATGTTCCCAACTACTTTAGCCCACTACTTTGCTGGTTTGGGGGTTGGAGATGTTCGAAGAAGACTCGAGGAGGGTTTAGTGGAGTTGGAGCTACAATTTTGCCGCAGTAGGTAGTTTATGACATGAATATGTATTCATGTTCTAAGTGGTTGTTTCACAGCTGCTATTCATGTCTTAAGTTTTGATGAGGAGTTATGCACCTAATGAATTCACAATGTGATAGGACAATTCACAATAGGAATTAAATTGTGGTTGGGGCACCATGGATTTCAGCGGATGTTTGTCGGGTTTTAAGATCAGGGAATACACAACTTGAATTGCAGGGCCTTGTGAAAATTCACAATGTGAATAGGACTTTGATGGTGTGAATGTGCCGACGTCTAGTGTCACGACCCGTCCCCCGGGGCCCGTGCCGTAACTACCCCAAGCCCGCCTCCTATAGGTCAGAGGGTGACGACTAACGCTGAGTGTAACACCCCAAGCTTCTACGGTACGCTTCTCTTTGAATAATGCAATAGCGTGTGTTGTACGCAACATCGAGTTCTAACACACCACAACCAATCAAACTAGCCGTTATGAATAGTAATACCCACTTTTTGAAATTTATAAATTTTATTTTTCAAAATGGACTTCATTTTTGGATTCGGAATATCGAAATTAGCATAGGGTGAATTTTTGGTATTTTTCTGAAAAACTTCATTTTTTGATGAATAGTGAAACCACTAAGTGGTAGTTAAAAAACTGAATTTTTCATAAAACTTAATTTTACATCTTCTGTGAGTGAAATTTCGAAAATCCGAGAGACATAGTTAATATCAAGGAGTAAAATGTGGTTCAATGAGATTAAAATAATTTTTGGTGAATAGTAACTTTTTACTTTTATTTACCACGGTTAAAAGTAAATAGGGTAATTAAGGGTAAAAATGATATTAACATTACCCTAACACATGCCCTAATTCTATTGGACAAGTGTATCTCGACCAAAAACAACCTTAGGAATAAAATATTATCATTTAGGTCCACTTGGATTAGATTAGGACATTTATTATTATTTAATTCAAAGAAGAGTTAAAAGAGTTAAAATCAAAGTTTATTTACTAAAACATTTTTAATATAGGGTTATACATAAGGTAAATTAGATTGTAAATATTCATTAGAAATCTAAAAAGATTTCCTACATAATGATATTTTATTTATAATTTTTAGACAATAAATAATTTAATTTATTTATGACACAATGATGATGCAGTAATTACCATAATAGTAAAAAATTAAAATAATTGATATTATAAATACCCAAATAAATATAATTTGAGACTTTTTATTAATTGCACTAATTTTATAGGTTAATATGACATGTTAGTAATGATTTAATTAACTTTTTTCGAAGTAATCATTCTGTTATGATTTTCACAAAAATCAATTTTCCAAATAGTGTCAAAATTGACATAAAAGAGTTTTTAAAACAAATATTATATTATTAATTGATATTCAATTCCTAAAAATCCAAGGTTCGGCCAAAAGACTTATATCATGATAGGTATATCATTAATGGACCACTTGGGGGTCGCTTGGAGGTATATAGTAAGTTTATTAACTATATAATATAAAAATACAAAGTGACTTTGTGTATGAAGAAGGAATTTTGAGAAACTTTGTGTATGAAGAAGGAATTTTGAAATTCGGGAAGAGACTTTGTGTTCCCGATATACCTGATCTAAAAAGGGAATTGCTGGATGATGCTCATAGTTCCAATTTCTCTATACACCCTGGGAGCACCAAACTGTATAAAGATTTGAAGGAACATTTTTGGTGGGGCAACATGAAGAGGGAGATTGCTGATTTTGTGTCAAGATGTATGGTTTTTCAACAAGTGAAAGCTGGAAGGCAACAGCCTGGTGGAGTATTGCAACCTCTTCCTATACTTGAGTGGAAATGGGATAATATCATGATGGGCTTTTTCATGGGACTACCAAAGACTCCTAGAAGGAACGATGCAATATGGGTTATTGTTGATCGTCTTACCAAGTCAACACATTTTCTTTCTATAAGGGAAGATTTACCACTTGAACGACTAGAAAGACTATATATTAATGAAGTTGTGAGACTTCATGGAGTACCCCTATCGATTGTTTCTGATCGTGATCCCCGTTTTACTTCAAGATTTTGGAAAAGTCTTCAGAAATCCTTGGATACTGAACTTCATTTGAGCACTGCCTACCACCCTCAAACAGATGGACAATCAGAACGAACTATTCAAACCTTAGAAGACATGTTGAGATCCTGCTCACTTGACTTTCAGGGTATGTGGGATCAATATTTACCTCTGGTAGAATTTTCCTATAACAATAGCTTCCATTCGAGTATTCATATGGCACCATATGAAGCATTATACAAAAAGAGATGTCGCACACCAACTTGTTGGGATGACGTTGGTGAAAGAAAACTTGTAGGCCCAGAACTGGTGGAGGAAACGATGGAAAAGGTGAAGGTAATCCAAAACCATATCAAAGCAGCTCAAAGTAGGTAGAAGAGCTATGCCGATAATCGAAGGAAGGATTTGGAATTTCAAGTCGGTGATCATGTTTTCCTGAAGGTATCTCCATGGAAGGGAGTCATACGTTTTGGTAAGAAAGGTAAATTGAGTCCCAGGTACATCAGACCTTTCGAAATTCTAGAACGAATCGGGGCTGTAGCTTACCATTTGGCAATGCTGCCAAATCTCTCCAAAGTTCATGATGTGTTCCACGTATCACTATTGAGGAAATACATGCCTGAACCAACGCATGTACTCACCTATGAGGAATTAGAACTGGAACTCGATCTATCTTATTGCGAAGAGCCCGTCAAAATTCTTGATACGAGAGAACAAGTACTGAGAAACCGGACGACTCGTCTAGTAAAATTCTTGTGGAGAAACCATAAGATGGAAGAGACAACGTGGGAACCCGAGAAACTTATGATGAAGAACCACCCAAGTCTTTTCATGCGGTAGTATTCTAGAAATTTTGAGGACGAAATTATTTAAAAGAGGGCAGAATGTAACACCCCAAGCTTCTACGGTACGGTTCTCTTTGAATAATGCAATAGCGTGTGTTGTACGCAATATCGAGTTCTAACACACCAAAACCAATCAAACTAGCCATTATGAATAGTAATACCCACTTTTTGAAATTTATAAATTTTATTTTTCAAAATGGACTTCATTTTTGGATTCAGAATATCGAAATTAGCCTAGGGTGAATTTTTGGTATTTTTCAGAAAAACTTCATTTTTTGATGAATAGTGAAACCACTAAGTGGTAGTTAAAAAAACTGAATTTTTCATAAAACTTAATTTTACCGCTTCTGTGAGTAGAATTTCGAAAATCCAAGAGACACGGTTAATATCAAGGAGTAAAATGTGGTTCAATGAGATGAAAATAATTTTTGGTGAATAGTAACTTTTTACTTTTATTTACCACAGTTAAAAGTAAATAGGGTAATTAAGGGTAAAAATGATATTAATATTACCCTAACACATGTCCTAATTATATTGGAAAAGTGTATCTTGACCAAAAACAACCTTAGGAATAAAATATTATCATTTAGGTCCACTTGGATTAGATTAGGACATTTATTATTATTTAATTCAAAGAAGAGTTAAAAGAGTTAAAATCAAAGTTTATTTACTAAAACATTTTTAATATAGGGTTATACATAAGGTAAATTCGATTGTAAATATTCATTAGAAATCTAAAAATATTTCCTAAATAATGATATTTTATTTATAATTTTAAGACAATAAATAATTTAATTTATTTATGACACAATGATGATGAAGTAATTACCATAATAGTGAAAAATTAAAATAATTGATATTATAAATACCCAAATAAATATAATTTGAGACTTTATATGAATTATACTAATTTTTTAGGTTAATATTACATGTTAGGAATTATTTAATTAACTTTGTTCAAAGTAATCATTCTGTTATGATTTTCACAAAAATCAATTTTCCAAATAGTGTCAAAATTGACATAAAAGAGTTTTTAAAACAAATATTATATTATTAATTGATATTAAATTCCTAAAAATATAAGGTTCGGCCAAGAGACTTATATCATGATAGGTGTATCATTAATGGACCACTTGGGGGTCTCTTGGAGGTATATAGTAAGTTTATTAACCATATAATATAAAAATATAAAGTGACATGGTAAGTGTCAAACTAATTAACTAAGAGTTAAAACTAAAAGATAAGGTTAATATAATGACTCAAACCTATCTAAATTCTATTGGTTGAGTGGTTTTCGACCCATCCCCACCTTAACCTTTAAATAATCCACTTTGGATCCATTAGAAACTGAAAATGAATTTATTATAAAATAATATTTCTAGCTTTTCCAAAGGTGCCCCTCACCCCTCTTATAAAAGGGCACTCCCCCTTCTCATTAATTCACACATTCAAAGCCATTTTTCTCAACCAAAATCTGCCCAAATACTCTCTCAACTTCCCTCACTACAACCTAGAGGCATTATTTTGATCATAAATCCAACCTAAGGATCCCTTTTGATCAAATCAAAAGGAAGAACCCGAAGAAGAGGTAATGTTTTCACCACCCTTTTTCAAATTCATTTCTTCGTAAACTTCTTATTTCTTTGTTATTACCATTCTAAAATAATGAATACATTATCTAATATATACTGTAATATTATTATAAATATGTTACAACCATATTCAGTATTCTATCCATCATTTGAATGACATGTCACCATACGTGCGTACGTACGGCTTACCGTCTCCACGTCGTGGTGTAATTGTTATTCAATATATTATTATTTAGATGGGTATAATAATGATTTTTAATTCATGTAAATAATAAATATAACATGATAATGATTTTTTATATATGATATACCATCCAATTATATATTATTTTAATATCAAAAGAATGATATTGTCGCTCGTGCGTACGCACGGACTACCGTCTCCATGAACGCGATGTGATTCATTCTCCATCGTATCCATTCAAGTATAATTATCATTTTATGATTTAAAAATAATGTTTAAGGACTTGATATCATTCTGGATATGAATAAGATACAACCTATCCATGACAAACACGACTTACGTAACAAAACATATAAAAGAAAACGAGTAAGTTAACACCCGAAACAACGATAATACTAAGATATTATTAACAAATCATTGTTAAAAGATCATATATGATATCATATTAATGTATATGATTCTTTTATAATTTAATAAAAATTATTTCACCATTATACAAGAGGTTAACCTACCCTCAACCAAGGAAAAGTACAAGGTAAGGGGTTTTCATCTCACTCCTTATTCCCGTGAGATTCATACCATATTGCCACTATTAACTTTTGTGTGGTGTATGTACTGCCCATAATCGTATTCTTTGTGTAATATATTTTAATTTATGTGTATTTACATATTCATTGTATGATACTTATTTCATGGGGTGTATGTTTCGTAAGTTACCAAATTGGTAAGGGTTTATTTCGCAATCTCTTCATTATCCGAGGTTATTTATACGTAATAATCTACTGAGACTTCTTTATCATCCACATCCATGTTTCTTAAAAATATATTTCAAAACTTTTTTACTATTTACTAGAATATGGGTTAAATTCATTTATACCCTTTTTGAATTTTATAAGTGGTTTATAAAGGAATATTTCCGTCATTTTCCAAACAAGGTCCTTTTTAACCTTTTCGACAGAATTAAGGTAATAATGTTTTTTTAACTTATACGGCGAGTGCGGCTATTTTCCGCCGTTATAAAATCGTCGAAGATTACCTTACAAGCTTATAAGAATATTTTCAAAGAAAATGTTTTATTTTATAAATATATGACTCTTAAATGATTTCAAAATAGAAAGAGATATTTCTCTAAAAAGAGTTTTGATTTCATCTATGTCAACATCATTTGATGGATTTTACGCTTATTTGAAGTTGATTTATTATGATACAAAACTTCTTTATTGTATTGAAGGTTTTGTGATATGTTTGACAGTGGATGTGTTATTTTTATACCATTCATGGTTTATGGATGAAGTATTTACATTTCGTATGCTAGTTTTATTATGAATGTTTATGTTATGTTTAAACCTTTTCATATGGGAATGAACTGGACTTAATATGTGACAGGTGGAGCCTGCTATAGCTCCTTGATGCATCGGTAGGTCTCAAGAGACAAACTAGTGTCTTGGAACAAGGCCTTGAAAAAATATTATTTGTAGTCTTGGCACGAGGCCTTGACTATGTGGTTATGATAGTCTGGAATTATGCATTCCATCATTATGAAAGTGGTTATTGATATTTCATGTGAATATTTGATTAGTAGAATATCCATTTGAATAAGTAAATGACATTATTTCATTTTATTTTTTCCATACTATGTTGAAGTTCAAGTTTAAAAGGCTTTTGTTTTAGTTATACATTTCCTTAAATTTTTATTCTTATTTATGAAAGTTTCCGCTATATTGTTATCCTTACTGGGCATTTGAGCTCACCCCTTTTCTATGTTTTATTTTTCCTAGGATGTGAAGAAGTAATTTATGAATGACCTGCGGGGATAGTATGAGGGGATAAGAGTGTGGACTATGGAGACTATATTGTTGTAGTTTTCATTTTATGATATAATGTAAACTTTATTAATGTATCTAGTTATTCCAAGGATACTAAACTAATCGGTCTTTCGAGACTTGATCTTTCTTGTGATCATGCCAATGTTATGTAATAATGCACTGACTCTTGTTAACTGGGGTCGGGGCGTTACACCGAGTAGGCATATCCCAAAAAAATGTGAGACATTTGACTAAGTACCTATACACACACACATTACTCCATGCTACAAATACTGGAAAGTGAATACACCAAGTAAACAAATACAAGGTACGATAGTAGAAAACTGAAGGTAAACGGGGCGAAAAAAGAAACCTAATTGAAATAGAAATGTAAAAGTACAAGTCTCAGGAACTCCTCTACAGAAAACCCTACCTGAAGGGTAGGTACAGAAACAACTGTCTGGAGTTACAGAAGCATGTATCGTCTTTCAGATCACTCTAAGAACAACCTGGCTCTGGTCCACCAAGGGCTCCGTCAAAGCGTCTATCATCTGCACAAGACATGACACGTGCGAGCGAAGCCTGTGTAGGGATGAGTAAAACAATACTCAATAGGTTCCTCAAACCACAAAGGTATATTACAAAAAAATAAACAAAACAGACTACCAAAGAGGTACACGAAGTGTAGCCACTAAGAAGCACAATCAAGAGTCATTAGAGTCAGCTCACACAGGTATAACCTAAAGTGTAAAAAGAAAGAATATCACTCGTAATGCTGAGCATCTTGTACTGCCAGGGGAATCATCCCTAATGAGCCACTGAGGTCTGTTGGGCCACTGAGCTCCGCTCGTCACTGAGGTATGATGGGCCACTGAGGTCCGTTCGTCACTGAGGTCTGTTGGGCCACTCATGTCATGACCCGTCCCCCAAGGCCCGTGCCGTGACTACCCCAAGCCCCCCTTCTATAGGCCAGGGGCTGTCGACTATCACCCAAAGATGTATTCCCTAAAATGGGAAGGCATTGCCTTTAAACCTGTACAAACACACGGTCTAAGAACACAACAAGAAGCAACTGTGAAGTAAACTTCTATAGTAAAAGGAGTGTTGAAAGTAAAAGGGTCTAGAATACAATCCCAAATGAAAGTACGAGTACAACTGAAAAGTAAAAATACAACTGAAAAGAACATTACAACTGAAAAAGAGAAAAAAACTATTGAGTCGTCCTCCGGGGATCCTGACTAAATGGTAGGCATCAATTGCCTCCTCAACACTCCATGTCCTCATGTCTCCCCCACGTATCGCCTAGTCCTGGCTCCCTCAAACCTCAGCCCAAATACTCATCGTCTGCACAACACAACAAGGTGTGGGCATAGCCCATGTAGGGGTGAGTATAACAATACTCAGTAGGGACCCCGAGACCCCCGAAAGTCTCTCAGAATTCCACAAGGAAAACCACAAAAGCATGATCTCAATCACAAAGCACAAAGCAATAGACACAGATCAATTAGAGTCTCAGCTCAAACCAGGTATACAACTACGAGAAACAGGATTATGATGATGACCCACATAGGATCATTATGAATGCTGATAGCCAGCCTCATATTCTCTACGCCTAAAAATAAGTAACATTCTCAGTCACAACGTCGAACACCTCGACTGCTGGAGAACTCCTCCTCTATCGAGTACAGTGGGCCTGTCGCGTCACACAGAGACACTTCCCACTAACCTTGGACTGCTGAAGTACTCCTCCTATCGAGTACCGTGAGTTTGCCGTGTTACACAGAGGCGCTCCCCACCGTGGGTCTGCCGCGTCACACAAAGGCACTCCCCACCGGGCCGTCGTGTCACTCCGAGTCGAAAGGTCAGTAGTCGTCAAGTCTCAGCTAGTCATAGGGTTCCGTACGTAGTGCGCTTGGGAGAACCGATCCCCAAGCCATCGGTCATATTTCAACCAGTACGAAGTATCACAAAGAAGTAACCCAACGATCCTCCGTGTCATAAGGGTTCTAATGCAATAGACGACGCGTCAATCGGACGTCCGATCTGTGCGTTATTGGAATTTTAGTGCTGAGGGACCGGTTGGATTCAGATGCGATCCAACCTGGCCGTACTCCAAGTTTCACCAAAACTATCATAGAGTAATTCAAAAGGGCCGTCTCACTCCAAGGATCCCGACGCCGCAGAGGGTTCATCAAACGAATGTCCAGTTTAGAAGTTAGGGCCTGTTTTGTGTAACTGGTCGGTACTGGGTCCGGGTCCAGTCCGCCCCAGTCGGACCAGCCTGACCCGGTTCGACATGGGCCAACCTGGTTTGACCTGGCCCGACTCGGGTCCAACCCAACCTGAGTCAACACGACCCGCTGGGCCTGACTAGACATTCAGTCCGCTGGGCCGCGGGTCGGCCCGCTGGGCGGCAGGTCGGTCCGCTGGACCGACCCGGCGGTGCCAACCGCTTGGCGGTGCGGTGCCATGTCATAGGGTTAACCCGCGAGGGTTTGTGGTGCTGCAGGTCCTCTGTGCCACGACCAATGGACCGTGGCTCTGCCACCGGGCGCACCGCTAGCGCGCGCTTTGTCCGCCAACCGCCGGTCGATCCGGCGACCCCCTACTCCTGCCACGACCAACGCAGGCCGCGGCCCTGCTGTCGCGTGGGCGTGTCACCGAGGGTGTGCCCCACCCCTACCGGTTTCATCGCGGCCGGCCGGTGTGCCGGCCGACCTCTCTAGCGGTGTGCGACAGCACACCGCACCGTCACCCGTGGCCGACCGGTGTGCCAGTCGCCTTCCTCCGGTCGTCGCGGCTGAGGAGCCGCAACCTCCTTTGTTCATCGACGGCGTGCGACAACGTGCCACACCTCCTCCGCAGCCGGCCGGTTACGACCTCTTCGATGACCGTCGCAACTTTTTTCCGCGACCTCCTCTTGCGGCGTGCGTTGATGCGCTATTCCCATTGTAGTCGGTCGGTGTCGCCACCCTAACGGTCTTCCATAGTGGCGTAAGGATAGCAAGATAGAGGAGGGTACGGGCCGGGTTCGTTAGGCCCGTACCCTCTGTGTTAGCTCGAAAACATGAAGGGGGTTAAGGGTTTAATAATCAATTTAATTAAACAACAATTAAAACCCTGTAAAGATATCTCACAACAACCTCCCGTAAAAACGAATAAATTGTGGATCAACCCGTTAGTTGGTTGGTCCGCGTTCTTCGTATTGTTCAAGAACAGGGAAGAGGAAAACATTTAAAAAGAATAAATGAATAAACCCCCTACCTTGAAAACCCGTTGGAAAGCTTCCGCTCCTGAAGGTGGATCATGTTCTACGTCCCCGCAACCAGTTCCCAATGATGCCACTCGTACGTCATCCTTCGGTTTGTGGTTCGGTGTCATCTGTCACCTCCTGCTGGGTTCAGCTCCATCCTCTAAGGGTCCAACATTGCGGTGCTCCTTCAGCACTTCGTTGCTTAGTGAAGCTTTGCCGATACCCCTCCCCAAGATCCATATATATAGTATAGGGGGAGGGTAAGTAACGACATTGTAATTTATTGGGGATCATTAATTAGGAAGCTTCCTAATTCCCCAACGACGTCATTACTTAGGGTTGGCAGGTCAAACCATTTATTGTCTTGACACATCACTGACCCCACCCCTTTTCTTGTCTGTTGGAGGATATGAAATATAATAATAAAATTATTTTATTTCATTTTTTTAAAAAGTCGCAAAATTAACTTTTTCTTTGGACATATTGCGGTCAAAGTAAAGCCTCCCTTAAGTGGATCCCGGCACTGCAGATTCAACAGTTCCCTCAGATTTTTAATCCGAGCAACGATTCAAAAGTTAAAAAACACTGCTTATGCGTTTACTGAACGTACCCGAAAAAAAGTTCAAAAATTCATTCTAGGCACTCCGGGTCTCATATTCATGTAACATAAATTTTCGTAGACTCGTAATAATTCCATATAATTAAAAAAAATTACATGGAAAATCCGGGTCTTTATATTCTCCCCACATTAGGGATTTTCATCACTGGAAGCCACAACATAGACTAAGAAAACAAATGGGGGTACTGAGCACGAATCTGAGCCTCTCTCTCCCATGTGCTCTTCTGGAGGTTCCCGTGCTGCTAGTGAACGCGCATCAGAGGTATCAACTTCCCATGAAGGACCCGCTCCTGTTGATCTTAAATCTCTACTGGAACCTCCATAAACGTCTCCCCATCGTCTAAGTCCATCTCGCTATAGTCGATGACGTGAGATGGGTTGTGCACGTATCTCCTCAGCTGGGATATGTGGAAGACGTCGTGCACCTTCTCCAACTGCGGTGGAAGTGCCAAGAGGTATGCCACATCGCCTATCCTCTGAAATATCAGAAATGGACTGATAAATCTCAGTGATAACTTGTAGTTTAGACCAAATCTTAGTAGTCCCCGTCGAGGAGAGACTCGCAAGAAAACATGGTCTCCCTCTTGGAACTCCATAGGTCTCCATCTCCTGTCGGCATATGACTTCTGTCTGCTTTGTGTAGTCTTCAACCACTCCTGGATGGTCTGCACCTTCTCAGTGGTAGCCCGTACCAACTATGGATCCATGAGTGTTGACTCCCCTGGGTCTGTCCAGCATAGAGGTGATCTGTAGGGTCGATCGTACAAGACCTCGAATGGTGCCACCCCGATGGTGGAGTGATAACTGTTGTTTTATGCGAACTCCACCAAGGGCAAGTGATCCTCCCAACTACGACCAAAATCTAGGATGCATGCACAAAGCACGTCCTCCAGCATCTGAATGGTCCACTTCATCTGACTATCCATCTGAGTATGAAAGACGGTGCTCAAACTCAGCTAAGTCATGAACGCCTCCTACAATCCCTTCCATAACCGGGATATGAAATGTACGTCATGGTCAGAGATGATCACCGATGGTACCCCATGCAGTCACACAATCTTCTATAGGTAGAGGCGTCCCAAACCCTCTACTGATCCCTGCTCTCGGATAGGTAGGAAGTGGACCGACTTGGTGAGTCGGTCAACGATCACCCAAATGGAATCATGTCCCCTGGACATACATGGAAGCCCTGTCACAAAGTCCATGGAGATCCCATCCCACTTCCACTCCGGTACCTATAGTGGCTGAGCTAAGCCTGCTGGAACCTGATGCTCGGCCTTCACTTGCTGACAAGTGAGGCATCGTGAAACAAACTCTGTCACTGCCTTCTTCATCCCTGGACACTAGTGCTGACATCGGAGGTCCTGGTACATCTTTGCCACACCAGGATGTACAACCAGAGGGGACGTATGGAACTCCCTTAACACCTCCTCCTGTAGTGCCACCAGTACCATGGTACGTCCTCTGAAGAGGATGTCGTGCTCCCCACCTTCAGAAAATCCATCAGGTACCTGTCCTAAGGATATCTAAGAACGTCTAGTCTCGTAGTCAGTATCCCCAAGCTATGCCTCCATGACTCGCTGAAGGAGTGGAGGAGTGACTATCATAGACTATAGGTATGCTGCTCCATCTTTATCCACGAAGGATATCTGCAACGCGGCTAGCTGCTCTGTCATCTCACTCAGCAACTGCAGACCAGACCTCTTGTTGAGTGCATCTGCTACCACGTCCCCCTTCCCAGGAGTATAGACTATCTCAAAGTCATAGTCCTGGAGGAACTCTAACCATCACCACTATCTCAGGTTCAGGTCCTTCTGAGAGAAGATATACTCGAGACTCTTATGATCAGAGTAGACTGTAAAACATTCACCAATCAAGTAATGTTGCCACATCTTCAAGGCGAAGACCACTACTGCTAACTCCAAGTCATGGGTAGCATAGTTTTGCTCATGCTGTCTCAGCTACCGTGAGCCATAGGCAATCACTGCTTGCTCCTGCATCAGGACACACCCAATTCTGGTCCCCGATGTGTCGCAGTAGACTACATACCCAACTCCCTCTTCCGGTATCCTCAAGATGGGAGCACTCTTTAGTCTCTGCCTCAGCTCCTAGAAACTATGCTGGCATCCCTCTATCCATACGAAGGGCTTCCCCTTCTTCGTCAATGCTGACAAGAGTTCCACAACTCTGGAAAATTCAGGCATGAATCTCCAGTAGTATCCAGCCAACCCTAGGAAACTTCGTACCTTAGTCACACTCCTAGGTGTCTCCCAATAAAGTACAACCTCTATATTTGCTGGATCCACTGCAACTCTGGCCTCCGAGATAAAATGTCCCAGAAAGTAGACCTCTCGTATCTAGAACTGGCGCTTCGAGAGCTTACCAGAAAGATGGTTCTCTTGGAGTGTATCCAGAACTATTTGCAGATGATATACATGCTCCTCCTCTGTCGCCGAGTACACCAAGATTTCATCGATGAACACCACCACGAAGAAATCAAGGTCTGGCTGAAAGATCCTTTTTATGAGTCCCATGAACACTAATGGGGTGTTGGTCACGCCGAAGGGCATAAAAAAGAACTCATAATGGCCATACCGACATCTGAAGGCTATTTTCTGCACATCCTCATCTTGTATCCCAAGATGATGATAGCCTGATCTGAGGTCTATCTTCGAAAACCAACGAGCTCCCTTCAGCTGATCGAAAAGATCATCAATCCTCGGAAGTGGATACTTGTTCTTAATGGTCACCTGGTTTAGGTGCCGGTAGTCCACACAGAGTCTCAAACTCCCATATGCCTTCTTGGCAAACAAAATCGAGGATTCCCATAGAGAAACACTAGGTCTTACGAACCCCTTTTCCTACAATTCCTCCAACTGTATCCATAATTCACAAAGCTCCGCGAGAGCCATCCGATATGCTGGGGTAGATATCATTGTTGTCCTGGGGTACAAGTCGATGTAAAATTTGACCTCTCTGCATGGAGGTAGTCCCAAAACATCATCAGGAAAGACATCAGCATACTGGTCCACCACTACAGGATAGCTCAGAATCTCAACATCAACTGCTCCGAGGGTAAGGCTAGCCAACTGATGAGTAATCGGCTGCAACCTCCTCTAGGTAAGTCCATCTTGTGTTGCAAAGGTTCACTTCTCATCGGTGAAGGAAAACCTAGTCCCATCCGTACGGACACACTAAAATTTGTGCCTAATACAGTCAATCTGAGCATGAAATGTAGATAACCAGTCCATACCCTAGGCGACGTCATAAGGCCTCGATGTCTCTACTAGGATATCCCAGCCGAAGCTCTCGCCTCCTAGAGTAAGCTCACACTTCTGGAACCAGTGTGTAATTGTCGAATCCGCTCCTGTAGGAGCCTCTAGCTATAAGGATCGAGCCAACAACTCCACCGGAATCTCTGAGCTCCAAATGAGGGTCATGACAATAAAAGAGTTACTAACACTTGTGTCCATAAGTACTGCATCTAAGGTGGAGTAAACACATACCGTACCTCTAATCATCTCCGAAGCGCCATGGTCATCAGTCTCTACTGCCTAGAGCAGAGCTCGTCCCTGTCCTCCTGCTCCCTATGGTTGGAGTGGACCACCTGGCGGTGGTGGTGGTAGAACCTCAACACGCCACCCACAACATGTTGCACAACCAGCTCCTCTTCCATGTATGCTTGTTGCCTGCAAACCTCCTCACTTTAACTTCTGCCTCTGCCTCGGCGGTCCCTCGACCGTTTTCTGGTCATCCGTACGATGGGTCGGGCAATCGCGAGCCATGTGACCCTGCCCGCCGCACGTGTAGCACTGCTTGTCCCTCGCTTGACCTCCTCTGCCTCACGATCTCTGCACCTCTGACCCTGTGTCCTGAGGCCGTCCACCAGAAGGTCTAGTCTTCTTGGACCTCTGTGTCATCCACCTACTACCAGCCGCAGATGACTCTGCCATGTGTTTCCCGGTGGTGGGTCTTGCTGTCCATGCTTGCTCAGATAGGAAGATCTCCACCAAAAGCACCCGCTCTAACACCCCAGCCCGAGTCGGTATGATGAGCGATACCATAGATGCTCTGATCTCCCGTCAGAGACCCTGCTCAAAGGTTCGAGCCCAGAAGAAAGGTTTCCGTACCATGTCGGTGGAGTAGCGGGAGAGATCAGTGAACCTCGCCGAGTACTGGGCCACTGTCATGCTGTCCTACTGTAAGTGTAGCAGCTATTGTATACACACAGAGCGTAAGGTTTCTGGGATGAACTCTACCTTGAAAAGTCCCTAGAAGTCCACCCAGATGAGGGTCACCTCATCATGTATATGGAGCATCAGGCTCCATCATCTCCCTGCTACTTCCTGAAAAAGGCTGGCAGCTAGGATTACCATAAAATCAGCTGGTGTCCCAACTAAGTGAAAACCTCTAGCCACAACCTTCAGCCAGTACTCAGCCGCCTGTGGATCCGTCTTGCCTCAGAACCTCAGAGGCCACTGCCGTTGGAACTCGTGAAACGTAATTAGTCTACGTGCACCCTCTGCTGGTGGGGCTGATGGCAATGACTATCCAATGGGTAGTGGTGCTATTGGTACACCACCCGAAGGTGCTAACGTCGTAAGAGGGCCCTGCACTGAGGCCTCATCGCTCGGTGGGCCGTCATCGTGTACTCTCTCAGGAATCCTAGCTGGCTGTCTATGTGGTGACATCCTGAAAGAAGACAGGTGTTCCATTATCAATAAGATATACCTGGTGAGTTGACTTAAGAGATCAAAAAGAAAACTTTTCAAAAAACACACAATTAGTGTTTTCGTGCGCAAAGTCAGAAATCAGAATTCAGGGTCCTGGTGTATGGATACATCAGCCGCCGCACCAACACTGGATTCCCCAAACTGGAAACCACACTCATAACACTTAACACTATTGTCACACAGAAAAGATTAGAGTTCTAGTTCTTCGGTAGAACCAAACTCCTCTGATACCACTTTGTCACGAGCCATCCCCCGGGGCCCGTTCCATGACTACCCCAAGCCCGCCTTCCACAGGCCAGGGGCTGGTGACTAGCACCAAAAGGCATATTCCCTAAAATAAGAAGGTATTTCCTTTAAACCTGTACAAACACACGGTCCAAGAACACAACAAGAAGCAATTGTGAAGTAAACTGCTGTAGTAAAAGAAGTGTTGAAAGTAAAATGGGCCGGAATACAATCCCAACTGAAATTATGAGTACACAAAAAAAATACAAATACAACTACAAAGAAAATTACAAATGAAAAAGGGAAAATAGCTACCGAGTCGTCCTCCGAGGATCCTGCCTGAAGGGTAGGTACAGTTCGCCTCCTCAGCACTCCACGTCTACCTGTCTCCTCTGCATACCGCCTAGTCCTGGATCCCTCAAACCTTAGCCCAACTGCTCGTTGTCTACACAAGACACAACAAGGTGTAGGTGTAGCCTGTGCAGGGGTGAGTATAACAATACTTAGTAGGGACCCTGAGACTCCCAAAGGTCTCTCAGAATTCCACAAGGAAAACCACAAAGCATGATCTCAATCACAAAGCACAAAAAAATAGACAAAACTCAATTAGAGACTCAACTCCAACTAGGTATACAAATATGAGAAACAGAATTACCATGCTGACCCACACAGGATCGCTATGAATGCTGATAGCCAGCCACAGATTCTTTAGGCCTAGAACAAGTAACATTCTCAGTCACAACGTCGAACACCTCGGCTGTTAGAGAACTCCTCCTCTATTGAGTACAGTGGGCCTGCCGCATCACACAGAGGTGCTTCCCACTAACCTTGGACTGCTAAGGTACTCCTCCTGTCGAGTACCATGGGTCTGCCATGTCGCACAAAGGTGCTCCCCATCGTGGGCCTGCCGTGTCACACAGAGGCGCCCCCCCTCGTGGCCTGCTGAGGTACTCCTCCTATTGAGTACCATGAATCTACCACATCACACAGAGGCACTCCCCACTATGGGTATTCCGCGTCACATAGAGGCACTCCCCACTGGGTCGTTGGGTCACTCCGAGTTGAAAGGTCAGCGGTCGTCAAGTCTCAACCAGTTGTACGGTTTCGTACGTAGCGCGCTTGGTATAATCACTTCCCAAGACATCAGTTGTATTTCAACAGGCACGAAGTCTCACAAAGAAGTAACACAATGGTCCATTGTTTCATAAGGGTTCTAATGCAATAGACGACGCATCAATCGGATGCCCGGTCTGTGCATTGTTGGCATTTCAGTTCCAAGGGCCTGGTTAGATTCAGATGCGATCCAACCTAGATATGCTCCAAGTTTCTCCAAAACTCTTATGGAGTAATTCAAAAGGTCCCTCTCACCCCAAGGATCCCAACGCTACAGACAGTTCGTCAAACGAACGTCCAATTTAGAAGTTAGGTCCCATTTTGTGTAACTAGTCAACATTGGGTCCGGGTCCGGTCTGCCTCGGTTGGACTGGCCTGACTCGGTTCGACTTGGGCCGATCCAGATCAACTTGTCCTGACTCAGGTCCGACCTGACTCGGGTCAACACAGCCTGCTGGGCCCATCCTGACTCGGCTGGGCCGACCCGACGGTGCCACACGCCTGGTGGCGCGGTGCCACGTCAGTAGGTCAACCCGGGGGGGTTGACCCAACGCGGTGCCACATGGCACCGCGGGTCCTCATTACTGTGGCCGATGAGCCACAAATCTTCCACTAGGTGCGCCGCTGGTGCGTACCCCATCCACGCGCCCCGTCCGCCAGCCGCCGGTCGATCCGGTGGCCCCCTGCTCCCGCTGCGGCCAACGCAGGCCGTGGCCCTGCTGCTGTGTGGGCGCACCGCCAGGGGGGCACCCCACCAATGATAGTTCCATCGTGGCCAGTCAGCACGCCGACCGACCTCTCCAATAGCGCGTGACGGTGTGCCAGACCGTCACCCGTGGCCGACCGGTGTGCGGGCCGCCTTCCTCCGGTCGCCGCGGCTAATGAGCCACAACCTCCTTTGTTCATCGACAGTGCACGATGGTGTGCCGCGCGTCCCCCAAGCCTGGTAGGTGTCAGCCGCTCTGATGACCGTCACGGATTTGTTCCACAACCTTCTCTTGCGGCCTGTGTCGACGTGCTATTCCCAACGTAGCCGGTCGGTGTTGCTGCCCTGGCGGTCTTCCATGGAGGCACAAGGATAACAAGATAACAGAGGGCCAGGCCAGGTTCGTTAGGCCTGTGCCCTCTGCGTTAGCTCGAAAAAATGAGGGGGGTTAAGGGTTTAATAATCTATTGAATTAAACAATAATTAAAACTCTGCAAAGATACCCCGCAACAACCTCCCACAAAAAACAATGAATCGCGGATCAACCCGTTAGTCTGTTGGTCCGCGTTATTCATATTGTTCAAGAATGGGGAAGATGAAAACATTTAAAAAGCATAAATGAATAAAACCCCTACCTTGAAAAATCATTAGAGAGCGTCTGCGCCTGAAGTTGGATCGTGTTCTACGTCCCCACAACCGGTTCCCAATGACGCCACTCATACGTTGTCCTTCGGTTCGTGGTTCAGTGTCGTTTTTTACCTCCCATTGGGTTTGGCTCTGTCCTCTAAGGGTTCGGCGTCACGGTGCTCCTTCAGCACTTCATTTCTTGGCGAAGCTGTGCTGATACCCCTCCCTAATCTCCATAAATATAGGAGAGGGGGAGGGTAAGTAACAACGTTGGAAATTATTGGGCTGATCAATTAGGAAGCTTCTTAATTAACCAACGACGTCATTACTTAGGGTTGACAGGTCAACCCATTTATTGGCTTGACACATCACTATCCCCACCCCTTTGCTTGTCCGTTGAAGGATATGAAATAAAATAATAAAATAATTTTATTTCATTTCTTTTAAAAATTCTCAAAACTTAACTTTTTCTCTGGACCTACTACGGTAAAAGTAAAGCCTCCCTTAAGCGAATCCCAACGCTGCATATTCAATGGTACCCTTAGATTTTTAATCCAAGCAACGGTTCAAAAGTTAGAAAATTCTACTCACGTGTTTATTGAACATACCCGAAAAAAAGTTCAGAAATTCATTTTGGGCACTCCGGGCCTCAGATTCACGCATCGTCAATTTTCAAAAACTCGTAATAATTATATTTAATTAAAAAAATTACATGGAAAATCTAGGTATTTACAACTCAGATCCTCACAACACTAAGGTTTGCTGGATCACTAAGGTTCGCATGTCACTTAGGTATGTTAGGCCCCTGAGGCCCGCACATCACTTCCTTCCCATCACAGACAGCCGTAGGATTCCCACTCGTAGCATGCTTAATTTAGAAAGAATCTACTCCTCAAGCCATCAGTCATATTTCAACTTCCACCTAAACCTACTTGGAGTATGTCAAAAGGACCGTCTCATCACAAGGGTCCCAATGCCATAAATGACTCATCAATCAGACGCACTGATTGAAAGTTATGCCTGTTTTACCGAAAAAGGGGACGGTTGCGTCTGGGTCCGATCCGACCCAGCTTAGGGTCCACTGACCCGATCCGACCCTGACCTGACCTGATCCGGACAGGCCCATTGGGCTGAGGGTCCAGCCCCCCAGGCCGCCCAGTGGCCCAGTTCCCCCTCTGGCCCAACCCGCGCTGGCTGGCCAGTTCGGTCTAGCCTGAACGCGGCAGGCACCGCGTTCGCTCCGCATCACATAGCCGACTCGGTCAACCGTCTCCCTGCATGCAGTCTACTTATCGCGTGTCGTTGCCCTACTACTACCCACCCTGGCCGCAGCTTGCTGCTGTCACCCGTGGCTTTGTCCTAGGACTCCTCTGCTACCGCGTCGCGCCCCCGACATGTACAACCTCCCGTGCACAGTCGCTGCCACGTGCCGATGCTGCGTACCGCCGCCACCAGTGGCCCTGGTCCACCACCCGTGGCGGCTGCTGCAGGTTCCATTGCTGCAACCTTTCATCGCCACTGCAGCCCGCTTGGTCGTGACTCTCCCTCTGCCACCCCGGCTCCCATGCCAGCAGTCGTTAATTTAATGCCACCATCTCCCTCAACCTCTTGCCCGAGTTGATCCGCCACTGCGGTTCTGCTTGAACCATGGTTGCCGTCACCTCACGAAGAACGGAAGAAAAGGGCAGAGTAGAAGGACGCACAAGGAACTCATGAAGGACGGACCACGACCTTTATCCATGTCAGGGTGATTCATCCTTGTTCTGAGTTTAATGAAGGATAAAAAAACATGAATCTAACTTCCCATAACTCCCCGCATGAAAAATATCATTCCCGCATATATGATCGAATTGCAGGTCAATTTATTAGTGAATTAACCAATGTTATTTGTTTAGAAAGAAAGAACGTGGAAAAGGTAAACACTTAGAAATAAACCCCTACCTGGGTTTGGATTGATCACTGACGAAGGGTGAATCTTGCATTCGTCATTCGTCAATCCAAAAACGTCTGATCTGAATCCGTTCATTGAGTAGTCATTGTTCGTCGTTCGTCATTGCTCGTTGTTCGCAAACGAATTTCCTCCAAGGCTTCAGAGAAAACTCCAGGATCCCCCTTGATCTCATATCTCTGCTAATCAACTTAATGGAGGAAACGCGTTTCAGCATTTTGGTTACACTGAGTCGTCGCGTTGTTACGCTGTTTCATTTATGCAATGAAACAATTGTCTCATCGCTGCGTTGCAGTGAAACATTTTTTAATAAAATAAACTTTTTAAGTTTATTTTAATTTTCCTCAAACACCTGAAAATTATCTTTTGCCCTCAACTTGTGTCGGTCGAGGTTAGACCCCGCTCAAGGAAAACACATCCTTACGAGCTCAACGATACTCTCAGATTTTCAATCTGAGTTAGCATTTATGAGTTATCAGAAATAAAATAATCTTCATTTAATTATTTTATTTACGATCACATTCCAAAAACTACTCTGCATAGTTAGCCCGTGCTAGCCAATGTTAGGCTCCGCCTAAGGAAAGCACACACTTATGAGTTCAACAGTAGTCTCTGATTTTCAATCCGAGTCACCGTTCGTGAGTTATAAGTATTTGAAAAATAAAATAATTTTATTTAATTATTTTATTTACGGTTATGCCATTTTCAGGTTTTCTCACTAGAGGCCCGCACCGACTAAAATTAAGTTACACTTAGGGTAAACCCTATATCCTGAAAGCAACAGTGCCCTCATATTTCTAATCCGGGTACCTTTTTAAGAGTTATTCCACTTTTTCAGGAAAACCTCTCCCGAGCGATATTTAAAACTTAACATTTTTTGACGGACCATTCCGAGCACACCAGGCCTCAGAATCACACGCTGTCTCAGTACCTGCTCTCAAAATTTTTGTAGAAATTTTCTAAAAATAAAACCAGAAAAATATGATTCATTACATGTTCCCCACATTAAGGCTTTACATCCCCGAAATCCAAAACAAGGGATTCCTAAATAGATGAGGGTACGAGCATGAACTTGAGCCTCCCGCTCCCACATGCTCTCTTGGAGATTTCCTGTATTTCCACCAAATGCACACTAGAGGAATCGATCACCCACAAAGGGTCCTCTCTTGTTGATCCTCAATATCCTCTGTAAACTCTGCAAAAGTCGCCCTGTCATCAATATCCATCTCACCCCAGTCAATGACGTGTGATGGGTCGTGTATGTATCTTCTCAATTGGGATATGTGGAAGGCATCGTGCACCCACTTTAACTGTGGAGGTAGAGCCAAGAGGTAAACCACCTCACCCACTCTACTTAGTATCAGAAAAGGTCTGATGAACCTCAGAAATAACTTGCTGCCCCGAACAAATCTCCGTATTCCGTGTTAAGTAGAGACATGAAGAAACACATGGTCTCCCTCCTCAAACTCTAAGGGTCTTCGTCACCTATAAAAATAGGACTTATAATAGTTATTTGCAGTCTTCATCTGCTCCTGGGTGACCTTCACCTTCTCTGTATTAGCCTGTATCAACTCTGGGACCATGAGCACTGACCTCCAGTGTCAGTCCAGCAAATTGGAGACCTACAGGGTCGCCTATGCAAGGCCTCGAACGGTGACATATTGATGGTGGAGTGATAGATTTTGTTGTATGAAAACTCCACCAGAGGTAGGTGATCCTCCCAACCGTGGATGAAAACGAGGATGCAAGCACATAGCATATCGTCTAGGACCTTAATGGTATGCTCCATCTGGTCGTCTGTCTGCAGGTGGAAAGTCGTGCTCAAGTGCATCTGATTCTTAAACACCTCCTGCAATCCATTCCAAAACCAGGATGTAAAGCGTGCATCTCAATCCGAGAATATCATTGATGGGACTTCGTGGAGTCGAACTATCTCCTACACATAGAGATGTCCCAAGATCTCTATGGGACTTTGTTCTTGAAAAGATAAGAAGTGACCGACATAGTGAGTTGGTTAATGATCATCTAGATGGTACCTTTTCCCCTGGATTTATATGATAAACCCCATCATGAAGTCCATTGATATAATTTCTCACTCCCATCTTGGTACCCCAAGGAAGAAAAGAGCAACCCCATTCTATACACAGGGGCTCGACACGGTGTGTTGACAAATCACGAAACTGATTAAACAAGTGCTCAACTATTATATCAATAGGCAAGCTTAGTTTTAACCAGTTTCTTTATCCCCTATGTTCAACTTAACACCCACATGCATATCCCGATGCATCTCACCACTCCAAGAATCCACTACCACTACTGTGTGTCCTTTGAAAGGAATGGAGTGTTCCCCACCTTTCGAATATCCATCGGGGGAATTACCCATGGGAAACTGAGCACGTAAAGTCTCACTATCGGTATCATTAATATGTGCCTACCTGACTCACTTAAGAGTGGACAGGTAACAACCACTGATTGGAGATAAGATGTATCATCTCTATCCATTAAGGATAACTGTAACGAGGCCAATTTCTCTGTTTCCTCATTCAGCAACTATGAATTGGATCTTCTACTGAGAGCATTTGCTACCACGTTTCCCTTACCATGAGTATAGACTACTTCAAAGTCATAGTCCTAGAGGAACTCCATCCATCTTCTCTGTCTCAAGTTCAAATACTTATGAGATAAGATATACTCGATACTCTTGTGGTTAGAGTAGACGATAAAACGTTCTCCCATAAGGTAGTGTCGCCGCATCTTCATTTCAAAGACTACCACTACCAACTCAAGGTTGTGGGTTGCATAGTTTTTTCCATGTGGTCTCAACTTCCAAGAACCATCTCGCTCCTTTCAGTTGATCGAAGAGATAATTGATCCTCAGTAGTGGATACTTATTCTTCATGGTCACCTAGTTAAAGTGTCAGTAATCCACACATAACCTTGAACACTGGGTCTTTCTAATCCCATCCTCTACAAGTCCCCCACCTACACCCTCAACTCATGAAGCTCAGCAAAACCCATCCGATATACTGATGCAGATATCAGTGCCATATCAGGGTGTCGAATGATGTAGAAGTCCCTCTCCCTATGGGGAGGTAAACCTGGAAACATCTTCTTGAAAAAACTTTATCATACTCCTCCACTACTACTGGGTACTAAAAACTCACAACATCCACTACCTAGAGGGTAAAGCTATCTGACTAAAGAATGATCGACCACACCCTCCTATGCATGAGTCTATCCCGTGCTACCTGGGTTTCCTTTTTTGCTGACCAAGTAAAATTCCATTCCAATACTGCAGACATACCAAATCCTTTTGCCTAAAACAGTCAATTTGAGCATGAACTACAGATGACCAGTCCATACCCAAACTAATATCATAAGGCCACAACACTACCACCAAGAGGTTCCAATTGAAACTCTCACCTCAAGGGTCAGATCACACTATTGACATAAGTGTGATTATTGAGTATGCTCCCATAGGTATCTTCAGACATAAGGGTCAAGTCGACGGTTTAACCGAAAACTCTAGGTCTTGAACAAGATTTGTGATAATAAGGAATGATTAACACCTATGTCTATTAATACGATAGATAAGAGTAGACATATACCATACCTAAAATCACTCATGGATCCCTTGGGTCATATTCTTTGACCGCATAAAACTACTCCCTTCCCCTGTCCTCTAGCTCCATGTGCCTGGTGTAGACCATATTGGGGTGGTGGTTGTAATATGTTGAATTGTATACCACCTCTTGCTGCTCTCCCAGATCCTCTTCCATGTCTGCTGCCCTACAGATTCATTTGTTCCTGTTACTGTCTCTGCTCTGGTGGCCCATCCACCATTTCACTATCAGCATGACGGGTTGGACAATCTCTAGCGAGATGTCCCCTGTTGTCTTTTGAAAAGCATTACCCCTTCCTAGGCTGGATGGACTTAACCGATGAGCCTTAATCTGTATATCCCCTATCTTGGGACATATTATCGAAACATCTCACACGTCCATGTCTCTGAGACCGATGTCGGCTTCCTACTTTCCCAATGCTGACATCCACTAGTTGTATCTTCTCATCCAAATTACTTTCAACCACAAAGGTTCTCTCTATCACCCTAACATAAGTAGGAATGCACAGAGGAATAGTGTTGTCTCAAATATCCCTAAACACACCTCGCTTGGTGGTCTGATCCTTGGAGTGTTGGAGTTAGTGCCATAGAAACCAACTTCTTTGTACTTTATGATAAAACTATATTCATTGGATGAATATTAATAAACTTATTATCCCATCATGATTGTTCTTCTGTGTGACCTTGTATATGATAATGTCCTAAGAATATCTATCGCACTAAAAGGTCATCGCATATCCCTGCTATAATGAGAATCCAGAAGTGACATGTCATTATTCTCAAATATATGTTCTATGGCCAGATGATATCATTTGAAGGGACACAAATGATACAGGCTATCAGGGGTAGGGACTCATGAAAATTTGAAGAACCTTCTCATGGTGTGCACCCTTGGTAATATCTAAGAGGATATTATGAGAACAATACCCACCAGTAGGAAATCCACATTCATAAGTGTCATTGGATGTTCCTATTTTAGGATGTGTTTATTGGTCCTTAGACTTTAAGATTATTATTAATGGGTATTATAACTCATGCACTTAGATGTATTGATGGAAACCATGACGACATATGTTCATGATAAGGTATGATATGTTGGGTGCGTCACGAGTAATACTGCATTAATGAATAATGAGAGAAAGGATTTCTTACTTCTATAGAAGTAGACATATCATGCCTTTTTATGGAAATGGTATAACATAACTAAATCCATGGAAATGGTGTTCACTAGGCAAGTTCAATTCCGGGAAGTCAAAGAATGAGAAATCGAGCACAGGGGTTGATGGAACTTTCATGCAACCCGCTTGATTATAGATATCAGGACAAAGATATTATATTACATGGTAAGCATTTGTATGAGGTGACATGTCATTGTGACATCAACTTCTTTCTATTGGGTTCCATGGCCTGTTGCTATATAGTAATCTTGTACTTTAGGCAAGCCCACCTAATGCCAACAAGAAAAAGGTCTAGAGGGTCACACACTAAGTGTAGCCAATATATTGGTTAAATAATTTGTTTATTTAACAAGTTGAATAAATATTATTCTCGGTTTTGGTTTAATAATTATTCAAGTATGTCTGATCGCATTCATTTCATTGCTAGTTATTCGAGAGAATATATTGCGGACAAAATATTTATTTATCAGTGAATAATGCAGTTATATGTATTTAATAAATAAATAGTCATTATTCAAGGCCTGATAAATATTGAGGAGGATTGGAGGACCAATTTATGGGTCTGGTGAGAAATAATATTAAATGTTATTTGGTTAAATAATATTTAAATATAACGTTCAAGTTAAGCACATGTCATGGAAATAATACCATCGCTATTATTATTTGACATGGGGTTTTCACATGGAATAATAAATTAAGTAACAACACATGTGATAATTATTTATTATTACTTGGTGAATTAAATTCATTAATCACATGTCATATAAATAATATCATTTATCTTATTATTTGACATGGGGTTTTCATATGTAATAATAAATTAAGTAACGATACCTGTGCTAATTATTTTTTATTACCTAATGAATTAAATTCCTCATTATGTTATTATTCTATATATAATCCAAGGGGTCATTCCACTGGCTAGACAATCATTGTGTGCACAATATCCTTGGAGAAAATCTCTTGAGCCTAGAGAACTCTTCCCTTTCCAAGAACACTCTCAAGAACGAGAGAGATCCTCCTCCACCAGATCAAGGTGAACACTTTGGAAGTGATTTTCAAGGCGATCAAAGATAGACATATCAAGCATAATGATATTCCGCGCTAGCACTCGAAGAATACTTCAGCGACGTCCAGAGATATGTGGAGCACATGTGGATCAATGCTAGATGATTCCTATCCTTGTATTCTACATCAAAATGATGCTTCAACTCAAAACCGTGGCCGGACACATCAATGAAGAAAGAATCACCTTGGAGGTAATTCTATAATTTAATTAAATTAATTATAAATAAAATATGTCGATCCTCTCTTTTCGATTCTGGTTTCTCTCATTTTTCTTTTATCTATGATTCAATTATGTGGATATTAGCATTCATCTTCGTATTGATCCCTGTTTAATCATCGATTATTGAAATTTTCAAAGTTGGGTACACGCCCATCCCGTGATTCCACTATGCCCGGAACCTACAAGTGGTATTAGAGGGATCATATTTCCATTTATAATTATTTATATAATTCGTTGATGATTTATGCTTTAATAATTTAGTTTTTCAATTCATGTTTAATCATTCTTGTAATATGAATTTTGAGATCTGTTCCTCCATCATTGTTTCTCATAGATCTAACAGAAACAAATAATTTTATGATTAAAATTAAATCGAGGATCTCATTAGGAGGCGCCAATGGTTCTGTCCAGATAACACAATAATAGACGTCGTGTAGTCGGGTCTACATGCTGTGTATTTTTGTTCAATGCATCATGAGTAATTAGGTAATTACTCAAGCCGTGTGTATTAATGACATGCGATGTAGTTAATTATTACACCGCATGTTGACCAGGACAGAACGACACACAGTCAGCTGGATTACCCGACATTTGGCCCACTGGATACGACATGCAGTCCATTCGGGTTAGGGTCAAGTCGTGTATCCCATACACTGCTTTCCTGACTGTTAAACGTGTGACACGAAGTCTACACAGCGTGTGGTCCACTAGACATGACGTATACTTCGAATATTTCTGAAGTACACTTCACACGCCATTTCCCTAGGCGTGTACTTCAAATGGATGACGAGGAGGGTACACACTGTGTATTCGGATCTACACACTGTGTACTATTTCCAGATTACACAGATTTAAAAATTTATTATTATATTATGTAACCCTTGAGACATGTACCTTCGTATGGGTGTAAAGCTGTGAAACAACACGTGATAGGTGTTTGATATATATATATATATATATATTAATGTTTAATTAACATCTGCATAATGTTCAAAGATCTGCACATCATGTATGAGTTGTATTACAATTATAATTCTGCATGCATGCTATATGTAACAAAGAATAAAGTGTATATAAGTATAAATACATGCTGGGTAGTTTTGTATGGGTATTCATCGGGTTGCTTCCAAGGTACAATTTATATACAAGGTTATGGATGAGAATCTCAAAGAAATTTAGAAAAGTATTAAGATAAAAATGATTGATTAATTAAATATAATGACAAATCAATTCGAGCATAATTTATCTTAATAAGAACGATTAAAGAATTGAATGCTAATTTTATTAAATGTGTAATTTGTTGCATGTATGTGGATGATCATGAGCTAAATCAGACCTTTGTATGTGATTGGTTAACTTTTAATTTATTTATTAAATTAAAATTGTTATCCTACGTGCCTTCTCCACATTAATATGTAGGGCCCACGTGCCCGAGGTTTCTTTTATGTAAACCCTCTTTTTACCCCTCACCTACATGTGAGTTAAAAGCATATGTAATGGATGGATCTATAAAGCTAGAGAAGGTGGTTCAAGTTAGGAGCCGAGGAGAAACCCATCCAAGGAGATACAAATATGGAAAGGTGGAAAGGTAAAAACACAAAACTTAAATGGTTCAAAGTGTTTCTTCCCTAAGCCACGGTTCATTTATCAACTACTAAATAAACTAACCAATAATAAAGCACATGATCATACCCTTTATTTCATTTCTGTCAGTTTTATGGTTATTCATTATGGATGTTTGATGCGATCACATAATTAATGAACTAACAAGCATACAAGATGGAATTAAAATAAAAATGGATTATGTGTAAATATTATCTATACATGGTTAATCATTTAAGTATATCCCAATTTTAATTAACAATCATGTAAAAAGATAATAAGCGGAAATTTACGCATAAAGGATAAAATCTCTCAATTAAATATTAAGATGGTATAGCCTTCCATTACTTCAGTTAGAATCGAACCATAGTTCAAAGTGCTTGGCCAATCCTAGTTAGGATGATTTCAATTATCGAGGAATTCTAATTTTAAGTTTTGAGTTGACTTAACTTAGTTTACATCAAGGGTTGACTTCCCTAGCAGGACTTGGTGTAACTGAGAGGCAAAGGTTGAGGAAATACAAAAAATTAAGGATTTCAGGATTAGGGAGTCCACTCAATAGATCAAGGAGATATTAGTTAATGCAGTTGAAATTTGGAATGCATACCTAAAACCTCTTAAGTTTATTGACCAACCCTAGTTGGGGTAATGAAAAGGGTTATATGTATCCTTTCCACTATAATATCCAAGAAACAGGATATTCTGAAGCTAATGGTGAGGGCTATTGGGTTTTGATAAAATAGTGGGAGACTAATAGATATTAATTAATTTATTTGTCTATATTTATAAAGATAAAGTACTAAAATTATGTTCATCTTAATTTTTAGAAACAACAATCAAAATGACATCAAACATATCATTACGATCCATACTCAAGAAGGAAAACCTTCTAACCAGCACTAATTTCCAATAGTGGAAAAGGCGCCTTCGGGTTATCCTTCTCCATGAGAGGAAAATTTATGTGATGGAAGATCCTTTACCAATTGAACTTAGAAATGAGGCGAGTGATGAGGAACCCTCTGTGTATGAGAAACATCTGAATGATGCTACAGATGTTCAGTGCCTCATCCTATCATCCATGACCAATGAGCTCTTGAAGCAACATGAGGAAATGGATGCTTATAGCATGATGTCTCATCTTTGGGATCTCTATCAAGAGAAGGTGAGACATGAGAGGTATGATATATATAACATTTTGTTCACTACTAATCTTGGAGATTCTGTGCCAGCTGGACCACATGTAGTCAATATTATTGGATACATTGAGCATCTAGACATCTTAGGGATTAAATTTCCAGATGAGTTGCATATAGATCTTATACTATCATCGCTACCTAAGACCTTCTCTAGTTTTATTATGAATTATAATATGAGAAATAATGAGAAGAGTATATCAGAGCTTATTACCCTGATTCTCCAAGTTGATAAAGATACGGGGTGTGAAAAACCCACAATACTTATGGTGAATAGGAAGAGGAAGGACAAGGAAAAAGGGCCTAATATTTATAAACAATCTAAATCCTCTGAGAACCATCCAACTAAGAAGAATAAGATCCAGAGGCTGGGTAAGGAAAAGGAGGCAGTATGCTTTGCATGTGGAAAGTTAGGACACTGGAAGAGGAACTGCACCCAAAGGTAAGGGGAAGCCAAAGGTGCATTCGTTATCGAGTTCAATATTTCAATTTCTACATATTGGGTATTAGATATAGCTTGTGGGGATCACATCTGTATTCAAATTTATGAACCAAGTAAATTTCAGAAAATTTCCAGAGGAGAGGTGGATCTACGAGCTGCTAATGGTGAAAATCTAGCTGCTCTTACCATTGGTGACTACCACCTCACATTACTGATGGGAATGATTTTGGTTTTACATGACTTCTATTATGTACATAGTGTTACTAAGAACATAATTTCTGTATCAAGTTTAGATACATATGGATTTATTTTCAAGTTCGGAAATAAATGTTGTTACTTTTATAAGGGCAACATATGTTATGGTATGAAACATCCAAATAATAGTTTGTATGTATTAAATTATGAGAACCAAGTATTGGTATTTGATAACAAACCAAGTTCATATGGCTCATACAACACCCAGTTATTGCATCACTGCCTTGGTCATGTAAATGAGAAGCACCCAACAAAGCTCTGTCAAGATGGTTATTTAGACTCTTTCGAGCTAAAACCACTTGATAGATATCATGCTTGTATACAATGGAAAATGACCAAACCATTATTTGGTGGATAGGGTGAAAGGGCCATAGAGCTTATAGGATTGGTTCAAAATGATGTGTGTGGACTATTTCCATTAGAATCTAGAGGTGAATATTCTTACTTCATTACTTTTACTGATGACTTGAGTAGATATGGATATATATACTTAACGAGTTATAATTCTGAGTACTTTGAGAAATTCAAGGAGTTCAAGAATGAAGTAGAGAATCATCTTGGTAATAAGATAAAGAAGTTTCGATTAGATCGAGGTGGAGAATATCTTAACCAAGAGTTCATTGACGTTTTATGAGAGTTTGTGATTATATCTCAACTCACTCCACATTATACACCATAGTGGAATGGTGTAAGTGAAAGGAGGAACCATAACTTTTTGGACATGGTAAGGTTGATGATGAGTCATGTAGATCTTCCATTATCCTTTTGGGGATATGCATTGAAAACTGCGGTATACACATTAAACCAAGTAGAAACTAAGGTGATAAATGGGATTCCCTTCAAGATATAGAGTGGAAAGAAACCCACATTATTGTATACATGTGTATGGGGATGCAAGGTGTTTGTTAAGGCTTTCTTAAGAATCAAACTAGCACCATGGGGCACGAAGTGTATCTTTATAGGGTATCTTAAGGAAATAAAGGGATACTACCTATATAACCCCTCAAACAAGAAAGTGTTGTTTCCAAACAGGCTGTCTTTCTTGAGAGGGAGCACATCCTCAAAAAGTATAGTGGGAGAAAGATTGACTTCGATGAAGTTGATGCTCAAGATACACAAGAGTTGGTACATGAACAAGTTCCACAGGTCCCTGTGGAAGAGGTAATTCATGAAACAAAAGTACTGTGTAGGATCACAAGAGATGTAAGGGAACCAAAGAGATATGGTTTACTTGTCACTAAGGATGGTGACTCATTATTGTTGGAAAATGACGAACCTATCTCCTACAAGGAAACAATATAAATATTAGAAGCTACAAGATGGCTACAATCTATGAATTCTAAGATAGATTCCATGTATCAAAACCAAGAATGGGTTCTGTTAGATGTGCCATTTGATATAAATCTTGTTGGGTGTAAATAGATATTCAAGAAGAAACTAGACATGGAAGTTCAAGTTAGTATCTATAAAGTAAGGCTAGTGGCTAAGGGTTTTAAACAACATCAAATAATTGACTATGATGAAACCTTTTCGCTAGTTTCCATGTTTAAATCCATAAGAATCATACTTGCCATAACAGCAGCAGCAGGAAGAAGAGAATTATGAGTTAATGGAAGAAATTGAGAAACTAAAGTCATCAACACCAGAGGACTCAGAATCAGTTAGTGAGTATAAAATAAAAATTGAAGAATAGAAAAGGGAGATCGATAGCTTGAATAGCACAAGGAAAGATCAAATCAAGCGTATTGAAGAACTTGAAGGAGAAGTTGTCGGTTTTCAGAAAAAGGTTAAAGATTAAGAAAAACTCTTGACTCCTGTTGGGTCATTAGGAAAATAGATCACTCATAAAACTGAGAAGCTAAAAGTGGATAATAGTGGTTCATCAGAAAAGAATCATCAACCATGTTCATATGCTAAGACCGATGGGGGGCTTGACCGAAAACAAAAAGCTGTGAAAATTGAGATCAGACCGCAAGCACCCACTCTGAGATTGAAGGTTGATTTGGGCACAAGGTAGAATCATAATATTCAGAGATCCAAAGGGGAAACTCATAGTGAAAAATTCACACAAAGTAATGCACCTCATATCAGGTGTTATTGTTGTGGAAAGATGAGATATTCACAGTATGTGTGTTCCATAACCAAGAGATATCAAAGGGCATAAGAATAAAGGTGGAATCCAAACAGAGAATGGTACTCCAGAACATATTTCAAAGGACACTATTTTTGGTGTGGAGGATTTGGTCACATGGCTAGGTATTGTACTTTGACTATACAGAGGAATGTGCCAAAAGAGAATCAAAATGTTTACAAGTAGCAGATCAATGAACCAACAGGTGAGTTGAAAATGAAAAATAGATTTGCACCTTTTTAAGATGAAGCTGGTCCATCATACTCTGAGAAAGATCAGAAGTCTCAATCCATGTAAAATATGAAGGCAAAAATATGGACCAAGAATAAAAAGGATAAGAAGGCAGTGGTGGCAGAAATTCCCCTTAAAGCATCAGATTGCTCTGGTGTGTGGATCCGCGACAGCGGTTGAACATCTCACATGACAGGTAATAAGGATCTTGTTACAGGCATAAAATATGACAAAGAAGGATTTGTAAAGTTTGGAAACGATGAAGACCTGAATATAATTAGCTCAACAAAGTCCAAGTTTGGGGGAAAAGAGACGAGACATGCTGAATTCTTAGTAGTAGAAGGCCTTAGTCACAATTTTCTCAGCGTCAGTAAACTATGTGACTTAGGATATTATATAAGGTTTACTAATAAGGTGTGTATCATTAAAGGAAGAGATGGGGGTAGTGGTTCTACAAGGAAAAAGGAAAAAGGAAAATCTCTACCTGGTAAGTGGAGAAGAAGATATGTGCTTTCTGTCCAGAGAGGAAGAAAACAAGTTGTGGCATAAACGACTTGGTCATCTATGCCAACAATCCCTAGAAGATCTGGTAAAGTGTGATGTAGAAAGAGACCTCCCTAAGCTATCATGTGATCATACTCACACGTGCAATGCATGACAACAAGGGAATCTCATCAGAATGATGTATAAAGCAAAGGAAAAGAATTCAACAAGAGTGTTCAAATTGGTGCATGCTGATGTATGTGGGCCTATCACACCAAGAGCAATTGACAGAAAGAGAAACTATATTTATTTCATTGATGACTATAGTAGAATGGCATGGGTATTTGTTATTTACCATAATTACGATGTGTTAAGTTGGTTAAAATAGTACCAGAGGGAGAGTGAAAGGATGTTTGGATAGAAAATTCTGAAGTTTCATACTGATAATGGTACAAAATTCACAAACAGTCAGGTGGAAGACTATCTTGAGAAACACAGGATAAGGCATCAAGTTTCCTCAGTGATAACTCCACAACAGAATGGAGTGGTTGAAAGGAGAAATCAGATCATCAACAACATGGCCAGAATGATGCTCATAGAAAAAGACCTCCTAGAGAAATTTTGGAAGGAAGCAGTTTTGACATCAGTCTAAATTTCTAACAGGGATCTGTTGTGTCTGAAGGAAGGAATGACTCCGTATGAGATGTGGTATGGAAATAATACAACAGTGAAATACTTTAGAATATTTGGAATTAAGTGCTTCATCCTCAATAAGGAGAAACATAGAAAATTTGAGTCACGTAGAGATGAGGGGATATTCCTTGGCTATTTAGGAAAAAGCAAAGCATAAAAATGCTTTAACAAAAGGCTGGGAAAAGTAGTTGAGATCAATGATGTCACTATTGTAGAGAATGAAGAGAGTATTCAACAACACAGTGAACAATATCCAGATGAAAGTGATGAGGAAGAAAGTAACGCAGGAGGAGCATAAGTGGATGATGCTGATTCAGAAGAATATACTGATGATGAGCATGAAGAAGAAAAATCTGTATCTGCACATAATCCAAGGAGTCGAGCTGAAATTGATAGGAAAAAAATCATTGGTGATCAATCAGCTCCAGTTCAGACAAGAAGAATTAAGTCACTACAACAGATATATTTCTTATCTCAGGTAGAGCCTAAATGATTTGCTGATGCAGCTGAAGATGAAAACTGGGTTCAGACCATGAATGAAGAGCTAGATCAAATTGAGAAGAATCAAACGCGGGAGATTGTTTCAAGGCCTACAGATAATAATGTCATCGAGACTAAATGGGTCTATCACAACAAGATTAATGAAGATGGCATAGTGATTCGGAACAAAGCACGATTGGTGTGAAAAGTATACTCCCAGATAGAGGGAATAAATGTTTATGAGACATTTGCACTGGTTGCGATACTAGAGACAATCAGATTATTTCTAGCCATTGCAGTGCAATGGAAGTTCAAAGTTTTTCATATGGATGTCAAATCTGCATTTTTGAATGGGATTATAGAGGAAGATATGTATATTGAGCAGCTAGATGGTTTTCTCATTCATGAGGATGATAAAAAGGTTTGAAGACTGAAGAAGGCATTGTATGGGCTGAAACAAGCACCAAGAGCATGGTACTCAAGACTTGATCAGTACTTGAAGAAGCTTGGTTTCTAGTGTGGGGGAGTTTATTACAATATCTATTTAAAAAACAATAGTAATCAAAGGATGATGGTCCTGGTTTATGTTGACGACATAATATTTGGCAGATCAGATGAAGCTCAGTGTAGATAGTTTTCTGAATTCATGAAAAGTGAGTTCAAAATGTCAATGATCGGAGAGCTAACATTTTTCCTTGGTCTACAAGTGACACAAGTAAGGAATGAAACATTCATTTATCAATCCAAATATGCCAAGGAGGTTTCTAAAAGATTTGGAATGGAAAATTCCAAGGAGATGAAGACTCCGGTTTCTACTCGGATGAAACTGTCCAAATATGAGGATGGAAAGGCAGTTAATATCATAGAATACAAGAAAATCATTGGAAGTTTGCTATACTTGACTGCAACAAGGCCTGGCATTGTATTCGCCACATTCCAAGCAGCGAGATATCAGAGTAATCCCAAAGAAATCCACATGATTGCAGTAAAAAAAATAATTCGGTATATCAAGGGCACAGTGGATTTCAGATTGATATATAGTGATAAATCTCAGTCAGAGTTATTGGGATATACAGATGCAGATTTGGCCGGTTTAGCAGATGAAAGGAAATCAATGTCAGGAGGTGCTTTCTATCTTGGTGGATTGTGTGTTTCTTGGCCAAGCAAGAAGCAAGATTGCATTTCATTAAGCACTGTAGAAGCTGAGTATATTGCCGCCACTCAAGCATGCACATAGTTATTGTGTATGAAACATAAGCTTGATGATATGGGCATTGAAGTGAAGTCTCTGATCAGAATCCAGTGCGATAACTCAAGTGCTATAAATCTTAGAAAAAATCTGGTCCATCACTCAAGGATAAATCACATTGAGATAAAATATCATTTTATCAAGTAGAAGGTTGAGCAGGGAATTGTGAAGTTGGAGTATGTGCCTACAGAACTACAGGTTGCAGACATTCTAACAAAGTACTTACCCAAGGAAGCTTTTGAGAGGCATCGACTAGCTCTGAGAGTTAAATCGACTCACCACACTTAAATAAGTGTGGATATGGGACACCCCCTCTCCTTGAGGTATTGCGTGTTTTTCTCTAATGCGCTAATATGTGTTCTTTCCAATGTTGCAGATCGTAAAGGGGTGACCTTTGGGTTCGTTGACAAAGGGGGAGATATAGTGACTCCTCAAGGGGGAGAAACTGTGGCTAATGAAGGGAGAAAATGTCTCAGTAAAAGACACGGGGAGGAGCTGACAGGTGGAGCAGTGAGATAGGGGGAGAGAAATGAGATAGGGGGAGCATTTTTAATCTGATGATGCTAGAATTGATCGATCAAAGAATAGATATCACGACAGCTGAGGATTGTGATAAAAGCGGAATAGTGATGTTGGAAAGGTGTGAGAAGGTCTCCAACTATCACCAATTGGTATCAGTGTGGTATCAATAATTGGAATTAGTTTGGAAACTGGTATCAGTTGGGTGTCAATAGTTGGTGGAATAAATGAAGTGATTCATTAATGATCTTTTAATTTACTCTTTTTTCTCATGACGAGCATTGCTCATGTGGGCTTAGAGTATATGGTGAGTGAATCTTTGGTCGCTATCTGAATTGCAAGAGGTAATGGTGGTTGATGATGGAAGGAGCTTCAGAGAGGTATCAACGTGCATAAAATCATTCTGAGAAAAATTTTCAGCAAACCCAAAGGGGGAGATTGTTGGGAAAAAATCCCTCAAGGTAACATTGCATCATTTTTGGGTTGAATGTGTTTGTTAAAAAAGTAGGTTTCCATGGTGAATTTTCAAGTTCCATAGATTTTTTTGACAATCCATGTTGACAAAGAACCATTACAAAGGAATGGACGATCTGGAGGCAGTATAAAAGAACAGATACAAGGTGGCGCCGTTTTCTAGTGTTTTCCAAATTTTTGGGGTCCAAAATTTGGAGTTTGGTGAGCATCACATAAATAGGATTTCCTTGAAGATCTAATTTAAATATGGAAAAGTCATGAGTTTTGCGAAGATAGGCCTCATGGATTGGATTTCGCGAAGACTAGAAGAATGTTGATGGTGATGCTTAGCAATTACGACAAGTTTCGCAAACATCAGAGGATGAAGCGCATCGCGGTGGTGAAGGGATTTGCGAGGGAGATTCGTGGTGAAGGTGCGAAGGAAATGAAGGAATGCTCTGCGATTAAGACAAGCTCCGTAATCGTAATTTTTTCGTGGTTCTTTGCGATTTTGAGAGAATTTCAACGGGAACATTGGAACTTCACGTTTTTAGATGACATGGAATTGACTTCGCATGGAAGGTTTGAGGGTTGGTGGAATCACCTATAAATAGAACTCAAGCCCCTCGGGAGAAGTAGAGAGTTTTTTTGAAGAAAATCATTTGCTCTCAGCTCGCGAAGGTGGTTTGCAAAGGAAGTGTGCTTCATGAAAGAAGAGCTTCACGGTGACTAATTTAGCTCTGTGAAATTTGCGAGCTCCGTGTTGGCTCAGTGAGCTTCGTGAAGGAATTATCTCTACGTCAACTTGAGCTTCGCGAGAGTGCTTCAAGAGATTGCTTCGCGAAAAGGCAGGAGCTTCGTGAATGCTTATTTGAGCTTCATGAAATTGGGAACCTCGCGAAGTAGGGTGCTTTGCAAAGGTATTTCCAAAGTGAGTTGCCCGGTGTTTAGGGGAAAAGGGGTATTCATCAGTGGATGAACTTTGAACTTCAATAGAGTATCTACGTATAGTAAAGGATTCATTTATTAGTGGTAATTAAGAGACCTACAAGTCTATAAATTTTGAGTGGATCTTCTGAAGAAGAAGTGAGCTCAATTCAGTTGAGAGAGCAGTGAGTTCTCAAATTGTGAGTTGTTGTAAACCTGAAGGGATAATGAGTCCGCTTCGAACTTGTAAACAGTAGTGCGCTTATAGTGGAATTGGTACATTGGAACACTTCTAGTGTATGATCCTTGGACGTAGCCCAGTGAGGGTGAACCAAGTAAAAATTGCTGTGTCCTGTGCATGATTTAATGTTTATTCATACTCTACATCGTGAAGGAGAGAGAAGAGGGTTTTTTCTAACAATAAAACAAGATCACGAAGGGGCAGTTGTTTTAATATGTCATACCCTGATTCACCCCCCTCTCAGGGTATCTAGCTTAGTGGACCTAACACCGAAGATGTAGAAGCTCTTGGGAATGCATAACCCTTAGCTTTTATAGTGAGATCCCCTTATCTGAGAAATGTTCTCAAGCTATATCCATGGAAGAGTCACCTCATCATAATATTGGGTAATCTAAACCCCACCATTTCCTTGCTGAGCTACATATAAGGTTCAATACCAGGACTGTCATCTAATCTAATGGTTTCCTAACTAGGAAGAAAACTCGTCCACCACCTCAAGCTAGTCTTTAGGCGCCTATGATTTGGGATCACCTTGAAACCTGATGGGTCTCTGTCATTGAAACTCATGAAGTACACTCATCCCATGCATCTCATCTACTAGTACTATGAGTACCATGTGCTACTCCACAAGTGGTGGTATAGATGGTACACCACCTAGTGGTGCTGTATCTGGTATGGAACCCTGTACCAAACTCGTCCCATAGGTCATCCTCATGATCATGCAGTGGAATCCTGGATGGCTATCTATGTGGAAGCATCTTGAAACAAAACAAAATGTACCATGATCAATAGAGTATGACTGGTGAGATGACTCAAGAAGGACATGGAAAACTCAACCCATTCCTATATGATTCATGTACTGTCATTTTTTTCTCCCTGCAACTAGTGTTTTCATGTACTGAGCCGAAAAGCAGAATTTAGGGTCCTGATGTATAGATATGTCTACCGCTGCACCAAAACTAGGTTCCCTAGCCTGAAAGATGAACTCAAAACACTTAACACTATTTCCCCAAACCAAACTCATAGACTCTGGGTTCTTAAGGTGGAACTGACCTCCTCTGATACCACCCTATCATGACCCATCCCCTGGGGCCCGTGTCGTGGCTACCCCAAGCCCTCCTCCCATAGTCTAGGGGCTGATGACTAGTGATAAGTAGGAATATCCCAAACAAACGGAAGACATTTTCCTAAGTACATGCACACACACACACACTAATACAAGCCATAAATACTGTAAGGTGAATACACTAAGTAAACAAATACAAGGTATGATAGTAGAAAACTAAAGGTAAACAAGGATAGAATACAAGCCCAACTTAAATAGAAAAGTAAAAGTATAAGTCTATAAAACTCCTCTATATAAAATCCTACCTGAAGGGTAGGTACATAAATAGTTGTGTGAAGTTTCATAAGGACGTATCATCTGTCGGGTCACTCTAAGCACCACCTGGCCCTGGTCCACTAAGGGCTCTGTCAAAGAATCTATCATCTACACAAGACACGACACATGTGGGAGAATCCCGTGCAGGGGTGAGTAAAACAATGCTCAATAGGGACCCCAAACTACAAAGGTATACCACAAATAAATACACAAAGAAGACTACCAAAGAGGTACACAAAGTTTAGCCTCTAAGAAGTATAGTCAAGAGATTCACTAGAGTCAGCTCACACAGGTATAACTTAAAGTGTAGAAAGAAATACTATTAGTCGTAATGATGAACATCTTGTACTGCTGAGGGAATCATCCCCGATGAGTCACTGAGGTCTATTGAGCCACTAAGGTCCACTCATCACTGAGGTCTGTTGGTCCAGTGAGGTCCACTCGTCACAGAGATCTACTGGGCTACTAAGGTATGCATGACACTAAGGACTGCTAAGACACTGAGGTCCTCTTGTCACTGAGGTCTTCTTGGCCACTGAGGCCCGTATGTCACTGAGGTATTCTGGGCCACTGAGGTCCGCACATCACTGAGGTCTTCTTGGTCACTAATTTTCACAAGACACTAAGGTCTGCTAGGACACTAAGATCTGCCCTTCACTGAGGTCTCATGGGCCACTGAGTTCTTCACATCACTGAGGTCTTCTAGGATACTGATCTCTTCCCTTCACTGAGGTTTTCCAGATCACTGACATCCACAAGTCACTGAGCTCTGCTGGGCCACTGAGGTCCGCACGTCACTTAGGTCTTCTGGGCCACTCAGGTCTGCACATCATGGAGGTCTTCTAGGCCACTGAGGTTCAAAATTCACTAAGGTCTACTGGTCCACTAAGGTCCACACATCACTTAGGTATTATGGTCCACTGAGGTCCGCACATCACTTCTTTCTCGTCACATGAAACTATAGGATTCCCACTCGTAGTGCACTTGATTCTGGGAGAATATAATCCTCAAGGCATTGGTTGTATTTCAACTTCCATGAAAACTCACTTAGAGTATTTCAAAAGGACCATCTCATCATGAGGGTCCCAACGCCACAAACAATTCGTCAATCGAACACACAGTTTGGAAGTTATGCCCGTTTTATAGAAAAAGGGGTCGGTGGGGTCAGGGTCTGGTCTGACTCGACCCGACCCAACCCAACTCGGCATGGGGTCCACCGACCTAACCTGGGTCCAACCCAACCTGGTCTGGCCAGGCCCATTGGGCCAAGGGTCCAGCCCGCTGGGCCACCCAGCTTCCCAGTTCCCCCTTTGGCCCAGCCTGGATGTGGCAGGCGGTACGTCTACTCCGCGTCACGTGACCGGCTCAGCGGGTCACCTCCCTGCACGTGGTCTACTGACTATGTGCCGTCGCCCCACTCTATCCCGCCCTAGACGCGGATCTACCTTGGGCTTCCTTTGCTTCCACGATGCGCCGCTGGTGCATACCACCTCCCGCATGCGTCTGCCGCCGCATGATGCTGCCACCGACCGCCTGTCGGTGGCCCAGGTCCACCACCCGCAGTGGCTGCTAGCGGCCCTGGTCCACCACTCACATCCCGCTTGGCTGCGACTCTCCCTCCGCCACCACCGGCTCCCATGCCGGTGGTCATTCATCTGGAACCGCCATCTCCCTCAGCCTCATGGCTGGGTTGATCCATCACTGTGATCCTTCTTAGACCACGGTTTCCATCATGTATTGAAGAACGGAAGAAAAGGGCAGAGTAGAAGGAAGCACAAGGAAAACATGAAGGACATACCAAGACCTTTGTTCGTGTCAGCATGATTTTTCCTTGTTAGGAGTTTAACAAAGGATAAAAAACATGAATCCAATTATACATAACACTCTGCATTAAAAATCCCATTCCCACATAGATGATCGAACCAAGGGTCAATTTGTTAGTGAATTAACCCACATTCTTCATTTAGAAAGTAATAATGGTGGAAAGGAAAACACTTAGAAATAAACCCCTATATGGGTTTTAATTGATTACTGACAAAGGGTGAATCTTGCATTCATCATTCATCAATCCAATGATGTCTGATCAGAATCTGTTTGTTGACCAGTCGTCGTTCATCATTTGTCGCCGCTCGTCGTTCACCAACGAATTTCCTCTAAGGCTTCAGATCAAACTCTAGGATCCCCTCTGATCCTATATCTCTGTTAATAAACTTAATGGAGGAAACGAGTTTCAGCATTTCTGTTATGCTGAGTCGATGTGTTGTTATGCTATTTCATTTATAAAATGAAATAGTTTCCTCATCGATGCGTTGCATTGAAACATTTTCAAATAAAATAATCTTTTTAATTTTATTTTATTTTTCCTTAAAATGCCCAAAAATTTACTTTTACCCTCAACCCGCACTGGCCGAGGTTAGGCCCCACCTAAGGAAAGCACACAATCATGAGCTCAATAGTACTCTCAGATTTCCAATTCAAGTCACTATTTATGAGTTATCAGAAATAAAATAATCTTTATTTAATTATTTTATTTACGGTCACATCCCAAAAACTACTTTCCACAGTTATCCTGGGCCAGCCAATATTAGGCTTCACCTAATGAAAAAACGCCATTATGAGTTCAACGGTAGTCTCAGATTTCCAATCTGAGTCAGCATTCATGAGTTATTAGGATTTGAAAAATAAAATAATTTTATTTAATAATTTTATTTACGATTATTCCATTTTCATTTTTTCTCACTAGAGGCCCGCACCGACTAAAATTAAGTCGCGCCTAGGGTAAAACATCCATCCTGAATGCAACAGTACCCTCAGATTTTTGATATGGATACCCATTTTAGAGTTATTCTATTTTTTCAGGAAAACCGCTCAGGCACACTATTTAAAACTTAACATTCTTTGATGGACTATTCAGGGCACACTGGGCCACAAAATCGCTCACCATCTCAGCGCTTGGTCTTGGAATTTTCCTAGATTTTTTTAAAAAATAAAACTGGGAAAATTCGAGTCATTAAATCCAAATTGATTATAAATTATGCGGGGCTATAGTTTTAGCCCATTCCTCTCTTGTTCCTCTCAATTTTGGGAAAATTCAAAGTGTTTTTGGGAGATCTTCCAACCCCCTTCCTCCTACCTTGATCCTTGGATTCTGGAGGTTGATCGTTGGAAATCCAAGGTGAGTTCTCCATTTTCCCTTATTTCCTTTCATTCTTCTTATGGGGATTTGCAATGAAAATGATGTTATGGTTCGAGGAGTGTTTGAACTATGTTTTTTTATGATCCCCTGATGTGATATCGATTGATCTGAGGCTTCCTAGTACAGTTGTGGTTTCCAAGTTGTTTCTCCTTCTCCTTGTCATGTGTGGTGAATCAGAAAGCTTCTTTAAGGTATGAGATCCTCATTCTCTCCTTATTTATGTGCATGTGTGAGGATTGAATGCTTTTGAATTCCTTTTAGTGGATAGTAGGGGAATTCATAATAAGTATAATGAATTTGATAAATTTTAAATTCATGAGAATGGATAGAAATCACATGTTTTACTGCTTGATGTTATTGTTGAAATTATACATGTTTGTTTCCATTGCTAAAAATTGTGACTATTAGGAACCATGCTTATGCTATAGTTGATATATATGTGAGACCCTTATTGTGTTGATTGTTTGATCACACCCTGAATAAAATTTTAGTGACATATATATGGCTAATGAATTGGTTTCCCATGGAAATTTGGAACCATGTGAGAATACCATGCTAAATAATGAAGTAAAGTATTATAATATTTTAAACCTAAATTGTGGAAGTTAGGATATGATGCTATGTGTGGTTTTTATTGTTGTGTTTCCTTGTGTGATGTGGGCTATTGTGCGATAGTGTTGGTGACCAGTTGTGTTGTGCAATGTGTGGGGAAGAGATACGATGGTTAGTTGGATTGTGATGCGATGTGGGAAGTTGTGCAGTGGTTGTGTTGTGCAGTGGTTGAGACGGGTGGTCATGGCGATGAGATGGCTTGGATGATGTGGTGTTTTGGTGAAGTTTTATGTGAGATGGATGAGTTATTCTATGGTGTGGTTGTGCTAGTTTCTTGGTTAGACATGAAAAAAATTGTAATGCTGAAATAAAATTCCATGTGTTAGTGAATAAATAGGAATGGGATGTAATTGATGCATGGTAATTGGTTTTAATAAATTAAATGATAAATTAATGGGCTATGAAAATATGAATGAAATGGATTAGTAAATGGGAGTTAGTGGAAACACGTTAAATATATAAAATAGCAGAACCTGTAATTGAAAGTGGAATTGTGTGGCTATGTGTGGTGTGATTCATTTAGTGGTCATAGTAGTTGTTATTGGAGTTGGTGGCCTAGAACCAACTAATTTGTACTTTATTCATTAATGAATACTTTATCACATCTTGATTGTTCTTCTGCATGAAAATGCATGTGATAATGTCCTAAGGATAACCATTTAATTAAAGGGTCATAGCGGATCCCTACTATAATGAGAACCCAAAAGTGCCATAACAATGTTATTGAATATATGTTCTATGGCCGAATGATGTTATTTTAGGGACACAAATAATACATTCCATTAGGGATGAGGACTCATAAAACTTTGAGGCACCTTCTCATGGTGTGATCCTTTGGTAATATCCAGGAGGATATTATGAGAACGAGACCCGCCAGTAGGAAATCCACATTTCATAGTGTCATTGGATGTTCCTATCTACAGACGTGGGTATCGGTCCTTAGACTTTTAGATTATTATTAATGGGTATTACAACTCACACACTTTAATTTATTGACAAAAACTGTGATGACACACTGTTCGCAGTGAGGTAGGATACGTTGGGTGCGTCACGGGTGATACTACATTAATAGATAATGTGAGAAAGGATTTTTCCCTTATGTTCCATAATGAAAATAGATATCTCAGGCCCTTTCATGGAATTGATATAGCCTAAATAAATCCATGTCCATGGTGAGGAATGGGTAAGTTCAATTCCAGAATGTCAAAGATAGAATAATCGAGCACATGGGTTGATAGCACTAGTATGCAACCCGCTTGATTCAAGATATTGAGAAAAAGGGATTAAATTACATAGTAATCGTTCGTATGAGGTGACACATCAATGAGACATAAAATTCTTTCTCTTGGGTGCCTTGACACATTGCTAGAAAGTAATCTTGGACTTTAGGCAAGCCTGCCTAATGCCAATGAGAAAGAGGCCTAGAGGGTCACACATTAAGTGTATCCAAGTATCTCGAGTAGAATAAAGATTATTCCCATATGTGGTTTAATAATTATTCAAGGAATCCTAAATCATTTTAATGTTGGAGGAAGAGTAAAATGAAAAAAAGATATAAATTCTGTGTACATTGAATGTACATTCCGTGTAGTTTTCATTTTGGAAAGGAAATGAAAAATGAGTACATGCTGTGTATTAATGATTACACGCAGTGTAGTTTTTCCAGTCGGGATTTTGAGGAAATAATATCATTTTATTAAATGATATTTATTATAATCAGTGTGGGCAGATGTCAAGGAATTAATGATTCGACATGAGGGTTTTCAATAAGAGTTAATGAAATAAATAAAACACATAACACATTTATTTATTGTCATAACTCTATAACCTCAAACCCGATTATAAATATCCTCAAAACCCCAACACTTTTCCCTAATTGATGTGCACAACAATTCTGGAGAATTCTCTCAAGGCTGAAAGAACTCCTTCCTCCAAGAACTCTCTCAAGACTGAGAGAGATCCTCCTCCATCAGATCAAGGCGATCTAAGGCGGACAATGCAAACAAAGGCTTCTCCACTCTAGCACCCGGAGACTCCTTTGGCAACATCCAGAGATACATGGAGCATGTGTGGATCACCACTAGAGGAATCCTACCCTTGGATTCTATGGCGCAATGACGGATCACATCGGATCATGACTAGAGACATCAACAAAGAAAGAATTCTATTAAGGCAATTCTTGCCAATTAATTAAATTAATTATAACCAACATATGATGATCCTCCTTTGTGGTTCCGGGACTATTCTTCTTTTTTTTTGTGATTCAATCCATGGAGTCTGGCATTTATCATCGTATTGATCCCGGATTAATCATTACTAATGACAAAAAGTCAAGTGGGCACATCCACCCATGAGCTTCCGCTGTGCCTTTAACCTACAAGTGGTATCAGAGGGAGTCATATCATTGATTATAATTATTTAGTTTTTCGTTGGTGATTTACGCATTTAATAATTTAGTTTTTTTCAATTCAAGTTAATCATTATTTAAATTTGAATCTTGCGATCTATTCCTCCTCTCTCGTTTCTCATTCACCTTATAGAAACGACTTTTTCTTTTAATTTTGATTAAAATAAAATAGAGGATCTCATTCGGAGGTTCCAAACGTTCTTGGCCGTACAACAGCAGAATACACGACGTGTATTCAGAAGTACACACCTTGTAGTCTAGGTTCAATTCATTGCACTGATCCACCAAATCAGGCTGTGTAAATGAATCCTACCTAAGTCATAAATGACACTGTGTGTTGACCAGGAACAGGTGGCACATGGTTTCCGGATTAAACGTCATATGGTCCATTGAACACTGTGTGTAGTACCTTAGGGTTAGTGTTGGACCATGTACCCCGTACACGGATTACCTGGCCGGAAGTCGTGTAATGCGAACACTACACGACATGTGTCCCACTGAACACGCCGTGTACTCCGAAAATTTCTGAATTACAAAAATACACCATGTCCCCGAGCGTGTACTTCAGATGGACAGTGAAGAAAAGTACATGCCGTGTAGTCAGAACTACATACCGTGTACTCATCCAAATTATGCATATTTATTAAAATTTATTATTATATTATACAAACCCTTGAGATGTGTACCATAGTACAGACGTAAAGTTAAGGCACAACACGTGATAATCATTTTATATATATGTGTTTAATTTAATATCTGCGTAAATGGGAATTCATCGGGTTTACTCCAAGGTATAAGTTATGTACAAAGATAATTTTAAATGAATTTATTTGTTTAAAATTATGATGGATGAGAATCTCAAGGAAATTTAGAAAAAGGATTTAAGATAAAAGGATTGATTAATTAAAGAAAATTAATTTTTTCGTGCGTGATTTATCTTAAACAAGAACGATTAAAGAATTGAATGCTAGTTTTATTTATGCGTAAATATCATTGCATGTATGGATGATCATGATCTAGACCAATACCTTTTTATGCGAATGGTTTCTTTTAATTTATTTATTTAAATTAAATTTGTTGGCCTATGAGCCTTCTCCTCATTAATATGTAGGGCCTGTGATCCCAAGGTTTCTTTTATGTAAAAACCCCTTTTTACCCCTCACCTGCATGTGAGATAAATGCATATGTAATGGATGGAGCTCCCAAGCTAGTGGAGCTGGCTCAAGTCAGGCACCAAGGTGAAACCAATCCAAGGAGATACAAAGGTGGACAGGTGGAAATCTGTAAACACGAACCTAAAAGGTTCAAGGTGTTTCTCCCCTAGGTCTTGGGTTAGTTTATCAACAACTAGATGAACTAACCAATAGAACAATCTCATGATCATACCATTTATTTTATTTCTGTCAGTTTCATGGTTTATTTATTGTGGGTGTGTTGTCACAATCACACAATTAATGAATTAAACAAGCATGCTGGATGGAACTAAAATAAGACCGGATTATGCGTAAAATATTATCTTAGACATGGTTAATCACTTAAGTATATCCCAATTAATATTAAAAAGCATGTAATCAAAGATAATAAATTGGAAATTTATGTATAAGGATAAAATCCCTCAAATAAATATTAAGTCGGTATAGCCTTCCATAATCTTAGTTAGAATTGAACCATAGTTCAAAGTTCTTGACCAACCCTAGTTGGGGTGCTTTCAATTATTGGGGAATTTTAATTCAAGGTTTTGGGTTGACTTGACTTGGTTCACATCAAGGGTTGAATACCATAGTAGGACTTGGTGTGACCAAGAGGCAAAGGTTGAGGAAATCCAAAATAAAAGGATTTCAGGATTGGGGAGTCCACTCAACAGATCAAGGAGTAGTGATTTAATGCAGTTAACATTTGGAATGCCTACCTAAAACCATTAAAGTTTCTTGAACAACCCTAGTTGAGGTAATGCGAAGGGAAATATGGATACTTTCCACTAGAATATTTAGGCAACAAAATATTCCAAAGTTAATGGTGAGGGATATTGGTTTTAGATAAAATAGTGGGAGACTAATAAGTATTAATTTATTTATTTCTATTAGTTTTATCATAATAAAGTAATAAACCTTTGCTCATCTTAATTTGTAGAAATGGAAAGAAAATGACTTAAAACATATCATTGTGAACCATACTCAAGAAGGAAAACCTTCTCACCGACACCAATTTCCAAGAGTGGAAGAGGCGTTTACGCGTCATCCTTCGCCACGAGAGGAAATTATATGTGATGGAAGAGCCTATTTTAGTGGTGCCTAGGAAAGAGGCCAGTAATGAGGAATTATATCTCTATATGAAACATATGGATGATGCCACATATGTCCAGTGTTTCATGCTATCGACAATGTCTAATGATCTCTTAAAGCAACATGAAAACATGGACGCGTATAGCATGATGTCTCACCTTAAGGATCTCTACCAAGAGAAGGCGAGATAGGAGAGATATGAGATCTCCAACACTTTGTTCACAACTAAGATTGGAGATTCTATGCTATCTGGGCCTCATGTAGTCAAGCTTATTGGCTACATTGTATGCTTGAACATATTAGGGATTAAGTTCCCGGATGAGTTGCGTACAGATCTCATCCTATCATCAGTGCCCAAGACCTTCTCTAGCTTTATTGTCAACTACAACATGAGAAATAATGAGAAGATTATATATGAACTTCTGAACTTAATTCACCAGGTAGATAAGGATATGGGGCGTGACAAACCCACATTCCTTATGGTGAATAAGAAAAGTAAGGACAAGGCAAAGGGCCCAAAGACTTATAAATAGTCTGAAGCCCCCGAGTGCCATCCCTCCAAGAAGGGGAAGATCCAGAGGTAGGGAAAGGAATGGGAGGTGGTATGTTTTTCATGTGGAAAGCAAGACCACTAGAAGAGGAACTGCGCCCAGAAGCATGGGGATGCTAAAGGTTCATTCATTATCAAGTGTAATCTTTCCATTTCTACACATTGGGTATTAGATACAGCTTGTGGGGATCACATCTATATTCAAATGTAGGAACCAAGAAGATTTAGAAAGATTTACAGAGGAGAGGTGGATCTTTAAGCTGCCAATGGCGCAAGGATGGCTGCGTTATCCAATGGCCACTACTACCTCTCATTGCCGACTGTGATGATTTTGGTTTTACATAACTGTTATTATGTGCCTAGTGTTACCAAGAACATAATTTCTGTATCTTGTTTGGATATGGATGAATTTATTTTCATGTTTGGAAATAAGGGCTGTCTCTTTTATAAGAACAACGTATGTTATGGTATGGAGCATTTAAATAATGGTTTTTATGTATTAAATTACAAAAAACAAGTGTTGTCAATCGACAACGAAACAGACTCACATGACTCATACATCACCTAGTTGTGGCATCACCATCTAGGTCATGTAAATGAGAAGTGCTTGAAAAAGCTCTTCCAAGATGTCTATTTACACTCTACTGAGCTAAAAACACTTGATAGATGTCACGCTTGTTTACAAGGAAAAATGACCAAGCCGCCTTTCGGTGGACAAGGTGAAAGGGCTATAGAGGTTCTAGGATTGGTGCACACGGATGTGTGTGGACCATTTCCAGTAGAATCTAGAGGTGGATATTCTTACTTCATAATTTTTACTAATGATTTGAGTATATATGGATATGTTTAATTAATGAGGTATAAGTAAGAAGCCTTAGAGAAATTTAAGGAATTCAAGAATGAAGTAGAGAATCATCTTGGTAAGAAGATAAAGAAGCTTCGATCGGATCAAGGTGGAGAATATCTAAACCAAGAGTTCATCGATCTTCTACGGGAGTCTGAGATTCTATCTCAGCTCACTCCTCCTTATACACCACATTGGAATGGTGTTAGTGAAAGGAGGAACTACACCTTGTTTGACATGGTGAGATCGATGATGAGTCATGCAGATCTTCCATTATCCTTTTGGGGATATGCATTACAAACTGCAACATACACATTAAACCGAGTGCCAACTAAGGCGGAAAATGGAATTCTGTAACATCCCCAAATGATAAAGGGTTAAATGAATAAATGATACGACTCATGTCAACAAGGTGCACCTTCCTTTTCGGGAGCCTACCTGATTAGAACTCCATAGTTAAGCGTGCTTGGTCTGGAGTAGTGATCAGGATGGGTGACCTTCTAGGAAGTTTCCCAGAATGTGTGTGAGTGAGGACAAAGCATACTGGAAAGGACATGTGTTGGCCTGTGGGGACTATCATTAGTCATATGACCCATTCAGGCATGTGGGTGGACCCTGGGGTGGGACCCATATGTCTGCGGGGCAACTGGTGGTACCTGGTGGGTCAGGACCCGACGACCTTGTTAAGGCGGGGTGGCTGTGTTGTCACTGGGGCCCAGTTTTCACATTTGGTATCAAAGGAGGAACCCAGCCTTAAGTGCAGTGCACTGCCTGGGTTGAGATGTAGGGCCCACAACAAGGGCGTTGTGCTCTAAAGGGGGGGGGGGGTGATTGTAACATCCCCAAATGATAAAGGGTTAAATGACTAAATGATACGACTTATGTCAATAAGGTGCACCTTCCTTTTCAGGAGCCTACCTGATTAGAACTCCACAGTTAAACATGCTTGTTCTAGAGTAATGATCAGGATGGGTGACCTTCTGGGAAGTTTCCCAGGATGTGTGCGAGTGAGGACAAAGCATACTGGAAAGGACATGTGTTGGCCTGTGGGGACTATCATTAGTCAGATGACCCGTTCAGGCATGTGGGTGGACCCTGGGGTGGGCCCCACATGTCTGTAGGGAAACTGGTGGTACCTGGTGGGTTAGGACCCGATGACCATGTTAAGGTGGGGTGACTGTGCTGTCACTGGGGCCCAGTTGTCACATTTGGTATCAGAGGAGGAACCCAGCCTTAAGTGCAGTGCACTGCCTGGGTTGAGATGTAGGGCCCACAATGAGGGCGTTGTGCTCTAAAGGGGGGGGGGGGGGGTGATTGTAACATCCCCAAATGATAAAGGGTTAAATGACTAAATGATACGACTCATGTCAATAAGGTGCACCTTCCTTTTCGGGAGCCTACCTGATTAGAACTCCACAGTTAAGCATGCTTGTTCTGGAGTAATGATCAGGATGGGTGACCTTCTGGGAAGTTTCCCAGGATGTGTGCGAGTGAGGACAAAACATACTGGAAAGGACATGTGTTGGCCTGTGTGGACTATCATTAGTCAGATGACCCGTTCAGGCATGTGGGTGGACCCTGGGGTGGGCCCCATATGTCTGCGGGGCAACTGGTGGGTCAGGACCCGACGACCATGTTAAGGCGGGGTGGCTGTGCTGTCACTGGGGCCAAGTTGTCACAAATTCCCTCCGAGTTATGGAATTGAAAGAAACCCATTTTGTCGCACACATGTGTATAGGGATGAGAGGCATTTGTTAAGGCCTTCTCAGGAAACAAACTAGCACCCCAGGGCACGAGGTGTATCTTTATAGGATATCCCAAGGAAACAAAATGATATTACCTATATAACCCTTCAGACAAGAAAGTGACTGTCACCAGACAAGCCGTCTTTCTTGAGAGGGATCACATCCTCAAAAGGGATAGTGGGAGAAATATTGACTTTGATGAAGTTAATTCTCAAGATACACAGGAGTTGGTACAGGAACAAGTTCCACAGGTCCCCGTGGAAGAGGTTCCAGAAACACAAGTACTGCGTAGGAGCTCAAGAGAGGTAAGGGAACCAGAGAGATTTGGCTTCCTAGTCACCGAGGATGGTGAATCATTATTGTTGGAAAATGATGAACCTCTCTCCTACAAGGAAGCAGTAGAAAGATCAGAAGCTACAAGATGGCTAGAAGCTATGAATTCTGAGATGGATTCCATTTATCAGAACCAAGTTTGGGTTCTGGTCAATGAGCCAGTTGATGTAAATCCTGTTGGATGCAAATGGGTATTCAAGAGAAAACTGGACATGGAAGGTCAAGTTAGCACCTATAAAGCAAAGATAGTGGCTAAAGGATTCAGACAGCGTCAATGAATTTACTATGATGAAACCTTCTCGCCAGTTTCCATGTTTAAATCCATAAGAATCATACTCGCCATAACAGCCTACCACGACTATGATATTTGGAAAATGGATGTCAAAATAGCATTCCTTAATGGGAACCTTAAAAAAGATGTCTATATGACACAACTATAAGGATTTGTGACACCAGGTGAAACCAAATGGGTTTTCAAGTTGCAGAATTCCATTTATGGATTAAAGCAAGCATCCTAGTCATGGAACATACGATTTGATGAATCCATAAAGGTATTTGGTTTCATTAAGAATGAATGTGAGCCATGTGTTTATAAGCGGTTTAATGGGAATGCGGTCATTATCCTAGTAGTATATGTTGATGACATATTGCTTATTGGAAACTATGTACCAGTCTTACAGTCAGTTAAGGACTGGTTGAACAAGTGTTTCTTCATGAAGGACTTGGGTGAAGCAGCCTACATTCTAGTGATCAAAACCATTCGTGATAGATCCAAGAGGCTACTTGGACTAAGTCAGGGTACATACATTGACAAATACTAAAGAGATTTATTATGGAAAAATCCAAGAGAGGATTGTTTCTAGTGTCACATGGCCTAGATCTTTCTAAAAAAATGTGTCCTCAGACACAACAAGAGAAAGATAAAATGAGTAAGATCCCATAAGCTTCGGCTATAGGATCCATCATGTATGCCATGTTATGTACCAGGTTTGATGTTGCCTATTCAATAAGCATGGTAGGAATATATCAAGTAGATCTAATAGAAAAAAATTGGACTTCTGTTAAAACTATCCTTAAGTATCGGAGAAGAACTAAGGATATGTTCCTGGTCTATGGTGGAGACGAGGAGCTTGTCATCAGAGGGTATGATGATGCTGACTTTCAAACAGATCATAACGATCTGAAGTCACAATCTGGATATGTTTTCTGTCTCAATGGAGGAGCTGTGAGTTGGAAGAGATCAAAGTAGCCAGTTGTCGCTGATTCTACAACGGAGTCTGAATATATAGTTGCTTCTGATGCAGCCAAGGAATCCATTTGGATTTATAACTTTGTCCAGGATCTTGATGTGGTGCCTAGAATTAAATATCCTATCACGTTGTATTATGATAATACTGCAGCGGTGGCTCCTAAAAAATAACCAAGGTCACATCAATAGAGAAAACATATAATCTGGAAGTATCACCTCTTGAGGGATTTCAATCAAAGGGGTGAAGTTTCAGTGAGCAGAGTGTCCATGGAAGAGAACATGGTGGACCCCATGACTAAAGGCCTATCTCAGTAGAAGCATGGATATCATGTGAGAGCTAGTAGATTAAAGGTTGTTAGCAGTTGGCTCTAGTCCAAGTGGGAGTCTGTTGGAGTTGGGGGCCTAGAACCAACTACTTTGTACTTTATTCATTAATGAATAATTTATCACATCTTAATTTTTCTTCTGTGTGACAATGCATGTGATAATGTTTTAAGGATAACTGTTTCATTAAAGGTTCATAACAGATTCTTGCTATGATGAGAACCCAGAAGTGCCATAACACTGTTCTTGAATATATGTTCTATGGTCGGATGATGTTATTTGAGGGACACAAATAATATAGGACATTAGGGGTGATGACTCATAAAACTTTATGGAACCTTCTCATGGTGTGTGCCCTTGGTAATATCCAGGAGGATATTATGAGAACGAGACCCACTATTAGGAAATCCACATTTCATAGTGTCATTGGATGTTCCTATCTACGGACACGTGTATTGGTCCTTATACTTTAAGATTATTATTAATGGGTATTACAACTCATGCACTTAGATGTATTGATGAAAACTGTGACAACACACTGTTCGCAGTGAGGTAGGATACGTTGGGTGCGTCACGAGTGATACTACATTAATAGATAATGCAAGAAAGGATTTGTCCCTTATGTTCCATAACAGAAGTATATATCTTATTCCCTTCGATGGAATTAATATAGCCTAAATAAATCCATGGCCATGGTGAGTAATGGACAAGTTCAATTCCAGAAAGTCAAAGAAAGAATAACCGAGCACATGGGTTGATGGGACTAGCATGCAACCCGCTTGATTTGAGATATTGAGACAAAGGGATTAAATTACACGATAAACGTTCATATGAGGTGACACGTTAATACGGAATCAACTTCTTTCTCTTGGGTTCCTTGACCCATTGCTATACAGTAATCTTGGACTTTAGGCAAGCTCGCCTAATGCCAACGAGAAATAAGCCTAGAGGGTCACACACTAAGTGTATCCAAGTATCTCAAGTAGAATAAAGATTATTCCTATATGTGGTTTAATAATTATTCAAGGAAGCCTAAATCATTTTAATATTGGAGGAAGAATAAAATGAAAACAAGATATACATGCCGTGTACATTTAATGTACACACCGTGTAGTTTTCATTTTGGAAAGGAAATAAAAAATGAGTACACGCCGTGTATTAATGATTACACGCCGTTTAGTTTTTACACTCGGGATTTTGAGGAAATAATATCATTTTATTAAATGATATTTATTATAATCAATGTGGGTGAATTTCAAGGAATTAATGATTCGATATGAGGGTTTTCAATAAGAGTTAATGAAATAAATAAAATGTGTAACATGTTTATGTATTGTCATAACTCTATAACCTCAAACCTGATTATAAATATCCTCACAACCCCAACAATTTTCCCTAATCGTTGTGCACAACAATTCTGGAGAATTATATCAAGGAGGAAAGAACTCCTTCCTCCAAGAATTCTCTCAAGACCGAGATAGATCCTCCTCCATCGGATCAAGGCGATCTAAGGCTAACAATGCAAGCAAAGACTTCTCCACGTCAGCACCCGAAGATTCCTTTGGCGATGTCCAAAGACACATAGAGCATGTGTGGATCATCACTAGAGGAATCCTACACTTGGATTATATGATGCAATGATGGATCACATCCTATCATGACCGGAGACATCAAAAGAGAAATAATTCCATTAAGGTAATTCTTTCCAATTAATTAAATTAATTATAACCAACATATGATGATCCTCCTTTGTGGTTCTGGGACTACTCTTATTATTTGTATTTTTCTGTGATTCGATTTGTGGAGTCTGGAATTTATTGTCATATTGATCCTGGATTGATCATTGCTAATGAAAAAAAGTCAAGTGGGCACATTCACCCACGAGCTTCTGCTGCGCCCAGAACCTATAGTTGTAATGGATGTTACTTGGTGAAATGGTAGTGTTGTAGTGTAGGCTAGTGCAGTTGATGTAAACCCATAGGTTGAGTATTGTGTTCTATCTATCAATCATGTATTTTATGTTATTTCTTTATGTTCCCCACCTGATTTGGAAACCTTACCAATGCCCAAAGGTTTTGAGTTTTAGGTGTTTTCCTCAACCCTTTACCAGTTTCCTATAAAAACACATCTACAGACTCCCAAAGGAAAAATTAGGGTGTGAACACAAAGCCCCCCAATATTTCACCAAAGAATATATATAAAATATAATATAAAAAAACTTTAGCTCTAGATTTAAAACAAATCCACTTTATAAAGTATTTTCATAAGATAACATGATTTTGTTAAATATCCTTTGGTTTTTCACAAAATCCTTTCATATTTACACAATATAGAAATATGAAAAGTACATGTAAGAAAGAAAATGATCATAATCAAAACCATCCATGGATACACCATAAGATAAACATGTGAGCAACCAACCATGAAATATACCATCATGTGTCAAACTAATCATAAGTGACAAAGCACACAATTTGGTTTAGCCTATGGGAATACTTACTTAGACACATAAAGAAAATGCTATCTAGACATCACATGAATCCAACCGATGTTGAGTCCTTTAACAATCTGTTGATATCAAAAACCTATAGTTTAATTACACAAACTAAAGTAACAAGTCCATTTCCCAACACATCCAAGGTTCCCAATGTGATAATTTTTCCAAAAACTATTTGAAAACATGATCAAAATTTATTAAACATTTTTACAAAAAAGTATTACCACTTATGGGCTTGAAAATCCTTTTTATAACCAAAACCACATTTAAAGAATTTCATCAATGTACATAGTGAATGAAAATCTATTTTCAAAAAGAAACCCCTTTAAAAACATAGATTTCATATAGAAAATCCACCTTGATATCAAATCCAGCATTTTCATAAAATAAAACCAAGGAATTGTATAAGAGCATTAAGAAATTCATGAATTAGAACCATTGTATAGAGACACCTACCTAAAAAAAAGAGGAATCACCAAGAATTGATCACCCAAAGTTGAGCTCGAATGCCAACCAAAATGGGATTCAAGTTTTTAAATTGCTCTCTTGGGTTCCTAAGTTTTTAAAGAAAAAGGTGGAATAAGGTCTAGATTCGAGGGGCTTTGAATATTTATCCACAGACTGGAAGTTAGAAGACCACAACACAGCCTCATAGACCATGCCTCATAGCCACCAGACCACATCGTAGAGCCCTTATCCATGGCGCAATCACTACTGGTCAACTAAACTCAAAAAACCATGGTGTAGGCCTCACCTAGATCTTATTCTCTTGATACAAGGCTATGGTACAACCGAAGACAACATGTTGTATAATAAATCTACCTAAGAAGTGTGCCATGATAAAACCTAGATCCACACTATAGGGGTACCAGATTTGTAAAAACTAACCAAATCCCACCCCTTAGAAACTATGCTTCCTCCTCCCAAAACAACCAAACACCCTATTCCACAACCTACCTTCATGAAACAACTATTCTAAAATAGGTAGTGACACCATAATCCCACCTCCAGGACACTATGCCACAACTGTCTCTTCCACACCATAGTGAGCCCACTCCACATTGCATCTAAATCCCTCCATGGCGTGACCCACTTTAAAATTATAGGAAAACTCCAAATTACCTCTAAACACTTGGAACTCAAAGTACTAACTATTAAAACTTAAAATAGAGTGTACCAAAATCCATAGGGGGTCACAATTGACCCCACCATGAAATATTTCTGTCCTAGAAAGTTCTCAAGACTCTGGACTCACAAAAAGAAAATTCCATTGCTTCCTCACCAATGATTCCCATTCCCATGTATCGTGGCTATCCCATCTATACTGCTATAGTATATGAACCAAAGAAATCATTTTAACACACAATACATTATCCTAGAGATCCATATTCTAAAATGGTTTCTCAACCACCTTAGTATCGGGCTCAAGATCAACATTCTCCCATTCATTCACATGGGAAAGGTCTAGTTTATACCTCCTTAGTTGAGAAACATGAAATAGGTCATGAATCTATGTCAAGTAAGATGAAAATTCCCATCAATATTCCATATTTCAAACTCGTCCAATGATCTCAAATGGGACAACAAAACTTGATTCCAACTTACCCTACTCACCCAGATGATGGTTTCCCAAGTGATGAACAACTCGAAAAAGACCCAATCACTAACCTCAAACTCTAGCCGTCGATGATGAAAATCCACATAGGAGGATGGTAGCTAGTGGGAAAGACCTGTACCATATATTAAGAAGACTATGCCATCAATATAAAGTCTTATGACATAACTAATATAGGAATAAATAATAATCAGTAAGATAAATAGTATAGAAACATAGTTATAATGAAATATCAAGATGAATTATTCAAGTCGTATAACTAGTCAAAATATGATCCACATAGGTGGTAGATCAATACATTTGATTTGAATAAAGAAAAAAATAAATCTATTCGAATATTTACAAATAATACACCATGGGAAACTCAACAATATAGATAGAGTACATAGCTATATAAGACATTGTGAAGGAATTTATATAGATCAAGAAGTTCATGTAACACTCCATCTTGATTTATTAGTACCAAGTCAGAGTTGTGCATGGACTCATGAATTCCTCTCCATATACAAGAGGTATAATAATGATAAGGTTTTATTCTATACATCAGGGAGACTATGCCCTTAGTATAGAGTCATCTAATATAACCAATAGCAGAATAAATAATAATCATTATGATAAGAAGTATGGAATCACACCGGTAAAAAAAACTAAAAATAACATCTCATAAAATATAAAAAGAACCATTTTAGTCATACATCTAGTAAAAATATGATCCATATAGGTGGTAGATCAATACATGTGATATAAGTAAAGAATAAAATAAAGAATAGGCCATGATATAAAATTTCCCTAGATTAAGTCCTATAATCATTGCCATCTGTACCCATATCCACCTACTCAAGCACTTGACATATGGCCCTTTCCCTTACCCAAATACTAGATAACAAATTATGTAGATGCATTAGGTTACTCGTGAAGAGTTTTAATATAAAAACCTAGTAGGACACTATCAATGAGTCCTTAATAATAATAAGAGTTCCCCCTAAACAAAGTCAGGTGCTCAAAATATTATAAAAATTAAAATGAGGGATTTTAAAAAATGTCAAGGAACAAATGATTATCAATCAAAATTTTCATATCAAAACCCTAGATACAGCCCCCGACCCAACCCTCAGAGAAATTTTCTCTATTTAAAATACATTTGAAATTATACCCCACATGGACTTACCTATGAAGGATATTTTGATTTGGGAACCTTTCAGGTATGGAACCATTACCAGTAAGCATTAATATGTCTATATCATGGGTAGACCACCAGATATTTCCCATTTTATTTAACCATTCTATGAACCCTCTATTTATCCCTCTAGGTACTTTCCCATGTGGAGGGTAGTCCTTAACACAAGTATGAAAAAACATATGTGAGTGCATGAACTACTGGAAAATAATTAAGAAAACACACATGTACCTATATTTGGTTATCATGTGCTAACCAAGTTGACACGAACCACAACCATACCTGATGTGATCAATGTTGAAAGAATAGATTCATCATATACCAAGAACCCATCACGGTCATCAATGTAAGAGACCTAAGGAAGGCGTAACATAGCCAAACTCCCACACATGATGAACCATCCCATAAAGTTGGGTATGGTCCCATAGCTACATCTCATATCCAAAAATCAACATAATAAGTGGTTAGATTATGGAATGACACACCAAATATTCCAATCAAGCCAATATATACACTTCTTAAGGTAGGTCCCATGGCCAAGGCACACATAATCTAAGCATCACCAAAAACGGTTTGAGGAGGGAATAACACATCCAACCTCTTGTGTGCAACAAACCAAAACCCTCCTTAGAGGTAAGTTCCATGGATATATTCTATCACAATAAAAAATTAAAACAGACAATAGATACACCAAACCAATAACCCAAGTCATATGGTCAAACCACCTATGCTAATACCATAACACCACCCCATGTACAATTTTTTTTGTCTCATTGGTCACTCCCTAACTCAATCTATCTCAACATTTCATATTTACCATTTCTAACCTCAAACCCTTTAGAAATGAGGGGGGGGGGGGATTGTGACACATAATAAAAATCCAATCTATAAGCCTCATAATTCCATAACAAGCTAAGTAGACTCACTTTGTGACTATATAAACAAGGAATATAATCCCACCCCATGATAACATAACCTCAATGGCTAGGTAACAATCACAATAGTACACCCACAACACCATTTTAAAAGTCACAACCTAACACATATAACCTAACCAAACATTTTGACACCTTAGATAGAGGAATCTCATACAAAATCGTGCAACCACATGCATGACTACCCATTACATCACATACAAATTTTCTAACATAGTAAAGACTTCCTACCTCAATCCTCAGAGTGATAACTCACCAAACCAACCAATCCACTAAAATCCCAAAACCTAAAAAAAACCTATAATTTAGTGATTTAATAAGATAGGAGATGAAAAATTGAGGGAAACTTATCATTTAAGCATTCATGATAATAAAATTTCCCAAATAAAAAGGATGAAGTAGATATGAGTTGAATTGAACTTCAAATAAGCTTTGAAGGGATCTAGGAGTCAATAAGGAACCCAAAGTGGGGTTTTTCTTCACATTAGGTCTAATGAAATAGGAAAAGGAGGTTTAAAGGGTGTTTATATTTTTTTAAAAAATACATTAAAAAATGGATAGGCAGACCATTAGGTGCATGATTTTCCATTACCGAGCATTCAATGCTCCACCAACCACCCAACTAACCCCTACATATAATGTATCGACTTAGATCACTCCATAGTAACTAGATCAGGAAAAACATGACCTTAGAAACATCTCTCCATATGCTAGAATATTCTAAATGTTAAGGAGGTACCAAAGTGATATTGTGGGGAGACTATACCATCATATCAAATTAGAACAAATCATCTGAAATAAAAAATAACTGGCCATCACAATACCCAAAAGAATAGAAGAAACACCACAACCAAGCTAGATAGAAACAAATAATATATCACATACTATAACTGAATGAAAAATATGAAATGTCACATGAGTTATAAATCCACCAATAATATCTCCCATGGGAATATCATATATAACACAGATTAAAAATACAGAGCAAAAAAATAACTGCAACTCGGTCCCAAGTCTTGACCTGAGCCCATCTTATGAATTTATCCAATCTATCCAGAATGGTCATCCAACACCGGGCCTCTGCCCTACCTAACCTAAAGACATGAGGTTTACCCACTACCAATGTACTAGGGCTGTTGATGTAGGGTGTGAGTATAATTTAGTAGGCCACCACCAATAATGTCCCCAAAATATCTATTCAATCAAGTGAATTTTTATGTTTCATGATAAATATCAAGATGCATAAATAAATAAATCATTGTCGATACCTAAGTTTTATGGTGATACCTGGCATCGACCATAACTAATTCGACTAGTGTCAGATGTATTTGAACATGAGACATAACCAACCAAGGAGGAAAAAATTTCCACCTCTAAACCTTTACTAGAATTTAATTTCCCGAGTGATCCACATCCCATCCCAGAACCGTTACCAAAATGTTATCACTTGAGTGATCCATATCCCACCCTAAAACCTTTACCAAAATATCATCACATGGGGATCTATATCCTACCCTAGAACTATTTCTAAAATATAATCACTTGGGGGACCCACATCCCACCCCAAAACCTTTACCAAAATACCATCACCAAGATGATCCACATCCCACCCTAAAACCTTTACCAAAATATCATCACTCGGGGGATCCACACCCCACCCTAGAACCATTTCTAAAATATCATCACATGGGGGATACACATCCCAACCAAGAACCTTTACCAAAATACCATCACCTAGGGGATCTACAACCCACCCCATAACATTTACCTAAATATCATCACTTGGGGGATCCACATCCCACCTTGAAACATTTACCAAAATATCATCACTTGAGGGATACACATCCCACCCAAAAAACTTTTTAGATATAACCACCTAGGGAAAACCACATATTTCCTCAAAACCTTTTTATAATATCATTATTAAATCATTAAACACATCATATATATTTCACCATTCATTAACAGGTCGATCCATATAAATCTACACGCTTGATATTTTAGTTTTCTTTTTTAAAGGTCCACTCACCCATCTAAGGTATATACTCATACCCACCTAGGGTTGCAACTATTTTATCCCAAGTTTATCACACATTTCCATCATAGGGATCATCCTAAGGAATTTATACTTATATTACTAGGTCATAATTTTACTTGGGGATAAAGGTTATGAGCATAGAAGAAGCGTATATTGGGCAGTATCCAACTCTAATTTTTGTTGCGATCAACGAATAATCTAAGATTTATATGAAAAATAACATCATGAATAAATAAATAAATTAAAACATTTATCGACATAAACACCAAAACCAATAATACATGATCATCACATATAATTTAAAACTAATATATATAAATAAATAATTACTTTACATTGGAATTATTTCATCATTAAAGATTTAGTAGACCTGTTCTTATCATACCATTATTATGGTGATAGGATTAAAGGGTAGAATCCCTATATCAGTGATCTATATGTTTACTATGAACCTCTGAACTTCACCATATAATTCTTTGGGTGCTATCATGGAAGATTCTGTCGCTTGCACTATTCATTAATGATTGCAATAAGAATCACTTTGAGGTAAGAAGGATTATTCTTATTATCTCTATATTTGAGAGGGCATAGGAGGATAATCACTCTCTTTTATTGAGAGAATTATAGTGGAATATCTCTCTAGGGATTGAGATAATTCTCTATAGACTTTTATTGTCCACAATGACAATTAGGGTTAAGAATGTTATAATTGGGTGTAAATAGATTAGGGTTAGAGAATAATAATTTCACATAGGCCCTTATCATTATCTTAATCCCTAAAGAACCCCATGAGTAAATAATAATAAATGTAATATTTACTCAACATACGCTAGAATCATGGATAGATAAATATTATTTATATAATAAATAAATTAACATCCATTCAAATAATATTTAATTTATTATTTCTCACCAAACCATTAAAATTGGTTCTTAAATCCTCCTTAATATTTATTGATCCTTGAGTAATGAATATTTATTTAAATAAATAAATATCACTGCATCACTCCTATATAACTAAATAAATATTATATTCACTAAAAATATATAATAAATAAATATTGAATATTCAACTCACATTTATTTTCTTGAATAATTGGTGATTGAATTTTTGTGATCAATATAAATGTGAATAATTATTAAATAATGTGCGAGAATAATATTTATTCAACATATTAAATTGAAATAAAATTTAACTAAGGTTCTGGATACACTTAGTGTGCGACCATCTAGGCCATTTTCTCAATGAAATTAGGTGGAACCACCTAAAGTCCAAGGTTTAGTGTCTAAAAACATGCAAAGACACTGATAGAGAAATAAGTTAATGCCATAATGATATAAAACCTCATATGAACATACACTGTGTAATATAAACCCTTTATCATGATATCTCTAATCAACTAGGTTGAATAATAGTAAAATTGACCTAGATACTTGATGCTGCTTTCTTTGACTTTTCAGAAATGAAATTACTGACAAAAATCAATGACCATGGACTTAATAAGGTATTTTCATTCCCATCAAAAGGAATAATATATCAACATTCATTAAATAATATAAAAGGATAATAAATTTCTCATATTATTCATTAATACCATATTAGTCATGAAAAACCCAATGCCCTTGACTTTTCCTTGAACATTTACAAAAATATGTCAAAGAATGAAACTATTGATATGAATTAATAATAAATTTAATGTTTAAGAACCAATAAACATGTCTGTATATTGGAACAACCAATGACACAAGTAAATGTGGTTTTCTTATTGGCTGGTCAAGTTCCCATAACATCCTTTTGTGTGATTACTAAGGAAAAACTTTATGAGAATATGTCTCAATGTCTTATGATATCTCTACCTCTGATAAACTATATCATTTTAATCCTTCCAAATTATATCATCTAAATATAGATCATATATTTAAGAATAAAATCATTTCACTTTTAGGTTCTCATCATTGTAGGGAAATTCTATGATATTTTAGTGTGATTGATACCCTTAGGACATTATCATGCACAATTTATTGTAGAAGAACAATAATTATGTGATAAAAATTTATCAATATTCAAGTTATATGAATACTGGTAATCATAATGTATATAGAAGATGGTTCTAGGGAACCAACTCCAACAGACTCCCACTTTCACTAGAGATAACCACTAACAACCTTTAATCTACTAGTTATCACATGATATTCATGATTATACTGAGACAAATCTTTAGTCAAGGGGATTTCCAAATTCTCTTCCATATAAAAGTTTCTCACCATGACCTCACCCATTTGAAAAAAAATCCTTCAAGAGGTGACACTTCTAAGGTATGTTCTTTATCCATTGATGCGACCTTGGATCCTTTATGAGAGACAACACTATAGTATTATCTCAATAAAATGTGATAATATATTTACTACTAGGTACCATATCAATATCTTAGAAAATTATTCAAATCCACACCACTGACATGAAAACATCAAAAGATATTATATACTCAGATTCTGATGTAGAATCGATGATAAACGGATGCTTTAAACTATTATAAATATCATCTTCTCTATTGAGGATGAATACATATCCTAACTATGACTTCATATCATTCTAATATGTTTAGAAACTATCATTAATATATCAGTTTATGAATAGATCCTCCTCTCATCTATATACCTAGAAGATATCCTTATTTTGCATTAGATACTAAAGGAAAACCTTAAAAATAATCCAATGTCGTTCACCTGATTCTTCTTGATATCTTCCTACCATGCTTAAGGAATATGAGAAATCAAACCTAGTAAATAACATAAAATATATGATGGAACCTACCACAAATTCCTAAGGCATCTTATTCCTCATCTCTCTTTCCTATTGTATCCAAGGATACATCGTCTTTGAAATATGTATACCATGTGACATTGAAACCAAACCCCTATTAAATTGTTCCATAACGAATCTATTCAGAATGTGGTCAATGTATATACCTTGACTTAGTCCAATCATCCTCTTGATCCTACCATGAATAATCTTCATCCCAATAATTTAGGCTACTTCACTTAAGTCCTTAGTGGAGAAGAAATTATTTAACCAGTCCTTAACTAATTATAAAACTAGTATGTAATTTGTAATAAGAAACATGTCATTAACATATACTACTAGAAAAATGACCATACTCCCATTAAACCACTTGTAAATACATAACTCACATTAATTATTTATGAAACCAATTTTTTATGGATTCATCGAACCAAATGTTCCACCACCTGGATACTTGATTCAATCCATAAATGGATCTCTAAAAATTTCACACGTGATTGGAATTACTATGAGTCACTAACACTTTTGGTTGTGTTATATAGATATCTTCTTAAAGGTTCCCATTATAGAAAGCTATCTTGACTTCTATATTCTAAATCTCATAGTCATGAAAAAATTCTATGACAACTAGAATTTTGATGGATATAAACATGGAAACAAGAGAAAAGTTTTCATCTTATTCAATACCTTAACACTATTTGAACACTTTATCCACTATCCATTATTTATAGGTACTCAATTTACCTTATATGTCTAGTTTTCTCTTGAATAATCATTTTCTCCCAATGGGATCTACATCAACTAGCGGATAAACTAGAATCCATACTTGGTTTTGATACACAGAATCTATCTTAGAATTCATGCATTCTTTCCAACTTGTAGCTTCTGATATATATACCAACACCTTGTAGAAAATATGATCATTATTTAAAACTAATAATGAGTCTCTATCCTTAGTGACTATAAAACCATATCTTTTTGGTTATTTAACCTTTATAGTGCTTCTACATAATACTTGTGTTTTAGGAACAACTTATTCCATAGGGTACTATGAAATCTATTACTACACCAAATCTTGTGTATCTTGAGAATAAACTTCATTTAAGTTAATATTTCTCCCACTATACTTCTTAAGGATGTGTTCCCTCTCTATAAATATAGGACCCACATCAACTATAATTCTTTAATCTGAAGAGTTGTGTAGGTAATAACCTTGAGTTTATTTAGAATATCCTATAAAGATACACTTCATGCCTTAGGGTGCTAGTTTGTTTCTTATTAAGGCCTTAAAAAAATACCTTATATCCTCATGAACACAAGTTTGAAAACACTAGTTCCTTCCCAATCCAAAACTAGTATGGGATACTGTTTTCCACTTTGATCGACACATGGTTTAGTGTGTATGCTGCATTCTATAATTCATATCCCCAATAAGATAATGGAAGATATGTATGGCTCATTATTTACCTTACCATGTCAAGAAAGGTACAATTCCTCCTTTCACTAACATCATTCCACTATGGTGTATAAGGATGAGTTAGTTAGGATAGAATCCCACACTCCCATATAAAGTTGATGAAACATCGATCAAGATACTCACCACCTTGATTTGTTTGAAGCTTATTTATCTTTTTACCAAGTTGATTCTCTATTTCATTCTTGAATTCCTTGAATTTATCAAAGTATTTTTACTTATACCACATTAAGTAGATTTATCCATATATACTCAAATCATCACTAAAAGTAATGAAGTAATAATACCCATATCTATCTTCTATTGGAAAAGGTCTATACAAATTAGTGTTTACCAATCCTTGAAGCCCTGAAGTCCTTTAATCTTATCCACCAAATGGAAGTTTAGTCATCCTGACTTGTAAATAAGAACAACATCTATTAAGTGATTTTTTCTCAAACAAGTCTAAATAACCATCTTGATAAATATTTGTCAAATGCTTCACATTTATATGTCCAATATAGTAATTCCATAACTGGGTGTGAAATGAGTCATGAAAACTTGATTCATTATCAATTTTTAATACTTGGTTTTCATAATTTAATATATAAGGACCACTATTTAATTATGCCATGCCACAAAAAATTACATTATCGTAAAAATAGAATAATTTATTTCCAAATTTGAAAATAAATCCATCCATGTAAAGTTAATATATAGAGATAATGATCTTGGTAACACTGGGAACATAATAAAATCTCTTTAAAACCAAGATTAACCTCATTGGAAATGTGATATGGTAGTCTATAGTGGCTAAAGCAGCCAACCTCATTCTATTGGCACCCATAAACTCACCTCTCCTCATGTAACCTTTTAAAATATACTTGGTTCTTACATTTGAATACATATGTGATCACCAAAATCTATATCTAATACTGAATGTGTAGATATAGTAATATTACACTTGATAATGAAAACACATGAAGTTTCCCCATGCTTCTTCAACTGGGTGAAATTCTTCTTCTTGTGTCCCAACTTGCCACATGCAAAGCATACTACTTCCTTTTCCTTTTTCTATCTTTGGATATTCTTATTATTAGAAGGAAGGTGCTCAGGAACCTTAGAGTTGGAGTGAGTCTTGGGTACCTTTACTTATTCTTTATTTCATTCACCATAATGACCATAAGTTTTTTGTAAAGACCCATAAATTTCAAGGAATTTTTTTTCTTAAATTCTTTCGAATTTTACGAGTACACAGTTTCTGACGGCATCTGATTCCGAGGCCCGCTGTGCCCGGAATCAATTTTTGAAGTTTTGTTCGGGTACCTTTAGTGAAAGTATGTGTGGGTTTTTCTATCTTTTGAACCGGTGCTTGGAATTAAAATTCGAGGAAACCGATGAACTCGCAGCGCTGATATTCTCTTAAGGAAACCTTCACTATAGTTGCATTTTATGCGGGTTGAGAGTTAATTTTTGGGGTTTTAGAATAAAATAAATAAAATTTGTAGTACACAATTTTATTTATGGATGTTAGTTATTTCCTCCATGAGGAAGTTAGGGGTGGGGCCCATATCTCACATAACCTCCCATGTGATGATTTAGTATGGTGGGTCCCACACGATCCCCTAACCCTTCAAATCCCTTGAACCCCCCATTAACACTCCCCTTCATTTATTTCTTCGACAACTCCCCCTCATTTAATAAGAGGAGCCTCTCCACCTTCCTCCCATTAAGATTTCCAAAACATTTTAATTAATTAGAGAGTGTTTGGAATTTGTAATTGGTGTGTGAATAAAATAATAACATTAGCTATTATTTTGGGAGGCTTTTGTTGTGTTGGGGAAAACTTGGGAAAGCTCTGTAGAATTAGAAAAGAAAAGTGTTCTTCTCCCAATGAAGAACACCTCCATCGAAGAACGTCATAATCTCTCGGCGAAGAATGCTCCACAAATTCTCCTACCTCTTTCTTCCTCCGTGTCAAGGGAGAAGACACCACTCATGAGAGGCGTCACCTATGACAACTCCTCCTCCTCGAACGTTGGCGGGACGACACTGTTCTTCCGCGATGCCTGACTACCACGATGCTCGTATTCCACGGCTCGATGATGTGCGATGTCCATTTTGAGGTAGGGGGATTTTTGTATAATTTAATTCATGTGATTTATACCCATGAACTTGGGAAATTATTTGTTGAATAAATGTTTGAGCCTCTAACGCGGTGGGTACGGGCTAACGAACAAGTCCGGACCCATCGCCATATTTTTGTTGATGTTCGAAATGTTTGGTGACAGATGAACAGAAGGGAAACATTGATTTGAGGTCGTCGTAGTGAAGAGAGGGACTCAAGGAGGCCACATGTGTAGACAGGAGCTAAAATGGACCACCAGAATGAATCCGGTGTCCCGCAAAAGGTCGCGGTGGCACGGGTCGCCGGCGTGGCAGTGCTGACGACCGGAGGAGGCGGCGCCCTAGTGCTCTGCCGGTGGAAGACCGCCACGGCACCAGCCGCGGCAGTGGGGAAGTCGGGCGGCGCCAGCCTGGCGCTGCTGTTACGGGAGACGGGGGGGGGGGGGGGGGTGCAAAACCGCCCCCTTGATTGATTAGGGTGGGCCCCGCAGGGCACCGCCACCACCTGGTCACGTTGACCAGGTGGGCTTCACTGCCCCAGCCACGCGGACCAGGCCACCGCGCCATGCAGACTGGGGTACCACGCCACGCGGGCCGGGCCACCGCGCCACGCGGGCCGGGCTGCCGCGCCACGCGGGCCGGGCCGCCGCGCCACGCTGGCCTGGCCGTCGCGCCATGCGGGCTAGGCCGACACTCTTTTCTGGGAAAAAATCCTGGGCCGGGCCGCGCCCTACCGGGTCGGACTTAGACCCGGGTCGGGTCAACCTGGTTCGGGCCGTCCCAGGGTGGGTTGGGCCGGGTCGGACCGGGCCCAGACCCCCCTCTTCGAACCATTTTCGGTTAATCACCCATAACTTGAGATACAGACCTCAAATCTATGCACCGTTAGTTGCATAGGAATCCTTGGATCGAGACGGTCATTTCGGTATATTACACTCAATGTTTTGGCAAAGTTTGGGTATGGCTGGGTTGGTTCGAACACGAAACCAACCGGGCCCTCGGAGCGGAAACGCTTCTAACTTAAGGACCAGACGTCTGATTGACATACTGTCAACTACGTTGTATTTATTTTGATGAGATGGTTCTTTTGGCATACTCCACTTGAGTTTTGGACGCAGTTGGAGTACGGTCGGGTTGGTTTAGCTTAGAAAACAACCGGGCCCCTGGAACGGAAAAGCCAATAACTTTCAGACCGGACGTCTGTTTGACGAACCATCAGGGGCGTTGGTAATCTCGTTAAGAAACGGTCCCTTTGAGTATACCCCATGGGAGTTCTGGGTACAATTGAGATATAGCTGGGTTGGTTCATACACAAAACCAATCGGGCCCCCGGAACAAAAAGGCTAATAACTCACAGACTGGGCGTCCGATTGACGCGCCGTCTGTTGCATTGAGACCCCTATGACATGGAAGACCTTTGAGATACTTATTCGTGGGAATTCGTGACACTTGGAGTATCGACTAGTAGCTTGTGGAGCGGATCCTCCCGGAGACGAGCATACAGAGTACGGAGACCTAGTAGCTGGCTGAGACCTGATGATTGCTTGTCCGATTCGTTTCAGAGTGACTTGACTAGCCCAGTGGAGAGCACTACTGTGTGAGGTGGCAGATCCATGGCGGAGGAGCGCTACTATGTGAGGTAGTAGACCTACGGTACTCGAGAGAAGGAGTACCTCTGTAGGCTATCAGGGGGAGCGCTACTGTGTGAGGCGGCAGACCCATGGTGGGGAGCGCTGCTGTGTGAGGCGGAAGACCCGCGATACTTGACAGGAGGAGTAACTCAGCAGTCTAAGGTTAGTTAGTAGCACCTCGAAGTCATGACAGGACTACTACGCTCGACAGAGGAAGAGTTCTCTAGTAGCCATGATTTCGAGATCATTAACAAATTCCTAGTTTGAGTTGAGTCAATGACCTTTGTGTTTTCCTTAAGATTGAGATGGGTTACTTGATAACTTAGGTATATGTATGGGCATATATCTATGTAATGGTTATCCATTGAAATCCTACTTTGTGGTTTATCCCTGTTAGATTTTGTGAGACCTTGAGGGTCTCTGGGTCCCTACTGAGTATCGTTATACTCACCCCTGCACGGGCTATGCCCGCACCTCGTTGTGTTGGGTGCAGATGACAGACATCGTTGACCGAAGCAGAGTGTACGAGGACTGGATGGTTTCTGGAGGTGGACCTCATGACGAAACGGTACCCAGAGAAGAAGAAAGGTCATGTAGCATTGAGGAGGCTTTCTGTACCTACCCTTCTGGTAGGATCCGTGGTAGATGATCTAGGAGCTACCAGACACCTTCCAGCTGTTTGTCTTTTAGTTGTACCTGTTTTGTTTTTTCCTTGTACTTTACAGTTGGGCTTGTATTTCTGGCCCCTTTACTTTTCAGCACTACTTTTGTATACAGTTTCTACTTAGTGTTTTCTTCTTCTTTTACTCTGGTTGTGTGTATTTACATTTTTTAAAGGTAATTCCTTCCCAGTTCTAGGGAATTACGGCTTTGGTGCTAGTCACCAGCCCCTGGCCTATGGAAGTCGGGCTTGGGGTAGTCACGATGTGAGACCTGGGGGATGGTTCATGACAAATTGGTATCAGAGGGAGGTTGGTTCTACCGCAGAACTCAGGACTCTGATTATTACTTCTCTGTGAAGCAATAGTGTTAAGAGTATTGAGTGTGGTTATCAGTCCAGGGAGTCCAGTGTTGGTGTGGTGGCTGACGTATCCATACACCAGGACCCTGACTTCTGATTTCCGACTCAGTGCACGAAAACACTGATTGCGTGTGTGTTTTCAAAAGTCTCTTTTAAGTCAGCTCAAACCAGGTCAGCTCACCAGGTATAGTCTTTGACCGTGTCACATCTGTTTTTTTCAGGATGCCTCCCCGTGGACGACCAGCTAGGGCCCCGAGAGTTGTACGTACTGACAGCCCTCCGAGCAATGAGGCCTCAGTACAAGGACCACTTCCAGATGAGGCACCAGTGGAGGCACTAGCGACACTACCACCCATTGGACCACCGATGCCACCAGCCTCAGCAGCAGAGAGTGCACACCGCTTGAGCGTGCTGCACGAGTTCCAGTGCCAGAGGCCACCCAGCTTCCGGGGAGAGATAGACCCACAGGCGATTGAGGATTGGCTGGAGGCTGTGGTGAGAGTCTTCAGACTGGTAGGGACACCAGCCGAATTTATGGTGATCCTTGCTTCCAGCCTCCTTCAGGCAGCAGTAGGCAGATGGTGGAGCTTGATGCTCCAGGTCCATGACAAGGCGACACTTCTCTGGGCAGACTTCAAGAGCCTATTTCAGGCAAAGTTTGTACCAGCCACCCTTCGAATGGTGCGTATACAGAAGCTACTGCATCTGCAGCAGGGCAGCATGACAGTATCACAGTACTCAGCGAAGCTCTCAGACCTCTCGCGATACTCTACATATATGGTTTGGGACCCGTTCTTTAGAGCTTGGACCTTCGATTAGGGGCTCAGGTGAGAGATTAGAGCTTCAGTTATTTCTCACAGCATCCCAACGCAGACATGGGTGTTGGAGAGAGCCCTCCTAGTGAAGAGTTTCCTTGTTGAGAAATCTCCAGCAGTAGAACCCACCACTAGTTGACATACAACGGATTCTTCTGCAGCTGGTAGTAAACAGATGACGTAGGGGTCCAAGAGGACCAGACCCATAGGTGGTCGACCACATGACTCAGGGTCGGTAGTGCGGGGCACCCAAGGTGGAGACAGAGCCAGACCTTCCAGGCATTGTTACTCATGCGGCGGACAGGGTCACATGGCTCGTGACTGTCCAACCCGCCACTCGGACGATCATCAGATAGATGAAGGATCTCCCAGGCAGAGGCAGAGGTTCAATCGTGACAGACCGTAAGGAGAAGGCGACCATGGTAGAGGAGCTGGTCGTGCAGCTGGTGGTGGACGACGCTTCAAGGTGTTTCCACCACCACCACCAGGAGGTCCACCCTGACCGTAGAGAATGGGTGGATAGGGGAGAGCACAACTTCAGGCCGCTGAAGCATACGACCATGGAGCTCCGAAAGCAGATAGACAAGAGTGGGACTAGTTCCAGGATTAGAGGCCTTTGTTCATGATGCTTCTAGATTCATTGATGTTGTTGTTTGTGGTTGTTATGTGTCTTTATACTTTGATCTGCAGTAATAAAAGAAACATGTCATTGTGATGTTTGCTTTCCTTCCTTTTTGTGTGGTTAATACTAAGAGGTTTTGGTTAAAACTATTGACTTGACCCTCACTTTTGAGATTTCTACTGGAGGAGACCTAGTGACTAAACACAGATTCCGACAGTGTGACTCAACCCTTGGAGGAAAGAGTAATGGTTGGATATCTTAGTAGTATCATCGAGGCCTTAAGACATCGTCCATGGCATGAATTATTACCGTTCTTGTTAGGATTGAGTGTATTAGGAAAAGGTTGTGGTTCATCGAGGGGATGAGACCAGATTTCTCTTTTTGGTAGAGGAGAAATCATATCAGCTCTTGTAAATCATAGACAAAGAAGGGTGTAGATGAGATCTTTTTAATTGGCTAGTCTCACCCATAGTTCGTCGAGTGAACGGTTTACGGTTTACTCTAATCTCTATAGTCTCAGGTGTATCTTCTCTCAGAAAGACCTGAACTTGAGATAGCGGCGATGGATTGAGTTCCTCCAGGACTATGAGTTCGAGATAGTCTATACTCCTGGTAAGGGGAACGTAGTAACAGATGCTCTCAGCAGGAGTTCAGGCATCCATCTGCTAGGAGAGGCGATGGAGAAGCTGTCCACGTAGCTGATATCCATTGTAGATAGGGGTGGTGCAGCCTATCTGTAGTCACTCCTCCAATTCTTCAGCAGAGTAGGCGAGGTGGCTTACCTCCTGGACCTTCCACCTCAATTTCACCAGGTACACGATGTCTTCCACGCATCTCAGCTGAGGAAAGCATGCATGAACCATCCCACAACATCGACCACGGGGAGCTGGACATCGATGATGGGGTGACTTTCACAGAGGTTCCAGTGGAGATTTATCATCTAAAGGAGTGAGTCTTGCATGGACGGTCGATTTCTATGGTACGCATTCGTTGGCAGCACGGGAACCTCCAGGAGTGCTCATGGGAGCAGGAGGATCAGATGCGTGCTCAGTACCTCTTTTGTTTTCCCTAGTGTGTGTTGCAGCTTTACGAGGACATAAATCCCTGAGGTGGGGGTAATGTAAAGACTTGTAAATTTCAAGGAATTTTTTTCTTAAATGATTTGGAATTTTACGAGTACGCAGTTTTTGACGACACCTGATTCCGAGGCCCGGTGTGCCCGGAATCAATTTCTGAAGTTTTGTTCGGGTATGTTCAGTGAACGTACGTGTGGGTTTTTCTATATTTTGAACCAATGCTCAGAATTGAAATCCGAGGACACCGATGAACTCGCATCGCCAATATTCACTTAAGGAAACCTTTACCATAGTTTCGTTTTATCCAGGTTGAGAGTTAATTTTTGGGGTTTTAGAATAAAATAAATAAAATTTGTAGTATACAATTTTATTTATGGATGTTAGTTATTTCCTCCATGAGGAAGATAGGGGTGGGGCCCACATCTCACATAAACTCCCATGTGAGGATTTAGTGTGGCGGGGCCCACATGATCCCCTAACCCTTCAACTCCTTTGAACCCCCCCATTAACACTCGCCTTCATTTATTTCTTTGACAACTCCACCTCATTTAATAAGAGGAGCCTCTCCACCTTCCTCCCATTAAGATTTCCAACACATTTTAATTAATTAAAGAGTGTTTGAATTTTGTAATTAGTATGTGAATAAAATAATAGCACTAGATATTATTTTGGTAGGCCTTTGTTGTGTTGGGAAAAACTTGGGAAAGCTCTGGAGAATTAGAAAATAAAAGTGTTCTTCTCCCGATGAAGAACACCTACGTCGAAGAACATTATACTCTCTCGGTGAAGAACGCTCCACGACTTCTCCTACCTCCTTCTTCCTCTGCGTCAAGGGATAAGACACCGCTCACAAGAGGCGTCACCTACGACAATAACTCCTCCTCTAACGTTGGCGGGATGACACCGTTCTTCCGCAATGCCCGACTATCAGGATGATCGTATTCCACAGCTCGACGACGTGCGACATCCATTTTGAGGTAGGGGGATTTTTGTATAATTTAATTCATGTGATTTATAACCATGAACTTGGGCGACTATTTGTTGAATAATTTTTTGAGCCTCTAATGCGTTGGGTACGGGATAAAAAAAAAGTACGGACCCATCTCCATATCGTTCTTGACGTGTGAAATGTTTGGTGATGGATGAATGGAAGGGAAACATTGATTTGAGGCCTTAATAGTGAAGATCGGGACCTGAGGAGGCCGCAGGCGCAGACGGGAGCTAAAACGGACCACTGTAATGACTCCAGTGGCCCACGAAAGGTCGCGGTGGTACCGGCGACCGGAGGCGGCGATGAAGCCCTAGAGTGCCGCCGGCGGAAGACCGCGATGGCACCAGCCATGATGGCAGGGAAGCGGAACCCACACCATGCGGGTTCTGGGGAAGCCCGGCGGCGCCAGCCTGGCGCTGCTGTTACGGGAGACGGGGGGGGGGGAAATCAGCCCCCTTGATTGATTAGGGTAGTCCCCACAGGGCACCACCACCACCTGGTCACGCTGACCAAGCGGTCTTTACCACCCTAGCCACGCGGTTTGGCCACCGCGTCACGCGGACCGGGCCGCCGCGCCACGCGGGCCGGGCCGCCGCGCCACGCGGGCCGGGCCGCCGCGCCACGCGGGCCGGGACGCCGCGCCACGCGGGCCGGGACGCCGCGCCACGCGGGCCGGGACGCCGCGCCACATGGGCCGGGCCGGTGCCTTAGGCCGGGTAGCCATCCTGGGCCTGGCCGCGCCCTACTGGGCCGGACTCGGACCCATGTTGGGTCGACCCGGTTCGGGCTGACCCAGGGTGGGTTGGGCCGGGTCGGACCGGGCCCAGACCCCCCTCTTCGGACAATTTTCGGTTAATTGACCATAAATTGAGCTAAAAACCTCCAATAGAAGCACTGTCAGTTGCGTAGGAATCCCCAGATTAAGACGTTCGTTTCAGTATATTACACTCAAGGTTTTGGTGAATTTTGGGTATGGCCGGGTTGGTTCAAACAGGAAACCAACCGGGACCTCGGAGCGGAAACACTTATAACTTAATGACCGGACGTCCGATTGATGTTCCGTCAACTACGTTAGATTCCTTTTGATGAGATAGTTCTTTTGGCATGCTCCAATTGAGGTTTGGATGCAGTTGGAGTATGTTCAAATTGGTTTATCTTAGAAACCAACCGGGCCCCTAGAACGGAAAAGCCAATAACTCTCAGACCAGACGTCTGTTTGATGAACCGTCAGTGGCATTGGTAATCTCGTTGAGAAACGGTCCCTTTGAGTATAACCCCTGGGAGTTCGAGGTATAGTTGAGATACGGCTGGGTTGGTTCGTACACGAAACCAACCGGGCCCCCGGGACAAAAAGGCTAATAACTCACAGACCGGGCGTCCGATTGACGCACCGTCTATTACGTTGAGACCCCTATGATGTGGTAGACCTTTGAGATACTTCTTCATGGGACTTTGTGACACTTGGAGTATCGAACCTTAGCTCATGGAGTGGATCTTCCAGTAGATGAGCATACGGAGTACGGAGACCTAGTAGCTAACTGAGACCTGATGATTGCTCGTCTGATTCGTTTCGGAGTGACTTGACTAGCCCAGTGGGGAGCACTACTGTATGAGGCAGAAGACCCATGGTGGAGGAGCTCTACTATGTGAGGTGGCAGACCCGTGGTACTCAACAGAAGGAGTACATCTGTAGGCTATCAGGGGGAGCACTACTATGTGAGGAGGCAGACCCATGGCGGGGAGTGCTACTGTGTGATGCGGCAGACCGGTGGTACTCGAAAGGAGGAGTACCTCAGTAGTCTAAGGTTAGTGAGTAGCAGCTCAGAGTCATGACAGGACTACTGTGCTCGACAGAGGAGGAGTTATCCAGCAGCCATGATTTCTACTTCATTAAAAAATTCCTGGTTTGAGCAGAGTCAATGACCTTTGTGTTTTCCTCAAGATTGAGATGGGTTACTTGATAACTTAGGTATATGTATGGTCATATATCTAAGTAATGGTTATCCGTTTAAATCCTACTTTTTGGTTTATCCCTATTGGATTTTGTGAGACCTTGAGGGTCTCGGGGTCCTTACTGAGTATCGTTATACTCACTCTTGCACGGGCTATGCCCGCACCTCGTTGTGTTGGATGCATATGACAGACAACGCTGACCGAGGCTGAGTGTACGAGGACTGGATGGTTTCTGGAGGTGGACCTCACGACGAGATGGTACCCAGAGAAGACGGACGAGCGTGGAGCACTGAGGATGATTTTTGTACCTACCCTTCAGGTAGGATCCGTGGTGGATGATCGAGGAGCTGCCAGACACCTTTCAGCTGTTTGTCTTTTAGTTGTACCTGTTTTGTTTTTTCCTTGTACTTTACAGTTGGGATTGTATTTTTGGCCCCTTTACTTTTCAACACTACTTTTGTATATAGTTTCTACTTAGTGTTTGCTTCCGCTTGTACTCTGGTTGTGTATGTTTACGTTTTCTAAAGGCAACGCCTTCCCAGTTCTAGGGAATTACACCTTTGGTGCTTGTCGCCAGCCACTGGCCTATGAATGGCGGGCTTGGGGTAGTCACAATGCGGGCCCCTGGGGACGAGTCATGACATTTTTCACACCTCACATCCCTGTCAACTTGGTGAATTAAGGTAAGGAGTTCTAAGAGATACTTCTCACCATTTCTCATATTATAATTAACAATGAAACTAGAGAAACTCTTAGGTAGTGAAGAAAAAATGAGATCCATGTGAAACTCATTAGGTATATTAAATCTTAATATGTCCAAGTTCTCTATGTATCAAATCAACTTGACTACATAAGGCATAACCAGTGTCAACTCTCCAAGCTTGAACATGAATAATGTATATCTCATATCTCTATTATCTCACCTTCTCTTGATAAAGATCAAGAAGGTGAGAAATTATTCTATACAAATTCATATCCTCATATTTATTTAGAAGCTTAGTGGATAATGATGATAATATTAAACATTAGAAATCTATGGAATCATCTAAATGTTTCATATAGAGAGAAAAATCTTCCTCACTAGCCTCATTACCAGGCAATTTAGGAATAAGAGTTTATAACAAATATAATTTTTATTCATGGTGTAGTATAATATGAACAAACCTATACCATTCATATAAATTCTAGCTACTTAGAAGGTTATTGTTGTTTGGAGTTGATTACTCAAGAGGGGGGTGAATTGAGTATCTATAATTTTTTTTGTTAAAGATTGGTTCTTTAAAAATTTCCCCTAATAAAAAATATAATCTATGTTAGTTTGTAGTGAATTTATAAGAGTCCAGAATGTTCAATTAATTTTTTAAGAGATTGATTAGTTCTCAGCTATACTAATCTAAAGATTAATATTACTTTTGAAACTAACCTACTAGTTCAAAACTATTATAAAAACTTGTTAAACTAACTATAAGAGTTTCATTTTGTTTGAATGCAATTTGTTAAAAAACACGGTAAAAGAAAATAACAATAGGCATAGTGGAATTTAAAACAAGAGGTTCAGTCTCAAGCCAAGACATAATCCTCTCCACTTAGTGATCACCTACCAACAAGCAGTTTAAATTAATAAACAAGTTTGATCCACACCCTGATCGGGGTTCACAATAGCATAAAAAGCTTTCCAGGTCACACTTGACCTCTACCATAGTTCTTCATGGAAAAAACAACAAACATTTCACACATGACCTCTTCCAAAGTTCTATGTGGGATACAAAAGAATAAATAGAGTGTGAGATTGAGGATAACAAGTATCCTCCAGTTATGCATAGGAGTCAGTGTGTGTGTAACAAATAGATACACACACAACTCAGTATTGTAAATAAATGAACCAAATAGATCTAAAGATTTAGATTCAGGTAAAAGGACCTACGTGTTATGCAGTGCAGTTATAGACTCAGTTGAGGTAGTGGAATTGAAGTTCGAGTCCTCTTCTAGAAGTTGACTTCAAAATAGAGTGTTATAGCCTATGTGTTATGGCTTCCAAGAGTATGAGATGTGCAACTTCTTGATTTGAAGATGTTCTAGTTAACTCAGTAGGTTTAGATCAATTTCTTTATCTCCCCGTATGTTCTTCCTTTTGAGTTCTTGGGTTTTTGGAAGTATTCTCAAGGGTTGAAGGTGTTCTTCTACATTTTTTCACTTGCTTTCACTTCCTTGAATGATCCAACTGATAATTCTTTTATACTTATAGGTATAGAAGACATAATGATCTCCCTGCATGCATGTACCTTGTAATTTATTCGTACTATCCTCTAAATATCATACAAATAGAATTAATTAATTTCAGAAGAATTAATTTTTCTAAATATGACTGTTAGATATAAGTTTGAATTAATAAAATAAAAAAAGTTTTTATGACTATCAGTGAGTCATAAGTATTAGTGAGTCAATATCATCTTTTTATCAACATCAGTGACTCTTTGTATCAATGATTCCTTCCCATTGGTATCAGTGACTCTGGGAATCAGTGAGGCAGTTGTACTATCAGTCTATCTGGGCATTGGTGAGTCGTCATCGCCGACTCATTTTGAACCATCGGTGTGTCACCCATCGGTGAATCATCCACCAGTAATTCCTTTGAACTATCAGTGCATCACCCATCGGTGAGTCATCCATTGGTGAGTCCTTTGAACTATTGGTGCTTCACCCATTAGTGACTCGACTATTAGTGACTCTCCTATCGGTGAGTCTCTTGAAATATCGGTGTGACTGATCATCGGTGACTCCTTCGATCGGTGTGACGTTTGTTCTATTGGTGAGTCTTGCATCAATGTTTTCTTTGATCAGTGAGTCCTTATTGGTGAGTTATCCATCAGTGACTCCTTTGAACCAATCAGTTTCAGAGACTTCAGAAAACTTACAAAGTGTCTGTCTTATATAGAATAGTACCATATTAAGTGAAATTCATAAATACATGTAAATATAAGCTTTTAAATATATTTAAACACAAATATCCATAATTTATTTACTTATTTAAATGTATTATACCATGTGACATAATATATTCATTTATAAATATTCATTGACATGATTAACATTAGTTGTAACATAATATGTGAATTATCATGATTTTTAAATTGGCATGATTTATGATTATTAAAACAACTATTTCACAAAGGGTCCCACAATCTCACCCGTTTTGATAATCAAAAATCATGTCAATAATGAGTTATACATGATGTTAATGAATAAGAATGACTTGACTTAGCATACCAATAGTGAGTGTGAATTCTCAATATAACTATAAGGTCTTTTCTTTTAAGATCCCCCTCAATATTTGTAGCAGAGCAATCTTAGTGATTAATATCATAGATAGGATACATATATATTATCGGTTGATTACATTCCATCTTTCATATTCCATAGTTAGTACCCCCCTTAGGTTAAGAGTTTATGCCATCTATATATTTCTCCCCCTCTTGGGATTAGTAAAAAGGTGAAAAGAAACATAAAGGATAAATAAAAAGAACATAAGGAAATTTGAAACACATTGAAGGAAAATTTATATTTATGAGTAAAACCATTAAAATACATCCATAAAAATACACCCCTCAAAAAATAAAAATATAGAGCCCTATCAAAGAATGATCCACAACTAAAGATTGGGATTTTGAGGAGCTTTCCATTTGTCTAAAGGGTCAATAGTGGGTTCAGGAGGTGGTGTTGTGGATGTAGGAAGGACTAGAAGAATGATTACACCAGGTAAGGAAATAGCTGTAGGAACATTAGATGCAAGGCTTGGTCTCTACTATTATAGAACACGACTTTGAGGTTGCTCTTAAATCACTAGCCTGATCTAAGATAAATCTTGAGACACAATCATCTGAGCAGGAGGTAGTGAACATGGTCTAATGGAAGCAGCTACAAGGACTATTATAGCATCATACTGTACATTTAGGCAGGGCTTCAAAAGCTTGATAAAATCATTGATTATTTCACCCCCATACTGCATGGCCTTCTCATAATCCTCCATGTTTTCCATAAACTTCTCCAAGGTGGGTGTAAACTATTTAAACTGGCTCACTTGATTCTTGAATTCCACTGTCACTGGTGGTATCTTGAGGTTCTCATACAAGTACTTAAAATTGTTATTCAACTCATGCTTTGTGTATATTTTAGAGAAATACTTGTCCAATTTGTCCCTGATCTCCTTTTGAGTAGCAGTTGCCTCATTTGCACATTGTCTCAGCATGTTATATACATGGTCACTATTCCTTTGCACTTTTTCAAGGGACTCTTTATTAGAATCATTTTTCATATCCTTGATCTCTTCTCTTATCATAGTCATGAGAGACTCCATATCCATAGTAGGCCTGGTAACTCTTGAACTGGATGCACCAGTAATCATTTTTCCAAGATCTTCTTTGAACTTTTTCAAATCAGTATTCTAATGATGTGTAATAAGGTTTATAAGAACCTCTATAACTCCACCAAGTGTGGTTTTGAAAACATTGGATAATGATACCATTTCATGACCAATTTTCTTCACTTCTTATCTCAACATTGAATTATTTCTCACAATGGTTTCAATTTTAGTGATAAGATTGGGCTGTATCTCTTGAATTATGATTTTTGAAATCCTAGCAGCATCTTCCTTTGAAATACTCATAGAAGTAGAAGATTCATTTATGAATTCAATAGAGGTTCTCACAGATTCACATACATCATCTTTTAATTTTTCAAGATCTTCCATGGTGACATAGTCACTAGGCACTGAAGGTACAACATGCTCATCACTGGTAGGCAGAGTACGTGAAGTAGGAGCAGTCAGTTCCACATCATATTATGGAGAAGGAGGAGCTACCATCTCCTCATATGAATCATAATTCATCCCAAATAGGATATATCCTATATTTCTAGTCCACTTACCAGTACAATTACAATCTCTAGGATCCACAATATCAATTCTTACTCTTTTCCTTTGAGGATCCCCCTCATTCTGAGCTTCACCTTATTCTTCTTGAACTCCAACCAAAATATCATTCTGAGGCACTGGTACTATTTGAACTTCAACTTCTTCTTAATCTCTAGCCACTCCAGCCACTTGAGGCTCCTCTCCATTCTGAGGCACAAGTGCAATTTGAGGTTCAACTTCTTCCTCTTGACCTCCATCCATAATATAATTAAGTTCCTGAATGGTACATTCACCATCATTAGGGTGGTCATGTCCATCCTCATGTCCCACATCTTCTTCAACATGATCAAAATCATCAGCATCAACCTATCCATCAGGATCAACATCATTTTGTCTTCTAGCTTCATCATCATCTCTATGCACAGACTCCTCACCTGAAATAACTGCTTCTTGTCTTTCTTTTAGTGAGTCACTCACATGATCATCATCATCATCATCATCATCATCATCATCATCATCATCATCATCATCATCATCATCATCATCATCATCATCATCATCATCATCATCATCATCATCATCATCATCATCATCATCATCATCATCATCATCATCATCATCATCATCATCATCATCATCATCATCATCATCATCATCATCATCATCATCATCATCATCATCATCATCATCATCATCATCATCATCATCATCGTCATCATCATCATCATCATCATCATCATCATCATCATCATCATCATCATCACCATCACCATCATCAGTCCTGCTCACATAAAATTCAACACTAGAGACTTAAGTATCTTCCTCATAATCATCTAAAAGAGGTTCATTAGAAGGTAATTATAATGGTGGAATTACAGGTCTATATACAATTTCTCTAGGGATTTCCGCAATATCTGTTTCACTCTAATCATCTATAGGAGACCCCTCTTCTCCTTGTAGCTTAGGATCAACTTGTTCTTAATTTGAATACACAACCTGATCACCAGGTTTAAGACCTGTATCAACTTGATCACTTGGTCTGGTAGGATGATCTATAGGATTATAATCCTTATATAATTTTTCCTCATCTTCTAACCAACATATCCTCCATGTATTCCAAAATATTTTCATTCTTTTGTAGATATCTTTCTGAAGACAGAAGGTACTACAAGTATCAATCACTTCATATTCATCCTACACACATCATAGCTTCTTCAACATGCTGAAATAATAATAAGATAATATAAAAAAGTTTCTTTTTGAGATGGTTTGATCATTTCACAAATGTGTATCATAAGGTACCAACACAGGTTCAATTCACCTAATTCTTCAACAAATAATTCAGGAAGACATCCCAATACTTTAAGGAAGAAAAATCTCCCTTCCTTGGGAATATTTGGTGTTGGATGAAATTGAAAATAAATATGGCCTCTCCATATAATTTTGAAGTTGTTAACCTCCTAGATTTCTCATTTCCAGTCAACCATTTCAACAAATTTTCATAAGAAAATAAATCTGAAGTTTGTGGAATGTTACCCTGGTAGTCATTGAATATTATCTCATGAGACATCACTAATAATTCAGCCCACTCCTTTGAAGAAAATAAAATATCTTTTCCATCTACCCCGGATTTCATCTGAGCCTCCTTAGATCCTTCCAAAAGCACTTCCAAATGGAGATAAAATTGGTGTACCATCTTGGGATAGAAAGGTCTCTCATTTTTTTCAAACCAAATAACAAACCATTGTGATTCCAAAACTTTCAGCAAGAGAGACTTGCTCGATAACAACCATTCGACATACACTTCTTTTTCAGAAGTTACTATGCAGCTTCCCAACTCTGGATTCACAGAACTTGTGGCACTTATTGATTCTCCTTTCAGATGCTTGGATGATGATAATTCACTTGGTCCTTCCATTACATGCTTTCTTCTTTCCATTATAAAGGTTTGGGTTTAAATAAGTAAGTTGAAAGGTCGAAGGTTTGAAGGTAGAGTGGGTATTGAAAGGCAGAAGGGTAGAAGTAGTATGGATAAGTTTAATTTTATCATTTAGGGATTTTACTTTGTAAAAATATAAAATAGAATAATGTTAAAAAAATAAACAAGAAATTGTGTTGTTTTACTTAAGAGATACAGAAAAAAAGATTTACTAAAAAGTCCCTATAGGTATTGGTTTTACTATAATGGTATCAATATCACCCGATCAGTTTTATCTGATCGGTTTCACATGATCAATTTTATCTGATTGGTTTCACCCAAATGGTTTCACCTAATCAGTTTCATCCAAATGGTTTCACCTGATCGATTTCACTTGATTGGTTTCACCCAAATGGTTTCACCTGATCAGTTTCATCCAAAGGGTTTCACCTGATTGGTGTCACACGACCAGTTTATCTAACAAATAGATTTTTCTAAGGGGATAAGGTTGGATAGTCTTTATAAATTTATCATTCCTAGTTCATGTTGGATGTTTCTCATTCTCTCAGAGTTTAAGGGTTTGGTAAAAATGTCAGCAAGTTGATGTTTAGTCCCAATAAACTCAAGAGTTATATCACCTTTTTGATAGTGATCTCTCAAAAAGTGATGTATTACATCAATATGTTTTGTTTTAGAATGAGAAATTGAATTTTTATAATTTTTAATAGAACTTGTATTTTCTCAATTTATGGGGATATGTATGAATAGAAATCCATAGTCTAACAAAGTGTGTTTCATCCACGAAATTTGTGCACATCAACTACCAGCAGAATGTACTTTGCTTCAGCAGTTGATAATGAAACATAATTTTATTTTTTACTACACCATGAAATTAGAGACTTTCCTAAAAAGTGACATGTTCTAGAGGTGATTTTTCTATCTAACTTACATCCATAAAAGTCATCATCAGAATAGCTAACCATATAAAAAGGATGTCCTCTTGGGTAGAATAATCCTAAATTAGTTGTATATTTGAGGTATTTGAAAACTCTTTTAAAAAATTTTAAATGTGACTCTTTTGGGTTTTATTGAAATATTTCACACATAACCACACTAAAAACGATGTCTGGCCTATTATAAGTTAAGTAGAGCAAACTCTCAATCATTCCTCTATAAGCAGTTTGATCAACTGATTTCCCATTTTCATCAAGATTCAACTTAAAAGTAGAACTCATAGGTGTTTCACTACTCTTAATTCCATAAAATACATATCTTTCAAAAGATATTTAGTATATTTACTTTGATTAATAATAATTCCTTCTTTGTTTTAAAATATTTGAAAACCAATAAAATATTTAATTTCTCCCATAAAACTCATTTCAAACTCACTTTGCATCATTTTTGGAGAATCATTAGACAAATAATTTTTAGAAGATCCAAAAATAATATCATCTACATATATTTGAGCTATTAAAACACATTTAGAAATTATTTTTAATATTTATATTAGGATCTACAACTACTTTTGTAAGATCTTTAGAAATAAGAAAGTTACTTAACCTATCATACGAAGCTCTTAGAGCTTGTTTCAAACCATATAAATCTTTAGTTAATTTGAAAACATGATTTGGAAAATAAAGATTTTTAAAACTTTTGGTTTGTTAAAAAAAAAACATCCTCAATTATATAACCATTTAAGAATTCACTTTTCACATCCATTTGACAATTTTTGAAATCCAAGTGTGCTGCATAGGAAAGTAAGATTCTAATGGATTCAAGCCTAGCTACTGGTGAAAAGGTCTCCTCATAATTAATTCCCTCTTCTTAATTATATCCTCGTGCAACAAATATAGCTTTATTTATAACTACATTTCCAGATTTATCTACTTTATTCCTAAACGCCCATTTAGTTCTTATGGTCAAGGTATCTTTCAGTCTATCAACAAGCTTCCAGACTTTATTTTTCTCAAATTGATTAAGTTATTATTGAATATCCATCACCCAAAATTCATCATTGATTACATCATTGATATTTTTAGGTTCAAGTTGTGACAAGAATGCTTGATTTTCAACATGATTTTTCAAGGAAGCTCTAGTTTGTGTTCCTCTGCCTAAATCTCCAACTACAACATCTAAGGTATGGGTTTTAAGTGTTCTAGATGGTATATTAAAAGTATGGATAGTTATTTCAGGTTCATCACTTGGTTCTGGTTCATTATGGCTAGAATTTAGAGAATTTATAGAATTGGAAGTTTTAACAGATTCCTTTATAGGATGGTTAGAGATTTTAGCATTGATTTCCAAATTGGACATATCCTCTTCAAGATTTTCTAGAAAGGTATTAGGTTCATGTGAATCTGTTTCATCAAACTTGACATGTACATATTCCTCCACACATTTGGTTCTTTTATTAAAGACTCAGTAATATTTTATTTATGTTTAATATCTAAGAAATATTATTTTATCACATTTAGAGTAAAATTTATCTAGATTACCTTTAGTGTTTAGAAAATAAACATTACATCCAAATAATTTAAAATAATTTACCTTAGATTTCCGATTATTCCACAACTCTTAAGAATTTTTCTTAAGTATAGGTTTAATTAAGACTATATTTATTATATAACACACTGTATTAATAGCTTCATCCCAAAAGTAAATCGATAGATCATATTCATTGAGCATAGTCTGGGAAATTTCATGTAAGGTTCTATTTCTTCTTTCTATTACACCATTCTGTTGAGGTGTCCTAGGGGAAGATAAGTTATGCCTATATCCATTTTTTGAGAAAAAATATCCAAATTCTTGATTTTTAAACTCATGTCCATGGTCACTTCTTAAGTATTTAATTTTATGTCCACTAATATTTTCTAAAGTCCTAGAATACTTAGCAAAATGAGAGCAAACTTCACTTTTGTGAGATAATAAAAAGGTCCAAGTATACCTAGAGAAGTCATCTATAAGAACATAAAAATAGTGATTCCCATTGAGACTTGAAACTCTATATAATCCAAACAAGTCCATGTAAACCAACTTGAGAGGTTTAGAAGTTGTAAATTCTTTCTTTGGTTTGAAAGAGATTTTTTGTTGCTTTTCCTTTTGACAAGGATTTAACACTTTATTGTTTAGAAGCTCTAGTTGGTTAGGTCCTTAACTAAACCTTTTGTGGTTAAATTTTTATGGGATTTTACATTATAATGTCCTAGTATTCTATAATAGAGTCAAGAATCTTTGTGAAATTCACTTAGACAGGAAACATTCTATGATGCTAGTGTGTCTAAATTTACAGCATATACATTATCATTTATAAGAGTAGTAAATACTAAGTTATTTTTGGAATAAAAACATGGCATGAATCATTTTTAAATTTTACATTAAATACATCATCAAACAACTGAGATATGTAAAGAAATTTATATTTTAATCCATCAACATAGAGTACTTTGGAAATTGAAATAGAGTTAGGGTTACCAATCTAGCCTAAGATGATGATTTTTTACTTTACCATTGTCACCAAATGTGACATATAATCCATAAATCTTGATTAAATTCTTCAATATTGAGTAATATCCTATCATGTGTCTTGAACAACCAATTTCCAAGTACCAAATATTTCTACAGGAACTCTTTAGGCAATTCACCTACAAGACAATCCATCCAAGAAGAGATTTTGGTACCCATATTTGTCTAGGTCTAGAAACATTAGTAATAAAGGATTTAGGAACCCAAAATTGTATTATGGGTTTAATATATATAGATTTTAAAGTATTTAAAAAATAAACTTTATTTGGTCTAGAAAAACACGATGCATTAAAATATTTTTCAGAACTGGAACTTGCAGTAAAATCTTGATTTTTGGATAGAGAAGCAGATTTTCCAGATTTAGTTATAGAATGTGTTTTAGATAAATTTCTTTTTCCAGGCAGATATCCTATTACAGTAGTACACTTAGCACTTATCTTTTTACCAAGTAATTGATTAAGTGTGTTTTTACAATTGGTAAACTTTCTATATCCTTCTTTAGTTGATAATTAGATAAAATTAGGTCATTATTTTCCTTTAGCAGTTGTGAATTTTTCTCTTTCTCATTAGTAAGTTCCAATTTAATATTTGAAAAGAGTGCATGCTGTTTCTTTAATGATTTATACTTATCCTTCAGTTCATTACATGTTTCTTCTAGCATATTACAATACTCAAATAGTTCATCATTTTTCATATTTTTAGATTCAAAATCATCTCTATAATAATAGTCATTAGGTAGAGAAGAGTTTAAGAGTACTTATAAGGTATTTTTCATAAATCACATGCTTTCCATATCTTCTTTCTCATTCTGAGAAGAAGAAGATTCTCTAGAGTTGTCCTCAGATGCATTCCAGGTTTCCTTCATTGCTTTCTTATATTTTCTATATTTAAACTCATACTTATTTTTATACTTTAATTTAGGACAATAAGCTTTGACATTCCCTCTCATTTTTCATTCATAGAAAACTATTTCTTTTGATTTGTCAGGCTTTTTCAAATCCTTTTTCCAATTGCCTTTGTTTTCTTATTTTTCTTTATAGTTTGGTCTCTTGAAGAAATTCTTCTTTCAATTTTTTTTTTGAATCTCCTAGATAGCTGAGCCATTTTATTATCACTGTCTGAAGATGATTATTAACTACTTGTTCTCTCAACAATATCTTGAACTTTCTCTTTGTCTTTTCTCTTGGAAGTGGTAGTCTTTAAGGCTATAGATTTTCTCTTAGGTTCATCCTCTTCTTGATTCACCTTTAGTTCCTCTTCATAAACCATTAACTTTCCAATTAGTTCCTTCACTAGTAGTTTATCAATGTCACATAATTCTATTATGGATACTAATTTCCCTCTCCATTTATCTGGTAAGCATTGTAGAATTCTCATGATCTTCTCCTTTGCTATTACATATCTTCCCGACGAAATCACTGTGTTCATAATCTCACTGAACCTGAGATACATATCAGAAATAGATTCATCATGATTCATTCTAAAATTGTCATATTTAATACTATAAGTATTTAATCTCATCTCTTTCACATTAGTTATTCCCTAATGGGAAACATCCAAAGTGTCCCAAATATCACAAGCAGTTTTACAGGCATAAATACGATTAAATTCTTCATCTCCTAGTGCACAATATAGAGCATTCATTTATTTATAGTTATTGTTATAGGAAGTCTTAGTAGCTTTATCCCAAATGTTTCTAGCAGTGGTAGGGAGTACATATTTACTTTCAATAGTATTCTAGATTTCAAATCCAATGCTTTCTAAATGTATTTTTATTTTAAGCTTCCACTGAGCATTATTTATTCCATTAAAAATTGGTGGTCTATTCGTAGCATCTCTTTCTAATCTATTATCTGTAATGTAAATTTAGAAAATATTTCAAAGAGATAAAAATTTAGTATTAACAGAAATTTTAAGATCTTTGAAATACAACTACAATCACAGTTGAAAAAGATTGAAAAAGCTTTGAAAACTAAAAAATTCCTAAATCCTTTGATACCAAATATTGGTCGAAGTAGAGTACTCAAGAGGGGGTGAATTGAGTATATATAAAATTTCTATTAAATATTGATTCTTTGAAAATTTCACCTAATTAAAAATATAATCTAAGTTAGTTTGTAGTGAATTTATAAGATTCCTAAATGTTAAATTATTTTCTCAATATATTGATTAGTTCTTAGCTATACTAATATAAAGATTAATATAACTTTTGAGACTAACCTACTAGTTCAAAAATGATATAAACACTTTCTAAAATAATGATCAGATTTTGATTTTGTTCGAATTAAATTTTTTAGAAATCATGGTAAAAGAAAATAATAATAGGTACAAAAAAATTTAAAACAAGAGGTTTAGTCTCAAGCCGAGACTTAATCCTCTCCACTTGGTGATCACCTACCACCAAGGAGTTTAAATTAATAAACAAGTTTGATCCACACCCTAGATTGGGGTTCAAAAAAACATACAAATAGTTCTAGGTCACACTTGACCTCTACCACAATTTTTCATGGGAAAAACAACAAACAAGTCACACACGACCTCTTACACAGTTCTACGTGGGATACAAAAGAATAAATAGAGTGTGAGATTGAGGACAACAAGTATCCTCTAGTTATGCACATGATTCAATGTGTGTGTAACAAATAGATACACACAGCACTCAATAATGTAAATAAATGAACACAACAGAGAAAAATATGTAGAGTTAGGTTTAGAAGGCTCTATGACAGTGCAGTTTTGGGCTCAGTTGGTGAAGTGGAATTGAAGTTCGAGTCCTCTTCTGGAATTTGACTCCAAAACCGAGTGTCCTAGCCTCTGTGTTATGGATTATAGAAGTATGATATGTTTAGATTCTTGATTTAAAGATGTTCTGTTCATCTCAGCAGGTTTAGCTCAATTTCTTGATCTCTCCGTATGTTCTTCATTTTGAGTTCTTGGGTTTTTGGAAGTATGCTCGAGGGTTGCAGGTTTTATTTTTCATGTTTTCGATTTCTTTCTCTACCACAAATTTTCCAGATGGTAATTCTTTTATACTTTGAGGTCTAGTAGACATAATGATCTCCCCACTTGTATGTACCTCATAATATCCTCGTACTGTCCTCTGAATATCCTAAAAACATCATTAATTAATGTTAGAAGCATTAATTTGTCTAAATATGACCGTTAGATATAAGTTTGAATTAATAAAATAATTTTTTTTATGACTATCAGTGAGTCATAAGTATCAGTGAGTCAATAGAATCAGTCTATCAGCATTGGCGAATCTCTATATCGGTGAGTCCTTCCCATCGGTATCAGTGACTCTGGGCATTGGTGAGTCAGTTGTACTATCAGTCTGTTCGGGCATCAGCGAGTCATCATTGATGACTCATTTTGAACTATCAGTGTGTTGCCCATAAATTACTCATCCATTGGTAATTCCTTTGAACTATCGATGCATCACCCATCGGTAAGTTTTCCATCGATGACTCCTTTGAACTATCTATGATTCGACCATCGGTGACCCACCTATCAGTGAGTCACTTGAATTATCAGTGTGACCGATCATCGATAACTCCTTTGATCGGTGTGTGGTTTTTTCTATCGGTGAGTCCTGCATCAGTATCTTCTTCGATCGGTGAGTCCTCATCAGTGAGTCAGCCATGAATGACTCCTTTGAGCCAATTGGTGTCAGAGACTTCAAAAAACTTACAATGTGTCTGTCTTATACAGAATAATACTAGATTAAGTGAAATTCATAAATACATGTAAATATACACTTGTAAATATATTGAAACAAAAATATCCATAATTTAATGACTTATTAAAATGTATTATACCATGTTACATAATGTATTCATTTATAAATATTCATTGATATGATTAACATTAGTTATAACATAATATGTGAATTATCATGATTTGTAAATTGGCATGATTTATGATTGTTAAAAAAACTATATCACAAAGGGTCAAATAGTTATCATTCTTTAATATAGATCACAATTATATAGTTTAAGTCATATAACTTGAAATTTATATAATAAATAAGATCAGATTTTTAGTACTTTATTTGGATTACAAAATTAGATAATAAATTTAATTTATTAATATCCCACTATTTTATCTAAATCCAATAACCCTTACAAATGGTTTTAGAATATCTATTTCATGTATATTATAATTTAAAATACCCATTCACTCTTTTCTATAACCCAAAATTTGTCCATATAGATTACTTGATGGAGTTTAAGTAAGAATAATTTTCTAACTACACTAGCTTATAGATCCTTGATATGTTGAGTGGACTCCCCAATCCTGAAATATTAGACTTGGATTTCCTTTACACTTTCCTATGAAAAATGCTATTGAATAGACTTCAGCCATTATACTCAATACCAATTCAGTTAAATTTACCTAAAACCCTCATAATAATTCCCTAATAAAATTAAGTGTCCATACTTTTTCCCTAAAAACAATGAGTTATATGGTTGCATTATTATTCAAGTAATGGAATATTTATCTAACTTAATATTTGATTAAGTGTTTTTTAATTTATATTTATGTGTAAATTACCTATTTTATCTTATCATATCCTTATTAATATTAAACATATTTTTACTTAAGTTATTATCCATATATTAGATAAAATTTATGTATAGTAAAATTTATTTTAGTTCTACATTTCATGTTTGTTAATTCATTTATTAAGTGATAGCGATAAAACATCCAAAAATAATTAACCATGAAACTGACAAAAATTAAATAATAAAGTGGTATTATGATGATATTTTCTATTAGTTGGGTTATCTAGATGATGATAAACCAATCCATGACCCTAGAGAATAAACTCCTGGAACCATGCTTGGTTTGAGTTGCATCATTCAACTTATGATACTATGTATCTCCTAGATTGGTTTGTCCTTGGATCCAAACCTTAACCTCCTCCTCTCACCTGTGAGCTCTATCCATTACATAAGCATCACTCAGATACAGGCGATGTGAACCAAAGGATTGATCAGGGGTTTACATAAAATAAACCCTAAGAACATCGACCCTTACATAATGATAAGGAGGAATCACACATAGGTCATCAATATAATTTACTAAATTATTTAAAAAACCATTAAATAATAATAAATTAAAATAAACCAATTACATACACAAGTTGGTCTAGGATCACGATCATCCATACACAAGCAACAATTATGCATTTGATAAACTAGAATTCATTTCAATCACTCTTAATCAATATAAAATGCACTCAAATTAATTAATTATCTTAATTAATTAATTAATTCATTTATATTAATTTCCATCAAAACCCTAATTTATATTTATATCCTTTATAATTTTAAACAAATTAAACAAATTAATTTTATTTAAAATTAACTAAGTAAAAAGTATGTACTTGGAGGAAACATGACGAACACCTGTCCAAACTACTTAGAGTATATTGTGGTCATATACTATCTATACATACAACATGTAGAATAAATGTATTTTAACTTAATTAATTAGAGTGTATAGTCACTAAATGACATAAGAACACATTTTATTTACATTGAGTGTAATGTTTTTATTGCGTGCGGAGTAGTCCATGTATTGAGACTATGCATAGTATATAGTTTTGAATATGGAAAATAACTTAATTTAGTATTTAATATATATATATACAACCTATCACTTGAAGTGTACTTTCAATAAATGAAACAAAGACACATGTTGATTAAGTTTAAATGGAATAATTAATTGATTTTAATTTCTCTATAAATAGGTAGTATACAAGGTATGTACAGTCTATCAACATAATGTGTATGTATCTTCTCTATCTATCCATGACACATGCCTAGGGACTAGGTATATGAGATAGCCACATACATTAACAAGACACACAACATGTATAAAACTTACATGTTGTGTGGCCTCCAATTTATAAGTCTCTAATTCATACACATCATGCAATAAATACATGATGCATCTTTGATTCATGGACTATACAATGTATAAGTAATTTACCTGGCGTGTAGTCTGGATAAACTTGTTCTAAGTTGGCCCAATCAACACATAGTGTGTATTTAATTCAATTCACATGTTAATAACTACATGAAAACCCATATTTTTCATGGATCATCCTAGGTCGGTGAATATGGGTACATGATGTGTACCTTTTGGATACACGTCGTATACTCTTATGCCATCTAATCAGAATCCTCACTGCATCGGGGCATCTTCTTAAAATGTTATTCATTTATAATTAATCCATTTTGATTATATGAGTGAGAATGAAGAATAATAAGATAATATATGGACATTGATATTTGAAGAATTATTAAACTTGAAATGAAAAACTAACAGTGCATGCATAAATCAATTAATGATCAATAAATAACTATAAATTATTATATGAAAACTTTGATACCAATTAAAGGTTTAAAGCATAGAGGAAGTACCTATTGGGTAGTAGAAAACTCATTTTTTTTGTAATCAATGAATAATCTGAGATGTATATGAAAAATAATTTCATGAATAATGACATTAGTTTATATATTATTTGACATAAATGCCTAGAACCCAGAAGAAAATACCATCACATATAATTTCTAATTAATTTATGAAAAAAAGAATTATCTTATGTTGGAATTATTTCCTCATTAAAGATTCAGTAAACCTATTATTTTAATATTTTTTTTGTGGAGAGATGATTCAAGGGTATAGTACCTCTAGCAGTAATCCACACATGATCCAACAAACTCCAAACATCATCGTAAAAATCACAGGGTGATAGCAGGAAAGATTCTATCACTTGAATTGTCTGTTGATGACTAAAAAAAGGATCAATTTGAGGTTAGAAGGATTATTATTGTTCTTTATAGAGTTTAAAGGGTGGAATAGGAGAATCAATCTCTATTATTGAGAGTGTTCTTGTGGAAGTTCAGTCTAAGGATTGGGAGAATTATCTATATATTTTTATTATGTACAATGGAGATTAAGAATTAGAATGTTATAATCATGTTTAAATAGCATTAGGGTTAGATAATAATAATTAAACATGGTCTATTATAATTCTCTTAATACCTAGTGAAATAATAATAATAATAATAATTACCAGACATGTGATAGACATGGGATAAATAAATATAATTTTTAGAATAAATAAATTTAAATCTATTCAAATAATATTCAATTTATTATTTCTCACCAGACCATTAAACTTGGTTCTACAATCCTCCACAATATTTATCAAAACTTTAATAATGACTATTTATTTAAATAAATAAACATCACTGCATTAATCACTAATAAATAAATAAATATTATATTCACTAAAAATTGAGAATATATGTTTATTGAATCTTTAAATCAAATTTATTCTCTTGAATAACCGGTGACTAAATATTTATGATCAATAAAAACATGAATAATTATTAAAAAATATGTGAGAATAATATTTATTCAAAATGTTACATTCAATTATAATTTAACTGATGTTCTTGATACCGTTAGTGTTTGACCCACTAGGCCCCTTACTCAGTGGTTTCAGGCAGAACAACCTAAATTCCAAGGTTAGCATTTAAAAAATTGAAAACGAACCAATAGAAAAATAATTTAATGTCATAATAACATACAAACTCCTACTAACATACACTGTGTAATATAAACCCTTCATCATGATATCTCTAATCAAGTAGGTTGTATATTTATGTCATCAACCTAATTACTTGATAAATCTTTCTTTGACTTTATAGAAATGAACTTTCTAATAGAACGCCATGGATATGGATTTATTAAGGAAGTTATATTCCCATAAAAATGCTTGAGATATAAACTTTCATTAAATATTAGAAGGAAAAAAACCCTTTCACGCATCTTTCATTAATTCCATATCATTCATGAAACACCCAACACACTAAAATTTTCCACAAACATATCTCATCACGATTTTAAAAAATACATCCAAGCACATGAATCATGATATGAATTAATAATAACCATAAAGTATAAGAACTATTATACACACACATATATAGGAACATACAATGAAACATATAAATGTAGATTTCCTACTAGTGGTTCAAGTTCCCATAACCTTCTTTCTTGAGATTACCAAGGATGAACTTCATGAGAGGAAGTCTCAATGTCTTATGACCCCCAACCCATGATATCATATATCATTTTTATCCCATAAGATGATATCATCTATACATAGAATATATATTTTAGAATAATATCATTACAGTTCCAAGTTCTCATCATAGTAGGAAAAGTTTTATGACCTTTTAGTGTGACATGTACCCTTAAGACATTATCACATACAATGTTATATAGAAGAATAATCACAATGTGACAAAACTTCATTAATATTCAAATTGCATGAATAAATGTAATTATAAATTATATAGAAGTTGGTTATAGGTTACTAACTCTAAAACGGTCACCCCTTAGGTCACCCCTAACATTTCAGACTTTATTAGTTCAAGGAATGCCCCACTTATTGGCCAAATGTTTAAGCTATATATTTTTATTAGACCAATCATGGTATAGATAATTCAATTCTCACATAGAATAAAATTACATACCATTTAATTTACTTTGAGGATAATAACACATTAGGTCAGCATGAAAACACATCATACAGATGAATACAATGATATTAGACTTTAAGGATAACTTATAGATCACCTACCTTAAACTAGATTTATTTACTTAAAGCTAAGATTGACCACCCTCACCTAATCTCGTCCAAGACCATTCATACACATCCCAACCAAAAGAGGCCCTAACTATATCAAATTCAATTCAATTAAATTATAATAAAAATATAATTAGTTTATAAATTAAACCAATATTAATTCTAGAATTAATACTTAGGGCATAATTTAAAAAAAAACTCACTAGGAAATATTATGTGGCTTAAAAATTGAAAAAATGGTGTGCATCACCCTTGATATCCACCAGGAACTCTAACACACAAAACTCCTAATTTCTCTTTTAAACTCATTGATAAATTTTACCCCAACTGATGTAAATCTATAAATAAAACAAAGTAGTGACATAACTCAATGTAACCACTTGAATCTTAGTATGTTTATCCTCCCAGGACCCCCTTTAGCCAAAACACACCAAAGTAACCTTCATATTCAAATGATTTAACTATACCTTGGCAGAATAATTACCAAACCTTATCCTAGATATAGTACAATCAATGGCTATAAATGTAGGAGAAGAATTGAAGGATAAGAAAAGAATATCACCTTAAATAATGAGTAAAAACATGTTTAATCAACGTGGGCCAAGGAGGTTAAAAAGGGAGAATAGGTTAGGAATAAAATCTGGTCTTGTCTCTATTTTAATCTCCTATAAATGAAAAATATAGAAGGAATTTTCCAATTTTAAAGGAAAAAAGACCATATTTCCCTTTTATCCTTAATTTAAATAATTTATTAATAATTTGGAAGAATATAGAAAAAATTCATCGAACTCAATTTTTGAGAAACTCTAAAACTCTTACTTATGGAACCCAAATAACCATATGTATCACCCCCTTGAAGACCCTTATGTATCACCCATTCACTATTTTCATCAATTTTTTTGATAATTATTGAACCCTTATGTATCAAGGAAGAGACTCTTACATATCACCCTTAGTCGCAGGAAATATGCTTTTTTTAAAGGTTGGAGCCAAAGCCTCATTTATTATTACAACAAAGCAAAGACCTATTTAACTGGGTAGAGGGAGAAACATTACATATCCCAAAGGACCAGTGGGAATTTATCCCCTTAAATATCAAGGTAAAGACTCTTATACACTAAGAAGTTACTATTACTTATTTCCTTTTCCTCAGAGTTACTCTTAAATATATAGGGAAACTCCACAATGAATCTAACATATCATCTGAGTTACTGTTATGCATAAATCCTCTTATATTTATACTTATACATTTTTATATTACTCTATAGAATGACTCTTATGTGTTGAAGAGTTACTCTTTCATAATAAAAGTTACTATTACACATGAAGAGTTTACTTTTACATATCACGACGACTTCCCACACTTAGACATTTCCACACAAGATGTGGTTACCCTTACGTATAGAGTAACCATATATAATAGAAAATCTAACACAAGGTGTTTTCTAAGACTTATCCATTTCCCCCAACCCTTCACAATGTGACTCTTATATATGAGACTTAGTGAAAATTTCCAAACACCTGGACCTTTATGCATAGTAAATCTTACACATCATAAATAAACTCTTACATATGGGACTTTACCAAATTTCAAGGAATTAACTAAAATCCCCTTAAGTCATTCATATCCTAGGACTCACCCTAGTCATACACAATAACTAAAAAACCAATTTTTTCTATAATTTATCCCAAATTCATCTAGAATCCAAATTTCAACATATCACATCGTACCTTCAAAACTCTTCCAAATACCACCTACAACATAATTTTATAATAATTAAACCCCTGATCCCAAGATAACTCTAAAGAATCATTTAATATCCTATACCAATACCTCCAATACATTAAACTCACACAAAAAATACAACACACCGTGACACCCACTAGTTACAACATGACCAACTAACTGAAACTGAAATTCTTAGTAAGGCTTCTAAATCTTGACTCAATATTCACCTGATCACTCTAGACACCTCCCAAGACTCCAATAACATCCAAAAAATATATCTTGAATATGTTTAAACTCTTGTATTCTCAATCTAAATCCCAATTCTATAAAAATTCACATGCTTTGAGAAAAAAATTCGAATTTCCCTTATTTTCCACAAAATCGTCATGACACGGGTCTTTAAAAAATCCCCTCCATAATCATTCTCATCCACAATAAGTCTCATTGTGAATTCTTGGTGAAACATACTAGCCATCAAGCCTCAATTAATGGACCAAATCCCATACTTCCCATTGTTTATGTTCATTAAACCTTACACCCAAACCAGATCTACAACTCAAGACCTCTCCAACTCATATATTGTGAAGACAACTATTCCCACAAAATCCACGATGATTCAAAAATTATAGTGTTATTAATGAATTACTAATTTATTTATTCCACACTCCATCGATTGACATTATTGGTCTAGAATATATTATCTCTCACTCGACATTACACCCAAGCATGACCTGATTATTCTCCTTAGAATCCACAGTCCCATTTCTGAGACTATATCCATAACACAAGGCCCTAAATCATTTCATATATTATCATTCTTTCTACAAGCATATATATTCTAGAGACCTAGGTTCCCTACCAGCCTGTCTCTCAAGACTCACACATGGTCATACTTGCCGACTGTCATCTCACATTTATTAATTGTTAGTTACTGATTTCACTAACTTTCCAAGATTACCATCAATCAATATCCACATTTGGTCATATTATATTAACCATAGATAAATATATATCTTACACCCAATCACCATCATAAAATTGCAACCACCTTTGGGTTGGTTCCTCTAACATGTCATTCTCGAAATTTACTAAAAACCACATAAAATGAGCATCACACTCTTAGATCATATAAGGTGTGTTCCCCACCATAGGACTTTACTTAACACCAATATATGAGAACAATATTGATATATACCCACCATCAACTAAACACTAATATCTACAATCCCCACTCATGATCCTCACAAATTTTCTAACTATTCTATAATTCCCTACACAACGATTTTCTAATACTACCAAAAATCATCTGCTGTATGCCTAATCCTAATGGATAAAACTTAAGTTCCATGAACTTGATCACCATCACATGAATATCACATTTCATCCAATTATAGGATTTTCATAGTTCCATTAGAAACTCAAAATCATAATGTTATCCACCTTACTGTAATTAAGTTACTCTCTTGATTCCTTAGTCATTACACTAAGCCACTCAACCCTTCAGTGTTTCACATGACCCAATAGTCATTTCACCACATTACATACTTCAAAGGTAACAACCCACATCTCCCATGAGATTATAATCCTGAAATATCCATAATATCATGACCCCTTATCCATTCCACTATCGAAATATAGATACATCATCTCATGTACTAGTCATATTATAATGAACTGACCTTTATTGGTCAAAATACACTTTTTTATACCTAGAGAAACCGCCACTCTATAAAAAACATGTTATAACATAAAATTTCAATGCCTTTTTTCTATTACTTAATCACAAAAATGTGTCTTACACCTCTCCACCATCATATCACATATGATCTACAACCATAACTTAACTCTATGAAATAAGGAAACCAAGTAGTCCTAGACTCCATCACAAAACACTATCACCTCTCAAGGTTATAACCCCTAAATAGATCCCACAGCTCCAAAAACATACATCCCGAAAAAACCTATACATGAACTAAGAAGAGTCAAAAGTAAGAACCACACATCATCAATCATCATCATGACCTCACCCTAGGAGCCACACTACTTATCCAACTCTATCTCTATTTCCCAAAGATTTCCCAAAATCCACCCATAAATATGTTTCACATATCATCCAAATCCAATCATGCCTAAACAAACACTAAGATTACCTATCTTAAGATAATATTAAGTTACAAAAAATCCTATAACATATAGGTTAAATAATAAATCACTCTCTTAACCCATTTCTAGAGAGTATCTTTCAAACCAACATCACAAGGTGCTCAACAACCCCCATTACTAAAACAAGCATACCCAAGAAGGTGTATACCACTATGATACTCTACCATACCATTTTATTCATTACACATTGATTCATATTACATCAATAATAGTTTTATGCACATAATAAAATAACTAACCATATATCATACTCAATTTCATCTTAATAATTCTGGGCACCCTTACCTAATAAACTAGTTGTCCATGCCTCCTATGTATGAAAACCATATCACAACACAAGAAATACCCTCTTTGATGGAAAAAAATCCATTTATAGTGTGTTTTGGGTTGTGTTTATTGACAATGGAGTGAAAGGAATCTTTGATGTAGTCTCTCATTCAGTTTAGAGTCTACATGTTGATGGCTTGAAAAGATATGAAAGTATGAATGATGAATTAGATATAATATGCTGTTTTACAATTTTTTAGAAAAATGGAAAATTCTTCAAATATAAAAAATTAGACAAGTGAAGGATATCACATATGTGAACCTTCCACATAAGGTAATTTAACTACATGATGAAATTAGATACATTAAAGAGTCACATATGCGAATCCTCCATATAAGGAATTTTCCTACATTAAGAATTTGGCTATGTAAGGGAATTTGGATATATGAAGGAATTAGGATATGAAGATAATTTGGATGAATTTACCTATATAGAGAATTTGGATATGTAAATGAATTCAACTAAATAAAGTAATTATGATACATAATGAATTTGAATATGTGAAGAAATTTAACTACATAGAGAATTTGGAAATGTAAAGGAACTTGACTACATAAAGGAACTAACTTGAATTTTATAGGGAGGAACATATTTAATTAGTAGAAACCATACACATTGGGTTTTTCTATAAGTCCATATCGATGTAAGGGATATGGATTTCTAATTTTTTTGAACCAGATGACCTAAAAAATCTCATGTATCTCATCATCATTCATATTTGGTTTTCATATCCCGAAGTAAATCAAACCAATACTCAATGAAAGTTTAGGAAAACATATTTCAGTTATTTTAATAAAGCCTGAGGATGTTTTTGTGGAACAAAAATGGATATATCACCCTTTATGGGGGGTGAAGTAAATGAAATTAAGAGTGGAACAATGCTTTATGAGAGTGATTTTACTACATGGTCTGATATGTTATTTGGAAGAAATCAAATAGGTGATATGTTTTTTGATTTTGAGAATAAGAGTCAGTATAACATTAACATGGGAAGATAATGGAAATCCCTCCTTTAAATGATAAATACAAAAACATATTTTTCATAAAAATAGGATGTTTAAAGCCGAAATTAAAAATTAGGAGAAGGAGATCATCTTTTTTTACATTATGGTACCCATTTGTCAAAGAAAAAGAGAGGTGTAGAGTAGAACTTATAGACAAAAAATTAAGAAGAAGAGAGGTGTTCTAGGAGTTTTAATCACCAAGATTTCATGTGGATTTCCTCAAACTTAGGAGGGTGCAACAAAGTGATACAACACTATAGGTGTATGCTCTAATTATATTTCATGGGTGAAGAAGGTTGTTGTAGGGGGATTGGTGAATTCTACTATATTAGGTTAGAAATGATCTTTCCTGTGTTTATGGTTATAAACCATGAGGGTTAGTGTGGAAACTCCAACCAATATAACCAAAAGGTAGTTAACTTTAGTGTTTTTGGTTCACATCCTCATTTCCCTGCATGCTCCTTGGAGTAGCCTATTTGGGTGAACCTAGTAAAATATCCAGTGTATCTTTATTTCTTCCATCCTTTTCATATAGACTAATAGGAAGAGATAAGTGTTCCTCATAACCTTTTTAAAATATCTCGAACAGGGGAAAATTTAAAAGGTTCATATACCCCAATTCTCCCCCTCTCAGGATAAAAACCTTATATGGGGACCATCAAGTGGTGTCTAAGCCATGTATTTTGTGTTTTCTCTCTCTGAAGTCATGAAATAAATTGTAAACCATAAAGGGAATCCTATCTTTGAAGTTAGTAACTTTCAGATATGAAAAAACTGGATGCAACATTACTTCCAATAACTGAGGATGTATGTGTTTATGGAAACCATTCATAGGGTCACAACAAGCATGGATAATGGGGCTTTATTTGAAAAGGATTGTGAAGGGATATATGAAAATTCCAAGGAAATTAATGACTTAGGGAGAGATTTTGGAAACCCTATTTATAGAAAAGTTATGTCTTGAAATACTTCCCATTCTATATGGAATTTTTTTTAATATCTATGAAGGTGACTCAAATGTTTGGGAAGAAAAGCTACAAGTTTTTTGAAATAAATATGAATATTTGAGAATGAGCCTGAGTAAATAAGTTGTTACATCCTCAAATGGGATGAAAAATAAAACCAAACATTCATCCATTTAGGATGAAGAAGATGATTCCAGGGAGTTGGTAGGACGACAAGATTTTTCATGATCAAGTAAAATTAACCAGTGATCATGGGTAAAGAAAAGTAAATCTAAGAAGGATAATATTTTGGAGATTTTTTAAAAAGAAATAGAAAGAGTTTGGAAATGTATTTTGGACAACAGTTGAACCTATCACATGATGAGAAAAAAATATCTAATCCCAGGGATAAAATATGATAAGTATGGTGTTATAAGGTTTGATAATGATGAGGGGATGAAAATAATCGGCTCTTGAAAGGAAAAAATAAATGTAAATTAATTAATACACACATATGTTCTATTGGTGGAAGTACTTTTTCACAACCTTCTTAGTGTAAGTAAATTATGTGATTTTGTTCATATCATGAAATTCAACAGGAAGACTTGCATTATAAAAGGAAAGGATAAAACTATATTTTTACAAGGAAAAAGAATAAAATTAAATCTATATCTCATTAATGTTGAGGAGGATATATGCATGTTTTACAAGGAGGAGAAAAATAAACTATGGAATAAGAGGTCTAGACATTTAATCCAAAAATACCTGGAATATTTGGTGAAAAATGAATGAGATTGAGATATCCCTACACTCCCATGAGACCTCACTCACACATGTGATACTTTTCAGAATGGATTATATCATAGAAAAATTACAATCCAAAGTATAAAAATTCAATAAGATCACTTGAGATTTTTTATATTAATGTGTGTGGTACAATGAAACCCAAATCCCTGAAAAAAAGTATTATGTTTTTTTTGTTGATGAATTTAGAAGGATGGAATGACTAATGGTTATTTCTCACAAAAATAAAATATTCTAATGCATAACCTGATACAAAATATTTTTAGAATGAATTATTGGGATGAATATTCAAAAGTTTTTAAATAAAAATGATATAGATTTTACCAATATTTGAGTTGAATATTACTTCGAAAAACATGGGATATGACATCAAGTATCAACCATAAGGAATCCTCAACAAAACCGAGTCAGTGAAAGAAAAAATCACATTATCAAAAACATGTCTTGGAAAAATTATTATTAAAAATAATTTTCATAAGGCATATTGGAATAATCCAATTCTTACATTAGTGTACATATTAAATAGTTACCTATTATGTCTAAATGAATACAATACACCCTAAAAACTGTGGCATGAGAAGAGACCATCACTCAAGTACTTTTGAGTATTTGGAATTCAATTATTTATTATTAATAAAGATAAGCATAAAAAATTTGAATCATGTGGGGATAAAATAATTTTACTTGGATAACCATCCAATTATTTAACAAAAGGGTGGGAAAAATTTTGGAAAGTCAAGATGTAACCATTTTTGAAAATGATCAAAATTTGAAAACTGGTGAGAAAATTTTATAATAGTATAACAATAAAATGGAGAAAGAAAGCGATATTGAGGCACATAGTAATGAGGGAGATCAAGGGGGGTATATAAGATTCAAATAAATAAAAAAAATATATTAGTTACATTATATTTTAATGAGAAATCTAATAGCACATAAATCATTTAAAGAGACATAGTCGAAGATTGGGAAACTCTAATTCAAACATGAAGTATGAAGGCTAAAAAAAAACCTATTTAAATTCATATTAAAAGTATAAAAACTTCATATAATCTGATTAATATGTTATTTAGGTCAAGTACATTCATGAAGAGCTTGACCAAATTGAGAAGAACCATACTTGAGAAGTTTTTAAAAGTCCAAAAAACAAAAATGTTATCAAAACCAAATGGGGTTTTTGAAATAATATCAATGAATATTTCAATTTGACAAGGAACATAGAACACATATTGTGAAAGGGACATTACAAAATAGAAGTAATTGATGTGGATGATCATTTTCACCGGTATCCAAACTTGAAACCATAAGGATATTCTTAGCTATAACTGTGAAGAAGAGATTAAAAGTGTATCAAATGGATGTAAAATTGACATTCTTGATTTTTTTTCTTGAACATGAAATCTAAATTGGGAAACCAGATGTATTTCCTATTCATGATCATGAGAAAAAAGTATATTGGTTGAGGAAAGAGTTATATGGGCTAAAACAAGCCCCAAGGGCCTGGTACTTGTGGCTAGATGAGTACTTAAAGAAGCTCAAGTATCATATAGGAGGGATTGATCACAACCTCTACATCAAGAAGGATAAAGGGTATAGAGTGATGGTGGTTATATATGTTGAAAATATCATCTTTGGAGGCTCATATGAAACCCAATACAAGAATTTTTCAGAACTTATAAGGTGTTATTTTGAGATGTTATTAATTGCTGAATTATCATTTTTTACTAGTTTTCTGGTGATTCAAATAATGAATGAGTCATTTATCTCCCAAAATAAATATTATAAGGAAGTATTGAAATAGTTTCAAATAGATTATTCTAAGACTATGGCTACTCCGACCAATACTCAACTAAAATTTTCAAAAGATGGCGAAGGAAAGGCAGTGGATGTGACACTCTATAGGAATATTATTGGTAGTTTTCTCTATTTAATAACCACTTCTCCAGAAATTATGTTCACCACATGTTAAGCTTCCCAATATTAAAGTCATCCAAAATAAATTCACATGAAATATATGTGGTTTATATTTTGATATATCAACTAAACCTTGGAGTTCAGATTAAATAACTATATAAATTCTAACCAGAAATTGGCTATCTATACATATGAATATTGGGAAGGTTTAGTTGATAGTAAAAAATATATTTTTGGAGGTTTTTTTTACATTTATAGATCTTGAATTTTGTGGAAGAGAAAAAATAAATACTATATTTTCTTAAACATGGAGGAGGCTGAATATGTAGTGGAAACTAAAGCTTATACACAACTAATATGGATAAAAAATAGATTGGAGATATTGGAATTGATTCAGTATCTCTCATTCTAATTATATGTGACAATAATAGTCCTATACACATTAGAAAAACCCCTTTCAATACTTGAGGATGAATCACATTGAAGAAAAGTATCATCTCTTGAAAGTGAAGTAGAGAAATAGGTGGAGAAGTTGGAGTATGAGTCTACTCAGGATCAAGTTACTAATATCATGACAATGGATTTAATCAAGGTGGATTTGGAACATCATGAATTGGATTTGGGAGTCCAACTGAATCCATAAATTTACACGGACTTGTACATGAACCCCCACTCCCCAGGGGAATTTATAGTTAAGAAAGATATTTTTTTCTCTACTATTTATGTATTTATAACTCTATTTTGTGAATCTTAGAGGGAGTGATCTTTGGGTTTATTGAAAAATGTGGAGAAAGAGTCCATTGAGGACATGGAACATCTAGTAAGGGTGATAATATTTGACTACTGAATTGAGGGGGAGTTGTTGTTATTAAAATGAAGTATGGATATGTATAGAGTTAATGATAGTCAAGGATTGGGTTCATGGAAGTATTTCCATTCAATTCTTATTTCCCACATTGAGCTTGGATCACGTGGGCTTAGAGTTAGTGATTAGTGAGTCATTGTACACTCCTTGAAGGTAATATTATTAAAGTTCCTTCATGATAAGATCTAGTGGGTTATAAAATTTAATATAAAATCAAGTTCTAAATCTTTCTTTTAGATTGTAAACATACCTAAAAGGGTATATTTTTGGAAAAAATACATTTGGAGTGTGTTTTATGTTGTGTTTGTTAACAACGGAGTGAAAGGAAAATTCTATGTAGTCTCTCTATATCCTAATCTATGTTTTGAGTTTATATATTAATGTATGGAAAATATCTAGAAGTAAGTGGGATGAATTCTGTGCAATATGGAATTTTTTAGATTTTTTGAAAAATGTAAAAGTCCCCATTTATACAAAATTTACTATGCGAAGGATCTCACATATGTGAATTTTACACACAAGGGAATTCAAATATGTGAATAAATTCTCTATGTGAAGGAATCACATATGCGAATCTGCTGTATACAGAATTCAGCTTCATGGAAAATTTGGCTACATAAAGAAATTTGAATACATGAAGGAATTTTTCTATGCATAAAATTAAACTACTTGAAGTAATTTTACCACATAGAGAATTTGGCTATGTAAAGGAATTATGCTAAATGAATAAATTCATATACACATTGAATTTGAATACATGATGGAATTAAATTACATAGATAATTTGGATAAAAAAGGAACTCATCTATTTAAAGAACCACATATTTTACTTTTATAGGGAGTGACACACACAATTAGGAAAAGGCATCCACATATTGGATTATGAAAGAATACATGAAGGGATTTTCTATAAGTACATAGTAACATAAGGGTTATGGATTCATGTATTTTTATGGAACTAGGTGACCTGAAAAATATCATATATCTCATCACCATTCATATATGGCTACCATATCCTGAATCAAATCAAGAAGATACTCAAGGAAAGGTAAAAAAACATATTTCAATTATTTTAACGAAGAATTAGATGTTTTTTGGAACCAAAACAGCCACATATCTCTTTATTAGGAGTGAAGAAGATGATGTGGAGGGTGGTGAAATACATGATGAGAATGTTTTTAATACATGATCTGATAGGTGATTTGGAAGAAATAAAATGAGTTTTTTTTATTTTTATAATAATATTTGGTAGGGAGTTAATGTGGTACAATAATTGAAATACATCTTTTACATAATAAATCTAGGAAAATATTTTTCATGAAAATATGATGTTTGGAACAGATATTAAAAATCAAGAGAAGGAGACCCTCTTTTTTCACATTTTGGAACTTTTTTTAATATAAAAAGAGGGGTGGTGAGAAACAATTAAAAAAAAGGGAGAAGAAGAGAGGTGTTCTAGGAGTCCTTCTCACTGGGAGTTTGTGTGAAGTTCTTCAAAGTAAGGAATGTGAAACAAAGTGATACAACACTATAGGTTTAACCACTAATTACCATTTTGGGTGAAGAAAGATTTTGTAGGGGGAGTGTTTTATTCCATTATGTTAGGAGAGTGTGATATTTTATGTGTTCATGGTTGTAAACTAGGAGGGTCATCATGGATACTCCAAACCTTGTAACCAAAAGGCAGTGAGATTTAGTGTTTTCGGTACATAGGCACATTATCATGCATGATCCTTAGAGTATCCCATTTGGGTGAACCAAGTAAAATCACCCATGTCTCTCTTCACCACTTTCATCATTTTCATATTGATTTTGAGGGAGAGATAAGTGTTCCTAATAACTATGGAATAATATGTTGATATAGGTAAACTTTAATGTTACATATAACCTGATTCACTACCCCTCTTAGGGTACAAACCCTGTCTGTGGGCCAACAACCTTATTTAACATTCACAATACTTATGTAATCCCCATTCCTATACTATATACTTGATATCACCTCCCATACATTAATATGAAACATAGAGCTTCTACCCAGGCTTACCATCTTTGAAGGGACTCACAAGCCTGGGCTGGCTCCTCTCTCATTTTACTCTCAAATTCCATAAATCATATCCAACAATAAAAAGAAAGCATCCCACCATTTAATTATAACTTGCAACTCACCCATGTCCTGAGTCACATCTCAATATCACTAAGTTATCCCATATAGCCCATAACTCAAGAAGAAACACCCACACTCTCATATCAGATTTCAAAAGGCACTCATAAGTCAATACACCTACTATAGGGTCCTAATATATATATATATATATACACACACACATTAATCATATCATAATTAAGACAACTACCCACTCTAGGTTACTAATCCTTACTAGGAATCCTCATAACAGACTACCCCCTTTTAGACCAAGGTCATCTCCATATGAATATAGTGACATCAAGCTATGATGATCCTTATCAGAAAAATTCACATTATCTTGGTTCAATTTAAGTATAATTCCATCATTAAGTTATTTTATAAAACACCAAATAAGTTATAATTGACACTTCAAAAAACCAAAACCTATTTTTTTCACAACTAGTGTCTCAATCCCACACAATAATGAACATGTCATATGAACCAACATGCCTTTTATGATGCATTGACTCTCACCTCTTACCTACCCAAGCCAAAAGTAAATCCAGAAATCAATAAATACAAAATATTATTATTTAAAAGAATCAAATCAACTATGAAATAAAAAATAAGGAACATAAATCCCAAATCCTTGGTAACTCATACTTAATCTCATGTAGGTGTTTTTCAGGAATGAAACATAGCATACAACCTAAGTTTTGACTACTCTTATATCTATTATACCACATACCAAATAGTAAGAAAGAAATAATGATTTGATACCACTTTGTAACATCTCTACCCAGATCACTCTACAATAACTAGATTAGAGTGCCACATAACCTCAAGTATGCCTCACCATATTTTAGTTTCTACCAACTAGTAGTGAGGGTCTAAGGTGATACCATGGAGAGAATATTATTTATATTAGAGTAAAATAAAAAAATGAAAATAATATACATTTGGTCATCACAATACCTAAAAGAATAAAATAAACACTACAACCAATCCAGATAGAAATAAATAATTTATTAAATTATATAATCAAATGAACTATCTAAAATGTCACAAAAGTCAGGTAGACCCTAATAAGATCTCCCATGGGTAGATCATATAAAACCCAGAATAAAATATAAAAAACAGAAAAATAACCACAACATGGTCCCAAATCCCTACCCAGTCCCATATTATTTATCCATCCAATATATATAAAATAATCATCTAACACTGGGCCACTACCATACCCGTACCTTCAGTCATGAGGTCTTATTGGGTACCAATGTGATAGTACCACTCAAGAAGGGTGTGAGTATAACTTAGTAGGCAACCACCAATGTTGTAACCAAAATATCTAATTAATCAAGTGCATGATGATGTGACATAAAAAATAACTATAGGAATAAATAAATAAAACACCATAAATATTTGGGTTCTATAGTGACACCAGGATCAACAATACCTACTTCATCCAGTTCCAAATGTCTCTAAACTTGACAAATTATCACCCATGGGAAAAAATTCCACCCTAGCACCATTACCATAATTTCATTACCCAGGGGATCCACATCCCACTTTTAAACCATTACCAAATATCATCACCCAGGGAATCCATATCCCACATAAAAAAATTTACCAAAATATCATCACCTAAGGTATCCACATCCTGCCCCAAAACCTTTACCAAAATATCATCACATGTGGGATCCAAATACCACCCCAGAACCTTTACAAAAATATCATAACCTGAGTGATCCACATTTCTCCCTATAACCATAATAAAAATATTACCACTTAGGGGATCCACATCCCACCCTAGAACCTTTACCAAAATATCATCACCTGGGGGATCCATATCCCACCCTAGAAACTTTTTAGATTATAGTCACCTAGGGGAACCATTTCTTACCCTAGACCATTTTTAAAATATCATCATTAAAGCATTAAACACATTATATAAATTTCACCGTTCACTAACATGTCACGTCATATAAAATTCTAGGCTAGAAATTTTAGTTTTATTTTTTAATGGGACACTCACCCATACAAGGTTTCTACACATTCATACATAGTAATACCACCATGATATCCAAATTTTATTACATGATTCCATAATAGGGATCATGCTATGGAATCTATTATTAGATCACTATGTCATAATTCCACTTAATACATCTATCATGTTGCCCCTAAAATTTCTCATTTGATTAGCTCAAGGTACTCCCAACTTGGTAACCAAAGGTTTAGCCTTTACTTTTATTATTAGACAAATCAAGGTCGGGATAATGTGATTCTCCAATAGAATAAAATTATATACCATTTAATTTACTTTTATATAAAGATGAGACTTTATGGATTGCTTAGGGACCAAAAAATTTATACTAAATTTATTTTATTTAATCCAAAATCTAACAACATTTCCTAAGCTTATCCAAACCCAATGGACCATTACCCAAACAAATGTGGTCCTAACTCTATAAAATTTATTTCAATTCAATTATAAAATAATTATAATTAATTTACACATTAAAAAAATATCAATTCCATAATTAATAATTAGGGTATAATTTAAAAAATACTCACTGGGTGAACTTCTATAACTTAAACATTTAAAAATAGTGTGAACCCTACCCCCAGTATCTACCCAGACCTCTAACACAAAAAAAAAACAAATTTCTCATTTCAACTAATTGATTAATTTTACACGAACTGATGGAAATCCATAAATTAATCAATGCATTGACATACCTCAATATAACCACTTGAAACCTGGAATATTGATCCTCTTGGGATCCCCTTTAACCAAGATGCACCAAACCCCCTTCATATTGAGACGATTCCACCATATTATGGTGGAATCATTACTAAAACCTAGACGAAAGATACTAAAATCAGTAGCTATAATGAGGGGATAAGAACAAAAGGATAAGAAAATAATCTCACCTTAATCAATGAGTAAAGCCTCCTTTTATTATCATGGTTCAAGGTGGTTAAAAAAGAAGAAGGGGCTGGGAAGAGGTGATTAGCCTCTATATGTTTGAAAATCTTAGAATTGAATAATCTAGAATCATTTTTCCAATTTAAAAGGCCAAAGACCATCCTACCCTTTTATCCTTAATTTAAAAAACTTATTAACTTCTTAGAAAAATTTGGAAAAGGTTTTTCAAACCCATTTTTTGAAAAACTCTGGGACCCTTTTGTATAGACCCCAATGAACCTTACATATCCCCCGATTGAGGACCCTTACATATCACCCTTTACAATTTTCATCAATTTTCACCAAGTATGGAACCCTTAAGTATCAGGGAAAAGAATATTATGTATCACCCTTAGTCATTGGAAATACCCTTACATATGAAGGAAATGACTCTTACATATCATACTTAGTCATTTAGAAGACCCTTATGTATTATAGAAAATAATATGACACAAAAAGAGGTTATCCTTCATATTTCATCTATCATAGAGTTACTATTTGATATATAATGAAACTCTAGAATGAATATTACATATTATATGATTTATTCTTATTTATCGTTCCCCCTATATCAATACTTCGAATATTTTCAAACTCTCCGTAGAATGGATCTTACACACTGAAGAGTTAATATTAAGTTGCAAAAATTACTCTTAGACATGAATAGTTTACTTTTACATATCACAATGGACTCCCAAAATTAACCATTTCTTCACAATAGGTGGTTACTCTTACATATAGGGTATCAATTTGTAAAAGTAACTTTCACATAGATATTTTTCTAAGAATTAACAATTTCACCCTAACCCTTCACATGGTGACTCTTACAATGAGACTTACCAAAAAATTCCAAATATAAGAACCTTTACACATGAAGAATATTTGAAATCCTAAAAATACTCCTATATTTAATATTTTTCTAAATTTATAGAAATTTTCTACAGCCCCAAGTCAATTGTATCCTATAACTCACCCTACTCATACGCTATGACTAAAAATCCAATTATTTCCATAACTCCTAGAATTTATCCCAAATTCATCTATATTAATAATTTCATCAAATCACACCCAAAATTCACATCCCACTTGAATAAATATTCCACATACTAGTTATATTAGAATTTTACAACAATTTAACCATCAATCCTAAGCCAACCCATGAGACACATTTCCCAACCTATAAAGACACCTCTAATACTTTAAACTCACCTATAGAATTTTACATTCTATGAAAACTACTAGTAATGTTTGGGATATCTACCTAGAGATAAAATTATCATCAATACCTTACGAACCCACCACAAAAATCACCTATGAACCCGAGACACCTATCAATCCTCCAAGAACATCCAAAAACATCTCATGAAGATGTTCAGACTCTCACATTTTTTATTCAAATCTCAATTCTAAAAACATACCATGATCTAAAACCAAAAATTAAAATTATCCAAATCAACCCAGATTAAATAAATAAAAGTTGAAAATGAGCTCCAAATTTTACCTCATAATCCTGATATCAATATAATTAATTACTTAAATCGGAGTAGTTCCTAGAATTGAATGGGAAATTTATCTTTATAATAATAATAATAATAATAGATCTATTTATTAGGAACAAGGACCATAGTCTCACTAAAGTACCAAACACACCATTCAAAAATACCATCTATTTTTGGAAATTATTGAGAGGGGTGATGTAAAGATTCTTTGGGTGGATACAAAAGATAATGTAGTGGATCCACTAAAAAAACCATTATGACACCAAATAAATGAGGTTCATATTGAATCTATGGGTGTTAGAAAAATGAGATATTGGATGAAATGTTTTTAAAATATATCATAATTTTATAATAAAGGAAATATCCATTTATCATTCATCCATGTATGATGTATTTATTTAATATGAATAGTGAAATCATAAAAAATGCTCAAAGTATGAATTTTATTTATCCCTAATATTATATCATCATGGAGTATTATGGGTTGTGATGATATGAAATTATTAATGAGAGTAGAAGTATATTATACAACACAAAGTATACTCATGATATAATAATCCAAGACTTATTATCTAGGCTAACAATTGAAAGTAAATCACATAGAATGTCATATAGTCATTAATATATATAAGGGTGTATGCTTATTATCAAATTATTACTATTTTAGGTTGAAAAAAACTTATTATGAAGACATTAATACTTAAATACCTTTATTTAACTAAATTTTAGAATGATCTAATCAGGGGGTGGCTGGGTAAGTTTATGATCATGGCATCAGTCAAGTTTAACCAAGATGAGTTTTTTTCCACTTGTATGATAAGAAAATATATCTGGGACTTTGATCGAGTGATTGACGAAATTCATTTCATAGATAAGTTTCATGTGATGTGATAATAAATTAAATGATTTACATGTGATGTAATCATTCAGTGAGTTCAATATACTTAGAGAATGGAAAATGTATGAGTTAACCTCTACAAATTGGAAATGTTCCATGTCTAGTGGTCACTTAGTGTCATAGAAAATGGATTATATAATAATACATATGATTTATATGATATATACTATGGTGTATATGTTTATATGGAGATATGAGAGTTTGATAAACCATATATAAATGAGTTTGGATTGATTTATAAAGATTTTGGATGCCCTGTATAATGTTTATAAGGAATTTTAGTATAAGTAAGATATTGATTAATTTACACTAAAAAAGTTGAATTATATTTTATGATTCACTAAGATATAATAACCTAAAACATGTATATGATATATTTCACATGTAGTAATATAGTTAATATCACTTAAGGAATAATATTCCTATATAATATTGTATGATATATGATATAGATAATTATATGTGATATCGAGTTCATGAGTACTGCTATGTTCCCCAAATGATTTATCTTCAGTTATTAACCATAAGGATGATTTTTTATTAGATTAATAAAAATAATATGATCATGGAAACATTTTAAAATCATAATATATCAAGAGATAATACATTATGAGAAATTTATGGTGGATTCCAAATGCTGTTAGTTAATGCTCAACTTCCTTTATTAGTTATGGTGGGCCTATATAAATGATACGATCCTAAACATTTGGGGGTGTGGTGTATTAACAATTCAATTCTAAGATATATTTTCTCCATTATTTCTTTATCTTCGAGGAGAATGTGTGGGAACACCATTATAATAATGAGGGGTCATTACATAGTGTACATGAATTCTAGTGTGTGGTATATTACCAGTATAGGTAAGGGCTTGAGTGATGTTTCTTAGTTATCATCCTAAATAATTCTCCATCAATATGAACCACCACAAAATTGAATTTTAACAGCACTAGTAAAGGGACTTTAATATTGGTTATAAATCATTGACTACCAAATAGATGTTAAAGGGAAGAATTTATCAACTCTCACAAAAAGTACTGATAAAGGACCCCTTTAACAACGCAAACAAAAAGCACTGATAAATGAGACCTTTATCAGTTTTTTAGCACTGATAAAGTGTGCCTTTATAAAGCACTAATAAAGGGGGAAAATTTATTATTTTTGGAATTCTTGGAGCCCCCTTTATCAGCGCTTCACCACCATTTTATCAGTGCTTCCACCCCTTTATCAATGTTTTTCACCGACTCTCCAACTACCCCTTCATCAGCACTTCCCCACTCCCTTTATCAGTGTTTTTTGAATATCTAGCCTCATGTGCACACTTGGATTTGATCCCTGTACCTCTCCTTTGGAACTCAAACACCTTTACCATTGCACCAGGATGTTTTATTTTATATTTTACGATATATATATATATATATATATTATTCATATATTAATATAAGTATTTCTAAATACATCTATAAAATATATGTTTGTGTGTGTGTGTGTGATATATATATTTATATTTATTTAAATATATCATATATTATATTCATTTACATATATTAGAATATAATATAAATATATACACATTTATTAATACACACACACATGTATATATAAACATTATATATATATATATATATATATATATTTGTATAAGTGCACACACACACATTCATAAATTTTTATAATGTAAAAAATGGTTAGATATTGTTTTAAATATATTTTAAGAATATGTATTTATTTACATATATTAAAATATGCATATACATATATATTTTTTTATTGACACACACACATGTATAAATATAAATGTTAATTTTAAGGTATATATATACATATTAATGCATTTTTATAAGGGAAATAAAATGGATAATTTTTTAATATAAATAAAATTAATAATAAATATTTTTTTTATATATTTAAAGATACTTTTTTACATAAATATGTTGATATATGTATTTATACAAGTGATTTATTATAAGTAAAAATAAGAAAATATCCATATATGTAATTATAGATAAAAATAAATTGTGAAAAATGATTAAACTTTAGAACCATAATATCAATATAAATGTAATCACAAATAATAAATTTAGTCCCCACTGAAAAAAGAAAATAATACCCTTTTAAATGAGGCTTAAATTCCATCGAATGTTAAAAAATTAGGATAACCCAACTAAAAACTTAGTTTTAGAGGACTTTTATGAATTTTTTGGCCTTGAAAAATGTGACTGGAGGTTTTCCCTATTTACCATGGCATATAGCTCATCGCAATATTTGATTTGATATGTGTTAGAGCCCAAAGAGACATCCAAATTAACAGTTATGACAGTTTGAAGTTCAAGTCATGCTTTAAACTTATCTTAGACTATTCATTAATTCATTTATTTTTTATGTCATAGAACTATTATTAAATCACTATTACTCAATAACAATTATAAAATTATTAATTAATAATATTTTTTAATTATTTTATAATCCATTTTCACTAAATATCTTATATATTAAGTGTAAATGCCTATTTAGCCTTATCCAAAAAATATTTAAAAAATATATATTATATTTATATAAATATAAATATAAATATATTTACATATTAATATATTATATTTAATATTTTTTTATGAAATATACCCTTTATCAGTGCTAGAGAAAAGCACTTATAAAGGGGGTAATTTATTAGCGCTTGTAAAAAATCACTGATAAAGGCCCCCCCTTTATCAACACATTTTTACTAGCACTGATAAAGGCCCACATTTATCAGTATTTTTTAGTAGTGATGATAAAGGTCCACCCTTTATTAGTGTTTTTTATTAGTGATGATGGGGGGGGGGGATTTATAAACACTTTTATACAATCATTGATAAAGGCCCCCTTTATCATTATTTTTTTCTAGCACTGATAAAGGTCCTCCTTTATCAGTGCTTTTTTATTATCACTGATAAATGGACCCCTTTATCAGTTCTTTTTTTAGTGCTGATAAAGGGGGTCTTTATTAGCGCTTTTAATCAGAGCTGATAAAATCTAAGACTGGATAAACCTAGTTTTGTAGTAGTGATGAATCACATTGGACTTAAGGTAATCTTGTTTTTATTTTTTCCATTCATTTAAAATTTGATTATATGATGATAGTTCCTTAAATATGGATTGATTCCATAATTTATGAGCATATTATGTTCTAAAAAAACCCATCACTGGCTCCCTTAGATATAAATTCATGAATTCCTCTAAAAATACCTTCTCATTTCTGAAAACTTATATATATATATATATACAACAATTGTATAATGAACAAATAATATCATTGAACCTTTAAAATAAAATAATTTATTTCTATAACACTAATATCTGACATGGAATCTCCCTGATTTTTTAAACACATTTAGGTATTTTGGAAAATTTCATTTATGATGTATCATCTTAGCATAGTGGAAACATTTTCCTTCCATGGAGACACCACCTTTCAGTTTCAAAGAAGTAGGTTCACTATAAAAACATAGTATTATTTTGGTATTTTTTTACCAATAGTTTTAAAAACCATCATTAAATATAAAATATAGTTTTAAGAAATTTTTTAGCTTTGGTTTTAATAACAGAAACCATTTTTTTAAAAATACCAACCCTTTTCTCTTTAGTACACATTCCTCATGTGACATCACGATTCATATCCAAATAATGACCCCTTATGATGATCTCTTAACGATAACCTCTCAGTGATAACCCCCTATGATGATCTCTTAATGATGACCTCATGATGATGACTCTCCCCAACGGTAACCCCCATGATGATGCCCCGCTATAGAAAACCCTAACTTATGATACCTCATGATAAATATATGTTTAGTCTTTATAATTTAGTTTTTTTCTTTAATTTATTTATTCATGTTTCAATAATATTTTTTATTTTATATTTTTATTTCAAATTTAATTTTTGATATGGATTTACTTCATTCCCTTTTATATTTTTTTAATGATAAATAATTTATAATTTATTTTAATTAGTGAAAATATTGGAAGTATTTTTTCATTCTAATGTATTTTTATAAAATTTTTTATTTTATATAATATTTATTATGATATAGTTTGAATATAAATTTTAATTTTGGTATTGTTATTTTTTAACAGTAATTGTGTAATTCTATATTGTTGATCCAAAATAGATTTCATGATTTTCTTTTAGAAAATAAGAAACTGATCGATCTTAATAAACATAAAATTTACTAATAAGTCATATTTCATTAATTTTATCACTAGGATATGGCGTTATGCGAGATGTGATAGGTGAATATTATGTTTTTTGTATTTAAATTTTTTTCATTGTATATAACTAAAACCATAACAACTAAGATGTATAAATAATTAGGTAGTACATATTTAAAATGATACTTGGAAATATTATTATAATTCATCTAAATAGGTTTAATGAGATTATTTTAGATACATAAAACATTGGTGTTGAGATAATGGAGAAGGGTAAAACTATACTATTATTTATATTTTTAGATTTACCCTAATAATATTCGTATAAGACTATGTTGTATAATTGTGAAACATTTTTCAAAACTATAGATTCAAAAGTAATAATTCAAATGGAATACAAGTAAAATGAATGTTTATTTGAAAAATAAAAAAATGAAAATAAAACTAATAGGTTTGTTTAAAATAATAAAAATAAGTAATTGTGTATTATATTTCATATAAAAATATTTTTTGTATTAAAAAAATATTTTGGAATATTTTTTTATTTTAAAAAATTATGATAGTCTTATATTTTTAATTATAATGTATTTCACTATTTCTATTTATTTATATAACTATTTTTTTATTTAAAGTGTCAAATATAGGTTATATATGACTAAAATTTGGTTTAAATGACCCCATAATTAAGGGTTTAGTGATTCTTTTAGATTTTTCAACTGTAAATTGATTAGTGGATGGAAGAATAAAATGTCCATGTCATAATTATAAATTTAGATGATAGTTGAAAAGACATTTTCATGACCCATCCCCACTAAATACCCTCCTGGGTAAGTAGTGAAGACAATAGTGAACTCCAAATCCCATCTTTAATAGTTCATGAGTTGACGACTGACATTAAGGGTATAATCAAGTAACATAGGAGGCATTACCCTCTTTTTGTCCCAGGAAAATAAGAACACAAACTAATTAAAAACAACTCCAAAAATACAATAAATACATAATATAACAGCCTAGGTATGATTAGAATAAATAATTTTTGAATTCTTATTAATATTCATCAATTATATTTTATAGAGTTAAATTCATTATAAATATATTAGGTGATTGTTTCAATCCAAAGGAAAAAGCTATATTTTTTAACCAAATTGGGTTTTCATGTATTATATGATTTTATATAAAATATTGATTTCTAAATTATAGAATTTTAATTTGAAAAAGGAAATTCATTTTTTATTCATCATGTAAAAATTATCTTAGGATGAGTTTTTGATAATTTTATAAAAAGATCGATTTTAAATGAATAGTGAAAAATACTGATTTTTATTGAAAACTGTATTTTATTTTGAAGTATTTAAAAATAAATTCTTTATTTTATATTAGTTTTTAATTTAAAAAATTTATTTTTTATTAAATATAATCCAATTATGATTTTTAAAAATAAATTTATACTTGATTTTAGCATAAAAACATTTTATACTTAAAAGGGTATTTTTCTAAAAAACCGTTTTTCATCACATTTTTTTGGTTTAATTTTAAATAAAATTCTACCAATTATGAGTTTTGAATTTTTAAAATTAGATTTAAGAATTTTAATTAGTGGTTCCAAATTTTATAAATATGTCCCTTATATTTTTGGGCATTATGAAAAGTAACCTTAATAATTTTTGTTACCACGGTAAAGGGTAAATCGAGCAATTAAGGTTAAAAATAAAATTAAAAGGAATAAAAAATGACCCAAACACTTGAATTATTATTTTTATATGAATATATATCAACCATAATCATATAAATGTCTAATATATGGGTTTTTTTCCATTTTTCCATGATTTTTACCCCTTATATTATTTTATATAATGAAAAGTAAAATAATTCATTCTTTTTGTTTTATTATCTTTAATTTTTTTTGCATATGGATAAAAAAATACATGTTTAGTTATAAAAATTAATTTAAAATATAAATTATTTTTTCATCATGGTAATTTTTTTTAATTTTTATTTAATAAATAATTGCTTTAAATTCTTTTGAAACACTAACACATTGCTTGTGCAAGTAGTAAAAAAATCAATAAAATAATTTTGAAAACTCTAAAAATAATATAATTTGAGTGAGTGTTTTTATTTCATGATTTTTTATATAAACAACATATTAGAGAGTTTTTGATTCATTTTATTCTAATTTAATATTTTTATTATAGTTTTAAAAGTCAAATTAAATGAATAGTTCCAAAATTGACATTAATGATATTTTATAAGAAATTATTATTTTTATTAAATGTTTTAAAATTATGAAAAATATTATCTTAATTCACATGGATGAAATATGGTTTATAAAATCATCCATGGTCCATTTATGGGCTATTTTTTCCTTTTATAGTAGCTATATTAACCCCTTAAGAGTAAAAACAGTGATATAACTGTAATTGTCAAAAGGGTCAATAAAGGGTTAAAAAAAATATAAGGGTAAAAATGTGATCCAAAATTATCCAAATATTATTGTATGAGATTATTTAGACTCAAAATAGTATTTTTTTTGAATATTATTAATTTTGATCCATTTGAAAATAAAAATTAATTTATATTAATTAATATTTTAAGAAATTTCAATAGTGCCCGTCCCCTTTCTTATAAAAGGGAACCTATTATTATCATTTATTCATATTCCAAAATCCTTTTTGTTTAGAAAACCCCTAAAAAATACCTTTCTTTGATCCCTTCTCACATCCTAGAGGCCTTGGTTTGATAAAAAAACCAACCTGGGAAGGATTTTGGCGTAAACCTTAAGAGGTTGTGAGCAGAAGAGGTATGATTCTTAACCAAGAATTTTTGATTTATTTATTCTTCCAAATCCTTAAAATATTATTCAAATATGATAAAATAATAACACTAGTATATTATATATATTAATATTTTTTATTTTAATGGAATAATTTAAGATTTTATCTTTTTCCAGGTATGTCCCTCTTTGAGTTTTTATTAAACCTTGGTGGCTGAGTCTTGTTCAGAGAAGAAGAACCTTTGTTGGAGAAAATGACATAAAGTTCAAGTATTTATATTTATTTCAATTAATGTAGTCTATTTATAGACATTTTAAATGGGATTATAAGTGTTTTCCATGGTATGGAATGCTTTAGAGGTGGTTCAGATCTTTATGTAGAAATTGGGCTAAAAACTATCTGAAAAGTATTTACACGCCACATACATGTTACACGATGTGTAGCTGTTGTCAGAAACATGTTATGAAATGGTTCATTATATGAAATGGTTATACATCATAAAAATAATTCAAACCATGTAAATATTGATCAGGATAAATATTAACCTGATGTGATGTGTTTTTTAGCATAACTTAAAAATGAGAAAATACACAATGTGAAAGAATTACATGCTGTGTATTTCTCAAACCCATCAGTTTTATGTGGGAAACATTTATGATTATTTCATTTCATCACATGAATCCCTCTCATCTCAATACTAGGATGATTTCCAAGTGATTTTGGATTCTCCTCTTCCATTCTGGATGTCCTGATCAAGTATCTGATCCCCAATGAGTTTCTTTGCTTAGGTTTACCCCTCTCTTACAGTGTTCTCCATTATAGTGGTGGAAGTATCTTAACCACAACGTCATTTTTTTGTGTTTTATCTTATTTTAGTGCGATATATGTTCTTTTTTACAAGAATACGTGCCTCTATTCTTGTTGTAAATTTCTATTGTAAGCATTTCTAAATCACTAGTTAAAGGTAGGGAGTCTGAACCTAACCCTATATTCTATTTAATTGCGAATTATATGAAATATTGTGATTACACTGACTTAATGTGTGCTATAATTAATTAATTAATTTATTAATTGTAAATATTGGATTGAAATATTGGTTGGATTCCTTTGGATTTAATTATTGATGTAACTTGGATTATGGCTACCCGTTGGGTGAGAAAACCCTTTGATTAATAAGAAATTTGGATAATGGCTTAAAGTGTGTTTAGAATGACATGTGATTCAAGTGTTTTATTGATATAGATTTACTATGGAAATGGATTTGTTTATTGATATGGATTTTGATAAATTTATATATAAATGAAAGTGTAATTGAAAGATAAATTGTAATTTTCATAATTAACCATTGAGCCAGATGATATGATATTATGATATCTTTATTACTATAACAGGTGTTGTGATTCATGATGTAATGTTTATTTTTAGTGGGAACTCCCTAGTCCCATGATTTAATGCTTACATTGAGTGAGATTTTCCCAGTTCTATCTTTTAAATCTTATATTGAGTGGGTTCTTCCCCAAACCATGTTGTAATGCTTATATTTAGTGGGATTTACCCAGTCCCATGTTATAATTATTATATTGAGTGGTCTCTTCCCAATCCCATGTTATAATTATTATATTGAGAGAGGTATTCCAATTCCCATGATGAAATGATTATATAGCAGGATCAACCAAGATTTGTATGATTTTTCCATGGATGTATGGATATTGGTTGGCATGGTTGTGCTACATGCTTAGTGATATTATGGTATAGTGTCGAAGAAGGTTGATTATGATAATGTATTAATTAATTAATTAATACAAATTTTTATCACTTGTTTTATACACTTATAATCAGACTGGTTATGTTTAGACATAGTGGTGTCGAGCTATTGATTTTTACTCACACCCTATTCAGGACATCATTTTGTACCCAAGCATATTTCATGGATGTAAGTTTGGATAAGAGGAAGGGGCCTTGTTGCTAATTATTTCTTGCTAGTTGGTGATGGATTTTGGAGATGGGATCAACATAGGGTTTGAGACCAGGGTCTTTTGAGATTACATTGTGCCTTTTGATTCTTTATTTTTATTGTTTTCATTTTGAAAATTATATTCAATTTAGCCTATCATTACATGCTTAATTATTACTTGGTTTATTGTTTCCTTCTTTTTACTTATCAGTTGTATGTTATACTATTTCTGCTTTATTATTACTCGAATATTTATTATTATTTTATTATTTTTCAATAATTTAACTCTGAACTAGGGGGTACAGTCTTCCCACTATACTTATCACACCTCCACTGCTAGTTGGAAGCCTCTGACATATGGGGAGGCACACTTAAGGTTTCGTAATCAACTTGATTTGAACACATGATAGGGTACTAGATCAGGGGATGTTATAAAGTGGTATCAGAGGAGGAGGTTTTTTATTTTATATTGAATTAGTATTTATAAAATCTAGAAAGGAAACTAGGATGTGTTAGGACTTTTTAAGGAGCTTGTGCATGGGAGTATCTTAGTCATATATGGGGGAAAACCTGAGTACCCAGGGATGTGATTTCTCTTTATACTATTTTCTTGTTAGATTTGATGGTATTTCACCTTGTGTGATTCACATGTTGTGTGATGCTACTGTTTCTTAATATTTTCACTTGTGGACTGACATGGAATGATATGAGTATGCATGAACCATGATAGGAACATAGGGAAATATATTGACATATATTGTTCATGATAGAGGAATATTTATTTCATGTGTTATATACTTTCCTATATGTACTGTAATATGAGATACCTATTATATCTAATAAATGAAATGAAAGAACTGATATTTCATGCTAAAACACTTATAATCCATGTATAGAGAGACCAGGAGTAGTGGTTTTTTTATAGTTTTCACCTATTGAGATTGACCTTTTTTGTGATTTCCAGTGTTCTAAGGAGTGTGTTTTATTGTAGATAAAATGAATCCTATTCATCTTTGATTTGAGCATCAGGATAGTGGAAAACAACACACTTCTAACATAACTGAGCCATAGATTCTTGTATATCCTAAGGATTAGATGGATTTTTAACTTCACAACAACTTCTTGAGGGTCATTAAAAACATGGAAATGATGATTATTCATACCATTCATTTGATGTCTGAGCTGATGAGAGAGTTCTAGCTACAACATCCACCTATGTTTACTTGGGATGGAGTCCCCCAGGTAGCTGAGTTTTGGATTGAGTTCATCTATAAGATATTTAAGCACATTGATACACCCATAGATTGGAGGGTGAATCTTACTAGGTAAATAATATGTGGACCTTCCAAGCACTCCTCACCGAAGGGAATATGAGAGAGGCACCAAGCGGTGCCTAAACTATTTCAGTAGTGAGGATTGGGAACTCTTATTCTAGTAGAAAGAAGCATCATTATGATAGTTATTTCTATGTAAGCAACATGAAGTTCATTTAGGGTAGTGGGAAACCATCTCAATACTATGTTCCATTGTAGTGCTTTTAATGTAAAAAGTTGTGCCAAAACGGAATCAGTTTCCATACCCCACTTTAGAGTGTTGTGATTGTGGTAGGATGAGACACATGTAGAGGTTTTTAGGGGAATATAGTATTGTAATAGTGGAAGGAGATCAGGAAAGGTACCTGAGTCTAGGAAGGGATTAACTACTCCTTATAAGACTTGTAACTGGAGTTCCACTAGACATTTTGGTTGAGGTTGGGGCTGTGGTATCCCAATGCATGAGTGGTAGTTTTAGGTAGAGGGAATAACACATGGGAGTTAGACTAGATCCCAAGGCAGAGGGGCTAGTTAGTTTCACATTATGTAGAATACTCCAATTGTTGTGAATGTAGGACCATGTATTGTCAGAGGTACGATTCTTATATCATATACCCTTGCTTACATTTTGTTTGATACAATAACATCACATTACTTTTTATCTTCTATTTTTTAAAATGGTTTTGGAATGGTGGTGGAAATATTGGATGGTGCTTTGACCATTGTCACATTATTGGAAGTGTGGTTAGAAAATATCAAATGATGTAAGGCGTGTCGTCTAGAAATTGGTGGTTACTATTTCTTTTGGGAACCGTTTGTGCTAGAAATGAAAGGTTTCAATTTGATTCTTGGTATGTATTGGTTAGTAATATATGTTGTAATAGTGGGTTCCCTAGACCCAACTAGAAAGTATTTTTTGATTACCATATCATGTTTATAGTTAGATACACATGATGTGCACTTACCAATATAGTGTAGATATTTCTGTTTCCACTATTTAATGGTAATGCCCATAGATTAATTGTCATATCAAAAGGTTATAATAGATCTTAGGCTATAATAAGAACCTATAAATACTATGAAATTAATCCTAAACAGAGGTCCTATGGTCTATTTACATCAAACTGGATGGACAAAGTTGATGTATAAAAATTAGGTGTTGGAGGCTCATAATCATTGAGACTCTTTCTCTTGAAGTTCGCTATTGGTGATCTATAGTAGTTAGAATATGAGGATAGACCCACCAATTGAAACACCACATGTTTTAGGCATTATTTATTATTATTATCTATGAACATGTGCATTGTTCTCCTGACTTGAGATTATTATCAATGTGTTCCATTTGATCACATACTTTGATGTAAGGAAAAAACCATGATATTTAAATCGTGGTGAGGTAACCTGTGTTGGGTGCATCATTCGTGATATGAAATTGGTTGAATGATCAAGATAGGATTTTTCTATTTTGAGTTGTGGGAGTAAAATGTCTTAGGCCTGATTGATCAGAATGGTATTACCTTCATAAATCAGTGGCCATAAAATTTGAAAGGTAAATCCATCCAGTTAGATTAAAAAACAATAATGTAAGAAAAGTACAATAACATAAGTGTGCATCCTACTTTATGAGATATTTAAAGACAAAGATATTATAGTACAAAGTACATGTTCATAGGTTTGTATTCATTTCTATGACTATCCTTATATTTTTAGGGGCCTTGATGGGTTTCTAAACTTCACTCATGGTCTGTAAATATTGTTCACTAATATCAAGATAATAGCCTAGAGGGTCACACACAATATCGTATTCAAGAATCCACCATATTATGTTAAATAGGTAAATTAGACAGGGTGGGCACCACCGTAGGGTTCTAGTGATGTCCAAGTTATCAGTCACCGATAAATAAATAAATTCATTATTATTCATGTAAAGAATAATTGGTTTGAATTTATTCATTAAAAGTAATTAGAAGTTAAGTAAATTTGAGGAATAATATTAATCCAACAAATATTATTTTAATATTCTAGGCTCGTTTAATATTAATCAAGAATTACGAGTCGAGTTAATGAATTGGGTTTATCAAATAACATATTTAATATATATTAAAAGTATGTGATAAAATATAAAAAATATTTATAATGTAGTTTAGTTTGTCATAAAGTTATTTATTATTTCATTAGTGGGCGATATATTTATGAAGGCTGGAGAAACCATTTGAGTATTTTGACTCCCACTATAAAAGTAGGATATAGGCTCATTTTCATTGCATTGTTTATTACAACGAAGTGAGAGTCTCCCTCTCCTCCCACCTTTTAGAGAGAGAAATCCTCTCTCTAAGAACCGATCTAATCATGCATTCGATGGATCGAAGGAAACAGATCGTAGTGATCAACGTGACATTAAATAATTCATCAGATCTCTACGTTAGCACCCAAAATTTGATGAACGGTGAGAGTGTGAAATCATGGAATATGTGTGAATGATATAATGGGTTTGGATTTGGATCCTTCGAGCAATAGTTTCTGATGATGAGATATTGTAAAGTGCACTCAATTTAGAAATGAGGTACACATTTTGATTTATTTTTGTGCTTTGAATAATTTAAGCAAGTTCCCTAGACCATACCAGGGCTTCGATTGTCAGAGACAATAAGTATTGACATCCTGACCATGAGAATTTTAAAATCCCTGGCTCACTAAATTATATTTTTTCCTTGGTACCTTAAATTGGTATCAGTTCCATCGCATAATTATTCCGATCTAATAAAAAAAATTAAGTTTCATTAAAATTATGTATAGGGTATTAAATTGGACCCAATGGATCTAACCATGATTTGATTCGAGTTTGGATGACCAAGTTACGACCATCCAATTTTTTTATGGATCTTGTGCGGTTTGATTTCGGGTATTAAAATTGATTTGGATCTCATACAATTCAAAGGAAATTGAAATTGATGAATATTTTGTATTAAATTATTCAGTTATAATTCCAGATACTACACCGACCAAATTTTGATTATCGAAACAATATTTTCTATCCAGGTTCATTTCGAAATTTTATAGAAAATAATATATAGTAAGTTTAATAATTATAATTATAATATTATAATTATTATATTAAGGTTTGTTTTGAATAAAAAACAAAACCACTTTTCAATATTTAGAAAGATTCCCTGGAAGTTAGAAAACTGACAATGAAATAAAAGGGGGAAACAAGTTCATAGGCCGTAGAAACTTTTGAAACCAATTTAAAAAAAGAGATGGAATATTTTTTCCACATAAAAGACAAAATAAGTTTAAAAAACGTTTTAAACCTTCCACAGGGGTCGGCCACCCCCTCCATGCGGCCTCTACTTCCGGTTGTCCACCTTCGGACCAGCGGTGCCACCTATCGCACCTACCTCCACCGGCGGCCACCAACCGATGCTGCCCTGAATGGAACTCCCTCATTACTATCCACCTCCTAGTCGAGCACTCAGAAGGCTGATGACCTAGCCAACTTCTCAGACCATGGGACATCACCTCTCCCGCCGATGCTATCCACCTCAGACTGCAATAGAGCCCCACCAGAACACCATCATCCCACTAGCCTCCTCTAGTAGAACCTCAAAACACTGCTGAAGACCCCTCTATAGGTCTGGCATTCCCACCTCCAAGGACCACCACCCTCCCCAGGCTATGCCTTATCCGCAAATTCAAACCTCGCTCTTGTGTAGCCTAACCTCCTCTGGCTCAATGTTAACCTCCCATGTCGGACCTCCGTACCGGCGCGCCTCCCCACGACCAGATTCAGCAGCACCAGATGATAGGGCCACCCTCTCTTTGGTTCAAGCGGATCAACCATCTTCATTGAACAGATCAATAACCATCTAGGGACCACCACCATTGGCCCTGCCTCCCTTGGATCTAGCATGGACAGCTGCATGAGCTGCTGTCTCAAGCCGAAGTAACACCCCGCCAGATCGGATCTACCCCGAACTAGGTCTGGGTGGGTTTTTCTGACTAGGTATGGGTTTGGGAAGACCGTCCTAGCTCAGAATATCCCTACACGGGCTTTGCATAGCCTGGAGTGGGCTTGTACTGGATTGGCTTAACCCGCATAGGCTCTGTGCCGAGTTTCGGGTCCCAAGTTAATAAAATTATTATAATTAATTAAATTAGCTTTAGAATTAAATTAAATTAATTAAAATATTAATTTTTGGTTTTAAAATATAAAATTTTAATTCCCAGTAAAATTAATTTAATTTTGGTATTAAATTAATTAATTAATTAATTTAATTTTTGGTATGAAAATAAATTACGTAGGGGCACATGAGCCTCATCCCAGTTGGTGAGTACTCCTTAAGTGCATCCAAGAGACCCGAGATCAAATGCAAGTGGAGGCTAATTTTCAAGGTGTACTGTAGTAGTAATATAGTAGGTACAGTAGTAGGAACTGTGAAAAACTATAGTAGGTACTGTAGTGGGAACTATAACAGGAACTCTTTGGCACTGTAGCAATTGGGAATATTCCCCTGTTTGGGCCTTCAGGCCACCGATTTGGTCCCCGAGTCCATTAAGGCCTTTAGGCCACCCAGGCCTTCGGGTCAGTAAGGCCTTCGACCACCTCAAGGCCTTCGGGCCACCTAAAGGCCTTCGGGCCACCTTAAGTACAGATGCAAACCGGAAATCCTACAAGGAACAAGCTTTAGTAGGAGGAGAAGCAAGGAGCTTTCACCATAGAAGAAGCTAAACAGATTGCAAGAATGAGAGGGTATGACACCTTCCATCAGGACAAGCCTATGCATGCATGGGAAAGCCAAGCCAAACAGCCATGTGAAGGTGGAAAGTTGATTTCACGATGAAGATGCTGGGGATGAGCAGTTATAAGTAGTTAGTATGGGCTGTATTTAATGTTTGAATCCTATAAGCAATGAATTCCTCTAAGGCCTACGAGCCATGTAATACTTATGCCTGCTGGCCTTGTAAGGGTTCCACCTCACCCCTTGAAAGGTGGATTATCAAAAATTAATAAAAAATGAAGACCTTCAGTCCATTGGAGGGGACCAAAAAATAATTAAATTTATTTATTTTATTTTAAATACTCTCATACTTTAATTTATTACAATTTAGTTTTATGGTTCATGTATTTTACCTACTGATCGATCTTGAGAAATTGACTGACCTATGTATGTCTATTTTTTTTGAATTATTTATTTTCTGTATGTGATGATTGTAATTAATTAAGATGGTTTGTGCATCAATATTTATTTTTTCGTCAATATGTATAAGGGTATGAGTGTCCAATATTATCTGTTGTACATGGTTCTCCTAGTCCCCCTTTCTTATGCATGAGTATATTTGTATACTAGTGAAGATGATGTATGATGTGGACCCTGTCAAGATGAGGTGGTACACCAGATGAGATGTGGACCATTCCAAGTCAAGGAAAAATCTGGATGATCAATGAACATGTTGGACGGGGATGAGCTGCAATATGATTCAAGCCATGACTTAGGTATGTTACCCCTATGTCATGGTAGGTCCATTGAGTTTAAAATGGATCAACCAATTTTAGATACTCAAGACCAATCTGGTAGTTTTTCCCTTATGAATTTGTTTATTGTTATATTCATTTTATAATAGTAGGAAAATATATAAAATAATAAACAATAAAATGTATAAAGAAGTGATGAACATTTTTCTATTATTTTTCAATTATGAGCACGACAACATATAATGAACAAGATTAATAGAAATGGATTACATTCATTGAGAAAAATAATAAAACCCTTACAAAAATATTAAGTAGTTAAATTCCTTCCATCATTTGAATTTGAACAAAACTGGGTGTTTAGGGTGTTCATTAGACAATGTTGAGGGAGCCTCTTACTACCAAGGAGTTCTTAAGAAAGTGGTGGGTTGATTTATCTAAATTTGCAGCAAATAAGTATCCAGAGTTATATTATCATAATTTTAAAAGCATGTGTTGAGAAAATAAATCTTATTATCTTAGAAGTTAGGACATCATTCAACTGATAAAGGAACCATGAGTTAATGTAGTTAGCCAGCCAAATTCCTACCTTAAACTCTTTGAGTAGTGGTGTAGACAAAGCTTATATACTATGAGGGGAAGATCTAGGATCATTGCCATTATAATAATAAAGCGATATATTATTCTGATTCTAGTATAGAGGGTTTATAGAATTTGATAAAATAGTAAGATACATTTAATGATTTATTTAATTAATCAATAATGTCTAAATAGGCAATCAAAAGAAAAGTACAATCTTTTAGATTTTATTTTTTTATAGAAAAATGGAAAGTAATAACACTTAAATACACCATGATAAATTTTGGACAAAGTAAATGTCCAAACCAGCATGAATTTCTAAGTGTAGCATACAAGCTTTTGCACAATCCTATGATATCAGAAATTCAAGGTGTTGGAATCCTCAAAACCTATTAAGAGTCCTTAGAAAGAGAGGGTGCAAAAGATGCTTATACGAGGCTCATGTTTGAAACATATGATGGTTATGTCATAATGATATCATCAACGTCTGATTCTAGTTGCGGTTAAAACATCAGGACATGGATGATTTCACATATTGTCTCATGTCTAAGAATATTATGATGATAAAGTTAAGTGAGATATGAATGGATAATATTACACTAATTACATGAAAATATGAAAGGTAGATTATGATCTTTCAAGAAATCCCATTCTTACATATTTTTCTTCCATATACTCTAGTTTAATTTTAGGTTACAAAATAAAAAGGATGAAGTAACCACTTCATTACTATTTATCTAAGGTTCTCTAAGTAAATAATAACATTATAGAAAGTTTAATATTTAGTTCTTATGGTAAATAAGATGAAAGACAATGAGAAAATGTCAATGAAAAGAGTGATACCAAAGGAATATTCACAACATCCTTTATATAGAGTTAATAAATGGGAGGTTATTTTCTTCTCATATCATAAAATAAATTTATGGAAGTTTATATGCAATGAATTTAATTGAATATGGAAGTACCCACTTATTCTTCAATGAATATTCATCAATTATAAGTAATGTTTCTGATATACTACTGGGGTATTAAATATAATATGATTATTACATATGTGTATCAAAATATATTAACCAAGTAATATAAACATTACAAGAAGTTAAGTGTATTCTCTAAGTGGTTAAGAAAGGGTTATTCCTAAGTTAGCGGTGAGAATCACACAACTTCTAATTTCCAAGTGATTGATTATAGTTGAAAAATTTGTTGAGTATAACTAAAACATATATCTCATGTGTCTATTGGACACAAGGAGATATAATTCCATGTTTAGGAATAGAATTTGTTTATGGTGTCTCATAATCAACTAATGGTTCAATGATACTTGAATTATAGGAAATACCTGATCGATATAAAATGTAATAATTATTTACCCAGTTGTGGAAAGATAATTCTTTATCAAGTAAAACTAAAAGTGAACGTCAAGGATATAAATATTTTGGTATTTAGACTCAATAAATCTAAACACCTTAGGTATTATCGACATATATACTTATTTAGTTTTTACAAAGAAACCTTTAAAGATAAAGGTAAGCCACAAATATTTCCGAATTAGTTCTACAAGAGAGTGTGAACTATTCCAAGGTCAAGCTAGTGGTAAATATACTTCATAAGATTAGTTTATGTAATTAATGAATGTGATAGTGAAGTCTATGCATGGTCATAAGATATAAGATGCTTCAGGCCAACATGATAAAGAATATCTTGACCAAGCATTCATTGATCAATATAATGTATCATAGAGTAATTTCTAAACACACATTACCTTATCCACATTAGAGCTATGATGTCAATAAGGAGGATTGATTATGAGTCTTACATGTTAACATCAATTAATAAAATGTAGCAAGAAGAAATTCCTAAACACACATTTTATACATTAGAGCCATTATGTAAGTAGTTTCAATGTTTTCACTTTTAGAAACTTCCATTATATTTCAAGACATTCTTTGAAAATAATGGAAAAATCCCATAACCATATTCCAAATATCAAGAAAAATGGATATCATATAAGTCATAATATGATGAAAATCCATAATTTCATAAGGACATGTTTTTATATGCAAAGAGTTTTTTAGGATATAAACAAACTTTCATTAAGATAAACACATTATACATCTAAGTAATTATCCTAACAGTTTCTTAGGATATTACATAAATCCCTAAGATAGAAATGTGGTAGTCAAGTGATTGACTACATTTCTATATATGGGAGCACATTTGTATTAAAGATAGTGGGATCCAAATTGAATTGGGTTTAGTCAATACTAAATATGCACATTTAGTTGACATAAAAACAAGTACCACAATAGGTGTGGAAGAAAATATTCTAGTGACACTTACTATGAAGGAAGGTTAAAACCATTGTGATGGTTTTATATTCACCGCAGCTGGTGATAAATTATTCATTGTGAATAATAATTCCTATAAGTAGGTAGTATTTGGAAAACAACTAAGATTGGAAAGGTCAATTAAAATCCAATAATGGATTCTATGTATCCAAGTGAAAATGGGATTATTATTTTGAATACTACGGTGGATATTCAAGTGAAATGATAGATGGGCGGTACAAGAATGGTACCAATATGGATCGATTGGTTATACCAAGTTGTTATTCCTAAATTTATTATAATTTTATTGTCAAAGCTAACTTATATGATCTTTTATTTATATTAGGATATCATGACCACCAATCTTGGAGGGTGTCTATACGACGCAACCATAAAGTGTGGTTAAATAACAGAATGCCAATAATGGTTTCAAGTTACTAAAATCCATTTTAGGATTGAATTAAGCAATATGATCATAGAATATTCCTTTGGAATGAATATTTTTCATGTGTCTACCAACTGTTAGTTGGATTTCCATTATTTTTCAAGTAAAATATGTTCGAAAACATATGGAAAATAGATATTGGTCTTAAATTTAGTTAAGACAAGGGTGAAAGAAATTTCTCCGGTGATTAACTTAAATTAGAAACCTAATTTATAGGGGAACAGATCTATTGAGGTAGATTTAACAATTTCTTTGACCTATTCAATTGTACCTATATTGAAATTTTATTTAAAAATACATGCTGGAACAACTAAATTTAGAATTGTTACCAATGTTACATGGAATAAATATCACTAGAAAGACATGCATGGGAATAAGATGAGATTAATGTGGTGAGTTGTATTCCATATGCTTTTGCAATGGATAAATCACATATTCCATGATATGTACAAGATATGATATTTCTGGTATTACTTTATAATAGGAAAACATTAGTTATATATAAGAGAATTTAAAGTGATGTAGTAAAAAATATCTGATTTTCCTTGGGAAAGTATGAAAGATGTGTACCTGGTATGTGGAGAGGAAGGGATACTAGTTTTCAGGGGACACAAACTAGTATTCCCTAGATCAATGTGATATAATATCATAGTTAGGATAAGGTGATGAGTAAGACAAGATCATACAAGCCAGTGTTAGCCATACCTACAAATACCGAGTACATTGAAGCTTATGAGGTAGCAAAGAAGCAGTTAATAAATGAAATGATTTGTTCTAGTTCTTGGAATTTCACCTAGTAAGTAAAGTTTTATCATTAAGATAATTATATTACTAGTACTAGCCAAGATTTCAAGTTTTTATAGGGGAAAAAATGATATACTTAGGGATACCATCTCTTGAGAAGTTTTACTCATGGTGATGAGGTCACAAATAGCATAATAGCCACACAATGAAAACATGGAAGGCCCAACAGCTAATGTCGTTACTCAGCATAAACATGATCTTAATCATGTGAAAGATAACAATGATGGTTAGTAAGTTGGATCTAGTGCAAGTTGGAGTGCTTTAATAGTGGGTGTGCTAGACACAAATAGACAATACTTTTTGATTACCATATCCTGTGTACAGTTAGATACACATGATGTGCACTTGCCGTTATAGTGTAGATATTTATGCATATACAATTTAATGGTAATTTCCATAGATTAATTATCATATCAAAAGGATGTAGAAGATACCAGTTTATAATGATAAACTCGTGATACTATGACATGAATCTTAAACAAAGGTCCTATAACGACCTAACCCAGATTCAAATAAACCGGTGCTCTGAGCTGGCGGGTTACAAGGCCTCAAGCACGAATCCTCATATACCAGAGGATACTGAATAGTAGTGAAGGCCTAGGGTGTGATAGTGGGTGTACTACACCCTCATATTAGAGTAATAAAATAGCAGAAATAGATAAGTATGATACAAAATAGTAAATAAATAGAGTGCGGAAGTAGTAAATAATTTGAAATAGAACATGTTGTAATAACAAATGAAAACCTGTGAAATCCTGAATAGCTATGCATAAAATACAACAATGGTCACCCACTGAAAAAAATACAAATATAAGAGTAAAAAATAAGATAAAAGTAAAAGTATAGGGATCTGATGCCAACTATGATCTAGACCACATACCTAGTCTCTAGACACCATCAAACTACACCAGTCCAATCAAAAGAACTACACGAGCAACTCTTCTCAATCATGAAACTCTGGACCTTAGCCCAATCCATAATGCAACTGTTATGAACTTATAAAGTAGATATAATGTATACACATACACTAAGGTGCATGTGAAGGGGTGAGAAATAATCTTAGTAGGCCACCCCGACAACCAATCTATAAAACATGTTGAGGTAAGTGTATGCATAAGAAAATGCACAGCCTCATTGAGACACAACTAAAAAGGTAAGTAAAACCCAACATGAAACCACAATCGAACCTTGGGTCCATAATCCTGGTCAACTAGGAAAGTTCCACTAGGGATATTCATATCTATATACACATACATGTATAGTCCCATATGTATACATATATACATAAATATGAATATTCATGAGTATGTGAATCAAATCACATGAAACCACATTAGCAGTTGATCCCTTGGTCTGTAATCCTGATTGCTTGGATATCCTGTGAAAGGGAATTAAGATGGATGTCATTCCAATCAATCTATGTACCATCAATTCAATCTTTGGGTCTGTATTCCCAATCCACATATACTTGCTTTGGAGAACACTGAAAAAGTCTCTAAGAAAGCTACATCAACACAGGGGGATACTTTTCCCATACCTGGATTGACATGTACTCACCTCCAATCACTGAAACAAGGATAATGTATACTAATGTTTAATCCTCTAAATAAGGACACCTTATACTGATGGGAAACATAGTAAATATGGATAATGAATACTAATGGTAAATCCTATAAAGAAGGATACTGCATACCGATAGTCTATCCTATAAATAATGATACCACATACCAACTGTCAATCCTGTAAAGAAGGATTCCAAGGATTAAATATAGAAATCATATAAAAGGCCACTAAGTTAGTCATCATACTACCCATGCTTGTAAATCTAGTCCAATGTATGAGCCCTAGGTCTTGGTTCGTTGGCGGTCATGATATTACAAAATCAAATGAACCCTAAGGGGATTACCCTTGTGTGATCTAAAAAGAGAGAACTCACATGAGATATTCCATGCTACACCCCTCGAGTCTCATAACTGATATGGAAGAGCATAATCATTCTGATCATAGGTTGATGAGATCATAATCACCCCCACCACTCGAAAGATCGTAATCTACCATGAGTCTTGGGTCTCCCTGCCCATATAAAGATAACTCACTAGTGAGACACCATTATACACACCTTGAGTCTCATAACTGATCCAGAAGAGCATAATCATCCTGATCATAGGCCCTGGAGATCATAATCATCCCCACCACATACCATCAGGGATGAAATTACCATATCGAGGAGAGTGTAATCATCCACATAACTTATCATCATGAACATCATTTCTATATATCAATATCATAGGTTGAGGAGAGTGTAACCATCCCCAACACATATCATAGGTCGATGAGAGAATAATCATCCCCACCACATATAACTATCCTATGAGTCCATCCAAGTCATTCCTAAAATAGGGAATCCAAGTATCACTCAAGGAATACAAGTCAACATGTAAGGCTCAATAGCTAGATACCAGGAAACAAATATGGACATCCCAAGAAAATAAATATCACAATATATATATATATACATCCATGCTTAACATCCAAGTCCTAGTTAGTACCTCTGGGCATACCAATAAATATCAGAAATAACATGGCATAGAAGTTAGATTCTAGTTAAGCATGTCTGGACATCCTAACAAGCATAAAAAATCCCAAGAAGAACACCCGAGCATCCCAAAATAAGGAAAGACTCCTCGTGTTAGGATCAATAACCACCAACTAGGAATCACCTCTAGTAACCATCACTACATCAGCAATAACCATGTCAAAGCATAAATAAACAAGTGAGGGTGTCCCAAACACCCAACCCAGCACTCTGACCATAGACCCATGGGATTACCATTTCAGTATAGGTTCTATGGTGACACACAGACACCATCTCTACCCAAACCTGATGTACAACTTAGCGTCAGTTAAACAATGGGCACCTGTTTGGTCCCTCATGAAAAACACTGAAGAGGCATCCTACTCAGGATCCTATGGTATAAACACAATAAAAGGAATCCTACTCGATATCCTTAGATGTAAAAGGTTATGAAGGAATCCTACATGAGATTTTCTAATGGAAATCAAACAGAGGTATCCTAAATAGGATCCTTGAAATGAAGCACAGGAAAGGGATCCTACAAGGGACTCCCTAGATCAACATATAAGAAAAGGAATGCCTTAGGGGATCCTTGGTAACTAGATAGAAGATAGTGGCATCCTACATAGGATCCTCAATAGCAACTATTTTCATGACCTCTTTGTCCAGAAGGGTACATCTCGTAAGGGAGACATCCTCAAAGGATAATCTAATAAGGCATCATTCATGAGAGATGGATCATATCCCATCTTAGTTTAGGATCTCAACTAGGTTGGTCCAAACACCCAACCTATAATTCACACCAACCCTATCTCTGTCAGGAGAAAATTGAATTTTATTACTAGAGGAAGAACCTATTCATATATATAGAAACCCCAAAACACCTATTAGGAGTCCTTAGACCACTCCATGAGTTTCACCATCATGATCTACATGGAAAAGTGTTAAGAATGGACTAATCACGGGTCCAATTCCAACACCGGGGAACCAAATTGGAAAATACCCTCAAAGGGAACCAAGGGAGGAGTACATGGAATGTAGAGACCATACAGGGTGTGTACCCTCAGATCACCACATGGGCGTGTACTCCCACTGACCTGGGCATGTAAATAACCCAAGTACACGATGTGTAAGGTGAGTACATGGTGTGTACCCAATACGAGGTACATGCTAATGTACCTCAACCATCATGGATCTCTAATTGTCTTGGTCATGTATTTTTTCATGACGTGCTACCCACATGAGGTCTGGCCGTGTACTCTACATGACCATGTACCCCGATATGGGTAGCCATGCCTAGGTACTCTACTACACAGTTGAGTACTAGTACACAACTTGTACACTCAAATACATTACATGTACTCCTTAAACTTAATCTTCCCCAAATGGTAAGAAAACATGGAATGTCACCCTAGTCTACATGCTGTGTAGCCTGGTTTTCTTGAATAGAAAACCCTTAGATCGCACGAAAGCCCCATTTCGCCCCAAAACCAATAGATCTGGCCACTAAGGGTCTCATACAAGAATAATAGGGATTTAAAAAATTGAAAACGAATCTATGGGGGATATTTGGTAAAAAAATAAATGGTCCTACCTTTGGGTAGAAACTACCAAAGCTTATCTTGATTTAATGGCCCACGGTTTCTGCACATCGATCCAGTATGTCGAGAGCTTCGCAACGACTTCCATATCCTCATTTCTCCCTCTCTTTCTACTCCCTCTCCTATCTTGGTCACATGGAAAAGGATCCAATGGAGGGGAACATGTGTGGAGAAGAATGAATAAAGACAAAGAAAAGGAAAAGAAAATAAAGAAAATAAGAAAAAGAAAAAGTGGCACAAGCCAGCCTCGACACCAAACTCATGTTTATGGCCCACCTAAGATAAAATCCCCATTCCAGAATCAAAAAAGGATACATAATCTTAATCTAAAGCTTTGTTCAAAATTTATGGCTGAAAAAACATGTGAAAACAATTTATTATTTAATTAATTAAATATTAAATATTAATTATTATACCAAAATTCAAATGACTCAGATTCCTACCAAACTCCAATCCTAGGGTAAAAACACTATTCAGGGACCAATAGGGTGGTCAAAAAAATTATCTGAGATCTTATGCTAGGTGAAAAAGAAAATTTACCCCATTACAAGCATTTTAAAACAAAAATTAAAATTTCTTCTCAAAATTGAACTCCGTAAAAACATAGGTCCTTACAAACTCCCCATTATACACCTTATCATCCCTGAGAAGCCTAGTGAAAAAAACTAGCAGTAATGATATCAACACGAGCATCTGTACAACTAAGCTATCTGGACTTTCCAATGACTATCCTCATAGAATTAACGACTACCTACTACCTGGAACAAATTTAACTACAATTGATCTGGTACTCCCCACTATAGGAATACCCTTATCGTCTCTCAAAAGAAAACCATGAGCTCAACAACCCATGAAAAATTCCCAAGTTTAATTGAAAATGAGGGTCACCGCCCTCAAATGGCCAATGGTGCACTCCCCACCATATGGCTGACCTTACAACGCTCCTTAAGCATAACCTCAATAGGTTCCCTTCCTTAATAGGGAAGAACATTTAGAAAGAAAAAAGGAGATCAACATAGGTCTAACACTCTCCCACTGTACTATATATGAATCAAGATAGATCATAATAATCTATAATAGGAGTACACTAAGATTCTACCAAGGAAATGTACAACTCTCTCCAAGCCACGCACACCATCCTATCAAAACCTGAACAGGATTTAGTCATGAGTCAACCATCTCACAGTACCCAATTCATTTCATGATGTCACATCTACCATGATGGGACATTCCAAAACAATTTTCGGGATCCAAGCCCACGACATGTCTTGAAACATCAGTCCTCATCTAAAACCTAGCCACTCACTGATTTAGATTCAAATAATACCACACAAAACCTACGTGTATGTTTATCACCAAACTCATACTCAAATTAGTTGTCCATTACAAAGCTACACTGACTATGCTACATGGCACACCAATCTCATTAAGCCAGAAGTCCCCTTATAACTCCTCTTCAAAATCGATCAGCATGCTGGTACCATGATTTATTACACAACCTCATATCACCCAGTTCCCTTCCAATCATGAGTGTCTACCCCTACTATGACTAGATTAGTAATAGAGGAAACATTGGCTGACCATGCCAGGAACCCGAAATTCCTACCCATCGAATCCAGTCTCAAAAAACAAGAAACCATGGTGCTTCGTCAAAATTTGAAGGCATCAACATGCCTATAATAAAAAACTTGAGCACCTACCATGACTCGATCAATAAACAAGAATAAAACTAATATCACTACCTTAAAAGGCATTTAAAAACATGGGCTAAACTCTCTCACACATGTTTCCCTTGAACAAAACTGACATCGACCTACAAGGGTCTGATTCAAACTAAGGGCCTCTAGGTCTCCCACCTAGCCCTATGGAACAAGCCTCACAACAGGGTCGTAAGGTCTAACCACCTACCCCAAAAGATCAAAACCTATTAAAATAGGTAAATATCACAATGAATTTTTTTTTTCAAAGCTTAAAAAAATATCATCTAAGGGCATGATCCTCATCGAGCATCCTCAGAAGAAACTACTCCCTAGAGGTCACAAAACCAATGTGGAAAAGAAACTAAACTGACACTCACTGGGCATCTGTATACGGAAATACCCCTAGAGATCCAGCTCAAAAAAAGTCTTGTTACCTATATTCATCATACTCAATGACCCGACTAGATATCCATGACCCGAGAAGCAACACCCAACAAGGGTTTCAACAGAAAGGAATCACGTTCCATATCAACCTACTAGGTCACTGCACCTCCCATGCACGTGGACTGAGACATAATTCTAAAAAAACTCCTCTACGTAGATCCACCTAACCTTACATATGAATAGGAATATATATACATAAGAAATCCCAATTGAATAGGCCTATATCATTAGTAAAATCACACATTAGAAGGCCTATATGATGTGAATCCTACATGACAAATATGATGCATGAGACACATATTGCCTTTGCTGACCAAGAGTAAAATCTATCTATGAAATATTTACAATCTCCAAGATCCATAGATATATAGTAAATAATAACAACCACACAACATATGCATCAATCAAGGAAAAAATCATATAAAAATATAACATCGAAGATCAGAACAACAATCCTATACCCTGGTAACTAGGACTTCCTACAAGAAAAAGTATTTTCAATACACCAATATGATATCCATACCAGGTTATGAAAAATTCCTAATAATTATGTCTACCAAATCCCAAATAGTAAATACCACGAAAAGAAAACCTATGATACCACTTTGTAATGAACTAACCGAGATTCCATTAAACCGGTGATCCGAGCTGGTGGGTTTCAAGGCCTCAAGTGCACCTCCCTATATGCCAGAGGCTTCCAACTAGTAGTGAGGGCATAGAGTATGATAGTGAGGTGACTATACCATCATATTAGAGTAAGAAAATAGTGAAAATAGATAAATATCATACACAACAGTAAAAAAATAGAGTACAAAAGTAGTAAATATACTGAAATAGAATATGCTATAATAATAAATGAAAAGCTACGAAATCCCAAATAGCTATGCATACAATACAAAAATGGTCATCCATTGGGTCGACCATATAGATATAAGATTAAACAAGAGATTAAAAGTAAAATTACATGGATATACTACCAACTCTATTCCATAACACATACCCGGTCTCCAGACACCATCGAACTACAGCAATCCGATCAGAAGAACCACATGAGCGTCTCTACTCATAAAACTTTGGCCTTAGCCTTATACATAATGAAAATGTGCTCAACCTGAAAAGAATACACAAGGTCTATATGTACACCAAGGTTCATATGCAAGGGTGAGAAATAATCTCAGTAGGACACCCCAACAAGCAACCTATAAAACATGCTGCTATAAGTGTATTCAAAAGCAACTTCTTAGCCTCTCTGAGAAACAAATAAAAAAGGTAAGTAAAAACCAATGTGAAACCATAGTCAAACCCTAGATCCGTAATCTCGGTCAACTAGGCCAGTGCCACCATGGATGTCCATATATATAGACGTATACATGTATAGACCCATAACTATACATATATACATAAATATGAATATTCATGAGTATGTGAATTAAATAACATGAATCCACATTAGCAGTCAATCCTTGGGTATGTAATCCCAATCACCTAGATATCCTGTATAAGGGATTTGAGTTGGATGTCCTTCCACTCAAGCCGTGTACCATTAATTCGACCTCTGGTTCTATAATCCCAATCGACATATATCTGCTTCAACCAACACTGGAAAAGTCTCTGAGAAAGCTACGTCACCATAGGGGGATACTCATTATACACCTGGGTTGACCCATACTCACCTCCAATCATTGAAACAAGGATACCGTATACCAACAGTTAATCCTGTAAATAAGGATACCAAATACTGACAGTCAATCCTATAAAGAAGGATAACACATACCAATGATCAATCCTATAAAGAAGGATACCTCATATCGATGGTCAATCCTATAAATAAGGATACTACATACTGATAATCAATACTATAAAGAAGGATTATAGGGAGTACGTCCATAAATACAGTAAAAGGTTGCTGATTCATTCTTCATTCTATCCATGCTTATAAATCTAGTCCAATTTCTGAGCCCTAGGTCTCAGTTTATAGGCGGTCACAACATTTGAAACTCGGATGAACCCTAAGGGGCTTACCCTTAGGCAATTTTTAAAGAGATAACTCACCGATGAGACACCATTCTACAGCCCTTGAGTCTCGTAACTGATTCGGTAGAGCTTAATCATTTCAATCATAGGTTGAGGAGATCATAATCACCCCCACCACTTAAGAGAGTTTAATCTACCATGATTCTTGGGTTCACATACCTGTATAAAGAGATATCACCAGTGAGACTCCATGATACACCCCTTGAGTCTTGTAACTGATCCGAAAGAGAGAATCATCCTGATCATAGGTAGATGAGATCATAATCATCCCCAACACATACAATCATGGACGCCATTCCCATATCGAGGAGAGTGTAATAATACTCATAACTTATCATCAGGGATATCATGTCCATATATCAATATCATAGGCTGATAATATAATAATAATCCCCACCACATATCATAGGAAGAGGAGATCATAATCCTCCCCACCACATATAACTAGCCCATGAGTCTATCCAAGGCATTCCTACAATAGGGAATCCAAGTATCACTAAAGGTACACAAGTCAACATGTAAGTACCAATAGTCATATATGAGGAAACACCTTTGGACATCCCAAAAAAATATATATCACAAAATATATATACATCCAAGATCAATAGCCAAGTCCTAGGTAGTAACTCTAGGAATACCAATAAATATAAGAAACAATATGGCTGAGAAGATGGATTCCAGGAAAGCATGTCTGGGCATCACAACAAGCATAACAGATCCTAGGAAGAACATCCAAGCATCCCAAAAGAAATAAAGACGCCTCACATTAGGCTCAAAAACCACCAACTAGGAAGAAAATCTAGTAACCATATCTGTATCAGCAATAACCATGTCAAAGCATAAAGAAATGATAGAGGGTGGCTTGAATGCCCAACCCAGCACACCGGCCACAAACCCATGGTCATACCAGTTCAGAAGAGGTTCTAAGGTGACTGACACATGCTTGTCATGTGGTGCGAAAAAAAATATTACCTAATTTAAAATGAAGTAAAGTGGATAACCTAGGGTTTCTCTAGATATGAGTGCACAATAATTACATTTTTCACTTAAATTTGAGAAAGAAGAATAAATTGTTTGAGTTTAAAAAGAAAGGAAGTAATTGAAAATATATTTTGAACACAAGTGGATGAAAAAAGAGTGATGAGGTTAGGGTAAAATAACCTTTTTCAATGTCATAATCATCATAAAAATCATTCACCCTATATTCTTATTGAATAATATATAAAATACTCCTCAATCGAGTTATCAATCACCCTTGGTTGAAGAAAGTAATGGAATCCACTCCTATGTGCATGGAAGTTCATGAACAATTCCCAGAAAACTAAGGCAAGTCCCAATCAGGATTTTTTGATCCTTATAAATCTATAAATGATTCACTCGTTCCACACATGTCCCAAAAATCACTAGACACTCACCACCTAACAAAATATTCTCGATCAAGACAAATTGCACAAGGTGGAGGGAGTTAAAAGTTCTTCTACCAAAGCTATAAACAATGAATACACCAAGAAACAAAAAAAATTGCATTAAGATAATTGGGAACCACTATAAATAGAAATAATTCAATAGAAAAATATATTTTTACATTAAATTTCAAGACTTCGGCATTACCAAAGTGAAACTCCCTCTTCCCCGATCACTCAAAGGCTTTACCCCTCCATGTGAAGAGTAAGAGAGTTGAAAGGGGAAGAAGAGAGTATAATGGAACTATGAAAAAAGAAAAGAGAAAATACACAGAAATTCAATACTCTAATACTCCAGCACAACCCCTCTTTCACCTTCTTCAAAAACCTTGAATGGAAGTGAACACTCATATATATAGGGTTGAGGGGCGGAAAAATTTCCCACTTGATTCACTCATCTAAAATTTTGAGTCAATTTAAAATCATAAATGGATGAATATCAGGTTGGTTAATTCATAACAGTTGTTAATCTATATCCTTTAAATTCTCTCAAAAAACATTAGATGATTTTTGAAAGTTTCCAAAAATTTATCCCTAGATTATTGATGAAATTTTTTTCTTCCCAATGAGACTACTCAACTACCTCCACTTTAGAGCATTCAATGGATACCTTAATGACATAATTTATTCATTAAATTTAATGCAAGAAATATTAATGGATTCCTATTTATATTCCATATTAAATCACTTAATTTTGAGTTATTTAGTCCAATATATGATTCCATTACTGAGGTGGGATCCATTCTGTCAGCCAATGAAATTGCTTCACTTTATTTGTTTTTCTAGGCCAGTGTGTTTAGAATTGGGTATGAGTCCAAAATATAAAATCTAATCCCACAAGAAATGAAATACTAAACAAATATAATCAAGTAATTTGGATCAAAATTGTAACCTTTATAACAAAAAATAGAAGCTTCAGAAAATCGTTAATTTTCCATAATTAACCAATTTTCACAATTAAGACCATAATTCACCAAAACACTAAAATGATACAAATCAGCTCAAATTTATTAATTTTAAGGGGTTAAATCATTGAAAAAATATGTGAAAAATAATGAAAATATTATCTCTATCAATTCCCCCACACTTAGTACTTGGACTCCCGGACAAGTCATCATCAAAATCGAATCAATGAAAATTCAAAACACATGCTCATGAGATCCACCAATTCCATACCAATAAACCAAATATATCATGCCTCATCAAAAATAATTATTCCAAGTTCTCAATTTATATCAGTCAATATTTTTACCCTTCATTTCTCCTCACATTCACACAAGACACCAACTTTACATGAATTTTCTCTTATCTCACAAATGTTAATTTTCAGCAAGGCTTTCCTCATCCAAACCAATGAAAGAGTCACCATAGGATTGATAAATTTATACTTCTCCACCAGATATGAGTCAAGGAAATTTTTTTATCATGAGGACTTTGCAGGGTTTTTCTGTGGATTCTGGTTGGTAGTATTTTTATGTGAAAAATTCTGTGGCCATATGAGGAGGGCTTGGCTCTTTTTGAAGAAAAATTGAAAGATTATAATTTTCACTCAAGTATGGTATCCTCCTCACTCCAATTAGTATAAAATAAGCTCCATCATCATGAAAACTCAATAAAAGTGTACACCATTAAAAATTTAAAAACAAAAATTTCTATCCTCTCAAACATAATTTTTATTGAAAGCTAGATAAAAGGTATAACTTTCTTCGTCCATTAGAAGCTCTTGAAAGAAATTTATTCTCTTATAATGAAAACTCCAGAAAAGGAACAGATTTTAATAGAATGATTTTTTAACAAAAAAATCTTTTAAACATTTAATTTTCCACCTAAGTATCACCAAATGAGGTAGAAAAATACAAGATGTATTTTCCTCACACTTAAGTTCAACTAGATCATGAAATTTCACTTCAAGATCAGGTTAGATAGGGAAAATTAAATTGTAATATGGCTAAAAAAACAAGTTTTTCTTAGATTATAAGGGATTCAAGGATTAAATTTACAAGGAATGCTATAATGAAAAGGATTATTTTGAAAAAGGGTCTTAAAAACCAAATAAATTCCACAATCATTTAAAACATAGGTACCTCAAAACCTTAAGTTTTGATAGGAATAAATAAAATTATGGTTAAAGAAATAATAGTGTGGTTCTCTCAATAAGTGAGGTGAATGAAAAGAATATGAAAAAAAGGGTTCAAAATCCTCATAGAAAAGAGATTTCAAAGATAAAGACAATGAGATGTGGCATGAGATTCAAAACTCAAACTAATTTTCATGAAATTTCCCATGAATTGAACTTGAAAAAAGGTCATTTTCAACATTAATTTAAGCTAAGTTTCATGGAATAAATTGGTTCAATCATTGAAATGGATTTTAAAAATGGAAATGACAATCATTTCAGCTCAAAAGTTTCAAAAACACAAAAAAAAAATTAAAAAGAAACACGCAAAAATTTGAAAAAAACACATTTTTTTTGTAAAAAAAAACAAAAAATTAAAATCCTAATCTAGAATGGTTACCTACCTCACACTTTAATGATGTAGTATCTAAAATACATTCAATTATATTTAACATGAAAGTATACTTGAAATTGAATCATAGAAATCAAGCAAGTGTAAAGTAGAGGTATGGCTTGATGACTTTTATTGATAGGTAGGTTGGAGGTGTATGATCTCCTCCACTGGATCTGATGGAATGGTCCCATGGAATTTTTCAGCTAGTTTCCATTAACATTGAATAGATTCTTCTCCCCATCCTTCACAATCTATACAACACAAAAATTATATACATGAGTAACTATAAATGGACCCTCCCATATAGGATGAATTTTACCTAGCATCAGTTTGAGTCTAGGGTTAAATAACAACACTTTGTCTCCAGGATAGAAGTCTTTCGGTTGGATTAGCTTGGCATGAGCCACTCTATTTCTCTTGTAAATTTTGGATTTCTCAAAATCTTTCCTTATAATTTCCTATAACTCCTACAACTGCAATATTCTCTCTTTTCTACCACTTTCAAGATCCAAATTTAGCTTTCTAATAGCCCAATAAGCCTTATGATCCAATTCCACAGGTATGTGCAAACTTTTCCTATAAATCATCATATATATACTCATTCCAATTGGATTTTTTATAGGATTTACTATAATACCATAATGCGTCTTCTAACCTGTGGCTCCAATCATTCCTGTTTGGTCTAATAGTCTTGTCCAAAATTAATTCTATTTCCCCATTGGACACTTCATCTTGCCCATTTGTCTTTGGGTGATAGGGAGTTGATGTTTTATGATACAACCCATAATTTTTCAGCAAAGACTCCATTATCCTATTTCAAAAGTGTGTCCCTTGATCACGGATGATGGATCTAGGAACTCCAAACCTACAAAATATGTTTGCCCTAGAAAAATCACAAATAAATTTTTATCATCGTCAGTCCTGGTGGATTTTTATTCCACCCATTTGAAAACATAATAAACCTCAAGAAAGATATAATAATTTTCAAATTACATTGGGAAAGTTCCCATAAAATCTATCACATAGACATAATAAATATCACAAAAATTTAGTGGCTATTGAGGAATTTATTTTCTCTTTGAAATGTTTCTATAAAACTAACATTTTTAAAACCTTTTTCAAAATTCATGATCATCTTTAAAAAAGCTAGGATAATAAATTACAAATTATAAAACATTCCTTGATATCCTTTGGGGACAAAATTTTCCTCCACAAGCTAAATTGTGATAAAAATCAAATAGAGAACTAATTTCACTCTAAAGAAAACATATTATTATCTCACGGTCATTAAAAATATTACAAATGAATGGATAATCCAAAATGTAATATATATATTCATATTTCAATTTTTTAATTTGGTGATAATTGAAATGAGATGGGACCTAAGATGTTACCAGATAATTGACCATGTCGGAATTGTAAGGCACTTCTACTTCAACCAAGTACAACTGCTCTCCTAGAAGGCACTCATTAAATGATTCTTTTTTTTAGAATTTTAGCTTCAATAGTATTGGGAAATATACTTAAATTATCAGCCAATTAGTTCTTAGATCCCTTATCATCCTTGATTTTTATGTTGAACTCCTATATTAGTAACATCTATCTCACCATCCTTAGTTTTTCTTCAGCCTTCTTCATCAAGTACCTAAGGGCTGCATGATCAGAAAACATAGTGACTTTAGTTCCATGAAGATATGATATAAATATTTCTAAATAAAAAATAACCGCTAAAAACTCATTTTCCGTAGTTATGTAGTTGAATTGAGCCCCATCCAAGGTTCTTAAGGAACAAATAATGACCTGTGGCATTCCCTTAATTCTTTGAGAATGGACTTCTCTAACTACTTGATTGTAATCATCACAAAGTAGCTCAAATGGTTCTTCCCAATTTGGTGGCTACATCATGGGTCAAATAATAAATCTCCTCTTCAACTCATAAAATGATTCCCTACATGCACCATTGAAATAAAAATCATCATATTTAAAAATAAATATAGAGATAGGGAGAGAAATCTTAATAAAATATTTGATAAAACTCATGTAGAATCTTGTATGTCCTAAAAAGGATCTAACATGCTTCACACAAGTTGGGTAAGGAAAAGAATTTATCACTTTAATTTTTGATTTATCAACTGCAATTACCTTTTTGGAATTTAAATTACTAAGGAAAATCCCTCTATCAACCATTAAATGACACTTTTCAAAATTTAAAACAAGATTCTTTTCAAGGTATATTTTGAAAACTTTTTCCAGATTTTTCAAACAATGGTCAAAGGAATTTCCAAAAAATGTGAAATCATCTAAGAACACCTCCAAGAAATATTCAATGTGTTCAGAAAAAATAATTACCATGCACATATAAAATGTACCCAGAGCGTTACACAATCCAAATTCCATCCTTTTATATGAAAAAATAATAAAGGGACAAGTAAATGTTGTATTCTTTAGATCACAGGGAGCAATGGGTACCTGAAAATAAACTGAAAATCTATAGAAAAAGAAATAACGAGTTATCCCTTCCAATATATCTAACATCTGGTCAATGAATGGGATCCAAAAATGATATTTTTGAGTGACCTGATTCAACTTCCTAAAATTAATGCACACTCTCCAACTATTCTAAATTCTCACAGGGATAAATTCCTTCTTTTGATTCTTCATAGTGGTTAGGACATTTTTTTATAACTACATTAATGGAGAAACCCCTTTATGAATCTTAAATAGGATAGATGATCCTAGCTTCCGAGAGCTTCTCGATCTCCTTCTTCAAAACCTCTATCTAGGTGGGATGCAACATCTTTTGTGGCTGTCTGAAAAGTTTGGAATCTACCTCAAGAAAAATTCTATGTGGGTATATTTTTTGGATTTATTCTAGTAATATCACATAATATCCATACTATTTCTTAGAAATAATCTCTCAAAATATCAATAAATGATTTTTCTTGGGTTTCAAACAGATTATTAGAAATTATAACTGGTAATTTCTCTCCCTCCCTAGGGTACACATATTTCAAATCAGTGTGAAGTGGTTTTAATTCCAGATTAAGGGGATTATCAAGATATGAAACTAAACCAACATTTCCCACTTCCAAAGTTTGGACCTCCTATACACAAGAAACCATATCATCTTCCTCATCATTTAACAAATCATCAAAGAAATCAGATTTTACCTCTTCCCCTCACATGAAATTAGAATCTCCAGCATTTTGGGTGTCCACATGTTCAGTGATATTTTCAATGGAAGAAGTCTATACTAAGTATAATAATTCATGTACCAAACCTGATTCTTAAATGGGTTTAGTACCAAATTCATGGGATATTGTAAAGAGGGAGTGATCATCCGATGGATGCCTCATGGATTAAAAAATATTGAAGTGGATAGTACTATCTCCAAACTCCATGGTGAGTGTCTCTTTATGGACATTGATGATGGTTTTGACCGTATTCAAAAAGGTCTCCCCAAAATTATGGGTGAGTGTGATGAGATCCTATCTTCTACCATATTTAGAGTAAGAGATCTTTGACATTCACCAAGATATCCTCCATAACTCCTACTGGGAAAACTATGGATATGTTTGCCAGCCAGACTACCACTCTTGTGGGATTAAAGTATAGCATCTGCAAAAATTTGTATTTAGAGCGATGCGATACATTAATCTAAGAACCTAGATAGAAAAAATCATTAGATAAATTTAAATAACTAATGGTTCATGGAATGGAAAATGCCCCCGAATCTTGAAATTTTATTGGAAACTGTGGTGTGATAAGGGATGAGACACTTATTACCAAGTTGATCCTTTCATTACCTTGAAGTATCCTTATTTTGGTGAAAAGTTACTTAACAAATTTATCATACATTGGATTTTTTTTAGCGATTCAAGAAGGGGAATATTAATTTCCACTTTATAGAAGGTGTCTAGAAATTCTTTTTGAAGTTATTATTCCTGTAATTTATTTGATTCAATCATAATTAATGTAAATAGTGGGGAAAAGTCATTCTTATCACTTTTTTTCCTTTTAAATGGTGTTTCTTGTATCTTATTACTTGGCCTATCCTTCTCCTCATACTCTTTCTTCTATTCTTCACAGTTTATTTTATAGATTTTTTAGAATTTATCAACTTCATTCTCCCTTAATTCAGGTGGTCTATTTTTAGGATCAATGGTGTTTGGTAGTGAGAGTTACTTTCAAATTATTGTTGTTATCATGCTAAAATTATCTTTGGGTTTGGTATTGTTTGGGAAGTAAGTTTTCTAGGATTTTTAGGATGTCCACGAGACTTTTGAAATTGTTTGGAAAATATTTTATGGTGTATTTCATCCCCTCAATATCTTATATATGCTATTGGTGCTGAATTGGGGGTTGTTTACTGGTGTATGACTGCTCATATAGTCTTTGGAAAGTGGGTGGTTTTTGGTAATAAGGATCGTTATATGATTTATTTTGTTTATATGGTTGTCAGTTTTGGAATTGGTTTTGGAATGGAGGTCGATCTTGATTCTACTGATTTTCAAATCAATATTTAACTTGGTTAGGATCTCTCCATACTTGATTTTTTTTGGAACTACCTCAGATTAAAGGCCAACACACAAGTTTCCATTTCCTATATTTCCGCACATTGGTTAGTAAAATGATCAAGTGATGACCGTAAACCACATACCTTAGCCGGTGATTGTTGGTCCCTCAATTGCTTCAGGGACATCTGTCTCACCATACTGGTTATATCATTAATCTTAGTTTCTTATAAAGATTATGGATTATAAGTTCTTACCTCATGAATTCCTCTTGTACCAGTATCTCTTGAACCAAAATGTTACATGTTCTGGGAAATCTTCTCAATCCGGCCCTTGGATTCTTCTGGTGACTTTTCAATCAATGCGCCTCTAGATGACACATCAAGAAGGTTTTTTTCATTGTATATAAATAATTGATTGAAAAAGACAAGAAAGTGATGATCTTCAATGGATTGATGTGGGAACTCGGTACATAACATTTTAAATATTTCCCAATACTCGTAAAGGGTTTCTCTAGATGATTCTCTGATGGCATAGATCTCATTTCTGATGGTTATGGTTCTAGATGTGGGGAAGAATCGTTGCATGAAGCATCTTACTAAGTCATTACAATCATTCAAATCTAAAGTTTTTAGACCATACAACCATTATTTGGAATATTATTCCAACTAAAATGGGAACTCCTTCCACTTCACTTGTTTCTAATCTACTCCATGGGGTCTAAAAGTTGAGCAGGCATGGGTGAACTTTTTAATATGTTTTTTTGGATCTTAACCTATCAAGCCATGGAACTTTAGAAGCAATGGAATCATGTTAGGTTTCATCTCAAAATCATTTTTAACACTATCATAGAAATTTTATTTTTTTTATTAAGGAATTGTGGTGCACAAATGTATCTAAGGGATGGGTTTTGATTTCCAGCTATGATGATAGGCTCAGAGTGAAAACTTAAAGTTTCACTCGAGTATGTAATAAAAATTTCCTCAATTAAGATTTCAAATTAATATTTCTAATTATATTCAAAAACGTTCTTTCAATTTTAGGATAAAAGGGTATGGGTTTAGTGTTTTATGTTCTATTCATTCAATTTTTAAGAGAAAATAAGAAAATAGAAAATAAAGAAAGAAGAAACAAAATATTGTTACTACCTCCCTAACAACAATGCCATGTTTTGACATGTTCCTGTCACGAGGTGTGACAAAAAAATATTACCTAATTTAAAATATAGTAAAGTGGATAACCTAGGTTGTCTCCAGAGAGGAGATCACAGCAATAATGTTTGTCACTTAAATTTTAGAAAGAAGAATAGGTTGTTTTTGAAATTTTTTGAGTTTAAAAAGAAAGAAATAAATTGAAAATAAAGTTTGAAAAAAAGTGGATGAAGAGAGTGATGCGGTTAGGGTAGGATCACCTTTTTAAATGTCATCATCATCATAAAATAATTTACCATTTCTTCCTATTTAATAATAAGTAAAATACTCCTCAATTGAGTTATCAATCACCCTTGGTTAAAGAAAGCAATGAAACCCACTCCTATGTGTGTGGAAGTTTTTAAACAATTCCCAAAAAACTGAGGCAAGTACTGATTAGGAATTATTTATCCTTATAAATATATAAATGATTCACTAGCTCCACACATGTGCCAATGATATCTAAACACTCACCACCTAACACAATATGCTCGATCGAGACAAATTGCACTAGGCCGAGGGAGTTAAAAGTTCTTCGACCAAAGATATAAAAAATGAATACACCAAAACCAAAAAACACAATCACATTAAGAGAATTGAGAACTAATATAAATATAAATAATTCAATAGAAAACGACATTTTTATATTAAATTTCAAGAATCTGACATTATAAAAGTGAAACTCCCCTTCCCCAATCACTCAAAGTCTTTACCCTTCCATTTGAAGGGTAAAAGAGTTGAAAGTAGAAGAATTGAGAAAAATGGAACAAAGAAAAAAAAAGAGAAAATACATAGAAATTAAAGACTCCAATCCTATAGAACAACCCCTATTCCACCTTCTTCAACAACCTTGAATGGAAGTGAACAGTCATATATATAGGGTTGAGGGGTGGAAAATTTTCCCTCTAGATTCACTCCTCTGAATGTATGAGTCAATTTAGAATCATAAAGAGACAAATATCTAGTAGATTTCTTCATAAAAGTTTTTAGCTTATCTCTTTTGTATTCTCCCACAAAATCTTATAAGATTTGGACAAGTTTCAAAAAAGTTATCCTCAGATTACCAATGAAGACGTTTTCTGCCTGAGGGGACTTCCCAACTACCTCCATTTTGACTCATGAAATGGATACCTCAATGACCCAATTTATTTATGAAATTTAATGTGAGTATGATCCGTGGAGTCCAATTTTTATTAAATATGTAATAACATAATTTTTAGTTATGTAACCAATATATGATTCCATTACTATGGTGGAATCCATTCTATCATCCAGAAAAATTTCTTCACTTCATTGAATTTTCTAGGCTAGTGTATTTTGAATTGGGCCTGGTTCCAAAAGAAAAAGTAGATTACCAAGAGTAATGAAAGCCTAAAAAAATAATCACTCAACTTGGATCAAAATTATAACCTTTAATACCAAAAAATAGAAGCTCCATAAAACTATCAATTTTCCAGAATTAACCAATTTTAACAATTAAGCCCATAATTAACCAAAAACACTAAAATGATACAAATTATCTCAAATTGATTAATTGTAAGAGGTAAAATCATTTAAAAACACCTGAAAAATAATGAAAATATTATCTCTGTCAGTGAAACCTGAACAACATCTCTACCCAAACCCGACGTACAACTCAAGGTCAGTTAAACAACAGGCACCCACTTGGTCCTTCATGCCAAACACTGAAGATGCAGCCTACTCAGGATCCTTTGGTCTAAACACAAGTGAAGGAATCCTACTCAGTATCCTTAGATATAGAATGTGAAGGAGGAATACAACATGGGATCCTCAAATGAAAATAAAATAGAGGCATCCTAAATGGGATCCTTGAAATGGAACACAGGTAAGGGATCCAACAATGGACTCCCTAGATCAACATATAAGAAAAGGAATCCCTTAGGGGATCCTTTGTAACGAAATATAAGATAGAGGCATCCTACCCTGGATCCTTAGTAACCACTATTCCCTGGAACTATTAGTATAGAAGGGAACATATCTCAAGGGATACGTCCTCAAAGGATAATCCAATAAGGCATCAATCATGAGAGATGGATCACATCCCATCTCAGATCAAGATCTCAATGAGGTTGGTCGAAACACCCAACCTATAATTCGTGCTAAGAATCTCTCTCTTAGCTGACAACTTAATTCAATTATTGGAGGAAGAAATATTCATATAGATAAAATCACCAAAACACCCATTAGTAATCCTCAGATTTCTCCACGGGTTTCAGCATCGAGATCTACACGGAAAACTTCTTAGAATGGACTACTCACGGTTCCAATACCAACACTAGGGAAGCAAATAGGAAATTACCCTAAAAGGGTACTAAGGGAGGATTACATGGTATGTAGAGACCATACACAACATGTATCCTAATATCGCCACACAATATATTTAATACATATTAAAAGTATGTGATAAAAAATAAATAATATATATGACATAGTTTAGTTTATCATAAATTTATTTATTTTTTCTTTAGTGGGTGATACATTTCCAGGGGTCGATGAACCCATCTCGATATTTTGACTCCCAATGTAAAAGAATTATAGAGGCTAATTTCTGTTGTGCTGTTCATTCCAAAAAAGTGAGATCGTATCTCTCCTCCCACCTTCTGGAGAGATAAAGAATCTCTCTGAGTGCTGATACAAGCATGCCTTCAATGGATTGAAGGAAATAGATCATGGTGATTGACACAATGTCGAAGAATTTGTCAAATATCTATGCTAGTACCCAAAATTTGATTAATGATGAGTGAGAAGATTCTTAGAGTGTGTGTGGATGATCTAGAGGGGTTCAAATTTGGATCCTTCGAGCAACAATATCCAGTGATGAGCTTCTGTAGATCACACTCCGATTCACAATGAGGTATATGTTTTGATTTATTTTTGTGCCTTGAATAATTTAAGTGAGATCCTTGAACCATACCAGGGCTCAGATTGTTACAGACGACAAGTCTCATCATCTCAATAATGAAAATTTTAAAATACTTGTCCCACCGGCTACTTCTACTGCCCCGATACCTTCACTATACCAGACTCATATTGGCCGTTACTAGAGGAGAGTTAACTTTATATCTCTAGAAGGAGGTAGAAATTCTCACTAGGATGAGTGTGATATTTAAGCTAGTCATGTAGGACCAAGTTAGTGCATATTTTATTTTCTCATGGATTATATATCCAATATTAATATAGATGATAGTGGAATATAATAGGTTTCTTTTTCTCTAGTGGTAGAACATTTTCAGGATGTCTTTCTGGTAGAGTTTTACAGATTTCTTCCCGAATGGGATGTAACACCCAGAGATTTTGTGAAATATTTTTTTTCAAATTAATTTTATCTTTTTGATATTTTTCCTTTCACGCAACACTAAAATAACTTTTTTATATGAAATCACTATGCTTGTCTTGTATTATATGCAACACCAAGTTAAGATTCTGCAACACACAACACATAGATTAAATTTTGGTACACACAACACTATGCATGGCTTATGTTACAATCAATGACAAGTTTTGATATCTTTCATTACACACAATATTGAGTTTTACATAACTACAATATACTATTAATAGTATTATTAAAATATTATTATAGTAACCACCTAGACATTGGAATGGAAATTATGAATAATTTAAACTAAATTGTAGAAATATTATTTAAAAATTTATATAAAATTAATCCTTTGGTTATAAATTATTTATAAATTAATGTAATTACTATTTGAAAATATAGAAATTACTTTTCTAAGAAAACTATTTCTTCTATGTACAAACACTATTTTATCTCAATAAATTAAACAAACCAATTTTGATGAATGTTTTAAATAAAATTTAAATATTATATATTCAATCAATATTTTTTATACTCATCCAATATATTTTATAGGTATAAGATAATAATAATTAAAAGTTTATGAATAAAAAGATGCATTTTTTTTAAAAGGTAATTTTACCACCCTTTAATGGAGAACCCATTTTAAATCTAAATTTTTTCACTTTTATAATTTTTATTTGAAAAAATAATATTAATTTTTGGAATTATAATATCAAAATTTACTTTGGTTGAATTTTTGATATTTTTCTAAGACGTTTCATTTTTTTGATGAATAGTGAAAAATACTGAATTTTAATTCAAAAATGTTTTCTCATAAAATTTGTTTATATGGTTAAATTATTTACTAATTTTGTTTTAAAGTATAATTATATAAATTATACATAAATTAATTCAATTTAAGTTATTATAACCAATTTCACATTGAAATTGGATATAAAAACATTTCAAACATTTGGAATTTTTCGCTTTAAAAACCCGATTTCATGACACGTATACGAGATTAATTTTAAATTAATTTCTAATAATTATGTGTTTAGAATTTGAAAGAATATATTAAATATTTTTAATAATAATAATTTATAATATATATTAACTTAATTTTATTTTTTCACCAAAAATATTTGTGAAAGTAATTAAAATTAATTATAGTGATTATGGTAAAAACAAGTTTACGTAGTAGTTAAACTTTAACTTAGGAGTCTAAATTCTCTATAAACCTGTTTAAAATATATTTTATGGAAATATTTAGTCCATATCATACCTTTTATATAAAATTTAAAATTATTGGAGGCACATGATGTAAGGGAGACCTCTCAATAGTGTTTAACTTTTTATGTTTCCAAGAATTCCACTCCTCCACTATAAAATGGATCTCACCCACTCTTACTTCCAAACACCTCTCAAGAAATTTTGTATCATATAAAACCTAAAAATAAGATCCCAAATTACCTCATATAAACCCATAATACTCACTTTTTTAAGAAAGAAAACTAAGTTAGTCCTTTGGTGTAAACCGAAAGGAATTATCCAAAGAAGAGGTAACATATTTCCACAAGCTCTTTTGTTTTATTTTCATTATCCACCCACTAAATTATTATTATTACATGATTATATAATAACATAAGTATAAAAAATATACTTATATGTTGTTATTATATGGTTTTTACCAAAACCTACACATACTTTCATAAAATGGGTAATAAACTTATTGTTCGTGTGTACGACGGACTACCAGCTCACGAAACAATGTCGTTCATTTTTCCTTTACCACATCTCACAATTGGGAATTGTAATGAACATACTATTTTATATGATTTATATATGATATATATAATTACTTTATTATTATTTAATTATTACATGAAATATACCTTTTTCTTTCCATTTTCTGTAAATATGATAACTTCGTTTGTGGACGTGTGGATTACCGCCTTCTCAAAGAGATGCGATTCATTCACACTTTAAAAGGAATGTATTAAGGATGGGATTAGTAAAATTGTATAATATATATGAAAATATAATTATATTTTAATTATAATATATATTCACACATATTTCATTTACCTTATTCCTTTCAATATGATAAGAAAAGAGAAACAACGTTCATGCGTATGTATGACCTACCATCTCCATGAACAACATATTCCATTTAATATTTAGATATTTTATAGATAATTATAAATATTTATATAATGAATTTATATTATATTTATATAATTTTTTAAATTCTTTAAATAATTAAATCATGATCTAAGTAAGAGGATTAATAATAACATGTCAAAACATATACAAAAAATGAAGCAGATATTACCTGAAATGTAACATTAACATGGATTTGTTAATAAATGGATAATATAAAGTCATAATAAAATCATATACGGTATATTATATAATAATATTAATATGTTATATATATATAACTCATAATTATTTTATAGGAGGTTTTAATATGTACAAAGAAAGTCAAGACTTAAGGTAAATATTTTCTCATCTCACTTTTATTTCTGTGAGATTTATGCCTTAATAACCATTAGTTTTGGTGTGTGTGGTGTATATAATTACCATGAATATATTATAAGATTATTATATTTAAATTTATGGGTATTTACATATCCATTTTATGATCTCTCTTTCATGTGGTTTATGGTTCAAAGGTTACCAAATCAGTAATGTAAATTTTGTCTCAATTTTCTTTCTTTGAGATACAACCATGTAATTCACCTATATTTTTCTATAGGGTGTATATAATTCCATTTGACATGTTATATCATTAATATAATTATTTCATAATATGTTGAGATTCATGTAATATTATTATCTCATGTGTATTATGATTAAAATTTACTGAAGTGGTAATAGTTTATTGCTACAATCTCATCGTTTATCAGGATTGTTTATGATTATACTTCCATTGATGAAATATTATGATCCATATCTATAGAACACTCATTAAATTTCTTATATTATGTTTATTCATCATATATTCATGTATTGGTACCATTTTTATAATCTTTGGTAGTTAATATAATTAATAATAATTTTTTTAAGAAAATATGACTTCTTCTCTCTCTTTGGTTAGAAATTTGTGTTCTTCCAAACCATGTTTTATAAAAATGTTTTTCAAAAATGAGTTATGTTTATTTTTTTTAAATGTTTTAAATATTATTTTATATTTTTTCAAGGAAAAAGGGTTTCAGAATTTTTTCAATCTTCTTTTATAGGTTTTCAAGGAAAAAGTTTTTCAAAATATTTTCAAGATTATTTTATATGTTTTCTAGAAAAAAGGTTTTCAAAATTATTTCAAGACTTATTTATATGTTTTCAAATTATTTTCAAAGAAAATGGTTTTCAAAATATCTTAAAGCTTTATTTATATGTTTTCAAAGCTATTTTAGAAGAAAAAGGTCTTCAAAATGTTTAATTTTTTTTTTAAAATAATTTTTCAAAGTGGAAATAACATTTTCCTCAAGAAATGTTTTAAATGAAATTATAATGATTTCTTTATAAGAAAAGGATTTTTGAAATGGTTTTATGAAAGGTATTTTCAAATAAAGTCTATTTTCTTTTATAAATGTTCTATGTGATCCTTCAAAATCCTTCTCTATATATGATGACATACTTTTTTATAGTTTATGATTTTATAGGGATATGATCTAAGAATACCATTCATATTATTTCTTTAATGGTTTATATTTTGATGGAATGATTTTTATGACTCATGTTTCTCTTAAATAGGTTATATGCTTTTGAAACCCACTTCTTTTCATAGGTTATAATTTGTTAAAATGATTATGATACCTATCTGTTTTCCATAGGTAATGATATGATGAAATGTTTGTGATACCCCATTCATTTCATGGGTTATTATATGATGTTTATGAAACCCATATATTTTGATGGGTCATGATATGATTAATGTTTTATTATCTTGTGTCATATATATGTATGATTTTATTATGTTAAGGGTGGGACCTATATCTCCATCAAATGCATAGGGTAAATATTTACATCACATGAGTATGATAGGGATGTAATGAGGAGTTAACTCGGTTCAATATGACCAGGCTTGAATGAGGAGTAAAATTGGTTCATTAATATAGGGATGGAATGGGTAGTAAACTCAGTTTAGTAATATAGGGATACAATGGGATGTGAAAAAAATTTAATAATACATGACTATAAGGGGAAGTGAACCCGATCCAATAATATTGGGCTAGAAGGGGAAGTGGGCCCAGTTAAGTAATATAAGTCTAGAATGGGAAGTGAACCCAGTTCAGTAATACAGAGATGGAATGCAAAGTGAACCTGATTTAGTAATACAGGGTTGGAACGTGGAGTAAAACTGGTCCAAAAGACTTTATACACTAATATGGCCTTGGTAGTAAGCTTTGACTAATGTGGAAATCATTTTATATGTTTTCAATAATTATATGTCTTATTAATTTGTTTTTATTTCATGGATTATGCTATCAATTACTTTATGATTAATATATTATGAACTATCAATATTTATTCCATTACTCTTGATTATGATCTTTGATTTATAGGGTATGATCTTCTAATGATACGATCATGTTATCATACCATTATGTTAATGATTATGTATACATATCTCCTTTTTTACCCTTACTGAGCATTTTATCTCACCCCTTTCTTATGTTTCATTTCCCCAAGTTATGATGAAATGCTTTAGGTAGGATTACTAAAACAGCTGTCATGATTTTGTCATCCTATAAGTATTTTTTTTATCAATATGTGGTTTTATTCTATGATAAGTTCTATTAACACTATGATTTATAGTCTTAGTCAATAATAATAACAATAATTAACTGGGTTAACATTTAATGTTTTATATGTGGAAACTATGGGTATTATACAAATCGATGACCTAAGTAGAAATCTCATGAAGATAATTAGGATGGTGGTATGATTGTTAGTTACACCACTAAAGGTAAAGAGATCATAAAATAAAGGTGAAAGGTATTTGATGTTCTAAAAGTATTATTTACATTAAGTGTAAGAATAATGATTATATTCTGGTTGATAAAACTTAAGACATGATTCATATTTCATATTATAGGAAAGGGATATTAAAGAATAAGATGATGAATCTTGAGTAATGGTTTAAGAATAACGTTAGATGATTGAAGTGTACATGTATTAGAATTAAATAATTATGTTATATGAATCATGAAATATATGTTTTCCATTAAGGATTTGAAAAAATAAATCAAATGGTGCTAATAAACCATAAATTTATTTAATGGAAAGGTGATATTTTGATTAAATGAAGAAAAACCTTAATGTGTTCTTGATATTGAGAAAAATGTGTTTATCTTGGATAAAGTGATGATTATGGATAAATTAAATGGGATAGTACTAATTACCATATAACTGATGATAAATTTTCTGGAAAATTGAATTATGCTATCACAGATGGAGTTTATGACATTTTTTGATTTAAGGAATATATCCAATAAAATTTAGAATTGTCACACCTGTGATTTTGTTTTGAGGTATTCCCTCATTTATTATTGGGTTTCTCATTTAATTTTTTGTAAAAAATTGGGATTTTGGGCTTGGAAGCATGTGGCGCATAGTTGGAACTTGGTTAAGGGAAACCGTGCACCCTTCCCCAAGAAACTGTGTAACCAATTTCATTTTTGGATAGTGATGACCGCACAATTGGTGCATGGTTTAGAAAACCGTGTTGGCTAACCATGTGGCTTGTTCTTCTTAGATAGTGAGGGACAAATGGTTTCTGTAGGGTTTTTAAAACCATGTGGGAAAACTGTGCGACCTATATAGGTCATTAAAAATTTGGAAATTACTCTTCTTTCCTCCATTGATTTAACCCTAAATCCACTCTAATCTGAACCCTATGGGATTTGCAGCCATGTGATCTTCCTTTAATCCTTATTATACCTCTTGAACTCCAATACTTGGGTGGTTTTGGGGTGGGAACTTCAAGGAATTATCAAGTTTTTATTCTTTCTAATGGTTTGTCCCTTCTTCTAGGGTTTCCCTTCCATCTTTCTTGAGTTATTGTTTTCCAGCAGGTTGTTTGACCAAAAAGGTGTTTTATCTTATGTTGTTTGGTGAAATCATGATGGTTATTGTTGGATATTTCCTTTAAAGGATCTATGGTGGTTCAGTTATGGTTTTACATGAATTTTAGAATGTTTCCAAGTGATTGGTAGTCAGTTCTATACTTTTACATTATTAGTTGATTTTGATATGCTTGTTTGCATGCTTAAATACGTTCTTTGTATTATTTTTATGGTGTGAAATATGTTTTGAAAGGGTTGGAGATGTATATGTGATGAAAGTTGGTTTATGAAAATAAATTGGTTATATTTTTTTTGTTCTTCATTGTGGTGTTTCTTATATATGTTTTATAACTTTTTTAAAAGGTGAAAAATGTGTTTTCAAAGATATTTAATCGTGTGAATGTGTTGAACATAAATTTTCCCAGAGAAATGGATTTTTATTGCATGTTGGATTCTTTTTCTTCCACCTTTAATGTGTCTTTGAATTGTGAAAGTGATGTGAAGCATGTTATAAAATGGTTTTTATGTGATAATGAATTTAAAAGGGGATTTTCCCATGGATATGGTTGTATTCCATAGGTGTTATTCTTATTGTGTTTCCAAATGGGTCATAAATTGTGTAGGTGGTGAAAAATGTATTTCTAAATGGTTTTGGTGTGAATTTGAAATAGAAAGTGCTTCTGTTTATAGAAAATGGTGGTTTCCATGTGATTTTTGATCATTGTATCAATGTGAAAATGTTAAAGTGGTGATTTACTTATGTTCTTGTGATGCTTAGAATGTGTATGTGAAAGTGATGATTTATGTGATATGTGAAATGGAATTTGAGCACAAAGGGAATACCATGTATCTAGGTGAGAGATCTAGAACTAGTATACTAGTTGACTCGACAGTGGTGAGTACTATATTCATCTAGCACGATTAATGCTACAACACTAACTAAACATGTGATTTGATCGGAGACCACGAAACACTTGGGATGAGATCCCCTATTGCGGCTCATTCATAGGAATGCTGTTTGTATTGTCTTATCATCATCATCATCATCATCATCATTTATTATAAAAAGGAGATCATACAGTGTAGATCAAGTTATGGGGGCCTATAATGATTCAACACCAGAGTGTCACCCATGAAAAATTACATTTCCTCATGGGGAAACAAGTTAATGTAAGAAAAACAGGTGATAACTGAGTTAAGATCCACTGAGGAGGTGAGGTAATCTACAACCTGATTGCCTTCCCACCAAGTGTATAGGATTTCCATATGGGGGGATTATTCTTCTACACATTCTACACCTTCATCCTGGCTTATGATCTGGAGACCTATGGACCTTGGGATACATTCCCCTCTAGTGGATTGTGCCCGAGAACACTTTTGGTAGTTTTGTTGAGGATGTTGATCCACGAGGTATGATGTTCATAGGGTCCCACTTGTGCTATTTACCTATTGGTATTTTACCATAGTTCTCTCTTGTGACATGATGCTTCTATGATATGCTTCTAGGCTTCAGTATATGGTAGACCTTGTGTACATTTTTATTTCAAGAAATCTTATTTGTGAAAAAGGTTTTCCTTAAATAGTGTTTCTTAAGAATGTTTTCCTTAAAATATTTTCTTATAAATTATTCAAATTTTCTTATGGAAGTGTTCACGTTGAATATTCTTCAAATTTTATAGCATGTAATCCTTTTTTTCGGTGGAATCCTACTAGGATTTGGAACTCTCCTTGCATACACATTTGGGTGTATGTAGAATTTGTTATGTATGAACCAGGTAAAGGAAAGATTTATCGTGGTGGTGATGGTGGATATGGTTGATAGTGTTCTACTTCTTGCATGTGTTGATGGATATGGATTTATAATGATGTACCTCTTGTTTCATGGAGGTTTTTGGATAGTTTTTTAGTCACCTTTCCATTTTTGTACTTTTGGTTTTGGTTAAAGTTGTAAAACTTTGAATCTGAATATTGTTATGCCTCATTTGGTTATGATTATTAGTTATATGATGTTTATTCTTGTTGGTTGTTTGTGACTATATAAATGGGTGCAATAATTCCCAAATTATATTTTTGATACCCAAACACTAGTTGTTATCCCATAGAGATTAGGAACGCTCTTCAGGCCATGCCAAAGACCGTGACGGGTGTCGTGTTGGAGGGAACTCCAACTTGGTTCATGAAAAAATAGTATTAGAGAAGGTCACACTCTTTTTGGGTCAAGTTATTTTGGAAGAATTTGGATAGACTGGATCTAGGATTTTCAATACATAAGGTTCTAGTTGCAAGTGGGGTGTCTGGACAATACACCTCGTGATAGGAATCCAGTTTCCATGGGATGTTGAGATTTGGTTTCACTTCTCCTCTAGACGAGAATTATAGGCTACAAACTATATATAGACATTGGGTGGGGGTGGAGTGGTTTGATTTGTTTTTTTGTTGTGATGGATTTGACTATATTTTTATTTCTGGAAGTATTTTTATTTTTTTGTTATTGATGAAAATTTTCATAATGGTTGTATTGATGGTTTTTCTTGTTGTTGTTTCTTGTGTATTAAGATGCCTCCTTAGAGACTTCCTATGAAACTATGGGTAGAGGACAGAGAGATTTCTCCCTCACCAATCAATTAGAGATTAGTGGAAGCAGTAGTTTGGGTTGTCCAAGATTTGGGTTAGGGAGTGGGATCTGGTTCTGCTCAGGTTAGAGGAGCCAAACTAGTTCTTGGAAGGGACAAGGATTAAGAGTTCCTTAGGAACAAGCCTTATTCTTTCCAGGGTAGCACAAAACCCTAGGAAGAAGAGGAGTGGCCTGAGAATATGGATAAGACGTTCAAGTTTCTTTATACTCTTAAGGAAGTTAGAGTGAAATGTTCTTCATTCATGTTGGAAGGTTCCAGTCAGAAGTGGTGGGACTCAGTGGTGAAAGGTGGAGAGAAAAGAGTGGATTGGTTGGAAGGAATTTAATTCCATTTTCAATGAGTAGTATTTTCATGATATTTTGGCCTTTTCTAACTTTTTAGAGTTTTTAGAGCTGAACCTGGGAGACTGGACCATGATGAAGTATTCTAAATTCTTTACTGAACTAGTTTGGTATGCAGTCGGGATCATTTACAATGATAATATGAAGGCCCAGAAGTTAAAGACGGGGTTGCAGCTAGAGATTTGATCTCAAGTTTTCTTGTTAAAGATGAGAACTTATGTTGAGGGGGATGATCATTCCATGATGGCAGAAATATATTATAGAAGAAAGTCTAGTTTCTCTGGAGTAGTATCAGTAGTGGGAAGTGGTTTTTTATCTGAGAAGAAGAGGAAGAAAGACGAGCTGGGTAAGAAGGGAGGTGACAGTTCAGGCACCCCTTTCCAACTATCTTTGTCTATGGTTTCTGATGTTGGGTACGTTGTGTGCCATCATGGTGGGAAATAAGGGCATATGTAACCTGTGTGTTCATCCCCCCACAAACCTTGTCACTAGTGCAGAACTATGGGGAACTTGTAGCGATTATTCATGGTGGAACACCCATATCAGAGTGGTGTAGGATCAATAGATTTCAAAGGGACGTCAACCCAGTCAGAATCTTCTAGGAGAATGAGTTTATGGTTCAGAGGCCATGGCGGTAGGGTTGGATCTTCTTTTAGGTAGAGTTAGTTTAGGGTAGAGCCATAGGGCAATGGTCATTATTAGGCTCAAGATGAGATGATGAAACTTTATTTGGTGGATCAAACACTAGTGGAATCAGATGCAGATCCTACTATAGTTTGAGGCACTGTTCTTATTTCATCTTCGTTAGTTATTATTCTATTTGATATCGGTGCTTCAATTTCTTTTATTTCTTCCCATATTATGGATGTGTACAATTTTCCAACTGAGCTTATGACATATTCATTGGAAACCGCTTCCAAAGAAGTGGGAGAAGGTTTTCATGTAAGTGTTAAATTCTATCCCATTAGTACGAAAGCCTGACCATCCTAGACCGAAAGTCCTCATACCCCGGCCCAGAAAATCCCGATTTGGGTAGGGCCGATGGTTCCTTGGGTATGGCCTGGGCCTATACAAGCAGGCTCGCATGTTGGGATGGGACAACCCATAAGAGCCTTGCCCACTAGCCGTATGAATCCAAACCTGTAAAAGCCCTTCCTCTCAAAAAAACACTGGAAACTATTTGTAGGGAGATCCAAACCCCCTACCACATGTCTCCAAGGCCGCGTCTGGTTAAAAATTGCCAGAATATATATATATATATATAAACAAAGCTATTAATATATATATATATATATCAATTATTTAATAATATATATATCAATGATAATATATATATATATATATAATATAATGTATATATATCAATGATTTAATATAATTTATATATAAACAACTCCATTATTAATGTATATATATATATATATATAATATCAATGATTTAATATTATATATATAATAAATCATTATATATTAAAAAAATAACACACTCACCCAATGATGTTCGCGCACACCCCCAACCTCAGTATTGTTTTTAGGTATTTTCAAACTTGCATATATTATATATATTATATATACTATATATACATAAATCTATTTAGAAAAAAATTAAACCACCCACTACGACGTACCCCCAACCCATAGTTATTTTTTTTAAAAATTTCACATATTATATATATATATATTCACATATATATGTCAATTATTTCAGATTATATATAAAATAACTTATTATATATTAATAAAAAAATAACACTCACCTAATGGTGTTCATTCATGCCCCAAACCTCATTAATTTTTATCAAGTATGTTGCAACTTGAATATATTATATATATTATATATACATATATAAATCTATTTAGAGAAAAACATTAACCCACCCACTGCTGTGAACCCCCTAACCCCTAGTTATTTTTTACAACTTTCACAAATTATATATATATATATTTACATATATAAATCTATTTAGAAAAAAATTCAACACACTCTGCCACAGATGCACACCCCTCATTAACTTTCTTTTCAAAACTTTTACATATTATTATAAATGTTATTTATTTATGATGATTGATGTTTATTTAGACTTGGGAGTCAGTGCATATTTTTTTTAATCTAACATTTTGAAATATATTATTTCGATTTTAATTATTTTTTGAATTGGTCTATATTTTAGTTTTTTAATAAATTAAATAAAGTATTATAATTATAATATTCATGAGAATTTGAGGTTGAGGGTTCTTGTGAAACACATGATTTGACCAATTTAAAACATGTCAAATGATTGAGAATTAAAATAAAATCATTTAAACTTTAAAATGTTAATAAAAAAGAAAAAGAAAATATATATTTTTAAAATGTTAAACATTTAAAAAAAGAAATTTCTAAAAATACATTTAAAAGAAAGATGTTTTAAAAATACATTTAAGAAATAATAATTTTAAAAATGTTTTAAAAAAATATTAACAAATGTTTTAAAAACATTTTAATTTCTTTTAAAATAAACATCTAAAATAAGTTTTAAAAAAATGTTTTAAAAACAGCTTAAACAAAAATTTTAAACAATTTTTTTAAAAGAAATTTAAAAACACATTTTAAATTAATCTTTTATAAAAAACTTTTAATAAAAATGCTAAAGGAAACTTAAAAATTATTTAAAACAACATTTTAAAAAAAATTTTTCATTCGCTTTATATTTCATTTTAAAAACAATAAAACTTGCAAGGGTCGACCCGTGGCCCAACCTGAAAATGTTGACCTGACCTGATGATTTTTTATGAACCAAGGTTTGGCTTGGGCCATGTCATGGTGTTGTTTGGGCCAAACCAACCCATCCTGAATAGTGTCTTGTGACTCGGTTTTTTGGAAGAAAGGATCGGCTGAAATTACACCTTTAGTTTTAATGTCCGTCTTGTGCACTCACTGTATCAAGGGATGATCAAGAGTGATATTTTCTTATTTTAGATATGTACCTCTTTAACTTGATCCTTGATATGGATTGGATGGTGCGTTCTAAGGGATACATCAAATTTTATTGGTGGAGAGTGAGTTTTTTTGCACCTGAAGATAGTACCCAAGTTTATCAATGTGAATGGGATCCTCAGTTGGTACTTGCTAGAACTCCACTTCTGGAATTGGGAAATATTTTTTATAATATCTCATCACTTGCATTGGAGGATGATGATCATGCTCTTGAGGGAATATTACCTCATGTGATGGATGAGTTCCTAGAGGTTTTTCTAGAGGATTTATTGGGTTTTCCTCTAGGGATGGATGTGGAGTTCACTATTTATTTTTCATTGAGAGAACAAACGATATCACTTTCCTCATACCGTATGTACCCCACCAAGTTGAAGGAATCAAAGTTTCAATTGGAAAATTTGGAATCCAAAGGATTCATTAGCCTGGGAGTCTCACATTGGGCCGCTCAATTTTGTTTTCCAAGAAGGCCAATGGATCTCTTCAGTTGTGTATCAATTACTAGAATCTAAATAAGGTAATGATTAATAAAAAATATCCTTTCCCCAAATTGATGACCTTTTCAATTATCTTAAGGGGGAAAAGTGGTTTTCTGCGTCTGATTTTCATTTTGGGTATCATCAAGTCAGGGTTAAAGAGGCAGATCTTTTAAAAACATCCTTCTGAAGTAGGTATGACCATTTTGAGTATATGGTCATGTCTTTCAGGTTGGAATATTATCCAAAGGTTTTTATAGAGATCATGAATAGGGTGTTCCACGAGTATCTCGATTCCTTTATCAATGTATTTTTAGGAGACATCCTGGCCTATTCCGAGACCAAGGAGGAGCATGAGAGACATTTGAGAATTGTGTTTGAAACCCTTTGGGATCATCTTCTATATGTGAATTTTTCTAAGTGAACCTTCTAGATAAAGTAGGTAAAGTTTATAGGCCATGTGATCTCATAACAAGGGGTTTTAGTGGACCCTGAGAATATTAGTGCTATTATATCATGTGAAAATGCAAATAATATGTTTAAAATGATGATATTCTTAGGATTGGTAAATTTTACAAGTGGTTTGTTGAAGATTTCTCTCAGATTTATTCATCCATGGTCGTGATTACCCAGAAAGGGGTGATGTTTGAGTAGACCCCATAGTGTCAATAATCCTTTAAGTAGATTAAGCGATAGTTGACCATAGTACCTATTTTTATATTACTAGATTCTAGAAAGGGATATGTGGTCTATTGTGATGCCTCAGGTATGAGTCTTGGGTGTGTGCTGATGCATGATGAAGATGTGGTGGCTTATCGATCATGGTAACTTTCACCACATGAAAATAATTACCCAACCCATGACCTGGATTTAGTAGCGATGATACATTCCTTGAATACGTGGTGCCATTATCTTTTAGGAAGAAGTTTATTCTTTATTATAATCATAAGAGCTTAAAATACATTTTCTCCTTAAACGATTTGAATTTTAGGCAGTGTCATTGGGTTGAATACCTTCAGGAGTTTGATTTTGATATAGTCTATACCCCATAAAAAGGAAATGTGGTTGCATATGCTTTGAGTATAAAATTTTATGTGCAAATGTTGAAAGAGTCCTGTGATGAGTGGAATTTGATGGGGATATTTTCTCAGATTCACCTGGAGACCAAGGAACATAGTGGAAGTGTGTTCTTGTCCAGTGTTCAACTAACACCTTTCCTTCTGGAGTTGATTTGGCAAGAGCAACTGAGTGATGAGCTATGCCAGTATTCTATACTATTCTTAAATGTTGGGGAGTTTCCTTATGAAAAGTTGTTGTCTCTTGAGGGAGTTTTGTGCTTCATGGGTTGTTTAGTGGTGCCTTTTTTATTGAGTATGGTAGTGATGCATGATATATACCCATATCAGTGGATCCTTCATCCTTGTTTTAACAAGATGTACTTTGACGTGCATCGGTAGTTTTGGTGGTCAGGTGTGAGGCAAGATGTAGCCTTTTTTGTATTGTAGTGTTATACGTGTCTGAAGGTTAAAGCAGAGCACCAAAGGACCTCTGATTTTCTCCAGCCACTACCTATTCCTACCTAGAAGTGAGATCAGATAACCATGAATTTTATTGTTGGATTTCATTGTACACCTTGGGGGAGTAATTCCATTTGGGTTGGGATTGTTCGTCTAACCAAATCATCCCATTTCATTCCAATTAAGGATTCATCCAAAGTGGATGAGCTGGGTTGGTTGTATATTCAGAATGTTGTGAGGATTCATGGTGTGCTATCAGAAATTTTTTCATATAGGGACCCATGTTTTACCTCACGGTTTGGGGAATGCCTTTAAAAGGCATTGGGATCTCAAGTCAAATTGATTAAAACATACCACCCTCAAACAAATGGTCAGACAGAGTGGGAAAGTCATACATTGGAAGACATGCTCTGGGCATGTGTGTTGGATTTTAGAGGTTCATGGAATAGCCATTTGGGATTGGTTGAGTTTTTGTATAAAAATAGATAAAAATCCTTGATTTAAATGGATCCATATAAGGTGATTTATGGTCAGCGATGTTGGTGTCCTTTGTGTTGGGATGAGGTGGGTGATACCTTGTTGTTGGGACTGATCCTTGTGGAAGAAAATTCCGTTAAATTAAAGTTTACGAGATAGTGTTTTTTGATGGAGAAGAGTCATTATAAATCTTACAATGATTAGAGGCTTCAATATTTATAGTTTTATGTGGGTGACTAGGTGTTCTGGAAAGTGGCACCTCACTTGGGACATCGTCATTTGGGTAAGCAAGGGAATCTAAGGCTGAGGTATATAAGAACTTTTTAGATCACCGAGAATATTGGTAAGGTGGAATACAATTTAGTATTTCTCTCTCAGTTTATGTCAATTCATGATGTGTTCTATGTATATTATCTTAAAAAGTATTATAATACTCTATCCCATGTGTTGAGATGGGAGGATTTGGAGTCAGAGGCTGATCTATATATATTTGAGAGGCCGTTGCAGATTTTAGATTCCCAAGAGAAAGTGCTTCATGGAAAGTCTATTCTATTGGTTCGAGTTCTTTGGAATAAGCATGATCTTTGTTATAGTAATTATTGGGAAGAAGAAGAGTATCCATTTTTGTTCTCTGATCAAGCTTCAAGTTGACTTTTTAGGGGCAGAAAGTTTCCATGGTGGGGATAATTGTCACACCCATGATTTTTGGAGGTATTCTATTATTTAATATTAATCCCTTGTTTATTATTGGGTTTACCCTTGAGTTTTTGGTGAAAATGGGGATTTTGGGCTTGGAAGTAGGTGGAGCATAGTTGGATCATGGTTAAGGGAGACCTTACGCCATTTCCCAAGAAACCATGCATCCAATTTCATTTTTGGATAGTGAAGACCACGAAGTTGGCGCAAAGTTTGGAAAACCATGTGGGCTAATCGTGCTGCTTATTCCTCTTGGACAATGAGGGATGTACAGTTTCTGCATATTTTGTAAAACCATGTGGGAAAACTATACAACTTGTCTAGGTCATTAAAAGATTATAAATTACTCTTATGCACTCCTCTGAATTAACCCTAAATCCCTTATAATATGAACCCTACATGATTTATAGCCATGGGCTTCCTCCAAGAATTCTGGTAACTCTTTTAATCCAATCCTTTGGTTATTTTGGTGTAATTACTTCAATTAATCATCAAGTAAGTCTAATTTCTAATGATTTCTCCCTTCTTTTAGGGTTTCTCTTCCCTCTTTCTTGAGTTCTTGTTTTCCAATGGGTTGTTTGATTGAAATGGGGTTTAGTATTGTGTTTTTGGTTGAAATAACGACAGTTATTCTTGGATCTTTCCTTTATTGGGTCTTGTGGTGGTGTGGTTGTGGTTTCACACTGATTTACAGAAGTTTCCAAGTGCGAGGTTGGTGGTTCCATGCTTTTACATTATTAGATGATTTTGATATGCTTGCTTGGTTTCTTAAATGTGTTCTTTGGATTATTTCTATGGTGTGAAATATGTTTTGAAATGGTTTGAGATGTATATGTGATGAAAGTTGGTTTTTGAAAATAAATTGGTTATATTTCTTGTGTTATTCATTTTTTTGTTTCTTAGATTGGTTTTATAACTTATGTAAAAGGTGAAAAATTTCTTTTCAATAATATTTAAATGTGTGAATGTGTTGAAATTTGATTTTCCAAGAGAAATTATTTTTTTCATGTTGGATTATTTTTTGTTCACCTTTAATGTGTATTTTAATTGTGAAAGTGATGTTAAGCATGTTATAATTTTTTATGTGATCATGAATTTTAAAGGGACTTTACCCATGGATATGGTTGTATTATATATGTGTTCTTCTTTTTGTGTTTGTAAATGGGTCATAAATTGTGGAAGTGGTATAAATGTATTTCTAAATGGTGTTGGTGTGCATTTGAAATGGAAAGTGGTTTTTTATGGAAAATGGTGGTTTACCTGTGAGTTTTGATCATTGGATCAATGTGAAAATGTGAAAGTGGTGATTTTCTTATGTACTTGTGATTCATAGAATGTGTATGTGAAAGTGTTGATTTATGTGATATGTGAAATGAAATTTGAGCACAAAGGGAATCCCATGTATCTAGGTGGGAGAAATAGAACTAGTACACTAGTTGACTCAGAAGTGGCGAGGCCCAGATTCATCTAGAATTATTGACGCTACAACACTAACTAAACATGTAATTTGATCGGAGACCACAAGGCCCTGGGGATTGGATAGCCTCTAGTGGTTCATTCATAGGAACCCTATAAACATCATACCTTGGTGATCAAAATCCTCCAATAAACTACAAAAAATGTTCCCATGCACGATCCACTAGAGGAGAATGCTATTGGTATTAGCTTATGATCTGTAGACCACTGGTTCTTGGGATGCATTCCCCTATAGTGGATCATGCACGAGAACAATTTTGATAGTTTAGTGAAGTATTTTTATCACTGAGGTATGATGTTTATAGGGTCCCACTTGTACTAGTTACCTTTAGGAATTTACCCATAATGCTCTCTTGTGACATGATGCTCCTATGATATGGTGATATAAATTAGTATACGTTATACATTGTGTACATTTTTATTTTAATAAATATTTTTTGTGAAATTTATATTCATTAAAAAGTGTTTAATGATATTTTTTTCCTTAAAATTGTTTCTTATAAATGATTCAAATGCTCTTATAGAAATGTGGATGTTGATTTGTCTTCTAATGTTATAACATGAAATCCTTTATTTCGGATGGCATCCTAATGGGATTTGGATCACACCCTTTATACACATTTGGGTGTATTTAGAATTTTTTATGTATGACCCAAGTAAAGTAAATATATATCTGGTGGTGATGGTGGATCTTGTTGCTAGTGTTCAACTTCTTACAGGTGTTGATAGTGGTGGCTTGAGGGTGATGTACCTCTTATTACCTGGAGGTTTTTAGGGTATGTTTTTGACCACTTTTCCATTTTTATACTTTAGGTTTTGGTTAATGTTGTAAAACTTTGAATCTAATAATTTTTATGCCACGCTTTTTATGATTATCAGTTATGTGATGTTCATTATTGTTGATTTTGTGGCTATATAAATGGGTGAAATCTTTCCCGAAGTATATTGTTGATACCCAGACACTAGTTTCCAGTTTTTGGGGATCAAGATCTCCCTTTAGGCCAGGCCACAAATCATGATAGGTTTTGGGTTGGATGGTATCCTATCTCGATTCATGATAGAAATAAAGAAACATGTGTGTTTTAAATAAGGATTTATTGTAATTCATTTTATTACCATGTTTAAAGAGAATACACAATAATGATATTAAAATGTTTGGTTTATAACAACAAGAGATACTTAATGATATATGGGGGATAAATGCTATGCCTATTTTGATAAATTTCATGACCTTCTTTATAAATTTTTGAGATTTCATCTTTCAAAATGGATACAAGGTTTACCATTTATGGAATTGTTTATGTTCAGATAATATTTTAGAGAATAAAGTATTATCACACCACATTAGGATTTATGTATATTGGATAACCTATGCTAACCATTTATTTGTGATTTTAACTAAGGAAAAATAGAATTTAATCAAGTAAGTGTATATCCTTATGAAAACTATTCAACTTTAGGAAAAGGGTATTGAAATAAAATGTTATCCTGTTATCATTATTTTTCATGATATCAATGAACTTTTTCAAGGCTATTTGAGTTATGTTTACTATCACTCTCCATCAAAACTTTATAGTCATATTTCTCTTCTATGCACATGTTTCCACTTGCCACCTATGTTCTCATATATTGAAAACTTGTTATGTGTTACTCTAGGTAACTATTATAGTTCCAATTTTACCTTTTTAAATAAATTTTTAGTATTTATTTTTATGATTTTGGTTTTTATGAAAGGAATTTTCAAGTATTAAAACTGTGATAACCCATATAAATTTGAAGGGATAAATTCATTTTAGGGGGGGGGGGTATAATGTAACACCTCAAGATTTTGTGAAATATATTTTTCAAATTAATTTAATCTTATTGATATTTTTTCTTTCAGACAACACTAAATATATCTTTTCTTATATGAAATCACTAATTTTGGATGACATTATATGCAACGCGAAATTAATATTATTCTACAAGAAACACTTATATTAAATTTTGGTATACGCACCATGATGTTTAGATTATGTTACACACAATTTCCAAGTTCCTTTGATAGCTTTCATTACAATCAAGACTCAGTTTTACCAAACTACAATATACTATTAATATTTTTATTAAAATATTATTATAGTTTCCACCTAGCTGTTGGAATGGAAGTTACAATTAAGATTAACTAAATTGTGAAAATATTATTTATACACATATATAAAATTAATTATTTAGTTATAAATTATTTATATATGAATGTAATAACTATTTGAAAATAAAGAAATTACTTTCTAAGAAAACTATTCTTCTATGTACAAACACAATTTTATATCAATAAATTAATGAAACCAATTTTGATGAATGATTTTAATAAAATTTATATATTATTTATTAAATCAAATTTTTTTGATATTGATTCAATATATTTGATATGTATAAGATAAGAATAAATCCAATTTTATGAATTAAAATATTTTTTTTCTAAAAGGTAATTTATCTTCTTTTAATGGAGATCCCATTTTTAAATATAATTTATTAAAATTTTATAATTTTTATTTGAAAATATAAAATTCATTTTTTTAAATCAGAATATCAAAATTTACTTTGGGTGGATTTTTGATATTTTTCAAAGATGTTTCATTTTTTAGTGAATAATGAAAAATACTGAATTTTAATTCAGAATTATTTTTTCATCTGATTTATTTATATAGTTAAATTATATATATATATCTATATTTTAAAGTATAATTTGATAAATTATAAATAAATTAATCCAATTTAGGTAATTAGAACCAATTTCACATTGAAATTGGATATAAAAACATTTCAAACTTTTTAAATTTTTTCTTTAAAAACCCGCTTTTGGGACACTTCTGCAGGATTAATTTTTAATTAATTTACTCCACTTAAGTGTTTAGAATTTGGAAAAATGGATTGAATATTTTTATTAATAATAATTTATAATATCAATTAAGGTAAAATTATTTTTTTACTAAAAATATTTGTGAAAGTAATTAAAATTAATTATAATGATTAAGGAAAAAACAAGTTTATTTTGTGGTTAAAATTTAAGTTAAGAGGACAAATACCCTAGAAAAATGTACAAAATATATTTTATGGAAATATTTCGACCATATTATATATTGGCTAAAAAATTTAAAATTATTAGAGGCACATGATGTAAGGGAGACCTCTCAACAGTGTTAACCTTTTTATATTTACAAGAATTCCACTCTTCCATTATAAAAGGGTATTCACCATCCTCACTTACTCACACCTCTCAAGCCACTTTGGATCACCCAAAACCTAACAAAATAATATCCCAACTTTTCTACTATCAACCTAGAATCCTGACTTTGGGAACCATGTTTTTCCTTTGGTACAAACCAAAAGGAATCTGCTAATGAAGATGTAACATCCTTCCACAAGATATTTTTGTTTTATTTTCATCATAAACCCCTAAATTATTATTATTACATGATTATATAATAACATAAGTATCATAAATATAATTATTTGTTTATAATATAAGTTTTTACCTAAACCTTCACACACTTTCACCAAATGGGTAATAAAATTACCTTTTTGTTTATGGCAGACTACCGCCTCACGAAACGATGTTGTTTGTTTTTCCTTTAGAACCTCTCATATTGGGAATTATGATAGCCATAATGTTTTTATATGATATATATTATATTTATGATGGATTTATTCTTATTTAATTATTAAATAAAACATACCTTCAGGCTTTCCATTTTGTGTAAATACGATAACTTCATTTGTGGACGTGTGGACTACTGCCTCCTCCAAGCGAGGTGATTCATTCACAATTTACATGAAATGTATTAAGGATGGGATTAGTAAAATTATATTGTATATATGAAATAATAATTACATTGTAATTTTAATATATATATATATACACACATATATTTAATTCACCTTCTTTATTTCAATACGACAAGAAAACAGAAACAACGTTCATGCGTACGTATGGACTACCATCTTCATGAACGATGTATTCTATTTAATATTTATATCTTTTATAGATTATTATATATATTTATACAATGAATATATATAATATTTATAACAATTTTTACATTATAGAAATAATTAAATCATTATCCAATTAATATGATCAAGAATAAATAGTCAAAACATATACAAAAAACAAAGTGGATATTACCATAAACGTAACATTAACACAGAATTATTAATAAATGGGTAATATAAAGTCATAATAAATTAATATATGGTATTATAAATAATAATATGGTTAGGTGTACTATTTATAGTAAAATTATAATTATTATAAAAGATGTTTGAACATGTATGAAGAAAGTCAAGACCTAAGGTAATGGATTTCTCATCTCACTTTTATTTCTGTGAGATTTTTGACTTATTCACCACTTATTTATTTTGTGTGGAATATATAATTAACATAAATATATTCTATTATTACTATACTTAAATTTATGGGTATTTATATATCCATTTTATTATTTATCTTTCATGGAGTTTATGGTTCTAAATTTACCAAATCAGTAATGTATTTTTTTCTCAATTTGCCTTCTTTGAGATAAATGCCATGTTATACACATATATTTTTATATGGGGTGTGTATACTGCCCTTTGACATTTTATATCATGAATATCATTATTTAATGATATTTTAAGCTTCATTTAATTATATTATCTCATGTTTATTATGATTCAAAGTTACTAATGTGGTAATAGTTTATTTTTACAGTCTCATCATTAATTAGGATTGTTTACAATTATGATTCCATTAATGAAATACTATGATACATATCTCAAGAAAACTAATTATTTTTCTTTTATTATGGTTATTCATGATATATTCATTGATTGGTACCATTTTACCACTATTTATTACTTTATATAATTAAGAAATTTCTTTTAAGAAAATCCGACTTTATCTTTCTCTTCAGTAAAAAATTTGTGTTCTTTCAAAACCATGTTTTCTAAAAAAGGTTTTCAATTTTTTTTATATTTAATTTTTTTTAAATATTTTAAAGATTATTTTAGAAGTTTTCAAGGAATTTTTTTTAAAATGTTTTCATGATTCTTTTAAAATTTTTCAAGGAAAATGGTTTTCAAAATTTCTTTAAGATTATTTTATAAGTTTTCTAGGAAAAGGTTTTAAAATTGATTTTAAGAATTATTTATAAGTTTTAAAAGTATTTTCAAATAAAATTGTTCTCAAAATATCTTTAAGATTCCTTTATAAATGTTCAAATCTATTTTAAGGGAATTTTTTTTCCAAATGCTTGATGTTTTAAAGGTAATTTTTCAAAGAAAAAAAATATATTTTCCTTAAGAAATGTTTTAAATGAAATTATAAAGATTTCTTTATAAGAAAAGGATTTTTAAAGTGGTTTTAGGAAAGGTATTTTCAAAGAAAGGCTATTTTTCTTTAGAAATGTTCTATGTGATCATTCTAAATCCTTCTCCATATAATATTATATACTTTATTATAGTTTATGCTTTAATGAGGATATGATCCTAGGATAACCTTCATATTATTTCTTTAATGGTTTATATTTTGATGGAATGATGTTTATGACACCAGTTTCTCTTCCATGGGTTATATTCTTTTGAAACCCATTTCTTTTCATAGGTTATGATTTGATAAAATGATTATGTGACTTATCTATTTTACATAGGTAATTATATGATGAAATGTTTATGATACCCATTTCATTTCTTGGGCTATGATATGATATTTATAAAACCCATATCTTTTTATGGGATATGATATGATGAATGTTTTATTATCTTTTGGCACATGTATGTAGGATTTTATTATGTGACGGGTGAGAACTATATCTCCCTATAAGGCATTGGGTAAATATTTATACCTTTTGAGCATAAAAGGGATGGAATGAGGAGTGAACTTAGTTTAGTACGATTGGGATATAATGAGGAGTGAAATTAATTTAGTAATATTGTGCTGTAATGAGGAGCGAGCTTGGTTCAGTAATGCAGGGCTACAACAGGATATAAAACCAGTTCAGTAATACAGGGCTGGAATGGGAAGTAAACCAAGTTTAGTAATATAGGTATGGAATAGAAAGTGAACCCCATTAAGTGATATAGGTTTGGAATGGGAAGTGAACCTAGTTCGGTAATATAGGTTCAGAACAGGGAGTGCACTCAATTTAGTAAATAACTTTTTCCACTAATATGGCCTTGGAATTAATCCCTAACTACTATAGAAATCGTTTTACATGTATTCCACAATTTCATATCTTATTCCTATGTTATGATTTCATGGATTATTCTCTCTATGAACTTATGATTCATGTCTTACGAACTACGAATATTTATTCCATGACTCTTGATTATGGTATTTGATATATAAGGTATGATATTCTAATGATAAAATCATGTTCTCATACCCTTATCCTCATGATTATTCTTACTTATCTCCTTGTTTACCTTTACTAATCATTTGAGATCACTTGTTTCTTATGTTTCCTTTCCCCAGGTTATGAATAATATTTTTATGTAGGATTAGTATAGGGGAAGATCTTTATGGGATATATTGAAGATCTTTCACCAAACTAGAAGAATGAGTTCCATGTTTCCAAAGAAACTAAACTATTATGGTCCTCAGACATGTTGTTTTTGTAATGTGATGAATATTCATCTAAAATGATGTAATATCCATGTATGTAAACCCTAATATGAAATACATGAGACCAATTTCATGATCAAGTTGGTGCATAGAGGAGATCCAGTTTCTATCCCACATTTTTGAATGACACCATTAGAGATTTGAGAGTTGAAATTTTTGTTGGAAGATCTGGAATCCAATGGATTCATATGGTCTAGTATTTTTCACCATGAAGGTTCATGGTATTTTGTGGTTATGTGTGGATTAGAAGAGATTGAACCAAATGACAATCAATAACCGATATCCTCTTTATGTATCAATCATCTCTTTGATTCACTAAGAGGTGCTAAGATCTTCTCTAAGATATATTTGATATCAGTCTACCACCAGTTGAGGTTGAGAGAATTAGAAATACCTCAGACTAATTTTTGGAGGAGGTATGGGCTGTATGAGTTTGTAGTGATGCCTTTGGTTTGACTAATGCACCAATTATATTCATGGATTTTATGAATACGATCTTTCATCATTTCCTAGACCAATTTTTGGTGGATTTTTTGATGACATTTTAGTGTACTCCCTGTCATCAAACAATCATTCCAAACATATTGATATCATCTTGAGTACATTGAGAGAACATCATATTCATTCTGATCTAACCAAATAAAGTTTCTAGATTGATAAAGTGAAATTCTTGGGACATGTTAATCTCAGAGGAAGAAGTGTTAGTGGACACAGGGAAGGTTGAAACCATGGTATCACAGGAGAGACCTAATAATTTCTTTAAGATTCATATTTTTCTAGTTTTAGTAGGTCATTATTGGAATTTTATCCAGGAATTATCTTGTATGAGAGAATTGATGTTTGGACTAACTAAGAAAGGGGTGAAGATCATTTGGTTAGATTCTTTCAAGGGATATTTTTAGGTGTTAAAGATATGGATGAACTCAACACCTATCCTCACTTTAACTGTGTTAGGTAAATCCTATACCGTGTTCTGTGATGCATTCGGAGTTGGACTTCAAGCAATTTTGATGCAGGAGGATCGAGTTGTTACTTATGGGTATAGACAGATGGGTCAAGATGATATGAATTATCTTACTCATGATCTAGAGTTATCCATGATGGTACATGATCTAAAATATTGGAGACAATGTATTTTAGGAGAGATTTTTGTGGTATACGTGGACCACAAGAGCCTTAGGTATATCTTTTCTCAACAGGACCCGAACCTTCAACAAAGGAGGTGGATCAAGTATCTATAATATTTCAACTATTAGTTGGCTTATATACACAGAAAGGGAAACATTATTGTTGAATAATTTTTTAGTATAATGTAGATAGAGGTAGTTCATGAGTCTTGTGATGAGTGGTAGATGATGTAAATCTTTACAAACATGCATCTAGATGTCTAGGAGTCTCAGGGATGAGTATCTTTGACTTTTTCATTGGTTATACCTAGGCTTTTGGACCAGATAAATACTAAGAAATTATCTAGTCTATAGGGATTAGTTCTAAGATACAACTTATATAGTGGGAAGAAACCATCAGTATGGTCTATTGGCTGTAGTAATATTCTTATTTTTTAGGGTCAATATGGGTTTCTATGGGTTTGTGTGAGGACATTATAAGAGATTTTCATGCTTCTAAATGGGTGGTTTGTATTGGATTGAAAAAAATGTATTATGATCTTTGTAGATAGTACTAGTGGTAAAAGATGAAGAAGGAGGTAGTTGAATTTTTTGTGAGATGTTTCACCTGTCAATAGGTGAAAGTAGAGAATCAGAGGAAAAATATACTACTTTAGCCTCTTCTTATTCCTAAGTGGAAATGAGATTATGTCATAATGGATTTTGTGATTGGATTACATAGGAAAACCCATAATAATGATATAGTATGGGTGATTTTGGATCGATCACTAGTGCAGAAAACATTTTTTATGTCAGTTATTTTTTTTACATTGGTTTTTGGCTGACATTATTACAGGAGACATTATAAATATTTTTTTTACATTGGTTATTTTAAAACCGCTGTAAAAAACATAAATCCGAAGCGTTTTTTCATGTCGGTTCCTAAAAAACTGATGTGGAAAACACTTCGGAGTAGTGATTTATTAGGTTGGTTTTAAAATAACCGACGTGGTATATCATTTATTACGCCAGTTATTACATAACTAACATAATAAACAATGCCTCCAAAGCATTTTTCAAGTTGGTTATTAAAAAACCAAAGTGAAAAACAATTTTGTAACGCCAGTTCCTAAAAAACTAACGTGGAAAACGCTTCAGAGTCATGATTTATTACATCGGTTTTAAAATAACCGATGTATTATATCATTTATTACATCGGTTATTACATAAATGACATAATAAATTGCACCTCCAAAGCATTTTTTGAATTGGTTATGAAAAAACCGAAGTGAAAAACAAGTTTATAACGTCGATTATTTTGATAACCGACATGATAAACCAGGTTCCGAAGTGGTTTTTCATGTAGGTTATTATTTAACTGATATGAAAACATATACACTATATCAGTTATTAAATAACCATTGTAAAAAAAGCATTCCCATGCATTTATTATGTTGGTTATAAAATAACCGACATAAAATCCTATTTTTTTAATAAAACTGTTCAACCATTACTATGATCTGCCAAAGAAGACATGAAACAAACAGAAAGCAGACAAAAACCAGACCAAAACTAGACCAAAATACTCACCAGAAAATCATCAAAACTAGACCAAAACAAGATTAACCAAAGATAAATTAAACATTCACATACATAACATTAAAAAAATACAATGTGAACTAAAAAAAACCTAAAACCCCTTGGACAACCCCTACCCCTTAGACACCGCCCCACCCCCTAGACAGCCCCCACCCCCCTGGATAGCCCCCACCCCTAGGACAACACCCACCCATAGTCACCCCCACCCCACTAGACACCCTCCCAACCCTGGACATCCCCCCAGCCCCTGGACACCCTCCCACCCACTGGACACCAACCCACCCCACTGGATAGCCCCCTGGACACCCGCCCACAGCTGGACACCCCCACCACCCTGATAACCCTCCCACCCTCTTGATAGACCCCACCCCTGGACCTCCTTCCCACCCCATGGACAGGTCCCACCCCCTAGATAACCACCCCACCCCACTGGACAACCCCCACCACCTAGACACCCTCCCACACCTAGACACCCCACCCCCTGAACACCCCACCCCCTGGACAGCCCCCACCCCCTGGATAGGCCCCCACCCTCTGGATACCCCCACCCCATGGACAACCCCACCCCTGGACAACCCCCACCCCCCATGGACCTCCCTCCCACCCCATGGACAACCCCCACCCCTAGACACTACTCCACCCCTGGAAAGTCCCCCACCCCCTCGACACCCCCACCCCATAGACACCACCCCACCCCACTGGACACCCCCACCCCCTTGGAAACTCGCCCACCCCCTAGACACCCCACCCCCTGTACACCCTCCCACCCCCTGGACAACCCCCACCCCCTAGACAGGCCCCACCCCTAGGATATCTGCCCACCCCCATGGACACCCCCATCCCTAGACACCCCACCCCCTAAACACCCGCCCAACCCCTGGTCAGCCTCCCACCCCCTGGACCTCCCCCACCCCTGGACCTCCATCTCACACCCCCTAGACAACCCCCACCCCATAACACCACCCCACCCCACTGGACAACCCCCACCCCTTGGACACCATCCCACCCCTTGGACACCCCACCCCCTGGACACCCTCCCACCCCCTGGACAACCCCCATCCCCTAGACAGGCCCCCAACCCCTTGGACATCCTCACACCCCCTAGACACCCCACCCCCTGGATCCCCCTAGACAACCCCCCACCCCCTAGAAACCTCCCCACCCCCTAGACATCCCCACCCCCTGGACACCCTCCCACCCCCAGACCTCCCTCCCACCCCCTGGACAGCCCCCACCCCTAAACACCACTCCACCCCATTAGATATCCCCCACCCACTGGACACCCTCCCACCCACCCCACTAAACACCCCCAACCCACTGGAGACCCCACTGCCCTAGACACCCACCCACCCCCTGGACACCCCACCCCTAGACACTCTCCCACCCCCTAGACAACCCCACCCCCTGGACAGGCCCCCACCCCTGGATATCCTCCCACCCTAGAAACCACCACCCCTAGACACCCCCACCCCCTAAACACCAACCCACCCCCTGGACACCCCCCGCCCCACCACCTTGGTCACCCTCCCACCCCTGGACATCCCCCAGCCACTGGACACCCTTGGACACCCTCCCACCACCTAGACCCCACCCCACCCCCTATACAGTCCCCAACCCTGGGCACCCCCACCCCTTAGACAGGCCCCCACCCCTACACCCCCTACCCCTTGGACAACCCCCACCCCTGGACACCCCCACCCACCATGAAACCATTACTATGCTTTGCTAAAGTATGAAACAAGCAAAAACCAGACCAAAAGCAGACCAAAACCAGACCAAAATCTATACCATAAAAACATCATAACTAGAACAAAATAAGAAGAACCAAATCAATATTAAAAATTAACATATATAACATTAAAAAATTACAATGTCAACTAAAAAAACCTAAATTGAACCAAAACAACTACCAAATACACAATTATAATTACAATATTTAAAATTACATTTTACACTACAAACAAACTAAAATCCAATCAAACCTATAAAATAATTTGACCATTCCACCTGTAAGTGTTTGAACTCTTGAGAAATATAGTGTTGGGGGTCATCAAATAGCTAAAAATTGAAAGGATAATAGTTAACATGTGTAATGAATAAATCAAATTTAATATTATGGAAAAGTTTATAAAGAAATATTACCAAGTCAAACTTCACTAGTGTTCCAGTTTTAATTATTTTATACATAAATATTAACATATAATATCCACATTTAAGGAATCCTTTTTGTTCATGACAATTCTATTTAAATGAGTGTCAATTCAAAATATCATTTTTATGTAATACATAGAAAAGTACAAATTATAAATGGATATTTACCCTTACTTTTACATATTCAATATTGGTACTCTTTTTATTTGTGTTTTTTTGAAAGTAGACCCATACCATGTTAGAAAATAGTACGAATGGGAAAAATTTAAAATTCATTATAATATAAAAAACTATTAAGAAATTGAAGCTTACTTTTCGAATATATTCTTAAAACTTCCGCGCACATCGCCATGGACAGATCATATCGAATAAAGTGTTTTCTCTCGTAGAAAAAAAACACCTAACATCTAATGATCACTAATATAAAAGAAAATTTAAAGTTAGTGGTTTTTTATTTTAAAAGATAATGAAAACTTTTCAGATATATGTTTCATACCTCTCAAAAAAATGCATCATCTAACACTGTGTGATTATATTCTGTTCAAATCATTCAACAATATAAAGTGTTCTTTGTTCCTCATCCAATGAATGTGATTCAGAAAAAATCAAATGTGTGTCCATGAATCCATATACATCTACCTACTTATTCTTATCACACATGTTATAAAGATACCTAATACAAAACTGACAAAATTATACATTTTTAATAAATTTAACGCAGGGAAAGGTGTTAAGAATTACATGGAAAAAGTATTCAACACATTGATGCCCAACTTATCTCCAGTAACAAGCTCCATGATATCATTTTTCACAATCCCCACATTTATTTCACATCCACAAAAATGATATTCCATTGGAAACTCATAATGATCCACCAAAAAATTTGAATATCTTAACAATCTATCAAAACTACTATAATCTGTATCTGATGTCATAGCCATTTGTCTTTGTTATTGTTTATAAAGCATTTCTTTACCTTTGAAGTATTACTGTAAAAATAAATAGAAAAATATATTAGTTTTCAAATGTTAAAACAACTTTAATAAAAAGGAAAATAAAAGATATAACATACATACCTCTATGGAAATGAGTCGCAGAAGTCTGGATGGACAAACTAAAAAGTGGTCGATACTATGTCCAACTGTCTTCACCTCATCTATAGGTAATGGTACTTGAGTTGATCTATCTATAATATCCTGTATAGTGACCCTATGATGCTCTAATTTAACTGTTGATGATTAACTGTATCTCTTATACAATATACTAAACCATATGCAACTATATGAAGGTGAGGATCATCAACATACAACTCACAATAAGTAAGAAGCTGTGGCGGAGGAGTAGGATAAAAAACGGGGTCCAAAGGCTGAGGCGGAGGAGTGGGAGCTATTGGAGGAGGTGAAGGATAAATAATGGGGTCTATAGGGGGAGGTGGAGGAGTGGGATCTGCAGTCTAAAATTGTCATTGCATGTATGAAAATATAGACTATACCGATGCTCTAATATTCTCCTCCACCGTCGCATTAATATTATGAACTTCATCCTCCAAGGATTGTATTTTTTTTATAAACAACCTCAATGGAAGGAGTTTAAGAACATGGAAATAGTTTTCTTACTAATACACTCGTCAGATATCCTCGTACACAACCGAGGTGTTCGGGCTTTCCCAATGCTGCAGATAAAATATCTTGCCTCCCAGAAGCTGTAAATACCCCCTGTGAGTACTGATCCTCAAGATATTGCTGTGTTAATTAATTGAACATTTTTTCAATGATTTAAATTATATAAATAATATAGTTAACTTAAATTAATAAAATGAATATCTTAAAATCCTCTCAGCTACGATTCTGGATTCTTTAGAAAGATATTTCCCTATTTTTCCCATATGACATCTCTTCCATTTTTCATGTCTAGATGAAGGGGATAGAGGGGTGACCTCTCTAGAGATTTAAGACTTAGCTCTCAGTTTTTGTAAATTTTCCACCATCATTTGTTATTCCAATAATGTATACCCTCCCCAAGATAAACTATGAGGGTATACATTTTTAGATTGGATCTCATGATGAGATTTCCTTGTTTGCTGTAAATTAAGAATAATAAATTATTAACAAAACATTAATAAGATCATTTATATAATAAAGTTTATAAAAGATTACATTTACCTTACCAAAAATGAATATTTTATTCTACTTTCAACAAATTGTCTCCTTGTGTCTTCATCTATGAAAGGATATATATGACACGGATTTTCATGATTCCTATGACCAAAAATGAAATCAGATGTGAGGGTTGATTTGAAATCCCTCCATCTCATTGCATCCATCGATAAAAATTTCCTCCCGACTCCTCTAGTGTCAGAAATATCAAATTTCATCTTATAAAAAAGAGGTAAAACATATTATACTAGAAACATTAAATGATTAGTCAAACAATTGAAAAATATATTACCAAAATTTCCTCCCAGAATTAAGATATTATTGCTTTGTCCACACTTCTCCAATCATCATACAAAATGCTTACTTTGCTTTTATCCTGAGTTGAAACCAAAATCTTAAAATCTTTTACATTTGGACCTCTAAGAATATCATCATTATAAAAATCAATGAGTATCCTTAGGTCCTGGAAATAGGCAAGTGATAATTTTGGTAAATGTGTGCAGACGCATTTACCAACTCTTGAACTCTTCTTTTTCGTTATAGGAGCACATGAGGAAGATTAGGGAACATCAAGAGGAGCATGTGAATGTTCCTCCCCAGAGGTATGAACATGATGCTAATCTCCAGAATCACATGGTTGATCAAATGATTGATCTATCATTATCCTTCAAATAAAAAAATCAAACATTAGGTCACAAATATACAAATTCAAATATTAAAACACTAATGTAAACAAAAAATGAAAACTGAACTAAGTTATGTAATAGTAGACATGGTAAATATGGTAATCATGTTAAACAATGGTAAAGATAGTAAACATGGTAAACAAGTTAGTGTAATTGTAATTCAACAAATTCAATAAATATATAAGTTACATAAAGGTAAACTATGGTAAAATATGGTAAACATGGTAAAAATGGTAAATATGGTAATCATGTTAAACAATGGTAAAGATGGTAAACATGATAGTGTAATTTTCATTCAACAAAATCAATAAAAATATAAGTTATGTAAAGGTAAAATATGGTAAACTATGGTAAACATGGTAAACATGGTAAACATGGTAAACATGGGAAACATGGTAAACATGGTAAAGTAATTGTCATAAAAAAATCAATAGATATATAAGTTACGTAATGGTAAAAATGATAAAATAAAATAAAAAAAATTAAAATAAAAAAATTTTCTTACATTTTATGAAAATAATAAATTTAAACAAGAAATAAAAATATGTTACTTGTAATATTAGGTATGTACAAATGGATTTTTTCTCCAAATTATTTCTTCATGATCATTCCTTATGGCCCAAACCATGTCTTCAACATGCTCATCATTATTTTATGCTAATATTTCCATTGAAGTAGGGATCTCACATAAATCAGAATCTTTATCAAGTTGATCCTCACCAACATATTTTTTTTACCTTGTAAAACAATAGAACTTTTCATATCCGATTGATCAACTATATGAAAAATCCATTTTTCATGTTTTTCCATTATAAAAGAATCTTCTGTGTCTTCAAATATATTCAGATTAACAACTATCATTTCAAATTCATCATGTCTGACACTGTTGTTACCGATAAACCATTTGCAGTGAAAAATTAAAACTTTAATTTTAATGTAATCAACCTCCCAAATTTTTTCAATGACTCCATAATATGAACTTGATGCATAAATTGGGTTTTTGTCTTTAGAACATGAAAAATGAATTGCTTCTGCAAACACCATTACACCACTATTCTGAACTTCACTTATGTTTTCTTGAGCTTTCATATGAAATGTATATCCATTGATGTCATACCTAGACCATGTTATCACATTTAAAATTGGACCACCCACTAACCATTTTAATGTCTCTAATAAATTTGATCTACCAAGAAAGGTCTTTTTAAACCATGTAAAAAAAATGTTTTTTTGTGCTCATTCAGAATCCACATTTCTTTCTTCTTTGGATGTCATTGTATTAACTCATTAATATGCAACGTGATATATATTTGAGCATCAACTATGTTATTAAATATGTATAATTCTTCCTTCTTCATCTGTTCAGCTAACAATGATTTTTATTTCAAGCCACAAATCCACTTTCCCTCATTATTAACTCATTCACGGTGAGATGGAGGCAAACCTATGTGCTCCGATGCAGCCAAGTATCTTGTATAAAACTCCGCAACCTCCTTAGAAATATAATTTTCAATAATGGAGGCTTTAGGTCTATATGGATTCTTAACATACCCCTTCAATATTTTTATATACCTTTCAAAAGGATACATCCAATGAAGATATACAGGTCCACAAAGCTTTATTTCTCGAACCATATGAACCATTAAATGCACTATTATATCGAAAAAATATAAAGGAAAATACATTTCTAATTGAAAAATTATAGAAATTTCATCCTTTTCCAAAATGTTCAAAGCATTCACATAAATCACCTTATTAGAAATCGAATTGAAAAAATAACACAACTTCATTATAGTCTTTCTAACACAGATGGGAAATATTCCACGCAATGAAACTGGTATAAGTTTTTGAATCATGACGTGAAAATCATGAGATTTCATACCTATCAAATTCAAATCCTTCAAAGAGACAATTTTTTTTACATTTTAAGAATAACCTTGAGGCACTTTGATATCATTAATACAATGAAAAAATCTATTTTTCTCCCTATTGTATAATGTATGAAAAGCCGGGGGAAGAAATATTTATCTTCCATTAGGAGTGGGAGCTAACTCCAAACTTATTCCCATTTCTAGTAAGTCTAATATTTCATTCAACCCATCTTTAGTCTTTCCTTTAATATCTAATAATGTTCCAATCAAACTATTGCAAATTTTCTTCTCAATGTGCATGAAATCAATATTATGTTTCACTTCATGATACCTCCAATATTGTAGCTCAAAAAATATTGACCTTTTTTTTCCAAATATGTCTATCATTATCAGATTTATGTGTCTTTACCAATGTCACATAAAGGTTTTTCACCCTCTCAAAATACTCATCTGTGGATAAAGGTTTTGGAGAAATATCAAATTCTTGCGAGCCATTGAATTCCTTTTTTAGTCTTCTATAAGAGTGATCCATAGGCAAAAACTTTCAATGACCAATGTATACTGTTATCCTCCCATGATGCAATTGAAAATATGAAGTCTGTTGTTCAAAAATTGGACATGCTTTATTCCCCTTAACACTATATCCAAACAAATTTCTATACACTGAGAAGTCATATATAGTGAACATTAGCACTGAATATAGTTGAAAATATTCCATTTTATAAGAATCATACACCTTAATACCATCCTCCCATAAAAGTTTCAAATCATCAATGAATGGTGAAAAGAACACATCAATATCATTTATGGGTTGCTTCGGATCAAAGATCATTATACTCAACATGACATATTTGCGCTTCATAGAAACTTTAGGAGATAGGTTTTAAATTACCAATAAAATAGGCCATGAACTATGTGTGCTACTGAGGGTTTGGTATGGATTCATTCCATATGTGAACAACCAAAGTCTGAGATTTCTAATTTCATTTCTAAATGTAGGATACTACTCATCAATTTTATTATATTGTGGACAATTAGATGGATGACGTATTTTTACATCACATATCCACTCATTAGCATGCCATATTAACCTTTTTCAATCATGTGAATTAGAAAATAAACATTTCAAATGATGAATTATAGGAAGATACCAAAATACCTTGGTAGGGATCTCTATAATCTCTACACCAGTCCATGATTTTTCTTTCAACTTATACCGTGATGTCCCACGTTTAGGACACTCTAACAGAAATTCACATTCCTTTCTATATATCATATAGTCATTCGAATAGGCATGCATTTTATTGTATCCCAATCCCATCAGGCATAATATTTTCTTGGCCTTATAATGTGAATTTGGAAGATCATTGTCTTTTGGAAGAATGTATTTCAAAAATTATAGTATCTCTGTAAAAATTCTGCCACTCCATCCATGTTTTTTTTAATTAATCAATCTTAACACCCCAAAAAAAACCATAAATTTCGTATAACCAGGATACAATGGGTTTACATCATCACCATATATAAACACAACTATCAGTTCTATCTCAATTGGTTCTGCTGCAATATCACGAATCATTTCTTTAATTCCATCAGAGTTACCATCTTGTAAATCATCATCATCAGTAGATCTAACATTCTGTCTAGTTTCACCTTGAAAAATACAAGGGCTGTAACTCAGATTAAAACTATGACAAATCATATTATCTTTGATCTCTATACTTTTCA